>JAIQDA010000012.1:0-2974880 GCA_020080225.1 Gynochthodes officinalis
CTTGAGCAAATTTAGTAGGGGATAATTAGAAGGTTAAGAGAATCGTTTGTAAAGTCAGATAGATAAGTGGAGATTGTTTTTGGAATCTAGTTCTGCTCTCTTAAATTCGTTTGAAGTCTGTTTAAAATTCATGAGTCAAAAAATGAGTGATCAATTAGCTCAAATCCCGAATACAGATGGATAACCACTCATCTTTGCAAAAATTTGTTTTGGCTATATTTTGAACATCTTTAAATTAAAACATCTTTTATAAATTTACGATCATCTTGAAATTTTGGTAATATAAATTATCTTGAAATTTTGAAATACATAAAACAATAGATAAAATTTCTTTTTGATAATTGAATATGAGCGTTCTTTTAAAATCCTATTTGGTATTAATATGATTAATATTATTTGTTGTTTAAATATTGAACCTTGGAATTAAATCTATTTCTTGCATCTTTGGGAGGAAATAGAATTTGATCAAATCTTTACACCCATAATTTTTTTATGAATACTTTCATTATCTACATTTTATAGGATTAATACATTTGTAAAAATAGTAATCCTGAATTGGAAATCTTCAAACTATATCATCATATATAACATAAATTTTAATACAATAATCATCATTGCATATATTTAATATTACTCTATAATATTTTAATATGTAATCATGAATTTATTATAATAAACTTTCATTAGTTTTACAGCGATATTTTGTAGGAATTATTCTTGTTTTAATATAGTTTATCCGCACCACCATCATCATAGCATGTACTATAATTTTGAAATCAGCTATTCCTAGTAATAACAAAACCAAATACCATTTTATATTTTATTTTATTTTATCAAATATGAATATACATTTTATCAGGAAACTTCTTCATTATTTATTTTAGATGAACTTAAGTCTTGAATATCATCCATAATTTTCTTTTCCTTTTAGAAGCTTGTCATGGGTATTCCCGTTTTAATAAACTTATTTTTATGTCTAATTCTAAATCTTTTGTTTTTAATTCTATTATATTTTTTTGTAGTTTTTAACTTGTTCTTTTAATGTTTTAATGTCTTCTTTTATTTCCATCGACTTCCTAATTTCTAACGTCATTCATTTGGATATTTATCTAATAATTTTGAAATACTAAATAGTTATTCAAACTTTTTAGAGTTTTCTTCTTTTTAATAATAAATCTCTTAATTTTTTCAAATATTCTTGTCTACATTTCTTTTATCATCTATTTTTCCAGTCATTTCAAATAATGTTTCTATATAAGTATCTTCTATTAATAAATGTATCATTTTGTTTCTTAACTCTTCTTCTTGATATTTCATTTATCTTTTCTTCATTTTGTATTGATTAGCCTTGTATTAAGCGACCACATTTTCTAACAAGTTATTGAATTATTATTATTCTTATTGTCTTTATATTTTCTTCTTTTATATTTTTACTATGTGATTATTATCATGAATTTTTTTATTTTATATTTTTGCTAATTTTCCTATTTTGAGTTGAAGAAGCACTTAATCCCATGAATACCAAATGCTTCTAAAAGTTTCCAACCTTTACTTGTTTTCTCTACATTATTGATTTTGAATTTTCAATTTAGTACATAATTCTAATCTACTTCTTTTTTAAATAAAAGCAAATAATTTACAGATATTGTATTGAAATCTATGTAATCATTTTTATACCTCTTTTTGTAATTTAGATATTACTCTTTGTGAAAATAAAGTAAATGATCACCCTTATTGAATTTTTCTTTCCAAAAGAGGTAGCATCATTTCTTTAATGCTTGAGTGAAATACATTTTTATACCATATAAATCGACAAGTAGGGCACACTTAAATTGCTTAACATGAATTTTTTAGCTAGCTAAAGTTTAACAGGTTTTCTTATGAAATGGTAAATTGTAACTATTAATTGATCTTGTCCCAGATTGTTTTTCTGTAACAAATGTTTTTGAGTCATCTGCATTTTGTTAACACCTTTCAACTCTCTTGTTGTGTGATTTAATAGCGCTATTGTTTTCCTTCCTAATATTAACAAATTATCCACAATTTTTTAATTGTTAAGAAAATCCTACTATTAATCTTTATTTGCAGTATTAATCTCTGCTACTCACTAAGGTTTTATATACTTTATTTTAGCCATTCCATTTCTTGCTTGATGTATTTGATATTTCATATTCTAATTTTCCATCTATATTCTACTCATAGCCAATTGCCATCATAACTACTTGTTTTGAATTTTTTTTTCTTCATATTAAATATACGGAGGTATAGGTCTAGAATAATAGTTTCTAGTGTTTCTTGCATTCCATTTTTGTAATTTGTATAATTTTTCTGTCTTAACTTATCCTATTAATTTTTGTTTTGAATCATCTCTACAAATTATTGTTCCTGCATTATTAATCTTTTGTATATATCGAGTTATGTCGACCCTTCATTTAAATTTGAATTATCATCTAATTTTGTTATTTTTCCTCCACTATTTCTAAGCAATTAATTCTACTTTGTAGTACTTGCTTTATCAATTTGAATAATTTGAGTTATTCTATTTATCAAACTATTTTTTATTTTATTTCTAATTAAATATTCTTCTAATTCATGAGAAACACTTCTTGTTTTGAAATGAGGATTAGCTATATCGTTTGGAAATTTGAGATTTTTTTTAGGAATTGAATCTATCTTAGTAGACAAATGTTCTACTTGATTAGCTATAGTATCTAATATCTGATTTGAATAATTATTTTGTTGATAAGCTTTTTTAATATCATCTAATACAACATTTGAATTTTCATCTTCTTTACCTATCTTAAAAGGACTAGCTTCTATTTCCTGTTAATCAACTTGAATTTTTACAGCTTGTAATGGTGGATGTATTGAAGTAATAACTTGATTATCATTAATTTTCCATTTTTTATACAAATTAGTTTGAACATTAATATAATTTTCTTTAAAAACATTGTCAATACCTCATTTCTTGAAAACCAATATCCACGACCATAAAAAGTAAAAGAATATCACATTTCATATTTTTCATATAAGAAATCCATTCTTATTTTAATTTTCTTGAATAATTTGATCTAAGGATAAAACCAAGTTTTCTTATCATTATTATCATTTTCAAAAATCTCATTCAAATATTCAAAATTTATTTGAAATTCTTTCTTTTCAAAGTAATAACATTAATCTTTTCAAAATCTCATTCAACATTAATTTGAAGTTCTCGTGCGCATCACATTCCACATGCGAGGACAAAAGATTCCTTTAACACCAAGTCAACCAAAGCGGGGTTTTGGACCACAAATGGCGGTACCATCAACACCCGTAAAAGAAAAGATAAAGATAAAAAGAAGAAAAGAAAAAAAGAAAAATCATAAGCGATTCCATCGATGTGAAAGTGTGCAAAGGACAAAAATATTGTTGATGGCTATCAGAATATCAAGAATTCTTAAAGTTCATGCAATTCAAAAGAAAAAGCGAAATTGATGTCTATTAGTAGCAAAGCTTCATCGGAAGGATCCTCATCAAACCCATTTGGCGGACCACTAGCTCAAAGTTGTTGATATCTAACAATGCTTCTATTTTTGTAGGATTCAATGAAGAAAGTTACTCAAACAAAGGCATATTGGTTAAGTCAAAGGATGTTCGATTTAGATGGATCGGACAATTCAAAAATAAGAATATTTGAAAGAGTCCCAGGTTTTCAAGTATTTACAACGTTACTCAAATCATTCAAAATCGAAACTAGATTATTTCAACCACAAAAATTACCCAAGCGTATTTACCCTTTGTAAGAAATCTCAAAAGAAACAAGATCGAGACTATGTTCAAATGCTTCGATGGATGATAAACAATGACAATCAACTGCAAGACTTCATAGAAAGACATGGAAAACTACAAGCTTTACCTTTTTATTCCCCATTAAACCTAGTTCCAAATGATCAAGAGTTACTAGTCAAAATTACACATCGAGAATTTCCTCATTAGTCAGATATATTTGATTAAGAGATCGTTGAAGAAGCCTTCTCAAGCACACCTATACAACCAAACTCATGATTTAGAAGGCAGTTTCCTTCGCCATGAAGAAATCAAAGAGCGATTTTCATTCAAAAAGTGAGAAATGTAAAGATAATTAAAGCTATTCAATCACATGAAGTGCGGATAGTCTGAAAACTCCACTTCTCGATAAGAAGAGTAGGATCCATGTCGGCAAATAATTACAAGTCACTTTTCAAAAAGAAGAATCTTCCATTATCAAAAACATACAAACAATTGTCTCCATTCAAAAAGATAGAAGTGGATAAGTGTCAAAATTCAACAAAGCAGAAAGAAAGTCAGGATCAATAATTCAACAAAAAAAAATTGGCAAGAAAGACTATGGTCGTGAGAAAAAGTTCAAGACATCAAAAAGTTTACAAAGGTTAGGACTTCAAAGTCTTAAAGTCTATAAGCCTAAAATTCTAAAAGTAAAAAATGCTAAGGCTAGGGACACAAAATTCAAAAGGCTACAACAAGGACATACTCGACAAAAGTTCTATAAAAAGGGATTCAAGCATCGAAGGAAAAAAAAACAACTTTTTGGGACTTCAATTACAACTTCTTTCAAGCGTCTTTAGCAATCCTTAGGCTTTCAAACTCTATCCTTGTATCCAAACACTCTCAAAATATTTCATATCTCCTTGTAATATTTTCAAACTTTTAGTTTCAAAATTTTAAATTTTGTATTTCAAGTTTCATTTCAAGGAATTTTGTTGTATTCAGAAGCTTAATCTGATGAAGTATTCCATTCATTTGAGTTACTATTCATGAAATTACTGTTCATGGTTACTATTCATGTTATTGTTTGTTTTTCTTGTTCATGATCAACGTAGCTAAATCACTATTCATGTAGGGTCCTACCCATTTGGTATTAGAGAATCATATATTTTGAACTACATTTATATGAATTCTCATACCATAATATTTTGACATCACACTAGTATAATTTTAATATTGCTATAATACTATTGGTCTAACGTGTAGGTTTTTTTAACCAAAAGTAGCCAGTTGTATTAAGTTGAAATTAAAGTTAATAATTTATATAAGAGGTCATTTAAAAATTCGTCCCTAACACTAACCTAACTTGATGAAATTCTGATTAAGACATGGCACCAGATAAAGCGGAATTTGCACCTCCTAGCTAACTTAGTTAAGAGTAACAAAATTCCTAACTTGTTGGCCTCAACATGCAACTCCTGTGCAACAACCAAAGCAACGGACTAGGCGGGAATTACCTGCGCGGCCTTGGCCTTAACTTTTGTTCCTGTGTGGACTTATGTTGTGTATCATCATGTGCTTGCCCCTTCTCCCAAGCTAGAACACAAAAATCCTAAGTAAGGAATCCTGGCCAATAGCACCTTAGAGCATGCGACTTGAAGTCTAGCAATGGCGTTCATGATCCATCTTAGCGCTTCCGCTCATATTAGGAACCCTAAAACCTCTTCAACGGAGGATCCATACACTACATTACACTAAAAAAAAAGGGGAAATTTACTGCTCATGAACAGTAAAAGTACTGTTCATGAATGGTAAAATTTGCACCCTTAATCGCACCTAAATTGCCCCGATGAACAATAAATTTTTTTTCCTTGCAGCCTTCTAGCTCAATTTTCTAATTCCTAACGTGTAGGTTTATGCAATCAATTATAATTTTTTGGGCACCAAGTTTTTTTTCCTTTTTTTTTTTTGTGTTTGTGGGATGAGAGGCTACTTGGTTATACACATAAGTCACTATTGGATAGTTCCATGGATGTTTCAATAATATTTGCTACATGTATTCAATTATTATTGATTCAAACAATCATATTTTGGTGAAAAAAATATTCAATCTTTTACTCTAGTAATTGTATATCTAAATAGAGGCCTTTGCATCATTCTTGATGTTATGAGATACTTTGAGAATGTTTGGATAAGAGTGCACGTATGTAGTAGAATTAAACTAAGTATCCTAATATTCTATTGGGTTTATAATTTGTAATTTAATAATTCTATTAGATTTAGAATTATTAATCATATTGGGTTTTGGTTTAGCAGTTACCAAATCAAATAGGTATAGGGTTTAGTTGAGTCCTATAAATATGACATGTTATTCATGATTTTAATACAGAGAGAAATAGAGAGAAATACAAAAATCTAGCATCCTTTTGTTGAAAATCCGCACGGTTATTTGATAACTTTTTGTTAAAAAAAACATTGCTGCCCAATTTATTTTCGTTCGCAAACTTTGTTTGATTTGCGTGGGGCCACTTCAAATTTGTATTTGTTGTTTCAGTTTCCATTGCGTGGCGGCGACGGTTTTCTTTTTGTTTGCTTGGATCTGTTGTGTAGCCCTAGCCATTAGCTTCATTCCAAAATCAATTTTTAGTTGTCTTGCGGCCAAGCTTTCTTCAAAACCCGTACGCCCGGTTTTCATCTATTTTGTGTTTTTGGGATTTATTATTTTTAATCCCAACATCTGGTATCAGAGCTTTGGTTGGTGTTTGAAAGTTATGGAAAATCGGAATATTAATTGTTTCGTACCCAAATTAAAGGGTAAACAAGATTACAATTTTTTGAGGATCCAGATGGAAACGCATCTCAACGCGTTTGATTTGTTAGCCCATATTCAAGAAAATTTAGCAGAGGATGCTACTAAGGCGACGAAACAAAACGACAGTTTGGCGTTGTCTCAAATACACCAGGCAATTGATGCTTCTATATTTGGAAAAATATCCACTGCTAAAACCACAAAACAGCCGTGCGATATTTTGGCCAAAACGTATCATGGCGTTGACAAAGTCTAATAGAGTAACTTGTTGACGTTAAAAAGAAAGTTCGAGCTATGCAGGATGGAAAAGAATGAGACTATTGAGTCTTATTTTTCTCGTTTGAATGATATAAAAAACGAGATGCAGTTGAATAGGTATGATCTTACTGATCAACTCATTGTAGAAAAGGTCTTGAATACTTTGCCGTTAAAGTTTGACCATGTCGTTCTTGTGATGCAAGAGACAAAGAGATATCAACCTTGTCGGTTGATAAATTGCAAGGAGTCATTGCTCTTTGCATGAATAGCGAATTAATGGCAAATTGGATGAATCTCATGAAAAGGAACACATGGAGAAGGCATTGTAAGCTGTGAAAATTCAGACTGCTAAGGAGAAAAGTAGGGAAGATTCGTCCAATAGTGCTGCTTCTGGTGGTCGTGGCCAGAATTTCAAAGGTCGTGGACGTGAAAAAGGTAACTCTCGTGGTTGCGGTAGAGGTAACAATTCCTCTCAACAAAGAGGCAATTTTTATAATTCTAACAATAATCAACAAAAAGGGCCTAAATGTTTTAATTGTGGTAAAGTAGGCCATTTCCAAAAGAATTGTTGGCATAATAAATCAGAAAATAAGGATATCAATGCTAATGTTGCTGAAGATTCTGGTGAAAAGCATGAGACAATCTTATTTTCTGCTAGTGTGGTTGGGGAGTCTAAAAATAACATGTGGTATGTTGACTCTGGATGTAGTAACCACATGACTGGAAAGAAGGAATTATTTAAAAATTTGGATGAGTCATTTAAATCAACTGTTCGTTTTGGTAATAATCATGAAGTGCCTGTATGTGGTAAAGGAGATATTCCTATTACCTTGAAGAATGGCGCAAAAGTCTTTATTCTTGATGTGTTTTATGTGCACTGCTTTGCATCAAAATCTCTTGAGTTTGGGTCAACTTCAAGAGAAGAATTATGATTCGTTTTGAAAGCGCGTGCACCGTCAGCGATGATAGATTGGGTTTGATTAAAAAGATAAATATAAACAATAGTAGATTGTTTCCTATTATTTTGAATTGTGGTGATTCACCTTGCTTTAACTTCGATTGAGGTTGATGACACTTGGTTGTGGCACATGAGATTTGGGCACTTTTACTTAGTGGATTGTAGTTTTGGCTAAGAATAACATTGTTTTTGGGCTGCCTTCCATCAACTTTCACCATAGGCGATGTGAGTCTAGTATTTTGGGCAAGAAGCATCGAGACCCGTTTCCTAAAGCGAGGCTTGGAGGGCAAAAGAACCTTTACAACTCATTCACTCGATCTATATGCAGTGGATGTTCCTTCTAATGGAGGTAATAAGTATTTTATTACTTTCATTGATGATTTAAAAAAGGCTTGGGTTTATTTTACGAAGAATAAGTCGATGCTTGTGACACTTTTAAAAGTTTTAAAGTGTATATTGAGAAGCAAGCGGTTACTCCATCAAAACTACGAGAAGCGATAAGTGCGAATTATACGGTATGTGATGATTTTTGGTACGGCATAGGATTAAGCATCGGATGACAACAAGGTACACTCGCCGTGAGAATGGTGTTGCGAGAAAGAAAGAATAGAACTGTGATGGACATGGTGCGGTCAATGATGGTTTCCAAACACATGCCCAAGGGTTTCTGGGCAGAAGCAGTTTCATGTGGTATCTATTTATTAAATAGATGTCCTACTAGATGCAATGGTGGGAAGACCCTTTATGAGGTTTGGTCTGGTAAAAAGCCAAATATCTCTCATCTTAGAGTATTTGGTTGTTTGGCATGTGCACATGTTCTAGATGCTCTTAGAAAGAAACTAGATGATAAGGCGGAGAAGTGTATTTTTATTGGTTCTGATTCTAAGACTAAAGGATACAAGTTATACAACCCTTTGACAAAGAAGATCACATTTAGTAGAGATGTGAATTTTGATGAGAAAGGTATCTAAGATTAGTCGGAAAAAGGTCGGATGTGGCGGTTAGTCATCCTCACAATCTTCATACTTTGATGACAATGATGATGAGGTCAATCAACCGAAGTACCGAGCAGACAAGTTCCTACTCAACCTATTCTGTGCGATCAAGTCGACCACAAAGACAAAGGCGTCTACCGGCTCGTTTGCGAGATTATGTTGTTGATGGTCACTCTCAAAATTTATCTGACGAAGATGTTGTTAATTTTGCTCTCTTTGCAGATTGTGACCCAGTTAATTTTGAAGATGCTGTTCGTGAGAATCACTGGAAGAAAGCAATGGCTAATGAAATTCATGCCATTGAAAAGAATGATACTTGGGAGCTCACAAATCTTCCAAGTGGCAAAAAACCCATTGGTGTCAAGTGGGTTTACAAGACGACGTACAAGCCCGATGGAGAAGTAGACAGATTCAAGACGCGGTTGGTTGCTAAAGGTTATAAACAAAAACTTGGCATCGACTATTTTGAGGTATTTGCGCCTGTTGCTCGGCTTAATACTGTTCGTTTAATTATTTCCTTAGCTGCTCAAAATGTTTGGAAAATACATCAAATGGATGTAAAGTCTGCGTTTTTGAATGGTATACTTGAGGAAGAAATGTACGTTGAACAACCTGCAGGATTTGTGAAGAAAGGTCAAGAAAATAAGGTGTCCGTTTAAAAAGAGCCCTTTACGGCTTGAAGCAAGCTCAGGCGTGGTACACCCGTATTGATTCTTTCTTCGTTGGCGGTGGTTTTCAGCCATCGCTTTTGATCATGCTTCATATGTGAAGACATCTTCTCATGATGCGATTGTTATCGTATGCTTATATGTGGATGATTTAATATTTCAGGAATAATCCCAAGATGATTGCGAGAATTTAGGGAGGCTATGATTGACGATTCGAGATAGCGGACATGGGTTTTATGTCATACTTCCTTGGAATTGAGGTTTTGCAAGTGATCAAGGCATTTTTATTTGCCAAAGAAGTATCTTTGGAGATATTTTGAAGAAATTCAAGATGGATGGTGTAAAACCAATCTTGACCCTAGTTGAAGAAACGATTGCGTTTGACCAAAGATGGGACTGGTACTTATGTGGACCCTACTTATTTTAAAAGTTTGGTAGGGAGTTTGAGATACTTGACAACTACAAGACCTGATATCAATTTCAGTGTCGGCTTAATCAGTAGATTTATGGAGAATCCACATTAGTCTCACTTGCAAGCGGTAAGAGAATTTTGAGGTACATTAAAGGTACTCGGGGTGAAGGAATCTTTTATGCAAAAGTGATCTGTTGATCTTCTTGGATTCAGCGATAGTGATTGAAATTTGGTGACCTTTGTGGAGAAAAAGTACTTACGGTTATGCTTTTTATTGGTTAGGTATATTTTAGTGGAGTTCAAAGAAGCAACCAATTATCGCGTTATCTACAAAGCGAGAATACATTCTTTGGCTAGTAGTGCTACTCAAGCATTGTGGCTTAGAAGGATGCTAGATTTTCTTCAACATAAGCAAGATGGAGCAACTACTATCTTGTGTGATAATCGTCGGACAATAAAGATGACGAAGAATCCGATGTTTCATGGTGAAGCAAGCATATCGACATCAAATTTCACTTCATTCGTGATTTGGTTCAACGAAAGGAAATTGTGATCGATTATTGCAAGACCGAAAAGCAAGTAGCTGATATTTTCACGAAAGCGTTGAAGATGGATTCGTTTATGAAGTTGAAGAAAATGTTAGGCATGATAAGTTACGAATACTTAGTTTAAGGGAGGCAATGTAGTAGAATTAAACTAAGTATCTTAATATCCTATTGGGTTTATAATTTGTAATTTAATAATTCTATTAGATTTAGAATTATTAATCATATTGGGTTTTGGTTTAGTAGTTACCAAATCCAATAGGTATAGGGTTTAGTTGAGTCCTATAAATAGGACATATTATTCATGATTTTAATACAGAGAGAAATAAAGAGAAACACAAAAATCCAGCATCCTTTTGTTGAAAAGCCGCACGGTTATTTGATAAGTTTTGTTAAAAAAAAACATTGCTGCCCAATTTATTTTCGTTGACAAACTTTGTTTGATTTGCGTGAGGCCACTTCAAATTTGTATTTGTTGTTTCCTGGTTTCCATTGCACGTGGGCGACAGCACGGTTTTCTTTTTGTTTGCTTGGATGCATTTGTGCGACCATAGCCATTAACTTCATTCAACATCAATTTTTAGTTGTCTTGCGGCCAAGCTTTCTTCAAAACCCGTATGCCTGGTTTTCATCTATTTTGTGTTTTTGGGATTTATTATTTTTAATCCCAACAACGTACATGCAGATAATTTGTGCCTAATTAAAATAAAAATGAAAAGACATGAGTGGAATTCAATCCATCTTTTGTGATATAACACACATTTCTCTTTGCTTTGTACCAAGACCTTACATAATAGGATAATTCATTTCATAATTTTAAAAAGGGCAAAAAGCTCAATTTAAATGGATTCATCCTAAATTTTGTACACTAATGCACTACCTAAAAGTATTTAAGATTTTATTGTGAAGAGCTAAATGTTAGTCATGTTTTTGTAGAAATTCATCTTTACATTTTCTTTTATATATATTAGGTTAGTTCTTGCAGATTCTATTCTTACCTTTGATTCATGTACTAGAGGAGGTAAAAAGAAATACATGGATCATTCCTTCCTATTTATTTAGCATTACTTGATTCCTTTCTCATGTTGTAAATGTTTGCTTTTATTTTGTTAACTATCTTGGGGGACAAAGACTTATGTACCCTAAAAAAGAAGTAATATAATTATGAGCAGACTTCTATACTTTTCTATGCAGCATATACATGTTGAGAAATTTTTAACAAGCGATCTTTTATATTGGCTATGTTTGGACAATGTCTTATAGACAAAAGTTATTTTTCTCATAAAAAAAATCCAAACATCCAAACGCATTTTTATTTAAATTTTTAAAAATCTCCTCACATAATTTAAAAGCAATTTCCCTCCAATTCAAATTTTATTCTCTCTTCAAAATACTTTTTCTTACAAAAAAAATCCCACAAAATTTTTTACACATTTCAATGCAAAAATTCTCAAATAAACTACAATCCAAACATAGCCATTATTTCTCATTGAAAAATGTTGGAATTATTTGGATATGAAAGAGCATTGAGAGTTAATAATATCTACCGATTATTTAAGTGCTTTATATGATCCATGATAGATATTTGTTAACTATTTATTTTTGTAGTATTTATGTAAAAGATGTATCATTCTTATAACATATTATCTAACATTTTTTTTTCTAAGCAAATTTTGCACATTACAAATGTCAAAGAAGCAACTATGATGCTGGATGAAAGATGCTAGGAAGTTGCCTATCACTACTTATGTGCGGATAACTTTTTATCAGATTGTTAAATATTTGGATTCATATTTAACTAGGCATACAAGCATGTTGCTTATGGAAACTCTTGGCCACCAAAATGAGCACAAGTCTAAATACCATCAGATTACAATATTTGTATGAGAAGAAGGATTGTATCAAGTCACTATCAGAATACATGGTGGCAAAAGAGGCAACGTGCATACAGTGTATCTTAACAATCGGAGTTGTACTTATGAAAAATTTAAAATCTACAAATTTCCTTACTCACATACAATGAAGGTTTGTGAGAGAATGGGAAGTTTATTTTTGACACTTGCTGATGGGTTGTACATATCATAAAAGATGATTCAAACATACTTTGCCAACTTCTATCCTATGCCCCGTGAAGATTATTGGCTATTTGCATCTTTTCATCTGGTGGCAAATCAAAATCTTGCTAATGATCAACTCAATCGTCCAGGGTCCACTTGTATAAATAATGAAATGGATTAGACTCGAAAATAGAAGTACAAGGCATGTGGAGGAAATAGACATAATAAGAAAGTTTATCCAAACATGGACAAGTTTAGAGATAAGCGACTATGCATCCTTAATGTAATGCCGTAGACTTTGACTTGATTGTTGTTTAGGGTTTTGTTGTGTAATTTTTGCACTTAAATTTGAAAGTGACATTGTTGAAGGAAATTTTGCTCCATTGATTATACGTGTGATATTATTGTTTTTAAATTTATATGCTTATCCATATTAATAGTATGATATGTGTACTAATAGAAAATGTGATGATATTTATTAAATAACTTGTTTTCATATTATGTACAAAACAAGAGTTAGCATACTTAAATTTAAAGTTATGTTTTAGGTAATAAAGGGTGATGAGACTTCATATAAGTTGTCACCTTTGTCCACTGAGACCTCGTAGACTAAATGTATTGATGTTCTGATTAGTTCACTTTGGTGGACATCATTTGGAGAACCCTAATACCCTGCTATTGAAAATACATATGTCGGATTTTGAGTTTTGAAAAGTTACCACATTCGACATTGAGTGAGTCATTCTACTTGAGTAAGATTTTATAGTGTGTATAGGGCGAGGTCAATATAGATAGTATATTCATTGATTACGGAACTAGTAGAGATAGTGATAGGAGACTCATATCTACCTCTCAATAGGTGAAGTAATTGTGACATTACAAAATGTCGTATTATTGTGGGGTTTACCAGAATATAAAGATGTAGTGATCAATCCATAACCTAGTCATACCATCGTCAAGTGGCAAACTATTTGTTTAGAACTTTTAGGTTATATATAAATCTATTGAGAATTTTGATAGGATCAATTGAAAATAAAAGTATCTCTACACATTTAGAGTTTCACACTTTGGCCTTAAGGTCACAAATGTTGAGGTGTGATAGTATGTTAAATGTTGGATGTTATAGATTATTGGATCTATTATGGGTGATAAGTTAGGCAGAAAAATCAAACTAATGTGCTTGTTACTATTAAGAGACATTAATGATGTATCAAAATATAGTTAAGGCAACGTTGTTTTAACCTCTCTATATAGGGCATTGTGTTGAACATCATATAAAGATGTGATTGGTATTTGTGCTCCATTATGAATTTTATAGTTGTGGGCATAGGAGAAACTATCAACTATCAGACCGTAACGTCATATGTAGACCCAACTCATTCTAATTTTCCCCGATATACCTAATGGACCTCGAGGCTACATTTGATTTTTTCTATTTTTGAAACCAACATTTGTTTTTTCTTTTCTTCTTGTATCTTACATTCGATATTGACATGTCTAATTTATTATAAGTGGAACACGTGTTTATTTTTGCCAATGTTGGATCCCATGTGTTGTGTATGCATGTATTGAGATTAATTGGATTATTTGATGAATGATGTCATAAGTAATATAGCATTGATTTTTATTTGCTTTATTTTTTAAAAAACTCATATTTACTGGAATGATAATTACAATTGTCTTTTGTTACAATTTACTTGGTAGCCTTATTTAGATTAGAATTTATATTAGCTGTCAGATTATTGCGTATAGGATTGAGATATTTGGTGTGCAAATGTGCCTCTTATTAACTTTGATGTGGTTGAATTGCATTTACCTGAGTGTGTTATGAGGTACTTCGGCTATTATTAGAATGTTTCTGTTGTAGTTGACACCTATTTGAAATTACATAGGACTGATTGTTGAGACAAAAAAGGCATTAATTGGATAATTTATTATGCACATCATATTGATAAAAAGATGAGACAGAGGGATAGTGTTACCGGTGGACTTCTTGCAAGTGGACCTATGGAGTTCTTTTCAGAGTATATGATTTGATATTGTGAAATTACTCATTTTCCAATAAGTAATCTCGAGCACTGCACTACTGTACTCACGGTGTCCATCTAGTTGCATCAATTGTAGAGTTTTGGGTATATGTATTATATTTTTATTATTGTTATATTTAACAGTTGATTCAATGCATTAATTTTTATTGCTCATATATTTAGAGGGTTAATATTAGAGACAAGTGTATGATTTGATCAATAATGGACTGAACAATTTAGAGATAGATTCAATATCGGTCATTGCCAATGTACGTGACATTTTTTTTCATGTATTAACGATTGTTGGGGAAAGTCATCGATGCCAATAACACTTTCAAATTTTTAAGTACAAAGTGGATTTCAACAATCACATAATTAGCTATCTACGTTTGGTCACAATATTGAAAATGAAGCTGATGAGATATTTAATACTCAATTATTTTCTCAATAGTTTGTGAGCAACAGGAGAAGACTCCTAAAATTGACCATTCATTTCATTTTGATGGAAGCATATTGTCTCGATTCCCTACATTTGATTTGGTCTATGAATGACATAGATATCTTGGTGGGAAACCACATATAGGTGGATTCGTTCCATTTCATCTTGACTCATCAGAGACAAGCATTCCAACACCAATCCCATGTAAACCCACAAACCCAAATACTATAGGCTACAATTCCATAGAAATATTAGGCATCCTCCTTGTGAAACTTGACTCTTTTTTTTTTTTTTTATAGTTCATTTAATAATAGAACTTTTTTCTAGATTTTTTTTTATATTTCTATGTGTGTTTGAGGTTAATATATATGGATTGTGAGTTTATTAGTTTTTTATATTAATTATGTGAATTTTGTAAAAAAAAAAGTTAAAAATATAATAATTTTTTGAAAAAAATTGATTTTAAAGTCGAATTTTGAGAAATTGACTTTGAAATCGATTAAGTTGATTTTTGAGAAATTGAGAAATTGACTTTTGGAATAGGTTTCAAAACATCAATATTTTGCAATTTTTCTTAAAAAAATGCAATATTGAGTTAAATAATTCTTGAATCTAGTATTGAAGAGTGAAAATATTGTTGTTAAAATGAAGTTAGTGGATACTTTTGTTCAATTTTAACTCTAATCACTTTTGGCAATAATTTCATACACCAATAGTTAATATCTTTCAGATATTGTATTATTATTTATTTGTAGAGCTTTTCTAGTCGTGTCTGATAGAGCTCTTGTTTTCTTAATGGCTTTAAAAAATTGGAAGGAAAATTCTAGCTAGTTGGTCATTTTGTAACTTATTATTATTTAGTTTCAATAAAACATTATTATTCTAGGAAGAAAAAAAAAAGAATGGATTACAATCTTTGTCAAGAAATTATATGTAGGATATAGGTTGCAATGATAACGTTGCATTAAGGTTTGTGAATAATGAGTTCTCCAGGCTCCACTTAATAGGGGCATAAGATTTATTGTTTTCCTCTTCTTATTCTCTTTTCTTTTTAGACTGTTTATGTTGGTAAAATAATTGAATTTGAAAATAATCTGTTTCCTTATTTCTAAATTTTAGTATTTGGTTCATCTAGAGATGTGACATGTTTTCCTTTTTGTGTTTGTTCTAAATTTAATTGTTTTGGCAAAGTAAATAGAGTTTTGAAAATAAGTAAAATAAATACAACATTTTAGAATTCTAAATCCTTATTAAAAGTTGTTATTATGATTACTTCTTTTTTTTTAGAATTTTAGTCTAAATAAACATATTTCTACTTTCAATCTTAACTTATCTATTATTTCTCTTTTTAATTCTTATATGTCTCTTATTTTTTAAGTATTACTAGTTGATTTTCTATTTTAATTATTATTAGTTTTAATTTTTTATTTTAATTTTAGAACATTTTTTTATTCAAGTTCATAAGTTATTAAAATTAGAAAATGTGTAATTTTCATTCTTTTCTTATTAAATTGTTGAATTGTGGATTGATTTCATCCTAAATGAGGGTGTGTATATATATATTGCTTCAATTTTGCGACTAAACTATTAACAGCATTGTTGTGGTTCTTTTTTGTTATATGCTTATTTATACCATTGTTATTGGAGCCACCTTCTTCATATTTTTCTTCCTATTAATATTTCTTTAATTTCTTTTATTTTTTTTTAATTTTCATTTCACTAATTACTTATATTTTCTTCATATATTTATTTGTTTAATTTTTATATATCCTTTTTAATTTTCATTATTCATTAGTATAGACACTTCCAATGATAGTTCAAATAAATGAACTATTTATTAACCATAAAGATATGTTTCTAATTAGAATTATTATAAAATTAGTATTTTTTTATTTGGATTTGAATACTGTTGTACATTATAACTAATAAGATTAAAAAATGTTAAATTATATTTTGATTAAAAGACCAAAAAGAGTTGTTTCTATCATTCAGAAGAAGAAGAATATGATGATAAATGTATATGTCAAATAAATCATATCTAACATATATTTGTAATTCATTAATGTGAATAAAATAGCGAAACATGAATTATATTAACTTTCCCCTAAGTTTTTATTCTATCCAACCACGGTAAGAATTTCTAAAATTCAAATTTCTTATAAAATATTCATTCTTTCAAAATTAAATTCTCACAAATCATATTTATACCTAACTTTACTTTCCTACTAACTAAACGAGTCCTCTACCCTTTTCTCCTTATTCCATAATAAAATTCCAAAAACATTTTGGGTATGTTTGAAATGTGATGTATTTGAGAAAAGTTGTATTAGAATGTGTGAAAATTTTGGTTTGTATTTTTTTTATAGAAAAAGTATTTTAAGAGGAAAAAATGAGAGGGAAGATTTTTTAAAATAATGTGAGAGGAATTTGAGTGGGAAATTTATATTTTAAATTTTGAAATAAAAATGTGTTTGGAGTGTGATATTTTTATTTGAGAAAGGGCTTACTTTTACATTCTGAATAAAAATGTCTTGTCCAAACATACCCTTTATTGCTTTCTTTATCGCATCTTAGTTTGACTATAGATAGTGACAATCCGGTTGACTTTTACCAATTCCCAAAAAAAAAAAAAAACGTGTAGATGATGATTATTTATTAAAGACAATTGACATTATAAAATTTTGTTATTTGTTGCGCTTTGAATGGAAAAAGCTAGTAACAAAAGTAGAGGACAAATGATATCGATGAGATGACTATTTTAATAGTTGAAATGGTAAAATAAGGGAGGTAGGTGTAATGTTTAAAATCTGAAGGGACTGAGTGGAATTATCATAAACCTCATGGCCAATGTGAATTTATCGGTTTTGTTTTGGTTTTTAAAATTTTTTTGAAAATAATTTCAAAACTTCATGCGCGCCTGGTTTAAGGGAATGAGGGGGAAGGAATGGGGGATGAAATACATTGCAGATGGTTGGTTAGGGAGAATGGAATGCATACACTAAAAATCATTCCCCAGTTGAGGGGTATAATCCATTAACCCAACGTACAGTTTTTCTTTCCCCTTCTCCATTCCCTCGACGCTGCCCAGGAATTCTGCAGAAATCCCTTCAGAAAATTCGCCCTCCATTTTCGTCCTGAACCGCATCATCCCTCCAGATTTGAGCGCAGTAAGTTGCCTAGCCCTCCATTTTCGTCCTCTTGCAGCATAAAATTCATCCTTAATCGCATCATCCCTTCAGATTTGAGCACAGTAAGCTGCCCAGCCCTCCATTTTTTTAAAAAATTAATTGTTTTCAGTTTTTCTTTATTTGGATTGGTTATTGGAATGTTTGGTGGGTTCAATTAATTCTCATTGAATTTTTTTACTAATTTGCTGATGCCCTTTATTTGTTTATTTTCCTAGATATGTATTTTTTTTCCTTTTGATGGAGGATTGTTATGTGATTAGGTTTTTGTGTTAGTAGCTGATATTGGTTCAAGATTGCATTTTTATTCTGCTTCTTCAGCTGGGTGACGTGTTGTGTTGATTGGACGCTGTTTTTATGCGAGGGCTTTTGTTATTTTGTACAGCTGAGGAGTTAAGATTGAATGAAGTAAAATTTTTATGCATTTTGTTTTTAAATTTATTGAGGTTGGCAATTTTTCTCAGGAATTAAAGAGCTTGAGACTTGTGGGTTTTGCATCAGTTCAACGCCCGTCGGTTGTATGAGGATTGAAGGTCTCGTTACTCCTTTTCTTCTCGGTTATTTTGGTTTAGTTATTTTCCATTTTCTTTTAACCCAATTCAGGAAATGAATGAAGGTTTGAGTACTGAATCTGAAACAGGAGGGATAAAGGAAATGGAACTATTGGTTTCCTATGTGTGGATACGTGTGCTGTAACTAAGCCCTGAAGTCATTTTAGACAGTTTTAGCCAGTTTTCTATCATTTATCACTTCAAAGTAATTAGCTCAATTCTCCTTAGAATTGAAGCAGAATTGAGGCTTCGATGTTGCCTTCGTGTCCTCTTGTTTGAGGCATTTTTGTACTGAAGTATGTAAAAGATTTCATTTTGTTGTATTTTTTTAGGGGTAATAAACAATGAGTCACATGTGTGTTTCATTGGAAGTTTACTTATTTGCATATTCTAGATGCATATTTTTGAGAGAAAAACATTAGTCTAGAAGTTTTAACGTATGCAAAGAAGTGAAACTCGATGAATTTACTTTGTCTATCAAATGTTAGAAAGAGGGTGGTTCAAATGGATTTATCTTTGAACAATTAATTATAAGTTATCTCTTGATACCATTTCTTGATTTAGTTGCATTTCATTGAAAATGAAGGCCTTACTTAAACCTCTTCAAGCAACTTATGTTTTGAACTGCTAATTGTGAAAATGGCGGGCTAAGCAAAATTCCTCTCTGCCCATCCTTCGTTCTGTTCATTTTCCCAATCTACATCCTAGATTCTCTCTTTCTTGCTCTCATATACACTCACACACTAGCTTACAGACACGGTGCCTGTGCTTTTACCAAACCGCCAGTTTCTGAAAGGACCTGAGAGATGCAAAGCGGAGTACAGGAAGCCGTTCGGGCGAAAATGGCAGAACTGAGACTAATTTGTGACAGGAGATCGATTCAGCAACAGCGAATGGACTCGGCCCATTTGGTGTTCCAAAAATCCCTCCAATCTGCCAAGTTAAAAGCTGAAGAAACCCTTGAAATTCAAGGTTCAGATTTTCTCCTCATTTTGAGTAAAGAATGGTTTTTTTTTTTAATTATTATTATTATAGCGCAATCCCATTTCAAATATTTGCAGAAAAAAAGGGGTTTTGCCTAAACTTTTGAGCTTTGCTTATGTGTCTATATTTTATTTGGGGTTTTGAGAAATTTCTTTGTCTAAGAAAAAAAACTGGTGAATGGATCTGATTTTTGTTCTTGCAGCAAAGCTTGAAGCTAAAAGCTGAATTGAGAGAAGTGGATGCTGAATTGGTGAAAACTCTTGCAGGTATGAAGATGTCAATGCGTGTTACCATGTTAAGAAAGACAAGAAAAAAAAAATTCATGGGATCATTGTATTGAGTTTGAAAAAAGAATTCTTTTAGAGGAGAAGTGATGAATAAGTTCCTAGCTATAGTTACTTTTAGTTTAATTGATCAGTAAGCACTAAATGTGAAATCAGATAAATATATACTGTTTTGTTTTTGTGACGATAACTTAATAGAAGTCAAACGTAGATAGTGGGGCAAGATTGACTGTTTTGTAGCTGTTTGAGGAAAAAGTCATGAATGATCAAGTTGAATTTGGAACCATAAATGGTGTCTTAAGATTTCAGCTGCTGATGAATGTGCTAGTTCTACCGGAGTACAAAATGTTAATAACATCTAAAGTGTCTCCTTTCTTATTCTGGACATTACCTTGGGACAATAGACTTTGCCTAATCAGTTCCAGAATGTACAGTTGCTGGACTCTCCCGCATGTATTCTGGATAAAACCAAAATTCTACATATATGCTAATTATATTGATTGGTTAGTGTTCTCATTCAAAAAATGACCTTAAGTTTTTAACGTCTGCACAACTTAAAAGCCGTGTGCCAAATACTTATTAATTCCCTCCAATCTTGTATTCCAACCCGACTTTGGTCCTGCAAATTTTATCTTCATTACAGGATAAATTAGATTAATCTCAAATTGGAGATTCCAAATCTGAATTTTCAAATTGTATCATTTCCAATGATGAAAATATAAAAGAATCTTGGGATTTTTATCATTAGTGTTCTTATCTACATGTAAATCTGGAGAGTTTGTTGTGTTTTTGACTCTTTGATGTTTGTATTTGCCACATCATGCTGTTTGCATGAAAGATAAATGAATTTGCATATGCAGTTCTCCATGTGCCATGTTAAAAATTTGTATATTGATGGCTGTTCCTCTGAGATTGAGAGAGAAGCTTGTCACCTCCTGCCTATATCAATTATTGGGGAAAGTATATATACGACTTGAGAGAAATTGTTGCAATTATGTTTAAGTAGCAAGATATGGTTTTGCGATGAAAAAGAACCTGTCTATCTGTCAATTATGTGTAAGTAGCAAAAAGTGCTTGTGTCTCTTTGCACAACACCTGCTGTGGATTTTGAACTTTTCTAGACAGGTTAAGAGGTTTGTAAGCCTTTGTAATAGTAGAGAGCTCTCGGCTGCATGCATGGTCACAAAAATTTCAGGCCCTTTCCAATCATAACCTCATAAGTCCTACTTTATTGCTCATTTTGGTTTATTAACTTTTGATTGTTGATTTTTGCTATGCCACATATGTAACAGGTGAATAACCTCTTCAGTTTTGTTC
Source organism: Gynochthodes officinalis (assembly GCA_020080225.1). NCBI lineage: Eukaryota > Viridiplantae > Streptophyta > Magnoliopsida > Gentianales > Rubiaceae > Gynochthodes > Gynochthodes officinalis. Next base: position 21,237 of record JAIQDA010000012.1, read on the forward strand.
ATTTGCAGTAAAGACTAGAAAAGAGGCAGAGCGGATGGCCACCATCGACTCGATATCTGCAACAAAAGCTAGACTTGAAGAACTTAAGGGAGTTGTGGAAGATCAAAGGACTAAGAAAGATGAATATGCAGCAATAATTTCTCAGCAATCTAATGGTAATTTTCTTTTTTAAGTCAGGATAAAGATCAATCATTTATTTAATTTGTGCAGAAGAAGTGAAATGTTGTGTTGTTTCGTCATTTGGGCCACATAATGCATTGGACAAAGTTGTTTTGTCCTTAAATGTTTTGTTCCTTATGATGCAAAGTGAGAAGAAGAGGAGAATATTTATATGGTAGTACAAAATTATATAAGGGTTGACAGAAGCAGAGTATGGGTCATTGGCTAGTGTTCATGTTAGAAAGAGTTGAAGAATTCTACTAGAAATTTTTTAGGGAAGGTACTATGCCTGTTCTAGTTGAATGTCTTTTTGCTCTAACTTCAATTACATGATCTGCATATGTTGTTGTCAGTGTGTGTGGGTTATTTATTGCTACTTCCTGATATGGTTTATTAAAGAAAGGAAAATGACCAAGGTAAAGGAAGAAAAAGAGGGTCTATCCCATTTTTATCTCCCTCTTCTCCCTTCCCAACCTTCCACTGGTTTAAAAAAATCACAAATATAATAATAAAAATAAAAGGCAAAATAAAAAAGGAGATTCACCAAATATGCCCTTTTTTGTGGTAATTCTCATGAGCGAAGAAAAGATAAACTGTTTACTTAATTTGTTCAGAAGAAGGGAAATGTTGTGCTTTTACTTCATTTGGGCCAGTTAATGCATTGGACAAAGTATTTTTGCAATCTGGTGGTTTAGCGTTTGCTTCATCTTGGATATGGACCTTATCACTTAATTGGCATTTTATCTTGTTAAACAATTGAAAATTTTATTTCCAGCTTCAAGTATTTTTACTTTCTTTCCCTTCACTTTTTTGGGCAAAGCTCTCATGGAACTTGAGGAAATACGTAACCAAAGCAGTGGCCAGAGAGAAGAAATTGAAGAGGCTATTTCATGGTATAATAAGGCCCTTGGTTTTCAGATTGAGTGCGGACATGGTATGTACACTACTCCATCCAGCAGATAGGTGTATATTCTTTGTTATTTAACCTTTTTCTTACTTTTGTTTTAGCTGAATTTGTGTGGAAGTATTGAATCTTCTCACTTCAGAGTTCTGGTATCTTTTCTTTTCAATTTTTGGGCAGGAGTGAAATTCATATTTACCAACATTGATTTCAAGAATCCTAGCCAGCAGTACTCCTTTACTATCCGTTTTGAATCTGATGTGTACAGTTGTAAGTAGAAATGCTTGTCTCTACTTTGTTAATGTTTTGGTGAGTATTTTATCTGTACTTCACTGCAATTTTTCATAAAACTGATTTATACAGTAGTAACTACTACGCACTCAATTTTTTCCTTTTTTTTGGGGTGGGGTTCTGGCTAAAATCGCTACATGGAAATTGCTTTCTGATGGAAAGACCGACATAATTTTTTCCCCAATTTCTTATCTACAGTACTTGATTGTGATCCACCACTGAATCACACAAAAGAGCTACTTGAAGAGTTAAATCGAAGCAATGGATTGTTCAAGTTTGTAAGAACTATGAGAGAGAAGTTTCAACAGGCTGCGACATGTGGTATGCTTATTTTTGTTAAAACAGACTTTGAATAGGCTCTAAACACAGAGCATCATTATTCTTAAATGGCAACATTAATTTTGTCATTATTCTGCCCCATCTTTATATAACTTACTAGGGTTGAACATAATTACAATAATACCTTTCTGAAGGGTTGTCAGATAGATTACATCATTATATTTTTTCACTACAATGTTGATATCCAATTTTGTTGTCATGTCTTAAGATGTGAAGAAATTGTTGAGCCTTCCTTTATACTTGGTGCATGCATTTGCCATGGATTTGTCAATGTAACAAAAAACCAGATCAAATGAGGTGTCAAGATTTGGATTATTACTTAGGCCTACTATACTCCACAGCCATAAAATGTGGATGCTTTAACTATTCCATCTATTTTGCATTTGATCAAAGACAACTTAAATTGTTTATATCATTACAATGACCTCACAGGAAACTTTCCTCAAGTTCCATCTGATGAGCAAGACACTTCAACTATCTCTTTATCTGCTCCACTTTCTACGGTTTCAACTGACTGCAGAATCGAATCTCCAGCCAAGAGAAAGGAGCTCCAACCTGTAGACTTCAACTGGCACTCCAGGAAGGTTAATAATAGCAAAGGTGGTAGACAAACAATTTTGTCTCCGGGATCTGCTTCATCTCTTCGTCGCTCACCACGTTTCAAGGTACTTCACATGAAACTGAACTATAATTGAGCTATTGATGTTATTTCTAAACAACTCTAGCATGCACATGTTGGGGGCTTCAAGGTCTTTGTTTCATCTGCTCTGATTATTTCCTTCCCTTCCTTCCTCGGGAGAAAATTGAGGCAGTTGAATTGTTAGGTATTGAAATTTGTCCTGTTTGTAGGTGGAAATATTTTGGCTAAGTGTAAATGCCATGTGAATGAAGAAGGAATAGTGTGTGATGGAGAGAGTTCTATTGATTTGTGAATCTCCTTCAGAGTTGGAGTTCATGACAGTTTCATCCTGAGAATTTATTTTCAAGATACAAACTCATACATTCAACATGTGGAGAAAAAACAATTGTTTTGAGTTCTAAAAGGAAGTAATGATTGGAAAGTTTAATATCTTGTTAGAGGAAAAGCAAAAATGATTCTTTTGTTAAAATCCTTGACATGTTTTCAAGTGCTGTAAACATGTATGAGTATTTGTGTTTCTGAAAGTCTAGGCTCATTCCTTCCAGAATAAGCTGCTAGTAAAAGATGAACTGTTGCTTTGAAACCCTTAGGTATCCTTTGTGGCTAAAGAAGAAGTGAGAAAGAAGAAAAATAAATGACAAACCTAATCCATTTAATCACTTTTGGTGATGCCAACCCAAGCATATTATTTTAATTGTGTTAGGCCTAAGAGAATCAGTGAGGGTCCCAAAGTGGTTTATGGGTCCTATGAAGTTTTACTTCCATTTTTCCCTTCAAAATAACCAGACTCTGTTCATTTTCTGATTTGAGTTAGTTTGAACTCTTGGCAGGTAAAGAAATGAAGATCAAAAGCAAGCTATCTTTCAGCTCCAGTGATCACTTTTGTATATTAAACTTTAACCTGTTTATTTTTCTATATGATATTCATCAATAAGTGTAAGCATGGAGTACAAGGTAAAAAGGTCATTTGCTTTCTGTAATGTAAAAGAGTGAATCCACATCATTCTCTGCACCTAGAAGTAAAAACCTCATCTTCTCGCGATTGACTATAATATATGATCTGAAAAATATTTATATAATTTGAAATATGTGCAGTAATTGCCATGACTAAAGTGTTGATTAACATGGCTCAAGCAATTTACTTATAGAGCCCCTGAATAAATTCTAGCTTTGCTTTTCAGTGCACACTGCACTACTCATAGTTAAAGTCTGTCCCTTGGAATGCTTGATCCCATCAGTATGTGGACATGTAAATTCCAGACTACAAATGGTTAATCAGTTATCTGTTTTACTTTGTGCTTGTATACTAACAAGTTACAATTAAATGGGCATGTCTCATTGTTCACTTAGGTCCACTTACAGACTCCAATTGTTCGCTTAGGTTCTGTGATGTAGAATTGAATGTTTACAGTGTATTGATAAGAGGATACTTATTCTGTATCTTGAGACATTAGACCCTGAGGAAAAGGTAGATGTGGGAGGAGGAGGGAAGGATGGTAATGGGAGGGGTTGGTAACTAAGAGGGTGCAGGTTTGAACCCTCTTGGCTACCATCTGCAATATAAAAAAAAAAAGGGTAGATGTATCATCTGCATCGGCTGTAGCTGCATTAGAGCTAATATTATAGCTGTCCAAAGGTTTCTAAGCAGATTTCAGAGGCTAGAAATTTAGTCAGGGCTGTATTAAAGTGTCCATGTCACAATTATCCACGACATATAGTTCAAAAACTGTAGGAACATGCAATAAGTTCAGGATGGTGTATAAAAACTCCAAAGAAAGGTTGGTATAAGAAAAGTGATGTAACGGTATAAGAAAAGTGATGTAACTAATGCATTTCATGTACTCTGGATGCTTAATACCAATGTCAAATTTAAGGTGTAGAGGGACTATATGTTGATCTATATTTGCATGAGTCTTTCTACAGCCAACTTTCAGTGGAACATAACAATACATGGACAAGTTCCCCATCATCATTCCACTTGACCAGGTATTATTCTCAAGTTGGATCGGATTAAGTTAAGGCAGATTATTAGTTGTCAATCCTTTGAACCGAGTAATTAACCTTGCCTGAAATTTGGGTTAGCCAATTCTCTCTCTTTCCTTTTCTTGTTTCCTGTTTTTTTCCTTCCTAGTACGTAATAGTGGCATTCTTTGGTGGACAATCCTTCAAGTGTTCTACTGCTGTATCAATATTATTTTCTTTCTACTCAGTCATCTTCATTTTCTTATAGGGAGCGTTCAGCCGTCTTTGGTGGGGTGGTCATCGGTTCGGTTTTCGGTTTATTCGGTTTGATATTTTGGAACCCCTAACCAAAAATCAAACCGAAAACCAAATAAAACTGAATAAACCGAACCGAATAAACCAAATAAACCAAATAAGAATTCGATTCAGTTTGGTTTAAACCGAATAAAACCAAACAAGAATTCGATTCGGTTTATTCGGTTTTATTTGGCTTCACAAACCGAATAAGGAATTTGGTTAACCAAATAAACCGAATTTCTTTTTTTTCTTTTTTTTTTCAAAACTTCACAAATAAATTAAATAATTCGGTTTCAAATCAAACATTCACAAATAATTTTTTCAAATTCGGTTTCAAACATGAAACAAACATTCACAAAGCATTACAAATTTACAAATTTCCTTAACTCCTTATGAGTTATGGCTCGATTACTCATCATTCATCAAACCAAAACATTACAAAATACAAACTATAAACAAAATCAAAGCATTAGTGCATTATATTATCTAAGTTAATGCCTAATTAGTAATTTATTCCTTATTTACTTATCACTTATCGGTGTTAACTAAGTTAGTATTAACTTATGTATATTAAGTATTATTCAACACTAAGTTAGTATTAAATAAGTACTAACTAATTTAGTGCTTAGTTCGTTAGTAAACTTAGTACTCATTATTCATTAATCATTATTAGTTATTAACATATTACTATAGCTAAGTTAGTATTAAGTATTAACTATGTAACATGTTAGTACTTCTTAGTATTATAAGTTTAACTAGGTTAGTATTTAGTTGTAATAATAATTACTTGATCAATAATAACTAATTATAAGTATTAATTATTATGATATTTGACTCGATTTAAATACGTATAATTAATTTGCAAATTATAAATAATTTAGAATTTTGAATAAATAATCGTTAGTAAATATTATATAGTTATAATTGATTACTCAAAAACTCAACACTCAGTCATTTAATAGTTAATACTTAGTAATCACTTAGTTAACAACAATAAGTTATTAATTATTGACTATTATATTGAATAATTAATGATATTATGAATATATGATATTGATTCTAATTAAATATATAAAACATAATAATCGGCTAATCGCATGCTATATAGTTACACGCTAGTACGTTATATAGCCTCTGACTCTGAGCCTTACACCTTCTAGATGCTTAACATTTTAACAACTTTGTCAATTTATGCATTATTTTATTTTTCTTTATTTGTAATTTGATATTTCATATTTGTTTAACTTTTAAATAAATTGATAAATTAAAATTACAGTATAAAGTATAAACTATACTAGTATATAGTTTAGTATATAGTATATAGTATATAGTAAAATTATTTAGTATATAGTTTAGTATGTAATATATAGTAAAATTGTTTAGTATATAGTATATAGTTATATACTATATTAATAATTTAATATTACTATATATTCATTATATTGTCCATATCATTATTCATTAATGATAACAATAAATATAGTTCTATACATGATAAATTTTATAAAATAACAATAAATTTTATAATAACAATATAGTATATTAATGAAAACAATATTAATGATAGTATATTAATGATAACAATATAGTATATATAGTTCTATACATGATAAATTTTATAATAACAATAAATTAATTATACAAAAATATATATACATAACTACAAAGTCTACAATAGTTTTATAAACTATAAACCATAACTATTCTATAAAATAACATATATTTATATTTATACTTATATATAAAAAATATATTTATAAATTTTGAAATTCAGTTTTATTTGGTTTATTCGGTTCGGTTTCCTTATTCGGTTCGGTTCGGTTTTCAGCACCCCAAACCAAAAATCGAATAACTTATTCGATTTGGTTAAAACCGAACCGAATAAACCGAATTCATTTTCGGTTTGGTTTTTTTGGTTTTTCGACTCGGTTTTTTCGGTCGGTTTATTCGGTTTAACCAAACCATGACCACCCCTATTTGGTAGTGTGGGAGGTTAAACTAGCTATCTTGTAATGTGTAGTTATAGAGTATTGTTTAGATGATAGACATGTAATTAGGAATAAATATGGTAGTTAATAAATATAATGACTTGTGGGTGAACAGAAGTCAGGGTATCATATGAATTAATTTGTAGAAAGGTTTGCCAAATGACAACTTTATTTACACTTGTGCACCACATTGTATGCTTAATAACATCTAATATTTTCTTAATAATTAGAGATGTGATGGTAATCCCATTCAGGTGGCCGATAATGTATGGAATAATAAAAAGTATGCCTAATGATTCATGTCTTTGTGGGAGCTTGTCCACTATCTCACATGTTTAATAACCGTCTAACATTTTCTCAGTAATTAGAGATGTGAAGCTGGCGGAACTAGCTAAGTGAATAATTTCTTTGTAATGATGCAATTTTGGTTATTAGGGGTTGAAAAACTAGCTGAGGTTGTATGGCTGCATATGCTGTGGATGTACATCATATATCTACTCATTTACATTTACTGAGATATCCTTATTTCTTCTGAAGAAATAATGCAACTTAGGCTACTGGGTACTGTGATCGCCTGTGAATTAATGATCTAGTGAGCTTCCATAACTTAAGTGCTTCAGTTTCATCATTTGTTAGGCTTGAGCTGTGACTTTCATTGCAGTCTGAAAAGTATAACCCACTCGTCCCTTCTGTTTGGGGACTAAGTGCCACATAACACGTTGTAGCTGCACCCTGAAAAGTTTATCCAAAAACAAGAAACTTTACTGAATGAATGAATGAATTTGCCATGAAATTGAGAATATGTTTTGCATAGCAAAGAGACAAGCATGTATGGACAAACCTGTGATGTGGATTTTAGCAACTTCGATGCCACAAAGAATAGAGATTCTGGAGTTTGCAAAAGTACAATATGTTAGTGTTGTTTAGGGTGTTTGAATTGAGGAAAATGTATCAAGAATTGCTGATTGGTGAAGCATACCTGTGATAAAGCCTTTGTGATCCCTGATAATTCCAGTCTTCACAATCCCCGGGTGTACTGCATTGATAGTTACATTTGCTTTCCTTTCCTGCTAGTACATCACAACAACAAACACTACATTGAGATGCGAAATAAGGATTATTCCACATGACACTCATACAAAGGAGTAAGATAAACTTCTGAGTGGTCACTTTCCCTTCCATTCTCTTTCCTTTGTAAATGATTTTCTTTTCTTTGCCCATATCTCATGCGAATTTCTTCAAGGCTTTCTCATTATTTTTGTTTTAAAATCGTTTTTTGGTGGCGTTGGCTTGGCTCTCTCTAAATGGCCTTACCTTTTTCCTACCGTGAAGTTAATTTTCTCTACCCATTGTAAGAGTGGTTGCAACTTTCATTATTGTGAAGCTGTTTCTATAATTAAACCATTGCATGGGGTAAGTACATCTTGATCCACGCTTTAACAATTGCTGCAACATCAAGCAATAGAGGGGAGAGGGGGGAGGGGGTGATTTAGCAGTGGCATATTTTGCTTTTGCTGTTATTTATTTGTATACGCAGCAGGAAAGGAATGAAATAAGGTAAAAAGCAATTAAGATAAGGGTTGGGGAGGGACGAAGAATAAAAATGGAATGGAATGAGGTGAAAAGTAATTAAGAGAGGAATTAGGAATGGGGATGATGAGATAGAAAATTATAGACTTCTTGTTTGTACTAATATATTTCTAGGAAAGTGCAAAAATTTTTACCTTTAGCTGTCTTGCCAATTCCTTAGTATGCAATATATTGGCCAATTTAGATTGGGCGTATGCACGGGTGCCATTGTAACTGCTCAGGGGGAAAAGTAAAGAGGTTACTTTGAGAGAAAAATAATAATTTTTTAATTTAATTCAATAATTTAAATCAATGAAATTTTAATTAAGCATAATTTTATTTTAATAAATCAATTTAATTTGGTAATTCATGTGGAGTAAACACTCATTTACAAGTATATATGAATATCGAATTTTTAAAACTTAATGAATATTGCATTTTCAAAACATATTCCAGAGCAAATATATTTATAAATACACAACAATACACTTATGCAAAGCATACGAATAGTGGATTTTCGAAACCAAATGAATGTTACATTTTCAAAACACATTTCGTAAGGATTCACATGAATAGACAAGTAAAGACACAATAATACACTCACGTACTGGATTTGAATTTAGGAATGCACAAGAATGCATGTAGACTTGTCATGTATGTGTGTTAGTACATGTGTTTTGAAAGGTGTGAATGCGATAAACAGCTTTAATAATGGTGGCCAAGAAGAGGGCCATGCATATTTGGTGTATATACTGAAACGAAATTATGGCATGCAGGAATGTTTTTGCATTAAGTCCCTCTCTCCTTCCTCCCAAAAAAATATAGAATTGCCAATACCAAAAAAAAAAAAAAAAAAGAGAGAGAGAAAAGTGGATTGCTAATAACTGAATCTGGATTTCATGTTGTGATGTAGGATGGCTTATTATTAGTAGTCACATCATGTTTAATGTAAATTAAATCTACTAATAAAGGGAACCTAATCATGTTTAAAGAACGAAATGATAACTTAAAATAATGATACTGGATTACTGCCCACCACTGCCTCAGTCTCGGATAAAAATTTCCCAGAATTTGGTTTGTTTCTTGGATGATTAACAATGGATAGTCATGTTAATTCAATTAATTAATCGTGGGTACTTTTGTGATGCATAATTAATGACCTTAATTAATGAAATAAGAGGAACCCTGAATTTATCCTTCAAATGAATTCTGTAATTATAATTTCTTAATTAGAGGAAAAAATAGAGAATGCAATTTCTTTTTCAGAAAAAAAACAAAAAGGATTTTGCTGCCAGAGAGAACCTTAAAATCCAAAGTGCAACAGTGAATATTGGAAATGTTATTTGAATTGAATCAACTTAAAGCGAGTGAAATAATTAGAAGGGATCACTTAAATTCATTTGCAGTTTCAGAAATTTAAGTAGTATTCGAGACCTAATTTCCAGGCATGATAAAGTTGGAAAAGGGATAAAAATGAAAGTGGCTTAGAATGCATAGAGAAAAATAAAAATAATTACTTATTTGGGTGGAGCATTTGGCAGAAGGAGAAATGATCCCTTTTTACCCAGTGGTGGATCACAGAAGAAACATTCACAATTCTTCCTTCTATGCCTGTTTCTGCAGCTGTCTCTACCATTTTCTCCAACAGCATTTCAGTCAGTAGAAAGTGGCCTGCTTAAAAGACGGCCTAGAGAATTAATTGTGCTGAAATATCAGTAGAAGATGCTTCATTTGTGCTTGATTTGAACAATTTTTCTAGCTTCATGATAAGTCATTGAGGCCTCCATATATATAGTACATAAAAGGGATTATGATGATTTTTTTTTTTTTTATGAATACTAAACTCTGAATTTATATTTATGGTAAAGATCATTTAGGGACTGAGGAGATTATTACCCAAGTAATTTGTGGCAAAAGTCATCTCAATCTTGTCTTCAGAAAACTCAAGCTTCTGAGAAAACTTCCCAGCATTATTTCTGCAAAATAGTTTCGCATCAATTGTATAATAATTAGTTGAAACAATACCTCATCAACACAGCAAAAGATTAAAGATAAACGAAAGGAAACATTCACACATTAAGATGTGAAGTGGCAATCCTAGAGACAGAAATTCAGTACAAAATCTCTTGACTGAAGCAAATGAGCTGAGATCAATCTCCAGCAAAGTTACATCAGCCTCAGGAGTCTCCTTCTGTATATTTGTCTTTACCAAAGCAGCCTTCTTTAAGTCCCTTGCTGGGATGATTATCCTTACACCTTTCTTTGCCAGCACTCTTGCAGTTTCAGCACCAATGCCTGATGTTGCCCCTTGTAATTATTTACACAAAACAAAGAATAATTTTGGGCTTTGCAAATAAATTATTAATTAAGAGTAAAATGTGATCCAATTTGAAAGATTATGAAAATAAACAATTATGTTAGTGCATGTCCTAACATGGTGGACTAGTACCAATTAAATAATTAGCATCCTTTAACAGTGGAACTTTAATATGAAAGGATGAATGATTAGCATTCATCAGCACTGTCCACAAAATTGTGACATCAATCTAGTGTGAACATGTGAGGGATGACTAACTATTCATTCAAAATGAAAAAGAGACAAAACTAAATCTTGCACCAAACAAAAAGGGCAGCTATCTAGCTATAGAATATTAAAAACTTTTCTGACAAGAGAAGAATATAACATAGATTTCATCAACAAATGGTGTGGTGGTTGTTTGTATCAATGTTGGTTTAAATTACTACCAAAAAACATTGACTGTGGAAAAGGGAAAAGCAAGTGGATTAACAGCAAGACCCGCATGAAATATCACCATTCAATGTTGATAATTAAAATGCCCAACAAACAGCTGAAAAGGAAGCCAATTTTGGCTCAAGAACAGCAGGTTATACATCTCACATCTTGGTTTGAAAGGAGAATTTAGTTGGGAATTAGCAAATTGTTACACAAATGGCATAGAAATTCCGGAGATGTGCTATCAAGAAAAACACGATTAAATCTGGATTTACAAGAGTTACATTCAACAAATAATGAAGACTTCCAAGGATTTTTCAATAGCATACATTCTTATTGAAAAGAATAGTCCCAAGAAAGAATATGAGGAAGGAAAGGAGGGCAGGAGAGAAAAAGGGAGAGACATGAATATGCAAGTACAGTAAGTACCATTATATGATTCTTAAAAGCAAGAAGAAAGGCCACAAGAATCTTTCAGTTTCACCCATCCCAGCACCGAAAGAAAAAGAAACAAAATCATCTCCTCAAGAACTGACAGACGCTTGAATGATTTGTATCAAAGACACAAAATCAGCTCAATGATTCAACCAAACCATTTCAAAGGTTAATTTCCTCCAAAATTCTTGAGAATAAATAAACTAAAACTACAGCCCACAAAAGCAAATCCATCCTTTTCCACTATCTGCATGCTAATAACGTGAAGAACTTCCTTCTCACACAATCACACACTGCACTATTGTGGATAAATGGGATGAAGGAATGAATGAAAGCTAGTTTATTCATATCGAGACCAATTACCTACCAGTAATAATTGCAGTAAGAGATGATGAAGAAGAAGAACAATGTTGAGTAACTTGCTCTGCAGTGGATTTTGATCCATAGCCACTTGGGCCAGCAAGACCTGCCAAGTACTTTATTATCGCCTTCATCAGAGCACAACTTAGAACCTTAAACTGCAGAACTGCAGCTATGGTGGAGAACCACGTATATATGATGGACTCGTGAACTTTGTGGTACTCCATGCACACACTAACTAGCACACAGTCACGCACTCGTAGAGTATTAAGGAAGTCGAGTGAAGTTAGGTGATTTGAATTGATGAACCAATTTGGTTCTTGTCATGAAAGTCAGACATTCCTCATCCGTTGAGTTTAGAGATAAAATTTCAGTGGTCCAATATTGACTATGGCTTAGTTCTTGGGCAGGCACGTAATTGTGAAAGTCCAATAATAATTATACTTCTACCCAACAATGGTAATGCTCAGTTTTCTTTCTTGCTAATTATTATTGTCTGCCCTCATCAGGTGTCCTTTTGCTTTTATTTTATTTTATTTTATTTATATGTTGTGAAAAATGATGTTTTTATTTCTTTGGGCACGTTTCCTATCTCAAGGGAATTTGTTAATCTTTTTTGTTAACATTTTGTTTGTTCCTTTAAACGATGTTATTTCTTTAAAATTGAAATGAATAGATATCCTTTTTAAGAAAATTATGCACACGATAGATATATGAATAATGGAAAACGTGAACCTGTAAATACAAAAGGCTTGTGAAATCAGTAATACAAAGATTGTATTTACATGCACCAAATTTTATGAATTATAATGCATCACAACATGCTGATAACATTTTAATTTTTTTTAATAAAAAAATTATTAATTTTCTTGGTAATATACTCAAATTAATTAATTTACATTAATATTTTGGATTTTTTCAATGGTGGATGTGGGCAAATTTAAACTTTTTGCATCAATGTGCAAATAAAATGGGTAGATTGGTTAGAAAGAATTACTTAACTACTTGATTTTGCATATTTAACATTTAGAGTGTTCATGTAATATAAGACAATGTTTGGCATGGTTAATCTATTGTTTATATGAATTAATAAATGGGTAGAGATTTGTGGCCCATCCAAGGTAACTTTTATCAAAAATGGCATTTGAAAAAAAATAATAAAATCAAAGGAAATGATAATGTCAATTTTGTTTGTGGTTTTGATTAAGATATCGCGGCCAACATGTATCCTTATTCATGTAATGTCATTTTCCTATAACATTCTCAGTTGAAATCAATATGTTTGTTTTACTCCTATTTAAGAAATTTTTTTTTTTTCCAAACAAAACAAAAAAATCTAAACAACTTTTTATTTTATTTTAAAATTTTAAATTCCTACCAAAATTCCCCACTTATTATTTTAAAAAAAAATTCCCATCAACACACTTTTCCATTTTTCTTCCAATATACTTTTTTTTTTTTACAAAAAATTCAATAATTTTTTTTTTCACAAATTTCAGTACAAAATTTTCAAATACAACAGAATCCAAACATTCCAAGAATGCTCAGTGTAGTAAAATCAAGGTCCATTCTTATTTTATGAATGGTTTACTTAAACCAAATTGTACAACAGTCAATTTAATATTTTTAAATCTGGAAAAAATATTTCATATATTTGTTTTGTTCTTATTTTTTATATAATAAGTTAGTCAAATAAATTTTTTGCCTTCCCTATTATGTAAATATCTATCTTTCCTAAATTATAGATAGTCTCTTCTAATTACCTCTAATTAGTGCAGTAAATACATGAAATATTTTCTCTTGAATCTGAACATTTTAGTTCCATCTTGCCAAGGGAATTGATGAAGTGAAAAAATTCTTTGATCTCATATACCCTCTAGGAATATAATATTTGAATGGAAATATACGAACAGGTCATATAAATTTATTTGCTTTCACATAATATACCCTATAGGAAAGAAGCAAGTAGTCTAGTTGGACAATTGAATCAAGCTTTTTCAACACACAAATTATTTTGCTTCATTCTCTATTTTTAATTTTGGTGGTTGGTGCCAAAATACATTAGTAATTTTTGTTTCTTAAAACTCTAATTTATTACATCGATTATTGGCAGATTATTCAGTTGCGATTGAATAAAAAATTATTTATTTTCATTAAAAAAAACTGTATTTGTTACATAGTTTGTTGCAACTTCTAGTTAATGAGATTTATTTTCTTAAACTCGTAATCCATTACATAGTTTTTACTACTATTCTCAATTAGTGAGATTTATATTCCTATATTTTGAATGATTTCATGAGCCATTAAAATATGTTATCTAAGCATTAGGCTATCCTCTATCCCTACCAACCCCATTGAAAAAAATGGAAAACAAAAAATCTTACAAGAATATAATGGATCCCAAAAGTCAAACGAAATTGTTTTTATAGTTTTTCAATCCCGAGTGGAGAAATTTGATTTTAACTTCAAAGCCAAAAACACGAAGTGCGGAAAGTGATGAAACGAAAGCGAAACAATGCACCCGAAGCAAAAGCACAACCAACAGGCAATGGTCTGGTTGCCCCCTTCCAGATTGTATGGTGGGGTCAGAATTCTTAGGCTACGTTTGGATTGTTTTTATTTGAGAAAAATTGTATTAGAATGTGTAAAAATTTTGGTGGGTATTTTTTGATAGAAAAAGTATTTTGGAGGGAAAAATAAGAAGGAAAATTTTTTAAAATTATGTGAGAGGAATTTGAGTAAAAAAATTTGAATTTGAAATTTTGAAATAAAAATATGTTTGGATAGTTTGTTTTTATTTGAAAATTTACTTATTTACAAAACAAGAATCATTTGTCCAAACCGACCCTTAACAACTTCCATTTTGAATGGATTACTGTTTCGTTCTGTTCTTTAAAAAATATATTATATATTTTTTCAAAATTTTTCTCTGTTTTTAAAAAGTTTTTTTTGGGCAATAAAATTTTTATATTATTTTTATTTAAAATAATTGTATATAACCATAATTAAAAAGTAAAAATAATAATAAGTATATTATATTTTATAATTAATAAAATGTTATACTAACCAAAAGCAAAATTTTCTTGAAATAGAAGGAGAATTATTTTTTTTTACTTTTCAAGTATTCTAAATTGGATGGTAGTTAGTTTTAAATATTTTCTATAAGGTCATGTAAGAAATTAACTTTCTGAAATCCCAATGCACGTTTGACTAATAAATTAATATTAAACTTTTAATTGAAATAATATAATTGCATATTCATCCCCAAACACCTCATCCAATTATAATAATTATACATATATATTTATTTATTTATTTATTTTTAAAATTTAGATTTTGTAAAAGACAAATATTAAGAGAGGCAAAGAAGAATAATAAATTTTCTTTAGTTATTGGCGAGCTCCATTTCCTCTATACAATGCCTGACAACTTTACTTCATTGTGTGATGCAACACAATGGAAAAATGGTCTCCATTAGTTGAAACTATACGTACAAGCAATTATTTAAGCTATTATCACAGCCCTTCTCCAGACATGGAATTTTTGGGATGTAGAAGTTGATGTCAAAACTATAGTTTAAACTTAATTAGAAGGAAACAATTATTTTTTTGTTCAAAAATAGCTACTATAACTGAGGGCATATTAACTTCTTAACTCCTTACTTGGTGAGTGCATATTATTTACTTATGTCTATAGGGATAAAAATAGGTCAAGTTTAATTAGAAGCCAGTTGCTTAATGTTGGATATTTTTTCATATAGATATAAAGTTATCGTTTCAATTTAAAAAAAAAAGAGTAAAGTAATAAAATACCAAGAAAAGTGCACAAGGGAAAGCAAAATCCACCTAGCCAATTACCACAAAATCTCTATATATGCTTATTAATTTTAATTGGACGAATTTGGCCATTTATCCAACAAAAGGGGAAAGAAATATTAGTGTCCCCGTAATAAGTGAAAGTAAAGAAGAGCAAGAGTGCTCGGCACTCAATAGAAATGGGGAAATCAATTACCTCTCACACGTGAGCATCTAGACAAGCCATTATGAGAGTTCATCTGTCAAAATCTCCCCCAAGAAAAAAGAACACAAAGAGGAAATTTTGACTAATGAGAAGAAAACTACAAGATGGGCAAACAGTGAAATTGCTTTTTTGTGGACACAAAAGTGCTTTTTGATGCATGCTTTTGTTGCGTGCGTTCGTGTAATTCAAGTGTGTCTTTTTTTTTTTTTCTTTTTTTTGGCCCATCTTTGAGGTCCATTCCATCCCAATTTTTCAACATTCTTTTTACATTGATAAATGATGGCCCTTGTTGGAGGTTTGAAGGACTGGAAAGGAACATTGAGGTTGACTCCTCAACAATGGAGTTGTGAACTGGCTATGCAAATTGGTCCCATTGGTTCCCTAATTGGTGAGCAACTTTCATTAACCCGCTCTCTAATTTTTACAACCACTTCCTCTCTTGTGGTTTCACATGTGATCTTCTATTCTTCTTCTTTTTGTTCTTTGGTTTCATAGTGATAATTGTTCCTTTCAATGCATGGCTCCCCATACGTTTCGGAAACTTTATCAATTGGAAAATCAAACAAATGCTGCAATTGATTGGCAAGCATTTTATGGTTCGTTTTTGTAGGTACAAAGATAGATTGTTTCGTTTGAAAACTAAACAATGGATTAAGCAGGGTTGGGTGTTAGAATTTGGTGATATATACCGTTTTAAATGTTAGAATTTCAAATTTCACCAACCGTAACTTAAAGTGATTTACATAATAAAGTTTGAATTAAAAAAAAAAAAGAATTTCTTAGTCCAACTTGAACAAATTTTCAAGGATGCAATATTTATTTTTTGAATTTCCCATTTTGTTGCTAAGATCATCATTAAGTCTCTCATTTCTAACAAGTTATTATTATTATGGTTATTGTCATTATTCTTTTCAAGTTTTTGGTACATAAGCATCCTAAAAAAGTCTTTCCTCGTCTCCTATGAGGTTTAAACTTGCAACATGTTATGACAACGTTCTAAACCCTAGAAGACGTTCAAATTTGAGCAATATGTCTTCAGATTATTCAAACTTTCAAAGTCAAGTTAATGAAATTTGGTACAATAAATAGAAGAAAGCCTAAAGTGACTGTTGGATCACTCTTTTGCAAATTTTCATAGAAACGGACAAATTTTGTATGCCAATTTGAAAGACACTGAAAACCATTCACATTGAAATGCTAGGATTAGGTATTTGCTAATATGTCTCAAAATCATAACCCAACCATGCAATTTTTTTTCTTTCCATGACTCTCTCCACCATCTTTGACAATTGATTGCTGGTAAATTCTAATTATATTGCACTGATTTTCCGACAAGACATAC
Source organism: Gynochthodes officinalis (assembly GCA_020080225.1). NCBI lineage: Eukaryota > Viridiplantae > Streptophyta > Magnoliopsida > Gentianales > Rubiaceae > Gynochthodes > Gynochthodes officinalis. The sequence goes on from JAIQDA010000012.1 coordinate 38,274, forward strand.
CCACATGAAGAGGATTGAACATGAAGGTAATTAAACAAGTTCTTTAGCATGATTATTTTAGTCACCTAACAAATGAAATCAGTGCGTATTTTAAAGATAATAATTGAGGGGTGTGATTAAACAAGCTGAGCAGGGAATTACAATCTAGTTTGGTTGCTTTCTAAGTTAAATTTTGTTTTTTAACTTGGTCGGTCTCACTTTTTTGATTGTAACTTTAGCTTTGATTGAGTGAGATTAAATTGAGCAGTTGTCCATAGTACTCCGCGTTACTATCGTTGTCATTCCTGTTAAATAGAGCAGACTCGGAGGCACATTCTATGACAAGAAACACAAACTTTCAATCCAATTGTCATAATCATGTTAGCCAAACTTGAGCTATGCTCAACATGTGAATTTATTTATCAACAAGTCCTACATTGGCATTCATTTTGTCACAAAAAGTGTAATTAACAACATAATTTTTATGTTTATAGCAAGGAATTGAGTAAGATGTGCCAATATCATTTAGCAAGTTAATATGTTATATTAATTTTATCACACTAAAATATAATCTTACATATATTGACCTTTCTAAAGTTCTGAAGTATATTAACAATAAATGTAATTTATAATCTTAAATTCTTTATTGATTTTATGATCTACACTAATACTTTAATGTACATGTCCAAGTCTTCTTGTTGCCATAAACTTCTACAACTTGATCGAATATGCTTTGGCATAAACTTTTATGGTCATGTGTGCATATGTTCCCAGAATGTAAGCAATTAGTTATGAATTGATTTTGATTAACCATTTTAGTAAAGTTGGGAAGTATGGTAATCCCTTTCAAGTGTCAAATTCAAATTCCCAACATCGGTTAAATAGACTACGAAATAGGATGATTATTGCTTCAAGTTAAAAATATACCATAAGTAAATAAAACTTGTTAGTTGTTAAAAAGGGGGGAAAAAACTAGATAATTGATGACAGTCCCTTAATCAAAATCATTAAGCAAATCAAAATCAATTTGAAAATTAAGATAATTAAGCCAATCAAAATCAAGTTGAAAAATTAATTATAACTAACTACCATTGAGGGGCCTAAGAGAGCACCACAGCCCAAAATTGAACAGCCATGTCCCCCTCTGTGCAAGTGATTTACTACCTGAATTGATGACTCCAGCAAAGCTTAACACACCACTGTCGACAAAAGTTAAAGGTCTTTTGTGTCAATCAAATGCACCTATAATTAGCAATCTATGAAGATCAACAAATGGTTTACTCACTGAAAAGCCTGAATTATTGCCTTTACTATTCCCTCACGTGCTACCTACCAATCAGCCTACGACATTTGTCTCCTGTGTGACTACTCCTGGAATCCAATTACGGCAAAATTGGGGGAAGTTCATTATTTTTTCATCTTTACGAATGTTCCCAATAATTTAATTTCAAACCAACTGGGGTAGCCCAATTGATCACAAGGGTATTACTATTTTACCTTAGCTGGAGGGGAGAGGATCAAGTAACTTCCCCTCGTCTCTCCCGTCTTTTGTTATAGTGATTGATGTACATAAAAGTTATATTCCTTTCGTTAAAAAAAAAAAATTTAATTTTTAGTTTAATATAATTTTTTTATATTATAAGGTATAATACATTAATGCATAATTAAATATATAATTTTATATTTTTGTCCTTACTATTTAATTTAAATTATACATTATTATAATTAACAAGAATAATTTAAGAATTTTACCCAAAAATGAACTTTTTTTTGGGACAATTTTTTTTTAATCTGAACTTTTTTTTTTTTTTGGTAACAGATGGAGCATTATGAAAAATCTCACATAACTTTCCTAATTATGTGAGATAAATATTTATAATATAATACAATGATTAAACAAAAATAATTTAGTTCGAAGTGACTAAGTTCAATAAAAAAAAAATCAATCAAATTCAGTCTCTTTTTCCATAGTTAGTGGATTGAGTTGATGATCCAAAATATATCAAACTAAAAATTAGTTTTTTATTAAAAAAATATTAGAATGATATGATCCCTTCGTCTGCTAAAATTGGTAAACAAAAAAGCAAGAGAGAATATAAAAAAAGGCATTTATAAAAGAGAGAGAATATAAAATTGGTTTTAAAAAAAAAGAGAGAGAATATAAAAGAGATTTTTATTTCGTTCTAATACTATGTATCAATGATGTTTCGTTTCACCAAAATGATGTTATTTTATTAAAGTTTTAATTAAAACTTATAGAATGGTACTATGATAGTGGAAGTGAGGATGTAATCTTCAGTTTTTTTTGGTAACTTTTCTCCAATCATGTTAGACTAAGTAAATTGGAATTCAAAAGTTATACTTATTTAATCTTTAATATGAGTTGAAATTGTCTATCGAAGTTAGAATAGCCGGTTTTACTTGGAGGGCCTAAAAGCCTTACCCTCCGATTTCACTCAGAGGGCCTAAAAGTCTTGCATCAGGGAGGTCGTGGGTTCGAATCTCTGCAACTACCTAACAACAGTTCTAGGGATAAGGACTGTTGTCTAGAAAAATTAGTCCTATGCTTGAACTTGTGAGGTATGCTTGTAGGTTTTATAACCCAGTAATAAGAGTGTGAGATGAAAGCAGGTCACATAAGATCAGTGAATGTGGAGATACTTTCTGTGTCTAAAAAAAATTTAAATTGAAATCCACTTCCTCTAACAAATTGGGCAAATGGTGGGGCAACAAAAAAGGAAAACAGAAATACAAAAGCTTAAACTATCATTCATTTGCTACCGAACTTTTGAAAGATGTTCGTCTCCTGTCATTCCACGCAAGGGAGTTTCTGAATAATGCAAGAATTGGCCGTAAAGTTTTCCTGTCTTCATGTTGTTGTGCTTTTTATCTAAGCTAAGCTAGAAGCTAGTAGTCAAAAGAAGAGGGATTTGATAACTTAAAAATTAAAGCGCCCAAAAAATGAAAAAAAAGGGAAAGCTAGGAGAAGATACTAGTAGTAGTGGGATTTCATGGACAGGAAGACATAGTCTATTGAACGTACCACCTTATGGCTAGCACAAGTTTTAACATACATAAAAAAAAACTACTCCAACATGTGTTTGAAGAACAAGATATAAATGGTAAAACTTACATTATTATAATACATGCAATTTCTTACAAAATCATAACCATTGGTATTTTTTATTCGTTATGATAGACGCATTCCTACACGCGGACTAGCTAATGGGATGGCATGATTCATGTGTTTGAAGTTTGTTTCAATTTGTAGGTATCTAATAGAATAATTATGCGCTACCTCATTCTGTCTCATAACTGAGACTAAACAATTTTGCCAATGTCAAGCCCTTGTGGTTTTGTAAATTGGCTTTTGTGCCACTCTATTAATATACTATCTATCTATCGTTTCGGAAAAAAAAAAAAAAAACTAGTTGTCTAACATGTGTTTTAACTTTATCTTGATAAATTTCTCCCTTTCAATATAATAGAATATTTTTTAAGGTAGACACATCTTAATTAACGTTAACTTGTTGGGCATGATTTATTTATGAGATTTTACCAAAGCAATAGTACTTTTTGTGCAATTTTTTTTTTATTTGTACTTTGGAACTAAGTTGAATGAATTCAAACATGAGTAAAATTTAAAAGGAAAAATTAATAAAAAGACTAAAATTTATGAAGATGTTACCAAATGATTCTCGTTAATTCATTTATTACAAATTAAAACACCAATAATCCCATCAATTCTCAATTTAAAAAAGAAAAGGGAAAAAGAAGACGTATGTCAGGAGTTGGAAGCTAAATAGGTGCCAAAAAAGAATGGTCTTAGCTCAGTGTTTGGACTGCTGCCTACACACGCTAGGGGAACAACCTTGAATGGTTCCAAAGATCCGAGCCACTAGGCAAAATCTTTTTTGAATTGTGTATTGAAAATTTAGTGCAGATCAGATTTTGCTCAATTTTCCTCGAATGCTTACTACACTTTCTGCTATCTTTTAGTCAAATCAATATGGTGCACCATTAGAATTTGGGGGAAAAAAAAAGTTGAACTTAAACAATTCCGACTTTAAGAGGCACACATGTAGTACTGGGAATGGAATAATATGGGTCTAAGCCAAGTTGGCCACCAGCCCGACTTTAAGGTTCTGTGCTGGGTTGATTCAAGGTTTAAATTTTAATACTAATTTAAAAGTTTTTTTTTTTTGTTAGTGTCATGTATTATTTTAGTATGGTAATTAAACTCTAACCTCTCATATAACTCAGTTGAATTTTCCCTTTTGGCCCTCCCCCATAGAGTAAAAGTAGATTAGAACTATTGTATCAACCAAAAAAAAAAAAAAAAATCCATATAGTAGAAATTGATTAGAACTATCGTGTCGGTAAAAAAAAAAAAATTTTGTGAGAGCAGCCTTTTTTCTTGTCCATAGAGTAGAAATGGATTATATCGTATCGGCCAAAAAAAAAAAAAAGAGTTGTGAGAGCAACCTTATTTCTTGTAACAAATTATAAATAAAAGGAAAAAGATTTATATTATATTATAGTATAAATAGACAAAATAATTATTATCTCTATTACATATATCTCTACTATATATAAGTAAAAATTTTGTCACTCAATTTCATTGTAATTATTACAAATATTACAGATTAAATTGTCTTTTTATTGTCCTTTAACATTAATATTTAGTAATTAGATAAATTTTATGAACTCTTCAAAGGATTATTAATTTATCGTCAATTAATTTTTAGTAATTTAAAAAAAGGTTAAAATTCTTATTCCTTTTAATAAAGCCAAGTGACATCTTTTTTTCTTTTTTCTTTTTTTTGGTGCTTTGTGTTTATATAGCGAAATTTTTTTCCTTCTAAATATTTTCTGAAACTAAACTATATAACCAATGAAAGATAAATTCATTTGTACGTTTTGTCCATAAATTCAATATTTTTCATAGTGTTAATTTGTGCCCTTTGTTATATTTATAAATAAATCTATTTATTGATAAATGCTTAGCTAATTTACAAGCTTTTTTTAGTAACGTTTTTAATATTTTGTCATATCTGTTTATTTTTTTCCCTTTTCCCTACCAAAATTGCATGTTTCTTATATATCCTATATATTTGTGTAAGCCTTGATTTTCTTTACTTTTAGTTGGTTGATAAAAATTCTTAAAGGCAATTGCAACAAAAGGAGGATTAGAAAATTACTTAATTACTTGAGTATAGAACAAAGGCATATAAATGCAAAGAGGTTTTCTATAAGTTTTTATTTGGTTTTATTTTTAATTAGTTGACAAAATTATTTTAATTTTCAAGGCCTGTTTCAAAAAAAATGTGGGATTAGAGAATAATTTAATCACTTCAAATAATAACTTTTATTATCTTAGAATTTTTGAAATTTTACATGTTCACGATTAAATTTTGAATTGTGTTTATTTGTATTATGTGATTATTTCCTTTTTTGGCATTTTTCCATTTTCTTTGTTAATATCGATGTGATTAAAAAATTATTTATTTGATTATAGGAAATACATCAAAATTATAAATGAAAACTATACACAACAAAATCTAGAATTATAGTTTCTTAGTAAAATCTTTTTGTCAACTATTAGAATTTAAAAGGAAATATGTAATAGTTACTGGTTAAACTTTGCAATTTTTAATCTTCTAAATTCTCACTTAAGTTATAAGTTTAATATCTCATAAATTCTCTATTTATTAGCATGTGCCACAAAAAAAGAAGTATGAATTTGATTAATTAGTAGATTGTTTATGAGTTAGATGAGATTAGAATTATTAGCCATATCTAATTTACGATTATCAAAATTGCTATTAAAAAATAGTTAGAATTGATATGTTCATTGTCATCTAATTTGATTCTTTTTTATCCATATATTATGGTGCCTAATGTACTCACCAACATGCTTAATATGATTCATTTTCATTGCCAAATTCAAGCTTTTTTACACAGTCCCAAATTATGACATTTTGAATACAGGAATATCACGCGAAACATTTTAATAATTTAATTTTCATTAGTATGGTTTTTTATAACTAATTAATTAATTTATTTTATCATAGTAATTCTTCTTTATTAGAAGAACTTTGGTAATATATTTATATTCTCAATTAAAATTTTTTACTTTTCTTTTTTCTTTTATGATAACTTTTTTTCCCCATATATATATATATATATATATATATATATATATATATATATATATATATTGTGTCCTTGTGTTTTGTGGGCACTATGAATTGTAATTTTGTAAAATTATTTTATATCTATTGATAGGAGTTTGAGCCTTTGGTTTTATGATATTTTTAGTTGCTTGATATTTTTATTTTTAGAGATTAATTATTCACTTTATTTATGTATGGAATTTCAAATGATTGTAGTGAAATATATGATATAAAATTATGATAAAAGTCAAATTTATATTTAGTTTTATGATTTATATTGCAAGGGTTTATGATCATATTATTTTAATATAATCATTATTTGATAGTTTTATTTTAAAATACTTTTCTTACCACAGCATATAATTCATTATTTGATAGTTTTATTCAACAAATATTATTTCATACTTTATTAATTTTAATTATTTGAGAATTTCTATTTAATTTTTAATTTTTTTTCTCCTAACTTTTAGTACTATATATTTAACAAATCATCAAAAAATATATTTATTAATAATTATATATATTCACAATTAAAAGTTAAAGATAAAAGCATAAAATTATGTATTTAAATGGTATTGTATCTAATAACTAATTAATAAAAATATATATTTAAACCAAAGTGAACTTTTTATTCTTTTTTTTTTTTGAAACAAGGGAATAAGGAAAAATTGTTAGCATGAATTCAAAAAATATTATTTTATGTTATTATTTCAAATAATATTATTTCATTTTAGTATGAATTGTATTTAACAAATATTATTATTTCATGTTAAATTCAAATAGTATGAATAAAGATTAAATTGTTATAGAGAATTTATATTAGAAATTGAAGTTTTTGTTTAAATAGTATAATTAAAAATTTAAATAGATAAGAATGTTAAATTTGAATATAATTAAAACTCTAATACAATGTTACATTGAAAATATATATAATATTTAATTCTAAAATATTTACTAAATTCAATAAAAAGATACAATTGTCAAAATTCTAAATTACTTAGTTATACTCATGGCATAATTATACAAAGTGCGTGTTTTGAATATTGTTTTCTTTGTATATAATAGATTATTAACCCATCATTAAAACAACCAACAAAGAAACAAAATTCCCTACTAATTCCCTATCTTAGGGATATTGTTATCTACTGTCATTTGCCTCAATTCCTGAGGTGACATTTGCCAAATGCAAACTCATCACTTTTGTACCTAATTTTATGACCATCTTACTATTTTCCACTTTTTTAAAATCATAATATATTGGGAAAAAAACTCTACGAGAAGTCCATCTATACAAAATCTTACCTTGAGGATTTGTAATGAACAACCTTTTGCCCCAACAAGAATGATGAGATCTTAATCATTTTAAAAGAATGAAATCTTAAGCATCTATTAACATGCCCTTTGAATAGATAGACCTTTAACATCCTAAAACCAAAAATGGATATAATAGCCATCCAGGGCTGGGCATATCCACTCCATTCCCTGGGATATACAAAATCTTATAAGCATATGAGATTATGTCTGTTCTCAGAGGAAACTTGAGAGTCGATTGGCCATAAAGTTTAAGAATTTTATATTCAGAAATCTTTTAGCCAATTTATCAAGAGATATGACATAACAAAACAGGTTATGTGTTTGAATCAATGGATTTTGGTATTGTTCAAATAGTAGTGACTTTTGGTATTGTTCAAATAACAGTGAAGATGGCAATGTGAAGAATAGTCAAATAGTCTTGGCGGTAGAGTTACAACATGAAGAACCGTCAAATAATCTTCACTTTTGGTTTGGTAGTATTCAAATAACAGTGAAGATATGTCAACATGAAAAACAGTCGAATTTGGTATCATTCAAATAACAGTGAAGATATAGGACCACCACAAAAACTAATTTATGAGGTAAAAAAATTTCAAGTCATATAAATCCTACATGAAAATCCCACATGAGAACTAAATAGATTATTACAATTCACCATGCTTCACATATTATATCTACATGGAATTATTAGCTTTACACTAGATTGATTTTGCACTAGATAACTGTATATTATGTGGCTTTACATAAGATTTTTCTCTTTAGTTCTAAGTGAACATTGCATACGGTCTCATTAATTGATCATAGCATGATCAAACGGTAATGGTTTGTTCTAATATGTACCATTTGCATGGTTCTTGAGGGAACACACCACTCCTCCACTTTGTTCATTTTACATTTATTTATAAGAATTTGAGTCTTTTGTTTTATAATTTTTTAATTGTTTGATATTTTTATTTCTAGGGGTTGATCATTCAGTTTATTTGCCTATAGAATTTGAAAAGATTGTAGTAAAATATATAATATAAAATTATGATAAAAGTCAAACTTACAATTAATTTTATGATTTATATGAAAAGAGTCTATGATTTAGAGTTTTACATTTTATATTATTTTTGAAATTATAATAATTATTTAGTAGTTTTATTTTAAAATACTTTTTCTACCGACCGACGTCTATGAATTCATTATTTGATACTTTTATTCAATAAATATTATTTCATATGTCTATTAATTTTAATTGTTTGATAATTTCTCTCTAACATTTTTTTTTTATTTTTTCCCCCTTAAACTTTTAGCAATATATATTTAAAAAATCATCAAAAAATTTATTATACATCCCCATATATTATTACAAATATTAAGGATCAAACTATCTTTTTATTGTCCTTTAATATTAATATTTACTAATTAGAAGATGGTTAAAGTTTTAAGTTTTGCAAGCTCTTAAAAGCTTATCTATTTATTGTCCATTAATTTTTAGTAATTGAAGACTATTAAAATTCTTATTCTTTTTAAGAAAGCCAATTTACATAATTTTTTGGTGATTTGTGTTTATATAGCAAATTTTTTACCTTTAAATATTTTCTATAACTGAACTATATAACCAATGAAAGATAAATTTATAAATTCAATAGTTCATTTTGTCTATAAATTCAATATTTTTTAGATTGTTAATTTGTGCCCTTTGCTATATTATGAATAAATCAAGTTATTGATAAATATTTAACCAAGTTACAAGCTTTTTTAGTAATATTTTTAATATTTTAATTGTCACCTCCCTCTGTTTTATTTCCCTTTTCCTAGCCAAAATTTCAAGTTTTTTATTGTATATGCTTTGTGTAAGTTTCAATTTTCTTTTAGTTAGTTAATAAAAATATTTTAAATCTTAAAGCCAATTGCAACGAAAGGGGAGAATCAAAAAATTATTTAATTCTTGAGATAATAATTTTTTATACCTAATAGAATAATAGAATAGAAATGTATGTACCAAAAATAAAATGAAATATATATTTATTAGGAATAAAACTCACTTGATGTTGAACAATAGGTAGTATCATCCATTGAATGTACATACGTACTAATTGTAGGACATTCAAATAATTTGATTGTAGGGAATACTAACTATACAAAAGTACTTAATAGGTGTAGATAACAAAATCAACTTTAGATACAAGAAGTTTGTCAGCTTGTTTCAAAACTATTATCACGCTTTTTAAAATGAATGGTTATTTTTGTTTAAAATGAATAGTTATCTATTGATATATAATCCTAATATAGTTCTAATACTTCATAATTGTAAAATATTAATTATTTTTATCAAATTTTACTTTAAGTTCCAAAATTAATAAGCAAATTTGATTGTTAAGAATACTAATTATGCAAAAGTCCTTAATAGATGTAGGTAACAAATTAACTTTTGATTTGAGAAATTAATTCTACTACCATACTAGAATTTTGATCAGATTTCCAATTTTTTAATATTAAAAAATATAAATATGCTTTACTTATATTTTTCTGTATTAAATTTTTTACATTGCTTCCGGTTGGTCTAGTATATATTTTGGATGGACTTGAATTTTTTTTTCTCAAATTGAAGACAATTGATTTAAATTTAAACTAAAAAATTAATAATTTTCCAATATAGTTTTTTGTTTCTCCAGTTTTGATTTCTAAAATTTTAGTATAGGTCACTCTTTTCCAATTTTTTTTTTACTTGCATTTTAGTTGTGTAAGTTTTTGGGAAATTTGCATATATAGCAGGGTTGACCGTTGACTTTGCAAATATAGCACCCTCCTTTTTTTCCTTGCAAACATAACACTTTAGGGTTGAACAAAGGCCGACATATCCTCATCTTCTCTTCTGAAACATAAAAACACAACACTTCATCTTCATCTTCATCTTCATCGATTCAAGAAAATTTGCTCTCACATCCCATTATTTGCACTTCTTATTATTCTCACACCCCATTGGATCATCATCTTCAAAGAAGAAGACCGCGACCGTGGAGAAAAATTCGTTACAGGGAGATATTAGTTGAAATTTACACAAGTTGAACTGGGTTTGTGAACTTCAACGAAATTAGTCGAGCCCTAAGTCGAATATAGGTCGAGCAAAACATTAGGTTGAATACAAGATCGAGTTTAAGGTCGAACAATAAGTCTGAGTAGTAATTGGTTGAATATTAGATCGAGTTCGACCTAAACTCGACCTAATCCTCAACCTACTACTAGGTCGAGTTAAATTTTAAAAAAAAAAGAAAAAAATTGAATTTTTTTTTTAAAAAAAAAGTTTTAGGGTCAAGCTCGACCCCATACTCGACCTAAATTTTAAAGAAAAAATTGAATTTTTTTTTTAAAAAAAAAGTTTTAGGGCCAAGTTCGACCCCATGCTCGACTCTATGCTCGACCTAAATTTTAAAGAAAAAAATTGAATTTTTTTTTTTAAAAAAAAAAGTTTTAAGGTCAAGCTCGACCCCATGCTCGACCTAAATTAAAAAAAAATAAAATTTTTTTTTATTTTTTTTTTAATTTAGGTCGAGCATTAGGTCAAGTATGGGGTCGAGCTTGACCCTAAAACTTTTTTTTTAAAAAAAAAATTCAATTTTTTTCTTTTTTTTTTTAAATTTAACTCAACCTAGTAGTAGGTTGAGTATTAGGTCGAGTTTAGGTCGAGCTCGATCTAATATTCAACCAATTACTACTCAGACTTATTGTTCGACCTTAAACTCGATCTTGTATTCAACCTAATGTTTTGCTCGACCTATACTCGACTTAGGGCTCGACTAGTTTCGTTGAAGTTCACAAACCCAGTTCAACTTGTGTAAATTTCAACTAATATCTCCCCGCAACGAATTTTTCTCCACGGTCGCGGTCTTCTTCTTTGAAGATGATGATCCAATGGGGTGTGAGAATAATAAGAAGTGCAAATAAGGGGATGTGAGAGCAAATTTTCTTAAATCGATGAAGATGAAAATGAAGATGAAGTGTTGTGTCTTTATGTTTCAGAAGAGAAGATGAGGGTATGTTGGTCTTTGTTCAACCCTAAAGTGTTATGTTTGCAAGAAAAAAAAGGAGGGTGCTATATTTGCAAAGTCAACGGTCAACCCTGCTATATATGCAAATTTCCCAAAGTTTTTATATGTTTTTTTTTTTTACTTTTAACTTGTTATGAAAATCAAGGTAATTTTTAAAAATTATTACAACCATGAAAAAGATAATAATTTTATGACTTCAAAAACAAATTTAATTAATCTCTTACAATTGTAGTTGTATGTGTAGTAATGTATCTTAAATTATATTAAATCAGAATTTAATTTTTAAGAGTTGAAATGTATTATTTTAGTTATTTATTTTCTTTTTTGTTATTTATACCTAGTATTCTAAATAATACATTATGTCTTATATATAGATTTAATTGCAAAAATAGTCCCTCACATATAGGGTCATGATCTTTTTTGTCCCTTATTTTTTAAAATGTTCTTTTTAGTTCTTAACAATTAATATCGTAATTGGTTTCGTCCTTTTACCGACTGCAAAACCTGTTTCCCTATTAGAAATCAATTTTTTTAAGAAATTAATTTTTTAAAAAAGGGTAAACAAGGAAACACAATCTAACACAAGACAACGGGAATATTCCCAAATCATCAAGCCCTAATTACTTTCTTTAAGTTTTCCCCAATTTTGTTTCATCCTCTTCCCAAATTAAATCCTAACCAACTTCAGAGATTTACATCCATCAATAGCTACACTATTATTTTCCCATAGATGCACTATCCAATCCCTCCTCAAATGAGTTGCAACTTCCATTTCATTACCATGGTACCATCCCGCTGATCCCACAAACAATTTTATCGAAACCCCAACAAAATCAACTCTTCATATTCACGACAAAAATCCATCTCTTTTTCTTGGAAAAAGCCCTTTAAACCCCTAAACCCTGTAACCTGCTAGATAAAAGTGCTATTTATGCTTCACTAGGGGTGTAAACGAACTAGTACGTTCGGTGAACAGTTCGTGAACAAGATCGGTTACGTTCATTTATGTTCGTTTGTTAAGTTAAACGAACACATTTTAGTGTTCGTTTAATAAACGAACGCGAACACGAACAAGTATACGTTCGTTTATTTATGTTCGTGAACAAGCTCGTTTAGTGTTCATGAACAAGTTCGGTTAATGTTCGTTTAAAGCTCGTTTATTGTTCGTTTATATTAAAATAATAATAATAGTATAATATAATAATAATGTTTATTGATCATTCATAAACAAATTTGTTGTGGTATAGTGGTAAGTAGCCATGCTCCCCACATTAGAGACCAAGGTTCAATTTGCAATAATGTTATTTGTTTTTTCAATTTGCAAATGTGTTTGTTTATTTGTTCGCGAATATGTTCGTTTAAGTGTTCGCGAATGTGTTCGTTAAGTGTTCGTTTACTCGTTCGTTAACATGTTCGATAAGTATTCGTGAACTGTTCGTGAACACTAATAAACGAACATAAACGAACACGAACACATATTTCAAGAACATAAACGAACATGAACAGTTTAAAAAATAAACGAACAGTAAACGAACAAGGCCTGTTCGTTTATGTTCGGTTCGTTTACAGCCCTATGCTTCACAGAATCTAAAACTCTTTAGTTTTAACCCTGTATTCAGCAAATCCGAATTAACCCGTCAAGGTTTGGTACGAAATTTGATATTTGTACGCCCCAGATACCTTTCAATTTTCAATGGATCCACAGATCAAGTAAACCCACAAAACTCAAGAAAGTCAATTGGGAATCTGAGCCAAAATATTGAGTATAAACACCAAGAAATCACTGGTCCAACTGTAAAGAGGGATGTTTCAGCATTAGGTAACGAGACCTAGAAGTGCTCGAAAAAATGATGAAGAATATGTATGCTGTAAGGAAAGCATTGACTGCTCTGGGTCTAATGAACCTTGGATTTCACATATTACTAAGGTTAAACCAATTTTTGAAGTTTCAATGTAGAGTATTTTGGCATTTGGGCTTCTTTTTTCATTGGCATTTATGTTGAGGAGAGCATTGAAGCCAATGTACTTCTTTGAGAAAGTGAAGGAACAAAGTAGGCTGCAGATTAAGCCTGTAAATGAATTGAACATAAATGAACGAACATCGTTCATAAACTATTCGTTTATTTTTAAAACTGTTCGTATTCGTTTATGTTTGTTTATTAATGTCAAATATGTATTCGAACTCGTTTATGTTTATTTATTAGTGTTCGATAAATGCTCATGAACAGTTCGTAGAAATGTTTATTAACACATTAAACGAATATGTTCATGAACAACTTGTTAAAATGTTGTGAACGATTAAACAAACATGTTCGTGAACAATAAACAAACAATATTATTATATATATTATATTTTTATTTTAAATATAAACGAACAATAAACGAATTTTATGTAAACATTAAACGAACTTATTCATAAACACTAAACGAACTTGTTCGTAAACATACTAGTTCGTTTATATCCCTACTACAGATTTGGACTCTTACTCTTCAGGTTGCTAGGCAGTTGAACGTGCTTTTTGTTTGGGTTAAGGGTGTTTCTTATTTGTGTTTTGTTGGTGCATCTATTGGGTTGATTTATGTTGCTCTACCTAGATAGTATGTGTCGATGATATTCAGAGAAATTAGTATGAGGTTTATCATTGGGAATTTGTTAGACATGGTTTCCTTTCAAGATTCTTATTGTTGAATATGGATAGCTTGAATGTTTATATATATATATATATATATTTTGGATTTTACTTACTAGTTGTAGGTTAATTACTTTGGAATATTCCCATTGACTCACTAGACGGGTTTTCCTTCTTGCTTTTAATTAAAAAAATGATTTCATTAAAAAATAATTTCTAATTGGATAATTGGCTTCGCAGTCGGTAAAAGGACAAAAATGGTTACAATATCGCGTGTTAGAAACTAAAAAACGTTTTAGAAAGTAAAGAACAAAAAAGATTACAATCTTATATGTGAGAAACTATTTTTCCAATTAAATCTTTATATATATATATATATATATATATCAAGGCACCCACGGGCCTTGCGTAGTTCACCAAAAACTAATACTCTTTTATAATTCTAACTTTGATAATTATATATATTTTTTAAATAAAAAAGGCCACTAAACTTTCAAAGTATCTAAATAAGTTTATTTATTTATTTATTTGACCAAATCTTCCCTTCAAAGTCCAAAAGAAAAATGGCCCAGTTGGGATTGGACTCTACTTCCTCGAGTTATGGCGTCTCCGCTCAAGGCCTACCGCTTATCTTCCACAGCCAATACTGAATACTTCAACTTCCGCTCTTAGATTGTTATTAGCAGACCAGGAATTCTGGGAAGAGCCCTAGGAGGCTAGGAGTTAGACATGGTGAGCAGTTTGGGTGGGTTGGGTTTTCAGTGATTTTTTTTATTCAAGAAGATAATATTGATATTACAATAAGGAGTAAGATTTTTCTTATATCTTTTAAGAACTAGTAGGAAAACAAGAACTCCAACACATAAAACTAGAAAGCTAAAAATTACAGAAAAACAACAAATCCCATTAGAGAGAAAATTACAAAAAAAAATTGAATAATAATATATGAAAATATAACTATAATTTCACAAAGTTAGTATTGAACAAAAGTCTCTAAAATTTTCATTTTTGTAGCAATATCACCATTCTTCAATAATAATCTTAAATCCAATCTCCAACTATATTTTCTTTATCTCATGAAACTATTGTGTTACCGTATTTGTGGCTAATATCACCTTATAAAAAAAAAAAAAAACTATCACTATTACTACTATGACCATCGTACATTAAATTTAATGTGGATATCTGATGTTGGTAAATTTAAAGATGAAAATTTACTCCAAAAAAGAAATAAAAATCTCATAAAATGATACTACACCTCTAAAATTGAGAAAAGATCTAATAAATAAGAAAAATTATTTAAAAACATAAGAAAAGAAAGAAAGAGAAAAATTGGACCATTCTCTGTAGTCTGTAGGAGGAGAACGAGGGAGGACGGATGAAGATTTGAGTTTTCCTCTTCCCTTGAAGTTGATGGGGACTGCGATTTGGGAAAGACTAAATAGTGTATTCAATCACTTACAAATTGTTTGATAATTTTTTAGTCTTATAAATTTAAAAATAATATTTTTGGTCTTTTAAATTTGAAAAGTTACTCTATTTTTAGAGAAAATTCTAAAGTTACTTTTGATAATTCTAAATCTTTAAAGAAGGTGAAAAAGTTTCCAAATTCCTCTAAAGGGTATACAATTAACTTTAATATTTTAATTAATTAGTTAATAACTTTCTTACCCTTTTGGTATTTAATTGTTACACAAATTCCTTTTATTGAATACTTCTCTACCCAAATCAGGCATAAATTCTGTTAAATATTTCTCAACTCAAATCACAAAGTGGTAGCGCTTCCATACTCCAGATCTCAAAACATATTTCTATTTCATTAAAATCCTTATTAATTGTAGAATTAAAATGATTTTCAATCTTTTTTTTTTCTTTGGAGAAAATGAGCAAGATGATAGTAGTACTTATTTCAAGAGATTATGATACAAATGTAGCAAATCCCATAACTTTGACTATTCAACCAAAATAAAAAGTGCATTTATGATTCCTAGTAAGATTTGATTTAGTTTGAGAAATTATACACTAACCTTGGTCTGGTTTTTTTATTTTGGATTGGGGAAGAAAATAATAATATTTAAATTGGATTAGAAAATAATATAATAAAAAGTGGGTTTTTTTTTATATGGGTAAGTATACAACAAAAACAATTTGTATAAGAATTAAACATATAAGGTAAAAAGGCCATTAACAATTTAATTAAAATATTGAAGTTAATTTTATACCCTTGAGAGGAATTTAGATATACTCTTTTTAATAATTTAAAACTTGGTATGCCTCTATTAGGAATTTTTCCTTCTTTTTTTTTTTTTATCCCTCATATGAATTTTATAAAAGAATTCGTCTACAACTTTTACTTGTATCCCTTGTAGCCTTTTTATGTTAGGGATAAAATTCTCTCATAATGTCATCGTTCATTCATTTAATTGAGAAGTACTACCAGAATAGGCTTCTTGGATTGCTTGAAATTTCTTCTTGGCCTCATCCACGTGCTTTGGATTTTCCAAGGCTAAGCAATAATCCGGAAGCCATTTCTATATCAAAAAAGAATAAATATCGCATTATAGGAGAAAGCGAAAGGAGAATTTTGTGGAAAGATCTTACATAAATTTTTTATGAGACAAAAGTTTGGTAACCAGTTCAAACGAATACCATTTTCGATGCTTTCTCAACACCATTAGTAGCACAGATTAAAAATCAATGATTTTCTTAATATTCCCTAATTTTTCCTCCATACTACGATCAATAGAAGGTAAAAATTTCTCCTAATCAATGTTCTCATCTAAAATACATAAAAACAGAACATTAAAAGAAAAGGAAAATTACAATTCTTCCTGCGCATCCAAGACCTTATTTTAGGGAGGCAATTTTACTTCTCTGATGTACGTTAATGTTAGCATTGGCGCTTTTGCATATTGTCCGGTTATCAATCAGAGTAGTTTTTGGATTGTTGCCTTAATTACATTAGTTTCCATTTGTGTTGTTTTTATTCTCCATACGATTGCTGCACAGCTCTTCGTACCAAGCTTAGCAAGACATTCCAAGCCGCAAGTGGAATTTGCTTTCCCTTTCTCCCTGATCAAATACCCTTCAGTATCCCTTAGTAGTCTCCCCTGCTTCTTGTTCTATGCTTACAAGAAACACGATGGCCCCATACTGTCTACAAGGAGTATCGTACTGCCGGGCTCATTTGGCACAGAGCATATAGTTGGTCTTTCTTTCTCGCTGTTCTGTTTTTCTCTAAGGGAAAAAGTTCTGGAGGTTTGGGCGGTTTTTTTATGGATTAGATGGCATGTTTTAGGGTCCTATCTATATGGGTCCAGATACCCACTAACACTCTATTCTATTCTATTTCATATCCCCCCACCTTTCTTTTTCTGTAGTTGGTTTCGGAAACATGGGAACTCCTAGAGCCACGGTTTGGATGAAGAAGAAGCAAAAGGGGAATAACAACTAGAGCTACGGTTTGGATGAAGAAGTAAGGACGTACTCAAGCTGGATGGTGAGGAAGGTACGGTTTTGGTACTCAATTTTCGTTCCTATCTTGTTTTTTGCGGATGCTAGCTAGAACTGATTCTTTGGACGACAATTTAGAATCGGGTTGGTGGATTGTTTTGTGCTTGGCTGTGCGGATGTTTTTTGACTGTTTGTTTGACTGAAATGAAAAATCTGGGCACACAATAATACTTAGATATGTGAATTTTAAGGTATGTAAGGGGGGCACACAACTTGTATGATAAAATGCCTCAATGGACTTTGGGTTGTCATGTAGTACGTGGGGAACGATTTGTGCTGGCGGTGCATACCAGGCTTGAGTGTGTTTGACCGAACTGGCTGCCAATATCACATAGATTTAAGGTTTGGGTTGGAGACACACGAATTATTTTGTTAACATGCCTCAAAGCAAACTGGTTTGCCATGTTGTCTAATTTTGCTTTGTACTAACCCATTTTTGTGAAGATTCAGTTCTCACTAAGATGACCAACAGCTCAACACCATCTCCCTTTTCTGGAGAAAGAGGCCATGTTGAAGATTCAATTCATCGAACTTCACTCACAATCACAAAAGCATAAAAAAAAAAAAAAAAAAAAAAAAGGCTGGGGGAAAAAGGGAAAAAAAATACAAGAAAAAAAAAAACAAAAAGGAGGAAAAAAAAAAAGAGCCAGAAGAGCAGAAGGAACAAGAACATAATTAGGCCTAGATAGCTTATTGGGAAAATGAATATATGAGTGCACTCCTCCCTTATGATCTCCCCACAAGTTCCATTCTTGGTTTCTATAGAACAGTCTCTCTATGTTGATATGTTTGCCTAGAGCTCCTCATTTGTATTGTGTTGCTCTCTGGTTCTGTGGAAGAGAAATGGTTCTCCAGTACATATCTCTTGCTTCCACATAGCTTCCACCTATGCCAAGCCAGGAGTCTATTCCTATCTGTTCCTATATGTCTTTAGTACAGGTTTTTTGTTTCACCTATGCCAAGTCAGGAGTCTATGTCTATATGCTCATGTATGTCTTTAGTATAGGTTTTTTGTTCCACTGATGCCAAGTTAGGAGTCTATGTCTATATGTTCATATGTCTTTAGTATAGGTTTTTTGTTTCACCTAAGATATATAGTTTCCTCTTGGTATCTGGAATATTGGTTAGGTTGGCTTTGATTTTCACACGAAGAAAAAAGAAAACAGAGGCCAAATCAAAAAAAAAAAAAAGGAAGAAAAAAAGGGAAAAAAAAAAAGTAAAAAGGAAAAAAGAGGAAGAAAGCAGTATATATAATCACACAAAAAAAAAAGAAAAAAAAAAGAAAAGAAAAGAAAAAAAAGGAAAAAAGAACAAAAGGTGATAGATGTGAATATATTATAAGTTGTTATTTGTTTTTCTTCCTTTAATTCATCAAGAAGAAGTGTCATTTAATATCATGTACATGGAGACTTTGCGTATATCTTTTCACTTTTTCTCATCTCTATTAGCTCTACTGGATGTCTTCTCTTTCTGTACTGAATCTGATTCCAGCATGCGGTTTGGGACAATTTCCTACATGCACGGGCTTTGGCAGAACTATATTTGTTCTCTACTTTGGGTTCTTTCTTGATGGGAAGGTTCACATCTGCTTTACTCACCCCTAGACTGATTTGCTCTACATTCTGGTTTCACATAGCTAGTTGACGTTCTATCATTCTGCATTCCGGTTTTATTCTGCACTCTGCTTTGGTTCTATCATTCTGGATTCATTCTTTGTACTCTGGTTTCATTTTTTGCTGGGTTGCTTTCTCATTGTGGACTTCATCTGATTTCTTGGCTGGTTGGATTGATTATTTTGGAAGTATGCTTTCTACTTGCCGAAAGAATATAGGATCCTATTTCCTATTTCAAGAATGGCAGCAGGACGATTTCGGTTTTACTAATTTGTCCATTCTCTTTTATGTTTTTTCGAATGCTCGTGTAAAATTTATAGATTGCAATTGATATTTAAGATATAGTGCTTAAACTTAGTCATTTAATTGAAGTTAGCTAGTCCCACTATATCTTACAACATTAATTTTTTGGCAATCTTTTTGCTGTTATAGTTTTCCACTTGTAAAGTCTAAGATTTTTGTTAGCTAGTGTTATTCTAGTTTACCGTTGTAATCAATGGGATTATGGTAGATCTCAACCATTATTTCATTTTCCTCCTTGGCTATTAAATTAGACCAAGGAGATCTTTTAGTCTATTTTGGCTACCAATTGTACAGTACTATTTCTCAATCAATGATATTACTATCGTTTGAGTCAAAAAAAAAAAAAAAGAAGAAAATTATTCATGAGTCCTTCTCTGGCTACGGCCGAATTGGATGATTAATAAAAGTTAGAGTGGTAACAAATTAAATCCTACAACTAGCTATTTTGGAAAAGGTTTGAAAAATACTCTATGATATTAAAATAAGTTTTGGTTATATATATCTATATGTATTTATGAGTAATGATATTTATAATGATTTTTTATACAACTGATGTGGGAAGTTAATTGTTTGTTAGTTTTGTGTTTTTGTATATATTTAGAAAAAACCTGTTTGTGTTTGTGTATATTTTCATTTTTAGTTTTCTTTTTTGTGTGCAGGTACGTAATTCCTTATTTTGTGGTGCATGCCCCACACTCGATCTCAAGGACGTGTGGAATTCACCATTGATTCGGAACTCGAAAATACCTTGAGAAGAGAACGAAGAAGAGTGGAACCGAACACAATGGCTGAACAGGGACAACAAGGAGGACGGTTGTTTGGGGAGTTCTTTGAGCTGAGGTTCAACAACTGTGTAGGTGCTTGCCCGGTTGAAGCTGAGAGCTACCAAATTCCGCCTCAACTCATTAGTTTGATTCAGCAAGGAGCGATATTTCAGGGATTGGAGAATGAGGACCCCAATACACACATCAAGGCTTTCCTCACCCTATGCAACACCTTTAAGCTGAATAATGTGCCGCAAGATGCCATCTGGCGGATCCTCTTTCCATTCTCTCTCCGCAGTCATGCCATGTCATGGTATGATGCAGTTGGTGGTGACCAAATTGAGACTTTTGAGGAGCTGTGCAAGAAGTTTATCACGAAATATTTCCCCCCCTCGAAGATGAACCGGTTGAGAATGGCCATCCACCAGTTTTGGCAGTTTGAAGGAGAAAGTTTCGGTGAAGCATGGGAAAGGTTTCAAGAAATGCTAAGAAGGTGCCCAAGCCATATGATGGAGGAGGGATACAAATTGCAGTTATTCTATAATGGGCTTACCGTGGAATCAAGAAGCAATGTGAATGCTAGCGCCGGGGGTTCGTTGAAGGATAAGTCGGTCCAAGGCGTACGAGATTTGTTCCAAAGGATAACTGACAACGGTTGCTCAGGGCCGAACACTAGAGAGTTGTCACCAAAGAGACAAGGGGGATTCCTAGAGATGGATGCCGACACAAACATTGGTGCTCAATTGGCTGCACTAACTAACAAGATTAATTTATGGGAGGCGAAGATGAACAGGGAGCGGGTTTTAATGTGTGGACTTTGCGAAGGAGGCCACCATATGGATCAATGTGACCTGGTCAAGACTGAACTCGTCAACTTCATGAAGAATTTTGGGCAGCAAGGAAATTTTAACCAAAATTGGGGCAACAAGAGCAGCTATCAAGCAGGAAATCAAGGTTGGAACAACCAAGGAGGTGGTCAGAATTGGAGCAATCAAGGCAATCAAAGTTGGGGCAATTCGGGGCCATCGTCTTCTAACACATCAAGGCAACCTCCAGGTTTTGAGAATCAAATGAATAATCCCACGGATAGAAAATCGAATTTTGAGGAAATCATGATGAAGAAGCTTGAAGAAATCCAGCTTGATGTGAGGAGTTCCACGCGGAGGACGGAGAAGACTTTAGAGGACCATTCAATGAGGTTGAACTTGCATGAGACCACAATGAAGAATATTGAGATGAAGCTGGGGCAGTTGGCTAATGACATTCACTGGAGACCCATGGGCGCACTTCCAAGTGATACTGAAGTTGACCTCAAGGGCAATGAGCAGTGCAAAGCGGTAACCCTTAGAAGTGGAAGAGAATTGGCGTCAAAAAGAAGTGATGTTAAAGAGAATGAAATGGCTCATGAAGAACCTGAGATGGAAGGGGTAGTTTTAGAGGAAAATCAAAAAGGTGAAGTTGTGCCAAGGGGAGAGAAAAGTAAGGGAGGTCGGGACAAAGGAAGGAAAGGGCCACCTAGTCCGTACAATTTTGAAGACATACTACCACAACCACTTCCTTTTCCGCTAAGACCAAGGAAAAAAGTGGAAGGAAGTAAGCATTTCGAGAGGTTCATTAAAGTGATGAAGAAAATCCATGTGAACATATCCTTGGTAGACCTGCTCACCAACATTCCCAAATATTCCAAGTTTCTTAAGGAGTTGATCTCGAACAAAGAGAAGCTAGAAGACGAAGAGGTGATCGCATTGAGTGAAAAGTGCAATTGCATCATTTGCAAGGATTTGCTTATTCCTAGGAAGATGAAGGACCCTGGAAGCTGCACCATCCCATGTGACATAGGAGCAAGGCATTTCTCAAAAGTTTTGTGTGACTTAGGCTCGGGAGTGAGTCTAATGCCGCTCTCTACAGCTCAGAATATTGGCATGGGGGGTGAAATGAAGGAGACCCACGTCACTCTTCAACTAGCGGATAAATCTTTGGAGAAGCCTAATGGTATTCTTGAAGACGTGTTGGTGAGGGTGGATAAGTTCATTTTTCCGGTGGACTTCATAGTGTTGGATGTAGAGGAGGACGAGGAGGTGTCCCTAATCTTTGGACGGCCATTCATAGCAATTGGAGATGCAATCATTGGGGTGAAGGACAAAACTATCACTTTACGGGTCAACGGAGAAGAGGTCGTGTTCGAAGTGAACTATGCCATAAAATATCCAAAGGGGAATCTATACTGCTTTTGGGTAGATGTGGTCGATGAATGTGTTGGTGAAATTTTAAAAGAGGGGTGGTGTCTTGACTCTCAAGTAATGGGGGTAATTATTCCTTCCAATGTTCCCCTTGAGTTTGATGAAGAAGATAAAAGAATAAATGGACAGCTTTGTGAGATGGTTGAGAACTGTTTTGTAGATGAGTCCATTTATGAAATAGTGGGGGAAGAACCTGAAGTTGTTGAAGTCGACCAAGTGTTGCCGGTGGCCAGTGGTAAGGATAACCTGAAACCGTCCGTCGATGAGCCGCCTAAGCTTGAGTTGAAGCCCTTGTCCCTTTATCTGAAATATGCGTTTTTGGGAGAACATGAAACGTTGCCCGTGGTGATATCATCATCTTTGGAACCTGAACAGGAAAGAAAGCTTTTGGAGGTTTTGAGCACTTTCAAAGAGGCCATTGGGTAGACCATTGCGGATATTAAGGGTATCAGTCCCTCGATTTGCATGCATAAAATTTTGTTGGAAGAGGATGCCAAACCTGTGAGAGAAAGACAAAGGAGGTTGAATCCGTTGATAATGGAAGTTGTGAAGAAAGAAGTGGTAAAACTGCTAGACTTCGGGATAATTTTTCCTATTTCGGATAACGAGTGGATAAGCCCAGTCCAATGTGTTTCGAAAAAGGGTGGAATGACTATGATCATGAATGAGGACCAAGAACTGATTGCCACAAGAATTGTGAATGCTTGGAGGGTTTGCATGAACTACCGAAAATTGAACAAAGTCACAAGAAAGGACCACTTACCCCTGCTGTATCTTGATTAACTCCTCGATCAATTGGCCGGATGTCTCTTCTAATGTTTCCTAGATGGTTATTTCGGGTATAACCAGATTTCCATAGCTCGAGAAGATCAGGAGAAGACCACTTTTACTTGCCCGTTTGGTACTTTTGCTTTTAAGAGGATGCCTTTTGGGTTATGCAATGCCCCCGCCACCTTTCAACGATGTATGACAACCATTTTTTCTGATATGGTGGAAGACATCATAGAAATCTTCACGGATGAGTTCTCAGTTTTTGGAGATTCTTTTGATGTTTGCCTCAATAATCTCAAGCGGGTGCTACAAATGTGTGTTGATACGAACTTGGTACTAAACTGGGAAAAAATTCAGTTTATGGTGCAAAAGGGAATCGTGTTGGGTCACAAAATTTCTTCTAAAGGCATGGAAGTGGATCAAGCAAAAATTGAGGTGATAGAAAAGTTGAGCCCTCCTACTTCAGTTCGGGGAATGAGAAGTTTTCTTGGCCACGCGGGATTTTATAGAAGATTCATCAAAAACTTTTCCAAGGTAGCCAAGCTGCTGTGGAATTTGTTGGAGAAGGACGTGGTTTTTGATTTCACTGAAGAGTTTATGAAAGCGTTTGAAACGCTAAAAATGAAGCTTGTGCATGCTCCTGTTATTGTCACGCCGGACTGGACTCAACCCTTTGAAATTATATGTGACGCAAGTGACCTGGCTGTGGGGGTAGTCCTGGGCTAGAGAAGGGAACGGCTTTTCCATGCTATATATTATGCTAGCAAGTTGTTGAATGGGGCTCAATGCAACTATACAACTACTGAGAAAGAAATGCTAGCGGTGGTGTTTGCATTGGATAAATTCAGGCCATACATATTGGGAGCTAAGGTAGTTGTGCATACTGACCATTCCGCACTCAAGTACCTTATGCACAAGAATGAGGCAAAACCCAAGCTTATCCGTTGGGTGCTTCTGCTGCAAGAGTTTGATTTGGAGATCAAAGATAGGAAAGGAACTCAAAATCAAGTGGCGGATCATCTCTCTAGAATTGAAGATCCCAAATTGGGTGAAAAAGATACTTATGTATTGATCAAGGACTCTTTTCTGGATGAGCAGGTGTTTTTGATAAAAGCATGTGGCTTGAGCATAGAAGACTGCGAGTTGTTAACCCAAGTGTTTGAGGTGAATGAATCCATGGCACGACCTTGGTACGCCGACATCGCCTATTATGTGGTTTCAAGGAAAATGCCCCCAGATTTTTCTCAGCACCAAAGGAAAAGATTAATGCATGATGCCTCATTGTATTTATGGGATGATCCTTTCTTGTTCAAGATGTGCCCAGACCAGCTCATTAGAAGGTGTGTGCCAGAAGTGGAGCAAGAGCCTATATTGGAGAAATGCCATGAGTCCCCGTATGGAGGCCATTTCAGTGGAAAGAAGACAGTTTTGAAGGTTTTGCAAAGTGGTTTTTATTGGCTATCGCTCTTCAAGGACGCTCATATATGGTGCAAGAAATGCGATAGGTGTCAAAGGATGGGTAATTTTCGTGGAGGAATGAAATGCCCCGCAATAATATGATTAAAGTTGAAATCTTTGATATTTAGGGAATCGATTTCATAGGACCTTTCCCGTCATCTTTTGGCAACTCCTACATTCTAGTGGCCGTGGACTATGTGTCGAAATGGATAAAGGCTGTGGCATTACCCCATAACGATAGCAAGAGTGTAATGAATTTCATGAAGAAGAACATTTTTACTCGTTTTGGGGTGCCAAAAGCAATTGTGAGTGACGGGGGAACGTATTTCTGCAACAAGGCATTTGATAGTCTTTTGGCAAGTTATGGAATTTATCACAAGGTTGCCACTGCCTACCATCCTCAGACCAAAGGTCAAGTCGAAGTATTCAACCGGGAAATCAAGCGCATTCTCGAAAGGGTGGTGAATACTTCACGGAAGGATTGGGCCAGAAAACTGGATGATGCCTTGTGGGCTTACCGGACAGCTTTTAAAACTCCAGTTGGTGCATCTCCATATCGGTTATTGTTTGGCAAAGCATGCCATTTTCCGTTTGAGTTAGAGCATAAAGCATTTTGGGCCCTTAAGTCTTTAAATCTAAATTATCAGCGCGGAACTGAAAAACGACTTATGGACATCAATGAGTTGGAGGAATTCCAGTTGGAGGCGTACACCAATGCATGCATTCACAAGGACAAGGCAAAGCAATGGAATGACAAGAGGATCCTTCCTAAAGAATTTCATCGTGGCCAAAAAGTGCTCCTTTTCCACTCTAAATTGAAGATATTCTCAGGAAAGTTGAAAGCAAGATGGGGAGGCCCGTATAAGGTAGTGCAGGTGTATCCGTACGGGGTGGTAGAATTGAAGGAGCAAGGTGCTAATAACAGTTTCAAGGTAAACGGACATAGGATAAATTTAGAAATTAATCTAGCCGTCGACTCGCCAAAAAAGAATCAATCCATAGGCTTCTCGTCGCTCATTACAAGATTATGCTTCATAACATCACGGATCACCGGGAACTTCAACTATGCGGATTGCATTCCATTCGTTGTCCTCCTCAACTAGCATGGCTGTCCGGCTAAACGTCTCTATTTGAGACCCCGCCCTTTTTTGGAAATCTTTGAATTTGAGGTCGGCCTTCAATGGAATACAATCCGCACGGTTGAAGTTCTCGGTAATCCGTGATGTTATGAAACCTAATCTTGTAATGAGCAACGAAAAGCCTATGGATTGATTCTTTTTTGGCGAGTCGACGGCTAGATTAATTTCTAAATTTATGACTTTGCCCACGTCGACTGACATGCCTCTGCTGATGGCAAATATCAGCAACGCTCGCTTCCGGGCCACCTCTGAATTCATGATTGTCGGCATGAGTCGGCTACACACAAAGGCATTTAATAGCTTTGCCTGCGGTGTGAGCGAGTTCCGTTTTAAGCACTTCTAATTCGGTGGGAGGTGTTGCTCCCTTCCAGTCAATTCTCGAGTTATCTCTACGATAGCTGAGGGCAGCTCAAACAACATGTTGATGGTCTTTGGAGAGAAGTTTACGGTGGCGCCAGCACATTTGACCTTGTTGGATGCCGTGGTTGCCACCGAGAGTTCAGTGTAAAAGTTGTGGACGACTTTTTTATCTCCTTCTCCCAGGAATTGGCGTGCATCGACAAACGCGAGTCAACCATGCATACGAACATAGGTGTCCAGTGGTGGCTCCACCGTAAGGCGTGCTCCGCAACAATTGGACGACCTTGCAAGGTATGCAAGGCATCCGCCTTGACGTGTTGCTCCGACGGTGCGGGCTGAGAGGTGGACACCGAAGATTGTTTACATTTATTGTCGGTGGTGCGCCTAGGTGCCATTGGATTTCATTTAAAAAGACAATGCCACAATTAACTACCAAAAATTATATGCCACATACTACAAAACATTGTTACTTAGTGACATGAAAGAATTGCACACAATGGTTTAGGCATTGACATTTGATTACTCAATGTGTGCACTATGCTAGGTTTCAAGAACTCATCAATTTTTTTCTCACTTAAAACTCAATTTTTTATGCAACATCATGTTAGGGTTCATCAATAAACTTCAAGGAGTTCAAATAAATACAAAAAAAAGTTGAAGAATCATCCAAAAAGCTCATTGAGGCATTTTGGCAAAAACATGATGTGCAAGGTGAAAAGCTTGAAATTTCATAAAATTAATGAGCACTCTAGCCTTAACAAGCAAGAAACAGCTCAAACAATCCCAATAACACAATATTTCAAAAACCATCCATAGGAATCATATTTTGATCAATTCAAAATTACCGTTTTAAGGAAATTTGAAGAGTTCAAGAGTTCATACATTGGGTTCTTGGATGGATTTGATGATGAAAACTTGTTGATTTTATGTTTAGAGTGGTATTTTGATCACTTAGGATGGATTGAACTTGAAGAAAGTTGCAAAATGCAAAGTGGGAATGAAAGGGTTTGAGAGGAAATTGCAAGAACCAAGTAAGAAAATGAAACAAATGAGGGAAAATGAGGGGGAGGGGGCTAACGGGCCTGACCGCTGCGGCGATCCAAAAGTTCTGCCCGCGACCACTGCGGTGGTCCAAAAGTTCTGTGAACATATATATATTTTTTTTCAAAAATTTCCTCATTTGTCCTAGTACATGGAAACTACAACACCTTCCTAAATGCAAACTACATGGAAAACTCAATTAACCAACAAAACAAAACAAAGTGGAATAAACTAAAACAAAAGGATACGCTTGGGTTGCTTCCCAAGAAGCGCTTGGTTTTAACGTTGCCGGCTCGACTCAATGCATTGCCCCACATTTCAATTCAAGTAGATGGTGGATACCCATTCCTTGCTTTTGTCAATTGCATCCCCCAAATATGCTTTCACTTTATGTCCGTTTACCTTGAAATTGTTATTAGCAACTTGCTACTTCAATTCTACCACCCCGTACGGATACACCTGCACTACCTCATACAGGCTTCCCCATCTTGCTTTCAACTTTCCTGGGAATATCTTCAATTTAGAGTTGAAAATGAGCACTTTTTGGCCAGGATGAAATTCTTTAGAAAGGATCCTTTTGTCATACCATTGCTTTGCCTTTTCCTTGTGAATACATGCATTGGTGTACGCCTCCAACCGGAATTCCTCCAATTCATTGATGTCCATAAGCCATTTTTCAGTTCCACTCTGATAATCCAGATTTAAGGACTTAAGGGCCCAAAATGCTTTATGCTCTAACTCAAGCGGAAGATGGCATGCTTTACCAAACAATAACCGATACGGAGATGCGCCAATTGGAGTTTTAAAAGCTGTCTGGTAAGCCCACAAGGTATCATTCAGTTTTCTGGCCCAATCCTTCCGTGAAGTATTCACCACCCTTTCGAGAATGCGCTTGATTTCTCGGTTGGATACTTTGGCTTGACCGTTGGTCTAAGGATAGTAGGCAGTGGCAACCTTGTGATAAATTCCATAACTTGGCAAAAGACTATCAAATGCCTTGTTGCAGAAATGCGTTCCCTCGTCACTCACAATTGCTTTTGGCATCCCAAAATGAGTAAAAATGTTCTTCTTCATGAAATTCATTACACTCTTGCTATCGTCATGGGGTAATGCCACGGCCTCTATTCATTTCGACACATAGTCCACGGCCACTAGAATGTAAGAGTTGCCGAAAGATGACGAGAAAGATCCCATGAAATTGATTCCCCAAACATCAAAGATTTCAACTTCAATTATATTATTGCGGGGCATTTCATTCCTCCATGAAAGATTACCCATCCTTTGACACCTATCGCATTTTTTGCACCATATACGAGCGTCCTTGAAGAGCGATGGCCAATAAAAACCACTTTGCAAAACCTTCAAAACTGTCTTCTTTCCACTGAAATGGCCTCCATACGGGGACTCATGGCATTTCTCCAATATAGGCTCTTGCTCCACTTCTAGCACACACCTTCTAATGAGTTGGTCTCGGCATATCTTGAACAAGAAAGGATCATCCCATAAATACAATGAGGCATCATGTATTAATCTTTTCCTTTGCTGCTGAGAAAAATATGGAGGCATTTTTCTTAAAACCACATAATTGGCAATGTCGGCGTACCAAGGTCGTGCCATGGATTCATTCACCTCAAACACTTGGGTTAACACCTCGCAGTCTTCTATGCTCAAGCCACATGCTTTTATCAAAAACACCTGCTCATCCGGAAAAGAGTCCTTGATCAATACATGAGTATTTTTTTCACCCAATTTGGGATGTTCAATTCTAGGGAGGTGATCCGCCACTTGATTTTCAGTCCCTTTCCTATCTTTGATCTCTTAATCAAACTCTTGCAGCAGAAGCACCCAACGGATAAGTCTGGGTTTTGCCTCCTTCTTGTGCATAAGGTACTTGAGTGCGGAATGGTCAGTATGCACCACTTCCTTAGCTCCCAATATATATGGCCTGAATTTATCCAATGCAAACACCACCGCTAGCATTTCTTCCTCAGTAGTTGTATAGTTGCATTGAGCCCCATTCAACAACTTGCTAGCATAATATATAGCATGGAAAAGCCATTCCCTTCTTTAGCCCAGGATTGCCCCCACAGTTAGGTCACTTGCGTCACACATAATTTCAATGAGTCCAGTTCGGCATGACAATAACGGGAGCATGCACAAGCTTCATTTTCAGCGTTTCAAACGCTTTCATACACCCTTCAGTGAAATCAAAAACCATGTCCTTCTCTAACAAATTACACAGCGGCTTGGCTACCATGGAGAAGTCCTTGATGAATCTTCTATAAAATCCCGCGTGGCCAAGAAAACTTCTCATTCCCCGAATTGAAGTAGGAGGTCTCAACTTTTCTATCACCTCAATTTTTGCTTGATCCACTTCCATGCCTTTAGAAGAAATTTTGTGACCCAACGCGATTCCCTCTTGCACCATAACTGACATTTTTCCCAGTTTAGTACCAAGTTCGTATTAACACACCTTTGTAGCACCCGTTTGAGATTATTGAGGCAAACATCAAAAGAATCCTCAAAAACTGAGAAGTCATCCATGAAGATTTCTATGATATCTTCCACCATATCAGAAAATATGGCTGTCATACATCGTTGAAAGGTGGCGGGGGCATTGCATAACTCGAAAAGCATCCTCTTAAAAGCAAAAGTACCAAACGGGCAGGTAAAAGTGGTCTTCTCCTGATCTTCTGGGGCTATGGAAATCTGGTTATACCTGGAATAACCGTCTAGGAAACAATAGAAGAGACATCCGGCCAATCGATCAAGGAGTTGATCAAGATACGACAGGGGGAAGTGGTCCTTTCTCGTGATTTTGTTCAATTTTCGGTAGTCCATGCAAACCCTCCAAGCATTCACGATTTTTGTGGCAATCAGTTCTTGGTCCTCATTCATGATCACAGTCATTCCACCCTTTTTCGGAACACATTGGACTGGGTTTACCCACTCGCTATCCGAAATAGGAAATATTATCCCGAAGTCCAGCAGCTTTACCACTTATTTCTTCACAACTTCCATCATCAATGGATTCAGCCTCCTTTGTCTTTCCCTCACAGGTTTGGCATCTTCTTTCAACAAACTTTTATGCATGCAAATCGAGGGACTGATACCCTTAATATCCGCAACGGTCCACCCAATGGCCTCCTTGAAAGTGCTCAAAACCTCCAAAAGCTTTCTTTCCTGTTCAGGTTTCAAAGATGATGATATCATCACGGGCAACGTTTCATGTTCTCCCAAAAACACATATTTCAGATAAGGGGGCAAGGGCTTCAACTCAAGCTTGGGAGGCTCATCGACGGACGGTTTCAACTTATCCTTACCACTGGCCACCGGCAACACTTGGTCGACTTTAACAACTTCAGGTTCTTCCCTCACTATTTCATAAATGGACTCATCTACAAAACAGTTCTTAACCATCTCACAAAACAGTCCATCTATTCTTTTATCTTTTTCATCAAACTCGAGGGGAACATTGGAAGGAATAATTACCCCCATTGCTTGAGAGTCAAGACACTACCCATCCTTCAAAGTTTCACCAACACATTCATCGACCACATCTACCAGAAGCAGTCTAGATTCCCCCTTGGATATTTCATGGCGTAGTTCACATCGAACACGACCTCTTCTCCGTTGACCCGGAAAGTGATAGTTTTGTCCTTTACCCCAATGATTGCATCTCCAGTCGCTAGGAATGGTCGTTCAAAGATTAGGGGCACCTCCTCGTCCTCCTCTATATCCAACACTATGAAATCCACCGGAAAAATGAACTTATCCACCCTCACCAACACGTCTTCAAGAATACTATTAGGCTTCACTAAAGATTTATCCGCTAGTTGAAGAGTGACGTGGGTCTCCTTCATTTCATCCCCTATGCCAATATTCTGAGCTGTAGAGAGCGGCATTAGACTCACTCCCGAGCCTAAGTCACACAAAACTTTTGAGAAATGCCTTGCTCCTATGTCACATGGGATGGTGCAGCTTCCAGGGTCCTTTATCTTCCTAAGAATAAGCAAATCCTTGCGAATGATGCAACTGCACTTTTCACTCAAGGCGATCACCCCTTCGTCTTCTAGTTTCTCTTTGTTCGAGATCAACTCCTTAAGAAACTTGGAGTATTTGAGAATGTTGGTGAGCGGGTCTACCAATGATATGTTCACATGGATGTTCTTCATCACTTCAATGAACCTCTCGAAATGCTTGCTTCCTTCCACTTTCTTCCTTGGTCTCAACGGAAAAGGAGGTGGTAGTGGTAGTATGTCTTCCAAATTGTACGGACTAGGTGGCCCTTTTCTTCCTTTGTCCTGACCTCCCTTACTTTTCTCTCCCCTTGGCACAACTTCACCTTTTTAATTTTCCTCTAAAACTAACCCTTCCATCTCAGCTTCTTCATGGGCCATTTCATTCTCTTTAACATCACTTCTTTCTGACGCCAATTTTCTTCCACTTCTAAGGGTTATTGCCTTGCACTGCTCCTTGCCTTTGAGGTTAACTTTGGTATCACTTGGAAGTGCGCCCATGAGTCTCCAGTGAATGTCATTAGCCAACTGCCCCAGCTTCATCTCAATATTCTTCATTGTGGTCTCATGCAAGTTCAACCTCATTGAATGGTTCTCTAAAGTCTTCTCCGTCCTCCGCATGGAACTCCTCACATCAAGCTGGATTTCTTCAAGCTTCTTCATCATGATTTCCTCAAAATTTGGTTTTCTAACCGTGGGATTATTCATTTGATTCCCAAAACCTGGAGGTTGCCTTGATGCATTAGAAGACGATGGCCCCGAATTGCCCCAACTTTGATTGCCTTGATTGCTCCAATTCTGACCACCTCCTTGGTTGTTCCAACCTCGATTTCCTACTTGATAGTTGCCCTTGTTGCCCCAAGTTTGGTTGAAATTTCCTTGCTGCCCAAAATTCTTCATGAAGTTATCGGGTTCAGTCTTGACCAAGTCACATTGATCCATATGGTGGTCTCCTTCACAAAGTCCACACATTAAAACCCACTTCCTGTTCATCCTCGCCTCCCATGAATTAATCTTGTTGGTTAGTGCAGCCAATTGAGCACCAATGTTTGTGCCGGCATCCATCTCTAGGAATCCCCCTTGTCTCTTTGGTGGCAACTCTCTAGTGTTCGGCCCTGAGCAACCGTTGTCAGCTATCCTTTGGAACAAATCTCATACGCCTAGGACTGACTTATCCTTCAACGAACCCCCGGCGCTAGCGTTCACATTGCTTCTTGATTCCACGGTAAGCCCATTATAGAATAGCTACAATTCGTATCTCTCCTCCATTATATGGTTTGGGCACCTTCTTAGCATTTCTTGAAACCTTTCCCATGCTTCACCGAAACTTTCTCCTTCAAACTGCCGAAACTGGTGGATGGCCATTCTCAACCGGTTCATCTTCAAGGGGGGAAAATATTTCGTGATAAACTTCTTGCACAGCTCCTCAAAAGTCTCAATTTGGTCACCACCAACTGTATTATACCATGACAGGGCGTGACTGCGGAGAGAGAATAGAAAGAGGATCTGCCGGATGGCATATTGCGGCACATTATTCAGCTTAAAGGTGTTGCATAGGGTGGGGAAAGCCTTGATGTGTACATTGGGTTCCTCATTCTCCAATCCCTGAAATATTGCTCCTTGCTGAATCAAACTAATGAGTTGGGGCGGAATTTGGTAGCTCTCAACGTCAATCGGGCAAGCACCTACACGGTTGTTGAACCTCGGCTCAAAGAACTCCCCAAACAACCGTCCTCTTTATTGTCCCTGTTTAGCCATTGTGTTCGGTTCCACTTTTCTTCGTTCTCTTCTCAAGGTATTCTCGAGTTTCGAATCAATGGTGAATTCCGCATGTCCTTGAGATCGAGTGTGGGGCATCAACCACAAAATAAGGAATCACGTACCTGCACACAAAAAGAAAGCTAAAAATGAAAATATACACAAACACAAACAGGTTTTTTCTAAATATATACAAAAACACAAAACTAACAAAAAATTAGGACACTTAAAAACTTGGTTCCGTTGCCCTTCCCCGGTAACGGCGCCAAAATTTGGTGAGCAATTTGGCACCTGCAAAAGTGTGTCAAAATATAGCTCAAACTCAACAAATTTACACCTAAAACTCACTTAATCAATTGTAATAAAGTTTAGGGATCATTTTCCACAGGGAAAGGGACAAAACAAGAATTTAAGTGCAATTGATTATTTGCTATCTATGTTACCTAATGCAATGACATAAAGAGTGATATTTAACTAAGAAGCATGAAGAAAAGTATGCAAATAAATGGGAATACTAGCATCTAAATGCTAAGTTAAACAACTCAACTAAAACAAGGAGAGAAACACACAATTAAGGAAGGAGGGTGATCCTTGGGTTCAATGCAAGAGTATGCTACTTCGACTCCCAAGGGCAACCGAGTTTAGGGCAACATAACTAAGTGACTACATCCGTTTGCTCTGAATCTCCTTTTTGTCTCATCGGAATTGTAGAATGGGGAATCTCCTTTCAGTCTCATCCCCACCTAGTGTACATTAGCGCCTATGGCTTCCACACAACTCTAATGCACAATTTTAGCCCTAGATGTTTTAGCCAACTACTTCACATTCCCTAGTTTAAGTATTTAATCTAAGAAAGCCACATATTTTTCACTTCATATCTCCTTTCGGTCTCAATGGAATTAAAGGATAGAAGATCTCTTTTCGGTCTCATTTCTACATTGTGCACACTAAAACCTATGGCTTCTACACAGTTTTAATGCACAATTAAGCTCATGTCGTGGTTATTTCTTGTCTCAAACACCTAAATTTTAGTGAATGCTAGGTAGTTCTTCCTACTTTTGGCCTAAATTCATGCATGTCCTAAAACACACACAAACACCAAGAACACACACTAAATGTGGCCACATTCAATGCATGTCATTCATTTAATACAAGTAGGAAGACTTTAATTAATGCAAGCCCGTCACTCTACAACCCACAAGGAATCAAAATAAACCTAACCCTTACATCAAGCACCAAGAATCACCCAAGACAATTTAGCCACTCATGGCTTCAAGCAAACAACAACCACAAGGAGATATAACCATTCAGAGCACAAGGAATTGAAAAAAATACTCCCCTTAATCAAAAGAATGGTGATTCTAACCAATTCCTACACTTTGCAAGCAAGGTTAGCTCCAAAGATTGAAGTTTTCTCAGGCACAAGAGCCAAACCCTAGACCCCAAAAGAACTCACATTTGTGAGTTGGGGAAAATATGAAAAATATCTAAAACTCACCCTAACTATCTAATTGTTCGCGTTTTTTTTACACAAAATGGGGTATTTATACAAGTAGGGAAATTGGGGAACAATTGTGAAGCTTCAAAAACATGCGGGACTCGAAGTGCAAACTCCACATTTGCAGTCGAAGGCTGACCGCCGTGGCGGTGCAAAATTTTTGTCTGCCTCTTCTTTGGTTCGGGCCTTGTTCCGCTTTTGTCTAATTTTGGTCCTTTTGCTTCTGGAATTTGAGAAAACTTTCTTCATAAAAGTTTTTGCTCTCTTTTTCAGCTTTCCATAGCATTTTCAATTATCTCATTTGGACGTTTGCATCAAGAGTTATGAATTCCGGAAAATGGCTGATTTTTCTCCCCATTTTTCCTACAAAAAGAGCAAAAGATAAGAATCAACAAGTATACTGTGATTTCTCTTATAAACATAGCATATCTCAATAAAATCTTTGCAAAAGCATGAAAAACACATAGTTAAGTTTATGAATATTTGATTCTCATCAGAAGTATAAAAAGATAAAATTATTTCTTATTATTTTTGTATTTTTTAAAAAGGATAATAAGTAAATTTTGTTTTTTCATATTTACTACATCAGTCATTATAAAAATTTATTAAAAATATTATTACTCATATATGTTAAGTGTGTGTATATATATATATATATATATATATATATATATATATATATATATATATATGTTAAGTATATAATAGAAGGGAGGATTTACCCTTCCACATGATATTCACATTAGCAAAACATTTAATGCTTTACCGCACATGTATACCTTCTCCTTTGTAATAAGAATCCACGCACAAACGCTACTTTGTCTATCTATATTAATTTAACCTCCCAACAAAGCTAATGTGTATGTCCAATCTCTCTTAATTTATTCCATCTCCAACAACCATTTTCAATTCAAGTATCAATTTGATAATTGAAGTGAATTTTTAGCTGCAAGGTTAGTGAAAATCATCTGTAATTCTGTACAATGAAATACTATCAAAAAAATTGTGGCCTTGTAATTTTCATATTATCCCAAGAATGCCCATAGGTCACAAAATAAAATCCAGAGCATTTTTAATATAATAAAATATTGATTGTAACTTTCTCATAGTTTTTATTTTACTTTTCTTAAGCATTTGTTTATTTGTACGAAAAAAAATTCCATTGTCACATAACACTACAAGCCGAGAACATTTTCATAGAATAATTTTCATTAACACTATTATAAAAAAAAAGGAAGAATTTAAATAACCTTATTTTTTTGAACATGAAAAGATAAAGAAGCCATTGCAATTGTCGGAAATACTAAACCTACTAAAGGCACAAAAATATAAGGAAAGCTGAAAATTGTCAAAAAATGGGTGTCTCAATTTATTATTTGTACTTGTATATTATTTATTTATAAATAAAAATATTTTATACTAATTATAATTAAGAATTTGAATTCTTATGAATTTTTTTATTAATTCAGTTTGAAATTCTTAGTATAGAGCCAAATATCTATTCTAGATAGTTAAACATCAAAATTAATACATAAAATAAACACAAGAAAGATAGAACTAACTAAATGAATTTATCTATCTTTCGCCATGAAAGATATGCAGACAAATGTCCTTTTTTCTTATAATTTAGAAATGGCTTCCGAATTATTGCTCAGCCTATGAAGACCATAAAAAATTTATGTAATATACAGTTGTTGCATCTTCTTCTATGATGACCATTACTTCTCCGAAATGCTGTGACAAGGGAGTATTTCAATGAGCACTCTTTTCCTGAGATGGACATAGGCCGAGTAAGCTAATTTGCTCAAAGTATAAACACACTTATTTTATAAGTTTGGTATATGACTTATTTGGAAAAATTCAAGTCTTTGAAAAAGTTTCTTGACCTTTTAGAAATACTTTCTTGTTTTGACTTCTTTTACCTCATAGTTTCTACTTACTAAGTTGAGCACTAATTGGGAATCGTAATAGGCTGTGAGGCTTTTTCTACCATTAGTTACAGTCTTGCAATTAATGATTCATACTCTATTTCATTATTAGATATGGGAAACTCAAAATGAAGGACATAAGTGCCCTCTTTTCTTTTTGGGTCTATTAGTGGCTGTCTTACTTTGGAGCTTTCCACTTCTGAGGCGCCATCAAATTGATTTTTTTGTATTCGTGGTGACGTTGTTCCTTGTGGGTGGTTTCTCAATGCGTCTTCCTTTGAATGCATTTTGGCTAAAAAATCAACGAGGACTTGTTTTTTTATGGTAGTATGGGGGGAAGTCGATGTCATATTCGTCAAGTTCAATGGCCCACTTAATCAATCTTCTTGAAGTTTTGGGTTTTGCTAAAATTTATTTGAAAGGTTAGTTAGTGAAGACAAATAGAATGTGCTTGAAAGTAATGTCACAACCATTTCATTGCATGTACAAGGCCTCACTTTGCCTTATTTGGATAGTACTGCTTTTGCAGTGCCCGATTGTTGAAGTAAATATTAAGGCCTTGTTTGCCTGGGTCATCTCGCAAATAACAAGGTACTAATGATATGTTCTATAACTGTTAGGTTCAAATATAGGGTCTCCCCTAGAGTTATAGTGAGGAATGACAATGTCTTTAGATGCTCTTTTAAGTCAAAAAATGCCTCTTTTTGCTTTCTTAGGAGTCGTTTGGTACAAGGGTTTGGTTGGGGGTAGAGGGATTTGGATTGGATTGGAATGGAATAAAAGTAGTAAACGTGGGTTTTCTTGAAACCTGGGGGGTGGGGGTGGGGGTGGGTTGGGTTTTGCGTGACAAGTTTCAACAGAACAAAAAAAAAAAAAAGACTGGCAAACCATCTGCTCATCTCTTTCGCCTTCTTGTTGCCTTCTACTGCTCTTCTTTCTCCGAAGCTTGTGAAGACCAACCAGTGAGAGTCCACGGTCTACCTTTCATCAAACATCCCCTCCATCATCTTCTCTTCTATGGGCTTGATTCTCTCGACATTAACAAACTTGCTTCCTGTTTCTTTACAAATTTGAAAAGGGTTTCGATTTCTGCAACAAATTGAGACTTTCCTACGTCATTGCCCACTGTAGTCACTGTAAGTTAGCTCTGAATCTACTATGCTATGCCATTGTTTTTTTTCTTTTTATTTGGTTGTTTTAATAATCTTTAAATTGGATCTACTACGAATCTACTACGCCATTGCCCAATGGCCGATATTGTTTCTTTGATGCCAAGGTCCACCAGAATCCTATACCACCTTTGTTTATTTTATGCTATGCCACCTTTTTTTCTTTTTATTTGGTTGTTTTAATAATCTTTAAACTTGAATATGGTATGGATCTGCTACACCATTGCCTAGTGGAGAATATTGTTTCTTTGATGCCAAGGTCCACCCGAATCCTGGACTTTGTATCTATCCCATCTCTCTCTCTTGTGCATAAAGATATCAATTTTTTCACTTGGTTGGTGTAACAGAGTCTGTAGAAAACGAGTTGAAAATTTTCCTTCCTGTTAAGTGGCTTGTATTTGGTTGGCCTAATATATTTTGCATTTTAAATGATCAGTGGAGTTGTTTCAAGGTAGATTCGTCATACAAAAACATATTTAAATTGACCTTTTCGCATTGCTATTTGACCTCATATTTGTTTATTCCTATTGAAAGGGTTGCCTGTGTGCATTAGATGTGATGTTCATAAGAGTTTCTCCACCATTTGAGGAGAAACCACGCTACCGGACAAGGAAGGCAAACATTGCAACGACTATGTTAGAGGTATGTGATCCCAACATGCTATTCATTTATGTTCTACCTGGTTGGGAAGGATCTGCACATGATGGTCGAGTGCTTCGAGATGCCATTTGTCGATCGGATGGACTTAGAGTTCTCCAAGGTATGATGCAAGTTAATAATGATTATAATATAATCTTCGTTATATTATCTCGAATAATTGACATCATATTTGTATTTGTTATATTGAAGGTTGCTATTATTTGGTAGATTCCGAATATTGCAATGCGGATGGATTTCTAGCACCCTATCGGGGCCAATAATATCATCTAAATGAGTTTGTAGGCCACCGACCTAGTACGGCTGAGGAATATTTTAACATGAAACACTCTAAGGCTAGAAACGTGATTGAGAGATGTTTTGGGTTACTTAAAGGGCGATGGAAAATCCTTGCATTTCATTCGTTCTTCCCAATTGAAACTCAAGTGAGGATAATTTTGGCTTCTTATCTTCTCCACAATCTTATTAGGAAGAACATGTCCTATGATTCACAAGAGTTGGAACCTTTGCAAGAGGAAGAAGAAGATGAACCAATTGAAGAAAATTATGTCACATCCATTACTTTATCCAAGGAGTGGACCAACTTTAGAAGTGATTTGGCCAAGGAGATGTTCAATAGTTGGAGAGCGAGAAGGACTATGTTAGATGATGATTTGGACTAGGCTCTTAGATTATGCGTTTGCCACATAATTCTTCTTGTGTGGGTTTTAATTGTTTATGTAATTTAGTTGAAATGATTTATGCTTCTGTGTATTCGAGAGATTGCCACTATTCGTAATTTTTTTATTGAATGTGATGAGTCTTTGTTCTATTGTTGTTTATTTTAACTTCTATATGGATGATTGATGTGTCTATGCTATATTGTTCTATATTTTAACTTCTATATGGATTATTGATGTTATGTTCTAATCTAACTTATTTTAACTCATATTATTCATAGATGGACCAAAGTTCAACATTGACCGGTCGTGGACGCAACAAGGTGTTTTGGTTCGAAGAAGAGGTTCAAATCTTGATCCAAATGCTCCAAAAACTTGCATGTGATCCCCAGTGGAAGACCGATGGGGGATTTAAAGCTAACTACATAGTGGAGGTGCATAGGCGTATGGTTGCTAGACTTCCGCAATTCCAAAAGCAAGTCATTCCTCACATTGAGTCCAAGATAAAATGGCTCAAAACCAAATTCCATGTCATTAACGACATATGTAGGGAGAGTGGATGTACTTGGAATGATATGGATAAGAAGATTGAGTGTGAAAGGCAATGGTTCAATAATTATAAGCAGGTAATTCATTTTAATTGCAAGTTCTATATGGATTTTCACTATATGTCAAATTGATGATGTTGCCTCATATATTTTGTCATTTCATTGTAGACACACAAAGAAGCACAGGGCATGTGAAATTTTCGATTTCCACATATGAACCAACTAGAGTTGGTTTATGGTCGTGATCGGGCTATGGGGGCTGTAATAGAAAGCTTTGGAAATGCTATACGCAATATGGAGATCTGCTCAACACAAGAGGATGGAGGAGCAAGCAATGCAATGAGCTTATCAAGTTCAAGTGACGAAGAAGCCGCGAATGAAGAAGACACATTTTCACGTGCGACCTCAAGCTCAACAAACACCAATGCTTCAAAGAGGTCCTTTAAGATGAAGCAACTGATGCAAGCCAAACGAAGAAAGTCTACCACACGAGATGATAGGGAGTCATAAATGGATAAGCTAAATATGCAATTTCAAGAGTTCGTTGAGGGATTTAATAAGAATTTGGAAAAGTTAAGCAATGCAATAGCTGAAGAGTTCAAAATTTTTGTTGCCGAGTCTACAAGAACAAGAGATGTAGTACCCGAACTCATCAAACTTCAGCTCCCTAGTGGTGACATTTTCAAGGCTGCCAACATCAGAGGAAATGACAAAGAGAAGATTGAAGTGTTTTACGGACTTCTGGCCGAGATGCGTCGTCATTATGTCATGAGTTTGTTACTTTAAACTACTTATTTTGTGATGAATACTTGTTGTTCTTTTGGTTCATGCCAATTTGCGCACTTGTATATTAGTAAACATTCGAAAATTGGCATGATTGCTTGCAAGCATCATATTTTGTGATGGATGCTTGCTCATCTTTTGCTTCATGTCATTTTGTCATGCTTGGATAATTAGTAGTATTGTTTAAGTGGTATGGTGCTTGAAATTGTTTATTTTGGGAAGACAAGATCATATTTTAGATGTATTTTTGCTTTGGTTAAAGTTCATTGGTTTTGTATGTTATTCTTCCAATTTTCCTTTTTTTCTATTTTTCCAGCATTTTATCTAAGGGTACTATGCTTAGTCGATTAAGTTCTAAGTTGCTGCTGGGCTGTTTTTTTTTTTTTTTTTTTTTAGAACATGCTTGCTCATCTTTTGTTTCATGTCATTTTCGCATGGATGGATAATAGTAGTATTGTTTAAGTGGGATGATTGCTTGAAATTGTTTATTTTGTGAAGATAGTATCATAATTTAGATGTATTTTTGCTGTGATTAAAGTTCATTGGTTTTTTATGTTATTCTTCCAATCTTCTTTTTTTCTATTTTTTCAGCATTTTATCTAAGGGTGTTATGCTTAGTGGATCAGGTTCTAAGTTGCTGCTGGGCTTTTTTTTATAGTACTGTTGGTTTGTTTTTGTGTGGGGTTGTTTTTTTATAGTGCTGTTGGTTTGTTTTTGTGTTGGGTTGTTTTTTATAGCCTACGAGATTGGAGTGGGGGTTGTGTTTGTGGTTTGGAGTAACTTATCTTTTATGTTGGCCATCTGTATTTTGGGCTACACTTGATGTGAGTTTTTGGGGGGCGAGGTTATTGTACTAGTGTGATGTGAGTTTATCTTTTATGTTCCTAGATGCACCGAACTGCTATTTTTTGGATTTTGATTTGGATCGAAGAATTCTGAATTCTGATATTATTTTTGTTGGAGACTTCTGAATTCTACTGTTAATTTGGATTGGAGACTTCTGAATTCTGCTGGAGACTTCTGAATTCCTGGGTGTACAATGAAATGCTCTGTTCTTATTCATTGTTCTTTTGTTATTTTTGGAGTATTTAGTAGCCACCATAAGTACTATTATGTGTTCTTGTACTTACCTTCATTTTGATTTGCATGTGATTTGGATGAAAAAAAAAGAAAGACATGTCCCAGAATCATGTTTCCAATTG
Organism: Gynochthodes officinalis; assembly: GCA_020080225.1. NCBI lineage: Eukaryota > Viridiplantae > Streptophyta > Magnoliopsida > Gentianales > Rubiaceae > Gynochthodes > Gynochthodes officinalis. The sequence goes on from JAIQDA010000012.1 coordinate 79,830, forward strand.
ATGCTTCTTTTTTGCGTTAGGACTTTTTTCAAACACTTTGTAGGCAATGATGAAATTGAAGAAATCTTGAACATTGGTGCATGTGTAATAAAACAAAAAATGAAGGCATAACCATCACTCACATCTTTCAGACTTCCAAACCACAAATCAATACAGTAGCAACATAAGAGAATTGTAAAAATTACATAAATATTGATATGGAAAAAGCCTAGCTAAAACTTGTTGCCTTAGTTTTAATGCAAGAAAAAAAAAAGGTCAATTGTTAGCTGACTTCTACAATTGACTTTCTGTTGCCAACTTCTGAAACCCCATTTGCCCATAAAAATATGAGTATAGTCCTCCATTTGTAAGAGGAAAAAAAAAAGGGATGTGTGTTTGTTGTTGTAGCAAGTTATAACCCACGGTCTAAGAAAAGTGGTGTGTATGTTGTTGTAGTATAGTCCTCCATTTGTTGTTGTAGCTAGAAAAAAAAAGGGGTGCGTGTTTGTTGTTGTAGTATAGTCCTCCATTTGTTGTTGTAGCCCAAAAAAAAAAGGGGTGTGTGTTTGTTGTTGTAGTACAGTCCTCCATTTGTTATTATAGCAAGAAAAGTGGTGTGTTTGTATGTGAGAAAATGAGTGAAAATAAAAGACATGTCCCAAGTTGGAAACAAAGTCATATGAGAGTGTGAGTAACCTAGTATTGGCTACTGATTCTGCAGTTGCTATCCAAGCAATCATACAGCCGCAAGTTGCAGGAGTTGAATTATGTGCATTAGCTAAGGATATTCTAGATATGATTAGGGTGTTGGAAATTTGTGTACTAGTTAAAGCTCCAAGATCTGAGGTTACTATTGCTCATGATCTAGCGAAGGCTACTTTAGCTGTGAATCAACTGGTGTAAAATTCTGTTTTAATAATATGATAGCTTTTGTTCAAAAAAAAAAAAAAGGTCATACGAGAGTGTTAAAAGCCACATGGCTTTGTTATTGTACTTGGTAAATTGCATTTGTTATTTTGTAAACCTAAGATAATAGCCTATAAAAATTAATTGATTTTTTTTTTTGGTATTAAAGACTATATGGCCTTGTTGTTTTGTAGATAGTACTCTTTTCAAAATTTTCCACCACTAATTTTCCTAAATATATAATTTTTTTGATCCTAACAAGTGATATCAAAACCAAAAATATTAAAAATTCATTAATAAAAATTATTAAATTAAACTAATTAATTAATATTAATTATTAGAATTAATATTAATATTAATTTATAATTAATATTAATTATTATAAATTAATTAATATTATTTTATAACTAATATTCATTAATATACATTAATTTATAATTAACTTATTATTATTAATTATTAATTAATTAATTAATTAAGATTAATTTAATTAATTATTCATTTATTTTATATTGTGATTTAATTTTATAATTAATAATTAATTAATCTCAAAGAAAAAAAAAATTAGAAATCAAATTCTTATACAAAATTTTGATTCCATTCCCTTTTGTAACCAAACAAGGTTTTTCAGATTCATTCCATTATTAGAAATAATACCAAACAGCATAATTAATGTCATTCTATTATATTCTAAACATTTTATTTTATCAAATTTATTCCATTCCCAAACCCATAATTTATACCAAACGCCACTTTAATTCACTTGAAACTATTCCCCTTCCCTGTTCTACCTTTTAGGACCTGGAAAAAGGGAAATAATTACTCCGCAGCTCAAGAAAGCAAGCAATCCAATGTGGCCAATCGCCCAGTAAAAATTTGCACATTCTTTAGGGTTCTCGAAGAGTTTAAATTGCAAACATGCGGTTGGTTCTCATGTAGCTTTGTTTGGATTCATCAAATGTCATTCCTAATTGTCGACTGTTGTAATATCAATTTAGAACATGTAGTACCAAGTGCAGTTTGTTTGAGAATTAAATACGATAATAGTGGTTATTGATCTTTGTTTATATTGTATAAGATTTTATGTTTATTTACTTTGTTACTCTCGTTATCCTTATTTCTGGCAATAGAGCAAACAGAGTGCAGCTTTTTCCTTCTTTTTCTTTTATTTTTTCCCTCTTTATTTCCCATGAGGTTCATGCAAATAATAATCCAATGGCTCATTTTCAATTCATAATAATACACATATTGTTCCCCTTAAAAAATAATTTATGATGCTATAGTATAACAAATTAAGGATATTGACTTGTTACGTTTTTGCTAAATTGAGCAAAACACATGTCAAGGCTCGGGTTGGAATTTCAACTAATTTGTTGCTTGGAATTTCTACAAATCTAACCTTAGAACAATACAAAGAATTCGGAAACATAATGAATATTAAATTGTAAAAGATACTTTAAAGGTCCTAGCTAGGCTTAGGTTTAGGAAGCAGTCCATGGATATCTGTCCAGATATTCTAGGCAACTATTAAATAAATAATATAACATACTAATATTTTATAATAAATTTCCTATGTCACATGTTACTTTAGTCATGTTATATATATTTGATATGATTAATGAACTAGTTTATTCCTATACTTTTTGTATCTTGTATTTAAATCATCTCAAGTTTTCTATATTAATAATTTACCAACATTAGCGCAAGACATTTTTGTGTTTTGAATTAGTTAATCTGTTTTTCTGAATTAGTTATTTGGTTTGTGGTTGGAGCTTATTCTATTTTAGTATTATGACAAATTTTATTAACCTGTAGTAGAATTAAACTAAGTATATAATTTTGTAATTTAATAATTCTATTAGATTTGGAATTATTAATCATATTGAATTTTGATTTAGTAGTTACCAAATCTAAAAGATATAGGGTTTAGTTGAGTCCTATAAATAGGACATGTTATTTATGATTTTAGAACACAGAGAAACAGAGAGAAACACAAAATTTTAGCCTTCGTTTTGTTCAAAAGCCGCACGGCTTAGTTTTGATTCGGAAATTGAAACTTTATCCTTCAAGATCCTTTTGCTTATTTTGTGCTTTGCGTTTGTTTTGTCTGTGTGTGCACGTGTTTTCTTGGACGTTCGGCCAAGTTCTTCATCCAGGCTATAACCGTTGGTTTCATCAATTCATTCAAATTGATCTTCTGAAAATAGGTATCTTTTTGTGGTCAAACCAATTTGTCTTTGTCCTATTTTAGTTGACCGAATTCCATTCTTCTTCCAGCGTTCTGCTCTTGCTTTGCCCACGGGTTTTGGGTAGTATATTTTTTGGGATTTATTGTTTTTGATCCCAACATAACCTAAAAAGGTCGATGCTTTTTATTAATATTGCCTAATAGGAATTACAACTTTCAACGCAAGTGATCAGCATCTCACTTGCATAAATAGAAAAACAACAAAGCTGCTATGCGAATCTAAAATTACAAACTTGATTCCTATCTCCCCAATCTTGCCTTCCTTATGAAAATTTTCCTATCAATACCCATCAAAAGGCCTAGCATATTCATCAATAATTTCTTTTTGAAATATCACCACCGGCTCACCTTTATGTGTGGCCACTTGTTGGTCGATTTACACGCAAGTGCACGTGATCGTTAACAAGTAATATAAAGTGAATATAAATTTATCATTCCACAAGGACTAATTGTTTATCAACTACCAAATTTAGTTAATTCGACCTCTATTTGAATGATAAAAAGATATTTTATGAATAAACTAAATTAAAACTAAATTTAAAACTTGAAAAAAATAAATTTAAAACAAAGCAAGGCAAAGTAAAGTAATGAATCAAAGTGGCTAAAGCTCTAGGGTTTTTTATTTCACCATAACTATTCCATCTTAATATTCATCTATTTCTATAATCTAATATAATTTCCTGGTTGAAAGTCGAGATTCTCATTTATTTACTAGTCCCTCCCGAGATCTAATAAAATCCTCCTAATTGCTAATTCACTATATTCCTATGTGAATTACAACAATTATGAAGTCATTAATTTCTATGGATTCTCATATAGCGACTACACAAACCATGTAGGTATATTCCTATCCTACATGCAATTTATGGCATTTATCTCAATGAACTTGACACATAACTCCTCTTCCAATTCGTTATGATTAACAAATCATCTAATTAGTGATCAAGTAATTAGAAGCATTAAGCACAAAGATAAATACTCAACCATAGAAATTTAAATCAAATTATATTAATAGAAAAAATATTAAGACTTCATAGTTAGGCTACATCAAAACCCTAGAAAAAGAATTTAGTTCATATTAATATAAAAGAACAACACCAATTTCTTAAACATAATTGCAAAAAGAAAAAAAAATATGAAAAAAATAAATAAATTGCAACAAAACCCGTAGAGTGGTAGCCACTCCTCTCTTTGTTCTTTGACTTTTGTCTTCTCTGCAGAACTTCCAAAGAGAAGGTTCACCGCTTCCTTTGTATCCAAGTCAAGCTTAGTAACTGGAAGAACAACAAAAGAAGAACAACAACAAACGGAAGAAGAACAACAAACGGTTGAAATTCGCTAAGAAAACCAAGAAGAAGATAAAGAAGAAAACAAGTAGAAAACAGAAGGACAGAAGAAGAATAAAACAACGATCGTAGTTTCGCTAGGAAAACCAAGAGAAAGTGCAACTAAAAACAAGAAGAAAAACCGAGAACAAGGAGAAGAACAGAATGTAAAAATCAAGAAAAGGAAAATTCGCTAGAAGCTAAAGAAAAGGAAGCAAAGAATTCTTTGAAGAAAATAAAGGATCATTACCAAATTTCGCTAAGAACAAAACTAAACTAAAGAAAAGAAAAGAACAAACCGATCCTAAACTAAAGGAAGAAAAAAAAAAAGAAAAAATGTCTGCTCCAAAGAATGGGTTACTGAAATGGGATGATCTTCTCCGTTCCAAGCTTTCTTATTTATAGGCAAGGCTTTGTCCAGATTTTTCCCTTTCTTGTTTCTTTCTTTGTTCAGCCACAAACATGTGTTGTTGTCTTCCATGTGCTCAGCTTTTTACAGAGAAGAAAAGAGTCCTTTGTTGTTGGGTATATAATATAACCTAAGTGTATGTTCTAATATAAGCCCAATAGGTAATGCACCTTGTAGTGGGCCTATATGGGCAAGAGCCCATTAATTGGTTTTAACCCAGTGTATCCTTATTTATATGCTAAATTTGGAGGCGTCGGTATTCCAAATTAGATACCTAGGGTGTAATGCTTCAAGCAACCGCATATACTATTGCTTGACTTTAAACCCTAACAAACCGATCCTGGATATTCCATTAACCCGCTTAAAGATTAATTCTTTAAGTATGTTCCGTGATAATCAAAGCTGGTAGTGAAAAACTCACTCTTTAATGGTAAGAGGAGACATATTAGGCTGAAACATGCTCTACTGAATTATCTCATAGAACGTGGTATTATCACTTTGATCGATGTGAGATCGAAGGATAATATGACTGATGCTCTCACAAAGGGACTGCCTAAAGATCGAATATTTAAAATTGTAGGGGAAATGGGGTTAAAGACTAAGGCTCTATAGACATGTCTTAACCTACATTTATGTTATTTTAAATTTTCGAATCTTCCTTTGTTGGCTAAGATAAGCACTTGATAATGTTTCGACGATGTTTATGGTTGTCAATATATCATTCCACATTTGATGATATATCCTTTTTTGGGTGAGTTGTCTCATTCCACATGTGATGAGGTAATTTTACTCATTTTGGATGTTCGGTTTAGAGCGGTTGTATCATTCCATATCTGATGATCTCCGCTTAACTAAATTTGGACTTGATAGTCAGAACATTCCACATAGAAACATGAAATGGTTCTTTTGAAAAGAAACTGTTTAGGTCTTGTTCTTATAAAGAAACTAGACATTGATGCTTATTGGTATGTGACATTGATGCATATTGTTATTGACATTGATGATTATTGTTATTGATATTGATGCTTATTGACATTGATATATATTTATTTTCAGTCATTGTGGTATTGTGCTAAGTTCTTTTGGTAGAACTAGACACTTTCGTTTGTTACCCAAATGATTGGATTTACATGAAATTCATATTTGGTAACTTGTAGAAAATGACGAAAATTGAGGAGCTGATTCCAACTGGGATCCTGAAGAGGATGATCTACTTGATGGATAATTCCTCTAGAGTTCTGCACCGTGGGGGACTATTATTTTCTTTGAAGTTGAATAAATAATTCACTTACATATGAAATTGCCCATTTAGTTTGAGTTTAGAGTATTTCTAAAACTCTTGTGTTCGAAGTTTAGAGAATTTCTAAAACTTTGATTTGGTTCACTTATGAGTGAGACCTATTGATTGTGTTTGATTGAGTTTAGATTGTTTCTAAAACTCATAATTGTTTTTAAAGAATTCATATTTTTGAGTAATGAATCTTTTTGTGCTACGAATGATTCAAAATTCTGTTTTGAACATTACATTATCTATCTATTGGATTGTGCTATATGTAGAACATAGGAGGAGATTGTTGGGTATATAATATAACCCAAGTGTATGTTCTAATATAAGCCCAATAGGTAATGCACCTTTGTAGTGGGCCTATATGGGCAAGAGCCCATTAATTGGTTTTAACCCTAGTGTATCCCTATTTATATGCTAGCTGGAGGCAGCGTGCTAGGTATTCCAAATTAGATACCTAGGGTGTAATGCTTCAAGCAATCGCATATACTATTGCTTGACTTTAAACCCTAACATTTGTAGCTCATCTCCATAAAAGAATTGTTGAATGCATGTTCTCTCTTTTGGTCATCCTTTCTTTCTTTCGTAATTTTCTTTTGCCTTTCTTTTGCCCATGTGAGACTGCATTTTGGTTTCTTTTTACAGCAAAGAAAACAGCCCAAACTTTGCTTTCCAAATGTCATTCTTGCTGCCTCAAGTGTGCTTCTCATGCTTGTTTATTTCTACCGCTTGGCTTTCTTCTTCTTTATTTTCTTTTGCCTTTCTTTTGCCCATGTGAGATTGCATTTTGGAGATACTTTCTTGCTGTCCTCATGCATTTCTTTGTTAAGAAAAATAAAAAGATTTCAGCTGGTTGTGTATGCTTTCATGTGCTCTGTTCTTTACTCAAAAGTCGCATCATATGTTGTGCTTTTCTTTGTTTCCTTTGGCGATTCTTCTTGTTTTGTTTCCCAATTGTAGTTGAGCTTTGTTTCCTTTTGTGTGCTGTCTTCTTCCTTTCTTTTATTTCTTTGCATTGGCCTCCTTTGTAAAGAATGAATGGTGGCTGATTTTTGTTCGGGCCGAGTAAATGGCTGGTTTAGTTTTCTTTTGTGCAGTTTTCTTCTTGCCCGGTTGCTTCATTCCCTTTTCCTTTGGCTTTTGACAATAAAATAGTCCAAGATAATTGGTTAGTCCTTTATCCTCAAATTAGAAGAAAATTCAAGATTATGCTCAAAAATACTAAAAATATTTGAAAACTTGAAATCATACAATCAAAGGATAATTTGGCCAAAATATGTAAAAATAAATTAAAACACAAGCCAATTTCTAACCAAAATTAATAAGAAAACTCTATATAAAATAAAGTTATCACCACTTTCAGTTTTTGCAGCCTGCACTCCGTTCTCTCATGTGTTTCTGAGGGCTGATGTTGCTGAAAAATTTTCAAGACGTCTGCAAACGATTTGCTAGAGTACTCACCCGTCGTCAATATTTGCATGGGCACAAACCCACCAATAAAACCCTACTGCTACCAATTATAACCAATGGATGGCTTACTGCCGCCAAGTGCTTGGACTATTCTCAACCAAATCAATGGAAGCAATAAAGAAACACAGAATATGAGTGCAATGAATCAGATGATCACGATTTGGCCACGGGCCATACTCGGGCTCATCAGCCTGAAAAGAACCCAAAAGACAAAATCGATAGCTTGTTGCCTCCTTATTGCTTGTCTTGTGTGAAAAAAAATATACTAAGTAGTTTAGTTGCAAAATATTACTCCAAATCGTATAGTATTATGACAATTGAGTAGAGATATCAACGCATCTTATCAAAGTGGTAACTTCCAAACTCCCCAAACTTCACAAGCTCTATAAACTTCATAATCACTGAACATAGAACAACTTAATTTAGAAGAGTCAAAAATATTTCAACTAAAGTTGATGGTAGAAAAGAAACTCACTTCAATAGTTTGGCATACTTTAAGAGATAGAAAATTAATGAGGCGTGACATGGTATATGCAACTAGTACTCAAAGAAGTACTTGACAGGTAGTAGATATAGAACAAGTTTTCTACATGACCATATTAAAAGGTGTACTAAAAGTCTAAATAACACATTAAGCAAATACTACTATGAGGTGGAATCAAAAGAGATGATAGAAAACAAAATTTGCATAATTACTTATTTGATCAAGAAGATGCCCATCATAAGCTTGTAGTCGTGATTATATTACATGAATATCCTTTGTCCATTGTTGAACATGTTAGTTTTCAAAGATTTTTCAATAAAGTTGCAGCTCTGCTTTAAATATGTTTCAAAAAATACAATCAAGTAAGATCTTTTCCTAATTTCTGATGTGAAGAAAGAAAAGAATAGTAAGTTGTGGGAGAATCTCAATAGTGGGACTACCATTACAACTCATATGTGAGCTTCAAACAACCTACGAAGAGTTTTATGGCTATCACTGCACACTTTATGGATGACTCATGAATATTGCAAAATCAAATTTTGAGATAAGTTTTCAAAATATTAAAGTTTAAGTAATTTTCAATCATTTTTTATGCACAAGTTTAATACTCTCTCGCTTTCTCTCTTTTCTTTTCGTTATACAAGTTTATCTATATGGAGATTTTAAGTGATGTTCTCAACAATGTACTGATGAATTGGAATATTGACTGTAAGATTTCTATCATCATTGTAGATAATTTTCTACGGATGATGCCATGATTTAATGTTTGATTGATAAACCTAATGCAGGTAATTTATTGTTAGGAGGTTTGGTACTTCACGTGTATTGCATTTTAAATTTAATTATAAAATACTAGTTAGATGTAATAGTGATAACCCTATTTTATATAGAGTATTCTTATTAATCTTGGTTAGAAATTGACTTGTGTTTTGATTTGTTTTTACCTATTTTGTCCAAATTTTTATTTGATTTTATGATCACTGAGTTATCTAATATTTTTAAAACTTTTGAACTCAATCTCAAATTTTCTTCTAATTTGAAGATCAAACGACTAACCTACTATTATCTTACAAAAATATATAGGGACTATTTTTTCACTTTATTGTCAAAAGCCAAACGTAAGAAAAAAAGAAAAAAAAAAGAGAGGAAGACCTATTTGTTTTCAGGAGATAGCAACCGGCACTTCATTCATTTCTTTGTGTTTTTAGTTGAGTTCTAGTCTTTTCTCTTATAAAATTTTCAGCAGCCATCCTTCTTCATCCCCTTGGTTCTTTACGTTCTTCTTTCGTTCTTTTCTTCTTGTTTTAGATTAGTTTAGCAATTTAGTGCAGAATTTTTGAAGAAAAAGCCGTCCTTTCTTTTCTTCAGTAATTTCAGCCGCCTTTGTTTCTTTTTCTTTCGGTTGTCCAGCACGTTTGTTTTCCTCTTCTTTTCTTTAGTTTAGTTTTAGGTTTTTCTTATATAAAAATTTTAACAGCTGTTGATTTTGTTTGCCCGTAGGCCATAACATGGTTTTCTCCGTTTCTTTGTTTGTTTCTTGGCCGAAAGTACTTCCTAAGAAAACTCAAGCAAAATTTGTTTTGCTTGTGTGGGTCCATCAACAATTTTACTTTGTTGTACGTAGCTTCTCAATTTCCTTGGTCGTGGCAGCGGTTTTGCATGGACGGAAGGCTTTCTTTAATTTATTTGTTATACTTTAGATTTTGAGAGTTTTTTTGGTTTGATTTCTTGTGAAACTTTTAGTTGTGTTTTATTTTCAATTACCAAATAATTTTTAATTTTTAATGTTTATTGAATATTGTTTATTTTAATTTTAGTTATGTCTACTTTTATTTTTGTTGTTAGTGTAAATTTTAGGATGTTTCAATTTTCTTTGTTAGAGTTTAGATGGATCTTAATCATGAATAATTGATTCTTAAGACTTGTTTATGCAACCCATATTTTAATTATGAGTTTAATATCATGCTCTTAATGCTTTTAGGTGATTGGTCACCACCAAATTGATTTTTATGCTTGTTCAATACCGTGTGGAGATGACATGCATGTACTCATGTGATATTAGACCGTGAATTCAATTTAGACGGTAATAATCTAGGTTGTTCATGTGGTTTCAGTAGAATTAAGTCATGGCTACTTAGATTGAATACAGGAATTTCCATAGTTCCTAATGCATTTAGAAATCTAAATTCACCTTGACCAAGTGTGAGTTGATTTTAATCTAAATAGGGTTATTAGACCAATGTCGGCTATTAATTTATATTAGGGAAATTTCAACATCATAATTTGGAAATTAAATTACTTGCATGATAAGTCAAGAGAGTTAATTAGGATTGATTAAGTGAAATCGAGTGCTCTAACATCTTAATTATTTGGTAAATTTTTTAGTATTTTTCGTTGGTATAAATTTTTCATTCTTTGTTAGTTTAGTTAAATCACAAGAAAGCACTTTATTGGTTAGCTTGTTTTAGAATTAATCAAGTTAGTAAGTAATTGCTTAAATTTAATTCAATTCTAATGGAAACGATACTCTATTTACCTCTTTATTAGTTGTTGATATTATATACTTGCAATTCATCGAATAATAGCAAATACAATTGAAAAAATGCGAGATAGTGTAGTGTATCAAACTGCTTCTCTCTTTAGAGTTGAGAAATTTGAGAAAGTTGCTCATGAGTTACACATTTCTTGTAAAAAAATTATCTTTAGATTGTAAAACCCATTGAAATTTGACTCTTTTTTTAATGTTACAAGCTTCTATTTATAAAGATATATTTTCACAGCCTAAAATTCATAAAAAAAACTACACATGTTTGCTAACTAATGATGTTTGGATTGTTGCAAATGAAATATGTGATAAGTTTGATCTATTTTATGAAGCAACTCAATTATTTTCTACTACTCAATATCCTACTTCTAATGACTTTTTTACAAAAGTGTGTGAGATTAAAGTTTTTTTAGATCAATAGGTGAAAAGTTTAGATTTATTAGTTAAAGGAATAACAGAGAAGATGTTGTCTAAATATCAAAAATATTAGAATGAATGTAATATCATACTTGAGTTGGTTGCAACTTTGGATCCTAGGTTTAAAATGAATTTGATGGAGTTATGCTTTTCTCTAATTTATGGTGATGAAGCTTCTTTAAAAATTGAAGAAATTAAGTTGAAGTGTTCTATCTTGTTAAATGATTATGAGTCGCGATCTATTAGTGAAGATGGTATGAATACTTGAAATACATGCTTGCATTTATCCTTTTGTAATGCTTTTGGTTTTGGTAATACAAATAAAGGTAGAAAAATTTTTATGGCTAATTTTGATAAATTTGTGATTTAAAAAAATATTAAATCAATTTTTAAGTTAGAACTAGACTTTTACTTGGAGGAGAATATGACACCAAGAGTTCTAACTTTTAATGTGCTTGGTTGGTGGAAAAACACGGGGAAATATCCTATCTTGCAAAAGATTGCTATAGATATTTAGCTATTCCTGTCACAATTATGGCGTTAGAATTTGCATTTAGTACTAGTGGGAGATTAATGAGTTTTCAAAGTAGATTTCATAAAGAGAGTTTGCAAGCTTTAATGTGTACTTGTTCGTGATTATAGAATGAAGCAAATTGTAAGTATAACAATGAATATCTAACTGAAATTTTAGTACTTTATTAGATAATAGTATTATTTTAGAAATAAATTTTTTTTTTTTTGGTACTTGCCCTATAGAAAAGGGGTATTTATGTGCAACAATGCTTATGGATGAGAATGATTTTGATCAGTGTGATATAAAATTTTAAGAAAAATTGATAATTACGATTTATTAGGTTAATATAAATGGTATTTGTATGTTTTAAATTTTTTGTTATATTTCATTTTATGATTGGACGTTAGAATTTGCTATATTTGGATTATTGTATTTGATTTTTCACCTGAATACAATAATCTAATTAAGAAAATTTCACTTACTTTCATTTTGTTAGATTATTTTAATCGTTAAAATTATATAATTTATTTTAGTCCAATGCATTTTGAGTTAGGTTTTAGAATACAAACATTGACTTTTTTTGGGACGAAAGAAGTACTATTTTCTCATTTTAATTTTTAATCGTAAGTTTAAGCTATATTTTATTTATAATTTTTAAATATAATTTATATATTTTTTACAATAGGGTTTACAACCTTCAAAACCATAAATAAAATATATTTTTTCTCACTTTTATTTTTAATTCTAAGTTATATATATGCACTATATACACACACATACAAGTCTAATGTTATATCTTCTGTATAACTTCTAAATTTAAGTTATTTTTTTCATAACAGAAGGTATAATCAACTGGAACCAAAATCAAATTAGAACCGGATGAAATTAAATTGGAAACTGAAATTGAATTATGAACCTTTGGTTCTAAAACCAAATCGAAACTATCACATTTATGGTTCAATTCCGATTTCACCTTTAACATAATTGGGAACTGATAACTAACAATTACGGAATTGTGACTGATGATTTTAGAACAATGATCACCTTTGATTTAAAGTGTAAAACTAACATAATTTTGACATAAACTACCATGAAACACTAGTTTGAATCAATACTTATGATGAATTCAAGAGTTTTACTAATTGAGACCAAAACAGAGCAATCAAAAATGAAATGAAAGAATACTTTCAAATCTCAACAGGAAAGCCCTTTTGAATTGCATATACAATTTTGTTTAGCCATGTCAATATCCTGAACCTTCATAAAAACAAAAAAACCAATTGAACTAGTTTTTTTTTTTTCTCAAAACGATAGTAGATTAATAGAGTGGCACAAAGGCCAATGTACAGAGTCAGAAGGTTTAGAGTTTTACGCCGAATCAAAAAACAAATACTTATAACTCCACGAAACAAAGGCCCGCAGGCAAAAAGCCCAGGGGTAAGAAAACAAAATAAAGACAAAATAAAGAAAACCCGCACATGACGGGAAGCTAAACGCACTAGACGGGAAGGAGACAACCTAGACGACCTAAATTCAACCGCATTGAACCCGCACCTAGACGGGAATGGTTGAGGACTTGGACAACCTAGGAACTACCCTAATACAAAAATCCCGCTATATCGGGACATTAGTACTATACAAAAGGATATTACACTACACTCAAGTGGCTCATTACACATGACCTATGGTGAAAGAAACTACAACTTAATGTCTATCTCTCACCGCGTTCGGCGTGGAAATCCAATCGCAGACGTTAAATAGCAACACCGAACCATCGCCAGAAGCGTTGAATAGCGAGACGATGCGACTACTACCGGAGATAATGCAATACCCTAAAAAAAAAACAACCCTAATTTTTCTTGCCCCAACCTTAGTCCGCCACCCATTGACCTTACCTAGCTCTTTCCCATCAAAGCCAATCTCCTTCACCAACATGGGAGGAACCAAGGCGTAACAAAGTCAACAAACATTTCGATCCCATGCTTTTTTCCATCATCCGATCATCATCTTCTTCTTTTTGGAAGTGGGTTTGTTTTTCCCGATTTGTCGCCATTCTTTGGAAGCATCGAAACCAAATCAAAAGAGAACCCAATAAGCCTTGAGAAGCAAAGGTGAGCAATTCCAAGGAACGCTTGTCTAAGTTTGCTAAGCCATCGAGGCCTGAAACATTGAAGAACATCGACCAACAAAATAGGAGGGAGAAACTTCTAAAACTAGGGATGTAAAACTACAAAGAAACTAAAATGAAAAACAAGGAAAAGAAAAGACTCTCCCCATTCTCCAACAAGGAGAATGAGGAGGTAAGAAATCAGTTTGAGAGGTTGTTGTTGCAGAAAGTTGTACAAGACAGAGGAAAGTGGGTCCAAGGATGAGGATCTTGAGAACTAGTTAAAGTAACAAAAATAAAAAAGAAAAAAAAAAAGAGAAGACGAAAAAAAAAAAACCTTTTGAAAAAGATTCTTTTCGATTCAAACATTTTAATAAGCTTTATTGTATGGACTAAAAATGAAATTTCTCAAATTTCTGCAAACACATACTCTTTTGATGGAGGAGAAACATTAAAAATAGTTGCGCACTAGAGACGAAAACACACCTAAGGTGTGTGATTGATGCACACCCATGCATACAAACAATAGATTGCTACAAAAGGAACAAGTTCGCATTATAACAGAAAAATAGAAAAAATTGATTAAGTTGATTATAGAGACACAACTAGTCTTGTAGGTTTATTACTTGACTCTCTTTACATTTTGCATCGTATGTCAACTTCTCTATATCACACAAGTTACAGTTTTCTCACTTCTAACTTATTGGTCTACTTGATTCAAGTCTAAGTTCCTTATTACTACTAGAGGTGAGTACAAAGTTCCATGGATTTATTATTTAGGCCTTATAAATGGATCTATTCATTTCTCGTTTAATTTTTAATTGATTATTACTTGTGTCTTATGTTCAAATGATTTTCTTGATTAGATGAAGTTGATGTATTGCTATTTATTTGTATTTTAGTCTATGGCATTTATATGATGTCCATATCCAAAGAGATTAATAGAGACTAGGGGTATGCAATTTTTGATAACTCGAATATCCAAGCAAACTGACTTCGATTTTTCAATTTTCAATTTAAATTCAATTTCGAATTTGGTTTTGGAATGGGTAATTTTTATTTAGGTTCAAATCGAAAATTCAATTCGAAATTATAATATTTTAAATATATAGTATTTATATGTATAATTCCATAATATTTATAAAAAATTAAATATATACTATATATAATATATCAAAAAAAGGTTAGATTAGATCGCATATATATTTTATATACATATATATGTGAAACTTTAAAAGTTAAAATAATTGGTAAAATTGTCAAGATGTGGTTTTTTATTTTTTAATTTGCTTTTTTTTTTGTGTGCAACACATATTAATATTTAAATCACGCACAAATGAGGTGTATGTGAACAATGCAATTATTTATTTATTTATAAAACTAGTTAGTTTGCAATGTATTGATTTAGCTTTGATTATTACTAATTTGGAGTTACATAATAACTTGATTTAATTTGGAACTATGTATTATTAATTTTGACATTTGTTATATTTATCATTACTAATTTGAATTATTAACTTAGGTGTGATTATATTTCTCATTATTGTGGCCTTTATTGTTAAAATTTTATATTATTAAGTTTGTCATTGTGATGATTTGAATTTTGGAAAGTTAATTTTATTACTGAAAAATGGCCTTAAAAAAGGGGAAAAGTCTAGCCTAATTCGGTTAATTCGGCCTAGGTCAAATTCAAAATTTAGTAAATTCAGTCAAATTCAAATTCAAATTCAAGCTAAAAATCGAATTTTAAATTTGGTTGATTTGAATTCAAATTTGGTTCGATGCTCAGTTTGGGTTCCAAAAATGACCAAACCAATTAAAGTGAACTGATTAAATTGAAAATTCGAGGAAACCAACTGATGTACACCCTTAACATATACCTTCATCTTTAAGTTGAGAAAATTTGCTTTCAATCATTAGTTGGTATGTCACTGTTAAAAGTTTGTGATTTATGCTCTGTTTTGTGAGCTATAAAATTAAGTCTTTTCAAATATATAATTTCTTTTGACTATGTTTTGCTAAACATAACTTTAATAATTTCTTCTGACTATGTTTTTGCTAAACATAACTTTAATAATTTTGATTTAGTAAAATGGCAGACAATTTTGAAAGGATGAGTGTCACTCAACTCGCAGAGAATTTACAAGGCAGACTAGTTATGAGTAATTGAGTTTCGGAAACTGATTCACAAATCCTTCAACTTCTAACTAGTAAACTCACAGGGAATCGAGGAGGTTTGGAGTTCTATGCCAACTTGTCGACGGCTGAAAATATACTATACTCTCTTGCGATAATTCTTGTTCCTTTGGGAAACATATTCATCAATATAATAATTTCTAGGTTCTTCAAACTGAAATTGCTGGGATTCGCAAGTAATTTTGGTTTATCTTAGTTGTCATTACTGATATGCATTTTGCAACCCAATGTTCGTGGAAAATAGTTTAAATTATTGACTAAGTTATATCAATTGTGTAAGACAGATAGTGCTCACTAGCTAAATTTGATTGGGTTATATGTTAATATTTTTGATGGTGGGGTGTCAATTAGGTCATTTCATTTACGTAATTGCATCCAATAATATGAACAACACCATGAAATTAGACTTTTCCTTCATTTCGAGCATGGCGGATGCAATAGGACAATTTAAAGAAATGTGGGAAAAACCTCCTATTGCACAGAGAAGCCTTGAAGGAAAATCGAGCCAAATTTGACCAAGTTCAAATTCAAACTGATTGAATTCAAAATTTTATTTTTCGGCTTGAATTGGAATTCAACTAAATAAACCAAAATTTGAATTCGGTCAAATTAGACCAAATTCAAATTCTATTAATTCGAGCTGATTCAAATTCAGCCCAATTAAGTATAATTAACCTAATTCGAGTATATTTTTTCTTTTTTTTCAAGGGCATTTTTCACAATAAATCCAACTTCCCAATCTTCAAATCATCACAAATTCACAATAACAAACTTAATAATACAAGAAATACAATTACAACCAAGTTAATAATACAAGAAATACAATTACAACCAAGTTAATAATGATACAAATTAGTAATGACAAATATAAGAAATGTACAAATTAGTAATGTATAGCTCCAAATTCGACTTGTATATTCATTACCAACCTTTTCACTTTATTACCTTTTTAAATCTAACATATACATATGTGCATTACGGTCTTTTGATATTTTATGTACAGTATATATTTATTTTTTTTATAAAAATTATGGAATTATACATATAAAGAATATATATATTTAAAAATGCAATAAAATCGAATGCGGCTTGAATCTCAATTAAAATGGCTAATTTGAAAACCGATTCGAAAATAAAAAATTCAAATTTTGGTCGAGCTAATTCAACAAACTCAATTTTAGTTTGAAATCAAATTAAAATGATCAATTCAAAAGCCGATTCGAAAATCGAATTTGAAATTCAGTTTAATTAGAAAATTGATTCAATTTTTTTTAAAAAAAATAAAATTCAGTTCAGTTGGATATTCGAGTTAATTCGCGTATTACACACCCTAATTAGTGCAATATTTAGGAGCGACTTGACTGCTTTCATTCACAAAATGTATGTCCGATCACTTATTGAAACAAAAGCTCTACACTTACATTTCTTCCCATTGCTTTGCAAGTCGCTATCTCCCAATTTTTGCCAAGCCATAAAGTTCTACCCATATGTTCACTAGATTTTACACAATTTGTTTTTCTTTTTAAATAAAAACTTAGCAATAACTCATTAGTTTCAATAAACCAAAATCATCATCTACATATATTTAAGCTCAATTGCTAACTTTCTCAAGTGTAAAACTCAAATCATAATTTTCCTTCTCTACTTTTCAATGTCCAAGTCACAAATTAATTCTCCTATCCACAAATCCTCTTCGAAGTTCAGTTACAATCTTCTTTGTGACTTTGTGTAATAATCCAATTACCTTCACCACACCGGACATCATAGGCTGTTTTCCTCACACATCGTGTAATAGTACTATTGCCTCTGCCACGTCAGAAATGAAGCTGAAGTCTAATATCACTGTTTTTGCTACATTCTTGGATTTCCATACACAACAGAAAATGAGTTAGTCGACACACGACCATCACAGTATGAAAATACCACTCAACCAAAATTTGCCTTAGACCACGATTCTTCCTATGCAACTGACAAAACTTAAACCAAGAATTGACTCCCTTCTTTCAAAACGGAAACCATGAAAGGCCTAGGGAAAGTAGAGAGCTAATAAGATTGAAACCGGATCCAACCAGTCTCATTTTGGGTACAACATTAACCATTATAGTGACTAATGTTTTTCCCAAAGGAACACAAATTATAAGAAGAGAGATTGTTATCTTCATGGCATTCGGGACGATGTCGAGCTTAAATGATGAAAACCTAAGAAGAGCCGAGACATCCATCTAACCAAGTTCACCTACAACTTCACAACAAGATCCATTACAAGGTATTGGAGGACCTATGACTAGGTCGAGGACTAAGAGAATGCAAGCTGCTCTGGTGACACTAATAAATGAGTTATTGGAAACTCAAGTGGCAGCTAAGATGGCTGAATTTCAGTCACAAATTATCACTCTACTTAGCATTGAAAATGAGGGATCAAATGCCAAGTCCAACTTGGAGTGAAGTGGCCGAAAATAGGCAATGGTATGGAGTTGAAATTCTGCTCAAAATCAAGTTTAGAAGTTACCAAATCCATAGCCATGAAGAATTGGAGAAACTTCCGAATTGAAGTAAGGAAGCTGAATTCGGTCAAGACCATGAAGATTAAAAGGAAATTACCAAATCTACAAAAGCTGAATAGGAAATTCTGCTCAAGCAGAATTCAGCCAACACACTTGATTAGTTTTAGGCAACTACTTGTTTTATTTCCTTTTTCTTAGAGTAGTTATTCTTTTTAGTAATTAGTTCTTTAGTTAGTTTCCTAAAAAGCTAATCCAACTAGGGAATGGCTTTCTTAATTCTTACAACTTGTAAACTATAAATAGAGGCATTCAGCCACAATGAAATACAGAATTTTGACAATACAAACTTGAGAGCTTTGTAGCTTTTCTTTGAGTTCTAGTTTAGAACTTGCTTTGAGTCTTTGAGGATAGCCTCTTAGGTTCATGTTTAAGCTATCTTGTTGAGTTTCTTTCCCTCAACAATTTGAGTGTGCTTCTTGGTTCCAAGGATAGTCAAAGTTCACATCTTGGGTCTTTGATAATTCCTTCGGTTGTCCAGTGGACAAAAGCAAGGTCTTTCTTCACAAGTTGGAGTTGGTGTCTTGCTAAAGGAAGACTTAATTCAGCCTAGAGGACGATACTAGGACCAATACTCTGATATAGGTTCGGTTTCTTATCCTTTGGTGTAAGAATTCGTATCATAAAACCTCCTTGATCTGTGATGTATATCAGATCTCGACCTAAAATCCAATAGCTTTTACCATATACATTAAGCCTTGTGATGTATTTCAGACCTCGTGATGTATCTTGTATTTCGGTCTATAGCTCTATAACTCATGACATCTACATAAGTCCTTAGTTCAGGGACTAACAATGCGGGAATTTGGTTATGCTAGAATCATGTTAATAATGAATGATCTTGACCTACAATAGCAACGTTGGAACTTGGCAACTCTAACTCATCCACAAGCGGCTAACAGCCCACAATATGTGAGGAATAATATATATTTAAAAATTATGGAATTATAAATATAAATAATATATATTTAAAATGTAATAATTTCGAATTCAGCTTGAATCCCAATTAAAATGGCTAATTTGAAAACTGATTCGAAAATCAAAAAATGGAATTCGAATTTTGGTTGAATGTTCGAGTTAATTTGATGAATTCGATTTTCTGTTTGAAATTAAATTAAAATGATCAATTCAAAAATCGAATTCGAAATTCGATTTAATTCGAAAATTGATTAAAAAAAAATAATAAATCGAATTCAGTTTCATCGGATATTCGAGTTAATTCAAATATTACACACCCTAATTAGTGCTTTAGGAGCGACCTGACTGCTTTCATTCACAAAATGTACGTCCGATCACTTATTGAAACAAAAGGGATCCTATAGACTTACATTTCTTCCCATTGCTTTGCAAGTCGTTAAATCCCAATTTTTGCCAAACCATAAAGTTTTGTCGATATGTTTACTAGATTTTACTCAATTTGTTTTTATTTTTAAATAAAAACTTAGCAATAACTCATGTTAGTTTCAATAAACCAAAATCATTATCTACATATATTTAAGTTCAATTGCTAACTTTCTCAAGTGTAAAACTCAAATCATATTTTTCCTTCTCTACTTTTCAATGACCAAGCCACAAATTAATTCTCCTATACACATCCTTTTTGAAGTTCAGTTACAATTTTATTTTCATAAAGAACTATGACAACGTGGTCAATCGTTATAGCATGATCAACCGTTACAATGTGATCCACGAATCTCGGAGATAAGGCATATATACTCTATTGAACTGCTAGGTAAGGGAGTAACCCTAATTGAAATGAATTCTGATATTGAATATTGGAATAATCAATAAATTCTCTCTAATCTCTACGGTTAATATAAAAATATCAACTCTCATCTCACAAACTCAGTCTTGGTTGTTCTCCTTCTTGACAAAGCACACAATTTTTGTGCTTCTTAGAATTCTTTGGTTAGGAGGAGATAATATGGACAAAGGGGGGAGGGGGAGGTGGTTTAGGGTATAACTTTAACCCATAAGAAAAAAAATTATTCTTTGTCTAAAAAAAAAATCTATTTTTAATTTGATATATATAGGGTATTTTTGTCTTTTTTTCAGTCAGAGGCCACTATTGTTACAAATTGTAAAGTTCAGGTATCATGTTGTTAAAATTAAAAGGTCGGGTCAAAACGGTTACAAGCGCCTAAGTTCGGGACATTTTAATATATTATCTCTTTAATAAAAGAGGGTAAATTTGAAGCTTTTGTTAAAAAGATTGGCCAATAACATTAAGTGAGAAGTAATAAATTAACTTTTACTATTTAATTTTTTTATTAGAGATTAAGCCGTGCTTAAAAATTTAAGTTGGCCAAAATTTTGTTACAAAATAATTCAAAATCTAAAATCCATTAATCAATAATTAATGTTATCAAACATGCCCTAAGAGTAAGGGGGTGTATGCATTGCATTTCAAAGTGTATTTTTACAATTTTGAAATAACAATTATAAGATAAAAGATATATAAAAAATTATAAAAATGCAATTTGAAATTTCAAACCATATACACCCTAATTCCCCTTGTCCAATTCAAAGGCTCCATAATCTAATACTTCCTTTGTTCCACAAAAAAATAGAAGAAGTTCCATTTGAAAATTTTTCTTTGTGAACTTATTGTATTACCTTTACTAGTAATAACAATATATAACTCAAATTAAAAAGTTAGAATACAAATATAAAATTATATATTTAATTATGTATTAAATATTTTTATCTGGTAATACCAAATCAAAAGTTAGTATTACCTTTACCAATAATAACAATATATAACTCAAATTAAAAAGTTAGAATAAAAATATAAAATTATATATTTAATTATGTATTAAATATTTTTATCTGGTAATACCAAATCAAAAGTTAAGTTTTTTTTTTTTTTTTTTGAAACGGAGAGAGTACTAACAATTAAAATAATCTCCACCGTTTATCACTAACTTTCCGTTGCAATTAACTCTAATATTGTCACTTAGTACCCCAGCCCATGTAATATTGATAGAATCAGCCCATTATCTCATAGCCCAAAGAGCAATGACCAACCCATCTGATCACCCCACCGAAAGGATATGATACAGTGAAACGTTCCCCTGTACTTCGTCTCCTCCCATCCCAAACTCCCCGTTGAAAGCGGTAAATTATCAGGACAGCTCTTTCCAGGGTTTCACATTTTCCCTCCATTTGAATTAACAATGGCGTCTCACAACCACCTTGACGACGTAACTAATTTTTTCCTTTCTAATTTTTAGTTTAATTTTTCAGTTTCGATTTTTTTTGCTAAAAGTTATATTTGTTAGGATGACGATTTTGGTGGTGATTTCGCCGTCAACAACTCCTCGAAACTTTCAGGTACTTCTTTATGGAATTCTTATTTACTTGAATGTAATTATTTTTGGAAATTTTTTTATTATCATTATTATTATTTTTGCTTTGGGTGTGGTTCAGGTAATAAGAGAGGCTTTGCAGACCTTGACGATGATGAAGACGATATTTTTGGCTCAAAGAAGGTTATTTTTTTTGCTTAATTAGCTTTCTGTTGTCTTTTTTTTTTTTTTTTAAACTTTTCGATTAATATTGTGGCCTTTTATTATTATGTTCACAAAGTGTGGAATTTGGAGTATTTGTAACTTGGGGAAAGTTGGTAGTTGGAAAATAATTTTGGTAAATATTGAAATATTTGAATGTAGATCCTTGTGCTGACCTGGTGTCATTCAGAACGACATTATCCTCTACTGTTTTGGTAAATTTTGGAAACTTTAAAGGATTTTCTAATGTTTTTGTAAATTTTGGAACTTCAAAGGAAATATAAGCTCTAAAGGATTTTCTAATGTTTTTTAAAGTTTGGAACTTAAAAGAAAATGTAAGCTATGATCTTTCTGACCATAATTATGATGGTTATTTGAATTTCAGTAGTTTTATGCAAGTATTGGATCTGCATGATGATTTCTTACAGAATTGTTTAGGACATGTCTGTAGTTTCAAGGGTTCTGTCTTCCAACAACTAATGTATTCGGATCTCATGAAGGGTAATTCTGAAGACAGGCTTTGGCTTCTCTCTGATATGATTTTAGCAAAAGATAAATGTTTAATTTATGGTAATAAATTATTACTCTATTTTTATGGAAAAAAAGAACGTCTTGTAGAAGTTGTTGCTAAAGATTTTCGCGTTAGCCTTTGGCTGTTTTACCCCACATAGTGGAATAAAGGCTTAGTTATTGTTGCATGTTAATACCTTAGTTTTTGAATTTTGAGATTTCTTTGTAAGTGGCAATTCAAAGCATTTTGGAAGGCTATCCAAGCATGTTGAAATTTTGTAGTTGAGATGTGGTGGCATTAGTTAAAGTTTGAATTTTGGTACAAAGGTCTGGCCACTTTACTGCTCAGGGATTGTGTAGACGCAATGAAATTGGCATTATTTAGCAAATTAATTGAGGATTTATCTGTACTATCAACAATAAGATAGCCTTTTTGATTAAAATATTTTTAGGATTTGTTTCGATTTCATTGTCTATGGTGCTTTTTATATTAGTAGCATGATTGGTCATTATAGCGTACAGATAACAATAAAAGTTCTCAATGGTTTAAATGGTTCTCATGAGCACCTGGAAAGGAA
Organism: Gynochthodes officinalis; assembly: GCA_020080225.1. NCBI lineage: Eukaryota > Viridiplantae > Streptophyta > Magnoliopsida > Gentianales > Rubiaceae > Gynochthodes > Gynochthodes officinalis. The sequence goes on from JAIQDA010000012.1 coordinate 102,873, forward strand.
GATCTTGCATCCCATTCTAACATATGGCTGATTTGGTTTATTCTTTGTTTCTGTAGGCAAAGTTTCCATCAATTGCAATTTTGTACTGAATATTTAAAGACTTGATTAATGCTCTAAAAAATCTTCTATTCTTTCGTCAATTGTTGTTTGAGCCTTTATTTTTTATTTTCTGCTTTTTTTTGCACTTTATATTTTTACCAAAGATGAGAATCTTCCAGATCTAACATGGCTATTGTTGTCTTAGACACTGAATTCAAGAATAAATAGGCCAATATTTTGCATCTCCGTAAAAATCTCCATAAAATCTTTGCTGGGACCATATTGTGTATTGCTGTTAGACTAGTGTGACTATATTTAATTTTTCTACTCACTTTATTATGATAGTAATATGTGAAAAGTCTCCTTCCATTTCTATTTTTTCATTCCTGGTGATGTTTTTCAGCTGCAATTGCTGAGTCACAAAGTCTCGGACATATTCTACATCTGTCTTGGAGTTTTTTGAGTTACCTTCACCAAGTATACTCATTTTATTTTTTGCTAAATAGTTAACTTCGTGGTCTTAAGTTCTTCATATGATCCTTCTGTTGTCATATTCTATGTTGTATAGCCTTCTCCCCTAAACCACCCCCCACCACAAACGTATCTTGTGAGATTGACTGTTTTAGCTTAACTTGCTACATCACTTGAATCTATTGAATCAAAGAAGTTTTAGCATATTTTTTTTGTTGCAGTTCTTTATAAAAGCTGAAGTTTTTACCTGTCTGTGATATCATTTTTGAAACCTTAGGGTAAGTTGAAAGATGATGAAGCTGCTGCTGCACCTGGTGTTGCAACGGGGATGATTCTGTCTTTGCGTGAGAGGTACCTTTGAGTAATGCTCTTTTGTACCTTAAGAAATGAGTTATCTTGGTTGTTTCTTCTTTCCCTTCTGAAGTTTGAGGTTTCAGTTGCTGCTTGGGCTTCTGCAAACTTTTGTGACTTTTTGTGTGGTTTGACTTTCACAGTCTGCAGAATTGTAAGGATGCCCTTGCAACTTGTCAGGTGCTTTTCAAAATTCTTTTTCATTCTGTTTTTGTTTTTGTTTTTGTTTTTTTTTCCCTTCTTTCTACAGCTAATATATTTCAAAGTAGTTAGTAAAAGTACTTTTACCCTTTGAAGGAGCTCACCCTTGTGAAGGAGTTCATGAGTGAACACACTCTCACTTCGTGGGCAATCAGTAATAAAAAATTTTCAATTAGCTTGTGTTGCATGGCCATTGGTACTTAAAAAGGTGAATCGGTTTTGGATTTGATGGTCTGTGATTTATTTAAGTAAAGAATCTTGAGAATAACCATTGGTGACTACGTGTTTTTTAATTTGGAGTTGTCTCTGCACAAATGAGTCCTGAACTTCTTAATTGTAAGATATAGCCAGCAAATGGTGACCAAGTCTGTCTTTCAGTTTGTTTTTATGGTCATCGAGTAAAGGAGGGCTTAATTTAGGATGGAATGCTGTTGGTTTAGGCAGGGCTTCAGATGCTGATACTTCTAACCTTTAGGACCCACCATTATGTGATGAATGGGGTGTGTGATCCCATTCAAAATATGTACGTTTAGTGGTTTGGAAGAATTTTATGTTCTCAAAAAATCCTCGATTACTGCAACCTGTTGTTGTACTCTACTTTCATGTCCACCTGCAGCATCTGTATTTTTTGGTATGTTCAGATCTCATGAATGTTCATGCGTATAATCTTCTTGCAGAATGTGTATTCTTTTGTTAAGAAAGTTCCGGGAGTCAAAGAAAGGGTCTTCGGGTCTGGTGGGAAAGGTTTAGCCAGTTTAGTTAGCAGAATATGGCCTAGGGACCGAAACGACGATTGGTTTAGGTAGGGCGGCTGGTCTAGGACGTTTTCTGGGCCAAGAGCCATAGTTAGTTGCTGTCTCAAACTAAGGACTTGGGTCGGCTCACATATTTCCTGAGTATTGAGGCTGGGATCGAGGGATACATACCAGCGAGATAATGCGCTTCTTTGTTATGCAGGCAGGCGGGCATGAGAACATGACCTTTTCTTTCCTAAAGAAACTCAATTCTGGGGAATGTCTATTAAAATGTTTGTAGTCTGTTCTGATATTTTATCGTGGTTCTTTTGGAAAAACATGTGCACCTTCAAAAGGATCGTTTTCAATACGGATAGGAGAATCTGATCTTTTCTTGCATATCATCCTTGATATCTCTTTCTTCCCCCTTTTCTCTCCTCTTGGGTGCAAGTGTACTGCAGTTGAATCAGCAAAATTCTTAAGTCATCAAGCTCAACCTTGACAGAAAGCGGCTGATACCTTGACTTTTAGTCAAGTGTATCGGGGGACTTGATTTGGTCTGGTAAAAGTATATATTTCTTTATTATGGAAATAATATGTTTTGCTTTACATGTGATACATTTAAAACTAATAGGTTCTGGTATATTATCTAGAATACACAATCAAAATTAGTGAGTGCTCAATTAAGCTTGTTTAGCACTCTGACTAACTGTTTGGCTGTTAGAGTTTGATTGGGGTCAAGTTGATCTTGAGCTTCTCACCTTGTTGCTTTGCACTTTTGCAGCCCTAATCTCTCTCTCTCTCTCTCTCTATATATATATATATATATCCAACCTTTGAGTGGTCCTGGTTGTGGCAATGGGATGGTTGATTGGTGGAGTAGGCCATTAGGTAGTGTTTAATTTTGAATGATTTATAGTGAACTCTTAGTAGATTCATGAATACTGGAGCATCATGACAGTTTAATATGGGTTTTGAAGTTGAAGTGTGGTAGTCAGCTTGGATTTTTGTGGGAATTTGTGCATTTATTTCATGCAGTTTCTAATGTTTTGAGGGTTTTTATATTTATTTATATACTCCGTCCGTCCCAAAAAAAGAGTTCACTTTGAAAATTTTTTCTTGTCCCAAAAGAACAGTCCACTTTTAAACCAAATTCCTAAAATATCCTTACTAATAATAATTATGTACACTTAAAATTAAAAAGTAAGGATAAAAATGTAAAATTATACATTTAGTGGTGCATTAAATGAGTTGTACCTAATAACTAATAAGAAGTTGTACCTTAACCAAAATGGACTCTTTTTTTTGGACAGGGGGAGTATTTTTTTATTTTTTCCCTGGGTTTTTTTTTTTTTTTGGGGGGGGCCGGCGGGGGAGGTGTTTGGGGTAGTGAAGTTTAGCAGGCGAAGGTCTGCAAGATAATTGTGATTTTTGCCATATCATGGCTGAAAGTAGAAATAGCAATTTCTATTTAGGATTAAGAGAGAAATGCATGCATCATGATCATTTGTTGGGCTAGTAGCTAGAGCTTTCAAAATGTTAAAAACTCGTTAATGCACAAATAATTGCTTGTACAAATTCTTTTGATTTTACTTTCTAGCTTTCTTGTTTCCATTTTTGAGGAAAAATGTAATTTCCTTGGTCTCTTTCTAAGTTGTTGTTCCCTGTACATTCATCCTGCATCTGCTCTTCCATTTAGTGTAGGCTTTTGGAACTGCTAATAGGATTAGTTTTCTTGATTTAGTATAGAAATTCCAGATGAATTGGAGAGTGTGTATATATATATATATATATATATATATACTTGCTCGGGGGCGTACTTACTATTTTTTGGAAATTTTTAAGAAGGCTTGTTCCTGGAGTCTTAAGGTAATTAATTAGGATTTAGGTTTAGGAGATGGTTAGGATTTAAAGTTCAACCTCTTATGGTAAAGTTCCTCCTTTTAATTATTAAATTCTTTATATTGATGTTCTTCCTAGTCTCTTGTTTCAGCATTGAAATTAAGTCCAATCATAGCTACTGAAACTTATCACTTACATCCAGATTGGATTTTTTTTTTTTTTGAATAAGTTTTCTGGCACAAACACAAGGCCTGAATTAGAAACTGACTTTTCCTGTTGTTCGGACCCAATATGCTCGGAAGATTTAATCCCTGAGGCCATTGCACCCATGTCTCTGATTTTACCCTGGAGCTCTATAAGTTCATGCATTACGTCTGAAGATTGTGATTACTTGCGAAGACACAGTAGCTATGTAGAGCAGTTAAAGACATGCTTTAGCATTTGTTTTTTTGACTTTTGCTGCTTGATTGCTTTCTTGCATGCTGTAATTATGCTAATGAGTTTCTGGAGGAAATTGTCTTGTATATAGATTTGAATGGGGTCTAAGGGCAGAACATACTTAACACCTTTCTGTTGACAAGGGATGAATAGATGTCCTTCACAAGAAAGTGAATTATAATGTTTCTAAGTTTTATGTACTCACACCCTATGCCAGTTTTGTATGTTGAAAGTGAATTTCACCCAGTTTTATATATGTGTGTCTGTGTGTGTGTATATATATATATATATATATATATATATATATATATATATATTTACCATTCTCATGATCTGAAGTCACAACTTCATGTGCCTGGATTCTTGTGTTAAATACTTGATTGAGCATTTACTTTCTGTTTGTATTCTGCTTCAGACAGAGCTTGAAGCTGCCAAGTCCGAGATTCAGAAATGGCATTCTGCATTCCAGAATGAGTCCTTTGTGCCATCAGGTGCAACCCCAGGTTTGTTCGCTTTATTCTTTGGCACTCTCCATTCTGATCTTGTGTGACATTGCAATGGTGTGTTTAAATGCAAAACATGAAATATTGTACTAGTCAAATGCAAAGTGGAAACAAACATGTGGGTGGGCTAAGAATGAGTTGCATGTGCAACATGATGAACTTTATACGGTTTAGAGTAATGTCATCTGAATATTTTGTTTCCAGAAAAATGTCAAACATTTTAGAAAATTGAGAAATACATAAAGTACCACATGAAAGGGGTTCCGTGAAGATTTTTCTAACAATTGTGTTCTGTTTTTTGGGTCACAAGTGCTTTTCCTTGTGCATATTTGAAGATATATGCAAGTTTGAAATGCATCATACGTATTATATGTTTCTGAATTATGGTATCTCGGTGTATTAACCTTGTTTTGGAGAACTGAACTTGAACATATCATCGAGATTTTTACTTTGCAGTTTCTGCTGCTGCTGCTACACTCTCTCTCTTTCTTAGATTTTTCCATTTTCTCTGCAGAGCCAAAATTTGTTGTCAGTTATCTTCAGAATCTTAGGTTTTCTGAGGAGTCACTGCGGGAGCAGGTTCTTGGGCAGACAATATTCTCTCTAGCTTTATAGCATGTTAGTAATTTGATTGCACTTGCACTTACCAAAATGCTTATTTTCTCTTTAGCTTGAAAAAGCAAAGAAGAAAGAAGCTGCATTTATTGTAACATTTGCAAAACGTGAGCAGGAGATAGCAGAGCTAAAGGTGGAAATTTTCTACACCATCTACTCATTATAATTGTGTTATACATGTGACTTAATGTTTATGTTTCTTTGTTGTTATTTGGGCTGGAACCTACTGAAGGATCATGTTCTAAGCTCATAATTTAGCTAGTCAGGTGGAGAAAAGTTTTTGTTGAAAGGACAAAAAACAATTTCCTCCGTGCAAATGAAGAAATAGTTGATTTGTGTTCGTCTGGGTTAACAAGATAATAGATTTGAGCTTGAAATAGTTGTCAGAAAATGAGCTCTTACTCATTATCACGAGTGGCAGGACTATACTTGTTCTTTGTCTCTAAAATCTCCTTTTGATCAAAGGAATCAATCTTTTGCTGGCTTTCAGAATTTGCATCTTAACCATGTCTTGGAATTTAGATAAGCATAATAGGGAAGTAAATAAATTTTTATGGGTGAGAGAAAACAAGATGAAGACAGTTCAAATTGCATTTTTTTCCCATCCCTGTTTTACCTGCTACGGCCTTTCAATTGTTGTACGTCTGGAACAAGTGAATGCAAAATTTATGAGTTTTCTTTCCATTTTACTTCATTGAAACATTATCATAAAGAAGCAGACCTTATGATCAATAGCCTTGTGACTGGTTTTCTATTTTAGCTTCCATTCATACAATTTGAAGTTATCTATCTTTGAACTGAAAGATTAGTTAAACTATATGGCTGGTCCTTTTGAATTGTGTTCTTAACAACGCTTCCCTTCTCCCAGAACTGAAAATTCCTAAAAGCAGGTTTTACTGCTTTCCTCACAAACATATTTTAAAACTTGAGTACATATTTTAGGAAATCTAGCAATCAATTAAGTGGTGTGTCCAAAGTTTACTGTGAACCCATTGCCAAAATTCCCTTGTGATAATGAGTTCTTAATTTTTAAAAACTTAGAAAACACCTCAAAACCACGTTCTTGGAGACAAATCTGATGTCTGATTTAAATAGATTTATGTTTCTTAATATTATCATTGTTATATTAATATGTGTCTTCTTTTTCCTGTTTTATGTCATTTTAGGACTGTTCTGTTATACTTTTTTTCTAGTTCAATTTACTTATGCTTACTGTCAGTTTATTTATCATTCTTATATTGGTTGGTTTGAAATGAATAATCAGTCAGCAGTTAGGGATTTGAGAGCCCAACAAAAACCGCCATCAATGCAGGTAAGAAGGATCTGAGCTTTATTGGAAATATTACCTGTGATTTTATTCCCAACAATAAAAAGGGGAAATGAGTCCTGTGACATTTTTGCTAGTATGCTTTTCCTTTTGATTTTTTGTTTTAAAGTTTCGCATGTTCTTTCCTAGCTTTTGTATTTCCATCCATTGCATTTAAATTTAGTTGTGAAGCAGACTCCTTTTGTTGCACTAATTAATCGGTCCAAGTAATAGCTTGCTTACTCTCAGCCACTAGCCCGTGACTTCGAAATTGCTAACATGCTAACAGCTTGCGGCAATTCCTTGCTTTACTTTGTCCTCCGTTGTTATGATGTTCCATATTCAAATAGTGGAGATTCACAAAGAAGTCTTGTGCTATTTACAATCGAGTGAGAGTGGGTTATTCAAACAAAAAGGAAAAGGCCCTACTTAGTTTTTACTTGAATTTCTGTTTGGAAAAAAAAATCTTTATTGTGCTTCTGTATCAATTTCAGGGCTGTGTCTGTTATTTTTTTCTGTGACATTTATATTCTTCTTGGGTCTAGCCTCTTTAATCTGTCAACTTATATCAAATGGTGCTTGCTGCATCTGTTGTTTTATGGACTTATGGTCCATCATTGTTTTTTTTTTTTCCTTTCAATATTAACTCATTGGGCAAAACTCTTCTTTGTTCCGGATCTGGATCAAAAGAGAGAACCAAGTAAACAATCAGTTGGACTTGTAAATGACGGGGATACTGAAAGGGATTAGAAATTGTGGTGGAAAAGAAGAGGGCGCTGACTTCGGGATAGTGCATGTTGTATCTTTTCTGTTTCTCTTTTGTTTTTGTCTGTGGTTGTTATTGTGTTTTATGTTGGTGACAGGCAAGGAGGTTGTTATTAGATCCAGCAATACATGAAGAGTTCACTCGTTTGAAGGTGCATTTTCTGGCTGCCTTAATTTTTGATAATAACCATAATGCACTGGTGGTACTGGTTGCGCATTGTGTGTGTTTATTGATATTTGTTCTTTTAACTTTGTCACTTCAATCACAGAATTTGGTAGAGGAGAAGGATAAAAAGGTGAAAGAGCTGCAAGATAATATAGCTGCAGTTAATTTTACCCCACAAAGCAAGATGGGAAAGATGTTGATGGCGAAATGCCGGACCTTGATGGAGGAAAATGAGGAGATTGGAAACCAAGCCAATGAAGGAAAGGTACTATGGATACTTAAGATCCCTGGTGTACCCCGTTGAATCATATTGGAATTTTTTCTGGATGATGTGTATATGTTGAGCTATTTATTGAATATTTAATCAACATGATTTCTGATTTATGATGCCACTTCATAATCTGTTTCTTGATTTTTATTGGCATTGCTTGGTTAGATGATGAAAAAGATCTCATGTGTTCTTAATGGTTACTATTTCTTTGTCTCACAGATTCATGAATTGGCAATGAAACTTGCTGTGCAGAAATCTCAGTATTCAGAACTCAAAGGTCATTTTGAAGGTCTGTACTCTTGCAATTTCAATTGTGATTAATGAGATGTATATTGCTATCTGCTACATCAGGAAACCTAATTATGCCTCTTATACCCAGATGACATTTCTGCTCCAAAATATTTGAATTTGAATACTTTTTTAAGTTCAGTTGTTTCTTGCAGTTGATGTTCTCTGTACTGTCGGTCAGTAGAGCCTTTAATGTTAACAGAAGTTCTGTTCTTTCACTTGCCCTTACATTAGTTTGTTTCAGCTGGTTTTTCTGAAGCAAAGGTTTTTCATCTTTATTAAAAAAGGTGCAATGTGTATTGTTACTCATGCAATTCATGAGTGTGTACAGAATTAGGGGGTGTTTGGTTGGTGGGTTTAGGGGGGGAATGGAATGGAATGGAATGAAAAAGATTGTTTGGTTGGTGGGTTTGGGTTTGGATTGGAATGGATTAAACCCATGGAGGAAAAAACCAGAAAGAGGTTGGGTTTAGATGGGAATGGATTAGAATTGATTAATGAGTTCTACACTTTTAATTAATGTATAATTAATATTAATTAATTATTCATTTCTTAATATTGTAATTTAATATTATAATTAATAATTAATTAATCTCATTCATTAATATTAATTATTGTAATTAATATTAATTATTTATAAATAATTAATTGATAATATTAATTATATTAATGTATAATTAATTAATTACTTAAAATTAATTTAATCAATAATATTTTTATTATTAATAATTAATTAATTAATTAATATTAATTTAATTAATCATTCATTTACTTAATATTTTAACTTAATATTATAATAAATAATTAATTAATCTCATTCATTAATATTAATTATTATAATTAATATTAATTAATTTATAGTAATTAATTGATAATATTAATTAATTGATAATTAATTAATTACTTAAAATTAATTCAATCAATAATATTTTTATTAATAATTAATTAATTAAGATTATTTTAATTAATCATTCATTTATTTAATATTGTAATTTAATATTATAATTAATAATTACTTAATCTCATTCATTAATATTAATTATTATAATTAATGTATAATTAATATTAATTAATTTTAAGTAATTAATTTATAATTAATTAATTACTTTAAATTAATTTAATAATAATATTTTTATTAATAATTAATTAATTTAATATTATAATGAATAATTAACTAATAATAACTAAACAGTATTTTTCAAATTCATTCCATTACTAAAAATAATACCAAACAACATAATTACTATCATTCCATTCTATTCCAAACCTTTCTTTCTATCAAATCCATTCCATTCCTAAACCCATAGATTATACCAAACGCCCCCTTAGTATTTGATAATCCTAATGTCTGTAATTGCCATCTCTTTCGTTTTAATCTTCATGGAAGCAACATCTCTTTCAACAAATTAGCTGAACTTTTTTGTGCAACTTTCTGCCTAGGAATTAGTTTGATGTGACATAATTGTTTATATTCGTCACATGCAGGATTATGCCAGCAAATGGAAGGATTAACAAATGATGTAGACAGGTCCAATGAAATGGTATGCATATATTGGTGCTTTTCTATTCTTCACAAATTATTAGGTGAACTTGATAAGTTTGTTGCACCCCTTGAGTAGATCTTGGTTTGAATAAGCTTTTAAACTTTCATCTATGTAAAGTTCATAAAAAATATACCACCCTCACAACAGATATGAAATGAACATCAGAGTGAAGGCTTGCTTAGAAAAATGGGAATTACTTATCTTGTAGAGAGGTTCACCCTAAGTTTTTTAGGTGTTGAGTTCCATGACTGGTCTTATATTTTGAAATTGCTGCCAAAAAAGAATGATGGTTTTCAACATTTTCTTCATTAGCGTTTGATGGCCTGCATGGTTTTGATTTTTGATTGTAAATTGGTTTGGGAGAAGATTTGATATTTTACTTTGCTTTGGAAGATGCACTAAGCCATAGTGATGTCTGTTTTACACTTGCGAATTACATATTGCTTTTGTCAATTGGCGAGACCTAATTTATAAGAGTTTAAGACTTGATATATCAGCACCTATGTGAGATATTAGTCTCTAAATAGACCAGAAAGGAAAATAGAGATTTACATAGAAAGCTAGGGAAGATTAAAAGGAGAATCTGGCACTAGGATTTTCAGATGCAGAAAGTACATATGGGCCGTATCTTGGAAACTTTCAACTGTTTGTCATTTGTGAGATTGCTTGAGCTTTAGTGTGTATAATAGACATAGGTAATGTAGCACCAAAGTCATTTTCTTGGTCCGTTGCAGTTGCTAGTTATCATCAAGTTGGTTTGTCTACTTTGTCAAGGATTAGATCAAGTATAATACTTGGATCCATTTCGATATCTAATTTCAGGTGCTGATGTTGCAAGAGAAGCTGGAAGAGAGAGATGCTGAGATTGCCAAGCTAAAACAGGAACTGCAACAGAGAAGTGTGATGGACAAACAGTCTGATTTAGCTGTTGATGAGAATCTGAATGATGAGGGAATAGTATCAGGCGGCGTGACGCTGACTTAAAATAGTCTAGGTCTTTTTTGTTTGGAGTTGCATTTTCCTTCATGAACTTTGGACATTAATTTTGTGTTGCTTTTATTTATACGTAGTTGGCACATTAGTTACCATTGTATTTTAGTTAATTTCTTATAATTAGCCGTCTCCAATCTCCAAAATGTTTTCAATGGTTTGAACTCCTTTATCCTAAGCCTACTGATGGCAGAAGATACAATCTGATGGCGATGGTCATGGAATGAGGTTTCGCGATGACCCTTCCAGTAAAGGATCTCGCCAATGGTGCCAAGGCTGGAAGTATGTTTTTTTATTCTTCCTTTTCCAAAGAAGGCTTTAATTCAAATAAGAGCCCACCAAAAATCTTAATGGACTAAACAGTTTGAGATATATGTAACAATCTAACCAAGATAATGAAATAAGAAAAGGATAGTTCGGAAAAGAGAGCAGAAAAGGAGGATTATATTAGGTTCAGAAGAGATGAAAATTAGCAGTACAGAAACAAAGAGTAGGAAGCAGCCTGGAAAGGTGAGGAAAGCTTGAGAAAGAAGAAAACAACTTGTACCCAAAAACTACTAGACAACGCATAACACTGCCTATTTTATACAAGAGGTCGGGAATGTGCTGTTAGGAAAGTTTCTACAAAATGCCAAACAAACTATGTTTTTAACTAACTTTTGTTGCAAGCAAATATTATAATAAAACGACATCGTTGAACTAAGGTATTATTTTGATCACTCCTTTCCCCTTATTCAAGTCTTGTCCTCAAGACCTGAAAAGAGGAAATTGTTGCTCTACAAAAACTTGATCTTCCCATGATGAGCCCTTCTGGCTTAATCCTTTCCACTTTTCTAAGAAAATTTTCATTGAAATTCACATTATGATACTTGTGTTTTGATTAGCATCTTGAGTGAAAATTATCACATTTGATACTAAAAAAGTATTGCAAAATTTAAAAAGATATTCATATATTGTTGGAATGATCTAATGACTAGCGCAAGAGATTATTATTATTGAATATAAAAATTATTGAACAAAAAAAAAAGTGACGTGTGTTTTAATAAATATTTATTTTTGTGCACGGGAGAATTTTGCAAAATCTTTTATACTTTCACAAATTAAAAAAGAAGACTACTTTTGTGGTATGAAATCCTTGGAACCAACTACATCCACATGCAATTAAAACAATTAGTAAAATTGTTTCTAAGTTGACAAAAAATTGTTTCATATAGAAAGCTACTTATTATAGCCTATTTTCTTCAGGAGAATTAAATAAAATTTTCCTAGTTAACTATCAAATCTTGTTGCAGGGTGAATTTGGCTTGATGGCTAGCTACTTGCGTAACTAAAAGCTTCTTGGGATTTCTTGCATCAGTGTTTGGCCTTGAGTGACTTTTTTTTTTTAATATATATATGATATTCCAAGAGTGACTTTTATATATATATATATATATATATATATATATATATATGATATTTCAAGAGCCTCATTGCAATATGGCAGTTGAAAGAATTTGTGGCTATGTGCCATTTTTCTGTTGTATATTCCCTGGAATACCATTTTTATGTTGTATATTCCCTGTACATTATTTCCCATTTCCTACCTTTTTTTTTCTTATTTCTTTCCTTTTTTTTTGTTAGTTCTTTCCTCTTGCCGTAGTTCATCGATTGCATGTTTATGTAGTAAGATTAAACTTATCACAAAAACCATCGAAAACTGAAAAACTTCAATAAAAAAAAAATGTCAGCCACCTAAGCATGGAGCAAATTATGAAATCTGGACCAACAATTCAACAATATTATCCCTGTAAAAGATGATATTTTATAGGGGGCCAGATTTTCTAAAACTTCAGTCCAAATGAAAGCACCAACCCATATAAATGAAGAATTGCTACAAGAAACGAGACGGAAAAGCAAACGAAAACATTTCGTGATTCCATGGCACAAGCCCGCCATAAGTTCAAAGCAGCTATAACAAATAAAAGTTACAAACAACTATTAGCCCAACTATGGAAAGGTTACAACGAAAATAAACGTTGGAATTGATTACTTCCACTAGTTATGAAATAAAAGGAATGCATTGCTGTTAATGGAAAAGGGTCATCATCATCTGGGAGTACTGTTAACAAGCTTTTGGCCGCACCATTCCAAAGAGGTTCGACCGAGTAGGTGCTAGGCTTTTTGACCATAAGCGGGTGGACCCACTGCTGTTGTGGTGTCTGATGATGAAGAGCGAGGAAGGGAGATTGGGAAGCAAATGGTAGAAGCTTTTATGAATGCAAGCAATCTGAAGTTCAAAGCCATGATAAAGAGGCTCGACCGGGTAAGTGATAAGCTTGTTAAAAGGTGTGGGTCATCACCATTTGGGAGTCCGTTAACAAGCCTAGCACCTACCCGGCCGAGCCTCTTTATCATGGCTTTGGATTTCAGATTGCCTACATTCATAAAAGCTTCTACCATTCGCCTCCCAATCTCCTTCCTCGCTTCATCATCAACACCGCAACAGCAGTGGGTCCAGCCCCGCTATGGTGCACCAAAAGCTCGCCTCAATTGCAGCTACCTTGATCGCCTCCATTCCGAATCAGTGGTGCCCTCTTTGGCTCCACGATCTTGTCGAAGACAATGCCTTACCTAATCCCCTGACATCTCCCTGCAACACAGATGCCACCAAAGCCCCTGCCTGACCGCAATTCCAAATGTGATGGGACATGGAACCTCAAGTGGTAAGGCTTTTCTCATCTTCTTTGTGGGAGCTTCAAATTCTGGATTGACCAGATGAAGACCAAGGCCGTTTCTTGTGGAAACTTGAGTGAAATTAGTTCAAGAGGATCATAGCTCAATCAAAACAAAACCTCCCATGATAGCTGGAGCAATATTATCTGCATGGTAACCAGACACCTTCGATTCTGATTCTAGTCCTGCTGTCACAAGGTCCGCACAGATAATTGGCGGCCAAAGAGTTCGTTCACAGCAACAGCAGCAGCAGCTGCGCTGGCAGACTCGAGCCGAGCCCACTCCCTAAAGGCAAGCCTTTCTCAAGGGAAAGTGAGAGGCCAACAGATTGGATGCCAAGCATCTTCATGACAGAGATAGCAATGATGCCAGCACAGTTCCAGAGGGTCTTTGCTAAGTGTCTTGCTTGTGCCAGAGATGTTGGCGATGCAGATCTGGCCGGGTGCACATCGGGGTCAACATGGAGGTGACAAAGTCTCCAACACCACAACAGCACAACCAAGGAAGTCAAAACCAGGGCCGAGGTTAGCAACAGTGGCTGGAGCAAAGGTCTTGACAGATGTGAAGATAGGCTGAGGTTCTGAGGAGGCTGAACATCTCAAAGATTGATTATGTTGAGATGGAGCATGATGAAGTGAGGTAAGGATCCTGAGGTTTGAACAACGGGAAGAATTACTATTGAAATAGAATGGGTTTGAACAATGGAAAGAATTACTATTGAAATAGAAGGGGTTTGAAGTGGTAGCAGAGTTGTGTTGTTTGAGATAAGAATGAGATGGACAGGATGAAGTGGCCATTTTTCTATTTCAGTCCTACACTGCTCAGTTACAAGTGTAAATGCTTCTGCTTCTGCTTGCTTCAATCCTGAGTTAAAGAAATAAGAAGGCATATCCAAAAATGAGTTAAAGAAACAGCATCTAAATTCAGAATTCCATGAGTTCACAAAAATTTACAAAACATAGAAACATGATTCAGTTGTCTATAGAAGGGGAACAATTGAAAAAACACAGCAAGAAATTCTTCAGACAACTAAAATGAGCCATAGAGTTTATAAAGTTTCTAAGATTGGAAAAAGGGAAAAGCTGAAACAACAGAATAATAAATAAACAAAACATTCACTTTTAGTTAATATTCACCTCAGGTGTGCATAAGAGTTGATATTCAAATGACTACTCCAAACCCAAAAGGTAGAAGAAACAACAGTAACTAATAAACGCAATGTACATACAAAAAGGTAGATTCATTCCATCAGAGACTCATTGCAGAATTTCTCAATCACTCAATCAACGATCAATTAAATCAATCATATAACTAGGCATACAATACATACAACCTTAAAATTTCCCACAATTTGTATCAGATCTCAAGAATTCAATCAAACAAAAAGAAACATAATCAATCAAAAAAGCAGTCATTTACACTATTGCTCTGCTCAATAAGTTAATTATTTGTTCTAGAGAAGTCCAACTAAAGGTTCAACCATGACTCGATGAGTACAAAGAAATTAAACAATTCATCTTCTCTGATCATCTATAAATGCTAGCCATAATTACCTTAGGCATTATGTCCCCTTCAATATTAGGAATGGCAATTTTCGAGTTCGGGGTCGGGGTCGGGGTCGGGTTTGCTATACCCATCGCCGAACCCGAAATTTTAGGGCATCCCCGAACCCGACCCCGAACCCGATCGGGTTTTACCTTCAATACCCATACCCACCCTCGATCGGGTTTCGGGTTCCCCGCGGGTACCCGAACCCAGAACCCGGAACCCGAAACCCGAAACCAGTGAAACAACTTAATAAATGGTCAAAAAATCTGAAAACAAGCAACTCATGACATACATAA
Source organism: Gynochthodes officinalis (assembly GCA_020080225.1). Classification (NCBI taxonomy): domain Eukaryota; kingdom Viridiplantae; phylum Streptophyta; class Magnoliopsida; order Gentianales; family Rubiaceae; genus Gynochthodes; species Gynochthodes officinalis. The sequence goes on from JAIQDA010000012.1 coordinate 117,956, forward strand.
ACCGTTCAAGTGTTTATAACAGAACAAAAAAAAATACACAAACTTATAACTCAATGTTCAACATATTACAAAACACCAAATAGATAGTTCAAAATATTAAACTTATAACTCAATAAAAGTTCTCACTAGCTGGAATAATCAATCTGTGGTGTAGATACTTGATCAATCTGCGGAATACTCTGTTTTGTTTATATTAGTACTTGAGAACTCTAACTCACTGTCTGTGGAAAAATCAACAAAAGAAAGTGTTAGCACTTGAGAACTCTAATACCAATAGACATTAGGTTCCAAAAAACCAAAACTTTGCAAGGAAAAGACAATCCAAAAGCACAAATGACAAATGAAGGAAGCAAAATCAAAATAATGTAAAATCAAGTGAAGGAAACAAGGAAGCATTAATTCTTGTACAAGCAGTAATTCTAGACTAATCAGATTTGTAAAGAAACCTCATCTGAAAACCACCTTGACAAAAGTTTATTGCTAATGACAAAACCACAAGCTAATGGTAGAAGCACACTCACAACTTCAGATATCACCATTACACTTCATATATGAACTGAAATCAAGACTATGATAGTTTGTGTTAGAACAAAGAAGGAGAACAATGTCATGGCAGAGAGTAGCAAAAAACCAATTAAAGGTTTTTTTTATTATTGTTGGTGATAAGCAACAATAGTCATACAATAGAACCAAAAACAAAAAGACAGTAGCAAACCCTGTAAAAGCTAAGCCAATATAACAAAACAGAGAATGAAAGTTAAAACCAAAACCAGTACTAATACTTATCATAAATAAAGAATTTTTTAAAAAAAAGAATAATAAATAAATCAGAGCTCTATGAACATAAAAGACAAAGTGTGAGGAATGACAAGAAAAATTATAAATTTTAGTATAACTTCTCTTCATGGAGTTTGATCATTTATTTGATGTATTCGTTTATAATCAATTGGGCTCTTTATTCTTCCCATCAAAAATAAATTTGGGTTGAGTCCCCTTTTTTTTTATTATTATTTGATAATCTCTTAAATGAAACTTTTGATATGGGGTAAAATTTGGTCACTATATTTGACTTTTTATAATAGGAAAATTGGTAATTACAACGGAAGTAAATGACTTAATCAGTAATGAAGTTATATGCAAGGTCTTAAAAGGTAAAATTTGAGATAAACATTCAAAGGAAAAAAGAAATGTAGGATTCTATTCAGATTAAAACATCAACAGCAACAACAAAAAAACTCATAAGAATAGTTGAAAAATCCAGAGACCACAAAAGGAAAAAAGAAATGGGAAAAAAAAGAGTGCAATCTGCTCAGATTGAAAACCATATTTGGAAAAATAAAATAATAATAATAACTTTACAAGAACAACTAAGATAGTCAATCTCACAAACTGCTCCTTGTTCACTTATAGTGGCAAGTTGTCCAACGCTAACCCATGCATTCTCCAACAATTCCTTTACCGTTGATTATATTTGAAGATCATCTTACAGTCAGTAACTAGTACTACTATAATTTCATCATCAACACAAATTTTTCATCTCCTCAATTCCAAGAAAGTTTACTTCCCCTACCAAATGCAGGATGGGTGTGTGCCACCAAACCAAACAATGTACCAAAATAGCGCATGAATAAATCAACTAACATTAGCTTGTCGAGACTCTTTCCTATTTCTGCACCAATCTATATTTCCCAACATGAAATGCATCTGATCTTGAAGATTGACCAGACATCTTCAGATGTATACCAACAAACAAGCATTATTTTAGAAACGTTCACAACAGAAAGTACAAAATTGAATGCCACAATTGAAGATTGAATGCAACAGATATAGATACATACCTCAGCTTCCAACTTGTAGAAATGTACTGGTGCCTTTTGTTTCTTGGAGGCTGGAAGACGACAACCGAACAAAGGGAGGGGAGGGAGAGGCGGGCAGTCGGCCGGGGAAGAAAGGGGAAAATGGAAAAGGGAAAGAAAGAGGTTAGGGTTTGAAAGATGTAATATGGTATTTTTGTATTAGGTGTAAAATGTTTTTTAAATTGCGATTATTTCCTCAAAATATGTTGATTTTTTTCAATTACACCCTTCATATTTTAATACAAAATTTAGTCAATTAATATAGCATTTTATATTAACATGATCAATTAATAATTCTATACATATTATTTTCTCTATTTTTTTCAATTATTTTATCTTATTTTTAAATAATTTTTACATTTTTAATAAATTTCTTTTTTTCTTTTCTGATTTAATATATTAATATTATTATTACAATTTTAATATATAATTATCAAAATTATAAATATGTTCATTTTTGCAATTCTTATATTATATTTAATCAATTTTAATATATGAGTTAAACTAATATAAATACATGTCATATGTAATAGTAATACAAATCAATTGGTCAAATGCTCAAAACACTAGCATTTAGTTAATTAACTCCATAATCTTTTATATATATATATAACACTTCTTATATGTATAATTTAGACATTAGCTAAGTTAGTACTTATTAGTTATTACTCAAAACTAACACAGTATTATCTAAGTTAATGCTTAGTTAGTAATTTAGTACTTATCAGTGTTAACGAAGTTAGTACATATAAACAAGATATGAAGCAATAATTTAATGAAAAAATGAATAAAATTTTTAAGATTAGTGTATATGAAACACTATGACCATATACTTTTCAATAAAGGATATTCAAATGCTTATGCTTTTTCTTGCAAATTGAAGCATCAACATCTATTCTCCAATGGTTGTTTTATGGAAATATACAATGTCACAAAGATTATTAAAAGTACAAAATGGTGCCACTATATAGAAGAACATTTTGTTTGTTATTTAACTTTATTTCATTAAAATTTATAAATATGTTAATTTTTTCAATTCTTATATTATATTTAATCAATTCTAATACATGAGTAAAATTAATATAAATACGTATCATATATAATAGTAATACAAATCAATTGGTCAAATGCTCAAAACACTAACATTTAGTTAATTAACTCCATAATCTTATATATATATATATATATATATATATATATATATAACACTTATTATATGTATAAATATAACTCAATGTAATTTATATGAATGATGAACCATACACTTTATATGTATAAATATAACTTAATTTAATTTTTTTTTTATTGAGATAGAAATCTAGAGCACAACCCCTTAATATTACTTTTCTTCTTTTGGAAATTTGAGCAATGTTGTTTAGTTGAAGACTTGGAAGTAAGATAAAAACTCTTAGAGTTAGTAAGTGTGATTGAAATACAGAGTAAAAGTGAGTTTTAACGGGGAAAAAAAATAGTACCGATGTTGCTTTTGGATGTATGCTAGGGAAATCTAGTGAAAAAAATAAAAAATAATTAAATGCCATAAACCCTTTACTTAGAAAATAAATTAAATAATATTTTGTATTTTGATTTTGATAAGATTAGCTAGCAGTAAATGGGAAAGAGTAAAATAATTTAAAATTAGTATTAAAGAGTTAAATATATTCCAAGTGCCTTTATCTAAGAATTTAAAAGGAAAGATATAAATTCAAAATACTACAATTATTCTAATCCAATCAATTAAACTAGAGGGCAAGGAAATATTATGTTGCATATTTGTTGGGGGTGAATAGAAGTAATAGCTTGTGGCAAAAGTATAATTAGAATGAAGAAATAGACATAAATAAAAAATGGATAAATGAAGTTCTTAATTTCAAGTGGTACTTTTTTTTTTTTCCTAAATTAACTTTGCTACATATTTACAAGTGACAAATACTAAATATAAAAATTAAAACATGAAATAATATTAAAAATATATAAAGGACGGGGTCGGGTTTTTTTCGAGTTCGGGGATCGGGTTTTCCCCAAACCCGAAAATTCGGGGTCGGGTTCGGGGGGTATGGGGGTACCCATACCCACCCCAAACCCGACCCCGAATTTCATTCCCATCCCCGAACCCGAAAAAAACTCAGTCAATTGGGTTTTGACTGGGTTCGGGTTCGGGGAACCCGTCGGGTCGAGGGTAATTTGCTATCCCAATTCAATATTACTAGCAACGTTAACTGTTCAGGTGTTCTCTCTCAACACCCCCCCCCCCCCCCCCACACTGTTCCCACTCTTTGTACACTACAAGCAAATTTCAAGTCATACACCCAATTTGGGGCAAAGAAAGGGAAACACTAACCTTACGTGTATAAATATGCTAATGTATGGTGTATGAATATGCCACTAATAAAGCTGTGACATTCACCGTGGAGCAATACGAATGCATACTAATATACATTTAATTTTACAAACATTCCTGGTAATTTTCTTGTTTCCAATTTACTCATGGGGGACTATAAAATCGAAAGCTTGCTCAGAAAGTTGATTAAACATTGAAAATAAATACTCCCCCATCTCAAATAGATAGTCATGGCCAATTAGCTCTTCGAGCACCCCAATTCAAGTTATACTCAATTAATCACCTACATTTACTCAACTAATACAACATAAAAATTGTGATGACAATTTAGTAGATGGAAACCTAAAACATTAAAAACTAAAAAATACGCCAATTTTTTTTAAAAAAATTTGCATATTTGATGAAAACCGAACAAAAGTGAATATTCCAATGGAATAATGAAATGTTTACTCTGCATTGCGTTAAGTATGATGCACTCTTCAATATTTCAAGTTCTGCAAGTATCAGTTTCAGTGCAGCCCTTAGAAGTAGGGGTATTCATCCGACAGTTTATTCGGTTTTCAATTTTTCAAAACCCAATCCGAAAACGGAACCGAATTCGGCCGGCCGAATTCAAACCAAACCGAATTAGAAATTTGGTTTTCGGTTCAAATTTGGGTTAGACTGAATTAACCAAAAATCAAATTCGGCCAAATTAGAAACCAAAATAGACATGAGAAACCAGAAGCTAAAATCAGAAAAAATAAGTAAAAAAATCAGAACCATTCTCATCAATCAGAAGCCAAAAACCAGAAAATTAAACATCGGCACGGCCAATTAACAATATGCCACAAACCAAAACAGAAATCAGAAACTAGAACTAGACTTGGTAGAGAAGCTAAGGTAGATGCGTAGAAACACACTTTCAAACGAACAAAAATTCGTATAATGGAATATGAGCGTAAGAATTGGACAGGAGACTAATGATTAGAGAAGAACTAAAGTCAACACACACTTTCGATCCAATTTTTTTGAACGAGGAAGATGTTTTTGCGCAGGAAATTTTATAAGTCTAAAACAAGAGTACTATGGACAAAGTCTCGGCCAAACAAAAAAAAATTGATCAGCAAGACTACAATTTGATAGGAAAAATCACAGCACAAACAGAGATACAATTGGACCAGAATTAAATTGCTTACCAGAGTTGAAGTTAGGTAGGAACTCCACTTGCGGCTACAGAAAGATTCTAGCAAAAAAGAAATTCTTGTGAACTGAATAGCTTGTGTTCGTAGCCAATGAGAAAAAATAAGACGGACTACCTTAACCTTAGCTCTTTTAACAGAGTAAGACGGCCCTCTTTTGTGCTTCCGCTTACGCCTTATGGATGAGTTTTCCTAGTTCTGAAGCTCTTCCCGTAGCCTTGCTTGCCCTTATTGCCCAGCATACCTCGGCAGGCATACCCCGGAACCAATTCCTCTCATCGGCCCGCTTTGCTAATTCGTGGACCAAGCTTTTAACAAGGACCAGAATACACTTGAGGCGGCGGCGGCGGAGGCGGTGACTCGCGGTGAGAGGTGCACGACCGATTTATTGCTGAAAGCCAAAACTCCAGCTAGCGGCAGCGAATTGAAGGCAGGAGGTAGAGGCGGAGGGCGATCAACGGCGAGAAGAGACGCCGACGGAGAGGCGATTGAGGGCGAGAGAAAGGCGAAGCGGCTAAAACTTGTACTCCATCATGACGGTCGACGAGCTCACGTTGAGGACGAGAACGATATTGACGACCGGCGGTTGGAGATTGAAGAGCGGCCAACTGGACTGTGAAGGAATGAATCAGGCTGGTGGCGGAAGAGACAAGAAAGGAAGACAACCCTACTTGCTACTAGCAAATTTGCAATTGGAAAATAATTTGGCGATTAATTTTCTAATTTTTTAAAATTAGATAAAAAATTAGAAAATCGTATATGTATAGGTAAATTAATTTTATTCTTAATTTGGCCCAAGTAAAATAGTTATTATTATAATAATACCCATACTTTATTTCTATTTCAATTTTAAACCTCCAAGAAATCTAACTTTATTCATTCACATTCTCAAAATATATTTATTTTCTTTCAATTGCACCCTCAATATTTTAATACAAAATTTAGTCAATTAAATATATATATATATATATATATATATATATATATATATATATATATGATCAACTAGTAAAATAGTAGTGATCAATTATAATTTCTAAATGAGGACCAAATAATTTTTAATTTATCATGATCAACTCTTTCCCCAATTTAATTTCTAAAAATCTATACATGTTATTTTCTCTATTTTTCCAATTATTTATCTTATTTTAAATAATTTTTACTTTTTAATAAATTTCTTTTTTCTATTATGATTTAATATATTGATATTATTATTATGATTTTAATATACAGTTATCAATTCCCTAAACAGTACTATAAGAATCCTTACTAAACATTTTCTTGTAAATTATATATGCTCCCACAACAATGTCAATAATAATATATTTTAATTACAACATTTGATCATATAATTTCACCAATGAGAGAGCCATTTTCATTGTGATTATTATAGCTGTTAAAATTAGATTCGCTTATTTATGACTCAATTTTGGTACTAGCCTATAAGTTAACTATCAAAGTCGAATCATTACCTTATTAGAGAATATATATATATATAGATATATATTGTAATATAAACTAAATAGTTTTATAAATAAGTAAATATACATTATTTTTACTTATTTGTATACTCTATACATTATTTTTTCTCTATTTTTTCATTTATTTATCTATTTTTTTAATAATCTTTACACTGTTTTAATAAATTACATTTAACATTCTCCAACATTTAATCTTTTCCAATTTACTACACTATATATAATATATGTACATTATTTGTATATAATTTATAAATATATGTTATATATAATAAAATGCAAATTAAAAATCACATCTTGATAATTTTACAAATTATTTTAATTTTTAAAGTTTCACACACATATATATAATATATCAAATATAATTTAACATCTTCTTGATATTATATATATAATATATATTTACTTTTCCATTTATATTATGAAGCTATGCGTATATTCCATTTATATTATGAAGCTATATGTATAATATATATCTACATACATACACACACACACACACACACACACACACACACACATATATATATATATATATATAAATATATAAATTTTTAGAATCCAGTTTTCGGGTTTAACCCTAATCACAATTAGCAATCTAAAACCTGAAACGAAAATCGAATTTGAAATTCGATTTAAATTGAAAATAAAAACGAACTCATATTGAAAAATTTGATTTCACTTTAGTCAGATATTCGAATTGATCCGAAAATTGAATATAAGCATGCATTTATCATGACCACTAAAAAGGCAGATGGTTTGAAACAAAGCAATTCAAATGCTCTCATTAACCCTAAAGAATCCAAATTTCACATTTCAAGTGGGTTTACAAAACTACCCAATGCCAATAAGTATGCAATCTTGCAGAAAAGAATTCACGCATCTTAAAAGGAAAATGACAAAATGATAAAATACATAACCCCCTGCAATCTATGAATAAATGTCTCAAAATCCCAAAAGCCTTAGCTTAAGCCGATCATCCACTCCTGTCCCGCATTATTCCATTTAAGGATATTCATCGGGCAGTTTATTTAATTTTTGATTTATTCGATTTAGATTTATTTAATTTTTTATTTATTCGATTTTTGGCCAAACTCAAATTCAAATCGAACTAAATTTGGTTTTTTTTTTCTTCATAATCTTTACATTTTTTAATAAATTTACATTTAACATTTTCTAACATTTAATCTTTTCATATTTACTACACTATATATATAAATTATATATGCATATTATTAGTATATAATTTATAAATGTGTTGTAATAATAAAATATAAATTAAAAATCAAACATTGATAATTTTACAAATTATTTTAATTTTTAAAGTTGCACACACACATATATATAATATATCAAATATAATTTAACATCTTCTTGATATTATATATATAGTATATATTTATTTTTTCATTTATATTATGTAATTATACATATAATATATATGCATATAAATAATACATAAATATATATGCAGTTTTGATTTGGTATTCAGTTTAAACCAAAACCCAAATATTCAAACCATATTGAAAAATTCAATTTCGAATCGGACGAATATTCGAATTATCCAAAAATTGAATACCCCTAATTCCATTCGCTTCCCTCTTCGGTTTTCCACCTCGTCCGCCTCCTTATCCTGACATCCCCAGACTCTCAGATCCTCTTCTTCAATAGAAGTAGTTTCGGAAACTTAAAAAAATCTCTCTTTGGTTAATCCTTGAACACTCTAATTTGGAAATAACTGAACAAAAAAATTCAACCCAGAAACCATGAAGAAATGGATTTCAATATAACCTGCTGATTTCAATTCTTGCAGAAGAAGGGGGAAGAGGGAGTACAAAATTAACAACCTCAAACGAAAGGAAACAAAGGGAAGAAGCAGGAATCGGAAAAAAAAAGAAAAGAAAGAATAATTACCTCAAAAAGGCAGTAGTGTTTGGAAATAAAGATTAAGTCCAAACGAAACCTATGAATTAAAATTTTTAAAAAAATATATGTTTGAATATTTTATTTTTATTTAAAAAAATTAACTTTTTGTAAATAAAGATTATGTCCAAATGAAACCTATAAATTTATCTGGTGTTCAATATTGTTTTCTTAAATTAAAAAACCCATGAAACCTATAAATTTATCTGGTGTTCAATATTGTTTTCTTAAATTAAAAAACCACCCACGGTTAGGAAACTTACTGACGGCTGGACGGCTAAAATTGTCAATCTGAAAGCAAAAATAGATAGAATTAATTTTTCATTCATTTGACCTCTTGTAATTTATTCCCAACTCAAGTTCAAATTAGTAATTTTCTTTCTTTTTTTTTTCCAAAAAATTAGTAATTTTCTTGGCTCGCTTAAAAATGAAGTTGTACATTGGACTTCCCATATAGCAGTGGTTGAGGTTCACTGATATTATATGTAGCAAACTTTCTTAAGGGGTTTAAACCACAAGTGGAAAAAAAAAAGTTTAATGTCAAATTAAGAATATGGTATTGTTTTGCCTTCAGCCTTTAATTTTGAGAGAAGGAAAAAAGACACTACTAAAACTTAATAGAATGGGAGGTTGGAGGTTTTTTTTTTTTTTTTTAAACTATTACATGCATTTGTTATTTTGTATGTGTATGCTTATTTTCAAATAGGAGGTATGGAATACTTGTTATTTTTATAGGAGTAAAGAAATACAACATTCTCAATTTTTTTGCTACACACTTTCTTTCTCCAAAAAAGTTTCTAAATTTTTTAAATAACGTCTTAGGTTGGTTAATTCATTAAATTGCACCGTTAAAATAGATGAAAATTGCTAAAAAAAACTCTATTTTGACAATTATATAATATTAAAAATAAAAGTTATTTTCTTTCTCATTTATCACTAATCATACTTCCAAAATACACCATGGATTAAATTCTAGTTATAGAATTGTGAGAGCATTTAATGTCTAAAATTTAACCGATGTCGATGCACTTAACTAATATAGAGATGGGTGCTCTTTCTCTAATCTCAATGGCCCAATTGAGCCTTCCTCACTTGGCATTTTCACCTTTACCACTCTTGTAGGGAGCTACTCCTAATGAAAAGATGCAGTATAAATACACAATATTTTTCTTCTACCTCCTATTTCTTCTGTCATCGGCACAGGCAATACTTCACCTTTAATGTCGACCCCTGTTGAGAATTTCTGTATATAAATGTTTTTTATTAAAGGAATTATTGAATAGCCTACATTCTTTTCTTTTTACATGAAAATTACAATAGTGGTGGACTTTTTATTGATGTAAGGTAATCTAGTGCAAATAAGCCATGTTGTAAAATCTAGTCGAACTGAGTCCAATTTTTTCAGTCCAATTTGACCGATCAAAACCGATATTGACCCGAGTTTTCCCAGTTTGATGGGGTCTAAACTTATATTTTATAGAAAGTAAACATAGTTTTTAAAAGTTATAATTTAATTTCAAATTTTTATAAAATTTATTTTTTCACTTATAAATTTTTAAAATTTTAAAATTAAATATCTTAAATGTTTTTTAAAATATCTTAAATGTTTATAAACAGAATTATTAAAATTTTTACACATGTTAATTACTTAAAATATTTTTTATACTATTTTTCACAAAATTACTAAATTATACACTTAAAATTTCATACAAATTATACTAAATTTAAACATACCTACACTAAAAATATTAAATAATTTATCTCTAGTACATTTGTATATTAGTATTAATATTTTTATAATTAATTTATATTCATTATATCATAATGATGTCATTCCTTCTTTTTTTTTTCTACCGATCTGATCAGTTAATTTTTGACCAATTTACTTCATCGGTTTGTACTCCAATTTGGTTCTAACAACACTACAAATAAGATGAAATATAAAATGGCCTGCTCCCTCCCTCCTCCAATAATTTCTAGCATTAATATACTCTTTTTTATTTTTTTTTCAATAAAAAAGGCACGTAAAAGCCTCACATCCATTAATTAAAAATAAAAGTAAAAATTTCAACAAGAGGAAAATATTTTAACCAAAATATTTCATTTCTTCTTTTCTAAATTTTCCAACGGAGGGCAAATACATTCTACTGACTCTATAAAGAGAAAGAGAGTCTAACTATAGATTATGAACTTCATTACTGATGAATACGTAATCCACAATTCGGTCCAACAAACATGATTCACCAAACTACAGCCAATTTGATCTATAATATTAACACCTGCATAACAAATCCCAAAGTAGTTATCCGAAGTAGAAACTCCAATGTTTAAGTGAGAATTTTTTTCGGTAGTCTTGTGCGTAATAGTAGAATTACTAACCAAAATTAGGGTACTTTTTTTAGTTGGCAGCTCAACTACGTATATATTTCTTACTTTCGAAATCCGCAAAATACGTTGTAACGATTGATCACGTTGTAACTTGTAATGGTTGATTGTTGTAACGGTCTTCACATATCACATGCCATTTGCTGCTTATGGATAGGTTGGACTGTCGAGTTCCTACATTATCTGTGTGGTCTGAGATCCTATATCTTAGTGTGATTTTGGTGCGGTTTGAGGTCCCACATTATTGGGTTGGGTCTGAATTCCCACACTATTGGGCTATGGGCCAAAGCCTGATATACAAGGTAAGAGCTATTGGGTTTTAGCCCAAGATCCAATGCACATCAATCACAAAACCAAATATATATTTATTGTTACTTTTCTTTATAATTTATTCAAGTAATTCATATTACAAGATGAGTTTATACGAAAATTTCAAATCTTATATACTATTAGAGTCCATGCCGCGTGGAACAATTGTAAACCATAAAGTTGTCGAATTAATCTATTTTTCTGAGAACATTATGCATTACTTTTTTCTCTGCAGAACATTATGCATCGTTTTTTAATATAATATTTTGGACAACTTCATATACACAAAAATTAATATTGTTATAACCAAAAATAAAAAATAAAAATTGCAATCTGTAAACAACAAGAGATCACAAAGTGGATTACTGAACTTTTAGAGAACAATTAAAGTAGTGGTTCGTAGACTTCATTTGACGAGGCAAGAAGTTGCCGTTTAAGAACAGCAACAGCCAAATGAATAATATACACACACAATATTTTTGTTCACTGATGATTACACCCAATGTATAAATTTGAATTTAATTACTATTCTATGAAAAAGACAGACCACTCTGATGAAATAATGCTGAAAAAACAAAATTATTTAAATTAGAGAATTATGTTTGCAAATATTAATTGTTTGCCAGCTAGAATCGATATTGCTCCATTATTTGGATGCAGTTCCCTGATGGTGACTCATTTGGTAAATTAAAACTGAGATGAATTGTCAAATTGGAAATAAAATAAAATAAAAAATTATATGCAATGGTTGCATAGTATAAGGATTTTAATTGTTTACCCGAACCCATACCCGAACCCATTAATTTCGATTCTTTCATTAAAATTTGAAACTTTTCATGTAATTTTGTGAAGCTTTATAGCCTGATGTGATATAATCACTCCAATGAATATTTTCTCTTCCGAATTTCATGAATTAGCTTGAGTTTATAAACACATTAAGTATATATATATATCCTTTCAACGCATCTTGTCTAGTCATGAAATTAGACCTTTGCTTAGAGAAAAATAGCCAATTAGGTCAATAATTTAAGGAGCATTTAGATCAATGATATTAAAGAAATAATGAATCGTTCAAACTACAAATATTGCAATATAAAAAATGAAAAAAAATATAAAAGACTAAAAATTATTTTTCGTAATTAATCCAATAGACTAGCACATTCTTGCTTTCTACATAAGGTTTGGTGTTAAGTGAAAATTAGAATGAGTATGAATTGTAGATAGAATATATAGACATTTCAACTGAAATCTAATAATAATAATAATAAATTATTATTATTCTATTTATATAAGATAATTCCAAATCTTAACAAAAAAAAAACAGAAAGAATTCGTATTCTTAGAAGTGCCTCCCCTAAAGATGCAAATCATCTTGTTTAGAGTGTAAAGTTCTCTATTTAGGAGAAGAGGAGGAAAGTGCCTTTATGGAGGAAGAATTGCCCTTTAGCCACTAAACATTCATTCATTACTAATTAATAAGATTTCTAGTCATTACTATTTAATAGCTAAATGTTAATGATTAGCTTGCCGAAACCTTGTTTTCACACATACACAGTTTTAATGTCTCCCTTGTCTCCTTGATTCAGACACAATTAATGTGAGGCAGCTAGGGTTCCTGTTCTTCAATTTTTTAGTAGAGCCGTTTACAAATTATTTTAATGATATGCACTTAGCGGATGTCTTCTATGTTTCCTACATGACAATTAGGTGCTTGCAGCTTTATCCCATTAACGTTTCCTTGTTATTCTTCTTTTAGGCTAGTTGATCTTTGGCAAAATTAGCTAGGGGAATGGATAGTGGGGGTACCTCCAATCTGGAAATGGAAATGGAAGTGGTAGGCCTGTTCCAAAAACTCAAGCTATCCAAGGAAGAGGAGGTTGGGGTGAAACTGGAGGAAGAGGATGTCAAAACCAGTAAGGAAGAGTGCAAAAGGAGCTTGATTGGAAGGGTATTTGGGGAGTGAATTTTACTGGTTTGAGAACGAATACGGCCGACAAAAGAACCTTTCATAGTGAGAGAGCTAGGAGTAAACTTGTTTCAATTTGTATTCAGAAATATTGATGATAAGCTCAAGGTGTTACAGGGCAAAGGTTGGACTTTTGAACAACAATATCTCATCCTAAAGGAATGGACAAAACAACTACAGATCCAAGAAAATACTTTCCAAAAAGTAGAGGTTTAGATTCAGATCTAGTACCTCCCATACCTGTGGATGACAAGGGAAACTAGCTTCAGAATTGTAAAGTTATTTTATAAAGTCTTTGATATACCAATTTCAAAAAATGGATGCAAATTTGGGAGCCATATGAGGATCCTAGATTCAGTTGATCTCAGCAAATCACTAATAAGAGATATAGTTATGAAGTTTAATGACAAGACCTCTTGGATATTCTTCAAGTATGAGAATTTAGCTACTTTCTACCACTATTGTGGAAGAGTAGAACATTCAGAATGAATATGTCAAACTAGAAGGGAGGATTTAAGTAAGAATGAGTCAAAAGAAGGTCAACATGGAGACTGGCTCAGAGCTTTAAGGGCCAAAAGCAGCATAAAAGAGAAAGGGAGCAGGTCTGAACTTGACAGGAGAAATCAGTGGAGCATGAAAATCTTGTAGGAAGGACAAGGGGTGACTGAGGAGAATGACCAAGAGGTTATAGTAGGCTCACTAAGGAAAGCTGATCCAGTAGAGATTGGGGCAAAAATGGAATTAGAAAAGAAGGGTAAGATATAAGTAGGGGAAAGCTAGATGGGCAGTGAAGAGGCTATGGTAGCTAAAGGGGATGAAGAATCACAAGCAATTCAGTTAGCAGAAGAAGGGTAGAAAATATAGAAAACTACAGAAAACAGGTGAAAGAAATGGAAGTAGACAAGAGGCAGGAAAGTGTTGAGGAAGAGTAGGTTATTCAGAGTATAAAGTTAATAAATGTCCCTATAAGATATGAGATTGTAGGCAGGAAGCTAAAAAAAAGCAGTAATCACGGATAACAGGACAGAATCTGCAATAAGAAATGCAAAGGACTTCAAGCAGACAAGGTGGTGGAGGAGGGTAGATAGTAAGATTGAAAGAGAAACTAGAAACAAAGATAGAGAAGCAGTAGGTACTTCAGCCACAAGAGTTTAAAGGGGATGGTGCTTATAGGATGAAGATTCAGATTCGAAAGAGAGAATTGACTTAAGGTCTATAAAGCAAAGATTTGAATAATGAGGAGTTAGAGGTGAGCAAAGGTGGAGGACACAAGCCTTAAATGGTCTCAAAATGAACCATGAAAGTATGTGTATAATTGTAGAGGTTTGGGAGGACCCTTCACAATTTCCCAGCTAAGGGAAGTAGTAAGATTCTACCATCCAGAGTTAGTTTTCGGACAGTTTGTTGAGCTCCTTTGTTGACAATCCTTCTCTGCAGTACCTTCTTGGGCTCTAAAGGTTGATATACTTCATCGCTCAAATCTGGTAACTCAACTATTGCAACTGACAAATTTCCAATGTGTTTTTTGAGCAGGGAAACATGGAACCCTGGATATACCCTAGCATGTGGGGGCAGTTTTAGCTTATAAGCAACTACTCTAATTCATTCTAATACTTGAAAAGGACCATAAAAACGGGGTGCAAGCTTCCAATTTGGTCTGCTACTTATTGAAGTTTGTTTATAAGGCTGAAGCTTCAAATACACCCATCCCCCCACTGTGAAGGTTCTTTTTTATCTCCTTTGGTTTGCATAATGCTTCATTTGAGCTTGAGCCTTAAGAAGATGATCCTTAAGTATCTGCAGAATATGAGACATTTGTTACACCAAGGCAATAGTAGCTGGAATCATCAAATCCAAGTAGGGTCCCATAGGTATCGGTACAGGTTTAGTGCCATATAATGCCTCATGTGGCAACATAGATAGACTGGAATGATGAGAGGTATTGTACCACTACTCTGCCATAGCTGGCCAAGCTCTCCAACTCTCAAGTTTACCACTTGTAAAGCACCTTAAGTATGCTTCCACACATTGATTTAGCCTTTCTATTTGCCCATCACTTTGAGGATGATAAGCAATATTGAACTTCAAGGATACTCCCAAGTTTCAAACAAAGCTTGCCAAAAGTGATTTAGAAATTTTTTATCCCTATCAGTCACTATACTCTCAGGCAGACCATGCAACTTAAAGATATTTTCTAGGAATAATTGTGCTATGTCACGGGTTGAAAAAGTATGTGATAAAGCTAAAAAATTCCCATACTTAGTGAATTTGTCAATGACCACTAAGATTGTATCACAATCCTTTGATCTTGGCAATTTTTCAATGAAGTCCATTGAGATATTTATGTTTCCAAGCTTGTTGAGGAACTAGTAAGGGTTGAAGGAGTCCTGGATATGAACTATGTTCATCCTTGCATTGTTGACAGGTTGCACACTTCTAGACATATTCAACCACATCCATTCTCATATTTGGCCAAAAGAAAAACCCTTTAATCCTTTGCAAACATGCATTTTGGCTTGAATGACCTCCCAAGGGTGAAGAATGCAAGGTGGTCATAATCTGCTCCTTGATTCCAGCAGTAGCTCCTACATAAATTTTGCCTGCCTTTTTCAACAATCCATTCACATATTGAAATTTAGTGTTGCTCTCGAGATCTATCAGCTGTTGTGCAATTAGTGACTGACATACCTCATGCCCAGCATAACTCTCCTCAATTTGCTACACCCAACTAGGTTTAATTGTTGAAACAGCTAATAAGTTACCTTCCTGAACACTTCCAAGACCTGGACCCTCTTTTAAACTGTTTTCCCCTCCTATTTCTACTCTTCTGGAAAGTGCATCTACTGCAGAGTTTTTAGAGCCCTTTTTGTAATGAATCTCATAATCCATGCCCAACAACTTGGTCAGCCACTTGTATTGTAGAGAATTTGTTAATTTCTGTTCCAGAAAGAATTTAAGGGATTGATGATCTGTCTTAATAATAAAATGATGGCCCAACAAATAATGTCTCAACTTTTCTACAGCCATTACTAATGCTAGTAATTCTTTTTCGTACACAAATAAGCCCAGGTTTTTAGCACTTAATGCCTTACTTGAGTAAGCGATTGGCTGACCTTCCTGCATGAGAACTGCTTCCATTCCTAAGTTGCTAGCATCTATCTCAATCACCAAATGTTTTGCAAAGTTAAGCATTCTCAGAACTAGTGCCTGGCTTAAAGCTGCCTTGAGTTGATCGAAAGCTGTAGTAGCTTCATCATTCCATCCAATACAGTCTTTCTTAAGTAAATTGGTTAAGGGCTTGCTGATCACACCATAATTTCTGATAAATCTCCTATAATAACCTGATAGTCCCAAAAAACCCCTTAACTCCACAAATTTAGGAACAACCCATGATTGAATATATTTCACTTTTTCAGGATCCATACTAACTCCTTCATCTGAAATAAGATGCCCCAAATAGTCCACACTGTTTTTAGCAAAAGTACACTAGCTAAACATATAATTGATGTTCTTTCAACACTTTTAACACTACCTCTAAGTGTTTCACATGATTTCCTAAGTTTGGACTGTATACAAAAATGTCATAAAAAAATACCAAGACAAACTTTCTTAAGAAATGTTGGAATATTTGGTTCATGAGGGATTGGAAGGTGGCTAGGGCATTAGTTAAGCCAAAGGGCATAACTACAAATTCAAAATGACCATGGTCTGTTTGGAATGCAGTTTTAAGGATGTCTTGCACTTTCACATGGATTTGATGGTATCTAGACCTCAAATCCAACTTGGAAAAGAACCTAGAGCCATGTAGCTCATCTAAGAGTTCATCTATGTTTGGAATAAGGAATTGGTCTTTTATAGTTAGGCTGTTCATGTGTCTATAGTCTACACAGAATCTCTAGGAGTTATCTTTTTTCCTGACCAATAGAACTGGTGAAGCATATGGGCTATTACTTGGTTGTATAATTCCAATTTTTAACATGTCCAAACCTATTGTTCTATTTACGATTTTTGTGAACAGGGTATCTATATGGTTTGAGTTTAAAGGGTTGGGAATCGGGTATAAGGGTATCCGATGATCCACATTTCTTGGGAGGGGGAGAGACTGTAGGAGTTGCAAAACGCTAGAATACTGTGTTAAAAGTGTAGAAATAACCTCAGGTGCACTTTTGCTATTCCTTCTATGCAGCATAAAGAACCATCCTCCTCGTTACTCTTGCTTGTTTCCATTTGAGACTTTGTCTATTCTTTCTTAATCAACTCCAAGTGCTGGCCTAATGCTTTGCCTCTTACCAACTACATCTCAATTTGATGAACATGGCCATACAGTATACACTTCTTGCCATCTTGTTCCAACTGAATATGCAAGTCCTTGAAGTTGAAGGTGATGGGACTATACTGTGTCATCTAATTCACCCCCAAAATAACATCCTAACCTCCTAGCTCCATTACTAGATCAAAATTAAACTGATAGTCTTGCATTTTCCACTTCACCTGAGTACAGACTAATGAATTGAATACCCTTCTCCTATCTGCAATGATCACTGAGAAAGTTTCTATAGTCCTTTTGGACAATTCCAGAACTTCCATCAATTGCTAGCTAATGTAATTGTTGGTACTCCTTGTATCTACTAAAATAAGTACCTTATGATTCTTGATCAAGCCCAGCAATGTAATGGTTTTACTTTGCAAGCTTTTTGATAAAGTGTTGAGTGACAGTTCCTCCATTTCTTCAGGTGCATCTTTCTCTATATCTCTGTTTGACAATGGTTGTTCTGAGTCCTCCAACTCTTCTGATATCATGAAGCTATATTGTTTGATTTGCATTGATGGCTGCCAAAATTTCCTCACCAAACAAAGGAGGTTGTTCATTTTGTACTGTAATTCTTGAGGAGAAATTCTCTTAATCTGCTCTTCAACTTTTGGATTATTCAACAAGGAAACTTTGTAAGACTTTTTCATTGCCATAGTCTGATTTTTACTCACCCCCCCATTACTGCTTGTGATATTCTTCATAAAAGTCCTTCCCTTTTTAGCAACCAAGTCTATGGTTTGTTCCTGCAGTCTGGCTATCTCAAAAGCTTCAAGCAGTGTTTTCGGTTTCATAATCCTCACCAGGGGTTTTAGTTCCTTCTTCAGACCACTAACAAAACTCGCTATGAAGTATTCTTTTGAGAATCCCCAGCACAACATTAAGGCTCTTAGCTCCTCAAAATTCTCCTGGTATTCTAACACTGAAGCAGATTGTTGCAACTTGTTAAACTCTTCAATTTCACTCATGCCCCCAATCTATCCAAAACGTTTCATCATTGCTTTTGTGAACTCCGACCAAGAGATGATTCCCTGAACTCTTTTAAAACTCTCAAGCCATATGTCCGCCTTTCTATCCAAATAGTGTTCCACAATATCCATCTTAATGGATTATGAAATCTGATAACGATTGAAGAATTTGTCATACTTCCGCAACCACTCCCTGGGATTATCTCTTTCAAACATACTAAGTTCAATTTTGGGATAGTTGTGAAAAGATAATCTACCCACTTCCGACTTCTCTTGAACAATCGGAGCCTGATCAGTCCCAACATTAACTCTAGAACAAAGATTGGGAGTAGGTAGTAGGGGCGTTGGCCAAAGTGGTGTCCTCTCTATAGATGTCTCTCCCTTTTTCGCCATGTTTTTCTCCTTGGACAGAAACTTATATATCCCCACTATTTTGGCGTCCATGTTGAAAACATAAGCCTCAGGTTTAGCATCTAACTGTGCTCCCCATTTTTCGATCTCGCTGTCTACTTGAGAATCCATGTCCGTGATTGCCTCCTCAATTTGTCTTCTTACTTCAGTGGACATCTCCTGGATTCAAGTTTCATTCTTCCTCATCTGATCCTCCAATGCCTTAGACCTTGTCCCATCCGCCATGTTATCATCCACAAGGAACA
Organism: Gynochthodes officinalis; assembly: GCA_020080225.1. Lineage (NCBI taxonomy): Eukaryota > Viridiplantae > Streptophyta > Magnoliopsida > Gentianales > Rubiaceae > Gynochthodes > Gynochthodes officinalis. Next base: position 137,328 of record JAIQDA010000012.1, read on the forward strand.
AGTCTCTGATACCAATTTGTAACACTCTAACCAAGATAATGAAATAAGAAAAGGATAGTTCAGAAAAGAGAGCAGAAAAGGAGGATTATATTAGGTTCAGAAGAGATGAAAATTAGCAGTATAGAAACAAAGAGTAGGAAGCAGCCTGGAAAGGTGAGGAAAGCTTGAGAAAGAAGAAAACAACTTGTACTCAAAAACTACTAGACAATGCATAACACTGCCTATTTTATACAAGAGGCTAGGAATGCAACTGCCAGGAAAGTTCCTACAAAATGCCAAACAAACTACTTTTTTAACTAACTTTTGCTGCAAGCAAATACTATACTAAAACGACATTATTGAACTAAGGTATTATTCTGACAATATACGAAATAGGCCTCAAACATAATCCAACAAGGTTTCTTTTATGCTTGTCTCATCGTCCACTGTACAAGGATTGCTTTTTTGTGCTATTATCCCAACCCAATCCTGCATTTCCTTTGTTTCCAACTGCTTGCAGTGGCTCCACCAAACCCCTGGTGCTTCTCCCAAGTGCCTCACCCTGTAAAGAACATTAACCAAAAAAAAAAAAGAAAAAAGAAACAGGAAAAACAAACCACTTGTGGTCAACAACCATCTGCCATTGAAATGCTTAACAAATTATTTTCTCACTTTTCTAATATCAGAAACTTCTGTTGTTGCCAAAGTTGTCTCGTGTTTCTTTGCGGGAAAATAATGATGATTCCAACAGGAATAATTTCAGCTAATCAACTAAGCTGTGTATCTAGAATTGGAACTGCGATAACCCTTTATCTCACTAGAAAGTTTACCTCCTTCCAGCCCATGTTTTCAAGAAGTTTTCTGGCATAACTGCCTTCTCCAAAAGAAATGCTCAGAGACTCAGCTGCAGCTTCCTCTGGACAAGCTGAAGTAGGAGATGATGGAGCTGATTCAATAGGATTTGATACCTTCTTCTGTCCAGGACCAATACCATAACCACCATGCAAATTTCTTCTCTCAGCAGCCCTATCCCTGTATGGATATTGGTGCTTTTCCTACAAGAGAATACAATAATTGAAAACCAATAGCTACAAATCTGATAGAAATAATATTACATGTACATGTCCTTTTCACACTGAGGAAACATACTGCTAATGCATTGCGCTCTACTTTGAAAACACCAAATCAAATTAGTATCAAAATTTCTAGGAACTTATTTATTTACTGCCATTGACTGATGCATTCTCAAAAGAGTTCACGACAAATGGATATGCTCCTTTAAAACCTTTTGTATGATTGAATATGTTAAACTGAACACTTAAAGATGAGTTTGAAATGAGCCAATAGGACTAGAAGTTCAGGCCAATTAGTCCAACCATACTAGCTAGATATTAACAAACCAGACCACCTTTCGACTTGATTCACCGCCTACGTGCCCTTTAAGCCAAGTCATTCCGAAGAACACTTGTCCCACAACCCCCCTCCCCTTGGTCTTACTGTGGCTGCTCGCATGGAGTTAGCCAGGGCTTCTTCCTTGAGTCATGTAATGATTGCGCACTTGAAGAAAGAGCTTTACAAGTGGCATTGACCCTTTCATGGCTGGTCAGTCCACACCATGAGCTCCTCCAAATTATAAATACACCCTATCAGTTCACAGGTAAGGGACAACATACTTTCACTACACACTTTCCTACTACCCTTACTAACTTAAGTATTGGAGTGGTCTCCCAGGTACAAAATCTTGGGTCCATCACTCACTGTTTCTCTTGCAGGCCCAATTCTAGCCAAACCAGTTCTTGTTGGTGACAAGATTTAGAAAATCAAGTGCAAAGAAAATTAATTGTGCAATCAAACCAAAAAAATCAATAGAATTTCAGCTCGTTTAGCTTTGTGATCTAGGCAGAGCCCAGCATATGTTAGCTACAAATGGCAAGAATTCCAAATAAAAGTAGAGGCATGTTCCCTGATTACCAACCATGTCATCAAATTTCACCCAATATACAGAACAAGTATGACCTTTAGCAGAATTCAGTACATCTATTGCTACTTATATTAGAGCATCATCATCATCATCATCATCATCACCTTTATCACAAACTAGTTGGGGTCGGCGGTCGATGAACCCAAAGACATCATCCTTTGGGTTCATCTCATAAAAGATAGCTAGTTTTATTAGAGCAACCACACAAAAATCAAGAAACAAAGTAAATAGTATTCATGTACACATTTAGGAGGTGAAATGTGGTCAGGTTCTGACCAAGGAACCAAGAGAACAATCGAGCACCAATGTCAAAAGGGTCTATAGAAGGTTTTACTTGCTCCAATCATGAATATAAAAATTAGTATTATTCTAACAGAGGAGGTTAAGGAAAGTGCTTGGGGTATGTACTATAACAAAGGGAGAGGTTTGATAGGAAAATGTATTAAATGCTGCAAGTTAACAAGTTTACATATGTGGACATGGCAAGATAGGATTTCCCATTAGAAGAGAACACCAAAATTTACAAGAAGGTATATGCACTCAATTTACCTTCTTTAATGCATGGGGATGCTTTGGTGATGCAGAGCCTTCCATGCAAGCATCGTGTCCATCAAGTTTTCGAAGTTGTTGGATTTGCCTATGGATTGACAGCTGAGGAAAGCCCCAATCTTTTGTTGGATTTGAAGAATCATAAGTCAATACAGATGCCAAATATTGTAAGCTAGGTCTCCTCAGTCTATATATCTGGCCTGTGTAAAGGGAAAAGTTATGCAAAATACAGATTTCTCAATCCAGCTTAAAAACCTAAAGGTTCAAATTAGAGCTGCTGACCGCTTAAAATGACAGTTAGACCCAGCACAAACCCAAGGGTCCATTCTTGTTTTCTTAGCTTTTAAAAGCTGATTGTGAAAAATAATTATTTAAAAAGCTTTTGAAAAGTTGAAATTACAGTTTGTTGAATTGAGTTTTGAAAAGCCAAAAGCTGTTATCAAAAGCACCTCAAGAGATGCTTCTTAAAATTAACTGTTTCCAGCTTAGAAAAATGTAAGAAGAACAACTCAAAATAGTTTGCAGCTTGCTCAAAGGTTTAAATCATTAGGCAACTGAAAACAGGCCCAAAATTATACTATAGGCTTGGCACTTGTATCTACTCCAGAATTCACAGTCTGCAAATCTACCCAATGGCTATACTTTGTGTAACCATCTACCGGATAATGAGCCTACTTTCATTTCCTTAAAACAAGCACCACACAGAAACCTTTCCATAATACCTGTTTGATTAGCTGTTTCAGGAATCATTTTGTTTATGTAACTCCTTATGAAACAAGGTTCATTATGTCTACTTCTTGTAAATCAGAAAGGACTGTGAATAATGAGCATAAGACGCTGCTTCTTGCTCTAGGATATACCCAGTTTAAAGGAAAAGATAGCAGTAAAAGGACACTAATTGTAATAGCTAATTCAGCAAGCCACATAAACAACAAAAGGGACTGAACAATCATTAGTTAGATAGATATCAAAAGGAAAACAGAGCTGGAATAGATGCTTTTGTCTTTACAGCTGCAACACGGATGTATTACCATAAAAATACTTCCATATAGAAGAATCAGACGAAAGTGGCTATGAACTAACAAAAATACTGAATCAGACTTTATGGTAAAGGAAATTAGGTCAGAGGTAAACCTGATGTAACTAAAATTAGATCAAGATGAGCTTCACAAATTGGAGCAGTTTTTAGTCGAACCCTGCTTGATGGTACTGATGGATGAAGCTTGGATGAGCCTTTCACCAGCCGTCCCACCAACCTGGTCACCTTACTTTTTCCATCTTTTCTGGTCCCTCTGATCATTACCCAATCCCATAAATCCACTATTTGGAAATCTAGACCAGACTCCTCATTTGCCTCAGTGACTTGACCATATTGTGCCAACCAGTTCTCTTCTTCCCAAGAAGTACCTGTGCAACAACATACAGCTTACAAAACAAATACATCCCTTCACAGTTTTGCTAGAAATTGGCATTCATTCGAATCATTCACAAATCATATAGTCATCGGTATATATTTTAACCGTCCAAAATAGCCTTCTATTTCTCTCTTCAAACTCTTTTTAGTGGATATTTCATCTCCTCGACAACCCCACCAAAAATGGGAAAAAGAAACAGAAACCCACCAAACAATTCAATAGAGAACATGCAGGTTTAGAAAAATAGACAAAAGGAAGCGGCATTGAACTTGAAAGACATTAGAGCTCTCACTTTCTATTGATTAAAATGAGCAAAAATTTCAAAGGAATTTTGGTTCAGAGAGTGATAATATTGTCTGTACCTCTCACAATCTGCTATTTGAATGTACAAAATCATAAATTTCTTTTCAATTTTCCATTTTCTTGTAGGTTCATGAGTAGGGATATAAACCAAAATATGTTATTTTGAGACACAAATTGTTCTAAAGTTTCTGGTATATGAACCTTCATCAGCAATGTTTTGGCCCAAATCAGTTGAGCCAAGATGATCATCAGGAATCCATTCACCTTCTTCCAGTTCGGAAGTATCATTTTCTCCTGCATGTGACAAAGCAGACCTGCTTAAGTTCAGCTGCATTTATACCAGTCCCCCTCTTGAGATAATTACAGGAGTTTTGCAAACCATCTGCTGTAGCATCTAAGAAATCTATACCATTAGTTACCAAAGGCATCATGATGTCAGAAGAAGTGGTAACGGCTTGGTTGGGATACCCCGACAAGAAAAGATCAATTAGTGTGTCTTCAAGCCTGATAAGAAAAAAACATAACTTAAAATAAAATGTAAAGAAAATCAAGATCTGAGCCAAACACCCGTCTCCTACATTCCCGCCCTTCCCACCCAAAAATAAGGGCTGAACTGGTTTACCATTCTGACGGGGGAGGTGGACCTTCTGTTGTTCGATTGTTGATATATTCTAGGTTGTCTGTTCGTAATATTGAGAATCAGTAAAGGTAGTCATCTATTTTTATATACTGCACTAACATGTAAACTCTAAGTGGCTTAACAATAATTATCTTAACTCAAAGATAATTGGAATGAGAATTTTGCTAAGTGTAGCATCTGTGTAATCATGCATTGGCCTAGTTACAATTTTTCAAAATTTGTCAGCATTAATCAAGCTAGTGAGGGGTAAATGGAACACCAACTGCAAAACATTCCACCAGTCAGAGGATTATGTCACACAGACACAAAATTAGATTGCTTTTAAAGGTTTTTTTGATATTCACACAACTTCACCAAAGGAAAAGTGTGAAACCAAAAGTGAAACAACATAGATAAAGTGGAGATGTATAACAGATATTTGGCAAAGTCATGGCAACTATGTTATAGGACAAAGTTTTCCACTATTCCGCCGCCAGACCACTTACTGTTTGTAAGCAATGGATCTTAATAACCAATGATAAAGCCATCAACATAATTCATTTTCCTTGCAAAGTCTACTAAATCTGTATCTAGAAAAGGAAAGTAACAGACTTTTCAAGTGTTATTCTTTAACAAAAATGCCTTATTTCCCCCAACTCACAAAATTGGAATTATCATTTGTTGATGCTTATTTAAGTCTTCTAATAAGTCAGTTAATAAGTTCAAACTCTGCCTGGTGAAGGAAAAACAGGTTTTGCTCACCATAAGCTTAATCCTTATTTGTCTACCTCACCACTCATCCATAAGCTACTATATAAAAACTTTTAATTTTCTGCCAAACATCAAAATAGCATGAGCAAACATTGTTCAACTATCCCCAAGTCGTACTAAAATACAAACATTAAAACAAGTTGTACTAAAATACAAACTTAAACTCGTGCAATCTTAGTGTATCCTCTGAAGATTCAGAATATACAAGCTTAATAATTCACCACTAGTGTGTTCATCAGTAACCTGTTCCAACCCTTTTGTCTGAACCGTTGCAATCGTCTTTAAGACTATCAAAAGACATACTCTGCCTATCCTCAACAAAGTTGTGTGAACCAACCCTTTCACTATCATTGGAAGTTTCACACTGGTCAGCCTAGGAAAATCAAACAAGCTACAATGTCAATAAATCTGAAAATTAAACTAACAACTGAAGTCCCCAAAATATGTAGCAGAATTTAACCTGATTTGAATCGGAACCAAGAAGCACATAGTTCCCATCTTCAAATTCGTAATACAAACCATCTCTACTGCTATAGTACCAACCTTCTTGTTGATTATAATAAAAACCAGTGCTGCATCAAAGCATCAACAACAAGAACTTAACAGACCCATCGAAATTAAAAAAAAAAAAAATAGTCCTCCATAATAGCACGAAAGAAGAACTGGGTACCAATTATTTACTCATCAACACTCAGAACTATTAAAAAAAAAAAAAACACACACACACACACACACAGAACACAATAGTGTATATTTAGGGGGCATGATGTGGATCGTCTGTAGAAGAAAAATTAGAGGAAGAAAACCTAAATCGCAAATACAGATTGAGTAAAAAGTTTAAAGAACTAAGAGGAAAACCTGGAGTGGTAATAAAGCTGAGAATTTTCATCCCATTCGAAGTTACAATCAGTAATGGGCTCGTGGTGGTGGTGGTGTTGGGTGTCGAGTTCGTTTGTTCCCGCCATTTACCGGGCCGGGTTCGCTTCTCCCACATTCTTTGTACAAGCTGCTGGAGAATATATAACGAATGTAGTGCACGTGATGCACACGTGCCTCAAACTCTATCCCCTCCCGTCCTCCTTGCCAATGCATTTGGGTACAAAGATAAAGGTAGAGATAGTCAGATTGGATTATTCTATTTGAGTGTTGTACAATGATTTGATAGTTTTTTTTTTTTTTTTATGGGGTTATGTGTTTCACTATTGTTTTGGGCGCAGTCTCTTCAAGCATACGGTAGTAGTTCGGTAGCCAAACTATTCAACACTTGCGGCAGTAGTCTAGTTACTACACTATTCAATGTTTGCGGAATCATCACGAACTATGTAGGAAGAGAGTTAGGTTTCAAGTGTTCAGTTTCTTTTTTCACATGCAATTGGTGGTACCCACTCTAACGTCAATGTTCTCCCAATCGGAAATGTTTTAGTTTTAGTTTTTAGTTTTTAGTTTTTAGTTTTTAGTTTTTTTAGTTTTAGTGTCAGTGTATTGTCCCTACTTGGTAGGGTGCATTTTTCCGATTTTGTCCGGTGTTTTATTTTATTTTGTACTCATTTCGAAGGTGTTTTCTTTTGTCAAGGGGTATTTCTTTTGTCTTTGGTAGTATTATTATTTTTCCCGATTTAGTCGGGCGTACTCCTCCTTAATGGAGGTGCATATCTTCATGGGGTTAATTTTATCCACCACTATGAAGCTCATTTAGCCCTCTTGGCTATGTATATTTTGCCATTCGGCTTGGTAATATAACTACTATTTGGGGAAAAAAAAATACGAGAGGATGTAATGGTTGATGTGTTGATTGATTTAAGTTTCATTTGGATTGTATTTTATTTGAGAAAAGTTATATTGGAATATGTGAAAATTTTAGTGGGTATTTTTTGATAGAAAAAATATTTTTGAGGAAAAAATAGAAGAATTTTTTTTATTAAATTATGTGAGAGGAATTTGAGTGGGAAAATTTAAAATTTAAAATAAAAATATATTTGGTTGTTTTATTTTTGTTTAAGAAAAGTTAACTTTTTATAAATAAAAATCTTGTCCAAACAAAGCATATGCATATAGTTTAGAAAGTGTAAGGAATTTTTTTTTAAAAAATAACACATCATTGAGGTAAGTTTGGAATTTATTTGTTGAATGAATTTCGGTTAGACAAATTTTGAATTTTTTATCTCTATTTACTCTTTTTCCTTTGGCATTTCTCTAAATTCACATTGCAAAACTCTTTCCTTCTTCCTAACTTATTCTCTAAATCTCTATAATGAGGAAGGCACTCTTTTTTCCTTTTCCTTTTTGTATTGTTCTTATACAATAGGTTTTTGTATTCCTTTATGGAGGTATCTTTCCCCCTATTTGTGGGAGGTTTGGGATCCTTTTTTGGAATTTTATTTACAATTTTAGTTCTCAGAGTTTTGTGTTCCAAGTCTAATTTTATTTTGTTGCTTATCCTTGCTATATTATTATTGTCATTGCGCTAATGTGTATTCTGTTACTATGCCATTGCTCCACATATGTTTATTGTTGCTATAAGAGTGCTGTTGGTAGTGAAGGTTGGTGTTGTGCCATGGTGTGGTGATTTTAGTGGTGTGTTTTCTGTTAAATCTTAAACTTTATGATGTAAACATAAGGCAGGATCTTTGAATCAATAATTATCACAAACTATTACGTCATAAGGATTGTGTACCTAATGTGGAAGACATAATTTTTGAGAATAAATTGAGAAATACCACCACTTACTATCAAAATTGGTTTATCTCTCTTAACCATTTTTCTATCACAAACCGTTTTGATGGAGAAGGTTTTTGAGTTCTGTGTTTGTAACCTTAATGGGCAAAAAGATGACTAATTTATATATCTTTAGCCTTTAATTTGGTATGTCCATCAAATATTCAAATAAACGGTTAAAATTTGTTCCACTATTAAATAGGTAGTATGAGCCAATTAGAAAACTGTAATAAAGTCCAACAATTCAAGTCACATTCTAACATTCTGAGTTTTTTCCAAAAAAATTGATAAAAAAAATAATTATTAAATAAATATTGATGTTAAAATTTTTCTTACATTTATATGGAAATCAATATTCAAAATATCGATTTTGAAGTCAATATTTGAGATATCGACTTCAAAGTCGCTATTTAGAATAGCGACTTTGAAGTCAATATCTCAAATATCGACTTTAGTTAAAACGTAAAAAAAAAAAAAAAACTCAAAGTCAGAGTTTTCTCTATTTCACTCAATTTTTCTTCCTTCCAACCGCAACCCTCCATTTTCTTCTTCCTTTGTCTTCCATCTCCTCCCAGTCGCTGACCTCTCTCTCTTCCATACTCGTCCATTTTTCTTTCTTCCTTCCTTTTTTTCTTCTTTCCTCCCCTCTCCCATTTTTCTTCCTCTTCCAGTCACAGTCGCCCCCCCTCCCCCCCATTCTTGTTTCCCTACCCCCCAATTTTGTGGCTTACTTTTTTGCCCTCATCCCAACCCCCCGCCCCTTCCTTCCCCACTCGCCAAAGCGGTGTTGAGTCTGTTGACCACCACCCCCCTCCCTCCCTCCCTCCCTCCCTAATAATTGAAAAGGCTGGCATTGCCCATAAGATTGACTTCAGAGAAAGCCCTACTTTGCCTGTTTTGGATCAGTTGATTGAGGTGGTAATGCCCACCCATACCCCACAATCAATACTTTCCATGTTGATCAAACTTCCTTTAAGTGATGGCGTTGGGTAGATATATATATATATGCTCTCCCGAAACCGACTTTTTTTTCTTTGTATTCAATGTATTTCATTTCCTTGACATTGGCTACATTTCTGTAACTCTCAATTTGGCTATGGTTGTGCTTGTTGGATTTGAGTAATTGTGATGATGAAAATGAAGATGAAGATGGTATTGATAAAGAGGTGGGAGGATGAAACTGGTGTGGCCATGGAGATGTGCCCATTTGTTGTGCTTGTTGGAAGAGGACTATTGGAAGGCATTTTTTTTTAAAAACTAAATTCAAATGTATATACTTGATTGGCTTCTGTTCTGGGGAAGCAGATTTTTTTTTTGTGAGAAGAAACAATCTTTTTTGTTTATTTTTTCTTGTTTCCTTCCATTTTTGATTGGCTATGGTTTTTTCGTAGTCTTTGTAAATTTTGTCATTGTACAGCATAAGCAATCCATGTTTTTGGTTGGTTTGAGTTGAAAACAATGCTCTTTCGTCTAGTTTGACTTCATTGCTTCCTTGCTGTTCTTCTTCTTCTTTATTCTTTAATTTTGCCAAAAACACCTAGCAATACTAGAGAAAAAGTAGATGCTGCATAGCTTCAGAAAGTTGCAGAAAATATGGGGAATCAGTGGCCATGAAAAAGGCAATGGTGTTTCCTGCGCTGGATTTCGCCTACGCCATAAGCTAGTGTCGTTTTCCTCTTATAAGAAAAATAATTTTTTTTAAAAAAAAGCTCTGAAGTTGATATCCTGGATATCAACTTCAAAGGCGCTGTCCTGAATACCGACTCTGAAGTCGATATCCAGGATATTGACTTCAGAGTTGGTATTCACAATATCAATTTCAATATTTTTGGAATCCTTTCCACAATACTAATATTTATTTAATTTTTTTTTTAAAAAAACATATTTCAATATTTTGCTCCTAACATTCTCCCACTTGCCCCGATATCTCAACTTTAATTTAATAGTGTAAACATTAAGTGCACAAAAAAAAAATCTCTTGAATATCTTCATAATTTACCTCAACATAATAAATCAAATAATGATCCATACCAGGATTACTTTGATATTTGCCCAATATTCCGACCATGAAACTTATATCGGGTCTTGTGCATGTGATAACCCTATTTTATATAGGGTATTCTTATTAATCTTGGTTAGAAATTGGCTTCTGTTTTGATTTGTTTTACCTATTTTGGCCGAAGTTTCCTTTGATTTTATGATCACTGAGTTATCTAATATTTTTTAGAACTTTTGAGTTCAATCCTGAATTTTCTTTTAATTTAAAAATCAAATGACTAACCAATTATCTTGCAAAAATATACATGGACTATTTTGTCACTTTATTGTCAAAAGCCAAACGTAAAAAAAAAAAAAAAGGAAAAGAAGAAGCTGCGGCCAAAGGAGAAAAAGACAAGAAAGAGCTGCACAAGGGAGAAGGCAGTCAAATGTCCAAGTCAAACAATTCAAGGAGAAAACAGTTAATTTGAGACAAAATTTGTTTGAGTCTTCAGCCCCACACAAACAAAACAAACTTGCTTGACCAAAGAAAGCTTATCAATGGTTTAGGTAGGAGAACAAAAGCTTTGGCTGCTATTTTCAAATTTGGCCAAATTGCTTCAGTCGCACAACAAAAGACAAAGAAGACTTCTTCAGTCGTAAGAAAACAAAAGTTGTACAAGAAACAAAAGACGCTGTAATTAGAAAATAAAAGAGCCATGATGCAATTGGGAAATAGAAGACACCCGCAATTTGGAAGAAAAAAAAAGGAAGAAAAAAAAAGGAAGAATTCGTGAAACAAGGAAACAAAAGAAGAAGCCGAGTATAGGAAGGAAATAGCAGTCGTACTGCAATTAGGAAATAAAATATGATTGGAATTGAAAGACAAGAAAGGGTGCAGCCGCTCTTGAAAAACTATAAAAACCCAATTGAAGAAGACAAGGGAGCAGCACGTTCTTTTCTTTTCTTTCTTTTCTTTCATTAGTTTAGAAGCAGCTACCTAACTTTGGGTTTGCAGAATTCTGAAGAGGCAGCCGCCATTGGTTTTCTTCTTGGAACAAACATTCTTGTTTTTCTTTCTTTTCTTCAGCAATTTCAGCTACCAATCATTTTTTTCCCTGAGTTCTGGACGTTGTCCTTTTCTTCTTTTCTTCTTGTCTTTAGTTTTAGTTTTAGTCTTTTCTCATATTAATTTTTTTTTTCGGTAGTCACCATCCTTTTCCCTTGGAACCTCACGTATGTCCTTTGCTTCTTGTTTTTTGTTTTAGTTTTGCTTTAAGAACTAATACAAAAAGCAGCTGCTAGTTGTTTTGTTGTTGGTCTTTCACATCTTGCACATCCAGCCCTTTGTTTTTTGTTTATCTTTAGTTTATTTTAGTAAGGTGGGCAACAAGCTATCGACAGAAAATTGGTGCAGAAAATTCTTCAGCAATAGAGAGACAACAATCGGCCGGCTTCTTTTTTTTTGTTTTTTTTTATACTGTGTATTTTGAGAGCTTGTTGTTTTGATTTCTTGTGTTTTGTTATGAACTTCTAGTTGTGTTTTATTTTTAATTACCAAATACTTTATATATTTTTTGTTTATTGAATATTATTTATTTTAATTTTAGTTATGTCTACTTTTATTCTTATTGTTATTAAAAATTTTATTATGTTATAATTTTCTTTTGTTAGAGTTTAGATGGATGTTAACCATGAATAATTGATTTTTAAGACTTGTTCATGCAAACCGTATTTCAATTATGAGTTTAATATTATGCTCTTAATGCTTTTAGGTGATTGGCCACCACCGATTGATTTTTGATGCTTATTTGATATCATGTGGAGATGACATACATGTGCTCATGTGATATTAGACCGTGAATTCAATTTAGACGGTAATAATCTAGGTTGTTCATGTGGTTTCGATAGTAGGACTAAGTCATGGCTACTTAGATTGAATCCAGAAATTTTCATGGTTCCTAATGCATTTAGAAATCTAAATTCACCTAGACCAAGAGTGAGTTGATTGTAATTTAAATAGGGTTATTAGACCGATGTCGGCTATTAATCTACATTAGGGAAATTTCACCATCATAAATTGAAAATTAAATTAATTGCATGACAAGTCAAGAGAGTTAATTAGGATTGATTAAGTGAAATCAAAGACTCTAATATCTTAATTGATTTGGTAAATTTTTAGTATTTTTCGTTGTTATAAATTTTTCCTTCTTTGTTAGTTTATTTAAATCACCATAAAAAAATTTGATTGGTTAGCTTTGTTTTTTTAATTAATCATGTTGGTAAGTAATTGATTAGATTTGATCCTTGTGGAAACAATATTCTACTTACCTCTTTATTACTTGTTGATATTGTACGTTTGCAATTCACTGAGCAGCATGTTTGCAAATACATCAAACTGCCAACAATAGAAGCATACAGAATAGATTCCATTTCTTTATGTTCCACATCATTCTTTAGACATTGCATAAGACTAAATTTGTTGCCTTTTTGTATTAGGACAACTCTTGCAGAACATTTGTTTATATTAAATCTCTCAATAATTCTTTTGATATATTCTTTTTGAGACAATCCTACCAATTTTGTGATCTATCTCAGAATATTGAAATTCCTATCACAAAGGATGCCTTTTCCATATCTTTCATTTCAAAATTCTTAGAGAGAAATTCTTTAATCTTATGCAACATGCCTAAATCATTAGCAGCAAGTAGAATGTCATCAACATATAGGATTAGAAATACAAACTTACTCCCACTGCTAAATACACCGATCAACAGTGTTTTTTTTTTCAAAACCAAAAGATGTTATGATGCCATTAAACTTAATATACTATTGTTGGGAAGCTTGTTTAAGTCTATATATTGATTTCTTAAGTTTACACATCATGTGACCCTTTCCTTTTATGGAAAAACCTTCAAGTTGATCCATATAAACTTCATCCTCAAGATCTCCATTCAGAAAGGTAGTTTTCACATCCATTTGATATAGCTCTAAATCATATTGAGCCGCTAATGCCATAATTATTCTCAATGAGTCTTTATTTGAAACGGGTGAAAAAGTCTCTTTATAATCAACGCCATCCTTTTGAGTATAACCCTTGGCAACAAGTCTGGCTTTATATCGTTCAATATTGCCGTTCGAATCGTGTTTGGTCTTAAAGATCCATTTGCATCCTACTTGTTTAGATTCTTCTGGCAAATCAATGAGATCTCAAACTTTGTTCTGTGTCATTGAATTCAACTCATCTTTCATGGCATCAATCCAAGACTTATAACTTTTTATGGCTTGTGAAAATGAAATAGGATTCTCATAAATACCATAACCAAATTCTGACTCTTGCAAATAAACCACATAGTCATTAGAAATAGTTGACATTTTTGTCCTTATAAGTTTATTCAAAGCTACTCCATGTGGTTCATTAATGTCAGTTGGTTGTAAGTTAGTTTCTTTATGAGGTGCTGCTTCATTTAAATATTGCCTAGGATCATTTTACTCTTCCAATATTTGGCTCACATTTGATGAAGATGTGGATATTGGAACATTTATGGGTGATGGAACATTAACCCCTTACTTCATTAATATCCACAATATTTTTTTCAGCACTCTCACTAACTTCTCCATTTTCAATAAATTTGGCATTAGCAGTTTCAATAATTCTTGGACTATAGTTTGGACAATAAAACCTATACCTTTTAGATTTCTCTGGGTAACCAATAAAGTAACCACTAACCGTTCGAGAATTTAATTTCCTTTCATGTGGATTATAAACTTGTGCTTCTGCTATGCAACCTCAAACATGCAGGTGCCTCAAATTAGATTTTCTTCTAGTTCATAACTCGAAAGGAGTTTCATGAACTGCCTTACTAGAAATCCTATTTAGCAAATATAAAGTAGTTTTTAGAACATGCATCCACAATATTTTGGGTAATGAGGAATTACTCATTATACTTCTAACCATATCCATTAATGTCCTATTACATTTTTCTGCCACACCATTTTGTTGAGGTGTGTTTGGCATAGTATATTATGGACATATGCCATGTTTCTCGAGGAACTTTGCAAATGGACCTAAACATTGTTCTGATTCATTATATTTTCCATAATACTCACCATCTCCATCAGACTGTACAATTTTCACTTTTCTATCTAATTGCTTTTTAACCTCCTTTATAAACACCTCAAGGGCATTTATGTCATGAGATTTTTCATTAAACAAATAGATATATCCATAACGTGAAAAATCATTTATAAAGGTGGTAAAATACTTTTCCCTCACCAATGGATGGAACATCAAAATATCCACATATATCAGAGTATATAATTTCAAGGAGTTGAGTACTTATTGTGGCTCATTTCTTGCTATGTTTGGTTTGCTTTTTCTTAATGCAATCCACACATATGCCAAGATCAGTAAAATCTAATTTCGGAAGAATTTCATTCTTTACCAATCTTTTTAATCTTTCTTTGGATACATGACCAAAACGCTTATGCCACAAGTAAGCGGAATTATCATTCATTATGCTATGTTTAATTCCAACATTATGATAAACAGAAAATAGAGATTCTGAAAAATTAACATCAAGTTTCAATTTATATAAATCATTCATAAGAATTCCATAATCAATAATGGAATTATGTTTACATAAATTGAAACAACCATGTCCAAACTTAAGAGTAAACCCACTTTCATCAAGCTTTGAAACAGAAACCAAGTTTCTAGAAATTGAAGGTACATAGAGAGTTTGCATTAGATCCAAGTGGTAACCAGTATCTAACACTAAACGATAAGTCCCTATGCCTTCAATTTGGACCTTCTACGGTTTTTCATGAATAAAAAACTCTCAGTTGGGTTTATAGTTTGGATTGTAAGGAATCCCTTTCTTAAATTGGAAATATGAGTAGTAGCACTAGAATCAAACCACCAAGTATATGAAGGAACTTTAGTTAAGTTTTGTTTGGAATATACAAAATGTTAGATGTACCTTTCTTTTTGAACCAAACTTTTATTTGGACAATCTTTACGATAATGTCCTTCTTTCTTACAGAGGTGACACTTATCTATCTTTCATTCCTTCTTATCATCATTAATAGTAACCTATGTCACTTTAACAGGTACTTGTTTAAATTTTTTGGCTTTTGGTTTATGAATCTTATTAGTTCCTTGACTCACAAGGTTAACTGAATGAACTCCTTGATTCTTTAGTCTCATTTCCTTTTGAATTAGCATACTAGACAATTCATTAATATTCCATTTGTCTTTAATAGTGTTGTAATTAATTTGAAAAGGTCCATATTCAGGAGGTAATGAGTTCATAATGAACTGCACTCAGAGAAATTCAAACCATTAAACACAATAACAGAAGAAGCATATGAATGGAGAGACATAGCTGCAAATAAATAAATGCTCAATAAATTATCGGATTCAAATCATTAAACATTTAAAAATATTGCAAGCTTCCTTTGGGTAAGTTCAACAATATATTATCATAAACTTAATGCCATGCAAATTTTATTAGATAATCAAACAAGTCTCATCAAATAAAATAATATCTTTGGATACACAAAATGTTTGACAAGCAAATTGATTATTATTCATAATGTTTATTAGTCATAAAAAAATTAATTTTACCTTTGGGTAAAATTCTAAAATTCTATCAACTAATAAACGTCACTTATTCATATAATTACAATAATAGGCATGAACATAATAAATGACTATAATTTACTACATGATAAAATTTTTTAATTAATTAGTTTGGCCACTTTGGTGACTAACAAACTAATCATTTATAGTAATATCATGTGTAAATCTAACAAGTTAAGGGAATTTTAACATTAATATTCCCAAAATCATAATATGACAAGAAAATAAAATATCTCATAATATTTCATAAAAGAAATAAAAACAGAATAAATAACATAATTACCATAAATTGTAGTATTAATAAAATATGGCCATCCAATTTTATTTCTTGTCGTTGTAGTACATAAATTACGACAAATTTAATTGTCTCATGAGTATTAGCTATAGTCCGATTGTTAAGTTGCTTAGCTTTCACTCAAGAGACTTGGGTCTAACGTGCGGCCGTCTTTGGTTTTTGAAGAAAATAATCACAGAAAATAACGTGCAGCCCTTATGGATGGAAACTTTTCTTTGGTTTCCAATTTTTTCGATTTTCAAACAATCACATAACTAGACCATAAACGGACGACCATGAAGATTTTTCATCAAAATCATAAATAACCTTTTCTTTGGTTTCCAATTTTTTTGATTTTCAAACAATCACATAGCTAGATCATGAGCGAACAACCATGAAGATTCTTCATCAAAATCAAAATCGTAAATAACACTTACGATACCACATGTTAAATCTTAAACTTCATGATGTAAACATAAGGTAGGATCTTTGAATAAATAATTTATCACAAACAATTAAGTCATAAAATTACTGTACCTAATGCGAAGACATAATTTTTTAGAACAGATTGAGAAATGCCACCACTTGCTGTCAAAATTAGTTTCTCTCTTAATGCTTCTTTCTATTACAGACTGTTTTGATGGAGAAGGTTTTTGAGTTTTATGTCTGTAACCCTAATGGGCAGAGAGATGACCAATTTATGTATCTTTAGCCTTTAATTTGGTACGTCCATCAAATACCAAAAGCGGTTGAGATTTGTTCCACTATTAAATAGGTAGTATGAACCACTTAGAAGCGTAATTAAACCCAACAATTCAGACCATATTCTAACATTTTCATGACAGAAAAAATACGAAAATGCTAAAGTTCTCGTTGGTTAAGTTCTTTGGTTTAGTAACTACAAGAGAGAATTTTTATTGAGTTTTAGCTGTTAAAACTAAATGAATTTTTGTTCAGTTTTCGCTAAAAATAGCAAAGTTCTAAGTTTTAGTTTATATCAAAGAAAAAGTAGAGCTCTAATTCAAGGGAAATTTTTTTTTGACTAGATCTATCAAATTGCACGATACCTAGTTTTTTTCTTGTCAACTACATGAACAAAAGCGATTGGATAAGAACAAAATCTCTTATAATAAGAAAACTAACCTTTTCTTTGGTTTTAATTTTTTTGGTTTTCAAACATCCACATATTTAGATCATGGCGAACAACCGCGAAGATTCTTCATCAAAATCAAAATAAGTAAATAACCTGATACGTGCCACATATTTAAATCTTAAACTTCGCGATGTAAACATAGGTAGGATCTTTGAATAAATAATTTTACTCACAAACAATTAAGTCATAAGAATTACGTACCTGTCACGGAAGACATAATTTTTAGAGAGCAAGTTGAGAAATGCCACCACTTCTTTATCAGGTAAGTTCTCTCTTAATGCACTTCTTTACAATACAATTTGTTTTGATGGAAGGTTTTGATTTATATGCCTTAACCTAATGGGCAGAGAGATGACAATTTATGTATCTTTGCTTTAATTTAGTCACGTCCATCAAATACCCAAAGAAAGCGGTTGAGATTTGTTCCTTTATTAAATAGGTAGTACTGAACCGCCAGAAAGCTATCATTCGACCCAGCAATTAGAGACCATATTCTAACATTTTCATGACGGAAAAAATACGAAAATGCTGATCATCACTTTGATCATTTTCTAAAAGTAGCAAAGTTCTAACGGTTTTAGTATATCGATAGTAACGTCTGGTGTTCAAGAAATTTTTTTTGACTAGATCTATAAATTGCTGCACGATACCTAGTTTTTCTTGTTCCATTAACTACATAAACAAAATGATTGGATAAGAACAAAATTTTATAATGAAAACTAACCATAGTTTTTACCCGAGCATAGCGAGTTAGTGGCTTTGAGTGATGTGGGGAAAATATCCATATGGCCCAAGAACTTCTTAACCACTACAACCGGAAAAGAGTTTCACCCAGATGCGTGACCAAGGTGGATCTCAAGAAAGCCTATGACTCAGTCAGTTGGACGTTCTTGCACAAGATACTCACTGGACTTGGGTTCCCGACGAGATTTATTGGGTGGATCATGGAGTGTGTTTCTACCACCTCTTATTCTATCCAAATAATGGTGATATCCATGGAAAATTTGAGGGCCGAAAAGGACTAAGGCAGGGGGATCCAATCTCCCCTTACTTGTTTGTCACCTGTATGAAATACCTGTCGTGGCTACTCAAGAGAGCTACTATGGAGTCGGACTTTAACTATCACCCGCACATGCGACTTTCAAAATTACAAATTTAGTGTATCGGATGACTTGATGATATTCTCATGGGGATAGAACTTCTGTCCAGATTATATGGGAGTGCCTGAATGAATTTGGTGCAGTGGCTGGTCTCAGGACAAACATCCGTAAGTCCAATATCTTTATGGCAGGTGTGAACGAAAGGGAGATGGAAGAGATTCTAGGGTGGCGGATCCCTAAAGTGACGCTCTCAGCGCTATTTAGGAATCCCACTAGCCGCAGCTTGGCTCAAAGTTATACATTACGCCCCATTTATGGAAAAGATCATTTGCCGATGATTGGTGGAATGCTTCATCACTCTCTACTGGTCGATTGGAGCTTATCGATCCGGCCCTGCAAGGTATTAATCGCTTTGGCTCTCGGCCTTCCATGCAGCTTGATCCTTGAAGGTCACAAAGCGTCAGGTAGGAATTTCTTATGGGATAGAGGAAACCTCTCGTAGCATGGCATGACCTAACCCTTCCCAGGAAGAGGAGGCCTAGGCCCGGGATACGGAGCTTGAATGCAACCTCTTGGCAAAGGTACTATGGAACATCCATAGTAAAAAGGATTATTTGTGGGTAAGGTGGGTTCATCATACGTGCTTACCCTACGGAGAGACAATCCGAGCTTAGCACCTAGAAGGATACTTCAAAGATCGATGAAGCGCCTTCTACGTATCAGAGATATCTTAGTGCAGAAGGAAGGATCAATTCAAGGTGCAATTGATAGGATAGCAAAGCTACATGAGAAGGCATTGGGCCCGTTGGCTTATAACTATTTCAGACGCCGAGCACAAAAAGTTATGTGGACGAAGCTAGTGTTGAATGCCTATACACCTCCTAAGTTCTCATTTATCTTGT
Source organism: Gynochthodes officinalis (assembly GCA_020080225.1). Classification (NCBI taxonomy): domain Eukaryota; kingdom Viridiplantae; phylum Streptophyta; class Magnoliopsida; order Gentianales; family Rubiaceae; genus Gynochthodes; species Gynochthodes officinalis. Next base: position 156,710 of record JAIQDA010000012.1, read on the forward strand.
GGTTGGCTATCAGAGGAAGGCTTCTCACGAAAGACCGATTAGGTTTTTTGGATATCCACCCAATTTGTGGCTTATGCCATGAGGAGGTGGAAACGGTGAGGCACCTATTTTTCAAGTGTCCATTTTCTACAGCTATCTGGAAAGCAATTAAGGACTGGTGTGGGGTAAGACGGGAGATGAATACTTTATCAGTTGCGCTCAAGTGGACAATAAGGGCTCGAGGGACAACCTGGATAAGTCGAAGGAAGAGGATGGCCTTGGTCTGCACCGTGTATTACATATGGTTGGCACGAAACCGATTGCATTTTGAGGGACGGGTCCCAGTTCACCGAGACGTTGTACATAGGATCATGACACAGGTGTACAAGGTGGGCCACGCATTGTACCCCGAGTGTCAGGATCTTATAAGATGACATGTAAGCTAGTTAGCTTGTTTGTATTGGCTAGGTTACTAGCATAGATCGGGTTTATACTTACCTGGGGATGCCCAGTGATTTTGTAAATCTCAGTTTTGATCAATAGTAATTTTTTACATTTGATCAAAAAAAAGAAAACTAACCATAGTTTATTAAAGTATATGTATGCGTGTGTATATATAGACACCCATAAAATTCCATTTCAAATTTTATTAAACATTAAAGAGAATTAATTCCTAACATAAAATTAACCTTCTCATAAACAAACTGAAGTGATAGAAAACAAAACTAGCAATATTACATGCTGATTTTCACATTTGGTGTAATTTCATCCTTCAAACCCTTAGGGAGCAATAAACAAACACTTTTGCCCCAGAATGTGTGAGAGCCTGAAATTAAGGAACCATATTCACAACTTTAACAATTCCATTTCTATTGGTCCCTTTTTCTCCCTTTTTTTTGAATATGAAAACACCAATTGCATTTATCATTTGGCAGAATAGTTTGGCAAAAATTATATAACTAAAAGATTGTATATCCAGAAAATGGTCCCACGAAAATACATTCATAGCTTCTAAAGCATCATCAACAATATTGTGAACATTCATGGCTACAGCATGAGCCACACAGTCACATTGTACATTCGAGGAAGTAAATTCAATTGGTTCACTTGATCAGTTGATCTTCACTTCCCCTTGCCTTTCCAATTTACAAGTTCCTTCACTTTTTGCCATGCACTTTTTTCCCCCTTAGCATCATCTGAAGCTTCAATTGTTTTTTCAATTGCTTTTTTGCCCATCTCAGAAATTACCTTAACAACCAAAAAAAGATCCACAAAAGTTTTAATAATAGAGAAAAAAATAATGATATTAACACTCTATTTCATATAATTAATATTTTTTTTTAATTTTAGAAGATACCATTAGTTACGATATCTGTATTTTTAACAAAGAATAAAGAGTACTAACTTACAAAAAATAAAGATTAAATCACAAATTTAGTCCTTTACATTTGGGCTAAAGTTCTTTTTAGTCCTTTAGATTTAAAACGGTTCTTTTTCGTCCTTTAGATTTATAAAATTGTCATTTTTAAACTAATGACCGGCAGTAGCTCATTTCCCCGGTTAAATGACACGCTGACTTATATTGGAGGGGGTACTTTGGGAATAGGCAATTTAACATCTTCTTCTTGCTTTTTTTGCAGAGAAAATAGCAGTGAAAGTTCAATTAGTTCATAGAGATTTACAAACAAGAAAAACGACGACAACCACAAGTTAAAAATCGAGCTTGGAAAAAGTGAAATAACCAAGAAGGAGGCAACAAGTGTGCTGTTATTGTGGGAAGGCAGCCATTACTAGGACTTCTTGGACAATTGCAAACCTCGGAAGAAGATTCTATGGTTGTGAAGACTATGAGGTAAGTTAATCATATTGTAGCGGCAAAAATTTATGTGAGAACCATCACTCATGCAAGCTATTGTGGATGTAGAGCACAAATGGGTGTGGATTTTTCCGCTGGTGCGAGGGGATGTGTGGTAGGTGCGAAAGATCAAATGATATTATTGGTGCCTTATTAACTAATATTCGCGAGCCAGAAGCAGAAAGTGCAAGGGCGAAGAAAAAAACCCGTTTGCTGAAAATTGCACTTTGGGTGGCAGTCACAATGATTGTCATGAAAAAACCCTAAGGCTATGAAATGTTGTAGTTTATGTTGACCGGCTTAAGTAGTAGTTGCAAATGTATGTTTTGAAGTATGGAAGGGAACCAAATTCAATATGTTGTTGCTTTTCTTTTCGAAAGCTAGTGTTTTGGCATTTGATGTGAGTCCAATTTGCGAAAACGTATTATGGTGGTCTGGCATATGTTGCGGCATTTCATTCATTTCATTCCAACACACGAGGACAAAATCAGTATGTCATGAAGTAATAGTTCTTAGTCAAAATGGGAGTAATAAAACAACAGCAATGCACTATACAATGTTCATAAAATCTAGCTTAACTTACAATGTTCATAAAATCTCACCAAATGCCAAAATAATTTGCCAAACCAGAATAAAACTACTATGCAGTACACAATGTTCAGAAATTCCAGGTTAACCTAGATAAATGCCAATAATTTGCCAAACCAGAATAAAACAATATTCCATCAAATGCCAATACTTTACCAAACCAGAATAAAACAATGGCAATACTTTGCCAAACCAGAATAAAACAATAAAAACATTCTACCAAATGCCAAACCAGATGGCAAACCAAACCAGATTAAAACAACAATGCAGTATACAATGTTCATAAATTCCATCTTAACCTATAAAAATCCAATACTTTCCCAAAATAGTGCATAAAATGGTCCATTACACAGCAAATGTGTCTGATATATATCACAACTTGTCCAACAACATTTACACAAGAATCCAGTACACAATTGTGCAACCCATTCACTTGAACCACAATTATCACATTTAGTTTCCAATTACCATTGACAGCCACTAGCCTAATATATAAACAAAAACAAAGGGCTACAAAAATGGCACAAAAGTTGCAAAATGTTGACAAAAGATGGCAGTGTCTCTCTATCTATTAGACCGAGACAATGATGCAAACTGTCTCTGCACTTCATCTGTTATGGCCTCTTTGTTGCACAAACGCATTTGAGGCTTCCTTCTCTGCAAGGCAATGACCAAGAAACAGTTTACACACAAGTAGGGTAATAAAATGGTTAGGGACCAAAATAAACAGTATTAGAGTTTAGGTTAGTACCCTAAATGTTGTAGCCGATGTATATGACTGTTGTGTGGGGATTGAAGGACGAGGATCTGAATTTGTTGGATGTGAAGTAGGGAACACATTACCACCACTAGCTTGGGACGTTTGACCAGATGTGGGGGCAGTTTGGGAATTTTCATGGGAAGCATCATCCTCGGCATGCATCATTCGTTTGTTGGGGCATCTCCGGCTATTGTGGCCCAGCTGTTTGCAAATCTTGCATGTGTACGTCATTTGTCCGGTCCATGTCAGCTTTTGCACATCGGTGCCCTTTCTCTTCACATGCAATGTCTCCCATCGGTCCTTTTTTCTGGCCTTTTTAGGGCGTCCAGGTAATTTAATATCTAATGGGGGAAGCACCTTTCCTCTGTTGACTGTTTCTCACATATGTTGTCCATTTATTGGGTAAACAACATGCTCATACGCTTTCATATATATCTCCGTATGATAGCAGCGGTCAATAAATGCTTCTGGCGCTTCTTTGGTTTTTACGATTGCGCTAACTGCATGGGGGCACGGGATTCCAGTCAGCTCTCACCTTCGGCAGCTACATGTCCTATTCCGTAGATCAACCGTGAATTGGTCTCCATACATGCACCGCATTTCGTACACTAGTTCCCCAGCATGTGTCGCAATACATTCACAAGACTTTTGTTTTATGCGTTCCAGTTTTTGTTGGATCTTGGGGCACACACTCCTGCTGAAAGCTGCAATCTTTGTCCTTTTAGTCTCTATTCAGACCATTATGTAAAATCTAATTGACTCTAGCATGGACAGTATTGGCTTCTCCCAAGCATCTAGTAGGACCCTGTTAAAACACTCACAAATGTTGTTAACAAGTATATCACATTTGCTTGATGTTCTAAAAAAGGACCTACTCCAATGTTTAGGAGTAGTGTGCTCTCTAACCCATTTATACGCTTCTTCATCCCTCTCCTTTATTTTCTCCATTTCAGCCACAAAGCGGTTGGTGTATGAAGCCTTTGCTGCAGCCCATACTGCATCATATAGGGCTAAACTACCATGAACCTTTTTAAAATTCTGAAGCATGTGCCAGATGCACATTCTATGCTCACTTCCCGGCAATAACTCTGCAATTGCATTGGATAGGCCCTGTGGTGCAAAAATAGTAGAACATTAGTCATTTTATGTGACTAAAATGTTGGAAAAAAAATTCACGGGTAAGAAAGAAATACTACCTTTTGTTTGTCGGTTATAAACGTCCAAGCACTCGGATCCCCAATGTTCAAGTCTTGTATGAGTTCGCTCAAGAACCATTTCCGAGTTACTTTGTTCTCTATCTCAACTACTGCAACACATATTGGAAATATCTGGTTGTTTGGGTCGAGGCCTACGGCTGTGAGCATTATTCCTTTATGAGGACCCTTTAAATGGCAGCTATCCAAACCAATCAAAGGCCGACATGCAGCTGTGAACCCTTTTTTGCAAGCTAAAAGACAATAGTACATTCGTTGGAAAACTTCATTGCCATCCTCATTTTCATTGGTCTTGATGAAGATATTTGAGCCTGGGTTTGCTCTGCAAACTTCTTGGCAATAATCATACAGTTTATTGTACTGCTTGATGTAGTTGCCTTCAATTTCTTGCACCGCTTTTTTCTTCGCCATTCGGGCTTTGCTTTTGGAGATACTAATGTTCAGATCCGAGTGAACTTTTTGCACAAGCTCACTCACTCGGATCTGTGGTATGATCCGAATGTCCGCTTTATACTTCTGACTCAGGTAGGCTGCATTGGCATATCCGTGGTTGAACGTCATACCACATGAATGGATAATGTTCATGGCCTTCACTTGCCACCCCTCACTTTTTTTCCGTGGAGCCGCGGAAACCTTTCATTCACAGTCCATGCAAGCAGCCGTGACCCGATTTTTATCATTTTTTGGAAATCGAATCCTTCTTCTGTGTTTTACCCCATGGTGTTTGAAAGCTAATTTGAATTCATCACGGCTGGAAAATATGAGCCCCACCTTGAATTTAGGATCATCCATTTCAATATCGGGCCGAAATCTTGGGAATTTCAAGCCTTTGCTTGCACTATCATCATCCTCATCCCCTGAAATTTCATGTACTCCACTGTCATCTGAGAAGCCAACTTCATCACTTGAATCGGATTCAGTTTGGGTGCGATCAGTTGGTCGTGCATAGTTGAACTGTGATGTGACTCTTGCCCACGCTTCCTCCCGTTCTCTCACAACAGTATCAATGTCATCTTCATTATTTCGTAGTCACTATCTTGACACCGATCTCCGACATTGTTGTTAGGTTCAGCACCTCTTTCTTCATCGAAAACATCTTCAAGGACCTTTCTCTTTCCTTTGTTGGTTGTTGTTGGCCTAGAGTTGCTAACTGTTTCAGTTCTCTGCTTTGTGGCCTGGCCAGTTTCGCGGCTCGGAGTTGTGCAAACTTCTCTTTCTTCTGAAGATGACTTATGCTCATCATCAGAAATTAGCTTTCTTTGGGCAGGCAATTTGACTCTTTTCCTTGCTGCCATTTTCACCCTTCTACCTTTGGATGGCGTGCTGACTTGTGTTGGGGTGCTATCCGAATTCATGGCCATATGTGGATCCGGATTAACACCTTTATTTGGGGTTGTTTCCTCCCCAACCGGAATAGAAGTACCACAACTTTTTTCTCTAGCGTCATCACATTGATCTAGTTCCTTCTCCCTATCATCAATGAGCCTCATTTTCTTGTTCGGCAACTTGACGCTTTTCCGTGCTATCATTTTCACCCGTCTACCTTTGGATGGAGTCACAGGCGACTGTGAATATTGCTGATTATTGCCCACTTCAATTCCATTTTGAATCCCACTGCTGCTTTCGACTGAACTTGGTTTGACTATGAAAAAGTCGATGAGTTTGTGATTCAACCCGTACGCTGCCATCTCCTGAACTGCTAAATCACCGGATATGTAGGTTAAGCCTTCATGCATTGATAGTCCAAGTTTCAGAAAGTAATAAACAGCAGTCATCTCGGGCTCTATCAGAAGTTGCCTACTCATCTTATCCAATGTACACATCGACATATAATCCGGATTGCAATAGTCTGCAATGTCTATGCATCCCCCGACATATTGTTTTGGTGGCCCATCAGTTAAGTGCCTTCCAAAATGAACCCTCAATGAGAACAAGGTGCTATCAGGACCTACATTCACAATTGCAAACAGGTTAGCACATACGTTAATACATCATGCAACCATATTGTGAAATTAGGGACATTTCATATTGTATAGTTGTTGGCAGAATCCTAAGTGTAGCTCCATTTCATATTGAGTTTCCAAAACAAGAAAGAACAAAATGACAAGTTTTACCCCAGGTGATGAGACAAGGGTTCAACAATCTTGGGCTTCATCCTTGGTAAAGGATCCAGCCCTTTCCCCACCCCCAAAACCATTATGTAGGAGAAAAACCCAAGCATTCATCCCAAACTAATCCAGTTTATTAGAGAGCAAGAACTGCTTTTCATCTTGGTATATATTGTTCACTAGGAATAACATAATCTCAAGTTATACATTGCATAACAACTCGATGAGGCTAAAGGCTCCACGTAAAAATTGGCACAAGCTGATGTCAACTGCCACACCCACCACGCCATGGACACAAGAGCCAAACAAAGACAAGTCATGTAAGAAAACGAACCATTCTTCATACAAGAAACCCAGAAAAGTTCCCCAAATAAAAGCAAATCTTGCTTTGAGAAAGAAAATTAAGCATAAAAAAAAAAGATTGGTCATAAACTATGAGTAAAGCACACAAAGAGGGGTTTAACATAGCTGTAAAGGGTTTGTGAACGGTACACCCGAACAGTAAACCATTGAGGGTTTGGGAACAGTAAAACAGGGAAGATTAAAGAAATAAAGGGAAAAACAAGATAGATAAAAGATTAATATAAGGAATAAATCAAGAATAAACAAATAAATGAAATCTACTTTTTTTTTTTGGTAAATTGCATTTCTGAAAACAAGAGAACTACTAGCTATTTATAGCCTAAAGACATCACAAAACCAAACAAAGACATAAAGCTAAAAAGACGCATGAAAGACCTCCGCTCATTTTGGGAGTGAAGAAAGATGGACCATAACTTGTCCACTTAACTTAAAAGAGTTGGACTTAAAGATGCCCAAAACGACATCATTTTACCAAAAGCTTTGCATACAGCCTGGTTTTGTCATCTTGCCATCCATTAGGGGAGCATTACCAATATAAATCGGTTGCAATGTTTCAGATACAATACACTACACACCCCTGCAGTAAAAGGACATCCTATAGGGACCACTGTTGCACTTTCAACACACACAAAATATCCATTCAGGACCACAACATAGATAATGACAGCCATTCAGTTAAGGACCACTTTTAGGACCACATTACATAAATTAAACTTCGACATCCGGGTGCAACCACTGCCCAAAAGGCATTGCCAAACCCTACTTCAAATGTCTCATTGAGTTTCAAAATAAAGTAGCATTAACCCACAATTGTCACATTCAGAGAATACCAGTAACACTTCACACAATGCGAACGTAATATAATCAGTAAAGGTCCATACTTACCGTAATCTGGGATTCTCCATTGCCCCCTTGTATCTGTTATTGTTTGGCTCTGCATTTTTGAACACTCTCTGTTCTATCACGTTATATGACCCGGATTTTGTGAATTACCTCACGTAGTGCAAGGGTTTTTGGATGGGTAGGATGAAGAGAGAATCTAATGGTTATTCGAAGTGAATTGGGATTAGGATGAAGTTAGGGTTCTTCGAATTGAAATCGGGTTAACCTAAAATTAGGATTCTAGTTTGAAATCAATTTGGGATTGAACGATGTTAAATTGCTTATTCCGAAAATACCCCTCCAATATAAGTCAGCGCGTCATTTAACCGGGGAAATGGGCTACTGCCGGTCATTAGTTTAAAAATGACAATTTTATAAATCTAAAGGACGAAAAAGAACCGTTTTAAATCTAAAGGACTAAAAAGAACTTTAGCCCAAATGTAAAGGACTAAATTTGTGATTTGATCAAAAATAAAACACCAAAACTGTTTTTCTATTTTTTTTTTTTGTAAGTGATTAACATCCTGCATTAATACACTTCTCTAGTATTACACGCATTATATAATCCTATTGGTGTCATAAAAGGCTTGTAATCCATTCATTATGTCCTCTTTTTTTTTTTTTTAATTGAAACTTGCGTTCATTTATGATTTGGCTGAGTTAATATTTTGCCAACAAAAGAGAAATTATATCTTTAGGGAATGATCCTATCAAAAAAACATCAATATTCTAAATATTCGTTGCTAAAACGTGTCTCATAGAATTATATCTTTCAATTCAATGTCCAACTAATTACAAGTATTGAAAGGATTTCGAGTGGAAATTCCCTCCCGTGGTTTTTTTTTTTTAACAAAAAGTTCGATTTATTCCGGGACAGTATAATAAATTGTTTCCTTAAACTGTATGTCAGAAAATTTGCACAATATATATTAAGGATGCAAAATTAAAAGAAAGTTAATCAGAAAAATTACTTTTCCAGCACGAGGGGTGATTGTCTCTTTCATTGACTGGCCAGTTTTCCTTGCTTCTTTTACTCCCTCTGCAACGGCTTGTGCTGCTTCCTTGACCATTTCGCATGTCTCTTTATCCAAATATTGCTGATGAACAAATCTCAATGACTAATTCCGCCCAAATTCTTATTCTTAAATATTTTTAACATATTTGTTCAAGCCCACAAAAAAATGTCCCAAGTTATAAAGAAAGGATAAAAAGTAATTTTGGAAATTTTTTTTGTTGAATTTCTTAACTTAGGTTTCTGTGTGCAAATTTAACTAGGAAGGCTTTTTAAATATTCTCTATATTTTAAAAAAGAGTTCAATTTCAAAATTTTTTTGTTCAATTAAAATTTTTATGTAATTTTACTAATAATAACCATGTGTGACTTAAAATTAAAAAGTAAAGATAAAAGTGAAAAATCATATATATCTAATGATGTATTAGGTTCTAGCAAAAAATACAGTTACAGCAAACTCAAAAAGTGAATTTTAAAAAAATAAATAAAGGGAGTAATTGTCAATTGGTGTCTGGAAAGGGCTAAAGCCAAATAATCTTATCAAAATTTAAAAATAATGATATACAACATGAAAATTTTATAAACTTCTCTTACACATTAACACACACGTATTCAATATTGAAACTGTTCTTATAGACCTTGAAACACATATTTGAATATATCAGCTTGCTTTGACACATTGACGAATCATCTCAAAGCCACAATAAATTTCGTGTGAAAATATCTTTCGATTTGGTAAATAAACAGGCCCTTTTTTTTCTTTTTTTTTTGGATTTGGGTTGGGGGGGGGGGGGGGGGGGGGGTGTTTGATGATGCATAAAACAGTTATCTTTCTATGTATTTGTCACTGAAATCCATTGAGAATAATAAACATTGTAGCCTTGTAGGAAGAAAAAAGTTAAGGAAACTCACTCTTTTGCAAGGCCTCGTGGAAGTGACAAAAGTTCTACAAATCCAAGTATTTCCATGCACCAGTAGTACTCCATAAGGAATAGATTTTGGCATCTGGGCAGTTAGTTTAGTAAGTGCCATACTTGCCTCTTTAATTTGATGATTGATTAATATTCTTATGGAGCTTTTTTCTCTCAACGCACAACGAATGAAACTGCTCCTGGTTCTGATCTTTGTTGGTTATACAATCTGGGAAATAGATACATATAAATGGCTGCCACCTGTTGTTTATGGAGTAGTTTTTCCAAAAATGCAGAAATTTTTTGGCTGACATAATTTACCAATGTTTTATTGCCCTTTTTTACAGCGTAATCTAGAAAGAAATTTTGGATTTGCCCACAAATTATATGCATTTCATAAACAATTAAAGGTTAAATTATACCTATTATTTCTTGGAGCTTCATCATGTTACTATTGAATTTTTTTCGGACTTCTTCAGAGCTACTCTATTTGTTTTTTTTTTTTAAAGTTCACTTTTAATTTAATATAAAATTTTTAAATTACAAAATACAATACATTTAATATGTATTAAATGTACACAATACAATACAATACATTTAAATGTATAATTTTTTTTTTACTTTTTAATTTGATTTATACATTTTTATTGTTAATAAGGATAATACAAGAATTCCAAACTAAAATTGAATTTCTTTTTGGAATGAATTTTTTTTAAAATTAAACTTTTTTTCTTTTGAAACATAGAGGCGGCGAGTATATATTTACATATTAACCAAAGGCCTATCACTAGCAGAATGGGAATAACTTGAAGTATGTTATATTTGTTGTTTAGTTTTTATTTACATAAATGACACGCAACTAGTAAGTAATAAGTTAATAAGTGAGAATTTGTTAATGTCAAAAGACAAACTTAACTGTTTTTTAATTTACTCCAGAAGTAATAGTCAAAATGACAGTTATAAAAAATTTAATGAACGCAAGTATTCATGGGCTTCCATTAAATGTGATTTAAACTAATCAAACTTTACTAATATTTAATCTGTGAAGAGCATTACAAATTGATAATATTTAGATTTTTAATAATTTTAATACTATGTTTATTCTATACTTTGTGTATTATATGACACTAAATATACTTTGGTTCGACACCTTTTTTTTGTTTTTTCAAAGAATGATCATCTAATAGGCATTAGACGATTAGTCTTATGATTGTCTCCTTGACTTGGAAATCTTCTTACCATGTTGGTCTAACCGACGGCCTTGTTACGTTTGTGGCTTAATTTCTATTTTTAATTGTTGGAAAATAAGAATGGCTCTTTTGAGCACATGTGAATGAGAAATTACTCATTAAAGAGATGCATGAATGAAGGCCTTTCATTTTTTTGCACATTATGCATGATGTTGGTAGGTTATGGACATTTCATTTGGTGGTTCATGAATGATGCCTCTTGGCTTTTCATTTCAATTATGAATGATGGCTTTTGGCTTTTCATGCATCAAGCATAATGGAAGACTTTTGGCTTTTCATGCATCAAGCATAATGAAAGACTTTTGGCTTTTCATTTCAATGATGAATGAAGACTTTTGGCTTTTCATTCTCCAAACTTAATGGCTTGTCTTTTGAACATGATATGAACAAGGAAATCTCCTTTATAAATAGAGGACTTCCCTTGGTGGACAAGAAGTATTTTTTTCAAGACAATTTTCTAACTTTTCCCACAAAATTCTCTCAACAATTTCTTTTTTCAAGTTTTCAATTTTAGTAGTTTTCGGTGATAAAAGAAAGGCACAAATTCAAGTTCGCTGTAGCGTCTACCTTGTGCAATTAAGCAGTTAGTTCGTCGTTGTATCTTGGGAGACAGACGTCCGTTAAATTCTCAAGCACACACAGGAGGGGACGAATTTATATTAAGGAAAGCGTCAAACGCGCCTCGACGTGGTTTTTCCTCATTATTCAGTTGTTAACGGCTAAGGTTCTATTTACTTAATTTAATTTTATAGTCAATCTTCATTGCTATATTTTCATACCTGTAGTCATCTAGATTTGTTCACATAATTATATATATATATATATATATATATATATATATATATATATATATATATACTATTTGGATAACATTAATATGTGAGAGTTCGTTATATACGTATTAAGGGAATAAACCCAAGTGTTATTTTAATTGATTTACTCAGAAAAATAACATTATTAAAGACATATTTCTAATTTTATTATGTGAGAGCTCATGATATATATATATAGGGAACAAATCCAAGTGTCATTTTAATTAATTTACTCAGGAAAACCATATTAATAAAGACAAACCAAAAAATAGGAAGACCAAATCAAATTTCACTAATATTTATATTAGAAGAAATTCACAGTTTGATTTGTTCTTCAATGGATTTATTGCATTTAAGTCATCCGCATGTCATTAATGTTGGGATAACTCACTTGAAAAGTTAAAAGAAAAATCTAAAATTATAGAAATTTGATGGGTGTCGAAACCACCAAAATTAATCCTTCTCTGGCTAAGCTTTGTAGAAAGTAGTGAGAGGGTCGAATCCACAGAGATTGGTTAGATTTATTCCTTAAACAAAATAAAATAATAAAGGGGGGTTTTTGTATTACGAAATTAAACAAGATTTAATTAAAAACACCAACCAGATTAAATAACTAATTAAAAATATGAGGAAAAATTAATAAGGAGAAGCTTCCAATCAAGAATTAATTTCGGTATTGATTCCTCAAATTGATCATTGATTCAAAAGATAGGTTCTTTTATCTTGAATAAATTGGTTATAGTTGTTGAAGATCCGTCCTCTAACAACCAATCTTTTCTTACTTTTTCGATAACCTTCGGATCCGTCATATGAGTTATTTCTCTAATTAACAAACACAACCTTCGGATCCGTCCTATGAGTTATGTCTATTAATTGCATTAAGATTCAAAAAGACCCAATTACTAACCAGTAAACCCGGAAACGCCGTGTTTATTTAAGTTAGATTATATATTTTCATAACATACAATCTAAGGCGTTAATTACCTTTCGATGTTGTTATTTGTCACTTGAATTAGAACAATCAACAAAAGATTAATTATTCTAAATGACTATATATTGAATTCAACTATCAAACAATAGGCCTCTTGTCTAACAATTCAATTCAATAATATAATGAAGCATAGAAAATATATAAATACTCAAGAATAAAAGAAACAATAAAATTACCGGAACCTCACAATTGTTGGAATCAAACCTTAATTAAACTTGATTGGAAAATAAAAATTTAGCTAAACATAATTAAAAGAAAATACAAAGAAAATCAAATGACTGCCCTTTTTGTCGATCCCGTGCGGCTCTCGTCTTCTTCGGCCGTAGCTCACTCCATGAAAGGATGAATTGTGGCTTGAGAATTCCAAACCTTGTTTTTCTTTCTATTGAACTAGGAAAGCCTAAAAATGGGATGCCTTGATTGTCTCCAAGCCTTGCCTATTTATAGGCAAGGATTCAAGACATTTGGCTTTGCTTTTCCTTAATTCAAGCCTTAATTCAAGGCTTTGCTTTTCCTTAATTCAAGGCTTTGCTTTTCCTTAATTCAAGCCTTAATTCAAGGCTTTGCTTTTCCTTAATTCAAGCCTTAATTCAAGGATTTGCTTTTCCTCAATTCAAGCCTCAATTTAAGGCTTTCTTGTGCCCTTGACTTGTGAGGTTACATTCTTTAGGAAAAATGCTTCATCTAACCATTAATCACAAAAATAATTAATATCCTTATAAACAAGCATTTTAATCAATTAAAATACAAGAGAATTGATCCAATAAATATGCAATTATACACTCTATCAAATTCCCCCACACTTAAATCAAAGCTTGTCCTCAAGCTTGCATTAGATCAACATCTTCCTCTCTATTCCATACCCTTTTCAACCCATCCACAAATAACTCAAAGTCATTACACATTAAAGATCTAAATTGGAATAACAAATCAAAGAATAAGTATTCATAGCTTGGTTTTTCAAAATAAAACATATGCATCTCATCAATCCCAATAATTTCATCGAAATCAAATGTAACAAAATTTGATAACCTCTCACAGGTTGCACTCTAATCACTCAAAGTGTTTAGGGTTCATTCAGCGCTCAGATCAAACATAGCATGTCATTACCATAGGCTTGCTTATATATCACATCTCCACCACTTATAATATGAACTCATATAAAAATCAAAGGGTCTTTAAAAGGGTTGTAACGGGGCTTAGGTAAAGGTAGGTAAAAAGAAGGGAAAATATAGGCTACAGATATCAAGATATATAGGAATTTCCTTGCATGATTCAAAAGTAACAAATAGCATAGTAGAACCACTTTCTTTATTCCACATAACATGCATTCCCCTTCTTTTTATTTATTTATTTTTATTTATTTTTTTTTTTTATTTTTTTTATTTTTTACAACTTCACCATACAATTGGACCAATTTGTACACAATGAATTTACTTTGTCCAATACTTGTAGGGAATACTTTTCACTTCTTCTCTCTCTCTCTCTTTTTTTTTTTTCAGTGGTTCTTTCCTTCGGAATCAACAGAAATTTTATCATGCAATTCATTCCCACATACTCTTGATCAATGGTTCAACGATGGTAAACAAAGACAAGGATTCAAGGCTAAACAATGTGGTGTTATAATAAATAAAGGTTAAGGCTCAAAATTGGGTAACTAGGGGTATATGTAATATAAGGTTAAACTTTTTTTTTTTTTTAGAAAGTTTAAAATTGGTAATCCTAAATGCCCTTATCATTTTTCAACATGAATTCACAATGTGATCTCAACATGCATAACAAAGCAAGTTCTAGAATGATTATACCATATTTGTCAATCTCAACAAAGAAATATGTGAGCATGAAAAAGAAAATGCTCTTAGGCTCAAATACTCACAATGGTTTCAATGTATCAAATATTGTACATTCTCATTCAATTCAATTATTAAAATTAACAAGATGCTTTAAAAATTTCCAAACAAAGGCTAATCATACTCATCTCATTCATACATTCCAATCCAAATCACTATAATGCATATAACTCAAAATTATTCTAAATGGGCATCAAAAGAGTGAGAAATTTCAAAGAAGATATCAGAATGTCAAACCTACTTGGAAGGACTTTCTTCACCCCCCTTTTTTTTTTTTACATGAAAAATTTAGAAATAATCAATGAAGCACAAGAAAATTTTAGAAATAATTAATGAAGCACAAGACTCCCCCCCACACCTAAATCATACGTTGTCCTCAATGTATGGAAAATATGCACACGCGGACAAGAAAGAAAATAAAATAAAGACAAGGGAACAAGACACTTCCCTGAACCGCGGTAGACAACTGGAGCTGTGGTGAAGGTGAGGGACATCCTATATGAGTGAAGAAGGCATGAAGGATCAGACGATATTATGGCCATGGCTGAGCATTGGTTGGTAGAAGAAACTGTAAAATGAAAATGAAAAGGAAAAAATAAAATTTCAAATCTCTTTTTTTTTTTCGCTACTTTGTAATAAAACAAAGTAGTAAACATAATAATATAACTTAAATAACAGGAAAAAATTAAATTAAAAATTTTGGGTTGCCTCCCAAAAGCGCCTTCATTTAACGTCTTTGGCTAGACGTTTCCACTTCTCTTTAAGTTATTAAATTTTCACTAATTGTTTGGACCACACTTGCATTTTCTCACAAGCTACCATTACCTTCTCATTCACTTCTAATTGTGCATTCAATTCAACTTGACTAGAAGGTAAAAATGTTGTATCAGAAACAGGCAATACAGAAACAGGAACATCATACTTCGTCGATTTAAGTCTCTCTAGTTCAAAAACAAATTCCTGCAATTCATTATCAATCTCAAGTTCTGGATAGGCAACTTGAACTTCTCTATTGGTCAAGCTATGAGCAATTGTAACTTTAAGCTTATCCTCATGAGAAAAATCAAAAGTATTCTGAGCTAGAGTGTCAATAACATCAAATGCATAAACAAAGACATACATCATTAGGAAATTTCATGGCATCATAAATATTGAATTTAATTATTTCACCATCAAATTCCATTGTTAATGTACCATCATGCATATCAATCTTTGTTCTAGATGTTTTCAGGAAAGGTCTCCCTAATAAAATTATACTTGAATTAGGTGAATAATCATCCTCCATGTCAAGTATATAAAAATCTGCAGGAAAAACTAATCCATTTACACACTAAAACATCTTCCAATACTCCTCGGGATATGCATTAGATCGATCGACTAATTGAATGATTATGCCGATCTTTTAATGGTCCAGCATTCAAAGATTTATAAATAGATAAAGGCATAACATTAATTGATGCACCCAAATCACACATAGCTTTTCCAACATTTTTATTACCTATCTTACAAGGAATGAGGAACATACCTGGGTCCTTGCATTTTGAAGGTAACTTCTTTTGTAGTATCGCCGAAACATTCTCCCCCACACTTATTTTCTCATTACCATTCAACTTCCTCTTGTTTGTGCATAAATCTTTAAGAAATTTTGCATAACGAGGAATTTGATTTATAGCATCAAGCAAGGGAATATTTACCTCAACTTTACGAAATGTCTCAAGAATTCCTTTTTCTTCTTCAAGTTTCTTAGATTGAGACAATCGTGTGGGAAATGGGGGAGGCGTTACCTTTGGACTTACTGATGGTAGAGGGCGTGCAACTTCTTTTTCCTTTTCCTTTTTTAGATCTATCTCATGAGTAACTGTCACTTCCAATACCCTTCCACCTCTCAAGGTAATTGCACTCACATTTTCATTTGGATTTACCACTTGTTTGTGAGGGCAATTTTCCTTGGTTCTCAAACTTGCTAAGTGAAGATGCAAGTCGACTAACTTGGTTCTCCGCATTTCAATGCTCGACTGGTTTCTGTTGAAATTGAATAGAACTATTAGCTAGAGATTCAACTAATTGCTCAAGAGATTTACCTTGTTTAGGAGGTTGTCAAATTGTTGACTTATCACTTGGGTTGGTACGTGGTTGGTACCGTGGTTGTGAATTATTCGGTCTAGGCCCATAGCTGAAATTTGGATGATCCTCCACCCTTGATTGTATGTATTAGAATAGGGATCATATTTCCCTTGTGGTGCCCCTACGAATCCACCAACCGCATTGGCTTGCTCAGTTGAATCCTCTTGAAGTATCGGGCACATATTAGTAGTGTGATCCGTTTGGGTACATATCCACAAGCTTTCACCGTTGAATGCCCCTGCAACCAATTTTTCGACAAGAGTAGTGAGATTATTTAATCGTTGGTCAATAGAAAACACATTTACCTCATTCACTCTTCTTGGTGGATCATCTCGCCGCACACCAAATCTGTGTATTGGCCATATTTGAAATCAAGGTCCTAGCCTCAGTTGGGGTTTTATGTACTAAAGCACCTCCACTAGCAGCATCAACCATGTTCCTATCCATGTTGGATAGCCCTTCATAGAAATATTGAATTAGTAGCTGGTCAGGAATCTGATGTTCGGGGCAACTGGAACACAACTGCTTGAACCTCTCCCAGTACTCATGGAGAGTTTCTCCATTATATTGTCGGATTCCACAAATGTCTTTCCGGATGGTAGCAGCTCGGGATGCAGGAAAAAATTTCTCGAGGAATTGTCTTTGCATCTCATTCCACGTGGTTACTGAGCCAGAATGTAGGTAGTACAGCCAATCCTTCGCTTTATCAGCTAATGAAAACGGAAAGGCTCGCAACTTTACTTGCTCCTCAGCCACATTTTGTGGCTTCATTGTCGAACACACCACGTGAAACTCTTTTAAATGCTTGTGTGGGTCCTCACCTGCAAGACCGTGAAATTTCGGGAGTAAGTGAATTAAACCAGATTTTAATTCAAAAGCCACTTCAAGAGCTGGGTATTCAATACATAATGGTTGTTGGTTCAAATTTGGCATGGCCAATTCCTTTAAAGTTCTTTCATTATTTCTAGCCATATTTTCTTCTTCACTATTAAATAATTCAGACAAATTATATTCAAAAGATGAAGAAGATGATACTCCCTGAGATCGTTGTTTGGTTTCTTTTCTAAGCCTATGTGCTGTCTTCTCTATCTCTGGATTGTATGTGAGTTGACCTGTGCGAGAAGAACGTGGCATAAAAGAACCAAACAATTATAAAGGCAAAAATAAAAATAAAAATAGAAATAAAAATAGAAATAAAAATGAAAATAAATAAATAAAAGGAATAAATTCTAAAAAACCAATCCCCGGCAACGGCGCCAAAATTTGATGGGTGTCGAAACCACCAAAATTAATCCTTCTCTGGCTAAGCTTTGTAGAAAGTAGTGAGAGGGTCGAATCCACAGAGATTGGTTAGATTTATTCCTTAAACAAAATAAAATAATAAAGGGGGGTTTTTGTATTACGAAATTAAACAAGATTTAATTAAAAACACCAACCAGATTAAATAACTAATTAAAAATATGAGGAAAAATTAATAAGGAGAAGCTTCCAATCAAGAATTAATTTCGGTATTGATTCCTCAAATTGATCATTGATTCAAAAGATAGGTTCTTTTATCTTGAATAAATTGGTTATAGTTGTTGAAGATCCGTCCTCTAACAACCAATCTTTTCTTACTTTTTCGATAACCTTCGGATCCGTCCTATGAGTTATTTCTCTAATTAACAAACACAACCTTCGGATCCGTCCTATGAGTTATGTCTATTAATTGCATTAAAATTCAATAAGACCCAATTACTAACCAAGAAACCTTAAACGCCGTGTTTATTTAAGTTAGATTATATATTTTCATAACATACAATCTAAGGCGTTAATTACCTTTCGATGTTGTTATTTGTCACTTGAATTAGAACAATCAACAAAAGATTAATTATTCTAAATGACTATATATTGAATTCAACTATCAAACAATAGGCCTCTTGTCTAACAATTCAATTCAATAATATAATGAAGCATAGAAAATATATAAATACTCAAGAATAAAAGAAACAATAAAATTACCGGAACCTCACAATTGTTGGAATCAAACCTTAATTAAACTTGATTGGAAAATAAAAATTTAGCTAAACATAATTAAAAGAAAATACAAATAAAATCAAATGACTGCCCTTTTTGTCGATCCCGTGCGGCTCTCGTTTTCTTCGGCCGTAGCTCACTCCATGAAAGGATGAATTGTGGCTTGAGAATTCCAAACCTTGTTTTTCTCTCTATTGAACTAGGAAAGCCTAAAAATGGGATGCCTTGATTGTCTCCAAGCCTTGCCTATTTATAGGCAAGGATTCAAGACATTTGGCTTTGCTTTTCCTTAATTCAAGCCTTAATTCAAGGCTTTGCTTTTCCTTAATTCAAGGCTTTGCTTTTCCTTAATTCAAGCCTTAATTCAAGGCTTTGCTTTTCCTTAATTCAAGCCTTAATTCAAGGATTTGCTTTTCCTCAATTCAAGCCTCAATTTAAGGCTTTCTTGTGCCCTTGACTTGTGAGGTTACATTCTTTAGGAAAAATGCTTCATCTAACCATTAATCACAAAAATAATTAATATCCTTATAAACAAGCATTTTAATCAATTAAAATACAAGAGAATTGATCCAATAAATATGCAATTATACACTCTATCAAAATTGTATATGAAGATCTCATACATTTCATGTGAAAACTCATTAAATCACACATTGTGTCATGATCATTAGGAGTTAGGGGCCAAGTTATAATTTTGGGAATTAATCAGTCCCATACATGTAATTAGTGGAAGTTAGTTAGTTGAGACATATGCAGAATCTGTTGCAGCAAAGGCGGTTGCAGTAGAGTCGAGTATAGAGCATCTATATATGTTGCTATTGTTTACGTACTAGGCAGGCTATTAGAGTTTTTTCCCAGACTAAGTAAGGAAAAAAAAAGTAGGAAAAGTGGGGGATTTTTTGGAGTGGGGTGCCAAAAATAGGGAGATCACATTTGGTAAATGCGCCTTAACTAGACCCGGATCTCCGTCCGGGTCTGGGCGCAATTGTGAAATGTGCCCATAGATGGGCACATTCTCCAAATGTGCCCATATTGTGGGCTGGGCGCATTTCACAAATGCGGCCATGTATGGGCCATTTTCAATACAAAATTTTAAATAAAATTTATAATATTATCATGAATAATTATGTTATTATTATGAATAATTTATGTTATTATTATGAATAATTATAGTAATTATATTATTATTAGTATGAATAATTAAATTGATAAGTATGCAAAAATATTATTATAATTATTCATATGTATATTATTAATGTATAATTATTATTGTGAATATTATTATTTATTAGTATGAATAGTTATTTTGATTATGTTTGCAGTAATATTATTATAATTATTCATATGTACCGTATTATAATATAATTATTATTGTGAATATTACTATTAATTATTATTAATATTGCTCATATGTAATTGTAATTATTATAGTATTAACTAAAATTAAGTGTTAATAAATGATTACAATAAAAATAATAATAGTAAGAGATAAAAATAAAAAAAAATAAAGTGATAATAATAGTATGAGTTAATAGCATATTAACTATGGTGTTAAGTCAAAAAATTACCTATAAGGTTTGAGGTAGTGATGACACTCATTCATTTATGTATATATGAAAGTATTACAATAATCATAGATAAAATGATACTACATTGCCAGTTTTTGCGTTTAAATGTACTTTTTAATTATTTATAATTAAATGATAAATATATATGTATTAATTTTTGTATAACATGTACCTATATAAATAATAATAAAAATAATAATAAAATTACAATTGTTACATTATAATATGCCATTACAACATTAAGCTTTAGGGCCATGTAATCAATATATTCCTATCCAATATAGGGTTTTGAGTTACTAACACACTTTTTATTCATTTATATGTAATGGATAAACATGTTTATGAAGGTATACTTATAATAATATACCAAATAAGTACGACAATACAAAGGGAAAACATTCCACATTCAATGTTTTTTATTTCTAATAAACGGTTCGTTGGACAACCTAGATATTCTTGAAAATGAGGTGGACAAACAATAAGTCTGGACGATCTCTTTTTTTACAACCGTGTGCTTAAGTACTAATAACTCTCATATTCAGTTTCTACAAGCAACGGACAAGTCAGTTTCTTTCCCTCGGAGTAGATCCCTCATAGGACCATTTACGTTTCTACTTATTAGAATTTGAGAACTATTTGATCTTGTAAATCGCGTCACGTGTTTAAGGTCATGGATAAAGATATGAAACAAATTATGCGCCGTGCACTATAGAATGTTGACAGTTGTATTAAACAAATTTTTAGTCATCTATGCCCCCTAAGTCTTTCATGCGTACCATAGGTAGTAGGTCTAATAGTTCTTCTCGATCTACGTAAACCTACACTCTGTTCTTCTTGAGTCACAGTCGGATGTGGTTCTTCACCTATATCTATGTGTTTGTCTACGTCATCATCATCATCATCATCATCATTGTTATCATGAGCATCATCCTTATTCATTGGTTGTGCAAATATATGTAGTGGAGTGCTCATCTCTGAATGATGAACGACGCTAGATGATGGCTGATCGGTCATATAAAAAATAGTAGATGAATGAAATACATGTGGTGTGGGTTGCACAGATGCACTATGCTAAAACGAATCCGACTGAGTGGAACCACCTAAAGAATTAGGTATGTCATATCGACGAAGTCGAGACCCTCTACGACCTTGTCTACGGCCTCGAGCATTCTTAGGTTGTCTAGCAATGTGGCGGGGATCCATGATGTCCTGCATATCTCGATCCACGATCAGTAGTGGGCTAATCTCTAATCTCCCAGACTCTTGAACCATCCACATCGACTCGGAAGCTATATCTCGTACTTTCACTGCAAATCGACCTGGATCTAAAACCTCAGAGTGTGACATGTGATCTAGAGACAAATTATAGATTCGGGCCATCGTATCCATCTGGGAAAAATAAAATATTATTAAACAATGTATGGAAGTAACAAACTCAACGTACAAGTTAATGAAAAAAATTCGTACCATATACTCTAATGCAGAACTAGTGCCATGAAAGCCTTCGGGTGTTGCATCAAGACGGGATGGGTTAGCAATGTATATGACCGTACGAGCCCTGTACCAAGATAGGTAATCATGAGATAGAATCGCTGGGTCATCAACAACTTCACCTCCCTGAACACACTCGCGTTGGTTGGCCCACATTTCCACATACACCCAATGTGTGACAACCCAATCTGCATTTGTCCTCCCTCGGCGACCCATACTATGAATATCGTTGAATTGATCCAGTAGTAGTGGCATAGGAATTGGCTGGAACATCCTGAATTGTCGTAAAGTGCGATACGACACGTGTCAATGACGTTCCAACAAATAAGATATACCACGGATCGCCAAATCTCATAACCCGCTGTGCACTGTGGCGGTAGTACTTGTAGAATTTCTTCCAAGTAGGGCAGCCAGATGAACTACAACAATGGGTCACCAAAGAAATTAAATTACTTTTTCTAAACATTTGTGGTTGTACACACATTTCGTGTACGTAAAGTGAGATAATGGTACCTGGTCGAAAGGCAAGCTGGTCAACTGATCTCAATAAGCGCGCAAGACGTGCATAGGTACTCGAGAAACATCAAAATATCCGCTCCACCTGCAGATACAATCCTAACGTTGTAAATATAGAAATGGACATGAAATGTGCCATAGTAAGAACCATTTAATCTCACGAACCTCGTGCCATATGAAAATCGAAAATCAACATTTGGATTACGGCGTTCAGGCTTGACAATGGGTATCTTTTCCCAAGCCCATAACTATAAAAATTTTAATAACGTAGAGATCAGGATCATTATCGGTATTTCAATTAACTATAATACTATGACATACTCGAGATAATTATATATATATTTAAATATTTAAACTCAAATTTTACAAAATTATATTTACCTGTAATAAAACTAATAGGCCCGCAATCTCAGTGGCTGTAGGGGTGGTTGCATCACACAAATTCCGGTATAGAGAAGCTAGTACCGCACTGCCCCAACTATATGATTGTGTAACTTCAAGATCTATTAACATAGACATGTATAATAGAGGCACCCGATATTCGGATTTGTCCGAAAAGAGGAGTTCACCCAATAATATCATCAAGTATACATGGGCCCGTTGGATGCAACTCTCCTCGCTCGCATCTTCAAGTAAATTATCATCCAATGCCTGATCTAAACAGCCTACATTTAGTCTACCCTCTCTAATTGCTGTATGCAGGGGTCTAAATTCCAATAATTCCTCACATAATTCTATCAATTGGTTGACGCTCGGTCGAGTGTTAATACCAATGACCGACATGCCATCCACACGTAGACCCCATAGTACCTCCACATCCTGTAGTGTGACAATTGCCTTTTCGACTGGTAAATGGAATGTATGTGTCTCTGATCGCTATCTCTCAAGCAACGCAGTGATCAAAGCATGGTCAATTTTAACTTGTCCACACTATATGATCCTAACAAAACCAGACTCTAATATGTACGGAATAACCCTGTGTGGAATTGGCATGTGTCTCCTTAAGCCACCATCACACCTATGTATCTGGAGTTGTGAATCCTCGATGTGACCGTGAAAAATGGTCGAAGACCGGTGCTGGCCATGTCTGAATAATAAATTAGGAATGTCTAGCCCAAGATGCATATCTGTACATGGAAAACAAATAATAATATGTAATTGAGTTCGAAATTTTGATTACGTACTGCAACATTTGGTGTCTAATTGAGTACCAATAATGTATCTCAAAGAATACAACGCCATACATAAATATAAGTATCAGTGAACATAATTCAAACACATAACATGAGGAACCAATTAACATTTACAATAACACATTACGATCAAACATGTTCGTACAACATCCATCATCAATTTGGAAAATAATAACTACTATATTCTTACAAGGCCATGCTAATGACTACATATCAAACTCTAGACTGAGCATATTGACAGTTTCTTCGATTATGCCTAATTTGGTGACAGTTTCCACATTGATGCGGTTCATCTGGGTGGCGAACATCCATTTCGTTTTGAATGTGACTTGCTCGCGCACAACCAACACGTTGATTGTTGAACATATCATTGTCTGGTTGTAACTTCCATCCAACATCGGGCGAATAATCGGGGCGAGCCAACGGAGTGAACTTACAAGAATATTGCTCAACAAAGGTACTCACCGTATACACGCCATCAAATAGACCAATTGGATTGTCTCGCCTATTTCTCCAAATAGCCAATGCATGCAAACAGGGATACCTATACATCTGCCATTTCCCACATGTGCAGTGCCATCGATAATATCGAACCGTCTGACAGTTTCCCCCTTTACCATCAACACAGCATGCCGTTGTCACTTTGTACACGCCATGTTCATAATCAAACTCACGCACGTGGTGGCCTTGTGCCGTTAGATCTGCCATTCTAAATATAGTCCATATGTTTTTCGGCAGATCGTAACGACAATGGTGAGCTTCTACCGCCCGTTTTCTAAACATTTCGACAATCTTATGAAACGTGATGTCAACAATTGCTTTTATTGGCAAATTTCTAGCACCACGAAGGACATTATTACAGCTTTCCGAAATATTCATGGTCAAAGTGCCCCAATGGTGGTTCCCATCATATACTAAGCACCACTGTGTCCAGTCAATAGCAAACAAATACTTTCACCTCTACATATTTAAAGTCCGAATTTGAGTACGATATACTTTCCACTTCCGCTTCTGTCGAGCACACCCGATAGACCAACATAATTTTTTCAATTGCAAGTTCAGTTGAAATTACTTCTAACATGTCGCAAACAAAAGTGGTGAAATGCTATCGGCTCCTTCCACTCATCCATGTGACTCATGAAGTGTATTATTCCTTTGTGCCTATCAGACACAACACATAAAGGGTGTCGGTCAAACGCAATGTGTAGCCGTAATTGTTCCATAAACCAACTCCAACTACTAATTGTCTCTTCATCCACAACGACAAACGCCAATGGAAGAATTCTATTATTAGTGTCTTGTGTAATTGCTACTAGCATTTTCCCTCTATATGTTTCACGTAAATGAGTCTCATCAACACTGATCACAGGCCTACAAGTGTAGAGGCTTTGATCGAGGGACCAAACGCCTAAAAGATGTATTTGAAAGTCCATACACCACCACTGGACTGCATTGGATAGTGTTGCCACTCGACAACTGTTCCCGGGTTCACAGCTTTAAGAGCTGCCATATAGCGTGGTAATTCAGCGATCGAGCTTTTCCAATCCCCATATACAAATTCAATTGCCTTTCGGCGTCCATGCCAAGCCTTCTTGTATGACACATCTACGTCATACAAATTCTTAATGTCTGCTTGTATACTCTTCACAGCATAGCAGGGATCCTTTTCGACAGCATAGCAAATCTGGGTGGCTATAAGCGAGGAAGTCATATTTGTGTGATAACTTCCTTGATTCGCACCTAAACAATTGTGCTCGGATACCCATCTCGTGATTTGCCACAGTCCATGAGTACTTTTACGTACTGCATGGACACTCCACATACAGGTAGTCCCGCTCTGGAAAGAGTCGTCTGAAGCCTCACGTATTAATTGCACATTATACCTAGCCACCCACATACGAAGCTTGCTTTCTGTTACATTGAACTCCCTATTATCGTTGATAGACCACAAGGTAACTGCCTTTTTTGGTTGTTTTTTATCTTCAAACTGCATTCCCAAACATATCTCCTTATTCTCTTCACTCCACATTCGGATGCGTTCAGTTTCAGCACGCTAAATAGGATCACTACTATCATTAGGTCCAAGATCATTAAAGAACGCCAATCCCTTTGGAATATATTGTTGATCAGTATTATCTGGTCGAGGATTAGAGCTAGGGTTATTGGGGAGGGCATTATGGTGAGTATCACTGTCGGAGTCCATGTCATCTGATGGCAAACTACCATCAGGAGTTGGTGGTGGCTCAGACAATGGATTTGTCGGATGAAACCCATCGTCGAGGCCATGACTTGTCATATTAGCTCTTTCCACAACCTCTTGGTCATGAGAAGTAAGTGATAACCAGTACAATTGGACTCTCAGGAGTTTCTGTGTTAGGGGGTGTAGGAGAGCAATTTGGATTCGAGTATGGAGATGATGAAGAAGGCCTTGCGATGTGGGATGGAACAAGTGATAGCCCTAACGTTGTAGATGCCCCTAGTATGAGGCAGTAGAAGTCGAAACCGGAAGACTAGATAGGGGTGGTGACATTCCAACGTTGGACTAATGGAGTGAATGAGGAAAAGACGGATGAATATACTGAGGCATAGATTGTAACAGAGCCTGAAAATGACCAAAATTAGCGCCAATGGCACCACCGTGCATTTGTGCCATTGGATTAACAACCTCGGGCAAAATGTAAACTTCAGCAAGATATGAATCAATTTCTTTAGCCACCTCATACATGACTTCCATGCCAAAGTCGTCTTCAATGGCGACGCCACTATAAATGAGGTTATTACAAATAGTGCACGGTCGATGGTATAACATTTTCACCTTATAAGCATTTCTATCCACTAAGACACACTGGTATATTAAGGTCTCTAACTCAGAAAATGAAATCTGTGATGATATCTTCACGGTACAATTAGCATACGGAGGACAATATGATAAACCGACATGGGACTATATAATGTCTCCACCCCAATATAACCCTAAGAGAAATGGACGAAACGTAGACATATTACACCTATTGCCACAATATGAGGGGATGTCAATAAAGGCGAAATAACTTGGACAGTTTTATGATTATCTCGCGAAAAGCCTAGTACATAAACACATGATATATATTACTAAATAAAACAAGCTCGACATATTGGACTTAGCAAAGATTTGAACATGCGTACCACAATCGCAAAACACAACGCTACGCAACTGACAATATGTTCAAAAGTTCCAAACCAAAACAAAACACAACGTTTAACATATTGAAGACTTCCCAAAGCAAAATGATTCAATCAATGAACAATTTGTTGGGCCGTTAGATAAAACAACTTTCAATTCAATAAACAACAACTTTATAATAACATTTTATATTTGTACTCTTATCTTTCAATAAACAACAACTTTCAATATTCTTTATTTGCATGTTTTTCGTATAAAACTTATAAAGGAATATATACATAAATATATGGCTGGATTAAGGTTGGATTTGATCTCCTTTTATCAATTTATACACAAATATTGTAATTTATGTATTTATGAAATTTCTTACTATTCTACTTGTGTAGTTTTATGTTCACGTTAGACTTAATAAAAAAGAGTTTGTTATTATTCAGCTCTTCGTCTCAAAAAATCCTCAAGCACAAAGCATGTGGTACAAAATTGCTTTCACAATTTCAAATTAACTATGCAATTAACGTTTTGTGTTTTCCTATTTTGTATCCTCAATAGGAGCATAATTTTGGTAGATTATCATATTTGCATTTTTTTATATTGTTCACCAAGTATGCCACAATATTGGTTTAACACATTCGTTCAACACCAAAAACTCTTCCAATGCCGTAATATTGGTTTAACACATTCGTTCAACACCAAAAACTCTTCCAATACGTTTCATGTTTTCCTATTGGTTTATTGGTAGCAATTCTTCCAATGACCTCAATTTTTCTAACACATTCGTTCAACACCAAAAACTTTTCAACCCATATATTTCTCAATTCATACCATAAAAACTTTTCACCCGTATAAAATTCATACAAAATTCATACCATATATTTTCAGAAGTATACTCTAGATCACAATATACTCTATATTTCTCAACATACCAAAAAATTTTCAGCTCATATATTTCTCAATATAGTCTAAATTTCAAACAATATTCACCGCCAGAAAATATAAATAATTTCACTCACTGCCAGACAATATAAAATTGAACTAAAATTCAGAAAGATACATTAAAAAATTTAACCAATTCACCAATTTACCTAATGCTTAGAAGTGGCTGGGAAATGGGCGGCAGACGACTTCAAGTGCGGCGGCTATGTGGGCGGGCGTGCGGTGGCAGAATGGGATTTGGCCGTGCGGCGGCGACTTCAAATCGGGAAGTTGCCAAAAAAAATTAACCCAGCCAAACAAATTTTTCCCAGCCAAGATTTGCAGCAATTAGCCAAAATAATTCTCCTCTCTGTTGGCCAAAAAATTTTCCAAGGCAAAAAAATTTACCCGTCCAACAACAATCGGCCAAAACAAAGCAAATCTACCCGGACCAAAGCAAATGCAGAGCAAATCCCGAGTTCAGCAAGTTTGGCAATGCCAAGTTCAGCAAGTTCGGCTAGGCGCTGAGAAAGAAGGAGGAGGGTAGCGGTGGATGAACTTCGGTCCTTTAGCAACGAGCGAGCGATGAGCAGCTGAACTTGTGAGCGAAGCAACGAGCAAGGAGACTTCATAGGGATGGTGACGTAAATTTGTGTGAATAATGACAGACGGGCGGCGGCGATGGAGGTGAATTTGACAAATGAGGAAGGAAGAAAGGATCTGAGGAAGGAAAAGAGGGAGGGGGGAATTGTTCGCATTTAGTAAATGCGCCCAAATCCTTTGGGTTCATTTAGCAAATGCACCCAAACCTGGACGGATATCCGAGTCTGGTTAGGGAGCATTTGCCAAATGTGCCCAAATAATAGGCACATTTGGCAAATGCGATCTCCTTATTTTTGACAACCCACTCCAGAAAATCCCCCACATTGCCTACTTTTTTTTTCCTTACTTAGTTTGGGAAAAAAACTCAGGCTATTATGATGATTGGAATTGGATCCCACCTTCTGAACTCTCTTCTCTCTATTTCTTTCTTCTGCATTTCTCTCTAATTCTCTTCTTTTCTTCTTCTGAACTCTTGCTTGCTCACAAAGTTTCACTAATCAGTATCATTGAGGGTCTAACCTTGACATTTGGTATAAGAAAAGGCACTAGCAAGAGATTTGGGCAATAGAAATGGTGGAGAACACAAGTTATAAAAACTTAGAAAACCTAATCAAGAAATAGGAAAGTAGAACAACGGAGATTGGGGAAGCCATGGCCAAGCAAAACACAGAATTTCAAAAACAGATGATGGAGCTTCAAAAACAAATGGTCAACATGCAAGCTCAGATCCACAAGAGCGATTCCAAGATTGACAATTTGATGCAATTTTTGAAGAAAGACAGAGCCTATACAGAGGGTGATTCCACCCATGGGGAAAATACCTCACTGTTACCCTCACCCGAAGTTGGCAATAGAAATATCAGGGACAACAAAGTGCAGGCAGTCACGAAAGAAATCAGGGGAAAAACCACTCATTTGCACACCTCTTGGTTTCCTAGAGTGGAGTTACCTACCTTTTCTAGAGAAAACCTCAGAGAATGGCTTAGGAAGTGCGAGAAACTTTTTCATGTAAATCAAGTTGACGAAAACCAAAAGTTAGAAGTTATTGAACTGTATATGAATAGGAAGGCGGACGTTTGGTACCAGGGCATCAAGCTAGACTTGGGCTGAATTCAGAATGTTGCTTATCAAGCAATTTGCAGAAAAATGACGGGTGGATGAAATTGAAGCTTTCAACAAAGTGCAGCAAGAGAGCACTGTTCTTGAATATCAAGAACTCTTTGAAGAACTGAGGACATTAATGTTGATGACAGACCCCCAACTACCTGAAACTTATTTCATATCTTCCTTTATCAATGGCTTGAAGGAAGAGATCAAACCAGTGGTGAGAATGCATAAGCCTGAAAACCTCTCTGATGCGTTTGAGATAGCACAATGGCAGGAACATGTTATAGAAAGCAGGGCAAAGAAGAGCAAGAGCAGTTATAAACAAGAGACTGATTATACTTTCAATTTTGCTAAAAACAAGGCAAGAACAACAAGTCAATATACTATACCTCCAGCCACACTCCATAAAGGAAATGGTCAAGATCAGGGTGAATACAAAAAAATCTCTTCTCAAGAGATTCAAAGGAGAAGGAATTTGGGGTTGTGTTTCAAATGTGGGGAAAGTATGGATTTGAGCATGAATGTAAAATGAAACAAATCAACTTCATGGTCTCAAATATAGAAGTGGAAGAGAGCGAAGATAAAGAATAAATGGAGTTTCAGAAGACAATGGCTGATCAAAGAAATCAAATTGTAGATGTTTCACTTCATGCCCTATCGGACAATATCAAAAGAAAGATCATTACACTAGAAGGACTAATTCAGGAGGCTTCTATTCAGATTCTTGTAGACACAGGCAGTACTTATAGTTACATCAACTATCGAGTGGTCCAAAGCTTATCTCTTCTTCACCAAGAAACTACCCCATTCACAGTAACAATGGTTGATAGGAGTTCACTTACTAGCACAGCCATTTGCCCTCAACAAGCATGGTTAGTTCAAGGGTACAAATTTAAGTTTGACCTTAGAATCATGAAGCTAGGTGGTTGGGATGTAATTCTTGGAGTAGATTGGATATCTTAATACAGCCAAATTTAAACTCAACATCCAGTTGCAACATGAAGATGAAGAGATGCTGTTACAAGGTGATGTGGAAAATCCTCAAAAGCAGCTAATAGGAAAGAAAGACACCAAGCTTTTTGTAGCGGAAAAGATAAGGTCGATTGCTACTTTGCAACTCAATGCTACAGCTGGAACAGGCAACGCTTTGGAGTCACAAGTGGAGTATCTTGGTCACATTATATCTGAAAAAGGGGTTAGTATAGATAATTCCAAATTTGACAGTGTGCTGCAATGGGCTCAACCAGTTAGTATCAAAGAATTGAGAAGATTCTTAGGAATGACTGAGTTCTACAAGAAGTTCATAAGTATGACTTCATTAGTAGACCATTGGCAAACTTGCTAAAAAAGGACAATTTCCAGTGGGGACAGGAAGCTAATGAAGCATTTGAGCAACCAAAGAAAAGTCATGATCATTGGGTTGAAATTGTGACAGAATTCAAAGGAGGCACGACTGCAGGATCTCGTCATTCCAGCTGCCAATGACTTTTGGAGCAACAACCTTCCAGCACCATAGTGGCTTGAGGACAACGCATCATCAAAAGCCAATTTTCTCATTGCCAGCCTTGAGGACAGGGCTGTTTTAAAGGGGATGGATTTGTCATGATCATTGGGAATTAGGGGCCAAGTTATAATTCTGGGAATTAATCAGTCCCATACGTGTAATTAGTGGAAGTTAGTTAGTTGAGACAAATGCAGAATCTATTGCAGCAAAGGCGGTTGCAGTAGAGTCGGGTATAGAGCATCTATATATGCTGCTATTGCTTATGTACTAGGCAGGCTATTATGATTATTGGAATTGGGTGTTATTCCACATTCTAAACTCTCTTCTCTGAGTTCTCTCTATTTCCTCTTCTGCATTTCTCTCTAATTCTCTTCTTTTTTTCTTCCGAACTCTTGCTTGTTCACAAAGTTTCACTAATCAGTATCATTCAAGGTCTAACCCTGACACATTAATACAAACAGCTTTAGTAAGGTTGTCTATAAATCAAAGTTGGGCTTGAGTTTAATCAAAGGGATGATTTGGGAAAATATTTTTTCCAATTTTATTGGGGGACAATTGGAATTTTTTTGATATGATACATACGATACAATTAATAGTAGAGTATGAATTACTCGCAAGTTATTGTGGATTTTGATATAAGAGCGATGAATTTTGGTTGTTGATGGAAAGTTTTTTAAAAAAAAACACCAAGAACAAAAAATTTTGAATTTTCAACACCAGATATGGTAGTTGAAGAGTAATTTTCAAAGAAGTGCGCAAGTCCCTTTCATTTTGCGGTAATGGGGTTTCAGTCAAAGTCTTCCTGCTCGGCTTGTCATTAGGGCTTACATTTTTTAATAAGTTCACACTTTCCCACACATAAATTCCTTTATCATCTCCTATACATATAATCTGTTTTGGATTGCCTGGTTTACAGCATAACATTATTTTTCCTTCAACATTTTGATCGATATTGCAATCTCCCTTCATCACAGTTTCTTTAATAGTATATATTGACGATGAAGTCCTGCTATTTCATCCTTGTGTTGTGGGCTCTAATTAATGTGTCAATTATACAGATTTGTTCAAGTTGCTTTCCAGAAGAAAGGCAGGCTCTCTTTGACTTCAAAACTTCCATAAATGAGACGGAATATGATCATCTTATTCTTCTCTCATGGATTGATCATCATGAAGAAAAAGGATATAATAATGACGATCCAATCACTACTGACTGCTACAATTGGGAAGGGGTCAATTGTAGTGATGCCACTGGAAAAATTGTTGAACTTCATCTTAGTGATCTTGCAGAAAATATTCATACGAATTATGGTTATAACAGCTATGATCGGCATAGGTTTCTAAACTTAAGCATTTTACTCCGTCTTGAGAACCTGCAAGCTCTGGACTTGAGTCGGAATTATATTGGAAGCTCCGGAGGTACCCCTCTCTAATTTAATATATTCTTTTGTTTTCTGTAGTTTGATCTCAACATTTAAAATTTAACTGCACTGAATATTTTTTTAAACAATTCAAGTAAGCTAGCACCTTGGGACTTGTCGAAAAATTTTACATTTATTATGAATCTTTATTAATGGTTGTCGAGAAGAAAAGTTATTGTCTAACTGCATCTTTTGTTTATAATTTGTGTTTTTAATACCTTGTGAACAATTGGCTAATTTCAAAAATCTCGAATCCTTAAATTTGGATTGGAACAAATTCGACAACACTACAGTTCAATGCTTAACAACAATTTATTCCCTAAAGAATATGTAATTTCTTCCCTAAAAATCTGTCTCTTACTGTCAATCGGATGGATAAGTATGTTTATATAAAATCAGAAAAATATTTCCACACTAGTTTTGAATGTAGATTGTCAATGAATTTTATAATTTTAAAACAATTTTTTTTTAAATACCTAAAAAAGTGAAACTTCACTGAGATGTAAAAATATAGTGTGTAAACTATTCACTTATTAGTATTATATAGAATCTTATAATTTAAATTTCATTTTCTCACAAGATCCTAATTTCTCGAATGTTGAAATGAAGAGTTATACATAAACAAATTCAATAAAGAATAAAACTTTTCAATGATATAATTTTTTTTTACAAATTTTGTTGCATAATAGTTCAGATTTTGTTAAATTTATTTGAATTAGAGATTTTTTTTAAAAAAAATTATGATTATTCAACTCATCCCAATTGTTTTTTAATTCTTAAGATTTTTTTTTTTGACTTTCTTGAACCCAAGACGAGAGTTTTTTTAAAAAGACAAAAACACACCAAACTCTTCCCCGAAATCATTGAACTATTTATGAGTACAAATTTCTGATATTGAAAATTTTGAAATGGAGAACATATGTAATAATAAACCACACATTTAATCTAAATATGTTAATTACTTTGTTTGCTATGCATATAAATTTTTTTTCCTTTTATCTCTTTTTTTCTTTTACATTAATAGCAAGAAAATGTGCTGGCTCATTGCATCTTTTTATTTATATTTTTGAGTTTTGCAGGTTGTGAACAATTGGCTAGTTTCAAAAACCTAAAATCTTTAACTTGGATTGGAACAATCTCGAGAACAATACAATTCAATGTATAACAACAATTTCTTTACTAAAAAATTTGTCTCTTGCTGGGAATTACTTGCAGGGGTTATTTCTTTTCAAAGGTAAATTTACTCTCTCTTTTTTTCAATGTTGGAAATAGTATCCTTTACATAATCAACAAAGTACTTGCAAATTCACATGGCTCCTATGACTAATCTCTCACTTCTTCAACATTTTGGCCTCCTTTTCAATATTTAGTAATTTGTTTCATAATTTTGTTTATGCAGAAATTAATCGTTTGAAGCAATTGGAATATCTTGACTTGAGTTATAATTACTTTCATAGCTCTCTGTCTTTCAAAGGTAAATTTGGGTAAATATTATTACTATATGCCACAAATTTGAATCATGATTTGATACTTTTTAGGATTCACGTTTGTTTATAAATTATTTGGAATATGTAACCCTAGAAAAATGAGTCCAAAGCAAACTCGTGAAGCAGCACGCTAGTATCACTATATTAGTATTTTTGATCTGTACTATGAACATTTAATAATTATGCATTATTTTTTGTGTTCCAAAAAAAGGTACATTATGAAATAAATATAATTTTTTATTGCATATGATATACAATAATTTTTTTTTTTTACTTTTTTAATTAAGTGAAGACATTTCATTTTGAGAGTGATATTCAATTATTTTGTATCACCGTGACTAGTAATTTGGTTGGTTAATTTTGTCAGTTATTTGAATGAGTTCTTTGCAACATACAATTCTGACTTCCTTGTCCTCCCTCTCTTTTCTTTTGAACAACATTATAGTTTTGGATATTCTTTGCTGTGTTATTTAATCATGTATGCCATAAACAATTTATAGACAGCGGAATTAAACATGATTTTCACCAGGATCAATTTCAATATACGTATAAAATAAAAACCTGTTTTAATGACTGAAAATTGTGTAGTCGAAAGAAGTTTTGTCAACCATAGCCGCACAAACGTCCGGCCTCTAAGGTATCCACACGAACTATTTCTTAGGATCCTCCTAGAATTGATTGACACCAAGCCAATATGCTAGTTCCTTCAATGAGCGCCGCAAAATTTTAGAGGTCAAGAGAACTCTAACAAAACAAAAGAAGAACTTTTTTTTCTCTCGTCTTGCAGTAAACTTTGGTACATCAAAAATTCTGTACGTACGCTCGATTTGGAACTTGGTGTCTGTCTCCTATTAAAAGGTAAGTTCTATCTATCTGTTAGACAGTCTAACAAACTAATTAGACATTCTATCGTGATAGAATTCTTTTAATAAAATTAAAACTAATTTTAATTCTATTAAGATAAAACAATTTTATCTTATCACAACTTATCTTATAGGAAATCTTTTAGGTTAATTATTTTACAAATTAACCCCCATAATTATTTAATCATTTTAACCCAAGAACAAATTTTTTATGTGTGTGACCCTTTAGGTTCTTAATCACTTGGCAATAAATAACAAATTATAATCTTAGATTTAATTGGCTTTAGAACAAAACCAACAAACTCCCACTTGGACTAAAGTCAATTTAGTCAAGAGTAATCTAAGATCAAATAAATTAAACAACTTTAATTTATCATTAATTCAATAATTAATGAGCTTGTATTTATAGATCAAGATTGGCCTCTAGCCAGGCATCATGACCACCCAGAGTTAAGAAAAGTCAAGTGGTTGACTTCACCTTTCCATGAACCAGAATCTGTGTAATTAATATCCTTTCACCATACTATATCCCTAATTAGTACAAGAGTAAGGTATAAGTGTCAACTCTTAATGTACTAATTATTATAATTTCTTATTCCCGAAATTCAACTCCTTTAAAATAAATTTAAAACTCTTCCAAATTTATTTACTCGTTTGCAAACATTTTGAGTTGATATTTCAACAAGTGGCCATTTGTGGGATATACTCTTCTTACTATTAGAAGTGGTAAATCCTTTATTGATCATAAATCATCTATCAATGTTTCATATTATACCCAACTTCTATGGCACACACAACTAGTTACAGTTATGGACTCATAGGGTTAAAGTATAACAATTCACATTATAGATACTCTTATGATCTCAAGTCTGATAATCACTTACACTACTGTCACGTAGAGATTAAACCATTGGCACTCAAATAGTTAACCTCATGGAATCT
The DNA here is from genome assembly GCA_020080225.1 of Gynochthodes officinalis. Taxonomy (NCBI): domain Eukaryota; kingdom Viridiplantae; phylum Streptophyta; class Magnoliopsida; order Gentianales; family Rubiaceae; genus Gynochthodes; species Gynochthodes officinalis. The sequence goes on from JAIQDA010000012.1 coordinate 192,192, forward strand.
CTAAGCGGATCAATCCAAATGAATTATTCTCCAACAATTCATTCATATATCACCATATATGTTAATCTATCCGTATTAACAACGTCCTTAATTTTGTTAGTACTATGATTAAGGATATTTAAGAATAATAAGTATTATTCTAAGGACTTTATCATCAATATATAAATATATATAATCCAAGATGATAAAACACCATATATCTTTATTGCATAAAATATCAAAAAACATACATAACAAATATCTTACTAAAACCAATTATTCATGTATTTTAAACCGAATGAAGACACATGACAATCATGTTTCTTTTGAGATAAAGGCTTAATCAATGGATCTACTATATTTTCATCTGTAGGAATCTTTTCTATCTTTACTTCATTTCTACCAATGATTTCTCTAATCAAATGATAGCGCCTAAGTACATGTTTGGACCGTTGATGAGACCTAGGTTCCTTGGCTTGAGCAATAGCCCCATTATTATCACAATACAAAGGTATTGGGTCAGCTATTGAAGGAACCACTTCAAGTTCAGAAATGAACTTTTTGATCCAAACAGCCTCTTTAGCAACTTCTGAAGCAGCAATATATTCGGCTTCTATCGTAGAATCTGCAGTAGTTTCTTGTTTGGAACTTTTCCAACTTACAGCACCACCATTGAGGGTAAAAATGTACCCAGACTGAGACTTGCTATCATCTTTATTAGATTGAAAGCTAGCATCAGTGAACCCATGTACTTGAAGCTCTGTCTCTCCATATATCAAGAATAAATCCCTAGTTCTTCTTAAATACTTAAGGATATTCTTAACAGCTTTCCAGTGACCATCACCGAGATTAGCCTGATATCTGCTCGTAACACTTAGAGTATGAGAGACATCTGGTCTTGTACATAACATAGCATACATAATTGATCCTACGTGAGCGTTGCAAGGAACATTTTGCATACTATGTTTTTCAACATCAGTTTTTGGACACATATCTTTAGAAAGGTAAATCCCATGAGACATGGGAACATAACTTCTCTTAGATTGATCCATGCTAAACCTTTTTAGCATTTTATCTATGTATGTTGACTGTGAAAGACCAAGCAACTTATTGGATCTATCACGATAGATTTTTATTCCCAAAATATAAGTTGCTTCACCCAAATCTTTCATTGAGAAGTTTTTGGACAACCATACCTTAACTGATTTTAGAGAAGGTATGTCGTTTCCCACCAATAATATGTCATCCACATATAATATGAGGAAAACTACAGCACTCCCACTAATCCTTTTGTATACACAAGGTTCATCTTCGTTTTTGATAAAACCAAACTTTTTTATTGTATCATTAAAACGAATATTCCAACTCCTTGAAGCTTGCTTAAGTCCATAAATAGACTTTTGTAGCTTACATACTTTATTAAGGTCTTTGGATACAAAGCCCTCAGGTTGTATCATATACATCTTTTCTTGCAAATGACCGTTAAGAAAAGCTGTCTTAACATCCATTTGCCAGATTTCATAATCATAGTATGCAGCTATAGCAAGTAAAATTCTAATGGATTTCAGCATAGCAACTGGTGAAAAGGTTTCATCATAGTCAATACCATGTTTTTGTGTGTAACCTTTTGCAACCAGTCGAGCTTTATAAGTAGTCACATTACCATCCATGTCGGTTTTCCTTTTAAAAACCCACTTGCACCCTATGGGTTTTATCCCTTCAGGTGGATCGACTAAGGTCCATACCTTATTGTCATACATGGAATCCATTTCAGATTTCATGGCTTGAAGCCACTTCTCAGAGTCCTTATCAGATAAGGCTTCCTTGTAAGTAGTAGGTTCATCATTATCAATGATAAACACATCATCATACCTACTGGGTGCATGATGTGTCCTAATTGACCTAGGTACAGCTTGTGTATCTTGAGCTTCGATTTCTACCACATCATTATGAGGTTCAAGCTCTTGTTCCATGTTCCTATCTTGCTAATTTGTGTTTCTAGAACTTCTTCAAGTTCTATATTGCTCCCTTTTGCTTTTTCTAGAATAAACTCTTTTTCTAGAAATATGGCATGTTTTGAAACAAACACCTTTTGTTCAATGGAGTTATAAAATTGATACCCAAAAGTTTCTTTTGGATATCCCACAAAATAGCATTTTACAGATTTTGGATCGAGCTTGTCTGATTCTACCTTTTTAACAAATGCGAGACATCCCCAAATTCTTAAATGTTTAAAATTTGGCTTTTTCCCATACCATATCTCATATGGGGTAGTATCAACAGCTTTAGATGGAACATGATTTAATAAGTAGGAGGCAGTATTTAGAGCATAACCCCAAAACGATTTAGGGAGAGTTGCATGACTCATCATGGATCGAACCATATCTAATAATGTTCGACTTCTCCTTTCAGATACACCATTCAATTGTGGTGTATATGGAGGAGTTCATTGTGAAAGAATCCCATTCTCTTTTAAATAATTTTGAAATTCTTGGTTTAGATATTCTCCACCTCGATCTGATCGAAGTATTTTAATACTCTTCCCAAGTTGTTTTTCTACTTCACATTTATATTCTTTGAACTTTTCAAAGACTTCAAATTTATACTTCAATAAGTATACATGACCATATCTAGAATGATCATCAGTAAATGATAGGAAGTATGAAAAACCTCCTCTAGCTTGAATTGACAAAGGTTCACACACATCGGTATGTATGAAACCTAATAATTCGGTAGATTTTTCACCTTTTCCAGTAAAAGGCATTTTAGTCATTTTTCCGAGTAAACAAGATTCGCATGTTTCATATGATTCATAATCAAATGAGCCCAAATAACCATCATTATGCAATTTGGTTATGCGTTTCTCATTTATGTGACCTAGTCTACAATGCCAGAGATAAGAATTTCTAAAATTATCAATTTTGGGTTTCTTTGTATTTATGTTGAAAATTGGATTTTCAAAATCTAATATATAAAGACCATTATTTTGATAACCAACACCATAAAAAGTACCTTCACGAAAAATAGAACAACACTTATTCTTTTGATTTATTTCAAAACCATTACTGTCTAAATAGGAAATTGAAATAATATTCTTCGTGAGTACTGGAACAAAATAACAATCTTTCAAATCAAGAATCAATCCACTAGGCAGAGAAAGACTATATGTTCCTACAGCTAAAGTAGCAACTTTTGCTCCATTGCCCATGCGTAGGTCTACCTCTCCCTTTGCCAGCTTTCTACTTATCTTTAAACCCTGCATATTATTACAAATATGAGAGCCAGATCCGGTATCTAATACCCAAGAATTTGATTTTGAAGTAGAAAGGTTTATTTCAATCATAAACAAACCTGAAGTAGAAGCTTCAGTAAGCTTCTTCTGCTTCATGGTTTCAAGATAAGCCTTGCAATTTCTCTTCCAATGTCCATCTTGTCCACAGTGGAAGCAAGTGCCCTTTTCTTTCTTGTCCTTTTTGGCTTTCTGTGTTGCCTTGGGTCCAGCTTTCTTCTTGGTCTTCTTAAGACCAGCTTTACGCTTTCTTTTATTGGACCCCTCAACTAGCAACACAGTAGCCTTCTCTTTCTTCATGGTATCCTCAGCTTCCTTAAGCAAGTTCAATAACTCAGGCAAAGTAGAGGTCTCAACTTTGTTCATGTTGAAGTTCATCACAAACTGAGAAAAGCTGGGAGGAAGGGATTGTAGTATCAAGTCAACACTTAACTCATGATACATTATAAATCCCAGTTTACCCATCTTTTCAATGAGACCAATCATCTTCAGTACATGAGTTGAAACTGAAGATCCTTCTGCCAACCTGCTATGAAAGAGTTCATTTGTGGTATCATATCACTCACTTCTAGCCCTTTTATCATATAATGCTTTCAAATGTTGAAGCATTGTAAAGCGATCATGTCCTCGTCTTTGCTTTTGCACTGACTCATTGAAGCGAGCATGATACAACATGCATTTTCAGAATCATCTAAATGCTTCTGATATGCATTTCTTACTGCTTGATCAACATCAGCAGCAGGCTCATCAAGAACAGGACCATCAAGGACATAAAGCAACTTCTCATTCCTAAGAACAATTCTTAGGTTTTGAACCCAGTCCAAATAGTTTGGGCCAGTAAGTTTATTGTCAAACAAAATGCTACACAAGTTCATGTTGTTATTCATTTTTCTATAACAAGAAAATAAAGATAGAATAAGAATTTAAATTTATGCAATTTACAAAACCAAAATACATAAATATATGGACTTAATAATATCTTGGTTTTGCTCCCACTATTTTATCCAAATCAATATCCCTCAAATTGATTCGAGAATTTTTCTCAAAATTCTTAGTAGGCTAGAATCCCATCTTAATTATTTTTAATCTTGAGTTAGCTCAACAAATCAAAAATAATTTTAATGAGTAGGTATTAATTACCAATTGCAACTTATTTGCAACTCCTAGATAGTTAAGTTATCAACTTTTGATACACATATCACATATGTCTCCTAACTCTTGCCTCAAAGACTTTTGACCTTGACTTAGCTCAACAAATCAAAATCTTTGTTAAATCATACCCATTATTCAGAGATCTTATCTCATAGTTTGAAACACATTTTTGGTAAGACAACCTTGAGTTAGCTCAACAAGTTATCCTAACAAAAACTGTTTTAAACTATAATAATGGAAGGCATTTAAATTGATTTAATATTTAATTCAGGGATTAAATTATAGTCTCATCATTTACATATATCATATGTAATAAATATTTGATTATATTAAACATACAATATGCAATTAAATAATCTAATCATTTAATTAAATATTAAATCACATATGACATAACAATTGAATAATCACATTAAACAATTATAAACAAATTTCAGTCGTAAATCTTGTATGCATTACATTTCTAATCATATTAGAAATATTATTGAATTAATTGAGAAGTTTTTATGGGTTAACATAAAAATTTTTCAAATCTTGGGCCATAATAAATAAATAACAGAAATTAAAAGGGGCCTTAACATAAATAAACTCTTTATAATGAAAAATGTCCCAAATTTATTTATTTATTTATTTAGTATTAGTCCAATTGGGTTTGATCCATATGGTACTAATGGACTCAAAGTCCACTCTACAGGCCAGAAAGCTTAAACCTTAGCCAAACCATTTGGCCCAACTCCTAACTTGGAGCCCGCCAAACTATCTGGCCCAAATTAAGACCAAGTCCAACATGTGGACTTGATCCAGTTCAATGGTCCAATGACTCACTAAATTAAAAAAGGAGCCCAATTGCGTAAAAAGTTGTTCTATCGGCCAAATTCCCATAAAAAGTTCAATGAAGTCACCGACGCCATCATATGATGTCATCCTTATGCCTCTGCGATTGTGACGACGTCATCCGACATCGCTTAGGGATGACGCGTCGATGACGTCATCATCCATTCACTTCCGCCTTCGCCGCTTCTAAAAAAAAAAAATTTTTTTTCTTTTCTATACTGTTGCCGACTTCTTAAAAAAAAAATTTTTTTTAATTTTTTTTTGGGTTTGCTTTCTGCTAGCGTTGTTTCAAAGAAAAAAAATTTAAAAAAAATATAATTTTTTTTTCCTTCAGAACATGATTCACAAGAGCGGCCAAAAATTAAACAAACAACTTTGACAAGCGGCAATAAGTCAGAAAATTTTCAAATAAAATTTTCAACTTGTTCCATAAGTGAAAAACAATTTTTCACTCAACAAAATAATTATTCTCAATCATTCAACATAACACATACATATATGTAAACATAAACAATTTATATTCACATAGATTTATATTTATATGCAAATTAAATCTTATACTCTGATACCACTGTTATTTAATCATGTATGCCATAAACAATTTATAGGCAGCGGAATTAATCATGGTTTTCACCAGGATCAATTTCAATATACGTATAAAATAAAAACCTGTTTTGATGATTGAAGATTGTGTCGTCGAAGGAAGTTTTGTCAACCACAGTCACACAGACGTCCGGCCTCTAAGGTATCCACACGAACTAGTTCTTAAGATCCTCCTAGGATTGATTGACACCAAGTCAATATGCTAGTTCCTTCAATGAGTGCCGCAAAATTTTAGAGATCAAGAGAACTCTAACAAAATAAAAGAAGAACTTTTTTTTTCTCTCGTCTTGCAGTAAACTTTGGTACATCAAAAATTCTGTACGTACGCTCTATTTGGAATTTGGTGTCTGTCTCCTATTAAAAGGTAAGTTCTATCTATCTGTTAGACAGTCTAACAGACTAATTAGACATTCTATCATGATAGAATTCTTTTAATAAAATTAAAACTAATTTTAATTCTATTAAGATAAAACAATTTTATCTTATCACAACTTATCTTATAGGAGATCTTTTAGGTTAATTATTTTACAAATTAACCCCTATAATTATCACATAATTATTTAATCATTTTAACCCAAGAACAAATTCTTTATTTGTGTGACCCTTTATGTTCTTAATTACTTGGCAATAAATAACAAATTATAATCTTAGATTTAATTGGCTTGAGAACAAAACCAAAATGCTGCAGATCTGAAGCTACCACATTTAGAGCTACTCAATCTTCGATCTACAGGCGTGCAAGAGCTGTCATCAATTGCAGTCATGACTTCCTTCAAAGACTTATCTCTTAGAAATAATAATATTACTGATTCATCCATCCTTGAAGGTAATCTAACATTGATTGAATTTACGTAACACTCATATACGTTTTCTTCTTTGCACTAAATTGCAGTTTACTTACCATTGGTCATCCAAAAAAAAAATATAATAAAAATGTTCAGCTGAATTGACATTTTACTATATTTTACTATAAAAATGTTCCTGTTTATATAAAATAGCATAGCATAGGTTTGCTCAACTAAATAAATTGTTATATATGCGGAAATTAAGAAAATAATTAATCTAGTGGATATGATAATTGCAGCTATATCACTTAGATCGCACAAATTTCATGCAAGCACAATTCACAAGAAATTAAAGTTTTCCTCATCTGGATTATTTTATTTTTTGGGCAGGAATTTGCAGCTTGAAGAATCTCGTTGAACTTGATCTGGGTTGGAATAATTTTAGTGGTAATATTCCACTGTGTCTCAGCAACTTAACATCTCTCTAGTTTCTTGATATCTCATACAATAATTTTTGCGGCAACATACCCTCACTTTCTCACTTGTCATCACTAGTCTCGTACATCTCGAATACCTATCTCTTTCTAGCAACCATTTTGAAGGTTCATTTTCCTTGACTTCTGTTGCCAACCACTCAAAGCTTCAGCGATTCATGCTTGAACCTCTAGGCAGTAAATTATACATTAAAACTAAAGGTCTAGATTTCTTACCTTCATTCCAGTTAAAATTTCTCAAGTTGGCTGGATGCAATTTGAACAATGAGACTGGGAAGGTTCCTAAGTTTTTGTTGTATCAGAAAGAACTAAGAGTTCTTGATCTTTCCTCCAATAATTTAGTTGGGAAGTTTCCAAATTGGCTACTAGAAAATAACACGCGTTTAGAATTTCTTGTCTTGAGGGATAACTCATTTAGAGGCCCATTTCTATCAGATGCTACACCCAAACTGCAACATCTCAGGATCTTAGACATCTCAAACAATGAGGTTGGTGGTCAAGTTCCTCAAGACATCGGTCTATTCTTCCCAAGTTTGGAATGGTTGAATTTGTCAGGAAATTCTTTTGAAGGTAGCATACCCGAATCCCTTGGCAACTTGACTTCGGCATCCGTTTTTGATCCGTCACACAACAATTTGTTTGGAGAAGTGCCAAATCGAATTGGAACTAGGTGTGTCAATGTTTTCACTTTGGTATTATCTGGTAATAGTTTGCGAGGCTATTTCCCCTCAAGTTCAACAAACTTAACTACTCTGGTAAGCCTTCTCATGGATAACAATCATTTCTTCGAAAGCATTTCACATGGATTATCTCGTAGTCCATTTCTAGGCTTCTTAGATATATCCAACAATGAGTTTCAAGGGGAAATTCCGAGCTGGATTGGAAACTTCTCATCATTGAATTTTCTTGACCTGTCGAGGAACCAACTAAGAGGCACCATACCAAATGATATTTGCAAGCTGTCGGATTTTCAATTTTTAGTCCTATCTGAAAATTGCTTAAATGGATCCATACCATCATGCTCTAGTTTTCCATCATTGAAATTCATCCACCTGCAAAGGAATCAAATCATAGGATCAATACCGAATTCACTATTGGAAAATTCTACATCTTTGAAGGCCCTGGATTGAAGGTATAATAGTATTTCTGGTGGCTTCCCACGTGATATTAGAACACCTACACAACTTAGGGCTCTCCTATTGGGAGGAAATGATTTGCATAACAAGATTCCTGAGTCCATATGTCAATTGAAGGAACTGAGCATTATGGATCTTTCTCGGAATAATTTTTCTGGTCCAATTCCTTCATGCATAAGTTACATCTCTTTTGGAACAAATTTTAATTATGACAGCTAGAATTTGGGACAATTTAGTTATTGGGATTTGACTTTGGGTACCCAACAACTTGGGGCATTGTTCGGAATACCGTTTACTCCTCCCGTTTTGAAATGTATGAAATAGTCCAGTTCACAACGAAAGATATAACCAACTCTTATACAGGTAACATTCTGAATTATATGTCTGGAATTGATTTGTCCCACAACAAATTAATAGGAAAAATACCACCAGAATTGGGTGATCTAAGTAATATTTGGGCACTGAACTTATCCCACAATTACTTGCACGGATCTATTCCATCAAAACTCTCCATGTTGAAGAATATAGAGAGTTTGGACCTTTCATAGAATAATCTCAGTGGTCAAATACCTTTTGAACTCACAAATTTGAACTTCTTGTCCAAGTTCAATGTATCATAAAATAATTTGTTAGGTAGAACACTGATAAAAGATAGTTTGCAAATTTTAATGAGAACAATTACAGAGGAAACCCAGGTCTTTGTGGGCCATTGCTCCAAAGACAATGTGAAAGCATTACAGGTATAGTTAATCCAGTGCATGGTGTTGGTGGCGAAGATAATGATGGTGCAGATTATACAATAGAATTCTTTCTGAGCTTCTCAATGTCATTTGTGGCTGTCTTAGTGTGACGTTAGCTCTCTCTCTTTATCTCAGCCCTCACTATCGCAGAGCATGGTCTAATTTCATAGACGCATGGATCCTATTCAGATTCTACCTGAGGTACAAATCTCGTTCCAAGTGATTATGGTAATTGGATGGAGCTAAACCATAGAAAAACTTTTTTGTGTTTTATCTTTTGATATTTTTTTTGTGTTTTTTTGTGGTAGTTCAAGGAATAGTTTTACCAAGCGTAATACAATAATTTTCGTGACTAGATCACGGGGATATCTATTTTTTGTGCATACTTTTGTTTTTGATAATTTGTTTTAAGAATTGAAATTCAATTATAAAGGAAGTATCATGAATTTTAGACAACATGATCACTAATTGTTTCTTTAAAAGTAAAGCAAAACGCAATAACCATTCTTATACAGTCTTATATAGACTTGATTTGTCCCACAACCAATTCATAGGAAAAATACCACTAGAATTGGGTGATCTAACACAGATATTTGAACATTGAACTTATCCCACAATTACTTTCAAGGTTATATCCCATCAAGACTCTCCATGTTGAAAATCATAAAGAGTTTGGACCTTTCATACAATAATCTCGGGGAAAGATGTTGGATGGTACATTCACAGGTATCTAATAAACTGTGCTACGATATAAAAAATCAACATCTGGAAGCAAGTATTCAATAAGGATATTCTGATGTCAGAAAAAGATCTTAAAATTACATAAGGATGGGTTTCTTTAGGCATATTGATTGTGTCAACGAGGTGATGAAGTTCAAAGTACTGAAATCAATTTTGAACAAAATTTTTGATAGTGTCAACGACGTGATGAAGTTTTAAAGTATTGAGATAAATTTTCAACAAAATTTCCAGAGTGGCAGGCATTTATTAATAAGGAAAATCAATCCACAAGTTCCAAAAAAAAAAAAAAGTGTCAAAGCAATAAAGTAAACAACACAATGTACGAACAGAGATAATTACAGAGATAAATCAGCTAAATCAAAAGTTCGCACAACAACTTTGCACCAAGATTCCACCTTCTTCTTTCTCAATTCTTCATCTAAAAATGGACGAAAAGCGGTAGCTTTTTTCATCTTCTCCCCAAAAGAAAATATTTCATCTTCTGTCCAAACACCAACAGCTAATCCAGCAGCATAAGCTGCTCCAAGAGCAGTGGTCTCTATGTCAGCTGGCCTTACTACTGGGTTACCCAGCAAGTCAGCCTGAAAATAACATTAACAGAATCTCAAATTATGTTGGTTTGCCTTCAAGCACAAATATGCAAGAATATAGAGGAAAAAAAATAGTAAAATCCACAAGGAACCATCATTCTTTTGTAAAATCATCAACCATTCAACTAGTAGAAACTTGGTGTACAGATTTAGGGCTACTGCAGCATCTGAAAAACCAAAAAAAAACTACATAAAGGTTTTTCTGAAATACATCCTAAAATACTGGAAGAGTCATGGACAAAATAGAAAAAGTCTGCATTTTAGTTGAAAACTACATACAGGCCATGTATGCTTTGAGCAAATTAAGAAACAAGCTATCGAATTTGCATACACGTAAGGAACACACCTGAATTTGCATCAGAAGATTGTTTACTGTAGCACCTCCATCAACTCTTAACAAAAATTCCCCCTTCTCATTTTTGCTCTCCCCCTTCTCACCAGCATCTTTGTGCATTGAATCTAATATATCTTTCACTTGAAAGCACATGCTTTCAAGAACAGCCCGAGCAATATGAGACTTGTTTGTAAATCTTGTTATCCCAATGCAAACTCCTCTAGCATCATCACGCCACCAAGGAGCAAACAAACCATTAAATGTTGGCACAAAGTAAACACCTCCACTAGAATCAACCTTTGAGGCCAATTCGTCAATCTCACTGGCACTGCTAATTATACCAAGGCTATCCCTAAGCCACTAAATAGCTGCACCAGCAATTGCAATGGAACCTTTTAAAAGCATAATTTGTAGGAGCTTTAGGCCCAAGCTTATAGGCTATGGTGCTTAATAGCCCATGATTCGACTAAATTGCGTCCTCTCCTATATTAAGAAGTATAAATGCCCCTATTCCATAAGTGCTTTTGGCCTCACCCTTTCGGTTAGCTTGCCCCAACATTGCTGCATGTTGATCCCCAAGACATCCAGCTATAGGGATCCCAGTAACAGGTCATCCCTTAGTAATATTGCCAATTTTCTCAGAGTTACTAATTATTTTAGGCAACCTACTAATAGGAATCCCAAGTGTTTCTAGGGTAGGCTTATCCCAATCAAGAGTTTTCAAGTTCATCAGCAAAGTTCTTGAGGCATTGGAGATATCAGTTACATGTAAACCATCTTTAACCCCTCCTGTCATGTTCCAAATTAGCCAAGTGTCTAAAGTACCGAAGTGGACATCCCCAGCTTTGACAGCATCCTTAATCGCATCCATGTTTTCTAACAACCACAACAGTTTCGTGACACTGAAATAAGTGCTTATCGGCAAGCCACATGTGTCGACAAAATGGTTTCGGCCCCTAGATAACTCCTCTAATTTTCTAGAAATAGAAAATAATTCTTTCGAAAGTCAAAAAAATAGAAAGATTTCATGAAATATGCAACACTCGAAGATTAAAATCAACAAAAGATCCATATGCGAGAATTATATCCTTTTTAATCATAAAAAACGATGAAACAACATTAGACTTGTACTCGTTATTAAACTCGATCATTAATTCTTGATCTGCTTAGCGACAATAGAATTCCCAATAACAATTCTCAAAATTCATGATAAGATAACATATAATAAGCCTACCTATTTAGAATTCAATGAAAAGTTTTTGGAGAATGTAAAACTATAAACAAACAAATATATAAATCTCTGTTACCTGCAAGTGGAGCTCGTGCGAACATCCATCCAAACAATTGCCTTATAGAGAGGTTTGCCCGTGGATTTGCTCCAAACCACAGTGGTTTCTCCTTGATTGGTGCTTTCAATCTACTGTCAACATTATGCTCATCCGCCATTGGATCATGCATCGCTATTGGATCAATAGCCTTGGATATACAAACTCTTAACACTTTCAAGCATTGCCATTGGATCATGCTCAACCCATCTGCAAAACCCAAAACATAATACAAATACATCAAAAAGGGTCACAAAGGCTCAAAACTCCAAAAAACCCGAAACAAAAAAGATTCAAACTTTTTCCCAATCCAAGAACAAACATGGTAATTTACCCTGCTTGTGGGTAGAACTGAGTAAACTCCACTTGGTGAGATCCAATGGGGTTAGCAGCGCGGTCATACATGTTGAATCTCGTGTTGGTTGTGCCTTGATCGATCGACCCAATGAAGACTTCTTCTTGAACCATTCTCTTTGTTTTGTGGAAAAACAGAGGAGAAACAGAGAGGGAGGATTCTGCGCTCGACTACTGGAGTTAAAAACAGAAGAAGAAAAGGGCATTAAATGAGAATGAGCTGGGCACGAATGATGAGTTCATGCGGGGTCAGCTGGACATTGAAACGGGATGCCTTGGCAGTAACCAGTGTGACAGATCGATCAGAACAAAACTGAACCCTAAATCCCCCACCACAACCTCACCCCATTTTCTCATATCATCTTTCTCAGTGTGTGTGAATTCGTATGCAAGATTTATGTAAAATAAAAACTCGTTAGAAGCCAAACACAATATATTGATCATTTTGCAGAATGGAAATGGGCATTATTACTGGTCCAAATTGTTAACTCAGGAAGTTTTCAAGAGAGAGAATTCCTCTCATCTTATGTTTTTTTATTTTTTCTCATAATTTACTTTTACAAGAGAAGTGTATATATATACAATTTTTCCTACAACTTCGGCTGACTAACCAACCCTATACGAATACAACTCCACAAATATAGCTCATGTCAACACAAATAACACTACTTGGGTTGTTTGTGCAAGAAAGAAAGTCCCAAAACTATAGAACAACAAACTATTATGCAACCCTCCTTTTTTGGTTGACAAGAGAACTCGCAGCCGCTACCCAAAGGTGCCCACTGGGATGCGACTCTCCTCCTTATTTTCACCTTTGTTTGCGTAGGAAAAAAGAAGTTTGATGAGGGGAAAAGACAGTGCGAGCCTTCCTTTTAGTTCATTGTGCATTGCATTGGCTTTTCTTTCTTTGTTTGTTTGTTTGCAGTTTGCATGCATCGTATTTTCTTTGTTTTAAAATTAGAGTACTATGAGATGGTGATAAGATAAGATGATGCAAGAGATAATGAAACTAGGAATGCTATATATATACGGAATAATTTTTTTTTTTTTTCTTCTGGACTTGTGGTATAATTATATCATTTACCAAAAAAAGACTAGGAGGTTGAATGATAGTATAATCAAGCTCAATCCATTTTAGAAGGCTGGTATGAATGGCTGAATGGTGGGTGGATTTGTAGTTACAGTTGAGGTAGGCTTAGCTACACAATAATGTAACACACACGCCGTTAATGCTATTTCGTTATCTCTTAACAAAGCTCCAACCTCACCCAAAAGTCTATTTTACTATATTTTGAGTACAATTGGTAATATTTTTATAGTTCAATGAAAATTTAATAAGATAAGAGTTATTGAGGGTTTGTTTGGAATGTGATGTATTTGGAAAAAGTTGTATTGGAATGTGTGAAAATTTTAATGGGTATTTTCTTATGGAAAAAGTATTTTAGAATGAAAAATAAAAGGGAAATTTTTTTTAAATTATGTGAGAGTAATTTGAGTGGGAAAATTTGAATTTTAAATTTTGAAATAAAAATGTGTTTGGATAGTTTGTTTTGTTTGAGAATTTATTTATTTGCAAATAAGAATCACTTGTCCAAACAGACCTTGAGTTTCTCATACCCATTAAAAGTACGTATTAAGAATAAATGGGAAAGATATTATTTGAATAATAATTTATTGGGTGGGTTATGAGATGTCATAGGTCCCAATGAGAATGGTTAAATGCGTAATTATTGGGTAATGTTGAATAATCAATAATTAGTAAAAATTTAATAAAAAATATTAACTTAATGTGTTTAATTGAAAACATTTAGTAACTTTTTATTTGGAATTTATTAAGTAATTAAGTGAAATCCCATTGGACCTAATAATAATATCTAATTGGATTCCCAATGAGTAATGTGATTATTCATTCCCATTATCTACCGATTTCACCCAATATTTAAAATTAATAGGTATTTAATTACCCATTAAATTTCCACCCATAATTTTGAGTGCTGAGTTGAAGCATCTCCATTTATTTAGTGTCACAAATTATACTATAAAAATCAAAAAACATAAGTCGAATTTGTTTTAGTCACAATTTTGATTGAACTAGATAAGAAAATGAGATAAATGCATTTAAAATGATTAGACATCGTATTTTCTTTGTTTTAAACACCGCCCTTTGCGGTTACCTTTGATCGATTGGATGTTGTTTGGTTTCTGACTTATTCTTACTTCACGGATCTTGATTGCTTTGTTTCTTTCTCTACTTTAATGAAAATTGGACGAATCACATTTATTCAAACATTTCCTCATTATCCAATAATTAGAGTTCCTCCGTATTTAATTCCTTCCCTTGATCTATGTTTATTAAAAAAAAAAAAAAGTCTGTTTATTGGGAAAAAAGGTTTCGACTTGTGTTAAATGATAAAATATTTATTATAATACTATGTTTATTCTATACATTGTGTTATATGATAAATGCGATACTTGCACCAATTCAAAGAAAAATTTTGGTTAGAAAACCATATCTTTTTTATTCATTGAACTATTGGGCTTTCAATTCATTGAATGGCCCATTTATCACATGATTCGATGATTTGGCTTACCTAGGCCAGAGAGCCAGAGTCTTAGATTTCACTCAAGCAAACGAATGTAACTGGAACAATTAATTTTCTATTTTTTTTCTCTAAAAATAATAGTGTATTAACAGGGTAAATTGTTAAAGTACATAGCTACAAAGAGGCTAAATGAGCTTTGTGGTGTTGGTGTTTGACCTAATCCACAAAGACAAAGGACCACTAAGGGTCAGAAAGCCCGACAAATGTAAAAATGCATGCAAGATGACAAAACTACTAAGGTTTTGGTGAAAATCTCAAAATCTCAAATCAGAAGAAAGAAAATCGGCATTTCTAGCTTTCGCTGTATGCCTTTTGTGATGATTCCGAAAAATTGGCAAACGTTAAATAGCTTGAACCAAACTACTGCCACATGCTGGGAAAAATGCACCACCAAAGTTGTAGTAGGTACGTAAAAAAAAATTAAAAATTTTGGAAACGATGTGAAATCACACTATTTCTGCATCGAATTTCATCCCTAGTGTATTGATCACCGAAAAATTGGCAGCTTGGTGAACCTGGTGATTAATTAATTTTCTATTCAACAAGCGAAGTTGAGAAAATTTACTTCACTTGTAATGGAAATCAAAATCCCAAAGAGAAGAGAGATCCTATCTGCCTATTAGTTTTGAGTCTTTTTTCAGAGTAAATCACTTTCATGCTCTTTTTAAAAAGAGCATCTATTTAGTATCTATTAATTTTTAGAAATTTGAAGATATTAAATTTTTTATTCCTTTTAATAATTTAATTTTCATTGATTTGTTTTTTTAAAATTAATTAATTTGTTTACTCTTTTTGTAGTAATTATAGAAAAACTTTAGTAGTAATATTTTTATTCTCAATTAAAATATTATTATTTACTTTTTCTTTTACTCTTTTTTTTTCGTTTATGACCTTATTTACTTTTTAATTCTAATTTGACTTCTTTTTTTTTTTGAATTGTGGGTCACTATAAATTGTACTTTTGTAGGATCATTTCACATTTATTTATAAGAGTTTTAGTTTTTTGTTTTATGATTTTTTTATTTGCTTAATATTTTTATTTATAGGGATTAATCATTCACTTTATTCATATATAAAATTTCAAAAGATTGTAGTGAAATGTATAATATAGAATTATGATAAAAGTCAAAATTACAATTTATTTTTTGATTTATATGCAAAGAGTTTATGATTTAGAGTTTTAAGTTATAATCATTATTTAGCAGTTTTATTTTAAAATACTTTTTTAACCACAATCTATGAATTCATATACTTTTATTCAACAAATATTATTTCATACTTTTATTAATTTTAATTATTTGAGAATTTCTATTTAACATATTTTAATATTTGTTTTCTCCAAACTTTTAGTAATATGTATTTAACAAATTATTAATAAAATTATGAACATCTCATGTCTTACATAAGAATCTTGCACTGGTAAATGGGTAAACGTGTCGAAAGAGAAAAGTGGTGTTCTTGCCCCGTTTAGGTGTGAGGGAGCAAAACTCCCCCATCACCAACTCAAAGCCCCCGAGGGAATTAAATGGGACACTACTTGCAAGTGGCGGATATCCTTACCATCTCTAGTCTGGTGGTGGGGTACAATGGAGAAATGGTCCTTCTACAACTTGGAATGGCCCAATAAGAAGTCATAATATTACAAAGTATTTTGCTGGACAAGCTCGTTTTCTTCTTCTATGGAGCCACTAGGACAAAATCAAGTCAACACTGAATGGCTTCGTTTCGGCCCTTTTGGGGACTATAAGCCCAAACAAGTAAGTGATAAAAATTAATGTTTTCGGATTATTATTGATAATTTGTTGACCAAAGATGGGCTTGGGTGTAATCAAAGGCTTTAGAAAAATGGGCCTTCACCTACCTTTGTGGAGAAACCCCAACAAAATCCAATGTCCATCATAATAAATTGGGAAAAAAGAAGAAGATCCAATTGCATGAAACAATTGGCATTTTTTGGTATAAATTATTGCGCACAAATCGAAGAAGGTGATTTATTGTGGAATTTTAATTTCAGGAATTAAATTTGATTGTTGATGGAAAGGAAAGGAAAAGAAAAGAAGCACATAAACTCTTTGAACATTTTTTGGCTTAGGGTAGAAAATCACATAGGTTAAGTAAGAAGAAAAGAAACTCTTTTTTTTTCGACATGAAAGTATCCCTACTCAACTAGTTATGTGCTTATGTCACACGCTTTGGGTATGGGACTAATCCTCCATGGCTAAGCAAACCTTGCCTTTAGACCTATCCAACATCAATAGTTGGGGGAATCAATCTCTGGACCTCATGCTTCTCGGATAGGGTTGTAAACGAACCAAATATAAACAAATGAGCATTGTTCGTTAACTGTTTATTTATTTTTTAGACTGTTCATGTTCGTTTTTGTTTGTTTATTAGTGTGAAATATGTGTTTATGTTCGTTTATGTTCGTTTATTAGTATCCGTGAACATGTTCATTAATACATTAAACGAATATGTTCACGAACAGTTCGTTAACACGTTCGCAAATAAATAAACGAACATGTTCGCGAACAGTTCGTTGATAATGGATAATGAATGGCCAAAATTTCAAACAAAACGACGTCGTTTTGATAAATATATATAATATATTATATTAGATAAATAAATAAATAAATAATATTATATAAACGAACGTTAAACGAACTTGTTTGTGAACATAAACGAACCGAACACGTCTGTTTATGTTTATTAAACGAACGGTAAAATGTGTTCATTTATTATTCGTTTACCTTAACAAACAAACATACACGAACGTAACCGAACTTGTTCACGAACTATTCACCGAACATACTAGTTCATTTATACCCCTATTCTCAAAATTTAATTTCCGTAGGAGAATTAGTTGAGCCAACCCTGGAGACAAAAAGAAAAGAAACTCAACCGAGCTAAAAATTACACAAAAGGCAATGATCAACTTTTATTCCAAAACAATTGAAGAGTTGCAGTCATGGAAAACAGGAAGATGAATCAAGAAGAAGAAACTTATCAATTGTCTAACCGACTTAACAACCAACTTAACTACTTCTAACTACAAGAAGGTTTTGGAAATTGTTGTAATAAAAATAGTTGCACAGTTTCTAAATTGATCACGCCTTCTTATCCTTTTATTGATAATCCACGACTCTTGTTTCCTTGTGATTATTTTGGTTAGTGATGTATCAACATTCCAAACCACATTAGGTATGAACCTTTGAATAATTTTCAAAAGTATTAAATAGATAGGTTGGGTCACTCAAGAGTTATGTTATTCGTGAATTATAATTTTATGAGTCATTAGCTAATTCAATTTATATAATTACGTGTCAAATTTGGGTTGAGTCATTTTTTAATTTGATTGAACTCATATGATTGTTACTGCTAGCTACATTTGGCCAAATTGTTAGAATTTGGTTCGAATCTAGCCAAGCAAATTTGGTCAGCTAATCAAGGCGGACAACTATTGGATGGCGACAAGTGACAGATTGATCTCGTCTTCAATTTTTTTAAATTAATAAATTTATTTCATTAAATTATATGGATTCAACACAACCTACTTTGTAAAATTGTGAATTATTATCTAGCCCGTGACCACTCGGTCTAACCCAATAATTCAGAATTAAATTGAATTTTTGAGTTAAAAGACCAAGTGGGCGCGTCCCTTTTATCTTGCTAATCGCGGATGCTCTTCTTCTGTTCCCTCTCTCCATCTTAATTTACAAGTCTTATTGGTTGAATAGTCAAACAAATGGTCTTGTTGCATTTGTTGTTTAATGTTTAGTTTATATTTATTTACGTGGTACCGCAAGTAGGATGTGAGAGTTTGTTAATATCATAGAATGAATTCAAATGGTTTTTAATTAATTTGGAGTAATCAAGATGAAGACTAAAAAAAATATTTAGGGTGAATTATATCTACTATTCTTATAGTTTGTGAAAACTATTAATTGAATTTCAAAATTTGAAAAAACTATCAATATTCCCTTTAACCTATGACCATTAAAGTCAACTAATGAAATAGATGAAAAGACAAAAAAATCAATCTAAAAAATAACATATACCCCCTTGAAGTTTATTTTAATTACAAAATGACTCTTAATGTTTTAAAACTTTATTAAATAAAATTTAATAACTTCTATTTCTTTATTTTATATTCTTTTTTCTTTTCATGCTAAATAATTTTATAATCTTATTTTATACAATAAACTGATAAATTGAAAAAGTAATAAGAATATAATATCAGTACGTAAATTTTTGAAAAATTAATAATAAAATTAATATTTTTTTACCATATTATTATTTCATCATATTCAAATTTGAAAAACCTATTTTCTAAATTTCTTATTATACGTTCAATATTAATATATCACTACTGTCCTTTTAAATGATTAAATGATTATTTTTATTATTTGTGTATCGCTATAAAATTTTAAGAAATAATTATTTATTTAAATCTCTTGTAGTCGTTTTTTTTAGTTATTAGAATTCGATGTAATATTCGTAAAATTAAGAATTATTTTGGCTATTATGATTTGATGTAATGTTGTAAAATTAAGAATTATATTTATTAGACTGAACTTAAGTTATTTTAATGGAAATGAAAAAATAAACATAATAAAATATTGCAACATCTAAACTTTATATTTATTTTGACAAGACGTTATATTTTTAAATTGTGTAGAAAATTGTCTAAATTGTATCCAAATTTTGTTTATCAGTAGTTGTTATTAACCTTTTTATATCACTGATGAAATAAAAAAAAAAGTAGGGAGAGACCTATTTTGTTAAACCTTAGGGTCTATTTTGTAATTAAAACAAATCTCAAGGTATTAAATGTAATTCAAATATTATAGTTTAATATATAGTTTAGGAATTTCAAACAAATTAACCATTGACTTGGTCAAAAGTCAATGGTCAACGTTAGTTAACTAACAGTAGGGGACTAAATGTTATGAATTTATCAAACTTAAAAGGGTATTGGGAGTTTCCCCAAACCTTGGAGTTCGATTGATAGTTTTCACAAACTATAAGGGTAATAAATGTAATTCACCCAAATATTTAATGAACACAACTATAACTATTCACGAGCTTCTATTAAATGTGATTTAAACGAAATCAAGCTTTACTAATATTCAATGTGTGAAGAACATTACAAATTGGTGATACTCTGTCCATCCCCGGCCAAAAAAAAACCTAATTTCAAAAATTTTCATCCCAAAAAGAAGTTCACATTTGAGATAAAATTATTATATTATTCTTACTAATAATAACAATATATAATCTAAATTAAAAAGTAAGGATAAAAATATAAAATTTTACATTTAATTATGTATTGAATGTGTTGTACCTTGTTATTTTAAAAAAAGTTATATCACATCAAAAGTGAATTCTTTTTTTAGGATGGAGGAAGTATTTAGTTTTTTAAAAATTTTAATACTATGTTTATTCTATACTTTGTGTTCTAAGTATAGATACTAAATGCAATGCTTTCAGGGAAAAAAAAAGGTAAAAGAAAAGTTAGTCAGTAAAATGTTTCTATTTGGCTACAGTAGTCAAGGGAAATGATCCTTCTATAACTTGTATAGCCAACTAAGAAGAGATAGAATTATAAAGTATTTTGGTCCACAACATTTAAAAAAAGAAAAGAAAAGATTCTATTAAATTGTTATGGGAAATAATTGAAATTTTGTGGAAAAAATAATTACTACATAGTAACCCCCAGAAAAGGGGCCAGTTAATAGCAAAACATGCATGAAAACTTTTGTTTGAGTTAAGACTTAAGAGTAATGAATATTTGGTTGTTGATGGAAAATAAAAAGAGAATTCAAACTTTTGAATATTCAACAGTCAACACGATATACAATTGTTGAGTAATTTCCAAAGTCCCTTTCATTTTGCTGTCTCAAGTCATCTTCATCTTGGCTACCAAGTCTTCTTGCTTGGAGCGTCAAACGGGCTTGCATTTTTTTCTAAGTTCATCCTTTTCCACACAATTTGGATAAGACAATTCAAAAATGATCGATCTCCATATTATGTGTATATATATATGATAGATAATGCAATATCCTCTTCATCACACTTTGTTTTCATTCATATATATTTATATATATACACATAGAGAAGCATACATTGATAATGAAGTACTGCCATTTTATACTTGTTTTGTGGGGTCTAATTAGTGTGTTATACGGATTTGTTCAAGTTGCTTTCCAAAAGAAAGGTAGGCTCTTATCCTTTCATAAATGAGACGCACCATCCGGATCTTATCCTTCTTTCATGGATTGATCATGATCATGAAGAAGAAGGATATAATAATGATGATCCAATTAGGACTACTGAATGCTGCAACTGGGAGGGGTCAACTGCAGTGATGCCACTGGAAAAATTGTTAAACTCCATCTTAGTCATCTTGTAGAAAATATTTTTAAGAATTATGGTTATAATAATGATGATCGGAACTGGTTTTTAAACTTAAGCATTTTACTCCCTCTTGAGAACCTGCAAGCTCTGGACTTGAGTTATAATTATTTCAGAAGCTCTGGGCTGGGTGTGGTGCCCCTCTTTCATTAATTACTCCATGCATTGATCAAAGAAAACAAGAATTCTAACCGACGGCAAGTTATGTATATATACAGCTAGTTATCCAAATCATCAAATTACATTTATCTAGCTAGGACTATAAGTCTACATACCGTTCCTTATTCTAAAAAGTAAAATGATCGATCCATACTCCAGTTATATGAATTGTATTATCATACAGCTTAAAAGAATTTTGTAAAGGTATTAAATAGAATTGCAAGTTGACGAGGTTGAACTTTCAAGTTTTAATCACTTAACCCTTATTACTCCTGAGCTTACATTACTTTGCGTGTTGTAACAATTGCAATGCATTCAAATGCCAAAAATTGATAATAACCAAAAAAAAAAAAAACAAGTTAAAATTTTCTATTACCACAACATTATTTCTGTGGGTATTTCAATTAATTTAGTTCCTCCATCTTAAGAATTAAAAACGCCATTACAAAGGGAATCTCAAAGGAATTCTTAGGTAACGGGTGCTGGAGGGTACTTCACAGTTTCACAAAGAGTCCGGAGGGTATAAAATTCAAGGGATAGTTAGGTAGAATTTTTTTAACTATAAATTATAATAATATTGAATATATAGTTTTTTTAATTTTATTCTTACTTTTTAATTTTAAGTTGTAAAGATAATAAATGAAAAAAATTTAATATTAGACTTTCTTAAGGACAAAAATATTTTTAAAGTGCATTTTTTTTAGATGAAAGTAGTGAAGTATTATTCTATAGCATCATTTTCTTAAAATTTTAAATCATTTTTTTTCTTTTTTTTCTGAAACGGTTTTTCTATTGTGATGTGCATTTATTCTTATAGTCATAATTTGTTAATGGTAGCTAGGCATGAGTTTAATGAAGATTCACCAGGAATGAATCGTGAAAGAAATAATTTATGTAATTCATGAATGGGAAAATAATTGACATTTTGGTATAAATGATTACATATTAACCAAAAGCAGCCGAATTGTAGAATACGCATTGCTCGCAAATGATTGTGCAATTTGATTCGACAGAGAAATCGATTTTCGGCAACATGATCACTAATTGCTTCTTTTTAAGCATAAGCATGCCCCAATAAAGAGCAAAACACAACAACCATCCACAACGATCGAACACTCAATCAAAGACTGATTGACAGCAACATTTGAAATTTGATCAATCATGAAGAATGAAGAAAGTTGCAGTTGATGGCACGTATGCTTAATTTCAGAAACTGCTCAATCAAGCAATATTTGCTTCCCTTTGATTTATTCCTCTGTGTTTTATTTTATGTTTGTTCCTGGTAATTTATGGCATGATTACGTACAGATCTTGCATTCATAATGGATTAAAACTAAACAGTACTCAATATATCTTAGATTGCATGTGTTGAATAAAAAAAAAGAAACTGTAAAAAATTGTCAATTTCTATAGTCTCAGGCTATTCCCTTGGCTTGAAATTGAAAGAGAACCGTGAGGAACACTCGATCATAAAAGTCTCTTCTAGATGATGGTATAACTTCATATTAGATTATTTTGCCTAACAATTTATGGACTGGAAAATATAGTTAACGAAATTTGACACGCAACTTTAATGTTGTATGAAAACAACCAAAATTATTGACAAGTGGAAATGGTCAAACTTTACTTCTCATGTGAAGGTTTGCGGGCTATCCTATAGGAGCGGGGTTTACGCAATGCGCACCCCTTGGATAGTGGCTGCGGATTCCCCTGTCAACAAAAGTGGAATAATCAAACAACAGCGTTTTATATGCTGCGAGCCTCCGTTTGTTTATTAGCAAAGAAAGAAATCTTCCCTGTTGCAATTTGCTCTCAAATTATATGCATTTCATGAACAATTAAATTATTGGTATGAGTAATCTTTTGAATTAATAAGCGTGATTATCCATTTGAGTAATTTTCAAAGACCAATAGTGCAAGTGCATTTAATTTTGCCGTCATGAGAGTCTAGAGTCTTCTCGGGACCATGCATGACTTAAGAGTCCTCTTGCCACGGTTGTCAAAACAGGCGGCCATGTTAAGTTTCTCCCTTCCCACAAAATTGGGATATTGAAATTCTTTAGGGTTGGTTGCTTCACAATATTATTCCTTCGTCATTTTTATATTTCAGTCTCCTTAATTAATCGCAGTTTATTTATAAATATTAGCGATAAAGTATTGATATTCTTGTGACTATCATTATATAAAAGGGTAAATTACATCTAGTATCCTTGTGGTTCGTGTAAATTACCAATCGAACCCCGAAATTTGGTAAAACTACCAATATCCCCTTAAGGGAGCCAAATGTTATGAATTTAAAGGGGTTAAATGTTATGAATTTATCAAATTTAAGGGGTTATTGGTGATTTTTCAAATCTCGGGATTTGATTCGTAGTTTTTACAAATCAGATGGGTAGTAGATATAATTTACCCTATATAAAATCAATTATATATATAATTATGCAAAAATTAATGGTATAAAACAATTGAAGTTGCTTGACTTTAATTATAACAATTGTTCAAGGTTCCCTGATTTTCAAAGGTACATTTGTGTCAACAATATTTTTAAATTGTACGAATTTAAGCAGTTTTTAGAATTATAATGTGCAAGGAGATTTTCTCATTAATTAATAATTATTCAATCACAGGTGGCCCTCCGTACATCCTCTCCTTGATTTATGTTTACTAGTAGGCACTTTCCGCGCAATGCGCGGTTTTTTGAGTGCCCACTGTATTGCACAGTATATAAAAAAGTTGATAATAAAATTAAGATAAAGTAGACGAAATAAAATCACAATACTATAAAAAAGAAGAAATATTTGATAGGGAGAAAGAAAATTACATGGTAGGAGTTAATTAATGTAGAACAAAAATAGAGTAAACATATTCTAATTTATTTTAAATTTAAATTGCCATGGATATAATTTTTCTATCCCATGACTGTTAAAAATAATAACAATGAAAATATCTTGTATTTGTGGTATGAAAACTAAATAGTCATTCTCTTCCAAATTATGATCTTGTACGAACTGATGCCAATTTCGACGAAGTGAAGAACGCCTCACAGTGATGTCATATACTCGATTTCCAGATTTCAAATGAATGTCCCAGTGTTTTGCTTCTTCCAAATAAAAATTTGAATATTTTGGAATAATCTATGTGACAACAAGGAAATTGTATGAAGTTAGTAAAATGGGAAGTGCAAATAAATTTGTAGAATAAATTTGCAAAATAAGATATAAATTGAAATATTACCAATCTAAAAGTATCTGATGCTGTAAACTGCTGGAAGAAGGAATAGTGTTGAGTTGAAATGAACTTTTGAAATGGATGTAGTGAGGATGACAGGATATTATGTTGAAGATTCGTTGTTTTGAAGACTGTAAATAATACATAGTAAAATTAAGATATTATACATTATTTAATCAGAACGGAAAATGTATATTGTTAAATGAACAAACCTTGTTTTGGCAATATAGGTAATGGCACTGTCCATGGCATCATGATTTTGCCTTTGAAATTGTTGAACGTAAGACAATCAAATTTGTTATTTCCACGAAATCTTAATAAGATTGAACATTCTTGATTGAGTAAATTATCATCAAAGAATTCAGTCCAGCCAAATGTGAAAACATGTTGATTGATTGTTAAATTCCATTGCATTTGTCCTTGTTGGATTATGATTTCATCCTTATTGTCAAAAAATTGGATAGCATAGAGACCTATTGGTACTGCCTACAAAAAAGGACAAAAGTTTTTTTATTGTGTCGAATGCAATAACAAGTAATTGTTGTAGTAAATATAAGAGTAAAATTTATAAAGATTTAAAGTTGAACCTGATTCTCTCTTTGAAGGGATATGAAGAATAAGCAACACGGCTTTTCATTTGTACCTTGGAAAGGTGAGTAAAAAGATTAGGAAGAACAATATGAAATTATGTTATTTGTATGAAAAGTATCATATGGAAAAAAGTATGAATGAAATTTATAGAATTACCTTGTAATTGAAATAGCATTGGATTAGCAAGTAATACGTTTTGCATCCAATCTTGAATTGATTTTTCTGATTGTGCATTTGGATATCCAATGTATTTAAATATCGTTGGATAAGAGATGAAAAAATTATAACATATTCGATAATTGATCTGATTGTCTTGCACATATGTTAAGGTGCCAGCGTGTACACGCGTATGGAATTGAGTGACAAAATAAAATTTTCGGTTATCACCATTTTGTTTGGTCAACCATTTTGTAAATGGATTATTTGTCGTTGTCATCACCTATAAGAATAAAAAATTCAATAAAATTGCTTATTTTAAGAAATGAATACTGATACTTAGAAAGCAATAGAAATTGGAGTAGGAAAACGAAGTACAACCAATGTTATTACTAGTAATTATAGACAAAAAACCAGGTAAACAAATGATATTTTAGCTTATTTGCAATTAACAGCATTTGATTGCGGGAACCTGGAGTACAAGATAAAAAAAGGAATAGGAAAATTGAGTAGGAGCAACTTTATTAGAGCAAATTTCAGTTTGTTGCAAATGGCAGTATTAAAATGCATAAATCAATCCATTTATTGCAGGAAAAATGTGTACAGCATTAAAAAACAAAAATGCAAGTAAAGAAATGTTTTTTGAGCATACTGCAAATGGCAGCATTAAAATGTACGAGCTAATCCATTTTTTTTCTGAAAAAATGGAGTATATAATTGTAAAAATCAGTAGGAAAATGAAGGACAACAAATGTTATTCCAATTGCTTTGAAAATTCCAACAGAACATGGTCAAAATGCATAAATCATTACAAGGTGGGCAAAAAATGTATCTATACTGGAAATAAAAAAACCAGTAGGAAAATGGAGAATAACCAATTCTGTAGACAGAAATGCAGGTAAAGGAATGTTATTTCATCATACTGGAAATTGCAACATTAAAATGCACCAATTAATGAAATTTCTGCGGGAAAATAAATTTTGTAGATAAAAATGCTGGCAAAGAATTGTTATTTCAGCATACTGCAAATGGCAGCATTAAAATGCACCCATTAATCCATTTTTTGCGGGAAAATGGAGTATAGAATTGTAAAAATAAGTAGGAAATTCGAGGGCAAAAAATGTTATTGCAGCTGCTTTGAAAATAACATCACTACATGGTAAAAATGCGCAAATCATTACAAGGTTGGCAAAAAACTTATCCATCCATACCATTATATGTAAATAGCATACATAAACTCAGGAAAATGTATTCATAGTAAAAGTTGTCAAGATATAAAATAGTACAATCTGAAAGCAATATTATTGTAAATTTCAGCATATATAAATTCAACATTATTACAAAGGAAAGACATTTCTTTCAACTGACATAGCAAATAACTGGAAAAACCACTTCTCTATCTCATGTACATTAACAGCGTGTATTTATTTATGCCTATTTGAAGAGTGAAGAGCAGACAGTGGTAAAACTAATCTAGTCACTTGATAAATTGAAAAACTGGCAGGGTAGTTTCTGTTCAAACATCTTGAACTCCATAGCATCAAGAAATATAGCTGAAAGTGCATCCACATATTACAAAGTCGACAAGTATGTGCAGAAAATTTTACCAACATCAGAACAAGTATCAAACACAAATCTGAAGTATCATAACATCCAAAAGCAATCTGTAAAAAACAGAAGACAGAAGAAGAGTAATTTTACCTTTTGAAGAGCTACTGTATGATCAGTTTCGCAAGATCCATTGGCAATCATTTTTTATTCAATGTACATACAATAAGGAAAAAAAAGGTTAGAGTACAGCAAGAAGAAACAAAGAATATGCAGTTCAAGAAGATTACAGTAACCACATTTCTATCCTACACAAAGGAAAAGTATTGCTACTTAAGGCAGTAAGAAGCATGAGGATTTAACTTTGAATGATAACAAAAAATATCAAACAAGAAAATACATGAATGAATGTTAGACATGCACATATCTTTCTAAACATGAAATAAATAAAGGCATGAGCAAGTTAACAAGAAACAGAATCTTTTGATGGAAGATATGGTTGACCAATCAATCCAATGCAGTGGAGTTGTAACAAATTGTTTCTGAGTTTGTGTTTTGAGGTTTTAAAAGAAAATAAATTGTGAAGTTACAAGCTAAAGAGGAGGAAACCGTTGACTAATAAAACCAATACTGTGGAGTTCGACCAGATAACTTCTAACTTCCTGTTTTGCAGGAAAAAGGAGAAAAGGAAAAAAGAAGCAAAAAACTGAAGTTACAAGGCAAGACATTACTGCTGAGCTTTTGTTTTTGGGGGAAAAGAACAACTGAAGCTCAAGTTACAAGCTAAAAAGGAGTAATTTTAGGAAAGAATGCAGTGGAAGATAGAAAAAGAAGTATATGACCTGCGTGCAGTATTTGTTGTATAAAACTACAATGAATGGCATGGTTCTACTTATAAGAATAGTTGTACAATCTACTTGATGGTGATGTGACCTCTTTTTACTTTTACAGCTGTGTTTTAGTTGTCAACTCAAACTGTGCAGTCACATGGGCATGTTAAAGAAAAAGCTACAGAAACAGAAGTTGCAATTTTGCCTTGGGAATAATGAACACAAATAGAAATGTTTACATTGGAAAACGGATCTGGAAACAATGCCTGTTGCATAATATTAAAATCAGAATGATGTTATCTTAGGCTGAATTTGGAGGTACAAAAATATATATGTAGAAGATGGGGAAAAATAGTATATGATTCAGATAATATTGAGATTATTTGCATGGCAGAAAGTTTTTTTTTTAATAAAGTACTGGTTTTTTATTTACATCACACACAAGAATAGACAAACACTGGCTGGTATTGTGAAGTATTAGACATGCATAGATAGAAGATATTTGACAAACACAAGAAGTAAGAGTAGTAATTGGCAAAAAAATATCTAAAACAGCAACGACACAACAGGTGCAGACCATTTAATATAAAATTTAATTCTTATAAATAAAATAATAGATATACATAGTGTAGTGTCTCGAAGTTTACATACATGTATATATATATATACACACACACATATATAGAGAGAGAGAGACAAATATATAAGAACTCACCCTTTGAAGTTAAATATTTCGAGTTTTGAGATTGCCTCCACTGCGATACAGGCGACCATACTTGGTGACATCCTGTTGCATATGCTAAGCATTAACCCAAGCACTTAAAACCTTATGCAAATTGGAGAACAGAGAGAGAGAAACAACTTAATGAAACTGCTTTCAAATGATTGCATATCAAATGCAGTTTTGATATGCAATCAGTGTATCAGCATCTTACAATTGGCGTAAGGAATTCCAAACATTCTAAAGACTGGGTCCAAGTATGTCCATAACCTGAAAGCATAACGATTAGCATAAATAGTAGCAAATCCTTGAACAAAGGCAACACATCCATATTTAGCAGGATGGAAAAATCTCCTTGACGACCCTTGTAGTGAACTCAAGGGATCCCATAAAATCCATTGAAGTTACTATTCATTGAAAAGTAAGAAAAAGCAACATAAATCGTTTTTTAATATAAGATATTAATATAGAGAAAAGAAAACGAGTTTCATGGAAAACTTTGAAAAATAACAGAGAGGAGCTTACTTGTACAGCTGCCATTCATAAGGAGGGCCATAGTTGCAGGCCCTGCTATTAGGGTGTTCAAACTTCAACGCAACCTAAAAAGAGAAGTTATTTTAGATGTCAAGAGATACATGAGAAAAATCCCTATATTTAGGCACAAGGAACATAATCAAACCTCTACTGCATGAGGTCCTGTTCTTTCAGCGCCATTGCTAACCTGTCGGCCAAGATAGACTTGGCCAAAGCCACCCTTACCCAACTTCCTTTCAGTCTTGTATACACAAGAATTGTCACTTGTACCTGCTCCAGCCAACAAATAAGAATTCTCCATGAGAAAACCTATGGTAAAAAGAAACGGTTAAGCAGGATGATAATGGTACCAATCTAGCAAATATTGGATTTGGAAGGCCAGAAGGGATAATGCTAGGAAAAGCCTAAATTACAGGTTAGTTATGGACACCAACAAGCCTACTTTTTAAAATCTAGTATCTCAAAAGAGTAAACAAGAATCAAGTAGCAAAATACATGTTCAATAACATACTGCGTACATAATGCTAATGTATATGCTAAGAAAGAAAGATACAAAATTAAACATGTCATACAAACTATTTTAGTTTTCAAATCAAAAGTGGCATTAAAAGTAAAAGCAGCACACGAAATTCCTTTATTCCAGATGTATCTTTGTGATTGATAGAGATTAGCTCCAAGACAGCACTCCTACATGACAAAGCCAAAAAGTTTGGAATCAGTTTTTTGAATTATGATGCTGTTGGGGGATAATAAGTAGAAGGTTAAGCAGCTTGAAGCACAGAATTATTGAGTGTGAGCTATGTAATAGAAAATTCAAGGAATTGTAATCAGAAAGCACCAATAGTAGATAGTCATTGCCACAAATGTAGTTTCACAGATAGAGAAGTCTTAAGTAGGAAACCTTTGTTCAGCATATTGTAGACAGAAATACAGGTAAACAAATGTAAACAGAATGTAAATATTCAAACTCATGCAGGACAGAAATGTAGTTTTGTACAGAACAAAAAACTTGAACTTTCTGTTAAAATGCATAGAAATAGTTGGAACAAGCAAAACACAATTTGCTTTTCACATACATACCTTTGAAAAAACCAAAATGGATGATTTAACAGAAACAGGTGGATAACAGCAAGCAGGACAAATCCATACACAACATTTTTCAGAACAATTAACATTGGGCTGCAGCAGGACACTTAGAAATCCCACAAAGATAACAACAAATTGGTTTCCTACAAGCTTTTCTGTTTTTTATGTGATGTACTCAGAAAACTAACAGCCTACCATTCAGTTTTCATAAGTACAGCCATAAACAAAAAGACAAGCAAAATGATAGAGCAGTCCCAAAATACAAAATGTTGAAATACATATTTGCAAAATGTGCAAAGTAGAAACAAGTTAATCTATTTTCTGCTTTTTCTTTGTGGCATTGGCAGGGTCTTTGGTGTCCAAATTAACTTCTTCTTCTGATGGCACAAGCTTGTCAAGAAGGCAAAGGCGGGCTTTTGGTGAAGATTTGCTGGGAAGTTGTCCTGTAGGAAAAATAAGGGATGAAAAGTACAAATGGATCTGTAATATGTTTCAAGGTATGAATATAGTCAGAAATTTAGACAGAATAAATCATTGAAACAGTACCTTCAGATTGTGACATTGGTTCGACTTCACGAACATTTGCAGATGTTACTTTTGTTGCACTTGCACTGTTCTGCTCGATTGATGAGCCTGAAACCTGACCTTCATGAAATTCGGCATAGGAAGTGATGGTGTAGCGCTGTCTACTATCTGGAGTCTTAAGTTTGATTGGCCTAATTTGGACCAAGAACAATTTGGATTGCAAATCCTTGTGAACTTCCTGTAACGGAAGTTCAGTGTTCTAGCAAAAAAAAAAAAAAACCAAAATAGTTAATGCTGAAGCATTCACAACTGTGAAAGCAAAGCAAATAAAATCATAATGTAAACAGGTAGTTTGGCAGTAGGAACGACCTTGTTTGCATATTCCATGACTTCACTCGTTGAAAATGTTAATAATTTTTCAGCTAGATTTCCAAATATAGAGGCTGTAATAATACCACTATCATCAATCACATCAACCTCAAACCTACACCTGTTCACAAAGCAATAATCAGTTAGGCCACGATACAATGAAATTAAAACAAAGCTAAAAAGGGAATAAAAGATAAATTTACCTGGGTTCTGCCATCTGCTTTGATTCACACAAGTTACAGGTGTATTCTTCATGTTGCAGTGCAGATGTTGATTGGAAGCATTTGGGACAAGCCATGTACCAATACTTTTGGCAGATATTTTTGAGGGAAAGTTGTGCCTTGACAAGTACATTCTGCAAACAGATTGCAATAAGTTAGGAGCAACAAACAGTAAAGCATACATGGAAAAAGAGATACTGGTTTTGATAATCAGTGAAGGAAAACTAAATACCTTGGCTAATGGTGTTATGTTAGCAACAAGACAAGTTTTCTTGTACGACTCTATAGATATCTCCGGAGGATTCTTGAAATAAGTCTTGTTGATGACAAAGTCGACAAAGATCTCCTTGTTTCGTACATTTGCATAGTAAAATACAAGATTGAGTAAGCGAGAAAATAAAATGACTACGCTATAAATTAATATATTTGCATCACCGCTTTTGAGGCAGAAGTGCACTTTCTATTGGAGGATTCACGAATAATCAATCATATTTGGTAGTCAATGCTGTGCCTACAAATTGAATTTTTTTAGTTATAGTAATAGATAGCTGTGGAATAAAACATTGAGGGATGAACCAACAGTGCTAGAAAAAAATTTAGGATGAACAGAATGGGATTGACAGTGGAATACAATACCATTATAGTAAACAACTTTAATCCTGCGACAAATGATTACAGGAAAGTTGTTCAAATTGTCAACAATATTAGCTCCTTCATTGGCAACAAACTCGTTCCAAATAGATAGCATGACTGTCTTCATATTGCAACAAAGAATAATGGAGTTAACTTAGCAAAGACATAAATTTCATGCGGCTAACATTATAAAAGGGAAGTTTCTTTTTCCAAATTCAGTAAAGGAACAAAATACTTAAATTTCAAATTCGAGCAGATTAGTTATTGTCTGGAAACAGTAAAAGAGAAATCCCAGGTTTATTGTCTGGAACAGATTAGTTATTGTTTGGAACAGATTAGTTATTGTCTGGAACAGATTAGTTATTTTCTGAAACACAGGTTTATGCAGTGAATAAATATGTTCTAAATCATCTGCACAATTCATCAGTAAGAAGCTTGAAATGTAATGACATGATGACAAGACTAAAAATATGAGAAGGAACAGGAAATTTATGTAGGAAAATAAATAGAACAGATAATGAGAGAATATGTATTTCATACAACACCGTGAAGCAAGACTGTAGACATTTGAACAGAAAATTAGGAAGATAGATTCTATAACCTTTGATTAAGGAGGACGAATTTCTGAACTGTTGAATCACCTACATCACCTTTGATAGTCTTAGGAGGAAGACTATCGATCACCACAGCCAACACATCTACATAATGAAAAACCATTTTACATGATCGGACTTAAATAGCAAGGTAAAACAGACACAAACATATTATAAATTCTAGGATTGTCAACTAACATGGAAACTGGCCTATATAAATTGAACTATCTGTACTACTTTTATATAAAACACCCACTGGAAATCTAATAAGTAGCGATGAAAAGATAACTTTACCAACGGATTCTTTTTTTGCATCCATGAACCTAGCTAGGTCTTGAAATTCTGTATACTGATAATTGACCTCAACCACACCGTCAGAATTGTCAAGAGGTTCAAGGATGGTCCTTGAATTGATGATCCACTGTGTAGTTATCCCTTCAAATTGATACTCTTTTTTCAGTTGCTTCACTTCAGCATTTTTGATTGTATATTTTTTGTACACTTGAATTTTCTTCCCCATGCGCTCAATTTCATGGTTAAAAACTATGGCTTGCACTCTGGAACCCTGTCAATGGAAACAGAAATTATTTGAGTAAACAGGAAAAATATACCTTATTCTATGACAGAAACCTGAAAGTAGCACCAAAAGAATTTGCACCTTTTAGTCTGCGAGGATGAAAGCAGTAACGCAAGGATCATAATTGCAGTTGTTAGCTGAAGCCTTTCTTGGACAGTAACAATACATGACCAAGATGTCATGCCCTCAACAATTTCTTCAATCTCTAACAAACGGTCCATCTGAATTCAACAAAGACGCAATGTCACTGATATTCACAATAAGAGGTAAAGAAAACCGCAAAAGAAAAACAGGATTAGAAAATACTTCAAACCTGTAGCAAAGACATCAAAACTGATCATCAAGTATTTGCTAATTCAAATATTTCATTATAAACAACATTTTGAGTTTTGCAATCTGTCTTAGATTCACTAAAAGTGGAAGGAAGTATTAACACTTTTACTAATTTGGATGTTCTTGCTCTTGAAAGAGCAACATACAGTTGACCGTGTGAGAAAACTGGTTCTTGCAAGTAAACACCGACAAAATCTAACGTTTGGCCTTGGGCTTTATTAATTGTCATGGCAAATGATAACCTGACTGGAAATTGAGTCCTCTTAAATGGAATTCCATTTTTCTCTTTGTCTGAACTATGCAATGGAATTTTGGGTATGAAGACAACCCTGCCTTCTTGCTGACCAGATGCAATCTTTGCACAAATTGTATTGGCTGTTAATTCTAGACAAATCAGACGTGTGCCATTACAAAGACCTTCAGTCGGATTAAGATTTCGTAAAAGAATTATTGGACAGTTCTTTTTGAGTAATAGTATATGTGGAGGAAGACTTGATGGATTTAACGAATTTAGAAAATCCTCATAATCCCCTTGATGTTTTAGATCAATTGTTTGATCTGAACTGGTGTATACTACTAAATTCCCAGGAAATTGTTCTATTAAAAGATTATTGATATCATGAACGGAAGTATTTTTTGGTGACAAAATGCACCTATTTATCATTTCCTCTGGTTTGGTAGAATACAAAAGCAAATTTGGGAAGACACAATCAATCAATCTGTTTAATATGGAAAAAAATACAGGAAAACAGGACAAGTAATTAGATCAAAGAAGTTTAATACATGTACAAAGAAGGAAAAAACCAGATAAGTGACATGTCAAATACTTACTTATGAAGAGAATCTTTTTTGCCAATATACGGAATGACAATTTCATGTGGTAATGTAATATTACCACATTCATCCATAGGTTCTGAATTTTCCCCAATCTTGAGAAGGAATTCAGAAAAATTAGGGTCTAAGAAAGCACGCATATTTTGTTTCAATTTAATTTTTTCCATTGAAGACCATAGTGGAGAATTCACTATGCTGGCATTAACTTGTGACTTTCTTGTTCCTTTTTTAATAACAGGAAGAGTTTGTCGAAAGT
Organism: Gynochthodes officinalis; assembly: GCA_020080225.1. Taxonomy (NCBI): domain Eukaryota; kingdom Viridiplantae; phylum Streptophyta; class Magnoliopsida; order Gentianales; family Rubiaceae; genus Gynochthodes; species Gynochthodes officinalis. Next base: position 226,756 of record JAIQDA010000012.1, read on the forward strand.
CACCCCCAAAGACAACCACTTTTGAGCCAAATGGTTCATTTCTTCCAGTTATATCTCTCAAGACAATATCAAATGCTTCTAAAGCATCTCTAGTTGCCATAGAAGCTTCATCCCATATTATAAGTTTAGCAGTTGAAATAAGATGGGCTGTACTGCTTTGCTTACTCAATTGACAAACTTTAGTAATAGAGAAATCAATTGGAATTTTGAATCTCGAATGAGCGGTGCGACCGCCCGGAAGAATGGATGCAGCAACACCTGATGTTGCTACGGCAATTGTAATAAATCCTTTGGATCTAATATTAGCCAACAAGGCACGATATAGGAAAGTTTTTCCAGTTCCTCCAGGACCATCAATGAAGAAGGCTTGCCCTCCACCTAGATGGATTTTCTGGAGGATAGATTCATAGGCAAACTTCTGTTCTACGTTTAATTTAGTTGGAAGCAAAAGATCTTCTTCACTAACAATTATATTCAGTTCACTATCCATCTCTTTTGTTAAATTATCAGACAGAAAGATTTGCTCATTTTCAGGAAGAATATGGTATTCGTTTATATTTTTATTCATCTCTTCTAAAGAATTGTTAATGTCTATTAAGACTCTTTTCATAACAACATGGTCATTAACATCGAATAATCGGTGACCTTCGAAAGTCACTGGATAATTCGAGCTGGAACTGTTCCCATAATTTCTTGGTTCATTTGGAGAACAAAATACTAAAATAATAGCAAAAAGGGACCTTAGAGCACTTGGCATCTGATAAAGAGATGCCTCTTTTAAAGTATCTTCTATGTAAGTATCAGATTCCAGTAAACCTAATTTTAGTGTTGCATCTCTAAATTTTTGGCATTTTGTGCCTGAAACAGTTAAAAGATCAGCAAAGCAAGTAGGAGCTTTAACATTTGAAAGTAATAGCCTAAGATAATATCGATCTCCCTCCTGTGGACTCACAGTAACCATTCGGCCAATTACATTTCTAGTTTTTCTTTTAGTCCAGATTCTAAGGGTAGAATTCCATACAAAGTGTTGAGGAAATTCTTTATAAAGACATTTCAACTGCTGAGCTGTTTGATTCATACGATTCATTTCAAAAAACTCAGTAAGCATAGTTTTTGAAAAGTCAATTTCTTCTATCAAATTTGAAAGATTAGTTTTTTCTTTAAATGAAACAACTTGCCGACCATCAAGATGGACTTGCAAAGCATAAACAGAGGGGGTCATTTCACTAAGATTGAATCCATAAATCCTCCAAAGTGCTTCTAGAGGACCGATCCAAAGGCCATCCTGAAACTGTCTAATTTCATCAATGTCTTGATGGCCATTTACTTCAGAAATTTGAAAACTGACCAAATCATGCCCCTTATAAATGTATTTATAAATGTACTTCATGAGCTTAATAGTTGAACAAATTTCAACATTCAAATGGCAATCAAAAGTAGCCAATAAATATGGATTATATGGAATAACCCAGCGATTATCCAATACACACTGCCTAACTTTAATCTGTCTACCATTATTTCTTCTTCTATAATAAGGATAACCATCTTCTACATGCATTGTTTGTTCACAAAAATCTTTAGGATAGTGATTTTTGCACTTACCATTTCGCATACATAAATTAGTTTCATTCATTTGGCCACATGGACCATGAATCATGTGTTTAAGGACAAGGTTGTATAAATGAGGATGCATTTCTGGATCAGGAATTTCTGCACATACAATGTTATTATATGCTTCAGGATTCAATAACTTAAATTCTGGTTTGAGAATTAATAATAAGTGAGCATGAGGCATGCCTCTTTTTTGAAATTCAATCACACTAACACATGCTGCTACTTGTCCAAAGATATTTTTGTGCAATAGTTCTCTCCTAAGCATTTCAAATTTTGCTCTAAACACTCTTGCTAACAAATCAGGCCTATCAAATGCAGTTTCTTTGTTAGATAGATTTTCTTGTATCTCTTTCCAATTAGGATTACAAGTCATGGTAATAAAAAGATCAGGCTTGCCATATTTTTGAACTAAAGCCATAGCATCCAAGTATCTACGCCGCATATCTCTAGGTCCGCCTACAAAAGAAGCTAGCAAAATAACCCGGCGACCCACATTAGAGCTATCTAGTTGGCCATTTGAAATGCTATCAAGGACACCTTGTAAAATTTCTGTTCTAACTTCTTTTTGTTTTAATCTAAGAAAGTCTAATCTAGATGTTTCTATTTTTATGTACATATCAACGACAAATTGTTGGAATAAACGCATTGTATGTAATAGCATTGATTCATCATTTGTTCTCATCTGAAATTTGTAACAGTAATACTCCCTAGTGGACACACAATCCTTTCTCTTCTTTCCAGTTTCGATGTCTACAATGGAAGGATTAGAAATTAGTTACTTTTACTGAAAATATGTTAAGCACTACATAGGTAAAGTTTCCTAATAACGTACTCAAAAGAAACTTACTTGCATCTTCACATGCTACCAAATCTTCTGGGGTTTCCAAAGTGAAGACATCAATGCTAGAAGCATTTACATTAGGATATATTTTTCTATGTTTTCTATTTCGGTTGGCAGTTTTCTGTATATTATTATGCCAACCGGATTCCCCACGAGGAAATAACAATGGATATTGAAGAGGATCATAACATGCAAAATAGTGTCGAATTGTATGACTTGTTTTAGAAGTGTTATATATCTGAATATGTGCGCTTCTAGTATCCGAAGAAGTTTCTACACCATCCTCAGAAAATATAGCACCCACTTGGCTACAAGTGGGAAGATTATAGCGACGCTGATCTAAATTTGGAGAAGAATTCAGGAAAATCCTATAATCATCCAAATGAGGAATGCGCCTAAGGCTTTTCAAGAACTTACAATAAGGATTGTCCTCTAAAATCTGCATAAGTAGGGATAAAGTTGTTTCACGTAATTTATTACAGGATTTAACTCGTTGGGCCAGTTCCTGTTCAGTGTCATAGAAGTAAAACTGGATCCCAACTGTTTTTCCTTTGTTATTTGGTGAAAGACTATCGAGAAAATGATAGACTTGCCCCTGAACCCTGAAAGTATACATCCCTCTATTATTTTTAGTTAATTCCCTATCATATTTCGCCCCAAGGGACGTGAATGCCAAATTGTTGTTATAAGTTCTAATGTTTTTTCTAAAATGAACAGATTCTTCATCTTCATCGGTAAGCAAACGACAAAGTGCATATGGCATGGCAGGCATCACAATTGATACCCCACCTCCTGCACAGTAGAATGATGGAGGTTCCAAATAGAACCTCTTAGCTGCGCAATAAGAACAATTCGGAACAGTAGGAAGAATCATAGAAGTTTCAGGCATCTGGTTAAGTGGTGAAGCAATTTTTTTTCTTCTTTTATTGGTTATCCCCGCATTTCCTGATAGGTCAAATGTTCATATGTTATTGTAACCATAGCAAAGAACAAGTATAAACAACTACATTCTGTCACAGTCATTTAAATTTACCTTTTGAATGAGAAGAAGAGTCAAGGACAACATGCTCTACTGTTTGAGTTGCCAAAGATGCACAACTCAGGGGAAACAAATCATTGGTTGTTTGTTTCGGCAGTTCTTGCTACCTAAATTGCGAGAAATCCTAGAATTACGCAAGATTTGATATCTTTTCTGCCTAGCAAGCTTTGCTTGAACATTAATACTAAACGATTCGGAAGGAAAATGAGTCACACCGTCACTACGTGACGGATTATCATGAGGAAAGGAAATCCCTGTTTTCACATAGCCTAAAGATGTAGTCATAAAGGAGTATAAATCTTTTTTTCCTTGATTCAGTACTTGTCTTGTGTTAAAAGGGTATTTTGAATCAGGCAAAGCATTGCTAGCTTCACTTGAATCAGTCAAGCTAAGTTCACAGTCAATAAGTTCAATAATAGGTTCAGAATCAATCGATTTTTGGTTTTCCTTATGTATGCATGTTTGGCCACAACAGGGATTAACTTTTCTCTTTCTATGTGGTGCCATTCCATTCTAACACTCTTCAATGCTTAGGGTTCACATCTATTTAACTTGATACACAAAAGTCATGCACAAGTGATGCAAAGATAAGCAGAGAATAAATTAAGACCAAAACAGAATTAAAAATGGGAATCAGCACGAAAAAAATGGCAACAGATAGCTAAATAGAAGAATAACATAAATGTTGTTATGTAACGAACAGAAAAAGAAGCAGTATAAAGACCTAGTAAATCATTCGAATCGAAGATATAATCATAGGAAATTTGTTTAGCATACAAGCAACATCAGGCCTATATAAAAAAGAGTAGTAAGGAAACGTACTTTTAGATGACAAACACAAGCAGTCTAGACAAGAGTCTGCAGCAAAATGCTCTGCCTGCAATATGATACACAGATTCAAAAAACAGCGTCATAACTTGCATTTAAATCTTTAGACTGTTTTTAAACTTGGCAGTTATCCAATAAACAGTGTCATAAAAGGGAAATAATAATTTGTGTTACCTCATGTCATAAACAGTGTCAGAAAAGAGTTAGTTTTTTTTGAAAAAAGTAAACAAGAAGCATGCATTACAAGAGCAGAACATTAAAAAAAATTATATCCTACAGAAGTGTAAACACATTTGCAATATAGAATCAGCACTTGAATTTGGCAAACGCAATAAGCCGACAAAGTATAGATCATGACAGTGACCTAACAACTAAACACAAACTTCCATAACCATTACACAAGTACAAAAGAAGAATGTACAGTGGAGTAATACTTTTGAAATTGCACAAAACAAAGGACAGCTATTTTCCTTTCACACAAACTTTGAAAAGTCAGAAAAATTGGGCTGAAACTAAGCTGTATGTATGAAATGGATTTTAAAAAACCAATCACAGTACAACCTTGTTAAAAACATTATAAAAGCTTGCAACATCTGGAACAGAAAAGAAACAGAAAGCAAGAGAAAACAAATTGGACAGAAAAGAAACAGAAAGCAAGAGTAACTGTACCTTTTAAAGTGCAACTATACCAGCCAATCAGTTCCCAACATCGATTGAGAATCCCAGTTCATTCAATGCAAATAAAGAAGTACAGAAAAGAGTTAGTTTTTTTTGAAAAAAATAAACAAGAAGCATGCATTACAAGAGCAGAACATTAAAAAAAATTATATCCTACAGAAGTGTAAACACATTTGCAATATAGAATCAGCACTTGAATTTGGCAAACGCAATAAGCCGACAAAGTATAGATCATGACAGTGACCTAACAACTAAACACAAACTTCCATAACCATTACACAAGTACAAAAGAAGAATGTACAGTGGAGTAATACTTTTGAAATTGCACAAAACAAAGGACAGCTATTTTCCTTTCACACAAACTTTGAAAAGTCAGAAAAATTGGGCTGAAACTAAGCTGTATGTATGAAATGGATTTTAAAAAACCAATCACAGTACAACCTTGTTAAAAACATTATAAAAGCTTGCAACATCTGGAACAGAAAAGAAACAGAAAGCAAGAGTAACTGTACCTTTTAAAGTGCAACTATACCAGCCAATCAGTTCCGAACATCGATTGAGAATCCCAGTTCATTCAATGCAAATAAAGAAGTACAGAAAAGAGTTAGTTTTTTTTAAAAAAAACTAAACAAGAAGCATGCATTACAAGAGCAGAACATTAAAAAAAATTATATCCTCTGTATGTAAACACATTCGCAATATAGAATCAAGACTTGCATTTGGCAAACGCAATAAGCGACAAAGTATAGATCATGTGATGACCTAACAACTAAACACAAACTTCCATAACCATTACACAAGTATGAAAGAAGAATGTACAGTGGAGTAATACTTTTGAAATTGCACAAAACAAAGGACAGCTATTTTCCTTTCACACAAACTTTGAAAAGTCAGAAAAATTGGTCTGAAACTAAGCTGTATGTATGAAATGGATTTTAAAAAACCAATCACAGTACAACCTTGTTAAAAACATTATAAAAGCTTGCAACAACTGGAACAGCACGATGTCAAAACAACCACTAGTAAAATTCAGCCTACCAAGCACATTTCATCACACATGCTCATTAACAACTTATATTACAACAGATAAACATATATATCTCTCAGTACAAACAACAAAGAACAAATATTAACAAACGATTCAAGGACATCCAAAGCAAAATAAGGCAATGGTTTGTATCAATGTAAAATAATACATAGCTATGAAGTATATATCACAACATAGGGTAATAACTAACAACACAACAAAGAAGTAAGCAGGAAACTAATCGAAAAAGTCTGATTTTTCCATCCTGTTAGAAGGCTGAAGAAAAGTAAGAGTATAAAAAGAAAAATAACCCAAATGTTCAAAACCAGTAGAAAGCCTTTTATATAAACCTTTTAAACAGATGAGAGGGCTATATATATATATATATATATATATATATATATATATATATACATATAACCTTTTAAATGTATGAGAGGGCTATATTTTTTTCCCAAACGCATTCTATTTGTAAAAGTTCATATAAACCAAATACATTGTATAAACAATCAGTAATCCGAATGCCAGTCTCAAGCTAACAACCAGTAAGATTTAGCCCCCTAAGCACATTTCATCACACACGCACATTAACAACCTATATTACTATATCACAACAAATAAACATATATATTTCTCAGAACAAACAACAAAGAACAAATATTAAGAAATGATTCAAGGACATTCCAAAGAAAAAAGGCAATGGTTGTTGGAAGTCTCAAAACGAGTTAGGAAAAAGGAAAAACAAGTTGGAAGATTTAAAACAAAAAGAAGTTAAGCCATCAATTAAGCACCGAATATTGAATGCAGTAAAAAACAAGCAGTAAACAATCAGCAACATTAACACCAGTAACCAAAATGGAAGAACGATCTTAAATTCATTTAATGCAAGAACTAACAGCAAAGATTAATACCAGAAAGAAAAGGATCACGCACAACAAAGGGACAAAAAGGGTTAGGAAAAAAGAGGAACAAAAACATACCTAAAGACAATGAAAAAGCTTGAAGCAACTACTAAACACATGGTTAGAGAAGTAACAAGAATAATGGCATAAATAAGAAGGGCAAAAGTAGAAGATGGCGGTTAACAAGCTATCAAAAATACTGACACTTGATATGAGAGTGATTAGAAAGGAAGTGGGCTAATAAATGAAAAGTTAATGTTTACACACTGGAAGACAGCAGGAATCAAATATTTACACTTTGGACAATACCCATACAGACATAGGTAATAGCGAAATAAAAGACTTGACAGGAAGCAGCCGATTAAGAGTTCAAACAGCACACTTCAGACCCAAAAAAATTTTAAAAACATAAAGCAATCAAATTGCTTAGCTTTTCAAATAGGCGGTAGGTGATTCCTGGTGACCTAAGCAAGGATGCTGCTGGGACTGCAGTTTAGACTGAAACAAAAGAGTGGGAATAAGTCGGTTACCAAAGAGAAAAAAAATGAAATGACATGAAAGAGAAGACTGAAAAAAGAAAAAGCAAGCTGTTTTGTGGTTACCAAAGTACAAATGGCTGCGACGGGAAAGATGAAACTCCGAGTAACAGAAACGAAACGAAACAAGACAGTTCAATACCTGCAACCAATCTAGTTAGTTTCCTCCAACCAAAAAAATCGTAAAGTTAAAGCAAAAATAAAATAGTACTTCCTTCTTCAAAGCCGACGTTTTCACCGCCACTTGTCGGAGGACGAGGACCAAAACTGCAAATCAAAACAAGTTACGTGAGATCAAAGATTTTTGGGAATTTTAAACAATTTATAACACTATGAAAGTAAAGTAAGAAATTCCGGACGCGCCGAAACACGCAAATCAAAGAGAACATCCGTCGTCACATAAGAAAGAAAAACGAAAAAACCTTGAAAACCTATTAAGAAACCATCAGTAAGATGCGAAGGAAGACAACCAGTACCGAGCAGATCTGAATGAGAGGCTTTGACCGACGACCTGGCGAACGGCCGACGACTGCGGACGGCGCATGAGCCGCACACCAAAAGGAAGATCCACAGTAATGTAAGGGAAAAACCCAAAAACCTAAAAACATATTAGCAAACCCACACCGTCAGATACGAAGGAAGGTGAATAACGAATGTCAGATTCGCAAAAGATTTGAGGGAGAAGAACTCCAGTAAAAAAGAATCGGCGGAGGAAGAGAGTCGGCCAAGATAGGAAAGGAAATGGAAAAAAAATGGTAGGGTTTCAAAGCCGTTTCCAAAGCTGGGATGATGACATGGAAAACACGTGTACACACGTATACTAACTTAGTAAACGTGGCGAGGAGTAGCCGCGCAAGGCGTGGGCAAATTTGTGTCCACGTGTCTTCGCCTGGTACTTCTTGTTCGTGCTTTATTACTATATTCTAATGAAAGAAAATTTTTGCCATTTCGAATTGCGAACAAATTATATTGAAATATGATTTTTTTCTTCTAATTATAATGTACCTGTTAATGGTGTAACACACTTGATACCAATGTCATTTTATTTAAATTATGACAGTATTTTGAAGTATGTTACATTTTCCGTTTATATTCTATTTACTTAAATGGCATGTAACTAGATGTAAAATAATGAATTCAAATGTTTTTGGGTAAATTACATCTACTACCTCTGTAATTTGTAAAAACTATCAATCAAACCCCAAGATTTGATTTATTACCAATACCTCCTTAAATTTGATAAATTCATAATATTTAGCTACTTTATTCAACTAAATTCATAATATTTAGCTACTTTTAATAACATTTAGCCATTTTAATCAACTAAATTCATAAATTTAGCCCCTTAAGGGGGTATTGGTAGTTTTACCAAATCTCGGGGTTCGATTGGTAATTTATATAAACCACAAGAGTAGTAGATGTAATTTACCCAATGTTTTTTAATTCACTCGGAGAAGTAATAATCAAGATGAAGGCTAAAAAATATATTTACTGAACCCAACTATTCACAAGCTTGCGTTAAATGTGATTTAAACGAAATCAAACTTCACTAATATTTAATTTGTAAAAAACATTATAAATAGGTAATATTTAGAGTTTTAGTAATTTTAATGCTATGTTTATTATATATTTTGTGTGTTATATGATACTAAATGTATATACTTTGGCACAACTTCAAAGAGTGATGGTCCATTAGGTATTAGACGACTAGTTGTCTCCATTTTGACTTGGAAGTCTTCTTGCCATATATCCTAACCACCAGCCTTATTACGTTTGTGACTTGATTTCCATTTTAATATGTGAGAGTTTGTTATATACGTATTTAAGGAATAAACCCAGGTGTTATTTAAATTGATTTACTCAGAAAAATAACATTATTAAAGACATATTTACAATTGTATTATGTGAGAGTTTGTTATAAATATATTTAGGAAACAAACACAAGTGTCATTTTAATTAATTTATTTAGGAAAATAATATTAATAAAGACAAACCAAAAATTAGGAAGACCAAATCAAATTTCACTAATATTTATATTAGAAGAAATTCACGGTTTAATTTGTTCCTCAATGGATTTATTGCACTTAAGTAATTCTTTAAAACTTGTATCCATCCAAAGAGTAATATATAATACAAACAATGAAAAATTACAGTGATATCTTTTAAATGATTAAATTAACATTTATATGGAAAGAGCCGTTGAATAATAATCAATTTGATAAATGGTGATGTTAATTACCATGAAAATTTTCACGGTAAATATAATTACTTTGATGAGAAATTCATTAAGCAATAGGCCAAGTGCGAGTCTTCTATATTTATCGTGAATGGACTAGTTTTTCGTATGATAAATGCAATGATTTTAGGACAAAACACAAAAGAAAATACTGGTCAGTAAAATCTTGACATTATCTCATTCTTTTTTGTGTGAAAACTCACTAAATCACACAATAGTACAAACTGTCTTAGTAACGTGGTCTATAATTATAAATCAAAGTTGGGCTTGAGTTTAATCAAATGGATGACTTGGGAAAATATTTTTTCCAATTGTATTATTAGAAGACAAATGGAATTTTTTTATATGATACATATTAATCCCAAAAGACAAAAATAGAAACAAGGCCAATTAATAGTAGAGTATGAATTACTCGCAATTTATTGTGGATTTTGATATAAGAACAATGACTTTTGGTTGTTGCTGGAAAGTGACAAAAAAAAAAAAAAACAGAACAAAAACTTTTGAATATTCAACACCATATATGGTAGTTGAAGAGTAATTTTCAAAGACCAAGTTTTGCAAGTACCTTTCATTTCGCGGTGACGGGAGTTCATTTTTTTTTTTCAAAGTTCACCCTTTTCCACACAATTAGAATAAGGAAATTCATTAATGATAGATCTCCATAATATATGTTTGGGATGCCTGGTTTACACCATAACATTATTATTCCTTCAAAACTTTCATCGATATTGCAATATCCTCTTTTTTTTTTCTTCATATATATTCATAGAGAGAAAAATATATATTGATCATGACGTACTGCCATTTTATACTTGTGTTGTGGGCTCTAATTAATGTGTCTATTATACAGATTTATTCAAGTTGCTTTCCAGAAGAAATGCGGGCTCTCTTGGATTTCAAAGCTTCCATCAATGAGACGCGCCATCCCGATCTTATCCTTCCCTCATGGATTGGTGATTATCATGATCATGAAGAACAAGGATATGATAATGATGATCCAATTGCTACTGACTGTTGCAACTGGGAAGGGGTCAAGTGCAGTGATGCCACTGGAAGAATTGTTGAACTCCATCTTAGTCATCTTGGACGAAATATTGTTCGGAGTTATTTTCCACCGCAATGGTTTCTAAACTTAAGCATGTTACTCCCTCTTGAGAACCTGCAAGCTCTGGACTTGAGTCATAATTATTTTAGAAGCTCTGGACTGGGTGTGGTACCCCTCTTTAATTTAATATATTCTTTTGTTCTCTGTAGTTTAATCTTAGCACTCAAAAATTTAACGGCACTAATTATTTTTTGAAATAATTTATGTAAGTGCTAACCTTGGGACTTGTCAAAAAATTTTACATTTATTATGAATATTTATCAATGGTTGTTGGGAAAAAAAAGTTATTGTCTAATTGCATTTTTTGTTTACAATTTGTGTTTTTAGCACCATGTGAACGATTAGGTGATTTCAAAATTTTCGAATTCGCAAATTTGAATGAAAACAAGTTAGACAGCACCACATTTCAATGCTTATCAACAATTTCTTCCCTAAAACATATGTCTCTTGCTAACAATCGGATAAATTTTTTGGAAGGTAAATTTAATTTTGGTTTTTTTTTTTGTTTTTGCATGTTGGATAAGTACGTTTATATATAATCAGAAAAATATTTCCACACTAGTTTTGAATGTAGATTGTCAATGAATTTTATAATTTTAAAACAAACTGTTTTTTCGTTAAATACCCAAAAAGTGAAACTTCACTGAGATGTAATAATATATTGTGTAAAATGTTCACTTCTACTCCTAAGAATTTCACTTATTAGTATTACATAAAATCTTATAATTTAAATTTCATTCCATCACAAGATCCTAATTTCTCTAATGTTGAAACGAAGAGTTATACATAAACAAATGTAATAAAGAATCAAGCTTCTCAATGATATAATTCTTTTTACAAATTTTGTTGCATAATAGCTCATATTTTGTTAAATTTATTTGAATTCGAGATTTTTAATTTTTTCATGATTATTCAACTGATCCCAATTGTTTTTTAATTCTTAAGATTTTTTTTTTGACTTTCTTGATTTCAAGACAAGAGTTTTTTTTAAAAGACAAAAAACACCAAAACCTTCCTCCAAATCATTGAACTATTTACGAGTATAAATTTCTAATATTGAAAATTTTGAAATTGAGAACATATGTAATAATAAACTGCACATTTAATCTAAATATGGTAATTACTTTGTTTGCTATGCATATAAACAAAATGTTTTTTTATCTCTTTTTTTTTTATAACATCAATAGCAAGAAAATGTGCTGGCTCAATGCATCTTTTTATTTATATTTTCGAATTTTGCAGGTTGTGAACGATTGGGTAGTTTTAAAAACTTAAAATTCTTAAACTTGGATTGGAACAACCTCGACAACAGTACAATTCAATGCATGACAACAATTTCTTCACTTAAAAATCTGTCTCTTGTTGGGAATTACATGGAGATGGAGGGGTTATTTCCTTTGAAAGGTAAATTTACTCTTTTATTTTTAATGTTAGAAAAGGTATTCTTTGCATAATCAACAAAGTACTTGCAAATTCACATGGCTCCTATGACTAATCTCTCACTTCCTCAACAGTTTGGCCTCCTTTTCAATATTTAGTAATTTGATTCATAATTTTGTTTATGTAGAAATTAGTCGTCTGAAGCAATTGGAGTATCTTGACTTGAGTGATAATTTCTTTCATGGTTCTCTGTCCTTCAAAGGTAAATTTGGGTAAATATTATTTTTATTATATGCCATAAATTTGAATCATTATTTGATACTTTTTAAGATTCACGTTTATTTATAAATTAATAGGAATATGAGACACTGATAAAACGAGTCCAAAGCAAACTTGTGAAGTATGTTAGTGTCATTGTATTAGTATCTTTGAACTATACTATGAATATTTAATAAATATGTATTATTTTCTGAGTCCCAAAAAAATGTACATTAGGAGATAAATATAATTTTTTATTACGTATGATAAACAATAATATTTTTTATTTTTACTTTTACTTTTTTAATTAAGTGAAGACATTTCATTTTGAGAGTGATATTCAATTATTTTGTATCACCGTGGCTAGTAATTGGTTGGTTATTTTTGTCTGTTATCCGTTATTTGAATGAGTTCCTTGCAGCATAGAATTCTGACTTCCTCTTCTTCTCTCTCTTTTCTTTTGAACAACATTATAGTATCAACATTAAGCTCGTAATAATAGTTTTGGAGATTCTTTGCGGCAGATCTGAAGCTACCACATTTAGAGCTACTCAATCTTGGATCTACAGGCATGCAAGAGCTGTCATCAATTGAAGTCATGACTTCCCTTAAAGCCTTATCTCTGAGATATAATAACATTACTGATTCATCCATCCTTGAAGGTAATCTAACATTGATCAAATTTACGTAATACTCACATACATTCACTTCTTTGCACTAAATTACTATTTACTTTTCATTGTTCATCCAAAACAATAAAATAAAAATGTGCATTTGAAAGTGACATTTTACTATAAAATAGGGTCCTGTTTTTGGTTTATAAATGATAGCGAAGCATAGGTTTGCTCAACTAAATAAAATGTTATATACGCAGAAATTAAGAAAATAATTAATCTAGTGGATATGATAACTGCAGCTATATCACTTAGATCGTACAAACTTCATACAAGTACAATTCGCAAGAAATTAAAGTTTTCCTCAACTAGATTATTTTATTTTTGGGCAGGAATTTGCAGCTTGAAGAATCTCCTTCAACTTGATCTAAGTGGGAATAATTTTAGTGGTAATATTCCACTGTGTCTCAGCAACTTGACATCTCTCCAGTTTCTTGATATCTCAGGCAATAATTTTAGCGGCAACATACCCTCACTTGTCATCACTAGCCTCGTACATCTCGAATTCCTATCTCTTTCTAGCAACCATTTTGAAGGTTCATTTTCCTTGACTTCTATTGCCAACCACTCAAAGCTTCAGCAATTCATGCTTGAACCTCTAGGCGGTAAATTATACGTTAAAACTGAAGGTCTAAATTTCTTACCTTCATTCCAGTTTAGAGTTCTTCGGTTGGTTGGATGCAATTTGAACAATGAGACTAGAAAGGTTCCTGAGTTTTTGTTGTACCAGAAAGAACTAAGAGTTCTTGATCTTTCCTCCAATAATTTAGTTGGGAAGTTTCCAAATTGGCTGCTGGAAAACAACACACTTTTAGAAGTCCTCAACTTGTGGAATAACTCATTTACAGGCCCATTTCTATCGGATGCCACACCCAAACTACAACATCTCTGGATGTTAGACATCGCAAACAATGAGGTTGGTGGTCAAGTTCCTCAAGATATTGGTCTATTCTTCCCGCGTTTGCAACACTTGAATTTGGTAGGAAATTCTTTTGAAGGTAGCATACCCGAATCCCTTGGCAACTTGACTTCGGCATCATTTTTTGATCTGTCACGCAACAATTTTTCTGGAGAAGTGCCAGATCGAATTGGAATTGGGTGTGTCAATCTCTTCACTTTGGTATTATCCTATAATAGTTTGCAAGGATATTTCCCCACAAGTTCAACAAACTTAACTATTCTGCATATCCTTCTCATGGATAACAATCATTTCTCCGGAAGCATTTCACATGGATTATCTCGTAGTTCTAGTCTACACTGCTTAGATATATCCAACAATGAGTTTCAAGGGGACATTCCGAGGTGGATTGGAAACTTCTCATCATTGTATTTTCTTGACTTGTCGAGGAACCAACTAGAAGGTACCATACCAGATGATATTTGCAAGCTTTCGCATCTTCAATTTTTAGGCCTCTCTGAAAATCGCTTAAATGGATCCATACCATCATGCTCTGGTTTTCCATCATTGAAATTCATCCACCTGCAAATGAATCAAATCACAGGATCAATACCAATTGCACTATTGGAAAATTCTACATCTTTGAGGGCTCTGGATTTAAGGTATAATCGTATTTCTGGTGGCTTTCCACATGATATTAAAACACCTACACAACTCAGGGTTCTCCTGTTGGGAGGAAATAATTTGCATGACAGGATTCCTACGTCTATATGTCAATTGAAGGAACTAAGCATTATGGATCTTTCTCAGAATAATTTTTCTGGTCCAATTCCTTCATGCATAAGTTACATCTCTTTTGGAGCAAATTTTAATTATGGCAGCTGGAATTTGATTTCTTGGCACCCAACATCTTGGGGCCAGGATACCTTTAACTCCCCTCGTTCTAAAACGTATCAAATAGTCCAGTTCACGACGAAAGACATAACCTACTCTTATACAGGTAACACTATAAATTTTATGTCTGGAATTGATTTGTCCCACAACCAATTAACAGGAGAAATACCACCAGAATTGGGTGATCTAAGTGATATTCGGGCATTGAACTTATCCCACAATTACTTAGAAGGATCTACTCCATCACAACTCTCCATGTTGAAGAATATAGAGAGTTTGGACCTTTCATACAATAATCTCAGTGGTCAAATACCTTCTGAACTCACAAATTTGAACTTCTTGTCCAAGTTCAATGTATCATATAATAATTTGTCAGGTAGAACACCTGATAAAGGACAGTTTGCAAATTTTGATGAGAGCAATTACAGAGGAAACCTAGGTCTTTGTGGACCATTGCTCCAAAGACATTGTGAAAGCATTACAGGTACAGTTAATCTAGTGCATGGTGTTGGTGGCGAAGATAATGATGGTGCAGATTATACAATAGAATTCTTTACGAGCTTCTCCGTGTCATTTTTGGCTGTCTTAGTGACGTTAGCTCTCTCTCTTTATCTCAACCCTCACTATCGCAGAGCATGGTCTAATTATATAGACACATGGATCCTATTCAGATTCTACTTGAGGTACAAATCTCATTACAAGTGATTATGGTAATTGGATGGAGCTAAACCATAGAAAAACTTTTTTGTCTTTTGATAGTTTTTTGTGTTTTTTGTGGTAGATCAAGGAATAGTTTTACCAAGCTTAATACAATAATTTTCATGACTAGATCACGAGGATATCTATTTTTTGTGCATATTTTTGTTTTTTATATCTGTTTTAATAATCAAAATTTAATTATAAGGGAATAACATTAATTTTCGGCAATATGATCACTGACTGATTCTTTTAAAGTATAAACATGCCCCAGTGGAGGCAAAACGCAATAACCATTCTTATATAGTCCTATACAGACTTGATTTGTCCCACAACCAATTCATAGGAGACATACCACCAGAATTGGGTGATCTAACACAGATATTCGAGCATTGAGCTTATCCCACAATTACTTGCAGGGTTCTATCCCATCAAGACTCTCCATGTTGAAAATCATAGAGAGTTTGGACCTTTCATACAATAATCTCAGGGACAGATGCTAGATGGTACACTCACAGTTTTCTAATAAACTGTGTCATGACATAAAAAATCAACATCTAGAAGCAAGTATTCAATAAGGATATTCTGATGTCAAAAATGATCTTAAAATTATAGAAGGATGGGTTTCTCTAGGCATATTGATAGTGTCAACGAGGTGATGAACTTCAAAGTACTGAGATCAATTTTGAACAAAATTTTTGATAGTGTCAACGACGTGATGAAGTTTAAAGTACTGAGATAAATTTTCAACAAAATTTCTAGAGCATGCGTTTATTAATAAAGAAAATCAATCCACAAGTATGAACAAGAAAAATAACAAGAATAAGAGTGTCAAAGCACCAAAGTAAGTAAACAATACAAAGGATGAACAGAGTTAATTACAGAGATAAATCCGCTAAATCAAAATGTTGCACAACAGCTTTGCACCAAGGTTTCACCTTCTTCTTTCTCAATTCTACATTTAAAAATGGACGGAAAGTGGTAGCTTTTTGGGAAATTTGCAAAAATAGCACATTTTGGAGTGAAGTTTACCAAAATAGCTACTCCCAAAATTTGTTTACGTTTATAGCAGATCAAGGCTGTTTGACATTATGAAAAGACCTAAATGTCATCTTTTTACAAAAAAAATGAGAAACATCGCTCCTAAATCATCGTTCAACACTTCTTCACTTCATTTTTTCACTTCGAATTTCTCTACCCATTCAATCATTTTTCATCGATTCAACATCCCATTTATTCAACGTTGCATGAATGGCACGTATGCGAGGAGGACAGGTATCTTCAATCAAAAAGACCACCACCGTAGAGAAAAAATCGCATATTAATTAACCCTGCATATTGATTATGGATTTTAAAAGAAATATGATTGCGATAGGGTTTTGTGTAATTTTTGTTGTAATAGATTAAATTTGACGTCAAATTAGACATGAATCTTTTATTCAACAAAAGAGAAGTTTTTGATATGTATTCGACACAAAATTTGACATTTGTGACATGTATTCAGCATAAATTTTGACAAAAAATTCGACAAATTGTGATATGTATTCGACAAAAAATTCAACAAAAATTCGACAAATTTCTTATGAACAAAATTCGACATGGAACTCAATAGATCATAGCCACATCAGGAAAACCCCTCCCAAACTTCTCAGCCACCAAAATTCGTCAATGCAGCTCCGCTGCAAAACACCACCTCTAAAGACCTCAAATCACAGCCTCTAGCCATGTCAGCATTGTTCGCCATCGCCACCACAGATGGTGGCACCACGGCCAAATACGTAACCCTCAGCGGCTTTACTGTTTTCAACATCAATACCAAATTGGTCCTCTTCATTATCACTAGCGTCCCTCCCAATGCCATCTCTCTCAAAAAGAGCATAAATCTGTAAATATGGAAGAAATGAACTGTACATAAAGTCACCATCGGCATTTCTCTAGCTGAGCGAGTAGTGTATGAGCTGGTGATAGTGGAAATAAAGTTCTTGTGAGTCAATTCGACGCCTTTGAAGTTTCCGGTGGTTCCCGAGGAGTAGAGAATTGCCGATGTATCAAATTGGGAGTTTTGAATCGAGTGAAGATCAAAGCATTCGCTTTGAACGATCGAATTTTTTGTTGAATTTTTGTCAAAATTTTTGTCGAATTTTTTATCGAAATTTATGTCGAATACATGTCACAAATGTCGAATTTTTGGTGAGGTGTGCGCTGGTCACATAAGTTCAGTGAATATGGGGATACCTCTAGTGTCAAAAAAAAAAATGTCACAAATGTCAAATTTTTTTTGAATTTTTTGTTGAATTTTATGTCGAATATACATCACAAATGTCGAATTTTTTGTCGAATGCATGTTGGAAACCTCTTTTTTTGTCGAAAAAAAAATTCATGTCTAATTTGACGTCGAATTTGATCTATTACAGCAAAAATCACACAAAATCCTATCGCAATCGTATTTATTCTAAAATCCATAATCAATATGCAGGGTTAATCAATATGTGATTTTTTCTCTACGGCGGTGGCCTTTTGCTTGAAGATGCCTATCCTCCTCGCGTACGTGCCATTCATGCAACATCGAATAAATGAGATGTTGAATCGATGAAGAATGATTGAATGGATAGGGAAATTCGAAGTGAAAAAATGAAGGGAATAAGGGTTGAACGATGCTTTAAAAGCAATGTTTCTCATTTTTTGTAAAGAAAGGGGCATTTAGGTCTTTTCACAATGTCAAACAACCTTGACCTGCTATAAATGTAAACAAATTTTGGGAGCTACTATATTTGTAAACTTAAACTCCAAAAGGTGCTATTTTTGCAAATTTCCCTAGCTTTTTTCATCTTCTCCCCAGAAGAAAATATGTCATATTCCGTCCAAACACAAACAGCTAATCCAGAAGCATAAGCTGCTCCAAAAGCAGTGGTCTCTTTGTCAATTGGTTTTACTACTGGGTTACCCAGCAAGTCAGCCTGAAAATAACATTAACAGAATCTCAGATTATGTGGTTATCCCTCAAGCACAAACATGCAAGAATATAGAGGAACAAAAAATATAGTAAAATCCACAAGGAATCATCATTCTTTTGTAAAATCATCAACCATTGAACTTGAAGAAACTTGGTGTACAAATTTAGTGCTACTGCAGCATCTGAAAAACCAAAAAGAAAACAACATAAAGGTTTTTTTGAAATACATCCTAAAAAACTGGAAGAGTCATGGACAAAATAGAAAAAGCCTGCATATTAGTTTAAAAATACATACAGGCCATGTTTGCTTTGAGCAAATTAAGAAACAAGCTATTGAATTTGCATACATGCAAGGCACACACCTGAACTTGCATCAGAAGATTGTTTACTGTAACACCTCCGTCAACTCTTAACAAAAATTCCCCATTCTCATTTTTGCTCTCCTCCTTCTCACCAGCATCTTTGTGCATTGAATCTAATACATCTTTCACTTGAAAGCACATGCTTTCAAGAACAGCCCGAGCAATATGAGACTTGTTTGTAAATCTTGTTATCCCAATGCAAACTCCTCTAGCATCATCACGCCACCAAGGAGCAAACAAACCATTAAATGCTGGCACAAAGTAAACACCTCTAGTAGAATCAACCTTTGTGGCCAATTCCTCAATCACACTGGCACTGCTAATTATACTAAGACTATCCCTAAGCCACTGAATAGTCGCACCAGCAATTGCAATGGAACCTTCTAAAGCATAATTTGTGGGAGCTTTAGGCCCAAGCTTATACGCTATAGTGCCTAATAACCCATGATTCGACTTAATTGCTTCCTCTCCTGTATTGAGAAGTATAAATGCCCCTGTTCCATAAGTGCTTTTGGCCTCACCCTTCCGGCAAGCTTGCCCCAACATTGCTGCATGTTGATCCCCAAGACATCCAGCTATAGGGATCCCAGTAACAGGCCATCCCTTAGTAATATTCCTTAGTAATATTGCCAATTTTCTTAGAGTTACTAATTATTTTTTGCAACATACTAATAGGAATCCCAAGTGTTTCCAGGGTAGGCTTATCCCAATCAAGAGTTTTCAGGTTCATCAACATAGTTCTTGAGGCATTGGAGATATCAGTTACATGTAAACAGTCTTTAACGCCTCCTGTCATGTTCCAAATTAGCCAAGTGTCTATAGTATTGAAGAGGGCATCCCCTATTTTCACAGCATCCTTAACAGCATCCACGTTTTCTAACAAGCACAATAGCTTCGTGACATTGAAATAAGTGCTTATTGACAAGCCACATGTATCAACAAAATGGTTTTGGCCCCCACATGTATCCACGTTTTCTAATCTCTTTCGATCTTGAAATGTATGAAATAGTGCAATTCACAACGAAAGAAATAACCAAATCTTATACAGGTAACATTCTAAATTATATGTCTGGAATCGATTTGTCCCACAACCAATGAACGGGAGAAATACCATCAGAATTGGGTGATCTAACAGATATTCAGGCACTAAACTTATCCCACAATTACTTGGAAGGATCTATCCCATCAAAACTCTCCATGTTGAACAATATAGAGAGTTTGGACCTTTCATGCAATAATCTCAGTGGTCGAATACCTTTTGAACTCACAAATTTGCACTTTTTGTCCAAATTCAATGTATCATATAATAATTTGTCCGGCAGAACACTTGTTGAAGGGTAGTCTGCAAATTTTGACGAGAGCAATTACAAATGAAAACCAAATCTTTGTGGACCATTGCTCCAAAGATATTGTGAAAGCATTACAGGTACAATTGATCCAGTTCAGGGTGATGGTGGCGAATTATAAGGTAGAAGTCTTTCTGAGCTTCTCCGTGTCATTTATGACTATCATAACGACGTTAGCTCTCTCCCTTTATCTCAGCCCTCGGTATCGCAGAGCATGGTCTAGTTTTATAGATAAATGGATCCTATTCAGATTCTACTGCCGATACAAATCTCGTTCCAAATATTAGTAATTTGTTGGAGCTAAACCTTAGAAAAAATTTGTGTTTCACGTTTTGATGGTACTCTGTATTTTCTGTGTTTTTTGAGGTTATTATCTGTGTATAAGTTTGCTTTTGATTGTCTGTATTAGGAGAGAGTCGCGGTCTGTATGTCCGCTGGTCTTACTATTAAGTACCCAACGATTCCGCCTGTAGACGATACTGAGAATCCCATGATTATGTGATTTGCATAGCAGCACGGCCACAAATAATTTTTTCAAGGATAAACATGCAAGAAAGGAAGCAGAACACAATAAAATCCACAAGGAACCATCATTCTTTTGCAAATGTATCAACCGTTGAACAAGTAAAAAAACACTTGGTATAGAGACAACAACCCACAAAAAGTTTGTTCTTATGAGCTACGGAGGAAATACTTATTGACCTTGAAAAGATACGGTATCCCACAAATGAAATAATAGAATAGGGAAGACTGCCAAAATTATTCCTTCTAGCACGACAGCTATGCCCCCTCTAGATTAGTATTTCTACAATTATGAGCTTTCATAGATGTGCATGTAAATAACTTGCATATAGACATGATTCCTTGATTTTTAAAAGAAGGCTTATCCAAATCATCAAATTACGTTTATCTAGCTAGAACTATAAGTCTGCAAATTTAGGTACTATTCCTTATTTAAAAAGGTACTGTCGACGATCTTTAAGTCTACAGTTATATGAATTGCATTAGCGGACAGTTAGATAGAATGGAAAACGCAGTTACGAACGGAATCCCACGGAATTCTTAGGTGAAGGGTGCTGGAGGGTGCTCTCACAGTTTCACGAAGGATACCGAGGGGTAGAAAATTCAAAGCAAATTCTTAATTAGATTTGGTTGTGTTAACTTGATATTTTGGAATGAGTGGAGCCGGGTCTAATATAATTTGATTAGATCCCATCCCAATGAAAAGATTAAAAAAAATTATAACTCTTTTTTTTTAAATAATTAATATTAGATATAAAATAAAAATAAATATACCTTTTGATAATTCACATACTTTTTAAATTAAAAGTAGTCAATTTTTGTGATTAAAAAAATTAAGATATTTATATAAAAATATTTAAATTAATATATAAATTAAAATATTTAGATAAAAATTATTGGAAAATTTGTATTTATAGCAGGGTTGACCATTAACTTTGCATATATAACACCCTGCTTTTTTTCCTTGCAAACATAGCACCTTAAAGCTGAACGAAGACCTACATGCCCCTCTCTCACTTCAATTCCTTCTTCATAGCATCTTCTTCGGTTTTTTCTCTCTAAACTCTCTAAGTTCGCAGACCCCATTGCTCGTAATTTCTTTTCTCTCTAAGTTCATGAAGTTTGCAGACCCCATTTGCTCAGTTGCTTTACTCAATAATTCTTCATTGCCTTAACACTACAAAACTCCCTCTACAACAAAACAATATATATCACCCGTTTTAATGGCAAGCACAAAAGGAGGACCATCATTTTCAAGTAAGAAAGTGCAGGCTCACAAGGTCAGTCGAAATTGAACTACAAATTGTCTTTTTATTCTTATGAATTCATACTGAGAGTGTTTTGATAGAGTGCAGTGTTATTGAATATTGGAATTTGAGTTGGGTTTGTTTGAATTTGTAATTGGTTTTGGACAAAAGTGAAATTTGGTCGAACTCTAGGTCGAGTAATTAGTCGAGCCATATTGTTGGTCGAGTATTTAGTCGCGTTAATTGTCAAGCCTGAAGTGGAGTAACAGTATACGTCGAGTTAATAGTCGAGTTTAATGTCGAGTTTGATTTAGGGCTTGGACCAGAATTGCAATTTGGTCGATCATAGGTCGAACCCTAGGTCGAGTAATTAGTCGAGCCATATTGTTGGTCGAGTATTTAGTCTGGTTAATAGTCGAGCAAATTATCAAGCAGCATGTTACTTTTATTTTCTTTCATGTCTTGCAGGAGAAATCGATCATCGTATCTCAGCATATGCAATAAGCAATGAATGCTCTCGGCCCGGCATAGCGGCGCTGGCAGAGAGATGCCAGCAAAACACTACCCGCTTAGAAAAGGGCGTCAAACATCTAGACGAGGGAGTCAACCGTTTGGATAAGGGCGTCAAACGTGTTGCGAAGTTGACAGCCAAATTGGACGCTCGTGTTGACAAGTTGGAGGCCAAAATTCAGCGTTTACAAAATGCCATGGAAAATGATTCTGAAGAAGTAGGGACTGTTTCTGAAGAGGACGAATGTAGTAGCGTTGTTGAAGACAATTGACATGTTTAATTTTGTATTAGTCTTTACTTTTATTTTAAGGACCATTGTGTTTTAAGAAATTGTCAATTTTACTTTTGTCTTTGGAACAATTTGTTGTTATATTGAATTTTGATATAATTTTGATCTCGCTCGACTTCAGTCAAGTATCATTTTTACTTTTGTCACTGTTACTCAACTTCAGTGAAGGTTTAGTTTTTTTAAATTTTATATTTTCGTGTATTACGTCTCGCTCAACCAACAACTCGACCAAAAACTCGACCCAATTACTATGTCTAATTTTTTTAAACATTCTTTTTCGCTCGACCTAATACTCGACCAAAAACTCGACCTAATACTAAGTATAGTTTTTTTAATTTTAATTTCGCTCGACCTAATACTCGACAAAAACCTCGACCTAATACTAAGTATAGTTGTTTCCTTTTTTAATTTTATTTTCGCTCGACCGAAAACTCGACAGAAAACTCGACCTAATAATTAGTCTAGTTTAATTTTTAATTTTATTTTCGCGCGCAAAAAGACCTACATGCCCCTCTGTCGCTTCAGTTCCCTCTTTATTTTTGCAGACTCTCTTTTCTTTTCGAAAACCTACCGAGCGGCCGTTCCTCTTCATTTGCTCAGTTGCGTTGCTTAGTAATTCTTCATTTTCTTAACACTTCAAAACTTCCGGATTCAACAAAACAATACATATCACCCGTTTCAATGGCAAGCAGAAAAGGAGGACCACCATCTTCAAGCAAGAAAGTGCAGGCTCTCGAGGTCAGTCGATATAGAACTAAAAATTGTTTTTTTTCCTTACGAATTCGTTCAGAGAGTGTATTGGTAGAGTCTAGTGTTATTGAATGTTGGAATTTGAGTTGGGTTTGTTTGAATTTGTAATTGGTTTTGGACAGAAGTGAAATTTGGTCGAGGCATAGGTCGATTAATTAGTCGAGCCATATGTTCGTCGAGTACTTATTCGCGTTAATAGTCGAGTTAATAGTCGAGTTAGGGCTTGACCAAGAATTGCAATTTGGTCGATCATAGGTCGAACCCTAGGTCGAGTAATTAGTCGAGCCATATTGTTTGTCGAGTAATTTGTCGAGTTAATAGTCGAGCCTGAAGTCGAGTTAATAGTCGAGCAAATTATCAATAGCATGTTACTTTTATTTTCTTTCATGTGTTGCAGGAGAAATCGGTCATCCTATCTCAGCCCGCGCAAGAAACAATGAATGCTCTCAAACGTATGGATAAGGGCGTCAAACGTGTTGCGAAGCTGGCGGCCAAATTGGATGCTCGTGCTGACAAGCTGCATGCCAAAATTCAGCGTTTAACAAATGGCCTTGGAGGAAATGATTCTGAAGAGGACGAATGTAGTAGCACAGTTGAAGACAATTGACATGTTAAACTTTGTATTAGTCTTCACTTTTATTTTATTAAGGACCGTTATGTTTTAAGAAATTGTCATTTTTTACTTTTAAGAAACTTTGTATTAGTTTATGAAGGTCTATTACGAAACTTTGTATTTATGAAGGTTTATTTATTTTTTAAAATTTTAGATTTTCGTGTATTTGGTCTCGCTCGACCAACAACTCGACCAAATACTCGACCTAATGATAAATCTAAATTTTTAAAAAATTCTTTTTCGCACGACCTAATATTAGACCAAAAACTCGACCAAAACTCGACCTAATGATAAGTCTAAATTTGTAAAAAATACTTTTTCGCTCGACCTAATACTCGACTAAAAACTTGACTTAATAGAAAGTATAGTTTTGTTTAATTTTATTTTCGCTCGTAAAAAGACCTACATGCCCCTCTGTTTTGAAAGAAAACCAAACGGCCGCGCGAACTTCAAACATAACATAACCGACTTCTGCAAACCTCTTCAGTACCTTCAATTATTCATTCGAGCAGTCATCTTCAACCTCATAGCTTTCTTCAAAAGCATCATAACCCATTCCAATCATCCAATCATTTTCAATGGCATGCACAAGGGGAAGACCATCTACCACCAAGGCGGCCTCGACTTCCATAGAGAAGACGGAGAAGAAGGATACTCATCACCGCGAGGTGAGCTCTATATTACAGAAAATGCTCATTTCATTATTCTTTTGGTTCAAAGTGTAAATATTGTACATACTGGGTTGTATGAATTTGATACATTGGCACCGGGTTTAACGTAGTTGAGGGCGATAAAGGTCGGGCAGTGCTGTGGTCGATAATAAGTCGAGCCCTAGGTCGAGCGGCCACTATGCACTATTAAAAAGTCGAGTTTTATGTCGGGTTTTTTGTCGAGTTTAACAGTCGAGTCATAGGTTAGTCGAGCTAAAAGTCGAGGCAAAACATATATAAGGTCAAGTTTTTAATGTCGAGCTGAATTCGAGAATGAGGTCGAGTACTATAGGTTGAGTAATTAAGGTCGAGTATATAGTCGATTGTTTGGTCGAACGTAGTGCCGATTTACTTTACTTCTATCCTCAACCCTAATTTTCTACACCTCTTTTCCTCAGGACTCTCTAAAGAAGCAAATGGTTGTTCAATGTGATTTCTTCAATGCCAAGGTTTCTCAGTATTGCTACTATGAAGCAAATATGCTGCGCATAAGGACTAAACTAACCGGGTAGCAGAAAGACATACTCAAACGGGAGAGCAGTCTGGCTGGAATTGCTTTGGACCACCAACATACATTTTGGTATAAACAGATCATCCACGGCGTGCTATTGCGCCAATTAAAGATAGATGAGGCAAACAAGGCGGACAATGCGATGTACTTTAATTTCACGGGTAAGAAGGTTAAATTTGGAAGGAGGGAGTTTGCACTAATCACTGGGTTAAGGATGGGAGATTTTGATCGCAAGTACGCCAAATACCAGGCACCTGATGGCCCGAGTGTGATTAGTAAGTATCTGACTGGGGAAGGTAGGCACGAAGACACAACATACGCGGACGTTTTCAAAGTATACGATCAAATTTCCTCCAGCTATTCGGACAAATTTGTTGTCTCCCTGACTTTGTTATTGCTATACACCTCCATTCTCGGGGAACAAAAGAGAAACCATATTGAGGACAAGGTGGTTCATCTGGCATGCGACTGGAGAAAATTTGATGAGATGCCTTGGGGCGAAATTTCTTTTCGGGCAACAGTCGATAATGTACGCAAGGCTATGACCAATGCCTTGAAACAGTCCAGGGACGTCGATAATAGGACGTACACTGTTGGGGGCTTCCCAGTGGCGCTAGGGGTAAGGATTTACGACGCATAAGCATATTTAATTTTGTGTTTTTCTTGATTCGAAAGAATTCCAATCATAGGTGTTCGCATATGAGGTGATGCCGCATTTTGAACGCTTCTCATTAGTTGAAAGGGTCGAAACCACTAGGTGCAAGCCACGGATGTTCAGGTGGAAAGGAGTGAAGACCCACCGCTCGGTCCAAGAAAAAAATCAAGTATGGTCGAAAAGGTTGGTTAGCGGAGAGGTACGATTTCATAGTCTTTTGTTTTTTCCTCCCATAGTTGATTGTGGTACTGCGTTTCTTCATTACTTACCATATTTTGTATTGCAGCCAGTTAAAATGATCCCAATAACTCCAACTCCGGAGGAAGCTGCACAATTTTTGACTTGGGAGGACAGAGAAAAAGGCGAATCCGAGAAGGATGTGGGGTTAGAAGACGATGAAGAAGAAGAAGAAGACGGCCACCTCCGTCATGCCTCCGTGGTATCCGAAAAGGCTGCCGATCCTTCATTGGGAAGGGCAGCCAGACGAGAGGCTCGCAAGCTTTTTCTAAGTCAGGTTCTTGAACGGCTGGACGGTTGGAGACCCGTATCGCTGAGTTGGAAAACCTTAATAAAGAGCTGAACGCCACTGTCCAAAACCTGACACATATTGTCGAACAACTACGATCCGATGTGCGTGGAAAAGGACGAGTTGGGAGTCCGACTGATGATAAGGATGAAGATCCTGCCAACCCTTCAACTGCTTTGGTTGTTGTTCATCCATACAGTTCTGAAGAAAAGACTCCTTCCATCCTGGTCGTTGTTGAAATCGAGAGTCTTCCACCAGCCCCGATGAAGCAGAAACCCGGGAAAGAACACAGTATTGCCATAGAGGACTCTCCCGGGGTTATCAATTTGAGTCCGATGCTAACCATTGAATATCCCACACCCCAACCACCAATAGTTGGCCAGCGTTTCAGTATTGAGGATTTCCAATCGGGGCCCGACGAGATTGATGACATGAAAAAGTGGCCGTCACAAAGCGATTCCTCACGGACTCCGGTTTTCAACCTTGATTCTGACTTGCTGAAGACTATGTTGCTTGAAAATGAATGGCTGTCAAATGATGTAAGTGGCAATCATACTCCTTCGTCGTTGCACATAGATTGGTTTTAAACTAATATTAGTGTTGTACTATTTTTCAACATCTCAACTTATACACGTCCATGCTCCGGAAGAGGGTCCTGGTAATGGGCCGCAAAAATGTATCAATATTGGAGACACACTTCGATGTAAGTTACTGATCATATTCCACATTCCATTGACTGTGTAGAATATAACCACTGATGACATTTCGGTGTGTTTATTTGTGGTGACAGACTGATATGAAGACGCTATACACAACCCAGCGGGATCCAACTTATGAAGACTTGGCAATGAAGCAATTTGTGGGTTCAGTGCCATATGAAGTTGATTGCCGGTATGCCAACCATTTCTTATTTCCCGCGCATGTCGATGGCAATCATTCGATACTCGTTAGGGTTGATATCAGCTCGAAAACGATCCACATGTACAATCCGCTTGACCAGAAGGGGATCGTCCAAAAACTAGACCACCTTGAGATGCCAAAAATACTCCAAGTATGTGAGATGGAAATGATAAATAACTGGCAGGTCGAGGTGGAGAGGGATTGATCGGCCAAACACCGGTGTTAGCACTTTTAAAAATGCCAAATGTCAATTTTTTATTTCAGCTTTTATTTCTAATAACGCATGGCTTTTGTTTCGTATAGCACTGGAGATTGTGGCGTGCATGTTTTCAAATGGGCTGAACGGCTAATTCACGGGTTGCCTCTGGGGTCGTTCAAAATTGACAATGTAATGAATCCTCGGACTGCGCTGGCCGCTGCTTTTTTTGTACATGCAAGACAAGAGGACCAAAGAAGAGCAAAGCCATCGAAGAAAAAAAGAAAATGATTTCATTCGTAATAATACATATATTTATACATTTGTACATATATTTATACATTTCATTCGTATTTGTACAATATATAATTAGGTCATTGTTTACTCATGTTTGAGTTTTAAAGTCGAGTTAAAATCGAGCATATAACAGCAACAAAAAATTAATGACAGCCAAAAACTAAAATTAAAAAAAGTCGAGTTTAACGTCGAGTTTATAATCGAGCACATGACAGCAAAAAACGAAAATAAAAAAAGTAGAGTCTAACGTCGAGTTAAAGTCGAGCACATGACAGCAACAAAAATCGAAAATTAAGAAAAGTCGAGTCTAACGTCGAGTTAAAGTCGAGCACATAACAGCAAAAAAACATATTTTAAAAAAAGTCGAATTTAACGTCAAATTTAAAGTCGAGCACATGTCAGCAAAAAAAGAAAATTAAAAAAAGTCGAGTCTAACGTCGATTTAAAGTCAAGCACATGACAGCAACAAAAATCGAAAATTAAGAAAAGTCGAGTCTAACGTCGAGTTAAAGTCGAGCACATAACAGCAACAAAAATCGAAAATTAAGAAAAGTTGAATCTAACGTCGAGTTAAAGTCGAGCACATAACAGCAAAAAAACATATTTTAAAAAAAGTCGAATTTAACGTCAAATTTAAAGTCGAGCACATGTCAGCAAAAAAAGAAAATTAAAAAAAGTCGAGTCTAACGTCGATTTAAAGTCAAGCACATGACAGCAACAAAAATCGAAAATTAAGAAAAGTCGAGTCTAACGTCGAGTTAAAGTCGAGCACATAACAGCAACAAAAATCGAAAATTAAGAAAAGTCGAGTCTAACGTCGAGTTAAAGTCGAGCACATAACAGCAAAAAAACATATTTTTAAAAAAGTCGAGTTTAACGTCGAGTTTAAAGTCGAGCACATGTCAGCAAAAAACGAAAATTAAGAAAAGTCGAGTCTAACGTCGAGTTAAAGTCAAGCACATAACAGCAAAAAAACATATTTTAAAAAAAGTCGAGTTTAACGTCAAATTTAAAGTCAGCACATGTCAGTAAAAAAAGAAAATTAAAAAAAGTTGAGTCTAACGTCGATTTAAAGTCAAGCACATGACAGCAAAAAAACTTATTTTATCTGTTGGTATTTTGAGTCGGTCGATGTGCAGAAGAAGCACGTCTTATAAAATTTAAGCATTCATGGTTGAGATGAAGATAAAAAAACAATAACAATGGCAAATATTTGAAAGAAATACTTGACAAATTCATTACATAAACTCCATTTGACCATTTACATAAATCTGCCTTACATAAACTCCATTACATATTAATTATTCGCCTTACAAACGTATGAATTCAAGCAGGTTTTATGATCGTGACCACTCCCTCTGCAATGACCACATTTCTTTGTAACTTTCTCCTCTCTAGTTGAACGGATTCTCTGTTTCTTGGGCCACCCGCTTTTAGACCTAGGTTCTGGAGGAGCTAGTTGAATGCATAGAACTTCTTCAGGGACAACCCAATTCTCGGCTCACCGACTAGGAGAATGGGATCTGCATATGAGAATAACAGTGCATCAGTGTGATAAAAAGGCGAGCATAAGGAGTAGTGGTCTATTTGTCTGTGCCGGGATGCAGCTAATGCATGGCCACAAGGCAGTTGGTCTATATCAAACACCCGACACGTGCACGTTCTACTTTGCAAATTCACTATAGCCGACCGATTTGATAGGTCTCGAACATTCCATATGTGTAGATCGACCGGCTCAGCAACATACGCTTGTGCTTCTCTCATTCTGCCATCAAGCTCCGCTTCGATGTATGGGGTTGTGTATGAGTTCAATTCACGGGCCGCCGTACGCCTTTCATAAAACCATCTCTGTAGCGTGTTACGAATGTACTCAACCAAACAATGAATTGGTAATTCACGCGCATCCTTTAAGAGTGCGTTGAGACATTCCGCGATGTTAGTGGTCATTATGGTATAGCGTCTACCTTGAGAATGTGCCCTTGCCCATCGTTCAATGCCGACCTCAGTTAAATACTCACACACCCGTGAATTTTGGCGTTCAAGGGTTCTCCACAGTTCATTGAATTCAACAAGAGTTTAAGCCTTGGCAGCCTTAAAGTAGACAGGGAGCAAATCGTTTCTTTTGAATGTTACTCTAAAGTTGTTGCTCAAATGATAGATACACACTCCATAGAAGGCATTCGGAAAAACAGTTGATATACCCTTCGCAATGCTCTTATGTTTATCCGAAACAAACACCAAATCCTCGATCTCATCACCTATAGCAGCCTGTAACTTTTCCAAAAACCACTCCCACGGCGCATCATTTTCTAAATCGACCACTCCCTAGCCGATGGGGTACACTTGGTTGTTACCATCCATGCAAGTTGCAACAAGTAATGACCCAGGGTATTTTCCCTTCAAGAAGCATGCATCAACAGCAAGAACAGGACGCATAGAAGTTCGAAATCGTAGAGAAGGGCCAAACGCAAAAAAATGGTATTTGAAGCGTCCATCTTCTTCCATTTCAAGATCAGTAAACGTACCCGGATTACATGCCCGCAACATGTGCATATAAGCTGGAAGTATTCTATAAGAATCTTCAAATCCACCTCGCATTTCTTCCAGAGCGGATTCTCTTGATCGCCAAACCTTGTTGTACGTTATGTTCACACCCAACTCTTGGCAAATATCTGCCATGATTTCCCTGGGTTTATACGGCCGACATACTGCCTGGTACTTACATTTGATCCATGAACCAATAACTTTGCTGTTTGCCTACCTATTATCATAATGTAGCAATGATGATTGACAAGTATGGGTGTTTTCAAATTTATTGACCTTCCAAGCTCTCGAATTCCCAATGGAAGATGCATTCAGTTTCCAGTTGCAATTGGCAAGCTTGCATCGTATGTACCAATATTTGTTATTTGCCCTAACAACCTTCAACTCGAAAAAATGTTTCACAGCCAGCATACTCATTCGCAAGGCTAATTGCTCCCTCGTTTCAAATATGTCATTTACCGCAACGTCTACGACAACGGCTAATCTATCAGAAGAAGTCCCACTGTCTGCATGGGATGCCCTTGTTATTGTATGGCATGGTATGGCTGGTAGTTCACGTATTTGAATATGATGGACAGGCTCACCCTTTTCTAGTTGCTTGGTTGATACATTATCTTCTTCAACAACTATGGGATTGTCAACCGTACGCCACCCGCATTGCTAGCTCCTTCAGGGTCAATTTTATCCATACAATTGTTTTCCACAAAATGGTTTGGAGGAAGAACATTGTTAGTCCATATCGGACTGTCTGAGCCCAGTCGCTTTATCGGTGAATTGCTAGCATTAACTTCAGCTTGTGATGCTTCAGTGGATGGTCGGACGCTAACACATATTGGGATCCTAGCATGTTCGGGCCATCTAATAATTTCATTCAAAAAACACTTCACATGGTAATCA
The DNA here is from genome assembly GCA_020080225.1 of Gynochthodes officinalis. NCBI lineage: Eukaryota > Viridiplantae > Streptophyta > Magnoliopsida > Gentianales > Rubiaceae > Gynochthodes > Gynochthodes officinalis. Next base: position 258,194 of record JAIQDA010000012.1, read on the forward strand.
GTCTTGATGGGGATAGTAGAGACTTTAGAAAAGTACTTTGGTAGATATTCGATGACCAGTCTATCTTTGAGCTCCATATCTAATTCCATGATAGATACTATGAGATTCACCAGGTCATCGAAGCTTGCGTCCTCTTTTAACATAAGAGGTTCAAGCCTCTTGTGATTAATAAAATTTCGTTCATTTGTATTGGGATCAACGTCCCATTCTCCCCCATAAAACACATGAGTTGTGACCATAATGGGATGCGACATTCCTACAAATCCAACGAAACCATAACCCAAATTAGGCATAACCAAGTAATAGTATAGTGGAAGGAATGTGAATATTGCTCGACCACAACTGGTAGAAATACTCGACCAAACCAAGCACTCACTCGACCTTATGCACGACCTTTTTATTCGACCAATTAATAGACTCGACCTTATGCACGACCATTTATTCGACCAATTAACAAACTCGACCTTATACACGACCATTTATTCGACCTAACACAAGACTCGACCAAGGGCTCGATCATGAGATGGACAGTCCAAATACTTGACCTTTCAACATATTACTTGACCTATAACTCGATATAATACTCGACCTTTCCTTTGCTCGACCTCGTGCTCGGCCTAGGGCTCGATTTTCTTTTCAATTTCACAAACCCAGTTCACAAAAGTAAATTTCGACTAACCTCTAACAGTTGATCCTTTGGCTCCACAGTAGCGATCTTCTTGCTTGTAGATGATGGGCCAATAGAGTTTGTGAACAATGGGGTGAGAAGAAAATTTGTTTACTAGATTCTATTACGAGCAATGGGGTCTGCGAACTTAGAGAGTTTAGAGAGAAAAAACCGAAGAAGATGCTATGAAGAAGGAACTGAAGTGAGAGAGGGGCATGTAGGTCTTTGTTCAGCTTTAAGGTGCTATGTTTGCAAGGAAAAAAAGCAGGGTGCTATATATGCAAAGTCAACGGTCAACCCTGCTATAAATGCAAATTTCCCGGGTGGGGAAATTTGCAAAAATAGGAAGCCCGTTAGCAACATTTTGAAAAATAGCAGGTGCGGCAAAACCTTTTGAAATATAGCAGGTTAACTGTGTTTGACCATGTGAAAATATCATAATGTTCCTCAAGAGCAAATTTCATCGTGCGAAATCACCTTCACTATTCTTAAAACCGTTGTTGCGCTACTGATAATTGTCTATAATAGAATTGTTGAGCAATTATCCTTCATTGAATTAACATCCCATCTCCCCCATTCCATTATCGTTTAAAAGAGACTTGTGGAATGTACGCAAGAAATGCAAAATGCCGACAGACGCATATTTGCTATATTTGCTATCACACGACGTGTGTTTTCGATCATAGCCTACGAATTGGAAGGGATGATTACGAAAGAATGCAGATGAAATGTAGATAAAGAAGTGGAACAAATATCAACCAATGGATAAAATGTCGATCAAAATATCGACAAACATGTTGATCAAACTCAAATTGGCGACCAGATTGTCGACCAAATTGTCGACAAATTATCAAACTCAAGGGAGTTGCTCCATATCAAACACTTTACACGTGCAAGTTTTCTGAAGCAAATCGACTATAGCTGCACGGTTTACTATGTCTCGTAAACACCATTAGTTTGCGTCGACCGGCTCCACAACGTATGCTTGTGCTTCTCTCATTCTAGATCCGATTTTATCTTCAATGTACAGGGTTGTCATTGTTTTCACTTCGCCAACTGCGGTACGCTTCTCGTGAAACCACCTCTGAAGAGTGTTGCGGATATAATCGACCAAAGAATGGATAATTAATTCTCAAGCATCTTTCAACAATGCATTTAGACATTCTGCAATGTTGGTCGTCATTATTATATACCGTCGCCTACCAGAATGCGCCCTTGACCAACGTTCAATTCCAACTTCCTTTAAATACTCGCTCACCCTTGGATTTTGTAGTGAAAGATTCCAAACATCTCATTGAATTCAACTACCGTGTAAGCCTTTGCAACCTTAAAGTATAATGGGATCCCATTTTCATGTTTGAAATTTGCTCTTAGATTGTTACTCAAATGGTAAATACATGCTCCATGGAATGATTCTGGAAAAACATTTGCAATACCTTTTGCAATGCTCTTATGTCGGTCTAAAACAAACACCAAACCATCCATATCGTTGCCAATTGCAGTCTTTAGTCTTTCTAAAAACCAGTCTCACGATGCGTGATTCTCAGAATCAACAATTCCCCATCTGACAGGGTAGACTTGGTTATTACCGTCCATACTAGTTGCAACAAGTAATGATCCTGGATATTTTCCTTTCAAGAAACAAGCATCAACGGCAATAACTCGTCACATGTGGGTGTGGAATCCCTAGATGGATGCACCAATGCAAAAAAAAGATACTTGAATCTACTATTGTCTTTTCCACTTAGCTTTATAACCGTTCCAGGGTTTACCTCGTTCATCATGTGTAAATAAGCTGGTAGAATCCTATATGAATCCTCAAAACTTCCTCTAACTTTGTCCAATGCAGATTCTTTTGATGGCCATGCCTTGTGGTAAGTAATGTTAACACCCAACTCTATCTGGACATCGAAAATAATTTCTTTAGGCCTATACAGCCGACACACGTCCGTGCACTTACACTTAATTCACGATTCAAGTACACGACTGTTAGCCTGCCGATTATCACTTCGGACCAAAGATGATTGGCATGTATGGGTGCTATTATATTTAGTGATCCTCCAAGCTTCCGAATTCCCAATGGCAGCTGCATTCAACATCCACTTGCAATTTTTGTCTTTACACCGTAGGTACCAGAATTGCCTATTTGCCTTTACAACCTTTCACTCGAAGGAATTTTTCATGGCCATCATGGACATCCTCATGTACAAATGCTGCTTGGTCTCAAACACATCCATTACTGCAACATCCACCACTGTGGATAATCTATCATACGAGGTACTAGTATCCGCTTGTGATGAATTTGTTGCGTCTAGACAATGCACGGTCTCTTTAATCGGCTCAACTATCTCTTTCTGTCTTGTTTTCGTGGAAACTCTGTGTCTATGATCCTCTCCAACAAAGGTTTGATCAACCCGATCCTCCTCCTCATCACTATCTCTACCATCTTCGTTCGGTATGGTAAATATTTGCTCATCCATTTGTCTTGAATGAATTACATCGTTAGTCCATATTGGACTATCGGAGCTCAATCGCTTTATCGACGAGTTGCTAGTACTATCTTCAGCGTTTGTTGCTTTAGCATCTCTGACGGTAACACATCATGGTATCCGTGTGACCTCAGAACGTTTTATAATGTCATTCAAAAAACACTGCACGTGATGATCATTTTGTATGGGCAAGACGGCGATGTTTGATAGGTACTTGGGTAGGTATTCGACCACTAGTTTATTTCTTATCGCCGAATCTAAATCCATGATACCCATGATGGTATCAACCATTTTCGAGAAGCTCGCGTCTTCTTTCAACAAAATACTTTCAATCTTTTTGTGGTTCACGAATCTATGTTCATTTGTGACTAGATTGACGATCCATTCTCTGCCAAATAACACATGGGCAGATCAAATGTTTAGGTGAGACATTGTTGCAATATGGCAACAGAATGCTTGATTTAACTTAGTAATGGAAATGACCAATGTATGCCCAATGCGAATTAAACATATAATTATGTCCCATTGTGAACAAACTCATACAAGAATCACGTAAGGTAATGAAATTAGCAAAAACAAAAGTAAATAGTGGACAATATGAATACTCCTTACCCGATCAGTTTGAGAGGCTGAAATGTAGCCTAACAAATGAAAATGCGATGCGGCTACGAAATAGGAAATGTGATAGATAGAAATCAGTAAATAGGAAATGTGATCGATAGATTTCAATAACTACGAAATATGAAATGTTCTTTCGACAAGATGAAGTAATAAAAAAAAATTCCCTCGATTTTCTCGCGCAAAACCGACGTCATCACTTGGCTAAATGTCAAGCAAAATGTCAAAGAAAATGTCAATCTAAATCTCGACCCAATTGTCGACTAAACTATCGACCAAAATGTCGACGTTATTGTCGACGAAAGTATCGACGAAAACACTGATTAAAATGTCGACTACAATGTGGTCTTCAATATAACATATTCCAACTAGAATAAAATCCCAACCAGAATGTTTACTGCAATGAATTTAACATATTCCAACCACCCTAAATTGAAATACTGAAGAAAATTGTGTAATGAAATCTCAAAAATCAATCATCCATTTACATTGTCTAATGTATATATTTCATTACATAAAATGTCAATGATTCCCTAATGGGGAGAATGAATTCAAGTAGTCTATACACCATACATTGAGACTAGGACATTTAAACACTTAAACCTAATGTATTTACATAGATGAATTTACAAAGCATTTTCCACAAATTAAAGAATTAGTACATCAACAAGGTATGGAACGTAATAGCATTATTGTATATCATTTGTTTTTTCTAGGTTTCTTTTGACCTTTCTTTCTAGCTTTCTTTCTATCATCCTGCGCAAATTTATTCTGCTTGGACATATGGGCAAAAAGCGCGTAAGCCATCTATTTGCGCATCTGCAAGGCATTTGTCGATGTAATTGTAGTAACCGGATCGCCATGGATAATATATTCAACCCATTTTAAAACGTAAATACCACAGTCGCCGCTCCTGCATATACGTGATGACAAAAATTAAAGTTCACCGTCATACACTGTGATTGAAAAATTGAACATTTAGTGTAAAACATAGTAGTCACTTACGCCAGTTCTTGGTACACCATATTGGGCTTCACGACGACATTCCATCTATCCCCCATTGGTAGGAATTTGGTGTAGTATGTGTAAAATTCACACGCCTCGAGTATCTTGGGCATTGTCCTCACTAGGTACTCTAAGTTTGGCACTATGATGTCCCCTTGAGGTGATGGGTTATACACATGGAATAACTTCTCATATATATCCATCTTCACTAACATCCAATGGTTGCCATCAATGTGGCAAGGGAATAAAATCAAATCCAACATTTTGGTTATCATCAATTGCATGCCAAATGAAGTATCTTGTCTTAGATTTTCATTCTCTTCACCAGGCTGTTGATTGATGTATATAAAAGCAAGAGTGTAAGGCAAATGACATCAGCGTCTGAATAACTTGAGTTGATACGATCGTAAGCCTTTAACACTTCATCGTACGTGGCTTCCTCGGTTGACCCTAAGGGTTTAATGTACTTGGTTATTGGTGCAAGACCATGTGAGGCATGGTATTTGCCAAAAGCAGTGTCAAAATCTCCCATCTTGAGGCCCGTGATGATGGCAAACTCCCTCCTGCCGAACTTCACCTTCTTACCCGCGAAATTGAAGTATATGCTATTATCCCGTGTGGATTTCTTATCGGGCTTGAGTTGCCTCATCAACACGGAATGTATGATATGTTTGCACCATAATGTATGCTCATGGTCAAGAGCGATTTCAGTGAGACTACTCTCCTTTCGCCGTATTTGCTTCTGCGTCTCCGTCATCTTGGACCAAATCATCTTCATATTGGCTTCGTAATAGCAGTACTGCGAAACTTGGGCGTTGAAAAACTCTTCTTGAATGACCATTCTATCCTTTAGATGTTTCTGCACATAACAAAAAGCTTCAACAATGCAATTGACATTTTGTTCCACACACTTATCGACAGTTCAATGTTAGCCAGATTAGTCAACATCTATATATTTCGATGCAACAACAAGATGTTTTTAGTCTAGATAGTTAATTGGTCACATTACAGTCGACATTTACTCGATATTTCAGTCAACAATTACTCGATATTTCATTCGAGAGTTTGATTGATAGTTCAGTGGAGAGTTTACTCGATACTTTAGTCAAGAGTTTACTCGATACTTTAGCCGAGAGTTTACTCGATACTTTAGTCGATAGTTTACTCGATACTTTAGTCGAGATTTTACTCGATACTTTAGTCGACAATTTACTCGATACTTTATTTGAGATTTTACTCAATACTTTAGTCGAGATTTTACTTGATCAAACATTCGAGAGTTTAATCGATAGTTTAGTCGAGAGTTTAATCGACAGTTTAGTCAATATTTTACTCGATAGAACAATCGAGAGTTTACTTGATAGTTTAGTCGAGAGTTTACTCGATAGTTTACATTCACCATACTTCTCGACAGAAATGTTGGCATTTGGTCTCGATATATTTTTCCTCAAACTGTTTATGGCTAACATTAACATTTGCAGGCGAGTATTCTTTCGACCGTTTATTGTATATGAACAAAAATACTATGTGATAAAACCCTAACTTATAAAGTTTAAATATAAGGTTCAAATAAACAGAAATAAACAAAACAACAATCAGGTGGTAACTCACCAAAACAGGAAGCTTCAAATAAGCAAAACAACAACAAGAAAAAATCACACTTAGAAAAAACTGATCTTTTTCTTTGACACAGTCGCCTTCTTTGATTTCTTCTCTATTGTGTCAGATGACGAGCGTCCACCTCACGTGCGTGCCATTGATGGTGTAGGTAAGTAATGCTGAATAAGAACGAACTAAGGTAGAGGGTGAATCGGTCTAGAAATCGCGTTCGGGAGGGCAACTAAATCGGTTTGGAAGTCGCATAAGTGAAGTGATGGCGAATGGGAGTGGGTGAACGAACAGATGCGATTTTCAAATGCGGTAGCATTTTCGTATTTTTAACCTACTGATTAAAATGTCGACCAAAATATCGACTCAAATGTGGAATAAAATGTTGACTCAAATGTGGAGTAAAATGTCGACCAAAATGGCGACCAATATATTGGCAAAACTGTATAATACATAAACAAATGTCAACCAAAATGTCAACAAAATTGTAGAATGCATAAGCAAATGTATAATTTTTTACTTTGAAACTTAAATAAGATGCTGGCGATACGATGCTGCCAATAAAATAACCAATTGCTAGTGGATTTGGAATGTTTGTCGATTGGGTTTTGTTTTTCATGATAACTTACGAATGATATTATCTACACAGCAACGATGACATTCAAACTAGGCGACCATTCAACCTAGGAAAATGAGATGTTGAACCGATGATCCTCGCAAATTGAGAATGAAGAATAATTGAATAATAAGTCAAGAATGGTGAGCTGAAGTGAAACGATGAAGTTTGCTCTTCAGGAACATTGTGGTATTTTCATATGATAACTCCTGTATAATGAAAGTTTCATCATAACCCCTGTATAATGATAAGTAGAAACTTATCAAAGGATATTTTTGCTTTTTCAAAATCTATACATGAGAATATTTCTCGTAGAATATTACTACCAGACTTCACCTTGACACCCTATGACTGATATGGCCTTAATTCCACGGCTAGAGTTGGGATTTACGTCTAGTACCTCATCTGAACAGTAACTTCTTTGATAATGAAGTAACTGAAGAACATGATTTTGGAAACGAAGTTTTTGTTTTTTTTCTTTTTCAAAAATCAAAAACTGTATAAAATAAAAATCTGTACAAAATACTAACTAGGAAAATTCATGTTTATAGACACAGTAGTGGAGTTTCCCTTTCGGGAACCCTGAAAAGAAAAGTAAAGAAACGAGAAGAAAAAGAGAAGTCTTGGGACTAAATGATTTTTAAAATGAAATATTTATTGAAAAACAAAATATAAACATGTACATATCTTTCTCTCTCGTATTTATATTTCTCCCCTCTATCTCTATTCCTCTATGGGATATCAAGCCATTTATAGGCAAGTCCGGACATGAATCCCCGGACTTAAGACAAAAATTACAAAATTGTCAAACTATGCTTGTGTAGGGTTACAAAATTTTCTACGTCCTAGAGTTGCAAATTTGTCAAATCCTACAAGGCTAATTCTAGTCTTGTCAATGATGTGACAAGTCTAACTTTACAAAAATCTCTTGCCTCTACGACTAGAGTTACCAAAGTGTCAAACTTTCTTCAAGACAAATTTTAGTCTTGTCAAAAGAGTGATGTGACAATTCTCAGTCAATAATGTCTTCTTATCCAAATAAATCTGGCTGGTGGAAACTGTTTGCTTTTAGTGTAGTCTTCTCAGTCTTAAAATAAAGATTCCGTCTTTTCTTCTTTTCTGGAGTATTCTAAAGAAACCATGTCTTCTAACTGATTGTCTGGTCCTCCATTGCTGATATCTGCATAACATCTGTCTCTCTTGGATTCTTTTCATTAAAACTCTCTGTAGACGTAATAATGATTCTCTGAAATAGTTTATCCTTATCAAATCTTGGAGCCATCTGCAGATAATCTTCTAATCTTTCATCTCAATCGTCTCGTTCTCTTCCTTAGTAATTAATAGGGCTTCCTACTTTTGGTGTAGCATAATCTGGGTCTTCCGAATTTACATATGAGGCTTCTGCCCAATTTTTGATGTTTGTAATAACTTGAGACTTTATGTCCATCATTAATTTTCTAATAAATTCTTCATCTACTTGAAATAACGGTGTCTATGTCTTTTGATCTTCTGTTTCACTTTGGCTTTTTAGCAGAGCCACAGCTGTTAACGGGTTTGATGTCTGTTCTAGAGGTACCGTTTGAGCCTGTGAAAGTGTAGTCATTTTTTTCCCAACTACACATGGTTCTTTTCCTATACTATAGGAGATTTAAGGGTCTGGATAAGATTTTCAAGGGTGTTTATCTGATCATTTAATCTAAGATTTTCTGCTACAAGACTATTTATTCAGTCTTTCTAGATTTTGTGGTGTCTGATGAGGGTTTCACAGTGATCACAAAAAAGAACTTTTCCTGGTTGGTCTGAAAGGTTCTGAAATGGAAGTGGTTGTGTATAATTTCTAATACTGGGATGCATGAAAAAGTTTATTCCTAATAATCCTCGGGCAAAAGAAAAGGCTTCTAAAAGGTTATTAAAACCTTTATAATAAGGATTACGGAAATTATGAATTACTTGTAAAACTGATCCCCAAGTGGGATATACTCCTGGCTGCTTATCTGCAATGACAACATAAAAACGAAATCCTAGTTTTTGGTTATGAAAATATTCACAAAGGGCATTTAATGCCGCTCTATGATGTCTAGGATTGTTATGATTAAAAGTAAAAGCATAATGTAAATTATCTACGAAAACCTTTTGTGGTCTATCTATTGGAACAAGATTTCTGACTAAGATTGGAAGAGGGAATTACTTTTAATGTAAATCTCCCAAATTCCATTGTTTGTTTAATAGAGCTTAAAACATATTTCTAACTAGTTGAACCTGAATGCAAAGTCTCTTTCTCGGGTCTTTTTTCTTCCATCTGCGAACAATAAAAATCATATTAGAAATCTAGATAATTGGTTTGCTAGATAATTATCCTTTCCAGATATGTGTTCTAGTTCTGCCTTAAAATTATGATTAACTATGAAAATTTTAAATTCTAACCATCTTCTTATTTGTACTTTAGTTTCTTTTTTCTGTGTAAATTTAACAATTGCCTCACAGTTTGTTCTTAAAGTAAAAGGTCTTCCTAAGATCATAATTTCGAATGCTTTCATACCCATAATTGCTGCATTAATTTCATAATCCAAGCTTGTTAAATTCTTATTCTGAAATTTTCCACTACTATATCTACAAATCATTTCTGTATCCTTATTATCATATTTACTAGGTTTTTTCTTTAATACCGCTCCTTATCCTTCTTCACATCCATCAACTTCAATGATTCTATAGTCTGTTTCCAATGGTAAAAAAAGTGAGAGTAAATTTTTAACTACTTCTTTTAATTTTCTAATTCTCTTTTTATCTTCTTCATTAAAATACCTATTCCCTTTTTCTGAAGTTTTATTATACAATGGTCCTAAGAATTTTCTTAAATCTTTTACAAATGGTCTAGCATAGTTTGCTAATCCTAAAAATCTCTGTAAAGTTTTTAAGTCTTTTAATTCTTCTTCTGGAAAATTTATTATTTTATTTGTTATATGTGGTTGTAATTTTTGAATACCATTACCTATTTCTAAGCCAAAAATTTTATATATTGTTTTCCTAATTCCATCTTTTTCTTGCTTATTATTATTCCATGTTTAACTAATTCTGAAAATACTACTTGTAGATAAGCTATATGTTCTTTAAAATTCTTACTAAATACAAGGATATTATCTATATACACTAATATAAATTCCCTGTATTTTAAAAATATTTCATCCATTCTTTTTTGAAAAACTAGAGCATTCTTTAATCCAAAAGGCATGACTATCCATTCACAATGTCCTAGGGGTGTAGTAAATGCTGTCCATTCTATAGATTCTGTTGACATTTTTATTTGATGAAATCCTGATTTACAATCAAACTTGCTAAATATTTTACTATCTTGAATATGTTCTATCAAAATTTCCTTATCTGGAATTATGTAAGCATCAAAGTGTGTATTATCATTTAACCTTTTATAATTAATTACCATTCTACTTTTTTCTCTTACTATCTCACTATGTTTTCTTACTATAAATGCTGTTGATCTATGTCTTGAGTCTGACTTACTAATTAATCTTCCTTTCAAGAGTTCTTCTATATGTATTTTAAAGTCTTTTTCATCTACCATTGTATGTTTATTATTAGCCGTTACTATTCTTAACTCTAGATCTATAATTTTTAACTTACATTTTGGTTTATCTTTGTACCCAAATTTTAAAGGGTTTTCTCCTATTATTTCTAATTTTTCTAACGTACTTATGGTATCATCTATTTCTGAATTTATCCACTCATTATATAAAATTTCAGGATTTATCATAGCTGAATAATCTAAATCTTCTAAATTTATAACACACATATCTTCCTCATTTATTTCTATTTCTGATTCATGTATTTCTCCGAAATTTTCACCTATTGTTTTATTTACCTTACATTGTCCTGGTATCTCACATTCACAATATTCTAATTCTTTTTTCCTTGATCCCTGTTTTCCTTTGTTACTATTTTTAGCTAATTCTTTGTAACTAATCTTTTCTTGTTGCTTTTGTATGCTAGGTCCACCACGCTTAGCTGACAACTCTGATGTTGTAGTTACATAAGATGGTTTAGAGGATATTCTAATAGGTGGAGTAAGAGAATTTCTAAATACAGTTAAAATATTTTTTGTAAGAAAAATACCACCATTATCATGTAACAAGAATTTTAAGCCTAAAAGTAAATCAACTTCAATTTGTAGAGGTCTTACTAAAACTTCTGATATATTATAAGGTTCTGAGAATGATCCACATTGTGAAAAAATAATTATTTCTGATTTAACTAATTGTTTAGTATAAATAAAAGGTTTTCCTTCTACTCATGTTCCTCTAATTAATCTATCTGTAGAAATATTTTTAATGTCTTCTTGTTTAAGAATGTTTTGATTTATTATGTTACTTGTACAACCTGTGTCTATAAAAGCAGTTATAAATATGACATTATTATTTTTTGTAATAATTCTACAGTCTATTTTGATATTTTTTAAATTAGCTAACTAATCACATATTAATTTTAATGGTGATTCTATCCTACTTAAAAACTCTACAACTTCTACTAAATTATTACTTTCTTCATATGAAGTACCTTCTACTATTTGTTTTTTACCGATAACCTTTTCTAACTTATCTATTCTTTCTTTAAATATAATATTTTCTCTTTGTAACAAAATAATTTTTTTTTTACATATATCAACTTCCTCGGCTAATATATCTAATTTTATTAGTTCAATCTCTTTTAATTCTATATCTAGTTCTAATATTATCTCATTACAAGTTTTTAGACATAAGCTGCACTTCTGTATCCTACAAAGATTACATTGATATCTATGATTAAAGGATGGATAATTCTTACATTGGTTGCATGGTTTATTATCATCACCTTTTCTAAATATCCAATTATGTTGACATTCATTATTAATCGTGTTTACCATATTAATTATTTGTTCTATAAAAGCATTTTCTAATTCATCACCTAAGTCTTGTTATGTTACCACATCAATGCTTACTATGCTATATATACTTTCTGAATCATCCATATATTCATCTACCTCTATTAAGTCCTCTTCTACGTCTTCTATAATTTGTGCTCTAGCAGTTAATAAATTGTGTCTTTTAGGGCATCTTGTAGCAAAATGTCCTGACTGTCCACAAGCATAACAGTTTTGCCTTTTAATTGTTTGCTTACCTGTATATTACTACACTTTTCTTTTAATATTTTTATTACAAATAAAACTCTATATGTTATAGTATCCATTATTTTTGGGATTATATTGTCCTGTTTATGCTTATTCCATCTTTCTACAATTTCCGTTCCTAAGGTTCCTGGTAATCTTAATAATATCCTATCACATAATTGCTTATTATAAGTGTTTCCTGATATAGTATTATAATAAACATAATCTGCCAAATATTATTTTATATAAAACCAATTTGTTATACTTAATCTTTCTAAGTATTGTACTGCCTGAAACTGTAATTCTTGTTGTCCTGCATTAGGGTCAACTCCAGTTATTATAGCTCCTACCTTATTCACAAAATTATAAAGATTTGGTCCTACGTTTGCCATTGCTGTAAAATCTTCTGAAAAATTTTCTTTATAGGCTTCCCATATAGCTTTAGCACTACCTGTTAAATATGTTTCTAAAAAAGCCATCATTTGTTCTCCTGTATGATTCGATTCTCCTTTCTTATATTCATTTACTACCTGATCTTTCCAAAAGTCTATAGTCTGATTCCAAGTCTGAGGATCATGGGCTGTTAAATTTAATACTTTACCTTCTGGCAACTTAATTTGTTGTTCTGTAGGAAATCTTAATCCTTTTGTTTTATAAGAATATTATGTTTTTTTCAAAATTAAAATTTGTATAAGGTTTTCTAGGTATGTTTCCATAATCATATTGAGGTACTGTTCGTATTGGCTGAGGCTGTAATCTTGGTACTATTGGATTTGGCATATTTTGATTCATAAACTCTGTATTTAATTCACTAGTTATCATAGGTATTTGTCCTAATTCTTCTAAATATTCAGACTTAACTTCTACTACCAATTCTTGCCTTTGACTATATTGATCATTATTATTTACTTGTTCATATTGTTCTTTTAAATAGTTTTCTAAAGAATCATCTGTTTGTTCTTCTTTATTTATCTTTTCATTTTCATCTATGAGTCTAGTTCTTATATTTCCTTCTGTATCATAATATAATTCTTTTGAATAATCTAAATTTCCTTGGCTAAGTAATTTTTCTTCGTATTCTTCTAACTGTTTCTTATTAAAATTAGGTGCCTTATCTTTTTCTAACCATAATCTATTTTCTATGTCTATATTAATTTCATTATTATATTCTTCATATTCTTCTTCTATTATATCCTTTAAATCTATTTCTTCTAGTATTATTTCTTCTATTGTATGAACTAAATTTGTTTCCGTTCTAATTGATTCTGAATCACTATCGTCTTCTAATTCCTGAGTTGTTGTATTATAATTTCCAAATCTAACTTTAACTTCATTTCTTAAATTATATATATAACTATCTGTAGGGGTCATTACTGTATTATTTTCTTCTACTGTTTTACTTAAATTCCATTCTAATCCTGATAATTCTTCTGGGCTAAATTCTGTAGGGCTAATCATTTTTATTCCTTTACTTGCTATATTATCTATTATCCCTTGTATATTTAATTTATAATTGGTAGACATGTTCTGCATTACTTTTCCTAATAATCCTATACATATGCCTAAATTTTCTCCTGTAAAGTGATCAAATCCTTTAACTTGAATTCCTAATTTAATATGTTGAATGAAATCTTTTACGGTTAATATCATGTCTGGTGTTGTATATACTAAGGCTATGTTTTTATTTAAGTCTATCTCTGTAATAGATATTATTGCTTTATTCATGTTATTACCCCATCTATTATCATATAAGTAAACTAGAACTTTTGTTCCTAATCCTTTTCTGATTAATCCTCTTATTCCTACAGCTATTAATCCTATATGAATATATTTTCTATTTTTATGGGTTAAATTTTTCTTAGCTTCACTATTGGTTAAATTTAAACTAACTACCTGATTATCATAACAAGAAATGGGTTCTTCTGAAAAATGACTATATAAACTAGTTGTCCTAGAAAATCTTCCTGTATTATATAATATTCTAGGATCTAATAATTGAAGTGCATTTGTTCTAAAATTATCTATATTTTGATTTATATCTATTATTTCATCTAAAACTAGATATTCTTCATTCATATTTCTTCTAAGTAATCTATATAATGGGTGTTTTTGGCTACTTCCAGGCCTATCTTCCGTTAGAGTTTTATTATTTCTTGAAAATGATAGTCTCTGCATTTATGAAAATTTCTTAAATTCTAGATATATTTGAAAAATATTATTTCCGTTTCTTATCTTAGGTTCTATAGGTTTTATCTTACTAAATTTATCTGTTAAATCTTCTATATTAATACCACTAGTTGAAGGTTTATTATTTAATTCCTTTATCTGTTGTTAAATTTTTTCTATTTGTTCTAAAGTTTTTTCTTGAGCTACTTTTATTTCTACTAATATTTCTATTATTAAATTTCTTTGGGCTACAGCTACCTTACCTGGAAAAGCTTTAAAATCTTTAGTATTTTAAAATCTTTAGTATTATTATAACCAGCTTCTAGTTCCTGCTCTATGTATGTGGAGATTTTTAATTTTGCTTTCTGATAATTTTGGTCTAAGGTCGTTACCTATTTGGTTTATTATAAGAATTAATTTCTACTAATAATTTTTCTATTACTAAAAATCTTTGTTCTAAGTTATTATAATGTTCTTCTAACCTATTTGTTTGTATTAACACTTTATCTAAAAGATTCTTAAAATCTAATTCTATAGGTATTTGTTTTATTTTATTAAAACTCTTAATTATGTTGTTATTTTGAGTGGTTAAATATCCAAGGTTTTTATCTAATTCTTTTAATATATTCTTTTTTTTTTCTGAAAAGATTCTGCTATAATATTACAAATTCTATTATTACTTTCTAAATTTCTATCTAGATTTCTTCCTAAATTTATTATTAGGTCGGTAATTGAATTTAAATGATTATCTGAACTATGTAAAGTATGTTTAAAATCTTTGAAAAAATTACATAGTATTTTATTTTTATCTAAAGTGAAAGTATCTCTATTTTCTGATTTAATTTCTAGATTTAAATACTCAATTCTTTTGAAATCTATTTGTTAATCTGTACTAGCGTAACCGTCTGAATCCCACTGAAATAAATAATCTTAATCTGTTTCAGTAAATTGTAAAGGATCTACTTCGTTAAAATTTCTTTCTAAATAACGATTTCTAAACCAAAAATATAAATCTGGTTCGTAAATATCTGGATTATTTCTAAAATAAGATATGAAAATTTGTCTAAGTTCTATATTATCAATAAAAATAATAGGACAAATTCGTAGTATAAACTAATTATGTAAATGTTTAAGTCTATGTTCTGGAGTAGTAGATTCAGCAAAATCAGCACAATCGTCAAATAATACAGCTAAATTCTAAAATCGTAAATAACTATCTAATTGAATACAAAAACCTTCAAATTCCCAATTTAAAAGATTAATAAAATTTACCTTTTTGTAGTAAAAAATTTTTCTTCAGAACTTTTGCCTTTAAATTGTTGTAAAATCCTACTCGGTACTTCTCATTCCTGCAAGTCTCAAACAATGAATTTCCCAGTGAAAGAAAATAGACCTTTAACAAAAAGTCTTGCCCAAGTCATTCACAAAAATGACATTTAACAAGATCATTGACCAAATATGCACAAAGTCAAAATCAAAGTCTTGAAATTATGTACGTGAGTTTAACATTCACAAAGGTTTTGTTCACTTATATAATATGGTCAAAGGGACTCACATATTAAATACATACCACAAAACTATTAGACTAGATACGTAAAACACATAAGTAAGGGTTGAAAATTTACAAAACAAAAATAAAACTCTTAGGCTCTGATACCAACACACGGGGGGTACCCACTATACTGACGATCCAGTTACCGGTCTCAGGGGCCTAAAACATAAAATATCGAAATAAAGGTAACTGAAAATACAATATTTTTGGTATCCTTTAAGGGATCAGGGTGTCCTTTTCAGAAAGAAACTAGGATTTGCTCCCTTTCCAACAATGGTACTCAAGCCGGACATTCTATTAGGTTACCTATACCATCACCGATATCATCTTGAAAGTTTCATCATAACCCCTGTATAATGATAAGTAGAAACTTATCAAAGGATCTTTTTGCTCTTCCAAAATCTATACACGAGAATATTTCTAGCAGAATATTACTACTAGACTTCACTTTGACACCCTGTGACTGATACGGCCTTAATTCCACGGTTAAAGATGTCCGGGATTTACGTCTAGTACCTTATCTAAATAGTAACTTCTTTGAGAATGAAGTAGCTGAAGAACATGATTTTGGAAAAGAAGTTTTCATTTTTTTTTTCAAAAATCAAAAACTGTACAAAAATAAAAATCTGTACAAAATACTAACTGGGAAAATTCATGTTCAGAGACACAGTAGTGGAGTTTCCCTTTCGAAAACCCCGAAAAGAAAAGTAAAGAAACGAGAAGAAAAAGAGAAGTCTTGGGACTAAATGATTTTTAAAATGAAATATTTATTGAAAAACAAAATATAAACATGTACATATCTTTCTCTCTCGTATGTAAATATTCTTGTGTATAGATTTTGGAAAAGCAAAAACGATCCTTTAATAAGTTCCTACTTATCATTATACAGGGGTTATGATGAAACTTTCAAGATGATATCGGTGAAAGTATGGGTAACCTGATAGGATGTCCGGCCCGAGTACCGTTGTTGGAAAGGAAGCAAATCCTAATTTCTTTCTGAAAGGGACACCCTGATCCCTTAAAACGATACCAAAAATATTTTATTTTCAGTTACTTTATTTTAAAAGGAGCCAACAACACACAACAAACAACCACCCCAAACTTAACTTGCGAAACAAGTAGAACTAGGGAAGATTAGACTAAATACACTTCAATTATTAGATCCTAGAATATTATATAATACAGGAAGATTTTCTAGCACAACTAGTTTATATAGTCATTATTCAGAAAAACCCATCTTTTGTTATAATAATCAGGTAGTTAGTTTAAATTTAACCAATAATGAAGCTAAGAAAAATTTAAAGTTGACCTACTATATTTCAAAAAATTTTACCGCACCTGCTATTTTTCCAAATATTGCTAACGGACATGCTATTTTTGCAAATTTCCCGAGCGGGTGAGGCGTCTGATTGCATTGTGGGTTTGACCCAAGTCAATTATTACGGAAAGTGGAATCACTGAGTTCCACGTGTTTAGATTAAATATACGGAAAAATTAAATGCATCCCTTACGCATTTAATTGTATTCTTACTTTTTTATTTTAAGTCTAAAAAAAAGTTTATTATTTGTTAGGTAGAATTTCTTAATTATAAATTCTAATAATAATAAATATATATATTTTTTACTTGTATTCTTACTTTTTTTTTATTTTAAGTTGTAAAGATAATAAATAAAAAAAATTAAATTGGATTGTTTTAAAGAAAAATTATTTTTAAAGTGAATTTTTTTTATAAAAGCAGTAAAGTATTATTATATAGCATCATTAAATTTAAAAATTTTTTAAATTATTCTTTTAAAACTA
Source organism: Gynochthodes officinalis (assembly GCA_020080225.1). Lineage (NCBI taxonomy): Eukaryota > Viridiplantae > Streptophyta > Magnoliopsida > Gentianales > Rubiaceae > Gynochthodes > Gynochthodes officinalis. Next base: position 275,871 of record JAIQDA010000012.1, read on the forward strand.
AAGATTAAATTACACCAACGATTTTTCTATTGTGATGTGTAAACTTTCACTTTAAATTCTTTATTTAATTTTTTCCTATCTTATCTTATCTAATGACATATATGATATTGCCTCAATTAAAAGAATTATTCTTTTATTAGTTTACTTCAAATAATAACTACTTTGCTGTCCACAGGCTCCCATAAGCTAAGCCAAGCCAAGCCAAGCCAAGCCAAGCCAAGCGAGGACTCTTGTTCCACAACAGCAGCCGCCACCAAACATGCAAAGCTAATTTAAAGCTAGACCATGCAAAGATAGTGATCAAAACTTGCAATTCTCTTATTTTACTTGAATTTGTGGATGTTATAAAAGAGAGGAGATTTCAGGCAGAAGCCTCAAACTCAATGTCAAGCTGACTTTCACGACTTTATTCAACTTCACAGTTTAGATATTTGTGCTTTTGTCCTCAGCAGTGAATTTCATGAAAGTGCGGACAAAAGTTTTAACAAAGGTCTGGGCATTGTTAAATAATCGGGAAGAAGTACAGCTAACTCCGGGAAAATTTTAATTTTGGGTTGCGGTTTCATCTGAATTTTTTTCTTTCTGGATGGCGTGGAATTCTTTTTCTGTTTGACGGCAGCTGTTGTCGTGGAACAAGAGTCCTGACTTGGCTTGGCTTGTGGAAGTTAGTTGGGCAGCAAAGTAGTCATTATTTGAAGTAAGAAAGTAAAATGATAATTTTTTTAATTCGAACGATGTTTTATATGCAATTAAACAAGATAAAACAAAAAAAAATTGGACACTGAATCTAAAGTCGTAAACCTTACAGTAAGTCCCACTGAATGCAAACATCTCCACCATCATCACATTTAAGTGGTCAAGAGAGGCCTCCATATATATTTCCTTCCCTTGATCTATTCCTTTGTTTTATTTTGGGATAATATCAAATACCTCCCTTGGGGTTTGATAAAATAACAAAACGGACCCTAGGGTTTTAAAAAAAACATATACCCCCTTTGACTTACAATTAGACCAATTAATTTATAAAAATGATTGAAAAGACAAAAGGGTCCTTTGTAAATCTGAGATTAAACAACATAAGCCTCAGCTGCGCAAACTTCTCCAATCCATCCAAAGGTAAAATCATTGCAGCGCAAACTAAAGAGTCACCAAATTTTACCACTAGAAATCGTAACGACTTTGTGGAGGGCCCAAAACAATATTACATTGATACAGATACAAAAGCGGTATGCGTAACGATCGATGAATCTTCATGCCACAAGAAAAGCGGCATTCCCAAAGATATATACTTACGCAACCGTTTCCTTCGCTTGGATTGGGCGCACAAAACTAACAAAACCTAACGAGTGGTTCTATATACAAAAATTCTAAGGAACTTAGGCAAAGCCTCACGCAGATATCTTGAACTTCGCCACGATTCGAGTTTCTACATCGTCCACGTTCAAGATGGCTAGCATTGTCACGTTCACATGCGTCCCTCATCAAAGTACATATCACGAAGCCATTCTAAACATGAGACATGGATATAAAATCCACGAGAAAACAATGAAATTATATGCATCAAGAACGAATGATACTCATCAAATGCGATGAAATTACCAATATGCCTTCTTAATGTCCTTGTTACCGGGATCGAGGGAATGAGCACGCGAAAATGCTTTTCTTTGCTATCTCGTGATGCCTGAGATGAAAATGTCCTTATTAATTTACATAAAAATTCCTTATAGGATAGCTCTTCAAAATCAATTTTTCCCCTATCGGAGGATAAAAATTTCTCAGATCCCTACCTTGAGCGGTTTCCATGTCGCGCCCTCCCTATAAGCGTGCCTTCGCCAATCGAGCTTGAGATAAACACAAGCCTAGGCATCCAATAAAGCGGGATTGCCTTCATTTAATTGAACCCGGCACAAGCTCCTATTGGATAGTACTTTTGTATCCCTGAATTCACCTCAATCTGCAGCTCAGACAAATCAAAGTCTTGATTACAGACAAAATAATTGGAATCAAGCACCCCGTACGAAAATAAGAGCAAGTAATATACATCATATTCATAATTATTAATACTTGCTCTCTCTGCAAATAAGAGCAAGTAAAATCAGTCAAAGGATTATGGAAGAACACTATACTAAGAGAACAACTGAAAAGGTTTAATCTATTTTTTAGATCTACCTCTACAAAACCAAACCCCCACCCCCGCGCCCCCTACAAAAAAAAAGGCAGAAATATACTCAGCTGGGTTAGCTCTTCTTGCGTGGAGGCTTTAGTTTAGATCCTTGAAGATCAACTGGGTTAGCTCAGCTCTTTCTGATTCACGGTCTGCTTGCTGGTTCACGGTCGATTCTAGAGGCTTTTAGTTTGGAATGGATGAGTTCTGTCTGGATTTGGTGGTTGAAGATGGAGATACGGTATTCAAATGACAGAAATAAAAGGGCATATTAGTCAACAAATTTTCTTTAGTTTACTGTTGCTTTAATTGATTTAATGTCAAGGGGGTTCATGTTATTTTCTTTTTCAGTTAGGGGGGTATATGTTTTTTTTAAAACCCTAGGGTCCGTTTTGTTATTTTATCAAACCTTAAGGGGGTATTTGATATTATCCCTTTTATTTTATATTTGTTCCTGGTAATTTATGGCATGATTATGTACAAATTCTGCATTCACAATGGATTAAAACTCATCAGTACTCATTATATCTTAGATTGCACGTGTTGAATAAAAAAAATAGTAAAAATCTGTCTATTTCTATAGTTTCAGAACTTGCTATTCCCTTGGCTTGAAATTGAAAGGGAACTCTGAAAAACACTCGATCATAAAAGTCCCTTCTAGAAGACTGTATGATTTCAAATTCGATTATTTTGTCAAACAATTTATGAACTGTATAATATAGCTAACGAAATTTGACACCCACCTTTAATGTTCTGAGATGACAGCCCAGAATTATTGAGAAATGGAAACAGTCAAACAGTCAAATTATATGCACTTCATAAATAGTTAAAATATTAGTTTGAGTAATACTGGACCTGGAAAGAAAGTAAAATGAAATTTTCAGGCATGCTAGGACTTATTCTTTTTAATCTTAATTCCACTCTGCCAAAATATTCAATACCCATCAGGCAGATTTCATTTTGTCAAAAATTCAGTCATTTTTTTAAATTTCAAAGTTTAAATTATACTTATCGATTCTTTGAGCTTTATCATAGTTACCATTGAATTTTTTTTATTTTTTCTGACTTCTTCAGAGATACTCCATTCATACTAAAAAGTAGTTTAGTTTTTATTTGATATAATATTTTTTAATTACGAAGTACAACACACTTAATACAATATTAAATGTATACTTGGATTAGATATTTTTATTACTACTAAGAATAATATATGAATTTTACATTAAAAGTGAATTTTTTTGAGATAAAGTGAGGAAGTACATATTTACATATTTACCAAAAGCCTATCAATAGCAGAATGGGAATAACTTGCAATACATATATATTCTTGATTTTGAGAGCAGAACAATAAATTTTGGCTGTTGATAGAAAGGGGAAACAGAAGGGCAACAGAAAACTTTGGAACTAATCAGTGTGATTGTCCATTTTACTTAATTTTCAATTACCCATGGTGCAAGGGCATATAATTTTGCTGTCATGCGTGACTTAGAATCTTCTTGCTACGGCGGTCAAAACCGGCGGCCATGTTAAGTTTCTGTCTTTCCGCGAAACTGGGATACTCAAAGAACAGACGCTTGAAATCCGAAAACAAAAGGCCAAAAGGCCAACACTCTCCCAATTGGTACTGTAGCTGCAGGTGATCCCTTGGAGATAATGGTGCGACAACCGTGCGCTAATTTGTAATTTTTTTTTTGGTTGGTTAGTTGTCGGGTTATTCAACGTCTCCGGTAGTAGTTTCTTGCTATTCAACGGATACGGTAGTAGTTTGATAGCCAGTGGGTCTATAAAGGAGGGTTCGATTCCTCTCTTGTAGGTTTTTGTTTTAACTTGGGAGTAGGGGCAATCACTGTTTTACGCATCGACAGTTCTGGTTGTAGCGGAAGTTAGGTACCAGGATGGCGGTTTGTGTTTGTGTACAGTTTCTTCATACGTCTGCGGCTCATGCTCGATGGAGGAGAGGCCGACAAGCTAGAGAAAGATGTTTTTAGTTTCTTAGGCTAAGAACTAAGAACGGTGATTAGGTCCAAGTTAGGTGAACGGTTTTGTGGTGACGCTAGCCGTCACTTCTTGTTTTTAAGTCTTAGCCATTAGCGTTCGAGTTAAGAAGAGTCCTTTGTAGGACATTTATCTGTACTGTATTAACTTTTTTTAAGTTAATATATCTTATTGTTTCTGGAAAAAAAAAATTGGGATACTCAAATTCTTTTGGGGTCAGAGTAAATTTGTGTCAACAATATAATTAAATGGTACGAATTTAAACAATTTTTAAAACCATAATATGCAAAAAAAAAAATTTCCCATTCATTATTAAGTCACTGGTGGCCTTCCCGTGCATCTCCCCTTGATTTATGTTTATCAAAGAAAAATTTTGCCATTTCAGGTAAGTTTTTTTTTGTTCTAATCATAGTGTATTTGTTAATGGTGTGTCACACTTAATATCTACATTATTTTACTTAAATTATAAATAAAATATCACCCGTTTAAAATATAATAAATCACAATTGAAACAAAGAATGTAATTCCCAAATTATATGCAAATTAGAGAGATGTGCGTCATTAGTTATTTTCGAAAACCTTTTAATTTTGCCGTCATGAATGGGAGTCTAGTCTTTTGATCATCTCAATCTCGATTAGTAGACTTCTTCCCGTAACTGCCGAACCGACGGCCTTGTTTTCATAGATGGAAGTATTGATCAAATTTCACGAACATTTAATATGAGAAGAAAATCACAATTTAATTTGTTGGTGAATGGATCTAATTATTGCATTCAACTCATCCCTTAAAACTCCTATTTACTGGAAATTGGTTAAGCAATTGGACAAGGGAAAGTCTTCCCCATCTTGACTTCCGAGTCTTCTTCCTAGGAGCATTGAACGGGCTCGCCTTTTTTAAGTTCACCCTTTCCACTCAATTACATATATATATTTATATAATTTGTTTTGGGCTGGTGCAACATAACATTAATATTATTTCTTGTATAAAAAAGAAAACAAGAGCGAAAGAAGGAAAGAAAAAACAAAAGTCCTACGATAAAGGCACAAATTTTGCACTAACAATGGATATTAAGAGCCGAAAATACTAAAAGTGCCAATCAAACTATGACATGATTCACGTGCTTCGGTCTTGCTGGTTTCGAGTCTTTAGACAAAAGAAGTGATGCATTCGTTCACATAGTCAGAAAAGAAACACTAGGCAGTCTAGGCTTCAAATTCCCAAGGAAACTCAATCATAAAAGTGCAGTGCGGGTGAGAGTGTGATTGCTTTGCGGGTTGACCCAATCAATCACTGCAGAAAGTGAAATCACCAAGTTTCACGTGCAAAATTAAATACTTCATTGTTTTTTTTAATTAATTATTAAATATAACTTATTCAATACACAATTAAATATATAATTTTATATTTTTATTCTTTATTTTTAATTTTAAATATACATAATTATTATGAGTAAAAATATTTTAGTAATTCTCAGAAAAAAAATTTAATTTTAAATCGAATTACTCTGAGAAAAAAAATTTAGTTTTAAATCGAATTACTAAAATATTTTTACTCATAATAATTATGTATATTTAAAATTAAAAATAAAGAATAAAAATATAAAATTATATATTTAATTGTGTATTGAATAAGTTATATTTAATTAATTATAGTTATATTTATATTAAATATTTAATTATTAAATATAACTTATTCAATACACAATTAAATATATAATTTTATATTTTTATTCTTTATTTTTAATTTTAAATATACATAATTATTATGAGTAAAAATATTTTAGTAATTCGATTTAAAACTAAATTTTTTTTCTGAGAAAAAAAAGTTTTTAAAATATATTTTTTTTATATGGAGGGAGTGTTAAAAGGGGGGAATTTTGCCATTTAGAATTGCGAACAAATTAAATGCATCTCCTGCGCAATTACTCGATTTGTTCAGAAAAAAATCCACTATTTGTTAGATAGAATTTTTTTAACTATAAATTATAATAATATTAAAATATATAATTTTTAAATTTTATTCTTACTTTTAATTTTAAGTATTAAAGATAATAAATGAAAAATATTAAAATTGGACTTTCCTAAAGAAAAAAAATTAAGTAAACTTTTGTTTTGAATGAAAGTAGTAAAATATTATTATATAGCAACATTAATTTCCTTAATTTTTTAAGTCATTCTTTTAAAACTAAAGGTTAAATTACGTCAATAACCCCTATTTTTAAATTTTTTTTTTTTTGAAATGGTTTTTCTATTGTGATGTGCATTTATTTTTTTTCATGACTAAGAAACTTGCAGCCGCTACTAAGGGTACGCGCTAGGTAAATCCCGCCCCTATATAATAGCTCACAAATCACACAAGAGATGTAAACCGCAAAATATATTCATTGGCATTTATTCTTATAGTTTTAAGGTGTTAATGATAGTTGGGTATGAGTTTAACGAAGATTCACTAGGATTGATTGTCACACATCAGCTAACCAATTTCCGTGTCCTAAATGTGTGAAAAAAAAGAAGAAAAAGAATGAGAAAAAGAAGCACAAAACTTTTGACTCTTGGATGTTTATTAGTGACTAGCAGGCACTTTCCGCGCAATGCGCGGTTTTTTGAGTGCCCACTGTATTGCTCAGTATATTAAAAAATTAAGGATAAAATTAAGATAATGTTGACGAAATAAAATCACAATACTATAAAAAGGAAGAAATATTCGATAGGGAGAAAGGAAATTACATAGTAGGAGTTAATTAATGTAGAACAAAAATAGAGTAAAAATATTCTAATTTATTTTAAATTTAAATTGCCATGGATATAATTTTTCTATCCCATGACTGTTAAAAATAAAAACAGTGAAAATATCTTGTATTTGTGGTATGAAAACTAAATAGTCATTCTCTTCCAAATTATGATCTTGTACGAATTGATGCCAATTTCGACGAAGTGAAGAACGCCTTACAGTGATGTCATATACTCGATTCCCAAATTTCAAATGAATGTCACATTGTTTTGCTTCTTCCAAATAAAAATTTGAATATTTTGGAATAATCTATGTGACAACAAGAAAATTGTATGAAGTTAGTAAAACGAGAAGTGCAAATAAATTTGTAGAATAAATTTGCAAAATAAGAAACAAATTGTAATATTACCAATCTAAAAGTATCTGATGCTGTAAACTGCTGGAAGAAAGAATAGTGTTGAGTTGAAATGAACTTTTGAAATGGATGTAGTGAAGATGACAGGACATTATGTTGAAGATTCGTTGTTTTGAAGACTGGAAATAATGCATAGAGTTCATTAAGACATTATAGATTATTTAATTAAAACGGAAATGGTATATTGTTAAATGAACAAACCTTGTTTTGGCAATATAGGTAATGGCACTGTCCATGGCATCATGATTTCGCCTTTGAAATTATTGAACGTAAGACAATCAAATTTGTTATTTCCACGAAATCTTAATAAGATTAAACAGTCTTGATTGAGTAAATTATCATCAAAGAATTCAGTCCAACCAAATGTGAAAACATGTTGATTGATTGTTAACTTCCATTGCATTTGTCCTTGTTGGATTATAATTTCATCCTTATCGTCAAAAAATTGGATAGCATAGAGACCTATTGGTATTGCCTATGAAAAAGGACAAAAGTTTTTTTATTGTGTTGAATGCAATAACAAGTAATTGTTGTAGTAAATATAAAAGTAAAATTTATAAAGATTTAAAGTTGAACCTGATTCTCTCTTTGAAGGGATTTCAAGAATAAGTAACATGGCTTTTCATTTGTACCTTGGAAAGGTGAGTAAAAAAATTAGAAAGAACAATATGAAATTATGTTATTTGTGTGAAAAGTATCATATGAAAAAAAGTATGAATGAAATTTATAGAATTACCTTGTAATTGAAATAACATTGGATTAGCAAGTAATACATTTTGCATCCAATCTTGAATTGATTTTTCTGATTGTGCATTTGGATATCCAATGTATTTAAATATCATTGGATAAGAGACGAAAAAATTATAACATATTCGATAATTGATCTGATTGTCTTGCACATATGTTAAGGTGCCAGCATGTACACCTGTATGGAATTGAGTAACAAAATAAAATTTTCAGTCATGACCATTTTGTTTGGTCAACCATTTTGTAAATGGATTATTTGTCGTCGTCATCACCTATAAGAATAAGAAATTGAATAAAATAGCTTATTTGAAAAAAATCAATACTGATACTAAGAAAGCAATAGAAATTGGAGTAGGAAAATGAAGTACAACCAATCTTATTACTAGTAATTATAGACAAAAAATCAGGTAAACAAACGGTATTTTAGCTTATTTGCAATTGCTAGCAGTTGATTGCAGGAACATGAAGTACAACATAAAAAAAGGAATAGGAAAATGAAGTAGGACCAAACTTATTAGAGGAAATTTCAGTTTATTGCAAATGGCAGCATTAAAATGCAGAAATCAATCCATTTATTGTGGGAAAAACATGTACAACATTAAAAAACAGAAATGCAGGTAAAGAAATGTTATTTGAGCATACTGCAGATGGTAGCATTAAAATGTACCAATTAATCCATTTTTTGCAAGAAAATGGAGTATATAATTGTAAAAATCAGTAGGAAAATGAAGGACAACAAATGTTATTGCAACTGCTTTGAAAATGCCAATAGAACATGGTCAAAATGCACAAATCATTACAAGGTTGGAAAAAAATGTATCCATACATACCATTAAAAAATCAATAGGAAAATGGAGCATAACCAATTTTGTAGTCAAATATGCAGGTAAAGAAATGTTATTTCAGCATACTGCAAATGGCAGCATTAAAATGCACCAATTAATGAAATTTCTGTGGGAAAATGGAGTCTAGAATAGTAAAAATTAGTAGGAAAATGGAGGACAACCAATGTTATTGCAGTTGCTTCGAAAATGGCAACACAACATGGTAAATATGCACAAATCATTACAAGGTTTGCAAAAAACGTATCCATACATACCATTCAAAAATCAGTAGGAAAATGGACCATAATCAATTTTGTAGATAGAAATGCAGGTAAAGAATTGTTATTTCAGCATACTGCAAATGGCAACATTAAAATGCACCCATTAATTCAATTTTTACGGGAAAATGGAGTATAGAATTGTAAAAATTAGTAAGAAAATGGAGGACAATGAATGTTATTGCAGCTGCTTTGAAAATAACAACACAACATGGTAAAAATGCACAAATCATTACAAGGTTGGCAAAAAACATATCCATACATACCATTATATGTAAATCGCATACATAAACTCGGGAAAATGTATCTATAGTAAAAGTTGTCAAGATCTAAAATAGTGCAATCTGAAAGCAATATTATTGTAAATTTCAGCATACATAAATTCGATGTCATTACAAAGGAAAGCCATTTCTTTCAAATGACATAGCAAATCACTGAAAAAAACCACTTCTCTATCTTATGTACATTAACAGTGTGTATTTATTTATGCCTATTTGAAGAGTGAAGAGCAGACAGTGCCAAAACTAATCTAGTCACTTGATAAATTGAAAAACTGGTAGGGGAGTTTCTGTTCAAACACCCTGAACTACATAGCATCAAGAAATATAGCTAAAAGTGCATCCGCATATCACAAAGTCGACAAGTATGTGCAGAAAATTTTACCAACATCAGAACAAGCATCAAACACAAATATGAAGTTTCATACCATGCAAAAGCAATCTCTAAAAAACAGAAGAGAGAAGAAGAGTAATTTTACCTTTTGAAGAGCTACTGTATGATCAGTTTCCCAAGATCCATTGGCAATCAATTTTTATTCATAAAGGCATGAGTAAGTTAACAAGAAACAGAATCTTTTGATGGAAGATATGGTTGACTAATCAATCCAATGTAGTGGAGTTGTAACAGATTACTTCTGAGTTTCTGATTTCAGGTTTAAAAAAAAAAATAGAAGGTGAAGTTACAAGCTAAGAAGAAGGATACCGTTGACTAATAAAACCAATGCAGTGGAGTTGTAACAAATAACTTCTGACTTCCTGTTTTGCAGGAAAAAAAGAAAAAAGGAAAAAAAAGAAGCAAAAAACTGAAGTTACAAGGTAAGACATTACTTATGAGCTTTTGTTTTTGGGGAAAAAAAACAACTGAAGCTGAAGTTACAAGCTAAAAAGGAGTAATTTTAGGAAAGAAAGCAGTGGAAGATAGAAAGGGAAGTATATGACCTGCGTGTAGTATTTGTTGTATAGAATTACAATGAATGGCATGGTTCTACTTATAAGAATACTTGTACAATGTGCTTGATGGTGATGTGACCTCTTTTTACTTTTACAACTGTGTTTCAATTGTCAACTCAAACTGGGCAGTCACATGGGTATGTTAAAGAAAAAGCTGCAGAAACAGAAGTGGCAATTTTGCCTTGGGAATAATGAACACAAATAGAAATGTTTACATTGGAAAACGGATCTGGAAACAACAATCTCTGTTGCATAATATTAAAACCAGAATGATGTTATCTTAGGCTGAATCTAGAGGTACAATAATATATATGTAGAGCATGGGAAAAAACAGTATATGATTCAGATAATATTGAGATTATTAGCAAGGCAGGAAGTATTTTTTTTAAGAAATGAGTGGTTTTTGTCTTTAGATCACACACAAGAAGAGACAAACATTGGCTGGTATTGTCAAGTATTAGACATGCATAGATAAAAGGTATTTGACAAACACAAGAAGTAAGAGTAGTAATTGGCAAAAAATATCTAAAACAGCAAAGACACAACAGGTGCAGACCATTTAATATGAAATTTAATTCTTATAAATACAATAATAGATATACATAGTTGAGTGTCTTGAAGTTTACATACATGTATATATACACACACACATATATATATAGAGAGAGAGACAAATATATAAGAACTCACCCTTTCAAGTGAAGTATTTTGAGTATAGAGATTGCCTCCACTGCGATACAGGCGACCATACTTGGTGACATCCCGTTGCATATGCTAAGCATTAACCCAAGCACTTAAAACATTATGCGAATTGGAGAACAGAGAGAGAGAAACAACTTAATCAAACTGCTTTCAAATGATTACATATCAAATGCACTTTTGATATGCAATCAGCATATCAACATCTTACGATTGGCCTAAGGAATTCCAAACATTCCAAAGACTGGGTCCAAGTATGTCCATAACCTGAAAGCATAACGATTAGCATAAATAGTAGCAAATCCTTGAACAAAGGCAACATATCCACGCTCACTAGGATGTAAAAATCTCCTTGACGACCCTTGTAGTGAACCCAAGGGATCCGATAAAATCCATTTAAGCTGCTATTCATTCAAAAGTAAGAAAAAGAAACATAAATCTTTTTTTAATATAAGATATTAATATAGAGAAAACAAAACCAGTTGCATGGAAAACTTTGAAAAATAACAGTTAGGAGCTTACTTGTACAGCTGCCATTCATAAGGAAGGCCATATTTGCAGCCCTTGCTGTTAAGGTGTTCAAACTTCAATGCAACCTAAAAAGGGAAGTTATTTCAGATGTCAAGAGATACATGAGAAGAATCCCTATATTTGGGCACAAGGAACATAATCAAACCTCTACTGCATGAAGTCCTGTTCTTTCAGTGCCACCGCTAACCCGTCGGCCAACATAGACTTGGCCAAGCCACCCTTACCCAACTTCCTTTCAGACTTATATACAGAAGAATTGCTCACTTGTACCTGCTCCGACCAACAAATAAGAATTCTCCATGAGAAAACCTATGAGGGAAATGAAAACACAATTTTACTCGCCAAAAAGTGGTACAAAGAAAAGGTTAAGCAGGATGATAATGGTACCAATCTAGCAAATATTGGATTTGGAAGCCCAGAAGGGATAATGCTAGGCAAATCCTAAATTACAAGTTAGTTATGGACACCAACAAGCCTACTTTTTAAAATCTAGTATCCCAAAAGGGTAAGCGAGAATCAAGTAGCAAAATACATGTTCAATAACATACTGCGTACATAATGCTAATGTATATGCTAAGAAAGAAAGATACAAAATTAAACATGTCATACAAACTATTTTAATTTTCAAATCCAAAGTAGCATTAAAAGTAAATGCAGCACACGAAATTCCTTTATTCCAGATATATCTTTGTGATTGATAAAGATTAGCACCAAGACAAGACTTACAAAAGCAGAGCCAAAAAATTTGGAATCGTTTTTGAAATATGATCTTGTTGGGGATAATAAGTAGAAGCTTAGAAGCTTGAAGCACGAATTATTGAGTGTAAGCCGTGTAATACAAAATTCGATGGTGTGATCAGAAAGCACCAACAGTAGATAGTCATTGCCACAAATGTAGTTCCATAGATAGAGGAGACCAAAAGCAAACCTTTTTTCAGCATATTGTAGACATAAATACAGGTAAACAAATGTCATCAGAATGTAAATATTCAAACTCATGCAGCATAAAAATGCAATTTTGTACAGAAAAGAAAACTTGAACTTTCTGTTAAAATGCATGGAGATAGCTGGAAGAAGCAAAACTAAATTTGCCTTTCACATACATGCCTTTGAAAAAAACAAAATGGATGATTTAATAGAAACAGGTGGATAACAGCAAGCAGGTCAAATTCATACACATGACACTTTTCAGAACAATTAACATTGGGCTGCAGCAGGACACTTAGAAATCGCACAAAGATAACAACAAATTGGTTTCCTACAAGTTTTTCTGTTTTTTATGTGATGTACTCAGAAAACTACCTGCCTACCATTCAGTTTTCATAAGTACACCCATAAGCAAAAAGACAAGCAAAACGATAGAGCAGTCCCAAAATACAAAATGTTGAAATACATATTCGCAAAATGTGCAAAGTAGAAACAAGCTAATCTATTTTCTGTTTTTTCTTTGTGGCATTGGCAGGGTCTTTGGTATCTAAATTAACTTCTTATTCTGATGGCATAAGCTTGTCAAGAAGGCAAAGGCGGGCTTTTGGTGAAGATTTGCTGGCAAGTTGCCCTGTAAGAAAAATAAGGGATGAAAAGTACAACTGGATTTGCAATATGTTCCAAGGTATGGATATAGTCAGAAATTTAGACATAATAATCATTGAAACAGTACCTTCAGATTGTGACATTGGCTCGACTTCAAGAACATTTGCAGATGTTACTTTTGTTGCACTTGCACTTGCACTGTTCTGCTCGATTGATGAGCCTGAAACCTGACCTTCATGAAATTCGGCATAGGAAGTGATGGTGTAGCGCTGTCTACCATCTGGAGTCTTAAGTTTGATTGGCCTAATTTGCAACAAGAACAATTTGGATTGCAAATCCTTGTGAACTTCCTGTAACGGAAGTTCAGTGTTCTAGCCAAAAAGAAAAACAAAAGAGTTAATGCTGAAGCATTCGCAACTGTGGAAGAAAAGCAAATAAAATCATAATGTAAACAGGTAGTTTGGCAGTAGGAATGACCTTGTTTGCATATTCCATGACTTCACTCGCTAAAAATGTTAATAATTTTTCAGCTAGATTTCCAAATATAGAGGCTGTAATAATACCACTATCATCAATCACATCAACCTCAAACCTACACCTATTTACAAACCAATAATAAGTTAGGCTACGATACAATCAAATTAAAACAAAGCTAAAAAAGGAATAAGAGATAAATTTACCTGGGTTCTGCCATCTGCTTTGATTCACACAAGTTACAAATGTATTCTTCATGTTGAAGTGCAGATGTTGATTGGAAGCATTTGGGACAAGCCATGTACCAATACTTTTGGCAGATATTTTTTAGGGAAAGTTGTGCCTTGACAAGTACATTCGCAAGCAGTTGCAGTAAGTTAGGAGCAACAAACAGTAAAGCATACATCGAAAAAGAGATACTTGTTTTGATAATCAGTGAAGGAAAACTAAATACCTTGGCTAATGGTGTTATGTTAGCAATAAGACAAGTTTTCTTGTACGACTCTATAGATATCTCTGGAGGATTCTTGAAATAAGTCTTGTTGATGACAAAGTCAGACAGCATCTCCTTGTTTCTGTCAGCCCTGGTGTATAGCAAAATACCGTTTTCAGTAAGACAAAATAAAATGACTAACGCTATAAATTAATATAGGGCTGCATCACCAGTTTTTCAGACGAAGTGCACTTTCTATTGGAGGGTTCACCAGAATAACTGAATCATATTTGGTAGTCAATGCTGTGCCTACAAATTGAATTTTTTTAGTTTTATTAATAGATAGCTGTGGAATAAAACATTGAGGGATGAACCAACAGTGTTAGCAAAAAATTTAGGATGAACAGAATGGGATTGACAGTGGAATATAGTACCATTATAGTATACAACTTTAATCCTGCGACAAATGATTACAGAAAAGTTGTTCAGATTGTCAACAATATTAGCTCCTTCATTGGCAACAAACTCATTCCAAATGGATAGCATGGTATCTTCATCGCAACAAAGAATAATGGAGTTAACTTAGCAAAGACATAATTTTCATGCGGCTAACATTATAAAAGGGAATTTTCTTTTTCCACATTCAGTAAAGGAACAAAATACTTAAATTTCAAATTCAACAGTTGGATATTAATGGAAGGCGAAAAGAGAAATCCCATAATAGTTTGGCAAAACACCACACGGCAATAAAACACATGCAGTTGTTATCAAAACAGTTTTATGTACTAATGAAATTGCTTGTTAATCAGTTAGATTGAAGTAGTCATTAGCTAGGGAAATGAGTACATTAATGTAATGGCCATAACAGATTCTGAAACACAGATTTATGCAGTGAATAAATATGTTCTAACTCATCTGCACAATTAATCAGTAACAAGCTAGGAATGTGATGACATGACGACAAGACTAAAAATTTGAGAATGAACAGGAAATTTATGTAGGAAAATAAACAGAACAACTAACAGAGAATATGTATTTCATACAACACTGTGAAGAAAAACTGTAGACATTTGAACATAAAATTAGGAAGATAGATTCTATAACCTTTGATTAAGAAGGACGAATTTCTGAACCGTTGAATCACCTACATCACCTTTGATAGTCTTAGGAGGTAGACTATCGATCACCACAGCCAACACATCTACATAATGAAAAACCATTTTACATGATCAGACTTAAATAGCAAGGTAAAACAGGCATAAATACAATATAAATTGTAGGACTGTCAATTAACATGAAAATTGGCCTATATAAATTGAGATATCCGTACTACTTTGATATAAAACACCCACTGGAAATCTAATAAGTAGTGATGGAAAGAGGACTTTACCAACGGATTCTTTTTTTCCATCAATGAACTTAGCTAGGTCTTGAAAGTCTGTATACTGATAATTGACCTCAACCACACCTTCAGAATTGTCAAGAGGTTCAAGAATGGTCCTTGAATTGATGATCCACTGTGTAGTGATCCCTTCAAATTGATACTTTTTTTTCAGTTGCTTCACTTCAGCATTTTTGATTTTATATTTTTTGTACACTTGCATTTTCTTCCCCATGCGCTCGATTTCATGGTTAAAAACTATGGCTTGCACTCTTGAACCCTGTCAATGCAAACAGAAACTATTTCAGTAAACAAGGAAAATATACCTTATTCTATGACAAAAACCTAAAAGTAGTACCAAAAAAATTTGCACCTTTGAGTCTGCAAGGATGAAACGCTGGTAACGCGAAGGGCTGTTAATCGCAGTTGTTGGCTGAAGCCTTTCTTGGACAGTAACAATACATGACCAAGCTATCATGCCCTCAACAATTTCTTCAATCTTTAACAAACGGTCCATCTGAATTGAACAAAGTCGTAGTGTAAGTGATATTCACAATAAGAGGTAAGGAAAATCGCAAAACAAAAACAGGATTAGAAAATACTTCAAACCTGTAGCAAAGACAGCAAAACTGATCATCAAGTATTTGCTAATTCAAATATTTCATTATAAACAACATTTTGAGTTTTGCAATCTGTCTTAGATTCGCTAAAAGTGGAAGGGAGTATTAACACTTTTACTAATTTAGATGTTCTTGCTCTTGAAAGGGCAACATACAGTTGACCGTGTGAGAAAACTGGTTCTTGCAAGTAAACACCGACATAATCTATCGTTTGGCCTTGGGCTTTATTAATTGTCATGGAAAATGACAACCTGACTGGAAATTGAGTCCTCTTAAATGGAATTCTATTTTTCTCTTTGTCTGAACTATGCAACGAAATTTTGGGTATGAAGACAACCCTGCCTTCGTGCTGACCAAATGCAATCTTTGCACAAATTGTATTGGCTGTTAATTCTAGACAAATCAGACGTGTCCCGTTACAAAGACCTTCAGTCGGATTAGGATTTCGTAAAAGAATTATTGGACAGTTCTTTTTGAGTAATAGTATATGTGGAGGAAGAATTGATGGATTTAACGAATTTAGAAAATCCTCATAATCTCCTTGATGTTTTAGATCAATTGTTTGATCTGAACTGGTGTATACTACTAAATTCCCAGGAAATTGTTTTATTAAAAGATTGTTAATATCATGAACGGAAGTATTTTTCGGTGACAAAATGCACCTATTTATCATTTCCTCTAGTTTGGTAGAATACAAAAGCAAATTTGGGAAGACACAATCAATCAATCTGTTTAATATGGCAAAAAATACAAAGAAACAGGACAAGTAATTAGATCAAAGAAGTTTAATACATGCACAAAAGAAGGAAAAAACCAGATAAGTGACATGTCAAATACTTACTTATGAAGAGAATCTTTTTTGTCAATATACGGAATGACAATTTCATGTGGTAATGTAATATTACCACATTCATCCATAGGTTCTGAATTTTCCCCAATCTTGAGAAGGAATTTAGAAAAATTAGGGTCTAAGAAAGCACGCATATTCTGTTTCAATTGAAAATTTTCCATTGAAGACCATAGTGGAGAATTCACTATGTTGGCATTAACTTGTGACTTTCTTGTTCCTCTTTTAATAACAGGAAAGTTTTTCAAAAGTCACCCCCAAAGACAACCACTTTTGAGCCAAATGGTTCATTTCTTCCAGTTATATCTCTCAAGACAAGATCAAATGCTTCTAAAGCATCTCTAGTTACCATAGAAGCTTCATCCCATATTATAAGTTTAGCAGTTGAAATAAGATGGGCTGTACTGCTTTGCTTACTCAATTGACAAACTTTAGTAATAGAGAAATCAATTGGAATTTTGAATCTCGAATGAGCGGTGCGACCGCCCGAAAGAATGGATGCAGCAACACCTGATGTTGCTACAGCAATTGCAATAAATCCTTTGGATCTAATATTAGCCAACAAGGCACGATATAGGAAAGTTTTTCCAGTTCCTCCAGGACCATCAATGAAGAAGGGTTGCCCTTCACCTAGATGGATTTTCCGGAGGATAGATTCATAGGCAAATTTCTGTTCTACGTTTAACCTAGTTGGAAGCAAAATATCTTCTTCACTAACAGTTATATTCTGTTCACTATCCATCTCTTTTGTTAAATTATCAGACAGAAAGATTTGCTCATTTTCAGGAAGAATATGGTATTTGTTTATATTTTTATTCATCTCTTCTAAAGAATTGTTAATGTCTATTAACACTCTATTCATAACAACATGGATGTCAACACTGGAATAATCCAGTGACCTTCGAAAGTCACTGGATAATTCGAGCTGGAACTGTTCCCACAATTTTCTTGGTTCATTTGGAGAACAAAAGACTAAAATAATAGCAAAAAGGGACCTTAGAGCACTTGGCATCTGATAAAGAGATGCCTCCTTTAAAGTATCCTCTATATAAGTATCAGATTCCAGCAAACCTAATTTTAGTGCTGCATCTCTAAAGGTTTGGCATTTTGTGCCTGAAACAGTTAAAAGATCAGCAAAGCAAGTAGGAGCTCTAACATTTGAAAGTAATAGCCTAAGATAATATCGATCTCCCTCTTGTGGACTAACAGTAACCATTCGGCCGATTACATTTCTAGATTTTCTTTTAGTCCAGATTTTAAAGGTAGAATTCCATACAAAGTGCTGAGGAAATTCTTTATAAAGACATTTCAACTGCTGAGCTATTTGATTCATACGATTCATTTCAAAAAATTCAGTAAGCATAGTTTTTGAAAAGTCAATTTCTTCTATCAAATTTAAAAGATTAGATTTTTCTTTAAATGAAACAACTTGCCGACCATCAAGATGGACTTGCAAAGCATAAACAGAGAGGGTCATTTCACTAAGATTGAATCCATAAATCCTCCAAAGAGCTTCTGGAGGACCGATCCAACGGCCATCTTGAAACTGTTTAATTTCATCAATGTCTTGATGGCCATTTGGTTCAGAAATTTGAAAACTGACCAAATCATGCCCCTTATAAATGTATTTATAAATTCACTTCATGAGCTTAATAGTAGAACAAATTTCAACATTCAAATGGCAATCAAAAGTAGCCAATAAGTATGGATTCTATGGAATAACTCAGCGATTATCCAATACACACTGCCTAACTTTAATCTGTCTACCATTATTTCTTTTTCTATAGTAAAGATAACCATCTTCTACATACATTGTTTGTTCACAAAAATCTCTAGGATAGTGATTTTTGCACTTACCATTTCGCATACATAAATTAGTCTCATTCATTTGGCCACATGGACCATGAATCATGTGTTTAAGGACAAGATTGTATAAATGAGGATGCATTTCTAGATCAGGAATTTCTGTACAAACAATGTTATTATATGCTTCAGGATTCAATAGCTTAAATTCTGGTTTGAGAATTGATAATAAATGAGCATGAGGCATGCCTATTTTTTGAAATTCAATCACACTAACACATGTTGCTACTTGTCCGAAGATATTTTTGTGCAATAGTTCTTTCCTAAGCATTTCAAATTTTGCTCTAAACACTCTTGCTAACAAATCAGGCCTATCAAATGCAGTTTCTTTGTTAGATAGATTTTCTTGTATCTCTTTCCAATTAGGATTACAAGTCATGGTAATAAAAAGATCAGGCTTGCCATATTTTTTAACTAAAACCATAGCATCCAAGTATCTACAGCGCATATCTCTAGGTCCGCCTACAAAAGAAGCTGGCAATATAACCCGGCGATCCACATTAGAGCTATCTAGCTGGCCATTTGAAATGCTATCAAGGACACCTTGTAAAATTTCTGTTCTAACTTCTTTTTGTTTCAATCTAAGAAAGTCTAACCTAGATGTTTCTATTTTTATGTACATATCAACAACAAATTGTTGGAATAAATGCATTGTATGTAATAGCATTGATTCATCATTTGTTCTCATCTGAAATCTGTAACAGTAATACTCCCTAGTGGACACACAATCTTTTCTCTTCTTTCCAGTTTCGATGTCTACAATGGAAGGATTAGAAAGTAGTTACTTGTACTGAAAATATGTTAAGTACTATATAGGTAAAGTTTCCTAATAACGTACTCAAAAGAAACTTGCATCTTCATATGCTACCAAATCTTCTGGGGTTTCCATAGTCAAAACATCAATGCTAGAAGCATTTACATTAGGATTTATTTTTCTATGTTTTCTATTTCTGTTGGTTGTTTTCTGTATATTATTATGCCAACCGGATTCCCCACGAGGAAATAACAATGGGTATTGAAGAGAATCATAACATGCAAAATAGTGGTGAATTGTATGACCTGTATTAGAAGTGCTATATATTTGAATATGTGCGCTTTTAGTATCCGAAGAAGTTTCTACACCATCCTTAGAAAATATAGCACCCACTTGGCTACAAGTAGGAAGATTATAGCGACGTTGATCTAAATTTGGAGAAGAATTAAGGACAATCCTATAATCATCCAAATGAGGAACGTGCCTAAGGCTTTTCAAGAACTTACAATAAGGATTGTCCTCTAAATCTGCATAAGTAAGGATAAAGTTGTTTCACGTAATTTATCATAGGACTTAACTCGCTAGGCCAGTTCCTGCTCAGTGTCATAGAAGTAGAATTGGATCCCAACTGTTTTTCCTTTGTTATTTGGTGAAAGACTATCAAGAAAATGATAGACTTGCCCCTGAACCCTGAAAGTATACATCTCTCTATTATTTTTAGTTAATTCCCTATCATATTTCGCCCCAAGGGACGTGAATGCCAAATTATTGTTATAAGTTCTAATGTTTTTTCTAAAATGAACAGATTCCTCATCTTCAGCGGTAAGCAAACGACAAAGTGCATATGGCATGGCAAGCATCACAATTGATACCCCGCCTCTTGCACAGCAAAAAGATGGAGGTTCCAAATAGAACCTCTTAGCTCCACAATAAGAACAATTCGGAACAATAGAAAGGATCATAGAATTTTTAGGAATTTGGTTAAGTGGCGAAGCATTTTTTTTCTTCTTTTATTGGTTATCCTCGCATTTCCTGATACGTCAAATGTTCATATGTTATTGTAACCATAGCAAAGAAAAAGTATAAACAAATACATTCTGTCACAGTCATTTAAATTTACCTTTTGAATGAGAAGAAGAGCCAAGGACAATATGCTCTACTGTTTGAGTTGCCAAAGATGCACAACTCAAGGGAAACAAATTGCTGGTTTGTTTGTTTCGGTAGTTCTTGCTACCTAAATTGCGAGAAATCCTAGAATTACGCAAGATTTGATATCTTTTCTACCTAGCAAGTTTTGCTTGAACATTAATACTAAACGATTCGGAAGGAAAACGAGTCACACCGTCACTACGTGACGGATTATCATGAGGAAAGGAAATCCCTGTTTTCACTTGGCCTAAAGATGTAGTCATAAAGGAGTATAAATCTTTTTTTCCTTGATTCAGTACTTGTCTTGTGTTTAAAGGGCAATTTGAATCAGGCAAAGCATTGCTAGCTTCACTTGAATCAGTCAAGCTAAGTTTACAGTCAATAAGTTCAATAATAGGTTCAGAATTAATCAATTTTTGGTTTTCCTTATGTATGCATGTCCGCCTACAGGATTAACTTTTCTCTTTCTATGCGGCGCCATTGCATTCTAACACTTTTCGATGCTTAGGGTTCACATCTATTTAACTTGATACATAAAAGGCATGCACAAGTGATGCAAAGATAACCAGAGAATAAATTAAGACCGAAACAGAATTCAAAATGAGAAACAGCACAAAAAAAAAATGGCAACAGATAGCTAAATAAAAGAAGAACATAAATGTTGTTATGTAACAAACAGAAAAAGAAAGAGTATAAAGACCTAGTAAATCATTGGAATCGAAGATATAATCATAGCAAATTTGTTTAGCATACAAGCAACATTAGTCTTATATAAAAATGAGTAGTAAAGGAACGTACTTTTAGATGACAAACACAAGCAGTCTAGACAAGAGTCTGCAGCAAAATGCTCTGCCTGCAATATGATACACAGATTTAATAAACAGTGTCATAACTTGTATTTAAATCTTTAGACTGTTTTTAAACTTGGCATTTGTCCAATAAACAGTGTCATAGCAGGGAAATAATAATTTTTATTACTTCATTTCATAAAGACAACCGTTATATTTTAAAAAGGAAAAGTAAAATGCAAAGAACGCATACAGCAATAAATTGGAGAGAAAGGAAAGAGAGAGCAAGAGTAACTGTACCTTTTGAAGTGCAACTATATCAGCCAATCAGTTTCCAACATCCATTGAGAATCACAGTTCATTGAATGCAAATACAGAAGGAAAGAAAAGAGTTAGAATTTCTTTTTATATTAAAAAAAACAAGGAACATGTATTACAAGAGCAGAACATTAAAAAAATTATATCCTACAGAAAGATGTCCATTTTTAAACTACAGAAAGACAAATACACAAGTGTAAACATGTTTGCAATATAAAATCAGCACTTGCATTTGACAAACACACTAAGCCAATGAAGTATAGATCATGACAGCGGCCTAATAACTAACAGAAACTTCCATAAGCATTACACACATACACAAAAGAAAAGAAGGTAATAAGCTTTCCATTGAACTAATCTAGTTACAAAGCTAAAAGAAGAATGCACAGTGCACTAACACTTTCCAATTTGCACAAAACAAAGGACAGCTATTTTCCTTTGACATAAACTCTGAAAAAGCATACAGATTGTTCTGAAACTAAACTGTGTGTATAGAATACATTTTAGTAACATTAATGGACATCCATGTTTTTTTAGGAAGTGAAAAAATGAATGATACATCTATGACTTATCCATTTGGAAAAGATGCAAAACAAACCTAACACATTCATTGGACAGATGCACTAAGCAGTTATAGTGTACATCACAACAGTGGAAAAAAAAAATCATGGGATAGACTGTTTCATAGTGACATGACTGTATTGCATGAGCACAAACTTGTAAAAACATTACACTTGCACATTCAACATAAAAAGATAAGAACCATTCATAGAATAGGCTATTTTTTTCTTTTTTCCAAGGAGGAAATGCAAAAACCAAATAAAAATGCAAAGTTAAAGGAAGAATAGTGCCATAGTAAGTAGAAACTAATAGGAAAAACACTGATTTTTCCATCCATGGTAACATTGTCCATTGATTAAGGCCTGTTAGAAGACCCAAGAAAAGTCAGAATAAAAAATCAAAAAAAATCCAAAGGTATAAAACTGGTAGGAAAGCAATTTTTATATATAAAACCTTTTAGACACAAGAGAGCGCTATATTTTTATTCAAACTGGTTCATTATCACATACAATCTACATGAAGAAACCATGTTTTTCCAAATGACATTCTATGTGTAAAAGTTCATATAAACCAAATAATAGCATGAAAACAACCAGGCAGAAATAAAACGAATACATTGTAAAAGCTGGCAGCATCTGGAACACCACTATCTCAAGACAACGATCAGTAACATTCGGCCTAGCAAGCACATTTCATCACACATGCACATTAACAACTTATATTACAACAGATAAACATATATATATTTCTCAGAACAAACAACAAAGAACAAATATTAACAAATGATTTAAGGACATTCGAAGAAAAATAAAGCAATGGTTTGTATTAATGTAAAATAATACATAGCCACGAACTAATTGTTTTAATGTAAAATCAGAAGGTTCTCTAGGCTGTTTTTAAACTTCGCATTTATCCAATAAATAATGCCATAATAGGGAAATAGTAATTTCTATTACTTCATTTCATAAAGACGACCGTTATATTTTAAAAATGAAGAGTAAAATGCAAAGAATACATACAGCAACAAATTGGACAGAAAAGAAAGAGAAGGCAACAGTAACTGTACCTTTTAAAGTGCAACTATATCAGCCAATCAGTTCCCAACATCCAATGAGAATCCCAGTTCATTCAATGCAAATACAGAAGTAAAGAAAAGAGTTAGATTTTTTTTAAAAAAAATAAACAAGGAACATGCATTACAAGAGCAGAACATTAAAAAAAATTATATCCTACAGAAAGATGTCCATTTTTTTAACTACAAAATGACAAATACAGAAGTGTAAACACATTTGCAATATACAATCAGCACTTGCATTTGATAAACGCAATAAGTCGATGAAGTATAGATCATGACAGTGACCTAACAACTAAACACAAACTTCCATAAGCATTACACAGGTACAAAAGAAGAATGCACAGTGGAGTAATACTTTTGAAACTGCACAAAACAAAGAACAGCTATTTTCCTTTCACACAAACTTTGAAAAGTCAGAAAGATTGGTTTGAAACTAAGCTGTATGTATCAAATAGATTTTAGGAAGTGAAAAAATGCACGATACATGTAAAATTTATCATTTTCGAAAGGATGCAAAACAAGGCTAACAGATTCATTGGACAGATGCATTAAGCAATTGCAGTATATATCAGGACAGTGGGAAAAAAAAAACCAATCACAGTACAACCTTGTTCAATACAAAGGCATTTTTTTTTTTGGAAGAATACATTGTAAAAGTTGGCAACATCTGGAACACCACAATCTCAAAACAACAACCAGTAAAATTTAGCCTACCAAGCACATTTCATCACACACGCACATTAACAACTTATATTACAACAGATAAACATATATATTTCTCAGAACAAACAACAAAGAACAAATATTAACAAACGATTCAAGAACATCCCAAGAAAAATAAGGCAATGGTTTGTATTAATGTAAAATAATGCATAGCCATGAACTAATTGTTTTAATGTAAAATCAAAAGGTTTGTATTTAAGTCTTTAGGATGTTCTTAAACTTGGCATTTATCCAATGAACAGTGCCATAATAGGGAAATAGTAATTTCTATTAGTTCATTTCATAAAGAAAACAGTTATATTTTAAAAAGGAAGAGTAAAATGCAAAGAATACATACAGCAACAAATTGGACAGAAAAGAAAGAGAAAGCAAGAGTAACTGTACCTTTTAAAGTGCAACTATATCAGCCAATCAGTTCCCAACATTCATTAAGAATCACAGTTTACTCAATGCAAATACAGAAGTAAAGAAAAGAGTTTGATTTTTTTTTAAAAAAAAAAAACAACAAGGAACATGTATTACAAGAGCAGAACATTAAAAAAAATTATATCCTACAAAAAAATGTCCATTTTTTTAACTACAGAATGACAAATACAGAAGTGTAAACATATTTGCAATATACAATCAGCACTTGCATTTGACAAACGCACTAAGCCGATGAAGTATAGATCATGACAGTGACCTAACAACTAAACACAAACTTCTATAAGCATTACACAGGTAAAAGAAGCATGCACAGTGGAGTAATACCTTTGAACTTGCACAGAACAAAGGACAGCTATTTTCCTTTGACACAAACTTTGGAAAGTCAGAAAGATTGGTCCAAACTAAGTCTGCAGATGAAATAGGTTTTAGGAAGTGAAAAAATCCACAATACATCTAAAATTTATCCATTTTCGAAAAGATGAAAAATAAAGCTAACAGATTCATTGGACAGATGCATTAAGCAGTTGTAGTGTATATCAGGACAGTGCAAAAAAGGTAACAAATTCACAGTACAACCTTGTTCAATACAAAGGTTTGTTTTTTATTTGGAAGAAGGCAAAAAATGCATAAAGTAGGTAAAGTCGCAAATTCATAGGAAGAATAGTTTGAAGAAATTTGTTGCCACTGCAAATGCAGAGTGCAATACACAAATTGTAACATGTAAAAAGGAAGACGAAGCAAAAAATATGCACTATTCACAGTTGTGTCATTGTGAATAGCACAAACTTGTAAAAACATTACACATGCGCATTCAACATAAAAAGATAAAAACCATTCATGGGATAGACCATTATTTCTTTTTTACCAAGGAGAAAATGCAGAAACCAGATAAAATAGCAAAATTAGAGGAAGATTGTATTGATGGACATGGCTTTGTTTATCTGGAAAATGAAAATGCAGAACACATGTACTATTTATCCATTTTAGAAAACACTAAAGTGCACAATAATGCACCTTAGAGATTATACAAAACAAAATTCATAGACATCACCCTTTTTTCATAAAAACAGAAACTATATAGTACTAAACATATCTAGTATTTACTATGTAAGTGGCCTAGTAACCAATGACAACTAACAAACAGGTAAGAAACAACTATAAAAAAAAAAAAAAACATTACCAGATGCATCAAGCAACTGCAATAGGTAAATGAAGTATATATCACAACATGGGGTAATAACTAACAACACAACAACGAAGTAAGCACGAAACTAATCGAAAAAAGACTGATTTTTCCATCATGTTAGAAAACTGAAGAAAAGTAAGAGTATAAAAAGAAAAATAACCCAAAGGTTCAAAACCAGTAGAAAGGCTTTTATATATATATATATATATATAACCCTTTAAATAGATGAGAGGGCTATATTTTTTTCCCAAACGCATTCTATTTGTAAAAGTTCATACATTCTATTTGTAAAAGTTCATATAAACCAAATACATTGTATAAACAACCAGGCAGAATTCGGAACGCCACAATCTCAAGCCAACAACCAGTAACATTTAACCTACAAGCACATTTCATCATACACGCACATTAACAACCTATATTACAACAAATAAATATATATATATTTCTCAGAACAAACAACAAAGAACAAATATTAAGAAATGATTCAAGGACATTCCAAGGAAAAAAGGCAATGGTCGTTGGAAGTCTCAAAATGAGTTAGGAAAAAGGAAAAACAAGTTGGAAGATTTAAAACCAAAAGAAGTTAAGCCATCAATTAAACACCGAATATTGAATGCAGTAAGGAACAAGCAGTAAACAATCAGCAGCATTAATACCAGTAACCAAAATGGAAGAATGGTCTTAAAATTCATTTAATGCAATAATGAACAAGCAGCATTAATACCAATAAAGAAAAGGATGCAGAGAACAAAGGGACAAAAAGGGTTAGGAAAAAAGAGAAACAAAAACATACCTAAAGACAATGAAAAGCTTGAAGCAATTACTAAACACACGGTTAGAGAAGTAACAAAAAAAATGGCAGAAATAAGAAGGGCAAAAGTAGAAGATGGCCGTGAACAAGCTATCAAAAATACTGACACTTGATATGAGAGTGATTAGAAAGAAAAGTGGGCTAATAAATGAAAAGTTAATGTTTACACACTGGAAGACAGCAGGAATCAAATATTTACACTTTGGACAATACCCATACAGACATAGGTAATAGCGAAATAAAAGACTTGACAGGAAGCAGTCGATTAAGAGTTAAAACAGTACATTTTAGACCCACAAAAATAAAACAAAAAGCAATCAAATTGCTTAGCTTTTCAAATAGGCGGTAGGTGATTCCTGGTGACCTAAGCAAGGATGCGGCTGGGACTGTAGTTCAAACTGAAACAAAAGAGTGGGGATATCTCGGTTACCAAAGAGAGAAAAAATGAGATGATGTGAAACAGAAGACTGAAAAAAAAAACTAGCTCTTTCGTGGTTACCAAAGTACGAATGGCTACGACGAGAAAGATGGAACTCCGACTAACAGAAACAAAACGAAACAAGATAGTTCAATACCTGCAACCAATCTAGTTAGTTTCCTCCGACCTAAAAAAAATTCTAAAAGTAAAAGCAAAAATAAAATAGTACTTCCTTCTTCTCGGACCGAGCCTTTCACCGGCCACTTGTCGGAGGATGAGGACCAAAAACTGCAAATCAAAACAAGTTCTGGTGAAATAAAGTATTTTTTGGGAAATTTAAACAATTTATAAAACTATGAAAGTAAAAACAAAAGAAAATCCGGACGCACGCGGCCGAAACCTGCAAATCAAAGAGAACATCCGGTCAGGTCACATAAGAAATAAAAAACCAAAAAAAACCTTAAAAAACCTATCAAGAAGAAAGTACCAGAAGATGCGAAGGAAGACAAAAAAAATAATGGAACATCTGCGAGCAAATCTGAGGGAGAGGCTTTCACCGACCACCTGCCGGAGGGCCGCCGCCGAGAGCTGCAAACCAAAGGGAAGATCCAGTCAGGTAAGAGAAGAAAAAAAAACCTTAAAAAACATATTAACAAACCCACACCGTCAGATACGAAAGAAGACAAACAAAGAATGTCAGATCTGCAAAAGATCTGAGGGAGAAGAACTCTAGCAAAAAAGAATCGGCGGAGGAAGAGAGTCGACGGAGGAAGAGAGTTGGCCGAGATAGGAAAGGAAATGGAAAGAAAATGGTAGGGT
The DNA here is from genome assembly GCA_020080225.1 of Gynochthodes officinalis. Lineage (NCBI taxonomy): Eukaryota > Viridiplantae > Streptophyta > Magnoliopsida > Gentianales > Rubiaceae > Gynochthodes > Gynochthodes officinalis. Next base: position 303,666 of record JAIQDA010000012.1, read on the forward strand.
TTGGAAGGCGTTTCCAAGGCTGGGCTGGTGACATGGAGAACACGTGTACACACGTATACCAACTTAGTAAACGTGGCAAGGAGTAGCCGCACAAGGCGCAGGCAAATTTGTCTCCACGTGTCTTCGTTTGGTACTTCATGTTCGCGCTTTATTACTATATGCTAATAAAGGAGTTTAGACAAGTCGACTTCATCTTGAGTCTTGTCAACACGGAAGTTTTCCTGCTCAGAGGGCATGTCCGACAGGCGGCCTTGTTAAGTTTCACCCTTTTCACACAATTAGGAGAAGAAAATTGATTAATATTCGATCTCCCCCTATATATAATTTGTTTCTGCTTGCTTGACATTTTACAAAATAACATTAATATTCAACACCATATATGGTAGTTGAAGAGTAATTTTCAAATGCCAAGTTTTGCAAGTACTTTCCTTAGAGAGAAAAATATATATTGATCATGAAGTACTGCCATTTTATACTTGCGTTGTGGGCTCTAATTAATGTGTCTATTATACAGATTTATTCAAGTTGCTTTCCAGAAGAAATGCGGTTTCTCTTGGACTTCAAAGCTTCCATGAATGAGACGTGCCACCCCGATCTTATCCTTCCCTCATGGATTGATGATCATCATGATCATGAAGAACAAGGATATGATAATGATGATCCAATCGCTACTAAGTGCTGCAACTGGGAAGGGGTCAAGTGCAGTGATGCCACTGGAAGAATTGTCGAACTCCATCGTTGAACTCCATCTCAGTGATCTTGGACGAAATATTAGATTGAGTTATGGTTATCTTGATCTGAGTTGGTTTCTAAACTTAAGCATTTTACTCCCTCTTGAGAACCTGCAAGCTCTGGACTTGAGTTGGAATTATTTTGGAAGCTTCGGACTTGGTGTGGTACTCCTCTTTAATTTAATATATTCTTTTGTTCTCAATAGTTTGATTTCAGCATTTAAAATTTAATTGCACTGAATATTTTTTGAAATAATTCATGTAAGCCAACACTTGGGACTTGTCGAAAAATTTTACATTTATTATGAATCTTTATCAATGGTTGTTGGGAAGAAAAGTTATTGTCTAACTGCATCTTTTATTTACAATTTGTGCTTTTAGCACATTGTGAACGATTAGTTGATTTCAAAAATCTCGAATTCTTAAATTTGAGAGGGAACAAATTCGACAACACTACATGTCAATGCTTAACAACAATTTCTTCCCTAAAGAATCTGTCGCTTGCTGAAAATGGGATGACTTCTTTAGAAGGTAAATTTAATTTTGGTTTTTTTTTTTTGCATGTTGGATAAGTAAACATATATAATCAGAAAAATATTTCCACACTAGTTTTGAATGTAGATTGTCAGTGAATTTTATAATTTTAAAACAAACTATTTTTTTGTTAAATACCGAAAAAGTGAACTTCACTGATATGTAAAAATATAGTGTGTAAACTGGTCACTTGTGCTTCTTGTAAGAATTTCACTTATTAGTATCACTACAAGACAAAAGGCATTTTCTGACGGAAAAATTCCGACGGCAAATGCACAGTTCCGTCGGAAAATTTAAGCTTTCCGAGGGTATTCCGTCGTAAACAAGCCGTCGGAATAACGGTCGCCGCAAAAACTTTTCCGGCGGTCAACCGTCGGAAATCTAACGAATTTCCGACGGATTGCCGTCGGAAATTCTGAGAAGAAATTTAAAAAAAAAAATAATTTCCGACGGATATCCGTCGAAAGTAAAATAAAATTTTTTAAAAAAATAAATAATTTCCGTCGGAAATCCGTCAAAAATTAAATAACGTTTTTTTAAAAAATAAATAATTTCCGATGGATGACCGTCGGAAGTTATTTAAATTTTTTTTGGAAAATAATTAATTACCGACAGAATTCCGTTGGAAATTATTTAATTTTTTTTTAAAAAAAAATATGTTCCGACGGCTATCCGTCGGTAATTAAATAAAATTTTAAAAAGAATTAAATAATTTCCGACGGAATTCCGTCAGAAATGTAATAAAATGTTTTTAAAAAAAATAAATTCCATTTTAACAAAAAACTAAAAATTATTTTATACACATAAATTTGACAAAAAGTAATACTATCCTAATCGTTGTCCGTATCCATGCTCGAGTCAGTATCTTCATTGTTGCTCGTTTTTCTTTTCTTCTTTCCGCGCTTTTCCATTTTCTCTATCTTTGCCTGTAGACTCTGAATCAGCTCCGTCATTTGTTGTTGCCAAGATCGACCTCCTCGATCGATTCGGCCACTCTATGACGCATCAGATCATACTCAGCTTGCGACACGAACGTCGAAGATGATGCTGAATATAAAGAGCGACTGGTAGAAGGCTGATTCCCCATCCCATAAACTCTACCCTTGTAGACTCCACCGGCAGCTTGAGTAAATAATTAGTCATCACTGCGTGGGGGATTACTCGTCCGCAGATACTATCATCCGTCGTTCATCGATTGAGTCTTTCTTCAGCCGCAAGAGATTGAAAAGCGTTCTATCAAGGAAAAAATTATATTACACATTTTTATTTATTATTAATAAACTAAATAGAATTTGTAAAAAAAAAAGTATTTTTACTAAAAAAACTCACATATGTTGCCTCGGCACGGGAATCAACCCATTGATCCCGTTCTCCAGTCTCGGGATTTTTTTTCTTGTGGCTAATTAAGAAAAGGTCAATCTTTGATGGCCTTTTGCCCATAGTTTTTTCCTGCATATTATATAAATATTAGATTAATCCATCGGATTAAATTATACATAAATGACATTGAAACAAAAAAATATATAAATATTCTTACAATTCTTGCTGCATGTGTAGCAAGTGATATTGAGCCGCAAGTATTGAGAGACCCGCCTTTCTCTGAAGCACAAGCCTCCTTTGCCTGAATTTGCCTTTTTTTGAATGCTTCAGACACCCAATGTTTTTGAAGGCATTCCCAGACGTGGTCGCCTATCCATTGCGGTCTTGTCCTTCTGTGGCGGATTTGATGAAAAATATCCGCAAAGCGTTTTGCCCCTCGTAGTTCGAACGCTCGGCGGATGTTTTCATCATTTCTTGGCAACCAATAAACCTTGCGCTACAAACATAAATGACGACATTAGTAATTATATAACTTATAATTTATATAAATCAATATAAATAATAATATAACCGTAAAAAATTACCTTAAACTCCGAAAACATCCTATCGCGAACCTCTAGTGGAATTTCGCGCCATACTGCCCAAGGTTTTTCAAAGTGGGCTTTGATTGCATCGTAAATTGCCCCCGCAGCAGTATGACTCGGAATGAATCTAAAAATATAAACAAAAGAAGAAATCAATATTAAAATTTTAATTGAATACAAGTATTATTTAAAATAAATGCTAAAAATTTTACCCGGTAGAAGTTTAAATGCAGTATGATATATCTTGCACCATCCTCCTCCCGTACATGATCCAATGGAGGCTCGATCTCGGCTTCGCCATCATCACGATGCTCCGAATGCGGTGGTGATGATGATGGTCTAGATCCATCTCCAGTATGTGTGATGCGCGGTGGTGATGAAGATGGACCCGATCCATCTCCAGTGCTCTGTGCTGAGACGGCTAAGAGTGGACGACTGAAAGTCAACCCTGACGGAAGGAGACGCAATGGTGTATGCTCCGACGAGCGCAAACTAGCACGACCTCTGCCGTGACTTGCACGGCGACCTCTGCTCTGATCTTTATCCATTTAATTAAAATCCTACAATATCCATTTAATTAAAATGTGAAAGTCAATCCCAAAATGGATACAAAACCCAATCATACTACTACAAGAAAAATCGCTTTTAGTGATGGAAAATACAGTGACGAACGAAAATCTCGTCACCAAATACCACATTTGGTAACACAATTCAACTAAATCGGCAATTTTGCATTAACTCACTAACTTTTTTATGTTAATATATTAATAGATTTTTTTTTGTACGGAGCAGAAGATTTTGAAGAAAGTCTAAAGGATGTTCGGGAGGTCTATTATGAGGCCTTGGCAATCTATCGTGTAACTTATAACTATGCTATTGAAGTAAAAGATGTTGGGAAATGTCGTTTTGCGTGGAAGTAGCGAGCGTGGCCTCTTAAACCTTTATGCAATAGCAGAAATGAAAAAGTCCTAGCAAAATAACAAGATTGTCAATCGCCCATTTCAAAGCATTTTGGCTTGATCTGTCCTTATCAATTGCCACCGCTATTAGTTTATTCGTTGCATTCATACAAAGCTTTGTTGCCACAAAGATCGGTATCGGAGTTGATGTTGGCAACAACATTTTGTCAAAAGGAAGTAGTAAAACAAGTATTTTACTTATGGAAATTTAACAATAGAATGAAAGGCATCTTCATGAAGCACTTACATGAATGATATGATCAAGAATCCAACCTCAAAATTCTTCCAAAAAAGAATCCAACTTCAAAAGAATAAATAAGGGCTCAAAATCTCTGAAACATCTAACTCCATTCTTCAAATAGGAAACATATTTAACAAAGAAAGAATATAGGAAAATGTGATCCGACAAATCCATTTGAATGCAAAACCATGAAAGTATAGTTAGTTAATTGGCCAAGTACCTTAATTACTATTTTCCATTATGCCGGTGAGGAGAAAGGATCATAGAACCATAGATGAGACACACCATTCAAGTAGAACAATATGCATCAATTCCCATGCAACTACACAATTCTTGGTTGCATAAAGATACCATAATGAAGTTGAAACCGTTGAAATTCTAATAAAAGTTCAACAATCGCCCAACAAACATTCATTCTTTTCCAATTAATGAAACAAACACCAAAACGAACAAGATCAAATTGATCAAATACTGAAACTACTGCAAAGAATCATCCAGAACAACAAACAAATTCCAAAACAAGCAACCATAGACAACAAAAAAAAACACACAAACGCTTTGATGACTTCCCATGACACATGCCACAATTAGAATCCCTCAAAGAAATCATCAAATAACAGCAACCAATAATCGATTAAAAAAAAGTAAAATAAAACATAAATACATAATTAATGTATATATTCATAAAGAAACAAAACCAACCCCGTATATGGTTAAGTAAATTCAATATAAAAATACAATAATTCATGTATATATTCGTAAAGAAATCATAGAAACAGGAACTGACATAAAAGGGTTTCTTTCTAGCTTACCGAAGAAGAGAAACAAAAAAAAAAGGAAGGTTTTGGTTGCTGAAATTGAAGGAGACTTGTTTAGGTCTGTATCATGGAAGCAGCTGTCCAAATCAGAGAAATCCAAAAAATTCAACCAAAAAAACCAGAAAAAAGACTGAAAAAATCGGAAAAAACTAGAAACAACCAATTCAGTTCAGTGACTTCAGTCCATATTCAGAAACAACCAGAAAAACCAAAAAAATAGTGGCATTATTGTCGCGACTGTTCAGCCAAACAAATCAGAAAAAAGACACTATCCATTCACATTAACATGTACACTTGATTTGCAACTTACTACAATTTGATATTCAATCAGAACAGAAACCAAAAACAACACCAATATTCAATCAGAACCATTCTCATCAATCAGAAGCCAAAAACCCGAAAATTAAACAAAGTCTCGGCCAAACAAAAAATCGATCAGCAAGATTACAATTTGATAGGAAAAATCACGGACAAACAGAGATACAATTGGACCAGAATTAAATTGCTTACGAGAGAAAAAATAGCTTGAGGCGGCGGCGGTGACTTCATGGTGAGAGTGCACACCGATTTATTGCTGGCAAAACTCCAAATCAGCCAACGAATTGAAGACCAAGGAGGTAAGGACGGAGAACGATCAATGACTGACGGCAGAAGAGAGACGCCGACGGGAGACGATTGAGGACGAGAGAAGACTGAAGACGGATGGCGGCGGAAAGTACAAGAAATTCAGAAATTCAAACCGTCGGAAAGTTATATATTTTTTATTTTTCTTAAAATTCCGACGGTTTGTCCGTCGGAAGTTTTTAAATTTTTTTAATTTTTCGCAAGAACTTCCGACGGATTATCCGTCGGAAATGTTTTTATATTTTATTTTGAATACTTTTCTTAAATTTTTTTATTTTTTTCGAATATTTCCGCCAACTAATTTTTAAAGTATTTTTATTCATATTATTTACCTCCTTTTTATCACAATTGTTATTTCTTTAACTATTCAAAATACATATATTGGAAATAATATCTTTTTATCTATCTCTGTTTGTTATTTATTTAAGTATTTTAAAAAAATATATACTCTTTTATTGAAAAGAAACAGTTTTTATCCCATTTAAACTTTGAATACTTCTAAAGTTTATTTTTTATTTTAATATTCCGACAGATATCCGTCGAAAATTTAAATTTCGTAAAAAAATTGAAATAAAAAATTTAAATTAATCAAGTTTCAAATGTATAAAAAGAATGAAAATATTTTATTCAAATTTTAAAATATTTCATAAATGCAAAATAATTATTTTTACACGTTGTAATTAGTGAATTAAATTATTTTCAAATATTAAGGTTATTTAAATCATTTATCCACTCACTATTTCTTAAAACCTCTTTTTAATTCAAAATATTATGCATAAGAATCAATTAGTAAAATAATACAACATATATATCCTAAAATTCTGTAAAAAAACATATTATTTAGTCTGAATATATATCCTCGAATTCTTCTTCGGGACTCGTTTCTTCGCTGTCTACAAATTCTGTCTCTTCATCTGAATCATTGCTTACGTGTTCTTCTTCAGCATCCTCATCATCCTCATGCCTGTTCATTTCTACATCAACATCTTCATCATTATTGCACTGAAAATCTCGGAGACTATCTTCTAAATCATCGTCTACAGTGTATTCCACGTTTGATGTGTCGGTTTGGAATGCTATGTCTATTGAATCCTCCACTTCGACCCTACCCACTGGTTTTGTGTTAATCACGGCCCACCATTCAGACTTATCAGGTCTCAAAGGATAAGGAACATAATACACTTGTCTAGCATTTTGTGCAATCACAAATAGGTCAAATGTACCGTATTGTCTTGTATATCTCACATCAACTAATTTATATTGTGGATGTACCTTTGTTCCTGATTGTCTCCGTGTGTCGAACCAGGTACAGTAAAATAATGTTACTGTTTTGATGAGATCTCCTGATGAGTATTCCAGTTCCACAATGTCTTGAAGAACTCCGTAATAGTCGACCTCGCCAGCTTCACTGCCATCACCTCTGACCCATACACCACCGTTTATCGTCTTTCTTTTTTCGGACCAGGTCGCTGTGTGAAATTTGTATCCATTTACAAAGTACGTCTGGTATGATTTCACCTTTCGACTTGGTCCCAATGATAGAGCATGTAGATTTGGGTTGGTCACTCCGTTGGAAACATTTTGTACCTGCGATTGAATTAAAAAAAACTTCAACATTTAAGTTACAATGAATTTACATCTATTGCGTAATAGATATTTGCAGGCTAATGACCACTTACATAATCTTTGAACCATGTACTAAAATAGTCACGAGCAGCTTCATTCCCGTAATAATTTCTGAAATCTCTGAAATATACATCAATCATTAATGTCGCGATTAGATTACATAAGAAAAATGGTTCCGGAAACATAATCAACATACTGTACCTCAGAGTTGGTTGGATCTCCTCACAATTAAGCAAAACGCACTGTTTTGCAGCGTAGAGCTCATTATCGTCTAACCACCGAATAGTTGGTTTTCCTGATGCTCTGCCCGTAAGATCAAATATTGACAAAGATGGAGGGTTCGTACTAGGACCTCCATCATCATGCCGATTCACTCTGTTTCTTAAACTCGGGATATGCTTCTCAAAATAGAATGAACAAAAATGTGAAGTTTCCCTGGCAAGGTATGCTTCGCAAATCGAACCCTCGACTCTAGCCTTTTGTTTCACTGACCGTTTACACTTCCCAATGTTCCTACAATTGAAATTCGTTAAACAACATGTTAGGGAACTAAAAAAAAATTATATATACGTAATTAGGAAAAAATAGGTTTAATTACCTTTCAAAAGGATACATCCACCTATATTGAACCGGCCCTCCAAGTCTGGCTTCTTCTACTAAGTGAATAGGAAGATGCTCCATTACATCAAAAAAGCCAGGTGGAAAGATTTTCTCCAACTTGCACAGTATAACAGGGATATTATCTTGCATTCTATCTAAATCTGTATCTCTCAAAGTGCTCGAACACAATTGCTTGAAGAATTGACTGATCTCTGTTATTGCTTTCCAAATATTTTCAGGAAGTGAATTGAATGCAACGGGAAGCAAATTCTCCATTAAGACATGACAATCGTGGGATTTTAACCCCGTTAATTTTCCTTCTTTCAGTTGGACACACCTACGCAAATTTGATGCATACCCATCTGGCATCTTCAAATTCTTTATCCATTCACAAATATTGCGTCTTTCATCCAATGTGAATGTGTATTTTGCCTTCGGTTTGGAATACTTGTCGTTGGCCTGTTTTTGTAGGTGCAATTCACTCCGCCTACAATGCTTCATCAGATCCAATCTTGCCTTCACATTATCTTTGCTCCTGTCCTTTACATCCATAACAGTGTTGAACAAATTATTAAAGAAATTTTTCTCAATATGCATGACATCAAAATTGTGGCGAAGCAAGTTATCTTTCTAGTAGGGCAATTCCCAAAATATGCTTTGTTTTGTCCAGTTATGTTGAATGCCATATCCGGAAAGTCTAAAACTTCCTGCCTCATATACCTTAGGAATAGATGAAATTCGATCCCAAATCTCTTCCCCAGACAACCTTCGCGGTGGATCATCAACTTCAACACGATTTTTAATGAATCCGGACACATTCGTCCTGAATGTGTGATCAGGTCCTAACCATCGTCGATGACAATCAAACCACGAATTTTTCCTGCCTTCTTTTAAATAGAATGCTTTCGTATCCTCCATGCAAATCGGACAAGCCAATCTCCCAGCTGTACTCCACCCAGATAACATTCCATACGGAGGAAAATCATTAATTGTCCACATAAGTGCAGCACGCATATTGAAATTTTCTTTTGTGAAAATATCATATGTCAAGACTCCGACATGCCACAACAATTTCAATTCATCTATTAAGGGTTGCAAGTAGACATCAATTGAATTCTTTGGATTATGCGGGCCTGGAATGACGCAACTCAAAAATAGATATGAAGTTGTCATGCACATCTCAGGTGGAAGATTATACGGAGTCACAAAAATTGGCCAACATGAATAAGGAGTAGATGACATACTAAAGGGTGTAAAACCATCCGCACACAAACCTAACCTGATGTTCCGCAGTTCCGCAGCAAAATCTGGATATTTTTCATCAAAATGTCGCCATGCTAACCCATCGGATGGATGACACAATACACCATCTGGCCTTCTGTTCACATAATGCCACCTCATATGCGGTGCAGAACTCATGGAGGCATACAATCTCTTAAGCTTGGGTATTAGAGGAAGGTAATGCATCGACTTAAGTGGCACTCGCTTTCCTTTGCTACTCGATTCACTTTTATAACGAGGGTGTTCACAAAATTTACACTCCTCTAAGTGATCGTTCTCGTTGTAGTACAACATACAATCAGTTGGACAACAATCAATCTTCTGGGCAGATATTCCTAATTTAGACACCAACTTTTTCGTGTAATAATAACTTTTTGGAATGTCTATTTCTTGTTAGGGGTTAACCTCTCTCATCAATTCAATCATGGCATTCATGCAGTCGTGTGGTACGTTCCAATCTGACTTGATGCTCATTAGTCTAATAGCTGTGGATAATTCAGAATGAGTCGAACCTTCCCACAATGGACGACTTGTAGCCTCTAACAAATCATAAAATTTTTGAACTTCTTCATTAAGAGGCTGTTCAGTATTTTGCACAAATTCACGTTCACCACTACCCATAAAATGAGAATTTGCTGTATCTCTTATCATATCATGATATCGACTACTTTCTGCATTATCTATTCTCGCGATATTCCTTTGCTCATGCAAATATGTAGCATATATAGAGTCAAAATTCGGAGGCTCTACCTTACCATGGTCAATCCACCACCAATATTTAGGTTTAAAACCATTCTTATATAAATGAACCACCACATCTTCTGGACCAAATGTTTTACCAGACTTACACTTTCTGCAGGGACACCGAATGACTCCTTCATTCTGATATTTAAGAAGAGTACAAGCATGTTGCACGAATTCATTTACCCCACTCATAAATTCATCGGTTAAACCTCTTCTGTTAGGATTTATTCTGTTATACATCTAACTATGGTGTCGAATGAAATCCATCTACACATATATAAAAATAAATATCACAGTAATAAAAAGATAACATTAATATAAAGCATAATTTATGTCACGACATAAAATTAATATAGCATGACCACGATATATAAACAACTACGGTGTCGAATGAAATCCATCTACACATATATAAAAATAAATATCACAGTAATAAAAATATAACATTAATATAATGCATAATTTATGTCACGACATGAAAATAATATAGTATGACCACGATATATAAACAACTACGGTGTCGAATGAATCCATCTACACATATATAAGTAAATGCCATTACTCATCATTGATCAAAAAAGGGAAAGAGCGCACCCAAAAGAAAAAGAAAAAAAACAAAGGAGAGGGAAAGTAGTAAGCAAGCATTACTCTGTATGCAGTAAGCATTACCGGAAATTGAAGAAATTGTTAAAGGGCCCAACTAAGAAGAAGAAAAAGAGTTGGAGCAGAAACAATAAAGGCCTCTCTGCTTCTTTACGATAGGATCCAATGAAATCGGTGGAAATTGGGACGAATAAGAGTCTTGAAACGAAATCAATTTAGAAGAAAGAAATCAATGAGCTCAGCTGAGATGGCTTTGGAACGGTTGAGTCGAAAGACTTGGAAACACTGCGATTGTTTTGAGCGAATGGAAATCTGATACATAATAAGTCATTTCCGACGGACATCCGTCGGAAAATGTCAGCACGTCGTCGGAATTCAAAAGTTTCCGACGGAAATCCGTCGGAAATTGTCGGCACGTCGGAATTGAAATTTTTAAAATATTTCATAAACTTCCGACGGATTTTCCGTCGAAAAGTTTTCATTTTTTATTTTTTTAAAAACTATTTCCGACGGAACTCAGTCGGAAATATAATTTTCTTTTTTATATGATTTTGTTAAATATTCCGACGGATTGATTTCCGTCGGAATTAAAATTTTTAAAATATTTCTTAAAATTCTGATGGATTTGTCGTCGGAAAGTTTTTATTTATTTTGAAAAATAAATTTTGTAAAAGATTTTCCGACGGAACATCCGTCGGAATATATTGGCGCCGCGTGGCGCGAAATGTTTCCTACGGATTTCCGGCGGATTTCCGTCGGAAATATTTTTTTCGACGGAAATCCATCGGAGATTTTGCTGTCGGACTCCATCTCGCTTTTTCCGATGGATTAATGTCCGTCGGAATATTCCGTCGGAAATTTAACCTTTTCTTGTAGTGTATTATATAAAATCTTATAATTTAAATTTCATTCCATCATAAGATCCTAATGTCTCTAATGTTGAAACGAAGAGTTATACATAAACAAATTCAATAAAAAATCAAGCTTTTCAATGATATAATTTTTTTTTACGAATTTTGTTGCATAATAGTTCATATTTGTTAAATTTATTTGAATTAAAGATTTTTTTTTAAAAAAATTATGATTATTCAACTGATCCCAATTGTTTTTTAATTCTTAAGTTTTTTTTTTTTTTTACTTTCTTGAACTCAAGAAGAGAGTTTTTTTAAAAAGACAAAAAACACCAAACCCCTCCCCGAAATCATTGAACTATTTACGAGTACAAATTTCTGATATTGAAAATTTTGAAATGGAGAACATATGTAATAATAAACCACACATTTAATCTAAATATGTTAATTACTTTGTTTGCTATGTGTATAAACAAAATGTTTTTTTCCTTTTATCTTTTTTTTTTAATTTACACCAATAGCAAGAAAATGTGCTGGCTCATTGCATCTTTTTATTTATATTTTTGAGTTTTGCAAGTTGTGGACGGTTGTCTAGTTTCAAAAACCTAAAATCTTTAAACTTGAATGGTAACCCGCTCGAGAACAACGCAATTCAATGTATAACAACAATTTCTTTACTAAAACATTTGTCTCTTGGTGGGAATGACTACTTGTAGGGTTATTTCTTTTCAAAGGTAAATTTACTCTCTTTTTTTTGTTTTTTCAATGTTGGAAATAGTATCGTTTACATAATCAACAAAGTACTTGCAAATTCACATGGCTCCTATGACTAATTTCTCACTTCTTCAACATTTTGGCCTCCTTTTCAATATTTAGTAATTTGTTTCATAATTTCATTTACGCAGAAATTAATCGTCTGAAGCAACTGGAGTATCTTGACTTGAGTGATAATTACTTTCTTGGTTCTCTGTCCTTCAAAGGTAAATTTGGATAAATATTATTACTATATGCCACAAATTTGAATCATGATTTGATATTTTTTAGGATTCACATTTGTTTATAAATTAATTGGAATATATATCTCTGGGCTAAGTTCTGTAGATAGCAGTGAGAGGATTGAATCCACAGACATTGGTTAGATTTACTCCTTAAATAAAATAAAATAAAGAGGGGGTTTTTCTATATTATGAAACTAAGCAAAACTAATTAAACAACCAAACAAATTAAATAACTAACTAAAAATATGAGGAAAAATTAATATAGAGAAGCTTTGAATCAAGAATTAATTTCAGTATTGATTCCTTGAATTGATCATTGATTCAAAATATGGGTTCTTTTATCTTGAATAAATTGGTTATAGTTGTTGAAGATCCGTCCTCTAACAACCAATCTTTTCTTATTTTTTTGATAACCTTCAGATCTGTCCTATGAGTTATTTCTCTAATTAACAAACACAACCTTTGGATCTGTCCTATGAGTTATGTCTATTAATTGCATTAAGATTCAAAAAGACCCAATTACTGACTAGTAAACCCGGAAACGCCTTGTTTATTTAAGCTAGATTATATATTTTCATAACATACAATTTAAGGTGTTGATTACCTATCGATGTTGTTATTTGTCATTTGAATTAGAACCATCAACCAAAGATTAATTATTCTAAATGACTATATACCGAATTCAACTATCAAACAATAGGCCTCTTGTCTAACAATTGAATCCAATAATATAATAAAGCATAGAAAATATATAAATACTCAAGAATAAAAAAAATAATAAAATTACTGAAATCGCACAATTGTTGGAATCAACCCTCAATTAATTTTGATTGGAAAAATAAGAATTTAGCAAGACATAATAAAAGAAAACACAAAGAAAAACATAGGAGCGGCTGCCATATTTTTTTCTCCTGTGTGGCTCTCACGTCTTTCTGTTGTTACGGCAGCTTGTTTGTCTCCAACCAAGAAGGAATGAATTGCGGCTACTTTGTTTTTCTTTTTGGTTTCTTGCGGCTCTGTCCCTTTGTGCCATGCTCTCCAGGAAAGAATGCCTCTTGTTTCCTTTTCATTTGTTTACTTTTTCTTAAAAATACTCCACCCTAACCATTAATTATAAAAACAATTAATATCCTTATAAACAGGCATTTTAATCAACTAAATCACAAAAGAATTGACCCAATAAATATGCAATTATACATTCTATCAATAACACTAGAAAAACAAGTCCAAAGCAAACTTGTGAAGTAGCAAGTTAGTATCACTGTATTAGTGTTTTTGAACTGTACTATGAACATTTAATAATTATACATTATTTTCTGAGTCCCAAAACAAAGTACATTAGGAGATAAATATAAGTTTTTATTATGTATGATATATGATAATATTTTTTATTTTTATTTTTACTTTTTTAATTAAGTGAAGACATTTCATTTTGAGAGTGATATTCAATTATTTTGTATCACTGTGACTAGTAATTGGTTGGTCAATTTTGTCAGTTATTTGAATGAGTTCCTTGCAACGTAGAATTCTGACTTCCTTTTCCTCTCTCTCTCTTCTTTGAACAACATTATAGTATCAACATTAAACTTGTGATAATAGTTTTGGATATTCTTTGCTGCAGATCTAAACCTACCCCATTTAGAGCTACTCAATCTTGGACATACACACATGCAAGAGCTGTCATCAATTGAAGTCATGACATCCCTCAAAGCCTTATCTCTGAGACATAATAAAATTAATGATTCATCCATCCTTGAAGATAATCTAACATTGATCAAATTTACGTAACACTCACATACGTTCGCTTCTTTGCACTAAATTGTAGTTTACTTTCCATTGTTGATCCAAAAATATATAATAAAAATGTGCAGCTGAATTGACATTTTTACTATAAAATAGGGTCCTGTTTATATAAAATAGCATAGCATAGGTTTGCTCAACTAAATAAAATGTTATATATGCATAAATTAAGAAAATAATTAATCTATTGGATATGATAATTGTAGCTATATCACTTAGATCGCACAAATTTCATACAAGTACAATTCACAAGAAATCAAAGTTTTCCTCTGCTGGATTATTTTATTTTTGGGCAAGAATTTGCAGCTTGAAGAATCTTCTTCAACTTGATCTGAGTGGGAATAAGTTTAGTGGTAATATTCCACTGTGTCTCAGCAACTTGACATCTCTCCAGATTCTTGATATCTCAGACAATAATTTTAGCGGCAACATACCCTCACTTGTCATCAGTAGCCTCGTACATCTTGAATACCTATCTCTTTCTAGCAACCATTTTGAAGGTTCATTTTCCTTGACTTCTATTGCCAACCACTCAAAGCTTCAACAATTCATGCTTGAACCTCTAGGTGATATATTATACGTTAAAACTGAAGGTCTAAATTTCTTACCTTCATTCCAGTTAAAAATTCTCCTGTTGGTTGGATGCAATTTGAACAATGAGACTAGGAACGTTCTTGAGTTTTGTTGTATCAGAAAGAACTAGAAGTTCTTGATCTTTCCTCCAATAATTTAGTTGGGAAGTTTCCAAATTGGCTGCTGGAAAATAACACACACTTAAAATTTCTTAACTTGAGGGATAACTCATTTACAGGCCCATTTCTATCAGATACCACACCCAAACTACAACATCTCTAGGTGTTAGACATCTCAAACAATGAGATTGATGGTCATGGTCCTCAAGATATCGGTTTATTCTTCCCGAGTTTGGAACACTTGAATTTGTCAAGAAATAATTTTGAAGGAAGCATACCCGAATCCCTTGGCAACTTGAAAGGAGCAATTACCATTGATCTGTCACACAACAATTTTTCTAGAGAAGTTCCGGATCGAATTGCAACTGGGTGTGTCAATCTTTTGGCTTTGGTATTATCCAATAATAGTTTGCAAGGCTATTTCCCTTCAAGTTCAGCCAACTTAACTGGTCTTGAAGTTCTTCACATGGATAACAATCATTTTGCCGGGAGCATTTCACATGGATTATCTCATAGTCCTAATCTAAACTCCTTAGATATATCCAACAATGAGTTTGAAGGTGAAATTCCAAGTTGGATCGCAAACTTCTCATCATTACTTATTCTTGACCTGTCACGGAACCAACTAGAAGGCACCATGCCTGATGATATCTGCAAGCTTTCCAATCTTGGAATTTTAGACCTTTCTGGAAATTGCTTGAATGGATTCATACCATCATGCTCTGGTTTTCCATCATTAAGATTCATCCACCTGCAAAGGAATCAAATCACAGGATCAATACTGAATGCACTATTGGAATATTTTGCATATTTGAAGGCTTTGGATTTGAGGTATAATCATATTTCTGGTGGCTTTTCACGTGATATTAGAACACCTACACAACTTAGGTTTCTACTTTTGGGGGAAAATAATTTGCAAGGCCAAATTATTGAGTCCATATGTCAGTTGAAGCAACTGAGCATTATGGATTTGTCTCAGAATAATTTTTCTTGTCGAATTCCTTTATGCCTAAGTAACATCTCTTTTGGAGCAAATTTTATTGATGACACCTGGAGTTATCAACCATCACTATTCGATGCTTTCCTTGTTGAGTATCCTAATTCTTTCATCTTTTGTATAGAATTCACGGTAAATTTTGATTTGGAAATGTTTGAAATAGTGCAGTTCACGACGAAGGATATGACCAATTCTTATACAGGTAACATTCTAAATTATTTGTCTAGAATCGATTTGTCCCACAACCAATTTATAGGGGAAATACCATCAGAATTGGGTGATTTAACAGATATTCGGGCACTAAACTTATCCCACAATTACTTGGAAGGATCTATTCCATCAAAACTCTCCATGTTGAAGAATATAGAGAGTTTGGACCTTTCAAACAATAGTCTCAGTGGTCAAATACCTTTTGAACTCACAAATTTGAACTTCTTGTCCAAGTTCAATGTATCATATAATAATTTGTCAGGTAGAACACCTGATAAAGGACAATTTGCAAATTTTGATAAGAGCAATTACGGAGGAAACCCTGGTCTTTGTGAACCATTGCTCCAAAGACATTGAGAAAGCATTATAAGTATAGTTGACCCAGCACATGGTGTTGGTGGTGAAGATAATGATAGTGCAGATTATGTGGTAGATTTCTTTTTGAGCTTTTCGGTGTCATTTGTGGTTGTCTTAGTGACCTTAGCTCTCACTCTTTATCTCAGCCCTCAGTATTGCAGAGCATGGTCTAATTTCATAGACACCAAGATTCTACTAGAGGTTCAAATCTTGTTCCAAGTGATTACAGCAATTGGTTAGATTTAATATTAGAAAAAGTTTGTGTTTGGTACTCTGTGTCTCCATTGATGAAAAGTTTGTGTTTTTCCTTTTGATGGTACTCTTTATGTCTCTGTTGATGAACAATCAGGTTGTATGCCGAACAAGCCTACTTTACATGTGTGCTCTTTTGCACGATTGTGGTTATTGCTACAATATGAATAGCTTTATTATGGAATAGTTTTAATAAATGTAATACAAGAATTTTCATGACTAGATCATGAGGATTTTTTTTTTTTTGGTTATTTGTATTAAGAATAGAAATTCAATGCACAATTATCTAATAAACAACGCATTAAGCAATATCTTGTACTTTTTTGAAAGATTTTTAATGGGATAAGTTCCTTCTTTCCTATTTTTCCCTTTGCATATTGATAGTGTCAACAAATGGTAATAGATGATTAAGTTCAAACTTCAAAATCGAGATAAATTTTGAACAAAATTTCTAGAGCAGGCTTTTATTGATAAGGAAAATCAATCAACAAGTACGAATAAAAACAAGAGTGTGAAAGCACTAAAGTAAGTAAACAACACAATGGATGAACAAAGATAATTATAGAGATAAATTAGCTAAATCAAAAGTTTGCGCAATAGCTTTGCACCAAGATTCCACCTTCTTCTTTCTCAATTCTTCATCTAAAAATGGAAGGAAAGTGGCAGCTTTTTTCATCTTCTCCCCACAAGAAAATATGTCATCTTTTGTCCAAACATTGACAACTAATCTAGTAGCATAGGCTACTCCAAGAGCAGTGGTATCTATGTTAGCCTGAAAAAAACAATAACAGAATCTCAAATTATGTGCTTTGCTTAACAACATGATCCCTAATTATTTCTTCAAGCATAAATCCCAGGTTTGTCAAAACCCACAAAATTAATTACTGGTCCTTAAGTAATTACAAATTAAATTTGCAGTAGTAGCAGACCGGTCGAGTCCCAAGGGAACCTAAGTATAGTTCCAAGCCTTGAACAATAAATTGTAAATAAATAAACACGGGGATTTTTTGAATATTAACTAAATTACGGAAATTATGAAAATTACTAAAAATAAATATTTAAAACAATAAAAATAGAAAATAACTAGAATTACTAGTTAACCAAGTTTCTAATCTAAGGGTCGATATCATTCAATTGCATCACTGATCACAGGTCACAAAAAAATAATTCTTGCAAATTCAAATATTTAACTCGAAATTTATTAGAATAGCCGTAATAAATTTCTATTTTCCTAAAATAATTGACCGAGCCCAGTACCCTAAATCAAAACTTATCATCAATTGATTGGGCACGATAGCGTTCCATATCAATTTAATGATAGCATTAAGAATTATGAAAACAGTTAAACCAAGACTAAAACACCAAGATAGCTGCAGTGAATTAATCTTGTCCCATTAATTCCCCTAAGCTAAGCATGCATATTTACAAACATAAACAATTTTAACTTAGTTGTTACTTGGTCTATTTATTCATGACAATTACGGATCATTGAACTTATGGATAGCAATAGAATAAATAATGAACAATTAATTTGTCAGATTAATTAATCATCAATTATTCATAAAATTAAATCAAGAATTAACAAGTATTTGAATAAAAAGCAAGAAAATAAATTAAGAACAAAACCTCACAGTGATTGCAATTGAAATCAATCCTTCCCTTGAATTAGAATAGAGAATTTAGCCACTCATAGTGGCATACATAGCTACTGGATTTTTTTTAATAATAAAACTAAAAGAAAGGAAAGAACAAAATAAACAAAATACGTAAATTCCAGAAAGATAAAAAGAAACCGTAGGCAGCTGTTTTGTTGAAGCAAACCCGGATGTAATTCAAGAAGAATGGCAGCTGGGAAATTTCTAACAACTTCTACAAAAGCTAAAGAAAAGAAAAAAAAAAACAAAGGTCGTGAAGGACTGGGAAAAGAAAAGAGAAAAAACACCCAAGCTAAACCGAAGAAAGAAAACTAGATGCTCTTGATGGACAAAGATGGCTGCTGCTTTTCTAGACTTCACATCGTCCTTTTCCTGTTGTAAACTCATGTTCGTTTCCCTTTGCTTCTTAATGACCGAAATTAATTTTGTCTTCTACTTCAATTGCACTTGTTTTGTTTTCTTTAACCACGAGTCCCTCTTTGTTTTTGTCTTCAAGTTGTAGTCAACTTCTTCTGCCTTCTTGCTGATTTTATTTTCTTTCTTGTGTAGAAAATTGCAGAGGATTTCTCTTGTACTACTTCTGCCCACACGAAACTATTTCATTATCTTGGGTTTGTTGAAATTTTCTCCAGCAAGCTGCACCTTTCTTGTCTCATTCTTGTGTTCAAATGCCAGCCATATTCTACTTCATTATTGCCTGATTCTTGTCTCTTTTTGCTTCTTAATTCAGCTCAACTTGTAGTAATCTTATTGTAGTTGGTTTATACTACTCTTCGGCTGTTTCTTTTCCAATTGTACTCAGCTGCCAACCGACTTCTCTTTCTTGATTGCAGTAGTCTTTCTTTGTCCTTCTACAACACGGTTTTATCTTCTTCAAATTGCAGCTGAAGAAATCTTCTTATTGTCTTCCAATTAGCAGCTGCTTTCTAGGAAATAACAAGGTGCGGTGTAGCTGAATTTTTGTTCTTGTGGCTGCAGAATTCTTTTGTTTCCCTTGTACGGTTGTATTCTTCTTGTAGCTTTCTAATTCTTCCTTCACATCTTTTCTTGTTGTGCAGCACGGCTTTTGTTTTCTTTCTTGCAACTGAAGGAGTCTTCTTCGTGTTTGGTTGTGCAGCTCGCTTCTTCTTTGTTTTGTTGTCTTTTGCTGAACAAAGTCTTCTAACTTGTGCACTGCTTGGTTTTTTTCTTTGCAGCTTTTTGACTTGCCCGAATTATTCTTTGTTGTATTTTGTCTTGTGTGGTGCTTCCCATAAACTTGAGAGTAATTGGTATCCAAGAAATAAAAAGTAATGGTCGGCTGTTCTTTTTCTTTCTCTATGGCCGAATTCAATTTCAATGCTTCTTGTTTTGTTTTGTCTTGTTGTGTGGCTGTTTCTTAATTCTTTTATTGCCAAATGAACTTCTATTTCCTTTTCCCAATTGAACTTTGACTTGTGCCGCATTTGGTTCCTTTCTTTGTCTTCTTTTTCTCCTGTTTTGTTTGGTTCCTTTTTTTTTCTTCTATTTCTTCTTGTATCAAATTTTCCTCCAATTCATCATTTTTCATGCCTAAAACAAAAAGTATATTAAAATCAAATAATTCCTCTTAAAATTCAAGTTAATATTAAGGAAATATTAACAAAAAATATGCACAATTTAAAGTCTATCAATAAACATGCAAGAATATAGAGCGAAGACATAGTAATGTCCACAAGGAACCATCATTCTTTTGTAAAATCATCAACCATTGAACTACTAGAAACTTGGTGTACAGATGTAGGGCTACTGCAGCATCTGGAAAACCAAAAAGAAAACTATAGAAAGGTTTTTCTGAAATACCTCCTAAAATACTGGAAGAGTCATGGACAAAATAGAAAAAAACTGCATATTAGTCTTTAAAATACATATGGGCCACGTATGCATTGGGCAAATCAAGAAACAAACTATCAAATTTGCATACATGTAAGGAACATAGCTAAATTTGCATTTCTCATAAGATTGTTTACTGTAGCAGCTCCGTCAACTCTTAATAAAAAGTCGCCACCCTCATTTTTTGATCTCCCCCTTCTCACCAGCACCTTTGTGCATTGAATCTAATACATCTTGTACTTGAAAACACATGCTTTCAAGAACAGCCCCAGAAATATAAGACTTTGATTGCGTGGGGAAAATGAAGTTTGACAAGAGGGAAAAGGCAGCGGCGCCAGGCTTCCTTTCAATTCATTGTGCATTGGTTTGCCTTTTCTTTGTTTGTTTGTTTGTTTGGAGTTTTCATGCATTGTATTTTATTTGTTTTACACATTGCTCTTTGGGGTTACCTTTGATCAGTTGGATGCTATTTGGTTTCAGACTTTGTTCTCACTTCATGGACGTTGCTTGCTTTGTTTCCTTCTCCGCTTTAATGAAAATTGGATGAATCACATTTATCCAAACATTTCCTCCATTTATATGTTTATGAAAAAAAAAGAATGTTTTCCCATTACGATTTATTTATTATCTTTCTAGTCAGTCTTTTGTAACTAAAGATTACATTACTCCAACCATTCTTCCCAAGTGGAAACTGTTTTTCTAAATTGGTGGTGTTTAAAATTTTAATACTTTTAATATTGTGATTATTCTATTCATCACGTTACATTTCTAACTTTTCAAAAAATATATATACTTTTAAAATATTTTCTTGTCCCAGAAAAATTCATTTTTTTTGGACTAAAATTTTTATAATATTCTTACTAATAATAATTATGTATAATTATAATTAAAAATTGGAATAAAAATATAAAATTATACATCTAATGATGTATTAAATATGTTGTATGTGATAATTTAAAAAGTATACATTCAATCCAAAGGGATTTTTTTTTTTTTTTGGGTGACAAAGGAGTATGATAAATGCAATACTTTCACTAACAAAAAAAAAAAAATTGGCAAGTGAAACCTTTTTATTTTGACATTTGTTTTTTCATTTTTTTTTGGGGAACAGTGAACGAAGGAAATGGTCCTTCTATAACTTCGAATGGCCCTATATGGAATAATCCTGAGCTGAGCGGATGAAGAAGAAAGGAAGGAAATACAGAATCAGAGAAGATTCAAGAAAAGAAGAAAGAGTGAGGAAAGAGTTTAGGAAGAAAACAAATTCCAGAAACAAGGGAGTTAATCCATTCCAAGCCTAAATTGATTACATCTCAGCTGTTGATTTATACACTAAGCAAAGCAGTTAATTATCCTGAAGCTAGTTAGTTGTAACTAACTCGGAATTTAGCCCTAACCGTCACTCAATTTGCAGAATTAATTCAATATTAATACTACTAATTGAAATGACCACGTTTTAGCTAGTTCCAATTCTACATATGAACCTTAATTGATTATTACATAAAAGATGCCGCTACATTTATTTCTTGGACGATGTCGTTTATTTACTGTTTCTTAACAAGCTCGTTTTATTCTATCATGGACAAGCTCGTTTTCTTCTCCTATGGAGCCACTAGGCCCACCAAGACAAGACTGGGCTTCGGTTTCATCAACACACTATATGCGTTCGTTTCGTGGTCTATAAGCCCAACCAAGTAACTCACAAAAACTTCATGTTTTTGCCTTATGAGTGATAATTTGTTGACCAAAGATGGGCCTGGGTTTAATGAAACCTTGAAAAATGGGTATTCACCAACTTTTGTGGAGAAACCCAATAAAAACCAACGTCCATCATAATACATTGGGGGGAAAAAATGATCCAATAGTACCGGGAAATAATTAGCATTTTTTTGGTATAAATAATTGCATACTAATCAAAAAAGGTAATTTATTGTTATATGAAAACAACCCAAAATTGTTGAGAAGTGGAAACAGTCAAACAACAGTGTTTTATGTGCTGCGAGTCTCCTTTTTAGCAAAGAAAGAAAATTTGAATTTGCTCACAAATTATATGCATTTCATAAACAATTAAAGGTTAAATTATACCTACTGTTTCTTGGAGCTTTATCATAGTTACTATTGAATTTTTTTGGACTTCTTCAGAGGTACTCTATTTGTTTTAAAAAAAAATTCACTTTTAATTTAATATAAATTTTTTAAATTACAAAATATAATACATTTAATATGTATTAAATGTATACTTTTATATTTTTTTTTACTTTTTAATTTGGTTTGAATATTTTTATTGTTAATAAGGATAATACAAGAATTCTAAACTAAAAATAACTTTTTTTTTGGAATGAATTTTATTTTATTTTATTTTTTGAAACAGAGAGGTGGCGAGTTGTTGAAGATTAGCTCTACCAAATATATCTATGTATATCCCATATTAATATATATCACATATTTGTGTGTATATCCCTTATGATTTGTATTTATCTAATTGCCTTATCTAGTATAGGGTTTGTAAACTTTAAATACACACTAGACATTGTACAATTTAATAGATCAATATACAAAGAATTATTCAAGAAACTCTTGGTTTTATTTTTGACATGGTATCAAAGCTTAGCGATCCGCTTCCAAATTTTAAAACCATCACTCACGAGTTTATTACTGTTTTTACTTTTTATTTTTTGATTTTCCAAACCCTAATTCTTACCCTTTGTTGCAAATACCATCGAATTGCCCTAAAAATTTAAAATTACCATATTCATCAAACAGCTTTGTCGTCTTCATCACCATGGTCGACATCATCACGCAACTTCCAGCGCCTTACACCGTTTGTTCTAGCAACTCGCGTGACCCCTACTGCATGCCTCCGCCACCGACCTTCGACGGCAAGATCGCTCCACCAAGCTCACCGTGAAGGAAATTGGCAAGTTTGGAGTGACCAGTGACGGTTTTCTTGGCTAGAAATAAGCCGGGTTTCCTCGATGGCGCCTCACTGGCCCTCCCGATGACAAGATCGCCGCGGAAAAAGTGGGATCGATTGCCATGCTTTACGCGAAAACGTGGATCGACACATTCTGCTGATCCATCCTCGAGTCATGGTATCTCGGTTTGCCCACCGTTGTTTCTATTTGGAACACGCCAGACACCTTCTGGACGAGTTATCGGGTCTTAGATTTTTGCACTCATTGCAAAAAGCCGTGCCATGTTCGTGAGCCTCGCTCCTTCTTGTGGGTTATCCTCCAAATTGGCCTCAAGCAGAGGTGGCTCTAAGAAAAACAAAATAGTACCGGGCCTCTAGCCCATAATGCTACCCTTACTAGCCCGCTTCCTCCTCCCGGATTTGGGCCTCTTCCTAATAATTTTGGATCATCCTCAATCCGTGGACTCCTATGGCACTAATCCATATACTAGTGCAGTATCTTGGGTTTAGCAACTCCTAGCCCGGCAATGTTTATGGCGGCCATCCTGGTCTTCACCTCACCACGGATCAACAACAAAACTTGTCACCCTTCTAAATCATATGGGAACCCTCGGACTCCACCGCTTAACTTTTCGTAATACTTTATCTTCTCAATCCATTCCATTCGCTTTTGGTTATCGATTCGGTGCTAGTGCATCACTTGCAATTTGTCCATTTTAGATTCCTTTCTCCCCGTCACACACCCATTTCCATTACACTACCCGATCAATCCACTAGTCCTCACACACATATTGGTCATTCTGACCATATCCTACTTTGCACCTCACACATGTCCTATATGCTCACACTTTAAACATAACTTGTTCTCTGTCCGTAAGCTTATTCGCGATAATCATTGTGTGGCAATTTTTTTCGATGAATTTTGTGTTTTTCAGGGGCCGTCAGATCGCTCGATCGGGCTCAGGTGAACGGGGATTATACTTTTTATGTTCTTCTATTCCGAATTATTTTCGTTCAGTTTTTCAAGGTTATTTAAATTCCTTAAAGAATACTTTGTGTATTCCAAAAACTTTTTCTAGTTGTAATTCAATTTTTTGCAATAATATTAATTATGACATTTGGCATCGTCGTCTTGGTCATTCTTCCTTAAAATCTTATCATGCACTTGGTCAATCAATTTCGTGTCCTCCATCTTTTTCATGTCCAATTTGCCCTCTAACCAAACAAACTCGCCAGTCTTTTCCTACACGGACCACTACAATAGCCTCTACATTTGAATTAGTCCACATGGACGTTTGGGGTCCACACCGGACCACCAATCATGATGGTTCATATTATTTTCTTACCATTGTAGATGACTTTTCCCGTACATAGACTTTCCTTTTACACTCAAAATCCCAAGTTTTTTCCAAAATTGAACATTTTGTGTCTATGGTGTTTACACAATTTGGTTTCATTGTCCGTATCCACTCGATAATGGGACCGAATTTTTCTCCATCAGTGTAAATCATTCCTTGCCAATCAAGGAATTCTTCATGAAAGCTCTTGCTTATACTCAACAAAATGAAGTTGTTGAATGCAAACATCGCCATTTATTGGATGTTGCACGAGCTCTTAATGTTTGAGCTCAAATCCCATCTCACTTTGGGGTGAATGCATCCTCACCGCAACCTATATCATTAACCGGTTTCTTCATCCATTCACGCCTCACTCCTTTGAACTCTTATTTCACACACCCATACTTGACCATCTTCGTGTTTTTGGGTGTAGTTGTTATGTTCACCACCTTAGGTGCACGTAACAAAATTTAGTCCACGTGCTATACCTTGCATTTTATAGGTTACCCTCATAATCGATGAGGGTTATCGACTATATGACCGTTTCGGGAAATTCTTTGTTAGTCAAGATGTAGTTTTTCAAGAAAATGTTTTTGTTTTCTACTCGTTCAGATTATCCCCTATCAAGTAGATTCAACATCTCCACCATGGTTGATGGCGCTATATCTACTCACCTATCGCCAACCCGACTTCTCCAACCGCTTCCTACCACTCTTGTGTTCGTCGCTTCCTCGTTTCATCTTCCGATGATGATCCTCCATCCTCGCCGACCTTGGCCACACATGATCCCACCTTAGCCGTCTCTTTTCCACGATCACGCTGCCCCTCTCGTCCCGCCTATCCGAGTAATGATTACATCTCTGCTCTACCTGCCATCCGTATCTTGTACCTATCTCTATCCCATCTCCAACTTCATTTCCATGTCAACGCTGTAAATCCCTCTTATCGCATTTTATTGCTTCCATCTCGGCTATTCAAGAACCAACCACTTTTCAAGAGGCCATTGCCAATCCTACTTCCATGAACTTCATGCTCTTGATAATCATGCAGGATGTCTTGTAAATGGGTTTACAAGGTGAAGTATCATGTCGATGCCTTCGAATTAAATTATTGCTTCATATCTTGTTTATATGTACTAACTTCGTTAACACTGATAAGTATTAAATTACTAACTAAGCATTAATTTAGATAATACTATCTTAGTTTTAAGTAATAACTAATAAGCACTAACTTAGCTAATGCCTAAATTATACATATAAGAAGTGTTATATATATATAAAAGATTATGGAGTTAATTAACTAAATGCTAGTGTTTTGAGCATTTGACCAATTGATTTGTATTACTATTACATATGATATGTATTTATATTAGTTTTACTTATATATTAGAATTGATTAAATATAATATAAGAATTGCAAAAATGAACATATTTATAATTTTGATAATTATATATTAAAATCGTAATAATAATATTAATATATTAAATCAGAAAAGAAAAAAAGAAATTTATTAAAAAATGTAAAAATTATTTAAAAATAAGATAAAATAATTGAAAAAAATAGAGAAAATAATATGTATAGAATTATTAATTGATCATGTTAATATAAAATGCTATATTAATTGACTAAATTTTGTATTAAAATATGAAGGGTGCAATTGAAAAAAATCAACAT
The DNA here is from genome assembly GCA_020080225.1 of Gynochthodes officinalis. Taxonomy (NCBI): domain Eukaryota; kingdom Viridiplantae; phylum Streptophyta; class Magnoliopsida; order Gentianales; family Rubiaceae; genus Gynochthodes; species Gynochthodes officinalis. The sequence continues at coordinate 329,919 of JAIQDA010000012.1, forward strand.
ATTTTGAGGAAATAAACGCAATTTAAAAAACATTTTACACCTAATACAAAAATACCATATTACATCTTTCAAACCCTAACCTCTTTCTTTCCCTTTTCCATTTTCCCCTTTCTTCCCATGTGCCGCCTCTCCTCCCCTCCTTTTGTTCGGTTGTCATCTTCCAACCTCAGAAACAAAAGACACGAACATTTCTACAAGTTGGAAGTTGCGGTATGTATCTATATCTGTTGCATTCAATCTTCAATTGTGGCATTCAATTTTGTACTTTACATTGTGAACGTTTCTAAAATAATGCTTGTTTGTTGGTATACATCCAAGATGTCTGGTCAATCTTCAAGATCGGATGCATTTCATGTTGGGAAATATAGATTGGTGCAGAAATAGGAAAGAGTCTCGACAAGCTAATGTTAGGCGATTTGTTCATGCGCTATTTTGGTATATTGTTTGGTTTGGTGGCACACACCCATCCTGCATTTGGTAGGGAAGTAAACTTTCTTGGAATTGAGGAGATGAAAAATTTGTGTTGATGATGAAATTATAGTAGTACTAGTTCTTGTTGTAAGATGATCTTCAAATATAATCAACGGTAAAGGAATTGTTGGAGAATGCATGGGTTAGCGTTGGACAACTTGCTATAAGTGAACAAGGAGCGGTTGTGAGATTGACTATCTTAGTTGTTCTTGTAAAGTTATTATTATTATTATTTTATTTTTCCAAATATGGTTTTCAACTGAGCGATTGCACTCTTTTCCATTTCTTTTTTCCTTTTGTGGTCTCTGGATTTTCAACTATTCTTATGAGTTTTTGTTGTTCTTTGTTGATGTTTTAATCTGAATAGAATCCTACATTTCTTTTTTCCTTTGAATGTTTATCTCAAATTTTACCTTTTAAGACCTTGCATATAACTTCATTACTGATTAAGTCATTTACTTCCGTTGTAATTACCAATTTTCCTATTATAAAAAGTCAAATATAGTGACCAAATTTTACCCCATATCAAAAGTTTCATTTAAGAGATTATCAAATAATAATAAAAAAAAGGGGACTCAACCCAAATTTATTTTTGATAGGAAGAATAAAGAGCCCAATTGATTATAAACGAATACATCAAATAAATGATCAAACTCCATGAAGAGAAGTTATACTAAAATTTATAATTTTTCTTGTTATTCCTCACACTTTGTCTTTTATGTTTATAGAGCTTTGATTTATTTATTATTCTTTTTTTAAAAAAAATTCTTTATTTATGATAAGTATTAGTACTGGTTTTGGTTTTAACTTTCATTCTCTGTTTTGTTATATTGGCTTAGCTTTATGTGGTTTGCTCTTGTCTTTTTGTTTTTGGTTCTATTGTATGACTATTGTTGCTTATCACCAACAATAATAAAAAAAAACCTTTAATTGGTTTTTTGCTACTCTCTGCCATGACATTGTTCTCCTTCTTTCTTCTAACACAAACTATCATAGTCTTGATTTCAATTCATATATGAAGTGTAATGGTGATATCTGAAGTTGTGAGTGTGCTTCTACCATTAGCTTGTGGTTTTGTCATTAGCAATAAACTTTTGTCAAGGTGGTTTTCAGATGAGGTTTCTTTACAAATTTGATTAGTCTTGAATTACTGCTTGTACAAGAATTAATGCTTCCTTGTTTCCTTCACTTGATTTTACATTATTTTGATTTTGCTTCCTTCATTTGTCATTTGTGCTTTTGGATTGCCTTTTCCTTGCAAAGTTTTGGTTTTTTGGAACCTAATGTCTATTGGTATTAGAGTTCTCAAGTACTAACACTTTCTTTTGTTGATTTTGCCAGAGACAGTGAGTTAGAGTTCTCAAGTACTAATATAAACAAAACAGAGTATTCCGCAGATTGATCAAGTATCTACACAACAGATTGATTATTCCAGCTAGTGAGAACTTTTATTGAGTTATAAGTTTAATATTTTGAACTATCTATTTGGTGTTTTATAATATGTTGAACATTGAGTTATAAGTTTGTATATTTTTTTTTGTTCTGTTATAAACACTTGAACAATTTATGTATGTCATTGAGTTGCTTGTTTTCAGATTTTTTGACCATTTATTAAGTTGTTTCACTGGTTTGGGTTTCGGGTTTCGGGTTCCGGGTTCGGGGGTTCGAGTTTCGGGGATTTGGGGTTCGGGGTTCGGGTACCCGTGGGGAACCCGAAACCCGATCGGGGGCGGGTATGGGTATTGAAGGTAAAACCCGATCGGGTTCGGGGTCGGGTTCGGGGATGTCTTAAAATTTTGGGTTCGGGGATGGGTATAGCAAACCCGACCCCGAATCCGAAAATTGCCATTCCTAGACCAATGGTGCAAGTGCATTTAATTTTGCTGTCATGAGAGTCTAGTCTTCTCTGAATCATACATGACTTAAGAGTCTTCTTGCTAGCAGTTGTGAAAACAGGCAGCCATGTTAAGTTTATCTCTTTCCACAAAACTGAGATATTCATTTTGCCATTTCGGATTGTGAACAAATTATACTGAAATATGATTTTTCATCCCAATTATAATGCATTTGTTAATGGTGTGTCACATTTCATAGCTACTTTATTTTATTTAAATTATAAATAAAATAACTTATTTTGACGTATTTTATATTTGTTGTTTAGTTTTTAGGGAAATTTACAAATACGACACCTTTGACCATTGATTTTACAAAAATAATACCCTCCTTTTTTTCTTTTGTGTTATAGCACTTTCATAAAAAAAATGACTACAACACCCTTCTCTTTTATTATAGAACACAGATTCTAGCACCTCTGTTCCTTTGCTACTCTTCACTTCAACGTTTTAGAGCCTGTTTGGTCGATTGCTCAGTTATAGACTACTCTTCACTTCAAGGATTTAGAGCCCTATCACGCAAAGTATAGCACTTCTGTTGTCACGCACAATCGGACCCTAACAAAGTTTGTTCTCTCACATGCCATTGTTCTCACTGCAAGCAATTGCATTTGAAATCGTCTACAATTCCAGATTAGTTTGATTTATTACCTTTTTTAACTGGGTTTGTGAATCGTACTGATAAAATGGTCGAGCAATAGGTCCATCACTAGGTCAAGCAACATGTTGCGCACGTAGTTGGGTCAAGCATTAAGTTTAGCATTAGGTCAAGTAATATGGGAAGTTGAGTATTTAGTCGATATTTTGGTTGAGTACTCTGATAGGGCTAGATAAAGCGTCCAGTAGTATAATAGGTCAAGTTTAAGGTTGAGCAATGGGTCGAGCATTGTGGCTGGAATGAATTTCTCATTTATTTACAGCCCTACCACGATCTTGCTACTTGTTTATGGCCTAATTTTTAAAATGTTCTTTTATTTGATGTAAAATCATTGTTTATTGATTATTTTGGTTTTCAATGTAGGGATGTCACGCGGCATTACGTGGTATGTATATGTTTTTTATGACGGAAAATGGAACGTTGATCCCAGTACAAATGAATGAAGCTTCATTAATTACAAGAGGGTCGAAACTCTTTTGTTGAAAGAAGACACAAGCTTCAAGGAACTAGTCAATCTCATCATTTCTGTTATGCAATTAGATATGGAGATCGAAGACAGAATGGTCCTCGAATATGTACCCAAATACTTGTCAGAAATATCCCCTCTCCACATCAAGACTGATTACTATGTCAAATGCTTTTTGAATGAGATTATTAGACGGTCCAAAGATGGAAGGATTCTAATATGTGTTACCCTTCGAGTTGAGACCAAAGCATCGGGTGTTGAAAATAGTATTAGCAATTCACCAATAAAGCGATTGGGTGGCGACAGTTCGTTATAGACTAATGATACTTTTCTTCCAAACAATTTCGTCGGACCAATTTTTGAAGAGGCAGTTGATAATTATGGACTTAGGATTGATGTAAATACTCTGGTTGAGAAAATCATAGTTGTGAAAGATGTAAATACTGCTTCCAAACAATTGGAGACAAATGTGCCTGTCAATCCAGTTCAAACCCATGCCCGAGCAATCCCCCAATGCCAAACGCTGACAAGGTCATCGCATGCTAACAGTGGGACTTCTTCTGACAAATTAGCCGTCATCATCGATGTTGCGGTAAATGATGTTTTCGAAATGAGGGAGCAATTACAAATGAGAATGAGTATGCTAGCTGTGAAATATTTCTACGAGTGAAAGGTGGTCAGAGCAAGTCACAAGTACTGGTACATACGATGCAAACATAGCAATTGCGGGTAGAAACTAAATGCATCTTCAATTGGGAATTCGAGTGCTTGGAAGGTCAATAAATTTGAAAACACCCATACATGTCAGTTATTGCTTGTGCATTGTGATAATCGTCAGGCAAATAGTAAAGTAATAGGATCATGGATCAAATGTAAGTACCAGGAAATTTTTTGCCCGTATAAACCCGCCGAAATCATGGCAGATATTTGTCAAAAGTTGGGTATGAATATACCATACCAGAAGGCTTGGAGATCAAAGGAATCAGCACTCGACGAAATGAGAGATGGATTTAAGGATTCATATAGAATACTACCAACTTATTTGCATATGTTGAGGGCATGTAATCCGGGTACGTTTGCTGATCTCGATATAGAAGAAGATAATAGTTTCAAATATGTTTTTTTGGCAATGGAAGCATCGCTTTATAGATTTCGGAACTGTATGCGACCAGTTCTTACTATTGATGCCTGCTTCCTATTGATGCCTGCTTCCTGAAGGGAAAATACCCTGGGTCATTGCTTGTTGCCACTTGTATAAACGACAACAACCAAGTGTACCCCATCGGCTGGGGATTGGTGGATTCAGATAGGCATAGCGCAAAGGTATCGCACGTGTTTTCCCCAACTCCTTCCACAGAGTGTGTATCTATCATCTGAGCAATAACTTGCGAGAAATGTTCAAACACAAAGAGGTGCTCCCTATATACTTTAAGGCTGTAAAGACTTACACTCTTGCCGAATTCAATGAGATGTGGAGAATTCTTTCCTTACAAAATTCCTGCGTTTACGAGTATTTAACAGAGGTCGGTATTGAATGGTGGTCAAGAGCACATTCTGAAGGGAGACGATGCACTATGATGATCACTAACATTGCAGAATGTCTTAACGTATTGTTGATGAATGCATGGGAATTACCAATTCATTGTTTGGTCGAGTACATTCGGAGTACGCTACAGAGATAGTATTATGAAAGGCGTACAACAGCGTTCGAAATAAAAACACATACAGCTCCTTACATTGAGAATGAGCTTGCATCTAGGATGCGAGCGGCACAATCTCCTGTCGTTGAATCTATCAATATACACCAGTGGTATGTACGAGACATAGCAAATCGTACTTATATAGTCGATCGATTTGCTTTAAAGAATGTGCACGTGTCGAGTGCTTGAAATTGATCAACTCCCATGTGTTCATGCGTTGACAGCAGCCCGTCGCAGGCAAAGTGACCATTATTCTTTATGCTCACCATTTTATTTAACCGAAGCACTCATATCCGCTTATGCAGAGCCCATTATCCCGGTTGGTGAACCTCAAGATTGGCTTGTGCCTGAAGAAATTCTGTCTATTCAATTAGTTTCTCCTAAACCAAAGTCTAAGAGTGGTAGACGCAAGAAACAAAGAATCCCTTCAACAAGTGAGGAGAGAGTTGCAAAGAAATGTGGTCGATGTGGAGGGAGTGGTCATAACCGTAAAACTTACTCTAATCCATTCGTGTGTATGTCGGAAAAATGAATATCTTCTGTACATTATATATACACTTCGGGCAGAATCTTATACATTGTAAACATTTGGTATTTGGTGTGATTTCAACATTTAATTTATGCCATTTTTTCAATTATTATTTTTGTTGAAGGTTGCAACAATAAGTTGGTTTTTATTTTTCAAACTCCACCCTCTGATTGCCCTTTAACTCAATCACAATTTAGTCAAGCAGAATTATCAGAAGTTATGTTCCATGCACGACCATGTAATCGACTAAACACTCGACCTAATAAAAAATCGATGAGAATCACTAAATTATGCTCGACCATATGATCGACCTTTAACTCGACCAAAGTTTTTTGAAGCACAATTATCAGAAATTCCGTTTCCTGCTCGATTGTTTAATCGAAGAAACACTCGACGAAATAAAAGCTCGACTTCAATTATAAGATTCCGCTTGACCTTGTGATCGATCTTAAACTCGACCAAAATGTATTGAAGTAGAATTATTGGAATTTCTGGACCATGCTCAACTATCTGACCGACTAACAACTCGAAAAAATAAAAGCCCGACTTGCATTATTAAATTATGCCCGACTATGTGATTGACCCCAAACTTGACTAAATTGTATTGAGCAGAATTATTGAAATTTCTGTTTCCTGCGTGGCAGTTTGATTAACGTGTTACTCGACTAAATAAAAGCTCGACTAAATTATTGTATCTCGCTCGATTATGTGATCGACTTGAAACTCGACTAAAATGTATTGAAGCTAATTATTGTTATTTTTGTTTCCTACTTGATTGTTTGATCGACTAATAACTCGACTAAATAAAAGCTCGACTTGCTTTATTAGATTATGCTCGACTATTTGATCGAATATAAACTTGACCAAAAATGTACTTCTAAATGTACCATAAACTAAATGTTTCGTTACATAGATCATAAACTGAATAGAATTAAACTGTACTTTCATACAAGTTTCATAAACTAAATGTACAATTACATAGATCAATATTTGTACAATTTGATAGTTCACTTCAATAAATGTATTTACAAGGCTCAACTATGAGTGGACTAACCTACATACATATAAATGTGCAGCACCCCGAAAAATTTGTATTTACAATTACAATTCTTCTGCACAACACAACTCTACTTTTTACGTTTTTTTTTGGTTGCTTTCCTTTTCTTTGGTCCTCTTGTCTTGCATGAACGAATAATGCGGTAGCTATCTCGGTACGTGCATTCATTACAAACTTACGATTAGGATTAAACGTCTCTAGCGGGACCCCGTGAATCAGGAATTCAGCCCATTTCAAGACAAATATACCACAGGCTTCGCCGCTAAAAGAAACAATGCGCGTTTGTTGTTAGTTATAAAAAAATTTCAAACAATGAAGTACCACAAGCATTGTAAAGGTACAGGAATTACTAACCTTGCTTCTTGACGTGGCAAACCCTTCTCAATGACGACTTGCCAAGTATCCATGCTTAGAAGTGCACATGCCTTGAGTATTTTCGGCATGGTTCGCACAAGATGCTCCAATTTTGGCCCCATCCCTTTTTGGTCTAATGAGTTATACACGTGGAACGTGTGTTGATAGATATCCATCCTTACAAATATCTAGTGATTCCCATCTACATGGATCGGAAACAAAAATTGGTCCACTGTCCGACAGTCAATCTTATATGGAAATGAACCAACAAATTTTTTCATGGCTAAATCTTCGTGCGTGGGACCCTACTAGGCCGTGTATAATGTTTTCATTCCAATCTGTGCCCACAAGTAAACACGCCAATATTTCAATTCAACTATACCAGCTAGTAATAAAAATAAGGAATAGGACAAATAACTTACATCAAAATGCGTTTCCATAATAGAAACATATTTGCGGCCCATTATTAGGATCCTTTTCTGAAGCATGGATGTGTACAAGTCCAAATGCTAAAAAAACCCGAACTGCGTGGATTAGGACAACTATATTTTCACTGCCTAATAGATGAATGGAAAAACAAGAAAGTATTACCTTATTGGAAAGCCACTCATTTTTAAGAAGAACCTATTTCAGCAAATCCGAATCAAAGTCAAAAATAGGAATCCACAAGAACTGGTGCTTGGTCGGCTTCAACCACTTTAGCATGTCTTGAATATCTTCCGGCATTGGTTGAAAATCCTGGAAATTGAATCGCGCCGAAACCAATAATAAGGGGTAGTGGATGTTGGGGAGTGGTGATAACTCTATTTTATATAGGGTTTTCTTATTAATTTTGGTTAGAAATTGGCTTGTGTTTTAATTTGTTTTTACATATTTTGGCCAAATTATCCTTTGATTTTATGATTTCTGAGTTTTCTAATATTTTTAGAACTTTTTGAGCTTAATCTTGAATTTTTCTTCTAATTTGAGAACAAAGGATTAACCAATTATTTTGTTACTTTATAGCCAAGAGAGTTTATCAAAGCTTGACCAATTTACTTCAACAAAAAAGAGAAAGAAGACTCTTTTGGCTGCAACAAAGAAACCAAGAGCCGAGCTGAAAAACCAAAAAGAAAGCAGCCACACAATTGGAAGAACAAAAGGAGACTTCAGCTACAAGGCAGCTACAAAAAAGGAAATACAAGTCAATTGTAATTAAGAAAGAACAAAATCAGCTGCAACCAGGAAGAAGACAAAAGCATTCTTCAGTAAATTTAGGAAACAGAAACCGTGTTGCACAAGGACAAGAAAAGAGCAAGATCACTACAATTAGGAAATAGAAGACAACTGCAAGACAAAGGAATCGGGAAAGAAAAAAGAAGAAAACCAAGAACAAGGAAACAAAACAAAGCTGAGTACAAATTAGGAAACATGAAAGCCGCGTAGCACATAGAGGGAAAGAAGGAACTAGAAACCGAAAACAACAAGAAGAAACTGAGCTACAGAGGAATTTGGAAACAAGGGAGGAAAAAGGAAAAGGCTTCTTCAGCTGGGCTGCAAATTGGAAACAACATACGACTGGAATTTGGAAACAAGAAAGAAGAAGCTGATTACAATTTGAAGATGGATTTAGAGATTAGGAAATCAGCTTCTCTATATAAACAACACAACCGAGGGGGGAGAGGAGACATCCAGTTGTTTATTCTTTTCTTCCTTTAGTTTAGATTTAGTTTAGGAGCACTTCATTCTTTTCTTCTTTTTCTCTAGCTTTAGTTTAGATTTAGTAGAATTTTCTTTTCTTTTTCTTTCTGTTTTCTTTAGTTTGGAAGCACGGTCTTTGTTCTCTATTCTTAGAAATTTTAGTAGCTTTGTCTCGTTTTTTTTTCAGAAATTTCAGTCGGTTTTCTTATTTCTTCTTCCTGTCCTTCCCGCTTTTCTTCCTGTCTTTCTTCTTGATTTTCTGCTTTCGGGTTTCTTCAGCAATTATAGTAGCTGCTCACGGTTTTTCTTACCAGAATTTCAGCCATCCTCTTGTTTCTTCTTCATTCTTTTCCCGTCAATTCTTCACTGTTTTGTTCTTGTTGTTTTCAGTAGTTTGTGATAGAAGCTTAGCCGCCAAGCTTGACTTGAGTTGAAAGCAGCAAATTGTTTTTTGTTCTCTTTGGAAGCTACGGGTGCAATACAACAAGGAAATAGAATTTTGTTTGTTTGACTTCTAAGTCCTTGGTTTTTGTCTTTTCTTACTTTAATTAGTTAGTTTAGCAAATTTAGTTTTCTTTTTCTTGTCTTTAATTTTAGTAATTTAATTTCTTGTGTTTTGTTATGAACTTTTAGTTGTGGTTTATTTTCAAGTATTAACTATTTTATAGTTTTTGTTTATTTATTGAATAATAGTTAGTTTAATTTTCAGAATTTGTTTTAATTTCAATTATGTCTACTTTTTTTTTTTGTTGTTAGTCTAAATTTCATTATGTTCTAATTTCTTTTGTTAGAGATTAGATGGATCTTAATCATGAATAATTAATTCTTAAGACTTGTTCATGCAACCTATATTTCAATTATGAGTTTAATATCATGTTCTTAATGCTTTTAGGTAATTGATCACCACCTAATTGATTTTTGATGCTTGTTTGATACCGTGTGGAGATAACATGCATGTGCTCATGTGATAGTAAACCGTGAATTCAATTTAGACCGTAATAATCTAGGTTGTTCATGTGGCTTCGGTAGTAAAACTAAGTTGTGGCTACTTAGATTGAATCTGGGAATTTCCATAGTTCCTAATGCATTTAAAAATCTAAATTCACCTAGACCAAGTGTGAGTTGATTTTAATCTAAATAGGGTTATTAGACCGATGTTGGCTATTAATTTACATTAGGAAAATTTCACCATCATAATTTGGAATTTAATTTAATTGCATGAAAAGTCAAGAGAGTTAATTAGGATTGATTAAGTGAAATCGAAATCTCTAACATCTTATTTGTTGCTTTTATCAATTGTTATTAATTTTTCCTTCTTTAGTTTAATTTACCATAAAACAATTTAATTGGCCAGCTTGTTGTTGAATTAATCATATTGGTAAGTAATTGGTTAGTTTTAAACAATTCTCGTGGGAACGATACTCTACTCACCATTTTATTACTTGGTGATATTGTACGCTTGCAATTCACCGAACAAGTTTTTGGCGCCGTTGTCGGGGATTGAATTTACTAATTTTTTCCAATTGCTATTGATATTGATTGATTCTTGGTAGAGACTAGCCATTTAGTTTTTATTTCTTTTTCTTGGATTCTTGTCAAAGGAATTCAAAAGTTGCATGAATTTGAGAAGTTGGAAAGGAGAATTGGAAGAATTTGATCCTGAACCCGAAAGAACAATTCTAAGAGGATTAAAAGAGCAAGAGTTAGTCATTGACACAAATCCAATGGCGGCCGAAGAAGAACATCTCCCAATTCAACCTCAAAGGAGAACTTTGATGGACTATTCCGCTCCAACGGTTCAAAATTCCACTTCAAGCATCAGAAGGCCAGCAATTCAAGCCAACAATTTTGAGCTCAAGCTGTCCTTGATCCAAATGCTTCAAAATGCTGTTCAATTTAGTGGCTTGCCGAATGAAGATCCTAACCTCCACATTGAAGCTTTTCTTGAAATTTGTGATACCATTAAATATAATGGAGTTCACAATGATGCTATTAGACTTAGGCTATTTCCATTCTCTTTACGTGATAAAGCTAAGGCATGGTTATCTTTTCTTCTTACAGGCTCTATCATCACTTGGGAGGATATGGCGCAAAAGTTCTTAAGCCAGTATTTTCCCCCTGCCAAGTCAGCAAAAATGAGGAATGATATCACCACATTCATACAAAATGATGAAGAATCCCTATATGAGGCATGGGAAAGGTTTAAGGAGCTGCTAAGGAGATGTCCACACCACGGTATTCCAATTTGGATGCAAGTGCAAACGTTCTATAATGGAATTGGTCCAAATATGAGAAGTACTATAGATGCCACAGCTGGTGGTACATTGAATAATAAAACACCTGATGAAGCTTTTGAGTTGATTGATCAAATGGCGTCTAATAGCTATCAATGGCCAACTGAAAGATTCAATGCCAGGAAATCTAGTGGAATGCATGAGATTGATGTTAATACTGCCATTGCTGCTCAATTTGCCGCTTTGAAGAGAAAGATAGATTCGGTTTTGAAGATAAAGGAGACAACTTGCGACTTCTGTGGTGGAAGACATAAGTCAACTGCTTGTCAGGTAAATCATAATTCTTATATTACCGAAGATGCTAATTTTGTTTCTAATTTCAACAGGGGACCTCAAAATAATCCTTACTCAAATACATACAACCCTGGATGAAGGAATCACCTTAATCTTTCTTGGAGAGGGCAAAATCAGCAACCGATAAACCCACCTAGACTAGCATTCCCACCACCAGTGGAGAAGCCGAATAATAACCTTGAAGAAATAGTGGCAAAGCTAGTTCAATCAAATCAAGAAGTGGTGAATCGCTTGGAAAGTCGCATGAACATTCAAGATGCAAAAATTCGACATATGGAGGCAAGCATTCAAAATGTGGAAAAGCAAGTTGGTCAAATTGCTAGCCAATTGTCTAAGAGACCATATGGTGGCCTTCCAAGCAACACTGTGACGAATCCAGTCGAGAATGCAAATGCTATCATCTTACGAAGCGGAAAAGAGCTTAAAAATGCAGAAAAAGGCAAAAAAGAAAAAAAGGAGTCCAAAGCCGAATTGAAGGATGAAGCCAAACCAAAAGAAGAATCACCTCAAAGAAAGCTATTTCCCGACAATCCTAAGCCATATGTGCCTCCTATTCCTTTTCCGGAGCGACTTATGCAGCATAAAATAGATAAGCAATTCTCCAAATTTCTTGATGTGTTTAAAAAATTGCACATTAACATTCCTTTTGCAGATGCATTAGCTCAAATGCCGAGCTATGCAAAGTTCTTAAAGGAAATCTTGGCAAACAAGAGGAAGTTGGAGGATTATGAGACAGTCAACCTCACTGAAGAATGCTCTGCTATTTTGCAAAACAAGCTACCACCGAAGCTTAAAGATTCAGGGAGTTTTTCGATTCCTTGCACAATTGATGATTCTTATTTTGATACAGCTTTATGCGACCTTGGTGCTAGTATTAATTTGATGCCTTATTCTGTTTTTAAGAAACTTGGATTGGGAGAAGTCAAAGGCACCACTGTTTCTCTTCAGTTAGCAGATCGATCTATAAAATATCCAAGAGCTGTGGTGGAGGATGTGTTGATCAAAGTGGACAAGTTTATTTTTCCTGCAGACTTTATTGTGTTAGAAGTAGAGGAAGACTTTGAAGTACCGATTATTTTAGGCCGACCATTCCTAGCCACTGGAAGAGCTCTAATTGATGTCCAACAAGGAAAATTAATTCTTAGAGTTCAAAATGAGCAAGTCACCTTCAATGTGTTCAAAGCAATGAAATTTCCTTCTGATCGAAGTGATTGCTTGCAAATTGAAGTGGTGGACGAAATTGTCAAAAATTTTGCATTCAATGCCATAACTGTTGACCCATTTGAGAAGTGTATGGTTCAGTCATTGAGGAAGGAGCAATACAAGCCGGTCATCCAACCACAATGGAGGCTTAATCCACATTTAGAAGTGATTGAGAATGCAATGGTGGCTTCTGCAAAATCAATGAAGAACATGCAGATGTGGTCCAAGCAATTGGTAAAAATTTAATTATTTGAGTGATAGAGGACATCCAGCATAACGACGTTAAACAATTGCGCTACTTGGGAGACAACCCAAGTTATTTTACCTTTATTGCTTCTATTTTGTTTTTATTATTATTATTATTATTATTATTCTTATTTTTGTCTTATTTTAAAAAAGAAAAAAAAATTTACTATGTGAAATTTTGCTTCCCATTTTTGCTGTACCAGTCAGAAGAAGAATTCGGTTCAAGGCTTTCCCTTGGGATTTTGTGCTGAAATTTTACAGGACGGTAGAAGATTTCCCCAGGTTCATGTCCACCAAATTTCAGAATTTTGGAGCTATTTTGGTACCTGAACGAAATTCATCTTCAACAGCTGTTCAAAACAGGGCAGTTTCCTAATCTTTTGTTTTTCTTATGTTCTCTTTTAGTTGCTATATTTCTGCTTGCTCCTTGTTGAATTGAGGACAATGCTCAATTTTAAGTTGGGGGTGGGATACATGAAATTTTGTGTTGGATTTCTGTCAAATTTTTGCAAGATTTCAATTTTATTGGGTTAAAAAGAAAAGTCCTTCCAAGTTTTCAATTTGATTGATATCTTCTTTGAAATTTCTAACTCTTTTGATACTCATTTAGAATAATTTTGAGTTATAAGCATTAGTTATTTGGGTTGGAATGTATGAATGAGACAAGTATGATTAGTTTTTGTTTTGAAAATTTTAAAGCATCTTGTTGATTTTAATGATTGAATTGAATGAGAATGTGCAAGATTTGATATACATTGAACCCATTGTGAGTATTTGAGCCTAAGAGCAATTTCTTTTTCTTTGCTCACATGTTTCTTTGATTGAGTGTTGTCAAATATGGTATGTTCATTCTAGAACTTGCTTTGTTATGCATGTTGAGATCACATTATGGATTCATACTTTGAAATTATAAGGGCACTTAGGATTAACCATTTTTAACTTTCTAAAAAGCTTAACCATTACATATATCCCTAGTCAACCAATTTTGAGCTTTAACCTTTCTTTGTTATAATACCACATTCTTTAGCCTTAAACCGTTGTTTTTGTTTACCACCGTTGAACTCTTTATCAAGAGTATGTAGGAATGAATTGCATGAGAGAAATTTCTATTGATTCCAAAGAAAAGAACCACTGGAAAAAAAAAAAGAAGAAACAAAATGAGAGCTGTGAAGGAAAAAAAAAGAAGAGAAAAAAAAAACAAAAAGAAGTGAACAATATTCCCTACGAAGATTGGACAAAGTTAATGTTCTTCACTGTGTACAAGATGGTCCAATTATATGATGAAATTGTACAAAGGGGATACATGTTATTTGGAATAAAAAAGTGGTTCTAATATGCTTTTTAGTCATGCAAGGAAGTTTCTACATAACTTGATTTGTGAAAACCTAAATTTCCCTATCTTTCTACCTACCCTTACCTAAGCCCCGTTACAACCTTTCTAAAGACCCTTTGATTATTGCATGGATTCATATTTATTGGTGGTGGAGATGTGATATATAAGCAAGCCTATGGTAATGACATGCTATGTTTGACTTGAGTGCTGAATGAAACCCCTAAACACTTTGAGTGATTAGAGTACAACCTATGAGAGGTTATTAAATCTTGTGCATTTGATTTCGACGAAATTGTTGGAATTAATGAGATGTGTATTTTGTTAAAGAAAAGGGGCTGCGAATACTTGTTCTTTGGATTATTATTCCAATCTGGATCTCTAATGTGTAATGACTTTGAATTATTTATGGATGGGTTAGAAAGGGTATGGAATGAAAAGAAATATGTTGTTCTAGTGCAAGCTTGAGGACAAGCTTTGATCTAAGTTGGGGGTAATTTGATAACTCTATTTTATATAGGGTTTTCTTATTAGTTTTGGTTAGAAATTGGCTTGTGTTTTAATTTGTTTTTACATATTTTGGCCAAATTATCTTTTGATTTTATGATTTCTGAGTTTTCTAATATTTTTAGAACTTTTTGAGCTTAATCTTGAATTTTTCTTCTAATTTGAGAACAAAGGAATAACCAATTATTTTGTTACTTTATAGCCAAGAGAGTTTATCAAAGCTTGACCAATTTACTTCAACAAAAAAGAGAAAGATAACTCTTTTGGCTGCAACAAAGAAACCAAGAGCCGAGCTGAAAAACCAAAAAGAAAGCAGCCGCACAATTGGAAGAACAAAAGGAGACTTCAGCTACAAGGCGGCTACAAAAAAGGAAATACAAGTCAATTGTAATTAAGAAAGAACAAAATCAGCTGCAACCAGGAAGAAGACAAAATCATTCTTCAGTAAATTTAGGAAACAGAAACCGTGCTGCACAAGGACAAGAAAAGAGCAAGATCACTACAATTAGGAAATAGAAGACAACTGCAAGACAAAGGAATCGGGAAAGAAAAAAAGAAGAAAACCAAGAACAAGGAAACAAAACAAAGCTGAGTACAAATTAGGAAACATGAAAGCCGAGTAGCACATAGAGGGAAAGAAGGAACTAGAAACCGAAAACAACAAGAAGAAACTGAGTTGCAGAGGAATTTGGAAACAAGGGAGGAAAAAGGAAAAGACTTCTTCAGCTGGGCTGCAAATTGGAAACAACATATGACTAGAATTTGGTAACAAGAAAGAAGAAGCTGATTACAATTTGAAGATGGATTTGGAGATTAGGAAATCAGCTTCTCTATATAAACAACACAACCGAGGGGGGAGAGGAGACATCCTGTCGTTTATTCTTTTCCTCCTTTAGTTTAGATTTAGTTTAGGAGCACTTCATTCTTTTCTTCTTTTTCTCTAGCTTTAGTTTAGATTTAGTAGAATTTTCTTTTCTTTTTCTTTCTGTTTTCTTTAGTTTGGAAGCACAGTCTTTGTTCTCTTTTCTTAGAAATTTCAGTAGCTTTGTCACGGTTTTTTTTTTCAGAAATTTCAGTCGGTTTTCTTGTTTCTTCTTCCTGTCCTTCCCGCTTTTCTTCCTGTCTTTCTTCTTGATTTTCTGCTCTCGGGTTTCTTCAGCAATTCTAGTAGCTGCTCTCGGTTTTTCTTAGCAAAATTTCAGCCATCCTCTTGTTTCTTCTTCATTCTTTTCCCGTCAATTCTTCACTGTTTTGTTCTTGTTGTTTTCAGTAGTTTGTGATAGAAGCTCAGCCGCCAAGCTTGACTTGAGTTGAAAGCAGCAAATTGTTTTTTGTTCTCTTTGGAAGCTACGGGTGCAATACAACAAGGAAACAGAATTTTGTTTGTTTGACTTCTAAGTCCTTGGTTTTGTCTTTTCTTACTTTAATTAGTTAGTTTACCAAATTTAGTTTTCTTTTTCTTGTCTTTAATTTTAGTAATTTAATTTCTTGTGTTTTGTTATGAACTTTTAGTTGTGGTTTATTTTCAAGTATTAACTATTTTATACTTTTTTTTTATTTATTGAATAATAGTTAGTTTAATTTTCAGAATTTGTTTTAATTTCAATTATGTCTACTTTTTTTTTTTTGTTGTTAGTCTAAATTTCATTATGTTCTAATTTCTTTTGTTAGAGATTAGATGGATCTTAATCATGAATAATTAATTCTTAAGACTTGTTCATGCAACCTATATTTCAATTATGAGTTTAATATCATGTTCTTAATGCTTTTAGGTAATTGATCACCACCTAATTGATTTTTGATGCTTGTTTGATACCGTGTGGAGATAACATGCATGTGCTCATGTGATATTAAACCGTGAATTCAATTTAGACCGTAATAATCTAGGTTGTTCATGTGGCTTCGGTAGTAAAACTAAGTTGTGGCTACTTAGATTGAATCTGGGAATTTCCATAGTTCCTAATGCATTTAAAAATCTAAATTCACCTAGACCAAGTGTGAGTTGATTTTAATCTAAATAGGGTTATTAGACCGATGTCGGCTCTTAATTTACATTAGGAAAATTTCACCATCATAATTTGGAATTTAATTTAATTGCATGACAAGTCAAGAGAGTTAATTAGGATTGATTAAGTGAAATCGAAATCTCTAACATCTTATTTGTTGCTTTTATCAATTGTTATTAATTTTTCCTTCTTTAGTTTAATTTACCGTAAAACAATTTAATTGGCTAGCTTGTTGTTGAATTAATCATATTGGTAAGTAATTGGTTAGTTTTAAACAATTCTCGTGGGAACGATACTCTACTCACCACTTTATTACTTGTTGATATTGTACGCTTGCAATTCACCGAACAAGTGGGATATTCAATGCTAAGAACGGGTCCTGAGTTGATACTAGTGGAAACATCCTTTTCACCAACTCCACGATCCTTATTGCATTTGTCCTTAATCGGGGTTGGGGGAGGAGTCTCGATTTCAACTATGATGGGAACGGATGGAGTCTTGTGTTCTGCGGTAGGTGGATGAACAAGTACCAACGCTTTCAAATCAAACTCATCCTTCTTTGAAGTTGCCTCACTATCACCTTTTTCTTCTTTCTCCACCATCACTTGCTCGAGAGTATGAGTCAGATGTTCGACGGTTGCGGTTAGCCGGTTAACCGTAGATTCCAATTCTGCTATTCAAGCCTCCGACCTTTCATGCCGTTCAATCATTTGACTCACCGAAGGCCGCCATGCTTCTCGTGCCTCTTTGGGAGAATGCACGTCTTCTTCTTCTTTTTTTTTCCTCATCAAACTCCAAATCATTAGCGGCCTCTCCTATTTCTTCTCCATCCCAACTCAAAAAATTCACAGCTTCTTCCGGAGTTGGAGTTATCGGTGTGACTTTAACTCTATGCAGCACATTGAATGCGGAAAGTCATGATATAACAATATTTAAAACTCAGACATATGAGGAAATTATTTTCTCTAATTATCAACTCATACCTCTTCGCTAAGTAGTTTTTTGGACCATACTGCATTTTTTTCTTGGACAGATTGGTGGCTCTTCACCGCCTTCCACCTGAACATCCTTGCCCTACATCTAGAGGTTTCGACCTTTTGCGCTAAAGAGAATCGATCAAAATGTGACATCAATTCATATGTGAACACTGCGATTCATAAACATAAAATGGAAAAAATTAATTATTTAAACTTAAGAACAAAATTAAATAAAACAGGTTGTGACTTTTAATTTCTTACCCTTAGCGCAACTAGGAATCCACCAACGGTGTACATCTTGTTATCGTGATCCCTAGACTGCTTCAAGGCGTTGGCCATAGCCTTTCTAGCACTTTCTACAATTACACGAAAAGACTCTTCGCCCGACGGGATTTTATCAAACTTCCTCCAATTACAGGCCAAATGAACCACCATGTCATCGAAATGGTTCCTTTTCTACTCCTCAATTATGGATGTGTATAGCAATAGCAAGGTAAGCGACACAACAACCTCATCCGAATAGCTTGCGTTTATTTGATCGTAAGTTTTGAAAACATCGGCGTATGTTGTTTCATTGTGCCTATCTTCTCCAGTTAGATACTTATTAATCAAACTCGGGCCACCGGGTGCCTGGAATTTTGCGTATTCATGTGAAAAGTCCCCATCTTCAAACCAGTTATTAGTGTGAACTCTCTCCGCCCAAATTTAACCTTTTTCCCGGCGAAATTAAAGTATAGGCTTCCGTTCTTTTGGGACTCCTCGTCTATCTTAAGTTGCCTCAATAGGACACTATGGATCATCTGTTTGCACCAAAATGTATGCTCATGGTCCAGCACAATTCCAGCAAGGCTACTCTCCTTTCTTAGTATGTTCTTTTGCGTTTCAGTTAGTTTGAGCCTTATTCTATGCATATTTGCCTCATAGTAGCAATACTGCGAAACCTTGGCATTGAAGAAATCACACTGAACCACCATTTGCTCCTTTAGAGGGTCCTGATTAACAAAATTTGCAAAATTAAAGCAAATTAGTACTGGCTCAACCTTTTACTGAACTAATAGCTTGACAAAAAACATAAAAGTTCTGAAAACAAAAAATTCTGTTTCATGCTCGACTTTTTACCCGACTACTAGCTCAACAAAAAACATAAAGTTGGATGTGAAAACAAAAATTAATAAGGTGGCTCGACCCTTTACCTGACTAATAGCTCGACCAAAAACATAACAGTTTTGAAACAAAAAATTCTGTTTCATGTTCGACTCTTTACTCGACTAATAGCTTGACAAAAAACATAAAGTTAGATGTGAAAACAAAAAAGTAATATGCTAGCTCAACCCTTTACCCGACTAGTAGCTCGACCCAAAATATAAAAGTTCTGAAACAAAAAATTTCTATTTTATGCTCAACCCTTTATCCGACTAATAGCTCGATAAAAAACATAAATTTGGATGTGAAAACAAAAAATTAATAAGCTGGCTCGACCCTTTACCCAACTACTAGCTCAACTAAAAACATAAAAGTTCTGAAACAAAAAATTTCTGTTTCATGCTCGACCCCCATGAAACCCTTTACCCGACTAATAGCTCGACAAAAAACATAAAGTTGTAAAAAAAAAATTTAATAAGCTGGCTCGACCCTTGACCCAACTATTAGCTCGACCAAAACATAAAGTTTTTTAAAAAAATTAATAAACTGGACCGTTGAAAAACCAGTAACTCGACTAAAAAATTGACTGTTTAAGAGATCGAGTGCTGCTCAACCTAGGGCTCAACTTATCATTGACCCCCGCCAAACTAATTTTTTGACTAAATTTAGACAACCCAGTTCAAATGCATACATACAATATCAACACACGCTATGTAGGAAGAATAAAATGATCAATTTAAGCACAAAATTTACTGATACTGACCGTGTGATGCTGTACTTCCTTCTTCTCCGTCGCGGTTGTCTTCTTAACGATGGAAAATGGTCGTCCTCCCTTTGTGCGTGCCATTGAATATGTTTGGAATGGGTTAACACTCTGGTTTTGGAAACATGTTTGAGGCGAAAAACAACGACGGTTTTGGAAGGAAATGAAAAAGAAAACGGTTTGAAGAATACCAACTAGCATGGTTTAGCTTCAAGGAATTGATAATGGATTGTAATGAAGGCTTATGTTATGGAAGAAGAACGGTTTCTCAACAATGTCTTTTGGTTTCCCGCTCGCGTACAACAAAGGGGTGTTGTAGTCATTTTGTGGATGAAAGTGCTATAACACAAAAGAAAAAAAAGGAGGGTGCTATTTTTGTAAAGTCAATGGTCAAAGGTGTCATATTTGTAAATTTCCCTAGTTTTTATTTACATAAATGACACGCAACTAGTAAGTAGTGAGTGAGAGTTTGTTAATGTCAAAAGATGAACTCAACTGTTTTTTAATTTACTCGAGAAGTAATAATCAAAATGAGAGTTAAAAAAAATTTAATGAACGCAACTATTCACGGGCTTCCATTAAATGTGACTTAAACTAAATCAACTTTACTAATATTTAATCTGTGAAGAGCATTACAAATTGATGATATTTAGATTTTTAATAATTTTAATACTATGCTTATTCTTACTTTGTGTATTATATGATACTAAATATACTTTGGTAAGACACTTTTCTTTTTTCAAAGAATGATAATCCAATAGGCATTAGACGACTAGTCTTATGATTGTCTCATTGACTTGGAAATCTTCTTACCATATTCGTCTAACCGACAGCCTTGTTATGTTTGTGGGTTAATTTTCATTTTTAATATGTGAGAGTTCGTTATATACGTATTTAGACAATAAATCCAAGTGTTATTTTAATTGATTTACTCAGAAAAATAACATTATTAAATACATATTTCCAATTTTAATATGTGAGAGCTCATTTTATATATATATAACAAATTCAAGTGTCATATTAATTAATTTACTCAGAAAAACAATATTAATAAAGACAACCAAAAAATAGGAAGACCAAATCAAATTTCACTAATATTTATATTAAAAGGAATTCACGGTTTGATTTGTTCCTCAATGGATTTATTGCATTTAAGTCATCCGCATGTCATTAATGTTGGGATAACTCACTTGAAAAATTAACTTGAAAAGTAAAAAAAAAAAATCTAAAATTATAGAAATTATATATGAAAATCTCATACATTTCATGTGAAAATTCATTAAATCACACAATAATACAAACTGCTTTAGTAAGGTTGTTTATAAATCAAAGTTGGGATTGAGTTTAATCAAAGGGATGATTTGAGAAAATATTTTTTCCAAGTGTATTGGGAGACAATTGGAATTTTTTTGATATGATACAATTAATATCAAAGTATGAATTACTCACAAATTATTGTGGATTTTGATATAGGAGCTATGAATTTTGGTTGTTGATGGAAAGTAAAAAAACCAAGAACAAAAACTTTTGAATATTCAACACCATATATGGTAGTTGAAGAGTAATTTTCAAAGACCAAGGGTGCAAGTTCCTTTCATTTTGCGGTGATGGGAGTTCAGTCAAGTTGTCTTCATCTTTGATTTGGAGAAAGTCCTCTCACGGTGAAAAAACCACCCACCTGCGCAGGCCCCCTTTGCCTGGTTGTTTGTAAATGGATGTGCACGCACTGGCGTAGGCCTGAGGAGAGAGAACTGAACACACCCTTAGCCAAAGCGCCGGCTGGCGATGTGGGACACGCGAGAATGACGTGAGGCGCAAGGAGAGAGAGAACACCACCACACCCCACAGACACAATATTTCAAATAAAAATGCCCCACGAGAGCTGAACTCTCTCGCCGGAGTGAGGATTTCTCCCTACATCACCTTTACTCTTATCGAGGCCCCCTGGGGGCAAGTTGTCTTCATCTTAATTACCAAGTCTTCCTGCTCGGAGTGTCAAACGGGCTTGCAATTTTTTCTAAGTTCACTCTTTTCCACACGGGGATTACTCAATCATCTCCTATATATTTAACAAAAAAACTAGGCTTCAAATTCCAAAGGAAACTCTAATCATAAAAGTGCAGTGAGGGTGAGGTGTCTGATTGCATTGTGGGTTGACCCAAATCAATTATTAAGGAAAGTGGAATCACTAAGTTCCACGTGTTAAGATTAAATATCAAAGCAAGAAATTTTGCCATTTGAGATTGCGAACAAATTAAATGCATCTCTTACCTTTTATATTTTAAGTCTAAAAAAAAAAGTCTACTATTTGTTAGGTAGAATTTCTTAATATTAAATTATAATAATATTAAATATATAGTTTTTTACTTGTATTCTTACTCCTTTTTTTTTAAGTTGTAAAGATAATAAATAAAAAAAAATTAAACTGGATTTTCTTAAAGAAAAAATGTTTTTTATAGTGATTTTTTTTTATGAAAGCAGTAAAGTATTATTATATAGCATCATCAAATTTCTTAAAATTTTAAGTTATTCTTTTAAAACTAAAGGTTAAATTACACTAACGGTTTTTCTATTGTGGTGTGCATTTATTCTTATAGTTATAATTTGTTAATAGTACCTGGGCATGAGTTTAATAAAGATTCACCAAAAATAAAATCGTGAAAGAAATAATTTATGTAATTCGTGAATGGGGAAATAATTGTCATTTTGATATAAATGATTACACATAATAACCAAAAGCAGATGCAGTGTATAATATGCATTCCTCGCAAATGATTGTGCATTTTGATTCGATAAAGAAATCAAATTCTGGCAACATAATCACTAAATGTTTCTTTTTAAGCATAAACATGCCCCAATGGAGAGCAAAACACAATAACCATCCACAACGAACACTACATCAAAGAGTGATTGACGGCAACATTTAAAATTTGATAAATCATTCATGAAGGTTGAAGAAAGATGCAGTTGACGGCATGTATACTTAATTCAGGAACAGCTCGATTGAGCAATATGAGACTGTGTGTAAACCACGCAGTAAGTCCCACCCAATGCAAACATCTCTACCATCATCACATTTATCTGGTCAAGAGCGGCCTCCACACACACACACACATATATATTTCTTTCCCTTTGATCTATTCCTGTGTTTTATTTTATGTTTGTTCTTGGTAATTTATGCCATGATCACAATGGATTAAAACTAATAAGTACTCAATATATCTTAGATTGCACGTGTTGAATAAAAAAAAATAGTAAAAATCTGTCTATTTCTATCTAAGAAGCACCGATTCGTGATTTTAGTAGACGAATCCGAGTCAGATTCATAGGCGACTCGGATTCGCCTCGACACGGCCAGGATTCGTCAAGATTCAATCTGATTTTTTTGCGACTTCTTGACCAATTTTGACGCGGTGAAGACTCGATCAAGATACGTACGCGATACGTTCTATCCACAAAAGGCGTATTAATAACTGAAGAAACCTTTTTCTGGGGAAGTTTGTACTAATTAAACCAGAAACGAAGTGAAGCCCTAAGATCTTCTTCTTCTACTCTTCTTCTATTTGGTTGCAGCAGCAGTAGTACCAGTAACAACAAAACCAAAAAGCTGAAAATATTTATTAGACAAATATTTATTATTGTTTTATCCATGTAATTAGAATTTTTATATATTTTTATATATACTGAAAACATATCGCGGATTTTCGATTCTTTGGAAAATCTCGAATCATCGTATCGAACTCGTATCGTGTCTAATTCTCGAATCCGTATCGGTGCTTCCTTGATTTCTATAGTCTTAGAACTTGCTATTCCCTTGGCTTGAAATTGAAAGGGAACTGTGAGGAACACTTGATCATAAAAATCCCTTTTAGATGATGGTATAACTTCATATTAGATTATTTTACCTAACAGTTTATGGATTGGAATGATAGCACATAAATAGCATAAACCCAAGATCAAACATATACATGATTAGAATATAAACAAAAGTAAAAAATCGTGTACCAGATTTTTTATCCATAACTGTATGCGGAAGTAAGATGGATCCTGGTTAAGTTCTTCACCTCTAAGACCCTCTATATGAACTGGCTTTGATGAGTGTGCCTCTTTCTCTCTTTAAACTTTATGAGTAGAAAGTGTTTCTAAAGATTGGGATTAAAGGAAGGAACCTAGCTGATATTTAAAGTTAAACCCTAGTCCCCTCATCACGGGCTAGGCTAACTGCAGCCCACACTAGCCAATCTCACATTAGACTAATTAAAAGCCTTCATATCTAACTTTATTAAACCAGGCCCAAAACAACATTAATTAATATAAGCCCATATATAGAAAAACCTTACATTCTCCCACTTGGGCGAATATTAATTAAAGGTGTTCTTTAATGTGCACCTATATGCTGGTTTAGAGATTACTTTTAATAGTCAATCCTATCCCATAGAGCTTTCAACACCGAACCATGGCAGCAACTGCATGTAATCACACAGAGCCATCCATGATCACAAATGCTGTTAACTCTACTAATATGGATTCAATGTGGAAGTGTGGCAAACCTAATAACACCTCATATAGAGTCAAGCTTTATGTGTTATCCACTTTGTCAATTCCTATTCTCTCTCCTTCAGTGTCACAAAACCTTTATGTGCCACTAGAGAATAACTTTATAGTTCCTATGAACTTCCATATGTCTTATCTTTATTGTTAACAAAACTTTATGTGTACAAGACATATATCCCAGACTAATAACTGTATGCCCTTTTAGTCTGTGCTCAAAGTTTACACAATTCCCTGAGACTTTCACTTTATATAAATGTATTCAGCATATAACTAGAAAATTGATCAAACTTTATTGAATTCAAATGCTAATACACATATAAAAAAAAATGTCACTGCATGTAACAAAACACAGATGAAAACTTTATGAGCATATATAACACGCAACTCCCACTAAACTATAGCATCCTATGATGCAACTAAGCCCATTCTTTTGACATGTCTTTCTAACACACATGGGCGAAGTCTTTTTGTTAGTGGGTTTGCAACTATATCATCTGTAAGGTATGCTCTACTATTATGTCACCATTCTGTACTATTTCTTTAATAGTCAAGTATTTGATCACTATATGTTTAGACCTCTTGAGACCCTTATGAGTATTAATGAATAATACTACTGAATTATCGTCACAATGCAGCCGTATGGGTCTATCCATAAAATTAAATACAACTAACTCCTTTATAAGATTACGGAGCTAAATAACTTCAGTAGCAACTATAAAGCATGCTATCTACTTTGCCTGGTTACTGGAAGACGAAATTGTCTTTTATTTCTCACTTTTCAAGACACTGCAACACCTGCTAATTTAAAGACATAACCAAATGTCAATTTTCTGTCATTCTTACAGCTAGCAAAGTCTGCATCCGTATACCCTACTAGCTGAAGGTCCTGAATATATCTATATGTCAGTATATAGTCTTTTGTCCTCTTTAAATACCTTAAAACCTTCTTTTATTTGGGCTTTCTCAATATCTGTTTGAGGGCACTGGGACCTATTCAGTTTATCACCCTTGACGACGGGAGCAATTCCTGGCTTGCATTCATGCATACTGAATCGTTTCAGAACGCGGTCTATGTAAGCCCTCTGAGATAAGCCCAACAAACGGCGAAAATGATCCCTATAGATCTTTACGCCTACGACAAATGACACCTCATGTAAGGTCTTTCATATCAAAACTGTATGACAATATTTGCTTTGTCTCATGCAACAAGTTGAGATCATTACTAATAAGCAAAATATTATTAACATATGATATGAGAAGAATGAAATTTCTCCCACTGACCTTGCTATATATATACTGACCTATCTTGTTTTCAACAAAACTAGATGATGTTACAATTCTATGAAACTTTAAGTAGTATTGTCTAGAAGCCTGTTTAAATCCATAGACCTTTTAAGTTTACACAAAAACTCTCTAGAATCATCAACTGCAAAAACTTTTAGGTTAAACTATATAGACCTACTCATCAAGGTCTCCATTTAGAAAAGTTGTTTTAGTATCCATTTGGCGTAGCTCCAGATCCAGATGAGCTACTAATACCATGATCACTCTATAAGAATATTTAGAAGAGACCAGAGACAATGTCACTTCATAGTCTATTCATTCCCTATGAGTGAATTCCTTGGCTACCAATTTGGTTCTAAACTTTTCTATCTTTCCTTTAGAGCCCTTTTTGGTCTTCTATACCCATTTGCAGCTAATAAGCTTGCAACCCTTAGGTAACTTAACAAGCTTCAGACATCTTTATTTTTCATATATTGCATCTATCATTCATGGTATCCATCCACAGACTTGATTGAGGACAAGAAACAGCCTTTGTATAAATTACTGAATCTATCACACAGCCAATTTCATAATCATGCTCTTTAAGATAGACCATGTAGTCTAGTGGTATAGCAGACCGTTTCTCCCTAGTAGACCTCCTGAGTGGAGCTATCACAGTCTCATTCAGTTCTTGATAAGGTTGAGAAGTATCATTAGGCATAGGCTCAATGATATTATCCTCAACTCTCACTGAATTAGGGCGTGATATGTAAGGCTCCATAATAGTCTGTACAGGTACAGAATGTGACGTAATGGTCTCCACCACACTACCATCCTTAATGGTCTGAGAACAAGCATTCTTTTCGGCCACATCTATTTCCAAAAACTTAGCTGTTTGTGATTCTATAATTCTTGTACCTCTATTTGGATTATAAAATTTGTATCCCTTTGAATGTTCTAGATAGGATACAAAATAACACCTGGTTGTTCTGGATTCCAACTTACTTAATGTTGGACTTTACAACCTTACCTCTACAGGACACCCCAAACTCTAAGATGGTTTAAACTAGGTTTATGTCCCATCCAAAACTCAAATGGTGTTAATGGAACGACTTCGGTAGGAACTCTATTCACAATGTAAATAGCCGTTTTCAAGGCTTCTCCCTATAAAAACTCAGGCAAATTACTCCTACTTACCATACTTCTCATCATGTCCATAAGGGTGCGATTTCGCCTTTCGGCCACACCGTTTTGTTCGGGACTACCAAGCATGGTGAATTAAGCTATAATCCCAAAATCCTCTAGGTATTTGGCAAATGGCTCTTTAAGCAATCTAGCATCGCCATGCCAACCATAATATTCACCACCACTATCAGACTTGATGACTTTGATAACTTGTCCCAACTATTTCTCGACTTCAATCCGAAATATTTTGAATTTCTCAAGAGACTCAGACTTATCCTTAATCAAGTACAGATATCTATATCGGGAATAGTCATCAATAAAGTGATGAAATAAAATTTCTTTACAAAGTCACTTTATATGGACCACTGATGTCAGTATGCTTGATCTCTAAGAGATCAGAACTTTGGACTGCTGTCTTCTTCTTCGCTTTAGTCATTTTACCCCTACAGTAGTCTACACAATCCTCTAAGTTACCTTTAAGAGTAGGTAGGATGTCAACCTTTATCAACCTTTCTACTCTTTCCTTAGAGATGTGGCTTTGTCTCTTATGCCTCAATGTGTAAGACTGTTTCTCAGAAAGAGGTCTTTTAGAAACAACTTTGTTAGCTGTACAAGTGACATATTTATCATTAGGAGACAAACACAATCTATACAATCCATTAGACATAATGTAACTACCAACTTTATTTGAACTAAAGAACAAAGAAACCATATTGTTCTTCATTTCAAAAATAGCCACATTAGTCTAAACTTGAAAAAAAAAATTAATTTTTTCTAAAGGAATGTGCATAGAAAGTGTTTCTTAATATTAGATTATAGCCAGATTCTAATATTAAGATGACATCTCCCACGAACTCTATGTCAACTTTTCGTTGTTTCTTACTATCAGACTTGATTCATCCTGATTTGGCTTCTTTCGATTTCTAAATCCCTGTATGGTGAACGCAACATAATTCGTTACACGCTATCTAGCCACCATGAACTGGATGGGACTTCAGATAGACTGGATTCACAAACCAAAGCCAAAGAATCATTACACCTCATGCTTGGCTAAGCAAGTCTTATATTTGTCATAGTTTTTCTTTATGTGAATTTTCTTTTGTAGAAGAAGCAACAATCATGTTTCTTACCCTTGAGTGCTATCAATGGTCTTATGAGTATCTTTATGGGCAAAATTTTTGGATTTCTTACCCCTCTTACCACTAGCACTAAAAACATACATGATCCGATGTCCATTTTCATCTCTCAATTTCACTTCCTTTGCCACCACCCTGGCTATTAGATTACTAATAGACCAGGTCTCATTCAAGAATTATGATTTGTCTTTATAATTCCGAATTTAGGTGAAAAGGATATTGAAAGCCCGATGGACAATCATATCAGTAGGAATAATGATATTAAGTGCCTTAAGTTTACACTGTAATTCTACCAACTTTAAGACATAATTCCTAATTTCACTAGTACCATCATACTTAAAGTTGAAATGTGTTTGAAAAGGACCCCCTATCTCAATATAGGATGACACTCGACACATGTCTGACAGGTGATTAATCATTCGTTTAGCAATACAATTAACTGTTAAAGTACCCTTAAGATGATCTGAATCAATCGATGTATGGACAGTCAACAAATTCGATTGCTCTTTCCCCAAGCTGTAAAATTCTCATTTCAGCATTGATACTTTATGCAGTGAGATCTACAGGGTTGTCCTTATAAAGAGCATAGTGCAACTTAGTATAAACCGTATAAGTGCACTCCACAGAAAGTCACACATATCATCATACAATCACCTTTGGGCAGAATGCATGACATACAATTATCAACTTTCTACATGAACAACGGTCATGAAAACTTATTCCAACCCTCGTGAATTCACCACCTTTGGGTGTATGAACCACTAAAATTAGTCATTTCTCAAGCACATGTTGTACATGTATCCCTTCACTAAATAATACCCAATCACCTTCTTTAGGAGTATGACCAGACATTAGAAAGGGAGACATCCCCATAGTATAAGACTGATATTTCATAAAACCAAATGAGTGTGCCACTTTGGTGGTCACTACCCAATTGAATTTATAAAACTCTCTTATACCAAGGATATTAAACTTTATTTCTTACATAAAACTTTATATGCATTTTTAAACTATATAAATGACAAGAACAATACGTCATTTAATTGCATTTAATCATGTTCTACAAAACATAAACTGAATATTTGCATATTAACATAGTTGACATACTTAAAAAATTAAAATACAAGTGAAAATATTTAAATTTTATACTAAAAGTATAAAATCACATTCAATCTAGAACTTCACAAGTATAATGATGTCAAAAAATATGCAAATCATATTTCAAAATGTAGATCATGAAAAAACTGAATCCAATGATATCAAAATCGTCCAAAACGGACTCCAGATGAGCCTGAAAACAACCCGTAAAGGATTTTGGAAAAAATACCTCTTTAATTTAATATATTCTTTTGTTCTCTGTGGTTTAATCTCAACACTCAAAAGTTTAATTGCCCTAATTATTTTTTCGGAATAATTCATGTAAGCTAGCACCTTGGCACTTATCAAAAATTTTTATATTTATTAGAAATCTCTATCAATGGTTGTTGGGAAGAAAAATATTGCCAAACTACATCTTTGTTTACAATTTATGTTTTCACCACCTTGTGAACGATTAGCTGGTTTCAAAAATTTTGAATCCTTAAATTTGAATGAAAACAAGTTGGACAACACTATACGTCAATGTTTAACAACAATTTCTTCCCTAAAAAGTCTGTTTCTTGCTGAGAATCAAATTTCTTTTATAGAAAATAAATTTAATTTTTTTTTCTATGTTGGATCAGTATGTTTATATACAATCAAAAATATATTTTCACACTAGTTTTGAATGTAGATTGTCAATGTGTTTTATAGCTTTAAAACAAAGTGTTTTTTTTAATACCAAAAAATGTGAAATTTCAATGAAATGTAAAAATATAGTGTGCACTTGCTCACTTGAACTCCTTCTACGAACTTTACCTATTACTATTACGAAAAATTTTATAATCTAAACTCCATTCCATTACTAGATCGCAGTTTTGTTGGAGGTATATAGGTTTGAGAAAGTTTGGTGCTTGAAATATTATACTTTAAGACGTCAAATTTAGAATGCTCAACATTATTACCTCCAACTATATGCTTTAGAATGTATATGCAAGTTATCGAGCTCCCGCCTACATGTGCCCTAATAACCAAATATTCTCCTATTGGGTTTGTATGTGAATATATTATTTGGACTATATCCAACAAGTTTCTCTAGTTTTACAACAAAGATTTATACATAAATAACTTCAGCAATAAACCAAGTTTTCCAATTATATAATTCTCTTCACAAATTCTATAGCATACTAGTTCAGATTTTGCCTTAATTTACTTGAATTAAAATGATTTTTTTTATTTTATGATTATTCAACTGATCCCAATTGTTTTTTAATTTTTAGGACTTTTTTTTTATTTCTAACTTTCTACAACTCAAGATGAGAATTTTAAAAAAAAATAATAATAAAACCAAACCCTTCCCACCAAAACATTGAACTATTTACGAGTACACATTTCTGATCTTGGAAAATTTTAAGGAGAACATGTGCAATAATAAATCACACATTTAATCTAAATATGTTAATTTTTTTTGTTTTCTATGTATATAAAAAAATGAAATTTTCCTTTCTCTTTTCTTGTTTCCCTTCAATGTCATGAAAGGGTGCTCGTTAATTGCATCTTTTTATTTATATTTTCAAGTTTTGTAGGTTGTAAATCATTGTCTAGTTTAAAAATCTTGAATCCTTATACTTGCATGAGAACCACCTTGACAATAGTACAATTCAATGTATAACAACAATTTCTTCACTAAAAAATCTATCTCTTGTTGAAAATAAGTTATGGGGGTTATTTCCTTTCAAAGGTAAATTTACTCTTTTTTTTAAATGTTAGAAACAGTATCATTTACATAATCAGCTAAGTACTTGCAAATTCACATGGCTCCTATGAATATCTCTAACTTCTTCTTCATTTTGGCCTCCTTATCATTCTAAATCTATAGCATCACAATATTTAGTGTTTTCTTTCTTAATCTTGTTAATGCAGAAATTAATCATCTGAAGCAATTGGAGTATTAATTTTGACTTGAGTGATAATTCCTTTCATGTTTCTCTATCCTTCAAAGGTAAATATAAGTAAACATTATCACTATATGGCACAAATTTGTTATCTTGATTTGACTTTTCTTTAAAAAAAAAAATTGTAGTATTCATGTTTGTTTATAAAGCTAATGGAATATGCAACACTGGAAAAATGAGTACAAAACAAACCTATGAAGCAACATGCCAAAATTGGTCTCTTTGAGATAGATATCATTATGCATTATTTTCTGGGTCCCAAAAAAAGTACTCCAGGAGATGGATATAATTTTGTATTACTTATGAGATACAATAGAATTTTTCTTTTTTATCTTTATTTTTTTAATTAAGTGAGGACATTGCATTTTGAGAGTGATATTCAATTATTCTGTATGATCATGAATACTGATCGGTTGCTTTATTCAGTTATTTGGATGAGTTCATGCTTGAATCTCTAACATTATACTATCAACATTAAACTCATGATATAATTTTGAAGATTCTTTGCTACAGATCTGAAACTACCGCAGTTAGAGCTACTCAATCTTGGATATATGATAGAGTGTATAATTGCATATTTATTGGATCAATTCTCTTGTGTTTTAATTGATTAAAATGCTTGTTTATAAGGATATTAATTATTTTTGTGATTAATGGTTAGATGAAGCATTTTTCCTAAAGAATGTAGCCTCACAAGACAAGTGGCACAAGAAAGACACAATTGAGGCCACCAAATTCCACAACAAAATGTTGGCCATTAAGGAAAAGAAAAGCCTTGAATTAAGGAAAAGAAAAGCCTTGAATTAAGGAAAAGCAAAGCCTTGAATTAAGGAAAAGAAAAGCCTTGAATTAAGGAAAGCAAAGCCTTGAATTAAGGAAAAGAAAAGCCTTGAATTAAGGAAAGCAAAGCCTTGATTTAAGGAAAAGCACAACCAAATATCTTGAATCCTTGCCTATAAATAGGCAAGGCTTGGAGACCATCAAGGCATCCCATTTTTAGGCTTTCCTAGTTCAATAGAGAGAAAAACAAGGTTTTGAGATGAGAATGAAGAAGAAGGAATGAATTCTCAAGCCACAATTCATCCTTTCATGGAGTGAGCTACGGCGGAAGAAGACGAAAGCCGCACGGATGGACAAAAAGGGCAGTCATTTGATTTTCTTGTATTTTCTTTTAATTATGTTTAGCTAAATTTTTATTTTCCAATCAAGTTTAATTAAGGTTTGATTCCAACAATTGTGAGATTCCGGTAATTTTATTATTTCTTTTATTCTTGAGTATTTATATATTTTCTATGCTTCATTATATTATTGAATTGAATTATTAGACAAGAGGCCTATTGTTTGATAGTTGAATTCAATATATAGTCATTTAGAATAATTAATCTTTTGTTGATTGTTCTAATTCAAGTGACAAATAACAACATCGAAAGGTAATCAACGCCTTAGATTGTATGTTATGAAAATATATAATCTAACTTAAATAAACAAGGCGTTTCGGGTTTCTTGGTTAGTAATTGGGTCTTTTGAATTTTAATGCAATTAATAGACATAACTCATAGGAGATCCAAGGTTGTGTTTGTTAATTAGAGAAATAACTCATAGGACGGATCCAAGGTTATCGAAAAAGTAAGAAAAGATTGGTTGTTAGAGGACGGATCTTCAACAACTATAACCAATTTATTCAAGATAAAAGAACCTATCTTTTGAATCAATGACCAATTTGAGGAATCAATACCAAATTAATTCTTGATTGGAAGCTTCTTCTTATTAATTTTTCCTCATATTTTTAGTTGGTTATTCAATTTGTTTGGTTGATTCTTGCTTAGCTTCATAATACAAAGCCCCCCCTCTTTTATTTTATTTTTGTTGACGGCATAAATCTAACCAATTTCTGTGGATTCGAATTCTCTCACTGCTATCTACAAAGCTTAACCAGAGAAGGATAATTTTGGTGGTTTACACCCATCAAATTTTAGGCGCGTTGTGGGATTGGTTTTTTTTAATTTATTCCTTTAATTTAATTATTTTCATTTTTATTTTTTTTTCCTTTATAATTGTTTGGTTCTTTTATGCCACGTTCTTCTCGCACAGGTCAACTCACATACGATCCAGAGATAGAGAAGACAGCACGTAGGCTTAGAAAAGAAACCAAACAACGATCTCAGGGAGTATCATCTTCTTCATCTTTTGAATATAATTTGTCTGAATTATTTAATAGTGAAGAAGAAAACATGGCTAGAAATAATGAACGAACTTTAAAGGATTTAGCTATGCCTGATTTAAACCAACAACCGTTGTGCATTGATTATCCTACTTTAGAAGTGCCTTTTGAGTTAAAATCAGGATTGATTCACTTACTCCCCACTTTTCATGGCCTTGCAGGTGAAGATCCTCATAAGCACTTAAAGGGATTCCATATGGTGTGTTCCACGATGAAACCGCAAGGAGTGACTGAGGATCAAATTAAGTTGCGAGCTTTTCCTTTTTCTTTAGATGGAGTTGCTAAAGATTGGCTATACTACTTGCCCTCTGGTTCAATAAACACATGGATCGAGATGAAGAGGCAATTTTTGGAAAAATTCTTTCCTGCCTCACGAGCTGCCACAATTAGAAAAGATATATGTGGTATACGGCAGCAACATGGAGAAACTATGCATGAATATTGGGTAAGGTTTAAGCAATTATGTGCTAGTTGTCCTCAACATCAAATTAGTGATCAACTTCTTATCCAATATTATTATGAGGACTAACGGTGATGGATAGGAACATGATTGACTCTACTAGTGGAGGTGCATTAGTGCACAAAACTCCAACGGAGGCAAGGACTTTAATCTCCAACATGGCTGCCAATACACAACAATTTGGCATCAGACGTGAGGATACATCTAGGAAGGTAAGTGAGGTAAGTACTTCCTCTATTGATCAACGTTTAGACAATTTGACTACTTTAGTGGAAAAGTTGGTTGTAGGAAATATTCAACAGGTAAAGGCTTGTGGTATTTGCTCCAATTCAAATCATCCCACTGACATGTGCCCCACGTTGCAAGAAGGTCAATTTGAACATGCTAATGCCGTTGGTGGATTCCCAGGGCCACCACAAAGGAAGTATGACCCTTACTCAAATACCTACAATTCGGGATGGAGGGATCATCCCAACTTCAGTTATGGGCCACGACCTAGTGGATTTCAAGCTTGGCAGCAACACCCACCACATCCACCATCTTCCAAACCAGGTAAGTCCCTTGAAGAGTTAGTTGAATCACTTGCTAATAGTTCCCAACGTTTCCAACAGGAAACTCGAACCAGCATTCAAAACTTGGAAAATCAAGTGAGCCAATTAGCATCTTCCGTGAGCAAATTGGAATCACAAGGTAAGTTACCTTCTCAAACGGTTGTTAACCCAAGGCAAAATGTTAGTGCAATGACTTTGAGAAGCGGAAAGGTGTTGGAAGAGGCCAAAACACGTGATCATGAAGAGGTGGAAAAAGAAGTAACAACCCCACAGCAGCCTAAGGTAATCGAGACAACCCCTCCTTTCCCGACAAGATTGGCCAATTCGAAGAAAGATGAGGAAGAAAAGGAGATTCTTGAGACTTTTCGCAAAGTAGAGGTAAATATTCCTTTAATTGATGCAATTAAACAAATACCTCGCTATGCTAAATTTCTCAAAGAATTATGCACTAACAAAAGGAAATTGAAAGGCAATGAAATTTTAAGTGTGGGGGAGAATGTCTCTTGTCTGCAAAAGAAGTTGCCTTCAAAATGCAAAGATCCAGGTATGTTTATCATCCCTTGTAAAATAGGCAATATGAAAGTTGAAAAAGCCATGTGTGATTTGGGTGCTTCCATAAATGTCATGCCGTTATCTATTTATAATTCTTTGAATTTGGGACTTTTGAAAGAAAGCAGCGTGATAATTCAACTTGGCGATAGATCTAATGTTTATCTGAGGAGTATTAGAAGATGTTTTGGTGCAAGTAAATGGATTAGTGTTTCTGCATTTTTATGTACTTGATATGGAGGAAGATCACTCTTCTAATTCAAAGTTAATTTTATTAGGAGACCTTTCTTGAAAACATCTAGAGCAAAAATTGATGTGCATGATGGTACATTAACTATGGAATTTGATGGTGAGATTATTAAGTTTAACATTTATCTTTACATGAAATATCCTAATGATGTATGTGCGTTTATGCTTTTGATGCTATTGATACTCTAGCTCGAAACATTTGATTTTTGTGATAAGGATAAATTAAAAATTGCACTTGATAATAGCTTGACTCCTAAAAAGTGCAGTTTTTGAGCAAGAATTTGTGATGGATGGCGATCTTCAAGACATGGTTTATGACTTAGAGTCACTCAAACCTATGAGGTATGGAGTGTCTTATGTTGATTTACACGTGTCTAATACAAAACTCCTCCCATCTATTGTGCAGCCCCCAAGTTGGAACTTAAAACATTGCGGATCACTTGAAGTATGCATTTATGGGAGATAATGATAACCTCCCTGTGATAGTCTCGAACAAACTCAATACTTTGGATGAAGAAAGATTGTTTCGAGTGCTTCGAGAACATAAAGCGACTATTGGATGGACCATAGCAGAAATCAAGGAATTAAGCCCTCTACATGCATGCACAAAATTTTGTTGCAAGAAAATTGCAAACCATCTAGAGGAGCTCAACGCTTGAACCCACCTATGATGGAGGTAGTAAAAAGGAGATTTTAAAACTCCTTGATGCAGGTATAATCTATCCAATCTCAGATAGTGAATGGGTAAGTCCAGTTCAAGTGGTTCCGAAGAAAACGGGCATAACTGTGATAAAAAATGAAGATGGTGAGTTGGTGCCCACACGAGTACAAAATGGGTGGCGGATTTGTATAGACTATAGGAAATTGAATGCATTAACTAGGAAGGATCACTTCCCTCTTCCTTTCATTGACCAAAT
The DNA here is from genome assembly GCA_020080225.1 of Gynochthodes officinalis. Classification (NCBI taxonomy): domain Eukaryota; kingdom Viridiplantae; phylum Streptophyta; class Magnoliopsida; order Gentianales; family Rubiaceae; genus Gynochthodes; species Gynochthodes officinalis. The sequence continues at coordinate 365,606 of JAIQDA010000012.1, forward strand.
GCTTGAACGTTTAGCTGGAAAATCTCATTATTGTTGTTTGGATGGTTATTCAGGTTTCCATCAAATTCTAGTTGCGCCAGAAGATCAAGAGAAAACAACCTTCACATGCCCATTTGGTACGTTTGCTTATAGGAGGATGCCCTTCGGACTTTGTAATGCCCCTGCCACTTTTCAAAGATGTATGGTTAGTATATTTTCTGATTATGTTGAGAACATCATAGAAGTGTTTATGGATGACTTTACAGTCTATGGTGACTCTTTTGATATATGTTTGACTAACCTTACAAAAGTGCTTCAAAGATGTATAGAGGTAAATCTTGTTTTGAACTATGAAAAGTGCCACTTTATGGTGGATGAAGGCCTTATTCTTGGACACATAGTTTTACGCCAAAGGTATAGAGGTTGATAAGTCTAAAATTGATACAATAAAATCCTTGCCTTACCCCGTGGATCAAGTGGAAATTCGCTCTTTTCTTGGTCACCCAGGATTTTATGGTCCCCTTATCAAAGACTTTTCAAAGATTAGTCAACCTTTATGTAGGTCGCAAAAGATGTGGCATTTGAGCTTGATAAAGCTTGCAAAGAAGCTTTTGACAACTTGAAAGAGAAATTGACTTCAGCCCCTATCCTTCGATCACCAGATTGGAATCACCATTTTGAAATCATGTGCGATGCAAGTAATTATGCAGTGGGAGCTGTTCTTGGACAAAAGATTGGACGGGATTCCCATGTCATCTATTATGCTTCAAGAACTCTTGACAGTGCTCAATGCAATTATTCGACAACGGAAAAAGAACTCTTAGCTGTTGTATTTGCTTTAGAAAAATTCCGTTCTTATTTGCTTGGCACTAAAGTAGTTGTTTATTCTGATCATGCAGCTTTAAAATATCTGCTTTCGAAGAAAGAGGCAAAACCAAGGCTGATTCGTTGGATACTTTTATTACAAGAGTTTGACTTGGAGATCCGCGACAAGAAAGGTGCCGAAAATTTAGTCGCGGACCATCTTAGTCGACTGATTGCAAATGAAGAATCATCACCATTACAAGATAATTTTCGGATGAGCATCTCTTTTCTATTCATAATAGTATTCCTTGGTATGCTGACATAGTTAACTATTTGGTTACTAGAACTTTACCTAAGGATTTATCTAGAGCTCAGAAAGACAAAATAAAAAGTGATGCTAAATATTATGTATGGGATGATCCTTACCTATGGAAGCATTGTTCAGATTTGATTATTCGTAGATGCATTAATCAACAAGAGATTCCTTCCATTTTGCAATTTTGCCATTCATATGCTTGTGGAGGACATTTTGGTCCAAAGAGAACAGCTAGGAAGGTTTTAGAATGTGGATTATATTGGCCAACTTTGTTTCATGATGCATATAGATTTTGTAAAACTTGTGAGCGTTGCCAAAAGACTGGGAACTTAGGACATAGAGATCAATTACCACTTATCCCTATACTTATTTGTGAAATATTTGATGTTTGGGGTATAGATTTTATGGGTCCTTTTCCCATTTCTTATGGTAATTCTTACATTATTCTTGCTGTGGATTATGTCTCAAAGTGGGTAGAAGCCAAGGCTACCCGAACTAATGATGCCAAAGTGGTTGTGGACTTTGTCAAGTCTCAAATTTTTGTCAGGTTTGGTACACCAAAGGCAATGATCAGCGATAGAGGCACTCATTTTTGCAATAAAGTGATCAAGCATTGTTCAAGAAGTATAATGTCACTCTTCGCACTTCCACCGCATACCATCCACAAACAAATGGACAAGCCGAGGTGTCTAACAGAGAAGTCAAGTCCATACTTGAGAAAACTGTCAATCCAAATCGAAAAGATTGGAGTATGCGACTTGATGATGCATTATGGGCTTATCGGACAGCTTACAAGACACCAATAGGTATGTCCCCTTATCGTTTAGTGTTTGGTAAAGCTTGTCATCTTCCTGTAGAGATGGAACATCGGGCATATTGGGTCAAGTTAAGCAATGTAACATGGAGATGGACAAGGTGGGTGAACAACGTAAGCTTCAAATACAAGAGTTGGAAGAAATTCGCAATGAGGCTTATGAAAATTCACGCATCTACAAAGATAAGACAAAAGCATTTCATGATCAGTCTTTGCGTGGTAAACAATTCAAATTGGTCAAAAAGTTTTACTCTACCAATCTAGATTGAAATTATTTCCTGGAAAATTGCGCTCTAGATGGATAGGGCCTTTTGTTGTTACTAATGTTTATTCTCATGGTGCAGTTGAAATTAAAAGCTTAGATTCTGGAAAAGTGTTTAAAGTGAATGGACATCGCTTAAAACCTTTTTATGAAGGTTTCCAAGTGCATAATGTTGAAATTAAATTGGGGTATCCAGAGTACGAGGATTGAGAATGCATTACGTCTAGCCAAAGACGTTAAATGAAGGCGCTTTTGGGAGGCAACCCAAAATTTTTATTTATTTATTATTATTATTTTTTTTATTTTCTTGTCATTTAAGTTTAATTTAATTAGTTATCTTATTATGTTTTCTGCTTTGTGTAAAAAAAAAAAAAAGGATTTGAAATTCTATTTTGGTTTTTCCTTTTTATTTTCATTTTCAATTTACATTTTCTTCTACCAACCAATGCTCAGCCATGGCCATAACATCGTCTGATCCTTCATGCTCTCTTCACTCATATAGGATGTCCCTCACCTTCACCACGGCTCCAGCTTGTTCATCATGTTCAGGGAAGTGTCTTGTTCCCTTGTCTTTATTTTATTTTCTTTCTTGTCCGCGTGTATATTTTCCATACATTGAGGACAACGTATGATTTAGGTGTGGGGTGTCTTGTGCTTCATTGATTATTTCTAAATTTTTCAAGTAGGTTTGACATTCGATATCTTCTTTGAAATTTCTCACTTTTTAATACTCATTTAGAATAATTTTGAGTTATATGCATTATAGTGATTTGGATTGGAATGTATGAATGAGATGAGTATGATTAGCCTTTGTTTGGAAATTTTAAAGCATCTTGTTAATTTTAATAATTGAATTGAATGAGAATGTGCAATATTTGATACATTGAAACCATTGTGAGTATTTGAGCCTAAGAGCATTTTCTTTTTCATGCTCGCATATTTCTTTGTTGAGATTGACAAATATGGTATAATCATTCTAGAACTTGCTTTGTTATACATGTTGAGATCACATTGTGGATTCATGCTGAAAATGATAAGGGCATTTAGGATTACCAATTTTAAACTTTCTAAAAAGCTTAACCTTATATTACATATACTCCTAGTCACCCAATTTTGAGCCTTAGCCTTTCTTTATTATAACACCACATTGTTTAGCCTTAAATCTTTGTCTTTGTTTACCATTGTTGAACCCTTGGTCAAGAGTATATGGGAATGAATTGCATGATAAAATTTCGTTGATTCCGGCGAAAGAACCATCAAAAAAAAAAAAAAAAAGAAAGAGAAGAAGTGAAAAGTATTCCCTACAAGTATTGGACAAAGTAAATTCATTGTGTACAAATTGGTCCAATTGTATGGTGAAGTTGTAAAAAAAAAAAAAAAAAAAAAGGAATGCATGTTATGTGGAATAAAGAAAGTGGTTCTACTATGCTATTTGTTACTTTTGAGTCATGCAAGGAAATTCCTATATATCTTGATATCTCAGAGCCTATATTTTTCTTTCTTTTTACCTACCTTTACCTAAGCCCCATTACAACCATTTTCAAGACCCTTTGATTTTTGCATGGATTTATATTATTAGTGGTGGAGATGTGATATATAAGCAAGCTTATGGTAATGACATGCTATATTTGATTTGAGTGTTGAATGAACCCTAAACACTATGAGTGATTAGAGTGCAACCTATGAGAGGTTATCAAATTTTGTTGCATTTGATTTCGATGAAATTGTTAGGGTTGATGAGATGCATATGTTTTGTTTTGAAAAATCAGGCTATGAATACTTATTCTTTGATTTGTTATTCCAATTTAGATCTTTAATGTGTAATGACTTTGAGTTATTTGTGGATGGGTTGAAAAGGGTATGGAATAAAGAGGAAGATGTTGATCTAATGCAAGCTTGAGGACAAGCTTTGATTTAAGTGTGGGGGAATTTGATAGAGTGTATAATTGCATATTTATTGGATCAATTCTCTTGTGTTTTAATTGATTAAAATGCTTGTTTATAAGGATATTAATTATTTTTGTGATTAATGGTTAGATGAAGCATTTTTCCTAAAGAATGTAGCCTCACAAGACAAGTGGCACAAGAAAGACACAATTGAGGCCACCAAATTCCACAACAAAATGTTGGCCATTAAGGAAAAGAAAAGCCTTGAATTAAGGAAAAGAAAAGCCTTGAATTAAGGAAAAGCAAAGCCTTGAATTAAGGAAAAGAAAAGCCTTGAATTAAGGAAAGCAAAGCCTTGAATTAAGGAAAAGAAAAGCCTTGAATTAAGGAAAGCAAAGCCTTGATTTAAGGAAAAGCACAACCAAATATCTTGAATCCTTGCCTATAAATAGGCAAGGCTTGGAGACCATCAAGGCATCCCATTTTTAGGCTTTCCTAGTTCAATAGAGAGAAAAACAAGGTTTTGAGATGAGAATGAAGAAGAAGGAATGAATTCTCAAGCCACAATTCATCCTTTCATGGAGTGAGCTACGGCGGAAGAAGACGAAAGCCGCACGGATGGACAAAAAGGGCAGTCATTTGATTTTCTTGTATTTTCTTTTAATTATGTTTAGCTAAATTTTTATTTTCCAATCAAGTTTAATTAAGGTTTGATTCCAACAATTGTGAGATTCCGGTAATTTTATTATTTCTTTTATTCTTGAGTATTTATATATTTTCTATGCTTCATTATATTATTGAATTGAATTATTAGACAAGAGGCCTATTGTTTGATAGTTGAATTCAATATATAGTCATTTAGAATAATTAATCTTTTGTTGATTGTTCTAATTCAAGTGACAAATAACAACATCGAAAGGTAATCAACGCCTTAGATTGTATGTTATGAAAATATATAATCTAACTTAAATAAACAAGGCGTTTCCGGGTTTACTGGTTAGTAATTGGGTCTTTTTGAATTTTAATGCAATTAATAGACATAACTCATAGGACAGATCCGAAGGTTGTGTTTGTTAATTAGAGAAATAACTCATAGGACGGATCCGAAGGTTATCGAAAAAGTAAGAAAAGATTGGTTGTTAGAGGACGGATCTTCAACAACTATAACCAATTTATTCAAGATAAAAGAACCTATCTTTTGAATCAATGACCAATTTGAGGAATCAATACCGAAATTAATTCTTGATTGGAAGCTTCTTCTTATTAATTTTTCCTCATATTTTTAGTTGGTTATTCAATTTGTTTGGTTGATTCTTGCTTAGCTTCATAATACAAAACCCCCCCTCTTTTATTTTATTTTTGTTCAAGGAATAAATCTAACCAATCTCTGTGGATTCGACCCTCTCACTGCTATCTACAAAGCTTAACCAGAGAAGGATAATTTTGGTGGTTTCGACACCCATCAATATACAGGCATGCAAGTGCTGTCATCAATTGAAGTCATGACTTCCCTCAAAGCCTTATCTCTGAGAGATAATAATATTACTTATTCATCCATCCTTGAAGGTAATCTAACATTGATTGAATTTACATAACACACATGCTTCTTTGCACTAAGTTGCAGTTTATTTTTCATTGTTCATCCCAAATAAAAAAGTGAAGCTGATGTTGACATTTTACTATAAAATAGGGTCCTATTTCTTGTTTATTAATGATAGCAAAGCATAGGCTTGCTCAACTAAATAAAATATTATATATGGAGACATTACTAAGAAAATGATTAATCTATTGGATGATAATTGCAGCTGTATCACTTAGATCCCACAAGTATAATTCGCAAGAAAAGTTTTCCTTAGTTGGATTATTTTATTCTTGGGCAGGAATTTGTAGCTTAAAAAATCTTGTTGAACTTGATATAAGTGGGAATAATTTTAGTGGTAACATTCCATTATGTCTCAGCAACTTGATACCTCTCTAGTTTCTTGATATCTCAGACAATAATTTTAGAGGCAACATACCCTCACTTATGATCACTAGCCTCGTTTATCTCGAATACCTCTCTCTTTCTGGCAACCATTTTGAAGGTTCATTTTCCTTGACTTCTTTGGCCAACCACTCCAAGCTCTAGGAATTCATACTTAAACCTCTAGGCGGTAAGTTGTACGATAAACTGAAGGTCTAGATTCCTTACCTTCATTCCAGTTTAGAGTTCTCCAGTTGGCAGGATGCAATTTGAACAATGAGTCTGGGAAGGTCCCCAAGTTTTTGTTGTATCAGAAAGAACTAAGTGTTCTTGATCTTTCCTCCAATAATTTAGTTGGGAAGTTTCCAAATTGGCTTCTGGAAAACAGCACACTTTTAGAATTTCTTAACTTGAGGGATAACTCATATAGAGGCTCATTTCTATTAGATGGCACAGCCAAACTACAATATCTCAGGATATTGGGCATCTCAAACAATGAGTTTGATGGTCAAGTTCCTCAAGATATCGGTCTATTCTTCCCAAATTTGTAATACTTGAATTTGTCAAGTAATAGTGCAGTTCACGACAAAAAGTATGACCAATTCTTCCACAGGTGACAATCTAAATCTCATGTCTGGAATTGATTTATCCCACAACCAATTAACGGGAAAAATACCATCAAAATTAGGAAATCTAAATGATATTCGAGCACTGAACTTATCCCACAATTACTTGGAAGGATCTATTCCATCAAAACTCTCCATGTTGAACCTAGCTTATAGAGTGTTTAGACCTTTCATATAATAATTTTAGTGGTCAAACACTTTTTGAACTCACAAATATGAACTCCTTATCCACCTTCAATGTATCATATAATAATTTGTTAGATCCAACACCTAATAAAGGGGAGTTCGCAAAATTTTGATGAGAGTAATTACAAAGGAAACCCAGGTCTTTGTGGACCACTGCTTCGAAGACAATGTGAAAGCATTATAGATACAGTTGATCCAGTGCATGGTGATGGTGGCAAAGATAATGATGGTGCAGATTATACGATAGAATTCTTTCTGAACTTCTCTATGTCATTTGTGACTGTTTTAGTGACATTAGCTCTCTCTCTCTTTATCTCAGCCCTCAATATCAAAGAGCATGGTTTGGTTTTATGGACTCATGAATCCTATCAATAATCAAGTTGCATGCTGAATAAGCACACTTTACAATTGTTTTCTATTGTACGATTGAGGTTATTGCTACCATGTGAATAGCTTTGTTAAGGAATAGTTTTAATAAACGTAATATAATACTTTCTCCATTTCAATTTTTTTTTAATAAATGTAATAAAATATTTCTCTCGCCTCAAAAAAAAAACCATTTTGATATATATATATATATATATATATATATATATAAGTTTTTATTAATTATTTAGTACAACTCATTTAATGCACCACTAAATATATAATTTTATGTTTTTATCCTTACTTTTAAATTTTGAGTATGTATAATTATTATTACTAAGAATATTTTAAAATTTTGGTATAAAAGTTTACTTCTTTTTTGTTTTTTTTTTTTTTTTGGAAGGGAGGGAGTAATTTTTATGATATTTAATTTCTGTGGATAAGTTTGTTTTTGTTTTTGATTGTCTATATTAGTCCATTTGATGTGGTATCCAACCAATGAAATAGAAAAATAGGGAAGACAACCAAAGTTCATTCTAGCACAACAGCTATGCCACCTCTCGATTTAGTATTTCATTTGTCAAGCTCTCTTGATGAACAATCAAATCGTATGCTCAAAGAGACTTCACATGTGTGCTTTTTCCAAGATTGAGGTTATTCACAAATAGGTCTAACCAATGAACCAATTTTGGATGACTCAAACAGAAGGTTTGTGCGTAGAATTAGAGAGCATGAAGTTAAGGAGGCATTAAAGAAGATGAAGATGGGTAGAGCATTGGGGCCAGATGGGATTCCTAGTGAAGTGTGGCGGTGCTTAGGGGATATAGCAATACATTGGTTGACTAACCTTTTTAATAGGATTTTCCAAACAAATAAGATGCCTGAGGGATGGAGGGAGAGTATGCTTGTGCCTATCTATAAGAATAAGGGGGATATCTAGAATTGTGCCAATTATAGGGGCATTAAGCTTATGAGCCATACAATGAAACTATTGGAGGGAGTTATTGAGCATCATTTGAGAATAGAGACTAAGGTCTTCGTAAATCAATTTGGATTTATGCCAGGAAGATCTACCATGAAGGCTATTTTCTTGATACGACAGTTGATGGAGAGATATCGAGAAAAGAAGAAAGATCTACATATGTTATTTGTTGATCTGGAGAAGGCGTATGATAGGGTCCTAAGAAAGGTTCTATGGTGGGTACTTGAGAAGAAGAAAGTCCCCTCAAAGTATGTAGAGGTTATCAAGGATATGTATGATGGTGTTACTACGTGCGTGAAAACTTGTAATGGAAGATCAAGTTATTTTCCAATCACAATAGGCTTACACCAAGGATCTGTTCTGAGCCTTTACCTTTTTGCCCTAGTTATGGATGAGTTGACAAAGGATATCCAAAATGAGGTGCCATGGTGTATGTTATTCGCAGATGATATTGTGCTTATTGATGAGACCAAGGTGGGGGTAGAAGCTAAATTAGAAATATGGAGAAACACGTTAGAGTCAAAAGGATTGACATTAAATCGAAGTAAGACTGAATATATGAAGTGTGAATGCAACATGGCAAGACGTGAGGACGAAGATTCCGTGAGTATGCTCGGACAGGAGGTACCCAAGAAAGATGTTTTTAGATATTTGGGATCAATATTGCAAAAAGGGGGAGAGATTGATGAAGATGTAAACCATAGAATTAGAGCAAGTTGGATGAAATGGCGAAGTGCAATAGGATTTTTGTGTGACCGCAAAATCCCGATTAGGTTAAAAGGAAAATTTTATAGAATAACTATAAGATCGGCAATGCTATATGGAGCTGAATATTGGCCAGCAAAGAGACAACATGAGCATAAGTTGAGAGTTGCAGAAATGAGGATGTTACGGTGGATGAGTGGTAAGACAATAATGGATAAGATGAGAAATGAGGATATTCGACGAAGAGTTGGAGTAGCACCGGTGGTAGAAAAGATGAGAGAACATAGATTGAGATGGTTTGGACATATTGTTCGGTGATCTATAGATGCACCGGTAAGAACAGAAGCTTGTTATAAGGAGTATGATGGGAAGAAAGTGAGAAGTCGGCCGAAAGTTACGTGGGGAAAAGTAGTAAAACAAGATTTAATGGAGTTGGAAATAGATTGGCGGCTAGTTTGTAGTAGAACAGAGTGAAAGAAAACTATTAGTGTAGTGGAAAAGCAAAACTCTAATAGTCCCGACTACCCTTTATGGTTTTAACATTTTTATTTATTTCTTTATCTATTTATATATCTATTTATTTTATTATATTTTCTTTATTTTATGGATTTATGTCTTTGGGTTCATCGACCGCCGACCCCAACTAGTTTAGGATAAAGGTAATGATGATGATGATGATGATACTCTGCAAATAAAATTTTACTAGAGATTCCTGTAACAAATGCACTATACTAATTTTGGTGGCTAGAGATCTGCATGAACAATGTTTCAAAATGTATTTTTGCATTTTGTAATATAATAGACGTGAAATAAGATATATAATAAAAATTTAAAAAATATACTGAAAGATATAAAAACGCATTTTGAAAAACTAAGAAATCTTAAAGATTTCTATTTCTGTGGGTATTTCAGCTAATTTTGTTCCTCCACATTAAGAATGGGAAACGCAATTACAAAGGGAATCCCAAGGAATTCTCAGGTGAGTGGTGCTGGAGGGTACTTTCACAGTTGCACACAGAGTCCGGAGGTTATAAAATTCAAACTAAAATCCTAATGCTTCGTTCGCTTTCGCGGGTTTCGAGTCTTTAGGGCAGAAAAAAAAAGAAAAAGAAAAAAAGGTGATGCATTCTTTTATGTAGTCAAAAATTTGGTATTCCCTTTGGCTGGAAATTCCCAAGGAAAGCCAATCATAGAAGTGCAGTGCCGGTGAGGGTATGATTGCAGTGCCGGTTGACCCAAATCAATTAGCGTGGAAAGTGGAATCACCAAGTTCCCATGTGTTAAATTAAATATCAAAGGAAGGAATTTTGACATCTGGGATTGCGGAGAAATTAAATGCATCTCTTGCGCAATTACTAGATCCGTCCTAAAAAAAATTATTATTTATTAGTTAGAAATTTTTTTAATTATAAATTACAATAATATTAAATATATAAATTTTTAGATTTAAGACATAAATATAAAATATGAAAAAAATTTCAAAACTGGACTTTTTCTTAAGGAAAAAAATATTTTTACAGTGAAATTTTTTTTGGACGGAAGTAGTACAATATTATTATATAGCATCATTTTCTTAAATTTTTAAGTCATGTTTTTTTTAAACTAAAGGTTAAATTACACCAACCTCCCTCCCCCTCCTTTTTGAAACGGTTTTTCTATTGTAATGTGCATTTATTCTTATAGTTATAATTTGTTAATGGTAGTTGGGAATGAGTTTTAATGAAGATCTACTAGGAATGATTACATATTAACCAAAAGCAGATGAATTGTAGAATATGAATTGCTCGCAAATGATTGTGCATTTCGATTCGACAGAAAAATCGATTTTCAGCAACATGATCACTAACTGTTTCTTTTTAAGCATAAGCATGCCCCAATGAAGAGCAAAACACAACAACCGTCCATAACGATCGAATACTCGATGAAAGACTAATTGACAGCAATATTTAAAATTTGATCAATCATGAAGATTGAAGAAAGATGCAGTTGATGGCTCGTATGCTTAATTTCAAGAACTGCTCAATCAAGCAATATTTCCTTACCTTTGATTTGTTCCTCTGTGTTTTATTTTATGTTTGTTCCTGGCAATTTATGGCATGATTACGTACAGATTTTGCATTCATAATGGATTAAAACTAAACAGTACTCACTATATCTTAGATTGCACGTGTTGAATAAAAAAACAAACAGTAAAAAATTATCTATTTCTATCTCAGAACTTGCTATTCCCTTGGTTTGAAATTGAAAGGGAACTGTGAGGAACACTCAATCATAAAAGTCACATCTAGATGATGGTATAACTTCATATTGGATTATTTTGCCTAACAGTTTATGGACTGGAAAATATAGTTAACGAAATTTGACACGCAGAGTATGAAAATAACCAAAATTATTGACAAGTGGAAACGGTCAAACAGCAGCGTTTTATGTGCTGCAAGCCTCTATTTATTAACAAAGAAAGAAATCTTGCCTGGTCGATTTGCTCACAAGTTATATGCGTTTCATAAATAATTAAATTATTGGTATGAGTAATCTTTTGAATTAATAAGTGTGATTGTCCATTTGAGTAATTTCAAAGACCAATAGTGCAAGTGCATTTAATTTTGCAGTCATGTGAGTCTAGACTTCTCTGGACCATGCATGACTTAGAGTCTTCTTGCTACGGCTGTCAAAACAGGCGGCCATGTTAAGTTTCCCCCTTTCCACAAAATTGGGATATTGAAATTCTTTGGGGTTGCTTGCTTCACAATATTATTCCTTTTTCATTTTTATATTTCAGTCTCCTTAATTAATCGCAGTTTATATATAAATATTATCGATGAAGTATTGCCATTCTTGTGACTACGATTATATACAATCAATTATACATATAATTATGCAAAAATTAATGGTATAGAACAATTGAAGCAGCTTGACTTTAATTATAACAATTGTTCAAGGTTCCCTGATCTTCAAAGGTAAATTTGTGTCAACAATACTTCTAAATGGCATGAATTTAAGCAGTTTTTAGAATTATAATGTGTACGGAAATTTTCTCATTAATTAATAATTATTCAATCACTGATGGCCCTCCGTACATCCTCTCCTTGATTATGTTTATGAAATAAAAATTTTGCCATTCCGAATTGCTAACAAATTATATTGGAGTACGATTTTTTGTTCCAATTATAATATACGTGTTAATGGGGTAACACACTTGATACCTATGTCATTTTATTTAAATTATAAAACACTATGTTATTTTGAAGTGTGTTACATTTTTTGTTTATATTCTATTTACTTAAATGGCACATAACTAGGTGTCAGATAATGAATTCAAATGTTTTTTACTTCACTCGGAGAAGTAATAATCAAGATGAAGGCTAAAAAATATATTTAATGAACACAACTATTCACGAGCTTCCATTAAATGTGATTTAAAAGAAATCAAACTTCACTAATATTTAATTTGTGACAAACATTATAAATAGGTAATATTTAGAGTTTTATTTATTTTAATACTATGTTTATTATATATTTTGTGTGTTATATGGCACTAAATATATATACTTTGGCACAACTTCAAAGAGTAATCGTCCATTAGGCATTAGACGACTAGTTGTTTTCATCTTGTCTTGGAAGCCTTCTTGCCATATTGTCCTAACTAATAGCCTTGTCACATTTGTGGCTTAATTTTATCCATTTAAATATGTGAGAGTTTTTCACATACGGATTTAGGGAATAAACCCAAGTGTTATTTTAATTGATTTACTCAGAAAAATAACATTATTAAAGACATATTTCTAATTGTATTATGTGAGAGTTCATTATAAATATATTTAGGGAACAACCCAAGTGTCATTTTAATTAATTTACTAAGGAAAATAATATTAATAAAGACAAACCAAAAACTAGGAAGACCAAATTAAATTTAACTAATATTTATATTAGAAGAAATTCATGGTTTAATTTGTTCCTCAATGGATTTATTGCACTTAAGTCATTGTTTAAAACTTTTATTCATCCAAAGAGTAATAATACGAACACTGAAAAATTACAATGATATTTTTTAAATGATTAACTTAACATTTATATGGAAAGAGCCATTGAATAATAATCAATTTGATAAATGGTCATATTAATTACCATGAAAATTTTCACGGTAAATATAATTACTTTTTTAAGAAATTTGTTAAGCAATAGGCCAAGTGCGAGTCTTCTCTATTTATCATGAATGGACTAGTTTTTTAGGTGGGAAATATATGATAAATGCAATGATATTAGGACAAAACACAAAAGAAAATATTGGTCAGTAAAATCTTGACATGATCTCATTCTTTTTCGTGTTAAAACTCACTAAATCACACAATAATAAAAAGTGACTTAGTATTGTGGTCTATAATTATAAATAAAAGTTGGGCTTGAGTTTAATCAAACGGATGATTTGGGAAAATATTTTTTCCAATTGTAATTGGAGACAATTGGAATTTTTTTGATATGATACATATTAACCCCAAAAGACAAAAATAGAAACAAGGCCAATTAATAGTAGAGTACGAATTACTCGCAATTTATTGTGGATTTTGATATAAGAACAATGAATTTTGGTTGTCGATGGAAAGTATTAAAAAAACAAAAAAAACCAAGAACAAAAACTTTTGAATATTCAACACCATATATGGTAGTTGAAGAGTAATTTTCAAAGACCAAGTTTTGCAAGTACCTTTCATTTTGCGGTGATGGGAGTTTAGTCAAGTTCTCTTCCTGCTTGGAGTATCATACGAGCTTGCTTTTTTTTTATTAAGTTCACCCTTTTCCACACAATTAGGATAAGGAAATTCATTAATGATAGATCACCATTATATATGTTTGGGCTGCCTGGTTTACACCATAACATTATTATTCCTTCAACACTTTCATCGATATTGCAATATCCTCTTTGTTTTTCTTCATATATATTCATAGAGAGAAAAATATACATTGATCATGAAGCACTGCCATTTTATACTTGTGTTGTGGGCTCTAATTAATGTGTCTATTATACAGATTTATTCAAGTTGCTTTCCAGAAGAAATGCGGGCTCTCTTGGACTTCAAAGCTTCCATGAATGAGACGCGCCATCCCGATCTTATCCTTCCCTCATGGATTGATGATCATCATGATCATGAAGAACAAGGATATGACAATGATGATCCAATCGCTACTGACTGTTGCAACTGGGAAGGGGTCAAGTGCAGTGATGGCACCCATGGAAGAATTGTTGAACTCCATCTCAGTGATCTTGGACGAAATATTAGATTGAGTTATGGTTATATTGATTCCAGTTGGTTTCTAAATTTAAGCATTTTGCTCCCTCTTGAGAACCTGCAAGCTCTAGACTTGAGTTGGAATTATTTTGGAAGCTCCGGACTTGGTGTGGTACCCGTCTTTAATTTAATATATTCTTTTGACAGCATTTAAAAATTTAACTGCACTGACTATTTTTGAAAAAATTCATGTAAGCTAGCACCTTGGGACTTGTCAAAAAATTTTACATTTATTATGAATCTTTATTAGTGGTTGTTGGGAAAAAAAGTTATTGTCTAACTGCATCTTTTGTTTACAATTTGTGTTTTTAGCACCTTGTGCATGATTAGCTGGTTTTAAAAATGTCGAATCCTTAAATTTGGATGAGAACAAATTCGATAACACTACAGTTCAATACTTAACAACAAGGGTAATTAGCGTAAACAATTCCTTATCTTGGGGCTTCTATTCGATTTTGTCTTCTAAGTTGAAAAAGTTTCAATTTGATCTCTCAACTTAAAAATTAGATTCTATTGAGTCTTGGAGTGCAAATTCAAACAAACACGTGCCTAGCACAAGAAGCTAATAGGGGCAAAATTGAAAAAAAAAAATTGACAAACCTTGACCCAATAAAATTTTGGCATTCCCATATTCTTCTCCAACTTGCTTGGCTTCCAAATTTAGGCAGACCTTGACCCCTGATTTGCCTCTGGTTTCTTTTAGTAGCTCTAATAAAATTTTGGCAGTCCCATATTCTCTCCAACTTGCTTGGCTTCCAAATTTTGGCAGACCTTGACCCCTGGTTTGCTTCTTGTTTCTTTTAGTAGCTCTAACAAAATTTTGGGAGTCCCATATTCTCTCCAACTTGCTTGGCTTCCAAATTTTGACAGACCTTGACCCCTGGTATGCTTCTTGTTTCTTTTAGTAGCTCTTTTAAGCCCACTTTATTATATGAGGAAAAGGAAGTTTCCAGAAGTGCTTGAAGATTGGGAAGTTGACTATGGACCTCACAGGTTCAAGTACAAAGATTTGTACACTGCCACGAAAGGGTTTAAAGACACAGAGCTCTTAGGTGCTAGAGGATTTGGAAGCGTTTATAGAGGCGTATTACTAACCTCTAAATTGCAAATTGCCGTAAAGAGGATTTCCCATGAGTCAAGACAAGGAATGAGAGAATTCGTCGCAGAAATTGTTAGCATTTGTCGGAAGAGCCATCGCAATTTGGTACCTCTTTTGGGTTACTGCCGGCGCAAAGGTGAGTTGCTATTGGTCTATGAATATATGCTTAACGGGAGTCTCGACAAGTTCCTTTACGGCCCTCAAAAGTTCATTCTGAATTGGGGGCACAGATTTCGAATTATTAAGGGTGTTGCATCGGGACTGTTCTACCTTCATGAAGGATGGGCGCAAGTTGTTATCCGCAGAGATGTAAAGGCTAGCACAAGCACAGATGTGTATGGATTTGGGGCCTTTCTCCTTGAAGTTGTGTGCCGTAGAAGGCCAGTAGAGCTGCCGGGAACTGAAGGCAGAATTCTGGATGCAGTTGATAAAAATTTGGGAACTGATTTCGTGAAAGATGAGGTGGAATTGGTATTGTAGCTTGGTTTATTGTGTTCTAATTCAGAACCGATGGCTCGGCCCAGTATGCAGAAAGTTACACTCTATTTGGATGGTTCCATGCCCCTGCCTGAGTTTTCAGCTGAAGACATTTTTGCAAATCGCACAGCATTTGCATATGGTAAAGGATTTGATGTCTCAATGTCATACTCGAATCCATCGTCAACCTGGAATGCGTCTTCTCAATATTCTCATACAGCAGAGTCACTTCTATCCGGTGGTCGTTGATTCCGTGGGGGAGGAACTGTAACAGTGGAAGTGCTTTTAGTTAGTTTTAATAAGCCAAAAATTACTGTTCTTGTCAAGGGCTTGATCTCTCTCTTAACTTTCCATGCTACCACCGTTAGGGACCAAGAAACTTTGAACGTCCGTTTGGACAAGCTTTTTTTATTTGCAAATAAGAAAATTTTCAAACAAAAACAAACTATCCAAACACATTTTTATTTCAAAATTTAGAATTCAAATTTTTCCACTCAAATTTCTCTCACATAATTTTAAAAAAATTTCTGTTTTATTTTTCCCTCCAAAATACTTTTTCTATCAATAAATACCCACCAAAATTTTCACATATTATAATGCAACTTTTTCCATTTGCAAATAGAAATGCCTTGTCCAAACGGCCTTGTGTGTTTTCGCTAGTAGTAATTTGCGAGCCTGCACACAATCTTAGAGAAGATTCATAGCCAAGCAAGTTGGAGAAGAATAAGGGACTGCCAAAATTTTATTGGGTCCAGGTCTACCAATTTTTTTTTTCAATTTTGTCCTTACTAGCTTCACGTGTTGTGCACGTGTTTGTCTAAATTTGCACTTCGGGACCCAATAGAATTTAATTTTTAAGTTAAAAGATCAAATTGAAACTTTTTCAATTTAGGGAACAAAACCGAATAGAGACCCCAAGATAAAAGACTGTTTACGGTAATTACCCCAACAACAATTTCTTTCCTAAAGAATCTGTCTGTTTTTGGCAATGGGATGACTTCTTTAGAAGGTAAATTTAGTTTTTGGTTTTTGGTTTTTTTTTTTTTTTTGCATGTTGGATAAGTATGTTTATATATAATCAGAAAAATATTTCCACACTAGTTTTGATGGTAGATTGTCAATTAATTTAATAATTTTAAATCAAACTTTTTTTTTTTAAATACCCAACAAAGTGAAACTTCACTGAGATTTAAAAATATAGTGCATAAACTGTTCACTTGTGCTCCTTGTAAGAATTTCACTTATTAGTATTATAGAAAATCTTATAATTTAAATTTCATTCCATCACAAGATCTTAATTTCTCTAATGTTGAAACGAAGAGTTATACATAACCAAATTCAATAAAGAATCAAGCTTTTCAATTATATAATTTTTTTTACAAATTTTGTTGCATAATAGTTCAGATTTTGTTAAATTTATTTGAATTAGAGATTTTTTTTAAAAAAAAAAATTATGATTATCCAACTAATCCCAATTGTTTTTAAACTCTTAAATTTTTTTTTTTTTTTTTACTTTCTGAACTCAAGACGAGAGTTTTTTTAAAAAGACAAAAAACACCAAACCCTTCCCCCAAATCAATGAACTATTTACGAGTACCAATTTCTGATATTGAAAATTTTGAAATGGAGATCATATGTAATAATAAACCGCACAGTTAATCTAAATATGTTAATTACTTTGCTTGCTATGTTTATATAGTTTTTTTCCTTTTATTTCTCTCTATTTTTTTTAATACTTCAATAGCAAGGAAAGGTGCTATCTCATTGCATCTTTTTACTTATATTTTCGAGTTTTGCAGGTTATGAACGATTGACTAATTTCAAAAATCTAAAATCCTTAAACTTGGATGGCAACAACGTCACAAACAGTACAATTCAATGTATAACAACAATTTCTTTACTAAAAAATCTGTCTCTTGCTGAGAATTACATGCATGGGTTATTTCCTTTCAAAGGTAAATTTACTCTCTTTTGTTCAATGTTGGAAATAGTAACCTTTACATAATCAACAAAGTACTTGCAAATACACATGGCTGCTATGACTAATCTCTCACTTCTTCAACATTTTGGCCTCCTTTTCAATATTTAGTAATTTGTTTCATAATTTCATTTATGCAGAAATTAATAGCCTGAAGCAACTGGAGTATCTTGACTTAAGTGATAATTACTTTCATGGCTCTCTGTCCTTCAAAGGTAAATTTGGGTAAATATTATTAGTATATGCCACAAATTTGAGTCATAATTTGATACTTTTTACGATTCACGTTTGTTATAGATTAATTGGAATATGTAACACTGGAAAAACGAGTTCAAAGCAAACTTGTGAAAAGCATGTTAGTATTACTGTATCATTATCTTTGAACTATACTGCGAACATTTAATAATTATGCATTATTTTTTGAGTCCTAACAAAAAGTACATTAGGAGATAAATATAATTTTCTATTACGTATGATATACAGTAATATTTTTTATTTTTATTTTTACTTTTTTAATTAAGTGAAGACATTTCATTTTGAGAGTGATATTCAATTATTTTGTATCACCATGACTAGTAATTGGTTGGTTAATTTTGTTAGTTATTTGAATGAGTTCCTTGCAACATACAATTTTGACTTCCTTTCCTCTCTCTCTTTTCTTTTGAACAACGTTATAGTATCAACATTAAACTCGTGATAATAGTTTTGGAGATTCTTTGCTGCAGATCTGAAGCTACCACATTTAGAGCTGCTCAATCTTGGATATACAGGCATGCAAGAGCTGTCATCAATTGAAGTCATGACTTCCCTCAAAGCCTTATCTCTGAGATATAATAAAATTAATGATTCATCCATCCTTCAAGGTAATCTAACATTGATCGAATTTACATAATACTCACATATATTCTTTTCTTTGCACTCAATTGAAGTTTACTTTTCATTGTTCATCCAAAAAAAAAATGTACAGCACATTTTCTTATAAAATAGGGACCTGTTTATATAAAATAGCATAGCATATGTTTGTTCAACTAAATAAAATCTTATATATGAAGAAATTAGGAAAATAATTAATCTAGTGGATATGATAATTGCAGCTATATCACTTAGATCGCACAAATTTCATACAAGTGTAGTTCGCAAGAAATTAAAGTTTTCCTCAGCTGGATTATTTTATTTTTGGGCAGGAATTTGCAGCTTGAAGAATCTTCTTCAACTTGATCTGAGTGGGAATAATTTTAGTGGTAATATTCCTGTGTGTCTCAACAACTTGACATCTCTCCGGGCTCTTGATATCTCAGACAATAATTTTAGCGGCAACATACCCTCACTTGTCATCACTAGCCTCGTACATCTTGAATACCTATCTCTTTCTAGAAACCATTTTGAAGGTTCATTTTCCTTGACTTCTATTGCCAACCACTCAAAGCTTCAGAGATTCATGCTTGAATCTCTAGGCGGTAAATTACACGTTAAAACTGAAGGTTTAGATTTCTTACCTTCATTCCAGCTTAGAGTTCTCGGGTTGGCCGGATGCAATTTGAACAATGAGACTGGGAAGATCCCCAAGTTTTTGTTGTATCAGAAAGAACTAGAAGTTCTTGATCTTTCCTCCAATAATTTAGTTGGGAAGTTTCCAAATTGGCTGTTGGAAAACAACACACTTTTAGGAGTTCTCAACTTGAGGAATAACTCATTTACAGGACCATTTCTATCGGATGCCACACCCAAACTACAAAGTGTCTGGCTGTTAGACATCTCAAACAATGAGGTTTATGGTCAAGTTCCTCAAGATATCGGTTTATTCTTCCCAAGTTTGTGGTACTTGAATTTGTCGGGAAATAATTTTGAAGGAAGCATACCCGAATCCCTTGGCAACTTGACTTCGGTATCATTTTTTGATCTGTCACACAACAATTTTTCTGGAGAAGTTCCAGATGGAATTGGAACTGGGTGTGTCAATCTTAGGGCTTTGGTATTATCCTATAATAGTTTGCAAGGCTATTTCCCCTCTAGTTCAGCCAACTTAACTAGTCTTGCAGTTCTTCACATGGATAACAATCATTTTGCCGGAAGCATATCACATGGATTATCTCATAGTCCTAATCTAAACTCCTTAGATATATCCAACAATGAGTTTGAAGGTGAAATTCCAAGTTGGATCAGAAACTTCTCATCATTACTTGCTCTTGACCTATCATGGAACCAACTAGAAGGCACCATACCTGATGATATCTGCAGGCTTTCCAATCTTGAAATTTTATACCTCTCTGGAAATTGCTTAAATGGATCCATACCATCATGCTCTGGTTTTCCATCATTGAAATTCATTCACTTGCAAAGGAATCAAATCACAGGATCAATACCGAATGCACTATTGGAAAATTCTACATCTTTGAAGGCTCTGGATTTGAGGTATAATCGTATTTCTGGTGGCTTTCCATGTGATATTAGAATACCTACACAACTTAGGGTTCTCTTGTTGGGAGGAAATAATTTGCAAGGCCAGATTACTGAGTCCATATGTCAGTTGAAGAAACTGAGCATTATGGATCTTTCTCAAAATAATTTGTCTGGTCGAATTCCTTCATGCCTAAGTAACATCTCTTTTGGAGCAAATTTTATTTATGATGCCTGGAATTATCAACCATCACAACACATTGATTTCGTTGTTTGGTATCCTAGTTTTTTGATCTTTTCTATAGATGTCATGGTGAAGTTTGATTTGGAAATGTTTGAAATAGTGCAGTTCACGACGAAAGATATAACCAATTCTTATACAGGTAACATTCTAAATTATATGTCTGGAATCGATTTGTCGCACAACCAATTAATGGGAGAAATACCATCAGAATTGGGTGATTTAATAGATATTCATGCACTGAACTTATCCCACAATTACTTGGAAGGATCTATTCCGTCAAAACTCTCCATGTTGAAGAATATAGAGAGTTTGGACCTTTCATACAATAATCTCAGTGGTCAAATACCTTTTGAACTCACAAATTTGAACTTCTTGTCCAAGTTCAATGTATCATATAATAATTTGTCAGGTAGAACACCTGAAAAAGGGCAGTTTATAGATTTTGATGAAAGTAATTACAGAGGAAACCCAAATCTTTGTGGACCATTGCTCCAAAGACATTGTGAAAACACCACAAGTACAGTTGATCCGGCGCATGGTGTTGGTGGTGAAGATAATGATGGTGCAAATTATATGGTAGAATTCTTTTTGAGCTTTTCAGTGTCATTTGTGGTTGTCTTATTGACCTTAGCTCTCACTCTCTATCTCAACCCTCAGTATCGCAGAGCATGGTCTCATTTTATAGACACATGGATCCTATCAAGATTCTATTGGCTGTACAAGTTTCGTTCCAGGTGATTATAGCAATTGGTTAGAGCTAATATCAGAAAAAGTTTGTGTTTGGTACTCTGTGTCTCCATTGATGAAAAGTTTGTGTTTTTCCTTTTGATGGTACTCTTTATGTCTCTGTTGATGAGTAATCAGGCTGTATGCCGAACAAGCATACTTTACATGTGTGCTCTTTTGCACGATTGTGGTTATTGCTACAATATGAATAGCTTTATTATGGAATAGTTTTAATAAATGTAATACAATAATTTTCGTGACTAGATCATGAGGATTTTTTTTTTTTTTGGTTATTTGTGTTAAGAATAGAAATTCAATGCACAGTTATCTAATAAATAACGCATTAAACAATATCTTGTGCTGCACATGAAGCAAGTATGCAGGGATATTCTTTAGCCAAAAGATTTTCAATGGGAAAAGTTCCTTCTTTCCCTGTTTTTTACCTCAGCATATGATAGTGTCAACAAATGGTAATAGATGATTAAGTTCAAAGTACTGAGATAAATTTTGAACAAAATTTCCAGAGCAGGCTTTTATTAATAAGGAAAATCAATCAAAAAGTATGAATAAAAACAAGAGTGTCAAAGAACTAAAGTAAACAACACAAGGGAGGAACAGAGATAAATAAGCTAAATCAAAAGTTGGCGCAACACCTTTGCACCAAGATTCCACCTTCTTCTTTCTCAATTCTTCATCTAAAAATGGACAGCAAGTGGTAGCTTTTTTCATCTTCTTCCCAGAAGAAAATATGTCATCTTTTGTCCAAACACCGACAGCTAATCCAGCAGCATAGGTTGCTCCAAGAGCAATGGTCTCTATGTCAGCTGATCTTACTACTAGGTTACCCAGCAAGTTTGCCTGAAAATAACAGTAACAGAATCTCAGATTATGTGGTTTGCTTAGCAACATGATTCCTAATTATTTCTTCAAGCATAAACATGCAAGAATATAGAGCAAAGACATAGTAATGCCCACAAGGAACCATCATTCTTTTATAAAATCATCAACCGTTGAACTAGTAGAAACTTGGTGTACAGATCTAGGACTGCTGCAGCATCTGGAAAACCAAAAAGAAAACTACAAAAAGGTTTTTCTGAAATACCCCCTAAAATACTGGAAGAGTCATGGACAAAATAGAAAAAAATTGCATAGTAGTCTTAAAAATACATACAGACCACGTTTGCATTGAGCAAATTAAGAAACAAGCTATCGAATTTGCATACATGTAAGGAACACAGTTGAATTTGCATTTATCAGAAGATTGTTTACTATAACACCTCCGTCAACTCTTAATAAAAATTCACCACCCTCATTTTTTGCTCTCCGCCGTCTCACCAGCACCTTTGCGCATTGAATCTAATAAGTCTTTCACTTGAAAACACATGCTTTCGAAAATAGCCCGAGAAATATAAGACTTTGATTGCGTGGGGAAAATGAAGTTTGACAAGAGGGAAAAGACAGCCCTTTTAGTGCATTGGTTTGGCTTTTCTTTGTTTCTTTGTTTGTTTGTTTGCCGTTTGCATGTTGGATGTTGTTTGGTTTCAGACTTTGTTCATGTTTGGTTTCAGTGCAAACAGAGTCTTTTCCCTCCTGTAAAATTTGGCTGTCACATTTAATTGTGGGTGTCCATATTCGACACGTATCTTTGGAATGAATGACAGACAGCTTCACGTGAAACCACGGAATTTTAAATTTACACCGTATGGTGGTTGGCCAAGTCAATATTGGGGAACGGAGGCATAACCTTAAATTAGATGTTAAAATTTTATAATACTACTTTCTTCCCATAAAAAAGTCTATTTTTAGTATAAAAATTTTGTGTTATCTTGAATAATAATCATCATATATAACTCAAATTCTAGTTAGTCTTTTATAACTAAAGATTACATCACTCCAACCATTCTTCCCAAGCAGAAACTGTTTTTCTAAATTGGTGGTGTTTAAAATTTTAATACTTTTAATATTCTGATTATTCTATACATTGCGTTATATTTCCAATTTTTCAAAAAAATATATACTTTTAAAATATTTTCTCCTTCCAAAAAAATTTATTTTTTTTGGAATGAAAATTTTATAATATTTTTACTAATAATAATTATGTATAATTATAATTAAAAATATAAATATAAATATAAAATTATACATCTATTGATGTAGTAAATATGTTGTACGTAATAATTTAAAAAGTATACATTCAATTCAAAGTTTTTTTTTTTTTTTGTGACAAAGGAGTATGATAAATGCAATACTTTCACCCAACAAAAAAAAAAAGTTGGCAAATTGAACCTTTTTATTTTGACATTTGTTTTTTCATTTTTTGGGGTACAGTGACGAAGGAAATGGTTCTTCTATAACTTCGAATGGCCCAATACAGAATAATCCTGAGCTAAGCGGATGAAGAAGAAAGGAAGGAAATACAGAATGAGACAAGATTCAAGAAAAGAAGAAAGAGTGAGGAAATAGTTTAGGAAGATTACGTCTCAGCTGCTGATTTATACACTAAGCAAAGCAGAATTTAGCCCTAACTGTCACTCAATTTGTAGAATTAATTCAATATTAATACTACTAATTGAAATGACCATGTTTTAGCTAATTCCAATTTTACATCTGAACCTTAATTGATTATTAACGATGTTGCCCTAGGAGTTAGAGCAACCGGTCATACGGAGGGAATCAAAAACATCTCTTGCGCTGTAAGTCGTAAGTTCAAATCTGCTTGACTACATTCCTAGAAGGATTAGGGGTTAGTTAAGTTCATTAAATGTGGGAATACCTCTAACGTCAAAAACAAAAAAATAAATGATGTCGCTATATTTATTTCTGGGATGATGTCGTTTCTTTCCTGTTTCTTGACAGTTATTTATTCTACCATGGACAAGCTCATTTTCTTCAACTATGGAACCATTAGGCCCATCAAGACAAGACTGGGCTTCGGTTTCATCAACACACTATATGCGTTCGTTTTGTGGTCTACAAGCCCAACCAAGTAACTGAGAAAAATTTAATGTTTTTGCCTTATTAGTGATAATTTATTGACCAAAGATGGGCTTCGGCTTGAAAAATGGGTGTTCACCTACTTTTGTGGAGAAACCCAATAAAATCCAACGTCCATCATAATAAAATGGGGGGAAAGAATGATCCAATGATTCCAATAGTACCGGGAAATAATTGGCATTTTGTTGGTATAAATAATTGCACACTAATCAAAAAAGGTAATTTATTGTTACATGAAAACAACCCAAAATTGTTGAGAAGTGGAAACAGTCAAACAACAGCATTTTATGTGCTGCGAGCCTCCATTTTTAACAAAGAAAGAAATCTTGGATTTGTCCACAAATTATATGCATTTCATAAACAATTAAAAGTTAAATTATACCTACTATTTCTTCGAGCTTTATTAGTTGTTAAATTTATACTTTTATATTTTTTTTCTTTTTAATTTAGTTTATACATTTTTATTGTTAATAAAGATGATACAAGAATTTCAAACTTAAAAAAACTATTTTTTTTAAATAATTTTTTTTTAAATTAAATTTTTAGTTTTTGAAATAGAGAGGCAGCGAGTATATATTTACATATTAACCAAAGGCCTATCAATAGCAGAATGGGAATAACTTGCAGTATATTCTTGATTTTGAGTCCTCAATAAATTTTGGCCGTTGATGAAAAGGGAAAAAATAAAACAGCAGAAAACTTTTGAATTAAAATGATTGTCCATTTGAGTAATTTCCCAAAGACCAATGGTGCAAGTGCATCTACTTTTGCTGTCAGAACGGGCGGCAATGTAAAGTTTCTCTCTTTCCACAAAACTGAGATATTCATTTTGCCATTTCGGATGGTGAACAAATTATACTGAAATATGATTTTTCTTTCCAATTATAATGTATTTGTTAATGATGTGTCACACTTAATATCTACATCATTTTATTTAAATTATAAATAAAATAATTTATTTTGAAGTATGTTATATTTGTTGTTTAGTTTTTATTTACATAAATGACACGCAACTAATAAGTAGGATTGTAGGAAGTGAGAGTTTGTTAATGTCAAAAGATGAACTCAACTATTTTTTTAATTTACTCGAGAAGTAGTAATTAAAAGGACAGTTAAAAAAAATTTAATGAACTCAACTATTCACGGGCTTCCATTAAATGTGATTGAAACAAAATCAAACTTTACTAATATTTAATCTGTGAAGAGCATTACAAATTGATGATATTCAGATATTTTATAATTTTAATAATATGTTTATTCTATACTTTGTGTATTATATGATACTAAATATACTTGGGTAAGACACTTTTTTTTTCAAAGAATGATCATCCAATAGGCATTAGACGACTAGTCTTATGATTGTCTCATTGACTTAGAAATCTTCTTACCATATTGGTCTAACCGACGACCTTATTACGTTTGTGAGTTAATTTCCATCTTTAATATGTGAGAGTTTGTTATATCCATATTTAGAGAATAAACCCCCAAGTGTTATTTTAATTAATTTACTCAGAAAAATAACATTATTAAAGACACATTTCTAATTTTATTATGTGAGAGCTCATTATATATATATATATATATATATATATATATATATATATATATATATATATATATATATGTAGGAAACAAATCCAAGTGTCATTTTAATTAATTTACTCAGGAAAATAATATTAATAAAGACAAACCAAAAAATACGAAGACCAAATCAAATTTCACTTATATGTATATTAGAAGAAATTGACGGTTTGATTTGTTCCTCAATGCATTTATTGCATTTAAGTCATCCGCGTGTCATTAATGTTGGGATAACTCACTTGAAAAATTAACTTGAAAAATAAAAAGAAAAATTTTAAATTATATAAATTGTATATGAAAATCTCATATATTTCATGTGAAAACCCATTAAATCACACAGTAATACAAACTGCTTTAGTAACGTTGTCTATAAATCAAAGTTGGGCTTGAGTTTAATCAAAGGGATGATTTGGGAAAATATTTTTTCCAATTTTATTGGGAGACAATTGGAATTTTTTTGGTATGATACTATTAAAGATAAATTAGTTTTTTTTTCAAATATATCACATAGAATATTTTCTATATATCTTGTATATCCTTTTGTGATTTGTAATTATCTACTTACCTTACTTAGTATAAGATTCAAGATTATAAATGTACGCTAATTCATTGTACAGAAGATATGTCAATACATAGCAATTATTCAACAAAACTCTCTGGTTTTATTATATTTTCTTACATGGTATCAGAGTAG
Organism: Gynochthodes officinalis; assembly: GCA_020080225.1. NCBI lineage: Eukaryota > Viridiplantae > Streptophyta > Magnoliopsida > Gentianales > Rubiaceae > Gynochthodes > Gynochthodes officinalis. The sequence goes on from JAIQDA010000012.1 coordinate 391,971, forward strand.
ACGATCTGCCATTGCTTCTGCTTCAATTTTTAAAACCATCAGTTAGAGTTTTTTGCTATTTTTTTTCTTTTCTTTTTCTTTTTATTCTTGGTGAAATTCCTGTTCTGCCCTTCATCATCACCAAACCCTAAACCTCACCGTTAGTTGAAAATTCCAGAATTACCCCTGCAACCAACTGAAATTTTCAAAACCACCTATCGCTGCCCACAACCATAGCTGAAACTAGCACTCCCACTTTCGGCACCATCACCATCACTCCATCTACCCCACGTGACCCTTACCATCTCATCACTACTAACCTACAAACCGGCAGCGTCGTCTTTACCAAGCTCACCGGCGAAGGAAATTGGTAGGTTTGGAGCAATCAAGTGCGGACTGTCTTCTTGGCCAGAAACAAACTTGGTTTCCTTACCAGTACTCTCAAACAACCTTCTAGTGACGCCGCCGCCGCTGAGAAATGGGATCAATGTCAAGTTGCCACAAAAACTTGGTTAACCCATTTAGTCGATCCGTCACTTGAATCTATAGTTTCTCGGCTTCTTACTGTCGCCGCCATTTCGAATACCTTGAAGAACAGCTTCGAGCGCGTCTCTGAGTCTCAAATCTTCTCCATCAAGCAAGCCATTGAAGAATCTAAGCTCACCGCCGGTGTCTCAAGTTCTCAACTTACTTCTTTCTATCTCCGTCTACAAGACCTTTGGACAGATTTGGACATTCACCAACCACCTATTCGCGGCACTTGTGGCCATTGTCAATATCAAGTTAATGACCAGCTCCGGGCTCATGAGAACATCGATCAAGCGATGAAGTTTCTTTTTGCTCTCCTGGAAGATTTTCGCACTTTGCGGACCAATGTTCTTGCTAGGGACGATTTCTTGTCCCTTGAGAAGCTCCACGCACTCGCCAAGCAAGATCTCCACCAGCGCACCTCTATCGATGGTCAGCTTCTAGCCGGTACAGACAGCGGCGTTGCTTTTGCTGCACAGAAGGGAATGACGATTTCTGCTGGACAAGGAGAATTGGTTTCATCGCAGGCCAATAATTCGTTTGGGCCAACTCTTTCACAAACCAGTTTTGGGCCGACCACCAATTCACAACTCCATTTTGAGAAGACCCATTTGTCCAATTCCCTTGGGCTAAGTGAGCCCAATTCTATATCAACTATCAATGGGCCCAATACTCCACGCCCATTTTGCACCCATTCTAAGAAACCAGGCCATGTCCGTGAGGCCTGTTTCATTCTTGTGGGCTATCCTCCGAATTGGAAGCCCAAGCAACGTGGTGGCCCAAAGAAAAAACAATTTGGCTCTGGGCCTCTAGCCCATAATGTGGCCATTAATGGGCCGCCTTCTCCACCTAGATTTGGGCCTCTTCCTACTCCTTTTGGTACTAATTCATATCCTTATTCTAGTGGAGGTATCTTGGGATCTGTGACTTCTAGCCCTAGCAATATTTATGGCGGCTCATCTGGGCTTCACCTCACAACGGATCAACAACAGAAACTTGTCACCCTTTTGAATCATATGGGGACTTCAGATTCAATTGCCAACTTCTTAGGTATTACTTTACGTTCTAATTCCATTTCATTCGTTTGGATTATCGATTCAGGTGCTAGTGACCACATCACTTGTAGTTTGCCTATTTTAGATTCATTTTTTTCTTGTAAAACACCGATTTCCATTACTTTGCCCGACCAATCTACTAGTCCTGTAACACATATTGGTCATTATCGACCCTATCCTAATTTGCACCTCACACATGTCCTGTATGCTCCACACTTTAAACATAATTTGTTATCTGTCCATAAACTCACTCGAGATAATCATTGTGTGGCAATTTTTTTCAATGAATTTTGTGTCTTGTATGACTGGGGCTCTGTTCGGGCTTGGCAGGGCTGATCGGGGATTATACTTTTTATGTTCATCCATTCTTGACTCATTTTATTTAGTTTTTTAAAGTTATTTAAATTCCCTAAAGAATGCTTCATGTATTCCAAAAACCTTTTCTAGTTGTAATTTGATTTTTTACAATAATATTAGTTATGACGTTTGGCATCATTGTCTTGGTCATTCTTCGTTAAAATCTTATAATGCCCATGGTTAATCAATTTCGTGTCCTCCATCTTTTTCATGTCCAATTTGTCCTTTGGCCAAACAAACTCGCCATGCTTTTCCTACACGGACTAATGCAGCCACCTCCACGTTTGAATTAGTCCATATGGATATTTTGGGTCCTCATTGAACTACCAATCATGATGGTTCACACTATTTTCTCACAATTCCCGTGCCACATGGACCTTCTTTTTACACTCAAAATCTCAATTTTTTTTTCCAAAATTCAGCATTTTATATCTATGGTGTTCACCCAATTTGGTTCCCTTGTCTGTTGCATCCACTCTGACAATGGGACCTAATTTTTTTAAACTGAGTGTCGCTCATTCCTTGCTAGTCAAGGCATTCTTCATGAGAGCTCATGCTTTTATACTCCTCAACAAAATGGAGCTGTTGAATGCAAACGTCGTCACTTATTAGATGTTGCACGAGCTTTGATGTTTTAGGCCCACGTCCCACCTCACTTCTAGAGTGACTACATCCTCACTGCAACCTATATCATTAACCGGTTGCCTTTATTCTCCATTCATGGTCTAAGTCCTTTTGAACTACTGTTTAGGAAACCATCCATCCTTGACCATCTTCGTGTTTTTGGATGTCGTTGTTATGCCACCACCTTAGGTGCCCGTGATAAATTCAGTCCACATGCTACTCCTTGCATTTTTATGGGTTACCCTCCTAATCAGAAGGGTTATCGCCTATATAACCCTACTTCAGAAAAATTCTTTGTTAGTCGGGATTTGCTCATTCAAGAAAATATTTTTCCCTTTTCTTCTTCCTCTTCAGTGATGTACCCCACAGTTCTGTTTGATCCAACACCTTCAGCTGTATGGTTCGACGAGACTCTCACCCCATCTCATCTCACTGCAGACACACCGAATTCTCCAGCTAAGTCTATCACTCCTGCATTCTCGGTTGATCCTATTTCCTCTCCAGACGTTGAACCCTCATCCTCTACACATTCAGATATACAAGATCCAAACTTAGCTATATTTCTCTGTCGTTCTGGCCGTCCTTCTCGACCTCCTATCTGGAGTTCTGATTATCTTTGCTCTACCTTACTCTCAACCTCTTGCTCCTTACTCTATCCCATCTCAAATTACCTTTCCATAGATAATTGCCACCCTCCATACAAGCACTTTATTGCTTCCATATCTGCCATCCCAGAACCCACCACCTTTTAAGACGCTCTCACTAATCCCCATTGGGTTACTGCCATGGAAAATGAACTTCTTACTCTTCAAGCCAATTATACATGAGATGTGGTTCCCTTATCTCCTGATCGTCGTCCAATCGGATGCAAATGGGCTTACAAGGTTAAGTATCATACTGATGGCACTCTTGAGCGGTACAAAGCCCGCTTAGTGGCTAAAGGTTTTAATCAGCGAAAATGTATCAATTATCAAGATACATTTTCTCCCACTGCTAATCATGTCACTGTTCGTCTTCTTCTCACCTTTGCTACTATCCATGATTGGCCTCTTTATCAAATGGATGTGCAAAATGCTTTTCTCCATGGTGATCTCTCAGAAGAGGTGTATATGAACCTACCCCCCGGATTTCACACTTAGGGGGAGAATTTGGTATGCGAATGCGGAAATCCTTATATGGGTTGAAGCAAGCATCTCGTCAATGGAACGCCAAATTCACTAGTGCTCACCTCCAGCATGGCTTTCATCAGTCTCGCCATGACTATTCATTGTTCACCAAAATTCAAGGTATTTCTTTTGTTGCATTACTTATCTATGTTGATGACATACTCATTACAGGCAACAGTCAAGCTGGTACACTGATCTCAAACAATATCTCAATGCCACATTTTTTATGAAAGATCTTGGTCAGCCAAAATTTTTCCTTGGCCTTGAGATTGCTCACTCCCCAGATGGTATCTCAATAAGTCAGCGCAAGTACACATTGGAGCTGATATCTGAGGTTGGATTAGTAGGTTCTAAACCTTTAGTTATCCCTATGGAACAAAACGAGAAGTTCACAAGCATTGAATATGACGCTGGTTCAAATGAGCAAGTCAATGATCTGCTTCTTGAAGATCCTTCAGTATATCAAAGATTAGTTGGTAGACTCATTTATTTGAATCTCACCAGGCCAGATATTACGTTTTCAGTTCAACTTCTCAGTCAATTCATGCACAATCCAAAGCAATCTCACATAGAAGCCTCTTTAAAAGTAATAAAATATCTAAAGAGTTGCCTAGGTCTTGGTCTTTTATTTCCTTCATCTTCAAAGTTTGAATTACGAGCCTTTTGTGATTCAGATTATAGCACATGCCCAATGATAAGAAAATCCACCACCGGCTTTTGCATCATGTTTGGAGATAATATCTTGGCGTACAAAAAAGCAGCCCACTGTCTTATTATCATCAACTGAGGCAGAATATCGAGCCATGTAGGTTACAACTAGTGAAATAGTGTGGATCATGGGACTTTTCAAAGATTTTGGTTTTTATATAAAGAAACCTGCTTTACTTTATTGCGATAATGAAGCTGCAGAAAAAATAGCAGCAAATCAGATTTTTCATGATCGCACTAAACACATTGAAGTGGAATGTCATTATGTAAGAGAAAAGATCCAACAAAGTGTCATTGTAACACGCCACATATCCACCAAGGAGCAACCAGCCGACTTGTTAACCAAAGCATTAAGCAGTGGACAGCACTAGCATCTTCTTTCCAAACTTAGAGTATTTGACTTATACAAATCTCCAACTTAAGGGGGAGTGTTAAAGATAAATTAGTTTTTTTCCAAATATATCACATAGAATATTTTCTGTATATCCTATATATCCATTTGTGATTTGTAATTATCTACTTACCTTACTTAACATAGGCTTCAAGATTATAAATGTACGCTACTTCATTGTACAGAAGATATGTCAATACACAGCAATTATTCAACAAAACTCTCTGGTTTTATTATATTTTCTTATAGATACATATGATACAATTAATAGCAAAATATGAATTACTCGCAAGTTATTGTGGATTTTGATATAAGGAGCAATGAACTTTGTTTGTTGATGGAAAGTTTAAAAAAAAAAAAAAAAACCAAGAGCAAAAACTTTTGAATAGTCAACACCATATATGGTTGTTGAAGAGTAATTTTCAAAGACAAAGGGTGCAAGTACCTTTCATTTTGCGTTGGTGGGAGTTCAGTCAAGCCATCTTCATCTTGATTATTGAGTCTTCCTGCCCGGAGTGTCAAACAGGCTTGCAATTTTTTCTAAGTTCACCCTTTTGCACACAGGAATTCCTTAATCATCTCCTATATATATAATCTGTTATGGGCTGCCTGGTTTACAACATAACATTATTTTTCCTTCAACATTTTGATCGATATCGCAATCTCCTTTCATCACAGTTTTTTTTATAGTATATATTGACGATGAAGTACTGCCATTTCATCCTTGTGTTGTGGGCTCTAATTAATGTGTCAATTATACAGATTTGTTCAAGTTGCTTTCCAAAAGAAAGGCAGGCTCTCTTCGACTTCAAAGCTTCTATAAATGAGATGGAATATGCTCATCTTATCCTTCCCTCATGGATTAATCATCATGAAGAACAAGGATATAATAATGATGATCCAATCACTACTGACTGCTGCAACTGGGAAGGGGTCAACTGCAATGATGCCACTAGAAGAATTGTTGAACTCCAACTTAGTCATCTTGCAGAAAATATTCATAAGAATTATGGGTCTAATAGCTATGATCGGCACTGGTTTCTAAACTTAGGCATTTTTCTCCCTCTTGAGAACCTGCAAGCTCTGGACTTGAGTCAAAATTATTTTGGAAGCTCTGGACTTGGTGTGGTACCCTTGTTTGATTCAACATATTTTTTTCTTCTCTATAGTTTAATGTTACCACTCTCAAAAATTTAGCTACGCTTAATTTTGAAATAACTCACGTCAACAAGCACCTTGAGATTTGGTGAAAATTTTCACATTCATTAGAAATCTCTATCGATAGTTGTTGGCAAGAAAAGTTATTGTCTAACTGTATCTTTTGTTTAAAATTTGTGTTTTCAGCATTTTGTGAACGATTAGCTTATTTCAAAATTCTCAAATCCTTAAATTTGGAATGGAACAACTTGGACAACACTACACTTCAATGCTTAGCAACAATTTCTTCCCTAAAAAGTTTGTCCCTGGCTGGCAATCGGATGTTTTCTTTAGAAGGTAAATTTACTTTTGTTTTTGTTTTGATTTCTTTTTTTTTTTTTTTATGTTTACGCTAAAGCAATATGTTTATAATATAATGAGAAAAATATTTCCACTCTAGTTTTAATCGTAGATTGTCAATGCATTTTAATAATTTTAAAACAGAATTTTTTTTTTAAACACCCAAAAAAGTGAAATTTTACTGAGATGTAAAAATATAGTGTGTAAACTGTTCACTTGAGCTCCTTATAAGAGTTTCACTTATTACTATTATATAAAATTTTATAATTTAAATTTTATTCTATCACAAGATCAGAATGTCTCTAAGGTTGAAACAAAAGAGTTATACATAAGCAAATTCAATAATAAATTAAGTTTTTCAATTATATAATTTTTTGTACAAATTTTATTGCATACTAGTTCAGATTTTACCTTAAATTTATTTGAATTAAAGATTTTTTAATTTTTTTTTATGATTATTCAACCAATCTGAATCGTTTTGTAATTCATAAGACTTTTTTTTTGGCTTTCTTGAACTCAAGACAAGAGTTTTTTCTTTTTTTTTTTAAAAAAAATACAACAAACCCTTCCCCCAAATCATTGAACTATTACGAGTACAAATTTCTGATATTGGAAAATCTGAAATGGAGAATATATGTAATAATAAACCACACATTTAATCTAAATATGTTAATTACTTTGTTTGCTATGTATATAAAGAAAATGTTCTTTTCCTTTTATCTCCTTCGGTTTTTTTTTTTTTTTTTAACTTCAGTAGCAATAAAAGGTGTTGGTTTTTTGCATCTTTTTGTTTACATTTTCAAATTTTGCAGGTTGTGAACGATTAGTTAGTTTCAAAAACCTAAAATCCTTAAACATGGATTTGAACAACCTCGACAACAGTGCAATTCAATGTATAACAACAATTTCTTCACTTAAGTATCTATCGCTTGCTGAAAATGAGTTGCAGGGATTATTTCCTTTCAAAGGTAAATTTACTCTTCTTTTTTTTTTAATGTTAGAAACGATATCCTTTCCATAATCAACAAAGTACTTGTAAATTCGCATGGCTCCTACGAATAATCTGTCACTTCTTCAACATTTTGGCCTCCTTATCATTCTAAATCTGTAGCACCACGATATTTAGTGTTATCTTTCTTAATATTGTTTATGCAGAAATTAACCGTCTGAAGCAATTAGAGTATCTTGACTTGAGTTATAATTACTTTCATGGTTCTCTGTCCTTTAAAGGTAAATTTGGGTAAACATTATTACTATATGCCACAAATTTTTATCTTGATTTAATGTTTTTTAGTATTCACATTTGTTTATAAAGTTAATGGGAATATGCAACATTTGAAAAACGAGTCCAAAGCAAACATGTGAAGCAGCATGCTAGTATCAGTATCTTTGAACTATACTATGTACTGACATTTAATAATTATGCATTATTTCTTGGGTTTCACAGGTATAATTTTTTATTACTTATGAGATATAATAAATATTTTTACCTTTATCTTTACTTTTTTTCTTATTAAGTACATTGCATTTTGAGAGTGATATTCAATTATTCTGTATCCCTATGACTACTGACTAATTGCTCTAGTAAGTTATATGGATGAGTTCTTGCAATAGACATTACATAGAATTCTGACTTCCTTTTCCTCTCTCTCCTTTGAACAACTATATAGAGCATTATACTTTCAACATGAAACTCGTGAAAGTAAATAGTTTTGAACATTCTTTGCTATAGATCTGAAGCTGCCACATTTAGAGCTACTCAATCTTATAAGTACAGGCATGCAAGAGCTGTCATTAATTGAAGTCATGACTTCCCTCAAAGCCTTATCTCTGACTCTCAATAACATTAATGATTCATCCATCCTTGAAGGTAATCTAACATTAATCTAACTTAAGTAACACTCACACACACTAGCATTTTACTTTTCATTGTTCTATAAAATATGGTCTTGTTTTTTGTTTATTACTAATAGCATAGCATAGGTTTGCTCAACCAAATAAAATTTATATGGAGAAATTAAGAAAGAAAGCTATCTTTACATCCATTTGATGCACAACATAGTGCTCAATAGATGCCAAAGCAAGAAGAATTCTTATCGTAGTCAAGTGACAGACCGGGGAGTAAACATCAAAATAATCTACCCCACTTACTTGAGTATAGCCCTTAGCTACTAAACGTGCTTTATACCGAGCTATAGATCCGTTAGGATTAAGTTTCTTCTTCAAAATCCATCTACAACCTATAGTCTTAGCCCCTTTTGGCAAATCGACTAGTTGCCAAGTTTGATTTTGTAATAGAGAGCTCATTTCATAATCAATGGCTTCTGCCCACAATAAGGAGTCCCTAGATCTCCTCGCTTCTTTATAAGTGGATGGATCATCCTCTAAATGGTAAGTGACAAAATCCTCACCAAAGGTGCAGATTCAGAAATTATCTGAGTGTCAGAGGAATTTGATTCAGTTTCTTTAGGTGATTCTAAAATTATTTCTATAGTGCCGGGTACTATCAACCTTTGATCTCGAAGAAATTTATCTTCAAAGAAAACTGCATCTCTAGATTTTATAACCAAATTGGTTGATAGATCCAAGAACCGATCAGCGGCACTATCCTCTGCACTACCTAGGTACACACAAGTGTTTGTCCTAGGCCCCACCTTAGGTCTTTTAGGGTCTGGTATCCTCACATAAGAAATACAGCCCCAAGTCTTAAGAGTATCATATCTACAAGGATGTTTATGCCATATCTCAAAAGGAGTCGAAGACAACTTAGAGTGCGGCAACCTATTCAGGATGTGATTAGCAGTCAAAACTGCTTCTCCCCAATAATAAGAAGACATGCCAGTTGTCAATAACATAGAGTTTAACATTTCTGTTAACGTCCTGTTCTTACGTTCAGCTATGCCATTGGATTGAGGTGAGTAAGGAGCAGTAGTTTCAAATATTATACCCTCTGAAGCACAAAATTCCTTGAACCCTGTTAATAAATATTCTCCTCCTCTATCACTCCTAAACCTTTTAATTTTCAAGTTCAACTAGTTTTCAACACGATTTTTGAAAATCTTAAATTTATCAAATACTTCATCTTTTGATTTTAATAGATAAATATGACAATATCTAGAAAAATCGTCTATAAAAGTTACCAAATACTTCCAACCACCTCTAGTTGTGAAACTTTTAAAATCACAGATGTCAAAATGTATTAATTCAAGAAGTTGTGTACTCCTAGAGACCGTACGAAATGGTTTTCTAGTAATTTTCGTTTAAGCACATACTTCACATCTGTTAAATCTGATCGAAGTATCTAGAGGTATATTATGAGTTTTAGCTAATCTAGCCATTTTCTTGTAATTCACATGTCCTAACCGATTATGCAATGTTGTAGGATCAATTAAATTTGAACTAACTTGGCTGACCGTTTCATTTACAGAACTCAATCTATACATACCACCAGTCAAGAATCCACAACCAAAATAATGAGAGTTAACAGATAAAGTTACTCTACCACCAGAAATAAATATGCTTATGCCTGCATTGTCTAAGCGACTAATAGAAATTAAATTCTTTTGAATAGCAGGAACTACTTTAACATCTTTTAAAGTTAGAAGATTACCTGAAGAAAGGCTCATATTTGCAGTACCAGTGTGAGTTGCCATCTACGCTACTCCACTAGCCACAACAATAGTTTCGTTGGCCTCGGCGACATCATCAAGTAACTTTTCATTTTTGCAGACATGGCACGTTGCCTCAGAATTTAACTACCATTCTGAAGAAGTACTAGCCATTCCATTATTGCCAACCATAGCAACAAATTTTTGAGGCTCAGTCTTCTGTACTAGCATATTTGCTTCCTTCTTTGGTGTGTCAGATTTGTCCTTTTTAGGTTGCCTACAATCTGCTGTAAAGTGGCCCCACTTCCCACAATTGTGGCACTTGCCCTTCTTTTTCTTAAAGATAGGCTTTTTGGCCTCCAATTGTTGAGACTCACTCTTGTGTGATTGGATTTCTTAAAAAATTTCTTGGGATTTGTGACCGCGTTAGCAGCTGATTGTTGCTGTCTAACCATCTCCAAGTTATTCCTAACTCGATTCTCATCTTCGATTCTAATGAATCGTTTAAGATCATCCAGTCCCACCTGCACTTTCTTCCTGTACATCTCAGTTTTGAAAGAATGCCACGCAGATGGTAATTTATAGATAACTAGCAGGCAATACTACGCTTTGCGTAGTTTTTTGAATGCCCACTGGGTTGTATAAAGAATAGACAATTTGAAAAGATACTAATGATATTTTGGGGGAATAAATTAATAGTAGAACTAAGAATTGAGGAAATTTAAAATTTGGAATGAAGAATTATATAATAAGAGTTTATTAATACAAAAGTGCAATGGAAAAAATGAGAATCTAATTTGTTGTAAATTTAAATTGCCATGGATAATTTTTTCCTATGCCATGACAGTCCCATTGTATTGTATAGTGATTATAAAATTAAGATAACGTTGAAAAAATAAAATCACAATGCCATTACAAAAGAAAGAAATATCTAAAAAGAAAATTACATAACAGACAAATACACACTTTCTATTTTTCTGAGCGATGCTCTCTAGAAATACAATTCCAAGACCAAACATAAATGCATAAACCTAAACGCAAGCTTAAATACCTGTAAGGGCAACCAAAAGAAAGAAAAAAAATTGAGGCCTCAATATATTCAGAACAAAACTCACCCAAAAAAAAAAGAAAAAGAAGAAGAGAGAGAATAAAGAGATAATACTTTGAGCTTCACTTTCAGTGATATGTACTATGATTCAAAACCAGAAGAGAACAGGCCAGATAACTTTGGTGAAATTTTGACCTTCCATGACAAACGAAAGATATTAAGTTTGACAGAAGGTTTTCCTCTTTCACAAAGCACCAAAGAAGTTAATGTGGGACAAGGCTTCAGCTGCTGGCTATCTTGTTTTATATGTGCAATGGCGTGTTTTCTGTTTTAGGTTGGAGATTATCTTTGTAGATGATGCTTTCATATGCAGAGATGCCAAAATGCCATAAACATGAAAGGCAAACATGAAAATTTCCTGCATTTAATAAGCCTTCATTTCCTTCTTTTTGAGTAAACCCAGATTTGCATCTGAATACACATCAGGACATCAAAGGCCTAGCAGTTCCTCAAAAGTTGCCTTCAAGTCTTAACTAACCACAACATCTCTAAGAGAGATGCAACGTCTTGTGAAGTCTTTGGTAATCAATGATTTCTTTACTAAGGAAAAATATTTAATCGAACAATCAAAATGGTTCACTCCATTACAATGTAGTTATATCATTTTTTTTCCCCTTCTGGGGAAAAAATTCTGTAGTTATCTTTGAAGAAGCAAAATTTGAGGATCTTTCCCAATTTGACATTGCAATTAAAGGACAAGATCTTTCACCAAATATTATTCAATTTACTCATCAAATAACATTCTTTCTAAGTATAATTTAAAGATATTATCCATCCCACAAATTTATAGACTTCAATAACGATTAATAAAGAATCCCACTGTCCTGTTCAATGGATTTTTTTTTCCTAGAATTTTCTAGCTTTTACAAATGTAGATCTGACATCATTTTAATGGCTTACAACCCTAAAGATCATCAAAAATATTACTTAAGAACGTAAGATGCTATGAGGAAATAAAAACAGATGTAGATCTAGCGAAGTCAGCCATAGAACAACCACTTAAATTAACTTTGGGGGAAAAAAATCCTTCAAGCAAATAGTAAAACTGTTCAAACCCTCACCTGCATTCAAGTTTTCTCTCCTTGGATTAGTAATTGAGATATGCTCACTGGAAGCCCTAAAATAACATCAAAATACCATCAATCACAAAAAAAATAATGATCATACCATATAATTGAAACGCAGAACCCCCAAGACAACTAATAACCAAATCAAAAAACTCATGAAAATAAAACTGGCAGAGACCTAATGATGCCATGCTAGATTCTTCAGTAAACAGAGATGTTAGGGTAAGAGGTGAGGTTCTCTCAAAAGAACGTAAGTTAAATTTTACTACAATTTGTATCGAAACGAAAAGCATTAATGAGCGCCAGATGGACTATAGAAACTCTCTAGTGCTTAACATTTAAAGAGCTAAAATTGTGCTACTTTTGTCTTGATTCGTTTGAAAACTTTCACCACCTAAGCATGTTAAAAATAAAAAAAAAGATATCATCAGCTCACATAATTGTGTAAATTTTGAACAACCATAGTTACATATAAATGCTAATATATACACAGAACACCAGACATGAAAGCATAAACAAATTTAGGAGAGTATGCACTGGGCTGTGCTCCTTTTTATGGTAACAACTCATGGTATATGATAGATAAATAGTCATCAATAATTTCCACTCCTGTCATTACCATAATCACAGATAGCTCTTATGTGTTTTAGTGATTTCAAATGACGATTATAACTGCTGCAGTTTAAGTGTCACAATGTCTTTCTCGGCATTGATGGGGGCATCTCATTAGTAAAAAATTGCATCCTATAAAACCAAATGCCAGCAAGGTATTTAAAATATGAAGGTTACTTTAAACTCAATGTCACTATTATCTACTAATATATGTTCATTGGCATTCATAAGGAGCAATTGATAAACAACCCAAATATGCTTGCATGAGAAAAAGCTTCATGTAATTGGAGTATGAACAACTGGCAAGTTTTGAGGAACTTGATGAATCAATAACAGCAGCGATCACTATTCAAAAAAAGTAGCAGAAAATATTGCAGTCTTTACTGATTCACTCAGAAAAATCAAAACACAAACTATCTTTAAATAAGGAAGAATTACACAAGGAAGAAAAGCTTCACGAAAATCAAGTACAGAGGCAACAATTCATTTAGAGCAGTTATACAATACTGATACCCAAAGGTGTTTGCCTGCAAGGCCCTAAAATAACCGGAATATAAAAGAAGTAAATAATGTTAGCTAGCCAAGATAACTCATAGTTGATTGTATCATGATTATCGTCATTACTAAGATACCAAAGAAAATTACACAAAAAAAAGGCCAAAACTTAATTGCTAACTTATTTGCAAGTAATCTCAACGAGACTGAATAATCTATAAACGTTCAAAAATATAAATATGTTTTGAATATAGAAACGAATATCCTTGCACAGCATCAAATCTTCGATAATATTTCAAGAATAAAAACAATGAGGAAAAAGGAACAAACAAGACGAGTGATTAGAAAGTAAAAGCACAAGGTTTTGTATTCGAGGCCAAAAAAACCCAAATTTATTACAATTACCATAGGAGATCACAGAAAATTTGCAACACAGAAGAGAAAATAATATGCAGACAGAATGCAAGAGTGAAATGCACGACAAACTTTTTTTAAAAACAATCCTAATAAAATTGGTTAGAATCCAGCATACAGCCACACTTCAAATCACATAGGTAAAGCTAGTAACCAAGCAATTACACAAACAGTATGGACACTGAAACCCATTGGAAAGAATGCATGAAAAGCAAAAAATGCTTCGAACCTAGAATATTGAAAAGACTGATTGTTTAAACTAAGTAAGAAACAAAAAACATATAGGAACCAAACACTTATTATGTAGATACACACAGCCCCAAAGAAAGGTAAAAACACAGCCATTGGAAAAGTAAAGTGGCCGCCACTGTAATATGTTTTCACAAAGCAAAAACCAGTTGAGTAGTAACAATTTTCAGGTTCTATTCTAATCCAGTTTATAGACACAATCATAGAAATATTTGAATAATTATCATTGATGTAAAGTAACCAAAAAAAAAGAAAATAAAGAAGGTCAATATTTATCATTTAGCTGTACACGGGCAACCAAGGAAAAAATAAGCAACATTTTCTATCAGCTATTAAAGTTCTTGCGAGAATAATATGTTTTCACAAATCAATAACCAGCTGGGTAGGCAAACTCTATTTAAGCGACACGAACATTTTTAAGTCATTAGACTGAAAGTAAACAGGGCATCTATCCAATAAACAATGTCATGACAGGAATAAAATAATTTATTATACTTCATTTCATACACACAAGTGTTATATTTAAAAAAGGAAGAGTAAATTGCAAAAAACACATGCAGTAGCAAAATTGGACAGAAAGGAAAGAGAGAGCAAGAATAACATTACCTTTTTGAAGTGCAGCTATATCAGCCGATCAGTTTTCAACATCCATTGACAATCACATTTCATTCAATGCACATACAGAAGTAAAAAAAACAGTTAGAATGCAGCAAAAAGAAACAACCGACAACATTAATACCAGTAAGGCAAAAAATGCAGACAACAACAGGAAGAAAAGGATTATGGAAAAAAAGAAACAAAACCATACCTAAACACAATGAAAAAGGCTAAGGCAAACCCAAAACATAGAGTTAGAGAAGTAGCAAAAATAATGGCAGAAATAAGAAAAAAAAGAAAAGAAGAGGGAGATGGCGCTCATGAAACTAAAAAAACACTGACAGATGACAGAAAAGAGTGATTAGAAAGAAAGTGGCATAATAATGCTGCCGAATCCTGTCAAACATTGAAACAAAATCTTTACCACATAAACAGAATCAGAGACACAAAAATACACCAAAGAGCTAGAAGACCTCTAACCTTAAACAGGATTTGCACTTTAAGAAGATAAACCTTTCTTTAGGCCTAATCGCATAATCTCGTATTATAAAAGGTCCCAAATTGCTACCAATTTTTAGTGATTCATGCCTTAAGGGAAATATTTTGGGAGAAGCAGCCTGAAAGACAAAAAAGTAGCAGTCAGTCAACAGAAAGTCGTGAAAAGAAAAATTACTTCACTTCTACAAACAATTCTCAAATGAGGCACTATACTATATACAGGCATGCAAATAATTCAAAATCTAGGCTGTCAACTAAAACTCATATCTATCTGGAACTCAAAGTCACATTCAAGTTGTTTGACAAGAAGCCAAACATTACCATTCTAATTAAATTCAACTTGGCCGAGCAGAAAAATAGACTTCTCTAGTTTCGCTCAAATCTCCAATAAATGATGACTTCATAGATTTGGGTTCAATCTTACTAATCAATTAATAAGCATCCACAACCAAATTTGAGTACTTGCGGTTCTGTGCATTTATCACAGATGCAGGATAAATAGTCTGTCAATATGCTTAATAAACAAGTGAGCCTTGTATTGTTTCAATTGGTTATATCCAATTCAGATTAAACACATATGTACTAAAACCTTCTACATATTTAAGTCTAAAATGAAAAACTAACAAAACATATAAGCCAATACCAAACAAGAAAATTTGTCTCACAAATTTCTCATCCAATCAACAATTACTCAGCTAAAATTCACAAAGGAAAAAAGCCTAATAACTTAATTTGGAATCATATAAAAATGCAAAATCCAGCAAAGTCCTATTTATTCGTTGATCTGCACACAAAATAAGGAATTAACGTAAAGAATTATATAGTAAGAGTTAACTAACGTAAAAGTAAAATGCAAAAATTGTATTCTAACTTGTTCTAAATTTAAATTATATAGTCCTAGGGTAGAAAGCAAAGTATTAAAGGATTGAATCAACATCAATTTAAATGTAATCAAACTAAGGCTCATCATGTTAGTATCGCTTGGCTCACCTGATGGCAGCCCTTTATAAGAATTATGCTTCAAACAAGCTTCATCTCATAAATACAAAGCTACACCCCAAAACAAAAAATGTAATCCAGGAGGAAGGCCATTATATGTAGAGTGGACATGAGGCAGACGCATAAAAGCCAAGCAAAGTAGCAAAAATAAAGGGAACAAAAGCAATGTGCAATGATTAGTGGAAGTCCACCCGAAAACCAAGTCAATAAAGAAATTAATATGTTTTCTCTTGCATTCTATCCCGTTCATAAGCAAAAATAATTTATTCCTCCCCATTCCCAGTTCGCATTCAAATGAAAATAAAATTGCTTGAAACAAATTGAGCTACAAGTTCCAAAAGAAAAAGAAACCTACCATCTCCTTATTTACTCTCTTCCAAAATACAAGCATGTCTCTGGCCAATTTCCTTGTGCGGAGCCCCGCACCCCTCATTAGCTTAAGTGATCTGCTGACCTTCATTTTTATCTGGAAAAAGAGTTCAGCACTGCAACTCAGCTAATGCAAATATAGACATAACTAAAATCCATCATATAATTTCTGGAAAAAAAATTCACTGTATAAAATATTTTTAGGAATAGAAACTTTTCTTGTTTGGTCTTAGCACATACATTAAACAAATAAACCCAACATAATGGGAAGTACAACACCAAATGGAGATAACCTATTTGACAAATGTAAGATAGCTGAGGATAATTATTGTTCAGGGAAATAAAAAATAGCAAAATAGAGACAGGGTCAAACTACTGAATATCTATAAGATATTGCAATACATTTACCTTTTCCATTGATAAAGATTGGCTATAGCACCTCACTGCAACAAAACAAAGGGAAAATAAATTCCTATTAAAAATTTCGAGCTGTGATAATTTTGAAATGATGAAAGTGACAGGTTAAAACATTTGTATGCAAAACCACACACAGCACCAAATTGCACAGGAAGGAAAAATATCAATAGAAACTTTACCTATTAAAGCGCAACTTTATCAGTCGATTAGTTTTTCAACACTCATCAACAAATGTTTTACATTCAATGCACACATAGAAAGAAAGAAAATAGTTAGGATGCAACGAAAACAAACAAGGAAAGCACAGTACACACGTTTTGAGCGAAGTACTCTATTTCAGCAAACGTGGCAAGCTACAGGTGCGCACGGTGAGAAAGTATAATGTCCATGTCATAACCAAAAAAGGAAATAAAACACAGGGACCAACACTGACCAATCAGTCAAAGACATTTCACAACAACCAAAACATATGCCTGACATTTATCTGTAAATCTAAAAACAAAAGATGGGTCCAATTGGAAATAAACTGTCAAAGCCATATAACTGTAAGACACAAAACCAGTTAGGGGACCAACACTAACAAAGGACCGAAACACATTACACAAAAAAGGAACATATGGCTAAAACCAGATGGGTTGAAGAGGAAATAAATTAGCTAAGGCCATATAACTGCAAGTCACAAATCCAATCAGGCAACCAACACTAACAAATGGGTAAAAGACATTCCAAAAAAAGCAACATAGTAACTGAACAAAGTGAAAAGGAAACAAATTAGACAGCCCCTATAAAAGTAAGCAAGGAAATGCCAGCAAAAATGACCACATAAGTCAATACAATAGGAGCAACCTAGAACAAAGCAACAGGTCACAAAGCAATAGAGGACGATCAACCAAAGCAAGAGCCATTTTGGAAAGAAAATCTAACAAAATTTTAGAGATTAAAATCCAACCTTATGAATAGAAAACTAAATTTGATGAGGGCAGAAAAGATAAATATAAAAAACAGGAAAACTACACCCAATGCAAATTGGTTTTTTCATGGCAAACACCACCAGTCATCTTCTTTTCTTGCATGTCCTATTTATTCTTTAATCTGCACAGAAAATAAGGGAAAAAAAGGTTAAAAAAAAAGAGAGACAAAAATAGAAGGAAAAGGAAAACAAATGAAAAATTCAGATTTGACGGCAAACGAATAGAAGTGTGTTATGCCGAAAACACCTGTCATCTTCCTTTTTTGCACTCCTTTCTATTCTTTCATCTATGCACAAAATAAAAAAGGAAAATGTGGAAAGAAAATAAAAAAAGGACGAAATCTGGAAAAAAAGAACAAGAAAAAAAAGACAAAATTCGAAGGAAAAAGAGTGACAAATCCAACCAGGCAACCAACACTAACAAATGGGTTAAAGACATTCCAAAAAAAGCAACATAGTAATTGAACAAAGGCAAGGAAACAAATCAGACCACCCCTATAAAAGTAAGCAAGGAAATGGCAGCAAAAATGACAACATAAGTCAGCACAAAATAGAAGCAGCCTAGAACAAAGCAATAGGGGAGCATCAACCAAAGCAAGAGCCATTTTGGAAAGAAAATATAACAAAATTTTAGACATTAAAATCAAACCTTACGAAAAGAAAAGTAAATTCGATGAGGGAAGCAGCGATAAATATAAAAAAAGGAAATACAACACACAACGCAAATTAGTTTTTTCATGGCAAAAACCACCAATCATCTTTTTTCTTGCATGTCCTATTTATTCTTTCATCTGCACACAAAATAAGAAGGAAAAAAAGGTTAAAAAGAAAGAAAAAGAGAGACAAAAACAGAAGAAAAAAGAAAACAAATGACAAATTCAGATTGGAAGGCAAACGAACAGAAACGTGTTATGCCGAAAACGACAAGTCATCTTCCCTTTTTGGCATCTCCTTTCTATTCTTTCATCTATGCACAAAATAAGAAAGGAAAATGTGGGGAAAAAAAAGAAACAAAAACAAGAAAAAAAGGACGAAATCCCGAAAAAAAGAACGAGAGAAAAGGGACAAAATCCGAAGGAAAAAGAGTCACAAATCCAACCAAGCAACCAACACTAACAAATGGATGAAAGACATTCCAAAAAAAGAAACATAGTAACTGAACAAAGGAAAGAGGAAACAAATCAGACCGCCCCTATAAAAGTAAGCAAGGAAATGCCAGCAAAATGACCACATAAGTCAGCACAGAATAGGAGCAGCCTAGAACAAAACAATAGGGTACAAAGCAATAGGGGAGGATCAACCAAAGCAAGAGCATTTTGGTAAGAAAATCTAACAAAATTTTAGGCATTAAAATCCAACCTTACGAATAAAAAAGTAAATTCGATGAGGGCAGCAGCGATAAATATAAAAAAAGGAAAAACTACACCCAACGCAAATTGGTGTTTTCATGGCAAAAACCACCAGTCATCTTCATTTCTTGCATGTCCTATTTATTCTTTCATCTGCACACAAAATAAGAAAAAAAAAAGGTTAAAAAGAAAAAAA
This sequence comes from Gynochthodes officinalis, assembly GCA_020080225.1. Classification (NCBI taxonomy): domain Eukaryota; kingdom Viridiplantae; phylum Streptophyta; class Magnoliopsida; order Gentianales; family Rubiaceae; genus Gynochthodes; species Gynochthodes officinalis. The sequence continues at coordinate 411,224 of JAIQDA010000012.1, forward strand.
AAGAGACAAAAACAGAAGGAAAAAGAAAACAAATGAAAAATTCAGATTTGAAGGCAAACGGCTACAGGGTGCACACTAAGTTCCTTTTGAGGCGTTTTGTCAAGCACCTTGTCCTCATTCATAACAACATTTGTGTTATCAGAAATTCTAACATCGGTTGGGCCCTTATTTTCACATTCAGCAGTATTACCACAATTATCATCAATAGAATTGGTAAAATAAGAATCAAAACCAACATTCATCTTGCAATTTGAAGAAGATTCTACCACGGGTTTCTTGGAACAAATCGTGCGGCTTGTGGGTTTTCTACCATGTTTCCTAGCAATTGAGGTTGGTTTTTTCTTCTTCCCCATGGTTTTGAAGTGCTGAATTCAGCAAACCATGGGGGGAGAGACGGAATTCAATAACTAGAAACCCATGAGAAAAAATTTAGCAAAAATCCAGAAAAATTTTGGCAAAAAATCCAGAAAATCACGAACAAATTTAGCAAATTAGAATAACCCGCAGAAATTAGAGTAAACCCACAAGAATTAGGTTTGTGGGAACTTCGAATAAGGATTAAATCAACAGAATCCGAAAATAAATGCATAAATTTCTGAAACCCGCTTGAGGAAAAAAGCTTCGGGATTTTATGGATAGATTCGAGGAAAACAGTAGAGTTGGAATGCCTTATTCCAGGATTAAGAGCTTGATTTTTCAAGGCTAGAAGCAGCTTCAAAACAGAAGCAAAAACCAATACGTCTACCCAAACCAGCGCGAAGAAGCAGAAAAACTCACCTCTACGCAAACAGGGCTATTTTAGCAAATGTGGAAGGCCAACGTGGGAACACAAACTTGCGCAAGGAGGATGATCAAAACTGGCGGTAGGAAAGGGTAAAAACCCTAGATAGGAAAGAAAGAGGTGAAGAAGATGAAAATAGTGGTGCGGCGGCAGGAAAGAGTGAAAACCTAGAGAAGAAAGATGGGAGGAGAGAGGACGTACATGCCACAACTTCTGTTTTAGCCTACGTGGAAGGCCAACGTGGGAGGCCAACGCTGCGCGATGAGGGGGAGTTTTTGTTCACGTGTCATCACTAGGAAGAAGTTGTTGAGGCTTTATTAATATATCCTAATGACACCAACTAGAAAAGGATCACAAACGATAATGTTTTCACTGGTCAATTTAGATCTGAAATTTTCTAGATCAGTTACTTGAGGAGTGATTTCCATATCTTCCTTGAATTTGAAATCCATGAATTTGTCAACAAGATGTGTTTTTGACAATTCCTCCTCCTTCTTAAATTGAGTATCTAAATTGTCGCAGATTTCTTTAGCAATCTAAAACTTGTTATAAACTTCTGCAAGACGGTCTGAAAGACAGTTCAATAAATAGTCCTTGCAGAAGTCATCATCCTTATTCTATTGAGACTCATCAATTTCCTCCGTAGTATCAGCAAATGTACTCAAAACAGTATAAAAAATATTTTCATATTTTAAACTAAACTGAATCTTTCGCTTCTATGAATTAAATTCAAACCCACTAAAAGCATGAAATTTGACCATCTCAATTGGCATGCGTTTTTCCATTTTTAATAAGTAAAAAATGGAAAATTAGAATGAGTGCACCTGATTCCAGAAGCAGAAAAATTCTGAAAAAGTCAACTCTGGTCAACTGCACTTGGTCAATGGATGAACAGTAAATCGGTCAACAGATGAACAGTGTCAGTCGGTCAACAGATGAACAGTGAAAAAGGTCAACCGATGAACAGTAACTTCTTCGCCAAACTTTGCCGGAATTTTAATTCGCTGTTTCTCCGTCGTCCGAGCTCCGATTAAGGCCCGTAACCCCTCAAAATGATCGTCTTGGCAAGGAGAATACAACCCAAGTAACTTTACAAGCTAAAACCATCTGGATCTTTTAGGATCTGAAGAGAAAGTTTTTGGCTACCACGACTTTAAACGCCGATTTTGCCATCTTCCAGTCACCAAATCAGAAAACCGACACCACCAATGAATTCCTCTCGTCGAGATACATGAGATGGACTCCTCCTTTGCCTCGATCCATCACCGGAGTAAAAAGTCAAATTTCAATAGGACTAAAATACCCCTACGGCACTATTCAAGTACTGTTCACGAAATTTTTTTTTCCTCCAAATATTTGATACCTAATGCTTCAAGATTGTTAGAGTTTAAAGTCAAACAATAGTATATGCGATTGTTTGAAGCATTACACCCTAAGTATCTAATTTGAAATACCTAGCATGCTGCCTCTAGCTAGTATATAAATAGGGATATACTAGGGTTAAAACCAATTAATGAGCTCTTGCCCATATAGGCCCATTACAAAGGTGCATTACATATTGGGCTTATATTAGAACATACACTTGGGTTATATTAAATACCAAACTGTTTTTAGATTGTTAAGCTCATGAATAGAAATCCCCAATAATTCTTTCTGCTTATTCATTGAAAACCAAAGAGCCAATGTTCATCTCTTGCACTAGATACTTTAACAGCCACAATCTTCGGTCAACCTGAATTTCAGAGAACATAACAATCTTCCGCCAATATTTCAAAACCAAATTTACTAAACTAATAGCTTAAGCTTTCTCTGAAACCTGAACCAAGCATCATCACTTGCACAAAATACTTTAAGAACCACTGTGCACCTGAATTAAAGAAAACATGACAATCTTCTATCAACATCTCCAAACCAAATTTACCAAACTGATAGTTTGAGCTATGTCTGAAACCTAAACCTCAAACTGCATTCTGAATCATTATTCTGGCATCCTCAAACTAAATATCCAGATCCAACATATTCTGCTATCACATACTCTGATAAAGTTTTATGTAACTTGCATACGCTTTTTCTGCCGAAAAAGCCTGGCTGCCCAACACAAACAATATCATATGAACATGATTGGATACTGAATCTAGTAATAGTTAAAAACATAGAGCATCATTACATGAGTTTCAAAATTTTGTACAGGGGAAAAGTTTACATTTTTGGAATGGTCTATGGCATGTGTATCCTTTCCTCTCCCTAGGTGGGATTATTGATAATATGATTTAGGCAAACTCAGACTACATACATTTTTATGTACCTTTGACGTTAGGACTTAAAACAGCACCAACAGAGGCTAACTAATTCCTTTACCATCAAAATCAAACCTGCAATAGCAACCACGTAATGTCCAAAAGGATTTCATAACACGAAATTGGTTTACTCAGTGGACAATGGTTTACCAGTTTCTCATCTTCTTTGTTTGAGGTATATCTGGATTTACCGCTGCAACATTTTGTTCAACCCTGACATAGATTTAAACACTAAAATCAGTGGAGGAAAAGACACTAGCATAAGCAACATTGGCAGATATCAATAGTATAAGCTCAGTAATTATGGTTCACAAGATATTATTACCTAGCTACCTTGAAAATCTGCAACTTTTAGGGTCTTGATTGTAGCTACTGGAGATTTATCAGCCCCATCCCGTGATTCTTGTCCAATGTTGCTGGCCCAATCACTCCATAGAGCCCCACAAACAGTGTTTCTCCTCCTGGAGATTGCATTCACAGGTTTCATCAACTAACATTAACAGCACAATGAAAAATGCAAGTAGGTAGCATAATGGGGGTCAATAATAGTGCGAATGTCATTGAGCTCATGACTTCAAGTTAAACCCAAAAGTTTCAAAACTGTATCTAAATAATGTTAATATTTAAGATTACTTCGACCAAAAAGACACTTGACCTTAACATTTTTCATCAAAATGGGGGTTCTATTTCTTGCTTCTGATTTTGGCATTTCAATGCAGTAACTATTTTCAAGCTATCAAAATTAGTTCTTGATTAAGCATAATCTGCGTTATTCTAAATCACCTACTACTAAATTAGTGCTTCTTTAACGTAGAACAAAACTGAGAAAGAAATAGACACTACCTCAATTTAATTTCCTTGGGAAACTTTTACTGTGCCAATGGTGACTTCCAACTTTTTTTCTGCTGCTTCTTCTGTACTACATAATTATAGTTATTCATCATTTGATAAGCACACGAAAGTTGTGGTTTCCCATTTCTCACCGTTGTTCCAAAATTTGCCTGATTGAATAGGAGGCTTTATGAGACCAACACATCTTGATAGACCTTAAGATATATATGTCTCCAAAGCTGGAAGGAATCTCTCTATGTCTCTGACAATAATCCACAAGAAGTTCCTCCAAGCAGGGAAATGATTCACTGGAGGCATTTAGTTGTTCAATCTCTAATAGATACAATTTCAAATATCAGAGTTTTAAGAACTCCCCATCTTCCAAGTACCACTTCTTCCCACTGCAAGCATGTTCAAGTAATTTGAGAACCTCAAGGTTGGGCATCTTCCCAACAATCGACATGGCACTCCATGATAGATTAAAGCCTAACAACTTCTTGAGTTTCTTTGGAAAGTTAAATCCTCGAAATTTCTCAGAGTTAGTGTTAGGAAAAATGTGCCCTGCATAATGAATTCTCGAGGAGTCCAGTGCATTTAGAGATTTAAACATTGAAGACCATATGGAACTGAATTCATGTCCAAAACAGCAGCAGAATCTCCAAACCCTACATAAACTCTCAGAAACTCCAATGTCTTGGGATCATAACTAAGAATTGGTGCGCAAAATGTCTCCAAATCTTCAAAGTACAGACCACCACAATTTCTAAACACATGCATATATTTACAAGTTATATGAGATATCAAAGTCTTAGTTGATGTTTATGAAGACTGGATTTGGAACCGTAAGCCTTGAGAGCTTCAAAAGCTACTGCACTCTGGATTAAACAGAAGAGCATAGAAAAATAGTAATTGAATGTGCCTCATTAATCTCATTGTGATTAGCTTCTGATAGGGATACAGGAACTTCATTCATTGATGAAGGATCCTACGCTCTACATCAGCATTACAATAAGAACAGCAAGATTCTTCTTGATAAAGGTTCAAATAGTGGCCAAGAGAACCCGAATCCATCATGGTTTGGAATGACTTCTTTGATTTTTGATTCTCTGAATCTCTAAATCAGTGAATCAACCATTGCAAGATCCAATAACACACTACTAATGCCTCTGCAAACATCAAGGTGCTCCTTCCTCACTACAATTCCTGTGAAGAAGAGAAGAAAAAACAGGCCTTGTAAAATTCCATTGTTTTCCCAACCTTACATTCTAAGGATTATAAGCTCTTGTGCTTTCATTTTACAAAAATGAAAACTGAAACTCAAAGGATCCTTAACCTACATCAACAGATGTTGCAGATGAACCACAGATTTAATGGCGCAACTCTTCAACTTCATTTCAGGAAGACAGAAGAGTACTAAATAGAATAATATTCTGCAAACAATGACTATATTAAGATGCAAGGAGTCAAGATACCTCTTGTAATTAGCATTTAACAAAAACATGATATTACAATCTAGTCTGAGAAAGACCCTCCCAAAAGACTCAATGTGAGTATAAAATGAAAAACAACTATGATCTAAACATGCACGACCGGAACACTGTTCATAGCTTCCTGAACAATAACCCAGATGTATGCCCTTATTATACAACTAAGGTAACTTCTAAACCCGATGCATGCCCTTATTATACAACTGAGGTAACTTCTAATACTCCATATGTACGTTTAAATGTTTATAATTCTTCAGCCAATTTGTCCTTTGTGATGCAAAATGCTTCATTTAATACTGCATGTTTAAAAGTACGCAAGATTGGTTACAAAATCATATTAGTAGTTGCTGAGACTTCTTTTGGACAATTAGATTCATAATGCACCAAAATTCTCATTTTTTTATAATTACTAGCATAGAATAGTATGTTTATTGGACGCTCTACTAGAATTGCAAAAAACGTTTTGGTTCAAACAGGATGAGGTGGAAGCTTTGCAATTGATCTTGCCTTATCAAATTATATATTACTTGTCAAACACTATGATTCTCTGTGTTATCGAGTATCTCATCTATTCAGAGGTATAACTTGGAAATTAAATCAGAGCAAAGATCTTACCTTTACGAGTTAACAAGGAGCTTCCAAGAGCAGTTCGCCACTAGAGCAGGAGTTTGGCTCGGCCGCAGCTAAGTTGGGGGCTACTTAGGGCCAGAGTCAGAAGAGCTTGGCTAAGGCGATCTCTGCCTCACTGCAGATGGCATCGAAGGCATCAACAATGGTGGCAAAAGTAGAGGACCGTTAGTCCAAAAGGACAGAGACGTCCACATTGCTAATGGGCCTATTTGGGTTCCTCTGAATGAGGTTCAAAGGCTGGATTTTTATTTGTTTCTCTCGCAGAATTCTGCAAGTCCGAATATCCAGAGAGCCCTGCCGGAAGGAACAAGGAAATCCTTTCTTAAATTACATCATATTGCTTAGTTTCCTAATTGTTAATGTATATGGCTGATTTTCGATTCTGAAAGGGTTTCGGATTGGGGTTGCTGTTTCCGAACGCAACAACTCTCCAAAATGTAAACAACATTACTTACCTTATATATATCATCAGCAGTAATTATGGAAACTTTCATTCCATCATCAATCATGTGGAGGAACTACAAGAAATTGGTTTTGGGGTCCTACGGCACGGTGCATTTAGCCGCGGCCGATGATTCCTTCTTCTTGTCATCACCATCGTTCGCAGCAGTGAAGTCGGCGGAGTTGGAGAATTCTGTCACTTTACAGAGAGAAGCTCAGTTCTTGAAGGAATTTAGGGGCACTCCCTACATTGTTCAAGGCTACGGAGAAGATGTTAGCTTGGAAGAAAATGGAGAACGTTTTTACAATCTTTTGATGGAGTATGCTTCCGGAGGGACTCTTGACGAATTGATTGAGAGGTATGAAGACGTTATGCCGGAATCCCATGTGCCCAGTTACACATACATGCTGCTTAAAGGGCTTTCTCACGTTCATTGCAAAGGGTTTATTCCCTGCGACATCAAGCCTGGGAATATTCTTATTTTTTCAAAGCAAGGTTTAAGCCATCTGAAACTTGCTGGTTTTGGGCTAAGTAAGTATGAAATGGAAAACATAAAAAAGTTTCGAGGAACTGCATGTTATGGGGCGCCAAAATCTTAAAAATTAGGGTTACAAGGGACGGTGGCAGATATATAGTTATTAGGATGTGTAGTTTGAGAGATGATGAATGGATGAAAATAGATTTGAAAAAAGGATAATCGGTTTGAAATAGAGATACCATAATATGTATCAATAATATGGGGGAAAGATTTATTGGATAAATGCTTCCAATGTAGATTCAAGATAGAGTGCAGATATGCTTCTTAATCATCCTTTCATCATCAGAGGAAACATCAATTGACTTGTTTCTCCTCAGGATTACCACAAAATGGATGTTTTTCTCATCAGCTTCAGTTGGAACAAAGCAGCAATGTTCAACCAAATGTTATCAACTCTTTCCCGCTTAATATGTTGGTTGCTTATTAAGATAGAGTAGGAGATGTATTGATGTAAACTCAAGGATTTTCTTCTTGTATATAATCAAGTACGATGAATTTGTTTAATATAGTAGTTTTAAATTTGTAGAATATTTCAAAAATAAAGATTTTGGTCCACTTTATTTACTTTACAAACAATGATGAAGAAAAATTACCTACCTCTGTATATGTATTCATTTGTATCAATGAAATGACTATTGTTTTGCGAAAAAAAAAGAAAAATGATCATATAATAAATTCAACTCCTAATTTTAATTTAAGAGATTCTTTTTTTCTTTTTAAAGATTTTTTATGATATTTGCAACATATTTGAACACACACTTTCTTTTATTAGTTATGTATTGGATTTATACGGAATATGTTCCACTGCCCAATTTATCAAAGTCATTACTTTTTCTTTCATGTGGTCTCTTCCTTATTCAAATAGTTGCTTCCGAAAAAACAAAAATTACTTAATCACAATAAACAGTTCAAGTATGCTATTGACTCAAAACTTTGTTAGTATCGATTTTTAAAGTGAAATAGGCTGATTTTCTATGAATTTTTTAACGGAAATAGGGTGGTTTTTAATATTAGTACCTATTGTTAAATTTGAATGGTTAATAATATAGATAGCCATGATGATATTCAATTATGGTCTCTTTTTTGTTGATTATTATTATCAATAGCACTTCTACTTATCACATGGTGGAAAAATAAATCAATTTTGAATCTCTTATTATTTTTAAATGAATATTTTTTAGAGTACTCCTTCGAACATATCTAATGAAATGGGGATGATTCCAATCTAGGACCAATGCGTCAATGGCAAGAATGATAGTGATTTTTTTTAATAACACATATTATATCATAATTAATTTGCTATAAATGCCATTTTTGGTGAAAATTCAATTCTCAATCTTTTAATTGTCCAATCAATAATTTATGAGTTGGCTCTAAATTAATTATGGGGTGATTTATTTTTGAGAGTTGTGTTTGAACATATGAAATTCCTTTAAATACAACAAAACGCAATGAGAAACTGAGAATTAATCTAAGTAGAACTCCAAGCACAAAATGTTTAAATCTAATGAAAAATACTTGCTATTATGTATTGTGATAAAAAAAATATAAATTTTATTTATAATAAATTTCAAGTAATAAAAATAATTTATTTGGAAACAATGCTTTTATTTTGTATGTCAAAAAAAAAAAAGAATCGCCTTTATTAAGAATAAGGCACAACTAATCCCTCTCTTTTAATTTGGCATATTCCACACAAATTTTCACATGTAAATATTCTAATTTATTTTTTCACAAATTGATTAATTTTAATTAAAAAATTATTTAAATTATCAAAAGTTATACTAATTTATATTTAATAACTAATGTTAACTATTTTTGGAAGAAAAAGTCATAATTTATCTAATTTTCTTTTCCATTTGGATCAAATCAGATTGGATGAATCAAATCCAATTCGATTTGATTTAATTCGATTTAAAAAATAAAATTAATTTGATCTGATTAGTTTTTGAGATGTCGATCAAAATGAACACCATAAGATAGAAAGAATGACGGATTGGTAAATCGGATTATTATGTAGTAGACACCAATCAATAAAGCATTGTTTCCTTGTTTTTAGTCATTTTGTTCCTGAAATGATAGATGTTTATTGATTGCCATTTGGAAAAATATTTACAATAGTTACAAGATTTAGCCAAACGAGGCTACATGACCTTTATTGGTTTACAGTGTATAGCCGAACCATAAAGGAAAGTGCACAACTTAATAATACAAAATAAAAGATTGCGCAGAGAATTGATGCGGTTAGTGCACATTAACCAGTACATCAATAGCAATTGAAATGCTTATACAAACTAGTTGATTGACCTCTACTAGAAAATCACAAAAAATCATGAAAACTAAACACTACTGAACGGAAACCCGATTGAGGAGTCTAGTCCCTAACGCTTACTTCATATCATTCATGACCCTACCGCATACGTTGAATAGCTTGAAAAACCAATCTACTACCGTATACATTGAATAGCAGTGTAATCAAACTAGTTACAAAAAGCCTCCAACATGAAGGACAAAAGCCCTAATAACTAAAGAATAAGAGGAAGAATCATGAATCGTACTTTAGTACAATTTCTCAATTCCTCAATTTCTCTTAAAAAAAAAGAAAGAGAAGAAAAATTCTCACACAAATTTAAAAACACATGTAGTCACTTGCTTACTGTTAGTTGCAATCGATTAAGCCGTTTAAGAGTCAATTGTCATTCCTAAAATTGACCAAAAATTACACGAACTCCTTCAAGGATCACAAGATATGAGGAGCAGGACATCAATTCAAATTGAGAAAAAGACTGAGAGAGATAAAAAGTATCACTACTTTTTTGATTCGTGGGCTCAATTCATTCACACTTTTTTTTCTACCACAGAACTCAAGAGAGAAAAAGCCACAGGAATGAAGAAAGCAGTAGTGGACTAGTGTTGGACGCATAAAATGCCCCAGCCCTTACGGCGGGCGAAAATTCCATGACAACTAGTAGTACATAACATAATTTCTGTGGTCCATTGCTTCGTAGAAGTCCGTTACTTCGTGGAAGTCCGTAATGTTCCGGGAAGTCAATTTTGTTGGTTTGGTGGGATGTCTTTACCATAGAGAAAGGTAGATTTATTTGACGGTGTACTTCTCAAGTCGTTGCCGGGCGACACGGGTTTCTTTTTCAACTTTTGAATTGTGATTTATTTGAAAAAATTATATTAAAATAGATAATTTTTTAATAAAAAAAGCATTTTCAAGAAAAAAATAGAAGGAATTTTTTTAAAAATTATGTGAGAGTATTTGAGTGGAAAATTTTAAAATTTAAAATTTGAAATAAAAATATATTTAGATATTTTATTTTTGTACAAGGAAAGTTAAAGTTATTATACAAATAGAGCCGAAAGTTGTTTAAAAAAATTTGTAACCAAACAAGAAAAGAAGTGAAAGAGAGTTGCGAATCTGATTAGCCATTGTTAATTCTCTGAAAGTCTCTGTAGATGTTATTTGTAAGAATCTAAAAAATGAGTTATATCAAATAAGTCCCCAGTTGCTTTGATAGCTCTTTGCATTCTCATAACATAGTAGGAGTAAGTTTCATATTGCAAATTGAAAATTAAAAAAGAAAAAAAAATTGCTTAGAGTAAATAAAAAAATAAAAAAATTTAAAAAATAAAGAAAGAAAACGAAAGAGTCAGAGACTACTCACACAACTAATTAAAAAAAGCTCAAAATTATACTATAAAATTTATACAAACTAGTTGATTGACCTCTACTAGAGAATCACAAAAAATCATGAAAACTAAACACCACTAAACGGAAACCCGGTTAAGGAGTCTCGTCCCTAACGCTTGCTTCATATCATTTATGACCCTACCGCATACGTTGAATAGTTTGAAAAATCAAACTACTACCGTATACGTTGAATAGCAGTGTAATCAAACTAGTTACAAAAAGCCTCAACATGAAGGACAAAAGCCCTAATAACTAAAGAATAAGAGGAAGAATCATGAATTGTCCTTTAGTACAATTTCTCAATTCCTCAATTTCTCTTTAAAAAAAAGAAAGAGAAGAAAAATTCTCACACAAATTTAAAAACACATGTAGTCACTTGCTTACTGTTAGTTGCAATCGATTAAGCCGCTTAAGAGTCAATTGTCATTCCTAAAATTGACCAAAAATTACACGAACTCCTTCAAGGATCACAAGATATGAGGAGCAAGACATCAATTCAAATTGAGAAAAAGACTGAGAGAGATAAAAAGTATCACTAATTTTTTGATTGGAGGAATTGAGAAAATAGCAGCTCCACCAAAGACATTTGCAAATATAGCAGATTGACCAAATCATTTACAACAATAGCAGGAGGACCGTAAAAGCGACGGGAAAATACCGAAAAACCCCTTATACTTATGAACTTCATCGTGTAACTTCATTGTTCACCTTTCTTCTGCATTCTTCATGGATTAAACATCTCATTTTCACGGTGCGTACATGAAATCAAATCCACGTACAGGTTATTTCGTAGGTAATAATTAAAAATGTAAACTACATCCCGACCGACGACGAAACAAAATCCACTTGTATGAAATTGGAAATTGGATGTTTGAAGCTGGCCGAAGAGTTAGTTATTAAGGATGGACGACGACATGTGTTGGACGAATAAACGAATTTCTTTGAGAATTTAATCGATGTTTGGTCGATTGTTTAATCGACATTTTAGTCTTTTATTCGAGACTTTATTCGAGACTTTAATTGAGACTTTAATCGAGATTTTAATCGAGTCTTTAGTCGGCGTTTATTCGAGGTTTGATCGACATTAAGTCGATGTTTAATAATCGACGTTTTAGTAGATGTTTCGGCGATATAAAAATTTACGAAATTATAATTTGAAAACCGCGCCCACTCGTATTCTCTCGACTGATCGTTCTCCCACCATCACTTACGACGCCGAAAAACACGGAAGTAGCATTTTTCAACCGATTGTCATTCTCTGATCTTGATAACCCATTTACATCCACCATTTACACCATATTCAAGCATTGCAATTCAAATGGCACGTACACGAGGTGGACGTCCGGCAGTTGGCGCAATGGAGCAGACATCAGAGAAGCCGACTAAAGACAAGAAGAAGGTTAGTTCACATGTTGCTTCATGTTTGTTACGTTTAGAAATCATAGTGCTTGGTTACTCATTTTTGTGTATTTGCCGCTCATTTTTGTTACTCATAGAAGATGTTATAGTTGTTAGGGTTTTGCACATGTTTAAACCCTTTCATACCGTTGAAATACTGTTTTTTTTATAACCTGAAACACAAAAAAACTGTCCACAAAACACTCGAGAACCATGTTAATGATTAAAACTTGGGCGAGAAAAAGTGTCGACTGAATGCCCAAAATCCCTCGACTAAGTCTCGAACAAATGAGTCGACTGTATGCCGATTGAATATGTCTCAATCAAGTATCGATCAAGTGTCGAGCAAAGGGTGGAGAAAAAGCATCGATCAAAGAGTAGACAAAAATCCTCGAGCAAGTGTCGATTTAATCTATCTCTCTTTGCTTTGTAATGTGCGATATTTTTCCTAAACTTTCATTTGGTTAATTTCACACCATTGTTTGATCTTATATTATTTATATCACACAAACAAACCAACACTAGATCGGTGATGCAACAAATCTAAGTATAATTGTATTTAGTTTATGAATGGCCTTCGAATAAATTGATTATAAATAACAACTTCTTACAATTAATCTTCCCGAGGTGTTGACAGAAATCATAAAGTTAATATGTCCCAATTTTCCATATCAAACAAGTATATAATCCGTATTCTGTTTCCCAAAACTTGTAAAATTTATAGTTTGCCAAATTACAGTGAATGCATATATTCCATGTTTCATAGTAAAAGGTGAGAGTAGTCGTGTGCAATAATTTAACATATTTGACATTGTAATGTGTAGGGACATTTGAAGGCGCAAATGGTCGTTCAGGGAGAGTTTTTCAACGCTCAGGTTTTGTAATATTGCTATTATGAAGCCAATATGAAGATGATCCGGTCGAAATTGACAGAGACGCAAAAGGAAATACTTCGAAAGGAGAGTTGTCTTGCTGAAATTACTCTTGACCATAAGCATACGTTCTGGTGCAAACAGATCATACATTCCCTGTTGTTGAGGCAACTCAAACCGGACGAGAAATCCAAGCGGGAAAATAGCATTTACTTCAACGTTGCGGGGAAGAAGGTGAAATTTGGCAAGAGGGAGTTTGCCATAATCACGGGCCTGAAGATGGGCGATTTTGATAGTGCATATGCCAAGTACCGCGCACCTAATGATCCTCCGTCAATATTGAAGTTCATTAAACACCTTGGTGTGACGGAGGAAGCTACATACGATGAAGTGATGAAGGGCTACGAGAGGATAAACTCAAGTTATTCAGACATTGATGTCGTGAACCTGACACTATTACTTCTTTACATATCATTCAACGGCATGGCAAAGAGAACTAGAATTGAAGACAAGCTCCTTCATTTGGCCTGTGATTAGAAGAGCTTTGATGAAATCCCGTGGGGTGAACTGTCCTACAGAGCGACAATCGATAGTGCTAGAAAGAGCATGATTAATGCCTTGAGCAAACAACTTACCCTGGAAACAGGACATACACTCTTGGGGGATTCCCAGTGGCATTTGGGGTAAGATTACGATTCACTTGTGTTTTAAGTTCTATAACTACATGTGTAATATTGACTTGAAGATCCTAATGTTCCCTCTTTCTCAGGTGTTCGCATATGAGATAATGCCACATCTTGAGCGTTTGAGGATGGTGCAAAGTGTTGAATCCTCTGGTGACAAGCCAAGGATATTTAGATGGAAATGCGTGAGTTGTCAACGGAGAGAACAAGAAAGGAAGCAGGTGTGGGCAAAACGAACATCCGACGGCGAGGTATGACATCACACAGTGTTCATGATTTGTATACTTCTTTACGTAATGTAACTTTCCTCATGCACCAAAATTTATGTTCTCTTTAATGCAAAAGGTGAAAATAACCCGAATGAAACCTACTCCAAAAGAACGGGAAAAATTCTTGCAATGGGAACAAGAGACAGAGGAGGCAGAGGGGGACGATGCGGAGTTGGGGGGAGAGAATGCCGATTCTGCTAATTTTTATGTGTCTTACAAGAAGAGGAGTAGAGAAGAAGACATCGATTCCAGTGAAAAGCGGCAGAAAGTCCGGCATGAGGTCGAGGCTGAAGCAGATCGACCAAATGATATCATCCAGCAGCTATTTGAACGGCAAAGCAAGACTGAGGAAGAATTGTCTAAGTGTCAAGATGAGCTGAGGCTTCTAAAGTCAGAGACGGATGATACAGTGAAGACCCTTAAAGAGGATCTGGATGTGATGACGGCTAAGGTGTACATGTTGGAAGAATATGTGCACATCCTTATGTCGCGTAATGCAATGCGGCGATCCACGAATCGGCCACTGCAAGGCACTTCCCCAAGCTACAGCCTTGATATAAATAAAATTCCAGGGGCTCAGGGCATTGCTATAGTCGAAGAGGGTTCAACTGCTGCCGATGACAACAAAGTCATTCAAGAAGGGTCTAGGTTGGCCGACATGTTTGCCGAAGGGACTGGAGCAGACATAGGCCTTCAAGAACGAACTGGGCCGGTCGGTGATGAACAGGAGACGCCAAGAGAGACCTTAGGGCCGGTCTAGGAGGGGCAAGTAGAGCAAATGTCTAAGGAAGAGACCTCTGTGTTGGAGATTGTCCATTAGCTTAGTATCGAACACAGAACTCCTTCGCCCAATGTCCCCGTACATGCAGAGAGTGCGCCACCACCTCCAATGAAGGAAAGAGGTACCAAATCCCTAGTGAAAGAAGTGGTGGGGCAAAATCTGGGCCCGACTCTTGGCCTTGCATCGGAGGAACATTGTATGGCATCTTTGCTTCCAACGGAAGCACAGGATAACGCAATGAAGGAGTGGATACGGCACAAACCAATGCTCTATTTGTGGACACGAATAGGGATTTCTTTGGACTCCGATTTGCTGAAGACTATGTGGACAAAAGGATATTGGCTCAATGATCTAGTAAGGCTGGGTTTTTAGTCGACGTAATATTAAAACCTTTATAATATTTGCTTATCTCCCTGACTTGCATCCTTTTTCGTTGTAGCAAATTGATTTGTATACCTCAATGCTACGCAAACGGATCATTAACATGGGCCGCAAGGATTTGTCCATTATGAAGTCTACCTTCGATGTAAGTTTGTTCACATAAAATTGATTGTATTTATTATTGTTTGAGTTTGAATAATTTTTTCCCAAAAAAAAAAAATACTTTCTCTCAAACCAGTTAAGGTATAGACATAGCATAAGTGTTACATTGAATATTTACTCAACGAAATAAATAACAAGTTATTGTAACTAATGTTCAAACTCGAAGGAGCGAGAGAGAGCGAAATAGATGGAGAGATCTAGGATAAACTCTTGTGTAGCTGGAAAACAAAATTGGTCAAATATGTACTAATAGATTTTGGATAGATTATTTTTTAAAATTTTTGGAATAACCAGTGTTATAATTAACAAAAGTTGACATGTTTTAAGTCTTTATTCTATCAAAATTTTTACGTAGTATTTTAAATTTACATTTTTCTTATTTTAAGTAAAAAATAATTAAGGTGAATTTCTTTTCCACTTAGAAAACAAACGCTCATTAAAGCATAATTTTTTTATATTTATGTTTTCCGAAATTTTTATTCTAATCTATAACGTATTTAACGCGATGCGTACTCCTGTTTGTGTTAGACTGGCTTGAAGATGATTCATAATGACAAGAGGGATGCAAACGTGGATGACATGGCGCTGAAGCAGTTCGTCGGTGATGGTTCGTTTGCACACGACCTAACGAACCTGGACTTTCTCTTATTCCCATGTCACGTAGATGGTAACCACTGGATGCTTGTGAAGATGGACATAAATGCGCAGAAATTTTGTGTTTATAACCCATCGCCCCAGGGCACAGTTGTTGTTGCGAAGTTAGACTATCTCACTACAACAATGCCCAAGATAATAAAGGCGTGCGATTTTAACACATGCTATCGCAAACAACATCCAGTTGGGGATACATGGGAAGTTGTGGTTGAGCACATAGAGGAGCACCAAGAACCGAGGCTAGTATCTTTTTTTTTCCTTTACGGCATGTTCGATCACATAGAATGTAATATTTGTATAAATTTGTGTTCCATCGTGCTTGCAGCAGCGGCGACTGTGGTATTTACTTACTGAAGTGGGCAGAATGCATAATCCATGGCCTCCTGCTAAATACCATTGCAGAAATGCATAAGCTATCACTGCGCAAACAATGGCATACGAACTTTACGTCCACGCACTTGAGGAGGATAAATTCCAGCCAGAGCAGAGGAAGAAAGGTAGAACGGAACAAAAGAAAGTAGGGAAGGAAAGTAAACGGCAGAAGGGAAGGAAGGCAAGAAGGGAAGCATAGGAATCGTTCGTCGCACATAATTTAGCTAGGAATTTTTAATAATGTAGAACATTTAGTGTAATGTTGTAAGCGTCTGTTAATGTCCATTATGTGAATGTGTCATTACTTTATTTTATTGTATACAAAAATATTATTGTATATCATAAGTAATAAAAAACTATATTTATCTCCTAATGGACTTTTTTTTGGATTCAGAAAAATTATGCATAATTCCTGCATTATATTTATCATGATTCAAATTTGTGGCATATAGTAATAATATTTACCCAAATTTACCTTTGAATGATAGAGAACCATGAAAGTCCTTATTACTCAAGTCAAGATACTCCAATTGCTTCAGACGATTAATTTCTGCATAAATGAATTTATGAAACAAATTATTAAATATTGAAAACGAGGCCAAAATGTTGAAGAAGTGAGATATTAGTCATAGGAGCCATGTGAATTTGTAAGTACTTTGTTGACTATGTAAAGGATACTGTTTCCAAAATTGGAAAAAAAGGGGGTAAATTTACCTTTCAAAGGAAGTTTACAAGAAAGTATATTTTATTGCACATCGAATTTTTGTATGTAGACTAAAAATTGGTACTTTTATTTTATTTTTAAAGTGAGAAAGAAAGTGGACATTAATACGGGTGGTTAGATGTGAGAGAAGAGATACGGTTTGAAACTTTGTATATATGTATAATCATTTGCACAAACTTTGTAAATATGAAGCTCGGTTTTCTTTTAGTCGACATTTAATCGAAGGAACATTCGAGATCTTACTCGATATTTAGTCGATATTTACTCGACTAAATTAATTGACATTTAGTCAATATATAATCGACATTTTAGTCCACATTTTGTCGACAATTACGCGAGGGAGCGCCACTCTCGACTTATTCGTGCACAGAACAGTGTTAGCGCGCGGCAAGCGCGGGAAATGAATTTTTCAACAATCTCCTGTACAAAAAAGTAGAGCCTTTGGAGTGAGAAACGATTAGCAAACATTCTGTCCTCAATAGACCTAAATATACATTTCAGACGCACATTGCGGCCACTCTGCGCACCGAACCGATCTTCTCTCCAAGATATCAAGTACACTCCTCAATATACCAATCTGTAAGTATCAAGTACACTCCTCAATGACTCCCTAATATGATTTGTCATTCCCTTGGGTGATTATAATTGCCGTAGGGATTTTTTCTTCCATGCATTTTTCCATTATTGGCGCCTTAACTGATTATAAAATTAACGGATTATGTTTCCAGTACGGAATGGTGCACAATGATAAATGGGCTGTTCATGTGCTTCTCGGGGGAGAATGGAGTGTTGACCCCGCCATGAATGAACATAGATTCGTGGGCTATAAAAGGATTGAAACCATTTTGTTAAAGGAAGACTCAAACTTCTTGGAAATGATGAATCAAATCGTAGGCATAATGGATTTAGGTTCGGAGATCACACAAAAACTGGTGATCGAGTACCTACCAAAGTACCTATCCAAGATATCGATGTTGCCTATAAAAAATGATCACCACGTCCAATATTTTTTGAATGAGATTATTAAGCGGGGTGATGCAAGGATACCATTATGTGTCACCGTTCGAGATGGGGACACGACGGAAGATGAATTCGATGCTAGCAACTCGCCAATTAATCGTTGCAGCTCTGTTTGTCCGGCCCCGACGGACGATGTCATACATACAAGACTAATCGATGACAACGTCCTTTGCATACCGGATGAAGATCCTCACGCCGGTGATGAGGAGGATGATCGCGATGAGGGAATGTTTATCTCGGAAGATGAACACAGAGTTCCCGTGGGAACAAGGCAAAAAGAAACAAACAGGATCGTCTCAAGAAATTTGGCGACCATTACCGCGACGCAGTCATCACATGCGGATTTTGGTACGTCTTCTGATCGATTGGCTGCAGTGGTTGATGTTGCAGTGAAAGATTTGTTTGAAACTAGGCGGCATTTGTTCATGAGAATGTCCATGTTGGCCGTGAAGCATTTCTTCGAGTGGAAGGTTGTTAGGGCTAATAGGCAGTTCTGGTACCTGAGGTGTAAGGACAAAAATTGCAATTGGATGTTGAATGCAGCTGCTGTTGGGAATTCTTCAGCCTGGAAGATCACAAAATATGCTAACAACCATACATGCAAATCATCATTGATCCAAAGTGATCATAAGCACGCCAGCCGAGATGTACTTGGCTCATGGATCAAATGTAAGTACACAGATGTATGTCGGCCGTATAGGCCGAAGGAAATTATTTCAGATATTCGGTCGGAGTTGGGTGTTAACATAACGTACAATAAGGCGTGGCGCGCAAGGGAAGCTGCTTTGGAGAAAGTTCGAGGAAGTTTTGAGGATTCGTATCGGATACTTCCATCTTATTTGCATGTGATGAATAAGTTGAACCCGGGAACTGTTGTTGAAGCATGTCGAGAAGAAGATGGGAGCTTCAAGTATTTATTTTTCGCATTTGGTGCATCGATTCGTGGATTCCAACGGCACATGCGGCCAGTTATTGCCGTTGATGCTTGCTTCTTGAAGGGAAAATATCCCGGTTCATTACTTGTTGCAACTAGCATAGATGGTAACAACCAAGTATATCCTGTGGGTTGGGGAATAGTTGATTCAGAGAATGACGCATCGTGGGAGTGGTTTCTCGAGAGGTTAAAGATTGCAATTGGCTCCGATATGGATGGGTTGGTATTTGTATCTGACCGACATAAGAGCATCGCCAAAGGTATTGCCAACGTTTTCCCTAATTCCTTCCATGGAGCGTGTATTTATCATCTAAGCAACAACCTCAAATCCAAATTCAAACAAGAAGCCCTGATCCCATTATACTTTAAGGCTGCAAAGGCTTACACTATTGCTGAATTCAATGAGTTGTTTGGAATTATTTCACAACAAAATCCACGGGTTGGCGAGTATTTAAGAGAGGTGGGCCTTGAACGTTGGTCAAGGGCACATTCTGGTGGGAGACGCTATACAATAATGACATCCAACATTGCAGAATGTCTGAATGCACTGTTGAAAGATGCCCGCGAATTACCTGTTCATTCCTTGGTGGACTACATCCGTAACACACTCCAAAGATGGT
Organism: Gynochthodes officinalis; assembly: GCA_020080225.1. NCBI lineage: Eukaryota > Viridiplantae > Streptophyta > Magnoliopsida > Gentianales > Rubiaceae > Gynochthodes > Gynochthodes officinalis. Next base: position 430,800 of record JAIQDA010000012.1, read on the forward strand.
TTCACGATAGGCGTACGGCTACCTGCGAAATTAACACAATGACCACCCCATACTGTGAAGAGTTAATAGGATCGAAGATGAGAGAAGCACAATCCTATGTTGTTGATCCGGTCGATATGAATAGATGGTGTGTACGGGATATTGCAAACCGTACAGCTATAGTGGATTTGCTTGGAAAGACATGCACGTGTCGAGTGTTTGATATGGATCAACTCCCATGTGTGCATGCACTAGCTGCAGTTCGACGCCGTCAAATTGACCATTACATCTTATGCTCGCCAGTTTATCACACTGCTGCAATTATAGGCGCTTATGCGGAGCCTATTATGCCCGTTGGTGATCCTAAAGCTTGGATTGTGCCAGACGAAATTTTATCCATTCAACTATCACCCCCAGAACCAAGGGCTAAGAGTGGTCGGCCCAAGAAAAAGAGAATTCCTTCAACCGGCGAGAAAAAAATTGAAAAGAACTGTGGTCGTTGTGGACAGTGCGGACACAACCGGCAAACTTGCACAAATCAATTAGTTTGTAGGGACAAAAATTGTTGACACTATCTTGTTTGATGTAATGAATAGTTACAATTCATTATCCGTATTATGTTTCATTAATAAAACACATACTCATTCGACATTTCAATACTTTCTGTCGACATATTTAAGTGTTAAAATCCGCTCGTTTCGAACATGATATTCTGTACACCATCGAGAAATATGTGATAGAAATGTTAAAAAATAAAAAACAAAACACATGGAAATAACGAGAGACTGTGCTAAAGCCTCTTAATTTGTACTTGTTTTAAAAAATTATAAACTGTTTAACAAAATGCATGAAGCTCTATATGAAGGAAAGCTCCAAAATATTATGACTCTTGTTGGGTTTTTTCTCCTTTTCTCTGACTCATTGTATTACAAAACACACATATCAAAACAGTAGAAAATCTTATTTTTTCCTACCAGTAGATGTCGATGGACTTATATTAGTTTCTTTTATTTGAATATCAAATAAAATAGCACACCTCGATTTTTCCAACAACAATAAGATGTGATTTTAAAGGAAACAATATTTTCTCATGCTCAACTTTATATTGCATTATTTAGAGCACAGACTATGAATAAATCAAATGTACTAATTAGACCATCAAATCCATTGGTAAAAAGCAAAAATTTTATGAAAAATGTTGTGTATCATGAAGTGCTAACAACTGTAGATATTTCGTAAATATCATGAAGTTTGACTAGAAATATTATATATTGTGAAAATTTAACCACTGTGGATGATATGTAAATATTATTAGTGTATCTCTAAATAAAATAGGTACTTTTTGTATAGTTGACCATTCATTATTTTGTTTACCTTGGTAAGACATTATTGAAATATACGATGTCTTTTCGAACGCATATTTTCCTTAAATTATTTTGTTACATTTTGGTATTATCTACATACTTACAATGATTATGTGACACAATACTTTTAGATATATCTAACCTAAATATTTAATAATATTCACAATTATTATTTGTAAATCTACAAAAATATATATTATGCAAATGATGATTACTTTTGATACTTATCCGTTACATAATCCTTTATATATAATAATCACATAATAGTATCACTTATTTCCCTTACATTACAATAAGATGTAATATGTTCATCGACGTTTAAAATGTCGACTAAACCTCGAATAAAGAGTCGACCAAAACTCGACTAAAACATCGATTAAAACCTTGACATTATGTCGCCTAAAAGTCGGTTAAACTCTCGACGAAACATCGACTAATTATTGTTTATTCGTCCAACAGATACCGACTTCGTTCCTTATTTGTCGTAGAACCTTAATAAGTCTTCGGCCATCTTCAAATATCCAATTGCCAGTTTGAGACATCGGGATTTTGTTTGTTTCTCGGTCGGGATGTATTTTACATTTTTTATCATTACTTACGAAATCAAACAAGTTGTTTGTTCGTCGGTCATGAAATCAAACTTCATGTACGCACCGGGGAAATGGGATGTTCAATCCATGAAGAATGAAAAGATGGCAGAAGAACGGTGACATGAAGTTAAACGATGAACTTCTAAAGCATCAGGGGTTCAAAGGTATTTTCCCGTCGCTTTTACGGTCCTCCTGCTATTGCTGCAAATGATTTGGTCAACCTGCTATTTTTGCAAATGTCTTTGGTCAACCTGCTATTTTCTCAAATCTCACTTTTTGATTCGTGGGCTCAATTCATTCACACTTTTTTTTCTACCACAGAACTCAAGAGAGAAAAAGCCACAGGAATGAAGAAAGCAGTAGTGGACTAGTGTTGGACGCATAAAATGCCCCAGCCCTCGCGGCGGGCGAAAATTCCATGACAACTGGTAGTACATAACATAATTTCTGTGGTCCATTGCTTCGTAGAAGTCCGTTACTTCGTGGAAGTCCGTAATGTTCCGGGAAGTCAATTTTGTTGGTTTGGTGGATGTCTTTACCATAGAGAAAGGTAGATTTATTTGTCGGTGTACTTCTCAAGTCGCCCGGGTTTCTTTTTCAACTTTTGAATTGTGATTTATTTGAAAAAATTATATTAAAATATATAATTTTTTAATAAAAAAAGTATTTTGAAGAAAAAAATAGAAGGAATTTTTTTAAATATTATGTGAGAGAAATTTGAGTAGAAAATTTTAAAATTTAAAATTTGAAATAAAAATATATTTAGATATTTTATTTTTGTACAAGGAAAGTTAAAGTTATTATACAAACAGAGCCGAAAGTTGTTTAAAAAAATTTGTAACCAAACAAGAAAAGAAGTGAAAGAGAGTTGGGCAATCTGATTAGCCATTGTTAATTCTTTAAAAGTCTCTGTAGATGTTATTTGTAAGAATCTCAAAAATGAGTTATATCAAATAAGTCCCCAGTTGCTTTGATAGCTCTTTGCATTCTCATAACCTAGTAGTAGTAAGTTTCATATTGCAAATTGAAAATTAAAAAAGAAAAAAAAAATTGCTTAGAGTAAATAAAAAAAGAAAAAAATTTAAAAAATAAAGAAAGAAAACGAAAGAGTCAGAGACTACTCACACAACTAATTAAAAAAAACTCAAAATTATATTATAAAATTTACTATATAAGGAAAATCATAATATTGTAAATCTTTTTCTTTTTTATTTTTTGGGTTAAGGTGGATGCTTATCAATTTTCTCCTTTGTCTCAAAAAAAAATCATTTTGAAAATTCTTTTATCTCAAGAAAAGGAAAGAAAAATTCTTAATAAGGGTGTACTGAGTTTCTAAATTCTTAAATGAGTTGTAAAATTTTCAAACTTCTTATATAAGAGGTATAAAATAACTTTAAAAATTTGTTTAATTTGTCAATGAGTTCACATCCCTCGTCAAACATCACACTCGATCTAAAAAAACAAACAAATTGTTTTTATTTTTTTGTTTCTTTTATTTCTTCATCTCTCCTAGTTAAAGCTTTTGTTTCTTCCCAGATTTTTTTTTTTTTTATAAACATTTGCCCACCGTTGGAAAAATCAATATGCGAAAACTATCCCTATTAACGACATAAAAATATAATAATTTAATAAAAAATAAACTAAATACAAAACATGAGTAACATAGGAATTTAACATTATTCGTCTTAATTTCAAAATCTACTTTCACCAAAAAAAAATTATTTTTCATTATAAGAGAAAAATGCATATAAAAATACTCCTTGTATTCCAACCAAAAAACTATGGACTAACTTTTTCATGTCAAAAAACTATATTTTTTCTTGTGTGTAATTTTCCTCATATTTTCAAATCTTGCAAAAGATAAGAGCATTGAAATATTTCAAAACCAACAATATATATATATATAGAGAGAGAGAGAGAGTTTTAATCATAGGCAATTTTTCTTCATTAACATCCTCGAGATTAAGGTGGTAAAGAAGGAAAACTGCCTAAAATTTATTTATGTAACCACATTATTTAATTAATTACTTGATACTTCAACTTCCACCAGTGACATTGACGAGAGACTTTCATTCAATGTAACCGCACAACAAGACTGCTTGGCTTCCTGACAATGTCTTTATATACATGCAGGTTTAAGGAAATTTTTGCAGAGCACCCGAAAATAAAAGGGGGGAAAAAAAAAGATCTCACACAATCACGGGGAAAATGCGCTGCTTAATTTACCCAATTGGATATTTGTTTCTTATTCTCCTACCAGCTTGTTTTGGCAGGACCAACGTCCACAATATTACCACTGATCAGCATGCTCTTCTGGCCTTCCAAAATCGCATATCTGATACTGACCAAATTCTATCAAGAAATTGGTCCGTTTTATCTTCAGCTTGTGAATGGATGGGAGTCACTTGTGGTTCTCATCATTACAGAGTGACTTCTTTGAATGTTTCATATATGGGTCTTTCAGGCAACATACCTCCACAGTTAGGGAACCTCTCATTTCTTGTTTCTCTTGATTTAAGTGGAAATGATTTTCATGGAGAATTACCAAATGAATTGTCTCATCTGCGACGGTTAAAAGCCCTTAAGTTCAGCTTCAACAGATTCAGTGGTGAAATCCCGTCCTGGCTTGGTTCCTTACATGAGCTTCAATTCTTGACTCTCAATAATAATACGTTTACCGGTTCTATCCCAACTTCTATCTCTAATCTATCAAATCTGGAATACTTACGTCTCTCATCCAATCAGATTTCAGGTTCTATTCCTCATGAACTGTTCAATATTTCATCACTTGAAGTTGTTCTTTTGGGGAATAATAGCCTGTTTGGGAGTCTGCCAACGTCTATGTGTAATTGTCTCATGAGACTCAAATTCCTTGCCCTAAGTGGAAACATATTAAATGGTCAAATTCCTGATTTATCTCAATGTTCAGAACTTCAAATTCTCTCCTTGTCTATTAACCAATTTGATGGATTCATACCAAAAAAAATCGGAAGCTTGAAGGCCCTTGAGGAACTCTATCTTGGTGATAACAATCTACAAGGTAATATCTCGATTTTTACCTCTATTTTTATATCTTGTTTTTTTACAACATTCAACCCACTTGTTATGTTTTTCCTCTACATTTTATCTTAATTTGTGGGTTCAGTCATCAAGCTTTGGTACATGTGTAATTGTTTTCAAATCTGTGCCCTGTTGGTGGCATTGCTGCAGTTGTATTTTTCTCAAACTCTATGTCCATTTATTTGTGATATTAATCGCTTTTTGTAAATATTTTATTCAACACATTCATGAGAAAAGTTTGACTATTGTATACAACTTAGCTGGCTCTTGCATAAATTATAAATATCAAAACCAATAGCTAAAAATTTATACTCCTTATGTTTTGGAAAAAAAAAGTCACTTTAAATTCAATACAACTTTTTTTAATTATTAAATACAATATATTTAATGTATCATTAAATATACAATTTCATTTTTATCTTTAATTTTTAATTATAATCATATATAATATTATTACTAAGATCATTAGAAAATTTTCATTTTAAAAGAGGACTATTTTTTTTCCTAGAATGGATAGAGTATTTTTTTAACATTTTTATTTAATAGTGAAAATTAATAAAATGAAAATATCACATGACAATTTCTTTTAGAATTTTTAACAGTTTCTAATTAAAATTATTGCAAAACAATGAAGTTTAAATTTTTTGAAAAATTAAACTTATGTGTGTGTATGTATATTGTATTTTTCAGCTATTTCTCAAATCTACCATTAATAATAATTAATAAACAGTCATTTATATCTAAAAATAATATATAAATCAGTAATATATAAATCAAATAATATACAAAGAGATATAAAAAGCCGTCATGAAAGAGAGACTATAAAGGTGACATCAGTAATATACAAAGAAACTACATATGATTTATATAAAGGTGAAATCAGGCCTTTTAAAAAAGAGACTATGAAATGAATAGTGTTGTGTTCAAAAAAGCCGTTCTTTAATTGCAGTTTATTCTTGCAAATTTTCCCTTTTTATTATTATAGTTTTTATTTTTTCTGGACTTAATTCAACCCATGTCCAGAGGGTAATTTAATTATTTCCGTCAAATACTCTATTCCAGTTCTTTCCTATCAAATATTTTAACCTCACTTATATTACAGGTGAAATACCAAGAGAAATTGGTAACTTGACTTTGTTAAAAATATTGGAAATTCCTACGAACAACGTGTCAGGTATGGTAATTGTTAGAACAACAAAGGACCCATTAATTTTCATGAGATGTTTGATAGCGTCTCCATTGGGAAATTAATATAATTTTTGGCAGGTGTAATACCAAGAGAGTTTGGCAGTCTTTACGATCTTGAACATCTTGATTTAAGTGATAACGCATTAAGTGGGTCTATTCCATTGGAGATTTTCAATCTCTCGACCATAAGTGAGATAGAGATTTCATTCAACAATCTATCAAGACTTCCATCAGATATGTGTCTAGGATTTACCAGTTTGGAAATGCTTCATCTCTTTGTGAATAACCTTCATGGTGCTTTACCTGAGTCGATCTCAAATTGTTCCAAGCTCAAAGAGCTTGATCTGACCAAAAACAAACTTGTAGATTCCATTCCCAACTCCCTTGGTAATCTTAGACTCCTTGAATACTTGAAGCTAGGGGGAAACTATTTTACAGGCCACTTCCTATCTTCAGAGATTAGCTTCATCAATCACTTGACAAATTGCAAATATTTGAGAATATTGGGAGTGGAGAGTAATCCGCTAAATGGTAAACTTCCAGAGTCTATTGGGAACCTTTCGGCTTCTCTACAAAGCTTCTATGGGTACAATTGTAACATCATGGGCAAAATTCCACAGGGATTTGGAAATTTGAGCAACTTAATTTTGTTGTCCCTATTTGGGAATCAGTTGACAGGATCAATTCCTAAAACTATTAAAAATTTACAGCAACTTCAAGGTTTAAGTCTTTCAAGCAATGAACTAAGTAGGGCTAGGCTTGATGAATTATGTGGCCTGCCAAAATTGATGGGTTTACGTCTAAGCCAAAATAAGATTTTGGAGCCAATTCCAGAATGTTTGGGTAATATTACTTCTTTGAGACATCTTTTCCTAGGTTCAAACAGAGTAAATTCAACCCTACCCACAAACTTGTGGAACCTCAAAGATCTCTTAGTGCTTAACCTCTCCTCAAATTATTTAAGTGGCTCGCTACCTCTTGAAGTGGGGAATTTGAAGGTTTTAATACTACTAGATTTATCTGCCAATAATCTATCAAGTGGCATTCCTAGCACAATTGGTGATCTACAAGATTTGCAGTACCTATCTTTAGCATTCAATAGGTTTCAAGAATCTATACCAGAATCAATGGGTAATATGATAAGCTTGGAGACATTAAACTTGTCACATAACAATCTCTCCGGTTTGATCCCGGACTCACTTGAGAAGATTCAGGCCCTCATAAATTTGAATGTCTCTTTCAATAATTTAAGAGGCCAAATTCCTAGTGAAGGACCTTTTGAGAACTTCACCGGTGAATTTTTCATCTCCAATGAAGCACTATGTGGACCTCAAAGATTTCATGTTCCACCATGTCCAACAATGTCAAGCAAAAAATCAGTGACTAAAAATCCTCTTCGAACTACACTTATTTGTGTAGGTATAGCTGCAACCTTAGGTTTGGTGGCCTTTGCACTAGTTTGCTTAAGATGCCGAAAGAAAATAAGTCGTTCAAGTGGAGATGGTTTATCATTATTGGGTAAGCATGAAAGGATATCATTTTATGAGCTTCAGCAAGCAACTGATGGCTATGATGAGGGAAATTTGCTTGGTACTGGTGCATTTGGATCCGTTTATCGTGGTCTTCATAAAGATGGGAGGATGGTTGCTGTTAAAGTGTTTAATTTGCAATTCGAAAGAGCATTGAAGAGTTTTGATGTGGAGTGTCAAGTGTTACGAAGTCTCCGCCATCGAAATCTCACCAAAGTCATTAGTAGTTGCTCTAACCTTGATTTTAAGGCTTTAGTGCTCGAGTTTATGCCAAATGGAAGTCTTGATAAATGGTTGCATTCAAAAAATTTTTCTTTGGACATGAAACAAAGATTGAAGATCATGATTGATGTGGCAACGGCATTGCAATACCTCCATAGTGGTTATTCACCACTAGTTGTTCATTGTGATTTGAAACCTAGCAATGTCTTGTTAGACCAAGAAATGGTTGCTCATGTAAGTGATTTTGGTATTGCAAAATTGTTGAGCCAGGAAGATACCTTTACATGCACTGCAACAATTGCCACATTTGGTTATATTGCACCAGGTTAGCTTTCTTTTTTTTTTCTTCTAGGTCAAATTACTATTTCTTTCTGCTTTATTCATTATCTTATATAAATTGTAAAATTTGACTTCCTTGTAACCAGAACTTTTTTTAATAGATTATGATAGTTAGAATGTTTATTATCTGTAGAATATGGATTGGAAGGCCTGGTATCAACAAAATGTGATGTTTATAGTTATGGAATCATGTTGATGGAAGTTTTCACCGGGATACGGCCTACTGATGGAAGATTCAATAGCGATTTCAGCTTGAAATATATGGTTCAAAATTCTATGCCTGATGCGCTATATCAGATCGTGGATGCTAGTCTAGTCCAAGATGGCAAGGAACTCAATTCTGAAGAGTTTGAGTGTATATCTTCAATGATGGAAATAGCTCTAACTTGCATTCGAGAATCGTCCAAAGAAAGAAGCACCATGGAACAGGTTGTCAATGCATTGAATACTGTCAAATCTACGCTAATATCAATGTAGCCAGTTAACTCCAAACAAGAAGTTTCATAATGGTAGAATCCTTAAGAATAAATTTGTTATCTATAAAATAAAATGTCTTTGAAAAGATAGATGTTGAATCATAAAAGAAATTTTCCCCCTCCTACTTAAGGCTTCTTAGGCATACCATAAATATATAAACAATGAGAATATATTTGTTATTTGCATACTCTTTGACCTTTTTTACCCAAATTTATTTATGTTTCCTACTTTGTTTGAATTTTCTTTCAAATATATTGTATGTGAATTTTATTTTCATTTATGTACTAAATTAATCTATTTGCCTACGTGTAATTGTGTGTTGGATTCAAAATAATATTTTTAAAAAAATATAACAAGATGACTCTAGATTTCAAAACAACAAATTAAAATTTCCAAATAAAAGAACAAAGCTAACTTATGGTTACTTACAAAAAAATGGATGCTTAATTTTTCTTCTTTACTCACACCAAATATAATGGACAATATGTTCTATTTATTGGAGTTATTAAAACCCAAACTTAATAAAATTTACTATCTAATTTAAAATACGATTTAATTATCAAAACTATATCAAAATAAGAACAACTACCAAAACCTAAATCCTATGATAAACTTAGTTTACTTTTATTACATTTGGCTCTTTAGGACTAAGTTTTCTTAATTTATCATGCTAAGTATCTGCTTCAATTTCACAAATGTCTCCATCTTTAATACCTTTGTAAAAATGTTTGCAACATGGTATTCAATTTTTCTTGAACTAACTCTCGAATGTAATGAAATTTGATATCAATGTGTTTATTTCATTAATGAAAAATTGGATTCTTTGTTAACTTTATAACTAACTTGCTATCATCAAAATATATCTGTAAGATCATCTTGCTTATGTTGCAAAAAAGCAAGAATCCTTCTTAACAATAAAAGTTGAGTAGCACTATTTGTTGCCACCATATATTCAATTTCGGCAGTAGACAAAAGTCATGGTTGTTCTTGGATGATCATGAAAATATACTAGATTCAAAGAAAAAAGTATATCGAAAAGTGTTCTTCCTTTCAATCATGTCCCTGAGGCAATCATTGTCTTTACATTCAATAAGTCTATTATCATCATGATATGAACCAAAAAAAAGAAACCTTCAGATTGGATACCTTGGATATATCTTAGTATTCTCTTTGCTGCTTGAAAATGAGATGTCATAGAAACTCTATAAATTGATTAATGAACCAAATGCCATAAGTAATGTCAAGTATCGTATAAGTCAAATATCTAAGACACCCAATCAATTTTTTGAAATAGGTCGAAACAACAAACTCACCAATACCATCTTTTGTCAACTTAAGTCTTTCCTCCAGTAGGATCATTATCAATTTGTGCGGTAGAATTAAATTAAGTTTTCTATTGGGTTTGTGATTTTGTAATTTTGGTAATTATATTGGATTTAGAATTGTTAATTACATCGAGTTTTGGATTTACCAGTTACCAAATTCAATAGGTGTAGGGTTTTGTTGAGTCTTATAAATAAGACATATTATTCACAATTGATGTACAGAGAAACAGAAAAACAAAAAGTTCAGCCGGCATCCTCCAAAAGCCGCATGGCTTGCCTTGCAAAATTTTGATCAATTTTGCCACCTTGTTTTGTTGTTTAGCTGAAGCTTTGCTTTGTTTGGTTCCAAACGTTGGCTACCCAATTTTGCTTTGTTTTTCTGGGGCCAAAACCATTGAATTGTCTATTTCTTTGGTGAATTGATCGACATCAATTTTGTTCTTCTTGGATTGTTTTCTGCCAAGTTTTTGTCGAGACTTGTTAATCAATTTTCATCTTCTTGTGAGAAATTTGGTCAGCAAGAATTGGTTCATCAACCGAAACCCATTTCTTCATTCATCTTAAGCTTCCATGTCCATACGGTTCGTGGGAGAGTTTGTTCGGTTTGATATTTTGCTATTTTTTGGATTTATTATAGTGATCCCAACATCTGGTATCAGAGCAAGGTTGGTGTTTGACAATTATGATGAATCGAAATATTAATTGTTCTATACCCAAATTAAAGAACAAACAAGAATACAATTATTAGAAAATCTAGATGGAAACGCATCTCAACGTGTTTGATTTGTTAGTCCACGTTCAACAAAATTTAGTAACGGATGCTGATAAGAAAACTAAACAAAACGATAGTTTGGCGTTGTCTCAAATTCAACAGGCAATTAATATTTCTGTATTTGGCAAAATATCCACCGCTAAAATCGCATAATAGGCATGGGATATTTTGGCCAAAACGTATTGAGGCGTTGACAAGGTCCAACAAAATAACTTGTTAATGGTGAAAATAAAATTTGAATTGTGCAGCATGGAAAAGAATGAGACCATTGAGTCTTATTTTTCTCATTTGAATGATATAAAAAATGGGATGCAGTTGAATGGGTATGATCTCACTGATCAGCTCATCGTAGAAAAGATTTTGAATACTTTGCCATTAAAATTTGATCATGTTGTTGCCTTGATACAAGAGACAAAAGATATGTCAACCTTATCTTTTGATGAATTGCAAGGTTATTATTATTGCATGAACAACGAATTAATGGCAAATTAGATGAATCGCATGAAATGCAACCCGTAGAGAAGGTGTTGCAAGCTTTGGAAATTCAGACTGTTAAGGAGAAAAGAAGTGAAGATTCGTCCAATGGTGCTACTTCTAGTGGTCATGATCAGAATTTTAGAGGTCATGGACATGAAAGAGGTAATTCTCTTTATCGTGAAAGAGGTAACAATTCCTCTCAATAAAAAGGCACTTTTTATAATTCCAACAATTTTTAGCAAAAAAAAAAGGTCTAAATGTTTTAATTGTGGTAAAATAGACCATATTCAAAAGAATTGCTGGTGTAATAAATCAGATAATAAAGATGTCAATGCTAATGTTGTTGAAGATTCTAGTGAAAAGCATGAAACAATCTTCTTTTCTGCTGGTGTAGTTGAGGAACCTAAAAATAATATGTGGTATGTTGACTCTGGATGTAATAACCACATGACTAAAAAGAATGAATTATTTTTAAATTTGAATGAGTCATTTAAATCCACTGTTTATTTTGGTAATAACCATGAAGTGCCTATATGTGGTAAATGAGATATTCCTATTACCTTGAAAAATGGTGCAAAAAGTGACATAGCTGATGTATATTATGTGCCTGCTTTGCATCAAAATTTCTTGAGTTTGGGTCAATTTCAAGAGAAGGATTATGAGATGCGTTTTCAAAAACTCGTATGCACCATCACTGATGATCGATTGGGTTTGATTACAAAGGTAAATATGGCCAATAATAGATTATTTCCTATTATTTTGAATTGTGATGGTTCACTTTGTTTTAACTTTGTTGAGGCTAATGATATTTGGTTGTGGTACATGAGATTTGGACACTTTAACTTTCGTGGATTGTAGTTTTTGACTAAAAATAACATTATTTTTTGGATGCATTCTATTAACTTTCACCATAGATAATGTGAGTCTTGTATTTTGGGCAAAAAACATCGAGACCCATTTTCTAGAGGTGAGGATTGGAGGGCAAAAAAACCTTTACAGCTCATTTACTCTGATTTATGTACAATGGATGTTCCTTCTAATGGAGGTAATAAGTATTTTATTACTTTCATTAATGATTTCAGCAAAAAAGCTTGGGTTTACTTTTTAAAGAATAAGTCTGATGCTTATGACACTTTTAAAAGTTTTAAAGTATATGTTGAAAAACAAAATGGTTACTCCATCAAAATTTTGAGAACTGATAAAGGCAAAGAGTATACATTTTGTGATGACTTTTTGGCACAACATAGGATCAGACATTAATTGACAACAAGGTATACTCCTCAGTAGAATGGTGTTGTAGAAAGAAAGAATAGAACTGTGATGAATATGGTACAATCAATGATAGTTGCAAAACATATGCCCAAGGGTTTTTGGGCAAAAGCGATTTCATTTGCTATATATGTGTTGAATAGATGTCCTGCTAGATACAATGGTGGGAAAACCCCTTATAAGGTTTGGTCTGGTAAAAAGTCAAATATCTCTCACCTTAGAGTATTTGGTTGTTTGGCATATGCACATGTTCCAGATGCTCTTAGGAAGAAGCTTGATGATAAGACGGAGAAGTGTATTTTCATTGGCTACAGTTTTGAGACTAAAGAATACAAATTATACAACCCTATGACAAAAAGGCCACTTTTAGTAGAGATGTGAATTTTGATGAGAAAAGTAACAAGCTCCTACTCAACCTATTCCTGTGCAATCTAGTTGCCCACAAAGACAAAGATGTCTACCACATCATTTGTAGGATTATGTTGTTGATGGTCACTCTCAACATTTATCTGATGAAAATGTTGTTAGCTTTGCTTTTTTTTGTAGATTGTGAAACTGTTACTTTCGAAGATGCTATCATGATAATCATTAGAAGAAAGTAATAGCTAAAGAAATTTATGCAATTGAAAAGAATGATACTTGGAAGCTCACAAATCTTCCAAGTGGCAAGAAACCCATTGGTGTCAAGTGAGTTTACAAGACAAAGTACAAGCCTGATGGAGAAGTAGATAGATTCAAGACGCGGTTGGTTGCTCTTCCGATTCATGTAGGAATGCATTCTTTTGACTGTTGATCGGTGAAATTTCTTGAAGTTTACCCCAAAAAAAATTGGCTAGATGGGGCAAGTTCTTAATTAGTTCGAATGACTTTCATCCAATTGTGAGGACCAAAGTTGAATGTTGTTTTATTCAATTTCAAAAAGAGTGGTTTTTTTGTCTTTTCACAATTCCTACTTTTTCTCTTCTTTTTTTACCATTCCTGCACATCCTCCCCCTTGGTTTTTTGGTCTTTTTACCAATTTTGGCATTTGACTTATCAAGACAATCAATCAAGGGGGTGGGTTGTTTGTAGATTCCACAAAGGTCAGGGTTTGATTCGTAATAAACCCAAACCACAAGGGTGGGGGATGTAATTAACCCAATTGGAATTGTCATTTTCTTTGAAATAATTTGATTATTTGATAGAAGTTGATTCGGAAATTTAAATTATGTTTGAGAATTTATTTGCTTTGGTTATTAGATTGTGTTTAATTCTATTGTCCGTCAAAATGAAGTTGTTTGCATTGATTGATTTTCAATAGTGCATTGATTGATTTTTCCTACTTATAATTTCAATTTGTAACACCACTTCAACTTAGATGTGGAAAATTGAATGGTGGTTATCAAATTTGGTTGGAAATTGAGCTGTGTTTTGTTTTGGAAATTTTAAATGTCATGACCATGAAATTATGTACGTTTGAATGGAACACAATTTATTGTATTACTTTGATTGAAATTGACTACCCAAATAAATCGAGCAGCTATTTATTGCGATTGAATTTTTACATGAGAATACAAATATGTCGTACTAGTTTTATTGAATAGGAATATACCTTGTGTTTTTGCGAGTTATGATTTTCTGGTTCATGTCAATTTATGTCCTTTATGATACAATGAAGACATTTTCCGTTATTTCATGTGAAGTCATTCCCAATCATATGTAATGTTATTAACATCTTATTATATTGTGGAAATAGGTTGCGATAAGATATGTCTACTTTTCGTCCATTTTTATTGGGGTTATATTAGGGTGGTGACATTATACAATCCAATGTTGGCTTGTCATATTCTCCTTCGTATACAATCACACCGTGTGGATAACATCAAAAATCTCCTTCTCTAAGTTAGAGAACTTAATATACCAGTGTGTCGTGATCGATATAAATGTGTACTAGCTGAAAATGTTGTATCTTCAACCTTGTAATGTTTGTAATTATGTCGTCTACAGTGGCGTAGTCATGTAGACTACTTTGGAATGGAAGTTATATACAAGGTGGCTCGAGAAATTGACTCTTTTCTTGCTGAAATTTACATAGTGCTTGAAGTTACTACTTTAGTACTACAAATGCATGGTGGTGCCATTGGCGCAAGTCATGGTCCATTTCAAGCTTTGCTACAATCTATTCCTCAGTAAATTCCTCAATCCATTCCTCAGTCCAGTGTTACCATGTCACCACCTATGTCTAGTCTTTTGCTATCAGCTTCCATTCACTCATTAGTAGAGGTAGCTACAACGATAGGGCTGTCAACTGTTCTTGTGCACATGCCAAGGCCTTTTTCATCATCTCCATATTTGAATTCAAATTGTGCTGCCACATCTCCTAATACATGTGGTATTGAGAGTCGAATATGCCGGTTATCACTCACTTTCCAATAACCTGATTTTGAGGAAAGATTGTGATCCCACATATAATAATTTCATCGATGGGTTTAATCCAACTAATCCATCAGCCGAACCACAGTCAAGTGAGGATGATACTATCTCAGGGGAAAAAATTGGCCCAGATAGTGATCCAGACATTAATGCCCATCACGATGCTAATGATACCGGTCCTCGCGGGGACAATAATGAACACCTGCCAGAATCCCAATGGAAGTATATTCCGAGGAGATTGGCATTTTTCAATAATATCGGAAATTCTAACAATAGTGATCCCACAAGGCGGGTTGTTTGCATTTGGCAAATGTGCCGGATCCTTTGGGCATATTTGCCAAATGTGAACATACTATTCTTGGAACACAAAATCTTTCCACCCCACAATTTTTTTTTCTTTTAAAAACTGTAATAAAATTGGAAAAAAATCGATTGATTGATTCATATGATTATTGTAGTAGAATTAAACTAGATTTTTTTTTATTGATTTTATAATTTGGTAATTATTCCTATATTGAGTTTTGGTTTTAATAATTGTTTCTACATTACGAATGTTATTGGGAAACTATCAAAAAAAAAAAAATTTGAATCAATAGACCGATGACTTGTTTGCCATTAAATTACATTTAAAAAAATGCTTACAAAATGTTTTGTGCACCCGTATTATTTCATCTTTGAATCATAAATAAAAAAAATTTAAAATGGATCGAACTGCTAATTTTTGCAACCAATTTAGATGCTACAGCCTTTCGTCGCAATAAACTTTTAAAATTAGTTTGATGACCCAACTTCACAGATGCTCCTTGAGTATTCATTTCATCAATGATATTATATGCTTGATATAACAAATTCTAAATGGACTAAAATTGACGACATTGGAAACCTTAAACCAAACAACCACCATTTTTTTCCATGGGTCCAACTCCAACATATCTGGGTTTACAAACCCATAAATTAAGTCAATTTAAAAAAAAAAAAAAACTCTTTTTTGAACTCCCTTCTTTCTGCATCGAAGGGGTGGATAGATTGGAATACAACATTTACACCTACACTTTGCAATATGGTGATCAGATGAATTATGGACCAAGAAGTTCATTTAAGACAAAGTGTTAAATGGCCAGGCTATCATGTATTGATGATGGCAGCAGATTGGCCAACAAGTTCACAGTCATCAATTTGTTGTTGGTTTAGTTACATGATATTAACTATAATTCTTATTACTCCAATAAATGTTGTGTCATCTTCATTCCAAGTTTATAGGTGGGTTAAATAAGAAGTGTGCCATTCTCATGGATGCTTGAAGGTATTAATATGGTGATGAAGTTCAGATTTTTATAGAGGAGAAAGAGATTAAATAAGTTATAAAGGATCGAAAGAAAAAGGTGCAGGTTTTTTAATTAAAATCCATTTGTGAGTAATCACAAAACCAGATCTCAATCAGGATTTTATGAATCCAAGAAAGTTGTACCTACATTCCCCATTTTTTGAAATCCTTTTTTTACTTTTCTAACCATTTAAAAATCAACCGAACACAAGATTTTAAATTTAAGAAATTAAATTTCTTTCTAAGTCACAATTCTAGACAACTAAACAGGCCCCAAGTAGTAATCAATGTCATTGATTATATAGAATTAGTTATTTTTACTTTGTATATACTGCACAGAATATCTAATTTCTCCAATTATCTCTTTTTGTTCTTTTTTGGTTTTTAGAAATTATATCATAGGTATCAAATCTTTAGTAAAAGTGAGAGGGAGAAGTTGATTTTCTTGCTCATCTTCCCAACCGAATTCTGATCATTCAAGACAATGGTGGAGCCAGCGCCAGGACCCAGTGTAAGAGGGAAGGAGGAGCCGGGGGAGACAGTGCAATTTTCTTTTTCTGCGGTAACCATTAAAATATATGGTGAATGATATAAATATTTTGAAGTATGTTGACGCTGTTTGAAAGCAAGAAGGCTTTTTTTTCAAAAAAAATTGGTAATTTAAAAATAAAAGGGCAATTTAAAATATACATATATAGATAGACACACCAATAAAAAACTTTTAAAGGGGTGGCATAAGAGAAACAAGAAATTTTTAGAAGAATTAGGAAGACAAATTAAGGAAAAAATGAATTTTTAAAAATTTAGGGGACAATTACTACAAAAAATTACACAAATTTAAAATGTCTAGCGTAATAAAAAGGATAATAAGAGGGTATGAGAATGAAAGAAGAGAGATAAATGTGTGAGAGATGAAAGAGAAAGTGAAGTAAACAAAATTAAAGGAATGGAAGAGAATAGAGAGAAATGGGAAGAGATATGAGAGAGAGAAAAAAAAAGTAAGAGAGAATAGAGAAAGCAGTGAAGAGATGAGTGAGAAAAAGAAATGAGAGATAATAAAAAAAATCAATGAGTAGAGAGAAAAATGAATGAAAGAAAGGAGATAAATAATGATAAGGGATGAGAAACAAAATAAATTAGAAAAATAGAAGAGTAAGAGAGAAAATGAGTGAAAATGATGGGAGAGGAAAAGAAGTGAGAAAAGAGGGAGAAATAATATAGAGCTAAAAGAGATATAAGTGAAGAGTAATTTTGTAAAAATTCATGCGAAATAATATTTCCCTAAAAAATCCAAGGTAAGGGTTGGATTTAGAGCATGCCCAATCTTTTAGATATGCATTTTGAAATTATATTTTCATATAACCTTAAACCTTACACTATATAAAACTATGATACTCTTTCCTTCTTCCAATACCCTTTAACCAAACGTCATCCAAGTTCTCTATCTGGAGAAATAATATACAGATAAAATAGATCTAAGTGAAGAGTAATTTTGTAAAAATTCATGCGAATTAATATTTCCTTTAGAAAATCCCAGGTAAAAGTTGGATTTAATGGATGCCTAATTTTTTAGATATGCATTCCGAGTTTACTTTCCTACAACTTTAAACCAAACACTATATAAAAAAAATAATATTCTTTCCTTATTCTAATACATTCTAACTAAATGTCACCTAAATTCTCTGTCTGAGAGGACTTTAGATATCTTCGAATCTAAATCACCGCTTCTATATAATCTTCACTTGGGGAATGCATGAATTTATTACATTCGCTGCGTAAGTAATATTTAGCGAGGTATGTGGTAGACAATAAGTTGATTTTTGCTGAAGCTTTTGAGAAGCAAAAAGAAGTGAAAGAACAAGAAGAAAACTATTTAAGTGAGCCAACGCATGATAAATATGATGATGATGAATACGAAATTGATTTACTACTGGTGAAATGTGAAAGTCAGGTTGGAAGTTAAATTATGATAGCGCTAAGGTTGAGATAAAAAAATTAGATGTGGTGCAGCATCTTTTGCACCAAAGTCAACTTAAGAAAGGATTATTGCAATGTGATTATTGCTAAAAATAGTAATGAAAATATAGTTTTGCAAGAGATTGTTTAAAAGCTGAAAATTCCTACTAAAAAGCATAAGTGACTTGGTCTAATAAAGGTAATGAAGTTCATCTTACTTCTCATTACTTCTCATTATTTAGTTTGTTGAGGAGGTTTTACACATGGGGAATCCAATTAAAGCATCCCAATAAGTAAGAGCCTGTCTAAGCCCAAAACCTTAAACTAGTGGGCCATGGTTTTTTACCACTTATTAAGTGCTCTAGTTCTTCTCTAGTTCTTCTTAATTTTCTAATGTGGGAAGTATTCATGAACACAACAAACCTCCCCATTCATGGATACACTACCACATTAAAGGCCACTCCCCCATTAAAGGCCACTGCCTCACAAGCCCAATTCCTACTCTAGCAAACTCATCTCTTCACCATGGACCTATTTAGTGCCTGTGCAAGTAGTAAAGGGATCAAACCTATTTGTCCACGAATCCCCCGCAAAGGCCCGATCCAAGTAGAAGAGGAACCATTTGCTTTCCCGAGTAATACAACATTCAGTCTCTGATACCTCTTGTTGCGGAGATTTCACACATGTAGAGCCCAACTAGATTGACCCAATAAGTATTAGAAGTACACCTGAGCTCAAAAGTTTAAGCTAGTGGGTCATGGTTTCTTGCCACTTATTAAGTGCTTTAATTCTTCTTAATTTTTCAATGTTGGACAGTATCCATGAATACAACATAGTTCACTTCCAATGGGTAATAACAACGACGGTAACGATTTTAAT
Organism: Gynochthodes officinalis; assembly: GCA_020080225.1. Taxonomy (NCBI): domain Eukaryota; kingdom Viridiplantae; phylum Streptophyta; class Magnoliopsida; order Gentianales; family Rubiaceae; genus Gynochthodes; species Gynochthodes officinalis. The sequence goes on from JAIQDA010000012.1 coordinate 449,962, forward strand.
GATGAGATGTAGTTTGTTATTGTTCTAATAGATGTATGTCGTATATTGTTGGGTCATCCTTGGTTGTATAATAGAAATATAAAACAACTTACAACTCCAAATACCTATACTTACGACAAGGACGGAAATAAGCTTACTATACGTCTCGGGGGTGTGCAATTTACCAATTTAATTGGTTAACTAACTGCATCAGTTAGCATTTTTTTTCTCTAAAACGTCAGTCATATCATTGCATAAAATAATTAAATTGTACAAGCGTTAGCCAAGAAAGGTTAGATGATCTCCTTAGTCTAATACAATAGCCAAGGAAGAAGATGTGATAACAGTTCAAAAAACCACTATCCCATTAAGTATAAGACTAACTAGTCTATGACTAGTTACCATATATCAATCTATACGAAGGAAACAAAACCACTAATTTCAAAAAGATTTCACAAAAATTGATGTCTTCAGATATAGTGGAAACAGTTAACGTCAACTAAATGACTAAGCATCTGCACTATATCCTGTACCTCAATTGCAATCTAGACATAGATTATCCTTTAGAAATTACGACCTAACACTATAGAAGGAAAAAAAATTATGCGTAGTCAAACCAAAAAGAAGATGTGCTAAGCATTCTTCCTTCCATCGCAAAAAAATCAAAAGTAAAACCAAGAAAGTTCAGCAAGGGCAATTTCCATCCAGATACAAATCAATAATAAACTTCCAGTCCATCAATCAACTATATAATTCGGCAAGAAAGATAACTATATAATCCAACAAGAAAGATAAAAAAAAAAACCCCAAAATGATAGGTGAATCAAAGGCCAATCCAACAAGCACAACCAGAAATTCCAATCCATTCCAGCAATGAAGATATACCAAGCATTCCTCCTTCCATAGTCGAAAAGACAAAACTAAAGGCAAGAAAAGGCAGCAAGAGCAAATTACATTCAATGAGAAATTCCATCCATTCAGGGCAAAAAAGTCCAGCAAGCAAAACCAGATTTTCCTGAGTTCAAAAAAACAGTTTAGCAAAAATCCAGCAAGTACCCGAATCAAAATACTAGACAAAACAAGAGAACTAAAAATCAGCAAGAGAAAAACTATAGGCCGATAATTCATAAATCTTTTGTCGGGACCAATCAGCAAGTTTCAATAAAGAAATGTCCCTACTTTTTCTGCCTTCAGAGAGTAACAGACAGAATATAAGCAAAAATCACTCCAGAAGGCACCTCTTGTCAAGTGGAAGTAAAAGGCCAAAAGTATATTAACAATAAGCATCCCAAGTACAAAAACAAATACCTAAACATACCTCTAACTAGCAAAATTCATTCATTTGTAGGAAGAAACTAATATAGTTTATAGGCTAGTAGAATAACAGAACTGGACAAAATATAACTACAGTATTATTATTTTGCCTTTTCTCCACTCTTTTGTTATTGTTTATTTTTTCTCTTTTTTTTCCTTTATTTTTTTTCCTTTTTTTTCCTTTTTCTTTTTTCTTTGCTATTCTTTGTTTTTATTTTTCATCATTTTTCTTTTTTTTTTTTATCTTCTTTTTTCATTTGTTTTTTGTGTTTTTTTTCCTCTTCCCTTTCTTTTTCCCTCCTCATGTACTTCATGATGAAAACTTCAATTCCCTATATCAAGCAATAACCAAAAAGCAAAAAAATTCTGATCTCATGGCAACATCTTAATTCATTCCTGAAAATTGGACACCATAACTTGATGTGTGTGGAAAAACCAAAAAAACCATAAGTATATACAAATAAATAAAAGCATGTAGATACTTAATTGACCAAACTTCTATAATAACTAGCTCAAGATAAAAATAAAGCTGGACAATGTAATTAGTACTATTATTTTTCCCTTTTTTCATTTTTCCTTTGTTTCCTTTGTTTCCTTTTTTTCGTCAGTATTCTGAGTTTTTTCCTTTGTTTTCTTTTTCCATTTTTATTTTGCCTTGGTTTTTCTTTTTTGTTTTTTTGCCCTTCCCTTTGAATATACATATTCGACTCATAGTGACTAACCTGTTGTTCCTATAGCAATCCTTGATCAATTGTACTTGGTTTCAAATTTCCATCAAAAGGGTTCCATAGTTCAAAGGTCCATGGGTGATTGTGGGCTCTTTAGTGTCAGCCACTTGTCATTCTTCCTGCATTACCCTTCCTAGCAGCTCAGGTCAGTCTTTCAATTACAAATATATCTATACGACAAAAACAATAAAACTGAGTAGTTAAGATAACAGCCAAAATTGGAAGAAATGCATAGCTAGTCTTTATGCAAAGTCTCCAACAAAAACAGTCATGTAAAATAAGAACAAACTGAATACTAACACCGAAGGGCAACTAATTAGATAAGTGTATAGATATAATAAGAACAATCTAATCAGAAAGTTAAGTATAAAGATAAGATTTGCCTCTTTTTCTCCTTCTTGTTTTTGGGTCTTTTTCTTTTGTTGCCGTTTTTTTTTTTCCTACAAAAGAAGCATGCTTGTTCAAAAATTCTGTTCAGCCTATTCCAAAATCTTTTGATACTCCTACCATTCCAAAACTACCTGATCCACCACTTCCTTGGCTAATTTACTTGTCCCCTGAAATAGCTAGAGATTTTGCGTCTTTCACAACATCTATAGGATGTAGACTGAGAGGTTTAGTCTGTCATTTTCTATTGTAGTCTTACCCAGCTTGCTCAATGTTTTCCACCAGTTCCGAAAACAATCGCTTTTCACCCTCAGATCATCCCACTTCACAGGAGAGAGTCTCCATACCATCTTTGCCCTAGCACATGTAAAAAAAATATACTCAATTGTCTCCTCATAGTCCCCACAAATACTGCATATTGTATCAGACACAATTCCTCTTTTGGTCAATGCCATTTTGGTGGGCAGAATACCTTGACATCAGCGCCATAAGAAATGCTTTAGTTTTCCTTTAATCTGAAGAGTCTAGATTTTCAACCACATACGGTTAGTTGACTCCAACCCATAGCTGCTGGTAGCTATATTTAATTGAGTTCTTTGTTACTCCACTGCATATTTATAGGCAGAATTAACTATGAATTGTCCTTTGTTGTCATGATGCCAAATTAACTTATCTCCTCCTCCTTCCTCACTTAATAGGATTTGAAGAATTGCTTTTACATTCTCAGGCTGAAACAATCTTCTTATCAAAGTTTGATTCCATTGTGCACCCTCTTATATCATCAGTTGACTGCACCAATTGATTGGTATTGCGGTGTGCTCCTTTAGGAGAGGCTTGAATTTTGCTCTATGTGCCCGCCATGGAGACTCCCAAATTCTTATTGATTTGCTATCCCCACTTGATATCGCATCCCCATTTCCAATATATATTTTGCACCCATCCAACATCTCCACAACCAAGATGCATTCTGTTAAACTCTTGCTTGCATTAACTTTCCTTAGGGAAAATATTTTACTTTCATCACTCGGCTCATCAGCAAGTTTAGGTACTGAATTAACCTCCACAATTGTTTGGCTAACAATGAATTTTTAAACAAATGTATAGCTTGAAAACCTAGTCCTCCTATTCCCTTCAGAGTTGTTAGTTGGACCATGCACGCCAGTGAATTTTGGTGCCGTTGCTTGCATTAAAACCACACCAAAAATTAGCTACTTCCCTACTCAAAGCTTTGCGTATTCTAATTGGCAATTTGAAACATGAAATGACATAAATAGGTAAAGAATTAAGAACTACTTTGATGAGGGTTTCTTTACCTGCCTGTTTCAATAATTGGGTTTTCCAGTTGCCGATTCTTCGTTTGGTAGATTAGCTGACATAAGCAAAAACTTCTTTCTTGGATCTGCCAATAACCAAAGGTAGTCCTAAATATCTTGCACTCTTTTGCTCATTTATACCATCTAGAGCTTGAATGATTGCATCTTTAGAGCTTCCTTCCATGTGCCTGCTAAATAGAACAGAAGATTTAGTCAAATTAACTAGTTGCCCTGAGGCTACACAATAATCTTCCATAATCCTTCTAACATTCTGAGCTTGCTCCACTGTAGCTTCACAAAAAAGTAGGGAGCCATCCGCAAAAAAAAAAAAAAGATGAGTGAGAAGTGGACCTTTTCGACATAATCTCATCCCTTTGTATGTACCTTCGCTTATAGCCTCTCTAATAAAAGTTGAAAAAACTTCCTAAAGAATTATGAACAAATAAGGAGATATTGGATCGCCTTGCCTAATATCCCTTGTGGACTCCACATATCCACTAACCACACCATTTATGTTAAAAGAGAAAGATGAGGTACTAATGCATTTGATAATCCAATGTATAAACTATCCAAAAAATCTCATTTTAGTTAATACTTGAGATAAAAAAAAACCCCACTCAATCCTATCAAAAGCTTTCGTTATATCTAATTTTAAGGCCATAAAACCCCTTCTTGTTCTTTTAAAACTATTAATATAATGTATGCATTCATGCGCGATGACAACATTATATGTGATTTGCCGTCCAGGAGCAAACGCAGCTTGACTTTCATGTATACAGCAATGGAGGCAAATTTTCATTCTTTCAGCCAGCATCTTAGAGATTATTTTGTAAACCACATTGTATAAACTTATTGGTTGACAATGAGTAATTTGGGTTGGGTTCTTTATTTTGGGATAAGGGTAATGAGTGTATGGTTGACACTTTTGAGCATTTTTGTATGTAAAAAAAAATGGTTAACAACAAAAATAATATCTTTTTGAACTATATGCCAATAATGTTGAAAGAAGAGGGGGTCATACCATCCGGCCCTAGGGCCTTATTAGGGTGCATGCCAAATAAAGCATTTCGAATCTCAGCATCCTCAACTGGTCAGGTTAGTCTCTGATTCATGGCACTTGTGATCATTTGTGATGCCTCTCAAGCATGGCCAGACATTCCTGGGAAATGAAGTAGTAAATAGGGTTTTATAGAAACCCGATACTTTCTCCTTGATGTTCTCTTGACTTTCACAAATCCCTCATGTTTCCTTCACCAGCCTACCAATTGCATTCAGTCTTCTTCATTAGACTGTATACGCATGAAAGAAACTTGTATTTTTATCACCCTCTTTTAACCACTGGAAGTGGGATTTTTGGTGCCAATACTGCTCCTCCTCTCTATACGCTTTATGTAATTCCATTCTCAAAATTTTCCAGGTTCTCTAATCCTCCCCCTGTTTGACTCATCAAATCCATTTGCCCTTTGAGCTCCGCTGTCTTTCTAGCAGCATTAGTATTCTCATTTCTGGCCCATTTAAGCAATTCAGCTCTACATTGTTTGATTCGACTAGTTACTTGATACATTGGGGTTCCAACTTGTGACATGATCCATGCTTTCTCTATTACTGCTGTTGCTCCCTCCTGTTTAATCCATCTTTTATCAAATTAGAATCTCCTCTTCTGTTTTTGACTACCTGGATTCATATCTAATAAAAGTAAAGAATGATTAGATGACTTCTTTTCCAAATGTCTGACTTCTACATTAGGAAATTTGAACAACCAGGCTGCTGACCCAAAAAATATGTCTATCCTTTCTTCAACAAAACCTTCTTATACCCTATTATTTGCCCATGTGCATTTTCTACCAGAAAAACCTAAGTCCTCCATGCCTATGTCCTGGATAAAACCCTTGAAAGTATTAAAACTAGCCTAAGACCAAGGATTACCCCCTTTTTTCTCTGTATTATCAATCAAATCATTGAAATCCCCACCCAAAAACCAGTTGTCCCCCCATTTTCTCTTGGCTTGTTTGAGATATTCCCACTGTTGACTTCTGACTTTTGGATCAATATTGGCATACACCAAAATTGCCCAAAAGTTCTCCTATTCACCCTATTTCTGAACTTGGACTTCAAAACAAAAATCGGTCGATAGCAATTGACTTGCCATAATTTTATCATTCCAAAAAACTAAAAGGCCACCACTTTTCCCCTTTGGATCTACATTTTTTCATCTGTCATGGTTGCGAAGATTTTTACATAATGTTTGAATAAATTGTGCCTTTTTTTTAGTCTCACATACAAAAACTATATCCGGGAGGTGGAATCAGAGCGTTTTCTTGAGTTGAGAAATCGTAGACGGCCTTTCTAGACCTCTACAATTCCAGACACAAACTTTTATTTATCCCCTTGGGGCCATTTAGGGTTAGCTTCCTTCACCTCTAGATCTTTTATTATAATGCCTAGATTCCTTCTTTTCTAATGTCTTTCCCTTACCCGCTCAAAATCACTTGGGTCCTCTTCATCTCGAATGATCCATTTTCTTTTTTCGCCTGCACCACTATGTGGCTGTACAGAACTTGGAGTACCTTTTTTTTGCTAGCCTCTTGTAACAACTGTTCTATGCCATTTTCTAGTTCACACCCCTGGTACTATACCCTCCATTCCAGAAGTTGTATGTTCCGTGACTTAAAGAGCCTCATTCCCATGGCTTGATGCAATTGCATTGGTGATTGGAACATTAATAAGATTTTGATCAATAGCTCGGATCCCACTGTCAAGATCTCCTCTCCCTTGCTCCAGTTCCATTGGATTATTCCTAGTTTTCTACTCTCCTTCATGTTCCTTTCCTTGTTCAGAAGCATTTACCAGTTTGGGGGAAGTTCCCACCTTAGGTAGAAATATTACTGTATCACTTTGCTGCCCCAGAGTACCTTGAGAGCTATAAGGCCCCAGATGCACAGTTACGACCCTTTCCATATCCATATCACAACTGTCTCGAACATGACCAACTTTAGACATATTGTTAGTGGCTCTCTCGGCTAGTTGGTTTGGTTTTGTTGCTCATGGATTTTGGTCTCCTTTTTCATTTCCATTTCTAAACACTTTGTGAAGAACTCTTTCAGAAAATTGATTCCCCAACTGACCTTTTGAACTAATCCCCTTATCTCCATCACCATTTTGGTTAAAACCTTTGGGTATTTCAGCTCTAAGCCACTCTCTATACTAACCTTCAATTAGGGTATTAGTCTTACAATCCTCTTTTCGGGTCCAGCATGATAATTTCACATGACCAATTCTTCTGCAGTAAAAGCAGAAATGCAGAAGTTTCTCATATTTGAAAATCACCCAACAATTCTGATCATGAAGCTTTAGTTGCGTACCTCTCGATAATGGTTGATCCAAGTTAATAGTGGCATATATTTTGAGACATCTACCATCTTTACTACCCGTTTCAGGTATCACGACATCTCACACGATCTGGAATAATTTCCCAATTCCAGCCCTGTCTCCTGTGACATCCAATGACTTGGGATATTCCAAATTTGTATCCACATGTCTATGGTATTGAAATCCTCGGTGTTGATGTTGAAAACAAGAGTCCATTATTTAAGAATCAAGTATTGTTGATCGAAAGACCATAGTCTACCTTTGATCACCTTGATTTTGTGCTCTTGGTTGGTAAAGACAAATTGGAAAAGTTTTAATCCTAGCTCTATTACAGAAAAATAACTTTTTGTCAGTCAGATTTTTCCTAAAGTAGTCTTTAACCCCATAAAATTGACTCTTTTTTCTCCAAATATTTTGCCAACTAAACTCCTTTCACACATTTCCTTGCTCAAGACAACATCTTGCTCTTATATCTCAATCCCAAGCTCCTCGGCCGTTGATAGTTTACACCGCTAAAGCTTTGCAACTAGATCTTCCGCCATGAGATAGTGAGGCTTTGCCACAAAGAGGTGATGGGCGAACCTTTGGAAGAGAAGGTTTTGTTAAAAGTGAAACAACGTGTGAGAAGATCAGTCACAGCTCGGAGATATCAAGCAAGAGTGAAGCAAGAAAACCCGTAGTTGACATAAGAAATGACACACAACTAGACACTTTGCTGGATATAAACTGTAATAGTGTAAGAATTTATTTTTATTTTTTTTATGTGTATACTGTGAAAAGGTTCCTAGCTCTGTAGGTTATACTATGAGGAAGAAGATTAGTAAGTTCAAATTTGTATAGATGATCGGAATACACTCAGCCTCCACCCAGAGAACAAGAGTTCTCATGGCAAGAGAAAAAGGCACTCTACGAGAGAGAAAAAGCACTCTACGAAAGAGACTTGATCATACGAACTTTTGATCAGTTAGCAATTGGTTAATTGGAACTGGTTAACTATTTTTTTATTCGGTTTTAGTTTAAATTTGATAATTTTATTAGTTAAATATTTCGATTATCAATTTTAATGATTGATCCATAAGTTAAATCTATTAACCGATTATTATTCATAAATCGATTAATTAGTTAATTGGTTAAATCAATTAACTAAATAACATATTAATCTAATGAACCGATTAACGAGTTAACTAGTCAAACAGTTGATGTTATATTTAAGTTTTAATATTTTATATACTTTAAAAAATATAGTATTACTTTTACTTCTTTTTTGTGGCAAAATTTCAATATTAAAATTGATCATAGTTTCTATTATATGTTTATATCATATAACTAGTATTAATAATAATTAATAATCTAAAATTTATGAGTGATGATTCCTATGAATGACGTAACATATTTCACAAACTATAATATTATAAATTTATGATGTGTTTTTGTAATACTTTAATATCATATAGCTAATGTTAATAATAATTAAGAATTGAAAATTTAAAAATTATAAATGACGTTAATATATTTAACAAGTTGTAATATGTTATGTACTTGGCTTTATGAATCATATTTATTGTTGTTTCATAACAATAACTTGTACTGAAACCAAATATAAGGGACTATTTTTGGCAATTATACTGAAAGGCCAATTTGTTACAAAAATGTTGATTTTGTTGATTTCTTGTTCATAGTGTGATGAAGGCCTTGTCCTACTCTCCCTTCTTGTTAAAACCAGATCGGACTGACTTGCTCGACTGATCCAACCAGGAACAGGCTATGTGTGTGGTCCAATTTTCATTAAAATCAATTTTAAAAAATTCAGTCAAACCACGGCTGACCTAGATTTGACCGGATCAAAACTTTTATTTTTTTAACAAAAATAACTTTAGATTTTCAAAATTATAATTTAACATCATATTTTTATAAAACTCATATTTACTTATAAGAATTTCTAATTCTTTAAAATTGAATATATTAAATATTTATACAAGAAAATTTTTAACAGATTTTTTAATTAAAATATTTTTTATACTTTTTTTTTACGAAGTTATGCAATTATATACTAAAATGTTCATACAATTTATATTAAATTTAAATTTAACTACACTAAAATAATTAAATAAATTATTTCTAGCATATTTGTATCTTATTATTAAAATTTTTATAATTAATTTATATTTATTACATTATAATATATTTTCTAATTTTAAACTATCAGTTTAATTGATTTTAAGGGTTAATCCCTGACTTTTTAATTTATCTTCAATCTCAACAACCAAATTTATTATCACTTTTTGCAAAGTAGGGAGAAATTCTTTTAATTTGTGGCCTATCATACAAGTTATAAAAGGAGAAAGATATTCTTTACCATTATAAATCACAATGATTCGTCCGATTGCTGTGGGTAAAAGTAAAATGGTACATACCCTTGACCAAGTTATCATTATTTCTTTCTAACAACACTGCTACTCCGTCCCACCATTGCTCTCTGGCTTCAACTAGAATTCTTGCGTCCCTACTTTTCATAATGCTTTGGTGAAGTAGCCTGAAACGTCCAGAAGAGAGAACGAAAGGTGGGTAATGTGTGCCTTTAGGGTAGTTAAGTTAGTGTGATAAGCAAACACATAATTTTAAAATCACGAGTTTAAATTTTTTTATTAATATTTTTTTAATTGAGTTCATCACACAGGCTTGTATAATGCAATTTATATTTTATGTGTGATTTGTAAATTATTATACAAGAACGAAATTTACTTAGTGTACATCTTTAATAACGAAAAAAAAAAATAAGTGATTAGGGACGGACTCGATTAATAAATTAATAAATTAATAGTTAAAACATTCTTAATTAAATATCAAGCTCCATTTGCAGTATGTTTTCATTTATAAAAAGTTAAATTTTTTTCAGTTCCGTTTATAATATGTTTCTATTTATAAAAAATTATTTAAAAAAAAATTCAAATATATTTGTATTTAAAAATTAAAATTTTATTACTCAAATTCCTTTTATATAATTTTAAAAAAAAAAATTCTTACTTTTTATTTTAAAATTTTTTTTTTATAAAAAATACTTATTAAAATTTTTACATATTTTAATATAATTTTTATTAAATACGTCATTGTCCAAACGGAACTTACCCGAGTAACACGAAATTCGATTCAGCGGTCCCACTAAAATCGGAAACTTGGCCCTTTTAGCTAGAAGGGAAATGTTCATTGCATCCCTCTACTTTTAAAAGTCGTGTGTTTCTTTATTATTTTTTATTTAAAAATTTTTATTTTAAAATAATCATTTCTTTAAAAAAATGAAGTAAATTAATGTTCATATTAAGTCAAACATAAATTTAATTAACTAATCAGTCAGTTGATAGCTATAGTTTTTGTGGGATAATTTTTGAAACTAAATTGGATCTTAATAATATTTGAGTTTCTTGCTCATTTTATAAGTTTACTAGACTGGATATTATGCAAGTGAACAAGATTAATTTAAGGGAATAAATTAAAAAAAAAAGGTCATAAAGCAAAATTAAAAGATGAAAAAGCGTTGAAGCCGTAATAAGGACAAAAGATAAGGTTCTGGAACACAAGGCAAAGTTCCCCAATCCAGACAATTCTATAGATTTGCAAATCAAAATTATGAGAAAATTCCCCATCAACTGAGAAAAGGTTTTCAGTGTCCAATTTAAACTATAATTCTGAGACCAAAGCACGCATGTGAATTGAATTTTTAAATAAATTTTTGAATTGTTAAATTAAAAATCGTGAGATAAAATTTTTATTAAGTATAAAAAATTATTTTAGAAAGTAAAAAAATATTTAAAAAAAATTCATAAACACCCCAATTATTGTATAATTCTCTCTTTTTTCTTTTGTTTTTTTGGGTATGGACCCTCCAATTAAGATCTTGAATTCCCTAATTTTATCCAACCATAAAATTGGAGTCTGAGCCAACTGATAAAGAGCCCTTTGTGTCTAATCAATTCTAAGGTTAAATTGATAAATATTGATGTACTTTCGAAAAATCTTACTATGTGGGTTCCCAGACAATGTGGCATCTAATTCTATTTGTAGATCCAAAAGTTAAACAAGAAAAGTTTTAAAATGGGGCGCTTGAAGCCCTTATTATTAAATATTGACAATGTTTTGTGAATCATTATTTTTACAAACATGAGTGTATATATAATAATATGAATTTTAGCAATATATTTTTAAAATTGTCCACTATTTATTAATAAAACTCTAAGGCCCATTTAAAGACCTTTTTCTCAAATATAAAACAAATACATTATATGAGCATTAGAAAATTTACATCATTTTATTTTTATTTTTTGGGTTGAGCATTTACATCATTACCAAAAGTTATGACATGTTATTAGTTGCTCCTTTAATTTTAGAAATTTTGTTTGTCTCCAAAAAAAGAATTCATTTGTGATGTGAAATTCTTGTATTATTCTTATCAATAATAATAATCATATATAACTTAATTAAAAAGTAAGAAGGAAAATGTAAAAATACAAATTTAAGAGTGCATCAAGTGTGTCGTACCTTGTAAGTTAAAAAAAGTTATATCAAATAAAAAAATGTATTTCTTTTAAATGTCTTTAGTATTATTTTCTCCATCTCCCCAAAAAGAATTCATTTAAACCCTTCTTTGTCCCCAAAAAAAAAAAAATCCACTTTAGAATAAAATTTCTAAAACAATCCTTATTAATCATAATTACATATGTAGATATGTCTAACTTATAATTGAAAAATAAAAATAAAAATTTATATAATTAATAATGTATTAAGTATATTATATTTTATAATTACAAAAAATTATTTATCTCAAAGTGAATTTGTTTTTCAGAAAGAGATACTATTACTGTTGGGCTCCTGGTCTCAGATACAAACCAAATGAAAGTTAAAGTTAATAATTTCAATTTGTAAAATTGAAAGTCGAAAAGACAGGCCATGTACATTGGGGAAAAATAATTAATGAGTCAATATTTGAAACAATTAATTAAGTAGTTTTTGTACCCAATTATATATAAGTTTCTGTGCACAGAGTAAAAAGCTGTGGAGGCTTCAAATAATAAATTAAAACTATGTTCTTTTTTTCTTTTTATAGCTTTTATCAATTCAAAATGCATTTGTCTTAATTAGTTATGGTTGGATGCTTAACCTCCTTAATGACCATGATGTATATAGTTTATAATATTTACAAGGAAAATTTCATTCATTTTTAATTAGTGTCCTGATATAAAGTTCAAATGTATTTTCAGCATGTCGACTTAACCACTGAAAACCTCTAAAATTTTCAACTACCATGAAGATATTAAAACTAGAACTCTCTAGAACGAACCATGGCCAAGAAGGCAAACACTCCCATTGCCAACTTGTAGCTTGCCGCACAATTTCTGTTATTTGTTTATTCTTTAAATTGAGGTCTGCCAACTCATTCCTATATTTTCCCTCTCAAAATTCTATATAAACCCCTCTCAATCACTTCCACTGAGCGCGCCATTTCAATTACGGTTCGCACATTTCTTCCTCTTCTTCATTCTCCTACTCTTCCATTCCCATAAGAAAAGCTCCAAGTAATTTCTTCATCCTTATGGCTCCAAGCTTGAGTAGAGCTCCCCCATATGTATTAGGGGTTGTAGATGATCAAAAACCATTATCAATAATACTTGAAGGCTCAGAATTTTTAGCCAATGGCCATCCCATTCTAACTGAAGTCCCATCCAACATTGTTGCCACACCATCTGCATTTTTCTCCAAAAACTTGTCCGTAAAAATGGTGGGCAGCTTTGTAGGCTTCGATGCTAATGAACCAAAAAGCCACCATGTTGTGCCTCTAGGCAAGCTGAAGAACATAAGATTCATGAGCATATTTAGATTCAAAGTATGGTGGACAACTCATTGGGTCGGAAATTGCGGGAAAGATGTCGAACATGAGACACAAATGATGATTCTTGATAAATCCGACGATGGCCGCCCCTACGTTCTTCTCCTACCTATTCTTGAAGGACCCTTTAGAGCCTCCCTGCAGCCGGCAACGGATGATTATGTAGATATCTGCTTGGAGAGCGGATCATCGAAGGTTTGCCAGTCGAGTTTGCGTAGCTGTCTTTATATGCACGTTGGTGATGATCCATTTGAGTTAGTAAAGGAAGCCATGAGAGCGATCAGGGATCATTTGGGAAGTTTCAAGCTTCTTGAAGAGAAGTCTCCCCCAGGTATAGTTGATAAATTTGGTTGGTGCACTTGGGATGCCTTTTATCTTAAGGTACATCCTAAAGGGGTTTGGGAAGGGGTAAAATCCCTAGCAGAGGGTGGGTGCCCTCCAGGGATGGTCTTAATAGATGATGGATGGCAATGTATTTGTCATGATGATGATGAGGTGACCAATCAAGAAGGCATGAATAGGACTTCAGCTGGCGAACAAATGCCTTGTCGGTTAATAAAATTTGAAGCAAATCATAAGTTTAGGGACTATAGGAGTTCTAGGGTACCCCACGAAAAAGGCATGGGTGCTTTTGTTAGGGACCTTAAGGATGAGTTTAGGAGTGTAGATCATGTTTATGTTTGGCATGCATTGTGTGGATATTGGGGTGGGATTAAACCTAATGTTCCCAACATGCCTGAATCTAGGGTCATTAGTCCTAAATTGTCGCAGGGATTGCAGATGACAATGGAAGATTTGGCTGTTGACAAAATTGTCAACAATGGAGTTGGGTTGGTCCCGCCAAATCAAGTGCATCAGATGTATGAAGGGTTGCATTCACATCTTCAGTCAGCAGGCATTGATGGAGTAAAGGTGGATGTTATACATGTAAGTACTAGAAGTTAATATAGATTGATTTGATTTGATTTGACTAATTTACTTATCTCCTTATATAACAAGCAAAGTGAAAACAATTTTAATATTTTTTTAATTATTTTATCAAAAGAATGTCATTTTTTAAAAAAAAAAATTTGATAACTAAACTTTTTTAGTGAGATGTGACTCTATTAGTTAATTTAGTTATATCATAATGATGCAGAAAACTATTCTTCCTACTGAGTCAATTCACTGTGCGTCTTCTCAATAAATTTAGAAGCAGCCTACATTACTTATCAAATATCAGTAAACAAAATCTAGTTTTATGCAATAGAAGCAGAAATATTCCATTAATATTCACTATAGGAGAAATGAAATCAAAATGGGGATAATTTCACTCAGCTATCCTGAGGTGAGTGAAAGTATGTGAAATTGTACATCTAAACTTAGCATAGCGGTAAATGTAAAATTCAATCTGTTACTGAAAGTATAAGAATTTCTTACGCAAATATGGACAGGTAATCGCATTTGTCACACTTTTACTTTATTCTTTTTTTTTACTAAGTAACCCACAACCGCTATCAAAAATACATACGAAATAAATCCCCTCATGTGTAATAGTCTACAAACTACACAAAAGATGTAAACCACACTGGACAAGCCCGCCCTGTGTAACGGTGACGGGCTGTCAACGAGGGGATTTAAACTCGTGATCTTACGGTTACGTGTTCGCTCGTTATACCAACTTGACTATCTCTAAGGGGCTACTTTTCCTTTATTATTATTTTTTTGATCGAATGTAAAAAAATTACTATTGATCAAAATTGAGGTTTACAACATCACCGAGCATTCCCGGGCAAACGATATGATAAACCTGATCCTTACTTTTACTTTATTCTTCTTTCCATGAACAGTAGTTCTGGTACCTTTGCCTTTACAATTAGTCTATCACAATTGATAATTTGAGCCCTCAAATTTTTTTTAAAAAAAAAATAGTTTTGATTGAATGAATAGTAAAAGTAATAAATTTAGCCCCAAGTTTACCTTGGACATTTTCTCCGAAGAGTTCGTCAAACTCTCAAGCCGTGTCACATTTTACATTTATTTTGGATCAGCATAGTGTCCTCATAAAGTGGATTCTGATGATTATGTGATAAATTGGTCCACAAACATTCACTTTGAAAAATTTTGAACTATACATTATTTGCTATTGCAGTTGCTAGAGATGCTATGTGAAGACTTTGGGGGTCGAGTTGAGCTTGCCAAGGCTTATTACAAGGCATTGACTGCTTCAATTAGAAAACACTTCGAAGGCAATGGTGTCATTGCTAGCATGGAGCACTGCAACGACTTCTTCTATCTTGGAACTGAGGCCATTGCTCTCGGACGTGTGGGTAAGGACGAATGGTTTTGAATTTTAATAATTAATGATAATGACATTTACTCTTTCTTTTTTTTATTAACATTTTTCATCAATAACTAAAATTGTAAAATTCTGTTACTCATCATAACTTGTGAGACCTAAAATGAATCGTGCCAAAATAACACTGAGATTTTGACACACTGAGAATTGATTAAAATTTTAGTGTGAATATGATTACTTTCTATCATAATAAGTCAATAACTTGTTTGGATTATTTTTTATTTTTGAATAATAATTGATTTTTATTTTTAATAATTCTTTAGATTAAGATGATTTTGCGTTTCAATTTGTAACATCTATTTTGGATAAAGAGGAAAGTCTCATAGAAACTGGGGTTGTTTCTTGTTCTCTATGAAAATATGTTAATATTAACCTTCTTTTATTGCTAAAAATTGTTATTCACTATCATCACTGACATTATTATAAAAATTTTCATCTCCTGCTTTTCAAAATGATCAACCAATATTGGATTCTAATAGCAAACGAAACAACTCCTAAGCAGATTGAATTTTATTTTTTTTTTCGCATCTTAATGCCTAATTTAATCAATGATTGAGTTCGTCCATGGTCTTAATTTAATTATCTCCATCTTATTCTCGATTAATCCTGTGTTTTTGTTTGTGGGTTGAAAAACTTAGGGGATGACTTCTGGTGCACTGATACATCAGGAAACTGGCTGCAAGGATGTCATATGGTGCACTGTGCTTACAATAGTCTCTGGATGGGGAATTTCATACAACCTGATTGGGACATGTTCCAATCCACTCATCCATGCGCAGAATTCCATGCTGCCTCCAGGGCAATTTCTGGAGGGCCAATTTATGTTAGTGATTCTGTTAGGAATCACAACTTTGATCTGCTTAGGAGTCTAGTTTTGCCTGATGGTTCCATCCTTAGGTGCCAACACTATGCTCTCCCAACTAGAGACTGCCTTTTTGAGGACCCTCTACATGATGGGAAAACTATGCTTAAGATTTGGAACCTAAACAAAGTACGAGTTATTGGTTCTTTTAACTCACACATCGATTTCATTATTAATGTCTGTTTGATAAATAATTTCTTTGAACTGATGATGTTCATTTTGTACTAGACGTTTTTAATATAGCAAGTCAATTAGATTAAAAAATATTATATTGATTTTGTCCTAGATAGCCTAGTTTTAATGACCTTTTCAAATTTATCCTTATCATAAACTATTTTGATTACATAATCTTATGTTATGCAGCTGCCAAAATGATCACTTTTGAAGGTGGGATGATTATATTCAAGCTTACATTGGTCAACATAATAACTTAGTGCTTCAAAATAATATTTTGAAATTTGGTTACTTCTTTGGATAAGACCTGTATTAGTAGAGAGTATATATATATTTGGTCAAAATAGAAAGTACACATGATGCCTCTTTGCCTAAATTTTAGTAATTGTTGTTGTGGGTGCATTTTGACAGTTTACAGGAGCACTTGGAGCATTCAACTGTCAAGGAGGGGGGTGGTGCCCTGAAAATAGGACAAATAAAAGTGCCAGCCAATTTGCAGCCACCGTTTCCGGTTTGGCAAGTCCTACAGATATTGAATGGAGAAATGGAAGGAATCCAATTCTTCTGAAAGGAGATGAAATTTTTGCAGTTTATATGCACCGCCAAAAGAAGCTGAAACTTGTGAAGTTTTTGGACAATTTTGAGATTTCTCTCGAGCCATTCGGGTATGAGCTATTGACCGTTTCCCCTGTGATCATTTTAGGCAAAAAATTGGTGCAATTTGCACCTATTGGATTGGCAAATATGCTCAATTCTGGTGGTGCAGTGGAGTCCCTTACGTATGATAATGACACTAATACAGTGACCATTGGAGTCAGGGGCTGTGGTGAAATGAGAATTTTTGCATCAGAGAAACCTCAATATTGCATGATTGATGGCGTTTGTGTGGATTTCAGCTATGATGCTCAAATGGTCATAATTCAAATTCCACGGCCTAAGTTGTCGAAATTGTCTTTAGTAAAGTATGCTTTTTAAAATTTTGTTATTAGAGTTTGGGCATCAATCTTCAAGTAGAGGATGTTGGGTAATGAAATTCATTCTCCCAATTTAGAGTTTTAAAAGGTCAAAATATTATATCCTTAACTCACCGAATGATGTGCTTTTTGTATATTGTTTGTATTCAGTTATGAATGTGTGATGTTAACACCCAAAATCTCTACAAATTGGGACTTGATTTAGTAAATATTCTGATTCCTTGAATAATAACATTATAATTTCAATTCCATCAAATCTTAACAAATTTATCATAACAATTTATGAGTCTCATTCTAATTATATAAGAAACTCTTGGAACCACACAATCATAATAAGGTTGTTTCCTATTAAAAAATTAAATATTTACTACTTCCTTCGTGTTTTGAATAACTTGTGAGTGCCTACACCTGTGGTTTATTCTAGTCTTAAATCCATCTCGATTGTGATTCTAAAATTTTGTTGTCAGTTTCAATTAGTTAGAGAGTAAATCACAAATTTAGTCATCATACTTTTTAGAAATTTAAATTTTGGTTATCAAACCTTTTTTTTTCCAAAAATACTCACTAAACTATTAAAAAAAGTATAATTTGGTCATTCCGTCCAAATACTGTATTTGAATAAACGGAATTCATAAAATATGCTTCTTATATAATAATGAGTAGGGGCATTTTTGTTAATATAACTTTTCGTTATCATCATCTTCATTATCGTCATCTTGTTCCTACATTTTATTGTAGAGAGATATCAAATTATGAAAATAAAAGAAAAAAATGGATATGAAATATATAGATTTCTAAAAATTGTCTAGCTATTCTCAAATTCAAGCGTTTTAATTTCGAATAGTCTCTCTCATCTCAAATCATCTTTCTCATTTCTTTTTCGCCAAATTCTCCTAAACGCTTTCATCCCTCTTGTACTGGTTGTCACATCTGTTCTAGAATCAACTTCCAAACCCTCAATTTTATCTTTGCCGACAGGGGAAAATAATTTTTTCATTCCTCGTACAAAAATCCAAACCCAAAATTTCACTCTGTCACTTGCAAATGCACCTATTCAAAATTGATTTTCGCAAGATTGCCTCTCCAAAATTGAATTTTTGACTGCTTAGAGATTTTCGAGTAGAGAAAGGGAAGGGAAAGCAAAAAAAAAAAAAACGAGAAGGGAAAGCAAACAAAAGTGAGAACCAAATGTTTTCCCTTTTTATGGAAAAGGTTTCTCTCCCCACCTTCAAACCCCAAAACCAAAGTTTTTTTTGAATCCACCACACCAGGATTTAAGACAAATTATATACTGGAGTATATTGATGCATCCAATCCACTCACAAAATGACGTCTCATCCTCCAATATTCAAAACTCTTATAAAATTGAAAATTATACTTCTGAATTCGCCATTTCACATTCTAAAACGCCGCATGACTAGTTATTGAATTTCCATAAGCTGGAGTTCCAATTAATGTCTTAGTTTTTTCTATATTCAGATTAAGGTTTACTGCTGCTCTAGGATTAATAAAAGAATGTGAACTTCCAGTATCCACTATATATATCCATCAATCATTTCTTATGAATTAATAGTTCTTTTTAAAGAGGTATTTAAGGCACAAAAGAGGTAACTCCACATTTAAAACATAAATGGATGTTCCTCTTTGTATTAGATTTCTTAAGGGGTTATTTTTTGGCTATCTCCTCCATCCTTCCACTTTCTATCTATCTGTTTAGTCCCATTCTTTCCTCCTTGTCCTACAGCTGTAGCTCTTTCAGATCATTCACCTATGGTTTTGGTTAGGAACTTGCTTCTCTTGCTCATCACTTCTAGTGATTGCTCATGCACTTCAATAATTTCAAAGGCTTCTAACTCTAATGAAGGCTAAAGTAGTCTCATCATTGGTTTGACCTTTTCTTTAACTCCACTAATGAAATTGGAAATAAAATAAAGCTCAGTTTATTTTTTTTTTATCTCAAATTAACATCAATGATCTCAACTCTTCAAATCTCTTGAAACCCACTGAACCTTTTTGCTATTTTTTTTTAGCTAAAAATAGATATATTGCATTACAATGACGACAAAATATACATAGCTAAAAAGGCTAAATAATCTTCGTGATATTTGATCTGAACTACGAAGGAAAAGTGACAGTAAAGGGTCTACAAAAAAGGCCACAAAGACCTACAATAGCGGCCACAAAGGCTTACAAAAGCGACCACTAGCCTAACTAGGGTTTACCAACCTACAACGAATTACTAACTAAGATGTGGTCTCAACTGGGCACTGCAAATTACATACATTGAAAGAGACTAAACTCAGTATTCTTAACTCTCGGCCCATGCCTTTCATAATGATCCGGCAAAACTGCATACGTTGAATAGTTTGGCAACTAAACTACTACCGCATACATTGAAGAGTTGCAACCAAAGTCGTAGCAAAACACATCTACAAAAAAAAGTGTGAAATCACACTGAAATCTCACTCTCAATTGCCTCTAGTAAAAAAAAATCTGGTGGGCTTGGTGGACCAAACCTTTACGAAAAAGAAATCTCACTGAACCTTTTTGCTATAATTTATGAAATTTCTCTATTTCATCTATAAAACCTTGTTCTCCAAGTCTCTTGGTCACAAGAGCTAAAAATTTATCTCAAGAAACCTTGCCCTTATCCAATTTTGTACTCAAGTACCAAATTTCAGCCTTCCTTTCTGAGGTGAACTCGACTCACACTTTCGGACTTGTGACTCAAAGATGCGCAAAGCACACTTCCCGACCTTCAGTTCACACTTCCCGACCTGTGAACGAAGATAGGAACTCAAAGGCGCACACTTCTCAACCTTCGGTTCACACTTCCTGACCTGCGAACGAAGATGGGAACTCTGCGACGCACACTTCCCGACCTTCGGCTCACACTTCCTAACCTGTGAGCAAAGATGAGAACTCTGCGACCAGAATTGCAAACTCTTCAACCAGAGCTACTAACTTGGCCCCAACTGTCCATCCAATTCCATGGACCGAAAGTCCAAGTTCAAGTGTGCATCTTCTCCAAGTCAAAGATCAATTTTAGTCCAAAGTTGGTTCAAATTCCAGCTAACAATTGCTCACATAGTCAAGTGTTGAAGACTACAAATTCAATGGTCAAACATCTATTTTGAGGCCTTGAAGGACGAAATTCTACCTTGGAAAAATTCAGTCAAAGGAATATTAAAGAAGTCTTGAAGGCTAATTCAAGATGCATGAACCTACTCATTCCAACACTTGGTCAACGTACCAATCCAATGCATCTTGATTTCAGCCAACATATCATCTAGAAATATGTATAATTCATGGATTAAAATGCAGAATTTTATTAGTCTTGTCTAGAAGTTAGAAAGTCAAATTATTATTTATTTCTTCTAGACTAGGATTTATTTATTTCTTTTTACTACTTATTTTAGCCTATAAATAGGCATCTTTGTACAACTTTGAAAACAAGCTTTGAGTAATAGAAATTGTGAGTTAGCTCATTTGGTTCTTTAAGAACTTCGAACTTATCAAGTTCTCCTTGGAGACTTGTGGCGTTCAAACGAACTTATCAAGTTGTGGCGTCTACGACTTATCAACTTATGGCGTTCGATCCAAACTTATCAACCAATTTTTGGTGTAATTGGTTGTGGCGTTTTTATACCAAGGTTCCTATCCATTTCATAGGTAGTGGGTTGCGGTTTACACCATCTAGTCTAAGCTTCCCTTAGACATATCCCGGGCAATTTCAAGTGTTTCCGATCCTTCCAATTGTGAGTCACAATTTCGGGTCGAAACCACATCACTCTCTAAATGCATCTCCAATTCATTCATTCTTTGATAATCTCGAATTTGATATATCATGAAGTATTTTTGACATTTTCTTATCCAATCCCTGAGGGCTTTTCCCCTGAATATGGGTAGTTCTATCTTAGGATGTAACATCCACCAATGCTTAAGATTTTATTCTAACCATATGCTAGGTTCGAGAACAATTCTTGCTTTTTGAACAGGTGTGGGTAATAATGGAATTCTATCAGTCGCTTGTGAAATGCATTTAGATTCTGTCTCCTTATTCTTGTTCATCATCATTTTCACGAGAGCCAGCATATTTGACTCAATATGGATTTTCTTTTCCTCATTTTTTTTAACTGTCATTGGACTCTACCCTTGCATCCAAAGCTTGTTGCGACTTTAGCAAGCCTTGTAGTAGCTCCTGGATCCTCAATTGAGTTGCTACTTACTTCTTGAGTTGATCTTGAACAGTTCTAAGCCTTGAAGATTCTGCCATGGATTACAAGCCAAGAATCACTAGTTTTGATACCAATTTGTCATTAAATTGCGACTGAATTCGTATTGAGTTAAGAATTACGAAAAAAAGAAGAGACTTCTGGAATGGAAAAAAAATTATAGTGAGAAGAGAAAAATCACACCAATCATGCTCTTCACACTCTAATTACTTCATTTATAGACCCGTGGAGGAAGCCGACATCAAAAAAGCCCTCACAAAAGCACCTGGACTCGATGGTATGACTCCAATTTTTTTTTCAAAAATATTAGAATGTAGTTAGATTTGATATTTGCAATGAAGTCAATGATTTTTTCATTCATAGAAAAATGTTGAGAAAAATCAATCATACTTTAAGTTTGCGTAATGTGGTTTATAAAATCATTTCAAAAATCTTGGCTGAACGTCTCAAACTTTGTCTTCATAGGTGTATTAGCCCGAATCAATCCGCCTTTATTTCGGGGAGACAAATACTTGATAATGTGGTTATAGCACATGAATGCATACGTACTTTAAACTCAATGAGGAAATGAAGGAAATGGTACATGGCAATGAAAATTGATATGGCAAAAGCGTATGATAGAGTGGAGTAGCCTTTTTTGGAGAAAATTATGAGGAAGATAGGGTTTGCAAGGGGCTTCATAAGGTGGATAAGGCAGTGTCTTAGCATGTCTACCTTGTCCATTAATATAAATGGAGAACAATGTGGGTTTTTTCATCCGTCAAGACGCATTAGACTGAGGGATCCTATTTCACCCTACTTGTTTCTTATCCTTTCTGACACCTTATCCAACTTAAACAAACAAGCTAGTGTGAGGGGGGAATACAAGGGCATAAGGGCTAGTGGAAAGGGACCTATCATAACACATTTTCTTTTGCCGATGACTCTTGATTGTTTTGTGAGGCAGATATCAGACAGGCACAACAATTACAAACAATCTTCAATAGCTATAGCCAAAGCTCCGGACAACTCATAAATATGAAGAAATCATACGTGTTCTTCAGTCATAATGTGAAAAAGGAGCAAAAAGCTATATATGTCAAGTGTTGGAAGGAGTGTAGAAACAATATATTGCCAAATATTTGGGGCTGCCTATGAAAGTAAGGAGATCCAAAAAGAAGGTATTCCATTTTGTTATAGAAAAAATTCAAAAACAAATGCAAAATTGGAAAAACCGATTCTTGAGTATGGCTGGAAAAGAAGTCTTAATCAAAGCGGTGGTTAATGTACTTCCAACTTATGTTATGGGTTGCTTCAAGTTGCCAGTGGGGATATGCCAAGAAATTTATAGACTTTCGGCAAATTTTTGGTGAGGTACACAAAAGGAAGGAAATCAAAAAATTCATTAGAAGGCTTGGAAAGAATTGACAGAAGCCAAGAGTGAGGGAGGAATGGGGTTTCAAGATATACAGAAATTCAATGATGCATTACTTGCTAAATAACTTTGGCGAGTGATGACAAAACCCGAGTTGATGATGAGCCAAATTATGAAAGCAAAATATTTTTCACATTCGGGGCTAATGAGAACTGAACCAAAAGGAAATGCATCTTGGCTTTTGAAGGGTTGGATGGGGGCAAAACATGTTATCACTAATGGAGCAAGATATTGTGTTGGTGATGGAAGATCAATTCGGGTGTGGGAGTCTCTTTGGATGCCTGGAACGCAAAATTTCCGACTAACTGTAGCCAGCCAGAATAGCAATCAGTAATGTGGGTTAATGAGCTGCTACTAGGTGATGGTACTGCTTGGAACAAGCCACTCATTTCACGGATTTTCCCTCAGCAGGATGAACAAGCTATATTGCAACTGAAATTGGATTCTCCAAGCAACCGTGACCGCTTGATTTGGCATTTTAATCGAGACGAAAAGTATACTATAAAATCAGCATATCTTCAATTGGAAAAAATCAGCCAAGCAAAAGAACAACAAGCGGAGAGTAGCAACAATAGATACAATATATAGTCAATGTGGAGGCAAACATGGAAAATGAACATAAAAGGGAAGCTACAGCATTTTGTTTGGAGATGTTGCAATGATATTCTACCTCTTAATGTTTGGCTACAACAAAGAAGACTACCAGTGGATACAATATGCCTTATGTGTGGAGATGGAGAAGAAAGGCTAGAACATAGTATACTCACTTGCGTTTGTGTCAAGAAAATTTGGAAACTGGCATCGGTCTCATGGCATCATACTGAACAACATGGAATTAGCTTCAAAGAGTGGTGGCAAGTTATATGTGCCACACCAAAAGCTGAAGCGTGGGAAAAAATAGCACAACTCTTGGTTTATCTACTATGGATGATATGGAAAAGTAGGAATTTATGAGTTTTCAAGGGAGAATGGATGGAGAAAAGAAATGTAGTAGAATTGGCAATTCAGTCATGGCTAGAATTTCAACAAGCCAATAGTTTGGAGTAGTTAGCAAGGAAAACATATAGAAGGGGAGTGGTTGATTAGTGTATAAGAGATGGAGCGTGACAAAGAATCAAGTGGTAAGTTTAATCTCTTTTGTTGTTAAAATGGTTAAACTTGACACTAGATTTATGTTGTATTTTTTTGTGGGAAGGATCAAGGTATAGAGAAGGTTGAAGTATTTGACATGTAGTCATTTTGTCTTCGCCTACATTAGTGCTAAGAAGAGTTCACTTTGATGAATTTGAATGTACCCATTAACTTTTGCAAAGTTAATACAACTATCATTTTACTATATATATATATATATTTCACTATCTTCCTTCACCTTCACGTCTCCTCCGTCGGTTCATAGCTACTAGCTTTAATCACGTCTATATGATCATTTTCAATCTTTCCCTTCCCTTCCTTACATACAAAATGACACTGTTTCAATAACTCAGACGACGCCGTTCCATTAATTTCTTTTGTGGACTTAACTCACACTTGGCCCATTCTCGTACTTTTAATTCTTTTTCATTACACAAAATTGATATATGCTTTCGGATAGCCCAAGGATGTTCATACCCATCTATTTTTATACTTTTTAAGAATATTCAAGATTTTGACCTAAAAGTCCCATGAAAAAACCTATACTCCGTTTCTTTTTTAAATTTATATATAGTTCAATTTTATAAGTTCATTAGTATTTATTTTATACCTACATTTTCCATTTATAAAATTTTTACTTCCATGTTACATAAATGGTAACTGTAGTTGTCAATATCAACCGCCACCTACTAGTGTTACTTATAACTTTTTTAAGAGTACAAAATATTCATGATGAATATAGGTTGAAATTCACAAAGATCATTGAAAATCACCAAAAATTTAATATTTGTAGGTCAAGCATTTAAAACTCTAAGTTCATTATAGATCTAAATCTCTATTCTAATTATGATATACCAATAGAGTGACATATTTTAAAATAATATTGTTTTACTTATAACATTGTTCTAATAACTAAAATCATATTATTTTTAATCAAACGATATCATTTTAAATAATAATACACTATTAACACATCATAGTCGAAGCAAAAGATTTGATTCTATTCATCGTGATAAGTTGCCACGTAATCGTGTGCATTAATCATATATCAATTTCCAAAGAAATGAAGCAAGAAACAACATTTTGTAGAAGAATCTCCACTTCTATTAAATCAAAATCACTTTGATAATAAACTGCCTCAACAGCAAATAAACCCATGCTAAGATTTATAACTTTGCATGCTTGAAAGTCTCTGCACCATGTTTGGCATTCTCGGGGAGGTTGCACATTAGTGTTACTCTTGATGATGCTATTAACAACTTGTTCTCAGAGTTTTGAGAATCAATAATCTTCCAGAGATTTACTTCCCATACCTGCCAAGATATAGCACAAAATAAACCTATTTGGTATTTCTATATATTAATGTCCTTGGAACCGAAATAACATTGAATGCCAACACTATTGATATTTCTATTTGGTATTTCTATGTATATTTCTATCAAAGCACTTTTCACTCTTTTGTATGTTAGAGTAGAGATGGAAATGTTCCATATTAATGGATTTAGATCCATAATAATGAGTTCTGATGAATAAGACTTATAGTACTTATTTATTAGAAAATAAATATTTCCTTTGTTTTTTGCCATTAATTTTTATATTTTAATTTCCTCCATGACTCTTACATGGCTGGACCTCAAGTTCTGGAAAATGGCAAAACAAAACATATTAAACTCCAGCAGCATGCCACGAGCACATACAAGGCAAATGAGAAAGCTTCAGTGACAAATGTTTTAATTAAGTTCGATTTCTTGGTCGAACCGAGGAGCCAAATTGGCTTTGTTTTTTATTTTTTTTTCTGGTTCAACCGATTTGACCATCTAATTTATTTGACCTTTGATTTTTCCAATTACAAAAGTTTTAATAGTGAAATTAGACTAAATACATGAATGATTTTTTTTGGTTGCATATAGGAATTTTAAAAAAAAATTCTATTGAACTCGATTTGGTTTTATGAGTTTTGGCATAATTCCAAGTTATTTACAATATATATTTGAAAATGTATTAAAATTATTAAGAATTTCTATTATACAATACATATATGATCCTAAATCAATTCCATTTCTATCGAAAAACCAAACACACCCGAATTCAAAACTTTTCTTTTCTTTTCAGATTTCCTCATTAAATTTGATAAAGGGAATTGATTTGGTTTATTGGCAAGGAATAATAGATGCAATGGACTATAGGACTTGCATAATTTAAACAAATTATGAAAAGAGTGGAAAAGCATGGCAATGGAAAAAATTAAAAAAAAAGAAAAAGAAAAAGAAAAAAGACCTGAACAGTTTTGCCAGCATTAATAGGAGTTGCCTCAGCAAGTATCAGATCACCAACTTGGGCACTCTTAAGATGATTAATGCTCAGTTGTATTCCGGCAGCCCTCCGCCTACCGGAGGCTATGTAGGCTCCCATGCTGCCCAGTTCCTCAGCTATCATTGCAGACACCCCTCCATGCAACACCCCAAACGGCTATTGGAAAATAACATAAACAATTACCATTGTCACAAAGTATACAATTTTTCCCAATTTCCCAAATAATATTTTCCACCCAAAAAAAAAAAAAAAGAGAAAAAGTGAAACAAATGGTAAAGTAATTTATGCTGCTGGAAATATTTAGGAAACACATTTTTGTTTAAAGTAAATGAGCATTTTATTAGAGTCGAAAAAAAAATAGTTTACCCAATGTAGTGATCAAGGCTGCTCTGACTGAACATAACCCAAGCTATACAAATATGTCATGACTAATCCTCCATTTAACTACTAAATTCTAATTTTGTCTTGTGAGGAGGATCTATGGACACATTCTCCATTACTCAAGCAATAATTTTAGCATGTTTAACTACTTTGTTTAGTGGTATGATTCTCACTTTGAGTGCGAGAGGTCTCGCAAATTTCAAAAAATCTTTAAAAAAAGATATATATATATATATATATATATATATATAAATAGTGATATATTATGAAAGCATTGATCAAATCTGATTAAGTTCTAACCAGCAATCTTTCCTTCACTAAGCTTTGTTCGTCAAGAACAATGATGATGATGATGATGATGATGAATGTTATAAAATAAATAATAATCAAGCACCTGGCAACACTTGGAGGTGATTTGAAGGCGGCCACTAACTTTCTGAGGCGAAACCTGATCAATCTCAAACCCAAGTGACTTAAGTGCAGCCGTTGGAAAATCCATCTTCCTCGTTCCTGATGCAGCGCCGCCCGGTTGCCGCAGGTGGGTGACTCCAGTGGACGGCGAAGGCGGCGGATTCTTCTGTCTTTCCCTCTACTTATCAAGAACAAAATGGTAGTTGGAACCAATCAAGTGCCGGCATAATTATATATTTTGAAATTGGGTCCCCGAGTCAAACTTTTTGCTATATAATATGGAGGTGGCGGGATTTGGAAAATTAGTTACTACTCCCAAATTTTAATATGGTAAATTGCTAATTTACTTTTCACTCAATTGTTCAAATTAATAACTTGCTTTTTAAAATTAAAATTTGGAAACAATTATTTATAAGAAACGTGTAATTAACTTGTAGATAAAACTCAATAAATAAGATTAAAAAAAAAAACAAGTTTGACAAAAGATTTTAGCGAAAACAACCAATTAAATAGTGACGGTAAAAGTCGCGAAACATGCAATGAGCTTCTAAACTATTCCTTATTTTATGTCAATATAATTTTATGCAGCCATAGTTGACCACAGCAGTAACGTGAAGCATGTCAATCTTGGCTGGCCATGGTAGACCACAGCAGTGACGTGGAGCATGTTAATTTATATTTCTTACATTTAATTTAACTACTTGTTAATTTTTACTTTTATTTTTTAAGAATAATTGATGTCTATAAATCTGAAATTTTAATTTATTATCTTTTATTTTATTGTTATTCATGAGTTATCATGAATGAATAGTAATAATAGCAAGTAGGTTAACTATATTTATGAATTAAATATGCATGCTTAATTAGGAGAATCAATTGAACAAGATTTAGGTAATTGTAACTATTTCAATTATTTAATTTTAATTTAACTATTTTGACATTTTTAATAATATCATTAATTTGATATGAAATACTATCATGTCCAATCAATCGATGATAAGTTTTGATTGGGTACGGGCTTCGGTCAATTATTTTAGAAAAATAGAATATTTATTATGACTATTCTAATGAGTTTTCAAGTTAAATATTTGAATTTGCAAGATAAATATTTGTAACTGATGATTAGTAATGCGATTAAATAAAATCATACCCTTGAATCAGAAGGTCAGTAATATAGATTTTGTTCCCTATTTTTCTATTTAATTATTTATTTTAATTTTTTGCTAAAATTTAGTTCATTAGTTAAAAATTCAAAAATCCCCTAATTTATTTTTCTTGTTTAAGTAAAAAATTTATTCTTACTTCCCTTGGGATTCGACCTGATCCATTATCACTACAAATTGATTCATAATCATTAAAGTTCTAGTGATTAATTTTGAGGAATTTCACAAACTTGTTAAAATTTTGGCATCGTTGTCAGAGAATTTTTTAGTTTCTTAGTTTTATACATTTATTTGTGCTAATAATCGTTTGTCTTTTTTTGACTCATTCTTCTTAGAAAGGCAAATTAGAATATAATCTTGAGATAGAAAAAACACCTTCTCAATTGAGGAAAGAGATTAGACAAAAGACAGGTAGTTTATCTTCAAGGGTGGTTGTAGAAGTGCATACAACAAATTGTGAAACAATTGAATCTCAAGAAGAAGTGATGGGAGCATGAGATAGAACATTGAAGGAGTTGGTTGCTCCAAATTTAAACCAAGAACCCCTTTCCATACGATTTCCTATTATTGATGTTGGTTTTGAATTAAAATTTGGTCTAATTCACTTATTGCCAATTTTTCATGGTCTTGTAAGTGAAAACCCACATAAACACTTAAAAGAGTTATATGTTATCTGCTTGAGTATAAAACCTCAAGGAGTGTCAGAATAAAAGATCAAATTGAGAGTTTTCCCTTTTTCTTTGGGAGACAAAGCGAAAGACTGGCACTATTACCTTCTTACTGGATCCATCACATCATGGAACAAAATGAAAATATTGTTTTTTAGAAAAATTCTTTCATGTATTCCAAGTTGCAAATATTAGAAAAGAGATGTGGGATAAGGTAATTCAGTAAAAAGACACTATATCAATATCGAGAGTGATTCAAGCAATTGTGAGCTAGCTACCCGCACTATCAAATACCCGACCAACTTCTCATTATGTACTTTTACAAAATATTATTACCAATGGATAGGAGTATGATAGATATAGCCAATGGAAGAGCTTTAGTGAATAAGACACGAGAAGTAGTCAAGCAACTGATCTCAATAGTTTGGAATGAGGACTGATGGAGTTTTTAAGCGAGTTAACGAGGTTAATACATCTAACCTCGAAACTCAAATTTTGGATTTAACTGCCTTGGTTCTTCAATTGGTTGTAAGTCAATTACAAACAGCTAGATTTTGTAGAATATACTTGGTACCTAGACATCCTACAAACATGTGTCTTGCATTGCAAGAAAAATCTTGCCAACAAATTAATGCAGTAAGAGGATTCTCAAGTCAACCTCGCAAAAGATATGATCACTATTTCAATAATTACAACTCCATAGAGAGGGATCAGCCAAATCTTAGCTATGGGAACCAAGGAGCACAACATAGATACTCACCTCAATCTTACAATAGACAACCTTAGCTCCTGATCAATTATCAAATTCATACATGGCATTGAAGGAAATTGTCAAGGCTCTTGCTAATGACATTCAACAATTCCAACAAGAGACAATGCTAGTATACAAGTGACAAGAGCTATTATTTAGAATTGAAGGAACCAAATTACATAGTTAGCTACATCTATTAGCAAGTTGGAAACACAAAGATTTTGGCAATTACCTTCGCAAATAGTTTTGAATCCATAGAAAAATGCAAGTGCAATTGTGCTAAGAAGTGGGAAGAGAATCCATGCAAATCCGAATTTACCAAAGAAGGAGAATATGAGAAGGATAGTGAAGATAAAGCTACATCTAAGGCTTCAACAAAAGAAACATCTTCCCATTCTGAGTGTAACACTTTGAATGCAATTGTGTCACCTTTTCCTAGTAGGTTGGTTAAATCAAGGAATGAGGAACATGAAAAGGAGATTTTGGAAACTTTTAGAAAGTTGGAAGTGAAAATATCATTGTTGGATGCTATTAAGCAAATTCTGATATGTAAAATGTCTAAAAGACTTGCGCACAAATAAAAGAAGAATGAGAGGAGATAAAAAGATATAAGTAGGAGAGAATGTGTCTTTTGTGATTAAAGGAACTCTATCAAAAAAATACAAGGACCTAGGTATGCTCACAATCTTTTGTGTGATAGGTAATAAGAAAATTGTGCATACCATGCTTGATCTAGGAGCATCTATTAATGTCATGCCTTACTCAGTTAAATACCTTGAATTTGGGTCCTTTGAAAGAGGCTAGGATAGCCATTCAATTTGCTGATTGTTCTAACACCTACCTAGAAAAGGTTGTTGAGGATGTTTTGGTGCAGGTTAATAAGCTTATTTCTTAATGGATTTTTACATTTTGAAGATGGAGGAAGATACTGCCACAAATTCAACTCTAATTTTATTCGGAACGCCTTTCATGAAGGCTATAAACAAAAAAATAGTTGTGGATAAAGGTACTATCTTTGTAGAATTTGACGAAGAGATTGTTAAATTTAGCATTTTTTGATGTAATGAAACACCCTAATGAGTTTTAGGAGTGTTCATTTTGATCCGCAGATTAGATGGGATTGGATAAATTCATTTTTTAGATTGAATCGAGACTTGATCCGATCCGATCCGATCCGATCCGTTTTGATCCAAATGACAAAAATTTCCTTCAAAAATATCTAATATTAGTTATAAAATATAAATTATTATTGTGTTTGATAATTCAAATAATTTTTAATTAAAATTAGTCAATTTGTCACAAAATAAATTAAAGTATTTACATGAAAATTAACAAATTAATTTACATCAAAAATACAAAAATTAAAATATTTACATGAAATTTATTTATTATCTTTACATAAAAAATATATTTTTTTAACATAAAATTATTAATTTCAAAGTTAAGTTATATTACCTAATATTGTGTATG
This sequence comes from Gynochthodes officinalis, assembly GCA_020080225.1. Lineage (NCBI taxonomy): Eukaryota > Viridiplantae > Streptophyta > Magnoliopsida > Gentianales > Rubiaceae > Gynochthodes > Gynochthodes officinalis. Next base: position 481,215 of record JAIQDA010000012.1, read on the forward strand.
AAAAGAAACACTACAAGAAAAATGGCTTTTAATGACCAAAAATGCAGTGACAACAAAGTTTATCGTCACCAAAAGTAGCCTTTAGCAACGAGAAAAATGTAGTCACAAAAAGTTGGTCACAAATGTATTCATTTTTGACGATGTGAAAAAGTGGTCACCAAGTGGTCACTAAATGACATTCTTTAATGACGAGAAAGAAAATGTCGTCACCAAGTGGTCACTAATTGTTATAGTGCGAAGAAGACAACCAAAACTTGACCACATTTAATGACAAGTATTGGTGACTACGATTTCACTTGTCAAGAAAAAGTTACAAAATGTGTTTTCGTAACTAAAAAAATCGTCACTAAATTTATGACTTTTAGTGACAATATTTTGTGGTCACTAAATGGTTATGATTGGGCTAACAAATGAACCTATCATTGGGCTTGCATTGGTTTGGCTTACAAACTAATTGGGCTTACAAATGAACTTATGATTGGGCTAGCAAATGGACCTATGATTGTTACGATCGGGTTTACAAGTGGACCTATGATTGGGCCAACAAATTAGTATGATTTAACTTACATTATATAAATATTAATTGGGTCAAATTGATTGGGCATAACTTTATATTAATTGTGCTTATATTATAAGAAATAAGGATTGGGCTAAACAATTTTTTCATTGGGTCGAACTTAGTTAATTTGTATTATGACACTTAATTTTCATTAATTGTATGTTGACACCCTAATATTTATACATTTGCTATATAATTTTACCTAAAATACATAATTATTTAGAGTTAAAATACACTATTGACTAATAGCCTTCTTTGACCAATAATTATGATTAGATTAAACAATTTATTCATTAGACCGAACTTAGCTAAGTTATATTATGGCTCTTATTTTTAATAATTGTACTAAGACATCATAATATTTATGAGTTTGTCCACATAATTTACACTAACAAAAATAAAAAGGCTTCTTTAATTGCCACTACTTATATAATGATTGGAATTGATTGGCTAAGGATAATAATCGGGTTATGTAATTTATTCATCGGGCCAAACTTAAGTTTTATAATTCATGGCTCTTAATTTCAAATAATTGCACTAATACACCCTAATATATATGAATTTGCCTATATTATTTTACTTCAAGCACAGAGACTTTTTTAAATACAGTATAAATTAATTATAATTAGATTTATTTGGCTAAGAATAATGATTAGACTAAGTATATTTTTCTTTATGCCAAATTTAGATTATTTATAACTCTTAATTTTTAATAATTGTGCTAGGACACCCTAACATTTTTGTTTGTCCATATAATTATACATTAATCACACAGTCTTTTTAGTATTACAATACATTATTGATTAGTACTGATTGGCTTTCTTTTGTTAAGAGCAACAAATGGACTAAGTATATTCTTTATTGGGTTGAGCTTCATTGGCTTATTTATGTGATGACTTTTAATTTAAAATAATTATACTAGGACACCTTGATATTTATGAATATGTGCACATAAGTTTAATTATTTTAAGCACATAAATTTGTTAGTTTTAAATACACTATTGAAAATCAGGAATAAAAAATATATAATTTCAAAGTAGTTACAGTCACTAATGTAATATTATAACATAAGTAATCGTCAATGCATGTACATATATTGTTAGACATACAATGTATAACAAAAGTAGTAAATACTTATACTCCCTTTATCCAAAAAAACGGTTTGGTTTCATCAATGTACAACCTTTTATTTTTGGTCAACCAAGTGGAGGTACATCTCATTTTATACCACTAATTTCCTCATTAAGAGTATTGTATATCAATACACCCTTTAATGTATTCTATTTGATTAAGGACATTTTGAAAATTTTGTTGAAAATTCAGCTTTGACTTTTGAACCTATACTCTTTCTTAGGACAAAAACTTGTTTAGAAACCGAACTCTCTTTTTGTCGGATAGAGGGAGTATATATATATATATATAGTTATGACTAAAATCTATTGTATAACTAGTTAATTTATATATATAGTAGTTATGTAGTTATTATAAAAGTATTATTACCAAGTAGAAGTAGTTTAGTGCATATATACACATACTTTTAATATACATAATTTCTTTAATTTCAACATGAAAATATAAATATTATTTTGTCCGCTATATTATTTTAAAAAATAATTTCACATTAGCCATTTAAAAACTAATTAGTATTTCAAAATTGATTTTTTTTAAAAAAAATCAAATCAGAATTTTGTTAAACTAATGTAGCATTGTAAAATGAAAAATTGATTATTAGTTAATAAATAGTATTTTTTTAATAATTAATAATTAAATAAAAAGTTTGAATGCTTTAAACAATGAACGAAGGAAAAGGAATTTGTTAAAGAGGGAAAAGGGATGTTAAAAAATAAGAGGCGCCCATCGTGTAAAATCGTTCCTACTTTTGCCAACACTTAAACAAAAATTTACAGGCCGTTTGGTATGAGGGTTTGGGAGGGGAATGGAATGGTATGGACCAAAAATGAGTGTTTGATTTGTGGGTTTGGGTTTATCAAAACCCTTCTTCATGGTTTTAATCAAAACCTGCCCCTTCCTTTTCTCAAAACCTACCGTGCTGGGTTTTGTTCTCCATGGGGCCTCAATTTTGAAGTGATGCGCGCCCAATGGGCGCGCGCCACTTGTCATGGGGGTTGCAAACCCCCCATGGTTTGTAACCCCCATTTTACCTTTTTTTTTAATTTTTTTTAAAAACAAATTTCACTAATTTATAGAAAATATTTTTCTCTACAAATTGACATGCACTTTGACTATTTTTTGAACAAGATATAATTTGTTAAATATCATATAATGTAAAACACTATTTTATTATAATTTTAATATAAAATTTATTCCATTCCATTACAAAATAATACCAAACAATATAATTATTATCATTCCATTCTATTCCAAACCTTTCTATTCCACAAATCCATTCCATTGCTAAACCCACCATTTATACCAAGCGCCCCTTAGTCTAACAATTAGTACTCCTGAAAATTAGACTTTACTCTCCCCTTTCTTTTTTCCATCAGCCGCTCCTCCCAAAACCCTCACACGCAGACGCGGCACTACTATTGCTCTATAGAGACTCTCAACTAGGAATGGCAATTTCCGGGTTCGGGGTCGGGTTTGCTATACCCATCCCCGAACCCGAAATTTTAAGATATACCCGAACCCGACCCCGAACCCGATCGGGTTTTACTATCAAACCCCGTACCCGACCCCGATCGGGTTTCGGGTTCCCCGCGGGTACCCGAAACCCGAAACTCGACCCCGAACCCCGAACCCCGAAACCCGAAACCCGATCATGTGAAAAAACTCAATAAATAATCAAAAAACCTAAAAACAATCAATTCAATGACATACATAAACTGTTCAAATGTTCATAACAGAACCAAAAAAAATACTCAAACTTATAACTCAATGTTCAGCATATTACAAAACACCAAATAGCGCTTTGTCCACACCACCTAATTTAAGCTTAGTAAAGCTATCCCAGACTATACTCTTCTTTGACTTTAATTGTTGCCCATGTAAATCAATTTTGCCATTATCATCATCAACATCAACATCAACATCAATGGGAGTACCTTGAGAAGATTCTGGAATGGAAGAAGAATCTCCAATACCGAGTGATACAGATGGATTTGGAGATGGATTTGAGCTATACCCTTCTTCTATTACCGCCATGACCGATGAGGTCCGATTAAACTTACAGAAAAATTTGCAATGAATGTTAGTGTAATAATGACTCTCGGCCATAACCGTGAGGAGCTGTACCACACAACACATTAGCAATTCAACTGAGTTTTTTTCACAGTTATATGCCATTTCAAAAGATCTGGCCACATATATTTCTGTAAACCAGTTGAGTTTCCCATATTAGTAACAATATTAGTAACAAAGCACAACCATTGAAAGCACAGTAATTCCCTTACAGCGTGACGAAACAGAGGACACGAAAAAGCGGGCGGCTGAAGACTGACGGTGGTTGAAGACTGAGGAGGCGACTGTTGATATCTTGAGCAAATGGAAGCGGTAAGAAGTTGTAATTTGAAAGAGAAGAGAAAATGGAAGATTTGAAGAGGCATAAGCTGTAACTCGGGTGGGAGGGAAAATGGAAAGAGAGAGAAAAAAATGGGTTAGGGTTTGAAAGTATTATTATCGTGAAGGATGAAAAACGCAAGACAGGGCCTTCCGTTTTGCTATCTTGTTTCATTTTGAGGCAACAAAGCAACTGCATAATTGCACTTTAGACGAGAGTGGGATGTTGTGACATTTAAAATGGGGAAGCCAAATTATAGTAGTTAGACCCACTAGTCCACTACACAACTAATTATAGTAGTTAGACCCACTAGTCCACTACACAACTAAAACGGGGAAGTTGTTGCATACTTGCACCTTATTTGTTGCCTTATGCTTGGAAGAGTTTATAATTTGTGTTTGATAATATTTGTTGCCTTAGGTGTGATTGATAATATTTTTTTTAAAAATTTGTGTATTTTTTATAAATTTGAATAGGTTTATAATTTATAAATTTAACATATTATATATATTATATATATTATATATTATATATAATATATTTATTATATTATTTTTTATAATTTGTAAACTCTTACGATTTTACGATTCGATTTTACGATCCGATTTTGTGAACCATCTTTCGATTTTACGTAAAAATGCGTTTTTAATAACCTTGAGCATAACAACAAAGATCATATCTGTCAGTCACAAAAATCGAACATTTAAAAATTTTCAAGAATTATACCAATTGTTTCTATAATCAAAGCTACTGTTACCATTTAATTTCATGACTAAATTGATATATTCTAATAATCACATTCCAAATTATTGGATAAGCAAAGGTTTATATGGATAGTATTTAAAAATATGTTTTTATATTTTTTGAAATAATAATCGTAAGATAAAAATATATTAAAATTTAAAAAAATTAAATTAATTTTTTTTAAAAAAAACTACCCATTCATGCCCTAAAAAAAATCTAAAAAATAATGTCGTGGAAACCACTGGATATTAGAGGAATGGCGTGGGAGATGTAAAATAAATAGATGGTAGCCATTTACCAGAGTAGCTGGTGAAAAGGGCATGTCATATGTAATAGTAATATAAATCAATTGGTGAAATGCTAAAAATAATAGAATTTACTTAATTAGATTATATATATATATATATATATATATATATATTATGTATATATATATCTCACTTCTTATATGTATAAATATAACTTAATGTAATTTGTATGAATGATGAACCATATATGTATGTATAAACGTATGGATTATAATTCATAGCTTACAATCTGAATTAGTTAGTTACACTTGCAAAACATAGTTATGACATATAAAATACTTATTAATTATTTTCTTAACATGATTACATGAGATAAGTGGTTCATTGGGAGGTTACAAGACAAATAGTTGGTAGAATATATTCATGCATGTACCTTAATATACTTGATTTGGACAGTTGTATGTACAGATAAAAAAAAATTGGATGCTCTTTAGAAAGATAAAGAGATATATGTAATTATTTCAAAATAAAGATAAAGAGATATATATAATTATTTCAAGATAAAACTATTGAAGCATAATATTTTTACAAAAGCAAGAAGTTCCTTTTTTTGAATTAAAATTGAGTACAAAATCAAAACTAAATTTTTATAATTAGTTAATTGTACTAAAAATAATTATACTTATTCTTTTGTTCCCTAAAAAAGAATTTATTTTAATTTCTTTTTTTTCATAGAAAGAGTCTCCACTATACCATAAAAGTAGTGTTGATATACGCTATTATTCATTTTACAAACACGAGAGGCACAATGTTAATATTATTCTATATTTTTGTTAAATAATTTCATTACATGGGCAATTAATTACTAATTTCATTAACAAAATATATCGATGTTAAATTGATACTTATTATTAAAAAAATTATATTTTCATTTAAACCTATTTAAATACTTTCATTACTTGCCATTTGAAAAAAACAAGAAAAATCAATTAAAACAACTTCTAATAATATATAAAACATACAACACAATAAATAAAAATAGGGAAGGAATGTTAAATGTATGGGATTTTTTGATTAATTGGAAAGTATTTTTGCCAATATTGAAGCCAGTCTAAAATATTGAAGCTGATTAATTAGATTTATTGTCAGGCATCTTTAGTGAAAGGTATTTTTTAAACTTTCTTGCAAATGTCTTTTTTTTTTTTTTTTTTTTTTTTCCATGAGAAGGCTGAAATTAGTTGACAAGAATAGCCTAATATGGGAGAATTTTTTTATTTTTTTTTATAAATAGATACTAAACTTTGAGAGTTTCTAAATGATCTTTTTGGCTCTTAATACGAGTGTGATTTTAGAGACTCTGACTATGATAAATATGATGGAGCTAGCTATGGTAAAGTGGGCACTGTTGAAATTCCATTAGTATGCTTAGAACCTGCCTAGCACCTGTATAATGTACCTTTCCCTCTGACATTCTTTGTGTGCCCTTTCCACATTCTGTTCTTCTTCCATCTATAATGATGTGAGCGCTGATTTCTTTAGGACGAGTGTGTAACTTTGATTTCCATTAGTTTTAAACCACCATTTCTGTATGGTCATGATAAATTTATCCGAGAAGTGCTTTGAATGAGTGAGTGTGTGAGATTTTGATGGGTTGAAAGGATTTTTACTTTCAAGACTTATAGAGAAAAGAAAGAGCCTTCAAGTACTCATATAAGCTAACATATTTAGCAATATTCCTTTTAAGTGAATCTTTGTAAGACCAACCATCAAAGGAAATGTTTTGAAGGATTTTGAGGATATTAAGACTCAAACCTTGACAGATTGTTAGTATCCGCATCATTCGAGGCCAAGTCAAAAATTGATAACTAGCCTCTTGATAATTTTTGCAGGCGGTTTGTCAAGCGCAACATCTAGTAGGCCCAAATTCTTCTATTGAAATTTGAAGGTTTGTGGTAAAAGATTGTCCATTGTTTCATTTTTATTCGTTGGCCTTGAGTGCCTTCTAGCTGTGTTGCTAACAAATAAAATGTGATCCAAGCGCTAGAGATTTTATTTGGTTACTACATTCTCGTTGATTTCCATCTAGCTTAGTTTTTTTGGTTACTCATAGTACAACTTTGCTTATGCTTTTCTTAATGTTTTCTTTTTGTTGCATTGTGGAACCTTTGAACGAGTATTAATGATTTTGTTGAGTACATGAATTGAGTATTATGGATTTGGTGTTTAATGATTAGTATTAATTTAAATGCTATGTTTTGATTAAAATAAATAAATAAATAAATAAAAGGTATTTCCCATAATTAAGTTACTATTGAGTTAAGTTTCTGAATGAATTCTGTTTTTGTTTGGATGATAGGTTTGGTGTTAGATGTGTTTCACTTGACATTTGGTTGTGGGCTATTGACTTTTTCATTATTTGCAATGGCGACTTCTCGTACAAAGTCTGATCGTTCCTATACATATGGGTAAAGTTTAGGAACTTTTTTCTATTCTGTTTAATCAATGTAGATTCCTTCCTTTGAGTAGACATTTATGAAATTATTATAATGCATAGCTTGTTTCTTGATTTGTTCACTTGGGATAAAAATCAGAAAGGTGATTTTCTTTGGCTAACAATTCTGAAAAGTGGGAGTTGCTCTCATTGAGGTTGACATGCAAGAGAAAGGATCATTTTCGATTCCCTGAATGAGAGCTTATTCATGCTTTCCTAGTTGTAGATTATTGTACTGCTGGAATTAAGAAATTCAGAAGGGTAACTGATCAAGATTTGGTTTATCTGCTAGGTATAGAAAGCTTGAGGTTTTGGCAGCTTTCACCAATGCTTGAAATTCAAACTAAAGCAAGTACTAAAAAATGGCGGTTAACAGCTTGGAATTCAAGTTTTCTATTCAATACTAACTTAATACTAACTTGATTGTTTGTGTTTTTGCTTAAGTGCTTACTTATTTGATTTTCATTGATGTTTTTATGGAATGTTTGCAGTGACTCATCTTCCACAACACGGAGTGGATGCTATTTGGACTGTTCGCATGGAGTATGATAGTTTTGGTTGGTGTTCAAAGGGTTCCTTTCGATTCTATATAGCATATGATAGATAATGAAACTTTAGTTGTGTGCTTTTGTAGGATAAGAAATGCTGCTTTTGTTTTGGTGCATCATTAACTTTGGATACTTATGCTTTTGTTTTTGTACATTATTAGGTTGACATTGTCCTAACTCTTTTGTCAGTGTTAGTTTTATGTGTTGATGAATACTTGATGTGGGTATGTTGATTTGTTGTGTGTACTTTGGTGTTGTATTGTTAGTTTTAATGTTGATCTTGTTTGGATGGGTGTATTGGAAAACACAAGATTTGAAAAAATTAGGAAATGTTTTATTTCATTTTGTGATGCATTTAATAATGCATTAAAGAGATTGGATGGTTTGATACAACATTTTAATGTTGATGTTGTTTGGATTAGAAAAATATTAGGAAATGCTGAATTTTAATGTCAATATTGTTTAGATAGTTTGATATTGCATTTAAAAGATTAGTGACGACTTGAATTTGGTCACCAACACATTTTTATTAACCACAAAAATCGTCATCAACAATCATGATCTTATATGCTATTTTAACAATAATGACAACTATTGTAGCATGAACAATTAGTCTTAAATAATAAATTTTGTGACAAATTGGTGAGAAAATAATATGGTTACTAATGGTTGTTCATATGACAATACTTGACAACAATATTTTATCACTAATTATGGTCATTTATTTACAATTTGTTGACGAATTTAGGTGGTCACAAATGGTGTTGACTTTCTTCCGTTTAATGACCACCATAGGTCGTGACCAAAAGTAGTCTCCAATTCTTATTTTTTTTGCTGACCTTCTTATATTTCTTGACCATCATATGTGGTGACCAAAAGTGGTCACCAATCACTACTTTTTTGTGACTATCTTGTATTATCAGTAACCAAAAAAATTATGTTTTGGTGACCACTTTATGTCGTCACTAAGAGTTTGACCACTTTTTTGGTCACTAGCTGTACCAATTAGTGATCACCATGTCACTAACGTGTTTTACTAACCGAACTTTGCAAACCATCATGTGACCATAGGATTTTGATCACTAAATCTCATTTGTGACAACTATTACATATTTAGTGACTACTTTTGACTTGTCACTAAAGGCTATTTTTTTTTTGGTAGTGGAAAGTAATAGGAAAAAAAAAACTGAAACAGATCAAATCAGACTAAAAATGATCCTATTTGAATTTGATCCAATCCAAGTCGCTTTGATAAGAAATATTCATATCAGATAGGATCGGATCAAGATCCACTCAAATGCAAATCGGATCGAATCAGGTTCTGTTTAGATTATTGATTTTGAACATCCATAATGAGTGTCATTCAGTTTATTCTATTGATGTTATTGATTCAATTGTGCAGGATATTTTTGAAGAAAAATGGAATATGAATCAAATCGAATTGAATACGGAATTGAAAGTGAATGAGAAAGCAACTAAAACTTGTGTAGAATCAATAGGGAAAACACAAGTGTGTCTAAGCAATTAACAAAAATTTAACAATTTGAGAAAGAATAGAAGGATGTTGAGCATAACAACATCAAACAATTGCATTAGTTGAGAGGCAACCCAAGAATTGATTTATTTTAATTTTCTAGTTATTAGTTGAATTTAGTTAGTATATTTGTTTAAATATTTACTGAAAGAAAATAAGTAATTTTCGTTTTTGAGCAGAAAACTTTCTTTTATAAGATTTGCCCATGCTTTAAGAAAATTAGTCTTCTGTTTCAAGGACTTAACCTTTACGTTGTTAGACCAAAACTTTTTTACAAAAAGTGCGCCCACATCTTATGCGTAAGAGTTTTTTTCCCACTTGTCATATTTTTTTTACTATTTTTCCTTGTCTTTTTGGTTTTAGATTTCCTTTTTGTGTTTAAATCAAAGATTAATTTTAAAGTTTTTGAACGGGTTGATGAGTTGATGAGTTCTATTATTATGAACTTATAGTTTTTGAAAGAATTGGTTGAAATATATGTGCTAAATAATTTCGACCCAAGTTAAAAGAATTGAAATAATAGTGGTTTGTAATGTGTGAACTTCATTGAAAATGTGATTTTAAAAGAAAACATATTATAGTCGGGCCAACCATCACATGGCTTTGCGCATTTTTATTATAGTCTTTTTCTCTTTTCCAACTCTCGCATAGTAGCATGTAGTGCACCATGTTATCATGTGACAGAAATTTTTGTTTCAATTCAAAATTTTCTTTTTTTCTAGTGTCATTTTTTTTAATTTCTACCTAACCTTCACAAAGTTGTTAAAATCGCGAGTCAACTTGCACGATTTTATGAGCCAAAATCAAGTGTCCAATTTAGATCGTGCTTAAAATCGAAAAATGGTAAAATCGAAGTAAATCATGATTTGACTTTTAAAATCGGTAAAAACGTGTGTGCTGACCGATTCCACCAAAACGCAGGTTTCATGTGCATTTAATATAGCTTTCAGCTTTAGTCTTTAACTTTAAACGAATCAAACCAGGTTTCATGTGCAAATTCCTTCGATTTCAATTTAACTCGGCAAATTTATCCGAACCTCTACAAATCTCACCATCAAAACCCACATTTCTACTGCCAAAATTTCCCCACTATTCCTACCAAAACTACTTCAACACTCAACCATGTACTTCCCCAAAGAAACCCATTTTCTTTTCCAGCAAAGTTGCAACCTGATCAAAGAGGAAAACTGGTTCAAAATCCCAGAGTGGCAATTCAAAAGCAGAGGAGCTGGTTGGTATGTTAATGAGGAATTTCAATGAAAAGAAGCCGTTAATGGCCACTTTGAATAAGTATGTGAAGTTTGCGAGGGCTGAGCAATGTTTTCTGCTCTTTGAAAAGCTTGGCAGAACTGATAAATGGCTTCAGTGCCTTGAGGTTTGGCCCTTTTCTTTTGCTCCTTTTGGATTAAAGTGGACGCTTTTGAAAGAGATAGAATCTTGGAAACTTTAATGCTGAAAAATTTGGGAAATTTAATGTTTCTGTATCTTGAGGTTGTGAAATGTGTTGTTTTTATTAGGTTTTTGCTATATGTATGTGCATTGGTTGGATTTTTTTCATTTGGATGGTCTACAGTTTTTATAGCCAATGTGCATTTGTATGTGCTTATATATGTGAATGACAATGTACAACTCAATTCCTGTTAATGAATTATGTTATTATTAATTTTTAGGTGTGATTGATAATATTCTCTGCTTGAAATTTGTGTACTTTTTATAAGTTTGAACAAATTTATAATTTATAAATTTAACATATATTATATATATTATATATTATATATTTATTATATTATTTTTCATAATTTGTAGGATTTTACGATTTTACAATTTGATTTTGTGGACCCTCTACCGATTTTACGTTAAAACTCGAGTTTAACAACCTTGAACCTTCACACTTTCTTCTTGGTGTTTTGATGTGTTGAACTTCTATTAACTCATTAATCTTTCAAATATTTTTCAATCTTCACTTAGATATTAGAATTATAGGGGTTTGTGATCATATTAATGAGGAAAGCAACTAAAGCTATAGAGATGTTTTATTTGGATTATATTGTTTTGTCTTTTTGAACTCATTGTGTCTCTGTTTTATGTCCTTGCCTACTCCACTCATGGCTATAATTTGTCAAATGATTTCAAAGATTAAGTTTGGAAGTGTCATTTGGTTTATTATTGATTACTTTTTTCTATGATTGTAGGTATACTCATCATTATAAGGAGGATAATTTTCAATTTTCACCGTATGTTGATACTTTCAACCAAATCAAAGGAAAGCATGCCCTCCTTGCCCATATGGTCGGGTTGTCAAAACCCCCAAAATTAATTTAGATCTTTAGACTAGCTACAATTGATTTGTAGTAGTAGTGAACCAGTTCAAATCCCATAGGGAGCTATGTGTTGAGGGGGTTTCTTAGCAATTGAGATGAAGAGAAAAATAAAAGAAGAATTTTTAGTACCAACTCTAATAGTAGTTAATAAAATATATATATAAAAAAGAAATCAACTGGAAATAATTAAAAGATTACTTCAATCTTACCAGGCTTCGATTCAAGGAAGTGTAGTGTACCGAATATATCTAGATCATAGGATTCTTAAAACACTTTTCCATTCAAGCATTTAACCGAAAATTTTCCAAGATAGCCATGACAAAATTTTGAGTTTTTCTATTCTATTTGTTTGAACCTAGCATTCACAACAAACCTTACTAACAAATGACTGGGGGCGATAGCGATCCCTATCATTTGAAGCAGCACTAAGAACCTTGAAAACAGTTAAAACAAAAATCAACAATTGAGATAGCTGCAATTGAAAATCTTTGTATCATTAATTCCCTTTAAATCATAAATGCATGATTATTGTCACTTTACACACGCAAAAAGATTTAAGTGCTACTTGTACTAATTGTCCAGACAATTAAGAATCAAGAACAAATAGATAGCTATAGGAAGAAAAATGAAAATAAGTTGTCAATTTATTTAACATTCAAAATCCATAAAAAACATAATCCAAGAGCTAATGATTACTTGAATGCAAAAAGATTATGAAACTATGAACAAAACCTCACTAAATATACTGGTATTAACACCCCTTGGATCGTAATGAAAGTAATTTAGCCACTCATGGTAGCAAAACTATTCTAACTATTTGAATACAAATGAAACATATCAAATCAGAATACAAATGATCCTATTTGAATTTGATTTGATCCAAGCCGTTCTGATTCGAAATATTCATATTAGATAGGATTGGATCACGATTCACTCAAATATGGATCGAATCAGATCAGGTTCTGTTTAGATTATTGATTTTGAACACCCATAATGAGTGTCATTCAGTTTATTCTATTGATGTTATTGATTCAATTGTGTAGGATATTTTTGAAGAAAAATGGAATATGAATCAAATTGAATTGAATACAGAATTGGAAGTGAATGAGAAAGTAACTAAAACTTGTGTAGAATCAATAGGGAAAACACAAGTGTGTCTAAGCAATTAACAAAAATTTGACAATTTGAGAAAGAATAGAAGGATGTTGAGCATAACAACGTCAAACAATTGCGTTACTTGAGAGGCAACCCAAGAATTGATTTATTTTAATTTTCTAGTTATTAGTTGAATTTAGTTAGTATATTTGTTTAAGTATTTACTAAAATAAAATAAGTAATTTTCGTTTTTGAGCAGAGAACTTTCCTTTATAAGATGTGCCCACGCTTTAAGAAAATTAGTCTTCTGTTTCAAGGACTTAACCTTTACATTGTTAGGCCAAAAACTTTTTTACAAAAGGTGCGCCCACATCTTATGCATAAGAGTCTTTTTCCCACTTGTCATATTTTTTTACTATGTTTCCTTGTCTTTTTGGTTTTAGATTTCCTTTTGTTGTTTAAATCAAAGATTAATTTTAAAGTTTTTGAATGGGTTGATGAGTTGATGAGTTCTATTATTATGAACTTATAATTTTTGAAAGAATTGGTTGAAATATATGTGCTAAATAATTTTGACCCAAGTTAAAAGAATTGAAATAATAGTGGTTTGTAATGTGTGAACTTCATTGAAAATGTGATTTTAAAAGAAAACATATTATAGTCGGGCCAACCATCGCATGGCTTTCTGCATTTTTATTATATTCTTTTTCTCTTTTCCGACTCTCACAGAGTAGCATGTAGTGCACCATGTTATCATTTGACAGAAATTTTTGTTTCAATTCAAATTTGTCTTTTTTTCTAGTGTCATTTTGATTTCTTTCTACCTAACCTTCACAAAGTTGTTAAAATCGCAAGTCAACTCACACGATTTTATGACCCAAAATCAAGTGTCCGATTCAGATTGTGCTTAAAATCAAAAAATTGTAAAATCAAAGTAAAATCACAATTTGACTCTTAAAATCGGTAAAAACGTGCATGCTGACCGATTCCACCAAAATGCAGGTTTCATGTGCATTTAATATAGCTTTTAGCTTCAATCTTTTACTTTAAACGAATCAAACCAAGTTTCATGTGCAAATTCCTTCAATTACAATTTAACTCGACGAATTTATCTGGACCTCTACAAATCTCACCATCAAAACCCACATTTCTACTCCCAAAATTTCCCCATTATTCCTAGCAAAACTAGTTCAATACTCAACCATTTACTTCCCCAAAGAAACCCATTTTCTTTTCCAGCAAAGTTGCGACCTGATAAAAAAGGAAAACTGGTTCAAAATCTCAAAGTGGCAATTCAGAAGCAGAGGAGCTGGTTGGTATGTTAATGAGGAATTTCAAAGAAAAGAAGCCATTAATAGCCACTTTGAATAAGTATGTGAAGCTTGTGAGGACTGAGCATTGTTTCATGCTCTTTGAAGAGCTGGGCAGGATTGATAAATGGCTTTAGTGCCTTGAGATTTGGCCCTTTCCTTTTCCTCCTTTTGGATTAAAGTGGACGCTTTTGAAAAAGATAGAATCTTGGAAACTTTAATGCTGAAAATTTTGGGAAATTTAATGTTTTTGTGTCTTGAGGTTGTGAAATGTGTTGCTTTTATTGGGTTTTTGCTATATGTATGTGCATCGGTTGGATTTTTTCATTTGGGTGGTCTAAAATTTTTATAGTCAATGTGCTTCTATATGTGCTTATATATGTCAATGACAATGTACAACTCAATTATTGTTAATGAATTATGATTGTTATTAATTTCTAGGTTTGATTGATAATATTCTCTGTTTGAAATTTGTGTACTTTTTATAAGTTTGAACAGGTTTATAATTTATAAATTTAACATATATTATATATAATATATTTATTATATTATTTTTCATAATTTGTAGGATTTTACGATTTTACAATCTAATTTTGAGGACCCTCCACCGATTTTATGTAAAAACTCGAGTTTAACAACCTTGACCCTTCACACTTTTTTCTTGGTGTTTTGATGTGTTGAACTTCTATTAACTCATTAATCTTTCAAATAGTTTTCAATCTTCACTTAGATATTATAATTATAGGGGTTTGTGATCATATTAATGAGGAAAGCAACTACAGCTATAGAGATGTTTTATTTGGATTATATTGTTTTATCTTTTTGAACTCATTGTGTCTCTATCTTATGTCCTTGCCTACTCTACTCACCGCTATAATTTGTCAACTGATTTCAAAGATTAAGTTTGGGAGTGTCACTTGGTTTATTATTGATTACTTTTTTCTATGATTGTAGGTATACTCATCAATATAAGGATGATAATTTTCAATTTTCACCTTATGTTGACACTTTCAACCAAATCAAAGGAAAGCATGCCCTCCTTGCCCATATTTGTTTCGTCTTTCATGTTTTCTTTTTAAGGAAGTTATTTTGCCTTCTTTCCCTTTAGATTTTTACTATTTCTTGTGAACATGAGCATATTTTCTATACATTGGGGACAATGTAGATTTAAATGCGGGGGAGGATTCTTTTATTTTAATGAGGAATCTGTTCCATTACTTAGATGTTTATTTCCAAATTTCTTCTTAGAAAAAATGATTTGAAAATTTTCAATTATGCTTGAACTTTAGTATGCTTAAATTTTTGAATTGTCTTCTTTGGAATCTTTAACTCTCTTGATACTTGTTCTAAAAGAACTTTGGGTTAATGTGCATTAGTGGCTTGAGTTTAGAATGCATGAAAGAGATAAGTATGATTAGCCTTTTGTTTTGAATGTTTTAAGTATCTCATTGATCTTCATGATTAAGTTGAATGAGAATGTGCAGGATTTGATAGGTTTAAACACTTGTGTGAACTTTTGAACCTAAGAGTATTTCATTTTTCTTACTCTCATTTTCTTTGTTGAGTGTTGTCAAACATGGTATGTTTATTCTAGAAATTACTTTGTTATGCATATTGAGACCGCATTAATGAATTTATGCATTACAATGATAAGGGCATTTAGGATTAACCAATTTTGACTTTCTAAAAGAGCCTGCCTTCATTACATATACCCTTAGATAACCAATGTTGAGTTTAATTCCTTCTTTGTTTAGCCCTAGATCTTTTATCTCCCTTTACCTTGTTGAACCCTTTATCAAGAGTATATGAGAACGAATTGCATGAAAAACACTTCGGCAGAGGCAAGTAAGGAGTGAAAAAAAAAAGAAGAAGAAGAAGGGGAAAATGAGAAAAAAGGTGAGAAAAGAAAGGTAGTGGAATTTATCCCTGTGAATATGAAGATTGGACAAGTGAAGTATTTTCAAGTGTACAAAAAAAAGAAAAAAAAAAGGTCCAATTATGTTATGTAATTGTAAAAAGGGGATGAATCTTGCTCGGAATGAAGAAAGTTGGGCCAATGTGTTATCTATGTTGTTTTAGTGAATCATACAATGAAACACGCATATCTTGAGTTTTATAACCTAAATTTCCCTTTATTTCCCCTACTTTCACCTAAGCCTCATTATAAACCTTGTAAAGACCTTTTGATTTCTGTATGGAGTTCATGTTTATTTAGTGGTGAAGATATGATATATGAGCAAGTTGATGGTAATGGCATGTTATGTTTTGATTTGAGCACTAAATGGAACCCTAACACTTTGAGTGCATAGGGTGCAATCTATGTGAGGGTATCAATTTTGCAGCATTTGATTTTGAAGAAACTGTGAGATTGATGAGATGCATACTTTTAATTTAGAAAATTCATGCTATGAATACTTGTCCTCTACATTGTTATTTGAACTTGGATTTCTAATGTGTAATGACTTTAAATTATTTGTGGATTAGTTGAGAGAGAAAAAAGGATGAAGAAAAAGATAGTTGATATGCTAGATTTAGTGCATGCTTGAGGACAAGCATGTTACATTGTGGGGGAATTAGATAAGACACATAATATTTATATTTATTGTTCATATTTCCCCCAATGTTGGATTAATTTTATTTTCAATTTAATTTTTTTATTTATATTTTTGTTTTAAATGTTGAAATATGAAAAATGTGGAAAAAAAAGGGAGATGGAACAATTGTTTGCAATTGAATTTGTGAGAACTAGAGGTAGAAGACTTGTTTCTGCAAAGCGTGTGTGTGTTTAGTAAACCAGAACCCTAACCAAAAGACTTCAATGTGCAAGGCATCCGCACGCTTTACTAATTTGTGAGTTGGGTGACTTTTAGCTAAAAAAGGAAGCTTGTGGTGGTAGATTACAAGAAGGAAAGGAGTTGAACTGTAGCAAATTAAGAAAACCAGATTTTTATTTTAGTTCGAAATATTTTCTATAGAATTTATCTTTTTTTTAAAATCAGAATTTGTTTTCTAGAAATCCTTTTAAAATTGGTACTCTTACAATATTTTTAGGGGTTCACTCCTATATTTTAATATTTTTCTTTTTCTATATATATAAAAAAATCTAGTAGGCACCTCACCCAAATCACAACACACGCCTCCATCATCAATCACACGCCCACTCCTCCATCTTTAAGATTAGTATCGTTTAAAAAATTGAACAAAACATGTTTTCCATCATGAGTGGTTAAATATTATTTTTCTAATTCAAAAGATATTTTGATTTCAATTGCTATTATTGTGAGGTTTTGAGCTTAATTCATATTTCTTGTTTTTAATTCAAGTATTTGTTGATTCTTACTTTTATTTTCTATGAATTATTGATGTAGGGTAATCTGACAATTTAATTCATCATCTTTTATTTTGTTGCTATCTATGAGTTCAGTGATCTATAATTGTCATAAATGAATGATATTAATAGCAACTAGTTTAATTATGTTTATGAGTCAAATGTGTATGTTTAACCTAGGAGAATTAATGTGAGACTATTAATTAATTGCAGCGATCTCGATTATTTAATCTTGAATTAACTATTTTCACCATTATTAATGCAAATCATTGATTTGATATGGAACACTATAATACCCAATCAATAGATAATAAGTTTTGATTTGAATGCTTGGTTCAATCAATTATTTTAGAAAAATAGAAGATTTATTATAACTATCCTAATAAGTTTTCAAGCTAAATATTTGAATTTGCAAGATAAATATTTGTAATGGATGATCACTAATGCAATTGAATGAAATCATACTTTTTGATTAGAAGTTCGGTAATAAATATTTTGTTCTCTATTTTTTTGTTTAATTATTTATTTTAATTTTTTGCTAAAATTTAGTTAATTAATTAAATATTCAAAAACCCCTAATTTACTTTTCCTTATTAATTGGGATTTGACCTTGTCCACTATTGTTATAAATTAATTAATAGTCATTAAAGTTTCAGTGATTAATTTTGAAGGTTTCGAGAAACCGTTAGAAACTACCATGAACTTTGAGAAAACTAGATCCCACAATGGGCTTGAATTATCTATGGCTTGAAAATGGTTTTATGCAAACTGATCCTACCATGGCCACGATATTATGAAGGGTAGCGTGGTGTTAACAGGAAAATCACAATACCCCCAAGTGTACTATAGTTTATGTTTCTAGCTTCTCGATGGATTCTTGCTTCCTGTTTCTTGGTTATTGTTTCAGATGTATTGATCCAACAAGCCTAGAAAAAAAAAGAGGAAAAATTATAAATATTTATATTTATATATATATATATATATATATATATATATATATATATATATATATAGGAAAAAATGAAGGTATGGTTGCAATCTTCCCCTATGGTTTCCCTGAACTTTCTCCTCACTAAATATGTTGATATGTATTCATAATGTTCTTCATAATTACTGTTTTTTGCTTTCTGGTTCAATGGAAGTGGTATAGTGTACTATAGTATCTGTCTCTTACTTCCCTATGGCTTCCCTAACCTCTCCATATATGTCAAGTTAGGATTCTATGTCTATATGTTAATAGGTATTCTTAGTATATGGTTTTTTTGCTTCGCTATGGTACCCTGCTTCTTGTTTGATTCCTATATATTGGCTAAGTTGTATTGATTCTACAAACTGGAAAAAAAAAGGAAAAAAACAAAAAAGAAGAAGAAGAGGAAAAAGAAAAAAAAAATAAAGTGAAAAAAATAAAGGGAAAACGTTGAAAAAATAAACACAAATGAAAAAAGCGGAAAAAGTAGATGTAGGCTTGGTTGTAATATTTTATTAGTTTCAATCCTACATATGGTTGTAATTTACTAAGAAAAAGTATACTTTGATATTGCGTAAATTGAGGTAATTGGCTGTTTCTCTTATGATGGCTCACTCATTTTTTTGAGTTGCACTCTCCAAACTCATTTTCATTTTGTAATCTCGGATCAAGCAACACCTTACTAAACTTCAGTTTTCTTATTTCTGTTGCATTTCTTATCTCGGTTTCACCCTGGCCTATTATTGCTGTTGGAATTAAGACATATCTACTTTGTAGCCTGTCCTTTTTGTATTATCTGGAATGGAAGTACTGGTTGCTCACCCCTGGTTTGGTTGCTGATTTTGATAGATTTCTGCTGCAATGACATCTCTGTGAAATATGACCTAAGGATCTTTCTTTCCACTCTTGCTAATCTCCCTTCATTCTAAATTCTGGTTTCTTTTTTTTTGGTTGAGGTTCCGATTGGATTCTGGTTATGATTCCTATGTTGGTTTTGGAAATTTCTTGCATGAAATGGTTTGAAAGCTGGCCTCATTGATAATTGTTGCTTTCTGGTTGGATTCATTTTTTGATGGACTGTTTTCTCTCTCTGATTTCGATTCATTCTTGCTGGGATGCTCTTGCCAGATATAATTTTTGGGAAGTCTAGATCTAGAATATAATATACTCTTAGCGTGCAAATAGGATGCTTCTTGGAGATTAATGCTGATTTCTACTTGGTCCATTTTCTACTTGAAGACTGGAAATAGGATCCTGATTCCTACTTGAAGAATGGAAGAATGGCTTTTGGTTTTTTGACTTGGTTCATTTTCTTTTATGCTTTTTAGAATGTTTTCTTGTCGCATCTATTGTGTTAACTTGTACTTTCTATAAATCAAGTATGCCTAGATTGCAATTGATGTTCAAGATATAGTGCTCAAGCTTAGTTATTTAGTTGAAGTTGGCTATTTACACTATAACTCACAACATCAATTTTTTTGGCAATCTTTTTGACATTAGAGCTTTCTTTCCCTTGTATAGAATGATTTATGTTAGCTAGTCCTAGACTAGTTTCACCTTGTAATCAATGGGATAGTGGTTACCTTCAACCATTATTCCATTTTCCTCTTTAGCTATTACATTAGACCAAGGAAGTCATTTAGCCTTCTTTGGCTATCACTTGTACAATCCCATTTTTCATCCAATGAAACTACTGTCGTTTCAGTGAAAAAAAAAAAGAATAAAGCCGAAAGAGAAAAGAAAAAGTTTTGATTGAGGATGGTTTCATTTTAGTCGGTTCTCTTTTAAGTCTTGAAATTGACAGACTTAACAAATAAAATGTCAGATCTTCAGGGTCCTTCAAATCAATATTGTTGGGACACTGCGAGCAAATCCAGCGCTCCCAATTCAGAAATGTTATAATCATGGAAAATACCGACAAGAAGTTTCACCCGTTCTCCTCATGCAACACACCTACTAATATTGAAGTCATTGATCATGCCATGAACTTCAAGAAAGGTTGTCCCATTTATTGACTACTGGTATGTGTTCCTTCCCTTCGAGGCATTAGCCAACCCCATATTAGGCACCGCTTCAATAAACAAACAGCAAAACAAGAAATTCCGTCCATTTATTAAACCCATCCTGCATATTAATTTTTCCATGCTCATTCATTCACCTATAATCTAGATCAAGAATGGGCAAATAACCATAACTAGATCTCTCTGAATATTCTAGCCAAGTTGCAGGAAAAATGAAGGCATCATACCTTGCTTTTTGTGCAGTGCTACTGTTGATTTTGGTGGCTGAAGCTAATGTCTCGGAAGCTATAATATGCAAACCAGGTGAGCTCAGCCCTTGTGCTGGGGCAATCTCAGCATCAGGCTCCCCAAGCTCACTTTGCTACCATAAGATCAAAGCCCAAAAGCCTTGCCTTTGCCAGTACGTCAACGCTAAGTTCAAGCAGTTTGTCACCTCTTCAAGTGCTAAAAAAGTAGCTGAAGCTTGGCGGGTTCCTATCCCTAAGTGTTAATTAAGAGTCTATACATCCTTGAGAGTCGATAGAGTAATTCAGCTCTTAATTTGCATGGTTTACTATTATGAATATGATCCTATCTTGGCCAACTTGAATATATGTTGTGCCTGTGCCCACTCTGTCTGGTTATATTATGATCTTGGTTGTCTTAATCTCTATGCTAAACGTCAAATTTTTTTTATTGTTAGTTTTGCAATTAAGTGGTTATTTTTTTAATTATGTGACAATAATTATTTTATTGAAAAAAAAAACTATAACTTATGATTTAGTCTATGACTTCTTTTGGATTTGAGTTTAGATTTCTATATTTAATTCTTTTATTAAACTTACTTTCTTTTATATAACTGAAAGTATTTATTTTAAATATTCAAGTTATTTCTTGTAAATGGAGATATATTATCGAAGGGAAAAAAGTTTTGTATTTAATAAATTCACTTGATCTTTTAAAAATAATTAGAAATGATAGGTTTAATAGATTTACGTTCTAGCCTACCATATAAAAATAGGGTAGGATAGGATTCGAATAAAAATTTGAAAAAATAGAATAAAAGGACAAATTTCAGGACTGATAAATAATGGGATAAAATATAACTTTTAACATTTCTCCTAGCCTACCCTACTCATATTCACCCTTAATTTCATCTACAAATAGAAGAGAAAATTATGCCAAATGAAACTCGTCAACTACCAAAACTCAAGATATCCCATATCTCTCCCACCAAAAGCTACCAAAAATGACGAAGGGATCACACATTGCAATAGCATGTGCTGTGTGATGAGCTCCAAAGATCCCATCATGATAACAACAAAGATAAGAACAATGAAGATCAAGTTGTGAATAATGCTTCTCAAAATGAGACCTCTCCACCTCATGTACTTGATGGCATGGCTGGTCCTATGACTCGTTTAAGGAAGAAAAGGATGGAAGAATCTTTGTCTAATTTGATCATTCAAGTCCATGACAAAGAAAGGACCAATACTACCAAAGTTCAGCCCACTTGTTACAACATTTTGCAAGTCTTGGACCTAGATTCAAAAGGGGCTAATTAAGTGAGTTGTTGCTGATTCTTAGCCACTTTATTTGGTCCAAAATAATGCAATTTTCGTTCAGCCCAAGTCCCAAAAGTCAGTCAACAAATCTGCCCAAAAACAGCCCACAATTCAAGTCCAAATTCAACTCACCAAGTGATAAATTTTCAAGACAATTCAAGAAGCTTCTAAGGATCAAATGCATGGTCAAATGGACGAAATTATGGAGTATTTTGAAGGTTTCATCTGATTTCCTTGGTCAAAATTCAACTAGCAAGTGAAGGAGTGAAGACTAGTCAAAGAATTAAAGTTGGAAGTTTGAAGGTCATTTTGGGGCTGAATTTTTGGACGAATTTCCAGCCATTTTTTGAAGACTTTTCAAGTTGTTTTCTGCATTTTTAATGTTCAAATTAAGTGTTTTAAGTCCAAGAGTCTTTTTGATATGAATCCGACAAGCATTGAAAAGACTTCGAACCCGAAGCATGTTGACAAGGGCTAGAACAAAGAAAATGAAGGAAGCCTTGAATGGACTCATCCAAACGGCCCAAAAGGATGGGGAGAAGACCAAGATTGACAAGACCATGTTTATTAATGTACTAAGTGTAATTGGGTCTTGTTAATTAGACTTTGGAGCCAAATTCCAAATTGTAACCACAATGGATTTGGCTTGACTATTATTTTTCTTAGAACCCCTTAGGAACATTGGGCTTAGTCTTAATTATATGGTAATTTGAGTCATGTAGCCCAAAGAGTTATGTAGCCCATTTGGCCCTAAAGAAACCCTAGCTTGAGCAACCCTAATTAGGAACCCTAGCTTGTATCTTTATAGTGGCCGTCGGCCATTCTTGAGGGCAGATTTGATGAAATGAAAATTTGGTTCTTGACATTACAAGCTTGAGAGAATTGCTCTCTAGTTTCTGTAATTACTTGCAAATTACACAAATTCGGAATTTGTGTGTTTGTTGTTCTTGATTTCCTAGATTTGTTCCCTAGGAAATTCGGATTCCACCCATCAATTGATTCCAAGGTTTCTAGGTACAGGTTATCTAGGGGTTGAGGACCTATTCCACCTTCAAGGAACATACCATCTCCAAGGAAAGATTTCAGTTGGGTTGATCCAAGGGGGAAGAACTTGTGTAGTGAGTTTTTGGAACAAATTATCCAAGGGTTCACGCCAGTTTTTGGTATCAGAGCAGTCTTGGTTCCCAAGCTGTTCATATCTTTTCTTTTACCGAACAAAAAAAAAAATCATCATCATTGGTATGTTCTTTATCTCCTCAATCTTCTTGTTGTTTTGAATATCATCATCGTTGGTATGTTCTTGTATTGATGAAGCAAATTCTGTTCTTGTATTGATGTGTTGGTATCGGCTTGTTTCCATCAAAGATAGAGGAGCAGCCTTGCTTATCCAATTGTTGTTTATGCCTTGCTGAAATTCTGTTCTTATTCATGTGTTGGTTTCGGCTTTTTTTGATAAATCCGTATCTTTGCTTTCTTGATAAATCCATACCCTTGCGGCCTTACTTCTGTTATTTCCATATATTATTGCTGTTTATGCCTTGCTGAAGTTGAAGAAAAAAAAAAGGATAGATAAAAAAAAAAAAAAGAGAAGAAGAAATTGTTGGGCAAAAAATCGAGTTCTTTGTTGGAACTTGAGTAGAAAACTTGAGGCGGACAGTAGGTGGTCTTAGCGTCATTTTTTGACCCCCAAAGTCCCAATGGACCGCCTTTGGCCGTCTGCTTGTAGATCTCTCCGAGAGCTTCGATTTGAGTACTTACGGAGCAAAATCCGATATCGGAGTAGAAAGTTATGACCTTTTGAAGTTACCATGCCAAAAATCCTTTTTCTCGATTTGGAAAACAGATTTTTCCTTTCAAGCCTCTCAAATTCAGATTGTACTTTGGATTGTTTCCAGTTTGTGATTAGCCTTCTACTTATCCAAATACATCCCTTCTACCATATTTTGAACCCAGAAAAGTCCTTGACCAATTCCAGAATTTGGAAGGGCTGAAACCGACCACCAATATGCAAGCTGCTTTGTCTAAATTTCTTTTCTTCAAGTGTCTTGAATTGTGATCCGAAAATTCTGAAATTATTGTGATCCAAAAATTCTGAAATTTTGTGTGTTTCACTGATTTTTCGTGTAGATTCTGATTTTGCAATCAGTTTGTCCGAATTCCTTGCCAAAAAATTCGAATTCTTGTGTTTTTGGTACTGTTTTCATTGTATTCCTTAGATTCATTCTAATCTCATTGTCCACTTACATTACCTTGTTGTAAATTCCTTTGTTTAATATTGAGTTGTGGTCCGAAAATTCTGAAATTTTGTGTGTCTCACTGATTTTTCGTGTAGATTCTGTTTTTGCATTCAGTTTGTCCAAATTCCTTACCAAAAAAATTGAATTCTTGTATTTTTGGTACTGTTTTCATTGACTTTGGTACTGTTTTCATTGGTTCCTTAGAATTCATTCTAATCTCATTGTCCAGCTGCATTAACTTGTTGTAAATTCCTTTGTGTAACATTGTTTGAGTAAGAATAGAAACGAAAGAGCAAATTGAGTGGTGTGAATCCGTCCCTTCACTTATACAAGCCCGAGAGTACTCAAACACTTGGTGAGTGAATTTGGGGAATTGGGAAGGGAAGTGAGGACTTATAAACTGTTTTATTTCCTTTGCTAACCTTTGCAGCTATAATGGAGAGGCAACCACCACCACCACCACCGGGTTCTAAGGAATCCTATGAGGAGATGTTAGCAAAATTTTACACTTTGGTTTCAGGTTTGCAACAGGATATCAAGGAGCTCAAAGCTGAGAGAGCCGAATCCTCTCGATCTACAAAGACCACATATGGCAATGACAATGATGACGAAGCCTTCGAGGCATTTCAGGGAAGTCAATACTGCACTCTAGAATTGATTCCAATTTAGGATGTATCAAAATGAAAATTCCTCAATTCTTTGGTAAGCAAGATCCTGAAGCTTTCTTTGAATGGTCTGATAAAATTGAAAGTATTTTTACAGTGCACAACTATTCGGAGGAAAAGAAGGTCAAGCTAGCTGTGGTTGAATTTGCGGATACGCCGTGAATCGTGGACTAAAATTGTGCAGAAAGAAGGCGTGATGATGAAGGGCCTGTTCGTACTTGGGATGAATTAAAGAAGCTCATGAAAAGCGATTTGTTCCACACCAATACTACAGGAGATGTTCAACAAGTTACAAAAATCACCCAAGGAAATAGGATCAGAGGATTATTACCAAGAGTTGGAGACTACGATGCTTAGTCAACATTCAAGAAGACAGTTGAAGCTACCATGGCTCGATTTCTAGGAGGACTAAGGAGGATATTGCCCACATTGTTGAGATGCAGGAGTATGAAGATCTCAATGAAATGTATCACAAGGCAATGAAAGTGAGAAGCGACTTAAGGAGAGGGTGTCCGACCTTTTCAACCCCACGGACTTCAAATTCAAACACTTTGAAGTCTACATGGCCTAAGAAGGTTTTAAGCACCGACTTCAAGGCCGCAACTTCTAGTACCTCAACCACTAGTCCAAACGTGGTTCCAAACACTCGTAAATCAAGTGACGTGAGAAAACCAAACGGAGGTTACATGCTTCAAGTGCCAAGGTAAGGGACATTATGCACGAGAGTGTCCTAATGCTCGAATTATGGTTGTCAGAGGTGATGGCACGATCGAAAGTGAGAGTGAACATGAAAGTGACTATGAAGATATGCCACCACTTGTAGAAAATGAGGAATCTGATGGAGATGTTTTTGGCCCTGATGAAGGACCATCTTTGGTGACTATGCGATCTTTAAATGTTCAGATTAAAGAGGAGAACAATGTTCAACGCCAGAATATCTTCCACACTAAATGCACCATCAATGAGAAGGTATGTATACTTGTTATTGACAGTGGTAGTTGTACTAACATTGCTTCGACTTTGCTTGTAGATAAACTAAAATTGCCCACACTTCGGCATCCACATCCATACACGTTGCAATGGTTCAATGAGAGTGGAGAAGTGAAAGTCACAAAACAAGTCTTGCTAAATTTTTCACCAACAAATACAAAGATGAAGTTTTGTGTGATGTGGCTTTATGCAAGTGGTCACCTATTGCTTGGTAGACCTTGGCAATTTGACAGGATGCTTCCTACGATGGACGAAGTAATAGGTACACTTTCTTTGTTAATGGTAGAAAAACTACTTTCGCCTTTGTCGCCTACTCAAGTTTCGAATCTCAATTACATTTAAAGGGCGAATTTCAGCAAATGATGAAATTGAATTACAGACTACCCGTGAGAAAAGAAGGAAAATTTGAAAATTCTAAGCCTAAGCAATATGAGTTAAATGAAGTAGAACACATTGAGAGAAAAAGAGTGACTCAAGTAAATAAGAAACAACCAAGATTTTATGCAAATGTCCGACATGATGATAATTGTCTGCATACTTATCGGGTTTTGTTTCGTCCTAAGTGTTGTGAACCTAAAGTTCTACTTAGTGCCGACTTGCCATCCAACCTACCGTTGAGATTTCTAACATATTGCGAGGATTCCGAGATGTATTTCTGACGAGCTACTAGCGGATTGCAGCCCAAAAGAGGAATTGAACATCCAATTGATTTCATACCGGCACAAACATACCAAACAAGCGCAAGTGACTTTGTCCGGTTACATGAGCAGGTTCGGCTGAATATTGAGAAGATGAATGAATCCTATGCTCGAAATGCAAACAAGGGTCAAAAGAAAGTCACTTTTGAACCAGGAGATTGGGTGTGGGTTCATATGCGCAAGGAAAGGTTTCCAGTACAGAGATCGACAAAATTGCATCCACGTGGAGATGGACCTTTCCAAGTTGTCGCAAAAATCAATGACAATGCTTACAAGATCGACCTTCCAGGTACGTACAATGTAAGTACTACATTCAATGTTGTTGATTTGTCTCCTTTTGACGTTGCAGAATATGATGATCTGGATTCGAGGACGAATCCTCTCGAAGAAGGGGGGACTGATATGAATCCGACAAGCATTGAAAAGACTTCGAACCCGAAGCATGTTGACAAGGGCTAGAACAAAGAAAATGAAGGAAGCCTTGAATGGACTCATCCAAACGGCCCAAAAGGATGGGGAGAAGACCAAGATTGACAAGACCATGTTTATTAATGTACTAAGTGTAATTGGGTCTTGTTAATTAGACTTTGGAGCCAAATTCCAAATTGTAACCACAATGGATTTGGCTTGACTATTATTTTTCTTAGAACCCCTTAGGAACATTGGGCTTAGTCTTAATTATATGGTAATTTGAGTCATGTAGCCCAAAGAGTTATGTAGCCCATTTGGCCCTAAAGAAACCCTAGCTTGAGCAACCCTAATTAGGAACCCTAGCTTGTATCTTTATAGTGGCCGTCGGCCATTCTTGAGGGAGATTTGATGAAATGAAAATTTGGTTCTTGACATTACAAGCTTGAGAGAATTGCTCTCTAGTTTCTGTAATTACTTGCAAATTACACAAATTCGGAATTTGTGTGTTTGTTGTTCTTGATTTCCTAGATTTGTTCCCTAGGAAATTCGGATTCCACCCATCAATTGATTCCAAGGTTTCTAGGTACAGGTTATCTAGGGGTTGAGGACCTATTCCACCTTCAAGGAACATACCATCTCCAAGGAAAGATTTCAGTTGGGTTGATCCAAGGGGAAGAACTTGTGTAGTGAGTTTTTGGAACAAGTTATCCAAGGGTTCACGCCACTTTTTGGGTCATAGAGCTTTTCTTGGTCAAAGAGAAGATTTAATGCTAGTCTTGACCAAAAAGTTCAGATTTACTACTTTAATCCTTTTGTAATTTTCAACCTTGGTCCCTCTTGAAACACTATAAATAGGGACCTTGGTTAAGCATTTAGATCAGATTTTGAGTAATAAACTTTTAAGGATTTTTCCTTTCTTTACTAGTTTCTTAGTGAGCTAGTTTGAGTCTTGCAAAATTGCTTGCAAAACTTACAAGGCTTATCAACTAAAACTCTTCCTTTTAGTTGTGGCGCCTCTACTCAGCTTTTTCTTTTCCTTTCATAATCCAAAGGTGTTAGGTTCATCCTAGTGTTGTTGGATTTGAAGATTAGAGGGGTTGGGAATAGTGAATTCAATTTAGCCTTATTATGATTCAAAGGTGATAGGTTTCATCCTATTGTTGTTGGGTCTAGTTTGGTTTGGTTGTTTTTGCTTGGAAGATTTCAAGACTTCTTTCTCCAAGTATGATTCAAAGGTGATAGGTTCATCCTATTGTTGTTGGATTCATTTGGAATTGATGTTTTGCACTAGATCATTCAGGGACGATTCTACAATTAAATTGAGTCCTTCCTGGATTCACATCACTGTGTTTATTCTGCTGCTTGGACATCGGATTGATCTTTCAGCAGCTGAAACATGCGATATCAATTAGCTCCAGCCTTGTGCTTCTGCTTTAAAATCACAAGTCACTTCGGAGTGCTGCTCCAAGCTCAAGGATCAACTGCCTTGCCTTTGCAACTATGCCAATGACCCTCGTTATCGTGATCTTGTTAACTCTCACATTGCCCAGAAAATAGCTCAAGCTTGCAAAATTACCATCCCCAAGTGTTGAAGATCGACACGAAAGTTTATGATGATCCTCATCGTGGATCATCCTTTTCTAATCTACATGTGTTTAGTTTAATGTAAGCATAATACGAGTAGTCATTTCTTGTTGCTTGCTGTATGTCTATCATGAATAATAATAATAATGGTATGTTTTCTTTTTATCTAGTATAATTTTTCTTTTGCTCATTCGGTTGAAAGGAAACAGTTCAAGCCCAGAGATCAATTTATATAAAGCTGCGGAAAAGTTGTAACAAGTTAATAACACCGATCGGCTTGGAAAAAACTGAATTGGACAAAGGGAAAATGCCTTACAAATAATATTGCATTAGCTCATCAAGTCACATTATGCCAAATAACAGAATAGATTATCATGGAGATTCCAAACTTGGAAGTCTCCAAAATCCCATGTATGTATATGAAAGAAAAGAAAAATAGCAGGATTTAATTACGTAAAGAATATTGCTTTTCACAAATGGTGGAGATGAGATTTGGTTCCATCCCATCATCCATGGCCTCTCACGATGGAAGAACAAAATTAAGTTCAAACATCTCTTTTGACATGTTTCCACTCTAACAGAATCCACAAGCTTAGCAGCTATCTCAGCACCTAGGAAGCACCGATACGTTATTTGAGTCTTCGAATCCGAGTCAGATTCGTCTGCGACTCAGATTCGCAATGACATGCTCCTAATTCATACCGATTCGATGGGAGTCATTTGTGACTCATTGATCAGCTTCGACTAGGTTCCGACATGTTGATGCTACGTACGCGATTCGTTTTAATGGCAAAAAAGTCATTATTGACTCCTTTTTTCTACAATCGTTCACTACCCACGATAATGAGAAGAAAATCCCCAATGTCAAATGACAAAATCCCTAAAGAAGGAAATCAAAAATTTGTCATGAGAGATTAACTGGTTTATCAAAATCGTTTCTACCTCAATAAAAGATTGAATTTTGTTACCAGATTCTTTTTTTGCTCCAGCTATCAAAGGAAGAAAACTAATCTCAGAACAAGAAGATGAGACTTTTCATTTTAGCCTCCAGGTCAGTTTCTCACTTTCTTGAAGTTTGGAGGGCTTCTCTTTCAATATACAGTAGTTTAAGCTTGAGCCTTGAGGTCTTCTATTTGAAACCGAAAGTATGCATGTGTATTTGTAAGCTTCTATGTTGGATTTGGAATAAATTAAAGGTATTTTTTTTCTTGTTTTACACTAGTCCTCCACCTGTTCGATGAAATGATTGTGAGAGAAATTGGAAATAAATTGAATTAGGCCCATCCTATGTATGTTGTACTAGTCCATCTGTTTATTTCTTAACGTTTATTGGTTAAGCTAAAGCAGCTTTTTTTTTTTTGGTTACTTTAATCGTTGTCACTTGTCAGTTGAACATAAAATTGAAAAGTAAGGCAATTGCATAATACTTTTAATTTGGACCTACTTTGATGATTTATGCTATCATTTCAGTTTAAATTACAAATAATAAATTATAAGAAAATTGGAAATCAACAAGTACTTGACACTTGCTCATGATCTGTACAACCTTTTTAATTTTTGAGAAAGTCTTGTATTGCCTTGTTGATGAAATGAATTATGTCGATTGGAAAAAAAAATAATAATAATGCACCAGTACTTGTTCTTAAATTTTCAATTGTTTGTATTGCATTTGTAATTTAGTTTCTTTAATTTTCAGTTTTTTGTATTGCACAAACGGTGGCTAGATCTTCAAACTCTTGTAGTGGCTCTAGCAGTTCTAGTGTGAGTTTATTTGCTACAGGCTCCAATTTTGATGTTACCAAACCTTTGTGGGCATACGTTAGTGACCAATTGCTAGGCAACAGAATGCACCAGGAGGAAATATAGTTAGTGCAAGATTTTGATGCTATATTATGATGTATTTTGAATTTTGGTTTATGTATTTGGTTGATACAAGACTTTGACGATAGATTATGATGTATTTTGAACTATTTTTGTTAATGCATTGAAATATTTAGACAAATAATTATGATTGTTTTATCTATGCAATATGAATTTTTATGTATTTTTATACATATTGAAATCGTATCGGATTTCCGATTCTTTAGAAAATGTCGAATCATCGTATCGGACTCGTATCGTGTCCGATTCTTGAATTCGTATCACTACTTCCCAACTCAGCACTCTCTTGGACATGCTTTTCATCATGTGGATTTCTTCACAGTTTGTTAGTGAACTGGATTCTCCTCTGCCGTCCTTCCAAGGGAAATCCCATTTTAAGTAATGCATCCCTTTCTTCCTCTGACAAACACTTCAACCTGTTTGCAAGAAAACTCCCTTCCCCACTTCAATGCTCTAATGTTGCATCCCAAAAAATGTTCACGGTCAAAATCACTAAATAAAAAAAATGCAATTTCCATCTTGTATGTAGAAAAGAGCATCAACCTGAATGACAATGAGATAGTGGGTTCATTTCAGGCTTGCATTTCCAAGCTAGCTTTGCTAAGTACTGTTTGTAACAAATTCAAATGCCTGAGTTCTACTTCCATGTATGTCTAGTTAGCAGGGTCACCTTTGAATAATAGGTAAAACTGTGTCCTGTGACTAATGGAGACATGACAAACATCCCATAATTCAACTATCTGCTTCCTTTGCTCCCTGAAAGTTGAATGCCAAGATGCTGGAGATTCTTTCTGGATTGGAAGAATGCCCTCGTCATTTTCCAAATCGTATCCCATTGCTTCATTTGCTTCCAGCTCAAGCACCTAAAGGCACATTGAGATTCCAAATCAAGCTACTTCCATATAAAACTTACTTTAACTCTCATCTCAAAAAGTGATACAGATACAATTATCTTCATCTGAAACTAATTTGAAAAAGAAATTAACTTTAAAAGAAAAATACCAAACACAAAATGAGATATTTCTGGCATTTATTATGTTCATGTATACTGTCTCGTATTAGAAAAGTAAGAAAAATGATAGTACCTAATAAGTAAGAAGGACCCAAAACCCATTAAATTAAACTTTTGGATTCAAGTTGGGCTTTTACTAGTTATTGGGCTATTTTAATTAGACTCCACATGTTGTAATCTACCCAGCAACTGTTATTCTCCAACAAGTAGTATCAGAGCTGTGGATTGCAGGACTACTCGATGAAACAAATTGTTCATCTTTTAATTGGAGTGAACTAAGGCATATTAGTGGAGACTCATGGACAAGTAGGCTTATGATATCAGTGGTCTAGTTGGATTGGGGCTTGGAGTGAACTAAGCTATTAGATACTACTCATACTCCTCTTCTAGTTGGAGTGAATCAATGCTTAGTGGGGACTCAGTGAAACAAGAGTTTCTTTTTCTAGTTGGAGTGATTCGAGGCCTATTAGTGGAAAATTGCAGACAAGTAGGTTTGTGATACTAGTGGTCCATCTTCTAGTTGGACCAGGGCTTAAATTGAACTAGGCTATTGGACTATTTGCACTCATCTTCTAGTTGGAGTAAACTGAGGCTTAGTGAGGCCTCATGAACAAGTAATTTTGTGGTACCAATGGTCTCTTTTCTAGTTGGACCAAGGCTTAGAGTGAACAAGGGTTTAGGAAAACTCGTGAACAAGTAGGTTTGTGATACCAATGATTCCTCTGCTAGTTGAACCGGGATTTAGTTGGGAAAGCAAGTGGTTCCTCTTCTAGTTGGAGGAAACTGAGGCTTAGTGGGGACTTATGGATAAGCAGATTTGTGATATTAGTGGTCCCTTTTCTAGTTGGGTTGGGGCTTGGAGTGAATCAGGATGTTGGACTACTCATACTCCTCTTTTAGTTGGAGTGAACAAATGTTTAGTGAGGACTCATAGACAAGTAGGTTTGTGATACCAGTTGTTATTCTTTTAGTTGGATGGGGCTTAATGGGGACTCATCTTCTAGTTAAAGTGAACTGGGGTTTATTTGAGACTTAAGGACAAGTAGGTTTAGTTAGATCAAGACTTGGTGGGGACTCATCTTTTAGTTAGAGTGAACTAAGGTTTAATGGGGACTCTTAGACAAATAGGTCTAGTTGGACAGGAGGACTCATGGACAAATGTGAAGCAAGTGGTTCTTCTTCTAGTTGGAGTGAACCAGAGATTAGTGGGGACTCGTTTTCTAATTGGAGTTAATCTGGGCTTAGTGAAGATTCATGGACAAGTATGTTTATGACACTAGTGGTTCCTATTCTAGTTGAATAGGGATTTAGTGAGGACTCGTCTAGTTGGATTGGGGTTTGGTGAGAACTCATGGATAAGTAAGCTTTTCATACAGTTTATTATGGGCATGCATGGATACTATTTCACATTGAAAAAATAAGAAGACTTAGAAAATTAAATAATTGAGAAAAACTTAAAATCCACTAATTTAAACTTTTGGATTTAAGTTGAGTTCCTACTACTTATTAGGCCATTATAGTTAGACTCCCTATGTTGTAATCTCCCCTATTGGAGCTTGGCAACATGCTTTTTAAGTTCTGTTGTATAAGCTTTTATGCTTCTAACATTTTCTTGTACTGCATTTTGAAACATCTTCTACATCTTCCTCATGTAACAGAACTAGAAAATCAATATAGAGTTCTTTTGATGAGACAGCACCACCTTTTGAAACATGATGAGACATTTCCACTTGTTCACTCTTTGAAGAAGTCTTTTTCTCTATTAATGATTGAGTTTCAGTGGATACAACATCATCAAACTATGGTGTGCGATTTTCAATATCATTGTCCACTACATATTGAGTTGTTGAGAGTGGAGAGCATGGTGATCTTAAGAAGTTCTACCAGTTTATAATGTTGCTTGAAGCAAGTTGAAGCAACTTTTTCTTTTTCATTTGATTCTTGGACTTCAAAAATGTATCCTTGTTGGCTTTTTGATCAGTATTGGCTAGAAGAGACATGACTAATTTGTCAATGGATTTTTGAACATTTTCTAGCTACACTTCAAGATTTGCAATTGTGCTTCCTTGGAAGTGACGTCTTGGTATCTGTTCCTTTAGGTTTGCTCTAACACTCTTATTAACAACAACACCACTGACTTCAACTTCCTTGGGAGTTGGTCGAACAAAACACATCTCCTTTATTTTGGCTTGCAGCTTAGCAATTGTCTCTATAGTATCTGGGTTGCCTAACCTATGGTAAGCTACCTTTTTTTGTAATATTTCTAATGCTTGATTTGCTTTTTCTCCAATATGCTCCTAGAGGTGTTCAAGCTTCTTAATTTCATGCACAAGAGTGAAATGAGCAGATGATGATTGCCTCATTGTCTATCTAGCCATAGTATTTCTGGTTTTATCCCAATGCTCATGCTCCTTTCCGTCAAGGTTTGGTGATAGTATTGCAGAAAATGAGAGGCATTTCTTCGCTATTTGGCTTGTTGACTTAGATGTCTTCAACCTCTAAAGAAAGTTACATCAAATAAACAAGTGAAAATAAGTTTTAACTCATTTAAAAATGATTGAAGAAACTATAGATCATGCATAGTCATTTTCAACCACCTAAAGAAAGAAAAAAATAGAGGAAACTATTTCCAGGTGAACTTAGGGGGCGGTTGGTTCGTTTAAAAGAATGGAAAAGGTAATGAAAATGATAGTAGTGGTGAATGATAATAGGTTCTTTTATTATTATTGTGCTGTTGGTTTGTTCTGGGGAATGATTATAATTACCAATTATGGTAGTTGGTTTTTGCTAGGAAATGACTATAGCTAC
Source organism: Gynochthodes officinalis (assembly GCA_020080225.1). Lineage (NCBI taxonomy): Eukaryota > Viridiplantae > Streptophyta > Magnoliopsida > Gentianales > Rubiaceae > Gynochthodes > Gynochthodes officinalis. Next base: position 515,731 of record JAIQDA010000012.1, read on the forward strand.
CAATGATGGTGGTTGTTTTTTTTAAATTTTTGGAATTAGAAATTTAGTTCATAATTGCTAATTATGATATTTAATAAAGACAATAATAAGTTAATTATAAATTAATTGTAATAATTAGTAGTAATTAATTAGTTAGTATTACTTAATTATTCATTATAATATTAAATTCATTAATTATTAATAAAAATGTTATTGACTAAATTAATCTTAAGTAATTAATTAATATTATCAATTAATTATTTATAAATTAATTAATATTAATTATACATTCATTATAATAATTAATATTAATGAAGTAGTTTAATTAATTATTAATTACAATATTAAGTAAATTAATGATTAATTTAATTAATCTTAATTTATTTATTTATTATAAATTAATAATAATAATTTAATTATAAATTAAGTTATATTAATATTATAATAATTAATATTAATTAATTAGTTAGTATTAATTAATTATTCATTATAATATTAATTTAATTAATTATTATAAGTAAAGAAGAAAGTGTTTTTGGGGTTATAGGTTTCATACCCCCCAATATTAAGGGAAGGCGGGGGGGGGGGGGGGGGGGGTTGGTTGTATGAGGATACCCCTAACATGGGGAATCATTTTATTGTTCATCCAAACCATTTCCCCTAACCAACCACCTCCAATGGATTTCATTCCCATTTCTCCTCCCTCATTCCCCTAAAACAGGTGCCCCCTTATTAAACATAAATTCTGATTTAAAGAGAATGATACATTAACAATCTATCATGAAAATTCTCACAAACACACACCCCAATATACAAATCTACACTGAGAGAGATACCTGATCATCCTGTAATTTTCGGCGCAAGTTATCCACTTCTATTTGTGCAAGATACCTTTGACACCTCAATGTTAGTGGATTAAACTAAACTTATTTAGGAAATTATAATATCATTAGGACTTAGTAATTATTAGTTGTATTAGAGTTGACTTAATTTAGAAAAATAGATTTTTCATATGATTTGATTATCAAATCCTAGTTGTTTTGACTTTTGAGTAACAAGAGCTTTTATATAAATGATCCAACACTATTCGTTTTGGTGGGACATTGATGGGTTTGTCGAACCTCTCAAGATTAATCACTGGCACTCTAATGACTACAAATTAATTTTGCAATGATAGTGGACTAATTCGAATCCCAAGAAAATTAGTAATTAATTTTTTAGTTTAAAACAAGGAAATGTAAATCGGGGGATTTTTAAATATTTAACTAACTAGCTAAAGTCTAACAAATAATTAAAATAAATAACTAATGAAAAAAAATAGAGAAAAAAACATATATTACCAAACGTATTATCTAGGGGATAAGATTTTATTCAATTGCATCACTTGTCATAATTTAGAAATATTCATTTTGTAAATTCAAATATTTAACTTGAAAATTTATTAGAATAGCATAATAAATATTCTATTTTTTTAAAATAATTGACCAAACCTAGCATCCAAATCAAAACTTATCATTAATTGATTGAGCACAAAAGCATTCCATATCAAATTAATGATATCATCAAAATCGGTGAAAATAGTTAAATCAATATTAACTAACCAAGATAGTTGCAATTAAATAATTTTGTCCCATTAATTCTCGTAACTTAACCTTGCATATTTTGATTTGTAAATATAAATAACTTAGTTGCTACTTATACCACTCATTCATGACAATTACGAATCACTGAATTTGTGGTTACCAATAGAATAAAAGATGATGAATTAAATTGTTAGATTAACCAACATCAATCATTCATAGAAAATAAAATCAAGTATCAATAAGTATTTGAATTAAAAGAAAAAAATATAAATTAAGCACAAAAATTCATAGTAATAGCAATTGAAATCAATAATCTCTTGAATTAGAAAAAATTTGTTTAACCACTCATGGTGTAAAACATGACTGCTTGAATTTCTTAAAAAATGTTAACCCTAGAGAAGATGTGTGGAATGTGCAATTGATGGTGATGGTGAGGTGTGTGTTTATTGAAGCATTCTACTAAGTCTAAATACGTAAAGACAATTTCTAAAATATAGGAGTAAACCCTAAAAATATGGTAAAAATACCAATCCTAATAGCATTTCTAAAAATTAAATTCTAATATAAAAAGAAAAGATAAACAATATAGAAAATGTTCCTAATTAAAATAAAGGTTTAGTGTTCCTAATTTGCTATAGTTAAAACCTCTTTCCTTCTTGTAATTAAGCACCCACAAGCTTTCTTGTTTAGTTAAAATTCATTCAGTTCAACAATGATAAGGCTTGCCCACGCCTTACGCATAGGGATGGCAATTGAGAGAGAATGGGTAGGAATTGGGTGGGATTTAAATGGGTATAGAATTATTGGAAATGAAAATGTAATTATCATTAAACTTTGGATTTGGTGGGAATGGGATTTAAGGGAATTGGGATCCTATTAAAATTTCTCATTAGAAATTAAATGTTGGCCACCGGTGGCCACAAGCAGTCCGGTAGTGGTCTATCCACTAACGGCCGCTATGATTTTAAAATTAAAAAATAAATTTTATTTATTAATATTATATATCTAAATATATTAAAATTTTAAAAATAATTAAAATTATCATTACTCATTAATTATTTAATATTATCCAACAATTTCCTAGCATTACCTAATAATTACTTATTTAACTTTTTTTCCATTGGGACCCATGGGTATTCCATAACCCACCCACTAAAATTTCATCCCAATAGCATCCCTTCAATTTATTCGCAAGGGGTATTTTTAATAGGTATCGGAAGTCCAATAACTCCTATTCCATTAGGTAGCTAGTGGGACTATAGAAATATTGTCACCTCTACTTACACAAGGAAGTTTTCTAATTAGGGTTCTTTTCTATTCAATCTGCCTACACTTTATAGGAATAAATCTTTTGCCTTCAATCTTTACAGCACTTCAACCAATTTAACTCAAAACAATTGTTCCTTATCTACTTATTTTCAATCTCCATATTTTCACCTCTAAAACAGAATTATAAACAAACCAATTAAGTTCAACATAAAATGAACTCAAGATTAGGGAAAAATATGAATAATAAATATTAGTTCTATAGGTCCTATTAGACTCAGAAAATAAAAGAGAAACTCTAAGAGAAATAGAGTTGTGTAAAGTAGAAGTTTCTTTCTATTGTTTACAATTTTGGAAGTATAGAATTTTATTTTTTTTTACCATACTGTTAGCCTCCAAATATATTGTTTTTATTGTGTTCCGCTATATGACTCTTATACATAGGATTTTTATATTTTATACTTAGTTCTTCAATTTCCATCTCTATCTACGCATAGCAAGAATACTATATGAATAAAATTACTGATAACTAAAAAGAAAAAAAACCAACCAAATCATTATCAAGCTAGTTTCAAAGGAATAAAATTATAGATAACTAAATCAAGCCAGTTTTAGATATTATTTGAACCTGATGAATTTTTAAATCTTTCTTGTTAGATGGGTTAGGTGTGCGTAGCTCTGCTTCACGTTTGGCTACTTCCTGGTGCAAATGCTTAACTAGCTATATTTCTAAACCCACCTAAAATAATAGTTAGAGAGGCTTAAGACTGCAGTTCCAGAAACAAGAATAAAATGACATCCTGGAAAATGCAGCTCAAAACAAGTAATTTGCTTTAAGATACCAGGTTTGTGTCGAGTTTTCATGTCGTGTCACGAATTGCCGCCCCTATGTTAATTGTTAATATAATTCTTAGAGATGAAATTATCTTTTTACTATCTGTTTATTAATTCTAATATGATTAAAATTTCTATACTTTACTAACTCTAAATAAGTTTACTACAAATAGGGAACCTATTTCATTTTGATCATTGGAAACTTTAGGGACTCAATGTCTTTCAAAATTTTTAATTAAAGTTATTCACATTTTAAATACATTCTTATTTTATTACTGTGTGAGGAGTTATCCACTCTTGAAATGAATTTGTACTAAAACCTTGCTTTTTCTATATAGTTAATTATTTAGCTTTTAACTTGAATTTTCTTTTCTAATATGATGTGTATAGGACCCAACTTTTCCCATCTTAAACTTAAAGGTGAGATCTTTGTCTCACCTGAGAATCAAAGTTCAGATCTCAGCAACAAGATGAGACCTTGGAGCCAAGATCAAATCAAAGGATCAAAGGCTAGACCTCAGCATGACGAGACAAGACTTTGGAGCAAAGGTTCAAACTTCTGCGGTATGTAAAGGCCAAGGGCCTAAACTTCAACAAAATACTCTCTAGCTAAACCTTGAACTCTAAGTTTGAAAGTTGAAAATAGAAACACGCTGAAATCATCCCAAGTGCCTAGGACCTTGGAAGCCCAAGACACAAAGTGAGAATTTGGCAAAGTCGCGCTTATCCACAAGTATGTAACAACAAGCGATAATCATGAAAGGATATTGCGGCGTGCAATTAGCAGTTACAACCATAGCAAATGTGCCAATACGTGACAACAAATCCCATGAATAGCAAGATAAGGTACATAAAACCTGAAGACAACCAGGTATAGGGGCATTCTTTGACAACTGAAAATTACTATACTCTAACTAAGCTCTGACTTAGGTATCAGAGAATTTCTCCAGAGAATCACTACAGGGTCTGTTTTCAGGAACTCTCATTAATCCAGAGGATGAAGAATTTCGAATCAAAACCATCTTATCGAATCTTAGTTGGGTTGCGGATTTAGCCTTCATCAAGTGACGCCATCTGTAGGAAATAAATTTCTTGATTTCTGAAGAAATATTCTCAATCTTCTTTTTGATTCCAATCTTTACAAAGATGATGGATACCATATCTGGAAGATGGAGGGCAGCCGAAAGAAATAGTCAATGAAGGGCACGGCATAGTTATTTAGGCCCTGTAGATAATGATCCTTTGTGTTTGGGTGGAATCCCTGAACGATCAGAACATCCCCCCATTCATGAAAGTGAACATTCACAGGGCACGGCTACAAATCGAGATAATTCTCCGGCACGAAAACAACATGAAGTGGATAAGAGAGTTTTTATGGAGTTGCATCGTGTGCAATTTGAAGAGTTCCGTAGGGCTAGACATAATCCACGCCCATTTGAAGACGAACCAAGACATAGCAATCAGGAACACAGCCGACGGAAGAGGAATGATGATAGAAACGAATTCTCGGCCTTTCATGCTGACAATAATTACGCAAACGACCATTTTAGGGTTAATTCGAAGTATAACCCAAAGCGTCCCCAGTATAATGATTTCCTTTCAATCAACAACAGTGTGGCTGATGATATTTATGGTCTTTTGGGTTCTGAGGATGAAGGGGATGCCCCATCACTGTCTACGCTTGATATAATGAAGTAGCCAACGCTAGTAGGATTCAAATTGTCTAACGGAATTCCATCTTATGAGGGGGACTCTAACCCCCTAGATTTTTTATCGCGATTTAAATAAGCAATGAATTTAAAAAATGCTCCGATGGATGCTGAAAATTGTAAAACCCTAAAAGAGATAATTGTGTTACGATACTTGTCTGACATCAATAAGCCTATACTAATAAGTATAGCTTTGTAATAATTAAAAAAAGACTAAGATACCCTTATTAACAAATAAACCTAATACTTAATGTTTCAACACTCCCTCTGAAGTTGGTGCATAAACATCAAAGAGCACCAACTTGTTACACAAAGTAATCACCCTATTACCCTGTAGTGACTTAGTGAAAAGATCAGCAAGTTGGTCCTTGGTCCATTTGTATTGAAGTGTTATTTCTTTGTTCTAAATCTTTTCTCACACAAAACGGCAATCTACCTCAATATGCTTCGTGCGTTCATGAAAGAAAGGATTTGAAGCAATATACATAACAGACTGGTTATCACAACATAGAACTCAGAGAAATGAGGATGACATGCTGAGTTCAAATAACAACATCCTCAACCAAAGTAACTCGCTAGTAAGATGAGCAATGGAGCCGATATTCTGCCTCTGCATTTGACCGAGATACAATGTGTTGTTTCTTACTCTTCCAACTCACAAGATTGCCTCCCAAGAACACACAATAGCCAGAAGTCGATCTCCTATCAATAGGACACCCAGCTCAGTCAGCATCAGAATAGCTAATGACACTAAGATGTCCATGATTCTTGAACAAGAGACCTTTTACCTGGTGATCCCTTCAAGTACTTAACAACACACAATACTGCTTCCTAATGTGTAGTACGAGGAGCACTCATAAACTGACTAACCACACTAATAGCAAAAAAAATATTTGGTCGAGTGACAGTTAAATAGTTAAGCTTACCCACTAACCTCCGATACTTACTTGGATTATGAAAAAAGTCACCTTGTTCTGTATCAAGTTTCACGTTAGGATCCATTGGAGTATCGACAGGCTTTGCTCCAAGAAAACCAACCTCACTCAAAATATCCAAAACATATTTTCGTTGTGATAAGGAGACACCATCACGCGAGTAAGCTACCTCAATGCCCAAGAAATACCGCAGATTACCTATATCTTTTGTGCTGAACTCTGTCTGTAAAAACTGTTTCAACTCTTGTATGCCTACAAAGTCACTACCAGTGATGATAATATCGTCCACATATACAACCAGGAGCACACACCCTCTAGGAGAAGTGGAACTGAATACAGAATGATCTACGGTACAATGTTGCAAACCGAATCAGATAACTGCATTACTAAAACGACCAAACCAAGCACGAGGAGATTGTTTCAAACCATATAATGCCTTGTGTAGGGGACAAACATTAGTAGGCTCCCCCTGAGCAACAAACCTCGGAGGTTGCTCCATATATACCTCTTCCTTCAAATCGCCATGGAGAAAGGCATTCTTGGCATCTAGTTGATAGAGAGTCCAACCATATCGAGCAGCAAGAGAGATGAAAACACGAACTGAAAGTATTTTGGCGATAGGAGAGAAAGTATCATCATAATCAAGGCCATAGGCCTGGGTATAACCTTTGGCAACTAAACGAGCCTTCAGATGCTCAACAAACCATTTGGTTGAAACTTCACTATGAAAACCCAACGGCATCCGATAGCCTGTTTGTCATCAGGTAATGGTGTAAGCTGCCATGTCCTATTATCCTGGAGCGCCTGCATTTCATCTTCCATAGCAAGCTGCCAACCTGGATGGGCAAGAGTTTACCTGTGATGCCAGCACAGATACAGATAAAAAGCAACAAATGAGGAATATATAGGAGAAAGGCAATTGTAGGATAAAAATTGAGAAAGAGGGTGATGAGTATGTGTATGACTAGACAAACCAGTATAGGGAGCAAAGCGGGAATTGGGTTGACCGACACAAGAACGCGTACCTTTGCGCAATGCAATGGGAAGAACTATGGTAGAATCAAACTCAGAAGAAACTGGTGAATCAGAGGTCAGGAGATCAATTGGTCGAGAAGCATACATGTCCAATGTGGGCGGCGACTGTACTACCTCGTGAGAAACAGGACATCGTCGTTGATAAGTCCAGTCAAAAAATTGAAAATTGGGAGAGGATTTGGGTACTCCCATCAAAGGGATAAGTGAGAGTGAAGCCGTAAGCAAGGACAAAATATCTTTAGAGGGAGTCACCTGTTGGTCAGTAAAAGAGTAAAATAGTTGGTCCTCAAAAAATGTTACATCTGCTAAGACATATAACCGCTGACTAATTGGATTATAGCACTTGTATCCTTTTTGAGTTCGAGAGTACCCAAGAAATACACACTTTTCAGATCGTGGATCAAGTTTAGCATGACTAAGACCAAAATGATGCACAAAACAAGCACACCCAAACACACGGAGTGGTAAAGAAAAAAGTGGACTAGTAGGATGAAGAGTAGAAAAAGGTATGCCCCCACGAAGTACAGAGGATGGAAGATGATTTATGAGATAACATGCTGTAAGAATAGCATGCCCCAAGAACATTTTGGGGTGGTTCATATGAAAAAGTAAACAATGAGCAACATCTAAGAGATGACGATTTTTTCATTCTGCCACCCCATTCTGTTGGGGGTATAAGGACAAGTTGTCTGATGTAAAATTCCATGAGATGTAAGAAATGATTGAAAACCAGAGGAATTAGCCATATTTTCTTTGACATTATCAAAACGCAAGCATTTAATTGAGGCATGATACTGATTGAAAATTTCAAAATAAAACATATAAAAATAGGAAAAAAAATTCAGTGCGATCTTTTATTAAATATAACCACGTTTCATGGGAATATTCATCCACAAATGTAACAAAATACTTAATACCAGACATATTTCTAACACAACATAGCCCCCAAACATCAGAATGTATCAAATCAAAAGGATTTGAAACACGACTCTGGACACGAGAAGGAAAAGATACCTAATGATGTTTGCCAAATTGACAGGCATCACATTGGATACGACTTATTGACTTGGAAATAAGAGAGAAATGGCGAAGAACATCAGGTGGTGCATGACCCATACGACAATGTAGTTGAAAGAAGTTAGATGTAGTGCTTTTTTGAACAACAGCAGCAATAAGATCTTTGTTCAGGTAGTACAGCCCATTTGACTCATGCCCTTCACCAATCATCCGTCCGGTCCTCAGATCCTGAAAGATACAATGAGTAGAAGTAAAGTTGATAGAGCAGTTCAAATCTCTGGTAAGGGAACTAACAAAAAGCAAGTTACATGGGAAGGCTGGTAAATGGTAAACAGAAGAAAGAGAAAGAGATAGGCCCAAAGTTACATTCCCGTTAGCAGTGATATGAAACTGTGAACCATTAGCAAGTGTAATAAAATTAGAAGACATAGTGGTAATATCAGACAATAAGTTAGAATTACCGGTCATATGGTTTGTGGCACCTGAATCTACAACCCAGAAAGTGGGTGTAGTAGAGAGTAAACAAGATAGATTACCTAAGGAAGTCAATGCCAAAGTAGCAGTAGGGGCAAAGGAGTCCACCACCTGGTTGGGACGAACCAAGGACTCATACTCTGCACGAGACAACATAATAGTGTTAGGCAACTCCCATGAGTGACTAGATTCTTTTTGCATTGGAGACTCAACAACATCAGCATAAGCTGCCTGTGGTCGAAGCTCGGGATGGAGGTTATAACAATAAGCCCCAGTATGACCAGTTCGTTGACAGTGGTGGCAATATCGAGAACTTCTAGCATTTTTAGCTCCATCACGGCCACGGCCAGGGGATACACCCGTTCGGCCACAACCACGGTGACCACGGCCTTGACCTCCACGATTACTATATGACTGAGAAACCATAGCACTTGCAATAGCTGCAGATGATAAATTAGGCGTGTACCGAATGACCCGAGAAAATACCTCATCAAGAGATGGAAGAGTACTCTAAGAAGTAATCTGCTGTCAAAACAAAGAATGAATAGGACTGATAACTCTATTTTATATAGGGTTTTCTTATTCATTTTGGTTAGAAATTGGCTTGTGTTTTAATTTGTTTTTACATGTTTTGGCCAAATTATCCTTTGATTTTATGATTTCTAAGTTTTCTAATATTTCTAGAACTTTTTGAGCTTAATCTTGAATTTTTCTTCTAATTTGAGAACAAAGGACTAACCAATTATTTTGTTACTTTATAGCAAAGAAAGCTTATCAAAGCTTTACCAATTTACTTCAACAAAAAGACAAAGAAGACTCTTGTGATTGCAACTAAAAAAACCAAGAGCCGAGCTGGGAAAAAAAGAAAAGAAAGCTGAATACAATTTAGGAAACATGAAAGCTTAACCGCACATAGAGAGAAAGAAGAAGTGAGCTGAGCTGCAAACAAATTTGGAAACAACCAAAAGAAGAAACCAAACTACAAAAGGAAAAGACTTCTTCAGCTGGAAAAAACTACAAGCTGGGTTACAAACTAGAAACAACAACCGTGCAGAAACAAGGAAACAACCGAAAAGCACACAAAGAGAAAGGAGAAGAAAACAGAAACTTTGGGCAGCAACAAATCAGGAAACAAGCAACAAGAAGAAGAGCCGAGCTGACCAAAAAGATTACAAGCTAAGCTGCAAATTAGGAAATAGAAGACACTTGCAAGACAAAGGAATCGGGCACAAGAAGGACATTGAAGCTAAAAACAAGAAGGAAAAGAAAAGAGGGTGTTACAATTTGGAAATAGAAGAGCCAACTTCTTCTATAAAAGCAGGCAGCATCCATAGAGTCCTTCACGTCTTTCTTCTTCTTCTATTTTTGTTTTCTTTAGATGTAGTTTAGATTTCCTTGTAGCATAATTTTTTAGGAGCAGCACTTCAGTTTTTTTTTAGTGTTTTCTTCAGTTTTAGTTTAGATTTAGTAGAATTTTCTTCTCTTTTTCTTTCTGTTTTCTTTCATTCGTTAGGAAGCACGGTCCTTGTTTTATGTTTTTAAGAAATTTCAGAAGCTTGTTTCGGTTTTTCTTCTACAAATTCCAATCGATGTTTTCAATGTTCTTTAGCGATTGCGAGAAGCCGCCCTTGATTTTCTTCAAAGTATTTTAGCAGCCATTCTTGATCCTGTAACCTCACGTATACTTCTTTAGTTTCGCTTTAGTGCTTCATCTTGTTCTCGACGTATCTGCACTGTACCGCTCGCCACGCTTTTCTTCATCAACACCAGAGTCCAACTGTCTTTTGTTTCCTGGTCTGCACACTTCTGTTTCTTTCTTTGTTTATTCTGTTTTTGTTTGTCTTAGGAAGAATAGAGACTACAGAGCTGCTTGACTCACAAAAGCAAAGAAATAATTGTTTGTTTTGTTCTCTTTGAAAGCTACGGTGTTGAACAAAAAGCTTGTAATTTTATTTGTTTGACTTCAATTCTTTGTCTTTTCTTATCTTACTTTAGTTAGTTACTTTAGCAATTTTAGCTTTCTTTTCTTGTCTTTAATTATAGTAGTTTATTTCTCTTATTTTGTTATGAACTTCTAGTTGTGGTTTATTTTAAAGTATTAACTATTTTATAGTTTTTGTTTATTTATTGAATAATAGTTACTTTAATTTTCAGATTTTTTTTTAATTTTAATTATGTCTATTTTTATTTTTGTTGTTAGTTTAAATTTCATTATGTTCTAAATTCTTTTGTTAGAGATTAGATGGATCTTAATCATGAATAATTGATTCTTAAGACTTGTTCATGCAACCTATATTTCAATTATGAGTTTAATATCATGTTCTTAATGCTTTTAGGTGATTGATCACCACTTAATTGATTTTTGATGCTTGTTTGATTCCGTGTGGAGATAACATGCATGTGCTCATGTGATATTAAACCATGAATTCAATTTAGACCGTAATAATCTAGGTTGTTCATGTGGTTTCGGTAGTAGAACTAAGTCGTGGCTACTTAGATTGAATCCGGGAATTTCCATAGTTCTTAATGCATTTAGAAATCTAAATTCACCTAGACCAAGTGTGAGTTGATTTTAATCTAAATAGGGTTATTAGACCGATGTCGGCTATTAATTTACATTAGGGAAATTTCAGCATCATAATTTGGAATTTAATTTAATTGCATGACAAGTCAAGAGAGTTAATTAGGATTGATTAAGTGAAATCAAAATCTCTAACATCTTTATTAATTTGGTAAATTTTTAGTATTTGTTTATTGTTATAAAATTTCATTCTTTGTTAAGTTTAGTTAAATTGCATGAAAGCTTTTTAATTGGCTAGCTTGTTGTTGAATTAGTCATTTTGGTACGTAATTGGTTAAATTGAAAACAATCCTCGTGGGAACGATACTCTACTTATCACTTTATTACTTGTTGATATTGTACGCTTGCAATTCACCGAACAAGGACCAAACCCCCGAAGAAATAACATAGCTCTCATATCCTCCTGACACTTGGCCAACTCTCTAATGTCATCAGTAGCAGGTAAATACGTATCCAATTTCTCGCAAAGAGTGGTGAACTTGAAATAATAATCTGATATAGACATATCCCCTACACGTAGATCAAAGAGCTCTTCTCAAGTATCACAAACACGAGTCATGTTATTTCGACCCGAGAACATAAGTGCACACTTATCCTAAATGGCTTTAGCTTATTTACATTGCATAAACTGAGGACTAATTTTGGAATCCATAGTATTCCATAACAAAGTCCGAATGGCAGCATTGGTAGAACACCAATCATCTATCTTCGTTGTATCTGAGGGTGGAAGTGAAGTTAAATAACTTCACTATTTGGTGGCCAAAAGATATGTTTCAACTGCCATAGACCAAGAAGGATAGTTGGTCCTATCTAACTTAACAGAGCTCAACTTTAGATTAGTAATACTACTATCTAAATTCACAACAGAATTCTGAGTAGAATGTTCACCCATAATTTTATAATGATCGGGTTGCCCGTACACAACTAAAACAGGAATAGTTACGTGCACATTCACGGCTTTGAAAAAAGTCTCGGCCAAGAAACAAACAATGAAATTTGGGTCAATTGGTCAACCAAATAAAAATTGGCAGCCAAATCTGGAACAAACCAAAACAACGTGGGCCATCCAAAGCACACAACCAAACAAAAAAAACACATGGGCCGTCCTTCAAAGCAAATAACCAAGTTTGGAACAAACGTCCAAATTGGTCAACCAAATCAATGAAATTAGAGGACAACAATTCTGCAATATCAACTTTGCAACTCGTCCAACAAACATCCAAACCAATAAGACAAAATCAATTAGTTGTGGCGCAAGAAACAACACCAAGTCACGGGTTAACCACGTCCAAACCAAGAAGAGAAAACCCGTGCCAAAGCAATTCACACAATCAATGAAGTTCGGCCGTGTCAATTTTGCACAAACTTCCAAAAGGACAAAATCAACAACACAAGCGGCCAAACTCTACATAAAGAATTGGGCGAGGCTTTGCATAGCCAAGTCGTCAACAACAAACAAATAAACAACCAAAACTCCAAATATCATGTTTAGAACCATTTCTTTCATTAAAAATTTAATTATACAGGTTAAAGGGCAACACTAAGAAATAGAACACACAAGAAGCTACCTATGCCATGAACAACAACACAGGACAATCACAAATCATGGCTCACTGCCTGAGAAACATCAGGCGACCCCAGCACAGGTCTTGCCAACACTGGCTGTCGCCCCTACAAGTCAGATCTGACGATTCCAAAGGTTTGTTGACAGATAAGTGTGTGATTGACGATGATTGATGGTGATGGTGACTGATTGATTTGTTTTCTAGGGTTTAGAGTTGGTGGCAGAGAATAGCTCTGATACCATGAAAATTGTAAAACCCTAAAATAGATAATTGTATTACGATACTTGTCGGACATCAATAAACATATACTAATAAGTATAGCTTTGTAATAATTAAAAAAAGACTAAAATACCCTTATTAACAAATAAACCTAATACTTAATGTTTCAACAGATGCAATGTGTAAAGTGTTCCCATCTATCTGAGTGGAAAGGCGCGAGTGTGAATCGATGACCTACCATGTAATAGCATCTCATCATTCAAACGGTTAGCGTAACTTTTCCATACTCGCTTTTTTCAGAGGAAGAAGTTGCACAAAACAGCTGCAGACCGGATAAATCACAAGTAAGGGAATGACGAATCCCTCAAGTCGTATATGGAAAGATTCAACGATGAGAGCCTGCAAGTGGCTGATCGAAGGTAGAAAATTTATATATAGTTTATAATTAAATGATTTTATTTCAATTTTTATTTCATATAACATTTTATATGATTTTTTTAATATTTTAATTGTTGTCGCAGTCAAAAGGTATTTATGTCCAATTCATTTATTTATTATTAAAAGCTAATAAAAGTATCATTAAACTAATTAAATTATTTACATAAGTATATATTTTAATTTTACTTAAAATTTTTTATTAAATTTAATTATATTTTATTTACATAATAAGGTAGAATCGTAATTAGGATCGAGATCGTTTTAGTAAATTTGAATTGTAAAAAATTCATGTATAGTTTATAATTAAATAATTTTATTTCAATTTTTATTTCTTATAACATTTTATATGATTTTTTCAATATTTTAGTTGTGGTCGCTATCAAATGGTATTTATGTCTAACTCATTTATTTATTGTTAAAAGCTAATAAAAGTATCATTAAACTAATTAAATTATTTACAGAAGTATATATTTTAATTTTACTTAGATATAGAAAAAAAATTGAGTAAATTTAATTATATTTTATTTACATAATAATGTAGAATCGTAATTAGGATCGGGATCGTTTTAGTAAATTTGGATTGTAAAATTGTAGGATCGATAAGATCGAATCGGGATTCTGACAACTATGGAAAAAACAAACCAGTTGATAATCGCGGCCTTCATAAATGGTTTGAATCTTGGAGCATTCTACACAAAGTTGGCACGGGATACCTCAACTAATACTCAAGCGCTGTGGCAAATGGTGAAAAGTTACACAAAAGGAGAACAAACCAATAAGAAGAAAAGAGAAAATGAGAAACACGAGAAAAAGTATTAAGAATATGCCAAAGGGAAGAACCCTCAAAAGAGCGCTTTCGACAAACTGAACTACAATCGGGGTCGCCTGGAGCTTCGAATTCAAGATAAAAGTCTAACATCGCTAACCAAGAGTCACATTGAGATCCTATCCATACATAAGGATCTCTTTAGACCTCCAGTCCCGTTAATTGCGGCATCTCATAAAAGATTTCGACACCTTTGGTGTGCTTTCTATAATGACCATGAACATGATACTAAGAACTATAAAGATCTCAAGAAAGAGATAGAAGACTGCATCCATAATGGGATGCTCGGTCAGTACATCTAGAGGTGGCACTCAGGAGCCTAACCTTAGTCCTGAGACCAAAGAGATGGCTACCACTCCGAAGGGTGAGGTGGAAAACAAGGCAGCCGAGATCCACTTTCACATCTTACTATCAGTAAAGATGGGACTCTTCTATGAATCAATCATATCAGTAATACCAGAACAAGTCCCCACAACAACCAACATCCCAATCTCCACCATATGACAACCGTAATGTCATTGGCGTTATCGAGACCATATTTTGTTACCTGGAAGGTCAATCGCAGTCTGCAATTAAAGCCAATGCAAGAAGGATTTCTCCTCAAGAGCTGATCAACAAACGGTTTAAACCTTCTGAAATCATCTCTTTTTTAGAAGAAGATGCAGTTCTCACCATCAGCCCGCACAACGATACTTTGTTCATCAAAGCCATAATCGTAAACAAAGAAGAACATCAAGTCTATGTTGTTAACGGGAAGACAGTTGATGTTTTATATATTGATTGTTTTCGCAAGTTGGGGATTGACTTTGCAGCATTAAAGTCGTTTAGTATGCCCTTAGTAAAATTTGCTCATGAAGTCGTTCATCCAGTGGGTATAATCACACTCGCAGTTACAATGGCGGAATACCCCCGGGACAAAACTATAATGACGAATTTCTACATCGTTGATGCCTCATCTCCCTTTAATGTAATCATTGAGAGATCATGGATGAACAAGGCTAAGGCCATTTAGTCACCTTACCATTTGGTCATGAAATTCTCTATGGAGCACGAGTTGGCATTAGTGCGAGAATATCAATATACGGCAAAGGAATGCTTGTGTATCGCCATCAAAGGTAAAAATACTTTGACGAAGTGCGTACATGCCATCTAAACCCCCAAAAATGTTACAATTTGACCCCAATGTGGCACCTCAGGATACCTTTGCGAATAAACAAAGGTAAAAATGCACTACTTCCTTCCGAAAATCCTGAGGTTACATTGGGATACCTTTGCAAATTCTAAGATCACACCTCAGAGACCCCGAAATACCAAGAGCTCAGAGGTTACATCTTCTAGCTCTCAAAAGGCTAGTATGCAAAAAGGTCACATAAAGATCACTGATGAAATGCAAGGAGTCGTAGTAGATGATGGCGCCACTCTAACAAGACAGTTAAGGTGAGAGCTATGTTACTAACCTCGGTTAAAGATCATGTCATTCATCTCCTCTACCAATACAAAGAAGTTTTTGCATTGGGCCCAGAGGATATGCCTGGAAACTCACCATCTCTAATGACACACATGCACAACATTGACCCTTGGGTTAAACTTGTTCAACAAAAGAAAAGATCACTGGCTCCAGACAAAAACTTCATGGTCAATGATGAAGTGACAAAACTACCACAGTCAGATATCATTAAGAAGGTATTCTATCCTACTTTGTTATTTAATTCCGTACTGGTCAAAAAACCCGATGACAGTTGACGTATGTGCATTGATTACACTTACCTCAACAAATACTGCCCAAAAGATTATTACCCCTTGCCAGTGATCGACCAAAAGATCGAAGTCATATCATGATATGAGGTCTTTATGTTGATGGCTGAAGAATATGCCAAGAAAATTGCCTTTGTCATAGAGATAAGAGTTTTCTGCTATATAAAGATGCCCTTCAAGTTAAAAAATACAGGAGCAACCTACTAGCGCCTAGTCAACCAAGTATTTTCTGACCAGGTTGGTAGGAATTTGGAAGTATATGTTGATAACATGGCAATAAAGTTGAAGAAAAGTGATAGTGCACCCAAAAATTTGGAAGAAATCATGTAAATGTCGGAATGCATCTGAACCCCAAAAAGTGTACTTTTGGGGTTCATGGTTTTCAAGAAAACAATTGAAGCCAACCCAAAAAAAGATAATGGTCATTGTTGATATCGAACCTTGTTGAACCTTAAAAGAAGTTAAAAAATTGACTAGTTCTCTAGCAGCCTTGAACAGATTCCTATCACAATCTGCAGATTAACATCTCCTGTTCTTCCAGACACTAAAGGAAACCAAAAACTTCAAGTGGAATGTAGATTGCCAGAAAGCTTTTGAGGAGTTAAAAATGGATTAGGTAAGTTTGCCAGCGTTTATCGTACCAACACCTGGGGAAGCCTTATATTTATATTTAGCAGCCTCAAACAATTCTATAAGTGTTGTACTCATCCAAGACGTGGACAGCATGCACAGGCTAGTATACTACATCAGCCGCGCTTTTCAAGACAGCGTGCAAAGACTAGTATACTACATCAGCCGTGCCCTTCAAGGACCCAAGACGCGCTACCTCCCAGTAGAAAAGATTGTCCTGACTCTAATTCATGCTGCCTGGAGATTGAAACCTTACTTCCAAGCACATTCCATATGTGTTCTCACTAACCAACCCATTAAGCAAATACTCACCAAATCGGAGGCTTCTAGGAGATTAGAAAAATAGTCCATAGAACAGGGGGAGCATGATATACACTATCAGCCTCAGACAATGATCAAGGCTCAAACTCTTGCGGACTTCATAGCGGAGATGCCTACTACAAAGACTCCGAATGTCAACCTCTCGTCGTCATTTAGATCTATAGAAACTAAAATGGAAGGATCAAAGGCCTGGACCTTGTACATAGACGGTGCTTCAAATGAAGATGGTAGCGAAGCAGGCCTGTTGCTTCAAAGTCCAGAAGGCACAGAAATTACGTATGCTTTGCATTTCGACTTCAAGGCAACTAACAATAAAGCTAAATATGAAGCCTTGATCATAAGACTAAAGTTAGCTCAAATGAAGAAAGCAAAAGAAGTGCATGCGTACAGTGACTCCCAAATAGTCATTAACAAGGTACAAGATTCTTATGAAACTAAAGAACCCCAAACGAAGAAATATCTTGATAAGGTATGCCATCTCGATCATTCTTTTGATAGTTTTAAAATTGTACAAATCCCTAAGTCTAAAAATAAAAGGGCCGATGCCCTAAGCAAGCTGGCATCCTTCGCCTTTTATCATCTAAACAAGAAAGTTTTGGTGGAGATACTTCCTTGTAGAAGCATTGAGAAAAAGGTCGCAATGACCATCAAAGAGGCGAGAGATAACTGGATGACTCCCATATGGAGGTATTTACAAAATAGAAAACTATCTGATGACAAAAACGAGGCACCGCTATGTCATACAAAACGACGCCCTTTACAAACAATCTTACCTCCAACCTTTGCTCAGGTTACATCGGGTTTCAACAGGCCAACTATATACTTCAAGAAGTGCACCTTAGATCTTGTGAGAGCCACATAGGACCACGCATGCTTACTACGAAAATCATTCGGTGGGATTACTATTGGCCTACCATGTTTAAAAACACTCATGACTTTGTATAGAAGTGTGTTAAGTGCCAGCTTCATGCTCCTTAATTAGGTGACCTCAGATGGAGTTGATCAATATTTACAGTTCATAGCCTTTTACACAATGGGGAATTGATATTTTTGGACCTTTTCCCGAAGTGCCAAGACGTGTGAAGTTTTTAATAGTCGCCATCGACTACTTCACTAAGTGTGTGAAGGCCGAACATTTGGCTACTATCTCTAGAAAAAAAGGTCCTAAAATTTGTGTGGAGTAAAATAGTTTGCAGATTTGGTATTCCTCATGTAATTATTTCAGAAAATGAGAAACAATTTGCAGATGATCCTTTCCGCTCCTGGTGCGAAGAACTTCAGATTAAACAAAACTTCACTTCCGTTGCGTATCCTCAAGCCAACGGCCAAGTTGAAGTCACAAATCACACTATACTGTAAGGACTTAAGACTCAACTAGATAAAGTAAAAGGGAATTGAGTAGAAAATCTCCTGAATGTCTTGTGGGCTTATTGCACCACACCTCGAACAGCAACAAAAGAAACCCTTACAGTTTGACATATGGTTCAGAGGCTATCATTCCAGCGGAGATTGGAGTTCCAAGCCCCAGAGTTGTGCCTTTAACACTGAGGCTAATGAAGAAGAGGTCCGGTTGAACCTAGACTTTTTGGAAGAATGTTGAGATTTGGCCTCGGTAAATGAAGCACAATACAAGTGAACCATGGAAAAGTATTATAATGAACGTGTGAAAATCGATGAATTTGCCCCAAGAGACTTGGTATTGCGCAAAAATGAAGCAAGTCGAACCCAAAAGTTTGGTAAGCTAAAAGCTAACTGGGAAGGCCCTTACAGGGTCATTAACACATCAAAGTCTGGAAATAATCGCCTAACCACAATGGAGGGAAACTTATTATCCTAAGTTTAGCATGTTAGTAATTTGAAATGTTTTTATGTTTAAAATTTTGTTTGATGAATAAAATGCCATTTATATATTTACTCTTTTTAAATCGGGTAGAGGGATAATGATTGCCCCGAACTCAGTTCAAGTTTGGTGAAACCGCCTTACTAAATTTTAAATCGAGGAAAGCACCTGTACTCTTGGTTCAGTTGAGTTTAGCTGTAAATTCCATAACATCCCAAGCAAGTTAAGGGAATGTAAACATCCATGTGGGTGTCAAAATAGAACGTCTTGCGGGGTGAGAAAAATTAACATTTTTCAAATCCTAGACATCCTAATGGGTGGGAATGTTGGATGCCTTAAAGTTCCCAAACATCCTAAGAGATGAAAACCTTTGGCCAATCAAAGTTCCCAAGGGGTTGGGACTCAATGAATGAAATCCAATTATTTCATTTACTCAATAAAAAAATATTACAGAAAGAAAGGGTTTATAATTTCCCTTTTCCTTTCCTCATTTCTTCCTCATATTTAACTTTATTCTAAATATACTTATTAAAACACTACCTCTTTTTCTTTGTACACAATAGTGTCTTGCTAACCTTGTTGAGCCAAGAGCTCCAACTCTTCCATCATCACATTGACAGGATCTCTATCAGCAGGTGCCACCTTCAAATCGGCCTCTTTCAGGCGAGCCTCCATCTTTTCAATCTTTGATCTCCAGGTTTTGCACTCGAACTACAATTTGAAGATCTATTGCTTATACGGTTTAAGCGTGCCTTGAAGACTCTGAATCTCTTGGCACTTCTTATCAAACTCCTCAGACATTGTACGGACAACCTCATCCCTACCCTTAAGCTCAAAGATAACAGTTTCGATATCAGCAGAGAGTTTGGCAATTCTCTCCTTACTCTTTTCATTCTCTAAAATAATTGATCTTTCCCTAAGGGTCAAATCCCTCATTGCCCGATGCAGTTGTGCCCTGTCTTCATTAAGACTGCGGTTCAGATATTCCAAATAGGCAACTTGACCCTTGAGAGTTTTGATCTCATTTCCTAACCTAAGTATAGTGTCTTGAAGCTCAATATGCACAGCTTTAAGTATCTTAACTTTCTCATGCAAGTTATTAAGGACATCTTTTGAAGATAATAAATGAACCTGATATAATAGGAACAGAAAGGTAAAAAACCTTAATCAAAACTTCATATATTACGAAAAAATCAATTATCCTTACAAAAAAAAAAGAAAATAAATAAATTAAAGGGGCCTAAGAGCTGGCCTCATCCTGATTGCCTCCACCCCGAGCTGAGGTCCTAGCCTTGGCTTGTCCCTCTAAGGCTTCACCCTTCTGGAACCTAAAGGTTAGGGTCTTTTTCCACTTCACAAGCATTAAGCTTTGCCAAAGTCATGGGAGAGCTCTGAGATGCTAATTGTTTTAGCACCGTGAAGAAGCCATCAAACCCCTTCACAATATCCATGTACACCTTGTCAACTCTTGCCATGGCTTTAGAATCATATCCAGGCAATTCTTCCAACTTCAGAGTTAAAAATTTTTCTTGAATTTAAACGGTTGCCTCATGCCTCCCTATCCCTTTAGCTGCCTTTGACAAATTCACTACAAACTCGCCAAAATCCTATGTGAAAAATATTTTTCACCAGCAACTTGACGAACTCTCCTTGGTCAATGCTTGTGAGCTTTTGCACCTTAGCTTTCTTCTATTTTAGCTATTGATAGAGGGAGAGAACCTCATCCTCCACCTTCCTCCACCTTCCTCCTGGCCTCAAAAATAATAGTCATGTTTCTCTCCAACTTTTTTCTCGCCTCAGGAGAGGCCGCTTCAACCTCCCTAAGCTGAGCAACCTCAACCTGGTAGTTGGAGGCCTCAGTAGCTTGATCATTGGCCCTAAGGACAAATTCTGCCCACGAAATTAATGCCTGCAATTCAAACAATCTATCAATTATAACACTATTAACACATATTTTCAAAATAATACAACTTTATCATAAACTTTTACCTTTGGCACAGAATAAATGAAATTGTTGTTAAGGTTGGCCATTGACATCTCAGCCAACATTGTTTGGTAGTTCTCCATTCCCTCAACCTTCACCACTGGTGAATCCTCCATGGTCATGGAAAAATGCAACACTGTATCGAAGGCCACATCCTTGGCCTCCACCTCACTCACCTTCTTCTAATTGGTGGGAACCTTTACTCTCTTTCTTTTGGCGGAGTTCCACCTCAACCACTTCTTCATCAGCCTTTCTCTTTAAAGGCTCTCCTATTTTCACTTTCTTAGTAATAGCGATATCCTCAGCGCCAAATTGTGCCTCATTCGCTAACTCAATCTTGATTGAATTGCTAAACTTCACCACTAGAAAACAAAATGCATTCATCAGCAAACAAAATAACAACAGAAATTTACTATAAGATGTCAAAACCCTACTCTTCAGCTCTTCTTTTCTAACAAACTGTACAATCAGAGATTAGGTTTCTATAATGGCCGGGCTTAATTTGTATTTAAAAAGCTCCTCTTCAGTGTAACTGCTAATCTTTTCTTTCCAGAACTCTATATAAGCAAAGCCACGAGGGTTTTGCCTTTTCTGATTCGGATATGCATCATTGGCATCTCCATAAAACCACTCCGTGCTCAGCCCACAAGTTTCAGACTTTACAAAGAAAAACCTTTATTTCCACTTATGATGGGTCGAAGGCTTCACAGCCTTACTCTCAAATCTCAGAAAAAGGGAAAAATATCCCGTGGAGTTTGCAACTTTTTTCATGCAATAAAACTATCTAAAAACATCAGTGAGACTTTCTATTTTTGCCTCTTGGCACAACACCTCAAACCCAATACTAGTTCTTGCCGAATTGGGTGCCAGTTAGGCTAGGGCTATCCTATAATAAAATGTCAATGACAAATTGAACTACAGGAAACCTTATACCCGCCTTCAAATGTTCTTCATACACTGCTGTATACCTTACAGGGGGGTTGCATGCCATACCCTCATCACTTGCAGCCCTAGCACCATATTCTTTTGGAATATGGAATTTTTTCTTGAGTTCCCTAACATTGGCTTCCCTGAAAACCAAAGCAAGGGTCTTAATAGTAGGAGTAAATTTGGCAAGGTACCCCACTACTGGCGATGTAACAAATTCCTCCATTTCCTCTGAGAAGGAACTAACTACCTTAGATGAAACAGTCCTACCCCCAGACACACTACTCTTTTTTTTAGAACTCGACACAATAAAAACCCTTTTCCTCTTACTTATTCTCTTCCTACTTGACTCAACAATATCAAAATCAGAGAAATTCCTTTAGTTGGATGAGCCAAACGAACTACCCTTCTTGCTGGCTAGGGAAACAATTTTTCTTCCCATCTAGAGGAACTAGAAGACACAGATTGAGAATAAGTCATACTTACTTTTTCTTAAAACTTCTTTGATGAAACAAGGGTAAAAAATCTCACTCGGCAAACGTTGTCTCACTTCACCGGACACTCATCAAAACAACACAACTCCTTGCCAAAAATATCAAAAGGATGCTAATTTTTTTAGTAGAAAAAGTCAAAGAAAGCAACAGATAGGAGATCGAAGGGCGAAAAGCAATGACCTTATATACGAAACCCTAGGACTTCTGTGTACAACTCAACCAAATCTTCTAGGACCCCACGACATTAAATGTTGCATCCTTAAAAGATGAGTGTTATCTAATTACACAACTTACGATAAGTCTTAATCAACGATAAATACGGCGACTCACATCATTGCACCTCTGTCTCTCCCTAAACACACAAAAAATATACAATTGACAAAAAATTGGCTTGCCATTGCCACGCCAAGGTTTTGGGGGCTTATGATGTGTATGGGACCCAACTTTTCCCATCCTAAACTTAAATGTGAGATCTTTGTATTGCCTGAGAATCAAAGTTCAAATCTCAGTGAGAAGACAAAACCTTGGAGCCAAGATCAAATCAAAGGATCAAATACTAGATCTCAATGTGACGAGACAAGACCTTGGAACGAAGGTTTGGACCTCTACTGCATGTAAAGGCCAAGGGCCTAAATTTCAACAAAATACTCTCTAGCTACACCTTGGACTCTGAGTCTGAAAGTTGAGAATAGAAATAAGCTAAAATCACACCAAGTGCCTGGGACTTTAGAGACCCAAGACACGAAGTGGGAACTTGACAAAGTTGTGCTTATCCACAAGCGCGTAACAAGAAGCAATAATCATAAAAGGATATTGCGGTGTGCAATTAATAGTTATAACCATAGCTCACGTGCCAATACGTGACAACAAATCCCATGAATAGCGAGATAAGATAAACACTAAAGACAACCAAGAATGGGGACATTCTCTGACAACTGAACATTACTATACTCTGACTAAACTCTAACTTAGGCATCAGAGAATTTATCCCAGAAAATCACTACGAAATTTGTTTTGCATGAGCTATCATTAATCCCGATGGCGAAGAATCTCGGGTCAAAACCATCTTTTCGGATCTCAGTCGAGTTGCGGATTTAGCCTTCATCATAATGTAATTATTTGGCTTTTAATTTGGATTTTCTTTTCTGATTTAATAATCATTTGATTTCAATCTTAAACTTTAAAACTTTGGCCTTTAAATTTTATTTTTACTTTATTTTACATAATTACATAGTTTAAGATTACAAAATTTTGAGACCAACATAATTATATAATTTTTAATAAAATAAATTTTAAATAAGACTTGTAAGTCTCCTACTTATAACTTTAGTTTAATTTATTTTCTTTCAACTTCTACAAAGTCTATATTGTGACAAACGAAAATTTTGAGTAACAGTGATTATATATAAAAATGGAACAATAAAACAATGTTAGGCATTTTCAATAATGAATCTTTTTTTAATATTGTTAACCGCCTTTTTTTCTTTTTACTTTTTAGTAGGCTCCTTTTTATTTTCTGAAATAATTGAATGCCCTAATTTTAAAGGCAATTTTCAAGTTTGCATTCGGCAAGATTTCATTAATTTCAACAGATGAGGAGACAAAAGACTAAAAACCTTAACAAAACTAAAATAAAAAATTTATTTATTTTTATGAAACCTTAATTTTCTAACATCTAATATATTAAAATAATATTTTTTAACAAAAAGTGATATGCAATTTCACATATTCTATTGTAAACCACTCACACAAAAAGAGAAACTATAATAAATTTTAAAAAACCAAAAAAGATAACCTAAAACCCAAATACATGCAAAAGTAAATTATTCCAAAAATTGAAAAACAAAAAAAGAAGAGAAATTTAAACCCCCATTAATGAGTTTTGATTATTTAAAATATTTTATGCGTGGACAACATTTCATGTCAAATTACGTACAAAGAAAATTGCAATGATTTTTATTCTTTTAAAATTACTTAATTAGTTAAGTAAATTCTTTTTCTGTTTTGCAAGGGGTGTTTGTATATATGCATTTTAGTTTTAGATGTAAAGTATTCTTATTCGTGAACTGTTCATTTATTTTTAAAAATATTCGATATTGGCCTGTGTTCGTTTAAATTTTTATATTTATGTTCGAACTCGTTTATATTTATTTATTAATGTTCGTGAATATGTTCATTAACACATTAAACGAACATATTTATTAATAGCTCGTTAATATGTTCGTGAACGATTAAACGAACGTGTTCGTGAACGAACATCTAGTATAAACATATCCTATTGTTTCCCTCTAGTATACCAAACTGACATTAGATGCTTGAGCTCCCTATCACTGGAACAGGGACCATTTTCCATGAATTGTGGCTAGAGTCAAATATAGCCAGTTTCCGCTGCTTTTTCCATTCAATGCAAAAGACCTTATTACCCAGAACAGCATGAACAATAACCACGACACAACCATTTTTCATCTCACACCAAGTGTGCATATCAGTATTGTACACATCAACAAACCTTGAATTACCTATCGTAAAACTAGATCTACCTCTTATTACATAAAGCTTTCCCTCTAACCCAAAAGCAAAACATCCCCACCTTGGGTGGCGAAGACTCTCTATTACAGTCCACTTGTTAGTATCAGGGTCATACATTTCAGCACATGAGAGAGATTCTCCATCTACCCCATAGCCTCCCACTGCATAGACCGTGCCATTCACCTCCGCATAAACAAAAACATATCATGCGACATTCATTATTCATATTAGCTAATTTGCTCCAATTGGGAGAATTATCACAATCTAGAGTGAGATCGAGGAAGGACAGAGACCAAACATCAAAATATCTATCCTTAATTTCAGGCAAAATGAAGTTCATCATCTCAAGTAAGAACGAATTTGTGATCAGTAGCAAATATAAGGATGATCTTCAACCATGACTTGTGTGGTTAGACAACTGAGACCATTTTTGTACTAACTGGTGAAGATCTCATGAAACATAATATCTTAAATTAGCTATTACTAATAAAGTCGCTATAACTACCATTCAAATATGTAACTTTAAAACCAATAGCATAAGAAGAAATTACAAATGATGGATGCAGTAAATATTAGAGAATGAAATAGGAATTACAAGGAAAAAGAAATCATACCTGTTAAGGCAAGAATCATATTGATAGACATCAGCAAAGGGAGAGGTAACTCCGTCAGCCACAGTATAGCCAGCCATTATGAGAAGATTTCCATTCAGCACTACGACACCATGTTTGTTTATTATACAGTATAATAAGTTATTGAAATTAAACATTCCCATTTGATCATTTCAATAAAAAAAAAAAAAATTACATCCATGATCCAAGAAATAGAAATATTATAAAGAACACAAAAGTGTCCAACACACAGTTCAAATTTCCAAACAGGAATTAGAGTTCATTCACCATAATCTCATCACATCCTATTTCAACAAGAAGGAAAAGAAAAGATATTAACAACAGAAAATTAAGGACCAAAGTTAAAAACGTATATATATTTACCTTAAAAAAGTTGAGTTCAAATAACCTTCAAATTCAAACAAGTGAAATCTCTTTCACTTCTTCCTTAGACTATATAAAAAATAATCAATAGTCCATGAAAAGCATTATTCAATTTCAAATATAAAACAAGTAAAACAATAAATAAAAGTTACTCACTTTCACTTTCCTTTTGAGATTTTAGAAGTGTCTATACCAATCATTACCACAAAATAACATCTGCACTGTGTCAGTTCCCAAAGATGATCAATATGTATCTATGACTCTACCACCAGCACTGAAAGTTGATTCCAAAGCTAATGTGGTAATAGGAATAAACAAGATTTCACAAGCCATTTTCGATAAAATTCAAAAATTGAGATTATTTGCCATTCACCAATCTAAGGCATCAAAATGATTTGAATTTTCTTTGCAAATGAAAACTCCTTCTTCCAAGTATGTATCCAGTTCAGACTTGGCATCCTGAATTGTATTCTTTCTAACATAATCTTCATACCTTGACCTCCATGGCACAAGTTCAATATCCTCCCCACTTTTAGTAGAAACCGAACTAATAAGATTTTCTCCCATATTAGTTTCCAAATATTCATTGATATTATCAGCTTTATAAGCTTCCACGTACTCTCTATACAACTCATACAAACTATCACGCAAAATGTTAATCTGCCTAGATGCTTCTTCCTCAAAATATATAACTTTGAAACTAAAGTTGATCAATGTCATCTTATTCCTAGGATCTAACATAGCAGCAATAGAGATTAACATATTACAATCACCCTAATACCATAGTTATTAAAGGCTCAAGGCGCACTTAGGCGCATAGGGGTCCTGGAGCCTAGGCGCAGGCGCGCGCCTGAGCGACATGAGGCGCTCACTGAAAAAAAACTTTAAAATAATATTTTAGGCATTCATACTTATATTTCCTAAGTACTTTCCATACTTTAGAAAATAAAAAGAAGAGGGCGCCGACTGGTTTGCAGAATTGGAGAAGCAAAAACAGAAAAAAAAAACCGAAGAAAAACAGAAGAAGATCGCCTACTTGTTTGCAGAATTGGAGAAGCAAAAACAGAAAAAAAAACCAAAGAAAAACAGAAGAAGATCGCCTACTTGTTTGCAGAATTGGAGAAGCAAAAACAGGAAAAAAAGCCAGAAGAAGAACAGAAGAAGATCGCCTACTTGTTTGCAGAATTGGAGAAGCAAAAACAGAAAAAAAAAACAGAAGAAGAGCACCGACTGATTTGCAGAATTGGAGAAAAAGCAAAGGAGAAAAGCAGGAAGAAGAAAAGGAAAGCGCCGGGAGAGAAGAAAAGAGAAGAAAAGAAAGAGCGGGGAGAGAAGAAAATAGGAGAAGAAGAAAAAAAAGAGCGGGGAGAGTGCTTATCTGTCGGCGCCAATTCTGCAGCCTTCTTCTTTCCTTTTTTTTTTCCCCCAAAACCCTAACGTCCCTAAGGCGCTCTAGGCGCGCGCCTGGAGCCTGAATCAAGGCGAGAGCCTTTCCTGAGAGGCGCGCGCCTGGAGAACAGCGCCCGCCTTTGGCTCTGGGAAGCGCAGGACCTTGCGCCCTGCGAGAGGCGCGCCTCTTTAACAACTATGCCTAATACTTGTCAAACTTCATTTGCATTTTTTTAGCCATTGATCTCATCCAAGACACATTACTTTGAGACCTCATATCCGACAACTCTTTTACATTACAGAGTTCAATAAGAAATAAATTTGATGTTGGATATTCAGAACCTAAATTGATAAGAAAAATAGAAAAGAAAAAAGTTTATACCATAGCAATCTACATGTTTCAATTTTCATCGTTGCATGCTCCATAATGATCTAGACAATTAATTCCATAAAATTCCTACTAACATACAAGAGTTCTAACTTGCAATATATTTTATTGGAATGTAAAATTTAAAATAACATAATAAAATATTAAATATTTATTACCTAAGATAATCTTTGTAACTTCATTCAAGAGTGCCAAAAAAATACAAACTTCCTTGACTTTGGCCCAATCTTCTTCACTTGGCAAGTATTTATAACTTGGATTCCTTTGTTGATATCGAGGAAATACTTGCTTGAACTCTAATATACATTTAAGCATAGTGTTTGTTGCATTCCATCGAGTGCAACAATCTAAAATCAACCTTTTATTAAGCATTTGATACTGTTTGTCAATCTCATTAAACATATGTAGATGTTGAGTGGAAGCAGTAATATATTTCACACTTTCTCGAACAGTTTCAATGATATCTTGAATCTCGAAAATACCATCTTGTACCAAGAGATTCAACCTCTCTTACCATGATCATGTGAGAAAGAACCTCCCTTACCTTTGCTTGGTCATACTTCCAAGTTTGAACACAACTCGTACTCTCTGATCTAGATGTTTGTGGAGCAACAAAAATATTACCTTATCCCTTCAAAACCATTTGGCCTTTTATGCGGCCATCTAAATGTCTCTTGTATTGTGTGGTTGTACCATCTTTCCACTTGGAAAGCTTGAAATTACAATGAATGTACTGCAGTTTTTTAATCCCATCAGACTCATTAACTATTCTCAACTCTTGCCAAACAAGTAATATCTTCTTTCTTTGCCTCTTTATATAATTTGCAGCATCATTTTCACCTTCCTCAAGGGTTTGTCTACTAATATCCCCTCTCACTCTGCATTGTCAATTCTTTCACTTGTACCCATGGGTAGTGATGATGAACCAGCACTTGAAAATGAAGATTGCCAACTTTCCACAAGTAATTGAGAAATTACAATTGGACTAGTATATTTTTCTAGTGATTTAGAAGACATACCTGTAAATCAATATGTAAACCAAAATATAATAAATGTCTTATAATCAAAATATTTTCTTATGGCTGATAATTTCAAACATGATTAAATAATATGATTCAAACCTCAGGAATTACCAAAACTTCAAATTGAAGAAACTTAACATGGAAATTATATGGCCTGACTCAACTTATAACCAAGAATTACATGGAAATTACATGTCTTATATTTGCCCTGTGATTGACCCGATTCGGCGACTAGAATCTAGATTAGAGATAGAATGAGAGAGAAGGAAGAAACAAAAAAGGAAAAAAATACTATAAAAGAGGACACGGCTATAACTTCTTCCCCAAACTCTTCAAAGCCTGGAGAGACTGCTAAAAAGCCTGTGAGTGTACAAACCAAAAAAAACGTATTTAAGAGAAAGCTAAAATGGGTTGTAAAAATGAAAAAAATAAAAATATATATATATGTAAAATGCCAAGGAAAAAGAAAAACCTCTGGAGATGCCTGGGTTTAGAAACTGCAGAATCGAGATGCAATTGAGGTTTAGAGTTTGCTGGCTAGGGTTTGCGAGCTTGCAGTAACGATGAAGATTGAAAAATGAATGGCAACATGGAGAATGGTTGTGTGGTTGTTGACTGAGAGAGTGAGAGAGTGAGAGAGTGAGAGAGGGAGAGAGTGGGAGGCTAAGTTCAAAACTGAAAATGCCCACTAATCGTCAAAACAAAAAGATACAATTAAGGTTTAGGGTTTGCTAGCTAGGGTTTGCAGGCTTGCAGTCACAATGAAGATTGAATAATGAATGGCAAAATGGAAAATGGTTATGTGGCTGTTTGCTGAGAGAGTGAGAGGCTAAGTGAAAAGCCGAAAACGACATCGTTTTGTATGCAATTACTAATATTATTATATATATTTATATTATTATTTTAATATAAACGAACAATAAAAGAATTTTAAATGAACAATAAACGAATTTTATATGAATATTAAACGAGTTTGTTCATGAACACTAAACAAATTTGTTTGTGAACATAAACGGAACAAATGCATGTATGTTCATGTTCGGTTCGTTTATTAAACAAACAGTAAAATCTGTTCATTTATTATTCATTGAGCTTAACAAACCAACATAAATGAACGTAACCGAATTTATTCACGAACTGTTCACTGAATGTACTAGTTCGTTTACACCCATACGTAAAAGGGGAAAAAATGTTTAGGAAAAAGGATTTGAACCTCTAGCCCTAGAAACCTCCAACCAAGGTTGTTAAACTCGAGTTTTTACGTAAAATCGATGGAAGGTCCACAAAATCGATCGTAAAATTGTAAGATCTTACCAATTATGAAAAATAATATAATAAATATTATATATATAATATATGTTAAATTTATAAATTATAAACCTATTCGAATTTATAAAAAGTACACAAATTTCAAACAGAGAATATTATCAATCACACTTAGATTTGTCTAGATTTGTCATTTTGTATTCGAAACAAGAAACTCTAGAAGCATGTGTACTAGATGTTTTAGGGCATCGTCAACTACTTCAGCAGGTTGATCTACTCATTAACTACTACAGCAGGTTGATCTGCTCCAACACTCATTAGGCATGATCCTTTGCAGCTAAAATACTTTTGCATACTACAACAGATAACAAAATCATAATTCTAAGCAAAATTAGAAGGACATCAAAGCAAAGCCATTTCAAGCTAAAATATACATATACCAAATCAGTCCAGCACCCAAACCCATTCGTACTCCTCTAAGAGTCCCCAATTCTTTCTTTGGAACCTTTTGTCAAACAGTTTGTGTGTATACCCACAATTCAGCAAACCAAGACCAAAAGAGCCACGAAACCAAACCAATCACAGAATCTTCAAGAATGGGCTACCATCAAAGAATATCATTCAAATACAGCACCAAAATAATAACTCAAATTTCATCAAAACTTGCAACCAAAAGCCATAAACAAATGGGCAGAATTATTCAAGTTGGCAACCTAATTTGTAACGGAAATTACGATGGCAACAACGAAATCATAGCAGCGCAGCACAGCAAAACCAAGAACTTACAGAGATTCTGACTTTGGAGATTGGAGGGCTGAAATGCGCCAGCAGCAAGAACAATGACAACCAAACCAAGAACATTCACGACCCAGGCTCTGCAGCTGCGTATTCCCTTGAGACAAGCCTTGCTGAAACTGGTGTTGGAGATCAGAGTTTCTGTGTGGAGTTGCCTGTCGACGAAGGGAACAAAACTAGTGTGTTTGTTTTGTTTCTTTTGGTTGGAAAGCAAAAATGAAATACGGTGGTCTTTATTAGAGAAAGAAGATGAATAAATCGCAGAGGCTGCAAGCCTGCAACTTAACGAACTCAGCGAACGTAGAAGAATTCAACCTAAGTCATAAAACGCAGAAAATTCTGCGTTTTAGTGGAATCAGTAAAAACGAACGATTTTACTGATTTTACGAATTAACTCACGATTTTACCCTAATTTTACCATTTTGACTTGCCTTTCTACCTCCAACTGCTCTTATCATCTATGCCACTCCAGCAGCGGTGAAGATTATTGCATTTATTAGTTATAATCATTTTAATATAATGATCTTCAAAAATTTTGCCAGAGGGAAGAATTGAACCTCTGTCTTCCAATATCCGTAAGGGTCCGAGTCCGACTGCTATTGCCATCTGAAATACTCCAGCATCTTTGGGAGGTATATTGAATTTACTTAATATAATTGTGTTAATATGATTTATTTAATAAATATTATGAAAATCATTGCTAGGAGGAGGAATCAAACCTCCCTTTATTAAATTTTAACACCCGTATGCGACGGTCTGCTCTTACATCTGACTATCTGACTCGCAATAACAATTGCATTAAGGGAAATTTGCAAATGTAGCATTTTTTTTAAACACGATTGCAAATATAGCACAAGCAACATAATCCTTGCAAAAATAGCACTTTTCCTAGCGAAAAGATGCCAATGCCCCTCTAGCTGAATTCATACATAGCACTTTTCAGTTTCAATTTGTATGGAAAATACTCTTCCTCAATCTGTATGGAAAAAGTTTTGATTACGGTGCAAGATTCTTAAATATCAAAAGCATACAAATCTTCAACAAGCACGGCTTAATTATAAGAAAAGGTTTGGCCAATATAAATATAAGCATGACAAATTATTGTTATTTGGATAACTGCTCTGCACTGATATTACAAGGTGCAGTCTATGTAAAAGACTTTTCTCAAAATCCCTGCCCAGCGCATCGATGGCCTGATACTCGAATTCGTCAGCCTTTTACAGCTGACGAAGGCCACACTTCGAGGGAAATATATATCAGGACTTTGCATAATATGTGAGAATAATTGAGCAAGTAAAGTGGAAGAGTGGAACAATAATCGAAAGTAGTTACATCGACATAGAAGTACCCTGGAAGGTACACATTCACACTCTTGTAAAATGACGACTCCCTAAATCAAAATGTCAACCCCACAGACTAATTGTCGACTCCACAATATATGTGGACATATATGACAACTTAAATGTCGACATTTATGTCGTCATATATGTGGACTAAAATGTCGACATATTTGTGGACTTAAATGTCGACATTTATGTGGACTAAAGTGCCAACACGTATTTTCCTTCCGAAAAAACTCCAATGCCCCTATATTTGAAAAAACTTCTGAACGTAACCGGTTTCGCAACTTCAGCTCATAACAGCATCAATTTGTCGATTCCTGCAAAAAGCTCGTCATCACAACTCACTGTAGTTCATTTTGCAAAAAGCTTCCTCAATTTGTCGGAAAAGACAACACCCACTTTAAACAACCTTTCAGCATTTCATCCATAACAGCATCAATGGCGAAAACTCGAGGTGGAATCTCAAGCCGTGGCGGACTGAAGGTCGAAGATCATAAATCTCACAAACCGTCCGAGAAAACTAAGAAGGTTGGTTGGAATTTAGCGGAGTATTTGTTCCTTTTATAGCAAAAATGTTCCATTTTTTGTGACACATACATGTTAGAAGATATTAGACAAATTAGCCAAATTAGGGTTTTGTCATGTAGGAATTGGTTCGAAATGCACACATACCGCGAATGTGAAGATTTTTGCACTAGGTTTGGTCTAAACTGTCAACAAGACAATTGTGAATGTGTGGAAATGTCAAAACAATTATGGAGTTTCATCTAAATATGTCACCAAAAATGTCAATACATATGTCGACACTTTTTAGGAACTATATTTCGTTATCTTCGTACAAAACCAAACCACATGTCGGCAAAAACGTAGTCAAATACATCGTCAATTATGTCGACAAATAAGGCTACATATAAGTCTATCCTAAAATGTCGACATTTATGTGGAAACTATATCGACAACAAATTAGCCAAGTTAGGGTTTTAGGGTACAATGTGTTTAGGGTTTAGGGCAAAATGAAGAGAACTTTGCCACCCTTGCGATTGCTAACCGTTTTTTCGTGCAGAAACTTCTTGCGGATGAAATGGTAGTTCAAAGGGAGTTTTTCTCTACTCAGGTTTCGCAGTACTGCTACTATGAAGCCAATATCAAGAGAATCCGATCGAAATTGACGGAAACGCAAAAACAAATGCTCCAAAGGGAAAGTCGTCTAGCAGAAAATGCTCTTGACCATGAGCATCCTTTTTGGTGCAAATAAATT
Source organism: Gynochthodes officinalis (assembly GCA_020080225.1). Taxonomy (NCBI): domain Eukaryota; kingdom Viridiplantae; phylum Streptophyta; class Magnoliopsida; order Gentianales; family Rubiaceae; genus Gynochthodes; species Gynochthodes officinalis. The sequence continues at coordinate 549,128 of JAIQDA010000012.1, forward strand.
ATCCATTCCGTGTTGTTGAGGAAACTTAAACCGGACGAGGAGTCCAAGATCGATAATAGCATTGCCTTCAACTTCGCTGATAAGAATGTTAGATTTGGCAAGAGGGAGTTCGCCATCATCACGTGGTTGAAGATGGGGGACTTTGACACTGCATATGGCAAATACAAATTGCCAGATGGTACTTCTCCAATATCAAAGTACCTAGAGCATATGGGCCAATGAGATGAGACCACATATGATGAAGTGTTCAAAGTTTACAACTGTATCAACTCAACTTATCCAGACGATGAGGTCGTGTCCCTGACACTCTTGCTTATATACACCTCCATCATGGGTTGCCCAAGAGAACCAAAATCGAAGACAATTTGCTTCATTTGGCCTGTGATTGGAGAGAGTTTGATTCCATCCTGTGGGGTGAACTATCTTTCAGGCACACAGTGGATGGTGCTAGAAAGGCAATTGAATGTGCCTTGAAGCAGACCGGCCACCCGGAACATAGGACATACATTGTTAGGGGATTCCCAATTGTATTTGGGGTAAGGAAACCAAATGCACCTAAATATTCATTGTTGTGTGGACTAATAATATAATTCCTTCACGGCAGGTTGAAGTAAATATTTTTACAATACCGGATGAAGATCATGAAGATGACGATGGGGATAAGGAAACGATCAATAGGAAGAAAGAAAAAACAATTGCTAGTAGGGAGCAGAAGGGTAAGCAACAGGTGCACGAAGACATTCGCTGCATCAAGGCGAATATGTCCTCATATGCTACCGTATCTTCTTCGGATGGGTTATTAGCAGTGGTCAATGTTACCGCCAAAAAAGTATTCGAGACATGGCAGCATTTGTTTATGAGAATGTCCTTACTTGCCGTGAAACATTTCTTTGAATGGAATGTTGTAAGGGCCAATGCCAAGGCTTGGTACCTTCGATGTAAAGATGAAAATTGCAAGTGGATGATGAATGCATCGGCGATTTGGAAGTCATCCGCATGGAAGATAACTAAATACGTTAACACCCATACATGTCAATCCTCATTAGTTCAATCTGACAATCGACAAGCATGCGGCAAAGTTATTGGATCGTGGATAAAGTCCAAGTACACAGACGTTTGTCATCCGTATAGACCACGTGAAATCATACATGACATACATTCAGAGTTGGGTGTGAATATATCATACAATAAGGTTTGGCGATCGAGAGAAGCTGCTTTGCACCAAGTCAGAGGAATTATGAGGATTCATATAAAATACTACCATCATATTTACACATGATTACGGAAATAAATCCTGGCACAATCACTAAGCTCAATGTTGAAGATGATGGAAGATTCAGGTATTTATTTTTCACGTTTGGTGCTTTGATTTGTGAATTCCACAACCACATGCGGTCAGTTATTGCAGTGGATGCTTGTTTTACAAAATTAAGATATCCTGGGTCATTAATCGTAGCAACGTATATGGATGGAAACAACCAAGTCTATCTAGTCGAATGGGGCATTGTCAATTCTGAGAATGACGATTCATGAGAGTGGTTTTTACAAAAGCTTAAGGAGGCAATCGGCGATGAGATGGACGACTTGGTGTTTGTTTCAGATCGGCATCAGAGCATTGCAAAAGGCATTGCAAATACTTTCCCAAATTCCTTTCACGGAGCATGTATTTTTCATTTGAGCAATAACATAATAGCAAAGTTCAGAAAAGAAAACGTAATCCCTTTATACTTTAAGGCTGCAAAAGCGTACATGGTTGCAGAATTTAATCAGTTGTTCTTACTAATATCGCTGCAAAATTCACGAGTCAGTGCGTACTTGCAAAAAGTTGGGTTTGAACGGTGGTTGAGGGCACATTCGGGCGGAAGACTATATACAGTAATGACAACCAATATTGCGGAATGTCTGAATGCCTTGCTGAAAGATGCTTGTGAATTACCTATTCATGCGTTGGTCGAGTACGTCAGGAACACACTTCAGAAGTGGTACCATGAAAGGCGTTCCAGTGCTAGCAAGATGAGAACACCAACAACCCCATACATTGAAGAGGAAATTGCATCAAGAATGCGAGAAGCACAAGACTACGTTGTTGAGCTGGTCGATATAAACCGATGGTGTGTACGAGACATTGCAAACCGGAATGCTATGGTCGATTTTCTTCAAAAAATGTGCATATGTCGAGTGTTTGATATAGACCAAATCCCTTGTGTACATGCAATAGCCACAGCTCACCGACGGCAAATTGATCCTCGAACCCTATGCTTACCATTTTATCACACGGATGCACTTCTTACTACCTATGCTGAATTTATTATGCCGGTAGGTGATCCTAAAGATTGGAATGTGCTCGAATCAGTTTTAGCGGTACAACTATCACCACCGGAAGTAAGGGCTAAGAGTGGTAGGCGCAAGAAATATAGAATTCCGTCAACAGGGGAGCAAAAAGTCACAAAAAAATGTGGTCGGTGAGGAAAGATTAGACACAACCGGCAAACTTGCTTTAATGCATTCATTTGTAGGGATAAAAAGTTATGAGATTTTGTGATAATCATTATTAAATATTATAGTTATTCATTTCCATAATTTACATTAAATTATGCTCCCGTGAAAAAGTTAACATAATTATGCACGCACATCAACCATACATGCTGTTTTATTAATACGAACAACGCAGTTGTCGACATATTTCTCGACAGTTTTAACGACATATGTATCGATATGTTTGTCGACAGCTATGCCGACATATATGTCAACATATTTGTCGACATTTGTTCTTTTACGGGATTCGTCGACATGTATGTCAACATATTTATCGACATTTTCTCCCTCATTTCTCGTTCAAACCCAGGTCGACTGTCATTCCCATGTCATACAAAAACGTATCCAAATTAAATATGAAGGATATATGTCCAGTCTAGTTCATCCAGTTCGGGCAACTCGGCTAACCTTTTTTGTTATTTTTTTGTCCATCCAGTCCATTCATAAATTGTTCGTGTGCATACAGTGGTTTCACCCGTAGACGACAATGACTTCATTCTCATGAGATTGTTGATTCAGAGAAGGCGAAGGATTCAAACAAGGATGAAGGATATAAGAAAGGATGAGAATGAAGGATGAAGGGGCATTCGCGTCTTTTCACAAGGGTCTTAACCCACAAAATGCTATGTCTGCAATGAAAATAGATTTGATACTATATTTGCAAACGCGTTTAAAAAAAGTGCTATATTTGCAAATTTCCTTTGCATTAATATGTTAATATTATGAAAATTTTCCCTCAAAATTCAAATTAAATCTCATTAATACATATACACTCACAATTCTAAGCCCATTATAATTCTAACATAAAACAAACACGCCTTCAACTGATTTAGAAACCTTAATCAACATGTTGGAGTTTTTTAAGATTTAAAACCTTAACAAAATTCTGTTTCTATCCACATGATTACTAGCAAATTCAAGGAAAGACTCATTTCTTAATGTTCGTTATGATACAAGTTTTTTTATGTTGTTAATTTTGCTAGAATTAGACAATATCATTTTCATGGATACTTATAAAACAACATTCCAAATTTCATATCATCTCCGTTAGTTTCAAATTTTAGATGGAGAAGTTAACCACTTAGATCAAATTCTAATACACGAATAAAAGCTCAAAAATTGTGACAACTAGGGTGGTACTTGCCCCATTTCAATTCGTCTTCCATTCTTTTTTCTTTTTTTCCCCCCGCTAAAAAGAGTACTTCATTATGAGAAGAAATTGTTATTATAATTGAGAATAGTAAAATAGAATTTAAAGGAATAATCTATTATATATATATCTATATATATATATATATATATATATATATATATATAATATTTTTTCAACATGTTCTTGACACATATACATCTTTTTAACCTAATGAATTCACCTGTCAAATTATAATCAAATTATTTACTATATATAAAATATTGTAATTGGACAAATTTACTGTTATCTAATTAAATCTTATTATCTCTATCACATTAGAATTTAAATTATATACTATCTCTACACAAAACCATGTTGCAATTGCATAGCTAGATAGTTTTTTAATTATTTATAATATCTAAGAGTCTTATCATTATTTAAAACTCAAAATTTTCATTTTTATTTATATCTTTTTCCCATTACTCATAAACATATATTCAAATTACTAACTACACTGATCAGTTACCACAAACTTATCTTATTTATAAAATTTTATTTAATTGTTTTATTATCTATAATATTTATTCATAGGCTTATAGTCATAGTGGCTGCACTTTTGATGCAAATTTTTTAAGATTTTACTAAAAAAATCTATTGAATGAAATTTTAAACAATTAAAGTTTCATAAGCAAAATGAATTATATAAAAACCAAAAATCCCTATCCCCTTTTACCAAAATGGAATATCATTCCATCAAAGATTCATTTGGGAAATTAATGCTAATAAAAGAAATTGTACAAGGAGGTAATCTCTCTTTTTTTTTAATAATAAAAAAATACTATTATAATTTTTATTCTACTAAACAATATTTATTGTGTAGTGATCATGACAAGAATTGCAATTGCAATGATTGGAAATTCAGACAAGGACTTACCAAATAAAAAGAAAAAAAGCTTCCAATTATCGGCCAAATTTATTTTAATTTTTCAATTTTCTAAATAGTATTTAATAAATAAATATTACATTGTCAAATTTGTTAATTTCTTTGAAGGTCACTATTAATTATATTTCATTACTTCATTATTCTTTATATACATATTAATTTTATGTGTATATTACTTTATATTCTTATTGAATAATTTTATGAATGATCAATTATTAAAAAAGAGATAAATTATCTACATTTAAATAAAAATATATATTTCAATAGAATATGATCGTGAGATCTAAAATATATATCCAACCTCACATAATAAGATATAGACTAACTTATTATTATTTAAAAAATTAATTATGGAAACAATTATTTTTATCCAATATTACCACAAGACTTTTACAACTTAGACAATAATTCACCGTTCAATTAAAATACAATTTAAGGAAATAATTTTATCATATTTGTAAAGCTTATATAGATGTAAATACAATATTTACCTACTTATTTACGTATAACTAGATATAAATCCAGTAGAGTGCAAGAGACCCTATATTGGATAAATTTTATACCAAATACTTATCCTTTGATTAAAGTTCAAAATACATATGTAATCAAATTTAACCAATTTTGTAGTTGTAATAGATTAATTTTTTTTAAAAAAAAAAAATCCACTTATTGAAAAGGAGAAATGTACTACTACTTATTTAGAGTAAACAAAGCTCCCATAGAGAGATAAACTCATTATTAAATATATACATACACACACTTTGTACACAGAAACAATCCAACAAATGCAGAACAACTAGTAGATAAAACTTTGCGAAATCAGTAGATCCGTGCACAAACTTTGTACACAGAAACAATCCGACAAGTGCAGAACAAAATTAACGAAGAAGAAGAATAATCAAACACATTTCAAGTCTCATCCAATATTATTTTTTTTTCACCGAAAAAAAAAAGTAAATCAAGAATGGAGTTCACAATGCATAAATAAATCAAGTGAAGTCGGAGCATACCGCAACCAACGGGAAAAAACTCTCCACAGATCCTATTACATAATCTGAAGAAGCGATGGCAACAGCTCACGCAGAGTGCAAGAGAAAGCGGGGGAGGAGGAAGAACAAAAGCAAGATCCAAATTCTATTGAGAAGGAATATAAAAGCATAAAAAGAAGGAGACGCTTGGGAATGACGGAAATTTCGGTCGATCAGGGATGGTAGAGGAGTTTTTTGAGGGTGGTGATGGGTTAGGGTTGCAGATCCAAATGAGACACTGAGGAGAGTTAGGGAGATGCTGAAGGGGATGATGGAGCTGAAGGATAAAATTGGGAGTAAAATAAACTTGGCAATTACGAGCTGCACTTGAATTTCAATTCCGAACCAATGGGACTAAATTTCAATTCAGGCATTGGGCGTAATTGGAATTCCTGAGAGTTTCAATTCCTTTGAACCAAACAAAAGAATTAGGGTATGCCTCTAAATAAGGTTGTAATGAATTGTAATTCCTTCCAACCAAACAGGCTATAAGAGAATATGGTTCTTTATGGGTTTTATAGGATGACGCCAATTAGGTGTTGGACCAAGTAACAGGAGTAATATTATTTTGAAACTAAATTTCCATTCTTGGCAAAAGGAGAGCAGTAATATTATTTTGAAACTAAATTTCCAGTCTTGGCATATACTAATAGATTAGGATAAAATACTACAAAATGTTCCCAACACACTAGCAAAAAAAAAAAAAAAGCACTTGGACATTAAATTTCTGCATTAACTAATGGAGAATAAGCTGGACAAATATAATTCCTAATTGGGAAAATAATCACATTCATCCTTCAACTTAAAATGTTAGGATATTAGTTTAATTTTGTTACTCATGTTTAAAAATTTTAACTTAGTCCTATAACTTACAAATTCAGTTCTAATTGGTCCTCCTATGTTCAATGAGGTTTAATAAATTCAATAACTAATTTGCACAATTGATAAATATTTTATTTGAATTGTACTTTTAATTATTTAAATCACCTCTAATTTTTGCATTTTATAATTTAGATAGTTAAGGAATAATTTTATTTATTCATAACATATTTTTAACAACAAATAAAAGTTAGTCACATTGTAAAAAGAGTGAAATGCATTAAATGCATTAAATCTTATTTGGTTGATTCCATTAGAAGATCTAATTAGAATTGAAATGCAAAATTGAGGGACAAACTGAATTTTTAAATATGGGGACGGAATTGAACTAATGTTGCAAGTTGAAAGACTAACCGTGCTATTTTACCCTTCTTAGTCGAACCCCCTCACGCACCTGCTCCTGGAAACATCCGTGATTTACATCTTTTACCAATTGTGGAACCGGTGGATGAAAAACCCTTTAGGGTTGGGGTTCAACCTTTTAGAAATATAATGTTTTTTTTCCTTCTTTTTTTTTATAAAAATTATTCTTCCTTTTCACGACTAAAAGAAAAGACTCATTCTCCCTATCTTTAATCATATTTTCTCCTCTATTTTAATAAAAGAGTTTTCATCAGTGAATTTTTTTTTTTCAAAAATTAATCCAAAAACTTCAACAACCACCAACAAAATCGTGCCTGGTATGATCAATTTAGTGTTTTTCTTCTTAAATATGGTTCTTTTGGAGTCTAGCCGATCCTTCTTTATTTATTTTCCACTATGATGAAGGTTCACTAATTCTTTGTCTTTATGTAGATGATATCTTCCTCATTAACATATATTATAAATGCCTCAACATGAACACACCGGGTGAAGACACGTGGACAAGACATGCTCGTGCCATACATGCCTGTTCCTACCACGATTGCTGAAGTAAATTATGTGTGCCTGCATGTTCTCTATGTCAGCGATACCCTAACCTTCGAAACCCTAATCCTTTCTTTCCAGCCTCTGCCGTCTCTCTGCACACACCCTAAGCTTTGCTGTCTCTCTCGTTCCATTCTTGCCATTGACCGATTTTTTTTTAGGTTTTTCCCCACATATCTTGCTTTTGGAACCATGATATTCTCCTATTTTGTGATCTATATCAAATCCTCGGCCATTTTCTTCCATTTTTTATTTGGTCTTGCCTCGCGTCTTGCGTGTTTCTTGTCTCAGCCGGTCGACATGTCGATCCTGGTGACCGGGAGGAAAGGACTCCCAAGTTTAGAGATTTGTTATTATTCTTAGCTACATTTGTTCATATATATATATATAAGCAAATGTATATATATATTTGTTCATATATTTGCTTTTATATATATAAGCAAATGTAGTTAAAAATAAGAACAAATCTCTAAATTTAGGAGTCCTTTTCTCCCGGTCACAGTCATGGTCACCGGATCGGCATATCGACGGGCAAAGACAAGAAACCCACAAGACACGAGGAAAGACCAAATAAAAAATGGAAGAAAATGGCCAATTATATATATATATATATATATATATATATATATATATATATATATATATATTCTTTTTTTATGTTATCTGACTAGATCTTGTGTTGTCTTTGCAGTTTCGTGTCGTCCAACATTTGAATGTGTGAATCTTCGGCCTCGATCCTCCGATAGCAGGTCGGTGAGAGGCTGGGTCCGAGGAAAGAAAGGTGTTTTTCGGATGAAACAAAGCTATAGTTTCTTTTTCCTTTTCATTTCATAATTTTATAATTTTTTTAAAATCCCCAATAAATGCCTAACTAGATTGATTGCAGGTATCCCCATATCTTGTCTCATCTCATCTCATCTCATCTCAATCAGAGTTCCAGTCGTAGCCGCATTCCTTGCTTCAGTCACTAAGAATTAGCTGCCTTTTTTATTTTTTTTCATAATTTTAGAATTTTTTTTAAAAATCCCCAATAAATGCCTAACTAGATTGTCTCATCTTAGACGGAGTTGCAGTTACAGCCACATCTTTTGCTTCGGTCACCCGGAATCAGCTGCTGCCGATTTCAAAAGCTAAGCAAATTTATTGCCTTTTATTATTTTTTTCTTTTGGTATAAAATGTGCTATTTTACCTTCTCAATCGAATGCTTGCTGTCAAATCTTTTGTTTCACTCTTATCTATATATCTATGGGTATTGTCCAATGTGTAAATATTTGTTTCTTGTTGTCTTTTAGTGCTAAATGTGGTCATTTCAGGTTTAACTTTTCATTTATTACCTCACTTTCTTTCTAATCACTCTCATCTGTCAGTGTTTTTGCTAGTTTCATGAAAGCCATCTCCCTCTTTTTTCCTTCTTATTTCTATCATTATTTTTGCTACAACTCTAACTATGTGTTTAGGGTTTGCCTCAGCCTTTTTCATTGTGTTTAGGTGTGGTTTTGTTTCTCTTTTTTCCTAATTCTTTTCTTCCCTTTGTTCTCTGCATTTTTTGGCTTACTGGTATTATTGCTGCCGGTTATTTATTTACTACATTAAATGAATTTTAAGATAGTTCTTCCTTTTTCATAACCTCATGTACCATCCCTCTTGTTTTATTTGGGAAATCTTCGATATTTAATTGATGCCTTAACTTGTTTTGAATTTTCCAACTCTATGGCCTTGCCAATTTTTAGTCCTCTAATTGGTTTTGAATCTTCCAACTTGTTTTTCCTTTCCGCTAACTGGTTTTCAGTCTTCCAACAACCATTGCCTATTTTTCCTTGGAGTGTTTTTGAATCAGTTGTTAATATTTGTTCTTTGTTGTTTGTTCTGATAAATATATATGTTTATCTATTGTGACGTGTGTGTGTGTGTGATGAAATGTGTTTAGTAGGCCGAATGTTACTGGTATTAGTTCTGGCTGGTTGTTTCTCATGCTATTATTTGGTTGATATGAACTTTTGGAAATAGAATGTCATATGTGGACATTAACAATTCTCTACAAGAGATGGGTAAAAATATAAATGAATACCATCTTCTTCCTGATAATATAAAAATTCTTTTGTTTTGATAATTTAACAAAGGAATCGGATAGTGAGCTGAACATAATTGTTAGTGAAGATGATCTTTTGCTTCCAACTAGGTTAAATGTAGGACAAAAGTTTGCCTATGAATCTATCCTTTGGTAAATCCATCTAGGTGAATGCTTCATTGATGGTCCTGGAGGAGCTGGAAAAACTTTCCTATATTGTGCCCTGTTGGCTAATATTAGATCCAAAGGATTTATTGCAATTGTCGTGGCAACATCTGGTGTTGTTGCGTCCATTCTTCTAGGTGGACTCACCACTCATTCAAGATTCAAAATTCCAATTGATTTTTCTATTAGTAAAGCTTGTCAATTGAGTAAGCAAAGTAGTACAGCCAATCTTATTGCAAATGCCAAACTTATAATATGGGATAAACTTTTATGGCAACTAGAGATGCTTTAGAAGCATTTGATCTTCTGTTGAGAGATATAACTGGAATAAATAAACCCTTCGGCCCAAAAGTGGTTGTCTTTGGGGGTGACTTTCGACAAACTCTTCCAGTTATTAAAAAAAGAACAAGAAAGTCACAAGTTAATGCTAGCATAGTGAATTCTCCACTATGGTGTTTAATGGAAAAAATTCATTTGAAACAGAATATGCGTGCTTTTTTAGACCCTGATTTTTCAGAATTCCTTCTCAAGATTGGGGAAAATTCAGAACCTATAGATGAATGTGGTAATATTACGTTACCACATGAAATTGCCATTCCATATATTGACAAAAATGATTCTCTTCATAAATAAGTATTTGGCATGTCACTTATGTGGTTTTTTTTTCTTTCTTTGTTCATGTATTAAGCTTCTTTGATCTAATTACTTGTACTGTTTTTCTGTATTTTTGTTTATTGTTAGCAGATTGATTAGTTATGTCTTCCCAAATTTGCTTCTGTATTCTACCAAGCCAGAGGAAATGATAAATAGGTGCATTTTGTCACTGAAAAATACTTCCGTTCATTATATTAACAATCTGTTAATAGAAAAATTTCCTGGCGATTTAATAGTGCACTCCAGTTCAGATCAAACAATTGATCTAAAACATCAAAAGGACTATGACGATTTTCTAAATTTCTTAAATCCATCAAGTCTTCCTCCACATAGACTATTATTGAAAAAAACTACGCAATAATTCTTTTACAAAATCTTAATCCGACTAAAGGTCTTTGTAATGGTACATGTCTCATTTGTATAGATTTAGCAGCCAATGCAATTTGTGCAAAGATTGCTTCTAGTCAACACCAAGGCAGGGTTTTTTTTTATACCAAAAATTCCATCGCATAGTTCAAATAAGGAAAAGAAAGGAATTTCATTTTAGGGGACTCAATTTCCTGTCAGATTATCATTTGCCATGACAATTAATAAGGCCCAAGGCCAAACATTAGATTATGTGGGTGTTTATTTGCAAGAACCAATTTTCTCACATGGTCAACTGTATGTTGCCCTTTCAAGAACTTCCAAATTAGTAAAAGCGTTAATATTTCCTTCCACTTTTAGCGAATGTAAGACGGATTGCAAAACTCAAAATGTTGTTTATAATGAAATATTTGAATTAGCAAATACTTGATGATCAAATTTGTTGTCTCTGCTATAAGTTTAAATTTTTTTCTAATCGTGGTTTTTTTTTTAAACTGTTATTGTGAATATCACTTACTTTGTGTGTTTGTTTTTTTCAGATGGTCCATTTGTTGGAGATTTAAGATATTGTTAAGGGCATGACAACATGGTCATGTATCGTTACCGTCCAATAAAAGCTTCAGCCAACAACTGCGATTAATTTCTCGTTACTAGTGTTTCATTCTCGCTGACTCAAAGGTGCAATTTTTTGGTGTACTACTTTCATTTTGTACTCATAGAATAAGGTATATTTTTTCCTCTTTACTAAAATAGTTTCTGTTTGCATTGATAGGGAGCAAGAGCGCAGGCCATAGTTTTTAATCATAAGATCGAGCGCATGGGGAAAAAAATTCAAGTGTACAAAAATATAAAATAAAAAATGCTGAAGTGAAGAAACTGAAAAAAGAGTATCAATTTGAAGGGATAACTACACAGTGGATAATCAATTCGAGGACCATCCTTGAACCACTTGACAATGTTGACGATGTGTTCGATGTCAATTATCAGTATACAAACTTTCAACACCTAGCTAGGTTCATTGATGCAAAAAATGAATCTGTTGGTAAAGTCCTCTTTCAGTCATTACTTATTAGGTTTCTAGATTCTGTTTTATAACTAATAGTACGGATATCTTAATTTATATAGGTCAATTTTCATGTTAGTTGACAATGTCCTAAATTTTATATTGTATTTGTGGTTGTTTTACTTTGCTATTTAGGTAGGTCTGCTAATCTAAAATGGTTTTTCATTTTGTAGATATGTTGGCCATGGTGATCGATAGTCTACCTCCTAAGACTATCAAAGGTGATGTAGGTGATTCAGTGATTCAAAAATTTGTCCTTGTTAATCAAATGTGATAGAATCTTTCCTCCTATTTTCGTATTCAAATGTCTAGAATTTATCTTCACAATGTGGCATGAAATCTATATTCTCTGTTCATTATTCTATTTAATTCCCTATATAAATTTTCTGTTCATTATTCTATTTATAGCCTTGTTGTGGTGTCATCTCATTCCAAGCTGTTTACTGTTTCCTTGTCCAAATGCATTTGAACATATTTATTCACTGCATAAACTTCTCTTTGAGAATCTGTTTTATCCATTACATTTATGTACTCATTTCCCTAGGTATTTACTACTTCATTCTAACTGATTAGAATGCCATTTTGTTAGTACATAAAACTTTGTTGATAACAAGTGCATGTGTTTTATTTAAGTCCAGCTTTTTGCCAACCTACTTTGTGATTTTGATTTTACTTGCTTTGTCCAACCAATATCCAATTTGTTAGAATTTAAAATTTAGGTGTTTTGTTGGATTCCATAAAAAAATAAAGTTGTTTATATTATTAGGCACATGAAATTTATGTCTTTGCTAAGTTAACTATTTCGTTCTATTGTTGCAGTATGAAGATAGTCATGCTTTCCATTTGGAACGAGTTTGTTGTGAATGAAGGAACTAATATTGTTGAGAATTTGAACAATTTTGCTGTAATCATCTATCGCAGGATTAAAGTTGTTTACTATAATGGTACTGTATTCCATTGTCAATTCCATTGTGTTCACCTTAATTTTTTTACTAACTCTGTTGCTTCATCCCTCAATGTTTTATTTCATGGCTATCTATTAATACAACTCAAAAAAAAAATTGTAGGCACAACTCTCACTACAAAATATGACTTAGTTATTCTTGTCAACCCTCCAATAGAAAGTGCACTTCATCTGAAAAACTGGTGATGCAGCCCTATATCAATTTTTAGTTTTACTCATTTTCATTGCTTTGTTACTCAAAACGGTCTTTTACTATGCACCAGGGCTGACATAAACAAGGAGATGCTATCTGACTTTGTCATCAACAAGACCTATTTCAAGAATCCTTCGGAGATATCTATAGAGTCGTAAAAGAAAACTTGTCTTGTTGCTAACGTAACACCATTTCAAAAGGTATTTATTCATCCTTAGCCTGATGATCGAAACAAGTATGGACGTCCATGTATGCTTTACTATTCATTGCGCGTAACTTATTGTAATCTGTTTGCAAAATGTACCTGTGAAGGCACAACTTTCCTTCAAGAATATTTGCCAGAAGTATTGGTACATAGCTTGTCCCAAATGCTTCCAATCAACATCTGCACTTCAATATAAAGAATGCACCTATAACTTGTGTGAATCAAGGTAGATGGCAAAACCTAGGTAAATTTATCTCTTATTCCTTTTTTGATTTCATTTTAATTTTATTGTATGCTAGCCTATCTGGTTATTGGTTTGTTAATAGGTGTAAGTTTGAGGTGGATGTGATTGATAATAGTGGTATCATTACAGCCTTTATATTTGGAAACCTGGCTAAAAATTGTTAATATTTTTAGCGAGCAAAGTCATGGAATATGCAAACAAGGTCATTCCTACTTCCAAACTACCTGTTTCCATTATCACTATCTTGCTTTTCTTCCACGGGTGCAATTGCTTCAGCATTAATTCTTTTTTTGTCTAGAACATTGACCTTCATTTATAGGAAGTTCATAAGGATTTGCAGTCCAAATTATTCTTAGTACAGATTAGGCCAATCAAACTTAAGACTGCAGATGGTAGATAGCACTACACCATCACTTCGAATGTTGAATTTCATGAAGGCCAGTTTTCAGGGTCGTCATTCGAGCAAAACAGTGCAAGTGTAACAAAAGTATCATCGGCAAATGTTCTTGAAGTCCAACCAATGTCACAATCTGAAGGTACTATTACAGTGATTTGTTATGTCTAAAATTCTGACTATATCCATGGATTGGAAGATATTAAAAATCCAGTTGTACTTTTCTTCCCTTATTTTTCTTGTAGGAGAACATGCGAGCACATCATCACCAAAGCCCACCTTTGGCTTCTTGACAAGCTTGTTTCATCTGATGAAGAAGATAATTTGGTTACCAAAGACCCTGCCAATTCCACCAAGAAAAAACAAAAAATAGATTAGGATATTTCTACTTTGCACCTTTTGCGAATATGTATTTCAAACTTTTGTATTTTAAGACTGCTCTACCTTATTGCTTGTCTTTTTAGTGATTGGTGTACTTTTGAAAACTGAATGGTAGGCAATCAGTTTTCAGAGTACAGCATATAATTGCATAAACTTGTTGAAAAACAATTTGCTGTTATCTTTGTACCATTTCTAAGTGTGCTGTCACAGCCCAATGTTCACTATTCTGAAAACTGTCATAAGTTTGGATTTGAAATGCTTGCTGTTACCACTTCCTTTTATTAAATCGTCCACTTTTTTGTTTTCAAATGCATGTATGTGAAAGGCAAAATTAAGTTTTGCTTCTTCCATCTATTTCCATGCATTTAACTGAAAGATCATTTTTTTCTCCATAAAATCGATTTCTATGCATCGCTTGAATGTTTACAATCTGATTATATATTTTGACCTACATTTCTGTCTATTGTCTGCTGGAAAAGGTTTGCATTTGGACTGCTCTATTTGTGGAACTATAAATGATAGTATTCCCACATTTGTACCATAGAGTATCTACTGTCAATGCATTCTGATCACAATTTACTGAATTTCCTATTACACAACTTCCACTTAATAATTTTGTGCTTCAAACTTGTTAAAGTTATACTTATCCTCTAAGAGTATCATAGTTTAAAAAATTTTATTTCAATTTATTTTGCCCTTTTTTTTGTAGGAGTGCTATCCTGGGGTAATCTCTATCAATTCCAAAGGTATATCTATTATTATTTATAAGAATTAAACTTCAAATTTAATGGTCTACACCTATTGTGGCTTTGCTGTTTTAGATGTATTTTGCCAATTATTACTCTTTCTTTTTGTGTTTGTCAAATACCCCTTATCTATGCATGTCTAATACTTGACAGTACCTAACAGTTGTTTGTGTCTTTTTTTGTGTGTTCTGAGAACAAAACAAGTGCTTTGTTCAACGAAAAAAAATCCTACCCTACAAGCAATTTCATAATTATCTAAACCATATTTTTCTTTTTGCATTCTCTAAGATATATAATTTTTTTTACCTTGAGATTCATGCTAGATAACATGATTTTGATTTTAAAATTATGCAACAGAAATTGTTGTTTCCAAATTTGTATTCCAATGTAAAAATTTCTATTTCTGTTCATTATTCCCAAGACAAATTTGCAACTTCTGTTTGTGCAACGTTTTTTTTACATACCCATGTGACTACCCAGTTTGAGTTGACAACTAAAACACAGTTGTAAAAGTAAAACAGGTCACATCACCATCAACCACATTTACAACTATTTTTATAAAGTAGAACCATGACATTCATTATAATTCTACACAAGAAATAGTGCACGCAGGTTATATGCTTCCATTTCTCTCTCCTACTGTTTCCTTTCCTAAAATTATTCCTTTCTGGCTTGTAACTTGAGCTTCTATTTTTTTCTTCAAACCAGGAACTCAAAAGTATTGAATTAGAACTCCACTACATTGGTTTGATTATTCAATAGTATCCTCGTTCAAAAGAGTATGCTTTTTATTAACTTGCTCATGCCTTTATTTATTTCATATTTAGAAAGATACGTGCACTGTGTAACATTCATTCATCTATTTTCCTGCTTCCTGTTTTTTGTTATCCTTCAAACTTAAATCATCATGATTCTTACTACCTTATGGGTTAATTTGTTAATATATTGCTACATAAGATTTTTGTATAAGTACTGCTACTTAATGTTCTTGCAACTGTACATAATATTGCCAAGCTAAAAAACAACCAGTCTTATTCCTCATAGCCAATCACAAATTTGGTTAATGTTTTCCTCTTGTAATACATATTCTTTGTTTCTTTTTGCTGCATTCTAACTGTTTTTTTTTCCTTTTGTATGTGCATTGAATACAATTTGATTGTCAATGGATGTTGGGAAATTGATCGACTGATACAGTAGCACTTCAAAAGGTAAAGTTACTCTTGCTCTTGTTTTTGTACAGATTGCTATTGCATGTTATGATACTTGTTCTGATTTTGGTTTGATGCTTGTTCTGATTTTGATAAAACTTTCTGCACATACTTGTCAACTTTATAATATGTGGATGCATTTTTTTTTATATTTGTAACTTAAAGTAACGTCCCTCTTGTTTTCTCTTGGATTCCAAGGTGTTTGATTGATGTGCAAACTAGTTTTGAGCCTTCCAATTGTATGTGTTGCCAGTTTTTAGTCTTTCAACTCACTTTTTTTTTCTTTTTTTTTTTTGCCGATGACTGGTCTTCAGTCTTCAAATAGCCATAAATAAATAGATATTGTTAGTGTAGATGGGATACAAAAGTAGTTTTTTCATTGGTTCGCTTTCTCATTTGAAACGAATGGCTTTTCCTTGTAATGATGTCGGATTTATGTATGCTAAATATTACTGGTATTGGTTCAGATTGCACTATTTCAGATTTTGCCAACTTTTAGTATGCTATTTATATATACTTATGTCTAAAATATACAATTAAAAAGTTACAATATTATTTGTATTTTTTCCTACATATAGGATGAATAATTCATAGTTGAAAAACTAATATTTTGAACAATATGTCTTGCTAAAATACACAAGGCTCTTTGTAAGATTAATGTTTGGACCATCCACCATATCTTCACAAATCTATTGTAGCAGCTTAGTAGGATGGTTTCCAAAAAAATTAAACAGAATAGGATGATAAAAAATGGAATACAAAAATGCAGTATACATATTTGGAAAATTTTATCTCCAATTTCTGGAAATATTTGGAAACTGTGTACACATTTGCCCTTTAAAAATGCTGTGTACACATTTGGAAAACTCTTTGGCCGGTGATATTTAAATACATTGAATACCCAAAAGCACAATGACAAAAATCAATTCAAGATTGGATGCCAATGGTCTTTAATCACATGCTAGAGCGTGGTCGTTTGAACAAATTGCTTTGTGCATTTTGCCCATGTTGTGTTGCCATTTTCAAAGGCAGCTGCAATAAGATTGGTTGTAGTGCCATTTTTCTACTCCTTTTTTTAATGTTGCAATTTAATTTTATTCTATTTTTGTACTTTATTTTCTATTAGTTATATGATATGAATTATTATTTTATTCAAATAAATTATTTCATTCAATTTATTTTTCTGATAGGTCATGACGACACCAATTAATCCATTTACAAAATAGTTGACCAAACAAAATGGTTATAACCAAAAATTTTATTTTGTTACTCAATTCCCTACACATGTACATGCTAGCACCTTAACATATGTACGAGACAATCGGATCAATTATAGAATATGTTACAATTTTTTCATCTCTTATCCAACGATATTTAAATACATTGGATACCCAAACGTACAATCAAAAAAATCAATTGAAGATTGGATGCAAAATGTGTTACTTGCTAATCCAATGCTATTTCAACTACAAGATAATTCTATAAATTTCATTCATAATTTTCTTCATCTAATCTTTTTTTGTACAAAAATCATTTCTTTAGTGGCTTTGCATCATAATTTTATATTACATTTTCTAATCCTTTTACTCACCTATCCAAGGTACAAATGAAAGGCCATGTTGCTTATTCTTGAAATCCCTTCAAAGAGAAAAACAGGTTGAACTTTAAAACTTTTTAAATTTTTTTTTTATATTTACTACAACTATTATTTCTTATTGCATTTAACATAATAAAAAAAACTTTTGTCCTTTTTTATAGGCAGTCCCAACAGGTCTTTATGCTATCCAAAATTTTGATGATGAAGATGAAATCATAATCCAACAAGGACAAATGCAGTGAAAGTTAACAATCAATCACCATGTTTTCACATTTGGGTGGATTGAATTCTTTGATGATAATTTACTCAATCAAGACTGTTCAATCTTATTAAGATTTCGTGGAAATAATCAATTTGACAGCCTTACGTTTGACAATATAAAGGGCCAAATAATGATGCCATGGTCAGTGCTACTACCTATATTACCAAAACAAGGTTTGTTCATTTAACAATACACATTTTTCGTTCTGATTAAATAATATGTAATAGCTTAATGAACATTATGCATTGTTTCCAGTCTTCAAAACAACAAATCTTCAACATTCTTCACTACATCCATTTCAAAGGTTTAGTTCAACGCCACACTATTCTTTCTTCCACCAATTCACAGTATCAGATACTTTTAGATTGGTAATATTACAATTTATTACATATTTTGCAATTTTATTCTACAAATTTGTTTTCGCCTTTCGTTTTACTAACTTCATACACTTTCCTTCTTGTCACATAGAATATTTCAAAATATTCAAACCCTGATTTGGAAGAAGCAAAACAATGTGACATTCATTTGAAGTCTAGCAATCGAGTATATGACATCACTGTCAGGCACTCTTCACTTCATCAAAATTGGCATCGATCAATTCGTACAAGATCATAGTTTGGAAGAAAATGACTACTTAGTTTTCATACCACAAATAGAAAATATTTTCCTTGTTATTATTTTTAACAGTCATGGGATAAAAAAATTATATCCATGGCAATTTAAATTTAAAACAAATTAGAATGCATTTACTCTATTTTTGTTTTACATTAATTAACTCCTACTATGTAATTTCTTTTTTAGCTATTAAATATTTATTCCTTTTTAATAGCATTGTGATTTTATTTCTTCAACGTTATTTTAATTTTATCATCAAATTTTTTATATTCTATACAACACAGTGGGCACTCGAAAAACCGCACATTGCACGGATATTGCCTGCTAGTAGGTTCTAATGCCACGCTTACACATCCAAATCTTTCCTACAATGTTAACTATGTGTTTCAATTCATGCATGCTCCAACTCTTTCGCATCTCAAGATGGTTCGACATACCCTTACTAATGCTTTTGTCCTACTACAAGACGCTCCACTACTGTGTACTATGTCTTTCTCGAAAGTAATCTCATTTCCTGGTGTGTAAAGAAACAACATACAGTTTCTCGCTCTAATACTGAAGTTGAATATCGTGTTATGGCTCACACTACAATTGAACTCACATTGCTAACGTTTTGTTCTTGGATTATCATTTTGTGCACGAACGAGTTGCTCTTGGACTTTTTGTTACTCCGCATACCCTTACTAATGCTCAAATTACAAATATCTTCACTAAACCCATGTCAAAAGCCACCATTAGTTATTTTCAACCCAAACTCTACCGGGAAATTTGCAAAAATAACAGGTTGCGGAGGGACATTTGCAAAAATGGTAGGTCCAACAAAACCTTTGTAAATATAGCAGGTTAACTGTTTTTGACCATGTGAAAACACCAAAATGTCCCTCAAGAGCAAACTTCATCCCTTCACTTCACCTCTCCATTCTTGATTCATTATTCATTATTCTTCATTCTCAATTTGCGAGGATCATGGGCTCAGCATCTCATTTTCCTCAGTTCCCGCTTGAATGGTCTCCTAGTTTGAATGTCATCATGGCTATGTAGATATTTCGTAAGTTATCATCAAAGACAAAACCCAATCGATGAGCATTCCAAATCCACTAGCAATTGGTTGTTTTATGGGCGCCATCGTATCACTGGCATCTTATATAA
Organism: Gynochthodes officinalis; assembly: GCA_020080225.1. Lineage (NCBI taxonomy): Eukaryota > Viridiplantae > Streptophyta > Magnoliopsida > Gentianales > Rubiaceae > Gynochthodes > Gynochthodes officinalis. The sequence goes on from JAIQDA010000012.1 coordinate 568,826, forward strand.
GTTTCAAAGAAAAAAATTTCACATTTGTTTATGTATTCGAAAATTTGGTTGACATTTTCATCGACATTTTAATTGACATTTTTGTCGATATTTTAGTCTACATTTTGGTCGACATTTACTCCACATTTTAGTTGACATTTTGTTCGACAGTTTAATCAGCAAGTTAAAAATACGAAAATGCCACCACATTTGAAAATCACGACTGTTCGTTCACCCACTTTCATTCGCTATCACTTCAGTTGCCTTCTCGAACGTGATTTCCAAACCGATTGAGCCTCTACTTATTCAGCATATACACTTATATACCTACACCATCAATAGCACGCACACGAGGTGAACGCCTGTCATCTGATGCAATGGAGGAGAAATCAAAGAAGGCGACTGTGGCAAAAAAAAAGGTCAGTTTTTTTTTAAGTGTGATTTTTGCTTATTTGTTTTGCTTATTTGAAGCTTCCTGTTTTGGTGAGTTACCAGCTTCCTGTGTTGCTTATTTCAGCTTATTTGAACCTTATAAGTTAGGGTTTTATCACATAGTGTTTTTGTTCATATACAACAAACTGTCGAAAAAATACTTGCCTTCAAATGTTAATGTTAGCCACAAACAATTTGAGGAGAAACATATTGAGACCAAATTCCTACATTTCTGTCGAGAAGTATGGCGAATGTAAACTGTCGAGTAAACTCTCAACTAAACTGCCGAGTAAACTCTTGACTGAACTATCGAGTAAACTCTCGACTAAACTATCGAGTAAACTCTCGACTGAAACATGGAGTCAACTCTCATCGATCAACTATCGATAAGTGTGTGGAACAAAATCTCGATTGCATTGTTGAAGCTTCTTGTTATGTGCATGAACATCTAAAAGATAGAATGGTCGTTCAATGAGAGTTTTTCAACGCCCAGGTTTCGCAGTATTGCAACTACGAAGCCAATATGAAGATGATTTGGTCCAAGATGACGGAGACGCAGAAGCAAATACTTTGAAGGGAGAGTAGTCTCGCTGAAATCACTCTTGACTATGAGCACATTATGGTGCAAACAGATCATACATTTCGTGCTGATGAGGCAACTCAAACCCGACGAAAAATCTACACGGGGTAATAGCATATACTTCAACTTCGAGGGTAAAAGTGTGAAGTTCGGCAAGAGGGAGTTTGCCATTATCACGGGACTCAAGATGAGAGATTTTGACACTACTTTTGGCAAATACCAGCCTCACATGGTCTTTCACCAATAACTAAGTACATTAAACCCTTAGGGCCGACCGAGGAAGCCACGTATGATGAAGTGTTAAAGGCTTATGATCGTATAAACGCAAGTTATTCAGACACTGATATCGTTTGCCTTACACTCTTGCTTTTATACACATCAATCAACGGTATAACGATCTTATTATGCCCGTTGGTGATCCTAAAGATTGGATTGTGCCAAAAGATATTTTAGCTATTCACCTATCACCACCAGAACTATGGGCTAAAAGTGGTAGGCACAAGAAAATGAGAATTCCTTCAACCGGTGAGCATGTGGTTCAAAAGAAATGTGGCCGTTGTGGACAGCGTGGACACAACCAGCAAACTTGCTCAAATCCATTCGTTTGTAGGGAGAACAATTGATGACACTATTTGCTTTTCTCTATTGAATATTAAAATTTATTCAGGTTCACAAGGAAACATGATGTTATATTACTACAATACAACACTTTGAGGAATAAAATAAATGCAATATTTCATTCCATTAATTTCTCTAGCAAACCATTAAATATTACCAAAAAAAAACCCATTTGAATCACCCTTGTCATTTGGTTTTCTTTTTTAAGAAGATTCTCGACAAATTGGTCGACATATTTGTCCAGTTTTATCGACAAATAAGTCGACGATTTCGTCAATATATGTGTCTACATATTTGTCGACAATTTGGTCAACATATTTGACGAGAGTTTGCTCAACATTTTTGTCGATATTTTGATTGACATTTTTCATATTTGTTGATATTTGTTCTACTTCTTTATCTACATTTCGTTTACATTCTTTCGTAATTAGCCCTTCCAATTCGTAGACTATGCTCGAAAACACAAGCTGTGTGATAACAAATATAACAAATTTGCGTTTGTCGGCATTTTGCGTTTCTTGCGTACATTCTACTAATCTCTACTAATAGTCTAATAATGATCATGGAATGAGGGAGATGGGATGTTCATTTAATGAAGGATAATTGCTCAACAATTCTGTTGCAAACGATTAGCAACAGAGCAACAACAGTTTCAAGAATGGTGAAGAAATTTCGCACGATGAAGTTTGCTCTTGAGGGACATTTTGGTATTTTTATATAGTTAAAAACAGTTGACCTACTATATTGACAAAGGTTTTGCTAGACCTGCTATTTTTGCAAATATCCCTCCGTAGCCTACTATTTTTGCAAAGTTCCCAACTCTGTCTTCAACCTCGGCATCATTTGAGGGGGGATATCAACAAAAATTGTTGGAGTCAATGGAAAGATAAGAAAGTTCAAAATTATTGGAGAGATAAGGATAAAGATAATGAACCCCATCCCATCATTCTACCAATATTAGTGGAGAGATGTTGGGAGAATAGAATTTTAAAGACAGCAAGTTTCAATTTGATAGTTTATCTGATGAGGAAATTTCAACGCTCATGGATTAAAAAAAAAAAAAATTTCTGACTAGAAAGAGTAGATTATCTTATTTTATCTAAAACTTAAACTAGCGGTAATTCCTCTATTTAAGACGTGTTACGTTAGTCTTTTTGTGTCTTCACGTCAGAAATAATAACAGAATTATTATTCAATTTTTCCTCTTACAATACAAGTGAATATATTTAGGGAACATCAAAACTACAAAGATTCATAACTTTGCATGAATGAGATTCTTTGTAGAATTTCTGTTATTATCTCTAACGTTGCATATAATTGTCACTTTCGATGATGCTATCAAACATCTTTTTTCTAGGTTTGAGGAATCACTCTTCCAAAACTGCACTTCCCATACCTGACAAGGAGCACCATTCCTTAAATCATCAGCGAGAAAGAAAAAACACAACGACGAAAAGCATCACTCGGAAGTTAAAAATGTCCATAATTTTGCTCTTACTTTTGAATTAAAAATTTTCCATAAAAATCTGAATAAAAAATTAAATATACGAACACGGAATTTTCAAAAATAATAATAATAAATGTGCAATATATAAACCTCCTTCAATAAGTAAGTTTAGCAACAAAACAGTGTAAAATGACAATTTTTATTGACTCTTCTTGTCTAATTAACACTATCATATCTGTTTCAATTAAACTAATTGACTTGAAGCTTATTCCATATTGAATTTTTTGAAACTTTCAACTTTTACATGATTAATTTTTATCCAAAAAAAATTAATTCAGTACAATGATATTTTCAAAAATAATCAAATTAATGAAAATAATTAAGTGAATAAATTTTGTTGACAAAAAAAAACTAGAGTATTTATGAGACGAAGTAAGTAATTTTTTGAAACAAGAAAACATGTAGATTATACTCTCTTCTTCCCCAAAAAAAAATCCATTTTGAAAATATTTTCTTATTCTAAAAACTAATTCTACTTTTAAACCAAAATTTTAAAATATCCTTACTAATAATAATTATGTATACTCAAAATTAAAAAGTAAAGATAAAAATATACCTTACTTTAGTGGTGCATTAAAAAAAAGAGTTTATTTTAGTGGTGCATTAAATGAGTTGTACTTTATAACTAATAAAAAAAATATACTTTAATCAAAGGGAATTTTTTTATTTCAAAAAAAGTGTCCATTTTTAAGGTGAAATTCTTATATTATCTTTATTAATAATAACAATAAAAATGTAAAATGACACATTATGCATTTAGTGTGTTGTATCTTATAATTTAAAAAAAAAATTTATAGCAAATCAAGAGTATATTCTATTTTGGGATGGAGGGAGTAATATAATTAAACCCATATTTATGATTTTAGTATTAATCTACTTATTAGTTAATTATTAAATGTCAAAATACTAATCACTACTCCCTCATTCGGAGAAAATATTCCCATTTAATATACAAAAAAGTTTATTTTTGAATAAAAGTATTACATTCACTAATAATGACTATATATGATCTAAAATTTAAAAATAAAAATAAAAATAAATATCGTATATTTAGTGAATATACCTTATAACTAAAAAAATTTCAAAACTAATACAAAATTAATAACAACTAATCAAAAGAATCTTTAATTATCTTTGCACGTTTGATATTGCTAGTTACTTTTATTAGTAAAAAACTTTTAATTATGAAATATACCCTATGTGAATATAGGCACATATTAATGGTTTTCAAGATAACCTAAGCTGGGGAAAAATCTAAACATGGTGCGTTTGGACAAGGTATTTCTATTTACAAATGGAAAAAGTTGTATTAGAATGTGTAAAAATTTTGGTAGGTATTTGTTGATAGAAAAAGTATTTTGAAGATAAAAATAATTTTTAAAATTATGTGAGAGGAATTTGAGTGAAAAAATTTACATTTTAAATTTTGAAATAAAAATGCGTTTGGATAGTTTGTTTTTGTTTGAGAATTTACTTATTTGCAGATGAAAATGTGCTGTTCAAACGCACCCTAAAACGATGCTCATTTCTTTATTGTGCCCAATTAAATATAGAAATGATGGGAATACTAATGGAATGTCTATTCACCTTTAACATAAATTTCCACCAAAAGTCAAAGCTTAACATGGCAAAATTAGGAAGATTATAGAACCAAATACCCTTTGCAATTATTCTACAAGAGTGTTCAATCCACTAGTTTCTTCTCTTCAAACTATAATCCTTACATGCTAAATTCGTATAAAAAATTTTAGGAAAAAAAAAAGAATTTGTGCTCGTAAAAGCTTTAGGAACGAACTTCAATAAAACTTTTACTCCAAATATATAAAGTAAAAATATGTAGAGTACCTGAATAGTTTTGCCGGCGCTAACAGGAGTAGCCTCGGCAACCACAACGTCCCCAATCTGAGCACTCTTGACATGGTTGATACTCAGCTGTATTCCGGCCGACCTCGTCCCGGCGGAGTGGCAGGCTCCCATGCTGGCCACCCCTTCAGCTATCAATGCCGACACCCCTCCATGCAATACATTGAATGGCTGTGTTCACACAAATATTTGCTCAATCCAAGCATCCAAATTTTTACAAATCATTCATCCTTAAAATACCCCACCAAACACCCCAAAAAAAAAAAAAATTTAAAAATCACAAACCCACCAAATATGATCGAAGATTACAGTATTCTAAAACGTATATGGGCTTTTCATCATGGATTATCACTGTTGTCATTTTACCCTCTCTGTCTCTCTACAGTCGAGTTTAATTAAGAAGGCTAATCACGATTAGTAAATTAATTAATTAATGAGGTGAAGGAAAGAGAATATAGTTAACCTGACAACACTGGGGGGTGACTTGAAAGCGGCCGATAACTTTTTTGGCCGTGAGTAATTCAATCTGGAACCCGAATGCTCGAAGCGGAGGATCCAGAAAATCTATCTTTGTTATATCCTGTGGCGGCGGCGATGGTGGTGGTTGCGACGGCGACACCATGGCTTTCTTGGGGCTTTAGTATGGAAGTTATTGATTTAAGTCCAATTCTCAAACACCGCTAAAAGTCCCAATACTGGGATTAAAATTTTTGGGATGTCTTCAATAAATAGAAACTCCGACGATGGAGACATCCTTTCCGTTAATTTATTAGGTTTTTGTTAAGGTGGTTATCGTATCAAATACATAAAGGTTTTCGTCATTGACTTTTCGCACGTTGAACTGTTTTTTTTTGTTCATTTGCCAAACACGATGAACTGTTGAAGATATCGTTTCCGAGAGAATTAGTCGTGCAAAGTTGTTGGCCACATATCATATTCTAAAATTGGCTGTGAGTCGCCTCCAATCAGTATCTCTAATTATCGACTTTTATATCCTCATGGGTTGTTCCTCCATAGTAAATTAAAATTTAATGCGTTCTTTCGATTTTATTTTTAAAAAAAAAATTCAATTTTTTAGGAGGTAAAACAAAATTTCAAAAATGATTATTTCTTTTATTTTTTCAAAAGTTAATTTTTATGATGGCTTATACACGTATTTATGAATTGTTGTTGGCAAATTTCCAGATTATCTAGTACACAAATAAAAAAAAAATCTACTTCTAAATGAATATAATTTTTTTAAAAAAATCATATTATAATATAATTAATATATCATTAAGTATGTAAATTTTTATTTTTATTCTTATATTTTAATTATGAACTATATAAAATTATTATTGATAACAATAATTTATTAATTTCTTTCTAAAAGTAAGTGGATTGTTTTTATAAAAATATAAAAATAGTACATTTTTCAAGGAAAAAAAATAGAAGGAGAGAGTAATAGTGTAGGGGAAAGGATAATTCGTTTAATTGGAAAGGATCGTTGATACCCTTGGAAGTTTGTGAAAGGGACAGTCAAACCTCTCCAAGCTTCATTAAATAGTATATGGACCCTTTCTAATTAAATTATCTTCAAAAATTCATAAATTAAGATCAGTGTTGTTGACTTCTAATTTTAAAAAATAATCTTTTTCCAAAATAATTAAAAAATTAAAACGTCATGATAGATTTCTATCGAATATGAAAATGAGTTAGTTGTCAACGCTTGCACGCAAACTTCCAAATTAAATAAAAAGAAATAGAAAGGTGTTTTTCTTCATTTTTTTTTTTAATAACCAATTATACCAAGTTTCATATTTGGTATGAAAATTTAGTAATTAAGCAGCACTTTTCTATTATCTCTAGCAAAGATATAGATTTTAGGATAACATGTGAATATTTGAGTTTTACTTTTTCTAATGATTTTCTCCTACTCTTATTCCCGGATCTAAAAGTCAATAATTATTTTTTTTTTTTTTTGGGGCGATTCACTAGTATTTGACTAGTATTTTAAAATTGTTTTCCTTTTCCAAAAACTTTTTTTTTTTTGGGAGTAGCGTTCTTTAAGCCCCCTCATCTCAAGAAAGTGAAAAAAGAAGAAAAATCGTTTCCTTTAGCCGCCTTACAAGTTACATCCATGTTGAGACGGTTAGCGAATACCATTCTTTTTGCAATACTCATTGAATGGCTCACTGTACTCATATTCATTATCGGTTTTGATGCATTTTAACTTTTTCTTAGTTTTTCTTGAACTGAAACTTAAAAATGTTTGAACACTTGCCAAACTTGATCTTTACTTTTCAATGTATACACCCATGTCTTCCTTAAATCATCATTAATGAATGTGACACCAACCAATTAACCCAAATCACCAAACAACATGCACACGAAAGTAAAATTACTATTAATAATAAAAACCACTCTCTATAACAGTGAAATAGATAACAACAGAAGAAAGAATACATTATACCAACTTGTAGTAAACAATTTGGGCCTCCAATTTGGAGTGACCCAACCCAGGAGACTATGTTTGATTCTTCCTCAATTTGGGGAAAAGTCAACTTTTGGAGTAAACAAAAACAAGTTGAAGTAGTTATGCTGCATTTTGTGACTTCCTTTCGATTTTGTACAAAAGAGAAAAAGAAACAATAAAAAGACTGCTATGGATTAATTAAAGGCTCAAAATTAATATAATGATCAAGGGCATGAATGACTCACCTAATTGTAGAAATGATGAAATTAAAAAAGCTAACAATAATATTTATAAGTATATATATATAAAAAAACCACCTAATGGTGTACCAAAAAATATAACATTTTTTTATTTGTATTTGTGAAGTCAGAAGTTTGAAATTTTTCTCTTCCCTAGAACATCCCAGATCAATTATAGAGTCCATGAGATTTGATTAAATTGCCAAGCACTTCGATTTAATTTTGTCTATATTAATTTAGCTTTTTATGTCAACCTTTTTAGAGTAAATTTTCTTCCTATTTATATATTTACTACAGAACATAGCCGCAGAATAGGGATCGCCTGGCTAGCAAGCAAAGGAGTAGCCTAGTAGGAGTTTGTCCATCAACCCGTGAGTGGGAAGATAGAGTAGGGAAAAATCTGCCTATATTAGTATAGGTTAGTGGAGGCAGGCAAGTTTTTAAATTATAGTTGCCCGGCTTCAACTTATGTCGGTGAAGCAGTAAAAGAACGTGGGGTCGCTGATTGTCCCAGTTTCTCTGTTATTTTGTCTATATTAATTTAGGGTGTGTTTGGATAATTTTTTTTATTGGTAAATAAAAAAATTTTTAAACAAAAATAAACTATCTAAATACATTTTTATTTTAAAAATTTAGAATTCAAATTTTCTCACTCAAATTCCTCTCACATAATTTTAAAAATTTTCTTTTTTATTTTTTCCCTTCAAAATACTTTTTCTATTAACAAATATTAACAAAATTTTTCACACATTTCAATATAATTTTTTCCATTTGTAAATAAAAATCCATTGTTCAAACGCACCCTTAGCTTTTTGTGTCAACCTTTTGCGAGTAAGTTTTCTTTCTATTTAAGCCTCATCTAGTTTTCATATATATATATATATATATATTCAAGAGCTAATTTCTAACTTACACCTATCAACTCAATTGGGTTATACTGTTATAGTAAAGGGTTAGAAAGTTAATCATTAAATCAAAGACGTGCATGTCATTGAATTTTTTAAGTTAATGTTTTTTAAGATAATATTAAAATTTAAATTCTGAATTAACCCCAACATTGAGTTTTAATGCTTTTGTTAGTCGCCATGGTTATATGGTTTTCATATTTGAAACATTCAAAATGTGATTCGCAGCCGTAATTTTGGAATTCTGAGCAAAATTTACGTTAACATGAACAGACATATATAGAACGCAAAAACGTGAAGGCAATCATGAGGGCGTGCTTTTCTCTGATCACTGGATCTCATAACAAAAATTGGTAGGCTTTGTTTGGATAATAATTTTTTGAAAAACTTTTTATTGAAAAGTGTAAAAGTTTTGATAAAAATTAGTGGTAAAAAAAAAAAAGTCCAGGAGAGATTGTTTGTATTACTTATTTTGTCTTAGAAAAAAAGTTCAATTTAAAAAAAAAATTGGTAGAATAAATTTTTCTAATATATTTACTTATAATAATTATATATGATCATAATTAAAAAGTAATGTAAAAATATAAAATTATATATTTTAATAGTGTATTAAATATGATGTATCTAATAACCAAAAAAATAAATTGTACTCAACCCACTTAACTATTTTTTTGAGATAAATGTAGTACTAGTTATAAATATTTCCATCTTTCTTGGCAATTATTTAAAAAAAAAAAAAAGAAAGAAAAAGGAAAGTGTTCTGGTATGAATTCCCTATTTATTTGGTTGCGTGTAAAAGATTGAAAAAGATAGTTAAACTTACAAAATTCATTTCAAATTTGCTTCCTCGTGAGCCGCACAATTTAACATAATAAAATGAATTGAATTGACAAGTCTATTTGACCAGCATGGCTGCTTTGAAGATGGCAAGTTTTTACGCATTACACCTTCAACAAATTGGTTTGCAGTTCGTTAAGTTCCAATAGAAGTGAATGACTTTTTAACATTCTGGTTAGCTTTTTGAGTCTATTGTAGAAATTTCTTTTGAGCACATTTATTTCGTGTGGATCTATTGTCCACTTCTATCAATGGCATGTTACTTTGGGGTTTACCAAGATTATATAGTTTTTAGTATTATATATTTTAGAGACTTGTCTTATTTTTAAATAATTGAATACAATTTCAATTATAACTTTTAATTACAACATATATTTAGACATTACAAAATGTGAACAATCCTTCCACTTTTTCTTAGGGAGGAAGAATTAATGATGAAAAAGAAAAATATTGACAGAGAAATCTAACCCAACATAGATGAGTGATGATCACTGGGTAGCCCAGCAGCTATTGAAGCTTTTTTTAGGAGAAAACACCCAAAATTGTCCTCCACATTTCATCAAATAATCTTTTTCATCCTCCACTTTTAAAATGGGAACAAATAGTCCTTCAAATTTCATAAATCGAAACTTTTGGTACTATTTGTGAAATAAACAGGAAATTTTAGCCCTTCAAATTTCATAAACGGAAATATTTAGTCTTGAAATTTTCCTTCAAATTTTGGTCTTTGAAATTTGAAGGACTATTTGTTCCCATTTTAAAAGTGGATGATGAAAAAGATTATTTGGTAAAATGTGAAGGATAATGGTGGGTGTTTCCTCCATTTTTTAGCCATAGTCTCATTGTAGTCGGATGGACTTTATGTGCTGAAATGTCTATAGTCTTACATTAATTTGTTTATATGATTAATAATAATATGTCTCAGTGCTAATATGTGTTTAAGAATATTAATTTAAGTAATACATGATGATCTTGTTGAACAATTAAAAAAAGTATAATTAAAGATCAAACAATTAAAATTATAAGTTAATCATCTCATGTGATAAATAAAAATTTGAGTGAGTAATGTCATTTGGGTAAAAAAGAAAATATTATTTGCCAATCTAACAACTTTATTCGTTGATAGTGCTTCCAATTATCAAGTTAAAAAACATTCAAAATCTATTCTCATGTTAAATCAGCTAATTCATTTAGATGATTCTCTTAAGCAAAATATTAATATTGGAAGTGATGAGTATGGTACCTTCATCCTTTATGGTCCAAGCTTATTATAAAGAAAATCCAATCCCACTTTGACTCTATTTCTATTTAATTTGAAAATCTTTTTTATTCTTTTTGGAAATTCTTTCTATTTTTTTTATACTTGTTCCGTCACAAAAAAAGAGTTCGCTCTGATTAAAATATAACATTTTATTAGGTATTATATACAACTCATTTAATACACCATGAAATGTATAATATTATATTTTTATCATTACTTTTAAATTTTGAGTATACATAATTATTATTAATAAGGATATTTAGAAATTTAATTTAAAAAATTTTTTTGAGACAAAAAGAAAATTTTCAATATAAACTATTTTTTAGAAAGGAGGAAGTATTATATATTGGGAATTTTACAAAAAATAGCAGGTTTTCACCTCCCTTTTGCAAAAATAGCAGCTCCAATAATTTTTTTACAAAACTAGCATGTCAAGGGAGTTTGACCACGCAAAAAGACTTAAATGATCTTCTTCTTCACTTCATCATTTCACTTCACTCCACTTCACCATTTCTGTTCAAATTTCTCTATACATTTTTCTTTATTCTTCATCAATTCAACATTTCTAATTCAAAATAAGTGGGTCATGCACTCTTTCCTGGGTTTCTACTTATGGTGTTCAACTAACAAAATTCCCGATTGACGAACAAAATTCACTTGTGGCAAACTTGCAATTGGGTGTTTTATTTCACATGATCTATTCAGTTTGTTTTTTTTTATGACTGCCATCTTATTAAAAAACTAACAAGTAACAATTCGAACTGACATGTATTCGACATTTGTTCTCATCTTTTATTCGACAAAAAAAGAGATTTTTGACATGTATTTGACAAAAAAAAGACTTTCTACATGTATTTGACAAAAAATTTGACATAAATTTTGACAAAAAATCGACATGTAGTCGACATAAATTCGACAAAAAGTATGTCGATATTATTTGACAAAAATTCGACACATCTCTCACGCACTTTTTTTATAATCAACAAAAAAATTAACTTGTGGGTACCTAAGTATCCACCGTAAGCTTTTTCTCATTTGAACCTCATCGTTCATTTTTATTTTAAGGCTATGCCATCCTAAGGTGCTACTAAATGGATGGATAATCAATAAAAGAGTTACAACCCACACCTTTTTTCAATTACTAACTCTTTCTCATTACTGCCCTTCCTGCTCCCTATCCAAAAATTAAAAGAATTATTTATTCAGATTTAGGTATAAATATATAATGATTTAAAGTTATGAATTTCTAGTTTACAGTTAGTCACCTAAGGAATATCATCTACGAATTCGAGCTCCGAAAAATCTCTCCAGAAGATCATCTCAGATCTCTTTTACACGTGAGTCAGAGTGTGTTCGGTTGAAGTTGAAGATAAGCGTTCGGTCAAAGCCTTGCGGAGTTTGTCCTCATCAAGAAACTCCAGACATCAGCATTGATTCATTGTTATTATTATCATTATTATATGGAACAAAGTTTCACCATTGCATTTGCAACATGCGACTCTGCCTTTGTTTATTACGTAGTTTGTGAAGTTCATTGTATGGACATGCATTCTTTGCAAATATAATTACAATTGTTTACTAAATAATTATAAGATCAATAATGTACATAATGAATTTATTTGACGTGGCATTCATTTATATTTCTGACATACACAACACGATAATTATAACTACAACAAAAATTAACAATTAGATGCTACATCAGAGACTTTTTATAAATCTAATTACTCTTACTTCATTAGCCCCTCAAATCTGAGTTTATCTTGATTAGAGTAAATGAATATTGATATACATAATAAAAATTGTAATAAATATTCAATAATTTTTTAATTATTCACTAGTTACTTTAAATATTCACTAATTTTTTAATTACATAAATGCTATCTCAGTGATTAAAAAAATTCAGATTTCATTACCGACATTTTTTTTTTGAAGAATAGTATTCATAATAAAAAAATTCAACAAATTTTTTTATTATGAATACTATTCTTCAAAAAAAAAAAATGTCGGTAATGAGATCTTACCATGTTCCCCACGTTCCAAGAATAATTTTTTGCAAACCTCAAGCCACTTGACTTCTTCGTGTTGCCAACATTGGTAGGTGGGGCAAAAAAAAAAAGATAATTACCAATACCCCTCAAGTATTAGTCTATTATCGATACTCTCATGTGGTTTGTCAAAATTATTAATATTCCCCTGAGATTTATGTTTTTTAACAAATGGGTCAATTTTAAAGGATTTCGTTAGTACTGTAGCAATTGACTGAATTTTTTAGACGAAAATATCCTTTTACTCTAGTTTTTATTTTTACTTTGTATTTTTTTTAGAAAAAAAATTTGGACAAAATTTTAAAACAAATTTTTTTATATTATCTAAAAACATTATATTATTATAAAAATTTACTTATCTCTAATTTATTTTTATTATATTATTGATATTAAGAGTGATAATATATAAATTAAATTAACAAAAGACAAATAAAAAATATATTTATAATAATATATTAATTATATAAGATATTAAGAAATTTTGCATAATTAATATACTATTATAGGCATATTTTTTATATTTATTTTTCTTTTGTTAATTTAATTTATACATTGTCACTCTTAATATCAATAATATAATAATTTTATATTAAAAATAAATTGGAGATAAGTAAATTTTTATAATAATACACTTTTTTTAGATAATATAAAAAATTTTATTTTAAAATTTTAGTCTTTTTTTTTAAAATTTTCAATTCTTTTTGTAATTTATTTGTTGCCTTGTGCAAATGGTATTTTTGTCATTTTACTTCTTAAGTCAGTTAAATATAACTGTAAGGAGGTATTGGTAGTTTTAACAATTTACAAGAAGGTATTGGTAATTATCCCCCAAAAAAAGGATGGAAATCTATTTTTTGGGAGGTGGGAGGGGGGTGTTGGTGGTTATTGGTGAAGTTCCCAATAGATTTGACAATGTTGGAACTTCAGCAATAATCCCTCATAAATTTCCATCTTTTTTTTCCAACTTACAAGTGGGAAAAATTCTGACTTCTTCACAAATTTCACAATATAGGTTTTATAATTAATGCTAGGATTAGTGTTGTAAACTCTACTTGCTTGTTGAAGATATGCTAGATTCAAAACGTCTAACTCCAATTACAAAGTCCACTCTTGTTACCTTGAATGCTGGAAAAAATCTTTAAATCTGATCTACTTGTCCGAGAGCTATATCCCACCAATTCCAATACAAATCAACAATTAGTCTGTTTATCACTTATTCCAGATATTGAAGTCCATACATTGCATTATGTAAAATCCAATCCAATTTTCTAACCATCGACAACCATCACAATAATTTTTCTTTGAATTTTTTTTTCTTTTTTTTATCTAAAGATAGTAGATATATTAACTTTAGTAAAAAAAATTAACAATTATAGAAATGATCCACCGAACGTGGACTCTCATTCACCCTATATATCAGATAAAATAATTTCCAAATTAAAAAAGCTAAAAAAATCAAATATCTAACTTGTCGGCCTCTACGTGCACACATGTAACACAAGAAACTGAACGCAGACACAAAACACTTCCTATATAAAGGACAAAACCCGACTAAATCGGAACCTAACCCCTACTTATTATATCTACTAATTCAATGAAAAGATACATCTTGAGAATAAAGATGAATTTCCTTAATATCGCTCAATGTAGAAGGATTTGCCAAATGATTTCCTTAATATCGCTTAATTATTTATCATAATACACTAACTAACGATTAATCATTATTTCGGAAGATTTTTCAGATAGTTTATCAAATTATACGAACCACTCTATATCTCAAACGTTAATTACGTTACAAATGCTACTCCTTGTTGTCTGTTGATAAGTGAGTCATCAAAACACTTGGCTATGGCAGACCATCACATTCTTTATATATTATGTAGAAAGTTCTGAAAAAAGAGAGTAGAAGACTTTTATCCTCCCACATAATACAAGGAGCATATAAAATTATTTTGATTTTGATTTCAGATATGGTTTAAGATTTTGTAGGCCGCTAATTAAGAGGATTTAGTTATTTGTTATAATACGTAACTAACTAATGATAATTTTGATAGATTATTTAGTTCTTTCATCCTTATAAATACAATTATACCAATTAGAGTGTCCTAAAATTTAGTTACCTTAGTAACTTATCTATTCATTTCAAAAAAAGAATTCACTCTAATGAATGTATAACTCATTTAATGTACCATTAAACGTCGTCACAATCTAAAGTTCTATTAGATTGATAAGAGTCATAAGCACCACAAACTGGTCAAATTTAATAAATCAATTGTTCTTTGAAAGAACGAAGAGATTAATTCACTCAAACTCTCAAGAACGTAATGTCACAAAATAATTCTCAATTTATCTACTCATCTCACATCCAAATAGCCTATATTTATAGAGTATAAGTTGTTTGGAAAATGTAACAACAAAAATCCTAACCCTAATCTAATTCTAAAGAGGGGTGGCTAGTTTCCTTTAATTAATTAAAAAGCAGCCTTACAAATAAAAGGAAATAAAACAAAAAAAACCCTATTTGCACTATTCACATATTGTTCATATAATATTCATGATACTGTTCACGGGGGGTACTATTCACATTTTGGACCGCATGCTTGACGGGTTTGGATGTCATGGATTAAATCATTTAAAATTTTCTTGAAATCGTTTAGACCTAACTCTCGTTATCGGTCTCGTGATATACCTTAACGGATCAAATGCTTGGCAAGTATGTTGAATAGCTCCTAGATTCTCATCAAGTAGGTTGAATAGTTCCAGAATTCCCATCACATGGGAACAAACTAGAAAATATTGAAAATTCAAAAAAGTTTGCAGCAACTCCTTAGTAACTCCCAAACATTGAAAAGTACTAAACATTGTCACTAAACTTCATTACTAGTTCTAGCCAATCACCTCCTTAGTAACTGAATTAAAATTCTAGCAAAGTTTGTAGCCAAGAGAATTAAATTAGCAATCATCAGTGCCTAAACAGTCCCTTTATTGGGAATGCTAAAATTGCTGAAGGTGAATGGGATAGTGCAGATGTTTTTAATACTATGTTAGTTACTCAAATTCATAATGGGTTCTTAATTCAGACTACAATCTTTACATAAATCCATATAGGGAGTAGTTTACTGCTCATTAGTCTACTATTGGGATAGGTATAATAAAAATTAAGATACATGGTATGAAAAGAACTTTGATAGATGTCAAATATATACCAAACTTGAAAAAAAAAGAAAAAAGAAAAAATAGTTTTTTTAAGCAAACTTAATGCAATTAGTTGTCACTACAAAGGTGGAGATGAATTTTTTAGTAACTTTGAATATGCACTAATGTGGAAGTATTGACATAATTTTATAGAGTCATTCAGTCTGAATACTACATGAAGAACATAAGCTAGATGACGGAACAGGAAGACCTAGGATGTAGAAGATCATAACATGAGTCATTTGGCAGATTTGGATTCATATATCCGCCCATGGGGTACTTCATTGTACTATATAAGATCCATCTGTATAGATATCATTATCTACATCCAGAAAACCATATGCTTTATAAGAAACTTGTACAGTTTAGGAAGGAATTTTAATTGATCAAAAAGAAGAATCTACTTCAACTGGTATGCCTTTATGCAAGGCCATACATAACATAAAAATCACACTTGGAAGGGGTGGACAATTAGCTAAAGCAGCGGGTGTTATAGCGAAACTGATTACAAAAGAGAGGAAATCGACCACATTAAAATTACCCTCTGGGGAGGTCTGCTTGATATCCAAAAATTGCTCAGCAACAGTAGGACAAGTAGGGAATGTTAGGGTGAACCAGAAATGTTTGGTTAGAGTCGGATCTAATTGTTGGCTAGGTAAGTGTCATGTAGTAAGAGGAGCAATTATGAACCCTGTAGACCATCCCCATGGGGGTGGGGAGGAAGAGCCCCAATTAGTAGAAAAAAACGCACAACCCCTTGGGGTTATCATGCATTTGGAAGAAGTAGAAAAAGGAATAAATGGTCATGAAAGAAATTAAACAACCTAATCTCTACATCTTATAAGATAACATTAAGACACATGCTGCAGCAGTACATTTCATCTTATAGTTATGATACATGTGATTAGGGCATTGTGCAAAAAGGGAAAGTTTACTAAGCAAATGTGGTTTAGTTGGTGGGTAAGTGAAAGGAAAGTTAGATTTCTGTGAGCATTGCATGTTTGGTAAGTAACACGGAGAGAAACTCACTATTGGAGTTCATTATACTAAAAATATTTTGGATTATATTCATTCTCATTTTTGGGGCCCTTCTCAAGTTCCCTGAAAAGTAGTGTAAGATTCATATTAACTTTTTATCGATGATTATTCAAGAAATGAGCGGGGTATTTTCTTAGGCACAAAGATAAAGTTTTTGTAATGTTCAAGCACTAGAAGACCATAATTAAAAACCAGACTAGTGAAAGAATTAAGCGTTTAAGAATGGTTAATAATATAAAATTTTGCAAAAATGAATTCAATAAATTCTGGAAAAATGAAAAGATTGTGAGGTACCACACAATCACATATACACCACATCAAAGACTCCTCATGTATTATCTCTAAATAATATACTATGTTTAAAATTTCCTATCGGACACTTTTTGTTTCCATATTTTATTTTATTTTATTTTATCTTCAGGATTTTCTTTTTTATTAATGTTATGATGAGATGAATTTTCTTCAACTTAAATTCTTGTTGACTTCTCAAACTTCTAGCATTTTGCTTTACAAACTTGCATAAGCTATTTTGATGGCAACATTCAGACTTCAAACTTAACATTGCAATGCAATATTATATTGATTCAATATTATATATTAGTAATATTTTTAACATATTTTATCCAATATTATTTTATTAAAAGGAAAAAAAAAAACCCATGCATACATTGTTTTAGAAAAAGAGTAGGGGAACTCCATCCTTCCCTAAAGTACAAAGTACAAATAAAATTATTCTAATTTTGATTTCAATTTTGGTTTAAGATTTTGTAGGCTGTTAATTAAGAGGAGTTAGTTATTTGTTCTAATACATAATAAACTAAGAGTAATAATTGAGATAGTGACAAATTATAGTGACTTTGTATAGTGATTGACGTAGCAATCATGAAAAGACAAAATTATCTTTCATTATTTGTATTTTGTAAGGAGGATGAATAGATGATTTTGTCTTTTGATGATTATCATATCAGTCACCATATAAAGTCACTATAATTTGTCATTATCTTTATCATTACTCATAAACTAATACTGTTAATTAAAAGGAGTTACTTATTTGTTATTATACATAATAAACTAATACTAACCTTGACCGACTATTTAGTTATTTCAACTAATTATACATATAATTATGCGAATAAACATGTGAGATTTAGTTTCCTTAGCAACTACAGTAGTTTGCCTCTTAAAAATCCTATATATAAACGTTACTGTTGAATTTTGCAAACAAAACCTTTCATTTACCCACGTATTCAGTTTATCCTTACTATCAAGATTTGCTTAAAAATACATTGCCAATCCCACATGCATGACCAATTTCTTATTATTGCATTTGTATAAAGCTTTTTTAAGTTTCTGTTGATTTTTTAGTGTCTCTACAATCGCTAGTCCTTTCATTTTCGGCTAATAGTTCACTAGCTTCCAATCCTAATGCTTATGAGTTTCCCCGTTGTTTATCAATAAGTGATCAGAAACTTCTTCAATCGACCAGACCCAGCGCAGATTATTTTGTTGTTAACGATGGCTATAGTATTCTTATAACGATTTCTCAATTATTTAAATAATTTTTATGTTGAGCATCAAAATATACAAAATTACATTATCCATGTCAAGAGGGGTAAATAGAGAAATATTTAGAAATTATTCATGCCAATATTATACTAGTGGGAGACAGATAGAATGTAAGGTAAATAACGCTATTTATTTTTTAACTTAGAATGGTAGTTTAATCTCACCTGACATGTTAAAAAAGTTATAGTTTGATATTCTAATTAGACTTTTTAATAGAATTAAGTCAAGCAAGATTTAATGCATTAATTACTGACTTGTATAATCTATAAATATTTTATTTAAATTATGTTTTTAATTATTTAAATCACTTCCAATTTTGACATTTTGCAATTTAAATAGTCTAGGTATAATTTTATTTATTCATAATATATTTTTGACAACTACTAAAAATTAGTATACATTGCGAAAATTACAAAGTTAAAGATAAAGAAATGTGAATTAAAATTTTTAGGGAACATTTTGCAAAAGAGAAAAAGTTTGTTGTGATTGTTTGTAATTTTTTATTTTATTTTATTTTAGTTTGTTCCCCTTTGCCTAGGCATGCATAAGTTACATGATTGAATGTATTATGTTCTATTTGTTTTGTAAATAGTAAAAGGACCAATTACAATCAAAATTGTAAGTTAATTTCCCAATGTTATTTGAGAATATTAGGATCTCTCTCTTTGACGGTATAAATTTTTTTTTTTATTACATAATTCATGAAATGACTAAAACATTTAGGCAAAAAATGTGAGCATGAAGTGTTCTAAAAGTAAATAAGAAATAAACTAAAAAAATGTATAAAACGTAACAATAAGTAAAATTATAATACAAATCCAAAATAAAAAAGATAAATTAAACTTTATTTCATTAATTATGTACGAAAGATTAATTTTTACATGGTCAAAAAGAAATATTGTGTATTTATAAATCTTAAAGTGTAATTGTTAACAAAGTCAAATCAATGAAAAGGTAAATATAATTTACCTTTTTATTTATTTTGTTTCACCATCAACCAACCAATTCGTTGACCCCATTCAAGTTGGGTGACAAATTGATGAGTAATGTAAGAATACTGATTCTTTTAAACAGGGCTTAGATTGTAAGGCCCAAAGGGACTTAGCTCTCATAATTGGATTGACAAAATGGAGCTGGTTCTGCTCAATTCTGAATGCCAGTTTCCTGAAGAATTGCAGATTTCAGAAGAAGAAAAGAACAGGAAGAAGGACAGAGAGATTAGGAGTGAGTGCACTATTTTCCAACCTGCATTAACCATTACCAACCTTGAATCTTCTTCTATTAATACAACTCCTTAGAGGTTAACTGTCTTTAACTAACTGACAGTTATTAACCCTAACTAACCCATATTCATTTGGAGAATTAATTATATTATGAAAACGATATCGTTTGGCTTATTTCTAAACTAAATCACTTGAACGACACCGTTTGCTCTTGAGTTCCTGACATATTATTTTTCGACGCATTTGGGCCTTGCAGGCTGCATTAGAACGACATTTTTGGGTTGCATCCGCCTCCTCTACCCTTCTCAGACTTTGTTTTGGTAGGGGTTCCTTTAGATGCGAACTCAACTGGACAATTGATAACGTCAATAAATGTATACTTCAATTAGATTCACATAAAAATTTTAAACACTTTTTTTGACAATTTTTTATAACATATCTTATTATCTTTACATTGTTATTCTTATTTTTGTTAAAAATATATATTATTAGTGACTATTTCATTCTAATAAATTTTAATGTGAAAATCTATTTCTTTTCACCCACTTTATATTCTTAATTTTTTTTAACACAAGAAGTATAGTAAAAAAAAATTAAAAATTGATTAAAAGTATATATTTAAAATAGAAAAATAACTATTCATATTAAGAATAACTAGGACAAAAATTAATTATGTATAAATAATGAGAAAAAATAAAATAACCACATGAAAATACTAAAATGTATTATCGAGAATGATACAATAAAATGTCAAAAAAAACATCATGTGCAAATTAGATCTCAACAAAATTTAGGGTATTTTGTTTGTATTTTTTCCTAGGAAAAATGAACCTTATTTTAGTTGTAGGAATCTTTTGTTCAAACAACTTTGCACGTTCTCTTTCCAAAATAAAATTTGATATAAAAATATCCATCCCTTAAATTATTTTGAAAATTTATACCCCAAAATAGATTTTATTATTCTCCAGCCAAAATAAGTTTCTTCAATATATAAAAATCTCCATCAAAAAAATTTCAAAATAAGTTTCTTCAATATATAAAAATCTCCATCAAAAAAATTTCCTGACCCAAATATATAGTTATAGTTCATAGAAAAAATTAGTCTCTAATATTTCTAATAGGAGATTTGGTTGTCCTAATTTGTAATTTCAAGGAAAAGTGAACAAATCATTAAGTGTTGGGAAAAACGATTTTACGCTCTTGTGAACGAGTAAGGAAACAACTAAACACGAACAAAATAGCAATACAAAACACAATAAAAATATATCAAGCAGCAACACAACACAATTTTAACGTGGAAAACTCCCTCAATGTGAAGGATAAAAACCACAGGACTGATCTCGAAGTCCACCCAAATTTTCACTATATAATTTTAGATACAAAACCTAATTCCAACTCAACATATGAGCACCACAATTCTAGAAATAAATGAATCAATAATATATTGAAGAACAAGCTACATCACAGCAAACCCAAGAAGAAGATGGCGAAATCTCATCCAAAACACATCATCCACGAAATATACCTCAAACTCTAGTCACTGAAAACTCTAAATAGAAAAATGACCGTACATATTGAAGAGTAAGGAATCAGGATTCTAGTGTCAAAATTTTAGCTCAATCGGACCACAGATCGACCTCCAATCGTCACTTTGATCAAAACTGGACGAACAGAAAATTTTCTCTTTTTTCTTTCTTGGCTCTCGGCGGATGTGCTGTTCACGGACGTGTAGCTCTTTTTCTCCTTGCTGCCTTTTAAAAACAAACAAAGCCCTACATAGGCTGGGCTTAACAACCAACATGGGTTGGACCAAAAATAAAAGGCTTAAAAGCCTTACAAATCTCCCCCTCCAGCCCAATGAGAGAGACTACAAACTCTAATTCCTCAATTAGAATCTATGCCGGCCAAACGCCGACAAAATTCAAACTTTTCTCTAGGAAGCACCTTTGTCATCATGTCAGAGACATTGTCTCAGTGCTTGTTTTAAACCATACAAGCTTTTCTTTAACCTGCAAACATAGTTCTCTTTTCCTTTTACTTTAAACCCTTCTGGCTGCTCCATGTATATTTCTTCCTCCAAATCACCGTGAAGGAAAGCGGTCTTCATATCCATTTGCTCAATCTCAAGATCAAGACTTGATGCTAATCCCAAAGCAACTTGAATTGAAGACATTTTCACAACAGGAGAGAAAATCTCATCAAAATCAATCCCCTTCTTCTGATTAAAACCTTTAACAACCAATCTAACTTTATATCGAGGATGTTAATCATTCTCTTTATATTTCAATCGATAAATCCATCAATTCTTCAAAACTCTCTTACCCTTAGGCAAAGTGACCAAGTCAAAAGTATGATTGTCATGCAACAATTTCATCTCATCTTGCATAGTATCAATCCACTTTTCCTTATTCACATCCTCTATAGCTTCTTCATACATTTCAGGCTCACTTGCATCAGTTAGAAGAACATACTCACTCAAAGGATACCGAGTAGATGGACGACGGTCTCTGATAGACCTTCTCAACTTAACAACTGGTGGAACCGCCTACTGTTAAATATCAACAACCCCATCTTCCTGAGTATTACTGTTTTCTACACTCTGATGGTAACTATGAATCTGATCATGAACATCATGTTGAGCATCATCATCAACATGATGAGGTGATTGTCTCTATGGCTCACTGAATGAAACTCAACCAATATCAACTAAATCAGAATCTCAGGATACTATCTTCTCTGCCCTGTCGATGTCCATTATGGTCTGATCCTCAACAAATACAACATCTCAGCTCCTTACGATCTTCTTCTCAATTGGATCATAAAGCCTGTAACCAAACTCATCAATACCATAGCCAAGAAAAATACATTCTCGTGTCTTGGCATCTAATTTGGACCTCTCATCTTTGGGGACATGAACAAATACTTTTTAGCCAAATACTTTTAGATGGTCATAGGAAACATTCTTACCAAACCAAACTTTGTTTGGTACATCACCATCTAAAGCAACCATAGGTGACAAGTTAATAACATGAGCAACTGTATTCAATGCCTCACCCCAAAAGGATTTTGACAATCGGGCATCTGAATTCAAACATCTAACCCTCTCAATTAATGTTCGATTCATTCTTTTAGTTATGCCGTTCAACTGAGGTATCTTTAGAGGTGTTTTTTGATGATGAATACCATGCTGTCTACAGTACTCATCAAATGGCCCAATGTATTCACCACCATTATCTGAACGAATACATCTTAGTTTCTTTCCAGTCTGTCTCTCCACTAGAACATGAAACTATTTAAATACATCTAACACTTGGTTTTTTGTCTTCAAGAAATAAACCCAAAATTTCCTTGAATGATCATCAATGAAGGTCACAAAATAAGCAGCACCACCAAGTGTTAATGGTTTGATTGGACCACAAACATCTGAATGTACTAAAGATAATACATTTGACTTTCTCGAAGGAGGATGATTTTTGAATGAAACTTTTTTCTATTTTCTTGCTGAGCAATGTGCACACTTCTCAAGCTTCGCACTCCTCACTCCAGTGAGTAAATTTTTCTTAGCCAATAAGCTTATACCCTTCTCACCCATATGACTCAATCACTTGTGCCATAACTCAGTTGCATTCTCATCTTTCACAAACTTACAGAAATTCTTGGAAATTTTGGCTTGCAACAAATATAAAGAAAATTCTTTCTTTCCTCTAGCCACAACTAAAGAGCCTTTTATGAGCTTCCAATGTCCATTATAAAGGATATTACAGAAGCCCTCATCATCGAGTTTTCCCGTAGAAATCAAATTCATCCTAATATCCGATGTATGTCTAACATCTTTAAGAATCAATCTTGTTCCATTAGTAGCATCCAAACACACACTTCCCATACCTACAACTTTAACCACACCATTGTTGTCCATCCTTAATGTGCCAAAGTTTCCCGAAGTATAGAAACTGAAAAACTCCTTCTTCAAAGTGACATAACATGAAGCTCCACTATCAATTGCCCAAATTATCTCATTGCATGCCAAATTCACATTCTCATCATAGCATACAATAACAAGATCGTCAGTAGCTATAGCAACCATGTCATTATTAGTATGATCATTTTTCTCGTTATTTTCACCGTCATTTTTCTTTTCCCTTTTCAATTGAAAACAATCTTCTTAATGTGACCCTTTTTGCCACAGTGATGACATTCCACATCCTTGTGCCATGATCGTGACTTGTTTCTGTTCTTGTTTTTACCTTTCGGACCTTTGTTTTGACTCCTCTCCCTACTTTCTGCAACTAAGGCTTCAGAAGAAAAAGAAGAAGAAGAACCCTAATTCTTCATTCCCATCTCTTTATTTAGAATACCACTTTTCGCAAGATTCATGGTAACAGTACCATCGGGAGCAAAATTAAATAACGACACACGAAATGTCTCCCAAGAGTTCGGAAGAGAACCAAGTAACCAAAGCCCAAGTACCTCATCTTCAAAATTAATATTCATGATTGAGAGCTGATCTATCACTCCTTGAAACTCATTCAAGTGATCGGATATGGATCTGTTTTCCTTATAACTCAATTGCATGAACTGCTTCATCAGAAACATTTTATTGTTGCCAGTTTTCCGCGCACATAACGACTCAAGCTTCGTCCAAAGACTCCTAGCATGAGTTTTTTTCTTTATGTGATTCAAAACATTATCGTCCACAAATTGCCGAATGAAGCCACACACAGATTTGTGTTCAATAACCCAATCAGCTTCAAACATAATTTCTGGTTTTGAATCGGCAAATACAGGTAAATGCCAACATTTCACATAAAGAAGGTCTTCCATTTTACCCCTCCAAATATGGTAATTATTTCCATTCAAACTAACCATTCTGTTCAAATTCGGTTTCATTGTTCAATCCCAAAAGCTTTGATACCACTTTGTTGGGAAAAACGATTTTACGCTCTTGTGAACGAGTGAGGAAATGACGAAACACGAACAAAATAGCAATACAAAACACAATAAAAATATATCAAGCAGCAACACAACACAATTTTAACGTGGAAAACTCCCTCAATGTGAAGGATAAAAACCACGGGACCAATCTCGGAGTCCACCCAAATTTTCACTATATAATTTTAGGTACAAAACCTAATTCCAACTCAACACATGAGCACCATAATTCCAAAAATAAAGGAATCAACAATATAGTGAACAAGCTATATTTCAGCAAACCCAAGAAGAAGATGACGAAATCTCACCCAAAGCACATCAGTCACGAAATATACCCCAAAATCCAGTCACTGAAAACTCCAAATAGAAAACTAACTGTACATATTGAAAAGCAAGAAATTAGGATTCTACTGTCAAAATTTCAGCTCAATCAGACCACGAATCGACTTCCGATCGTCACTTTGATCAAAACTAATTGAACAGAAAAATTTCTCTTTTTTCTTTCTTGGCTCTCGACGGATGTACTGTTCACGGACGTGCTGCTCTTTTTCTCCTTGCTGCATTTTAAAAACAAACAAACAAACAAACAAAGCCCTACATGGGCTGGGCTTAACAACCCACATGGGTTGGACCAAGAATAAAAGACTCAAAAGCCTAACACTAAGTTCATTAAACTGACAAATTGTACACTAATGAGAGACGTGAATTGATATTAAAATGGATTTAGGGTTTTCAATTCTTTTACCATTAGACCTTTCAATCAAAGTCAATGTTTTAATGATGGTTACCTGAGAACGTGAAGAATCACTGAAACGGAGTAGAGCTTTTAGCCCATGTTGTAAAAATTGAATCTTGTGAATCAATCAAATGAGCCCCACGAGCTTGGATCACATGGTAAACTTGGAGGTTGTCACACCTTACATCCAGGTTCGATTCCCATAAAAGGTATTCAATCAAGATTCTGGACTAAAAAAAAAAAATCAATAAAATCAAAAATCAATAGTAAATGACCAGATCAATAATAAAAAAATAAAAAAAATTAGTATAATGTAATAAATATAATATAATTATAAAAATATTAATATTAGTATATAAATGTATTAAAAATAAGTTATTTAATTTTTTAATATAATTACGTTTAAATTAAATATAAATCACATGAAATTCCAAATGTATGATTGAATAATTTCATGTAAAATAGTATGAGACATGTTTTAAATAGGGAATGAGTTAAAAATTATAAGAAATCTCTTGTATAATTTTTTGAAATGTTAAATTTTAAAAAATTAAAAAATTTTATGGGTGAAAATTCAAAATATTCACATAAAAAATATTTAAAAATGAATTTTATAAAAATATGATGTCAAATTATAATATTTAAAAGTTAAATTTTTGTTTTAAAAAAAAAATTAAAAACCTAGTCGAACCGGAGGTTTGATTGGGTTTGATTGATTTTTTAAAAATGATGATTTTGACGCAAACTCGTATAGGGTTCAAGCCCGATTATCCAATTGACGAGCTGGTCCGAGTTTATCAACATGGCTTTTAGGTATTCTACAATCAACATTCTATATGTTAAATTCACAATAATAATTGGTCACATGTGTCGTCAAGGTCTAACTTATTTATTTGACCGTATCTCCTATAAAACTAGTTTTGTCACTACGGGTCAACTTTGGAGACGTAACCAACAGTTTTTCTTATATGAAGATTGTAAAATATATAAGAACGAATGATCATTATTTAACACATGTTTCTAAAGAAATCACTTTTCAACAAAGACATATATTTTGTTTTGTTTTGTTTTGTTTTGTTTTTTGGTCGGAAGGCTGCAAAAAAAAAAAAAAAAACACTGTTTCTATGGACGATGAAGGTGTGATTAACATGCGATTTTTTAATTTTTTTTTAGCGTATGGCTCTGGAATTAGTCGGATTTCGTTCCTGCTTTCGTCCAGTTTTGTCTTCCGTCAAGGAGGTTTTGTGTTCTAGTTTGAGAGAAGGGTCAAACACGATAAAAAGCAGCGTCAAGTCGTGCATGGACAGGAGTTGGAGGTGCTTTTCCCGTGATACGCCAATTACGCTGTGCAAGTAGATGTGATAAATTAGAAATTTTGTTTCTCTTAACTAGGTTAGTTAGGATGTCCCAATCCCGTTTAAACAGGATTGAAATGTTTTAACCGAAACCTATTGGGTTTAGTTTATATGTGTTAAGGTAAATCCTTAAATGGATCATTTATGTACTTATTAACTTTTTTATTAAAGTTAATACACAATTTTTTTCTGAAAAACAAAAAAGAAAAAAAACAAAGACACATACATGACAAGTGTAACATCCAAATGAAACATAACAACTGCATAATGCCCATTATGTCACAGGGACAATAAATATCAATTCAACAAAATAGCTCAATAATCAATTTAAAAAAGAATGAGTAATTAAACAATGTAATAAATTATCCATCGTTAATAGCATGTCGCCTAGTTACAAAAGCAATAAGTCCCAGGAAGCAAGGAACAGCTTTTTAATTGCAGAGATAAATTGGAACAAATGTACCACTTTCTCTAATCATAGTTTAGTGTCACAAGTAAATAGGTATTCGCTGTTTATGTCAACTAGCAATTCGGATACAAATTCCACGTCAAGACGATTGCGATCCACATAAAATTTCAATTCTTCACCTCTAAAGATTTCAAAATTTAAGTTAATTAAAATAGCCTAAATTTCATTTAAAAGAGAAAAAAAATCGTATCTATATGTATACATGATGTCTATATATATATGTGTGTGCATGCATCACTGATAATAATATAGAATTTTAATTTATATAGAGTAATTGATACATGCCGTGAGACTTTAAACAATTGTGAACAATGAACTACTAGAAGAAGTTTGGTTTGACTAAAGTACAGTAAAACTCAACACTTTACAGATAATATGATAATGGTGCATGCGGCAATAATTTCTTATTACTTATGTAGGAATATATATGTTGATCCATTTTTTCAATATGTCTTCGATAAACATATTTATAAATCTTTCTTCCTACTCACAACTTGAAAATTAGAGATCACTACTTACCAGTGGCTGATTGATTATTAGGTTACATCCAAATATGATTTGGCGTATGTGTGTAGTTTGATTTTAATTGATATTGTATAAAGGATTTTTTTTAATCAATATTAGCGATAACAGTTCTCCTAACTTATTTTATTTTATATTACTCCGAACAAAAAACTCAGTCGAGTTAAGAGAATTAGAGACCATCTCACAAGGTAAAAGGGTATTCTATTATCTTTGCGTAAATTTAAATCAAATAATACCTATGTAACTTACTCAAATTGGCCACTAATAAAAGTTTTAAGGTTTTACGTGTTATGGTTAGTTTTGTGAGCGATTATAATAAATTACATGCACCTCTTTGAGCATGTTGGTTTCACATTTTCTTAATGAAATAGAGAGGAAGAAGTGAAATACTTTATCTTTAAAAAAAAAATTGCTTAAATAATAATATGACATATTCTGCAAGCCAAGCTAAATTTTGAAAATATATTAACTGTCAAGACTACACCACATAAGCAAAGATAGTTATGCTCTGAGTAATGTAAGGACAGAAATATAAATTTGGTAGCCAAAAATATATGTATAATGTCGAGGGTCAAAATTAATTATGTATTTTTTTTAATTAGTTTGTTATAAAAAAAAATAAACAAACAACAACTGTACTCAATGATTAGTGCGAAATTTAAAACTCAAACTTGCCCCATCACCAGGCTCTTTCCCTACCGCATGCATCCAAGTAGTGGATTGTAAAGGATAAACTCGAAATCCACATATGGACTCCATGACTTTTGAAGGGAAGGTAGTCAATTTGAGAGGGACCAAACCTACTCGAAATTTCCAATACCGAGCAGAGTGTCATTAATAATGAACTTGTGGACAGGACGATTAATCCTAGGGAAGGACCATATCTGTGTCATCTTCCCTTTAATGACTCGTGCCTAGAATTTATGACCTAGCAAGAAGAGTCTTACTTTTGTTGTTTCCCAAATTGGACCACCATGAATTTAGGCTTATAGGCCACTGCTGGTGACCAGTTTTGATGGAGAATTTAATTGAAGAGCCTTCAATTTAATGTTAAGCAATTGCCAGTGACATTCTTCTGCCATAGATTACAATGACTGAGCTATCAAGCACAAGGGTTTCGCTTGAAGTGTGATGTATTTAAGGGAAATTGTATTAAAATATATAAAAATTTTAATGAATATTTTTTTTATAAAAAAAATATTTTAGATAAAAATATTTTAAATTATTTAAGAAAAATTTAAGTGAAAAAATTTAAAATTTAAATTTTAAAATAAAAATATGTTTAAATAGTTTATTTTTGTTTAAAAAAATTAAGTTTTTGCTCATTTGCAAATAAAAATGATTTATCCAAATATAGTCAGGTATTCGGTGGATAACAAGCAAATAGGAAAAATAAATAATAATAACAAATTTTTTTTTCCTTTTATGGGTATTAAGTTTTGATTGAAAGATATTTTGGTGTTAAATTATCTTTAGAAATATATTTTAGGATTTTTTTTATTTAGACAATCAACGCTTATTGAGTCAATTTATTAGATAAGTGTCATCAATCAAAAGAACTACAGAGAATCAATGTTAGAAATTAGGGAGAGGTATACTTTTACAATATTCTCCATGCCCCTCATTTCACAAAACCATGGATGTATATATTTTATATAAATTCTAATCTAACTTACTAATTAACTCCTTAACTTGAATTGGAATCATTAGCTATTCTCATTTCTCGAAATTGTGACAAAAAGAATCAGTTAAATCTTTTCGGAATCTTAGGTTTTGAATTCAATCTGCATATAATTTATTGAGGTGAAAAGGGGTATATAGGAAAATTTTCTATTATTTTTAGTAAAAATAAAATCCTAAAGAACAGGAATTTAAATTTTTTAACGTTTCTCAATTGCTGATTTTGTGGACCCTATAACAGTTTGGATTTTCGAGGAATATATGAACAAAAGAAGTGTTATGTGTAATCTCTTTCGTTTTAGTTCGTTGGTCCATGTGTGATCTATATAAAACTCCAAAAGATTTCAAACGGGGGACCAACTTAATTTATGTTCTGGGGAGAAATTAGGAGGAAAAAATGGCTAAAAAGGACAAAAAACCAAAAAAAAAAAAGAAGGAAAAAAGGCAAAACAAAATGTCTTTAATAATAGAATTAATTTTTTGAAAAATATTGAATAAAAAGAAAAAGTGTAAAGGATAAATATTATGATAATTTTAAAAATGTATATTGAGGAATAAATAAATAAAAGAGTATATGAAAAAGGTAATAAAATAAAATTAAAAATATAGATTTAAAACAATGAGTATATGAAAAAAAGAGTAGTAAAGAATATACTAAAAGTGAAAAGGAATGAAAAAAAATAAAAGAAACATAGATTGAAGGGAAAAAAATAAAAATATATATATAGATTAAGGGAAAAAATTCAATCAATAAAAAGAAAGAAAATTAATGACAATAGAAGAGTAATACAAATAAAAAAAATGTTTAGCTTTGGTCCATTATTTTGCTAATAAAAAAAAAGTGCAACTTTTGATCACTTGTTTGGTTAATAAAAACTTGTAATTAAAGGTAAAAGGTCTTATTGTTATCATTTTGACAAATTTAAGGGACTAAAAATATCACGAAACAAATATCTAGGATAAAAAACATCACAGGGTCAAACTTAAAAGTGTTATTTTCTCTAACAAACTTAATGTGTTATTTAAGGGTTCAAAAGTGTTATTTTCTGTAACTATAATTTATTAAGTAACCGGATGAATTTTAAAGATGTTAATCCTCTATTCGCACTGAATTGCTTACTTATGTAACAATATAAGTTCACTGATTATTAGTGAAATTATTGGGAGTTTTATTTTTCGTTTAAATATTGAATATTCAATCTCCTCTTGAACAATTGAGAATTTTTCTTTTTCTTTGTTTTTTCGTTCATTGTGAAAGATTTAGGCCTGAAATAGTATAATTCATCTTAAAGTTGTAGCCATATGAGATTTAGTACTATTTACAATATCTAAACTAGTATGAAATATGAAAATATCATTTACATACAAACTAACGATCACATAATCATTGTTCACAATTTTAGTAAACACATTTATCCACTTCTACTAATAAAAACCATTATTCAATAAAACTTGATCAAATTTTTCATGCCATTGTTTGGGAGTTTGTTTTATGCTATAAAGAGATTTAATTAATTTACAAACTTTATTTTCCTATCAAAGAACCACATAATTCTCATGTTCAAACATATAATTTCTTCCTCTAAATCATTATTTTAAAATGTAGTTTTGGCATCCATTTAAAAAATAAAATTTTTATGAATAGAAACCAAAGCAAATAATTCTTGTGACAGGTACAAAAGTATCAAAATAGCCAATATTTTGTTTTTGAGAAAAACTTTTTGCAGCTAACTGTGCTTTATATTTGTCTATAAATCCACCAGCATTGAGTTTCTTTTAAAGATCTTTTTACAAATAATAATTTTTATAGTAGAAGATAAGTAAATTAAAATCCAAGTTTTATTTTCCAAAATTGAATTAATTTTAGTATCAATGGCTTCTTTCAAAAATTTTGTGTCACAAGAATAAATAGCACCAGAAAAGTTGATAGATAGGGTATCAATTAGATATAAGTACAAAGATCATTTCCAAAGGATAATTCTTGTTTATCCTTTTATTCTTTCTCAATTCTAAATCAAAATTTACTTCTATATTTCTTTCAATATGTGCATGAATAATTTTACTGGAAAGTAAAAAAATATATTCAAAGAATTCAATGTTCTTTATGTCAATAATCATATCATAGTGAAGCACATAACTTTTCAAAACAAGAAATCTATATATATCACTACATTTAAATGTATAAATAGAAGTTTTAGAATCTTATTTTTTTTTCTTTAGTTTAGACAATATAACTTTAACCAAACACATTCACTTTTTTTTTTTAAAAGATATTTTTAGATGTATAAAACTACCACAACTCATAAGGTGCTTTCCAGTTCTTTTCTATGGGATACTATTTTGTTAGTGACATGCAAATAAAAAAGCATCTCCTCATAAATTGTCAAGTGTAGAAAACTAACTAATTTAGAGTTCATCATTTGTTTAAATGTTATGGATAAAATAGCTTTAAAGTATCAGGTGTCGAAAAATTAACTAATTTAGAATTCATCCTTTCTTTAAATGTTCTATTCTTTTTTTTTTTCAACTATACCAATAGATTCAAGGGTATAAAGTGGAGTTACTTCATGAATCATTCTTTCTTTTTCACAAAAATGATTCGACAATGTATATTTTCCTTCTTTAGCTTATCTAATTCTTTTTATTTTTCTACGAAGTTTATTTTTTATCTTAGTTTTATAAAAATCAAATAATTAAAAGCATCATCTTTATTTCTAAGAAAATACAATTTTTTTTTGATTTATAAAAATCATCAATATAAGTTAATGTAAATTAAAGACAATATTCTAGTTTCTCTATTTACAAAAAAAAAAAAAAGCCTTTTTGATAATTTTAGTTTCAACATATTTTTTACATTTATCAATATTAGTAATCTAATCTATATATTAAACCAAATGATTGCATTTTTTTTATATAACTAAAATAAATGTGTCCTAATATAGCATGCTATAAATAAGATGACTCAATCATATAAGTAGAACAAGATATATTTTCATTAATCACATTAGAAACATTTAGTATAAGAAGTCTCTGATTACAAGAGACCCTTACCAAAAACATATTATTTGTAGTTGTCATAATTTTATCATATTCAAATGATACTTTAATCCTAACTTTGCCAAGTAAGATTGCAGACACCAAATTAGCTCTAATAATTAGAACATGTAGCACATCATTAAAAGCTAAAATTTTCCCATATGAGAGTTTGAGGAGAACCTTGCCCTTGCCAAAATCTTTTGTAATTCTAAATTCTCCAAGGTAGACTACTTCATTATCATCCCTATTAGTGTGTAGGAAGAAAATGTTTCTTGATTTTTATAGATGTGTTGAGTAGCTCTAGTGCCTAGCACCCACGGTTTGACACCTGCTACTATGTTTAATTGAGAAATGACAACAACAATAATATCATCTTGCTTAACTATATTAGACTTTGGAGGATTTTCATTTCTCTCTCTTTTGTGAAATGGAAGCATAATGTCTTGGTTTTCCACAAACAAAAATCAAAACCTTTCTGTTCCTTAGAGTTAGCGTTTTTGGGCTTGTAATCTCTAAATTTAGATTTCAAACCTTTATTGGAGATATTTGCCTACACCAGGCTTGCTTTCAAGGCTAGTTTTTTTGGCTTTGACCATATTGGCTTGCTTCCTATTAGTGTCTTCAATAAGAATGTGCCTATGTACTCATCCACAATCAAAGCTTTTACATATATTTGACACTATTTTCATAGTCATTCCATGATTTTGGTAGGTTCTTAATAAACACCCCTACATAAAACCTTTCTAGTAGCACGATCTTTTCAACTTTCAATTCTTCAAGTGATTTTTGGTACTCATTAATTTGAATTTTCATCTCCTTGCATCAACCATTTGTGATTAGTAATAACCAAATACAAACTTTTGCTTGGTTGCATCTTTAACAATATATTTGTTTATTAGTGTTTCCAGATTATTTTTGCCTCTTTATAACTACAATAAACATAAGATAATTATTAGAAATTGTTTGCAAAATAGTACAGTGACATACCTTATTATCCTTTTGCCAAAAATACTAAATGTGACAAAAATATTACCAAATTTTTTTTATAGTTATTAGAATTATACATGCTTCTTTGTTTTAGTTCTAATATTACCTTTAAAAGTTAATTATAATTCTAAATTATGAATAACTATCATACCTTTATATGTAAAAAGATAGGAAACCATCAATTTTTACAAACATATATTTTTAGTCAATTCAACTAACTTTTTGACTCATTTGGCCACTCATCTAAAAATAATGGTCACTTGTGACCCTTGTTTCAACTTCAAACGTTAGATCCAAATAAAATGAGGACACATAAGAAACTCATGACTAAGTTAAGAGTAATTGTGTCAAAAAAAACCATGGACTTTTCTAAATATCCAATTGCAAAAAAAAAGGGGGGGGGGGGGGGTGGGCGCCAAAATTCAATTTCAAGTTCTTCATTCTCTATTCTCAATCACTAATTGCAAAATGAAGTGAACTAAAAAAAATCAAGCCACTACTATTGGATAGCTTAAATTGAATTAAATGATTGGCATGCTGAAAATATATGGAATACATAGTGTTGGAGGTCAAATTCAAGAAACATGGATAAAGATCAAATCTAATGTTAGACCAAGTTCTTGAGCAATAAAAGAGAATGTAATAAGTCTTTAGGCAGTAAAAGCAAATTTGATCACAAGAGGTAATTAGAATAACTAATCAAATGGATTATTGCCTATGCTTAAATCACGAATAAATGGAAATTTTATTGATAAAACTATTCCGATTGTGGCTAATAGCTTATCATGAATGATTTCAACAACTTCAAGAGAACAAGAGGTGTTTACTATTATAGAGATTGTATGATTTGACTTTTTATTTAATTTCATATTGATTCATTTCTCTTAGTCTTATGAAAAAGACATGTGATTCTATTCCAAATTTTTTTTGGAATATATATATACACAAATTTGTTGCGAATGAAACTTGGAAATAGAACAGTTCCTTAAAGTTGTGTATCCTTGATTAGTGCAACTCTGTATGCTATGTTTTAGTTGTGGATTTTAATATTTAGTGAAAGGTTATACATACGACGTTCTACTTTATATTATCGGTCAATACGACTTAACTAGTACTAATTGGCAGCATAGGGGAAGCAGCACTATATTTAGGAATCAACAATATGAAAACTTTACTAGAAACTACCCCTTATTTATGGGGCTCGAGACTAAAAGAATGGTTAGGATAATAAGTACTCATCTTATTTGTAATTAGGATACCTATATAATTGTTAAAAGGTGTTGAAGTGACTAGTTCTTGGAAAGTAGAAAACATTGAAAATAAAGAAATTGTTAGAGGTATCCTTTTTTTTTCTATCTAATCCCAATAAGATCTATTGTAGGAAGATTGTATAGAGATTTCTTGTAAAAATACTAGCCAAGGCTAGTTCATAATGAGAATATTTTAATCTTTTTTTAGATTTTGTCTATTATTCTCCTTATGCACGTAAGGTAGAGTTGTATGAGATGCCAATCTCATGTATAGTTCTGAAATAGAGGGTTTTAAAATTGAATGATGATTGTAAAAGATATCAACTCAATCTGAAGGAAATTATGTGGAAGCTTTACAAAATTATTATTAAGCTATGTGATTAGAATGAATCTCTATTATTGACGTTATAGACTCTATAATACATGCCTTATCCACACAAATAATGGAAAACATATGAAAGTTTTGGAATATTATTTTCGAGCAGAATGAAACTCATTCTTACCACAAACTTTTGAAATTATGGTTGTAATCTGTCATTGGCTTTCTACCTATGTATCGTTTAACACAATAATTTGTATTAACTATAGTAGAAAAAGACACTTCTTATAAGTCAAAATATGAAAAAATAGATAATATATCTAGTTACTTTTTCTATGGATAAAAAGAATCCAATAGATAATTCCCAAGGCTTAGGCTTATACAATAATAACTCTATTTTACTTATGTCAAAATCAAAAAAAAAAAAATTAATGCATGATGTGAGATAAAAATTAGGAATCAACTTATGTAATAGAGTTGATCACCTAAAGTTTTGAGCAATGGTATAAGATCAAATCCCCAAGATAGTAAGTGTTTTTCTTATAATGGAAAGTCTTTTTTTAAAACTTCTATATAAATTTTATATGAAACTGAGATAGTTATTTTTTAGAAAATTCTATTGATAGGGGAATTTTATTTTTATGGAGATTGAAAAAAAATAAATCTAAATAAAATTTATTATGAATCCGAATTTTAGTTTGAAACTTGTGTTATTACTCTATTCTAGCTAATCTAAATAAATTGTATAGATCTATAGAAATCTCATTGATTAGATACAACAGATTAAAAAGATTAAAATAACATACCAAAAGATTTGACAAGGAGATTTAGAAATAAGAAGTTTGGTTTAATCACTTGAGCTAGCAACGTCTGTTCTCCTCCTTGGGCGACTCCCAAGCGATTTTTCAAATCGTGGAGCACACACTGATTGCTAGCTTTCTTGATAATTCTATAGAAGGTCTTACACGAATAGAATCATATAAACCACTGAAGATTGCAACTGGAAAAGAATTAACCGAAGTCGTGCAGTAAATTGAAAGATTCAGCCGGGTTTTAAACCGGGTCAACTACGACTCGAGGCTAGACCCGGCCATTCATAGAAGATCTTGTTCGATTGGAATGATTTTCAGCTGTGGGGATGCTTCCTTAAGCTCTGGGGAGGCGTTTCTACTGATCAAAAACCATCCCATTGCAGTTTTGAAAAAAACCCGATCTCTGAAACTCCATTTTCAGATTTCGGTAGTTCTGAATTTTCCGGGTTTCTTGGTTGATTTTATACTCTTCTCAGCTGCTTTATTCATCCCAGCAACCTCTGTTTAGCTCCCTATCCTGTGGGTTGAAGATTTACAGACTGACTTGTGTTTTTTGATTTTCTGAAAATTCAAAGTACCGAACAGTTTATTTTCTGAATTTTTCGGTTTTCTGGTTTGGCTGCGCTCATCCCATGGCATTTTGATGTTCTCTGGCTTCCATAATCCATGGGTAAGAAGCACAAACACACACCTGGTCACCCTCTTCCTCCATTGAGGGCCGAAGATGAAGATTTCCTCGCGGGGCAAGCAACGGGTTTAGCGGGTCAACATCAGACCCAAATCCAAATTCCTCCCTCCACAGCTGACTTAAGTGGGAATTCTGAATTCCCTACGCTTTCTGTATCCATGGAGAAGCTTAAAAAAGGCTCAGCTAGCTGCAGCAAACAAGAGCACACAATCGCGATCAAGGAGGCCGAATGTACGCTTAAAAAACAATCGGGCTGTCCTTCATCTTCTGATTCTGAATTTTCTTGTGAAGATGATGAATTGGTTGTTGATGCTAATAGGGATAGCCCTGTCTCTGGCTATCCCTTGGTTCATGCTGAAACAAAGGCCACTAGCTCCAATCACACCTTGAAGAATGCACTCCAAGTGCTTGATGTAGTGCCACAAAGAACAAACCTTGAAGATAACTCACCAAACCTGGAAGGTTCGGTCCAGTGTGATGGTAAAGGGTCTCAAACAAATGTTGCTCCGGCTTGGTCTGCCCTTTTTAAGGAGAAGAGATCGCCGAATGAAGGAGCCCAATTGAAATTTAATGAAGACGCGGCCAAATGTTGTAAAATTGAAGAAGAGGACCTTGTTCCTGATTCGGTTGAATGGGAGCCTACACTCATAGGTTATGTGGTGGGTAGATTCCCGGGGAAGCAAGCTATTCAGCAATGTTGCACGAAATGGCCCGCTCCGTGCCGATTCTCCACCCACGAAAGTGGTTGGCTCATATTCAACTTTAAGACCTTTCAGGACCGAGACATGGCCTTGAACAATGGACCATACTCTATCTTTGGCAGACCTTTATTCCTCATGAACATGCCGCCATTTTTCAGATTCGCTAACGACGAAATCTGCCACGTGCCGGTATGGGTACGGATGCGAGCCTTACCGTTTAAGCTTTGGAGTGCAAGCAGCATCGAGAAAATCCTTTCCGGTGTTGGTAAACCGTTGAGGTGTGATAGCCGAACCATCGGCCCAACTAAGCCCTTAGGCCGTGCTGCCTACGCACGTGCCCTTGTTGAAGTTAACGTAGCAAATGACTTACCCAGAGAAGTGGAAGTCTTCCTACCTAATGGCCAATCCTATAGGCAGGAAATTTTCTACGAATATATCCCTGCATACTGCTCAAAGTGCAAGGCCATTGGGCACCGGGATGAGACATGTAGATATGGGGGTTCAGGCTACACCAAGCCCCGCACAAAACCGGCGGGCAAAGCACCGGCCGCCCGTGCACCCGGTGTAGGCCGTGCTGTTAGCCATGAGGCCGATCGTGCACCCGTTCTCGATCGCCCCGGCCGCGTCAACTCGTCTGCACTCGCCGCAGACTTGGCCGTTGCTGCTAGTAGTGCACAAGCCGCTGCCCCAATGCCAACCGCTGCACCGGCTGCTGCTGCACCGATGCCGGCCGTGTTGCCAATCGTTGCTGAACCGTAGTCGCTCGTGTTGCCGACCGTTGCCAAACCACTTCCATCTGCCGTTAGTGCACTGGCTGCTGCCGCTGCCACCCGGTTGCCGGCTCATACCGATACTGCACCTGCCGCTACCGATCAGTTGCCGGCCGTCGAACCATTACCGGCTGTTGTCCATCCTGCCGACCAGTTGCCGACTGTTACCAATCTTACACCAGGTCCGGTCGTTAGTTGTCGTCCTGCCGATCGTGTGGCTGCCAATGAAGACCGAACCGGCCGTGCACCTCCTGTCGGCTGTCCACAAGAAGCCGATCTTGAGAAACCGGTAGAGGCTACTGGCAAAATAAAGAGACCCAAAAGCTGTCCTCCTCCCTTGAAAGGTGATGCAGCCGAGTCAACCAGAAAGCACAGAACGCGTGCAGCCAAGAATGTAGAGCCACAACACTCTACCGTTTCGACATGATTCTCGCCTCATGGAACATTAGGGGCCTAAACGACCCCTCAAAGCCTCGTAAGTTGTTAAACGTACTTCATAAACATAATGTCTTTGTTGCGGCTATTTTGGAAACCAAACTTCATTCAACTACACTCGATAATCTTGCAAAGAAGCAATTCAGTGGCTGGTCTTTTGCTCACAATTTTGACCATCACCATGGCGGTCGAATTGTTATTATGTGGCTAGAAGATAGGGTTGACTTGCAGGTTCTTTCCTTGAGCGATCAAATCATTCACTGCTCCATAACATGCAAAACCTCTTCTGCACAATTCGTTGCTTCTTTTGTTTATGGCTTTCACTCTATTACTACCCGTCGACCCCTTTGGGAGAATCTTCTCAACTTTAGGGATTCGACAAATTTGCCTTAGATCGTGATGGGAGATTTCAATAGTATTCTTCGGCCAGATGACAAACTACATGGCCCAGATGTAACTGCCTATGAGGTTAGGGACTTCAACGACTGTTGTGACACTCTTAATCTCGACAGTCTTCCAACCGTTGGAGCCAGCTATACTTGGACAAATAAAAAGGTTTGGACCAGAATTGATAGAGCAATTGGGAATCATCTCTGGTTTGCATCCTTTCATTCTTCTTCAGTATTTTGCTCAGATATTAGCACTATATATGATCATACTTATCTCATTATCTCCACTTCCGCTACTAATCCCAAACGGCCAAGACCTTTCAGGTTCAATAATGCAATTGCCTCGCTACCTGAATTCTTTCCTCTGCTTGAGAAGAGTTGGGTTTCTAATGCCGAAGGTTGCCACTCCTTCCGTCTGTGCAAGTTATTGAAAGGGCTTAAAGCCCCTCTTCGAGCATTTTCCAAGGCTCATTTTCATAACATTGAGGACCGCATTGAGGAGGTTGAAATGAACTACCAATGTACTCTAAGAGCATTACAACAATGCCCGGACGACCCACGCCTTCAAGAGGCGGCCACTACACTTCGAAACCAATCAGTGAGTCTTAAAGGTATGGAACAATCCAATCTGTACCAACTAGCAAAATGCAAGTTCATTCTACATGCAGACAGATGTTCTAGCTTCTTCCATGGTGTCATCAGCAAGAACAGGCGACGACGATTTATTCCATCTATCATCAAGGAAAATGGTAACCTAACCTCTTCTATTGATGAAATTGGCAATCTGTTTGTTGATCACTTCTCCAGCTTGCTCGGTTCCCCCTCCTTGGTTGAACCAGCTTCTGTAGAAGTCTGTAGAGCTGGCAAATTGGTAGAGCCCAATCACTCTTGTGGGTTGCTAGCGGAGGTCACGCCAGCTGAAATATGGCATGTTGTCTCCTCTATGGGCAATGATAAATCACCAGGGCCGAATGGGTATAATGCACTATTCTTCAAGAAGGCTTGGAGTGTTGTTGGTCCGGAAGTCATATTGGCCGTACGGGAGTTCTTCT
Organism: Gynochthodes officinalis; assembly: GCA_020080225.1. NCBI lineage: Eukaryota > Viridiplantae > Streptophyta > Magnoliopsida > Gentianales > Rubiaceae > Gynochthodes > Gynochthodes officinalis. Next base: position 608,705 of record JAIQDA010000012.1, read on the forward strand.
CTACTGGTAAACTTCTCCGACAATTGAATCACGCCAACATTGCGCTAGTTCCTAAATCTACTGCAGCTTCTAAGGTTGGTGACTTCCGACCCATCTCATGTTGTAATGTTTTGTACAAAATCATCTCTAAGATTTTGGCAAGTCGCATTGCCACAGTCCTAGAAGATATTGTGAGTGAGAACAAGTGGCATTCCTCCGCAACAGGTTAATGAAAGAGAACATATTCCTTGTGCAAGAGCTCCTCCGTCAGTATGCCTGAAAGAGAGTCTCTCCCCGGTGCATGCTCAAAATTGATCTCCACAAAGCTTTTGATTCTATTGATTGGGGGTTCCTGAGATGGTTACTTAACTCAATGGGTTTCCCTACCATATTTGTAGGATGGATCATGGAATGTGTCTCCACCACCTCATTCAGTGTCCTTGTCAATGGAAGCATGTATGGGCACTTTAAAGGTGGGAAAGGGCTCAGGCAAGGAGACCCACTCTCTCCATATCTATTTGTACTATGCCTTGAATACTTCTCCCGAATGCTGAAATCGGCTGCCTCGGCGAGGGAATTTCAATACCATCCAGCCTGTAAAGAACTCAAAATCACCCATCTTGCTTTCGCCGATGACCTTATGCTCTTTTCAAGAGGGGACTATTCTTCAGTCAAGATCCTAATGGATCATCTCAATCAGTTTTGCTCAGTCTCTGGATTAACAATCAGCCGCCACAAGTCGGCTATCTTTCTTGCAGGGGTGGAAGACTATGTAAAGGAAACACTACTCCGAGAAACTGGAATGCAGATGGGATCCTTCCCTTTTCGATACCTTGGAGTACCTTTACTCTCCTCTCGACTCAATGTCTGCCATTATGCTCCTCTATTCGACCAACTCAGGAATCTCCTCATTGGTTGGAATCAGAAATCCTTATCTTACGCTGGTAGATTGGAGCTCATCCGGGCTATTGTTAGGGGTGTGGTCGCTTTCTGGATGTCGATCTTTCCACTCCCACTATCAGTTATTGATCGCATAGAAGCTCTTAGTCGGTCTTTCCTCTGGGGCAAAAAAGATGCTGGAAGGTTCAAACCCCTTGTTTCTTGGGACTCTCTTTGTGTGCCCAAAAATGAAGGTGGTCTTGGGCTTCGCAAGCTGAAAACCTGGAACATGGCTCCTCTTTGTCGTGACATTTGGAACTTCCACTCTGAAAAGAACTCTCTATGGATCAAATGGATCAGTAAAATCTATCTAAAAACTTCATCGATATGGGAGGTTCAGACAACAAAGCAGGATTCAGCCTTCATGAAAAAACTACTCAACATCAGGGACACCATCCTAGCCAGGGCAGGAGGTAAGGCCCAGGCCATTGCCCTCATGAGCACGTGGGTACTTGAAGGACGTCTAAAAGCCAAATCGGCTTATTCCTACCTAGAGGCCCGTCTTCCCAAGGCTCCCTGGAGTTCTGTCATTTGGAAGACTGTTATCTACCCACGATGGTCATTTATCTCTTGGCTAGCAATCCGATCCAAACTACTCACACTTGATAGGGCTCCTTTCTTCAACCTAGGCTCTGTCTGCCGTCTCTACAGTGTCTCTAACGAATCCAGCAGCCATCTCTTCTTCTCTTGCCCTTTCACCTGCCGGGTTTGGACCGAAATTAGACTATGGATGCACATTCCAAGGAACTTCATCTCTCTAAGAAGTGTCACTCACTGGCTATCCCATGGGAGAAGACACTCCGGTACTCTTGGTAAATCCAGATGCACCGCCTTGGCAGCTAGCATCTACTTTATTTGGGAAGCTCGGAATATGCGACTCTTTGAGGATAAACAGGTTTGCTGGTCCAATATAGTGGATAAGATCAAATTCCAAGTGATGAGAGCTACTCACCTAACTAAACTATACTGATGCTTGATGGCTGAATGACTGAAGGATAGTGTATGGTCATTGTCTGACGGGTAATACACTACCGCCGACTTCCCCAATTCCTGCCCAATTGTCCAATGGATGGCTAATGGGTTGCCGGTTTCCTCAATGGGTGCCCGACGAGCTAAGTGTTGCCGATTTTATAGAATAGGCTTTCACTTAGAGATGGTTACCTTTTAATTGGTGAACCTCTTTTGTAATGATCATGCCATGATTATTGGCGTATATTGGCCTCCCACAGTGGGGTTTGCCTTAATTGCCAAACCTCAATTTGTAACCTTTTTGGAATTATTAATACATTTACATTCTTCCAAAAAAAAAAAGAAGTTTGGTTTAATCAATCTATTGAATACTAAAAACATGCTATATTACTTACTTCCAATAATTATATGGAAGCACATAATTGATTAAAAATCATGAGGCATTTTAGATAACAAAAGAAGGCGCCTTTTAGTTTTACGATTAAATTTAATATTTATATTATTTAGCTATGTATATTAATATTTATCATATCATTTTTGTTAAAATTAATTGTTTGTTGGTCCTATCAGTCAAATAAATCATTTCTTTGGGAAGACCTAATTAAAGTAAAGAATTTCATTGTACCTTTTCTAAATGCTCTATTTTATTTGGTATTTCATAAGCAGAAAAAAGATACATCGATAAAGTATACAAAATATACCTCTTTTTTATTTTTTTATTTTTTATTAATTATTAACTATTATTTTATTTAATATAATTTTAGTTAATTTGAGTTAATTTAAAATATTTAAAATAAAAACGAATCAAGGAAATGTAACTTTTGAGTGACTAAATCTATATAACGGGATATGTCTTAATAATGGCTACTAATGGAGTTTGGTTTATGATTTGAAATAGAACGATTAATATAATATATGTAAAAGGAAAATGTGAAAGAGTTCAATCTAAAAATTTTTAATTGAAATATGACTATACTCTTGGTTACACAAACCAAACCACCATTTCTACATAAACCCAAATTAGAAAAAGTTTTATAAAATTATAACTGTCTATTGAGCTCCTACTATCTATATTATAATAGATTTGAATACTTGTCCTGAGTCAACTTTTAGGTCATAATTAATCTAGTGAATAATTAAAGAAAACTGATAAATAAGAAATAGCAAAATCGAAAAAGAAATAAAGTAATTAATTATAGTTATAGAAATATGTTTCACTAATTATTTGACTATTGGCAAGTTTCTTTATATGTGTTGTCTGGAAAGAATAGGATTTAATGATCATTTGTTAGTCGGAACCAGAAGTAAAAATTCTGAAAGATAGGGATCTTATAAAAACTTCATTTGAGGAATGGGATAAACCAGGTCATTTCTTAACGACAATAGCAAAAAACTTGATACAATCACTTGGATCTAGATTCTACATGTTGATGCTCACAATTTTGACAGCCATACCAGTGATTTGAGAAAAATTTCTCAAAAAGTATTTAGTGTCTATTTTGGCCAACTCTCCATCATCTTTCTTTTGCGAAGTGGATTGTATTTTTACTATGCTTATTTTCTAATTATAAAGCATGTCTAAGTGATCCAACTCATATAAGTCCTAGTGCCCAAGTAGTTTGTATAATAGTGGACCAAGAAATATTGAATAGTCATGTGAGTAGAGGTTTTTGTGGGATACAAATAACCTCTGTTTTCTTGAAAGGGGAAAAAAAATTGTAGAGCTTCTAGAATAACTAGTGAATTACAACTCTATTGTACTACAATTGATATATTGATATTTAAAGCATTAACGCTTTTTGTTGATTGGTTTCATTATCATAAAATAGTTCCAAAATCGGCTTGGTTTCAGGATGTAAAATCTATGTTGAATCTCGATTTATCGAGGCTACTAGAACTTGGTTCTTTTTTTTGGGCAAGCCACATGTGTCTAATTGATTAACCAATTTCTAAATGTAGGAGTAGATTCTACAAAGATACCACTTCCTTGTGAATTTATTTTGAATTGGGATCTTTTGGGTTAGCTTTATCTGAATTTTGCTAAAGGCTCAATTCCATTTTTTACTTTAAATTGGTCAAAATATGTATAATTTCTTACTTTGTAGGGAGGATTAGATCCAAAAACTAGGGGTATATTGTTGACCGATATTGTACACCACCAATTGACTATTACAATTCTTTTCTTGATAGCAGGTCATATATATAAGACTAACTGGAGGATTGGTCGTAGCCTAAAAAATATTTTAAAAACTCAAAAAAGTTCATTTATAGGATAAGGTCATAAAGGAATATATGAGATCCTAACAATGTCATGAGATACTCAATTATCTCTTAACCTATATATGTTAGATTCTTTAACCACTGTTATAGCTCATTATATATATTTTGTGCCCCCTTATCTATATCTAGCTACTGACTATGGTATACAACTTTCTTTGTTCCCACATCATTTGTGGATTGGTGGATTTGTCATTGTTGGTGTTGCTATGTATACAACTATTTTTAGTAAGAAATTATGATCAAACTACTCGACACGACGATCTATTTGATCATGTCCTTAGATATCATGATGTGATCATATCATTTCTGAACTAGACATGTATATTTTTAGAATTTTAAAATTTTGCTTATATATTCATAATGATACTATGAGTGCTTTAGGGTATGCTTAAGATATGTTTTCAGATACTACTATCCAATTATAACTCATTTTTGCTCAATGGATACAAAACACCCATGCTTTAAGACCTAGTGCAACAATTCCTAGTGACTTTGTTAGTTGCAGTAGAATGATAAAGTGACTTTGTTACCTATTCCCTTAGGAATTGTAGATTTTTTGGTCCATCACATTTATGCATTTATGATTAATATGATGGTATTAATATTTTTGAAAGGTATTCTATTTGTTCATAGCTCCCGATTGGTACAGGATAAAGCAAATATTGGTTTTCATTTTCCTTGTGATGGACCTAAAAGAGGGGGTGGTGCATGTCAAGTATTGACTTGAGATCATTTCTTCTTAGGACTATTTTGGATGTACAATCCAATTTCCGGAGAAATATTCCATTTTAGTTAAAAAATACAATCAAATGTTTAGGACAATATAAGTGCTCAAAGGATAGTAACTCATATCATGAGAGGAAACTTTGCTCAATATTCTATTACTGTTTATAGATAGCTCTATAGTTTCTCATACACACAGGCATCCTAAGTAATTTAGTCATATGGTTCGTCATTTCTACATCTAGCCTTTATTGACTAGCTGCTAATTTTGTATGAGTTTTTAGTTTAATGGTTTTATTCAGTGGTCATAGTTATTGGCAAGAAGTTATTGAATCTATTGTGTAGGTTCATAATAAATTAAAAGTTGCTCCTACTACTCAGTCAAGAGCTTCAAGTACTACACAAGGATGCGGTATAAGAGTAACTCATTATCTTCTGAGTGGAATTACCACAATATGGGCATTCTTTTTAACAAAAATTATTGTATTAGCATGATGACTAAGAGGATTTGAAAGACATTATAGCATTAAAATTTCTAAGACTTCGCTCAAGACCCCAATGCTCATCGTATTTTTTTAGTATTGCTCCTCCATATGATTTCGAGAGTCATGATGATATTATTAAGTAACATCTCTATCAAAATATTTTTACTTCTCACTTTGGTCAATTAGAAATAATTTTTCTCTAGACTTCCGAAAATCTATTTCATATAGTTTGGCCAAGAATTTTTGAATCATGGGTAAAGGACCCTTTACACGTAAGACCTATTGCACATGTAAGTTGAGATCCTCATTTTAGTCAACTAGCTATGGAAACTTTTACTTGAGGAGGTGTTCTTGACCTAGTGAATATTGCCTATTCTGGTGTTTATTAGTGGTGATATGTAATCGAGTTGCCCTAATGAAAACCTTTATACTGAAACTCTTTCTTTTATTATTTATTTCTGCTATATTTTTAATCGTAGGTTGGTTACACCTACAATTGAAATGGAAATCATGCATTTCGTAGTTTAAAAATACAGAATTTCAAATGAATCACCATTTGTCAAGACTTTTCAACATGTGTTCTACGACTTGGACTAGAAATGACATTAGTTATATTAATGACACCAAAGGATTAATTAATCTTTAACTAGTTACATTTATTTAATTAAATTTAAAATCTATAAGATTAGTACACTTTTAATTAAAACATTATGACTAACTTATTATTCAATTTTTTTAAAAAAGAAATTTACCTAAGAACTCTGGCCAATAGCTAAAACCTATTTTTGGCTAAACAACTAGAGCTCACTTTTCTCTAAGTTGCTTCTCTCATTAATTTGATTGCTATTATAGTTAAATTTGTTAGAGGTTCATGTAAAAAGCATGACATGTTTCAAGAGAATCCAACGGCAAAAATTAGAGAACAACTTGGAAATGGAGAAATTCTCAATAGCTATGGTTGAACCATGAATCTGGGCTAAAAAAAATGGTTATATTCCTTGGAGTTCCCATTATGGGATATTAATAAGTTTGATTGTGATTTTTTTTTCAATTTTTAATGTTTTAAAGTATGTAGTGTAAGATGGTTTTCATTTGGAACAAAAGGCTAAAACTTTTAGTCTTTTAGATTTCCAGTGCAGGATTCTATGCAAGGCACAAAGTTCTTTTTCAAATATCTCTTGAGCTCAAGTTGATAACCCCATTTTTTCTTTTCCATACAATGATTTTCTTCTTTTATCCATACTAGTGTAGAATTCCGTGCAAGACACAAAGGTGTCCTATAATTTTGTGAATGATTTGTTAAATATATATTACTCAAAGTTTGGTCCAAAAAAAATATTAAAGAGAAATTTTCAAGCATACAAAATTAATACAAGTATAAAATAATATTTACTAAATAAAAATATCAGATAATGAATTCATAAACTGTGGTAAAAAGGATATTTTGAAATAAAACTATCAACTAATGATTATAATTTAAAAAATTATTATAAATTGAAAAACTCTAAATTACAAACCCTTTGCATATATGTCATAAAAAAAATGTAAATTTGACTTTTTATCATAATTCTATACTATATATTTCACTTCAATCTTTTAAAATTTCACTTACAAATAAAGTGAATGATTAATTTCTAGAAATAAAAATATCAAGCAATTAAATAAATCATAAAACAAAAGGATCAAACTCTTATGAATAAATATACAATAATCCTATAAAAGTACAATTCATAGTGCCCCTAAAACTCAAAAGGCACAAAAGAATATTTCAAATAAGGGGAAAAAAAGAGATAAGGTTAAAAGGAAAAAGAAAAAAGGAATAATATTTTGATTGAAAATATATATAGTATTGCCAAAGTTGTATTCTGATGAAGAAGAATTACTGCAAAAAGAATAATGCATTTAATTAATTATAAAAAAGCATACCAATAAAAATTAAATTACTTAGATGTCTCACATGATATTTATTTAATTTGTTGTTTTTGAACAATTTAAAATATCATAGTTTGTAATTGTATCAAAAACTTAAATTCGACAATGAAAATAAATAATAATAAGTTAGATGGTAAGTACATAAGCACCATAGTATATGGATAAAAAAGAATCAAATTATAGATGACAATGGACATATCAATTTTGGCTATTCCTTAATAGCAATTTTGCTAATAGTAAATTAGGTATGGTTAATAATCCTAATATTATCTAATTCATAAATAGATACCAACTGGCCAAATTCAAACATCTCCTTTGTGGTCCACACTAATAAATAGGGAATTTATAAGATACTAAATATTGTAGAATATTGCGTCACAAGTATATAATATAACAGAATGGAGAGGAAGTATATAATAGAGAAGCAGAAAGACACCAGAGATAGTAAGGAAATTAGAGGTGAAATTCTTATTTCACTTTTCTTCACCATACCATCTAATGACCAAACTATGCTCCCATTTATAGGAGAACAATGATGCACCTATTAATATATTTGGATAAATATATACATTAGATAGGGATAAATGTTTATATTAAATAGGGATAAGTACTTACATTAGATAAAGATAAGTACCTACATTAGATAGAGATAAGTATATTCATTAGATAGGATGAATATACATTGGATAGGAATATGAACAAATATTAGATAGTGATCAATATAATGAATATCCATTCATGTATTTCATAACTCTAAACTTATAATTAAGTGATAAATTAAAAGATTAAAAGACACAAAGTTTAATCGATAATTTTTACATATTTCATTTTATATTCTAATAGTTAATCGATATTGCTCTAGATTTATAGTATATAGCTTTCATTTCTACTTCTAATGTATTTTCTATAATCAATTAGATAAAATTTTTAATCATAAAGATATTAACAAAGAAAATAGAGAAAATGAAAAAAAAAGAAATAATCACACAATAAAAATAACACAATTCTAAATTTAATTACAAACATTTAAAATTCCAAAAATTGTGGGATCATAAAAGTTATTATTTGAAATGATTAAATTATTCCCTAATCCCATTTTCTTGTTGTAATAGGTTTTGAAACTTAAGACAATTTTATCAACTAATTGAAAATAAAATAAAATAAAAACTTATACAAAACCTTTTTGCATTTATAATTATTTGCCTTTGTTTTTTAATATAGTCTATTGATTTGGCTATCCAATAATTAGTGCATATGTAGATACAGTGAATGATGGTGTCCATTGTTCATCGTTGGATGAGCTTATTTCTTGTGTGCCTTTGTCTTTTAATATATAATATATTCTATTGATTTGGCTGTCCAACAATTAGTACATATGTAGATTCAGTGAATGATGGTGTACATTGTTCATCGTTGGATGAGCTTTATTTATAACAAATATATATATTTTATTTTATTTTTAGTATATATATTTATGTTATGTAAGATACCAAATATTATTATATCAAGTTACTAAATAATTTTCTAACTCCCTTTTACCACAAAATTGGTCTTAAGAATTAAAATATTTTTATCAACCAATTAAAAGCAAAGAAAATAAAAACTTACACAAGAGATATAGGATAAAAAACATGCAATTTTGACAAGGAAAAGGGAAAAAAACAGAAAGAGGAGGTGACAAAATATTAAAAACGTTACTAAAAGAACTTGTCACCTAACTAAACATTTATCAATAAATAGATTTATTTATAAATATAGCAAAAGCCACAAATTAACACTTTAGAAAATATTGAAATCATGGACAAAATGCACTATTGAATTTATGGATTTGTCTTTCACTAGTTATACAGTTTGGTTCCAAAAGAATATTGAAAGGGAAAAAAAACTTTGCGATATAAACACAAATTAAGCGCCAAAAAATTTGTAACTTAGCTTTATTAAAAGGAATAATAATTTTAACTATTTTTAAATTATTAAAAATTAATAGACAATAAGTGGATAAACTTTTTAAAAGTTTATAAAATTTAGAATTTTAACTATTTTCTAATTATGACAAATTACTAAAAATTAATGAACAATATGTAGATAATTTTTTTTACGAATTTGTAAGAATTAGAACTTTAATAGTCTTTTAATTAAATATGATTATTATTATTATTACTAAAAGACAATAAAAAAACAATTTAATCCTTAAAATTTCTAATAATTATAGTGAAATTGACTAACAAAACTTTGCTTTTTGTATAGTAGAGATTTAGAAACATTTGATTTGATTTTACTTTTACTTTGCACCTAAGGAAAAATATATTAGGTACAACAAATGAGCTCTCATAGATTTTGCATAGAAAATAGCAAGCAATGCCATGATACATTAAAATCTCTAAAAAGCAGTTACGGTTAATGATAGATAATGGCTGGGCTATTTTATTAAATGAAGTGATGATGTTTTGCAATCTCCGTGATATTGAAATTCTAAACATAGATAAAGTTTGTGTTGTAAAGGGTAGATCAAAATGTAAAGCTTAAAGTACTAATTCACAGAGGTACAGCATAAGTTTATTCTATGAATTTTTGGATGTGCAAGTTTAAGAACTTAATGATCATGGAATGCTTTAGTCGAGATAATCTTTTCTTGCCATGCGCATGCAAAAGTTGCTTCGTTTTGCTTCATTTTATCTAAATTTGATTTGCCATCAGTTGAGATGATGACAATGGGTAATCAATTTAATAATTATTTTATGGATGTGCGCTATAATAAAAACTTTGCAAATTTGAAAGGGATAGAAACCTTGCAAGAGAACTACTATTTAAGATAAGAACATATAATGGGTATTCATTGACGTATAAAACTTGCAACTGCTGTTTTGCTTGTGGCTACTACAACTTTGAAAAAATCATTTTCTGCCATGAAAATTGTGAGAAGTCAGTTCCAAAATCAAATGCGAGATCATTAGATAAATGACTACCAAGTTACTTATACTGAGATGGAGGTTTTTAACACCATTAATAATGAATTAATATTACAACATTTCTAAAATATGAGTACTTGTAGAGGATTTTTGTAAAATTTTATGATGTAGTTTAATTTTTTTTTCAAAAGAAAAAAAAAACATTACTGTATTAAACACTTTGCCACCCCTAAACCGGGGCCTTTGCTCCCCCTTTAATATCAAGGCTATCAATCACATGTAAGGGGATTAAATCTTAGGACCTAAAGTTTAAAATCCAATAAAGTGCCACAGTACCTTCTAATCTAGTAGTTAAGTTTCTAATCTTATCAAATAATTCAGTTAGTGTCTCATTCTTTGGGCATAAGCAAATGATAGTTAAATATAACAAAAAAATTATCATTGGAAAATAAAATGATATATACATGATCAAAACCTCAAGTGAAGAAACAAAGTCATACTTAAATATCTAGTCCAGTATTCAAGACCCAGTAATTTTTAATAAATTATTAAAATAATTGCTTCTTTATGTTTTAAGACTTTAAGAAATTTACATATAAAAAAAATGGTTGGTTTCCAAATCCAGTGTTTGGTTATTTCATTCTTATTTGGACTGGGACATGGTTGGTTTCCAAATGCAGTGTTTGGTTATTTCATTCTTATTTAGACTAGGACACATGCTTAGCAAAATAAGAAAGATAGGACAGAAAAAAGAGCAAGCCAGAGGTGAATATTATAACAAGTTTGCAAAATAGAAGAAACTCTCTCTTTTTATATATATATATATATATATATATATATTTGCACAACTAAGATAATGATAATCACAACCTTTAATTCTTTTAGGCGAAATGACAAGATATATTGCTTTAGCAACTTAATACAGTTGATGGTACATTTACCAATATAGAACTTGACATGTTTTAATTGGGAAATTTGCAAAAATAGCACTTTTTGCAAACATATTTGCAAATATAGCACCAAGAACATAATACTTGCAAATATAGCACTTTTCCTAAGGAAAAGATGACAAAGTCCCTCTATTTGAATTCATACATAGCACTTTCGGTTTCAACCCTTCATTTCATCACAGATACTAAAGACCCAAATCATTTTCTTGAATTCTTCATTGATTCAACACCCAGTTCACACAATCATTCCCAGACTTCAAGCATAAATAGCATCAATGGTGAAAATGCGAGGTGGAGCGTCATTTTCTGGCATCAATTGGTATAGATATTTATGTCAAGAACAACATTTTTACAAAGCGCTAAAACATAAATTGATTTTTATTTTGAGAACTGCATTTTTACAAAGTGCAAATATGTTGAGAATTGCATTTTTACAAAGGGTTAAACTCCCTTTTGCCAAATTTAACCTTCTTATTTGCAAAATGTATGCTCATGTTCAAGAGCAATTTCTGCAAGACGACTCTCTATTCAGAGGATTTGTTCAAGAGCAATACTGCGAAACCTGGGCAGGGAAAAACTCCCCCTCAACCACCAATTGATCCTTGAGATGTTCTTACACGAAATAAATCAAATCAGTAACAAACCGGCCAAGTTCTCTACATTGTCGACATATTGATTAGTTGTCGACATTTTCCTCCACATTTATGTCAACATATTTACCGACATTTTTGTCGACATATTTATCTACATTTATATCTATATATTTATCCACATTTTTGTCGACATTTATATCCACATATTTATCCACATTATCGACATATATATCGACATATATGTCGACATATTTAGAAGATATTATACATGGTTTTCAACATATTGAGCCATGTTTTGACAGTTTTTTCGACAGTCTGGGCCATACCCAGTTCAAATTTAGCCAAAAACACTATGTACATGCACGGTTTTACAGTTTTTGAACCTTTTTTTCCAAAGCCAATTGCACAAAAACCCTAAATTGTCTAATATCTTCTAACGTTTATGCGGAGTTAATAAGAAAAAAATGGAACATTGTCGTAAATATATCACAAAAACGAAGTTAAATTCCAACTAACATTCTTAGTCTTGTCCGTCTACTTATGAGATTTTTACTCTTCCATCTTCTTCTTGCCACCTTGCATTTTCACCATTGATGCTTGAAGTCTTGGAATAATTAAACTGAAACGATGAAACTGATTGTTTGTATGAATTGAGGCGATTGAACTGAAGAGATTGGAAACCAACTGTTCATATGTACGAATTCGTTCAGGGGTGAAATAACAATAGAGGGACATTGTCATATTTTCGTTAGAAAAAGTGCTATTTTTTCAAGGATTATGTTCTTGGTGCTATATTTGTAAATGTGTTTGGAAAAAGTGCTATTTTTGCAAATTTCCCGTTTTAATTCCTCCACCCTTAGTTTTAAATTTTAATAAAATCTATCATACATCTTATGTTATTTTTGGAATTAACAAACTAAATTATTACTCCTTTCATTCCCCTCCCCAAAAAAAGTCTATTTTTTAAAAAAAATTTGTTCCCAAAAAAAGAGTTCACTTTTTGATAATTTTTTTATAATACTATTAGTAATAATAACTTTGCATTTTACAATTTAAAAGTAAAGATAAAAATATAAAATTATATATTTAATAATGTATTAAATATGTTGTACCTAATAACTAAAAAACAAAAAAGTTGGCCTCAAATCAAAATAAACTTTTTTTTGGATAGAGGAAATATATTACAAAAAAGAAAATGGCATGCTAGGCGAAGTTTACGACATTGTTTCCTTTTTCCTTTTGTATTATGTTACCCAAAAACTTTAAGACTGGATCTGGAAAATAAAAGCGAATCCGAGAATATCAGCTGCTTTATAAATCAGAAAGCAAAAGTACCAAGTAAAAAAAAGATGGATAAAAAAAAAAGAAAAAGAAGACAAAGTAATTTAAACAAATACAAAAGGAGATAAAATATAATAGTAGTAATAAACTCTCCACCGCTGCTAGCTGGCTTTTATTAGAAAAAGAAAACATAGCCAAATAAACAAACTAAAGCAGCAAAAGCAAAAGCTTACACATATAAAGCAAGCAAAGTTGGTGCAAATATAAATATTGCCACCTCATGCCAAACAAAAGTTCACTTTCAAAACTTTCTTTTGTTTAAAAAAAATTATTTTTAGAGTAAATTCTTATATTATTTTTATTAATAATTATTATATATGGCACACACTTGAAAAAGTGAGATAAAAAATTATATATTTAATAATATATTAAGTGTATTATATTTTATGATAATACAAAAATTATACCCACCTAAAATAGATTTTCTTTTTGAGAACAAGAGTATATCATAAACCTGACCACGATTTTAGAACCATTGATTACGATTCTAAAACTATCGATTTTCGATTCCTCTAAAGATAGAATCTAAACCGCACTTTGGAAGTCAGTTACGGTTCGGTTCCACATCGCTTTGCTCACGATTCGGTTCTTATTTTATTGTAGTTTCACTCTCAATTATTAAAAAAAAATTTAAATTTAAAAGTTATAAAGAAAATATAACTTAAACTGAAAATATATACATATAACTTACATTTAGAATTAAAAATGAAAGTGAAAAAAGAGTATATTTATTTATATTTTTAAAGTTGTAAATTTGTTGTAAAAGAATATAAATTAGATGTAAAAGTTACAAATAAAATATAACTTGCACTTACAATTAAAAATTAAATTGACAAAAGAGTACATTTTACTTATATTTTGAAAATTGCAATTTGTTTCTTAAAAAAATATAATTTAAACTTAAAAGTCGTAAAAGAAATATAATTTAGATTTGAAAAAATAAAATTTGTATTTAAAATTGAAAATGAAACTAATAAAAAAATATGATTTATTTATATTCATATTTTATTTATATATATTTAATTTTTCTTAAAAAATTACACGGTTCCAAGCCAGATCTGCACTATCAGTTCCAGTTTTGATTCCACATTTTGAAGAACCGAAATCGAACTACCAGGCCCGGTTCCTGCTACAGTTCTTGGAACCTTTTTTCATAATTCCGATTCATGAATCAAAACCACCAATTGAGTTATAATTCGAATTGAAACCTTGATCACTTCTAGAATACTATACTATTATTACCAAATTTTTTTTTTCAAAAGGACAACATCTTACTTACACTTATTTACTTTTAGAGGAAAGCAGTAGTATGATCAGAATCTATAAGGGGTTGAAATTTAATCACCAAACTAAAAGGAAAATATTTGTAGCATTTTTAAAAATTTTTAAATTGATCATAATAGGATAAATGACGTTAACATTTCTCAAAATTTATTAAAACTATCAAATTACTCTTGTAATTTTTAGAAACTACTGTCTTTCCTCTTGACCAGCCAAACCTTTAATATTTACCATTTTAAATGTCAAAAACTTCACAGAAAATGCTAATGTAAGAAATTTAGATTGTATAATCAAAATTAACTCTCAAAATTTCCCATCCGTTGTTGTAAACAAAGTTATAATTCTAGTGAACTTTTTAATTTTTTTAAAGTATGAAAATTTTCCTTCCATTTGATTAAACAAATGGTTTTTTTTTTGGCATATATAAGTTAAGTTGGACTGTTAAAACAATTTAAAAACAAGAGAAATCACAATAAAAATCTGAGTATAAGAAAAAGGTTGAGAAACTTAAATCACATTTTAAAATATCCTACGTACTAAGGATGATCGCATGGTATATGTTTTCTTTATGTTTTTATTGTTTATGTTTTCATTTCTACGTTAGTAAATTCGGTGATTTTTTAAGTTTTCTTTTTGTTTACACTTTTTAATATGTGGCTTTGCTTGTCGGTGATTGTAGAGTTCTATTGCACATTTGCACTATGACGGAATACCCTTAGGGCCTGTTTGGTTGTCAAGAATTCTTGCCTTGGAAAGTAATTTGTTTTCTTAATTTTAAATTCCTGTGTTTGGTTAGTTTTGGAAAGTAATTTGATCACTTTCTGATGTTTGTTTCAGTTTTGAATTTTTTAGTCAAGTAATCAAATTCCTGAAAATAGGGAAAATAAGTGCAACATTCCAAGATTCTGATTCCCTGTTAAAAGTTGTTATTCTGATTACTTGTTTTAGAATTTTAGTGTAAATAAACAACTTTTTACTTTTAATATTATTTCATCTGTTTTTTCTCTTTAGACTCTCACGTATCTTTTATTTTTTAATTATTAGTCATGTAATCTTCTATTTTAATTATTATTATTTTTAACTTTTTTTTTTCTATTCAAATTCATAATTTATTAAAATTTAAAATTATGTAATTTTTTATTTTTTGCATTAAAATTTTTGAAATTGTGGTTTGATTTCATCTTAAATGAGGTTTTTTTTGGGTTTAAATATTATTATATATTACAATTGACAAAATTAAGGAATTTTATATTATATTTTGATTAAAAGAATAAAAATAGTTGTCTCTATCATTAGTCACTATTATATAATAGGAAAAAGTTTGTCAGTCGATTTTAATGTAATTATTATAAATATTGAGAATTAAATTGTCTTTTTATAGTCTCGTAATATTAATATAAATATTTAGTAATTAGAATATAGTTAAAGTTCTACATTTTACGAACTTTTAAAAAGATTATCTATTTACTATGTATTTATTTTTAGCAATTTGAAGATGGTTAAAATTTATTATTCCTTTTAATAATTTAGTTTTCATTGGTATGTTTTTTCATAATTAATTAATTGTTTTACTCTTTTTGTAGTAATTATAGAAGAATTTTGACAGTAATATCTACATCCTTAATTAAATCATTATTACTCTTTTTTTCTTCTTTTATGACCTTATCTACTCCTCACCCCCACCCCCACCCACCCTAATTTGACTTTTTTTCTTTTTCTTTTTTTGTATTTTGAATTTTTTGGCACTATGAATTGTACTTTTGTAGGGTCATTTTACATTTATTTATAAGCGTTTTAGTCTATTGCTTTATAATTTTTTAATTGTTTGAAATTTTAAAATTTTTGTTTTCCCTAAACTTTTAACAATATGTATTTAACAAATTATTGGACATCCCATGCGTTGCATGGGAATCCTACACTAGTATAGAATAAGAGGAATAATTGCGCTTACTTTCTCATGGCTATTCCACAAGAAATGGCGCTTACCAGTGCACATCCTCAGAATGCACGGATTCCCTTGTCAACAAAAGAGGAATAATATGCTAGATGTACAGTACATGTCAAATAAATCATATTTAAAATATATTTGTGATTCATTGTTACATTAACTTTCCCATAAATATTTTTATTTTATCCAAACATAGGTAAGTATTCAAAATTCTCATAATTAAATTTCTAAAATTTAAATTCCCTAGAAAAGTATTCATTTTCCTTATAATTAAATTCTTAAAAATCATATTCCCATTTAACTTTACTTTCCCGCGAACCAAACGAGCCCTTATTGCACTAAGGGTATGTTTGGAGTGTAATGTATTTGAGAAAAGTTATATTAGAATGTGTGAAAATTTTGGTAGGCATTTTTTTTTTATAGAAAAAGTATTTTAGAGGGAAAAATGAGAGGAAAGATTTTTTAAAATTATGTGAGAGGAATTTAAGTGGGAAAATTTAAATTTTAAAATTTGAAATAAAAATGTGTTTGAAGTGTGATGTTTTTATTTGAGAAAATGACCTACTTTTTCTATTTGCAAATAGAAATGCTTTGTCCAAACATACTTTAACTTTTTAAAACTCTATCTCTTACATACAAAAAGTTATTTTTCCTCACAAAATAAATAAAATATCTAAATATATATTTATTTTAGTATTTAAAATTTAAAATTTCCATCCTAAATTCTCCTAATATAATTTAAATTTTTTTTCCCTCCAATACAAATTTTATTCTTCCTCTAAAATACTATTTTTTTTTAATAAAACAATTCTATCAAAATTTTCACACATTTCAATACAAAATTTCTCAAATAATCCACAATTCAAATATAACCTTATTAAAAACTCAAAAAATAAAGAGAAAAGGTGGATGGATAATATATCCACCAATAAGAAAAATGAAAAGGGTCTAATAAGAAACTTCTGAACATTTGGAAATATCATAAATGTGTATTGCATTAGTGATCATAATATGTAGATTTTGAGGAAGATGGTTAGATACTTAGATCTACTTGACTTCCAACAAAAAAAAAAATAAGTTTAATCTTTTCCTCACTGGCTCTCTATATTATCGGGACTTGGGAGGCTTACTACTTCATTAGGATCTTTATTCCAATAATACTGGACAGTAATTAGTTAGAAATTTTTATTAATTATTAATTTTCACAATTAATTTCATTTAATGGTTTCATCAAATCTGGAGAGATCTCAATGTAATTTATCTATCAATGTAAATTATTAAACTTTAAGCAGCAAATTTAGTAGAACCAAGTTAGTTACACTTACAAGGTTACTTTATGAAGCTATAATTATACCATATCAAAGTTTCAATGAAAATATAAGCTTCATTTCGACAAGGTTTTTATTTACAAAAAATTAATTTTTATAAATAAAAATAAAATATTCATACATATTTTTATTTAAAATTAAAATTTTTCCATTCAAACTCCTCTTACATAATTTTTTTTTTTAAAAAAATCATCTTATTTTTCTCTTCAAAATATTTTTTCTATATAAAAAAAATACCTATCAAAATTTTTATACATTTTGATATAAATTTTTTTAAATAAATTACAATCCAAACGAAGACCCAAATTTCGAAAGACTAAAAACATGTGCATGATAATAGACTCTTCAAATTAGTAAGTTTGACTCACAAAATCTTGAAAAACAATAATCTCAAGCGAGATGGAGAGGAGTAACAAACAGCTCATTAAAGAGTTTTTTTTAAAAAAAAACTCTTTATTAAAAAAAGGTTGGATTTTGTTAAAGAATAAATAAAGTAAAAATAAAAGAAGTAAAGGCAACAATTAAAACAAATAGAAATAGTTCCTTGGGTAGCCAAGTTAGTCTGGTGGATGAGTGTGTAATCGAAAGGTCACGAGTTTAAATCTCTTTACTGACACCTTTTTAGTTGAGCCCGTCGCACGAGAGAAAAGGTTTCAGTGGGTTCTTTAGCCAAGGGAAAAAAAAAACCAAAAAGAAATAAAGCAAACACACTTAACTACAAAAATAGTAGCATTACTTAACACACTAGCGTTGAACTGGAAAGTGGAAAATGGAAATCCAGCAATGCATCAGTAGTCGCACGCACAACAATAGTGGGAGTGAGAAAGAATAAAGGAGGAGGAGCAGCAGACGCAGCAGCAGCAGCTGCTTTCCTTTTCCATGGAAACAACAGCTTCGCCTGCAGAATCAGCAAATCCAAAGCAAAGCCATCTCCTTTTCACTCACACTTCTATACATGATAATTCAAATCTATATATATCTTCTTTTCTTTATTTGAGGAGCGGAGAATCTACTCAATCTACTATCTAATCCTATAAAACCGATTTTTAAGGGGAAATTATCCTCAGTAGCAAATTTTCTTGGAGAAAATCCCCTGAACCCAAGAAAATAATCCCATCAAGAAGCCCTAATGTGTTCAAATAACAATCAGCTACCAAAGTTCATGTGTCCCTCAAGCTCATGATCCTCCCTATACAGGTTTGTACTTGTCATGTAGTTTTCCATAATATAAGCACCCAAAAACCCAACAATTTCAAATGTTTGTTCTTTCTTTTTTTGATAGGATTTTTGTGATTCCTTTTTTTTGTTACCTTTATCCGAAGTGCAGAATTTTTTGGAATGCATTGCCACTTTCTGTGTTGAGTTATGAAACAATAGTCAGTGCAGAATATCCCAGACTGAGTCTTCAGCATTTTCCTTTTCTGTTTCTTTTTACAGACTGTACTTTGACAAGAATTTCTGTCCTGCATTACTGCACTGCTAAATTAAGCATAGGAAAAAGTTAAAGCTTTGCCGCACCAAAATGAGAATTTTCTTTTCAACCACACACTTGTCGCTGAATCTTGATTACACTCTGCTTTAAAGTTTCAATCTTTTCTCGTTTTCATTCGTTAAAATCCCTTGTCGAAGACTCATCACCGGAAGACGTGCAGTGTTTGTTAAAGAAAATGAAGGCTCATCAGAATATGCTGGGAATGATGTCAGTAAAGCATTTGTTGGTGGTATCTTTGGCGTTGAATGTTGGTTTGATTTCAAGGATTCTGTTTGTTAAGGATAGAAGTTTTGAAGAATTTTACTGTTTTGGAAATAAAGAAGCTCCTGTTATGGAGGTCTCAAGGGTGGAAAAGCCTGTAGAGAATAAGGATGCAGGGATGACAACGACATCGGATTCTTTTTCAACAACCAGTACAGCAGCTCATGAAGATGATGGAAGTATTATAAATCTTGATCAGTAAGTGCTAAAGACCATTTAATGTCCCGAAATTCAAATCTTTTTCCCTTTTTTGCATAAGTTTTTATCATCCATCTGTATTCCTTTGCGCATTTTCTTCTCAAACTTAGTACTGATTTAATGTCTTAACCCCCATAGACTGAATATTTGATTTAGGTCTCAAGTTGCAAACTTTTCTTCTCCTGTTATGCATTTTATTTTCTCTCTCTCTCTCCCTTTTTTTGGGGTGCTGTGTCTTTGATGGGAGAAGAGCGAAGAAAAATATTGACAGAGACCCTAAGTTATTGTGTTTGCCTTTTTAGTTTGATCGGTCAATGACTCATTTTGCTGTACTGATCTTTCTTTAGTCTTACCATTCTTTCATATCTACTTTTCCTTCTCCACCGGGGCCAAAAAGGGGTTGGAGTTAGTATTAGAAAAATCTTAGATGATCAGTGGAATTAATAGACTATTGTGGGTATCTTTTGCCGTTTTTTTATCTATGATATCTTGGTATTTATTTACCTTATTCTTTCAAGATCGTCATTTTTTCCTTACATAAAGATACCCCACTTATGTTTGTGATTCTGCTTTTCGATTGAAGTTAAAATGGGTTGAAAAGCCGAAATTTTATTTCCGAGGTTCTCTTCTTTTTTTGTTTCGTTTTTGACTTGGCTTTTTTTAATTATGCAATTCCAAGGAATCAGGATTCTTTCGTCTAAATTTGCTTTGATGTAATTTTTTATTACCTCTGTTGATCAGTGGCATGGTCATGGTATCATCTTGATACCTGCTAGGATTCCCTAACGTGCGGTGAGTGCTTGAGTCAGTGGTTCACGTTTTGTCACTTTTGAGAGACAGACAAGTCTTTGATGGCTGTGAAACGTGAATTTCAATGATGCATGTTATGTTTGAGTGTAAGAAGGCTTGCCCCTCTTTACACTTGACAGTATTCTTGCTTCCTCCTCATGCTTTCTGTTCCCGAAGAAGTTGGTTACTTGGTTACTACTTTCTACCCTTTGGACTCGAGCATACCACCATGGATGGTGGTGACGCTATCATTCTCTCGTTGACCAGCATCATCATTGTGTTATGTAAAAAATGTTTATTAGGATTATTTTCAGTTAATTTGGATTCCATAGCCACCATGTTAAGAAGCATAAAGTCACTTTTTATGCTACATACTAGATTCATTGTTGCGGCTTTGTGGGACTTTTTTTACTTCGTGCATTTGCTACGTACAAAGCCCCTTTTTCTTAACCTTTGAGAAGAGCTGAAAGGCTGAATTTGGGGCTATATAATATGAGCTGCACTTTACAGAATCCCTTTCCACTAGAGCAAAGCTGGAATCTAAAATATTTTGTGGGTCGTGATCTTAGAAAATTTTTAATCCAAATTAGGACCCCTGCCCAGTATTATCACATAACCATGATAAAGTTCGAGGTTCAATCTCACGTGCTCTTCTTGTGTTAGAACAGTGATGTGCTTGTAACATGAAGCATGGTCGTTTTAGGATTGCCCAGGATGGACCACCATTTAGGTCATTAGCATTTAATTATGGAGAATGAATTTTGGTCCTGATGCTAACCATTCATCCATTCAATCATTTGATCCTTTAATGGTGCTTGGACCCACTAGTGATGGCTTCCATACCTACCCTCCATTCCCTATTAAATCTTTGCATTGCTCAGGCCCACTTTTATTTTCACCTTCTACTTAGCTCTTTATTTATTTATTTTATTTTTGTGTGATTGTTGGTTAGGTATTGGGGAGTTCCTGGAGCACATGATATTTGGATTGCAATTAGGGTTCTAAAAATACATCCCTTCATTCACTATGGCAACTGAAATGTTGAAATCCTAACCAGTGCCTGCTAGTTGGTTTTCTTAGATGGTATGATGCACGTGATTCTGTGACATCATGGTACTTAAATATGCTTACCATTTGATTTCCATTACTGGGCGATAACATGGGTCCTATCAGTGGTGGACCATCTGTTGTCTGGCTCTTCTAAGGACAGCACGGGGAACTAGAATCCTAGTTAATTTGAATATTCAGAATTCATGTACTAATCTAACAATGTTTAATTAGTACAGATAACATTATTTTTCAAGTCTTTGATATTGATTGACAATTTTATGTAGCGGTGATCCGACAATGTACGAGAGGTATTGGCAGCAGACAGGGGACAGAACCACAATTGTCATTTCAGGGTGGCAACTGATCAGTTATTTTTCTGATATCCGAAACATTTGCTGGTTTTTGGAGAATGAATTTGCCAATGCCATTGTCAAGTTGCACAAAAGAGTTGGAAATGCTCAGACCGAAGGACGTCATATTGTGGTCGGGACCGGTTCCACACAACTTTTTCAAGCTGTTTTATATGCCCTATGTCCAGACAATGCTTCGGAACCCATGAGTGTGGTGTCAGCTGCCCCATTTTATTCGGTGAGTAAACACATAGAACATCTTGATTTAGTTTCTTGCTTAATAGGCCTAATGAACCCAAAGTTCAGTAACAAGATACACTAGTAACACTCTGGTCTTAAACCATATTGGTTTCTTATTAGGCCATTCTATCTCCTTATATCGTGTCAGAAAACTTTCTGTCTTGTACCACCAGTCTGATAATGTGGTGCTCATAATGTGTGAGTGAAATTGCTTTCGCATTATACCTAAAGAATCTCAACTCCTTGAAAAATTATAGAACAATGAGCGTGCATTATCTGTATCCTTGTGGTCACTGCAATTTTGCTACCTCTGTCTATTACTGGGAAGTGGAAAGCTTAGCTCCAGGGGAGAGATAGGGGGATTAATCTCAAGATGTCTGGATTTATAATGGGTACTTAGCCTTCATTGGGATGCTGTAATAATTCTTTGTCCTTAACTTCTCCTAAGGTCCAAAAATGCAATCACAGCATTTTTCAAGTATTTTTCTTTGTTTAAGTTCCTTCATACTTGTGCCATTCATGTTTTGAATGGCAAAACTATCAATTTGCACTAAGGCACCATGGCCTGAGGATTCATTATGCCCTGCTCCAAAGAAAGTTGCATGATCACTGTTTCTTAAGCTATGGTGATAAATTGGAAGAAGTGCAGTGTGGACATTTAGTGTTAAATTGCATTTCATAGTAGATCTCTGTTAATCTCACTTTTAACTGTGATTTTTTTGTAACTGTGTCACAGTCGTACCCATTGATGACTGATTTTTTGAAGTCTGGACTCTATAAATGGGCTGGTGATGCTTACAAGTTCAGCAAAGATAAACCATATATTGAGCTTGTGACATCTCCTAACAATCCTGATGGATCATCGAGAGAAGCTGTGGTCAATCGCAATGAAGGGATATTGGTTCATGACTTGGCTTACTACTGGCCACAATACACTCCTATTTCTTTCCCTGCAGACCACGATATAATGCTCTTTACAGTCTCTAAAAGCACAGGTCATGCAGGGACACGACTCGGGTAAATTGCTTTCCACCATATACAATTTTCTTTCCTCAGCTGCCGTTGGCCATCTTTTTATTCTGTAGGCATATCAATTTCCCATCTACACATTATTTTCACTTGTGAAATACGCCATATATTTTGTCATTACATGAAGTGTTGAATTACTGATTACATTTGGTAGTTCATCATCTTTCCTCGTGACTGAACATCAATTGGTTTGTTATGCTGTATCACATTCTAAATGTGTTCCAATTAATATTTCAGCTGGGCTCTGGTTAAAGATGAAGAAATTGCTAGAAAGATGACGAAGTTTATTGAGTTGAACACTATTGGTGTGTCAAAGGATTCCCAGATTCGTGCGGCAAAGATTTTAAATCACGTAGCTGAAAGCATTGACCATGCGCCTGAATTTAAACAAGGGGGTAATTTCTTTAATTTTGCTTACGATATCATGGCTAAGAGGTGGGCACAACTTAGAGCTGCTGTGAATACAAGTAATCTTTTTAGTTTGCCTAGCTTTCCCTCTGGGACATGCAACTTCAGTGGTCATATATTCAAGCCACAACCAGGTAACCTCAAAGCAATGATGATGTTGGTCACATTGGATTTTATCTGTTTCCTTTGTGATTATATTTTTGCTGTTCTGACAAAAATTTCCCCTCTTTTAGCTTTTGCATGGTTGAAGTGTGAAGGAGAGATAGAGGATTGCGAGAGTTTTCTACGCAGCAATAAGATTTTGACCAGAGGGGGTAAGCATTTTGGTGTTGGTCCAGAGTATGTGAGGATAAGCATGATGGAGCGAGATCCGGTATTCAATCGGTTCACAGAAAGATTGTCCATAATTAAGTATCATAACCAAGACTAAATGATGTTAGATGGGACAGAGCTTTAGGGTTTAGACATACAAGCTTTTGTAAAGAACTACAGATATGGTTCTAAGTCATCTTCTCTATATTTCACATATTATCTAAGCATCTAGGCATTTTGAGGATCCTTCTTAGGTTAATGTGTACATGTATGCAATCTCTTCAAAGGTACATTGCAGCGATTAGAAGACACTAGCAATGAGCATGGCTGCTTAGTATCAGTTTATTTTTGCTTGGAGTTTCCTCCTTTGATGTGTTCTTACTGCATACTAATTAATGGCTTCATCTATTGCCCCTCATCCCAGAAAACAGATAACACAGATTTCAGTTATTCAAGATCTAGGGATAGTTTTCAAATAATAATAATAAAAAAAATAAAAATAAATAAATAACTAGCAACAAGAGATCAATGTGTGAACACAGAGTAAGAGGACAGTAATAGGAGATGAACCCAGTTAAAGATAATGACATGTAAGACATACACAGTAACGAAAATTTGTGTAAATTGAATTTTACTAAAAGTTAATGTTATTTTGTATGTCAAAATTTGACAAAATTGAGAATGAACAAACATTATAAAACTGTACCTCGTTCCCTCGTATATCCAATTATAAGAGATCTAGGTGAACATGCACAATCCAGGAACAAAACCAAATTTTCCTTAAGAAAGTAATTTGATGAGTCATGAGACAGAAAAATTTCTGGAGATGCATTTGGGCTTTGAAACCACACAAACCAAGTATTGCCTTCAAATAAGTCTTAGTTCATATTCGCCAGCCATTGTTATGTATCTTACCCATGGGAGCGCTTGATATCCACTTTTCTCAATGATCTTAAGGTATCGAACCTGATCAATTGACAAGCAAATGTCAGTGATGGCTATGACATTCTGACTTTAGATGAAGAGGAGCAGATACTACTGAAAAAATGGAACAGAAACATTTTCAATATTTACAGCGTGCAATATATATATATATATATATATATATATATATATATATATAGCATTTCCAAAAAGATAACGTCAAATTGGGAAAACAAGCAAAAACTTTAGTTCCCATACCAAGTTTTCCCCTGCCCATCTCTATGCCATTTTACAACCATGCTAAAATGAACTCTCTGCATCCCTAACCCAAAACAACCTTGCAGCCCACGCTTCTTGTTTGTAAAGGAAATCATGAAGAGTCCTTTGTGACAAAGCCAAACAACTCATTTACTCTACCCATGAATGCTCTGCAGCTATTTCTCTAATGGACTCTCTTCCTTTGGATGCAATTTAAAATGGCCAGTATTCAAACCACAGCTGCAAGCTTTAAGCACCAGCCAACTTTCTGGTTTGACAACAAGAGAGGAGGAGATGGCTGGGGAAAAGTTTTTGTTTTGGGAGGGGGAAAGTGTGTACGCGCGCACGTGCATGTATTGAAATGGTTTTTCTATGACTGCACATTAATGCAGTTAAACTTTGTCGAAGAAATGGGCCTTGAAAATTTATATTGACAAATAGATCCAAAATTTACACCTTTAAGAATTCACAGAATTATTAAAACCGAAACTTTAGCCTATATTTTATTACCACATGGATGTTTCAAATGCATATAAATACATGTTTATTTGTTTCTGTGAGCATATATATGTATAAAATGCAGGAAGACCACCTTATAAACATAAGCAAATTTAAATTACCAAAATTTTCAATTAACATGAATTTCAATTCCAATCCAACTCTGCTTACAGCTAGTCCATGAGAATGAAGTTGTGTTCCACCAAAAAGTGTCATGGGTACTTTAAATACCTTTCATTTAATGGAAAAGGAGCATGCATTTTAATTTTTTACGCTTTTTTCGTTTGTAATTCAAATGATTTATGGAAAAAGAGCCATTTTATAAGTCATTCTCTAGCTTCAATTATCCTTCTATGACTACCACTTGAAACTTTCTTTTATAATAACAGAACCAACTTTGGTGTGGTCAAAGTATGAGACCTCCGGCAAAAATATTAACTTACAAGCAATGTAATTCTTATTTCATACACCAAATGAATATTACATGTATTGCTGCTATGCATACCTGGATACCCGAAACAGTGAAATACGGAATCTCAAACTTCACACGAATAGGAGCTTTCCTGTCAGGAGCTGCATCTTCAGAAGTTATACTAGGAAGTCTGAACTCTGCCCTCAGCATATACTCCTGCATATTTAAAAATGAATATTAAAGATTTGTTTTAACTAGGAATGACTAATATGGGTCAAACTTTTCAGTGTAGCTTGTACCTTATTACCAGGAAAAGATTTAATTTTCCATAATAATGCATCCCGCTCTGGGGCATATGTAGAAGATCCCATTGATGTCCGTACATTCGGATTGGTGGCATCAGAGGGCATCGGCAACTCAATTTCCACATTTGTTGCAGTGCTGAAACACAATTGAGATATATCAGTAAAATTAGATACTTCTCATAGCTTTCCCAAACAGTATACAAGTATTAAGATTGCTTAGTTTGGTGGCATAAATTTGATTATGTCATGAAAACAACCTGCCTACACGTGGATGCAAGGTATGCAAGGAGACCCTATGAGACATATCATAAGGGTGATAGGCTGATGCCTGGTTTTGCCCTTCTGCCCTATCAAATAGCATAATGATACAGTACATGATGTTTTTCCACATAACATGCCTCAATAGCTCAGTATTTGACCAGATAAAAAAAAAAAAAAAAAAAAAAGAGGGACATTTGTTAATTTCACATTATTACTCTGGCAAAGGTCACTAATGTACATGTGTACTTTTGAACCCTATGATGAGTTCTAATAAATAATGCGAAACAGTCACTTGGATAAAAACCGAGATAAAACACCATATCAATGGCAAGGAGTGAGTAGAAATCTAGATATGGTGAGTGTGGTTAACATTAGCAAGATAAATATTGCTTTCCCTGTAGAAAAAGAAATCCACCATACTTAAAAAGCAAAAGAGAATTTCACCTGCGCTCTTTGAACTGGCTCCGGGCTTTTACTGTAAACTCAACCCTACTTCTTGAGTGCCTTTCAACTTGAGCTTCCACCCAAATGAGAGGCTTCACCTGGGTTTTTTTTTGAAAAGAAGCAACCACAAATACTCAATAGCCCAAAAAATAAAATAAAATAAAGAAACAAATGAAAGCAGGGTACTAAACCATATTTCCTGAATAACCTACATTTATGAGTACAGAAACTCAGGCAACTCTACATTAAGTATAATGATTATTCTAGTAATAAATGGTAGGCAAAGCAAGAATTGCAGGAGATGTGAATCAAACCTGAGTACTAAGTCTATAAGTCATAAGATCAAATGTACCATCAGGTGGTATGAAAGATATTGTACGGTCATTTTCAAACCGAGCCAAACGTACACACCTAGAAGGAAACATTCAAGGTTCAAACACAAGATTCAGAGATAAAACTAAAGTTGAGTTTTAGAATAGCATATAAATGCACGTGTGCCTGATTCTAGAGAAACCACCCAAAAATAATATTTTGAGAAAAGGAAAATTAGACAGAAACTTACTGGTGAAATTTGATATCATCCAAATCAATGGCTTTTCCTTTTGTTGATCGACCTTGGGCTTCCAACAGAACTCTATCATTGAGGCCAAGCTTACATTCGGGCATGCCACTGCAAGTGATAAAGCATGCATTAGTATCTAACAGCAAAGAAATCAACTAAAGGAAAACGATGACTCAACATGTAAACCGCAGCTCTGACACAATTTATGGCGGTAATTGTCACTTAGCTTCAAGAACTCCTAATAGAAGACATAGTCGGAAAAGGAAAAGTTTGGCCAACAAGTATAATTACAGGTCCATAGACACAATTCTAATGTCCATATCCCCACAGAGGTGAAAGCCTAAGAGAACAGATTACTACTTCGATGTTCAATCCTCATTAGAGATTGATTTTTAAGGGAAAACCAGCAGAAACATGAAAGTAGAACTCGTTACTTCCGAAAAACTAATTGCAAGAAGAAACTCTTCATTGAAATGAAGTATCATCATATGTTTATATAAATGGACCCTTAAAGTCCAAGATCAAGAACCCTATTCTAATTGGAATTCTTCACTAAGCTAGCAAGCAAGCTTGAGTGATGTTGCGGAGCCCTTGAAAAGTAAAATTGAAAGTGCTTTCTTATTTCTTCTGCCTTCCAAGTTCAACTTAGCATTGACGGTCAAGGGAAAGTTACCATAAACTAGTTTCATTCACATTAAAAAAAAATAAAAATGACAGTTCGGTGCATAGAAGGCCCCACATGTGCAGGGTCCAGAGAAGGGTTAGGCCATTGAGGCTTAATGTATGCAGCCTCACCTTATAGTTCTATAAGAGACTGTTTCCACGACTCAAACCCATAACACCTCAAGTCATATGGCAACAGCTCTTACCACTCTGCCAAGGCTCCCCTTCAAACTAGTTTCATTCACATAGTTGAGCATATATTAGATGCCTACATCATTATTCTTTTCCCTACTACAACCCTGGGTCTATATGATCACATAAAAAATGTTTACTTTAGAGAAGAATTCTTTCAGGTGACCAAAGTCCTCATAAGTGGAAACTAACATCTTTGACAGTGGACACTGAAGTAGTAGGAGTGTTAGATATTGTGAAATATGGAAAGATCCTGAGAAACCAAATTTCTATGTCACCTTAGTCTGGATCAGTTGAGGATAATTTATTATATTCAGTTATTAGAACACCATAATTCATGTTGGAGAAAACAAAAGAAAAATGAGCTTAGAATTATACAAAACAACATCTATATTACAATCTCCAATGTAATATATTTTGGTTATTCTAGCCACAACTAGACTAAGAAATCAAGGAACATACACCAAGAGATGGTAAATCAAGGCATCTCGCTTTAGAATGGAGTCACATTATAGTTAAGGGAGACACTGTGCACCACGAAAGTGGTAATAAAGAAATCAGAGTAAAAAATGTCCCAGAGGAGAAGTATCTTGCACTTTCGTAGAGAAAGCTCTAACAAATAAAAAATGCCTGAATCCGTTGTGTGGCAAATTGTCCCATAAAACTATAGCATCTCAACATTACATGTTCAATAAAACATGAATATCTCGATATATTTCAATTAACACTGTCCTACTATCCATGTTCATTTATGACTATTATGGTGTGAAGTTACTAGATTTTCACATACGGAAAGCTGATTACAAAATTTTCAATGCATTCTGCCCACATTTTGGTGCATGCATTCTGCCCACATTTTGGTGCATCAGTTACTATTTTATTTAAATTCAGACTAATGATTTTGCTAACTTAAGAAATTTTCATTTCCAGCACCTTAGAATGATCGAGACAAAAAAAAAACTTTCCTGTTCATATTGACAAACCATAAGAAAACTGACTACAAAAATTATCTCTGACAATGGAATGATGAAAGGCATAAAAACAAGTATCACTTCAATTATTAAAATTTCATTATTTAGTTAGTAATTGTAGCTCTAATTATTTGGATCTTTCATGCTACATCAAATCACACTTTTCTCAACGATGGACATCTAGTTCAATCTCATTTCAGTCTTAATATTGTTCTGCATAGATTATCAACATCAGAATGTTCATTCTTAATCCTGTGCAGTATAGATTATCAATGTCAGAACGTTCATGATTATGCCATATTTTAATGTTTTTCCACTGTTCCATGTTCAATAAACAAGTAACTCTAGCTTTCAATGATTTGGCAGTTATGAGGCTACAGAGAGAAGTCAAATACATGTTAGAGGGTAACCTACCATTTGCACTTAGATTCAGAAGATTTCAAAGCCATGAAACACCGTTAATTTATGCTACAAATAAATAGCTATATGGGGAAAAACATAGATACAATAATAATTCATCAATAAGAAATAAACAAATGTTAAGCCAAGCACCTTAAATATGTTCTCATTTTCAATGCCCCAATCACTTCTGAACGAATTATTTGGCCATTGCTGTTTACCAATATGTTTACACTTTCCACCACATCCAGAAATACCTGATATATCATTTTAAAAAGATGTCATAGCTTTTCTTTTGTCCTTTTTCTGGTGAGTTTAGAAGGTATCACCAATCAATTAGGTTCAAGCTAATAAAAAAGTGATAATGGCTGATGGAAATACTTCATTTTTTTTATACACTATTCCTTCGCTTCGCCATGAAACTGCATTTGTGACAGCCATAGGTGGTCGCTGTGTGGCCTCCATCCTGTATGCATCAGTCTTGATAAACTCGCTAAGAATCTTAGCTTCTGTGTATTGAGGGTAACCAAAGTCCATCATTTCATCAAGTAGCTCATACTGCCATCAAATTGTAGAATATACATGTGAGACATACATACCATATCACGCATATTAATTTCAGGGGAAAGACGAAACTAATTCTACAGAATTACCACAACAACAAAATTATCTCTCAAGGACTCCTCCTCCAGCTCTTCAAAATAATGTTTGAAAACCTGACAAATGATAACTACAATGGTGAAAACTAAAATTTGCAACTAGTCTACTAAAATTGCTAAAACTGGTGAGGAACTACAATGAGCTAGACTGCTTACATCAACTACACGATGAAGGAAAAGAAGAAGACTAGCAGCATTGGAGTTTTGTCTTGATGCTGTCATTAGGAAAACATTGTTGTGTTGTATGAACATGTAGGTCACACCATCATCATAACAGACCGGACCATGAGACTCTAGATCACCCTGCAACAAAGCAGACACCATAGTAGCAAGAGAAATCCAAGTATATACTCTAACATTAGGAAGTTATTCCTGATTCAGCACTGTTAAGAATATGCTCAAGTTAGCTACACAACATGAATCAGGCAGCAAATGAGGTTACATGAACAGCAAATAGGGCTTCCATGGTCAGCTGTAATAAAGTAGTAAAAATTTGCAGGCGAATTAGGAATTAAGTATAATGTGCAATCTTGACCAGACAAAATTATGTTTAGTCTAGGTTTGTGTTGTGTATAGTTTTGTAAATTTCAACTTTTCTTGAGCATTTAGTGCTGGAACTGATTTTATGTTGTTATGCTGGTTCTCATTGTGTAAATGAAACCCCTTTTAAACACTTAATGCAATTCATCAAATAAAAGTCTACTATTTTACTTTTTGAAAACAAAAATGAAAAGCAATTACTTTGCTTATAAATTTTTTTTATTTGTATCAATTTTTACATAGAAAATAAGATTAAGTCTTCCATACGCAAGAAACTTCAATTTCTATGGAAATTAAACAAAATCAGGATCAAGATATAACTAGTTTGCAAAACCCACCCCCCACCCACCAACAAAACCCTTACTACTATAAAATGTTCATCTGGTACTGCAGAGTATGTTCCACTAAGCTCCAACGATTGATACTTCAGAGAAAAACATCAGAAAGCCAATCAGCATCCACTGACGACAATGCCCAGAAACCACTACTAAATGATGACATACGAGCCAACTATCCGCCAGGTTGCTATTTGAATATTTCACAGTAGTAGCCTCTCAATACGAGCTCTTAATCCGATCCTCTTCTTCATACCCTATTTCTCAAGTCCCTCCTTACTCATTTGATTTAACAAATTTTCCTTCATTTTCTCTCCATTTCAATTCCTACACGTCCAAAACTAGAACACAGTAAAACACTGAAATCGAGTTCATTGTTCACCATTCACAGAAGCGTCGAATACAGGAATTTCCAATTTTTAAAGCTAAGTACCACAACTCTTAATCATCTATGCTCATTTC
Organism: Gynochthodes officinalis; assembly: GCA_020080225.1. Lineage (NCBI taxonomy): Eukaryota > Viridiplantae > Streptophyta > Magnoliopsida > Gentianales > Rubiaceae > Gynochthodes > Gynochthodes officinalis. The sequence continues at coordinate 640,376 of JAIQDA010000012.1, forward strand.
ACTGACATTCAAACAACATAAAGGCAATCCCGATAAACCCTTCAAAATAAGCAACTAAATTAAAATTTTCCTGGACAAAATAACACAGATAAGGAAAATGCCCCCAATTAAAATCAGCCAATCCCATTACATCCACACAAACGAGTGCCCTTTTCTTTATCGAATTGAAACCACTTCACAATCCAATGATCCCTCAAAATTTAAAGCCAAACCATGTCATCTTTCACTATACAGAAGAAAATACCTCTTTCTCAAGGAGCTTAGAGAAGAACTTTTCAGCTTGAACAGCCGAGATGTCCCCACGATAATCCCTGCTGATCAGGCATCGACCTTTGATATCCAAAACAAACAGCGCCGATGTGGCGCCCGCCATTGTTAATTAAACCAACAACCCACTGCAAATAAAAACACAAAAATTGAAATCCATGATCAAATGTTTGTTTCTGTAAAAGGGTTGTCAATTTTGTTTCAGAAGAACTAAATTAGCAGTACCAATATATAAGTGGATCAATGCATTCCCATCTGTGCTGGGTATGTGTTGCGGTAGCTGAATATCAGATCTTTGATTTTGTCTACTGTTTGTTTGTTGTTTTTTTTTTTTTTTAGAAATTGGGCTGTTCCCCGTCGTCGTCCTATTCTGTTAGCGGTGCACTACCGCACCGTGTCTAATTTTGACTCTTCCTTTCCTTCAGTTTCAAATTTTCGACTTTATTACCACCATCTCTAGAGATTTGGTAAACTTACAAAATAAATTTTATTTTTTAAGAAAATTATAAATACATCTCTTGACTAAAAGTCAATTATTGAGGAATAAGAAGAAAATTTAAAATATTTCTCAATTTCCTGAAATAAAAATGTAAACAAAAAATAACATCAAAAATGAAAAAATTAAATAATATTTGACCATAAATATATATGATATTACAATTTTAAGATGTAATTGGAATTGTATTTTTTTTTCTTAAACTAGAATTTTTATTACTATTTTTTTTATTTATCAACTTTTTAACCCTCCAACAAAAATTTAAATACACAAAAGACAAAATTTATTTACTTAACATATATATGGAATATTTTGCATTTTATTATTGGAAAAAATGCACTTTTAGTCTTCTAAGTTTCAGACTTGACAATTTTGGTTCCTAAACCTTAAAAAAGTCATTAAATTTAGTTCTTTTAATGGCAAGCCAAACCAACTTAATGGATGTCAGAAACATTTGTACTTTAATAGATAAAAACCCCACCCTTGTCGCCCAAAAGACAAACAAAACACAAAAGAGACTAAAAAGGAGAGTCCCTGAAGTTTCTATCAAATTTCTATTTGAAAGGAACAAAACGTCCAAAATCATTCATTTGGGTTTGTGACCGTCAAATGTTCCATTGAAAAAATAGAAGTTTGCCAAGGAATTTTGAGTGTGTCCAAAGCACAAATTGGAGTACAATAGCCTTGAGACCGAAGGGCCAAATCAATGATCCACTCCCATGTTATGGTATGTGAATCATAAATTCTCGAAATTTGATGTATTTTTTTACTGATCATTGTGGCTTTCATGCTTCTAGTTTGGGCATACATTGTGCCTTTACTCCCATGTACTTTATTGGTTCATTTATTCTGCCTATCCTTATTGCAAAAATTTTGTAGTCCCTTAGTTGTATTTTATTACTTTGATTTGGACATACATGGCCTAGATGTAGTTAAATAAGCCAACAAGCACTCCAACATGTGCTATAATTTACATATTTGGTTCAATCTTCCTGTTTCAATGATTATGTTTTTTATTCATTTATTTGGCTTGTTCAAATTTTGATAACAATTTTATAAATATAAAATTCCATTATTGCAAGACCTTGAAAAATGTCCCCAATCCACATTATGATGGTGGGGAAGTGACCATTTTTGACAGTGTGGAGATTGCTGAGATTGGTTTGGATGATTTAAACAAGTTGGCAGGTTCAGTTAGGGTATTCGGACTAAAGAAATATCTCACACTCGCTGAAGAACATGAGTTTCATAATATCACCACTGATAGAGAGTTGCAAGACTTATGTTTGGATGTACTTGCTAATGATAGGTACTTGGAGCTGTTTGTCGAGATTCCACGCCTCAGAGTTGAAGACATAAAGACTGATAGCAGTGAAATTGATTATGTAGCTGAGCAAAGTGATGGTAGTGATAGTGCGGATGATGAATGGTCTAAAGTTGATTCTGATTATGACATTGAAAAGGAAGATGATGACAAAGGAGTCGTACAAGTTCGTGAAAAAGAAAATCCTAGAAGTGTAGGGGATAATAGTAAGAATAATGGAAAGACCAATAGTGATAAGACTATTGTTAACTAGAAGACTAGCTCAGGAGATAGCATGGTGTTTCATAGTAGTGAAAGTGGGGCAGAGGAGAATGAAGCTAATGAAGCCCAAAGCTTTGACGAGGAACTGCGTAGCAACCGTGGATTAGATGATGAAACAGAGAGGGTTGCACCAGTTTTTAATCTTGAGAAAGGCATGTATGATCCACCCCTATAGTGTGGTTTGATCTTTAGTAACTTTAGTGAAGTGAAAGCTGTAATTAGGAACTAGAACATTAGAAGGAGCAAAAGATATAAGTTCATTAAAAATGACAAAGAATGAGTTCAAGCTAGATGTGCGAATGATAATTGTAAATGGCTAATATATGCAAGCAAGATGAGTGGAGAGTCTTCTGTACAAGTCAAGACTTATGTCGGAAAACACAACTGCCATTTTAAGTATAACAATGATTGTGTTAAATCCGCTTAGGTAGCTAATAAGTATATAGGTCTAATTAGAGAAAAACCCAAAGTAGATACTAATACTTTTGTGAGAAAAGTAATGGAAACAGGTTCTACCTCTCAAAGACCCAAGGGTACCAGACTAGGAAGAAAGCTTTAAGTTTGATTTAGAGCTCCATTTTATACCAATATAGTAAGTTGAATGAGTACAAAGTTGAGATAGAGAGATCAAATCTAGGATCTACTATGATGATCAAAATGGTTGATGGATATAGGGATGAACACACCAAACAGCTGAGGTTTGAGCGAATGTACATCTGTTTTGCTAGATTGAAGTAGAAGTTTCTTATAGGTTGTAGACAAATTTTTGGTCTAGACAGAACATTCTTAAAGGGACCATGTGGTGGGATATTGCTTACTGTAGTAGGAATAGATTTAAATAAAGGTTTTTTTCCCTAATTGAGTATGCTGCAGCAGAAGCTGAGAATAGAGAATAATGGACTTGGTTTTTAACCCTTTGAAAGTTGATATACAAATACACAGAGAAAAAGAATGGACAATTATGAGTGATAAGCAAAAGTGCCTTATCTAAGCGTGTAAAATAATGTTTCCTAAGGCAGACTATAGGTTCTTTGTTAAACATCTATATGGAATTTCGCTTCTATTGGTTTCAAAGGTAAAACTTTGATAAATGCCTTATGGGCAATAGCTAAGGCAACAACACCTGCTTAATTTGAACAAAAGATGATGAAGATGTCCCAAATAGATATGGATGTTGCAAGATGGTTTCATGATAAACTTTCCATAGGTTGCACTTTCAGCCTTCTCCAAGGTGTGATATGCTATGAAACAACATTTGTAAGTCATTTAATAGTAAATTTATGGATGCAAGAACTCAACCTATTTTGGGCATGTTTGAAAGTATAAGGATGTATATAATGCGCAAGATGCAAGGCAGTGATAGAGCAGAAAAATTATATATATAATAATATTTAAGATAGTTGAAAAAATAGTGAGAAGGCCATCCATTGTGTTCCTTATAAAGCTAGTGACCAGAATATTGAGGATTGGTGTGATAGTGGAGAACAATATGCAATTAATTTGATAGAAAGAACCTATACTTGTAGACGGTGGGAGCTAACAGGATTGCCAAGTGTACATGCAATCTTTGGAATATGGATGGTTAATGGACAACCTATGGATTATGTGCATGACCTATACAAGGTTGAAACATACAGTAAAGTCTATGAGCCTTGCATTTTTCCCCTTATTGGCCAAGATGAGTGGCTAATGATGGATCAACAAATTCCATTGCCACCACTATATAATAGAGCTCTTAGTAGATCAAAGAAAGTAAGAAGAAGAATTGATTTTGAGATTGAGGAAAAAAAAGACAAAACAATAAAAGTTTGAAGGTTTGGTCAATTGAATAAATGTACATTTTGTGGGGAACAAGGCCATAATAGGAAGTCATGTAAATCCAAGAAGGAGTTAGAACTTGCATCTGCTAATTCAAAGGAGATGGGAATTCAAAGTGACGAGAATCATACTACACCTGACTTTGTAAACACCCAACCTCAAGAACCCCATATGGATGTCAATCTTGAAGAGCTATTGCCAATTGGAATGCAGGAGGTTGCTTCAGAAATTGTGAATAAAAAACTCACAGAGAGTGTACTTATGCCTTTTCTGATTTTATATGTTTGCAATTCAGTTATTACTCACTTTAAAAAAAATTCAGATGTTATTCTTATTATTTGCATATCATCTTATATGAACATCATACTACCTTATTGTTATGTGAAAACGAAAATGACCAAAAATGAAAATGTGGGTGCCTTATCCAATAAAGTGCCAAATACAAAGGTCACTTAACTGACAAATATGAGTTCTAATTTCAGTATTATCTTTTCTATTTGTGCATGTTATGGAGAAGTATATTTTCTTTCTTTTCAGATTGTATAGATGAAAACTAGAGCTCAACTCATGAAATACAAGTAAAAACAAGACTAATTCAAGGAGCGAAAGTAGAGACACAAAAGCAAAAAAGGCCCAAATCAGCAAGGGAGACAACATATCATGCTTAGCACCTACATTGAGTGAAGATAAGAAATGCAAAAATGTTTGGACTCCCAGTTCCTTGATTCCAGTCGGTAGCAAACCACTTTTGAGAAATGAAAGTCAAAAAGGGACTCACTAATCCAAGTTCTTAAGCTGCAAGTGAAAAGATGCTGAGCATCAGAAAATTGTATGAAAAATGGGATATATAGTTACCCGAATTACCAAGCACTGAAAGTGACAAAATGAGCCAAGAGAGGCTTAATGGAATGAAAAGTGTTAATGAGTAGTTTGGGATATCTATGCCTAGCAACCTAGGTGGTGGAGTTGAACATTCTCCCCCATCTACACATAAAGTTGAAAAGCAACGAAAGGGAAAACAAAAAAATGGGATAATGGTGTGTTTGAGATTTCGATGGAAGCACATGCTTATCTTATTTTGTGATCCTTTTGTGATATTGTGACATCTTTTGTTTTATAGTAGACAGATGTAGGCAATTATCAAGATTTTAAAATTGATAGACTTGAATTAAATTAATTTGTGTTTTTAAATTGTGGTGGATGGTTTTGTCTCTATTCTATATTTTGAGGTTGTGATGACAATAGATGCTCATCTTGATGTGATATTGTTTTAAGACTTTAACGGATGAATTTGTCTCGGTTCTACATCTTACTATGGTGTTGTGAAATTTTTCTTTCTGGTTGAATGGTTGAATGGATGTTTTTTAAAACTATGGTAGATGGATTTGTCTCTAGTTTAGATGGATCAATAAAATTGTTTATTGGCCTTTTAGGTGCATCCCGTCACTCTTCTTAGTTTCGAAAGATGGTTGCTACATATGTTTGCATTTCTTGTATCAGTTAGTCTCTCCATTGTATGTAATAAGACATATTATTAATGGCAAATATCCAAGCAATACTAGACAAGAAAATTGAGCACAGTCATATGCTTTTGCTACATTTCACTACCAACCCCTTCTTGTTCATAGATAGGATTAATAGAAAATACATCAACTAGAATTGACAACAAGTTGTATTCATACAGTCATTATCATTGCACATCTATTGTCTTCAAATAAATCGTGCTCAATAAGTCCTAACTCTGACAAATCTGCCATTCAATTGGTTGCATTCATCTAAATACTAACATGGTAGCACTACATAATAAGAAAGAAAGTTAATTAACCATCGCAATAAGACTTGCACTCTATAAAAAGCTATTCAACCATCACCCCACTTTGCAAACTTTAGCAGCTGCATGATTTTTGCTTCCAAACCAGGTGAACAATAGTAGGAAAAGCATAACCAAAATTGTACATCCTATTTTTCAATATGTTGATCTAGGTTTTGCTATCTCTCCATCATTTTCATCAAGTCTTCTTAACAAACTAGGAATAATGACCTTGGATCTTTCACAAACTTTTGGATCATACCACATAAAAAACCTACATGCTTCAACTCCCTAATCAAGCAAACCATCAGTTTGAATTTGGTAGATCATTAAACATAATCAAATGAGTTAGAAACATATTACTTACCGACCATCTAGGGTATGAGAAAAACCTTCTTCCATGGTTGTTGAGCTTCCAAGATGTTACAAACCTTGTTTTGATTTTGCAATTACACTGTATTGCTTTGTCGAATTTGTTTGATTGAAGATCTCAATATGCGAACTGGTATTTCATGGGCATACTATGCAATATTGAGCAATAGAAAAAAAAAATAGTGCATGGGTTCTATTTCTCGTTGTCTAATAGGGGTGGGGTTTTTTTATCCATTAAAGTGCAGTAGGTTACTAACGTATGTTAAGTTGGCTTTGTTTGCTATTAAAAGGACTAAATTTGCTATCTTTTTTAAGGTTCAAGGACCAAATTTGTCAAATTTAAAACTTCGAGGACTAAAAGTGTAGAGAGGTTAAACTTTAGAAACTAAAAGTGCAATTTCCTCTTTATTATTATAAAAGTTACAAGTGGAACTTTATACAAAATAATTATTGAAAAAAGATTAAATGGTAAATTTGTCTATCACATAACCTTTTTAATCAATAGGATTTGTTTTGTAGTTTTATCAAATTTTGATGGGTTAGATATTATAAGTTTGACAAATTAATGGAGTATTTATAGTTTTCTCAAACAATAGGCTTTTTTTTTTAATAGTTTAACCAAACTATTTACCAATATTTAAAAATTTTCATGTTTTTAATTTCCAATTTGCCTTCCCATTCTAGAAATTATAAATGATTTATTTCACATGTGTTTGATTCCTCATTGGAATTAGAGTTTTTTTATTTATAATGTCTATTTGAAAATATATTTAAAATTTTGAAAATTTCTATAAAAACATTCAAACTAAAATTCATGCACTTTTTTCTTTTGAAAGCTATTGATAGTAAGATGTATTCATATTTTGATCATTGTAGTATTAAAAGTGCATTATGAAAATATTTTAGATGTGAGACAGAAACCTAATGTATAATATAGATACTTGATTACTATAATTATCACACTATTATAGCAAATTTAACTATTTGTGTGAAAGTGATACTCTCTCCATCCTAAAAACGAATCTACTTTCAAAATTTTTCTTTGTTTCGAAAAAGTAGTCTACTTCTGAAGTGAATTTCTTATATTATTCTTACTAATAATGATAATTTATGGCCCACACTTACAAAATAAGGATAAAAAAGAAAAATTGTGCATTTAATGATGCATTAAGTATGTTTTATTTTATAACTGAAAAAAATTATACCCCATCCAAAGTGGATTAATATTTTTGGCATGGAAGGAGTAATTTTTTCTGTAATAGTGAATTTACATTTAAAATTTACCAATTAGTAAAATTTTCATAAATAAAAAATAGTATTTTAATTTCAAGAAATATTATATATTTTATTGTACTTTAAAATTATTTTTTAAAAATTAGATGGTTTAGAAAGTAAAATAAAAATAGTTAAAAAATACTAGGAACACATTTGAAACATATGTAGACAAACCATTTCAAAATTTTTTTTTTTAAAGGTTTGGTTAGGGTAAATGGGTGGCAATGATATATATATTTTTTTATTGATAATTGATAAACTATAATGGATAATAAAAAAATATACTATTAAAATCAATTTAACCTCACACAAATATAATAACTAATTTGAATATCAAATTATTAAAATTTTTACCTATTACATTGAATTTAGCTATTTGGATAAAAATTGCTCTCTTTTAATAGTGTTCATGATCTATAATTTGCTTTCTATATAATGTTGTTATACTATATTTAATATTCACACTATTGTTGTTGTTTTTAATTCCCAAATTATTCTTCAATCAAACCATTTTTTATAAATTAACAACTCCTCATTTATCCCCATTTTCCTTATCATGGCAATAATATTCACATTATTTTATTTTATTTCAGTTCACATTATCTATATATAAGAGGATAAAAACATAAAAGTTCATGTGATTAGATTGTTGCACTAAAAATAAGAATGCAACGGCTGCATAGTAAATTTTTTTCGCTCTAGAAAATATTTTTGTTGTATAAAGTAAGAAGTTGTAATATAATTTTGACAATTAAAAAAATATTATTTTACATAAATTCATTAATTAGTTGGTGAAATTTATATATCGTTAGTATGGAAAAATTATGAAGTAAAATATTAAAGTCTTTACTCTAATTAGTTATATGTGTTCAATAAGGGTTTAAAAAGGAAATATATTAAATGGAATTAATCATTTTATCTAAAGGAGAACAAAAATGTTCAAAGAATCTCCTATTACAATTTTTTATATGTCATTCTATGTTACACACTTGAATAAGTTGGCATAAATCTTGTAATTTGTATTAATATTTATACCATTAATATTTATTTTCATCATAATAAATTTTAATGCTAAGGGGTTTACTTTTTTGTTGTTGGGTTGTGCGGTAAATAGATTTTTTGGTCATTGTAGTTTTTGTCAAAAAAGGTCATTGTATTTCTTAAAATGATTTAAATTAAGTCACTCCATCTCATAACCTCGTTAACTCTTACAAAATTTGTTTCATATGTTTTATACACTACTAAATTTAAGGGTAGAATTGTCAAATAAAAAATATGCAATTTCTTTCATTATTAAACGTGATTTATTAAGTAATATTGACCATCTGGGAAAAAGAAAAATCAGCACAGCCGCCTTGATTGAAGGTACCAGTAATAGAAAATTAACAACTAGAACATAACTTTCTCAATTGAAGGCACTAACAATGGAAAATTAACAACAAACTCAAAAAAACCAAAAGATTGAAAAAGTTTGGAGTTTTCAAAACTGCTACTCCTTTTTTTTTTTTTTTGAAGTAATTAAGCATAATCAAGAAATTTCCATGGATCTAATTTTTTTTTTCTTCAAAATTGAGAAGCTTTTATGGGTCTGAAGTTATTGAGAAGATTACATGGATCTCAGGGTTCTCATCCCCTAACTCTCTCTCCTATTGCGCATCCTCCTCCAGGTTATTTAGCATAAACAACAAGCTTCCATGATCTGATTTGGAAATCATGGATCTGAATTTGAAGGCAAAAAGTATTCCGATGGGGAAGGACAAAAAGTCCAAGGAAAAACATGATTCTCCCCACCATCTTCCTCTTCCTTATAAATTTTGTCTTCTTCCTCATCTCTACAATACTCTTTATCAGAAATCCTTTCTAATAATTCACTATCACAATCACAATCACCATTTTTCATGCCAACGCTATATATGATCAGTGTTATCATCCTCATCTTTTGCATCATTCTCTTGCAGATATGGTTTTCTCATCCCCATCCTCATCCTGTTAGTTGTGAGATTTTGAGCATAGTTAGGATTATTGTCAAAGCAACCTTCGTAGATGGAATTGGGACCAAGCATAGTTCTAGTTCATGGAACTTGCAGAAAATTTGCACAGTGGACTTTCTCATCATAGTCCCAATTCATCAAACTTGCAACACATCCTCGCTAGTTTCCTACAAATATCGCAACTTCTCTCGATTTCCCTTCTTTTTGGACAAAATTAACTGAAATTCAAGCCTTATAGGAGAAATAACTTTTTTTTGTCAAGCTGAAATAGGCATCCAGCTCACATGTGTAAAATTCCGTCAAAGATAATGGGGTTTTTAGACTGAATGGCTTATTTGACACGGTTTTATAAAGTTTAGTAAACTCTTATAGGAAAAAATATAAATAGTGATAGAGTTGAGAATTTTCAAAAAAAAAATATATAATTACCAAAAAATCTATTTACTCTATTTATCTTACATTTTTAGCGTTGAAAAGGTTTAGAAAATACTATAAAATTTTATTAAAATATTAGGTTAATACAAAAAAATAGAAAGGTTAATATTAGAATTGACTAGTAGGATGAAAGTGGATACTAACATCTAATATATTAAAAGGGAGAATGAAGGTTTATCTTTTGTTGTCAAGTTTCTTTTAAATTACATATTGGTTTTTGGTATGTGTAGTTTTGTGAAATTTTGACACTATTTTTTATGACTTTAGTATATTAATTCACTTTTAAAAATATTTTTATTGTATTTTCCTTCTTTTCAAGTTAAAAATTACTATTAGTTTTTAAAATTTTACTTTTCAATCAATTGTAAAAATCTCAAATTAAACAAAGTTTTTGGCATATATGGTTTTTTTTTTTCAATTTGTACTGGCATATAAATTTTGCAACCTATATATACTTATAAATTTCTCTCATATATATATATATATATATATATATATATATATATATATATATATATATTCTCTTAAAATTTTTATTTTTTATATTAATAAATTTGCTCAATAATATATTTTACAAAAAAATGGAGAAATACATATTAAATATAACTTAACTTGCCTGTCATTTATCATTTTTAAATATTTTGACTAAAAATACAAAAAATTATTTAAAACATATTTTAATGTATAAATAGCTAAGTAAATTATAAATTATATGATCATAAATAATTGGCATACTTATCCATTAAAAAAAAACACTCTACATTTACATATCCTTGTTCAAATATTTTGTAACTATTACATTGAAATATTCTATTTATTAAATGAAATATACTTTTATAAATTAATTTATGTACTAATAATAAATAAATAGTCACATATATATATATATGCAAATTTGTAATATGTTTCAAATTTAATATGTGAGTATTAATTAAATAATTGGTCAAATTAACTTTATAGCTAATACCTAAAATTACACATGCTAAAAAAAGTCTTAATTTGCCCTTAGTAGCCTTTTTTTTTTTTTCAAATAGAAAAACATGATACTTCAATTAGCATTATAATTATATAAAGTACTATTAAATAAACTAAAAAAATTACTTTATAGTGCACGAAACATAGTAAATTAGTTAAAAATGCCAATAATATAGTTAAAAAGCCCATAAAATACTCCATACAAATTAATGTTTATTAAATTTTAAATTATCATTGAACATGTCCATGCATTGCGTGTGACCAAACACAAGTCTATTATACAAAAAGGGAAAGTTGATAGTGACATTTTGTCATCCAATTTTCCTTAGGTTACATGTTTTCTCTCAGTACAAATATAATTTTTTGAAAATTTAAAACTATTCCTTTAACAATTTACGAATATCAATTTTTAAATTTTTGACACATTGTCAAATTTGAAAATTTGATTTTTTAATTCATATTATTACATATATTCTAAAATCTACAAATTCATGGATATTTCACTTATATATATATTCTTAAAAATTAACTTTTATATTAAGAAAATTTTGCTGTAACTATACTTAAAAACAATATAGAGCATAACATGTAAAATAACTTAGCTTCTTTCATATTTATCATAATTTTAAATATTTTGACATTAAAATATTAGTACTAATTGAAACATTATTCAACATTATTTCAATTTGTTAATTAAAATTTATAATTATCAAAATACATTACGAATACTATCAATATATATAAATACTAGATTTATTCAATGGAAAAAAATATTCTCCACATAAATTATATCATTATTTTAATATTTTACACTACTTTCAACTATTTCTATATATTAAACTAAACATAGGTTTATGAAAGTTAATTTCCATAATGAACAATAAATCATAAAAAATGACAAATGTTCAGAGTTGTGATACATGTGTCCATATCTCAATTTCCATATGAGAGTGATAATTAAATAATTAATTGAAGAAACTTCACTACTAATATTTAAGGGTTGACATATCAAATAGAATTAATCATCTATAATACTTTTGGAAAGAAATTCATTTGTTCTATATTGACAAATATTTTGTACAAGAGTTATTTCTCTTGCAATTAATTTTTCTCATCATAATTTTAAAAGTTTCTCTTTCAATTTGAAGTTATAAAATAATGAAAGACTATTGAATTTTGTTTCTCTGCATATTAAAATGAGTGAATATGTGAAATTTTAATGGCTTTATAATTTAGTGTGAATCTCGTCTCCTTGATCAAGATCAGTGGTCACTAATTTGACAAGTAGGTAATTGATAGGATGAGACACTGACTATAATGGAAAGTGTATCCAAACAACTTGAGTTTAGGATATTCTATCCACTACAGTTAAATGAAGCACAAATGAATCAAGCAAGAGGTATGGTTTTTGTATTTGCTTGATAAAGATGTTGATCTTTCATTTTTTTTTTTGGCCTCGTAGGTTAGCAAATTTCATGATAGGTTCTAGGATGTATAATCTCATACTGTCACACTTAACCTCAATGCGAGAGTTAAGGATTTCTTAACCAGTAGGCTAAATTGTAGATGTAGCAATTTTGCAAGTAAATATAACTACCGTTTATTTGGCCAAAAAAAAAAAAGTAATCTCGTCTACTTTTCAAATTTATCCAAACTATATTAACATTGTTGGTAGCTTTTTATGCCAAATGTAATTTTCAAAAATTTTCATAAATTATAAGGGGTTCTTGTTAGTTAACCTATGGAAAAAAAAAAGAAAAGATTTTAAAAAAAATTAAAAATGGATTACCATGCAAGCATTATGACCCATATATTGCAGTCTTATTACTTATTTACTGTGAACGCACCAAAATTCATTTTAGCAATTATAGTCTTATTTATAGTAGTCAGTTACAAAATAATTTCCCAATAGAAGTTGTTAGTAACTTCCCAACAGAGTATGTTAGTACCTTATTGTCCAAGTAGTTGGTTAGCTTATTTATTGAGCAGATGAGATTAGGAGTAGGTAGCTTTGATGTAATTGAATTACCTTCCTTTGGAATATGTGACTCTTTTTTCTCCCTTTCTTATCTTCTTTTTCTCTATTTCTGTGTTGATTAGATCCCTTTCTTCCTCTAATTGCTCTTTATTATCTTGAATGTTAGCTCCTATCAGGTTGAATCCTAATAATTTGGTATCAAAGACTTGTTCATCTGATTGTAAGGTTAAAAGATTCAAAAGTTTTGGAGAATAAATTAAGAAGATTAAACTGAAAATTTAAGAATTCTCTATTGCAGTAAGGAGACAAATAGAATGGGAATGAGTTTTGAAGCTAAGATGGAAAATTTTGGATTATAACTTGAATCCAAATTGGAAGCTTATACTTCCAACCTGAACCCAAAGATCGCTAGAATTTACAAGTTCTTAACCAAAGAGAAAAATGGCTCAAAAGAAAGAGAAGGATTTGTGGAGAGAACCCCTCTTATTCCTACTCTTGTACTTGGCCTAAGCTTAATTTTGGAGAGGATCCTACTCATCATCTACAAGAGAGATTGGGAAAGTCATTCTTTCACATCTACCCTAAAGTTGAGTTGAACATGTTTGATGGAGAAAACCCAAGGGAATGGCTTAGAAAGTGCATTAAATTCTTCCACATTTATCAGATCTCTAAAGCATGAAAGGTGGAGATTGTGGAACTCTATCTGGAAGGCAAGGTAGATATATAGTTTCAAAGTCTGAAATTCGTTAAGGAGAAGGTGGCAAGAGCAGAATTCTCTAATGCTTTGATGAAACACTTTGGCTAGATCAGAGTAGTAGGCAAAGTAGAAAAGTTCAATAAGTTGCAACAGTTTGCTTTGATGCTAGAATATCAAGAGAGCTTTGAAGAATTGAGAGCTCTAATGTTGTGTAAGGACCCCAATTTCTCATAACAATATTTCATCTCTAGCTTTATTAGTGGATTTAAAAAAAATTGAAGTCAATGCTCAAATTGTTGAAACCACAAACATTACTAGAGGCTTTTGAAATAGTACAAATGTAGGAGCAAATTGTGGTGTTAGTAACCAAGAAGAACAAAGTGCAAATCAAGTCCCTATTAGAGTCGAATAGTGGAATGATGGAAGGACAGAACAATTATGGGAAAAAGCTACAAAGTTATAAAATTCCTATTGTCTCTCATCATAAAGGTGAAGAGTAGATTAAGAAGATTTCCTTTAAAGAACTATAGTCTAGAAGAAATGATAATTTATGTTTAAATGTGGAGAAAAATTTTGGACTAGGCATCAATGCAAGATAAAGCAGTACAGTTTCATGATTTCTAAAGAAGGAGAGGATTCGACACACAAGAAATAGAGAAATTGAAGGAGGACAGCTACAATGAAGAAATGGTGAAATTATCACTGAATGCTCTTTATGAGAGGAAGACAATCACCTTGCAAGGAATGCTCAAAGATTAAATAGTGCAATTTAGTAGATATAGACAGTACCCATAGCTATTTAAGTTATCAATTGATGAAGAAGTTAGACCTACCTTATCAATACATAGCCCCTTTAACTGTGACTAGAGCCGATAGAAGCCATATCTCCAGCTCTCTAGTTTGTTCAAAATCCAAATGGAAGATTCAATCATCAATTTTTTTTTTGATTTAAGGGTGGTAGAGTCTTGAGAGTTGGGATATTATATAGGGAATGGATTGGATGACTCAATACAACCCTGTAAAATTTGATTTCAGAGAATTAAACATACGGTTAGAGCAAGCGGAGAAGTGTGTAATGCAAGGAATGGCTCAACAACTAACAATGAAGTTGATTAAGGGGAAGGCTCTTAGGCAACATCTGAACTAGATAAAAAAATGATTGCTGAAAGCTCAAATGGATCCTAATTCATTATGCACTATGGAAAGTGAGATCAGCACTCATCCTAAAGCTATTTAGAGCTTTTAATTGAGTATTCTAGTGTTTTCATAACTCCTAATGAGCTATCCCCCTAGAACTATAGATCACCAAATTCCATTAAAAGCAAATGCTTAGCCTTTCAAATTAAAACTATATAGGTACCCTCATTCTTAGAAATCAAAAATAGAATAGTAAGTGGCTGAGATGTCAAAAACTGGAATAGTACAGCATAGTAACAGCCCTTTTGCCTCACTTGAACTTTTAGTACAAAAAAGGATGATGCATGGAGATTTTGTATAGATTATAGTCATTTCAATGACCTAACTATCAAGGATAAATTCCCCATTCCGAATATTGATGAATTGTTAAATGAACTCCATGTATCTTAGTACTTCTCAAAGGTGGACTTAAGGTTTGGCTACCACCAAATAAGGATTAAAGTTTAAGACAATCCTAAAACTGCTTTCCAAACATACCATGGTTATTTTGAGTCTGCGATAATGCCATTCGGTTTAACAAATGCCCCAACCACTTTTCAGTCCCTTATGAAGACACGATTAGTTGGTTAGCTTATATATCGAGTAGATAAGATTAGGAACAGGTAGCTTTGATGTAATTGAATTGTCCTGTCTCTGGAATATGCTACCCTCTTTTCTTCCTTTTCCTTTTCTTATCTTCTTCTTGTCTATTTATTTTCTAATTAGATCCCTTTCTTCCTCTAATTCTCTTTATTATTATGAAATTTAGCTCCTGTCAGGTTGAATCCTAACACTTTTCTTTGCACCTATGACCTATCTTATCCTAAATCTAATACTAATTACTCTTATGTAAACATATATGATATATCAATTGTATTCTTTATATATATATATATATATATATATTAATTACATTTATACATATATCTATTTTGTATCCTATTGTATTTGTTCTATAATATAAACTAATATTTTTCATAATGGACTTTTGATTCTTTGACTTGAAAAATGAAGATAATCAATCCCTCAATTTAGAAAAGAATTTTTTTTTGTCCCCCAACTAGTTTCCACAAAATGTTTAGAGTAAAGACATATCATCTGCCTTGCACATGATATTTTATAAGGGCAATTAATTAGCTCACTCAATTTTTCCATGAGGGACTATTTTCTTTGAAATAATCAACAAAAACATTCATTACGTATGAGAGAATAATTTTTTTAAAACTCTTACATGAAAAATGAAGAAGATGAATCCTTCACTTTATGTAAGTGAAGTTTATTGTGCCCCGATCTAGTATTCCATTAAAAAGAAATTCAATGCTACGTAGATGAGATACCTTTAAGGGCAATTTAGGTAACATATTAATATATAACGAGATATTGTCAAATAATTTAGTAGACTTTTTGAGTTTTATCTTTAAAAAATGTTTAAGTAGAGTATACCTGTTCCTTATAAGCTCATCCCATGTCAACTTGTCTTACTATAAAAAAACCAATGGCTAATATTAATAATATGACAAATTCACATAGTTTTTATAACTTATCCTATTTATTTTAAGGTTATATATTTTACAAATTATCATGAACTCAAGTTATTAACTTTAACTTGTATAATCAAGGTTTGTTTTTCGCTAACTTGGGAGGTTTTTTTTTTTTTTTTTTAAGATTGAAATAAATATCTTTCACAAGATTTCCACACAGATATTGGGAGTTGTTTTTTTGCCCATAAAATTGAAATAACATATCTTTCATAGGATTTCTGCATAAATAGTAATGGTTGAGTCAAAATTGGTCCATGTACTTATATGAGGTATTATTCACTAGTTTAGTAGGTTTTTTGGATTTTGTTCTTAAAAGGCACCTCGCATGTGTATGAGATGAGCCCCTTTTTAAAAGTTTAACAACTTCTTAACTCTCATTTGACATGAGATTGTTTTCATCTCATCAACATCCAAAGCTTAATATGTGAGAAAGACAATTACTTAATCCTAATTTTCCATTATTTTCATCAAATGAGATACTCAAATTCATGAAAAATCTAAATACCTTTAATTAAAGTGCAACTAACTTCAACTGTATTTAATGGGAAATTGAAGAATAAGGTCCTTTATTATTAGAAAGAATTACAGATAATGGAAAACCAATTACAAATTTGTGACACTGATCATTGAAAAATCTGCAAGAGGAATTATGAAGAGTTTTGGGGTTGGAATGCAATTATGTAAAGAATAGAGAAAAAGAAAACAAACCAAATAACTTTTACATATGTAAGATAAAAAAAATGTACTTTCACTAACCCATTAAAATCATCATAATTGCTGTTAGAATAATCAATCTATTTTTATATGGAAAATATTATTTTTATAAATCACGTGACTATTGACTTAATTCCACAACATTATCTATTTCAAATTATGCGTCCATCACAAAGATATGAAAGGAAAGCGAAACATTCTCGATATAAGAGGAAATGAAAATTTTTCATAGTATTATTACTAGTTATAAATTGTACAAATTCTAAAAGTAGCAAAATTCATAATAGTATTACTATACATAAATTGCATCAATACCAAAAAATTGTTTAAAAAATCATGTGGTGGAGATCGAGGGAGTATAAGTTTTGTTCCCCCCACCCCCCTTTGAAAAAGGTTTAATTTTAATTGTTTTGTCTTAAAAAAAATTATTTTTATAAAATTCTTGATTAATAATTATATACAAATTAAGATTAAAAATGAAAAATGAAAAATTATATATTTAATAATATATTAAGTATATTTTATTTTATAATAACTTTAAAAGATATTATACCATATTAAAAGTATATTTTTTCCCTGAAATGGAAGAAATATAAGATTTTCAGGTCAAAAAATAGTCCTAACAAAGCCAGGAAGGCTTCAATTGAATCAACAGTTATGACTCAAAGGGACAACAATTCTATGAGAAGAAAATTATCTTATTACTCCTCTCACAAATAGGAGTCTATTATTCAAAATTTTCTTTATTTAAAAAAATTCACCTTTATAAGAAATTTCTACACTATTCCTATTAAAAATTTATATACTATCCTTGCTAATTGTATAACTTGAAATTAAAAAAAAAATTATACACATTAAATGTACTTTATTTTATAACTACAAAAATTATATTATTTTGAATTATTATTATTATTTTTTTTACTTTTTAACTGAGAGAACACCACAAATTAGGCAAAAGACGAAGCTTTAGCCGCTTAAGCCTCAATATTTTGAGGAACTAAATTATTTGCATAGCCAATAATTGGATTAGATCAGAACGGTTTCCTCAAGATTAGATATTAATTAAGCTACTTAGAGTTAGACACGGCTAAGTTCTTTCATTTTAGATCAGAAAAGAAGCTCCGGCGAAGCCTCATCATGTACGACAATCAAGGACCCTTTACAGTAGCACGACTAAATTCATGCCCGAGGTGCTGTTGAGGAACAGAGGACCCTTTCCAGTATATTTAAATGCATGTGAATTAACATGTGCTTCAATAGAGTTTTTGTACTTTTTAAGGTGGGGCGTTTAGAGGTAGAGATTGTGACATAAAATTGTATAAAAATGTAAAAACTTGTCTTAAAAAATATAAAAAACAAATGTTTATTAGCGATTTAAATGTTGCAAATTTGGAAAATAAAAACAAAACCAACATTGATCTCTAAATTATGACAGAAGAAAAAAAAAAAAAAAACCAAAGAGCTATCTACTGCCATCATCAAGCTTTTATTCCACAACAAATTTTTTTTTTTTTTTGCCCACATTTTCATCCTTATTTTATGAAACTCCATACAACACTGATTAGGGCACCCAAATCTTACACACGAACCATTTCACAATGAATAAAAAGATCCACACACAATCACAAATCCAAATTGGGGGCAAGGCCCAGGATGCTCAGCTAACTAGAAGCTACTCATGATCTAACAGTTTCTTGAGTTCTCTGGCCCACTTCTCTAGCCTTATGACCAACCTGACCAGCGGTGTCTTGCAGGCGCCGCTTGTCCAAATGCTCCGGCAAAGCCCCTGTCATGCTTCTTATGTAGTTCACAATCCATGACAGTGATGAAAGTGCAGTGATCCCAAAAGCTCCCGAGGTCAAGATCCCCATTACAGCCAACCCTACGGCAATGAGAGCAGGGACCAAGATCGGGCTGAATATCACGAACAGCGGCGAGGTAATGGCCAGCCCGATAAGCGTCCCGATGAAAGTCAGCCCGGCAAGGCCAAGGAGGGCTCCGCCAACAGGTAGAAGAGTGACCACAGCTAGAACTTGAGATGTTGATGGACCCTTTTGGGGGAGGAAACTCTTGGCAGCTTCCGTCAGCTGCTGCTGCTGCTGCTCAGCCATTTGGGGCGGTGGTTTGTGTGTGTTTTGTGTGTGTGTGTTTTTATGGGGAAGTGAAAGACTAGAAAGAGAGAATGATGAGCGACGGTGAGGGTGGCTGAGGCGAAGATTTTAAAGGGGAGGGAGTATAGACACGTGGAATTAACGCGGTGACACATGTTTGAGAAAGGAATAGAGAAGTTTGCATGCAAAAAATGGCTTCTAGTAATAGTTGATGATGATGACTTTGATGATCATCAATTTCTCGTCTTTGTTTTCTTCTGTTTAGTTTCATTTCATGATGCAATTGTGTTTTGGGACTCGTAGGTACGTGCAAATTATTGTAATCTAAAATTTAATTCAAACAAGTAACAATTAATTGCATGTAATTAATAATTGCTTCCTCTCTTATATATCAAACTGTTATACGATATTTTAAGTCAAATAAATCCATATAATTTTATTCAGAGTGACAAAATTTGAATTGATTTTTGCTTTTAGAATTGAAATGATAAAATTTTATTAATGTAAATAATTAAATGGTAAATAATCAATCAGTTAATTATCTCTGTTAGTATCTAATTAGATCTAATAGAAAAGAAAACTAAAACTCCTTATTCATGATTTGGAGGCTCTAGAACAAAATTTACTAGTTTAACCAAAGCACACTTTAATAGCTAATCTCAATCTTAATCTTAATGATTCAACTTAGCTAAAATTGGGTACAGTTGGTGTTGGTGGTTCTGGAGATTCTTTTTATTTTTTTTTTAATTTTTAATTTTTAATTTCCTTCTGGAAATCACTCCGCTGGATGAAATGGATGGTTGATACTAATCAATCATGCAGAGTTTTGAAATTTATAATTTTTTTTATAAACTCCACAAAGGGGGATTTTTTTTCTCTCCTTACATGTGAGAGGAAAAAGCTCACACGTGAAGAGACTTCTGGAATAGGTTACTCAATACTAAAAGAATAAATAATGATATACTTTTACGTCATTAACAATGAATAAAAGATGTCACTATAAAAAATTAAATTGCTAACATCCTATCTTTTACAGATGTAATATTTCATTATGGGATTGTATTTATTTTATTCTCAAATTGGAATTGGCAAGAAAGTTGGTCACCAAAAGTTTTAAAACTGCACATGAGATTCTCTATCTCATTTACACCTTTGAAACCTTGGAGTTGCTCGATCAATTACCAAACTATACTAGTCCAAAATGAGGGGCTCTCTTTCTTATGGTTTCTCCCTCTCCATTATCTTCCTTTCTCTTGATTCAGAGTAAAATTTCACCATACATGGTGTGAAATACATATATATTATAATATAACTAAAAATTGTAATTAAAATTATATTAAATGAGTAAAAAAAATTTACACATATGGGATAAAAAATCTCACTTGTCAAACTAATGGATTGATGATCAAAGTTTTGAACTTTGACAAAAAGAAAAAGAAAAAGAAAAAGAAAAAGAAAAAAGAGCCAATTATAGAAAAAGAATCACAAGAGCATCACATCTCTCTAGAGGGTTTCTTTGATATTTTTTCGACATCAAGCAGTGTTAGCTAGGCTGCGATGTCAATCTTGGGTAGTTGAGGATACATGATGGAGTAATTGTTCCTTTTTTTAAAATTGGACAAGTTTTAGTGAGTAATTATAAATTAATGGTCGTACACTAGAGTATTAATTGAACCTTTTGTAATTAAGAAATGGACCTTTCTACAGTAGTGATCAGACTTAAGAGAGAGTTTGTCAAAATCTAACCCATTAGTCTTGATCAAATTAAGCAAGGATGAAAATTCAGAAAGGAGAAAAACAGAAAAAGGGTAATTAGAAAGAGTAGAAAAGGAAATAAAAAAGGGAAAATAATGCTATTGAATTGCAAAGAAAAGAAAGATCAAATAGAAGTGAGAAGAGTTGGCAATGATCAAAATCCAGCTTGCTTTCTGCTAGAGGTTTTGACTCTTTTATAGACAATTAGAGCTCAGTAACCATTTTCTAACTAACTACAGCTTCTAACTAATTCTAACCGACAAACTTCTTCTTCTTCATTTTTTTAATCACAAAACTATTCCTTTATTATGGGAATTTTTATTCTGACCTCCATGACAATTTGCTCTCCTTAAATTCAATCTTGTCCTCAAACTAAAACTCAGGAAATTGTTCTCTGATGAAGCTCTAATTAGGGGTATTCAATTTTTGGATCAACTCGAATATCCGACTGAACCGAAACCGAATTTTTCAATATGGTTCGGATTTTTGGGATTCAGTTTGGTTTTCGATTTAAACCAAATTTTGGTTTGGTTTTGGTTTTTGGTTCGGGTTTCAGATTGCCAAATGCAATTCGGGGTTTAACCTGAAATCCAAATATATATATATATATATATATATATATATATATATTATATGTATAATTACATAATATAAATGAAAAAATAAATATATACTATATATATAATATCAAGAAGATGTTAAATTATATTTGATGTATTATATATATGTGTGTGTGTGTGAAACTTTAAAAATTAAAATAATTTGTAAAATTATCAATGTCTGATTTTTAATTTATATTTTATTATATACAGCACATATTTATAAATTATATACAAATAATGTGCATATATAATTTATATATATAGTGTAGTTAACAGGAAAAGATTAAATGTTGGAGAAGGTTAAATGTAAATTTATTAAAAATGTGTAAAGATTATGAAAAAAATAGATAAATAAATGAAAAAATGAGAACAAAGTTACATATATAGTACACAAATATGAGAGCTCAATTCTCTTCCTTAATAACTTATTCATGTCTTATTTGAGTGTATAAATTTGTAATTTGAAAATAATAAGTTAATAACCACAGTTCAATTCTTCTGCCCAATATTCCATTATACAGAATTTTGTTAAGCTAAAAGTGTGTTTCTACCTACCTAACTTTAACTTCTCTACCTAAGTCTAGTTCTAGTTTCTAATTTTTGTTTTGGTTTGTGGCATATTGTTAATTGGCCGTGCACCGATATTTAATTTTCTGGATTTTGGCTTCTGATTGATGAGAATGGTTCTAGTTTATTTCCCTATTTTTTTTTGATTTTAGCTTTCTAGTTTTTTATTTCTAATTTTCAGTTAATTCGGTCTAACCTGAATTTGAAATTCGAGTTCGATTGAATTTGGTTTAGTTTTAGGGTTAGGTTCTGAAAAACTGAAAATCAAATAATCAAAACCGAAGCTGTAGTGAGAGCTGAATATGGATGTGATAGGGGAATGAAATGAGCAAACTTAGTGAACCTACCTACCACAACCATTATTGTATCATATCCTTGAGAATTTGGAAGTTTTTCCACAAAATCCGTAGTGATAAGGAACCATGTTTGTTGTGGAATTGGTAATGGCTGCAGTTTCCTAGGATAAGATACACGCTCACTCTTGTTCCTTTGGCCAGTTTCACAGCTTTGACCTTGTTGTATTATTTTTAGTTTCATTTTTGGCTAGAAGAAAATCATTTTCATCCTCTAAAGAGTTGCATCTTTGCCCTAAATGACCACCTAATGGCGTGGCATGCATGGCTTTAATAATTTGTTGTCTGAGGTCAGAAGTCTTTCCCACATATATTATTCCATTTTTCTTGAGAATGCCATGATTGTATTGATTGATCATAGGATTGTGGATCAATGAGTATCATTGCAAGCCGTTCCTTACACTCATCATCTTGATCATAGCTAGCCTCCAACTGATGTGACCATTTAGGTTGCATTGTAGATATAGCCATTGTCATCGATCCCAACTTCTTCTTTGCTATCTTCAAGAAAATCTCTCTTGGATAAGGCATTAGCTACCTTAATTTTAAAACCCCTTTTATACTAAACCTTATAACTCATTCCTAGCAATTTAGTCAGCCATTTGTATTGCATACGAATGTTCAACTTTTGCTCTAGCAAGAACTTTAATGAATTGATGATCAGTTTTAATAATAAATTGATTGCCAACTAGATAGTGCTTCCACTTACTGACAGCCGTCACTACTACTAGCAATTTTTTTTCATAAATTGAGAACCCCAAGTTTTGAGTGTTAAAGACCTTAGTTATGAATGCAATAGGTTGATCATCTTGTATTAATACAGCTCCCACACCTTTTTTACAAGCATATGTTTAACAAAATTTTAAGCCAAGTTTGGCATTCTCAACACTGGTGCACTGGTAATTGCTTGTTTGAGCTGTTGAAATGCTATTGCTACTTCCTGTGTCCAGTGAAAGCCTTCTTTTTTTTCATAGCATGGTGAGAGGTTTGCTTATGGTTCTATAGTTCTTAACAAATCTCATGTAATAGCCTGTCAATCCTAGGAATGCTCTTAAGGCTTTAACATTCACTAGTTCTAGCCATATTAAGATATTTTCCACCTTGCTGGTATCCATGCTAACTCAGTTGGAAATGATGTGACCAAGATATTCCACCTGTTGCTAAACAAAAGAACACTTGGAAACTTGGCAAACAACTGGTGCTCTTTCAAGATTATTAGTACAATTCACAAATGTTTAACATGAGATTCCAAAGAAGGACTATAAATCAAAATCAACATCAACATCATCTTTATCCTCAACTAGTTCGAGTCAGTGATCGATGAATCCAAAGAAAAAAACGAGAAGAAGAAATAGTTATAAAATGAAATAGAAAAATAAAGAGAAAAGGGTTAGAACAAGAAATGACAGTCCAAAACATAAGAATTTTGTTTTTTCACCAAGCTAATAGCTTTCCTCCACTCCGAATACGCTAATATATTTTTCACTCTCCTAAATCTTGTTTTACTACTTTCTCTCACGTAAGTTTCGACTAACCTCTCCCTTTTTTCCTGTCATGCTCTTTATAACAAACTTTTGTTCTTACCGGAGCATCTAGGGGTCTTCGAAGGATATGCCCAAACCATTTCAATCTATGTTCTCTCATTTTTTTCTTCCACTAGTGCTACTCTAAATTTTAGTCGAATATCCTCATTTCTTATCTTATCTATCATTGTTTTACCACACATCCACTTTAACATTCTCATTTATGCTACTTCTAACTTATGCTCATGTTGCCTTTGTGTTAGCCAACATTCAGGTCCGTATAACATTACCAATCTTAGTACTATTCTATATAATTTTTCTTTTAACCAAAGTGGGATTCTACGGTCATACAAGAACCCTGGTGCACTGTACCATTTCATCCGACCTGCTCTGATTCTATGGCTTACATCTTCATCAATCTCTCCCTCTCGTTGCAGTATTGATCCTAGATATCTAAAAGCATCTTTCTTGGGTACTTTTTGTCCGAGCATACTTATAACATCTTCGTCTACTCGTCTTGTCATGTCGTACTCACACTTCATGTATTTGGTCTTGCTTCGACTTAACGTAAATCCTTTTGACTCCAACGTGCTTCTCCATATTTTTAATTTAGATTCTACCCCTACCCTGATCTCATTAATAAGCACGATCTCATCTACAAATAGCATACACCACGACACCTTATCTTGGATATTCTTTGTTAACTCGTCTATAACTGGGAAAAAAAAGATAATAACTCAAAGCAGAGCCTTGGTGTAAGCCCATTGTGATTGGAAAATAACTTGATCTTCCATTACAAGCGTTCATGCATGTAGTAACACCATCATACATATCATTGATTGTATCTACATACTTTGAAGGTAATCTTTTCTTCTTAAGTATCCACCATAGAACCTTTCTTGAAACCCTATCATACACCTTCTCAAGATTAATAAATATCATATGTAGGTTCTTCTTTTCTCGATATCTCTCCATCAACTGCCGTATCAAGAAAATAGCCTCCATAGTAGATCTTCCCAGCATAAATTTAAATTGATTTTCAGAGACCTTGGTCTCTATTCTCAAACAATACTCAATAACTTTCTCCCTTAACTTCTTTGTATGGCTCATAAGCTTAATGCCCTTATAGTTGGAACAATTATGGATATCTCCCTTATTCTTGTATATAGGCACAAGCATACTCTTCCTCCATCCATCAGGTATCTTATTTGTTTGGAAAATCTTGCAAAAAATGTTAGTCAACCAACGTATTGCCACACCCCCTAAGCATCTCCACACTTCACAAGGGATACCATTGAGTCCCAATGCTTTAACAATCTTCATCTTCTTCAATGTTTCCTTAACTTCATGCTCTCTAATTCTATGCACAAACCTTCTGTTTGAATCATTAAAAACAGCCTCCAAATCTATCTCACTTCTACCACTTTCCCCATTGAAAAGCTTGCTAAAATAATTCATCTACCTTTCATCGACGTCTACATCTCTTACTAAAAGTTTTTATTTTCATTTTTGATGCATCTAACATATGTCAAGTCTTTATTTTTCTTGTCCATTATCTTTGCAAGCCTATAGATACATTTTCCACCTCTTTTGCTCCCAAGTTGTTTGAACATTTCTGAAAAAACCTTGCCTCTAGCCTCTAGCTCAGCTTTCTTGGCATTTTTTCTCGTTAATCTAAACTTTTGCAAATTCTCATCATTAGGACATTTATACAAACGACTGAAACACTCCTTCTTATGTTTGATTGCCTTCTACACCTCTTTATTCTACCAAGTTTCCTTTATTTGATATCTGTTCCTTTTACTCTCCCCTAAAATCCCTCTTGCCACTCTTTGGATGCAATTAGCCATCTCATTCTACACTATATTTACATCACCCTCTAGTAGCTTCTTGAAGGATTCTTTCTTTGAAAGCTATTTGTTTTTCCTCTTTTAGTTTCCACCATTTTATTTTGGGATTTTGAGCACGTCTCTGCATTTTGTGTACTTTGTTATACCGAACCTCTAAGACCACCAACTTATGTTACGCAGCTATACATTCTTCGGTAAATCTCGCAATCTACATATGAGGCCCTTTCCTCTCTTCTAGCAAGAAAAAAGTCAATTTGGCTACAATTTTGATCGCTGCGAAAAATGATTAGAATGACTCTTTTTTCCTAAAGAAGGTATTTGCCAACATTAAATCATAGGCTAGAGCAGCACTCAAGATATCCTCACCAACCTCATTTCTAGTCCCGTAACCAAAACCTCCATGAACTCTATCAAAACCTACACTATGTTGACCAATATGTACATTTAAATCCCCTCATATGAATACCTTCTCCTCGTGCGGTATCCCCTTTAGAATCTCCTCCAAATCTTCCCAAAATTTGTTCTTATTGGATACTTGCAGTCCAACTTGAGGGCTATATACACTAAGAATATTCAAAATTAGCTCTCTCACTACTTGCTTAACCAAAATAATCTTATCTCATGATCTTTTAACATCTACCACTTTATCTTTATAACCTTTATCAATCAAAATCCCAACTATATTTACACTCTTTTTTGTGCCTGTGTACCACAACTTGAATCCAATACCTTCAACTTCCTTAACTTTTTCTCCAACCCATTTAGTCTCTTGCAAACAACCAATATTCATTTTCCTTTGAGCAAAGGTATTTGCTAACTTTCTCAACTTACCCATTAAGGTTCCTATGTTCCAACTCCCTAGTCAAATCCTTACCCCCTAGGCCTTGCTTGCCCCCCCCCATACTCGCCCATAAAAGTGTGAAGACCCTTACTCACTTTTCACCATACTCGGGCCTCGATGTGGCGCATCACTCTGGGAATGATAGGCCAAGGCTAGTTTTCTTACCCCTCACACCTGCCAATCTTGGGGCAAGGACCCTTGCCCATTCTTTCCTACATCTGGGCGTCGCTAAGAAGGGTATGATCTAATGAAAATTTAGTAAGGTTCATCTCATAATGGGTAGCTCTTTTTCACGCTTGACACAACCCTCCTCATTTACCCTAACTTGGGACAGGTTATGCAAACATGCACTTAGTTGATTGTAAATCAAAATATCATTAAAAAAATACTAACATAAATTTTCTCAAATAAGGTTAAAAAATCTTATTCATCAATGCTTGAAATGCAAATGATGTATTGGTGAGCCTGAATGGCATTACAAGAAACTCATAGTGACCAAAATGGGTTTGGAAGGATGGTTTAGGTAATATCTTGAAGTTTAACTCTAATTTGGTGGTAACCAACCCTCAAATCTATTGAATAAAAGCTGGATCCATAAAGTTTATTAAGTAGCTCATCAATATTTGGAATGGGGGAACTTGTATTTTATTGTGATTTGATTGAGTTTTCTATTGTTAACACATAATCTTCAACTTCTATTCTTTTTTTAACCAAAAGGACTGGAGATGCAAAGGGGTTGTTACTATGTTGAATGATACCATTTTCAAACATTTTAGAAACTTGGGATTCAATTTCAAGTTATGAGCATGGGGACATTGATATGGTTTGAGTTTGAAGGATTTGGCATCATTTTTAAGGGGAACGTGATGGTCCAAGGATCTGTGAGGAGGTAAGTTTTTTTGAACATCAAAAACAATAGAAAATTACACTAACAACGTAGAAATGGCACCAACGCGTTCAACTAGCTCATTTGAATTCGCAACAAAGGAGTTGTATATTAGTAAAGATTCTTCTTTCATGTTAGTTGGCTTAATATCATTTCTTTTCACGATTTTCATTATTGGTGAATTGACATTGTGTTGAAGTTCGATTTGCTCACAATCTTGCATCAACTGGATGTGTAATTTTCTAAAGTCAAATGTGATAGGGTTGTATTGGTACATCCAATCTACCTCTAGGATGATGTCCCATTCTCCAAGTTCCATGATTCTCAAATCAAACTTGAATTTGCAATCCTACACTTGCCGTGTTACATAAAGACAATAGGCTATGCTACTAAGACTGCTTTTATCTACTACAATTACATAAATGGGGTAGTTTCTTTATAATATAGGACTAATTTTTGCACTTGTCTATAGTTTATGTAGTTCTGAGTAGTCCTATTATCTACAAAGATCTCCACTGGGGGATTTATAATTCCTTCTAATGTGATGGTTTTTCTTTTGATGTTATCAGATAAGACATGTAAAGATACATCTACTACAGTGCTGTTTCCTTCTCCTATTCTCTCTTGCTCAACCATGGCATCTAAAAATTCTTCATCATCATCTTCAGACAACATGAAATTGATTTGTTACATTTTGCATTGGTGTCCTACCCCAAAATTTCCACCACACTTGAAACATAGATTAAGGTTTTTTCTTCTTCGGATTTCTTGTGCAAAAATTTTCCTCACATCATTCTGATTCTATCCTTTATATGGAGGAATAGAATATTGCCTTGGCTCCTTACTTGATTTCCTAACAAAACCAAAGTTTGATTTTCTTGAACAAGCCTTGGAAGTACCCTTCAATTTTCTAGTATTGTATTCATAGGCTTGTTCTTGTGAAGCAGCTGCTTCAAAGGCTTCAAACAAGGTGGATGGTTTCATCATCCTTATTACACGTTTAATTTCTTCTTTCAAGCCACTTATGAAGCTTAGAGTGAAATATGATTGTGGGAGTCTAGGATCTGAATTTAGCAAGAAAGCCTTTAGTCTTCAAACTATTCTAAATATTCTAGAATAGTGGAATTTTGAACTAGTTTGTTGAAAGCTTCTACTTCATCTTTCACACCTTTAGCCACAAACCTTTTTATCATCAACTTACTAACTTCTACCCAAGAAAGTTTAGGATTCATGGCCTTAATACTCTGAAACTAAGTATCTGCTTTTTCTTCCAAATACATCTAAAAAATGTCTAATTTTTTAGATTCATTCACTTGGTGGATCAGGAAGAATTTGTTACTCTTCATAACTCATTCTCTGGGATTTTCCTCTTCAAAATATGGCAATTATGAAAATTCGGAAAGGAGAAAAATAGAAAAAGGTAATAAGGAAGAATAGAATAGCAGAGAAGAAAGGGAAGAGAATGACATTGAATTATAGGGAAAGGGAAGATTACAAAAAAGGGAGAAGAGTTGACAATGATCAAAGTCTAGCTTGCTTTCTGCTAGAGGTTCTGGTTCTTTATAGACAATTAGAGCTCAATAACCGTTTTCTAACTCACTGTGATTTTTAACTAATTCTAATCAACTAACTTCTTTTTTCCATTAAAAAACCGTTCTTTTATTATTGGAATTTTTATTTTGACCCCTAATCCATGACAGAGTTGGTTTCGGTGTAGGCTAACCTATAAAAGAAGAAAATTGTTAAGATTGTGGTTCATTTGTTAGAACCCAAATTAGAAATGAAACAAATTAGAACATATGCAAAAATTAGAAATCCAACACTAAAACTTTTGGATCATGTCAGCCTCTACCTAACGAACTCACTAGATAGAAACTCGTAAACTTACTCACATCAAAGTGGAATATATATATATATATATATATATATATATATATATATATATATATATATATATATATATATATATATAGATAGATAGATAGATAGATAGATAGAGTTGCATAGTTTGTGTGCATGTATATATTTGTAAAGTACACAAGAAATTCATTAAGAAAGCTCAAGAAATAAGTTTTTCCATTAGCAAAAATTAAGATGAAAGTCGATTCTAATAATATAAATAAGGGCGAATTCTATTGTCCTCCCTTGTGGTTTATTGCAAAAACACTTTCCTCCTTTCTATTTTAGAAACTCACACTTTCCTCTCACTAGTTTGGAGCATAGTGGAAAACTCTCGGAACTCCCAAATAGTGACGAAGAGAAAGGCTACACGTGTGAAAATAACAAGTCTAATGAGAACTATTCATTATGGCAGAAATTCTGAGTACCAAAATACCCTTTGACGCAATGTTTTAAACTTCACTTCTAGTATGACAATGGAGCTTACTAGAATTTGCTCTTTTCATTCAGTATTGATCCGAAGCAAGGAAAGAAGAAAAAAGGAATGTGGGGCAGGCAATTTTGTCCAAACATGAGATATGAAGAACACAATTAAGGTATGTTCATGCTACCACTTTAGGAGAAGTATGCATGCTGTGAAAATACTATCAATGGAGTAATTTATTTTTGTGTTTCAAAATCATATATGTCAAATTGTACAAACTGGGATGATAGCACAGAAGGGTTGAGATTTCAATACAAGTATTGCTACTGTAATAGAAAAGATGCTATGAAGATAGTTGACTCTAAGAAGGACACAAAAGGAAGGTTGTACTTTGTCTATGAAAATAAACAATACGGATTTTGTTCATGGTAAAGCCCCATTAATCATTAGGGCTGTTCATGGTTCGGTTTTTCAGTTTATTCGGTTTGACATTTTGGAAACCCTTACCCGAAAACTGAACCAAAAACTGAATAAACTGAACCGAATTTCTTATTCGGTTTTTGATTCAGTTCGGTTTAAACCAAATAAAACCGAATAAGAAATTCAGTTTCTTATTCGGTTTATTCGGTTTGGTTAACCAAATAAACCGATTTTTTTTTTCCTTTTTTCAAAATGCTTTGAAATGACATGAACATTAATGAACCCTCATTCCTATCCCATAATTCAGAAATAGCCCAAAAAATCCAAGAGATGAAATATACTAACATAAATTAGTTAAAGAAAGCAAGTGAACAAGTTTTTAATGCACAACAACTCTTGGAAATTGTAAAAATCAGTCGGGAGCAGACGAATACAATGAAAGTAGCACTCATCCCAAATTCAATAATGGTAGTAATCAGATTCATGTCTGAGCCAAACATCTCCAGTTCCTACTTCTTTGACCTCAGTTGTCCAAAACCAATAGAAATCAGAATGGATCGCCTAAAACAAGATTGAGAATCTGAGATGACAAAAGGACAAAAGAAAAGACAAAAGTACATAAGAATATTAAACTTGCATTTCAAGGTTGCTACAAAACTGAGAATCTGGATGAGTCCCAAAACAACCAAAAAAATCCTGAATTCCAACAACCAAAAAGGGCATCAACTCAAGTTCCAAAACAAAACTCAAGATTTTTCCAAAGTGGTGGACAAATTGAGTAATGTCTAAAAAACCACAACTCTTTCTTTCTTTCTTTTTTGTCCTTCAATTTTATCAGAATTGAAAATGCCCACCATGTATGGGATACCACAGCTGCAGACTCCCTCAACTCAGCTCTGCCTCAGCCTTTCCTCACCTTTACAGCAAACACCCACCTTACTACTTACACAAGCAAAAAAAAAAAAAAGATAGTAGAGTCTAATCAAAAAGATAATCAAAAAACAGATTCATGCCACCAGAATTGCAAAAAAAAAAAAAAAAAAGATAGCAGAGTTTAACCAAGAAGATAATCAAAAACCAGATTCATGCCGCCAGAAATGCCAAAAAAAAAAGATAGTAGAGTTTAACCAAGAAGATAATCAAAAAACAAATTCGTGCCACCATATTCATTCCACCAGAATTGCAAAAAAAAAAAAAAAAGATAGCAGAGTTTAACCAAGAAGATAATAAAAAAAAACAGATTCGTGCCACTAGATTCACGCCACCAGAAATGCAAAAAAAAGAAAAAAAGATAGCAAAGTTTAACAAAAAAGATAATAAAAAACCAGATTCATGCCACCAGAAATGCCAAAAAAAAAAAAGATAGCAGAATTTAACCAAGAAGATAATCAAAGAAATGAAGCATGGCTTACACAAAGCATGGCTTGAACCAATTGAACCAGTAAACATCAATAATTGCCAATTCTGCTGGTGGTTGAGGTATTTCTGCCATACAAGAGAGGAAAAAAAATTAAAAAGAGAAAGGGTGAAATTCAACAAAATATGAAACAACTCTAAATAAAGATATAATGATCACCTCGTTCAAAATTTTCAAGATCTTCAAGATTTTCTTTCACATTCACAGGGCTTTCACTTGAACGGAGCCAATCTTGGGTACATATCAAAGCTTGTATAATTAGGAGTTAAAGAACTCCTAAATGCATCAAGAACTCTCCCTCCGGTACTAAAAACAGATTCCGATGCCACCGTGGACATTGGAATAGCTAAAATGTCACCAGCCATCAAAGACAATATAGGGAACCTCGGATTGTTAATCTTCCACTAGTCTAAAACATTAAAGTGGCCATCACTAGTTTCGAGATCTTCATCCGCAATTTCAGTCAAATACCTATCCAACTCAGACTTAGCATCTCCACTATCTTCCAACATTTTCCTTTTTAAGGTGTCTTTTAATTCTTTCAATTTTCTGCTTCCAGATTCATTACCCTTGCTTGTTTGGCCTGAGCTTGAACTTGGGGAGCTATACTTATCGGGAGGAGTGGAATGAGGTAAAGATGGAACCGTAGGTGTGGAATAAATCCTTTTGTAGTCATTAAATAACTCAACAAATCCAACTTTTACCTGTGCAGCTAGTTTTACCCCTTCATGTTCACCATACATCCGAACCAAAAATTCTTGAACAAAATCAAATTTATTATTCGGATCAAGCATACTAGCAATGAAAACAAGCGTATTAAAATTTTCAAGCATTCCCCAATATTTATCATATTTTATGTGCATGAAAGTTGCCACACTTGCCAAGTTCTCATCTTCACTCACGATACTACTTTTCAACAAGTCATGAATAACCCAAATATTATCCAAGAAAGAGTCTGAAGTGACATACTTAGAACCAGAAATTTTTACAGTTAAATCATAAAAAAGTTGAAGAAAAATAACTAGTGCCTTAACATTTTTCCAATCATCAGAATTTGGAGCACCAATTTTAACCACAACATCCTCCCTATACGTTGCATCCTCTAAATACAATCTATCAAATGCTCGTTGATATAATATTGCAACATTTAACATCAAATAAGTAGAATTCCAGCGAGTTGAAACATCAAGGACCAAAGATTTAGAGCAATCACATTTTTCAAAAATAGCATAATCCTTGAATCTTTTAATCCTAGCTGGTGATTGCCTAACAAACTTCACTGCTGCCCTAACTCTGTTAACTGACTCTCCAACCGTTTTCAAACTGTCTTGAACAATTAAGTTCAAGATATGAGCAGCACATCTAACATGCAACCATTTTCCTTACAACACACATCGATCATCCCAATTGATAATTTTTTCTCTAATGTAAGCAACAGCAACATCATTTGCACTTGCATTATCAACAGTAATCGTGAAAACATTTTGACAATCCCAATTAATTAAAGTAGCCTCAAGAACTTTTCCAATGTCGTGACCCCTATGACTTGACACAGGACAGAGATTTATTATCTTCTTTTGCAAATTCCAATCTTGATTAATGAAGTGAGCAGTCACACACATATAATTTATTTGTTGCAAAGAGGTCCATGTGTCTATGGTAAAACAGATAGTATTGGCTGAATTTTTCATTTGACATTTTAGCTTTGCCTTTTCATCACAAAACAATTGATAACAATCCCTGCTTATTGTACTCCTAGAAGGGACGACATGTAAAGGTTGACATGCTTTCATGTATCGTCTAAAATATGCTCTTTCCACAATGCTAAAGGAAAGTTCCTCAGCAACAATCATCTCAACTAGAGATCTTCTAGCCTTCTTCTGTTCAAATTTCCAAGCAATCAAACTAGTGGTGGCCACTTCACTATCTAATTCCTGACCACCAGAGCTACCCAATTGTGTTTGTGTTGAAGACCTAATATTACTAGGTAACCCAAGACAAACCAAAAGATGATTCTGCAATGTAGAAGTCCTAGTATTCTTAGATCCACATGCATAATTTTTGGGACAATATTTACATATACATCTTTTCTTACCATCAGCACTAATATATTCATCAAAATGATCCCAAATTGCTGACCTTTTTGGATATTCCCTACATTTGACACCTGTTGCGATTGTTGCACCTGATAATGATGTGCTTTGTGCGGATCGTGTTGATCTCTCGCCTTCGGTGCTTGGGGGATGCAAGGGAGGCAAGGGAGGCATGATTAAAGGGATTTCAGGTTGACCTCTTTCAACCATCTGTACAATCAGTTTAAATTCAGCAAAGGATATGAAATTAAACATAAACTAAATTTGAGAAAGAACCACATTAACCGATTTCACAATTTTGCATCAAAGGAACGAACTTTTGCATTTCCTAGAGCCAAAAATGCGGTAAAAAATTCTGTTCAATCAGAAAATGTAAAAAAATCAGAAAATTCTGTTCCCCACATGTTTATTTAGAATTCTGTTGTAAAAATAAAAAAAAATCCGCTATTAGCTCTGACAGAAAAGAAAAAAAATATATCAAATAAACAACAGTTGAACAGAAGCTCCGACAGAAAAGAAAAAAAAGATATAAAATAAACAATAAAACAACAGTTGAACAAAAGTAGAAAAAGAAAAAAAAAACAATAGGCAAAGAGTCTTTAGCTCTGACAGAAAATTACCAATTTAATGCCCAAAGAAACCAACATGCAGCGGAGAGGAGAGATCTGCAGCGGATAGACCTTCGCGGTGGAAGAGCAGAAACTTTAAGACTTAGAGGTTAGAGGTACGGCGGAGAAGGAGGAGAGAAAGAGGAGAGAAACTTTAAGCCCTAGAGGCTAGAGGTGTGGCGAAGTCTCGAAGAGACTGAGAGAGGCAGAGAGACCGAGAGGTGACTGGCGAGAGAGGCAGAGAGGCGATCAGGCGAGAGTTGCGGGGGAGAATGAAGATGCCTTCGCGAAGGAGAAGAAATGCATTGAACAAGCTGAAGCCCTAGATGAATCTAGATTCCAGAATTTAGAATTGGATTTCACTTTTATTAAATTACTAAGAGGAAACACCCAAAATCGTCCTTCACATTTCACCGAATAATCTTTTTCATCCTCCACTTTTAAAACGGGAACAAATAGTTCTTCAAATTTCAAGGACCAAAATTTGAAGGAAAATTTCGGGACTAAACGTTCCAGTTTATGAAATTTGAAGGACTAAAAGTTCCCGTTTATTTCACAAATAGTACCAAAAGTTCCAATTTATGAAATTTGAAGGACTATTTGTTCCCGTTTTAAAAGTGGAGGATGAAAAAGATTATTTGCTGAAATGTGGAGGACGATTTTGGGTGTTTCCTCAATTACTAATTGAATTTGTATTTTTTTATTTCACAAATTATACCCATCAGAAATGAACAAAATTATATAACAATCATAATTTCATTTATTTTATTTTATTTTAACCAACAACAAATATAAATCATTTCAATTACATCCTTAATGTATATTTTTTTTCCTTTCAATTAAAACTCGCTACTTTAATAAAATATTTAACAAATTGTCAATTAACACATCACTTTTTTATTTATCCACTTAATAATTAATATAATCAAATAGCAAAATATAAATATTATATTATATCTTGATTGCTTATCTAGTTTAATTGTTTAAGTTTGTAATTATAATATAAAAATCATTTGCATATTGTAATTATTAATTTATTAGTGTTATAAGTTATAATATATAAGTATTACGCTATTAGCCTATTAGGTATTAGGTACAATATGTAAGTATTAGCTTATTAGTTATAATATATAAGTATTACGCTATTAGCCTATTAGTTATAATATATAAGTATTACGCTATTAGGTATTAGCTAAGTTAGTACTTATTACTCAAAACTAAGATAGTATTATCTAAGTTAATGTTTAGTTAGTAATTTAGTATTTATCAGTGTTAACTAAGTTAATATTAACTAAGTTAATGTTTAGTTAGTAATTTAGTACTTACCAGTGTTAACTAAGTTAGTACTTATCAGTGTTAACTAAATTAGTATTAACTAAGTTAGTATTAACTTATGTATATTAAGTATTACTCAACACTAAGTTAGTATTAAATAAGTACTAACTAATTTAGTGCTTAGTTCGTTAGTAAACTTGGTAATCATTAATCATTATTAGTTATTACTATAACTAAGTTAGTATTAAGTATTAACTAAGTTAGTACTTCTTAGTATTATAAGTTTAACTAGGTTAGTACTTAGTTGTAATAATAATTACTTGATTAATAATAACTAATTATAAGCATTAATTATCATGATATTTGACTCGATTTAAATACGTATAATTAGTTTTCTAATCGTACATAATTTAGAATTTTGAATAAATAATCGTTAGTAAATATTATATAGTTATAATTGATTACTCAAAGACTTAACACTCAGTCATTTAATAGTTAATATTTGCTAATCACTTAGTTAACACCAATAAGTTATTAATTATTGACTATTATATTGAATCATTGATGATATTATGAATCTATGATATTTGATTCTAGTTAAATATATAAAACATAATAATTGCATGCTAGTTACACGCTACACCTTCAATATGCTTAACAACTTATGCATTATTTTATTTTTCTTTATTTGCAATTTGATATTTCATATTTGTTTAACTTTTAAATAAATTGATAAATTATAGTATAAACTATAAATTGTTTAGTATATACTATATAAGTATATATTGTCCATAATCTATACATGATAAATTCTATAATAACAATAAATTAATTATACAAAAATATATACACATAACTACAAAGTCTACAATGGTTTTATAAACTATATAAACCATAACTATAAAATAACATATATTTTATTTTAATTACTTTTGTATTCATACATATATATAATATATTTATAAATGATAAAAATTCGGTTTATTCGGTTTATTTGGTTTATTCGGTTTACTATTCGATTCGAGTTGCTTATTCGATTCGGATTTATTATTCGATTCGGTTTGTTTATTCGATTCGGTTTGATCATTCACTTCGGGTTGATTATTCGATTCGGATTGTTTATTCGATTCGGTTTCTTATTCGATTCAGTTTGATTATTTGATTCGGGTTACTTATTCGGTCCAGTTCCAATTCGGTTTGGTTTATTCGGTTCGGTTCAGTTTGGCAAACCCTAAACCATTAATCGAATCGAAAACCGAATAAGAAAATCAGTTCGATTCGGTTTGAACCAAATAAATTTTTGGTTTGGTTTTCTCGATTTTTCGATTTGGTTTTTTCAGTCGGAGTTTATTCGGTTTAACCAAACCATGACCACCCTTATTAATCATAGTATGGAGAGGAATTGCATAAGGGATTGAAGTAGCTTTTAGCCAACTAGCTCGGGGCAACACCAATTGACCAAAGAATGGATGAGATGTCTCACAATGGCATTGAAGTAACCAATAAACACCTTGAAAAACTACAAGAAAATGTCCAAAAATTGACACTGATGATTTATGCTTCAACTTTAATTGCCTGTATATCATTGTGTATTACTTGTTTTAATTGAAGCTGGGGATTAATGGTGAGAGTTGGCTAGAATTTTGGCCCGCACATTTGGCAAACTCTCTGCAGATATTAACCTAGTTTATGATATTGTTTGATTATGTTACAATGGATGGTGAGAATTTGTGCATATTGTTGTGTTGCCTAGAATTTAATGTTGTTGTACTGTTTATGTTGCCTGGAATTTGTTGTTGTCCTGCCTACAAGTCATGGTAACTTTCATTGTTGGTGGCTGCCAATTTGGGTGTAAATGGCATCACTTATTCCAGCACATATTTGTGTTCTAGAATACTTCAGAATAAACTGCATTTTAGTATTTATGTCATGGTAATTGTATGAAAAAATCAGCCATGATAGTCCAAGTGCATAAAAAATCAAATATCACAACAAACTGAATATTACCATGCATAACAGTAATGTTCTAATAAACCGTCAACTACATAATTAGATAACAAATACTAAATATTAGGGTTATAACATAGTAATGTTTTTGGAAACCATCACCCAATCAAGGTGGTGATACTTAAAATAGTCATATTAAATTAGCTAATATCCAAGACAAAAATACAACACCCTAAATGGAGTGAAATCCTCCTAGCTCTCTTGCCCTTCTTATTAGGAGTTCCATTTCCTTCATGAATTCTTGGACTAGAAGTTTGAAACAAATGGAAAGTAAGTATGTGAAGCTGTAAAATTGAAACAAGGCAGAAAGTGCTAAAAATGGTATGGAGTAAATATATTTTACCTCTGCCCTTATTTGACTATGAATCACATTAGTATGAGCAATAGGTTGGCCATATGTCTTTCTCTTATTTGCGCTAACCAGTTGTTCAGTCACAATCTTATTACCAGGAGGCTTATTTACATAGGCAAATAATGAGGAATCGAGTAAAGTTAAAAAAAATGCAATAAAATTTGAATTTAGCATAGATTACCATACTTGTCGATGAAAATTTGCATTTGTTGTAGGTTGTATATGTGCACCTTTGGCTATTTTTTCAATATTGACATATGATTTTTTAGCTTGTGAAACATGTGTGGATGCATTTACTCGAGAGTATGTAGTTTGAAAATTGGCATTACCTAGTGAACCTGCTTTTTCCTCTCTTTTTTTCCTTGCCACGTTTACATATCTATCATTCTTGATTGTAGTACCATATGGCTATATAAGAGAGAAGTTTCATCATATATCAAGATATATAGAGTATTTCCTCTTTGCCTAAAACCATGAAGCATGGCCATAACTAACCTATTTCATATTTGCATCTAACTGCGATAGAACCACCTGCAAGACACTAGGGAAAGAGCCTTTGACTTGCATAGTCCCAGCAGTAGAGGGATCCTACAATCATCAAGAAGAATGTTAACATATGGAATACTATAGATGTAGATGAATGACTATCAAAAGGGAGGAACATACCATAAAAAACTTTGACCTATGATGAATTTCATTTCTACAAGTTCTAGAATTATGTCTAGCCCTAAAACACCTTTTGCTGTGGGCAGTTAGGCCTCTTCTTATGGATATGAATATGTTCTCATCCGTTTCTCTCTTTCTCATCTTCTTAGGCCTTTCTGGTTGTTTCCTCATAGAAGGAGGTTTTATGGGTTGAAACTCTATTTTCTCCCAATAATTCATCGATGGGATAGCTTTAATGTTATAACTGTGTATCTTTATGTAGGTTTCTTTACTATAGCACTAATCCATGAAACTTTCCATTGGCCTTATGTCTTTTTGGATGGCAACAATGGCATGTGGGCAAGGAATGTTGGCTAACTGAAAATAGCCACATGTACAAGTTCTATCTGCTAGCTTCACCACACATGTTAAACTCCCACAATCTACCTTACACTCAACGTGAGTGGAGTACACAACAACACAAAACCTACTACATCTTTTGTGTCTCTCTAACCTTTCTTGACTATTTGGGCATAAACTGCGTTCATTATTCCATTCTTCTTGATATTTATCCTTTGCATCAATCGTCTCCTTATCCACTCAAACATGAAGATGATTGGTTTATCCCTAACTTTCAAGATGTAGCTATTGAATGACTAATTCAAATTGTTTACTAAAATGTCACTCTTGCACTGGTCATTAAAATGTACCATCGATGATAGTTTTGGAGGAATTTTCTACAACCATTCCACAGCATTTATCTTCTCACCCTCCTTTGGATATGCTCTCTTTAAATCAGCCATTGCACGCCTAAAGTTTGCCCTATTCCTAGCAAAGGTTGCGGCCCAGAAAAACCCCTTTCAGTCTTTTCTCTTGAATCATAATTTGAAATTCTGGTACGAATGCTTGAGGCAATATCTATGTTTTGACCTAAGGAATAGCTGTTCGATGGCAGTGACCAAACCTTTTTGTCTATAAGAAATAAAAGTCCAAGGGACTAACATCACCAATTGGTGTTTCAATTCTTTTAAAAACCAACACCAACTCTCATACATTTCAGTCTCCACTACCGCTATAGCAATGTGGTACATATTGTCATTTTTATCCCTTCCCATTATAGTTAGGAGTTGGCCACCATAAATAGCCATCCAACCCAATTATAGTTTTGCACCCAGCAAAAACCCATCCCTTATTGCACCAAAATTGTAGAACATCCTTTGGAAAATGCCAACAAACTCCTCACTTTGCTTAGCAACTTCTATGGTGATACGGCTCCTTAGAATATGTGCCAACAAGACATTTGCATATGGTCT
Source organism: Gynochthodes officinalis (assembly GCA_020080225.1). Lineage (NCBI taxonomy): Eukaryota > Viridiplantae > Streptophyta > Magnoliopsida > Gentianales > Rubiaceae > Gynochthodes > Gynochthodes officinalis. The sequence goes on from JAIQDA010000012.1 coordinate 680,447, forward strand.
AACCTTATTATACTGTTCTATGTTAACATCGTGAAGTATTTCATTAGTCTTGAATCTAGTTTTGTAAGCCTGCTTTAAGCTTCCATCTAACATTTTTGTCTATCGTATGCCCATAGCTGGTGCTTCTACATTCACATTAGGATCATCAATTATCTCTTGCTACATTTTCTTACTCAAAATCTGGAATTGGCATGCACATTACTATACTCTTTATTGCATATGTGTGCCCTCTTTATGCTCTTTATCTGGAAAATTGTGCTACCTGGTATAAGATTGGCATGAATTATCTAATTGCAACCTCTTTTACAAATAGTCGTCACCTTGCTCTTTTCATTTTTCAAACACCAAAATTCAAACTCTTCCTGGACATGCCATTCTACTAGTGCTTCTTGAAATGCATTAACAATTGTGAACTTTTGGCCAATCTTGAGACAAAATTTAGGCTTCAAAAACTCTACGTTTCAATTAAGCCCTTGATGTGGATCTGTTCTATCCTCACTTTCACCAGTGTTGAGCATCGAGTAAATCCTCATCTAAATCTACTTTTTCATTTCATACCTTAATAGTTTGGTGTTGTCCTCCACTTGTATCTTGTTCTTCAACTTCTGCTTCCCTTGATGCTTCATCATGTAAGGGGCTATTTAGTGAATCCGTATCTTCCACATCCCTTGAAGTTGGCGCTCGTTCCTTACCATCCAAACCAATTGCATCAGTGCCTTGTTTCTGAATTGAATGTGGTTCACCATGTAATGACTCTGGCTTTGAAGCATCTTCATTTCGCACTGATTTATTGGTCATGGATTCAGCATTAGTCCATACATCCCTAAAGATGTCTTCATTCTCACTCCCTTCAAGTCCTTCTTGAAGCCAGACCGCATCTTTTGAATTCCCATCATTTGTGCTAATTGGTTACTCAACCAGTTTGGTTACTCCACTGAAACTTCTATTTTTTGCTTAACCTAGGTATGTGAAACTCCTTAACTGATTGCTAGTTGTTGTGACACACAGATTTGCTTTTTGGGACTGCCCTCTTTTTTTTTCTTCTTCTTACTCTAGTTGGCCTCTTTTGCTCTTTTTTTTTTCTTTCTAAAATCTATGCTTCTTCTTGTGCCGCACAGTTTTGCCATATGCTTCTAAATGTTCATTGGTTTACTAGATTTCCTTTTTCAAGAATTTCCCAAATTAATTTTGGAAATTTCTGCATCCATTATAATATCTGCACCCAATGAATCAATGTCAAATTCCTGTGCAGTGGCACTCTTTTCTTTTTCATGTTGTGAACGAATCTTGTGGTGCTTTAGACCTTTTTTTGGACTATTTTTTTAGGAGTTTGTCTCTTACTATTTTATTTCCACACCTACCCCACATGTATCACCCATTGTTCTCACAGACTGACCCTCATAAGGTTGCTCGCCCCTATCCCTCTCCACATATATGTGCATTTGGTTTAGACCCTTGTATACAATAATTAGTGATTTTACATCTTCATTACTCTCAATTGGGACCACCCCAATATCTAAGTTATAATAAGTAATTTGATAGTACACTTTCACATTAATAGCCCGCTCTACTAAGGCAAATATATTAGAAAGTACCCCCATACTCAAGCAATCAATATCTCAATTCCTAAACACTATAACTTGCTTACTTGTATACACAAGGGTTGGCGGTGTATTAGACTCCACAAATTTGCCTCTATAATGCATATGAATATCTATTTCATTATCTCTTTTCTATTCTCCATCCGCAAACCTACACAGAACCTACACTTTTTTATTAACTAAAACACAAAATGAATGGTCCACATTCAACATAAAGATAGAATTCTGCATTCTAACATAGAAGGCCCTACGCAAATGGCATAGCACAAACACAGCAACAAAAATAAACATCTAAACAGAATCGAAAGCAATTAAATATCAATTAAAAGCATTGCATTTGATCTCTGCCATTGCCCGGAATGTTAACTAAACAAATAAATCTCAAATCCTAAACGGACAAATACTAAACATAGTTGGGCCCAGTTTTCTATAATATTTTATTAGATGCCTCGCTTCAACCTTGCAATGCCTCATATAAAGGCAGAATTGAAACATTTAATGGGTTCTAGAATCAAGTCTTGGCCTTTGCCACAACATTCCATTACCAAGCCCAACTGGATTCACTTACATCAATATTTTACCAATCTAATAGCACTGCATTTAAACCCAAACGCAAACAAACATGAAATCAAAAAAAGGAACCCAAATACAGAAATCAACAATTGTTAACAGATATAGATAGGCCTATTTTTTTGTTTACCATTATATTATATGCCACCTTTCAATCTAATATGAAGCAGATAACTAAACCATTTTGTCCAGACATATGACAAATGCAGTCATCATCATTGGCTTCACCATTCAACCTTAAGTTCAGATACAAATATGTACTTCATCATCATCGGTTTCAAATACAAATATTATTCAAATTCCATATACTTTTTGATTCATGCAATGCTATCTTATGTTAATTCTAACTATAATTGAAACTTTTACCAGTCAACTTTTTGCACTGCTAAGGTACTCTGACCCATATCACATTTGCCTTTCAAAATCCTAGACCAATGCAGCTTCTATGATTTGTATTCTATTATAGTACCCAAAACGTCATGAAGAATCACACACGTTCTTTGTAAAAATTCAAATCAGGGTAATGAAATTAGGGCAAAGAAATTGGGGTTTGCTGCTCAACTTGTCGTTGCGCATGATGATCACAGTTAGCTTCTCTACCCTTTAAATTAGGGGCATTATTGGTATTTCATGGGCTCTCCATCACTGTTTGGGAGTTCCGTTAGTTTTCCACTACACTCTAAACCAAAGGATGAAAGTGGGAGTTTCTAAAGTTGAAGGGAGGACAGTGTCTTTGTGGTAAACCACAAGGGGGAAAATAGAATTTGCCCCATCAATAATGATATATTTTCTCCATTCAAAAAAATTTATTTGAGTTGAATACAATTATTTTTAGTTACTAGTTATAATATATTTAATACATTATTTAATACATAATTTTATAGTTTATCCTTATATTTTAATTGTGAGTTATATATAATTATTATTTGAAGGAACATTTTTTAATTTTGGTTCATAAGTGCACTTTTCTAAGGATAAAGAAAAATTTTCAAATACAAAAGCATAATTCAAATAATTTATGTGAAGATATTACAGAATAATAGAGTAAATAACAGAAGAAAGCGTAACAAAGTATCTCGTATATCAAACCCAAATCCCAAACCAACCTCTCCTTTTCATTCACTCCTCGCCACCTCTTCTTCTTCCTCCCTCAACCTCTCATTTTTTTTTCTCCCTCTCCCTCCAACCTCTTTTTCCCAACCATTGTTGCCAGAATTGCTATCCAGATTGTTGGATCGTACGATTTATATCATTAGAATCGATCCTGAATCATATAAGATTGTTTGTTCCACAAGATTGACTGTAGAATCATTGAGATCATATGGGATCATATGATTCTACCAAATCCTCCACGATTATATTAAAAGTGATTTTTTCAAAGAAATTAGGTTATTTTTAGATATTGGCCCAACCATAAGTTATTCAGAACATGGCCTAGGAAATATTTCAGTCATTTCAAACTTTTTCCAAATATTTTACAAAAAATTTATTTTTTTAACAAAAATTACCATTAGCTTCTAACTTCTCAATTCCTAAAGCTCTCTTTCTCTCTCTCTCTCTACCCTCCGTCCTTTTCTTCAAAAAGGTAATTAGGGTGCAACTATTTTCCAAAAAGAGGTTTGAGTTCGACTCAAACTGTGGCTTTCGAGATCTTTTATATCATGAAAGTTTGTAAAGAGAGGTATTATTGCTTACTGGTAATGAAGATTGCTTGTCTATAATGATAATATCATGCTCTAGAAACATTTAAAATAGAGGATGAAGGTACTTTCTATAAAAAAATAAAGAAAAAGGACACGGAGTTAAGTTTAAAAGGGATGCTTTAATGGTGAATGTGCATCGTTGCTACACTTTACTAAAATGCTTTCTAGTGAGAGTAATAGAATATGGCATGTGATATAAAGTCAACTACGAAATTTTGCTAAGAACATAAAGTGGTTAAGCATTTGATTTAATTGAAAATAGTTGAATTCAGTTATTAAATTATTTTTGAACTCTTAGCCTGTGAATTTTGTTGATTATAAATTAAGAGATTTAGATAAAAATATATAAGACTCGGGCTTTACAGATGATGAATATGATGGGCATGCTATTTAATTGGTTTTATATTCATATTTTTAAAATTTATTTGGGCTTTAATTTATTGTGAAACTAGTATTTTACACGTGCAATTACACGGGATCATTTTGTTGGAAAAAAGTACATAATAATTCAAAATGTTAAAATTATAATTTATTATTATTTTTTAAAATTATTATTATTTCACATTAAAAATAAAATATTTAAATTGTTTTAGAGAAGTTTTATTTAAATAATAAATTAGAAATTTAGATAAATAAGAATATTAGATTTGGATAGATAAAGATTATTGAATTCAAATTTAATTAAAATATGAATAATTTCAAAAGTCTACTCTTTGCGAACATCGTTGAGTTTTATTTCGTCTTTATAGTTATCCAAATTATTCATATCCATCTCATGTAGTAATCATTTTTTGTACAAACTAGCTATGCTATAATCCAATTGTTGGTGACAATTAGAGTTTTGCTCCAATAAAAATACCCACAACATACTTGATGCTATAATCCAATTACAGATATTTCTCATCATTAGTTTATATATTCTCTTTGCAAACTATTCATATATTTATCATTATTTTATATTAACCAATTAAATTATTTTTATTTACTAAGACTTCATGTTAACTTGCTAAAATGAAATTTTAATCACCTCTCATTAAACTATCATCAAGATTACAAACAAAATTTAAGATTACAAACAAAAGCATATTTTTATTAAATTTGTTATTAACAATTAAAAATATAAAGAATTGTAAAAGTACAATCTTAACCTTTTTCAACCTTCTTCTCTCCTTTCCAAAGATTATGTAGATCAACACACAAATAGGTAAATAATGGTATTATCATTTAATTTGAACCTCTAATTTTTCTCATTCTCAATTTTTGAAAATTTCAATTTTGTCCTCTAATTTAGAAATTTGATTTTAGTTGATAGCTTCAATTTTGCACATGAGTATTTTATTACTGAAAAAATATTGTATTATATCATGATTAAGAAAATAAAATTGTATTCTAATTTATTAATTTTTATTGAAAAACATAATTATTTTATGTTAAATTAAAGAATGAAAATAATAATTAATTTTTTTTTGTAGAGAGTTTTAAAAAATGATGTATATTGAAGATCTAAGTTCTATTTAAATAAATATTGAAAATTTGAATAGAGGAGAATGTTAAGTTTCAAAGTTTGTTAAAACTTTAAAGTGATAACACATGAGAGCAAAAATATGGAATTCAAATTTAATGAAAAGCATAACTGAGAAGTTCTCAACAAACTAAATTCAAAGACAATGATATAAATGTTAATTGTCATAAATATCATTAATAATTTATATAGGAAATTAGGTGAAACTACGAAAAAATAATAATTATGAAAATTTTCAAGGTAAATGAAACTTATTCTAATAAGCTTCAACCTCAAACCAATAATAATAATAATAATAAATCATAGTAAACAAATTTCAATGAATTTCTTAAACTAAGCATTGCATCCTCCATTGATTGATAAGGAAATTTCTCATGTATGAACAAAAAAAGAAAAAGACAATAATCAATTGGAGATTTGAAACTGGATAATTAAAGAAAGTAAAAATAAGAGAAAAAAAAATGAAATTCAATATCATGAAAACCTATCTATTACCCAAAACCAATTTCATCATGAACAGATTTAATTCAAGTACTTGTTGATTCTTGATCTAATTCATATGAATAATTAATGTTAGTTAATCTAACAAATTAATTCTATATCTTTTATTCTATTGCTATTCATGAATTCATTGATCCGTAATTGTCATAAATGAGTGGTGTAAGCAACAACTAGGTTAAATATGTTTATGACTTGAAATAAGTATGCTTAGCCTAGGGGAATGAATTGGACAAAATTAATTTATTGCAACCACCTCGGTTCTTTAATTTTGGTTTAACTGTTTTCATAGATCTTAATACTATCATTAATTTGATATGGAATGCTATCATGCCCAATCAATTAATGATAAGTTTTAATTTGGGTGTTGGGTTCCGTCAATTATATTAGGCAAATAGAAATTTATTATGGCCATCCTAATAAGTTTCAAGTTAAATATTTGAATTTGCAAGATAATTTTTCCTAATCCATGATCAAGTGATACAATTGAATGAGATCAACCATTGGATCTGAAGCTTGGTAAATTTGGTAATTTTTTTTTCTAATTTTCTGCTTGAGTATTTATTTAATTACTTGTTAGAATTTTGTCGAATACTATTTTTACAAAAAAAAAACCCCTTTTTTTATTTATATTTTTAATTTATTATTCAAGACTTGGAACTATATTTCGGTTCCCTTGGGATTCAACCTGATCTGCTATTGTTGCAAATTTATTTTGTAATCACTTGAAAACCAGTGATTAATTTTGTGGGTTTTGGCAAACCTATCAATAAGATAAAGGCATTCATATGCAATGGTAAATAAATTACATATATTTTGAAGCATTGACGTCTATATTTTCCAATATTGTACTTTGTAATCGATTTCAATATTTTTGGCATTTCTAATTTTATCTAAATTGATTTATTTTAGCTATATAATCTTCCAACTAAATAGAAAATTAATATTCATCTAGCACTGTATCATCTTTATTCATTTTAAAATTCATATGGTATGCTTTATCTTGTGAAAGTGGAAAAAACATGATAATAAGGAAATACTTAAACACAACTAGTAAGGCTATTAGGACTCGCTCGCACAATCCCTTAGCAATAGTTGCGAAGTGTCACTAAACATTAGATAATGTGATTATTTGACTTTTAGCAATGAGCCGGTGTAACTTTTTGTTTTTTATAACTCTAAAATAAATTTGGGTCTATTTCTATGTTTTATTTTGGTTAAAGTATAAAATAGTTTTCTAACCAATTAAACTATTTATTTTATTCAAACTTAAATATAATTTGGATTTGGAAAGGATTTCATAATAAATAGTTAAAGTTTCCTTTTCTGATTATGAATCAAATTTGAAAATAATTGGATTTGTTTTAGATATTCAAGTTATAGTTTGATTATAGATTTGAAAGTTAAAAATTTTGAGGAAATAGCCAAATTTTAATTTGATTGGCCAGAACAGTTTTGGCTATGGAATTCGCAACCGAAGGTCACGTTAGAGAAGCCAGTGGTGAGCCGCCATCACCTTCATTTGAAAAACCATTGACAGCAAGCAGATCTATAAGCGGCCTTCACATTCATTAGGAAGAAACAATCCACTCAACTAAACAATTTGGTTGATCAAATTCATTATTTTTGAGTTGATGCTACAATGTTTTTTTTTTTGGGCGTCTTTCTTACAGGCTATGTCCAGAACTCTTCGGGCTATGATCAGAATTTTCTCAAGGTTTAGCCCTGATAGAGAGTTATTCCAAAAGCTTGAAGAACAAGAAAGAGAGAATTAAAGAGAAAAGTAGAAAGAAAATGAGAAAAAAAGAGTTCAGAAAAATGAGATATGCCCAATTCCAATCATCATCCAAAGTCTACAATCTTCATCGTCTTACAGCTATTTATAATGCTAAGTCAGTAACTAAATTGCTAACTGACTCTGTTAACTAACTTCTCAACAAACTAACTCTTCTTACAAATTGCACATTAACCCTAATTATTTTCTTATTACATTTTGACCCCTCTGGAATATTGGATCATGACAATACGAAGGTGCATTTGTGAGGCCGAAAGGCATGACAAGGAATTCGTAGTGACCTAGGTGGGTTTGAAACGCAGTTTTAGGGACATTTACTACTTGCATTTTGATTTGGTGATAAACAGATCTGAGATCAATTTTGGGGAAAAATTTTGAACCAAATAGTTCATCTAACAATTCATCAATGTTTGGTATAGGAAACCTATCCTTAATGGTCATTTCATTCAGGTGTCTATAGTCTATACATAACCTCCATGTTCCATCCTTCGTTTTGACTAAAAGGACAGGAGAAACAAAAGGACTATTACTAGGTTGTATGATATTACCTTTCAGCATGTCCTTAACTTGGCTCTCAATTTCAGTTTTATGTGCATGGGGGTATCTATAGGGTTTCATTTTAAATGGTTTAGCCTCAGGTTTCAATGGAATGCTATGATCATGTGATCTAAGAGGAGGTAGGGATTTTGGCATGTTAAAAACATTTGAAAACTATATTAACAATTCTGTGATAGGTTCAGGGATGCTTACCTCTATTCTATTGTTGATTCCAGCCACTGCATTGAGCTGCTAGGTGCTGTCCGTTTCCTTTTCATTTCTAGGATTGGTTTTGTGTCTCTTCCCCTGATGAGTTTCATTTCAGATCTTTCTCCACACCCTTGCAATAGCAGTCCTTCACCTTGATATTGGAGTTGAATTCTCATTTGTTTAAAATCAAATGTTATGGGGCTATAGTGGCACATCCAATCCATTCCCAAAATTACATCCCAGCTGCCTAACTCCATGATCTGAAGGTCAAATTTGAACTTATAGTCCTACACTGACCATACCATTTGAGGGCAGAATGCTATACTGGTAAGAGTATTTCCATTCGCGACAGTTATGGTGAATGGATCAATTTCTTGGAAGGTTAGTGACAATCTCTTGACCACTCTATAGTTAATATAACTATGAGTACTTCCTGTGTCCACCAGTATTTGAATAGGTGTTTCCTGAATTCGACCCTCTAGAGTAATAGTTTTCCTTTTAATATTGTCTGATAATGCATTGAGGGAAACTTCTTCTAGTTGACTCTCCGGATCCATCATAGCCTCCTCTACACTTTTAGGTTCTTCTTCCATATCTGAAACCACAAAGTTTATCTGCTTCATTTTACATTCATGCCCAAACTCAAAATTTTCTCCACATTTGAAACGTAGACCCAAGTTCCTTCTCCTTTGGATTTCTTGTGGTGAAATTCTTCTGAATTCTTCCTGAATCCGCCCTTGCCCCTTTTCTCTGTTGTATGTAGCCGCTGGAACTGTGTACTGACTGGGTGCTCCTATTTTATTTTTGACAAAACTGAAGGTGGAGTCAGTCCGTGTTTATACATATTCTTGCCCTTCTTTGTAGCTCCTTCTAGCACTTGTTTTTGCAATTGTGCTAGTTCAAATGCATCTTTAATAGTCTCAGGTTTGTGCATTCTCACCACAGGTTTGATTTCTTCTTTTAAGCCATTGATAAATGAAGACATGAAATAGGTTTTAGACAATTTATGATCTTTAATAAGCATCACAATTCTAAGTTCTTCAAACTGTTCTTGATATTCAAGAACAGATCCTTTCTAGTGCAATTTGTTGAAAATTTCTACTTCATCCAACCTCCCTTTATCTCCAAATCTTTTGAACAACAACATTCTAAACTCAGACCAATTCAAATTGTGTTTAGTCATCTTAATTCCCTGGTACCACACATCAGCTTTCCCTTCTAAATACAGCTTGATAACATTCAATTTTTGGTTTTTTTTCCAACTTGGTATACATAAAAGAATTTCTCACACTTTCGGATCCATTTCCTAGGATTCTCCCCTATAAACATAAGTAATTCTACCCTAGGAAATAAAGAAGTGTGTGTATGCACAGATTTACCCCAAGAATCCTTATGACCCATTTGTACCTTATCATCCTGATCATCCCGAGAGCAGTATTGGGCGTGGGCAGCAGAGCCTCAGATGAGTGTTTTCTCCCAGGTTAGAGTCATTCTCTGTGTACCCTTTGTCTTTCTTCAGAAAATTCATCAAATTATCAAATTTGGAGTAGCTCATCTGGCTGTTCTTAGAGATTTGGGCTTGCATGTTCACCATCTGTCTCTAAATTTCTATCATCTGTTTTTGGAAATCAACATTTTGTTTTGCTACGATCTCACCCAACTTAGTCATCCTTCCCTCTTGTTTCTTTATTTGCTCCTCCAGGGATTTGTACCTGGTGTTTTCCGCCATCTTTTAGATCAAGAGTCCTCCAATTCGAGCCCTCTCTAATACCAAATGTCAGGGTTTAGCCTTGATAGAGAGTTATTCCAAAAGCTTGAAGAACAAGCAAGAGAGAATTAGAGAGAAAAGTAAAAAGAAAATGAGAAAGAAAGAGTTCAGAAAAGTGGGATATGCCCAATTCCAATCATCATCCAAAGTCTACAATCTTCATCTTCTTACAGTTATTTATAATGCCAAGTCACTAACTAACTTGCTAACTGACTCTGCTAACTAACTTCTCAACAAACTAACTCCTCTTACAAATTGCACATTAACCCTGATTATTTTCTTATTATATTTTGACCCCTATGGAAAACAGGATCATGACAAATTTCATCCAGATGCCGGATGGGTTCATATAGTTAGATCTGATTTAGCCGTGCGTCCCTCTAGCCATGGCGTACTGTCACAGCCATATCTAAGCTGGTCATACAACAACCTTTTCTTTTTTCCTTAATTTGAAAGTTAAAAGGGGTACTTTTTTTTTTGGCATTGATGTCTAATCACCAGATTTGGTCATTGAACAATTGACCAGTTTTTCTTTTTAATAGTTTCCAAAACAAAACAAACCTAAATACTTTTCAGCCCGAAAATTTTTCTCATTTGAAAATTAGTTTTCATGAACCCTAATCAAACTTTAAAACTACTTCTCAATATTCCAAGAATCTTATATACATAAATTTTTTATCATTCATGACAATATTTAGTGCACAGAAAATTAAATTGTGTGGCTCTAATACTATCGTTAGGAAATCAAATATGCCAAAAACACTATAGCAACGGAATAAATTGATTTCCTCCTATATGATAGGTCTTTTGATTTCTATGCGGTAATGTAGATTAGTTTTACATAGGAAACTCTGTCAATCACAGCTATACAAACGTTCAGCTCAAGGTATCCACACGAATTCGTCGTTATGATCCTCTTAAAATTGATTGACATCAAATCAATATGTTAGTTTTTTCTTGAATCATTATGTATGTGGACCTAGAAAAACAAAACTAAAAAAAAACTTTTTTCTTTTTTATCTCTGGTTCGTTTCTTTTTCCGAACATAAGTCTTATCTCTCTGTGTGCAATTCAAAATTTGATGTCCAATCCTTAAACAAAAGACTTATGTCTATTCAAAAAAACCAAAACGCATAACAAACTCTATTTTAATAAGGTCGGCTCAAAATAAACAAAATGCAGACTCTATTTTGATAGAATTTATGTTTTCAAATAAAATTTTCCCTCAAAAAAACTTTTACATTGACATAATATTTTAATAGAAAATTTAATTTCTTCACAATAGCCTTTTTAGTACGAGATATTAGGAATTAATTATTTCCTAAATTAACCCCAATAATTATTTAATCATTTTAACTTAAAAATAAAATTTTGTGTATTCCTTTAATTTAGTCACTGGGTAATAAGTATATATTATAATTTTAGAATTAATTGATTTTAGTACCAAACCAATACCATATTTTCTACAGAGATTCAAAGCTGACACACATATTTTAGCGTTCACTTGGAGGAAATGCCCACACAGCCATCATATGAACTTTGAGTCCAACATCTAGTCATGTAGAGCAAACCAGTGATACAATCTTTTGGGCTACATGTGCAAAAGAAGTGACAAATAGTGCACAAGTGAACATGGTATCTTAAAGTTAGAGGTGACAATATCCTCATAATCTAAATAAATATTTAATGAAATGGAAATTATTGAGCTTTTCATACTTATCAAAAATATTCATTGAAAATAAATGGAACAAATTTTATTGGACTGAAATTTTATTAGGTAAATTATGGGATACCCATAGTTCCCAAAGGAGAAAGGTAAATAGGTAATTATTGGGTAATGTTGAATTATCAATGAATAATGATAATTTAATTACTTTTTAATTTTTTAATATATTTATATATGGTATTAATAAATAATTTTTATTTTTTAATTTTAAAACTATGCTAACCACTGATGGTCCTCACCGGATTGTTGGTTGAAATTTAGTAGACCCGCCGGTCGGTCAAAATCCCGACTAGCGATTCGATAATAGTTTAGCCACCGGTAATTACCATTTAATTCCCAATAAAAACTTTCAATTGAATTTTAATGGGAATTAAAAATTTTCAATTCCATCAAATCTCATTCTCACCCAATTTAAAAAATTAATAAAAATTATATTTACAATTTCTAATAATTCTTTATCAATTTAAATCTCACCCATTCACGCCAAATTGTCACCCCTACTTATCCTAAGTACAAATGGTTGATTCCCTTCACAAGCATGTGGCGCTACATAGTGGCCCAATCACATTTTACTTCTATTTTCCTTTTGGGCTTCTCCGTGATGTAGAATAGTAGTCAAAATTAGTCACGAGTTCCAGTACTACTCATTTTCTAGTTTTAGTCATGTGAACTGGATAAAAGTTAATTTTAATTCTTGCTTAAGTGTCACCCAACCTCTGAATCTAAAGAACACAATATTCCCTTTTTTTCTTCTTCTTTGTTTTTCAGAATTAGGTCACTTTCTCTCTTCTCTCTTGTTGGATTGAATAGACTAATCAACTATTGATCCTACCCTCTTCAATTAAGAGGAAGACTTATTTCATTTCGAAATTTTTAAAAATCATTGAAATAGTTCTTTGTAATAGTGTCTAGAGCACAGCTCAAGCATTCTATTCCAATATTTTCTATTTCATTAATAGATGTAACTAAACACAATTAAAAGTACATCACACTTCAATATTATAATATTGTATTCGATAACTACAATTATCAAAAAATCATTAAGAACAATTAAAATTTCAAAATCAATTGCTAGCGCCATTCATAAGCAATAAATGTTGCATATAGTTTATGAACAAGAAAATAAAGCAATTATTAAATATTTATACCTCAAAATATATTGGTTTGAACTTTTACATTCAAATTAAATTCCTACATACTTATTAGATCCTTTTCTAATACTAACTTGTTTTACAAATCTATAAATTAATGTTGCATCCAAAAATTAGGGTAAATGATGCTAGTGGTCTTTCAACTTCACCATGGTAGCACATTTGTCCTCGAACTTGAAAAAGTTTCAATTGGATTCCTCAACTTAAATAATTGGTTCAATTGAGTGCAATTGGACAATTTCGACTATAAAACCTCTGCTAGCCAATACAAGTAATCAGCACGTGGCTTTATTAGGGGCGAAATTGGAAAAATAATTATCAACGACCATGTGGATAGAGCTAGAAAACAAAAAGAAAAAAATCCAAAATCTCCCTCTCTCTCCCATTTGCCTGCGAACAATCAATTGAAATTAGGATTCTTGCTCTACCCAACTATAGCATCTGATTAGAGCAGAAATATGATGCAGAATCGACTACAAAAATGATGCATTGAAAAGGATGGAAAATATCCAAAATACAATAAGTGTACACCTACTCCTGATCCAACTAATTTGCATGGGAATGACATATGGGGATGAATGCTCATTATGTATTATGTTGTGGTCCCGTGTGTGGGGGACCATTATTTTTTATGGTGCACTAGATGTTTTTGGTTATTTAGCTTTTTCTATGGCATTGAATTGAATATTGGGGCAGTTGGGTAGTATGTCTATAGTTGGGGGGACAGCCACTGTGCAGATTATTTCATTTTATTTTATTTTTCCTTATGTTTGTTATCTGCTAGTCAACATTCAAGTTTCACATTGTGTTGAGTAAATGTATTGTTTTGTGTGTGATAATAGGTGACAATTTAGGACATATCACCATTAAAATAAATCACGATGGTGCATTTTTTACTGAAAATAACTTTTTATATCGAGAGGGGGAGATTGACTATTTGGCCTTTGTAAAGCGTGAGTTGAAACTGGATGAAATAAACCATTTCTTAAAACGGATTGGATATTCCCTGCCACATAAGTTATATTATCTAATCCCAAGCAAAAGTTTAAATCAAGGACTCAAATATATTAGTAGAGATTTAGCAAATGGTTGAATATATGAATGAAAGTAAACTAGTTAAACTCTATAGAACTAGCAAGAAGATTTAGACCCTATAGAGTCCAAAGAGAGTGATGGATTGGTGAAAGGGGATGCAAATGATGGGAAGGATAGTAACTATAAATTTTTAGAGGATAATGACTATATAGATTCTAAGGAAGATGACCAATTGTTGGCAAAATATATAGATGTTGAAATTGAGGCTACTGGATGGACAAAGTTTGGTAACAACACTAAAAATGAGCATGAAAAAAAAAATAAAAATTATAAGACTAAGGGCAAGAGGAAAGTAGTGGCTGCCAATAAAGGTTGTATATACAGTGGCTCTGATGAGAGTATTACCTCTCAGTTCAAGATAGAAAGCCTAAACTCTTTGGATGATGAAGAAAACAGTCAGCCTAGAGTTAGATTTAAACAATTTAATTCTAAAGCAGACATTGAAAACCCCTAATTTTAAGTAGGGATGGTGTTTGGTACAAATGATGAGATTGTTAAGGGTATTAGGATGCACTCTATTATACAAAGGAGGGGTATCAAGTTTTTGAAAAATGACAAGATTAAAGTTTGGGTTAGATGTCAGGAAAAATGTATATAGGAGTTGTATGGTAGGAAGAAAGATGGTGTTTTTACGTTCCAAGTTAGGACATATTATGGCAGACACACTTGTAAGAGGATATGGAATACAAAAATGTGCAATTCCAAAGTTGTGCAGATTGGTGTATTGATGACTTTGGATTTGACCCTAATATGACCATATCCCACTTAATGTTTAGGATTCAGAAAGAAAAAAAAGTTAACTATTTCAAAAATTCAGAGTTTGAGGTCTAAGAGGGTTGCCTAGAAAATGTTAGAGGAAAAACTGAGTATTAGTATGCAAAATTAGAAGACTATGTTGTTGAACTTCTGAGGACAAATCCAAATTCCTCAATATATGTTAGCACTAAGGATGATGAGGGGCATAGGTTTAAGCGAATGTATATTTGTTAGGGGCTACCAAGAGAGGGTTCAAAGAGGGTTGTAGATAGGTCATAGGAATGGATGTCACTTAAAAGGTCCATGTGGTGGACAACTGTTGACTACTATTGAGGTTTATCCCAACAATAATTAGTATCAATTGCATACGCCTTGGTTGAGGTGGAAAACAATATGGCGTGAAAGTGGTTTGTTCAGAATCTCATATAGGATCTAAACATTGCAAACAGTCTTGATTAGGTGATTATCACTGATAGGCAGAATGTACATTTCATTTTTGGTTAATGCGATTATTAATTATTGCATAAAGTGTATCCGCTTGCATGTTTTTTTTTATTGTGCTCCTAGGGCTTGTGTCCTGCTGTATATGAATTGCTACGTAGGGTTCAACTTAGGCATTCCATAAGACACCTGCACAACAATTTCAAAAAAGAACATCCTGGTCTTGCATTAAAAAAAGATGTGGAAAATAGCAAAGGCCGTATATGTGGAGAAATATTCTGAACCAAAGGAGGAAAATGAAAGTGCATACACGTGGCTATCCTATGAGTCTCCCCATTTTTGGACTAGATCCCAATTCACGACTGAACCAAAGTGTGACATATTAATCAACAATTTTTGAGAAAGTTTCAATGGCAAAATTCTACATACAAGGACTATGCCAATTCTAGGGATGTCAGAATGGCATGATGCAGAGGTTGCAAGGTAAAAGGGACTAGATGGCCAAGTCTAGGTGGGATGTGTGTCCTAAAATAATGAAGAGAATGGAGAAATATTCTGAACAAGCTATTAGCCATAGTTGCATGTATATAGATGATGGGAAGTTCCATGTAAACTTTCTTTGAGGGGAACAATTGGTGGTTGATCTAGTTGGGAGGACATATGCATGTAGGAAATGAAATTTAACTAGAATCCTGTGTTCACATGCCATTAGGGCTATTATGGACAATAGGAAAGAGTTGAAGGATTACTTAAGTTTTTGATATAAAAGAGACATGTATGAGAAGGCATATGCTTCATTTATTTGACCCATCAATGTACCTAACACGTGGCTGCAAACAAATTTACCTCCAACTCTCCCTCCTAGATTTTATATATAGCCTGGAAGACCTAAGAGGACCAGGAGAAAGTATCCAAATTCACCCATTAAGAAGAATATTAATAGACCTAACTGGCTTACAAGGCAATTGGCAAAGGACACAACAACTGTGGTCATTGTAAAGTTGTGATGCGTAGCAGGAAAACATGCCCAGTTTTAACATCTCAAGTTTGCCCTTCCATCACAGTGCCATGTGTTGTTCTCCATTTTTTTTCATTACTTCTACTTATGACTATCTCTGTTTACCACAGGCACAAAATGATTCCAACCACGTTACCATTTCTATCGAGGGTGAGTCATGTCCACCAAATAGGGAAGATGATGAAGGTGAGCCACAAAGAATGGAGGATCTAGAAAATCCATCCTAGCCAAGTATGGACAGTCATGTACCACTTGTTGCAACAAGAATGCCATAGCAGAAAAGGGTGTCGAGATGCAGTCATTGCAAACTGACAAAACACAGAAACAGATGATGTCCAGCATTGTAAAGAATGAAATAGACCAAATAGGTTGAGCCTCAAGTTCATTCTCCTTTCATGCTTTAGTGTTACATGTTTATCCTTTACTGAAAATGGTGCTTATTGATATACATAGAAGAGGATTGGAGAAGGAGATGGGGTATTGGATAATTTGGTTGAAACCTTTATGAAGCATACATCATTAGTGCCTAACCACCCGAATGGAGGTGCAGATGCCCAGGAAACAAATTCCCATCAAATGGATTATAATGATAGGGAGTTTGATGATTGGTTCAATCAAGCAAGCTATTAGAGATTTTATATTCAATGTTTTTTATTTGCAGGTTACTCTAATTCCTTTTTGGCATTTGTTATTTGTTTATAGGTTTTGACGGATGAAGCAACACACAAGGCCTTAGAGAAATTGGTAAACAATCGTTTAACCCAACCATCAAATACTAATATTGTAACTAGAGGTGAGGACATGGTGAGCATCCCACAGAAACAGTAATACACCTCAATGATGGCGATAGTGATGCGAATAAGACAATGCATCAGAAAATAAACAAAGGCACTGGAACTTTTGAAGATGATTACACAGTTGATACTCTTAAGCAGAAATCAAGTGAAGGGGATGACAATTCACTAGTTGAGACAGATAAGGTGCTGAAGCAGAA
This sequence comes from Gynochthodes officinalis, assembly GCA_020080225.1. Lineage (NCBI taxonomy): Eukaryota > Viridiplantae > Streptophyta > Magnoliopsida > Gentianales > Rubiaceae > Gynochthodes > Gynochthodes officinalis. Next base: position 697,832 of record JAIQDA010000012.1, read on the forward strand.
GCTAGACGCAGGGTATGGGAATTCAGATTAGTGTAAGGCAATAGATAATCCAAAGTAAAAAACAGCCGAGGGTGATGTACTCAGACAACATGAAGAGCAACCAAATGCTCCTGATGTGGAAATTACTGCCCCACAAACCCCACAAAAGAAAATGAGGATGGTATGCTTTGGAGTTGATCCACAGCAATGCCTTAAGATTAGGAAAGTAGTCCCATCCAAACCTGTGCCCCAACTAAAGACAATCACCCAATATGATGACCAAAGATTATTCTTGGATTAAAAAAAAGATGGAACGGGAACATAAAGTGCCCTCTGGAGCATGGAAGTATAGACCATGAGTCAATTTGGTGATTTTACAACCACCTCTTAGAACTGAAAAAGCTGTTAGGCAAGTGTTTGAGTAGTAACATCTGTTTTCTTCAATTCATAATGCTAGTGGTGGTAGAAAACTTAGAAAATAGTTGGTTGCATAATTTGACAAGGAGTTTGTGGACTAGTATTGTTTTGCCTAGTTATTTTACTAGTCTTTTGTGAACTAGCATTACTGTTTTGCCCAATTGAATATACTGATAATGTTTTATATAAATATTTCTGTAAAGTTTTGCTCAACTGAAAACCCTAGTTATGAGTATTAGTTGGAATGAGCAATGAGAAATAGAGTTTTTAACTTTTGTACATGGACAACTTCTTAATCTTTTGTATCTGGATAGAATGTTTAAGCTTTTCTAATCAATGAGAACGAACTAGCATTATGTCTTTTTTATTGGAGAATGTGATGTAAATTGATCAATGTTCAACATTGCTTTTAATCCACTTCAAAGATTGTCATTTGGGATAAGCAATTGGGATCAAACATCCATATATTTTTCCCTCACTTTTTTCATAAACAATTTTCACACATTACAGCTTAGCACACACTTATGCATTGCAACCATCCTTGATTGAGAAACATCATCAGAAAATTAAAAAGAAAAACAAAAGAGTACTGTAACAACAACAACTGTGGAAAATGGGGTTTAATGCAGACACCCCCTTGCATTCATCATAAAACATCAAGCCGCACAATTGTTGACATTAACAAATTGAAAATTATTAGTTTCATCTTTTTAGTTATCTTCTCATACTCCTCCAATCTTGTGTCTTTTTACCCCAAATACCTTAGCAACCCTGGTATTATTTTCTTTCCTCTTTTGCAAATTTTAGGGTCATACCATTCAAAAAAATTGCAAGCCACGGCTTCACTATAACTTGGGCATCTAAGGAATCTTCTACCCAGATTTGTTGTAGTCCAAGATGTTCTTCTCTTGGTAGAGTAACCGTAATGGCACGTATTGGTCATTGTCTACCTCATTTCACTCATCTTTCATCAGTGAACAGGAAGCTAAGGCTTCTAACCTTTTTCCTTCCCCAACTCTATTGCTGATCGGATGCTGCAATTGGGTGGAAGAAGAACCCTAATTCATGCAAATGTTCACAGGCAAATGTGGAGGGAGAGGGAGACTTGGGATTTTTTCCTTTTGTTTTACTGACAATTTATTTTTTACAATTTTACCCCTCACAGAGCCACATGCTCATCATGAGTGCTGGATGTGCGGAGGTTTTGCAGTCAAAATTGTCCAATTACACTCAATTGAACCAATTGTTGAAGTTGAGGGATGCAATTGAAAGTTTTTCAAGTTCGAGGATAAAAGCGCTACCTTGACTTAAGTTGAGGAACCACTAGTGTCATTTACCCCAAAACTTATATGAATCTACCTCACATAGTTTATTCAAGACACAAAAGCAACAAAACATAAGGCATTTAATTTTTTTCTTTCTCTCAATTTTGGTTACTTACAAATCAATAAGGTACAAAAATTTTTTATAAGCTAGTGGACTGCTAAATATTACACAAATTTAAGTGTAAAACAAACTTCCTAAAACAAATGGACTTCGTAGTTCTAAAATAATAAAAAAAACAAGTATTAGGAAACTAACTGTTCTAAAAGATTTTGGTTTAATTTTCTACAGTGTTTTTCATAAACAAAAATTTTCAAACATGGTTGTGCCCAAAATTTTCTTCAGCTTCATGAACTTCTTTGTCTTCAATTCCTTCATGGAAATATTTGTTATTTGATCTTCAATTTTGTAATAATCAATGGTGATCTCCTTTTCTTGAATCACCTCATGAATGTATTGAAAGAGTAATGATATTCATAATGACTTTTCATAATGAAAAACAATAGTGACTGATGTGGCAACGATGAAAGGACAAAACTATCCCTTATTATTTTGCATGTTTTAAAGAGTGTGATAACTAAATTTTGACTTTTCATGTTTGCCACATTAGTCGCTATGAAAAGTCACTATGTGTATCATTACTCGTATTCAAATTTGATGTTAATATACTTGTTTCATCTGTAGAAGACTTGATTTTTTTAACTTGTAATTGACCATCTTGTCTATTTTATAGAAACGCAAGCATCTTCCGGCCAAAAGCCTAAGTTGCACTATTCACTATTGTCATGTACTTAGTCTTGGTAGTAGACAAAACTGTTATTGGTTGCTTCTTAGATGCCTATAAAAATATACCAAATCTAAATAAAAAGCATAACAAAAGTGTTCTTCCATTCAATCTCATCAATAACCCAATCACTTTTGTATATCAAGGAAGCTTACTATCATCATCACATGGATGAAAGATACCTCCAAACTATGTATTTTGGATGTATCTCAAAATTCTTTTCACTATTTACAAATGATATTACTGTACTGATTAATCCAATACTATAAGTAATGTCAAGTTTCGTGGAAGTCAAATATCTAAGATTGCTAACTAATCTTCTAAAGCAAGTTGAATCAACCCTCTCACTGGTACCATTTTTTGTCAACGTTAACTTTTCTTCAATTGGGGTCATTATTGACTTAGTTTTATCTATTTTAAACCCCTTTAAAATATTACTAGTATATTTTTCTGTAAAAGGAACATGTCATCTTCCTTTTGATCAACTTTAATTCTAACCTCAATTTTAAGAAAGTAAGATATCCCAAATTTATCATTCCAAAATAACTAATTATATCCTTCCTAAATTTAGAAATCAACTAGGGATTAATTGCTCATAAAAATCAAATAATCTATTTATACAAAAAGATTTCCACCAGATTGAATTTGATGCGTAGAGTATGCACATGTAAACACTTTGAAAAACCATTCTCTCTCTTCTTCTTTTTTTTTTTTTACACTGGAGGTATCCCTACATTCATCGGTTATGGTCCCCACAATAGTACTCCTACCCGTCATTGTTAATTATCAACTCTAGGCAAGACCTACACTGCAGATATCCACCACCAAGCGCGGGACTAAATCCTCCAATCTGCCAAGACATGCCCTAAGCCTAGGCAGGCGTTAGTCAGGAGATTTGATCCCTGGTCACTGCTAGAAGTTGTCCCCAATGTTACCATTTGGACCAAACCCTGAGGGCCTTGAAAAACCATTCTCTAAGAAATAAGAATAAATTATTATTAATATCTTGTTTGCCTTCTTTAGTTTCTAACCTTATTTTCTTGAAACTTGTTGACGTAACCAGTAGGCTACTCAACATATACACCCTCTTCAAAGATATCATTGAAGAATAGAGACTTCACATCCATTTGATATATCTTCTAAGAATGTTTTGTCTCACGTGAGATAATTGTCTGCATTGTGTCAAATTTGGCAATGGGTGCCAAAACTTCAAAGCAATTAGTATGTACTTGTAATCTTTAACTACCAGCCTCGCCTTACACTAATCACGTCTTCATTTTGTATTTGGTCTTGTGTACTCAATTAACTCCAATTGGCTACTTCCCTACTAGCAATGTAGTCAATTCCCATGTATTGTTTTTCTAAATGGCACAAATTTTTTCATCTATTGCTTTAATCCGTCAATCATCTGTGGCCACATATTCAAAAGTAATTGGGTTACAAGTTGGAGATAAAGTGAAACTCATAATACCTTTATCAGACAAGTGTCTATCTTTACAATTACATAATCTTATAATTTAACTAGCATTTGTCTTTGTTATTGTAGGCAATCTAATATCCCAGCTAGAACTAATTGCTTCAGCTTCTGGAGAAGTTTGTGTGTGACTTGCTTTTGCTGTTTACTAGAATTCCCTTTTCAAAACTGAAGAAATTGGCTGATGGTTGACTGATGTTTACGCACGCTCCTTGGAAGACCAATCCTAAGCAATTTGCTGACCAGACCTGATACCTCCGTTGATAATTACTTTCTTTGTGTTTGGATTATGCAGCTTATAACCCTTTGTCTGATGACTTTAGCTAACGAAAATATATTTTCTGTTTCATCATTTAACTTCTTTCTTAAATTGTCTGGTTCTGTATTCTTTAGTTCCCGTTCTAGAACCTGAACCGATCCGCAGCTAAATCTCCACTTTGCAGCAGACCTGCAAGAAAATTATTCCAACTCGTTCATTCGGAGTTACTGCCTTACCCACGGTATAAATTAAATGTGGATGGCTTATCGTCAGGCCATCTAAATATGACTGGAGGAGGAGTTGTGATATAGGATGCAAGAGAGGGATTAGTAGTCGTGCAAGTGCTCTTCTTTGGCCATTACACAAATATTTTTGCCTAGATAAATGCAATGCTTCAAGGACTACAATTGTATATTTCACTGGCTTGCATGAGGTTTTAGTAAATCTGATTACAAAGAATTGGTGGATTATTTTGCGAGATAGATCTAATTGGCCTTGGAAATTCCATTCAACATTGCAGAAGATTTCTAGTATAATAAAATTAGCAGGTTATTATGTTGGTCATATTTTTTTGCGAGACAAATTCAGTTGCTGATGCACTATTAAAATAAGAAGTATTGAACAAATATCTAAATCATTTGATTTTCTTAATTGCCAGGACGCGTAAAAGTTTTTTTAGAATTATATAGGCATTTCCACATATTCGCCAGACCTAGACTTCTACAATGATGTATTTCATTTACGCTCAATATTAATAAAATTTTTGTCTAAAAAAACCATACCATTCCCTAAACCAAAAAAAAAAAAAATGAATTCAATTTTCCCCCAAAAGTGGAGTGCATACTATACACTATTGGTGTGTGTAAGACCTCCATATTTATGTATGTAACTGCATGTATTTTTTCCTTTCTACTTTTGATTCAAAAGACTTCTCAACACATGGTGGAACAAATCTTTTTTATTGATCAATCAGCAACATTTCAGTATATATATATATCTATACACTTATTTAATGGGAAAAATAACTAATTGAGCTACTTAATATATTGGAATTCAGCCATTAAATAAAAAAGATACACGATACCCTTTTTTTTTTTTTTTTGACAACAACTCAGATGGTTTTTCATGTATCTCGAACCATCAAATCTTCCAAGCAAATCGGGATCAACTTACAAACAAATATCTTAATCATTAGAAGAATAAAAAACTTCATCTATAAAGTGTAGTACTACATGCAACCATGCCATTGGCATTACACTTTATTTTATAAAACTCACAATACCGATGAGCAATGATAGCGGTCGTCATTGGTAATCATGCGAATCGAAGAAGCAAGAGTATACAAGAATAAATATACGACACACATACACCTTTAATTAGGTCATTGACACACATATAGAAAAAGGCATAAATAACGTGTCAACTTATTAAGGAATAAAATCCACAAAAGTTTGCGGATCACATTGATATAACAAAGTTGTTTGGGGATCCTTTGATATCCGTGTACGGGGGCATCCCCTTTCTGATCTTTTAAGTTGTATTGATAATATACAACACAGTATTGTTTCAACATCGCTCACACATTTCTTGATATAGGAAACAGTTCAACTTTTAATGGGAAATATCTTCTACAAAGTGTGCCGTAAATCGAAATTTACATAGAGGGTGCAAAGCTTTTTAATTTCTTTTTATGGTACTGATTTGTATGTTCTACATTCTGGAATACAAAAATAGTACTATATGCAAAATATAATCCTTTTTGTGCCAAAGCATACGGTTTTATTATTATTATTATTATTATTATGTTGAGTGTGCACATGTATATATTATGATAACAGAAATTTTAAATTTTGGAAGTATATAACTACTTATATAGCCACGAACCTCAACCACACAATCTAAATGCATAGCCTCAATCATACAAATTTTGAAGTACAAAATTAGCCAATAGAAGAGTTGGACATCAACAGGGTTTTACAACTTTCGTTGTGTGCTAATTTTGAAATTAAATTCTATGGTCAGCATAAAAATTACTTTCTCCTCTTTTTTTTTGTTGAAAAAAGTATACTTTTAAACTGGTACAATATTTTCTTTAAAAAATATAGAATACAACACATTTAATATACCATTAAATATATAGTTTTATATTTTTATTCTTATTTTTTAATTTAAATTATACATTGTCATTATTGGTAAAGGTAGTATAAGAATTGCATATTAAAAGTAAATTCTTTTTTCAGAACAAATTAATTTTTTTTTTAAAGTCAAAAGGAGTAAAAGATTATGCAAAGCACCTTTTAAATAATTAAGAATTTTAGCTCCGTTACTACCTAGTAGGTATTATTTGCTCCTAAATAGTTTAGATTTAAATAGATTACTTATTATCGATTGACGGCACAAAGAAATTTAAAATATGCGGCTTATGAGTCAATACATGCGGCAGCAAAAATATCTTTTGTGTGGCGTATGATTGGCGTATCTAATGGGCAATATAAAAATGTGATCTTATCTAAAAGTGCGACGAACCCTGGACGTGTATAGATTTGGATTTACGATTTTTTTTTTTTTGGGTGAAGCAGCCGAGAAAAGTAAAGAAGGTTTTGCTTTTCAGAATTCCTCAGCACATTCTGATCTGTAGTTCATTAATCTTTTCGAAATTTCAAATGATTTAAAAGGACAAATTGTAACATTCTTTGTCTTTTTTTTTTTTTTTGGTGGGAAAGGTTTTACGACTTCAATTCTATCAAAAACTAAATGTCGAGACAAAAGCAATTACTATACGGTTGATGGCAAATCTTTTAAGAGGAAAAAAGAAAAAAAGAAATCATATTAATGATTTTCCACGCATTAGTACAATCTTTTTGTAAAACTGAAGTACATGGAAAACCTTAATTTGGTAAATATAATTTGTTCTTAATTTATTTAGTAGAGGAGAATGAGATATGATAAAATTCAATCTTCGTTTCCAGCCGAGAAACTAGAATTCTTAGCATTAAATTATATTCAATTTTGAGTTCATTTTACTATATAACTCAAAACTATATTTATATATATAAGTCAAAACTATATATATAGAAGTCAAAATTTCAATAAATTTGAGGAATATCAGTTAAATGTCTTTGCGAAATATAATAAAAAGTTCTTTTTACGTACATTGAATGAATCTATTATTTTTTTTTAAAGAGAATTAGGGTTACTATTATTAATTGAAAGCAAAAAAATTACTTTACTTTAAACATAACGTGACATGCACCCGAAAGCCAACGAGACCCTTCCAATACGACCAAGTTCTACAAGTTTAGAATTATCAAAAGTTGAACTAGACGTGATTCGGTGGAAACCACATGCACGGGTTGGTTAAAGTTAGCAAACTAGACACAATTGTAAATACCAAACTATCTAAATTATAATAAATCATACAGGGTAGTAATTAATGGGGTAGAGTGGTCAATTTAACAAGTCAATAAGTCAAAAAGCGCTACAAGATGAACCTTGATAAACTCAAAAACTGAAGTGTGAAGAAAATCTCAAAAATTTTATTATTCTCTCAACGTATAAAATTCGGCCATGGAGGGTGTATTTATAGTAGTAATAGCAGCCCTTCTTGGTCTTACAACTGGATTTAAATTAGTGGTTTGATGCCACAAAGATTTGGCAACTAAACCCTATCATATTTGGACCACACAAATTCTACTAATATAATTTACTCTTGTCTAAATTTTAGCCATAGAGGCACCTAAATTTATTAAAATCCTATTAAAAGTATGACAAATAAATTACTAAAATAATTAAAATAAATTGGGGTTAGATGAAAACCTAAATCTTAAGAAATCCTAAAATAAACCACAGGGCACTTAAGTTATGATCATAATGTCTCCTCTTATTAGGATTAATAAAACATCCAACAAAACAAAAAAAATCAAGAGTTTGGGACCAATAAAGACCAAGAAAGTTGACTCCAAAACAAATTTCATTATAAGCTTTATTGTAAAAATTAGAACCTAATCATTAAGGAAGAACTTATGGGAGCGATATAAGCTATGTGGGTGTAAAAAAAATTATTTTATTAAAATAAATCTTAATTATTCACTGGTTGAGATGGTGGAACAAGTAGGAAACCAATTAATTTAGTTTGAGAAATCATTCCAAATCAAAAATCAAGAACAAAAGAAAAATAATTAAGTCCATGACGATCAATCTTAAAGTAGGAATTGCTCATAAATTGCTGAAATATTAATGCTCCTTGAATGTGCAAATTATCATTAAGTGTCGCCGTAGAAAGCATTTATCTTTATGCTCTTTTCACGATAATAGAACAGTACGAGTATGGTTTTATCAGAAACCATGTAAGAAGTAAAAACCATTTTCTTTCAAAGAAAATAAAATAAAAGTTGATCATAAATTGTATATCAACAAAAATATTTCCGCAATTGCCCTTATTTTAATTGACTTTAAAGTTAATCAAATTTATTTTTTAGTTCTAGTTTTTTTAATTAATATGATTATGTTATATTAAAATTCAGGGAAAAACTTCACTACATTGAAGTTGAAATTTTGAAAACTCATAAAAATTTTAAAATTAATAATTTTGACAAAATTAATGTCATGAAAAAACAATGATATAAATTGACATTAATAGACGTATAAACTTGGTTGGCCAAAAACATTTAAATTAAAGGGCATCCAACAAAATCCAATTAACAAAGTTTTACCAAATCAAAGAAAGTTTTTCCTATAAAATACAGAAAGGACTTGCAAAAGTTGTTTAAAATTCAGGAAGTTTTCAGTTAGGCACATTATTGTCATCGTGAAGTTAATAAATTAATAAGTTTTTAATTCTTTTTAAGATTTTTCTCATTCTCTTGTAAGAGGGCCTTTAAATTTGGATAGAATAGGAATTTATAATTTTCGATTTTCATTATTCAACCAGTGCACAGCTAGGGCTGGTTTTGTAAGCTTTTTATGTGAGGTCCAGCCCCACTTAATATATTTAATTTTTCGCTAATATTAAATGGATAGAACTCTGTACCAAACACATTATCAAAGATGATTTTATTTTTTTTCCAAAAAAAAAAAAGATTATTTCAATTTAGGTAATTAGTCTTCTTTTCTATCACAAAAACACAATTAATAACAAAATATTAGTCCTCCAGTCCTAAAAAATTTTCTTTAATTTCAAAAATTATTTTTTTTCCAAAAGAAGAGTTCACTTCTATGTCAAAATTTTTTATTATTTTTATTAATAATAACAATATATAATACAAATTAAAAAATAAAAAAAATATATTTTATTATGTAATTAAAAAAAGTTATACTAAATTAAAAATAAAATATATATTTTTTTAGACGAAAAAGTATTACCTTCACCTTCAAAAAAGAGAGGTGACACAAAGCAAGGGGAAGGGAACATCAAAAAAATCCAACCTAAAGAAAACAAAAGACAAATCATGAGTCACTTCTTGTGATTTAATACAAAGTAGAAGAGGCAACAGAAGAATTGCTGGTGGGGGCAGCAACAGAACCACAAACATATCCTGCTCTTCTTTCGGGGACGCTGTCTCTTACGACTTTGCCAGTTTGCATCTGTGGTTTTTGCTTCTTTTCCACGCCTTACAGAACCAACACACTGTCCTAAAGATTGACGCATTGATAGATTCTGAATCCACAGCTGTTACAAACAAATAACGTTATATAAAAAACATGATACATAGAATATTGTCCTAACTTTTTTTTTGCTTTTTTCTTTCAATAGAACTACATTCAACATTGATTTCTTAGTAGAAACCGAAAATGTAATTTTGAAACACAGTTATTCTTTTATCACTCTCTTTTTAATCACTATTCTTACTTATTTTATTCTGCGTAATAAAATTTAACTATTATGTTGGGGATAAATTAGTGTGATTCTTTTACCCTTGAAACACCAAATTCATACATAAGTAAAATTTTAATCTCCATTAATGACTAACTTCTCTATTGAGAGGTTGATTTAACGCATAGTAATTCAAAGAGGATTTCTAAAGTTGGCAACAGGGAAAGTGAAGTTCCACAGTCACCTGCCCATTTCTTCAATTCTTTCCCCATCATACGTTTCTTCCACTTGCCACCTTCTGCTTGCCCCACCATGCCCCGCTTCTCCATGAGTATCTAATAGACTCATTTTAACTAAAAAATATATAAAAAGTAATATTTTAATATTTTAAATTATATCATAATAAAGAATCATTATTTATATAATAATCAAGAAACATTAATAATAAATTAATATTTAAACTCATATTAATAATATAATATGTATAATCATATAAATAATATATTTATTAAAATTTAAATATGTATATATTATAAATAAATAAATTTAAGTGGGTAAACAAGGTTGGGGGAGAAAAACTCCCCCACCACTCGCCCCGTAACATGCTCTATCTGTCTCTCGCAAAGGTTAATTGAGACGAGCATTTACGGGCAATTGGTATCTATACCATTTTTAAGGAATTTATTTGTTCAGTATAAATAGATATCTTATTTTATATTTTTATATTGCTAATAAAATATTTATATTCTTGATACAAAATTTTGTCTTGAGAATATAAAAGTTATAATATGTTTTGGAATTGAATATTGAAATAACAAATCATATCTTTTTTTTTTTTTTTGTCACAACTGATACCTATTCTAATACACTTCAAGTATGCTGTCTTCAGTAATATGAATTTTTCTCAACAAATTTGAAAACGATGCAAGCTTGCAAATGAATATGTCCTATGTAAGAATACAAGTAAAATAACAAACTCTCCTGTCAATGTCATATCATTAAATTGCAGGAAACATTAGAGTGAAATGAATATACCGAAAAAGAACTTAATAAGTAGAGATGAAAAGTTGTTTGTTATTCTATATGAAAATTTGGCAGTGCTTTGGATTTTCAAAATTATGGCAGTGTTTTTGACTTTCAAAATTATACTATAGGACACCCATATTAAAATTAAATAAAGTCGGCTTAAATCCTTCACAATTTCAGATTGGTTGTTCGAGATTTAAATGTATATAATTTTTAAATTTCTAGCCAACTTAAGTCAAATTTTAACTAACATGGTATGATCATGATGTTTTGGAAAAGGTAATTAATTAATAATTGAATCAAATATGAATTCAATAAATTGACAAATTAATTATCACTATCACAATGAGACGAAGAAAGTCAATAGTAAAACAGAAGAATCCGACAAAAAAACACTCAAGAGGAAGAAGCCATTCCAACCTCTGTGTGATCAAACAGAAAGAAAGAGAGAACAGTGCACGAATCGAACTGTCTCGAACTGAAATCAAGAAAAGATCAAAAGCCCATTATTTATCTATCCTTAAATTCTTGGCTTTTGATAGAGAGGCAGGAGTGTCTCAAAATTCACCCGCTATTGCTTTTCTGTTTTGGCCTCTAGTCATGATCTTACATGGTCCATGGACTCCATACCATGAAATAGTAGTACAAAGTATTATTACAACATTAATCAGTTTCTAAAAGAGATGTTCCCATCAACAAATAGTGGCGATGGGCCTATCACAACATTCACTTGCATGTGCACCATACAACAAAAAGTTAACTTTGTAATATAAAGGACTACACCATTATATGCATTTGAATTTCTCTTTAGTTTGTGTGCACAGTCATACAAGTAAGGGTAACAGTCCTTTGCAGTGGAATGATGGAAGAGGCAATTTACCTTTGCTTGAGAATGTAGAACTGTCAGTTAGATATGTAGGAAAAATTCTGACGCTGCTTTTGCTTACTGTCTGTTTGTAAAACAGACTCGGGGGGACAAAGAAACTATTTATACATTATTTTGGTTAAATTGAACTTTCATAATGTGGTTGTAATTACGAAGTAGTAATTAAACTCACACAAACGCTGCAAAACTGTAAACTCACAAAAGCATGTAGTACGTTAGGTAACAGAGAGACAACCTGATCTTGCTTGCTTTTGATTGTTCTGATGACCACAAAAGTAATAATATGTGTTTTTTCTCATAAGATTTTTTGGAACCTCCGTAGTTTTTGCCAATTTGAAGAAATCAAGATTGTTTAAGGTTTGGTTTGTGATAGATCTAATGAATAATATGATTAGTGAACCTTATATCAGTATCAAATATATAACTTTGTATAAATATCATTCATATTGTAACCCGGAAATGCTATCATTTCTCTTGTAAATATGCAACTAACTATAAGTCTTATTCAATATCAAATTAGTGAACATTTAGTTTGAGGAGAAATTTTGCATATCTTTGGATATTCACCTTGCAATATGCATAAATAGCCAAATTTTGAGAAACGTCATGCAATAATTTAGTTACTTTTCCTTACACAAATGCATGTATCCCTACTTGATTACTAGGAGTTTCCAAGCATATTCTTCTTTTCTTTTTTTCTTTAATTATTTAAAACATCTTGGCTATTGTTGGCTAATTAGTAGTTTTAAACTAGCTATTTGGTAGGTTGATCTTTCAGAACATGTGTAACCGTCAGAAATTTTTTTTTTTTGAAAATATTGAACTTTTACGGGTTAGTTTCAGGAAGAAAGACATTCATTTCGACGCAATTCGCCTGGATTTGACTTTTGCCACTGATGTTGTAGCACCTTCTACCTCACACAATTTACACTCACTGGCACTAGATTTGGTCTTTTTCAGAAAAGCCTAGCCCATTTATTAACAACAGAGCAAAAAGGGCAGAGGCGACATAAAACTTTCAACTCTAATTACATGAATGGTCCTTGATGAAAAGGAAAAGATGGTACTTATAATAAAACTAGATAACCAAGCCTTGAAAACATGAAACTAATCAAATCTAATTTTTTGTAAAAATATAACATAAAAAAAGTTCTATAACTATACTTTCATTGTAAGAGAAAAAAAAAAGAGTCATTTACAGAAAAATTCAACCTAGACTAAAAAAACGATACTAGAGCTTAGAATTTTGGCTTTACTAATTTTTTTTGCACGTTTACAAGCAAACGAGAATTTTAATTATTAGCGTTGGTGAAATTCAAGCTTCTGATCTATTGGGAGAACCTTTATTCCTGCACTCAACTGCTAGTCCTCAACTTTTAGCTTTGAATGCGTGAAAATTTAGAATCTCTCATCAAGATGGGATATATAGATAATTAATCGTAGGCTTAGTATAGCTAGCTGCTGCTTTTTTGGGATGAGATAAAACTCTCCAGTTACCACTGTATTAACTACCTACTATTTCTTGATCTCGAGAAGACTATTCGTTTGTGGGACGATGGACGTGATGGAGCTGCAGAGGACCCTTCAGACACTTATTAGTGCTGAAGTGAGTGAGTGTGTCTGTTGAGAATTCTGACAAAATGGGTAAGAAAACAACACACAGACATAGTCACAGAAGTTGCTGATTTATGATCAAAATTAGGAAGAACTTTTCACTCCTGCAAAGCAGAAGGAACATGAATGCACCCGTGTGCATATAATTCTACCGGCAAAATAAATGTTAAAAGACTCTTAAAAAGACAGAAAATAAATGGTTTCTCATAGACACAAAAGAAGACGAGACAAAAAAAAAAAAAAAAAAAAAAAAAACCCTAACCCTAAATTTGGAGCAAAACTCTTTCATTATCTTTCCAAAACCCTTCATTATTCAGGAACATAAGCACAATATATCATGTTGTGCACAACGCTGAAAGGGCTCCATGTGAAAATGTTGGGATAAATCTTTCCTTGGATGCAAAATAAATTGTACCATGGAGAGAGAGACAGAGAGGTAGCTTGTGTCAGCTGCCAGGGATAAAATAATGTAAAGCTGGAAGCTGCCTCAAGCAAAAATTATATAAAGGACAACTTTATGGATCCAATGCATTAATCAACTGTTCCAGACTAGTGTACATTTTGCTGCTATAGATTTTGATAGAAAGCTTTAGATTCATCAGCCGAAAGACTGAAAGATGCAATTTGCAACTTTTTAGTATAAAATGATTTAAGTCAAATTTGAATATATGCATCTCTAAAAAGTTTATTTGACTTGAAGCTGAAGCAGCATTGCCCTCAAAGTTATTTCCAACTTTCATTTTTTTTTTTTTTGTGCGTGTAGATTAACAGGAGAAACTTTGGCAGAAAGTCATCAACTTGCCATATTAGACAAGGAAAGCGTAATGGTTTTGACGGTCGATTTAGAAATATTTGTTGCTGCAGGTGTGCCATCCAGAGCCTGCTTTAAATGCTTTCGACAAATATATTAGCAATATCAAAGAAGTGGTCCTCAAGAACAAGGCATAAAAGAAAGTCAAGAAAGAATATAAGGTCTAATATGGAGGATTAAACCATAGACTTAGGCTAGAGAATCTTCTTTTTACAATTAACTTGATAGGGTAACTTTTATTCTTGAGCATAAATTGTCTCACAGGATAGAGCTCTTCTCACATGGACATTAACAGTTGCTCTAATGACAACAACCCAAAAAGAGGGGGAAAAAAAAGAAACGGAAAAAAGTGGCAGTGCCCAAAACAGACCATGACATGGCTAAACTCTACGGCTTTAATAGGCGTCATCCTTAATTCACAGATTGTAAATCCAGATTCTTAAATCACTCAAAAGTAATGATTTCGAGGAGTAATAGGACTTCATGGTCTAGCCACAGGCGTGCATGTGAGGCTTGCTAGACACCATATAACTTAATAAAAGCATACCATGTGAGAGCTTCAACCCAGAAATGCAACCAGTAAAAATAGCACTCAAAGGTCAAAAACTATGCCCTCCTCCCCCTCCTCCTCCATGGATATCATCATTCCAAGGGAGATGATAAGGGAAAGGAAAAGAAGGTGTTTGATATACTCCACCTGTTTCATTCCCCACCCTCCTAGGGGCCATCTCAACAGACCTTTGGCGTGGAGTACTAATGGGAGGATGATGAAGTTGAGTCCCTACATGATGAGAAGGCAATGTAGTTGGGAGGTCATTGCAAGCATAGCGAATTAAATCAGCATTAGCTGCATCAAGCTCTTTTTGGAGCCGTTCAACTTGTCTTTGGAGGAAGGAAATGGCTCCAACGCAACCATAGACTGGATCCCTTACGCGTGCCTCGGCTTCATAAGCAAGGGAGTTCACTGCATCCTCTCTTTGATGAGGGAGAAGTTCATTAAGGAGCTTAGTGACATTGCTAGCCCCAAAAATTTTATGCACATTTGCAAATTTTTGTGGCTCCTCTGGTGGAAAGTATGGTGCAAAAATGCAACCAGGCATGCATTTCCTCCTCAAGAATTTGCAGGCAGCACAAGGTGAGTTATAGGAGCTTGATGAAGCCATTTCCTCTGCACAAACAAGAAAATTGTGAGGGGGGGAAAAGAAAGTAACAAAATGCCCTTAAAAGACAGCTAGCCTGATTACATTAAGTTTTACAATTTTGAATATATTTAATCAATTTACAGGTTTCATTCTAGGCAGGTTTAATTTTTAAAACTTAAATTAAGGGCATCATGTTACACAGTAAATGCAACTGAAATTTAATTTCTTCCTATCATTTCTTTTTTTAATTTCATCTTTCCTCTGTACTCCTTTATTTTTCTTTAAAACCTTCTTCTGATGTAAGTCATCCATAGAAGCTTCTGATGGTTTATTGAATGTGGAACCTGATGATCTCAACTGGCTGTCTGAAAATTATAATGATACTGCCCAATCTGAGTGACAGTGAGATCATGAGGATCATGGCTTAAGTTTACATCCTCATAAATTTCCGTGTCTCCCAGTCTTCCTCTTCAATTATGCATCCAGGTACACTTCCCAAACTTGATTTACACTTAAAAATAAAGGAAAAATAATTCTCCCAATTAGTGGTTCATCTTGTTTCCTCATATGTCTTGATTTGCTTCTCAACCTCAAGCAACAGGTCTACAACTCACTAGCTTCCAGCACTCTAGGGAGTTTTTTGCATGTTGTCTTTAATTAATTCTAACTTTTGTCTTGTCATTTTGATAGCTTTCTCTCACTGTTTCTCTCTGACTCACTCACTACACAAAACACAAACACACACCCTCACTTGTTCAGATTTGATGATCTAAGAAATTATTTTCACATGATCCTAAAACAGGTCATAGAGTATCCTTCTGAATCTTATTTTTGTTTTTTGTTTCTTGTTTTTTCTTCCTTTCTTCCAATTTATTCTTCATGGGATCTGACTGAAAAACCTACAGGTAGTTATATTTCACACATGAGGTAATCTAACATGAAAAACTTCCTTTTTACCTAGTAAATCTCTAAGTAGGAAACCCTAGATGAGAAGCTTTAAGCTAGGAGGAATGTAGCATCTCTGTTGTCTTTACCTTTGACCAGGAAAAAATTCGGAAAAAAAAAAAGAAAAAAAGAAAAAGGAAAAAACACACCAGTTTTTCAAAGAAAATTAGACTAGAAAGCATATGAAAACTTCCCCTTAGCCTCACCTGCATGATCCGGGATTTCTTGATCAAAAGAGTAAAAGTGTAGTACCTTTTTCCTTGTTTGAGCAGTTTGAGCTATTTGACACTGTTTCTTCAAGGCTAAAAGATTGCTGCAACCAATGAAGAGCCCGATGGACTGAACAAATTTATGTTTACTTGATGTAAGACTCTCTCAAGAAGGAAACCCTAATTGAGGAGTGAATGCTTGTCCCCTGTAAATTCAGGAGCATAGGTTCAACATTGAGAAGCATAGGAAGGGAGGCAAAGAGCATTTGGTGGATGTAGAAGGAAGGAATGAAGGCAAAAGACAAAGGTAATAAATGGGAGGTACACTAAAAAAGATGACTATGACATTGCATCTAATAATAATATCATGGCTGTGGGGAAGGGGTATAACACCCCTATTTTGCCTTCTACCCTATTTCTATTGGCCTCTTTCCTCATGCATTGATAGACATGACTAAAAAATCTCACTATTTTTACTTTTTTTTTAAGGTTTGTGAATTGATTAGCTAGAGATGTTTCTTACAACACGGTCACCATATTCCATTCATTTGTCCCTGTTTTACAGACTCACAAAGCCATAGGATGTTGACTTAAACATCCAAATTAGACAAATTCAGTTTTGAGGTTAAGAATAACAAGGAAAAACTATTTAATGGAATGATTCAACCGAAATTTTTGAGAAAGTACTCAGGTTTGGAACTGCTATTTCATTAACATCTTCATGCGCTCTAGCCACTGCGTTATTTTGTGACTTTTAGGTAAGAATACAGATTACTACTATTCCTCTAAAACTTTGAAAACATTTGAAATTGGGAAAAAAAAAAAACTAAAGTAAGACTGTGAATCTGGAAGAGCTGCTTGCTGTCATTAACTGGTGGATAAATTAACACAAACCAGCCAGCAGTTCTATGGCCAGATACAGCAGCTAGCAGAAT
This sequence comes from Gynochthodes officinalis, assembly GCA_020080225.1. Taxonomy (NCBI): domain Eukaryota; kingdom Viridiplantae; phylum Streptophyta; class Magnoliopsida; order Gentianales; family Rubiaceae; genus Gynochthodes; species Gynochthodes officinalis. Next base: position 715,448 of record JAIQDA010000012.1, read on the forward strand.
GTCAACGAATTTTATCTCCTAATCATAAGCACCATAATGAGCTCATATTATTTATTCAATTTAATATATTTTCTGCATTTCTATCCAGGGGTATAAAATCTTTGCACCCAAAGGATACCAGAGTGCTGCACAATTTTGTGTAGTAGTCAAACATTGTGGGCTGGTAAATGAATATATTCTGCACAAAAAGATTCTGGTTATGTTGGATATGTTCCATCTGAGCATCTGTGTCCATCTTCCACTACAAAGAAGAAAATTTCAACTTTTGGGATACTGCTTTTACATGTTTACAGGTTTGAAATTTTTTCAATCTAAAACATGGTCCATAGTACGTTTATACAATTGATGTCCTCTGAAGATTGCATCTCTTGCAAAGAATGTGGGAAAAATGGGTTTTGATCACAAGATTGCATCTCTTGCAAAGAATGTGGGAAATATTGGGTTTTGATCACAAGGATAGCATGTCGTTGCTTGTCTCATGATCATCAACAGCATCCAGTTGACATGAAAACATAATTAGATAATAGCTATTGGTGCTTCCCTTTTGATTTCCAGCCACTGTTCATTTTAAAGTATTATTTTTATTTTTAGGCAACTTTAGAAATTAGCATTTTAAGTTGATATACCTTTTTTTCCCTTAAAGTTCAGGTTGATTACAAGTATTAAATTTCAAAACAGAAAATCCATTATACATAGTAATAAACATTAGAAGCATGTACAGCTTTGTTCATGGAAATCAAATATAACCCAACAATTAATTAAGGATTCTGTACAAGGGTTCAATTCTCCTCATTTCCTACTCTTTTCCCCCTCTCACTTCATACTTCATCACCACTCATTACCCATGAAAAAATTTAATAAATATTTATGAAAAAAAAAATTGCTTCAACTGTGCAATTGAAACTCTTCATTTTTACAGATTCAAGTGGTGCTGCAGCTGCTGCTACATATGATAGATTGGCAGTTCAATAGCATTAACAACTCGACGTGCACAGTTCAACATTCTTGGGCCTTCTAGTAATAGCCGAATGCTGTGCATTAATTTCTTTTTTTAATCTTTTGAAAAAATAAAAACAATTAAAATAAATAATTATAAGTAATATAGAATCAGGGAATCACAGAGTTTCTACGGTTCCCAAAACCTACATATTTAAAAATATTTTGCAAATGATCGATGCACTAGCATAGCATGCCAATATTGTTAATCTTTTCAAGGAAATTATTTCCATAAGTTTGACATCCAAAAGAGAAAAATAAATAAATAAAAGTTAAGGTTTCCAAATCCTCTACCTACAGGCATTGTTTGAGCATCATGAAAGAGTATGATAATAGTTATGCATGCATTTAATTAATATCAATTTTTTCTTCTGTTTTTTTCCTCCCTTACAACCCTTTCATCCTACTTTATTAAAAACAAAAGAGCGAGTTTATCTAATTAAGGGTTGGTTTGTCGATCGTGATTAGTAATGCATTATTGAGAACAAAATATCTAATTTTTCATTACAGAAATTTTAAACTATAACATCAATTTGCTATATCTGAGACGTTTCATGAAAACACAAACGGGAATTGAGACCATTTTCCGATTCTTGTATGTGTTAAGCAACATAATCTATTTTTTTTTTCATTTCTTGTAACCGGACGTGAATTAGTAGTGGAATGGACAAAGTAATAATAATTAAAAAAAAGCGCCTTGAACTTAAATAGTTGATCAATGAGATAAAACACACTGATTTTGCCTTTAATCGTATATTATTTACCCCAATTCTATTATCTTGTTCTTTAATCTTGACAAAGCTTGCCATCTTCGATTCAAATTTGGAGAGTATTTTCTTGACATGGAGTTAGCTTTTTGAGGTGTAAACTGTTCATGAGATTTTTTTACTCCAGTTGGTTATTATGTATTTTTTCTACTTTTTTTTTTTTAAAAAAAAATATATGTAATAGCATGTGAGAAGCGATTCACATTGTTATATACCTTTTATTTCAAACTTTTATTAAACGTTTTCTGCCAATTTTCCAGTATTTATAACAAATTTGATAGATTCATAAAGAAAAGCACCATTTTTTTTGGTTTATTTTAATTTCTTATGTGGATTAAGTAAGAAAGACAACGAAAGGGAAGTATAATTAGATGATTTTAACATCCATCATATTATTCATCATATAATTAAATGATTTTAATATCCATCATATAAACTCAACAAGTGTTTATGAATTTTTCCTAATCCTTTGCACCAAAATAAAAATGGCCAGAATGATAAGCATTTAAATTTTAAACCATTCAATGAAATTTTTTTATTTATTTAATAGAGTAAATAGCATCATTTATATTTCAAGTTGAATCTTTAGTTTAATTTAGTCCTAATCTTTAAAAATTTTCAATTTCATCTTCTCACTTAATAGTTTGATTTTAATTGGTATTTGAGGCAAAATCAGACCAAAATCAAACATAACTCTAGTGTCTAGTAATCATTGAGATGCACCTACTCCTTTTAAACTCTTTTGCCATAATAATGACTTAAACTACATTACGTTCGTCTTTTAAATTTGTTTTGAAGATTCTATTATTATATTTTTAACTAAGTTAGAAATTCTTGATTTTTTTGCTTGAAAGAATAATTAAAATCAAATTTCGAAGTTGAATGATTATATTGAAACTTTTTGAAAATCGACTATCAAATTAAATGAGGTCCATGTTCATCAACGAATTATACCATTTACTAAGAGATTGAAATTTGCACTCTAAGAGCAAAAAATCTTAATAAAAAGAGTTTCATGGGAGAAAAATCTGTCTCTCAATGAGATCTCCACGAGTTTAATCAAATCCAATCGACATAACATGATACTCAATTACACCCTTCCTACATTATAGTGATTCAAATTCAAAATTTACCTTTCACTAAAAAACTTAGCTGCATTTTGTCATTGGTTTGGGTTTCAATACTTGCTATTGGTACCAATGTGTCTAATATATAGTAATAGATATAAAGACGTACACATGTGTACCAAACTTGCAAAGTTGTACTTCCCAAATAGGAAACCAAGATTCAATAACTTGTTGAAGGCCGCAGCCACTGCCCAACGCCGATCATTGTCTATTTTGCCATCAAAACCAGAGTCGTACATATCAAAGTATCTAGCTTAAAGTCCCGTTGAAACTCTGCCACTGTTGAAGCTTGAAGCTTGAAGCTTGGTCCCGAACTTGAAGCTCCAATAAGGGTCAAAGCGTTGATAATCCACCCCAAGAACCTGCAACAACATAGCCTTCAACCCGCAGTAATTCCTTCTACTTCTCCCCCATTCTCCTGAGAGGGGAATGGGGGAGGTACTTTTTTTCTTTCTTTTTTTCTGTTCCAGTAATTTCTTTTTAGGTAGATAAATCAAAAAAAAAAAAACAACAAAAAAAAGGAAAAAAAAGGAAAAAACAAGAGAGAAAAACCATTTCTATCTTCTGCCGAAGCCGAATCTACTGAAAACCCATCTGGAGTGCAACATTGAATCAGGTTGGATTGTGATGCAGTTTATGGCCTGGATTTGTTTCTCTTGGTCATTTTGGTGGGACTGAGATGAATGGAACTAGGCATGGGCTTGTTATTGTTTGTTTTGCTTTCCTTGATTCCTATGTTGTTGCACAATATTGGGTTTGTTGAGAAGGGGATGGTTGGGTTTGCAGAGGGGCGGCGGCTGAAGGCTAGGGTGGAAAAAATTAGGTTTTTTTTTTTTTTTTTTTTTTAGGTATTGCACTATCTCCAGCCGGTAGTAGTCGCATCGTCTCGCTATTCAACGCTTTGCGGCAGTAGTTCGTCGGTGTTGCTATTCAACGTCTGCAAATTGGATTTCACGCAAGGGCACGCGGTGAGAGATAGACATTAAGTTGTAGTTTCTTTCACCATTGGCCATGTGTAGTGGGCCACTTGAGTGTAGTGTAATATCATTTTGTATAGTACTAATGTCCCGATATAACCGGGATTTTTTGTATTCGGGTAGTTCCTAAGTACAATGCGGTTGAACTTAGGTCGTCTAGGTTGTCTCCCTTCCCGTCTAGTGCGGGTTTAGCTTCCCGTCAGGTGCGGGTTTACTTTATTTTGCTTTTTCTTGCCCCTCGTGGGCTTTTTGCCCCTTTGCGGGCCTTTGTTTTTGTGGGTTATAGCGCTGTTCTCAGTTGCGACACCACGAAACTCTAAGCCCTTATGGCTCTGTACATTGGCCTTTGTGCCACTCTATTAATCTACTATCGTTTCGGAAAAAAAAAAAAGATATAAAGACGTACACACACGTAGAAGAATAATAAATAAATAAAGTTAAGGAACGAAGTAGTGAGGTTATTGTGCCTAGATTCTGGTGCTCACTAAGAGGCCATAATAGCTAAATATATCCTATTAGAATGAGTGATGTAATATCCACGACGCAAACAAATTGGATATTGTAGACCTTCCATTAAAAAAAATAAAATAAGAATCTTCCAATTCCTCAAGGATATTTTATGTGTGTGTGTGTATATATTCCATGGCTAATGAAATATAGAATTTCACTCCAATTCTCGTAAGTGCTCTGATTTCTTGACGTTTCTACCCCACGCTTTGAGTTAGAAATTTTTTTATCAAACTTTGATAAACTTTAATCTCACATTTGATCATAATAAAACTTTGACAAAATTTTGGATAGGAAATTGGTTAGTTCGTGATGGTATTGGCGCGACTTTGTTACGGGGTAGTGATTCTTAGTAGGATAGGCAGCGCTGAGTCGTCTCAGCGAGGTTTTCTTATTGAAGGGTTCTAGAATCTTAACTTGGGAAGAAGATCAAGTACGATGCAACGTAGCGTAAGGCTGCGCACGGATAGATGAGATCGATCTACGCAGAACCGCACTACACGGATTTCTGCGGTCCGTTTCTTCTGATCTTGCTGAGAGGAGCTTTGTACACAGAAGCTGACAAGTTAGGGTGTTCTTTTGATTTCTTAGTTAGGTAATGATTAGGAGGTACCAGTCCCACTGTGTATTGGGTGGGGTTCCCGTTTAAGTTAGTTGTGTTCGGGCCTGTTTAGTAAAGGCTATGCCTTCTCGGATCGCTACTTGTACTGTATTAATTTGAAAATTCTCACGTTAATATAATCAGTTTCTTTTGAATAAAAAAAAAGATAAAATTTTGGAGAAGTAATATGTTAAATAATTAATTAGAATATAACATAACTAATTAAACAAAGGAAACACTGAAAAAAGGATGAATGTCTTTGTAAAAATATAATCATAATTGAGCTAGCATTTTGTAAGACTCAGCGATGCGCGAAAGCTTTCCAAAATAATAATAATAATAATAATAATAATAATAATAACAACAACAAATAATCTAAATCGCGTGAATTCCTGGGTTATCTTCCTTTTTTCCTTAATTGGTAAAAAGAATAAAAAAATTGGAAAAAAAATTACTGAGGAATTTGGTCAATATTATAGGGCATATGTCTATGTAAATAGTGAATTTTATGTGGGTCACAAGTTTTAAAATCACGCCTGTGTGAATAGAGAATTTTTGGTGGTCAACGAAAGTAAATAAAGAATTTTGTGAGAGCAACATTGATAAAATACAAATAAATAATTAGTACTTTTTTCTATCAAGAGAGTTTAGTTTAAAAAAAATTGTTCAAAAAAAATTATTTTTGTATAAAACTTTTATATTTTATTTAATAATAATAATGTATAATTTAAATTAAAAACTATACATTTAATAAGATATTAAATATATTATACCTTAAATAAATAAATAAAAAGTTATACTAAATCGGTAAGACGCCATTTGGTTGGTAAGAAGTTTTGATTTAAAAATATATATTTTTTTAATTTTTAAATTCTAGTATTTGATCGGTTTGAAAAAGTAATCTGATTGCTTTTCTGTATTTTTTTTTAATTTTAAATTTTTTGAAAAATAATCAGATTTTTTAAAATAGCAAAAATAAGTGCAACATTCTAGAATTCTATTTTTTTTAATTAAAAGTTATTATTTTGATTTTTTTTTAGAATTTTAGTTTTAATACACATAATTTTGACTTTCAATCTTATTTCATCTATTTTTTTCTCCTCTCAACTCTCATATATCTTTTTTTTTTTTGTATTGGTCTTGTGATCTTCTATTTGAATTCTTATCATTTGAATTTCTTTTTAAAAAAAATTTATTTCAAAACTTTTTTCTATTCAAATTAAAAATTATTAAAATTAAAAATCATGTAATTTTCTATTTTTCTCTCATTAAAGTTTTTGAATTTTAGTTTGCTTTCATCCTAAATGAGGTCGTTCCTTCTTTTTTTCTCTTTTTTTCTCGCTTCAATTTTGCTACTAAATTATTAACTTGATCATTATTATTCTCTTTTTATGAAAGTATAAGTTATTTGTACATTTGTTATTGGAATAACCCTTTTCATATTTTTCTTTTTAGTTATATTTATTTAATTTTCTTTATCTTTTTAAATTTTCATCACACTAATTCTTTTTATTTTCTTCATGTTTTTATTTCTATAATTTTATTTATCATTTTTAATTTTCATTGTTTATTAATATAGGCAGTTACTATGATAGTACTAATAAATAAACTCTTCATAAACTATCAAGATATATATGTACCTGAAGATATTATTATCAAATTAATATTTTTTTCTTTGGGGTTTAAATATTGTTACACTTTACAATTTACAAAATTAAGAAATGTTAAATTATATTTTGGTTAAGAAACTAAAAGGTGTTGTCTCTATCATTAATATAAGATAAGAGAAATAATATGATAGATGTACATGCCAAATAAATCATATTTAAAATATATTTGTGATTTATTATTATATTAATTTTTCTATAGTAAATATTCAAACTTATCAAAATTAAAATTTTAAGATTCAATTTCTTAAAAAAGTATTCATTTTTTTTCTAGAATTAAATTTTTAAAAATCATACTTTCTATATAATTTTAATTTCCTGCCAAACAAATGAGCTTAGGGATTTATTTGGGAAATTTACAAATATAATACCTTTGACCGTTGACTTTACAAAAATAACACCCTCCTTTTTTGGTTCTCTGTTATAACACTTCCATATGAAAAAAGACTACAACACCCCTCTGGCAGAAACAAAGCACTTCACTCCATCTTCTTCTTTTTTCTCAAAACCCATTTGATCGATAAAGAACAATCGTAGAGAAGAAGGTCACAAGCAAGAGAAGAAATCGTAGAGAAAAAGGTCGCAATCGTAGAGAAGAAATCGCATAAATTTGATGTTAGTTGAAATTTGCAGTAGTTGAACTGGGTTTCTGAATTTAAAGGAGCGAATGGTCCAGCTCTAGGTCAAGTTTTAGGTCGAGCACAAAGTTAGGTCAATATTGCTAGGTCAACTTTTAGATCGAGCACTAAATTTGGTCGAGTTTTAAATCGAGTAGGTCAAATTTAGGTCGAACTCGACCTAAAACTCGACCTACTATTTGGTCGAGTTAAATTTTAAAAAAAAAAAGAAAAAAATTTGTTTTTTTTTTTAAAAAAAAACAAGTTTTAGGGTTAAGCTCGACCTAATGCTCGACCAAAATTTATATATATATATATATATATATATATATATATATATAAAACTTAATTTTAAAAAAAAAAATTTAAGTCGAGCATAGAGCCAAGCTTGACCCTAAAGCTTATTTTTTTAAAAAAAAATCAAATATTTTTGCTTTTTTTAAAAAAAAAAAAAAAGTTTTAAAGTCAAGCTCGACCCTATGCTCGACCTAATGCTCGACCAAAATTTAAAAAAAAAATTAAAAAAACTTAATTTAAAAAAAAAACTTAATTTAAAAAAAAAATTTGGTCGAGCATTAGGTCAAGCTTGACCCTAAAACTTGTTTTTTTAAAAAAAAAATCAAATTTTTTTTTTTTAAATTTAACTCGACCTAGTAGTAGGTCGAGTTTTAGGTCGAGCATTAGGTCGAACTCGACTTAAATTTGACCTACTCGATTTAAAACTCGACCAAATTTAGTGTTCGACCTAAAAGTTGACCTAGCAACATTGACCTAACTTTGTGCTCGACCTAAAACTTGACCTAGAGCTCGACCATTCGCTCTTTTAAATTCAGAAACCCAGTTCAACTACTGCAAATTTCAACTAACATCAAATTTATGCGATTTTTTCTCTACGATTGCGATTTTCTTCTCTACGATTTCTTCTCTTACTTGCGGCCTTCTTCTCTACGATTGTTCTTTATCGATCAAATGGGTTTTGAGAAAAAATAAGAAGATGGAGTGAAGTGCTTTGTCTTTGCCAGAGGGGTATTGTAGTCTTTTTTCGGATGGAATTGTTATAATAGACAACAAAAAAAGGAGGGTATTATTTTTGTAAAGTCAACGGTCAATGGTGTTATATTTGTAAATTTCCCGATTTATTTTGGTATGAAAGGAGTAAATTCTAGGGGAAGGGGGTAGTTTTAGTACCAAATATGAACTTTCCATTCCTGTGTAGGGCTCGTCAAATGTAATTAAATGCCACGAGGGTAAGAAGTAAGAACTAGGTAGGAAAACTTGGGCCTTATAGAAATTAAATGCGACAAATGTAAGTGTGGTACGGAACTTGGGCTTTAGGAAGTCCAGATAATTGGGAATAGGGCTTATATTGGATCTCAAGCTGTAGTCCAATCATCGATCAGTTGGTTTATTATTGTAATTTTTTAATTTTAATTTTTTAAAAAATTCTACAATTAAAAAAAAAAAAAAAGGATTGAAGCATAGCAATGATCACCAAGCTCAAATAAGATTGCGTTACTGTGTATAAACGGTCAACTAAGATCATTTCTGAATTTGTTCTAAATTAATTTTATTTCTTCCTCGTTTTCAATGTAGCTCATTTGGTTAGACATTTAGTTTGAGCAGTCTAAAATTTCAATTTTCACTTTCAAACTCTCTCTTCTACTTTTTTACATTTACGTACAATTTAGAGTGTCGCTTTAATTTTAACAAAAATATTATTTTACACATTATTACTACTCTCTTTTTTTTATAATCTAAATCCAATTGTTTTTCTGTCTTCGGGTATTGAGCTTAATTGGCCCACTTAGCATACTAGCATAATTTATAAAATTGGGATCTTACACAAAATTGATTTAGAGTAACAGAATCGAATCGGTGGAATTGAATCGTATAATCGTAAGATTCTAAAAAAATGATAAAATATAATTTATAAATTATTTTTAAAAGAATTATTAATCAATATATAAATGGATAGATAGAAAATTCATATATATTTTATAATTAAATGATCTTATTTCAATTTTTATTTTTTATAACATTTTATATGATTTTTTCAATATTTCAGTTAATGTCGAAGTCAAAGGGTATTTATGTTAAATTCGTTTATTTATGGTTGAAAACTAATAAATATATGATTAAAATAATTAAATTATTTATATAATGATAAATCTTAATTTTACTTAGATATAGAAATTTTTTTTGAATAAATTTAATTATATTTTATTCACATAATAAGGTAGAATCGTAATTAAGATCGTAATCGTTTTAGTAAATTTAGAACGTAGAATCATAAGATCAATAGGATTGGATCAGAAATTTAAAAATTATGCATACTAATATTAAAAAATGGGCAACGTTTACATAATGCTACCAAAAAAAAAAAAGGGTTTTCTGTGTCAACAACATCTAATTTACTTACATTTTTAAAAAAAGAGAATCGAATTGAGCTATTCTAAGACATTAAAATTTAAGTTATAACATGGGACATTAATATTAGTGTACAATGTGTGATGAAATAATAGGATTTAATCTGTAATTATTCAGCCTTGACCAGCTTTAAAATTAATGAAAATTCTAATTTTCAAGATTAGAAAAGCATAAAAGAAAAGGGTACAAAAAATTAGGAAGGAAAAAAGAGAGATTTAAATATTTTTAGAATAATGAATCTATTATATGTATATAAAATAATGTCCCTTCAACTTGATTTTGACAAGTATATAATTTTAGTTAATTTAATAAAACCACCTGTCAGATTATATTATTATTTTAAATTATACCACGTGTAAATTTTTTCCTAACTTAATATAATCACCAAATTAGTGATTAAATAAAATCATATTATAGTTCAAATTATCTTATCTCTTCATATTTTAATTTAAATTTTATTCCTTATCTGTTATATTTTAATTCAAATCTTAATGATTTGAATTAAATTCTTACTATATTTAGTATCTCAATTTTTCTCAATCTCATCAATTAATATCTTTTGAAAACCAATTAATAAGTCCCAAAAAAGGCAAAATATCGTCATTGTGTGGTTCAATAATATAATACAAACCTACCTAATCTTTTGGTGTTTAGAAATTTAGTCCCACTAAAATGCAAATTACATGGCACCATATATATGATTTATAATTTTTTTTAAAGTATGCATATATTTTTTAGATAATGCACACCTAATTTTTTGATGTTTAGTAATTTAGTCCTACTAAAATGTGAATTACCAAGTACCATATATATAATTTATAATTGTTTAAAGTATGCATATATTTTTTAGATGATGCTATGAATTCTATTTAAGATATTATAAATGAGTAGCTTAATAAATTTGTATATTCAAATATTAATTAGCAATTTTCTCTCATGATTTTTTTAAATAAAAATTGAAATACATTATCATTTTTGATATTATGATAAAAAAAAAATTTAACAAGAAGATATCCGTGCATTTGCATGGGTAGGAAATCTAGTAACGAAAGAAAAAAGGAGAAAAGAACACAAAGCAAATTCAAAAAAAAAAAAAATCCCTAATCAAGAAAGAAAAGCAAAGGATCAAGAAGAAAATAAAATGGAATTTTATTATGATTAATCAAAAGAATCTCTATAAACAAAAATACATAAAGTGCAACAATCAACCATTTTTCAGGTAATGAATAGCACCAATATATCCAAGGGCTGCTAAAAAAATAGTATTAATTGAAGAAGACCAATGGAATTAGAATAATTTTAAACATTGGCGATTTTACAATTTTAACAGTAAATTCTCGTGTTGTTTACCATGTTTTTGTCAGCATTCCTAGGTGATGAGAGGAAAAAATTCATAGAGCAACATCTAAATACAAGTTGTTAGGGAGCCACAAAAATATTTTGAACGTAGCTTAATGTTAAGCCTACACTAACCGTGACCTTATTTTTGTAGTTGTTTTTGACTTGATAATAATGAGTGAATGCAAGGAATCCTGTAAAAATAACCTCTATTGCCAATACATTTTTTGGATAGTCCAAATTAGAATGTATATTAATTTGCTGTCAAATTTGAACTTGCTTGAATAAGTTGATGAGGTTAGTTTCAGCCTCTTGATACCAAGTTCAAACCTAGAAGTTATTCAAGATTAGTTCGAATTTTTAATAATTTTTTATTAATAATATAAATATGAAAATATTATTCACTTTCTTGTATCTTTAAATATAAATTAAAATATTTACTCCCTCTTCTTGATTATACTTTATTTTTTTGTCTCAAATTTTTCTTTTTTATTAATTTTTTTAGTTAAATTTGGGATTTTGTTCTTAAGATTAATTAGTGTTGTCTTTCTTAACGTAATTTTTATAATTTTTTTGGTATGGTTTAGTTATTTTTTTTAATTCTTTTAATATGGAACTAAAAATTTATATGTTTTCCAAAAAACAAAAAGAATTATTCAATTAAATTTGAACTTGAGCTCGAGCGCGAGCTCAAGTTGTGATTTAAGGGCTCAAACTCGATCTTGAGACTCCATGGGTGAACTTTCGTTGGTTGTGGCCAGGCTTTAAAGTAGTGCGGGTGATCTTTGGTGCGAAAAAAGTGCATTTGTCCTTTTTTTTTTCTTTATTTCTTTTTTCTAGTATGTCCCTATTAATTAGGATCTACAGTCCTATTAATTAGAGTTTTGTCCTCCAATTTGGAGGAGTTTGTGTACCAACTTTAGAGGAGGGGCAATCACCATAAAAGACAGCATCAAGATAGACATAGACAGAAATTAGAAACAAAACTCTGTGTTCAATTTCTTTTGCAGTTTGCAGTTTCGGAATGTTTAGGTAGAAGCCGACAAGTTATGTTCTTATGTTTTGTTGTTACTGTTTCTCTTAGCTAAAATAGTTAGGAGGTTGCTTTATCCGATATACAGGGTTGAGGAAGGTCATCATTTCTGTACTTGTTAACTTTGTTCCGAAAGTTAATAAAAATGTTACACTAAAAAAAAACCCCATGGGTCAATCCGAGTTTGAATATATTGACATTGGATAATTATATTATAAGTAATTATTACTATTTACAAAATTAGTTACACACACTTTACAGATGTCAAATCACTATAATTTTAGTTAAATACGAAGAAACAACATATTTTCTTATAATAAATAGCACTTGAAAATGGAAAAATTATTATGTTACCGGAAGCATCGTGATTGGTTTCAAATATCAATTATAAAAAAAACTTACACCACCAATATATTTGCACAAGCACTTGCAAAGTATCGAGAACAACAGGCTATGGTAGCATGACTGTCATCATTTATAATATTTCATAATCCACCAATTTTGAACTTAGAATATACAATTCTTCCAAATGTTAGCAAGGAATTAAAGGATTAAATGAATTTCAAGCATATTAACTTTTAGGATATAGTTCAGACAATCTAAATTGGTAGATAATTTTAGATAGTATTTGTCCACATTAGAGGTGGCAATTGGGAGAGAATGGGTGGGATTTAAATAGGTAGGAAATTATTGAAAATAAAAATATAATTTTCATTAAATTTTGGAGTTGGTGGAATTGAGATTTAATGAAATTGAAATTTTTTAATTTCAATTAGAATCCCATTAAAATTTCTTGTTGAGATTAAATGGCGGATGCCTTTGGTCAGACCACCATTGGCCAACCGTCAATAACTGTCATCGGCCAACTGAATTCCGATTGGATTTTTGCTGGTTGCCGAATTTGGTTAGAATCTCGTCAACTGATGATTTGATAAAGGTTCAACTATCAACGGCCATCACAATTTTAAAATAAAAATATAAAACTTATTTATTAATAATATATATAAATGTATTTAAAAATTAAAAAAATTAAAATTATCATTACCCATTAATTATTTAATTTTACCCAATAATTATCCAATATTACCTAATAATCACCAATTTAACTTTTCCCATTAGGATCCATGAGTATAGGACTGGCAATTTGTGACACATGAACCTAACACGTGTTTAGTAGGTATAGGCATACTCTTTCACAAGTTTGAGTCGAAATCATATCGAACTTGTATAACACGAAAAATAAATAGGTCTAATCAATCTGTGGGTCAACTCATTTAAGATAATTTGAAAAATTATCTAAGAATAATTTTATAAAATTAAAAGGCATTACATAAGATATACTTTTAGATATTTTTAGTTTTTTAATCTTTCATAAGTATATAAGTATTTTTTGAGTGTTGTGTTACCTATGAGATAAATATGTATTTCATGTCGTGTTATGTTACTCGCAAAATAAATGAGTCGTGTTTAGATTATGTTAGCTAACACATATAATTAAATGAGTCGTGTTTGAATTTGTGTAGAACTTATAATACCTACATCTTGACACGATACGCAAACTCCAAATATAGTTTAATTGCCACCCCTACATGATTATCTTATAACCTACCCAATAAAATCCTATCCTAATAATATTCATCCATTTATTTCCAATAGACATTTTTAATGGGTATAAAAGACCCAATAACTCTCCTCCTGTTGGGTACCTATTGGAATTATAAATATTTTGCCACCTCTTGTCTACATATATTTTTTTTTCCGAAACGATAGAATTTTCATTGATTGAAGAATAGAACCTGTACAAATGTTAGCCAGAAAAGCTAAATAATCTACATATAGAACCTCTTGTCTACATATACACCCTCATATTTAAGACATTTAAAGACTTTTTTAAAATTAGTTGAATATACCTATGTATCAATTATATGTTTCCACTTTTTCAGATTTTATGGATACACATATGCATGTGATCCATCAAACCGTAAAAAGTTAAAAGCTAATTGTTTTATCTTGCTTTTTTTTTTAAAAAAAAAAAAATTAAAGCAAACACTGCATAATCAAGAACGGGAAATGCATAGCATATTATTCGAAAAAGCAAAAACTATGGTAAATAATGAAGGTTAAAAGTTAACTATAGATATGCATTAATAATATCGTGGTGATTTAAGAGCTGGAGCTCAAGTTGTAATTTAAGAGCTTGACTTTGAGCCCCCATACATGGTTCTAGCCGAGCTCGAATGTATTGATATTGGGTAATTATCTTATAAGTAATTATCAGTATTTATCCCATTTAAGAAACTACTATTATATTATTTTAAGTCAGTTGTGCAATAAAATTAGTTACACACTTTCCAAAGCTCAAATCACAACAATTTTAGTTAAATAAAAAGAAATAACAGATTTTCTTATAATAAATGAACACTTAACACTAAAAAAATTTATTATGTTGCCAAATGCATCATGATTGGAGTTAGAATTTGATAGGAAAAAATAAATAATTGTATTTTGTGTATATTACAATTCGGTATAAGCGTTCTATAAATATAACAATAAATATGTATATAAGGAAACTAAATATTGTCTAACATATTTACAAAAAATATTTTGAACATATTCTAACATGACATATTTATAAAATAATATTCTAAATATATTCTAAAAATTGGAATCAAACATCAATTTAAAAAAAAAAAAACTTATGCCACTATGATATTTGCACAAGCTCTTGCAAAGCTTTGACAACTGGCTATGATAGCATGATTATCATCATTCATAATATTTCCTAATCCACCAATTTTGAGCTCACAATGTACAAATTTTGAACTGGGGAATTAGGCCAAGAATGGTAGAATATTTTAGAGAAAAGAAATTTGGTGTATTGTGTTTTTTTATCATTCTTCTTTCCTTTACTTGGATTCATCACAAGGTGATCTATTTATAGGTACGATACATCTTTCAAAACTTCATTGGGATACTAAGTGACTCATAATAATTATTTTGAAGACTAAATTCTTTGACTTGACTCATAGAAGAATTACAAGATAATTCTAGGAACTTGCACATTACTAACAAATTCCCCCCTTAATGTGCTTGTTCTTGAACTCCAAGCTTGCTTCTGAAATTAATGAACTTGTCTCTTGAGAGTGCTTTGGTAAAAATGTCAACTACTTGATCTTCACTTTTGCAAAACTTCAACTCAACTTCACCTTCTTCAATTACATCTCTTATAAAATGGTGTTTGATAGCTATGTGACGAGTTCCGCTATGATGTATTGGATTTTTGGCAATGTCGATGGCTGATCTGTTGTCACAAAACATCATAGTAGCTTCTTTAAAACTTTCTGGTTCAAGAACACAAAAATTGCATCTTGCATAAATGTCACTCAAACTTCTCATTTTCTTTGGAGTTGAAGTTTGAGAATTTGAACTTGAACTAGGAGACAATGGTGGATTGTTTAAAGAATCTTCATCTTCCTCTTTTGCTTCATCATCATTCTATAAAACAACTCCTTTTTCTACCTTTCCATTATTCCAATTTAAAGTGGCATTTTCATCAAATAAAACATCTCGGCAAATAAGAACTTTGTTAGTCTTCAAGCTATATAAATGATAGACTTAGGGCCATAGCCAACAAATATGCATTTTTCACTTACTTCATCAAGTTTGGTCCTTTGCTCTTTTGGAATTTGAGCATAACAAACACTTTCAAATGTTTCACCGATGACTTTCTTTCACTCCATGCTTCAATTGGAGTTTGATTCCATACAGCTTTTGTCATACTTCTATTTAGCAAATATACCACAGTATGCACAGCTTTAGCCTAAAACTCTTTAGGTAATCCTTTGGCATGCATCATTGACTTCACTATCTCCACCACGGCTTGATTTTTTCTTTCATCTACATCGTTTGGCTGTAGTATATATTCGACCGTAAGCTGCCTTTCCATGCCTTCATCTTCACAAATTTCCTGAAAAACATTTGAAGTATACTCCTTTCCCCCCCTGTTGTCATAAAGAGAGTGTTCATTGTCCTCAAAATTAAGTGCATATTTGTGCTTTAAAAGTTGTCCAAGACTCAACAAATTTTGATCCAAATCCAGAACATACAAGACATCACGAATCATTTTCTTACGTTTCTTTATTTGGACACCAACTGTTCCCAATCCTTTTCCTTGTACAACAGCTCCATTCCCCATTGTTACTTTTGTTTTCATGGACTCATCCAAATCAATAAAATGGACTTGTCTCTTGCCATGTGATTGCTGCAACCACTATCAAGATACCACACATAATTCTTGGATTCAATTGCCATGTGACAAGCATAGAACAAGTTGCTTGCTCCTAACTTCTCTTCCGAAAATTGTGCTCGTTGATTGTTCTTTAATCTACAATCCTTTTCAATATGGCCAAATCTCTTGCGATGGTAACATATCCTTTATGCCAACAATCTTTCTCAACATGGTTATTTTTGCCACAAATATTGTATACCTAAGAATTTTCAGTATTGTATGTCCTTTGAAAGTTGCTTCATCCTCGTCCTCTTAAATTTCTGCCAGGTTCTCTTCCTCGACCTTGTCAACCACCTCTTTGTCTATCTCCTCCTCTTTGGTTGATGCTAGTGGGATATCTTTCATAGGTGGTAAGGTTGTGATTTATCTTAGATTGAAAAGCACTTTTTGAGGCATTTTCAACATGCCTTGTGATTCTTCTCTCATGAGCCTTTAATGATCCCATCAATTCTTGTACACTTAGTGAGGAAATGTCTTTTGTTTCTTCAATTATGGACACCATAAGATCAAATTTGAGGGAGAAACTAACAACAATTTTTGCCACAATTCTTTCATCACTAATATTTTCACCCAATGTCTTCATTTTATTAACAATTTTGGTGATCTTTGTACAATAATCTTGAATGCTTTATGCCTCGCTCATCTTCAAATTTTCAAGATCTCTTCTAAGAGTTGAAAGGGTGACATTCTTTACTTTTTCATTCTCTTGGACCTCTTTTCGTAGTGTCTCCCATGCTTCTTGGGCTTTTTTTGCTCCAACAATTCTTGAGAACATATTTGGACTCACACCTTAATGAATAATTGAAAGTGATCTTGAATCTTTTTTTCTATGCTCCATAAGTGTCCTTTCTTGTTGATCAGAGAGAGTGGATATTGATGCTTTCGGTTCCTCATATCCATCCTCAACATATTCCCGCAAGTCTAGTGATGATCTTCATTTTGACACACCAATGATCGTAGTGCTCACCGAAAATAATGGAATTGGAGGACCATCATAGTTATGGTTTGCCATTTTTGTTGTTGAATTTTGAGGGGATTCTTTAAACCAACTCATATACCAAAATATGTTAGGGAATTAGGCTAAGAATGGTAGAATATTTTAGAGACAATAAACTTGGTGTATTGTGTTTTTTTATCATCCTTCACTTTTTTACTTGGATTCATCGCAAGGTGAGCTATTTATAGGTACAATATACATCATTTAAGAGTTCATTGGGATATTAGTGACTCATAATAATTATCTTGAAAACTAACCTTTTTGACTTGACTCATAGAACAAGTACAAGATAATTCTAGGAACTTACACATTACTAACATCGCTTTTTAAAGAAATTTTCAGTCTCTGCAACCTAGATTCTTGTCTCTTGGCTGTGATTTCTTCCACTCGATCATCAATGGCCTCGACATCTAGTGCGAATTCCAAAGTATTAGGAAGGCCCTTGATTGTCTTGTTTCCACCACCTTGCAATTTCAGATTCACTATCTTCATGAGATTGGTCAGAATAGCATTCATTTCCTCTAGATTATTCCTAATGTCATTGTGTAAAAGTCCAAAGCCCAACTCAAGGGCAATAATCCCGAAATTTCTCAAGTCATTGGCGAAGTCAACATTTCCAAGTACTTCAAAAGGAATATCAGGATTGTGTAGAAGAAAATATGGACAAAATGGGCTCCAAACCATTATGATCTCCCTTGCATCAAGTATGGGTGGCGATTTATTTACTTGATGATAATTATAGTGGAGAACAATTATGTCTCCTTCAGAGTCATGGCTATTAAATCTTCCTTCATACCATATTCATAGGCCAAGGTGATAGAATATCTCTCAGAGGAGTCCATTCTTCATCTCCAAAGTTAGTCATGATCTTCTTCTACAATATTTCCCAAATCTTGCTATGGAATTTTCGGGAAATGGTTGTGGATAAGAGAGTATCTAGGGCCGTAATTTTATTCCAGAACTGAACTAGAAATGAAGATATTGAATTGGAATGGAATGAAAACAGATTTACTGCAAAGAAAATGATTGAAATAGGATTTATTGATGTGAACCACCAAACTGCTGAATATTCCCCATTATTAATTTATAGTAATGCAAACAACATTTTCGTAAAAATGATCTCAATGATGTAACTCCAAAGACTTTTTCCAACGCCGAACCAAGCACCCGATGGAGAAGTAGACAGATTCAAGGCACGGTTGGTTGCTAAAGGTTATAAACAAAAACCTGGCATCGACTATTTTGAGGTATTTGCGCCTGTTGCTCGGCTTGATACTGTTCGTTTAATTATTTCCTTAGCTGCCCAAAATGGTTGGAAAATACATCAAATGGATGTAAAGTCTACGTTTTTGAATGGTATACTTGAGGAAGAAGTGTACGTTGAACAACTTGCAGGATTTGTAAAGAAAAGTCAAGAAAATAAGGTGTACCGTTTAAAAAGAGCCTTTTACGGCTTGAAGCAAGCTCCAAGAGCATGGTACACCCGTATTGATTCTTTCTTCGTTGACAATGGTTTTCAACGCTGTCCTTTTGATCATGCTTCATATGTGAAGACATCTACTCATGGTGCGGTTGTTATCATATGCTTATATGTGGATGATCTAATATTTACTGGGAATAATCCCCAGATGTTAGCAAAATTCAGGGAGGCTATGATTCGACAGTTCGAGATGACAGACATGGGTCTTATGTCATACTTCCTTGGAATTGAGGTTTCGCAGACTGATCAAGGCATTTTTATTTGTCAAAAGAAATATCTTGGAGATATTTTGAAGAAATTCAAGATGGATGGTGCAAAACCAATCTTGACCCCAGCTGAAGAACAGTTGTGTTTGACCAAAGATAGGACTGGCACTTATGTGGACCCTATTTATTTTAAAAGTTTGGTAGGGAATTTGAGATACTTGACAGCTCTGATACCAGATGTTGGGAATCAGAATATTAAATCCCAAAAAGCAGTAAATTCCGTAAGCAAAATAAACCAACCGAACTCAAGGCTGTACGGTTTGGCTATGACAATACAAGAGAAAAGTGAATTGTGGACGTTGACTTGGCTGGCAATTGAAGCAAACAAAAGAAACAAATTGTAAGCAGTCCCACGGTCAAACCAAACAAAGGAACAAATTTGTAGCGGCCTCACACAAATCAAACAAAACAAAATTGGGTAACAAACAAAGCAAAGCTTCGGCTGAACAACAGAGAAAAACAGAGAGAAATACAAAGATTTACAAAGATTTAGAAAACAGCCGCCAGGCTTGTAAATTTTGATCAATTCCTCCTTGTTCCTTTGTTGTTCAGCCGAAGCTTTGCTTTGTTTGTTACCCAATTTTGTTTTGTTTGATTTGCGTGGGGCTGCTACAAATTTGTTCCTTTGTTTGGTTTGACCGTGGGACTGCTTCCAATTTGTTTCTTTTGTTTGCTTCAATTGCCAGCCAAGTCAACGTCCACAATTCAATTTTCTCTTGTATTGTCATAGCCAAACCGTACAGCCTTGAGTTCAGTTGGTTTATTTTGCTTAGGGAATTTACTGCTTTTTGGGATTTAATATTCACTTTCCCAACATCAGCAAAGCCGTTCTTCACAAAAACAAAATCCGTTCTTGACAAAAGCCCCCAATATCAAAAGGATCAAAATTGTAGCAGAACAACCCAATATCAATGGAGTCAAGTTTTTCTAATTCACAAGCACTGCCAAAGTTGTTTTGAATAAGAAGACTAAAGATGGCAAAAAGGAAGGTGCTGTGATGCCCAAGGATGTGAAAGTGCCATATGAAGAAGCAGATCTTAGAAACAGAAGTAGGAAGAGACAAATGAAGTCAGAGTCATAATCCAGCAAAAGTTGTGATGCGTCCAGTAATAGCATCATGGAAGATGTAACCATCGAGAACAGTGGTTCAGGCCCTGCAACTGGGCTAAGGTTTGGTGTTAATCCCACTGAATTTGTTAGGAGATCCTGTCGTCAAAAGCATCAAGTTTCCTACAATGAAAGTGGTACTAATGATGATGACTTTGAGAGCCCTCCAAAACAGTCTCGTAAAGGAAATTCATCTTCTTTTAGTGAAGAAGAGACAGAAGGTACCATAAATGATAATCTTAATTTTACTAATTCTATGGAGCAGAAGGAAAATGTTCCTTCATCGGCCTGGAACTTCGGCCAAAGGAAATACTAAGACTTGCAAAGATCAGACTACTGAGCACGCAGCTCATGCGCAGAATAGAGCTTCTGGGAAGTTTGAAGTAGTTGATGTTGATGTCTTCGAATCAGAGGAAGATTCATTGCAAAGCACTTTGATGTTATCCAGAATTTAATGATTTTGACAAAGTAAATGAAGGTTCTTTTGCATTTGATCAATTCTGGGCATGCTATGATGGTGATGGCCTGCCACGATATTATGCACAGATCAGAAAAGTATACTTGACTCCATTGATATTGGGGGCTTTTGTCAAAAATGGTTTTGCACGGCTGCGGCTTAGTTCGGCTTTGGTAAAAAAAATTTCACCGAGGATTCCTATGTGGTTAGAGATGCGAGTATAAGTTGATAGCTAAAAAATCTCTTATGTGTCATTATATAGCTGGATGCTTGATAAGTGATATATCAGGATCATCCTGATAAATCATATTCTCAAGAAAAAACCTTCTTCCTCACCATTTTCTTTTTCCCACACTTATATACTTCCTTCTTCTTTGCACACATCGTCCTCCTCCCTTCTGCATCCCGTCCCAACCTTTCCTCTCACATCACACCCCATATGGTTCCTTCTTTTTTCTATTTGCTTGATTTTTCTTTTTCTTGTTGGGTACTGATTTTTGCTTGTGGTTCCAAGTGATGGCAAAAGGAGGTGGCTGCAGATGGGGCAGAGGAGGGCTTCGTCGACAGGGATGGTGTTGCTTTGAATAATGTTTGACTGCTTCTTTCTAAATGGAGATTTGTTGTTGCACAAACAGATTTTCTTGGGTTTGTCTGCGACGTGGGTTTTCTGAATTTTTCTGGATTTTTCTTGGCTTTGCGCAAACTG
Source organism: Gynochthodes officinalis (assembly GCA_020080225.1). Taxonomy (NCBI): domain Eukaryota; kingdom Viridiplantae; phylum Streptophyta; class Magnoliopsida; order Gentianales; family Rubiaceae; genus Gynochthodes; species Gynochthodes officinalis. The sequence goes on from JAIQDA010000012.1 coordinate 736,806, forward strand.
AACTCTGGTAGACAGAAGTTGATGTTGTTCTGGAGGAATTTCTGTGCCCATAATTTTGTGAATTACCCCTGATTTTGCTTGAAGTAGACGTCCTCTCGAATTCAAACCTGAAGATTCTTATTGTAGCACTCCACCTCCGCTGCTACTGTTGGAGTGTTTTTGGCAATCTATCTACTTTGGATTTAATTTCTCATTGCTCGAAGCTGCATATCTCACACATCTGAAGCTTCGTCCTTTGATCTGGCAAGGCTAAAGACTCCGTTTGGGTGAGATTGGCTGAGGTACTAGCAGGATTGGATTGAAATTCTGGACAGATTACTTGAGGTTATCCAACTTTCTGCTGGCAAGATTTTTTTTATGAAGTTGATATCCAAAGTCGATATCCAGATATCGACTTCAGTATTTTGAGAAGAATTTTAAAAATATTAATATTAATATTTATTTATTTTTTAAATATTCATAAATTTTAGTCAAAGATATAAGATAAAAAACATACAATTTTGGTACGGAAAGGGAAAAAAAATAACAAAGACTAGTGATAAAATATTAAGAACATTATCGAAAAAATTTGTAACCTTGCTGAACATTAATCAATAAATGGAACTATTTATAAATATAGCAAAGGGCATAAATTAACACTTTGGATAATAATAAATTTATGGACAAGATGCACTATTATATTTATGGATTTATTTTCCCTATCTGTATAGTTTCTAAAAAATATTTAAAGAATAAGAATTTTAACTACCTTCAAATTACTAAAAATTATTGGCTAATAAGTAGATAATCTTTTTGAGAGTTTGTAAGATTTAAACCTTTAACTATCTTCTAATTACTATAATTAATATTAATATTAAAGAACAATAAAATACAATTTAATTGTTAATATTCGTAATAATTACATTAAAACTAACTGACAAAACTTTTGCTTTAATACTACCTTTGTCCCAAAAAAAAATCTAGTTTTAAAATTTTTCTTTATTTCAAAACATAGTCCAATAATCCAATTTTAATATGAAATTTTTGTATTACACTTATTATTAATAAGGATAATGTATAATCTAGTATAAAAATATAAAATTATACATTTAATTTTACATTAAATATATTGTAGTTTATGACTTCAAAATATTGTATCCAATCAAACCTGGATTTTTTTTTTTTTTTTGGAATAAAGGGAGTATAATAGAGATCTACCACCTCCAAACCACAGCCGTCATCCATCTATCACACCGGCAGACGTAGTGTCACTGTTTTATTATTATATACTTTCTCCACAGTTTTATTATTATATATTTTCTATTTCTAAGCCTATTGCCAAATTTATTTATTTCCAAATTTCATTTTCCTAACAACATTGTCCAAGAAATTATTCAAATACCATTTTTGTTTTCATGTTCGATTAAATGTTCAAGTTGTTGTATTACTATTCTAATAATAGTTTAATTAATATGCCAAAATACATTTCAATAAAGAGATGTGTCAGATGACAATTTGAAATCTAAAAGGTTACTACAACGTTTTTATATTAGATGGATAGATAAATAGATGGATATGGTAGATAGATTTTTAATAATCATAATACATCATATTAAGAATGAGTTGCAAAGGCAATTGATACAATTCAAATCAAATTCTATTGAAAAAAAAAGGTTATATAATTGGATCTTTATGAGATTAGGTTGGAGAAAATTTCTAAAATTAGAACCAAATTTCATAAATCTTAGACATTAGGATTGAGTTGAATTTATTGAGACATTCAATCTTATGTAAATCTTATAAAATAGACATCAAATAGATGACATTTGATTCCTAAACCCAGAGAAATAAAGAAATAAAATAATATGATAGCTTAGAGAAATTTGCCACTAGAATCCTTAGACAAATATGCCACTAAAATCAATTTAAATTCGTAAAGGAATATTTGATACTCTTTTCATCCTCGGGACGAACATGGAGGAATTATCACATTCGGCAGCACCATGGTTACCAGACGACAACGTCCTCCACCACATCTTGATTTGTCTACCAGCCTCAAGAAGTTTTCTTGTGTCTGCAAGTTATGGCGGGAATTCATTTCATCCGATCATTTCATAATGTCTCATGTCCAAAACCAGGCACCCCGGGAGTTCTTGACGTTTCAAGGACGCCGTGCCCCCACTTGCCCATCGCCTGCTTCCCAGAGATTCACAAGTGCTGATTACGAAATTGATTCCTCGAAACAGGTCTTGGAATCACCTTCTTGGGTTGCTTTAATGGGGCTTTTGTTTTTGTAGCTATCGTATAAGATTTCCCTCAGAAATATACCTGTGGAACCCTGCTCTACGGCAATGTACTTCGCTACCATCAAACCGTCGCAAAGGAGACCAGTATTACCATGAATTATTTTATGGCTTTGGCATTGATGATGTAAGCAAGGACTACAAAGTGGCCAAACGTTATTATATAGAAGTTTCTGAAAACTTGTTAATTTTCGAGCTTGACATATACAGTCTGAGAAACCATTCGTGGACAACAGTCGATTCCGAAACTATTAATGGATATAACCTGCCATCATTTTCTGATAGAATTGTGATTCATGACGGATGTTTTTATTGGATGGATTATTTGAAATTGTGCAAAGTTCATATGACTCCAGATGGAGGATATGTACGAGGTGATTTTTTGGTGCCAGATTATCTTTCTATCCACAATGATTTGAGGCTTATACTGCATAAAGGATGCCTTTCCGTATGTGGTTTTAAATTGATAGAATCAGGAGTCACCCTTCCCTCGCCTCGATTTGAGCTTTGGGCCATGATAGATTCTGGTGGAGATAAACTCCTTCATGGATAAAAAAATTTCTAATGCCTACAGATTTGGGCATCCAAGTTCTCCGCTGAAGACAGAGTGAGAAGATTTTGGCTTCCCCCGATTCAAATCCCAGGCAGTTCTCCTCCAATGGTTGTGTTGGACGTCTGCTTCTGTATGATCCAGATAGGCAAGTGATGAATTCGGCAAAGTTTCTCTCTTGTTCATAATTATGTGGAAAGTTTAGTTTCTGTTATCCCTCCTCCTTCAAGGGTTAGAGAAGGAAATGGGCAGACATCAACTAAGAGTTTTTGTGAAAACTCTTTTCTTGTTTTGTTTCTGGATGATCATTGATTAGTGGGCTATCTTGTTTTGTTCCTGGAATATTTTAATTGAAGGGAAAACATATAATTGGTCCAATGCTCAGCATGCACAATTTTTTGGTTCAAAATGACTGTCAGAAATAATAATATCAGGTCCTAGGGAATCATATAAAATCTGAGAGGAGGAACCATAATTATCAAATTTCTAACTAACACCAAGGGATCAAAAAGATTTCCAGTCAATATATAGATAAAACCTCACAGGCGAACATCTTCCAATCTAAAATACCAGAAGTTTTCACTCCAAATGACATCCTTTTAAATTTGGATGGCGAATGGAAACATGTCTTTTTGCCTCTTCAAAACATCGAATGGAAACATGTCTTTTTGCCTCTTCAAAACATTGTATAAATCAGTAGTAACATCTACAACAAAGTATAGCCCGATATCTTGAATTGGCCAATGATCATCAATAACATAGAAGATAATTTGAGTCTTTAAACTTTTATAGCCAGGTCTCCTTCCAGACTCCGGATGAATTTCTCTAGCTCGCCCAACATAGCTGTCAGGACGAAAAAGAAACATTCATCGGTTTGCTTAGTCCGGAAGAAGGAACGCGGTGACAGATTCAAATAACCAAAACCAAAGTGGAAATGTATATAGATCCTCCAGTTGAATTCAAGAGTGTATGCTAAAGCAAATAAGAACTAATTCTGGAACTGAAACAAGATGCAGGCAAGTAGAAAGCAATCATCAGCTTTTCTTAAGACTAAATGGTTAGGAAGATGCCTTTGGAGATTTGAGACAGACTCTCACTTCACTAATACTCTGCGAACAACCTAGCAGAACCTAATACAGCAATGAAAAACAAAAATTTGCATGTTGAGTGCATACTGACCGCTAAAGGAAAATCCGGGCATGTTTTTCTGCAAGAATACCAAAAAACTACGTAAGCATGAAACGTAAAGCAGACAAAAGATGCAAATTACCAAAAAGTATACGTCAATTTAAGGAAGATTTCACTTTGCGACCTTTAACTCCCCTGAATTTCAGTAATCAATACCAATTAAAACTTTTGGAATGGAAAACTTGTACTAGTTTGTGTCAATTTGGCAACTGGCAATAATTATTCATCAGCAAAATCAAATTAAGCATTCTTCTTCCTGTCCATCATAGAAGATTTGCACTAAATGTTTGTAATTCTGTTCAATAAATTAGATTAAATTGCAAAATCACGTATTGAAAAACTAAAGGGCCAAATCGGCAAGAGGCAATTTAGGTAGCAAATCCAGATTACAAAGTTCAAGATGCACCTCAACTGGGAGAAAGTACAGTAGATAAACAACAAAAGTTAAAGTTGCATGTATACCGCTAGATGAGAGAAGAGATCAGCCTCCATGGGAGCCTTCGCAGCTTCTGTAGCATCTGTACACCAAGTCAATTAGAACATGAAATGCATCTTGATGAAATGCTATCTTGATCCATCTTAGAGTTGAATTACCTTCAGAATCCTCAGTACAGCTATTAGTAAGAAAGGCTGAATTGCTGGGAAGAAGTTTTCTTTCAGTGCTTTTCTCATGAGGAGCTGATGTTTCCCCAAAAAATGCACCTTCAACACCATAACTACCCAATGATTGCACTAGAGAAGTATCATCACAGGATGGATATGCAGGATCCGATTCACTGGCAGCACTGTAATCACAAAGCATAAGTACGGATCTTCAGTTATTATTTCTTTCATATTTAAGACGCTTTCTTTTCCATTGTATCTCCTCTTCACCTTCCTAATATCTTTGTTTGGGGTTGAAACAGATATGGTGGATATTTCTGGTCTACTGTCTGGATCAGAGACATCTGTCCTACCTGGAATGAACTTCATCTGACTGAATGAACTCGTTTTCATGAGGTACGTAAGAGAGATAACCGCCACTTGGCGGCCCAATATTTTCCGCATCTTTCATGCTCTCCTGAAAACTCAGATACACATCCAATTTACATAACTAAGAAAGTTTGCCCAATGACATGCCACTGATAAGAAAAAAAAAATGGAAAGGAAACAGAAAATAGAAAACAGAACTAGATAACTCACTGACATCCCTGTTTACCTTCAACGAATCTGTAAACAGTTGAGACGCTGAAGAGTTGAGAAAACGCAGGGCAAACTTTTGTATCTGCAATTTACAGTGGATTTCATGAGCTATAGTTTAAACAAGGATTAATTTTCAATATCCAAGTCAGTGTTAAACACAGAACTAGAAGCTCAAAACTAAAAAGTTTGACAACAAATGAGGAGCATAAACTTGCAAGAAATTGCAACCTCTTCATCATTAGAAGCATGTGAATGCACTATAGCTGAGTAATATAGGTGCTTATCATTAATACAAAGACTAGTAAATGTTAATAACTAATGCCGCTGTTACACTTTAAAATAGTTGATGTCTGATGTCGCATGACTTTCCTCTACTCATTAGTCTTGTATATTTTCTCAAAGTTATTGGAGAGGCATCCCCAAGCCATCCATCTGTCGCTTACCAGCAAGGTAACATCCATATCTTTTCTTGTAAGTTTTGTGAATGGTTTCAATACTATCATATCTCATTTTAATCTCATTTTCCCCGGCCCATGAGTCCCCATGGATGGTCTTAGGAGATTGTAACGGTATTATGTATGCTGGAGAAAGATCCAATGGAGCCCCGGTCACTACCTATGAGACCAAAGATCTACTGGACTGTTGCTTGTCACTAGGACTAAAAGATGTGAACTCCATCGGCTGCTATCTCACATGGACCAATGAAACAGTGTAGTCCAAGCTGGATCGGGTAATGGTCAATGAACGGTGGCTACTGAATAACTGGGACACTCTCACAAACTTCCTCCCATCAGGTTGTTTGTCAGACCATTCACCTAGCATCACTACAGAGGGAAGCCATGGTCATCAATCCAGGAGAAGTTTTAAGTTTTTCAACATGTGGGCGGACCATGAAGACTTTGGAGGTATTGTTCAGCAGGGATGGGACACTTATGTTTATGGTACTGAGCAGTACAAGCGATGCCGCCAGTTGAAAGAGTTGAAAAGGCCACTCAGGGAGCTCAATCAGAAACATTTCAGTCATATCTCAAATCAAGCGGAGAGGGCAAGGGAGGAACTAGAGAGATTGCAACAAGAAGCCCAACAACAACCCATGGATGTAGCTGCACGGAGTCGAATTCAGGAATTACGGGGAATTGCTTGGAAGCTAAGTGAAGCGGAGAGGAGTTTCCTAGCTCAGAAAGCAAAGTGCAGATACTTAGTCAACAGGGACCAGAACACTAAGTTATTCCATGCTTTGGTCAAGAGGAACGCCAAAAAGAACTTCATTGCCTCTGTGGTCACAGAAAATGGAGAAGTTACATCGGGGGAAGAGGAAGTGGTTGCGGAATTCCTTAGATTCTATCAAAACCTCCTAGGAAGGAAAGAGCACACGACTGAAGTGGACAGCACAATCTTTGATATAGGGGCCAAGGTCTCAACCCAAGCAGCCTCTGCCTTAGAGAGACCAGTAACGGCACTAGAGGTCAAGGAGGCAGTCTTCAGCATTAGACAGGACAAAGCTCTTGGGCCGGATGGGTACACAGCTGGCTTTTTCATAAAGGCCTGGCACATTGTGGGCCAAGACCTATATGAGGGGGTGAATGAATTCTTCTGGATAGGTAGGCTACTGAAACAGCTCAACCACACGATCATCACTTTGATCCCAAAGTCGGTGCACTCGAGCACAGTGGGAGAGTAGAAACCAATAGCGTGCTGCCATGTGGTGTATAAAGTGGTGACCAAGATATTGGCGGCCAGATTGTCCAAGATGATGCCAGAAATTATAGATGAAGCCTAGTCTGCCTTTGTGGAGGGTAGGAGCATGACGGAAAATATCCATATGGCCCAAGAACTTCTCAACCACTACAGCCGGAAAAGAGTTTCACCCAGATGCGTGATCAAGGTGGATCTCAAGAAAGCCTATGACTCAGTCAGCTGGACGTTCTTGCACAAGATACTCACTGGACTTGGGTTCCCGACGAGATTTATTAGGTGGATCATGGAGTGTGTTTCTACCACCTCTTATTCTATCCAAGTAAATGGTGATATCCATGGCAAATTTGAGGGCCGGAAAAGACTAAGGCAGGGGGATCCAATCTCCCCCTACCTGTTTGTCACCTATATGGAATACCTGTCGCGGCTACTCAAGAGAGCTACTATGGAGTCGGACTTTAACTATCACCCGCGCTATGCAGCTTTAAAAATTACACACTTAGGTATGCGGATGACTTGATAATATTCTCGCGGGGGGATAGAACTTCTGTCCAGATCATATGGGAGTGCCTGAATGAATTTGGTGCAGTGGCTGGTCTCAGGACAAATATCCGTAAGTCCAGTATCTTTATGGCAGGTGTGAATGAAAGGGAGATGGAAGAGATTCTAGGGGTGGCCCGGATACCTAAAGGGACGTTCCCAGTTCACTATTTAGGGATTTCACTAGTTGCAGCTAGGCTTAAAGTTATACATTATGCCCCCTTATGGAAAAGATCGCTGGACAGATTGGGCTGTGGAATGCTTCATCACTCTTCTATGCGGGTCGATTAGAGCTTATCAGATCCGTCCTGCAAGGTATTAACTGTTTTTGGCTCTTAGTCCTTCCAGTGCCGGCTTCAGTCCTTGAAGTGGTCACAAGGCTGTGTAAGAATTTCTTATGGGATAAAGGGAAACCTCACGTGGCATGGAAGGATCTAACCCTTCCCAAGGAAGAGGGAGGTCTAGGCCTTCGGGATACTGGAGCTTGGAATGCAACCCTCTTGGCAAAGGTACTATGGAACATCCATAGTAAAAAGAATTTGCTGTAAGTAAGGTGGGTTCATCATACGTACTTACCCTATAGAGAGACAATTTGGAGCTTAGTACCTAAGAAGGATACTTTAGCACTGATGAAGCGCTTTCTACGTATCAGAGATATCTTAGTGCAGAAGGAAGGATCAATTCAGGGTGCAATTGATAGGATAGCAAAGCTACATGAGAATGCATTGGGCCCATTGGCTTATAACTACTTCAGACGTCGGGCACAGAAACTTATGTGGACGAAGCTAGTGTGGAATGCCTATACACCTCCTAAGTACTCATTTATTTTGTGGTTGGCTTTCAGAGGAATGCTTCTCACGAAAGACCGATTAGGTTTTTTGGATATCCACCCAAATTGCGGCTTATGCCATGGGGAGGTAGAAACGGTGAGGCACCTATTTTTCAAGTGCCCATTTTCTGCAGTTATCTGGACAGCAATTAAGGACTGGTGTGGGGTAAGACGGGAGATGAATACTTTACCAGTTGCACTCAAGTGGACAATAAGGGCTCGAGGGACAACCTGGATCAATCGAAGGAAGAGGATGGCCTTGGTCTGCACCGTGTACTACATATGGTTGGCACGGAACCGATTGCATTTTGAGGGACGAGTCCCAATTCATCGGGAGGTTGTACATAGGATCATGACACAAGTGTACAAGGTGGGCCACGCATTGTACCCCGAGTGTCATGATCTTATAAGATGATTTGTAAGCTAGTTTAGCTTGTTTGTATTGGCTAGGCTACTAGCATAGATCGGGTTTATACTTACCCAGGGATGCCCGGTGATTTTGTAAACCTCAGTTTTGATCAATAGTAATCTTTTACATTCGATCAAAAAAAAAAAGAAAAATCTAGAGTTACTACTGTGGGTAGTGATGACTATCGTGAATGGAAAGTGTAGGCTTCAGTACTTCCTAATAGTACTACCTTTAAAATTAAGACATGCAATCCAAAACATTCTTATAATGCCCTTGATAGAGTCATAGCCTCTGCAAAATGGATGGCTAAAAAAAATAGAGGATCTTGTGAGGGCAGATAGACATGTGAAAACAGAAGTGATGATGCGCACCTCACGGCTATAGGGAGTCGACAATACGCAATAAGCGAAATAGGACCCAAGACTTGTGAAATTGCTAGAACTGGTGAAATTTTGGACCGATGGATGAAGCATCGCCACAACCTAGGATTCTACTAGATTGATAAGACACAAAGGTGCCACAAACTGATCAAGTTTGATAAGCCCGTTATACTTTGAAAGAACGAAGATATTGATTCACTCAAACTCTCAAAGATGTAATGTCAAAATTCTCAAAATTCATGTGTCCTCATGCTTATGGCTGAGTGGCCTATTTATAGAGTACAAGGATGTCTTAAAAAAGTAACAACTCAAATCTTAATTCTACTCTATAACTAAATGAGTGGCCAAGATTTCTTAAAATAAAGAGGAAACAAAAACCCAAATGCCAATTAGGAGGTTTGACCCTTTAAGGTTTCCTTCAAGTTTACAAAATTTGGCTACTAAAATAAAGACTAAATTCCAAAATAAAACAATCAAGGGCAGCTTCTTAAAGCTTATTTTCAGCTCTATTAATAAAATAAAATAACTCATAAAATTAATGCTAATAAAATAACTGAACAACTTGGCCACCATTTACACTAGAATTCGACCAAGGCAAGACTATTGTTCTTCAATTTGGACTTGCAAGTCTTGACTGCATGCTTGATGGGCTGGAATGTCAAATATTAAACCACTTAATGGTTTTTTAAAGTCATTTGGACCTAACTTTCATCATCGGCCGCCACAATATGTCATTGCGGATTGAAAGCTTGGTGAGTAATTTGAGCAGCTCCTGGAATCCCATCAAGTGATTGATAACCCTATTTTATATAAGGTATTCTTATTAATCTTGGTTAGAAATTGGCTTGTGTTTTGATTTTTTTTTACCTATTTTGGCTAAATTTTCCTTTGATTTTATGATCACTGAGTTATTTAATATTTTTAGAACTTTTGAGTTCAATCTTGAATTTTCTTCTAATTTAAAGATCAAATGACTAACCAATTATCTTGCAAAAATATATAGGGATTATGTTTTCACTTTATTGTCAAAAGCCAAATGTGAAAAAAAAAAAGAAGAAGAAGAAGAAGAAGAAGCTACGGGACAAGAAAGACTAGCTCAAGTTCTCCACAACCAAACACACTTCCAACCAAAAAAAATAATTTCACTCGGTCCAAAGCAGCTGCACAACCAAACACAAGGAGGACTCTTTCAGCTGCAAGCAAGAAAACAACAGCCTTGTTGTACAGAAAGAAGGATTGAGCCGAAGACAAAAGACTTCTTCAGCCACAAGAAGACAAAGCCGTGCTGCACAAGAACAAGAAAAAACAAGACAGCTACAATAAGGGAATAGAAGACAGCCGCAATTTGGAGACAAAAGGATTCGGGAAAGACAAAAAGAAGACAAAACCGAGCTGAACACGGAAACAGAATACGGCTGAAATTGGGACATAGAAGATGACTTGGATTGAAAGACAAAGTCGGGAAACCAGACCGAAGAAGACAAAGAGAAGTTGCAGAATTCTGGAGAAGGCAGCCGCCATCTTCTGTTCTCTTCAACCCACGTTCTTTTTCTTTCTGTTTTCTTTCGTTAGTTAGCTTAAGCAGCCGCCAGTTTTTTGTCTTTGTTCCTCGCGTTGTTATTTCGTTCTTGTTTTCTTGTTTTCTTGTTTTAGATTAGTTTAGCAATTTAGTGCAGAATTTTAAACAGAAAAGGCAGAAGCCATCGGGTCCTTCACGTTGTCTTCTACTTCTTTTTTCTATTCTTTTCTTTATTTTTAAGTTTGAGGTCTTTCTAGGTGCAGAATTTTGGGCAGCAGCCGTCCTTTCTTTCATTAGTGTAGAGAATTACAGCCGCTAGTTTCTTTTCCTTTGTTTTTCTTTTCTTTCATTAGTTTCGTAGAAAGCGACCATCACGCCCAAAGACGTTCGGCTTTCATTCTTTTCTTCTCTTCTTCTTTTCTTCTTTTCCTTTTGTTTAGTTTTAGCAGAATTTTGAGGCTTTTCCCTTTTTATGATTAGAAAAAAAACAATGGAAATTCGTAAGTTGGGGGAGGAAATAGTTCCAAAAATGTGATGTTCGCATTTCACAAATGCGCCTAGTTTATGGGCGCATTTGTGAAATGCGCTTACTAGGCCCGTGCATCGGGCTGGCGCATTCCAGCAATGCGCTTATAGTCAGCGCATTTGAAATGCGCGTACCTAAGCGCATTTACGGAATGCGCTAAAGATATGGCGCATTTCTTAAATGCGCTAATCAGCGCATTCAAAATGCGTAAGCCTACATTTGAATAATTAATAAAATCATTAACTATAATAATTTTGAATAACATTTATAATTTTAATTTATTTAAACTATAATAATTAATAACATTAATAATTAATATTATTATTATTAACTATAATAAATTTGAATGACATTTTTTTTATTATTATAATTATTTTAAAAAAAGATAATAATGATAGTTATTTATAAGAATTACAATAATATTAATAGTAAGATATGAATAATAAAAATTTAATAACTGTAACAATATGAAGAATTAATATCATATGAATGACCCTACTAAATCATAAAATTTAAATGTTAATACAATTAGAGTTTAAAATTTTGACGACACTATTTGTTTATTTAAATATAAAGGATAAATATATATAAGTATAAATTATTGTAATATTAAATAAATTATCGATATAATGATAATACGTGTAAAGTGTCTTTCAATGTACCTTTCAATGTACCTTTTATTTATTTATAGGTGGAATATTTATTTATTGGATGGCACGTACATATATATATATATATATATATATAATATTAATAATGACAATAAAATAGTAATAATAGGATTACTATTGTTGTATTACTATGTATTGCATTAGGCCATTAAGTGTTCGAAGTTTATGATTTATGGTTTAGCTTTTAGGGTTTAGGGTTTTGGGTTTATAGTTTAGGGTGTGAGATCTAAGGTTTTGAAGTTTAGAAGTTAATATTTACAATTTTGGATTTTGGGTTTATGCAACGAACAATTGAAAACATTAATTAACTAGAATTGCTGTTGTGAATTACTTTTTCCCATTTGGGCCTATATAAGTTGAAGGTAGAGCAGATATTAGAATAGTGCCCTAGAATGTACCTTTTTAAGCACAACATGATGTTGGAATGATTCACTAGCAAGTATTTTTTGCCGTTTCATCATATAGATATGGTATTTCAAGCTTGATCATATACAAATGTGTGCTTTGTAACATTTTGTTTATCGTAGCTTTGCTAACTCTATGACAACTTGTTTAAGTTGGGGATTTACTGTATTTTCGTAATGATACATTAAAAATATTGTTCCTAATAATTAAAAAAATTACATTCAACCCAAACTATTGTTAATTTTCGAGCTAAATTACAACAAGATTAATATAATCATAATTGTTTGTCAAATATTCCATTCGTCAACCAAAAAATAAATAAATTTAGTTTTAAAATTTTCTTTATTTCAATAAAGAAATTCACTATTATATGAAATTCTTATATTACTTTCATTAATAACTCGTCAATTTGATTTGATGAATGATTTTATCACTTATTCAGCTTTGTTTCAAATTACCAATATTGAGGTTTGAGGATAACATTCGGTTTGGGGACCAATTTTAATTATAAGCCAAAATTTAAAGACCAAAACTTGCACTTTTCCTCCCTTCCATTTGTTTTGACTTCTTGTTATTGAATTGTAACGAGAGTACAACAAAGTAATTTGAAAACTTGGCATTCGTGTGCATAAGACAGTGGCACTAATATTTTTTTGTTCGCTTTTGCATAGTTGGATTATTTTACTTTCTTTCGTGTTTCGTTATTCAATCCTAAAGAAATTATTCTAATTTGAAAACCGCAACAGATTCTCTCCAAGAAGTTAAATGCAAACATGTTAATAAGGTTTGTTTTTAGTTTCGAATATATTCTTGTTGTGACGTACCAAATTGGGATCCTGTACCGGACAACAATCTCTTAAGAAATAATATTGTCCAAGTGCAAATTAATTGTATGTTTCCGATGATTTTTGAGGAATAATTGGTGTAAGAATTTAGCTTGAGATAATTTTGAGGAATACATGTAGCATATACAACTTTTTCTACGGAGTTTGATGCATGTTGGACTTTCCAAATTGTATTAAACAAGTTTTATTATTTATTTATGTCCTCTTAGTTTTTCATGGGTACCACACATAGTTGGTCTAATAGTTCTCCTAGATCTATGTAAGTGTACAATCTCTTCTTGAGTCACATTAGGGTCTACGCCTGCATTTCCAATTTCTATGTGCTCATCTACATCATCGTCATCATCACTGTCCTCATGAACATTATCCTCAGTGCTTGATGTCTTTGGTATACTTCTCTCTGGAGAGTGGAAAACACTAGAGGATGGCTGATCAATCGTGTTGAAAACCCCCGATGACGGAAATACATTTTGTGTTTCTGGAGTAGATGTAAATGGCGGTAATGAACCCGAAAGTGTAGAACCTCCTAAAGTGTCATGTTCATTTCTCTGATGGAGACGAGACCCTCTACCTCCTTGTCTACGGCCTCGGACATTCCTAGGCTGCCTAGTGACGCGGGTCGACATGCCTTGCTGCATAGGTCGATCAGCGATCTGTAGTGGACTGATCTCCAATCTGTGAGACTCTTGCACAACCCGCATCGTATCTGAAGCATAATCTCTTATCTCTGCAAATCGGCCTGAAACCGGTTCCTCAAACCGTGCCACATTATCCAAAGAAATATGGTAGATTCGGGACATAGCATCCATCTGGAATGAAAACGGTTGTTAGACGAAGACATTGTAAGAAAATAACATAATAAGCATTGCACTTTTGATTAACAAAAAACAAACATCTTACCAAATATTTGGCTGTAGAACTAGTGCCATGGAACCCCTCAGGTGCTGCATCAACCAGGGACAGATCAGAAATGTGAATAACCGTCCGAGGCCTATACCATGACAGGTATTCATGGGAAGGAACTGATGTCTCATCCACAACATATGTTTCATGAACGAGCTGATGCCGGTTGTCCCACATATCCACATACACTCGATGTCTAACAGGCCAATCAGTATCTGTTCTTCTTCTGCTGCGCAACCCATGAATATCATCTAAGAGTATCGGCATCGGAATGGGTTGGAACATTCCGAATTGTCGTAGCGTGCGATACGGCAGATGTGTTTCGATAATGCTCCAACAAATAACATATACAACCAATCGCCAAATCGCACGCCCGGCTGTGCAATATGGCGGTAACGATTGTAATGTCTCCTCCGAATACGGGAGCCATATAAACTACAACAACAAAAGTCCCATTAATAAGCAAACATTATTTCAAAGCACTCGTTCAAAGTATATTGTACCTGGTCGAACCGCAAACTAGTTAGCTGGTCTCGATACACGCGTAAAACGTGCATAGGCGCTCTAGACAAATCAAAGTGTCCGCTCCATCTACAATATTATAAATACTTACATTACTCTGTAAGTATGAAAATATTATAAATTTTGAAAAAGAAAATTAATATTACGAACCTCGCTCCATAAGGGAACCAAAAGTCAACGGCCGGATCACGGGGCTCTGGCCTGACTATAGGTATCCTCTCCCAAGCCCATAACTATTAAACATAAAACATCTAGTTAGAAATGCATTTAAACTCGTAAATATTAAAATAAATTTATATCAACGTCTGGTTACCTGCAACAGGACTTGTGGGCCCGCGATTTCTGTGGCTGTAGGTGCGGTGGCTTCACACAAATTTCGGTACAAGCATGCTAATACCGCACTACCCCAATCAGATGTATGTGTGACCATAATCCTGTAACATGGACAGGTATACTAAGGGTACACGATAACCGGATTTATCCGGGAACAAGAGCCCACCAAATAGTATCATCAAATAGATACGGGCTCGTTGGATACATAGCTCATCGCTTGCATCATCAGCCAAATCTGCATCTAATGCAGATTCTAAACAACCTACATTTAACTTACCCCCCCTAACCGCTGAATGCGGTGGTCTAAATCCTAATAACTCATCACACAGATCTAGCCAAGACTCTACACTACGGCGAATTTTAGTCCCAATAACTGGTAATCCATCCACCCGTAGTCCCCATAGTACCTCAACATCTTGCAGTGTTACTGTTGCCTCCCCAACTGGTAGATGAAAGGTGTGTGTCTCCGGTCGCCACCTCTCTACCAGGGCGGTGATGAGAGCGTGATCAATTCTCAATGATCCGCACTGCACGATCCCTGCGAACCCAAATAACGCTACATATTGCGCAACCCGAGGTGGAATGGGAATGTGTCTCCATAATGCACCATCACATCTCCGCACCTGAAGTTGCGAGTCCTCTATATGACCTTGAAATAGGGCGGCAGCCCTATGCTGATCGTGTCTAACCAACAAATCGGTAATACGTGGGCCTGGATGCATATCTGAAAGACACAATAGTTTGCAAATGAATACTGATAACTCTATTTTATATAGAGTTTTCTTGTTAATTTTGGTTAGAAATTGGCTTGTGTTTTACTTTGTTTTTACATATTTTGGCCAAATTATCCTTTGATTTTATGATTTCTAAGTTTTCTAATATTATTAGAAATTTTGAGCTTAATCTTGAATTTTTCTTCTAATTTGAAGATCAAAGGACTAACTACAATTTGGGTCAGTAGCTGGAGGTTTCAAATGCCATGGAGAAAGGCAAAGAGCTAGCTACTGTGCAGCTGAAATAACACTCCCAACTCAACGTGCCACCAGTTAGATAATTCGGATGAAGAATGCGATTGTCTCCTCGTCCTGAATTTTGGACAAATCTTCATGCTAATAACATGTTCATTTCTGGAATTTTTAATGACTTGGCTGTCAAGCAGCCACAAAAATGTGAACCCGAGATCAGTCAGCAAGCTGTGCTCAGGGCAATAAAATATCCAGTTTTGAGACAAATTCTCGTAGTACAAAGAAGAAAACTTCTAGATGCATGGAAAAAATTAGCCAACTACCCACAACAAACAAAAGAGGAAACCAAACTAAGTTTGGTTAAAAAGCAATTCGGACAACAAGTTGAACAAGAAGGAAGCAGCCGAGCAAAAAGAAAGAAGTTTGGTAAAAACCAATTCGGGCAACAAGTTGAAGACAAAGAGAGCAAACCAAAGAAGAATTTAGATTTGTACAATGTAGAAATTTACAACCAATCTTTTGCTCTATAAAAAGGACACAACCGAGAGCAGCAAGGGAGCATCCATAGAGTTCCATATTTTTTCTTCTTCTTTTCCTTAGCTGTAGTTTAGTTTTCTTCATAGCAGATTTTTAGCAAACCCACTCTTCTATTTTTCTGTTTTTCTCTTCTTTGTAGTAGCACATCTATTCAGTTTTTAGTTTCTTTCTTTAGTTAAATTTAGTAGCAGCGTGCTTGCTTTCATTAGTTTAGAAAATACAGCGACAAGTTTCTTGTTCTTCGTTGTAGTTTGGTATAATTTTTCACTTCTTGTGTTGGTTTTATCTTGAAACTTGGTCATCTTCTTCTCGGTTTTTGGTCTGAACTTTGTTATAGTTTCTCTCGATTTTCTTAGAAGAATTATAGCCACGCTTTTTGCTTTCTTCTTCTTGTTTCTCACGGTTTTTCTGCCGACTTTTCTACTTAATTTGTTGTCTCGGTTTGTTCGGCTTCCTCTCGGTTTTTCTAGCTGCATGCTCACGGTTTTTCTTCATCAAATTTGTCTTCTTATTCTCGGCTTTCTTCAGCAAATTCCAGCAGCTGCTCATGGGTTGTCTTCATCAAATTCTCAGAATGTTTTCAATAAACTTGTTCAATTGCATTTGCATGGTTACGGGTTTTCTTCATCAACTTGAATCTAATTTTCTCTTGTTTCTGGATCGCCCACTTCCATTTCTTTCTTTGTTATTCTGTTTTTGTTTGTCTTAGGAAGAGTAGAGACTATAGCCACCAAGATTGACTCACAAGGAAGTAGCAAATACTCATTTGTTTTATTCTCTTTGAAAGCCTACGGGTGTGAACAAAACCATGCGAAATTTTATTTCTTTGACTTCAAGTCTTTGTCTTTTCTTATTTTATTTTAGTTAGTTACTTTAGTAATTTTAGCTTTCTTGTCTTGTCTTTAATTTTAATAGTTTATTTCTATTATGTTGTTATAAACTTCTAGTTGTGGTTTATTTTCAAGTATTAACTATTTTATAGTTTTTGTTTATTTATTGAATAATAGTTATTTTAATTTTCAGAATTTGTTTTAATTTCAATTATGTCTATTTTTATTTTTATTGTTAGTTTAACTTTCATATGTTTTAAGTTCTTTTGTTAGAGATTAGATGGATCTTAATCATGAATAATTAATTCTTAAGACTTGTTCATGCAATTTATATTTCAATTATGAGTTTAATATCATGTTCTCAATGCTTTTAGGTGATTGATCACCACTTAATTGATTTTTGATGCTTGTTTGATACCGAGAGGAGATGACATGCATGTGCTCATGTGATATTAAACCGTGAATTCAATTTAGACAGTATTAATCTAGGTTGTTCATGTGGTTTCGGTAGTAGAACTAAGTCGTGGCTACTTAGATTGAATCCGGGAATTTCCATAGTTCTTAATGCATTTGGAAATCTAAATTCACCTAGACCAAGTGTGAATTGATTTTAATCTAAATAGGGTTATTAGACCGATGTCGGCTATTAATTTACATTAGGGAAATTTCACCATCATAATTTGGAATCTAAGTTAATTGCATGACAAGTTAAGAGAGTTAATTAGGATTGATTAAGTGAAATCAAAATCTCTAACATCTTTGTTAATTTGGTAAATTTTTAGTATTTGTTTATTGTTATAAAATTTTCATTCTTTGTTAAGCTTACTTAAAATTGCAAGAAAGTAATTTTATTGGCTAGCTTGTTCTCAAATTAATCAATTTGGTAAGTAATTGGTTAAATTGAAATCAATCCTCGTGGGAACGATACTCTATTTACTACTATATTACTTGTTGATATTGTACACTTGCAATTCACCGAACAAATACATTAGCATAAAACATTAACTTTGATAGACGATAAAATCCCAAATAAAATCAAAATTGATTTGATGCAAAGGCATGTCCTAATACATTCAATCACATTCACAACATATTGCTTTTAATGTCAAATTTCAACAACACAAATATACTTATAAATTACAACCATATTAATATAGACAAATTAAAATAACATCGACCATAATCTTCAAGAAAAACAAACATGTTCAACCAATTTTCACTAACTAAACATCAAACAATTGGCTGACCGTGTGGACATTTTCGCCGATTATGGCCAGTTTGATGGCAATTTCCGCAACGACGAGGCTCTTTAGGATCTCGAACATCCATCTCGTTCGGAATACGGCTAGCACGAACACGACCAGCACGTTGCTTAGAAAACTTATCCATGTCCGGTTGCAACGTCCATCCAGGCTCCGGCCAATAATCTGGGTGTGTCATTGGAGTGAAACTACCCTTATACTGTTCACGATAGGTGTTCACAGTATACACGGCATTCACCAATGTGTAAGGATTGTCCCTCCTTCTCCTGCACACTGACAATGCATGAGAACAGGGGTACCTATACATCTGTCACTTCCCACACGTGCAATGTCGCCTATAATATCTGACGGTTTGAACATTTCCACCTTTACCGTCAACGTGTCGGGCAGTGGTAACTTCATACACCCCATTTTTATAGTCAAATTCAATTACATTGTGCCTCTGAGCAGCTGAATCAGCCCTTCTAAAAATTGCCCAAATGTTGCTTGGCAACTCATAACGGCAATGATGCGCATCTACCAACCGTTGTCTAAACAACTCAACCATTCTGTGGAAAGTAATATCTACAATGGCCCTTATTGGTAAAAGTCGCACTCCCCGAAGGACATTATTATAACTTTCAGAAATGTTGGTGGTCAGAGTGCCCCATCGGTGGTTGCCATCGTAAGCTAAACACCATTGGGTACGATCTATAGAAGACAAATACTCCCATCATTCAGGGCTTAAATCATGAATCTGACTACGATACAATTTCCACTTCCGCTTTTGCCTAGCACAACCGACAAACCAACAAAGCTTTTTCAATTGTAGGTTCTTGAATTGGGCCATAAAATTACTCCTAACGTGCCTCAGGCAAAATCGGTGAAAAGCTACCGGTTCTTTCCATTCATCAATGTGGCTCATTGCATGCAAAATACCCTTATGCCTATCGGACATGACACAAAGTGGGTGTCGATCATAAGCAACGTGCAACCTCAACTGTTGCATGAACCAACTCCAGCTTCTCACTGTCTCTTCGTCCACAATGGAAAATGCCAAAGGGAGAATATTATTATTGGCGTCCTGGGTAACCGCCACAAGCATTTTCCCTTTATAACCACCCCGAAGGTGAGTGCCATCAACACTTATTACAGGCCTACATTTGTGGAATGCTTCAATGGCCGGACCAAACGCCCAGAAGACATATTTGAAAGTCCATACAGTACGACTGGAATTGGGATGGTGTTGCTACTCGACAATGGTTCCTGGGTTAGACTGTTGCAGGGCTGCCATATAACGTGGCAACTCCGCAAATGAACTTTCCCAAGACCCATATACAGATTCGATTGCCTTTCGGCGACCATGCCAAGCTTTCTTATATGTCACATCCACTTCGTAAACTTTCTTAATGTCGGCTTGTATATTTTTGACAGCATAACTAGGATCTTTCTCCACGGCATGGCATATGTGAGTGGCTATGAGTGCGGAAGTCAAATTGGTGTGATAGCTTCCTTGATTTGCCCCTAGACAATTGTGCTCAGGTACCCACTTTGTGATTTCCCACATTCCATGAGTCCGCTTATGCAATGCACTGACAATCCACAAACAAGGTGGGCCGTACATGGTCGGATCTTCTAAAGCATCATTCAGCCACTGGACCTTGCACTTGGCCACCCAAGTGCGGAGTTTACTTTCTATGACCTTAAACTCCCGAACGTGATTCATAGACCATAAACTGACTGCCCTTTTCAATTGTTCTTTGTCTGCAAATAACATTCCCAAACAGATCTCCTTATTCTCTTCACTCCACACTCGAATACGACCAATTTCACCTCGGCTTGTGGGATCACTATTGTCAGAAGACCCGATGTAATGTTATAAATCGTGTAATGTAATGTTATAATTACTAATTCATTAAACAAATGGAATAAATACGTTCTAGTTCATTCCTACTAATTTGGTAGATTAATATAATTATATTGTAATTACATATTATTATTCATGTAAAATGGATAACTTCATAAACATTATTTAATTTAACAATGAATTATTTAAATGTAGTAATTTAATGTTATAATTACTAGTTCATTAAACAAATGCAATAAAATTAATTGAACCAATTATATTTACAAAAAGTAGTTTCAATTGGGATTAATCATGAATGCTTTCATTTAATAAATATTTAATTCAATATTATAGTGAATACTTAATTAATACGTTCTAGTTTTTTTTTTTTTTTTTTCTGAAACGATAGTAGATTAATAGAGTGGCACAAAGGCCAATGTACAGAGCCACAAGGGCTTAGAGTTTCGTGGCGTCGCAACTGAAAACAGCGCTATAACCCACGAAAACAAAGGCCCGCAAAGGGGCAAAAAGCCCACGAGGGGCAAAAAAACAAAATAAAATAAAGTAAACCCGCACATGACGGGAAGCTAAACCCGCACTAGACGGGAAGGGAGACAACCTAGACGACCTAAGTTCAACCGCATTGAACCCCGCCCAAGACGGGAATGGTTGAGGACTTGGACAACCTAGGAACTACCCGAATACAAAACAAAGATACACAAACCCGGTTATATCGGGTTATTAATACTATACAAAAATGATACTATACGTCTCAAAAGGCCCAATACAAATGGCTTTTGGTAATAGAAACTAGAACTAAATCTCTATCTATCACCTCATGCCGTTGTGTGGAATCCAACCTGCATACGTTGAATAGTGCCGTCACCCAATTACTACCGCAAGCGTTGAATAGCCAGACGATTCTGCTACTACCGTTGCATACGTTCTAGTTCATTCCTACTAATTTGTCCAATTAATGTAATTATACTGTAATTACATATTATTATTCATGTAAAATGAATAACTTCATTAACATTAATTAATTTAACAATTAATTATTTAAATATTGTAATGTAATGTTATAATTAATATTTCATTGTAAAATTATTTGTAAATATTTTTTTGATTATATTTACAATAATTAGTTACGAGTGTGCTACTTTTAATAAATATTTACTTAAATATTGTTGTAAATGCATACAAATTTGTCTAATTAATATAATTTAGTAGTATATATACATATTCTTATTCATGTATAATAAATAACTTCATAAACATTAATTTAATTCACAAATAATTATTTAAATCTTGACATGTAATGTTATAATTAATAATTCTTTAAACTAATGCAATTAATTTTTTTGTCTTTATTATATTTACAATTATTAATTACGATTCTGATTAAATCATTGTGCAGTATTTAATAATTATAATTTGAACTTTATAATTATAATTATTGTGAAAAAGTGGACAAAAATAGATATATTATATCACGATAAAGGTAAAGGCTGCTTTTATATTTTCCAACTATTTTAATTGATATATAATCAAGACAAATTTAATTCCATGAATATTTCCAAACTATAATATATAATTGTACATTGTATATTGTACATTATACATTTCAAACCGAATTAAACATAACGAAATTAAATTAATAAAATATTTTAATACAATAAATGGACCAAAAAAATTGTCAATTTACTAATAAATTTAACAAATTCTACCCAAATAATTTCGAGCGCATTTGCCAAATGCGAACAAACACATTAGCAAAAATCTCACACAAGGACAAAATATATCCTCAACATTCCAAAATATATCCTCAACATTCCAAACTCACAATATTTCCACAAATTCATGATTATATAAATCCCAAATAATACACAACGAATCCCACAAAATTCCAAATACATACTCACTATCAAATAATATAAATAAATTTAAATCCACCACCATTCCATAAAATTAAAATCGGGAATAACTCTCTGGTCATCAGCACAGAATTTGAATCCATAAATTTAAAATTGCAATGTATACTAAGCATTCCAAAATTCCGAAATTTAACTATCAATTAATACAAATCATCTTAAACTAAAATTACCTAATTGAATCAAGTCAATTTTAATTAATTAAAAATTCATTAAAATTACCTAATTGCTAACTGTCGGAAATTGAGATCGGTGGCGGTGGCGGTGGCGGCGTCGGTGGGCGTCAGCGGCGGCGTCAGTCGCCAAATGTAGCTTCACTCGGCCGTGCTCCTCAATGGACGGCCGGAAAAGAAGGCCGCTGACCACAGAAGGACCACAGAAGGCTGCTGAAATTCTGAATTATGGCGACGGCGCTGAAAATGGAGGCTGAAATTCTTGGAAGTGCGACAGCAACCAGAGAAAATGGAGACTGAATTGTCCGACAACAAAAATTTCAGAGGCCGAAATTTGTAGGTTTCCGCCGGACAAATGAAAAGACAAGCGAAATTCGAGGCGAGACAAAAATTCACGAGGCGAGGCCCGAGAAGAGGAGGCCGGCGGATGTAATGGAGTCCAAAATGGGTGAGGAGGCCGGCTGATTTGCAGGATGAAGGATTGCAGAGGAGAAGAATTGCAGAGGAGAGGATTTGCAGACGGCGGAGGCTGGACCGCGCGTATATATTGCAACACTTGGGCGCATTTTACAAATGCGCCCAAGCAACCCTAACTTCCGCCCGTGATTCGTAGGTTCAAACGGTTCAAAAGGGTTATGGGCGCATTTGTGAAATGCGCCCAAGCACCTGCACAGTTCCGGGCCGTGAATTGCGCATTTGGCAAATGCGCCCAAATTATTTGGGCGCATTTGCCAAATGCGAACAGCATATATTTGGAAAACGTTCCGCGGCAAACCTACAAATTTCTCTTGTTTATTTTCCCATAACAATATTAGAATTTTCTCCAGAATTTCAGCAGCCATTCTTGTTTCTTTCTTGGAACACACGTTCCTTTGTTTGTCTTTGTCACTAGTTTAGAAAAAAATTCATTCAGGGAAAAGAACAAAAATTCTAGCAACCGCCCTCATCTTTTTATCCATGGAATTCACGTCCCTCTTGTTTTTTCTAGAAGACAAACAACGTTCGTGAAAGACACAAGGCAGCAGCCGTTGGTTTTGTTTTCTGGACTTCACGAGTTTACGGGTTTTTTCTTTTCTTTTTTTTTCCCTTAGTTTAGTTTAGTAATTTTAGCATTTTAATTTCTTGTATTTTGTTACAAAACTTGTAGTTGTGTTTTATTTTTAATTATCAAATAATTTATAGTTTTTATATTTATTGAATAATATTTATTTTAATTTTAAGAAGTTATTTTAATTTTAATTATCTTGTTATTAGTATACATTTTAGTATGTTTTAATTTTCTTTTTGTTAGAGATAGATGGATCTTATTCATGACTAATTAATTCTCAAGACTTGTTCATGCAACCCATATTTCAATTATGAGTTTAACATCATGCTCTTAATGCTTTTAGGTGATTGGTCACCACCAAATTGATTTTTTATGCTTGTTTGATACCGTGTGGAGATAACATGCATGTGCTCATATGATATTAGACCGTGAATTCAATTTAGATAGTAATAATCTAGGTTGTTCATGTGGTTTCGGTAGTAGAACTAAATCGTGACTACATAGATTGAATCCGAGAATTTTCATAGTTCTTAATGCATTTAGAAATCTAAATTCACCTAGACCAAGTGTGAGTTGATTTTAATCTAAATAGGATTATTAGATTGATATCGGCTATTAATTTACATTAGGGAAATTTAACCATCATAAAATGGAAATTAAATTACTTGCATGACAACTCTAAGTGTTAATTAGGATTGATTAAGTGAAATCGAAGTCTCTAACAGCTTAATTGATTTGATAAATTTTTAGCATTTTTTTCGCTATTATTTATTGCTAGTAATTTTTCCTTCTTTATTAGTTTACTTAAATCACCACAAAACAATTTAATTGGCTAGCTTGTTTTTTTGAATGAATCATATTGGTAAGTAATTAGTTAGTTTTAATTAAATCTTCGTGGAAACGATACTTTACTCATCTCTTTATTACTTGTTGATATTGTACGCTTGCAATTCACCAAATAGTGATCGGAGAGGAGTTATTGAAATTTGGGATTAATCCAACTAAAATATAGGTGTGGAGGGCTAAGACTAAAGCTCATGAAATGGTTGATGGCAATCATGCAGAGTCATATAGGTTGCTTCCCAAATATTGCTTGATTGTTCTTAAAACAAACCCTGGAAGTATAGCCAAAATTCACTTTCACACGTCCCTTGGTGCTACAATTCCTTCTATTCAGAGGTTTTTCTTAGGCCTAAATGCACTTAAAAAATGGTTTCTAGATGAATGTTTACGCTATATAGGGTTTGATGGTTGTCATTTGAAGGGTCCTTTTGGAGGTGTTTTGTTATCAAATGGCTTATTCCCTACTGCCTTTGCAGTGGTTGAGAGTGAAACAAAGAGAGCTGGATTTTTTTTTTTTGAATGGTTGTTTGAAATGCTGGATGGTTTTTCTGCCGACAAATGATGGACTTTTATAACTAATATAGAAGGTAAAGCCTCTCAATTGTCTATGTTATATCTATTTATGATCTTTTGTACAAGTCTAATATATTTCATGTGTAACTTACATATTTTTAGGGGTTGATAGAGGCTATAACCTGTAAAGTACCTCATGCCATCAACTGAAAGTGTTGTAGACATATTTTTTTAAATTTCATAACCAAATTCCCTCCTCTAATTCTCATAAAATTAATTTGGGTAGCCACTAGATCATACACTGAGTAGAGTTTCAACAAAGCCATAGATAGAATAAAACAGTTAAACCCTCAAGCCCATGCATGTTTAGATAACATAAGAGCTTAAATGTGGGCAAGACACACTTTCCCCCATGATCTTAAAAGCAACCACATCACTAACAATTCTAGAGAAGCTTTTAATATTTGTTAGTGGGAAAAAGATGTGGTGCCTAGAGTGCGAAAACAACTAAGGACTATTGCCCAAAAGTGTGGAACCCTAACCTTTGTATATTGTAGTGGAACTACGTACCAAGTGAAATAAGGAAATATCTTAGACATTATCAATACCCAAGAAAGGTCATGTGACTACAGGGTGTGGAACTTGAGAGGAATTCCATGCATACGTGTCATAGTAGTGCTACTTGATAGGAGGTAGAAGTTGGAGGATTATTGTGATAAGTGTTTGTCGTAGGAAATGTACTTAAGAATGTATGCTAATATGATTAATCCCATCTCATACATCACTTTTTGACCCCAATTTGCAGAAAATGAAGTTCTAGAATTGTTGCCTCCTGAAAATATAAGGAGATGTGGTAGACCAAAGGTAAATAGAAGACATAAGGAAAGTGAAGGTAACATTTAGGTGCAAGAGATGCATGCAGTATGGACACAATAAGCGGGCTTGTGCAAGTGGCCCTACAAAGACACAAAAGCGTAAAGCTCATGTGATTGTCAGTTGGCTTCCACTTTCATTTATTAGGTTATTTTGTTATCAAGTCAAAGAGTCCAAAGTTAAAAGTGTATAGACATTAATATATGCCTTCGTTTGAAGGTTGAGCTGGGTGAGTGTGCCACTAAAGTAGGGTTGCAATTCAAGAGTCCAACCCAAGTTAGTCGTGAGGATATAGATCAGAAACTACTAACTGAAAAAGCTAATAAAGTGGCAAGAAAAAAAATCCAAAAATCAAGTGAACATTAGTTGGCTTGTGTTTATAGTTATGCTTCTAATGGCTACTCCATTATGATATATGGCAATTTATGGTTGTCTTGCATGTTCAATTAGGTGAAAATGGCAATGGTAAGAGAGGAGATCAGCAAACATCACCTCATTTGGGACAGCAATCTCATAATGAAGCTAATGTGAATGCACAAAATTCCCATGTACAAATGTTTTGTTATCTTATCAAAGTTCATATTAGCATTATGTAAATCAGACCTAATTCCTTACTACCCTCTGAATTAGGAAAATCCCCCTCAGTCTGCTACAAAACTTTGTAAGCAGAGTTTTGCCTTGAGATATTCTGAACTAGGAAAGTGCCTCTTTATCTGCAGCATAGTATAAATAGAGGCCAAGGAAAATAGTTCCAGCAAGGAAGGCCAAGGTAGATCAAAATTTTGCTGATGAATCTAGACTTATGTTTTCTACCCTTTCTGCTGATCAAGGTCTAGAAACTGTGCCTAGCACCATTGCAAGTCTGGCCACATCATCCAGGAGCAAAGAATTCTATAAATTTATTCACCATGGCCAAAACCTCTATGATGCAGACATATGGAATCTAGAATGGCGAACGTATTATGGCTTTGCCACTTTATACTTAGACTAAATTACTGCCTTCTTGATTGTTATCATATTTTGGTTGTGTATATATATGATTGATATTGGTTGAATCAGTAAATGAGCAACACTCATTGTGTTGGAACTATTGGAACTATTTTGGAATGCTCTTTTGATGGCTGGTCTATTCATGGACATATAGTGTTTCTGTTGTGTGTGTGATTATGGCTAGCTAAAACATTAGGGGAACAACACTCTTTTTGTGATGGACTTATTTGGGAGACTCTTTTGATTTTTCTGTAAATGTTATATGGTTTATTATGTGGATTGTCTTTGTTGAATTTGGATTTTCTTATAAATAATGGATTTGGATTTTCTCATGTGGATTGCAATTGTCATTCTCAATTCAGAAATTTCATGTCCATTTTCTTACTTAGACTGTGAAATATATTGTAATAATTAGGTTCATGATCCAAAAAATAGGTTGATAATGATAGCTAATCCAAAAGGAGTAGCTGCAGACAATTTCATTGACTGAAAATCCATTACTACTAATAAGAACTAATTCAAACCCCCATAACCATAATACACAAATGTCCATCCACATACTACATCCACTGCATAATACAAGCTCATATGAAAAAACTCTAAGGCCAACTCCAAGTTTCAATCATCATCTAGCTAGTTGAATCAGTAAACCCAAAATATATGCAGCCAATAGCAGTAGATTCAAGTTCACTAATGCCCATGATACTCCAATGCAAGTCAATTGTTTGTTGCTTCCATTGCCTTTCCCTTCTCCAATCATCTTTGCTCTGTTACTAGGAAAGAGTAGCTCATTTTCAGATCTTCTCAAACCATCGCAATTTATGCATTCTGCCACTGACCACATAGTGGCAGTTGTAATACAATATGTCAAGATTTTTTGCTGACCTAGAAACCATCATGGTGGCTCACCTTCCACACTGACCACATGTTATGCTATCAGTTCGTACCAATTGCACAGCTGTTGCTGGAGGAGAAAGCCATCCTTGTGCAAAAAAAAAAAAAAAGCATAATCTTTTGAGATTATTGCAATAGGGTAAGCATGTTTACCTTTTTATTTAGGTAGAAGATGTAGATCAATTTCCCTCGCACACTACAGTCTTGAAACCTTTGCTTTCGATTTTTACCACTAGACATGAACCCTACCAGCTGGATTTTATAGGTCCTCCTTGTCTGCAAAAAAATTTATGGCAGGACATTTTGGTCTATCAAATGTCACCATGATTGTTTATCAACATTGTAAGAGTATAATAGGCAAGTCGCGATTTTTTTCCCTCACTTACAGCAAAAGATGTCACTTTTCCAGCCATTAAAAGGGGTTATGTTGTCCTTCTATTTGGTCAAGGGTGTTGAATGTAAATTTTACAAAGGTCAATGATCAATTCATAATAAGACCAAACCATAGGGAAGGAGGATGTAATTAACGCATATTATAATGACACCCATGATGGCCTTCACTTTATGCCACCATGTAGCTTAGGGAGAAAAGTAAACAAAATATGTTATTGCTGCCATTTTAATTAAGCAACTCTAAGTTGTGCTCTTTCAAACGGCCTTTTTCCCGCTCCTAAATAAATGTAATAAGATATTCTTGAATGAAATAAGAAAAAGGGATAAAAAGGTACACTCATTGGGCTATACAAACTCGATGAATTCACGGACTCACGATGAACAAGATCATCATCATTGATCAATAACAACTTTCATTCACCCCTGAACCTTAACTTTTTCTTCTTTATGGTTTAGGAAATTGGTCAACGAGGTAGGTCTGATTATATTTGTACAATGTAGAAACTTAACAAAATTTGTGGCAATGATAGCAACTTAGTACGTAATTGTTAATCATTGCTTCCAATGCGGACATTTATAGCTACCATGATTCTACCATCTCGAAGTGAAGGAAATAGCTCAGCGTGACATGGATTTTTAATTATTACAAGCACAAAAGAATAGCAATGAGTAAAAAAAAGTAACAATACACAATGGAGCAATGGCTTATCTTAGCGCTAGTAAATTAAATCTTAGTTTATTTACAAATGAAAGTATGCAATTTTTGTGTAGATTAACTGACTTGAGAACAAATTATCTTCCAACAAAGATGAAGAAAACCCAAAGGATAGCATCAACCATAAACCATAAACATGTTTTTCAAGCCACCAAAATTTGTATCAAAAGAACTCTAATTGCATATGATGCTGTAAGAAAATAAAAAACCAGAGAGTTTGTGGAATGATTGCTGTATATTGATTGTATTTTCTGTACAATGTTTGGTGTATATTTATAATCTTACAACCTATGCTAAGTAAGGTAAGTAGATAATTACAAATCACAAAAAGATAGACAAAAAATATTCTATGTGATATGCTTGATAAAACTGACTAATCCTTAACACTCCCCCTGAAGCTAGAGATTTGTATAAGTCAAATACTTCAAGCTTGGAAAGAAGATGTCAATGCTGTCAACTGCTTAGTGCTTTAGTTAACAGATTGGCTAGTTGCTCCTTGGTAGATATGTGGCATGTTGCAATGATTCCTTGCTAGATTTTCTCTCTGATATAATGACATTCCAGCTCAATATGTTTGGTGCGCTCATGAAAAATGGGATTTGCCGCTATTTTCTCTACAGCTTCATTGTCACAGGGCTAGTGGATTAATCAGGCAATGTAATTGAAATAAGTGTTGCACAAGAAAAATATGAATCCAATAGAGATAAATTACAAGTGATGTGGTCATTTGCACCTGAATCGATAATCCAAACAGATGAAAGAGCGTTAGAAGGTAAAGTGATACCTGAAAAATTAGCAGTGGGATCAGAAGTCCCAATTTGATTAAGAAGAGTGACAAGTTTTTGTTGTTGATCTGTTGGGATTTGTATCCAAAAGGAGTAGGAAGAGGCCCAAATCCAAGAGAAGGAGGTGGGCCATTAGTTACAGCATTATAGGCTAGAGGTCCAAAGCTGGAGTTTTTTTTCTTGGATCCAGTACACTGCTTGGGCTTCCAATTTGGTGGATAGCCCACGAGGAGGAAGCAGGCCTCACGAACATGGCTTGGTTTCTTGTAATAGGTGCATAATGGGCACTGGCCATTGGGCCCATTGAAAGTGGACGCTGAATGGGCCTCTCCTGGCCTAAGGGAATTTTGTGATGGCTATGGCCCAGTGGTCTGCCAAGAGCCTGATCTAGCAGAAATTGGAGTATGCTGATTTGCAACAAAGGTGCTGGGAGTCTAAAGTTTCTGGGTTGCAGAAAAAACACTGCTTTCAACCGCGACTGGAGGCTGGCCGTCAATGGAGTTTCTCTGGTGAAGGTCTTCCTTGGCAAGGGCGTGAAGTTTCTCAAGGGAGAGAAAAACATCCCGGGCAAGGACGTTAGTTCACAGGGTGCAAAAATCGTCGAGTGGCGCTAGCAAAAACTTCATCGTCTGATCGGTATTTTCGTGCAATCTGAGCTGATCATTCACCTGACATTCATAGTGGCCACAGGTGCAGTGGATAGGTAGTTGATGGATGATAACTCTATTTTATATAGGGTAGTCTTATTAATTTTGGGTAGAAATTGGCTTGTGTTTTGATTTGTTTTCACTTATTTTGGCCAAATTTCCCTTTAATTTTCTTTTCATTTTATGATCACTTATTTGGTCATTTTATTGTCAAAAGTCAAGCATAAAGCAAAGAGGAAAAGAAGTTCTGCATGTCTCCAGAAGAATTGAGTATTCAAAGAAGTTCCACGTGCATCAAGCCATGTCAAATTTCTAGCTCTATGCATCTAATGATCAACTGGAGTTTGCTAGACTGCCCAACTTCCAGAACTTTCCATGAGGCCAGTTGCCCTTGGAGAATTGAGTAGGAGTGTTCACAAGAAAGAAAAAAATAGAAGGAAAGAGCTGGAAAACAACAAAAATTGTCGGTACACAAGGAACAAGCAAAAGCAGATTTCATTGAATTTTGAAGGCTAACCGGTTTAGGGTGAGCCAATTTGATCAATTGATTTAGCTAAGGATAAGAAACAAAGTCAACACACAAACAAACAAAGAAGTGGGCAGGAAAAGACAAGAGAGCATTCCACTAAAATTGCTTGACCTTGCTCGGCTACAACATAAGAAAAGGAAAAGCGTAGTGTTGCAATTTGGGTGAAAACTCTGCTCAGCAAATAAACAAAGGGCACTGCAACTTCAAGCTTCCTCGGCGCACCTCACCGTGATTTACGAAGACAGCGAACAAAAGAAGAAAAATTTTCTTGTTTGCAACTTGAAACAAGCAACCGTCACGAAAGATGAGAGAAGACAACTGAACTGGAGAGAAAGCAGGCAACTGAATTGGGAAAGAAAGGCTGAAGAAAAAGAAAAGGTCGAAGAAAACAAGATGGAAAGCAGAATTCGGGAACAAAGAAACAAAATTGCACAACACAAAACAAAAGGAAATTTCTTTAGCGACAAGAAAACAAAAACCAGTGAGTGGGAAACAAAATCAGTAGAGAAGGAAAAGCGAGGAAACAAAAGAGGGCTGAAATTTGGTAACAAAATTCGCACAAAGAAAAAAGAAGCAAAGTTGGTTCGGGAATGAGAAGAAGAGCAGAAAGAAGAAACAAAGTTGTGGAGAGAAGAAAAAAAAGGAAACAAAGCTAAGTAGGAAACAAAGAAATCAGAGGCAATTGGAAAACAAAAGGGAAGATAGGAAATAGTGCACCTATATAAAGAGGGTGTCTGTGGCCTTGAATTCATTACGGCTTGGAGAAATCCGTTCTTTGTTCTCCTTCTCATCCTTTAGTTTAGCGAACGCCGGTTTTTTCTGCGACAAATTTTCAGCCATCCTTTTGTTGTTTTCTTGATCTTTCTTCGTTGTTTTGTTCTTGTTGGTTGCGATAGTTTAGCAAATAGAACAGTAGACAAGCTTGACTTGCAAAGCAAGCGTGAAATTTTTCTTTCCTCTAGAAGCTTCGGGTGAAGCAAACAAAGCAGGAGCAATTTTTTCCCTCACAGATTTTATGTTGTTTTTGTCTTCTTCTTGTTTTCTTTAGTTTATTTTAGTTATTAATTTTAGCTTTCTTTTATTGTTTTAGTTTTTAGTTTTATTTAGCAATTTTAGTAATTTAAGTTTTGTATTTTGTCATGAAATTTTTGGCTAAGTATTATTTTTAAGTACCAATCATCTACGGCTTTTGTTTGGATTTTATCTTTTATTTTTCTTTTCAATCATGTTTAAATTTTTGGTGATATTCTTTTATATTAATATGAACTAAATTCTTTTTCTAGGGTTTCGATGTAGCCTAACTATAAAGTCTTAATATTTTTCTATTAATATAATTTGATTTAATTTTCTATGGTTGAGTGTTTATCTCCGTGCTTAATGCTTCTAATTACTTGATCACTAATTAGATGATTTGTTAATCATAACGAACTGGAAGGGGAGTTATGTGTCAAGTTCATTGAGATAAATGCCATGAATTGCATGTAGGATAGGAATATACCTGCATGGTTTGTGTAGTCGCTACATGAGAATCCATAGAAATTAATGACTTCATAATTGTTGTAATTCACATAGGAATATGATGAATTAGCAATTAGGAGGATTTTTATTAGATCTCGGGAGGGACTAATAAATAAATTAGGGAGTCTCGACTATCAACCAGGAAATTAAATTAGATTATAGAAATAGATTAATATTAGGATGGATTAGTTAAGGTGAAATCGAAAACCCTAGATCTTTCATCAATTTAATCCATTAACTTGCTTTGTTTAGTTTTTAATTTTAGTTTTAATTAAGTTTTAAAATTACTTTTATTTTAGATTATTCATAAAATATTTTTTTTTCAAATAAA
Organism: Gynochthodes officinalis; assembly: GCA_020080225.1. NCBI lineage: Eukaryota > Viridiplantae > Streptophyta > Magnoliopsida > Gentianales > Rubiaceae > Gynochthodes > Gynochthodes officinalis. Next base: position 769,187 of record JAIQDA010000012.1, read on the forward strand.
GTTAGAACTATTTTAATTTCGGTATTTAATAATTCATTAGTCTCTGTGGGAACGATAAATTATATTAACTCTATATTACTTGTCAACGATCACGTGCACTTGCGTGTAAAATTCGCAACAATGGACGTCCAAATCAGTCTAGAGATCTTGGAGGTGAAGGTAGAACGCAGTGAGCTGTGAACTTGAGGCACCGGTGGTGAGCTTTGATTCACCGATAGCTTGCTTAATCGAGAAGATTTGAGAGCCAGAGATGCGTCCGAAGCTTCCCTACAAAGTATTCGAGATGGAGGCCACCATGGGAAGCCGAGAAACCATTGCTTCCAAGGATGGATCGACAGAATGAGTAATCCAAGTCTTGGCAGTGGCATGGTATTGGTCCCATTTTTTTGCGGCGGTGTCATTTCCAGAGGGTCGTTCGAGAGTCCCAGTAAGAAATCTGAGCTTATTTCTTGCCAAAAAAAAGTCCGCACCTGGTCACTCCATACTTGCCAATTACCTTTGCCAGTGAGTTTGGTGAAAACGATGCTGCTGTCTGAAGATCGGTGGCGGAGAGCTGGTAAGGATCACGTGAGATAGATGGAATGACCGTGGTGGTGCTGGATGCGACGGCAGTGGTGTCAGCCATGGTTGTTAGCGGTGAAGAAGAGTTTGATAATTTTCAGAAGCTGCGGAGGTAATTCGGGAAATTTGTAGCTGATGGTTAGAGTTAGGGTTTGGGGATGCTGAGGGCAAAATGGGAACTTTACCAAAAATAAAATATAAAAAAGAGAAAAAAATAGCAACAAACTTGTAAATGATGGTTTTAAAATTTGGAGCAGAAGCAGTGTCAGATCGCTTGCTCTGATACCTTGTAAGAAAATAAAAAACCAAAGAGTTTCTGGAAGGATTTTTGTATATTGATTGTATTTTCTGTACAATATTTGGTGTATATTTATAAGCTTACAACCTATGCTAACTACAGTAAGTAGATAATTACAAATCACAAAAAGATATACAGAAAATATTCTATGTGATATGCTTGATAAAACTGACTAATCTTTAACAGATGCCAATTTCTAACGTTGCTATGATCCAATCTTGCAATGATCAAACCTAAAATTGTGGCTTACAAAGTCTCACCTTCAAGTTATGGAAGAAGAAGAAAATGCACGAAGAGAAGATGTCTAAAACCTCCTCCGTCTTGTTCAATGTTTGAAGACCTCTGCCGTCATCTTCAAATATAATAGCATGTTTTATATTAAAAGACAAAAACTAATATTCTATAAGTACAATTTTTTTTCTTTGTGACGATAAAACTATTAAAGGACGAATTTCTTGTCTCAAAATTACTGAATTGTCATAGAAAAGGGTTACTAGTGTTAAAGACGTGTTATTTCTACTTTTTCATATTTGATAAACGTTATTTACATCTAACCATTGAATAAAATCTAATGTTCCAAATTTGTCAAACAAAATCGTCCCATCAAAATAATAAATAGGACTGTAGTCAATCCTAATAATAATAAAAAAGAAAGATAATGTTAAAATTATGCATAGAGAAAACAATTGAAAATTAATTAAACTTTATGTTTTAAACATTTACCTCAAAATTTGACTCTGTAATGTCCATGTGTCATCAATAAAATGTGTTGTGATAGCCATGAAACATCTTCTTGAGTTGCTTGAAGTTGACATATCAATTGTAGTGGCAATCATACTATCATGATTATCTAACATCCTATTTTTCTTTTCTTTCTCCATATCATAAATTCTAAAAATATCTCCCTTAATTGTATTTCTTGAATTTTTTTTACAGCAAGGCTATAATTGATTACAAAATTTTCGAAAACCAACATGTTCAACGATAGATAGAGGATATTCATGCAATATAATCACAATTGCAAACTCATGATGACAGCTCCTTGATTAAAGAAATAATTATGCAAATCATATTTTTCATCCTCTCTTTTGAATTCATTTGGTAATAGCATTTGCTTAATGTCTTGTTTAAGCCTTTTAACACACCATTTAACATGATCATGCAAAGAATTTGTTCCATGTTTAGTACTTCTCAGGTACCATTTTAAGCAATAGTTGCATACACCATGCCACTTCCCATCAAGCTTTTGTTTGTTAAAGGGTCACCAAATCAGTGAAGTGAGTTTTCTTTTTCCCCGATCACCTTCAATTGAAGTACCATCTGACTCATCTAATTTAAGTGATTCTGAACTTTGTGGAGTTTGTTGACTTTGTGAAGTTTAAGAAGTTTGTGAGCTATCACCTTGATTGGATGCATTGACATCTCCACTTGCATTCATTATTTTTTGAAAATTTCAAAAAAGAAAACTGTCATAATGGTAAAAAAGATGTCATCACACTAAAAAAATCTCAGTTTCTAGCAAAAAAGTTGTCTTCAACCATTCTCGTAAAGCACTGAGGTTTTTAAAGAGGGAAAACAACATATAAGCTTGCATGTGTGATGACAAAAAATTGGCATATATCGCATAGAACTATAAATATGATAGTAAACAGTGCAAGGGAAGTGATGCATGGCTCTTGATATCACATGCCTACAAAATCAATTAAGCGTATGGATGATAAAATTAACAACTTAGACCCTGTTAACATATAAATTCTTGCAAGGTGATATATATGTTTGGACAAGCATATATTCGTATTAATTTTAATACATTCCCCTTCCCCCCTTCCCCTCTTCCCCTCTTCCCCCACCCCACATTTTCATAAAATATAAAGGACATGGTTGAAAGAATATCAGTAAAGAAATAATGATCAATTTTGTGTTTGCCAGTACTATTAAAGTTACTATACTCAAACAATCAATAAAAGTTCAAGCACTAAATACACAAAACACTATAAGAAATTTGGCTTTTAATGACGGAATTCCTGGTGACGAAAAAAAATGTCGTCACTAAATACCCCCTTCAGTGACCAAAAATTTTGTCGTCACTAATTTTTCATCTACTCCCAATCTTTAGTGACTAGTCACCAGAAGTTATCACTAAAGAGTGTGGCGGGAAGCTTTCCCGCCAAAATAATCGTAATTAGTGACGAGAAATTGGTGACGACATTCTTTCTCGTCACTAAAATCATAAAGTTTATTCATTAGTGACGAAAGTTTTGTCGTCACCAATTTTAATGCTTTTAGTGACGATATTTTTTGTCGTCACCAATATGAATGTATTTTAGTGACGAAATTTTTTCGTCACTAATTTCTTATCAAATTACACTACTTATATATGATTTTTAATTAAACTGTTAATTATATGAATATATGTGAAATATCATTAATTCAACATTGGAAATTTTTTTAGTGTATTATAAAAATGAATTTTCTAATGCAAAGGAAAATTTAATTAGTAAAATAAGCACAATAAAAATGAAAATAGTTATAATCTTTTAATTCATATTTTTATACATATATAGTTTCAATGTAATATTATTAAATGTGGAGGTATAAAATATTTAGTTTAGTGTATAATAAAATGGAATATTGTAAATTTTATGAAGAATATATGTGTTAAGCCAATTAATTTGGGATAAAGTAGATAAAATGTTTTGGGCTAAATTGTTTGGGCCACAACTTATATAAGGTTTTGGCTTGTTTGGTTAAAGATAATGATTGGGCTATGTAATTTACTTATTAGGCCAAAGTTAATTTTTGAAATTTATAATTCTTAATTTCTAATAATTGTACTAAGACACCCTAATATATATATATTCTTAATTTCTATAAATTTTGTTAGTATTAAAATACACTATTGATAAATGGTAATTAAAAGGCTTGACATTTATTACAAACTATATTTCTTTACAAGAAAATTAGGAATAAAAAATATATAGTTTTAAAGTAGTTACAATCACTAATGTAATATTATAACATAAGTTTTGATTAATACATATACATATATACTTAGATGTACAATGTACAACAAAAATAATAAATACTTATACTTCCTTTGTTCTAAAAAAGAGTTCGGTTTCATAAATATATAACTTTTTATTTTTTGTCAACTAAGTGGAGATATAACTCATTTCATATCTCTAATTTCCTCATTAAGGTATTATATATCAATATACCCTTTTAATATATTCTATTTAATTAAGGGTATTTTAGAAATTTTGTTGAAAACTTAGCTTTTTTTGTTGTAATTGGACTCTTGTTTGGGACAAAACCTTGTTTAGAAGCTGAACTCTCTCTTTTTTTTTTTTTTTTTTGGGTGGGGGAAGTTATATATATATATATATATATATATATATATATATATATATAGTTAGAACAAAAAGCAATAGCATAAGTAGTTAATACATACATACATATATATATATATATATATATATATATATATATACATATATATATATATATATATATCGTAATTAGCAAACAATGTAATTATAATAAAAGTAACTATTATATAACATAAGTAATTTAGTGTATATATACACATAGTTTTATGCACATACGTGTTAATTATTCGTTTACTTGTTTATCTTTGAAGTAAACAAATATAATTTTAAATATATATAATACATATAAATTTAAATATATAATATACATAAATTTTTTAATGTCTATATGAAAATATAAATATTATATTTTTCTCTAAATTATTTCAAAATGATTTTACACTGGCTATGTAATAATTAATTAGCATTTTAAAATTTAAAATTTTAAAAAATTTCAAATCAGAATTTTTTAAAGATAATATAGCACCGTAAATGAAGTGAAAGATTGATTTTTGGTTTAAAAAAGTAAAGATGTTTTTATTATGAATAATTGAATAAAAAATTTGGATGCTTAAGAATACCCAGAACGAAAACGAATTTGGTTTAAAGGAAAAAAGCGGGACGTTAAAAATTGAAAGTCGCTCCATGATTGTGTTCGTTTTTTTCTTTGGAAACACTTAAACAAAATTCACTTAAGAGGATGTTCTTCGCTACCCTAACTTTGCCGTCTCTGTCTCCCCCAATTCTATTATTTTCACCCTTTCGGCTCAATTTGCCCCTCACATCCACTGCTTTCTTTCCACTTTGAACCCCAAAGAGGTTATTTGTTTGATTGGATGGTTGGGTTCTTTATTGTGGTTGTGCTGCGCCTCCTCTATGTCTGTTCGTTCAACCTTTACTTTTGAGCTTCAAGATTTGTTTCTAGGGGGTGTTTGTGGTTTATTTTTGCTACAGTTTCTGCTTAATTTTTTTTTTTTTTTTTATGATTTAGGGTGCGGTTGGTTAAAGGGATTTGGGAGAAGAGGAATGAGAATGAAAGGAATGTTAGGCGGCTGGTTAAAAGGAAGGATTGGTTTACAGTAAGAATGATTTCCCCCCCTTTAAAGGAATCCTCATATCCATTGACGCAAAAACAAATTTCTTTCCTCTCCTCTGCTTCCCGACTCTGCCCAAGAAACCTCTCCATTTTTTCTTCCCCTTTATCATCCGATGGAAGCAGCACACCAAATCTGCTGCAAGTTTTTCAGATCTGTTGTAGATCCTTGGCGAATTTCGTCCTCTTTTCATACTCATGTGATGTACAGAGCATTGGATTTAATTACTTTGCATCCATTCCTTCATTTTTTCTATGATTTTTTTTTTTTGGAGTTCTGAGTGCCAGATTGTACTGTTTCAACTCTGAATTTCTCGAGCTTGGAACGATCACGGTGTGTTGGAGGATTTTTTATTTGTTTTGGGTATTTTTCTATTCCGGTTTCCTTTTTTTCAAATTCTGGTGGATTCTGTGGTTTTAAAGTTCTTGATCTTAAATTTAATTGATGAGTGATGACATGCTTTGCCCCAAAAATTTAATTGGTTAATTTGCATTTTTATGTAAAAACCATTTTTTAAGGGTTTATATCGTGTAAAATCACCAGTCAATTTCTGTTCCTGGTTTGTGCACGCTGCTGCTCTGTCCCAAACCCCTCCCTTCCCCCCATCCCCCAAAAAAATAGATGATTTTTTTGACTTGCTTCCTTGGACATTTATGGGTGATTAGAAAGGGACATCAGGCAAGGAATGGATGTACCAGGCCTCAATAAAAATCATTGGTCGTGACCCATTTTTGTTTGTTGTGTCTGTTGGTGTAGAATGCTCAAGAAAGCTGGAGGAAGTAAGCGTCAAGGCAAAACTTTTTTGGTGGAGCGCAGGAGTTTTCTTCATCCGGATCATAGCTTTCACCTGGTCTGGATCTTTCTTGTGAAAAAGAGATACTCAAATTTTTGTGTCTTGGTTCGAAAATTCCATTTTGTACTTGATTTGCATTTATGATTTCTATTTAATTGCAATTTTGTTGGTTTCTTGTTTTAAACATATTTCTCAAAAAAGTTGGGTCTTTCTTCTATATATTGGCTTTTGATGTACCAGCTTTCTTTGTCTTTGCTTTTTCTCTTTTCTTCTATTGATAATTTTTTGCATGGTTTATCATCTACAAACTGCTCTTCATCCTCCTGGTCCCCTAAATTTCTATTTTCTACTTGCAATTGCGTTTCGACTGGAAACTTTTTCATTGTCTTTGAGTACTTTTTGTGTGGTTTATGTTGTTTAAAGTAATTAGAGAAAGAAGTGAACGGGCACTTTAAGAAATGGAAAGGGTTGTGTAGCACTGGTGTGGGTTTTATGCTAAACAAATAATAGAAGCTTATCTTAGGCTATGAAAGAAAATATGTATAATAAGACAGAAATAGGTTGAAAATTTCTGGTGGATTAAAATTGGAATAACATGAGAGGAAGAAGTGATAAAGCAAGTGAGAACAGCTCATTAGCGTTAAAAGTAGAATTAGCTTCGTTTTGGCCAATGAAAAGGTCTTGCTTCTGGTTCGATTCTTTGATAGACTGCGTTTTCTTCCATAGTTCTTGTTTGGGCATTAACTGTTGGGCCATTATGCTTTCTGTAGAATTGTTTGCTAGGCCATGTAACCTTTTGTTACCTTGTCTTTTTTTTTTGTTGCAAAGATTTCTTGTTGCACACGTGTCTTATTCGAACATATCCACGCTTTGCCTTTAGCAGCGCAGGAACAACATATTTAGAAAGCTGTAGTAAGTTGACTGCTTTACTTCTATTGGTTGTTCACTCGTGGAGCTCAGGCAGCATATGAGAGGAAGAAGCAGTTGACAAAACTGAGGCTGAAAGCTGAGAAGGCTGCTGAGGAAAAGCTTGGTCCTCAACTTGAAGTTATTGCTCCTATTAAGTATTGAAGTAGAGACACTGATCAAGTGACAATTTTGTTGGAGAATGATGTTTAAGTTTAGATGTTCTGCTATCAAATACTATCCCTCTTGAGTGATTTATGGTTTTCTCTATGTTGTTTTTGTCATGATATTTTGCTATAAATTCTTGATTTGTTTCCTTAACTCGTTGTCTTCTAGGAGTTTGAATACTACTATCATGATAATTGTTTGATGACATTATGGAAAGAAAGACCTCTGTTTAATGGTTGTATTTAGGATTGTCAATGTTTCTGGTATAGAATTCCCATCCCTTGTCCCTGCTAGGCAAATAAGTATATTTATAAAAAATTATGAAAATCTTAACATTGTGGCTGTTTGGTCTTGCTGATGAATTATATGTTAAGGGATATATTCAGTTCCCTTGAAACAAAACTAGTTTCTATTATATATATTATAAGGATAAATAATGTGACGATTAATATAGTGATGTTATTGGTGATAAGATACTAAAAAATATTGATTACTCATTATTCAGATTGCAATTTTATAAACTGGAAACATTTTTCTCTTATTATTATATGATGTTAATGCAGGATTGTACTTAGCATTCCATTAATAAATTTGTGTGGTAGGAATTTCCAACACTTTTACAAGTAGTACAATTTAGTAGTAAGATTAATGATTGCTTGTACTGCAAATAGTGTTGTGTTTTTTCTGCAATTTTTGGACTGTTTCCTCAGAATGTGGACCAAGACTATTTTTGTTTTTTGACTTTTTTTTTGGAATTTTTTGACTGGTCTGGGCTGTTTTTTCTGGAATTCATTCTGATATTTTTGGCCTATTTTGTCATACATGCTTTCTTTTTGCTTTTCTCTTCCTTCACCTTCTTCTGTTTCACTGTCATGATCATTTTCACTATCATGATCATTCTTCTACGGTTATCCCTCTATTTGTGATCGATATATATATAATTTTTTATGGTTTCATCAACCAGCATGTATATGCAATGGGTGATGTTTATCCAAATTCCACTAAACTTCCAAAGGGATAATACACTTTGCAACTGTTTCTGAGGTGAGGACATTATTTTGAGATAATGTGAAGTGCTTATTGTTTCACAAACATCATCCTATGCGGGCCAGTGGCACATTAATTTTTAAAATAGGTCTGTTTCAGTCAACATTATAGACCTATAGTAATGTGTTGTTTGTAAACACTCCAGATATTGTAAACTTGTAATACACTAAATTTTTAGCGAACAATTTTGATACTTTTTACAAATGTAGGATGCTCAATTATCTAGCACTCTAAAGGGCGGGCATAAAGAATAGAATAAAACAAAAATCTTCTTGTCCAGAGAGTAGTATTGTTTTTCTGTTTTGAACTTCGAATTATGCATAGAATTGGCAGATCATGGAAGACTATATTAATCTCGTGTCTTGCTTTGTTTTTGTTTTAGGCATGACAATTTGGAGTATTTGGAGAAAATGAAGGGCTTGACATTATTTCTTGAAAGAAAATTGGAGGAGAAGGTGGATAAGCATGTTCTGTACTGTATACTTTCCAAATTTTCTTGTGAATAAGATGGTTTTTTTTTTTCCATCTTATGGGGTCCGTTTTAGTTGTTTGACCTTTCCCCTCCACAGAATTCTAGAATTCTGTTCTGGTTAGTTTTTGGTGGAAACATTTTTTCCCTCATCTTTGGGAACGCAAGGAAACATAAATGGAATTCTTGATTCAGGACTTATTTCTTTCAACATTCAGATACATAAGAAACAGTTTGATGGAGAAATAGTATGTAGATTACTTTTGGCAACTTATAGAATCTACCATGTTTTCCTTCACTGTCAGGAAATTTAGAATAGGTTTTTCCAAGTATTATTTGTCTCCCTTGTCTATCTTTTATGTGCTTTAATCCTTCATTGTCAGGAAACATTATGCAACATATTGATGCCTTGTTAGCAGGGTTGGTTTATGAATATTATCTTTGATTGGTCGTAATGTATTATGTCATGTGAAACATTTCGTAGTCAGTTCATTTTTCTTTGATTGGTGTAGAATGTAGTATGATTATTATAATTTGTTGGTGAAATTGTATTTTGTAATGAGATATAATTATGGGATGTTGCTGCTTCTATGGATATAATTGTTATCGCGACATGATGTTATTCCTTTAATATGTTCTCAAATGTGCACTCATACATTTCATTTCCTTTTTGTCAATGCATGGCACATTTCTACATTTGTCTGAGGAATAAACATTATGTAACATAATGATGCCTAGTTAAAATGATTGGTTTAAGAATATGATTTTCGATTTGTGGTTTTTTATTATGTCACGTGATAGATTGCATGGTCATCTCTGTTAAATGTGATTGGTGGAAAATGTAATATGATGATTATCATTCATTACGATGACTTGTACTATGTCATGAGATGTATAGTTATGGGGTGTTGTTTCCGTAGCTAGTCATATTTGCAATTGGATTGGATTGGATTGAATTTATAACATTTAGTGCTTTTTTCTTTTCTTTTCATAGTGACGCATCCACCACCATATAGCCAAGCATCCACGGATTGTAGACATACTTTGGAATCAAATGGCCAGTTGGTTGCTGTTGTCAAGGTCTTAAAATAGCCTTTTGCCTATTTACTTTTAGAATGCTGTGGGAATTATGTGTACATTACTATTTTGTGGGTGTAAGATGTTTGGATAATGTTTTATTCTCATGGTTCAACTAGGATATTTAACTTTTATTTTCTTGTATGCTAGGAAAGTAAAATATTGTCTATTGCAATGCACAAGTTTATCTTTCGTGCCTTTCCGCATATGGGTTTTGAATGTTGAATGATTAGTAAGATTGCTTTCATTACATTTTCGATGTCGATGATGTTTGTATTAAAAGGATAAATAATGTCACAATCAATACATTGATGTTATTGGTGATAAAATATTGAAATATACAATGTTATAGATTTGGTTAAAATTGTCACTAATAACACTATTTAGTGACAAATTTTTTTCGTCACTAATTTCATTTGCGAACAGACGTCACTAATGCAACAGACGTCAAATTTTTCCGTCACAAAATTGCATTGGCCAACAAACTTTTTGTGACAAACTTAAAGTCGTCACTAACCATTTAGTGACGACAAAACATATCGTCACTAATTCGTCACAGAATGAGTTGATCAAGGTTTTTTTTAGTGACGATTTTTTTTCCCGTCACTAAATCATCACAACTACCAACTTGACCGAAATAGTTTCAGTGACGAAAATTTTTCGTTACTAAATTTCGTCACTAATCGTGCTCAATTAGTGACGACTCTTAACGTTTAGTGACGACTTTTTCCCTCTTTTTGTGACGATTTTTTTTCGTCACTAATTTTCGTCACATCTTCAATTCGTCACTAACGCCACTCATTTAATGACGACTTTTTTGTTTCGGTCACTAAAATCCTTTAGTGACAAAGCATTAGTGACGACCTAGTGACGAACCATTTTTCCATCACTAAATGGTTTTTGTGACGAAAAAGCACTTTTAGTGACGAGATTCTAGTCATCACTAAAGCCCATTTTTCTTGTAGTGAAATTAAAAGAGATTCTATTCCTCTTTATCCAATCCAACTAAATAAAACTTTGTTGCGCTTGCTTTAACAAATTGATTGAGCATAAAACCCAAAAAGAGAAGCAAAAAGAAATGTTGAAACTCAACACCAGCTCCTTAAAGAAAATTTGACCAATTCTTTAGTTATGATTTTTTCCGTATAATTCAAAATTGGTTGTCAACACTTATCTTTCCTACTTTTCCAAAGTTAGTGGTAGCATTTAGCTTGCCTACCTTTCATCAATTAATTACACATGTAAAGCCTATATAAAGGCTACTTTGTTTCATTACAGAAAGCAGCAATAATATTCCGTAGTAATAATATATTCCACCCACTTTTGCTTTGTTTGTTCAACAAAGGTGGTATCGAGAGAGGTCCTATACAAGTTCTGTAAAAGTTCCTTTGTTGGCAAGATGACGGATATTCAGGTTGTTGATGGGATTAAGAAGCTCAACAATGTAAACTACAACTCCTGATCTACATGCATGAGGTCATATATGCAAGGCCAAGATTTGTGGGAAGTTGTCAACGGAACTGTAATCACAGAACCACAAGCAGAAGATGCAAATGGTACGCTACGAAAGTGGAAGATTAAAGCAGGCAAAGCAATGTTCGCCTTGAAGAAAACAGTTGAAGATGATGTGCTAGAACACATCCGGGATGCCAAAACTCCCAAAGATGCTTGGGATACTTTGGTCAAGTTGTTTTCAAAGAAGAATGACACGAGGCTTCAACTTTTGGAGAGCGAGTTATTGTCGGCAGAACAACACGACATGACAATTCCTCAATATTTTCACAAAGTGAAGTCATTGTGTCGAGAGATTTCGGAGTTGGATCCAGAAGCTCCAATTGGGGAAACCAGGATGAAGAGGATAATCATTCATGGTTTGAGACGCGAATATAGAAGCTTTGTTGCTGTAGTACAAGGATGGCAAATTCAACCATCACTTGTTGAGTTTGAAAACTTGCTTGCAAGTCACGAAGCTTTGGCTAAACAAATGGGAGGAACTTCAGTGAAGAATGAAGAGGAAGCACTCTATGCCAATAGAAGTAAAGGGGGTTCCAAGCAACAAACAACCAATGGGTCAAAAAGAAATGAAGATAAGGCCAAGAGTCATCAAGATGAAAGAAGTGATCATGCAGGGGGAGAAGCAAAACACCATGGTAACAACAAGAAGTTTGAAGGGAAGTGCTACAATTGTGGGAAAAAAGGGTCATGTGGCAAAAGTTTGTAGGTCAAAGAAAAAGTCTGTTGAGAGTAACACTGTTATTTCCAAAATGGAAGAAGAATGGGATGCAGAGGCATTTTTTGCTGCAGAAGAAGAGGAGTTAGCTCTCACTGCAACAATTGCACAAACGGTTGATTATGAGAAAGATTGGATCGTTGAATCTTGCTGCTCAAATCATATGACAGATGACATAGACAAGCTACAAAATCTGTCCAAGTACAAAGGAAGTTGTGTGGTTGTGACAGCAAATAACTCAAAGTTACCAATTGCTCACATAAGTAATTCGGTAATCTCTCCCCAACATGATAAAGAAGTATCACTTCACAATGTATACCATGTTCCAGGTATGAAGAAAAATTTGCTTTCAGTAATACAACTAGCAACTTTGGGTCACTTTGTTTTATTTGGTCCGGAAGATGTAAAGGTGTACCGGGATCTTTAGATTTTTGGAACACCAATAATGGAAGGACGAAGATCAGATTCAGTTTATGTGATGTCAGCAGGGACTGCATATGTAGACAAAACCCGAAAAAATGAAATAGCAGACTTATAGCATATGAGATTGAGTCATGTCAGATACTACAAGCTAGATATAATGATGAAAAAGTCGATGTTAAAGGGACTTCCCCAACTAAAGGTAAAAACTGACTCAATTTGTGCAGGATGTCAATATGGAAAAGCTCGTCAACTACCATATGAGGAGTCCAAGTTTCAAACAAAGGAACCATTAGAGCTTGTACACTCTGATGTGTTTGGACCTATCAAGCAATCATCAAACCGTGGAATGAAGTACATGGTAACTTTTATTGATGACTTCTCAAGGTATGTATGGGTTTACTTTATGAAAGCAAAATCTGAAGTATTCTTAAAGTTTAAAGAGTTCAGAGAGACAATTGAAGCACAAGTTGATAAGAGACTTCTCTGCTTGCACACTGACAACGGAGGAGAGTACAACTCTAACGAGTTTTCTCAATACTGCAATAATAGAATACGACACCGATTTACATGTGCTAATACACCACAACAAAATGGTGTGGCTGAAAGAAAAAATGACATCTTGCAGAAATTTGTTGGAGTATGCTTCACGCAAAAGATGTACCGGGCAAATTTTGGGCAGAAGTTATGAGTACTGCAGTCTTTGTGACTAATCGGCTTCCTCAACAAAGATTATGTTTTCTTTCACCTTTTGAAAAATTGTGGAACTTGAAACCCACAGTTAGTTATTTTCGAGTTTTTGGATGCGTTTGCTATGTATTCATACCTGACCAATTACGTAGCAAGTTGGACAAGAAGGCTGTTAAATGTGTCTTTGTAGGATATGACAGTCAAAGGAAAGGGTGGAGATGTTGTGATCCTACAAGCGGAAAGTGCTTCACATCTCAGAATGTGGTGTTTGATGAAACTTCCTCATGGTGGCCCTCAAACAAAGATGGAGATGTGTTGCAATCTTCTCAAATTAAGCTGAGTTTAGATGAAGTTACACATACAGATGATGGTGATAATGTTGAAGAAGGTGAGTTTCAAAGTCCTTGGCAAACTGGTGTACATCAACAATCCTTCGAAGAAGGTGAATCTAGTGAAGCAGAAACACCAATTCCACCTAGAATATCAACTAGGGCCAGGAAGCCAAATCCTAAATATGCAAATGCTGCCATAGTGGAAGAAGTAGATGTAAAAGAGCCAGAGACATTTGAGGAAGCGTTTCAAGATTTAAAGTGGATTAAAGCTATGGAAGAGGAGATTACTGCATTAAAGCAAAATCAGACTTGGGAGCTCATGCCAAAGCCAAGAGATGTTAAACCTATTTCTTGCAAATGGGTTTTTAAGGTAAAGTGCCGCCCTGACGGTTCAATTGAAAGGCACAAGGCTTGTCTGGTAGCTTGAGGCTTCTCTCAACAATATGGGTTAGACTATGATGAAACATTCACTCCAGTTGCAAAATTTACCACCGTTCGAGTGTTACTTGCACTTGCAGCTAGTAAAGATTGGAACCTATGGCAAATGGATGTCAAGAATGCATTTTTACATAGGGAGCTAGATCGAGAAATTTATATGAATCAACCAATGGGTTTTCAGAGTCAAGACCATCCTGAATATGTGTGTAAACTTCGGAAGGCGTTTTACGGGTTAAAACAAGCACCAAGGGCTTGGTATGGTAAAATTGCTGAATTTCTTACTCATAGTGGTTTTTTGGTAACACCTGCAGATTCTAGCTTGTTTGTCAAAGCTAACAAAGGGAAGCTAGTTATTGTACTAGTGTATGTGGATGATTTAATCATTACAGGAGATTGGGAGGAAGAAATTCTTCAAACAAAGGAGAATTTATCAACTCGGTTTCAAATGAAAAAACTTGGGCAGCTTCAGCATTTTCTTGGTCTGGAGATTGAACTTGGGCAGCTTCAGCATTTTCTTGGTCTGGAGATTGATCGCACACAAGAGGGAATCTTTCTTCGTCAACAAAAGTATTCAAGAGATTTGCTAAAAAAGTTTGGCATGTTTGACTGCAAACCAATCTCAACTCCAATTGAACCAAATGCCAAAATATGTGCTCATGAAGGGAAGGATTTGAAAGATGCAACAATGTATCAACAATTGGTTGGAAGTTTGATTTACTTAACTCTAACCAGAGCTGATATTTCTTATACAGTTGGTGTCTTGAGTAGGTACATGCAATATCCAAAGAAGCCTCATCTAGAAGCAGCACGACGAGTTTTGAGATATGTGAAGAATACACTTGATTATGGTATTTTGTATGAAAAAGGTGGAGTCTGCAAGTTAGTTGGTTATTGTGATGCTGATTTTGCAGGTGAGCATGATACCCGACGATCAACTATAGGATATGTTTTTATGTTAGGTACTAGAGCAATTTCTTGGTGTAGCAAAAGACGAGAAGCGTATCCTTATCCACGGTGAAAGCGAGAATCAGAAGCGGCATCAATGGCGGCTCAAGAAAGCACATGGCTTATTCGGTTGCTAAAGGATCTATGTCAACCAATAGACTATGTAGTTTCATTATATTGTGACAACCAGTCAACAATATGTCTAGCAAAAAATCTAGTTTTTCATGCAAGAACTAAGCATGTGGCAATTCGTTATCACTTCATCAGGGAAAAAGTTCTGCAAGAAGAAATCAAGTTAAAGCAAATTAAGACGGATGACCAAGTTGCTGACTTGTGCACAAAAGGTTTAAGTGGCAATAAGTTTGAAAACTTTCGTCATCAGCTCAGCATCTTGAAGAACAGAAGCTGGTATTGAGGGGGAGTGTTGAAACTCAACACCAGCTCCTTAAAGAAAATTTGACCAATTCTTTAGTTGTTATGATTTTTTCCATATAATCCAAAATTGGTTGTCAACACTTATCTTTCCTACTTTTCCAAAGTTAGTGGTAGCATTTAGCTTGCCTACTTTTCATCAATTAGTTACACATGTAAAGCCTATATAAAGGCTACTTTGTTTCATTACAGAAAGCAGCAATAATATTCAGTAGTAATAAAATATTCCACCCACTTCTGCTTTGTTTGTTCAACAAGAAATGCTTAGGTTTCCATTGCGTTCAAATTTCTAATCAATTCAAATTCCAAGGGCTAGGATACATGCAAAAGTAAGGGAAAAAAACGGATGGTCATCAATCTTTATTGGTGCATTAATAATATATTGATAAATACTCTTCGAAGAGAGAGGACCTTTGTAGAAAGCTAATGATAGTTACATTTACTGGCTGTAAGGCTTTCTCCTTCGGATCATTTAACTGGCAGTATCAGAAAATGGATGGCCGCCGCTAGAACAAACTAAAACTTGCGAGAAGGAAGATTGGAAATTGTTTTAGTGGATGTTGTTGGGTAACCAAAGATGATTCATAATAAATGAGTCTTATTGCTAATTCATAGTAACTGAGCCACCGGGGGACCAAAGATAATAAAAAGAAATCATATTTACCTTGAGTTTCAAGGCTAATAAAAAGTAGCAAGCACAATGGGCAATGGGGGTGAGTGAGAGACGGGATTTGGGGCTTTGACAAATCAAGGGTTCGGGTTCAGGTTTTGGTATTAGTGGAGGGTGGAAGCAACGAAGACGGTGTATGTTGATGGGGGCAGTGATGGCAAAATTAGTGTTTTCAAAAAGAGGAAAGGCCAAAAGGGCTTGGTGCGAGAGAATTTCTTCAGAAAAATAAAAGTTGTTACAAATTGCAAATTTGCAGTTATAATTTATATTCTATAAATTTCGACAATTATCATTTGGCTAATAATTATACTTAATATTATATACATTCTATAAGCTTTTTCTTGTGCTTTTATCTAAACAATTATAATTTCTTTCAATTACATCCCTAATTAGTAAACTAATATTACTTGTACAATTATTACCTTCTTTTGGGGCCAAAAAATTATATTATTAGGGTGTTATAGTATTATGAAAAATAATTATGGTTATTACTTACAATTATTAAAAGGCCTAATTGAAATATTTCTAAAATCGGTATAGAGAAACAAAAATTTCAAAATATTATAAAATTTTGACTAAATAGTTGATTTATTAATTTATTTTACTTCATTATTTTGCAAATACAAATATCAAAATATTACAATAATTTTACTTCATTTTTTAAATTACTTTTATTTAACATAATAAACCTTAAATTATATATATATACATATATAACATTATATAAACTTACTTACTTATAGTGAGTAAGTAGATTATTAATAACTAATAATGTATAAAATGAAAAGGATCCTTAATTTTTTATTTCTTTTAATTCAACTATATTAGTTATGAAACTCTTATTCTGGCATTTTAATTCATATTCTTTTACATACTAAAATTTAAAATCTATAGGATATTTTATATATCAAACTAATAATAGTATATAAATAAAATTATGAGTACTAATAATATGTTACGACACAAAAGATGAGATTAAATAAGTAATAGCAATCTGATAGTAAATATTAAGTATATTGAGATATGATGGTTAAAAATTTTATTAATATAAATATAATGTAATGATAATTAAAATTATATTACTAATAAATTATTATTCTAACTAATATTAATAACATAATATATATAATCATATAAATCATATATTTATTAATATATATATAGATAATATATATTATATATAAATAATATATTTAAATAATTATGTTAGTAAACAGGGTGGGTGATGGGCTGGCCTGTTCAAATGCAGGGGGAGATTTTCTTCCCTAGCAAGGGTTAAATAGAGTGGGTCGCTGTCGATGGTGGGTACTTTTACCACCCCTAGTTAAACTACAAACTTGGACATTTCAGAATTATTGCGGTTATTATTTTAAAATTATCTTAGTTATTGTTTTTCCCCCAAAAACTTTTCTTCCCTATTCAAATTAATGATTTATTTTCCCACTTTCAAGGTAAACAAAATAAAATGAAATTAAACTAAAATATATGAACAAGATACAAAAGAAATGTTAATCAAGCCTAAGAAGAGAATTACTAAACGGCCAAAATAAATATTTGAAACAAATTGAAATCCAAAAGGATCAAATTTTTTATATTAATCAACAATCAGAAATGGGCAAAAAAATTGAATAACTATTATTCTGACTTCTTATTGAGTCTATTCAAATCAATTGCTACCCATACCTATTATAAAAAAATAAATATCTAATACTTAATTAATTAATTATTGAGTTAATTACATCAATCTCCTTGAAATTTCATAAAACTATCAATATCCCCTCCAGTTGGAAGAAGCTACTAATACCCTTTAAATTAGTCAACCTTAATATTTAGCACTTTAATGATGACATCAGCAAAATAAAATCTTATGTTGCATATACAGATTTACTCCTTAAAATTTTCATTAATTACTTTATACAAAACACTACTTGCAAATTTTTTATTAATTTTTTTTTTGGAAAGTATTCCTTGATAATAATTGAGTGAATATGCATATTCTTGTATATCCGATTTTAAGTTTCGAGGTTAAAAATGTTGTTACACAATTAAGATAGCAATAAATTAAAATTTAAAGAAAAAGTATAAAATTTCAATCAAAATTCAAAATTGCAATTTCATATAATAATTATTATTGAATTTCATTTTTTTCACTTTTAATGTTATGTTATTTTTTATTTGCAATTTATTTTAGCAAATTGATAAGTATTTTTGCATTTTCACACGTTTCAGAGATTGACTTTGAATTAAAAAGATATTGATAGTTTTTTCAAATTACAAAAGGGATATTTTAGTTTTATCAAATTTTGAGGAAGATGGATGTAATTAACTCCCAATCATTCTAACTATTTGATTCCATAGTTATCTCAATACAAAAGTTAAAGAAAAATTTAAAAATTACACAATTTTTTACTCCCTCTGCTTTGGAAAAGAAGTCCACATTGAGACTTTTTTCTTAAACTCAAAAAAAAATAGTCCACTTTTAAATCAAATTTCTAAAATATCATTGCTGATAAAATGTAAGAATAAAAATATAAAATTATATATTTAGTGGTGCATTAAATGAATTGTACCTAACAATTAATAAAATTTTTATTTTAACTAAAGTGGACTCTTTTTTTGGAACGGAGGGAGTATAATTTATGAATGAAGGAAATATGATTCTATAGATAAGCATCAAGCCACTAATAAACCATAATTAAAATTAAAGTAGTAAAATTAATTTCTTCCTATTTTTAGGATAATAATTTTTTTGTAAAATTTCATTGGACAATAATTTAAAAATATTAAAATCACGAAGTAAAAGAAGGAAAAAAAGAAGACTAGAAAAAGGAGAGAATTGGAGAGTGGAAAAATTACATTGAAGAGCGGCGTGGACAATTAAGTGATAAGCCAAGTATATATCATTTCTTGTAGAAAAACGTGATATTTATATAAATAAATTCTTATAGTGTTTAATATGGTGGTATTATAAGATAGTAGAAGATTAGTTGCTATTCATACTAACTTTTTAAGTAATTTTGCCGTATACAGAATTTATTTTAATTTCTCGTTGTGTATTACTATTTATTTATTTTTTTTATGAGTACAATTCCACCAATACTTTCATACTCATTCAATATGCTAAGATATTATATTTTTAATTTTCTTATCAAAAGCTTAATTGATTAGGAACTTAATCTTTTAAATTGAGCGCTGAATTAAGTTATAAAATAGTCTGAACCATTAGAACACGAAATAGAACATTTATGCAGATGGATAATATTCATATAACAAGAAAAGAAAACGCAAACATTCAAATTTTTATTCAAAGACTCTCTGAAAAATCCTGAAGCTTTATTCACCACTGGACCATTGGCTGCTTAGCTGGATGAAAAGTGCAGTCTCATCTATTTGAACATTTCGATCACCCCAACGTTTCCAGCATGACATTCTGATCTTATGCCTTTAAATCCGGCAGCTGTAGCCAAGGCCCGAAATTCGACCTCTGATCGTTCTTTCCCTCCATTAGTATAAGTCATCATGGAGGTATCAATCTGGCAAACACATTTTGAAGAGTCACTAGTGTCAGGTTTCAAAGGTAGAATGAAGTCCATGACAATCACTTTTCCGTTGTTGGGTAGAGCTCTCAAACAGTTCTTGAGCAATTTTACGCAATGATCATCACTCCAGTTATGAACCACGCCCTGTGATGAGAAATTTGTTCATGATAAAGTTTAGATGAAGGCGTTTATTCTGAAAATGACATGGGTAATTAATTGTAGTAAATATAACTCTTGGCCACACTTCACACGTCAAAGGATAATGTACATATATTATGCATAATGAAAGTGAAATTTTGATTCGTATATGTTGAGCTAAGATATTGGCAGGGCATGATATTCTCATACTCTAGAATAACATCCATTTTTTCAGATTAGTAATAAAGAGAATTTTTGGCGGTTACCGTTATTTTGTCTTAGGCATATATGTTCAGTAATTTTTGGGTTTTTTTGTTTGTTTTCAAATTATTTTCACTTATTATTGGTCTATTTAGTATATTTAAACTTTTTTTCAGTCAAACTCCATAGTCAATCAATTAAAATTAAATTATATTTTGCCAAACTTGGCTAGATTTTATTTGAAAGATCAATCAAACTCAAATTTATTGGGAGGCAAAATTTGAACTTAAAAATAAGAACCAAATTGAACCATAGGCTCAAATTAATGTATGAGTAGCTCTACTCTTTCATTGCATGCGCTTGAGGATATTTCCATAGCGTCCTAGGCATAGCCCATCTCCATTTCATTGTCTTCTGCTGTGTAAAAATGCGAACTACCTACTTATAGCCTATACCATCAATGAATAATAACATCAATGACAACACAAGGGGGAGATTGCAATAGAGCGCTTTGAGCATCTTAATTACGGGAATGATCGGCATGTAGACCGACCTTGTATTATGCCCAACTATGAAACATGTAAAGTTCATAAAACAGATTTCCAGAAATGCATCTGGTTACCTTCATGAAAATGGCTTCTCCTTCCGGTACACTTTCAAACATGTCTCCCCCAATGTGTTTGATTCCTTCATCAAGGATTTCAAATTAATTTGAGAGAGTTGAGATTTATATAATCCAATAGAATGAAAGCAAAAATTCGCAAAAAACTTAATTTGAGATACACTAAAGTACGATATTGAGAATGTACCGGGATATGATGGTGCATCTTCAACCACATTTGGTAGGTCAAAATTGATTCCTTGTATTGAAGGATATTTTGATGTAATCCTATAGAGGGTTACTCCAAGACCACCACCAACATCAACCAATGTCTTAAGGTGTTCAAAACCCCTATACTCATTAAGCAAGAATTTCATTGTTGTGGATGTTAGGCCAACCATTCCCTTGTTGAATACCTCATTGAACCTGGCATCCTTGCTAGTGTACTCGAAAACAGACATGCCAAGCGTTCTATCGAGCGGTGGAATACCTCCTTCAAGAACAGCATTTCCCAATTCATACCTAAAATATTTGTGAAGTTTACAATGAGTTAAAAAATATTATGGATTCGTTATAAAGAACTTACATTCTTGCTGTTGTTTTAACCGAACACATGTATCTACACTAGTACTATTCTTCAGCTAGCGTGGCCAGAGAACAAGGGTCACAAAACTTAAAATTTTAACTTTACCACCAGTTAAAAATGCAGTACAAAAAAAAAAAAAAAAGTTATAAAAGAATCAAACTTACCAACCGCCAGTAAGAATCTTATCTTGACTCAATTCAACCACATGCCCACATGAGGTACCCTCCTTGTCCGGCACGAAGAATTCCCCAACTGGAGCTAGCCCATAAACTCTTTGGTATTGAAGATCATCCCCATCAGAAAACTCAAGAACATCACAAGTGAGCACAGAATGGCTACTCAGTAAGAGAAGCATTCTATCTAGCATGGAAGCTGCATCCGGGTTTTTCGTGGGCAATTGTGATGCAATTTGAGCTGGCGATAATTTTTTCCCATTGCCAGCTCTGGCAATGATTTCAAACAATTTTAGTTTTGTAGCAGTGTACAAAACCATAGGCAATGAAACAGAGGTGACAAGTTGGACTGCATACGAGAAATGTTGGGTTTTTCTTACTTCTTTGCTATTTTCTTGGGAATTATGGAAGGGGGTTTTGGTTAAGTTCTCCATCGAACTCAGTTTTGGTTCTGCAAAACTTTTCTGCGTATGAGTATGGAGCTTGTAAGCATCCGTCTTTTATAGTTGCACGTTCACGCTTTTTTCTTTTCTTTTCTTACTAGTCAATCTAGCTAGCTCACTCTTACAAACGCATATTTCCTAAGAAGTTTCTATAGAAGGCCAAAGGTTTCAATTCTGGTGGCAGAAATTTGCTTACGGTTGCTATTATGTAGGGTTAATTGTGTGAATAGTCCCTTATCTTGGGGTCTCAGTTCGATTTCATCCTGTAAGTTAAAAAAGTTTCAATTGAGTTCCTAAACATACAAATTGGGTTCTATTGCGTCCCGAAGTACAAATTTTGCAAGGACAAATTTGGAAAAAAAAAAATTGACAGACCTTGAAAATGTTTCAATTGAATCTCTAAACGTATAAATTTACTTTCGAATAATACAAAGAAGGAGGAAACCATTTTCCCTGTACGTGTCTCACAAAAATCAGCTTTCTCCAATTTTATTCTCTCAGAAAATAACATAAGGGGTTGAGAGTCATTTATCAGCAATAATAGAATTAGACTTATCAAAATACATGAATCGTTTTAATTTACAAATAAGGAATTTTCGTTCCTATACAAATTAGTCTACTTACCAATGAGCTGAGATTAATTTATCTAATAAATCAATTCTCATAATTACAATAAAAAAAATATATATAAGTCGCTGAGAAGATGAGTTTTCAAGTCAGGTGGCTGAAATTTGCGTACTGTTGCTACTACATATAATCTTAAATCCAACAATTGTTTAACATTTTCTGAATAGAATAAGAATCATTTTTATACTTGGTCTTAGTTTTCGATCAGCACTATTTTTATCTATAATATTTCTACTAATAATGATTATATATGATCCATAATTTAAAATATGACTAAAAATAAAAAAAATTATATATTAAGGAATGAATTAACCGTGTTATATGTAATATTTAGGTTTGAATTCATTGTGACTAAAAATTATATCTAGGGTCAATCAAAAAACCAAATGGCTTAATAAAAATGTTGGAAACTTAACCACCAAACTAAGAATTAACCTTGAATTTTTCACACGAATAATTAATTGGATTTGATCCCGCAAGTCAATATCCAACAAGAGTTTTAAAACTCTTTAGTTGATCTTATGAGATTTTCATAAAACCACACTTTGAGCCACTCAGGGAGCTCAATCAGAAACATTTCAGTCATATCTCAAATCAAGCGGAGAGGGCAAGGGAGGAACTAAAGAGATTGCAACAAGAAGCCCAACAACAACCCATGGATGCAGCTGCACGGAGTCGAATTCAAGAATTGCGGGGAATTGCTTGGAAGCTAAGTGAAGCGGAGAGGAGTTTCCTAGCTCAGAAAGCAAAGTGCAGATACTTAGTCAACAGTGACCGGAACACTAAGTTATTCCATGCTTTGGTCAAGAGGAACGCCAAAAAGAACTTCATTGCCTTTGTGGTCACAGAAAATGGAGAAGTTACATCGGGGGAAGAGGAAGTGGTTGCGAAATTCCTTAGATTCTATCAAAACCTCCTTGGAAGGGAAGAGCACACGACCGAAGTGGACAGCACAATCTTTGATATAGGGGCCAAGGTCTCAACCCAAGCAGCCTCTGCCTTAGAGAGACCAGTAACGGCACTAGAGGTCAAGGAGGCAGTCTTTAGCATTGGACAGGACAAAGCTCCTGGGCCGGATGGGTAAACAACTGGCTTTTTCATAAAGGCCTGGCACATTGTTGGCCAAGACCTATATGAGGGGGTGAATGAATTCTTCCGGACAGGTAGGCTACTGAAACAGCTCAACCACACGATCATCACTTTGATCCCAAAGTCGGCGCACTCGAGCACAGTGGGAAAGTATAGACCAATAGCGTTCTGCAATGTGGTGTATAAAGTGGTGACCAAGATATTGGCGGCCAGATTGTCCAAGGTGATGCCAGAAATTATAGATGAAACCCAGTCTGCCTCTGTGGAGGGTAGGAGCATGACGGAAAATATCCATATGGCCCAAGAACTTCCCAACCACTACAGCCGGAAAAGAGTTTCACCTAGATGCGTGATCATGGTGGATCTCAAGAAAGCCTATGACTCAGTCAGCTAGACGTTCTTGCACAAGATACTCACTGGACTTGGGTTCCTAACGAGATTTATTGAGCGGATCATGGAGTGTGTTTCTACCACCTCTTATTTATCCAAATAAATGGTGATATCCATGGCAAATTTGAGGGCCGAAAAGGACTAAGGCAGGGGGATCCAATTTCCCCCTACCTGTTTGTCACCTATATGGAATACCTGTCGCGACTACTCAAGAGAGCTACTATGGAGTCGGACTTTAACTATCACCCACGCTATGCAGCTTTAAAAATTACACACTTAGTGTATGTGGATGACTTGATAATATTCTCGCGGTGGGATAGAACTTTTGTCCAGATCATATGGGAGTGCCTGAATGAATTTGGTGCAGTGGCTGGTCTCAGGACAAATATCCGTAAGTCCAGTATCTTTATGGCAGGTGTGAACGAAAGGGAGATGGAAGAGATTCTAGGGGTGGCCCGGATACCTAAAGGGACGTTCCCAGTCCGCTATTTAGGGATCCCACTAGTTGCAGCTAGGCTCAAAGTTATACATTATGCCCCCTTATGGAAAAGATCGCTGGACAGATTGGGCTGTGGAATGCTTCATCACTCTCCTATGCGGGGCGATTGGAGCTTATCAGATCCGTCCTGCAAGGTATTAACTGTTTTTGGCTCTTAGTCCTTCCAGTGTCGGCTTTAGTCCTTGAAGTGGTCACAAGGCTGTGTAGGAATTTCTTATGGGATAGAGGGAAACCTCTCGTGGCATAGAAGGATCTAACCCTTCCCAAGGAAGAGGGAGGTCTAGGCCTTCGGGATACTGGAGCTTGGAATGCAACCCTCTCGGCAAAGGTACTATGGAACATCCATAGTAAAAAGGATTTGTTGTGGGTAAGGTGGGTTCATCATACGTACTTACCCTATGGAAAGACAATTTGAAGCTTAGTACCTAAGAAGGATACTTCAACACTGATGAAGCGCTTTCTACGTATCAGAGATATCTTAGTGCAGAAGGAAGGATCAATTCAGGGTGCAATTGATAGGATAGCAAAGCTACATGAGAATGCATTGGGCCCGTTGGCTTATAACTACTTCAGACGCCGGGCACAGAAAGTTATGTGGACGAAGCTAGTGTGGAATGCCTATACACCTCCTAAGTACTCATTTATCTTGTGGTTGGCTTTCAGAGGAATGCTTCTCACGAAAGACCGATTAGGTTTTTTGGATATCCACCCAAATTGCGGCTTATGCCATGGGGAGGTAGAAACGGTGAGGCACCTATTTTTCAAGTGCCCATTTTCTACAGTTATCTGGACAGCAATTAAGGACTGGTGTGGGGTAAGACGGGAGATGAATACTTTACCAGTTGCACTCAAGTGGACAATAAGGGCTTGAGGGACAACTTGGATCAATCAAAGGAAGAGGATGGCCTTGGTCTGCACCGTGTACTACATATGGTTGGCACGGAACCGATTGCATTTTGAGGGACGAGTCTCAGTTCACCGGGAGGTTGTACATAGGATCATGACACAAGTGTACAAGGTGGGCCACGCATTGTACCCCAGTGTCATGATCTTATAAGATGATTTGTAAGCTAGTTTAGCTTGTTTGTATTGGTTAGGCTACTAGCATGGATCGGGTTTATACTTACCTGGGGATGCCCGGTGATTTTGTAAACCTCAGTTTTGATCAATAGTGATCTTTTACATTCGATAAAAAGAAAAAAGAAAAATCTAGAGTTACTACTGTGGGTAGTGATGACTATCGTGAATGGAAAGTGTAGGCTTCAGTACTTCCTAATAGTACTACCTTTAAAATTAAGACATGCAATCCAAAACATTCTTATAATGCCCTTGATAGAGTCATAGCCTCTGCAAAATAGATGGCTAAAAAAAATAGAGGATCTTGTGAGGGCAGATAGACATGTGAAAACAGAAGTGATGATACGCACCTCACGGCTATAGGGAGTCGACAATACGCAATAAGCGAAATAGGACCCAAGACTTGCGAAATTGCTAGAACTGGTGAAATTTTGGACCGATGGATGAAGCGTCGCCACAACCTAGGATTCTACTAGATTGATAAGACACAAAGGTGCCACAAACTAATCAAGTTTGATAAGCCCGTTGTACTTTGAAAGAACGAAGATATTGATTCACTCAAACTCTCAAGGATGTAATGTCAAAATTCTCAAAATTCATGTGTCCTCATGCTTATGGCTGAGTGGCCTATTTATAGAGTACAAGGATGTCTTAAAAAAGTAACAACTCAAATCTTAATCCTACTCTATAACTAAATGAGTGGCCAAGATTTCTTAAAATAAAGAGGAAACAAAAACCCAAATGCCAATTGGATTAGGAGGTTTGGCCCTTTAAGGTTTCCTTCAAGTTTACAAAATTTGGCTACTAAAATAAAGACTAAATTCCAAAATAAAACAATCAAGGGCAGCTTCTTAAAGCTTATTTTCAGCTCTATTAATAAAATAAAATAACTCATAAAATTAATGCTAATAAAATAACTGAACAACTTGGCCACCATTTACACTAGAATTCGACCAAGGCAAGACTATTGTTCTTCAATTTGGACTTGCAAGTCTTGACTGCATGCTTGATGGGCTGGAATGTCAAATATTAAACCACTTAATGGTTTTTTAAAGTCATTTGGACCTAACTTTCATCATCGGCCGCCACAATATGTCATTGCGGATTGAAAGCTTGGTGAGTAATTTGAGCAGCTCCTGGAATCCCATCAAGTGATTGATAACCCTATTTTATATAAGGTATTCTTATTAATCTTGATTAGAAATTGGCTTGTGTTTTGATTTTTTTTTACCTATTTTGGCCAAAATTTCCTTTGATTTTATGATCACTGAGTTATTTAATATTTTTAGAACTTTTGAGTTCAATCTTGAATTTTCTTCTAATTTAAAGATCAAATGACTAACCAATTATCTAGCAAAAATATATAGGGATTATGTTTTCACTTTATTGTCAAAAGCCAAATGTGAAAAAAAAGAAGAAGAAGAAGAAGAAGCTACGGGACAAGAAAGACTAGCTCAAGTTCTCCACAACCAAACACACTTCCAACCAAAAAAATAATTTCACTCGGTCCAAAGCAGCTGCACAACCAAACACAAGGAGGACTCCTTCAGCTGCAAGCAAGAAAACAAGAGCCTTGTTGTACAGAAAGAAGGATTGAGCCGAAGACAAAAGACTTCTTCAGCCACAAGAAGACAAAGCCGTGCTGCACAAGAACAAGAAAAAACAAGACAGCTACAATAAGGGAATAGAAGACAGCCGCAATTTGGAGACAAAAAGGATTCGGGAAAATAAAAAAGAAGACAAAACCGAGCTGAACACGGAAACAGAATACGGCTGAAATTGGGACACAGAAGATGACTTGGATTGGAAGACAAAGTCGGGAAACCAGACCGAAGAAGACAAAGAGAAGTTGCAGAATTCTGGAGAAGGCAGCCGCCATCTTCTGTTCTCTTCAACCCACGTTCTTTTTCTTTCTGTTTTTTCTTTCGTTAGTTAGCTTAAGCAGCCGCCAGTTTTTGGTCTTTGTTCCTCGCGTTGTTATTTCGTTCTTGTTTTCTTGTTTTAGATTAGTTTAGCAATTTAGTGCAGAATTTTAAACAGAAAAGGCAGAAGCCATCGGGTCCTTCACGTTGTCTTCTACTTCTTTTTTCTATTCTTTTCTTTATTTTTAAGTTTGAGGTCTTTCTAGGTGCAGAATTTTGGGCAGCAGCCGTCCTTTCTTTCATTAGTGTAGAGAATTACAGCCGCCAGTTTCTTTTCCTTTGTTTTTCTTTTCTTTCATTAGTTTCGTAGAAGGCAGCAGCCATCACGTCCAGCACGTTCGGCTTTCATTCTTTTCTTCTCTTCTTCTTTTCTTCTTTTCCTTTTGTTTAGTTTTAGCAGAATTTCAGCAGCCATTCTTGTTTCTTTCTTGGAACACACGTTCCTTTGTTTGTCTTTGTCACTAGTTTAGAAAAAAATTCATTCAGGGAAAAGAACAAAAATTCTAGCAACCGCCCTCATCTTTTTCTCCATGGAATTCACGTCCCTCTTGTTTTTTCTAGAAGACAAACAACGTTCGTGAAAGACACAAGGCAGCAGCTAGCCGTTGGTTTTGTTTTCTGGACTTCACAAGTTTACGGGTTTTTTCTTTTCTTTTTTTTTTTCCCTTAGTTTAGTTTAGTAATTTTAGCATTTTAATTTCTTGTATTTTGTTATAAAACTTGTAGTTGTGTTTTATTTTTAATTATCAAATAATTTATAGTTTTTATATTTATTGAATAATATTTATTTTAATTTTAAGAAGTTATTTTAATTTTAATTATGTTTACTTTTATTCTTGTTATTATTATACATTTTAGTATGTTTTAATTTTCTTTTTGTTAGAGATAGATGGATCTTAATCATGACTAATTAATTCTCAAGACTTGTTCATGCAACCCATATTTCAATTATGAGTTTAACATCATGCTCTTAATGCTTTTAGGTGATTGGTCACCACCAAATTGATTTTTTATGCTTGTTTGATACCGTGTGGAGATAACATGCATGTGCTCATATGATATTAGACCGTGAATTCAATTTAGACAGTAATAATCTATGTTGTTCATGTGGTTTCGGTAGTAGAACTAAGTCGTAACTACATAGATTGAATCCGAGAATTTTAATAGTTCTTAATGCATTTAGAAATCTAAATTCACCTAGACCAAGTGTGAGTTGATTTTAATCTAAATAGGATTATTAGATTGATATCGGCTATTAATTTACATTAGGGAAATTTAACCATCATAAAATGGAAATTAAATTACTTGCATGACAACTCTAAGTGTTAATTAGGATTGATTAAGTGAAATCGAAGTCTCTAACAGCTTAATTGATTTGATAAATTTTTAGCATTTTTTTCGCTATTATTTATTGCTAGTAATTTTTCCTTCTTTATTAGTTTACTTAAATCACCACAAAACAATTTAATTGGCTAGCTTGTTTTTTTGAATGAATCATATTGGTAAGTAATTAGTTAGTTTTAATTAAATCTTCGTGGAAACGATACTTTACTCATCTCTTTATTACTTGTTGATATTGTACGCTTGCAATTCACCAAATAGTGATCGGAGAGGAGTTATTGAAATTTGGGATTAATCCAACTAAAATATAGGTGTGGAGGGCTAAGACTAAAGCTCATGAAATGGTTGATGGCAATCATGCAGAGTCATATAGGTTGCTTCCCAAATATTGCTTGATTGTTCTTAAAACAAACCCTGGAAGTATAGCCAAAATTCACTTTCACACGTCCCTTGGTGCTACAATTCCTTCTATTCAGAGGTTTTTCTTAGGCCTAAATGCACTTAAAAAATGGTTTCTAGATGAATGTTTACGCTATATAGGGTTTGATGGTTGTCATTTGAAGGGTCCTTTTGGAGGTGTTTTGTTATCAAATGGCTTATTCCCTACTGCCTTTGCAGTGGTTGAGAGTGAAACAAAGAGAGCTGGATTTTTTTTTTTTTGAATGGTTGTTTGAAATGCTGGATGGCTTTTCTGCCGACAAATGATGGACTTTTATAACTAATATAGAAGGTAAAGCCTCTCAATTGTCTATGTTATATCTATTTATGATCTTTTGTACAAGTCTAATATATTTCATGTGTGACTTACATATTTTTAGGGGTTGATAGAGGCTATAACCTGTAAAGTACCTCATGCCATCAACTGAAAGTGTTGTAGACATATTTTTTAAATTTCATAACCAAATTCCCTCCTCTAATTCTCATAAAATTAATTTGGGTAGCCACTAGATCATACACTGAGTAGAGTTTCAACAAAGCCATAGATAGAATAAAACAGTTAAACCCTCAAGCCCATGCATGGTTAGATAACATAAGAGCTT
This sequence comes from Gynochthodes officinalis, assembly GCA_020080225.1. Classification (NCBI taxonomy): domain Eukaryota; kingdom Viridiplantae; phylum Streptophyta; class Magnoliopsida; order Gentianales; family Rubiaceae; genus Gynochthodes; species Gynochthodes officinalis. Next base: position 798,791 of record JAIQDA010000012.1, read on the forward strand.
AAATGTGGGCAAGACACACTTTCCCCCATGATCTTAAAAGCAACCACATCACTAACAATTCTAGAGAAGCTTTTAATATTTGTTAGTGGGAAAAAGATGTGGTGCCTAGAGTGCGAAAACAACTAAGGACTATTGCCCAAAAGTGTGGAACCCTAACCTTTGTATATTGTAGTGGAACTACGTACCAAGTGAAATAAGGAAATATCTTAGACATTATCAATACCCAAGAAAGGTCATGTGACTACAGGGTGTGGAACTTGAGAGGAATTCCATGCATACGTGTCATAGTAGTGCTACTTGATAGGAGGTAGAAGTTGGAGGATTATTGTGATAAGTGTTTGTCATAGGAAATGTACTTAAGAACGTATGCTAATATGATTAATCCCATCTCATACATCACTTTTTGATCCCAATTTGCAGAAAATGAAGTTCTAGAATTGTTGCCTCCTGAAAATAGAAGGAGATGTGGTAGACCAAAGGTAAATAGAAGACATAAGAAAAGTGAAGCTAACATTTAGGTGCAAGAGATGCATGCAGTATGGACACAATAAGCGGGCTTGTGCAAGTGGCCCTACAAAGACACAAAAGCGTAAAGCTCATGTGATTGTCAGTTGGCTTCCACTTTCATTTATTAGGTTATTTTGTTATCAAGTCAAAGAGTCCAAAGTTAAAAGTGTATAGACATTAATATATGCCTTCGTTTGAAGGTTGAGCTGGGTGAGTGTGCCACTAAAGTAGGGTTGCAATTCAAGAGTCCAACCCAAGTTAGTCGTGAGGATATAGATCAAAAACTACTAACTGAAAAAGCTAATAAAGTGGCAAGAAAAAAAATCCAAAAATCAAGTGAACATTAGTTGGCTTGTGTTTATAGTTATGCTTCTAATGGCTACTCCATTATGATATATGGCAATTTATGGTTGTCTTGCATGTTCAATTAGGTGAAAATGGCAATGGTAAGAGAGGAGATCAGCAAACATCACCTCATTTGGGACAGCAATCTCATAATGAAGCTAATGTGAATGCACAAAATTCCCATGTACAAATGTTTTGTTATCTTATCAAAGTTCATATTAGCATTATGTAAATCAGACCTAATTCCTTACTACCCTCTGAATTAGGAAAATCCCCCTCAGTCTGCTACAAAACTTTGTAAACAGAGTTTTGCCTTGAGATATTCTGAACTAGGAAAGTGCCTCTCTATCTGCAGCACAGTATAAATATAGGCCAAGGAAAATAGTTCCAGCAAGGAAGGCCAAGGTAGATCAAAATTTTGCTGATGAATCTAGACTTATGTTTTCTACCCTTTCTGCTGATCAAGGTCTAGAAACTGTGCCTAGCACCATTGCAAGTCTGGCCACATCATCCAGGAGCAAAGAATTCTATAAATTTATTCACCATGGCCAAAACCTCTATGATGCAGACATATGGAATCTAGAATGGCGAACGTATTATGGCTTTGCCACTTTATACTTAGACTAAATTACTGCCTTCTTGATTGTTATCATATTTTGGTTGTGTATATATATGATTGATATTGGTTGAATCAGTAAATGAGCAACACTCATTGTGTTGGAACTATTGGAACTATTTTGGAATGCTCTTTTGATGGCTGGTCCATTCATGGACATATAGTGTTTCGGTTGTGTGTGTGATTATGGCTAGCTAAAACATTAGGGGAACAACACTCTTTTTGTGATGGAATTATTTGGGAGACTCTTTTGATTTTTCTGTAAATGTTAGATGGTTTATTATGTGGATTGTCTTTGTTGAATTTGGATTTTCTTATAAATAATGCATTTGGATTTTCTCATGTGGATTGCAATTGTCATTCTCAATTCAGAAATTTCATGTCCATTTTCTTACTTAGACTGTGAAATATATTGTAATAATTAGGTTCATGATCCAAAAAATAGGTTGATAATGATAGCTAATCCAAAAGGAGTAGCTGCAGACAATTTCATTGACTGAAAATCCATTACTACTAATAAGAACTAATTCAAACCCCCATAACCATAATACACAAATGTCCATCCACGTACTACATCCACTGCATAATACAAGCTCATATGAAAAAACTCTAAGGCCAACTCCAAGTTTCAATCATCATCTAGCTAGTTGAATCAGTAAACCCAAAATATATGCAGCCAATAGCAGTAGATTCAAGTTCACTAATGCCCATGATACGCCAATGCAAGTCAATTGTTTGTTGCTTCCATTGCCTTTCCCTTCTCCAATCATCTTTGCTCTGTTACTAGGAAAGAGTAGCTCATTTTCAGATCTTCTCAAACCATCGCAATTTATGCATTCTGCCACTGACCACATAGTGGCAGTTGTAATACAATATGTCAAGATTTTTTGCTGACCTAGAAACCATCATGGTGGCTCACCTTCCACACTGACCACATGTTATGCTATCAGTTCGTACCAATTGCACAGCTGTTACTGGAGGAGAAAGCCATCCTTGTGCAAAAAAAAAAAAAAGCATAATCTTTTGAGATTATAGCAATTGGGTAAGCATGTTTACCTTTTTATTTAGGTAGAAGATGTAGATCAATTTCCCTCGCACACTACAGTCTTGAAACCTTTGCTTTCGATTTTTACCACTAGACATGAACCCTACAAGCTGGATTTTATAGGTCCTCCTTGTCTGCAAAAAAAATTATGGCAGGACATTTTGGTCTATCAAATGTAGCCATATGATTGTTTATCAACATTGTAAGAGTATAATAGGCAAGTTGCGATTTTTTTCCCTCACTTACAGCAAAAGATGTCACTCTTCCAGCCATTAAAAGGGGTTATGTTGACCTTCTATTTGGTCAAGGGTGTTGAATGTAAATTTTACAAAGGTCAATGATCAATTCATAATAAGACCAAACCATAGGGAAGGAGGATGTAATTAACGCATATTATAATGACACCCATGATGGCCTTCACTTTATGCCACCATGTAGCTTAGGGAGAAAAGTAAACAAAATATGTTATTGCTGCCATTTTAATTAAGCAACTCTAAGTTGTGCTCTTTCAAGCGGCCTTTTTCCTGCTCCTAAATAAATGTAATAAGATATTCTTGAATGAAATAAGAAAAAGGGATAAAACGGTACACTCATTGGGCTATACAAACTCGATAGTTACGGACTCACAGTAGACAAGATCATCATCATTGATCAATAACAACTTTCATTCACCCCTGAACCTTAACTTTTTCTTCTTTATGGTTCAGGAAATTGGTCAACGAGGTAGGTCTGATTATATTTGTACAATGTAGAAACTTAACAAAATTTGTGGCAATGATAGCAACTTAGTACGTAATTGTTAATCATTGCTTCCAATGCGGACATTTTACAGCTACCATGATTCTACCATCTCGAAGTGAAGGAAATAGCTCAGCGTGACATGGATTTTTAATTATTACAAGCACAAAAGAATAGCAATGAGTAAAAAAAAGTAACAATACACAATGGAGCAATGGCTTATCTTAGCACTAGTAAATTAAATCTTAGTTTATTTACAAATGAAAGTATGCAATTTTTGTGTAGATTAACTGACTTGAGAACAAATTATCTTCCAACAAAGATGAAGAAAACCCAAAGGATAGCATCAACCATAAACCATAAACATGTTTTTCAAGCCACCAAAATTTGTATCAAAAGAACTCTAATTGCATATGATGCTGTAAGAAAATAAAAAACCAGAGAGTTTGTGGAATGATTGCTATATATTGATTGTATTTTCTCAGACAATGTTTGGTGTATATTTATAAGCTTACAACCTATGCTAAGTAAGGTAAGTAGATAATTACAAATCAAAAAAAGATAGACAAAAAATATTCTATGTGATATGCTTGATAAAACTGACTAATCCTTAACACTCCCCCTGAAGCTAGAGATTTGTATAAGTCAAATATTTCAAGCTTGGAAAGAAGATGTCAATGCTGTCCACTGCTTAGTGCTTTAGTTAACAGATTGGCTGGTTGCTCCTTGGTAGATATGTGGCATGTTGCAATGATTCCTTGCTGGATTTTCTCTCTGATATAATGACATTCCAGCTCAATATGTTTGGTGCGCTCATGAAAAATGGGATTTGCCGTTATTTTCTCTACAGCTTCATTGTCACAGGGCTAGTGGATTAATCAGGCAATGTAATTGAAATAAGTGTTGCACAAGAAAAATATGAATCCAATAGAGATAAATTACAAGTGATGTGGTCATTTGCACCTGAATCGATAATCCAAACAGATGAAAAAGCGTTAGAAGGTAAAGTGATACCTGAAAAATTAGCAGTGGGATTAGAAGTCCCCATTTGATTAAGAAGAGTGACAAGTTTTTGTTGTTGATCTGTTGGGATTTGTATCCAAAAGGAGTAGGAAGAGGCCCAAATCCAAGAGAAGGAGGTGGGCCATTAGTTACAGCATTATAGGCTAGAGGTCCAAAGCTGGAGTTTTTTTTCTTGGATCCAATACACTGCTTAGGCTTCCAATTTGGTGGATAGCCCACGAGGAGGAAGCAGGCCTCACGAACATGGCCTGGTTTCTTGTAATAGGTGCATAATGGGCACTGGCCATTGGGCCCATTGAAAGTGGACGCTGAATGGGCCTCTCCTGGCCTAAGGGAATTTTGTGATGGCTATGGCCCAGTGGTCTGCCAGGAGCCTGATCCAGCAGAAATTGGAGTATGTTGATTTGCAACAAAGGTGCTGGGAGTCTAAAGTTTCTGGGTTGCAGAAAAAACACTGCTTTCAACCGCGACTGGAGGCTGGCCGTCAATGGAGTTTCTCTGGTGAAGGTTTTCCTTGGCAAGGGCGTGAAGTTTCTCAAGGGAGAGAAAAACATCCCGGGCAAGGACGTTTGTTCACAGGGTGTGAAAATCGTCGAGTAGCGCTAGCAAAAACTTCATCGTCTGATCGGTATTTTCGTGCAATCTGAGCTGATCATTCACCCGACATTCACAGTGGCCACAGGTGCAGTGGATAGGCAGTTGATGGACGTCCAAATCAGTCTAGAGATCTTGGAGGTGAAGGTAGAACGCAATGAGCTGTGAACTTGAGGCACCGGCGATGAGCTTTGATTCACCGATGGTGATGTGAATCCGGGAGGACTCAACTTAATTGTAGAATCGTCCTTGAATGATCTTGGGCAAAACACCAATCCCAAGTGAACCCAACAACAATAGGATGAACCTATTACCTTTGAATCATACTTGGAGAAAGAAATCTTGAAATCTTCCAAGCCAAAACAACCTAACCAAACTAGACCCAACAATAATAGGATGAAACCTATCACCTTTGAATCATAATAAGGCTAAATAGAATTCACTATTCCCAACCCCTCTAATCTTCAAATCCAACAACACTAGGATGAACCTAACACCTTTGGATTATGAAATGAAAAGAAAAAGATGAGTAGAGGCACCACAACTAAAAGGAAGAGTTTTAGTTGATAAGCCTTGTAAGTTTTGCAAGCAATTTTGCAAGACTAAAACTAGCTCACAAAGAAACTAGCAAAGAAAGGAAAAATCCTTAAGAAGTTTATTACTCAAATCTGATTGAAAATGCTTAACCAAGGCCCCTTTTTATAGTGTTTCAAGAGGGACCAAAGTTGGAAATTACAAAAGGACTAAAGTAGTAAATCTGAACTCTTTTGGCCAAACTAGCATTAAATAAATACTCTTTGACCAAGAAAAGCTCTATGACCTAAAAAGACTCTTTAAACAATTAATCTAAATATTAAAAATGCAGAAAACAACTTGAAAAGTCTTTAAAAAATGGTTGGAAATTCGTCCAAAATTCAGCCGCCAAAATGGACTTCTAGAATTCTTTGACTAGTTTTCACCTTTACACTTGGTAGTTGAATTTTGACCAAGGAAATCAGATGGAACCTTCAAAATACTTCATAATTCGTCCATTTCACCATGTTTTTTGATCCTTAGAAGCTTCTTGAATTTTCTTGAAAATTCATCACTTGGTAGGTTGAATTTGGACTTGAAATTGGGTTGTTTTTGGGCAGATTTGTGGACTGACTTTTGGGACTTGGGCTGAACGAAAATTGCATTATTTTGGACCAAATAAAGTGGTTAAGAATCAGCAACAACTCACTCAATTAGCCCCTTTTGAATCTAGGTCCAAGACTTGCAAAATGTTGTAACAAGTGGGCTGAACTTTGGTAGCATTGGTCCTTTCTTTGTCATGTACTTGAATGATCAAATTAGACAAAGATTCTTCCATCCTTTTCTTCCTTAAACGAGTCATAGGACCGGCCATGCCATCAAGTGCATGAGGAGGAGAAGGAATCTCATTTTGAGAAGCATTATTCACAACTTGATCTTCATTGTTCTTGTCTTTGTTGTTATCATGATGGGATCTTTGGAGCTCATCAGATGGCTTGCTTAATCGAGAAGATTTGAGAGCCAGAGATGCGTCCGAAGCTTCCATACAAAGTATTCCAGATGGAGGCCACCATGGGAAGCCGAGAAACCATTGCTTCCAAGGATGGATCGACAGAATGAGTAATCCAAGTCTTGGTAGTGGCATGGTATTGGTCCCATTTTTTTGCGGCGGTGTCATTTCCAGAGGGTCGTTCGAGAGTCCCAGTAAGAAATCTAAGCTTATTTCTGGCCAAAAAAAAGTCCGCACCTGGTCGCTCCATACTTGCCAATTACCTTTGCCAGTGAGTTTGGTGGAAACGATGCTGCTGTCTGAAGATCGGTGGCGAAGAGCTGGTAAGGATCACGTGAGATAGATGGAATGACCGTGGTGGTGCTGGATGCGACGACAATGGTGTCAGCTATGGTTGTTGGCGGTGAAGAAGAGTTTGGTAAATTTCAGAAGCTGCGGAGGTAATTCGGGAAATTTGTAGCTGATGGTTAGAGTTAGGGTTTGGGGATGCTGAGGGCAAAATGGGAACTTTACCAAAAATAAAATATAAAAAAGAGAAAAAAATAGCAACAAACTTGTAAATGATGGTTTTAAAATTTGGAGCAGAAGCAGTGTCAGATCGCTTGCTCTAATACCTTGTAAGAAAATAAAAAACCAAAGAGTTTCTGGAATGATTTTTGTATATTGATTGTATTTTCTGTACAATATTTGGTGTATATTTATAAGCTTACAACCTATGCTAACTACAGTAAGTAGATAATTACAAATCACAAAAAGATATACAGAAAATATTCTATGTGATATGCTTGATAAAACAGACTAATCTTTAACAGATGCCAATTTCTAACGTTGCTATGATCCAATCTTGCAATGATCAAACCTAAAATTGTGGCTTACAAAGTCTCACCTTTAAGTTATGGAAGAAGAAGAAAATGCACGAAGAGAAGATGTCTAAAACCTCCTCCGTCTTGTTCAATGTTTGAAGACCTCTGTCGTCATCTTCAAATATAATAGCATGTTTTATATTAAAAGACAAAAACTAATATTCTATAAGTACAATTTTTTTTCTTTGTGACGATAAAACTATTAAAGGACGAATTTCTTGTCTCAAAATTACTGAATTGTCATAGAAAAGGGTTACTAGTGTTAAAGACGTGTTATTTCTACTTTTTCATATTTGATAAACGTTATTTACATCTAACCATTGAATAAAATCTAATGTTCCAAATTTGTCAAACAAAATCGTCCCATCAAAATAATAAATAGGACTGTAGTCAATCCTAATAATAATAAAAAAGAAAGATAATGTTAAAATTATGCATAGAGAAAACAATTGAAAATTAATTAAACTTTATGTTTTAAACATTTACCTCAAAATTTGACTCTGTAATGTCCATGTGTCATCAATAAAATGTGTTGTGATAGCCATGAAACATCTTCTTGAGTTGCTTGAAGTTGACATATCAATTGCAGTGGCAATCATACTATCATGATTATCTAACATCCTATTTTTCTTTTCTTTCTCCGTATCATAAATTCTAAAAATATCCCCCTTAATTGTATTTCTTGAATTTTTTTTACAGCAAGGCTATAATTGATTACAAAATTTTCGAAAACCAACATGTTCAACGATAGATAGAGGATATTCATGCAATATAATCACAATTGCAAACTCATGATGACAGCTCCTTGATTAAAGAAATAATTATGCAAATCATATTTTTCATCCTCTCTTTTGAATTCATTTGGTAATAGCATTTGCTTAATGTCTTGTTTAAGCCTTTTAACACACCATTTAACATGATCATGCAAAGAATTTGTTCCATGTTTAGTACTTCTCAGGTACCATTTTAAGCAATAGTTGCATACACCATGCCACTTCCCATCAAGCTTTTGTTTGTTAAAGGGTCACCAAATCAGTGAAGTGAGTTTTCTTTTTCCCCGATCACCTTCAATTGAAGTACCATCTGACTCATCTAATTTAAGTGATTCTGAACTTTGTGGAGTTTGTTGACTTTGTGAAGTTTAAGAAGTTTGTGAGCTATCACCTTGATTGGATGCATTGACATCTTCACTTGCATTCATTATTTTTTGAAAATTTCAAAAAAGAAAACTGTCATAATGGTAAAAAAGATGTCATCACACTAAAAAAATCTCAGTTTCTAGCAAAAAAGTTGTCTTCAACCATTCTCGTAAAGCACTGAGGTTTTTAAAGAGGGAAAACAACATATAAGCTTGCATGTGTGATGACAAAAAATTGGCATATATCGCATAGAACTATAAATATGATAGTAAACAGTGCAAGGGAAGTGATGCATGGCTCTTGATATCACATGCCTACAAAATCAATTAAGCGTATGGATGATAAAATTAACAACTTAGACCCTGTTAACATATAAATTCTTGCAAGGTGATATATATGTTTGGACAAGCATATATTCGTATTAATTTTAATACATTCCCCTTCCCCTCTTCCCCTCTTCCCCCACCCCACATTTTCATAAAATATAAAGGACATGGTTGAAAGAATATCAGTAAAGAAATAATGATCAATTTTGTGTTTGCCAGTACTATTAAAGTTACTATACTCAAACAATCAATAAAAGTTCAAGCACTAAATACACAAAACACTATAAGAAATTTGGCTTTTAGTGACGGAATTCCTGGTGACGAAAAAAAATGTCGTCACTAAATATCCCCTTCAGTGACCAAAAATTTTGTCGTCACCAATTTTTCATCTACTCCCAATCTTTAGAGACTAGTCACCAGAAGTCATCACTAAAGAGTGTGGCGGGAAGCTTTCCCGCCAAAATAATCGTAATTAGTGACGAGAAATTGGTGACGACATTCTTTCTCGTCACTAAAATCATAAAGTTTATTCATTAGTGACGAAAGTTTTGTCGTCACCAATTTTAATGCTTTTAGTGACGATATTTTTTGTCGTCACCAATATGAATGTATTTTAGTGACGAAATTTTTTCGTCACTAATTTCTTATCAAATTACACTACTTATATATGATTTTTAATTAAACTGTTAATTATATGAATATATGTGAAATATCATTAATTCAACATTGGAAATTTTTTTAGTGTATTATAAAAATGAATTTTCTAATGCAAAGGAAAATTTAATTAGTAAAATAAGCACAATAAAAATGAAAATAGTTATAATCTTTTAATTCATATTTTTATACATATATAGTTTCAATGTAATATTATTAAATGTGGAGGTATAAAATATTTAGTTTAGTGTATAATAAAATGGAATATTGTAAATTTTATGAAGAATATATGTGTTAAGCCAATTAATTTGGGATAAAGTAGATAAAATGTTTTGGGCTAAATTGTTTGGGCCACAACTTATATAAGGTTTTGGCTTGTTTGGTTAAAGATAATGATTGGGCTATGTAATTTACTCATTGGGCCAAAGTTAATTTTTGAAATTTATAATTCTTAATTTCTAATAATTGTACTAAGACACCCTAATATATATAAATTCTTAATTTCTATAAATTTTGTTAGTATTAAAATACACTATTGATAAATGGTAATTAAAAGGCTTGACATTTATTACAAACTATATTTCTTTACAAGAAAATTAGGAATAAAAAATATATAGTTTTAAAGTAGTTACAATCACTAATGTAATATTATAACATAAGCTGTGATTAATACATATACATATATACTTAGATGTACAATGTACAACAAAAATAATAAATACTTATACTTCCTTTGTTCTAAAAAAGAGTTCGGTTTCATAAATATGATAACTCTATTTTATATAGGGTTTTCTTATTAATTTTGGTTAAAAATTGGCTTGTGTTTTAATTTGTTTTTACATATTTTGGCCAATTTATCCTTTGATTTTATGATTTCCAAGTTTTCAAATATTTTTAGAACTTTTGAGCATAATCTTGAATTTTCTTCTAAATTTGAGGATAAAAGGACTAACCAATTATCTTGGTCTATTTTATTGTCAAAAGCCAAAGGAAAAAGGGAATGAAGAGGATTAGCTTATATCTTTGTTTTATCCATATCCTTCATCGCTACTGGATCAACGACTCCTTTGTTTCATGTATCGCTTTCACAATTGGAAGCAAGGGATCATGATCAACATGCAAAGACACCACCGCCTCAATCGTCGCACATTCGATTGGTCACAAATCGGCTTAGTGAAGGGCAAAGACTTGAGACTCAAAGAAAGAAGAAGACCCATCATCCAAAGAGCGCCTTTAGACAAATTTAGATACGGGTGGAATTTTAGAATCAAAAAATTTTCAAAAGAAAAGGCAAAGAACTGCACTAACTTTCCATCCAATTGATCATAAATCGATAACCAAGCAACAAATCGGACAACAAAGAAGCAAAAGAAAAGAGACAATGAGCAACGCACAAAGAAAGAAAAAGAAACAAACACATGCAAAAGAAAAAACCACTGCAATCTTTTATTTTTCCAACAAAGAAATGCATGAGGACAAGAAGAAAGTATCTCCAAAATGCAATTCTCACATGGGCAAAAGAAAGGCAAAAGAAAAATAAAGAAACAAAGAAGCAAAGAAAGTAACAAGCAATGAGAATTACACTTCGGCAAAGAAGAATGACATTTGGAAAGCAAAGCTTGCTTTCTTTGTCAGAAAAGATGACAAGCACATGGAAGACCACAACACATGTTTGTGGTCGAACAAAGAAAGAAACAAGAAAAGAAAAAAATCTGACAAAGCCTTGCCTATAAATAGCACTTGGAACGGAGGAAAATATCCCAAAACAAATGAAGATTTCCTTTCCTTTGTTTTTATTTTCTTCCTTTAGTTTAGATTTAGTTTAGCCAAGCTATTTTTCTTGTCTTTCTTTCTCATGAGTTTAGAGCATCCACTTTCTTCATTCTTTTGTTTTCTTTTCTTTCAGAGTTTAGATTCCAAAGAAGATTGTTCACGGTTTTTCTTCAAGACTTGTTGTCTTTTTATTCTCGTTTTCTTCAAGAAATTCCATTCTTACTCACGGTTTTATTCTACAAATTCCGCTTGGTGTTTTCAATAATCTTTAGCAGAGTGCAGCTTCATGCTCTTGATTTTCTTCAAGAAAATCAAGAGCGACTACGGTTTTGTTTTGATAAATTTTTGCGCTTTTCCTGCTTTTTCTGCAGAAATAAGTCACCTTCCTTTTGTTGTTTTCTTCATTCTTTCTTCATTGTTTTGTTCTTATTGTTTGAGTTTAGCAAATAGAACAAATTACCAAATTGGACTTGCAAAGCGAGCGCAGAATTTTTTCTTTTCATCTAGCAAGCTACGGTTGCTTTGTTTGTTTTTCTCACGAATTTTCAGCTATATTCTTGTTGTTCCTTATGTTTTCCCAGTCAAGTCTTCATCATTTTTTTCTTGTTTGGTTAGTTAATGAGTTTAGATTTTGCAAACCACCAAGCTTGAAAGACAAAGAAGTAGCAATTTGTTGTTTTTGTTCCAAGAAAGCTACTGTGGAGCACAAAGCATGCAAAATTCTTGGTCTTCAAGTCTTCATTTACTGGTTTTGTCTTTTATTGTTTTGTTTAGTTTAGTTTAGTTTAGTTATTTTATTTTTCTTTCCTTGTTTTTGTTTAGTTTGTTTTAACAATTTTAGTAGTATTATTTCTTGTGTTTTGTTAAGAATTTCTAATTGTGTTTTATTTTCAAGTATTAAGTATTTTATAGTTTTTATATTTATTAAATATTGTTTACTTTAATTTTTAATTTGTTTTAAATTTAATTATGTCTACTTTTATTTTTGTTGTTAGTTTAAACTTCATTATGTTCTAATTTCTTTTGTTAGAGATTAGATGGATCTTAATCATGAATAATTAATTATTAAGACTTGTTCATGCAATTTATATTTCAATTATGAGTTTAATATCATGTTCTTAATGCTTTTAGGTGATTGATCACCACTTAATTGATTGTTGATGCTTGTTTGATATCGAGAGGAGATAACATGCATGTGCTCATGTGATATTAAACCATGAATTCAATTTAGACCGTAATAATCTAGGTTGTTCATGTGGTTTCGGTAGTAAAACTAAGTAATGGCTACTTAGATTGAATCTGAGAATTTCCATAGTTCCTAATGCATTTAGAAATCTAAATTCACCTAGACCAAGTGTGAGTTGATTTTAATCTAAATAGGGTTATTAGACCGATGTCGGCTATTAATTTACATTAGGGAAATTTCACCATCATAATTTGGAATTTAAGTTAATTGCATGACAAGTTAAGAGAGTTAATTAGGATTGATTAAGTGAAATCAAAATCTCTAACATCTTTGTTAAATTGGTAAATTTTTCTTATTGTTATAAATTTTCATTCTTTGTTAAGTTTAGTTAAAATTGCATGAAAGTTTTGTTTTATTGGCTAGCTTGTTGTTGAATTAATCAATTTGGTAAGTAATTGGTTAAATTAAAACAATCCTCGTGGGAACGATACTCTACTCACTACTATATTACTTGTTGATATTGTACACTTGCAATTCACCGAACAAAATATATAACTTTTTATTTTTTGTCAACTAAGTGGAGATATAACTCATTTCATATCTCTAATTTCCTCATTAAGTATTATATATCAATATACCCTTTTAATATATTCTATTTAATTAAGGGTATTTTAGAAATTTTGTTGAAAACTTAGCTTTTTTTTGTTGTAATTGGACTCTTGTTTGGGACAAAACCTTGTTTAGAAGCTGAACTCTCTTTTTTTTTTTTTGGGTGGGGGAAGTTATATATATATATATATATATATATAGTTAGAACTAAAAGCAATAGCATAAGAGCAATAGCATAAGTAGTTAATACATACATACATACATATAGTTAGAACTAAAAGCAATAGCATAAGAGCAATAGCATAAGTAGTTAATACATACATACATATATATATATATATATATATATATATATATATATATATATATCGTAATTAGCAAACAATATAGTTATAATAAAAGTAACTATTATATAACATAAGTAATTTAGTGTATATATACACATAATTTTATGCACATACGTGTTAATTATTCGTCTACTTGTTTATCTTTGAAGTAAACAATATATAATTTTAAATATATATAATACATATAAATTTAAATATATAATATACATAATTTTTAATGTCTATATGAAAATATAAATATTATATTTTTCTCTAAATTATTTCAAAATGATTTTACACTGGCTATGTAATAATTAATTAGCATTTTAAAATTTAAAATTTAAAAAAATTTCAAATCAGAATTTTTTAAAGATAATATAGCACCGTAAATGAAGTGAAAGATTGATTTTTGGTTTAAAAAAGTAAAGATGTTTTTATTATGAATAATTGAATAAAAAATTTGGATGCTTAAGAATACCCAGAACGAAAACGAATTTGGTTTAAAGGAAAAAAGCGGGACGTTAAAAATTGAAAGTCGCTCCATGATTGTGTTCGTTTTTTTCTTTGGAAACACTTAAACAAAATTCACTTAAGAGGATGTTCTTCGCTACCCTAACTTTGCCGTCTCTGTCTCCCCCAATTCTATTATTGTCTCCCCCAATTCTATTATTTTCACCCTTTCGGCTCAATTTGCCCCTCACATCCACTGCTTTCTTTCCACTTTGAACCCCAAAGAGGTTATTTGTTTGATTGGATGGTTGGGTTCTTTATTGTGGTTGTGCTGCGCCTCCTCTATGTCTGTTCGTTCAACCTTTACTTTTGAGCTTCAAGATTTGTTTCTAGGGGGTGTTTGTGGTTTATTTTTGCTACAGTTTCTGCTTAATTTTTTTTTTTTTTTTATGATTTAGGGTGCGGTTGGTTAAAGGGATTTGGGAGAAGAGGAATGAGAATGAAAGGAATGTTAGGCGGCTGGTTAAAAGGAAGGATTGGTTTACAGTAAGAATGATTTCCCCCCCTTTAAAGGAATCCTCATATCCATTGACGCAAAAACAAATTTCTTTCCTCTCCTCTGCTTCCCGACTCTGCCCAAGAAACCTCTCCATTTTTTCTTCCCCTTTATCATCCGATGGAAGCAGCACACCAAATCTGCTGCAAGTTTTTCAGATCTGTTGTAGATCCTTGGCGAATTTCGTCCTCTTTTCATACTCATGTGATGTACAGAGCATTGGATTTAATTACTTTGCATCCATTCCTTCATTTTTTCTATGATTTTTTTTTTTTGGAGTTCTGAGTGCCAGATTGTACTGTTTCAACTCTGAATTTCTCGAGCTTGGAACGATCACGGTGTGTTGGAGGATTTTTTATTTGTTTTGGGTATTTTTCTATTCCGGTTTCCTTTTTTTCAAATTCTGGTGGATTCTGTGGTTTTAAAGTTCTTGATCTTAAATTTAATTGATGAGTGATAACATGCTTTGCCCCAAAAATTTAATCAGTTAATTTGCATTTTTATGTAAAAACCATTTTTTTAAGGGTTTATATCGTGTAAAATCACCAGTCAATTTCTGTTCCTGGTTTGTGCACGCTGCTGCTCTGTCCCAAACCCCTCCCTTCCCCCCATCCCCCAAAAACATAGATGATTTTTTTGACTTGCTTCCTTCGACATTTATGGGTGATTAGAAAGGGACATCAGGCAAGGAATGGATGTACCAGGCCTCAATAAAAATCATTGGTCGTGACCATTTTTTTTTTTTTTTTGTGTCTGTTGGTGTAGAATGCTCAAGAAATCTGGAGGAAGTAAGCGTCAAGGCAAAACTTTTTTGGTGGAGCGCAGGAGTTTTCTTCATCCGGATCATAGCTTTCACTTGGTCTGGATCTTTCTTGTGAAAAAGAGATACTCAAATTTTTGTGTCTTGGTTTGAAAATTCCATTTTGTACTTGATTTGCATTTATGATTTCTGTTTAATTGATATTTTTTGTTGGTTTCTTGTTTTAAACATATTTCTCAAAAAAGTTGGGTCTTTCTTCTATGTATTGGCTTTTGATGTACCAGCTTTCTTTGTCTTTGCTTTTTCTCTTTTCTTCTATTGATAATTTTTTGCATGGTTTATCATCTGCAAACTCCTCTTCATCCTCCTGGTCCCCTCAATTTCTATTTTCTACTTGCAATTGCGTTTCGACTGGAAACTTTTTCATTGTCTTTGAGTACTTTTTGTGTGGTTTATGTTGTTTAAAGTAATTAGATAAAGAAGTGAACGGGCACTTTAAGAAATGGAAAGGGTTGTGTAGCACTGGTGTGGGTTTTATGCTAAACAAATAATAGAAGCTTATCTTAGGCTATGAAAGACAATATGTATAATAAGACAGAAATAGGTTGAAAATTTCTGGTGGATTAAAATTGGAATAACATGAGAGGAAGAAGTGATAAAGCAAGTGAGAATAGCTCATTAGCGTTAAAAAGTAGAATTAGCTTCGTTTTGGCCAATGAAAAGGTCTTGCTTCTGGTTGGATTCTTTGATAGACTGCGTTTTCTTCAATGGTTCTTGTTTGGGCATTAACTGTTGGGCCATTATGCTTTCTGTAGAATTGTTTGCTAGGCCATGTAACCTTTTGTTACCTTGTCTTTTTTTTTTTGTTGCAAAGATTTATTGTTGCACATGTATCTTATTCGAACATATCCACGCTTTGCCTTTAGCAACGCAGGAACAACATATCTAGAAAGCTGTAGTAAGTTGACTGCTTTACTTCTATTGGTTGTTCACTCGTGGAGTTCAGGCTGCATATGAGAGGAAGAAGCAGTTGACAAAACTGAGGCTGAAAGCTGAGAAGGCTGCTAAGGAAAAGCTTGGTCCTAAACTTGAAGTTATTGCTCCTATTAAGTATTGAAGTAGAGACACTGATCAAGTGACAATTTTGTTGGAGAATGATGTTTAAGTTTAGATGTTCTGCTATCAAATACTATCCCTCTTGAGTGATTTATGGTTTTCTCTATGTTGTTTTTGTCATGATATTTTGCTATAAATTCTTGATTTGTTTCCTTAACTCGTTGTCTTCTAGGAGTTTGAATACTATTATCATGATAATTGTTTGATGACATTATGGAAAGAAAAACCTCTGTTTAATGGTTGTATTTAGGATTGTCAATGTTTCTGGTATAGAATTCCCATCCCTTGTCCCTGCTAGGCAAATAAGTATATTTATAAAAAATTATGAAAATCTTAACATTGTGGCTGTTCGGTCTTGCTGATGAATTATATGTTAAGGGATATATTCAGTTCCCTTGAAACAAAACTACCATATGAGGAGTCCAAGTTTCAAACAAAGAAACCATTAGAGCTTGTACACTCTGATGTGTTTGGACCTATCAAGCAATCATCAAACCGTGGAATGAAGTACATGGTAACTTTTATTGATGATTTCTCAAGGTATGTATGGGTTTACTTTATGAAAGCAAAATCTGAAGTATTCTTAAAGTTTAAAGAGTTCAGAGAGACAATTGAAGCACAAGTTGATAAGAGACTTCTCTGCTTGCACACTGACAACGGAGGAGAGTACAACTCTAACGAGTTTTCTCAATACCTGCGCAATAATAGAATACGACACCAGTTTACATGTGCTAATACACCACAGCAAAATGGTGTGGCCGAAATAAAGAACAGACATCTTGCAGAAATTTGTCGGAGTATGCTTCACGCAAAAGATGTACTAGGCAAATTTTGAGCAGAAGCTATGAGTACTGCAGTCTTTGTGACTAATCGGCTTCCTCAACAAAAGTTATGTTTTCTTTCACCTTTTGAAAAATTGTGGAACTTGAAACCCACAGTTAGTTATTTTTGAGTTTTTGGATGCGTTTGCTATGTATTCATACCTGACCAATTACGTAGCAAGTTGGACAAAAAGGCTGTTAAATGTGTCTTTGTAGGATATGACAGTCAAAGGAAAGGGTGGAGATGTTGTGATCCTACAAGCGGAAAGTGCTACACATCTCAGAATGTGGTGTTTGATGAAGCTTCCTCATGGTGGCCCTCAAACAAAGATGGAGATGTGTTGCAATCTTCTCAAATTAAGCTAAGTTTAGATGAAGTTACACATACAGATGATGGTGATAATGTTGAAGAAGTTGAGGCTCAAAGTCCTTGGCAAACTGGTGTACATCAGCAATCCTTCGAAGAAGGTGAATCTAGTGAAGTAGAAACACCAATTCCACCTAGAAGATCAACTAGGGCCAGGAAGCCAAATCCTAAATATGCAAATGCTGCCATAGTGGAAGAAGTAGTTGTAAAAGAGCCAGAGACATTTGAGGAAGCGTTTCAAGATTTAAAGTGGATTAAAGCTATGGAAGAGGATATTACTGCATTAACGCAAAATCAGACTTGGGAGCTCATGCCAAAGCCAAGAGATGTTAAACCTATTTCTTGCAAATGGGTTTTTAAGGTAAAGTGCCGCCCTGACGGTTCAATTGAAAGGCACAAGGCTCGTCTGGTAGCTCGAGGCTTCTCTCAACAAAATGGGTTAGACTATGATGAAACATTCACTCCAGTTGCAAAATTTACCACTGTTCGAGTGTTACTACTTGCACTTGCAGCTAGTAAAGATTGGAACCTATGGCAAATGGATGTCAAGAATGCATTTTTACATGGGGAGCTAGATCAAGAAATTTATATGAATCAGCCAATGGGTTTTCATAGTCAAGACCATCCTGAATATGTGTGTAAACTTCGGAAGGCGTTTTACGGGTTAAAACAAGCACCAAGGGCTTGGTATGGTAAAATTGCTGAATTTCTTACTCATAGTGGTTTTTTGGTAACACCTGCAGATTCTAGCTTGTTTGTCAAAGCTAACAAAGGGAAGCTAGTTATTGTACTAGTGTATGTGGATGATTTAATCATTACAGGAGATTGGGAGGAAGAAATTCTTCAAACAAAGGAGAATTTATCAACTCAGTTTCAGATGAAAGAACTTGGGCAATTGAGATTTTCTTGATCCGAGATTGATCGCACACAAGAGGAAATCTTTCTTCGTCAACAAAAGTATTCAAGAGATTTGCTAAAAAAGTTTGGCATGTTTGACTGCAAACCAATCTCAACTCCAATTGAACCAAATGCCAAAATATGTGCTCATGAAGGGAAGGATTTGAAAGATGCAACAATGTGTCAACAATTGGTTGGAAGTTTGATTTACTTAACTCTAACCAGAGCTGATATTTCTTATACAGTTGGTGTCTTGAGTAGGTACATGCAACATCCAAAAAAGCCTCATCTAGAAGCAGCACGTCAAGTTTTGAGATATGTCAAGAATACACTTGATTATGTTATTTTGTATGAAAAAGGTGGAGACTGCAAGTTAGTTGGTTATTGTGATGCTGATTTTGCAGGTGACCATGATACCCGACGATCAACTACAGGATATGTTTTTATGTTAGGTACTGGAGCAATTTCTTGGTGTAGCAAAAGACAAAGAATCAGTATCCTCATCCACGGTGAACAGCGAAAGCAAAGATCAATGGCAGCTCAAGAAAGCACATGGCTTATTCAGTTGCTAAAGGATCTATGTCAACCAATAGACTATGTAGTTTCATTATATTGTGACAACCAGTCAGCAATATGTCTAGTAGAAAATCTAGTTTTTCATGCAAGAACTAAGCATGTGGCAATTCGTTATCACTTCATCAGGGAAAAAGTTCTGCAAGAAGAAATCAAGTTAAAGCAAATTAAGACGGATGACCAAGTTGCTCACTTGTGCACAAAAGGTTTAAGTGGCAATAAGTTTGAAAACTTTCGTCATCAACTCAGCATCTTGAAGAACAGAAGCTGGTATTGAGGGAGAGTGTTGAAACTCAACACCAGCTCCTTAAAGAAAATTTGACCAATTCTTTAGTTATTATGATTTTTTCCATATAATCCAAAATTGGTTGTCAACACTCATCTTTCCTACTTTTCCAAAGTTAGTGGTGGCATTTAGCTTGCCTACTTTTCATCAATTAGTTACACATGTAAAGCCTATATAAAGGCTACTTTGTTTCATTACAGAAAGCAGCAATAATATTCAGTAGTAATAATATATTCCACCCACTTCTGCTTTGTTTGTTCAACAAGAAATGCTTAGGTTTCCATTGTGTTCAAATTTCTAATCAATTCAAATTCCAAGGGCTAGGATACATGCAAAAGTAAGGGAAAAAAGCGGATGGTCATCAATCTTTATTGGTGCATTAATAATATATTGATAAATACTCTTGGAAGAGAGAGGACCTTTGCAGAAAGCTAATGATAGTTACATTTACTGGCTGTAAGGCTTTCTCCTTCGGATCATTTAACTGGCAGTATCAGAAAATGGATGGCCGCCGCTAGAACAAACTAAAACTTGCGAGAAGGAAGATTGGAAATTGTTTTAGTGGATGTTGTTGGGTAACCAAAGATGATTCATAATAAATGAGTCTTATTGCTAATTCATAGTAACTGAGCCACCGGGGGACCAAAGATAATAAAAAGAAATCATATTTACCTTGAGTTTCAAGGCTAATAAAAAGTAGCAAGCACAATGGGCAATGGGGGTGAGTGAGAGACGGGATTTGGGGCTTTGACAAATCAAGGGTTCGGGTTCAGGTTTTGGTATTAGTGGAGGGTGGAAGCAACGAAGACGGTGTATGTTGATGGGGGCAGTGATGGCAAAATTAGTGTTTTCAAAAAGAGGAAAGGCCAAAAGGGCTTGGTGCGAGAGAATTTCTTCAGAAAAATAAAAGTTGTTACAAATTGCAAATTTGCAGTTATAATTTATATTCTATAAATTTCGACAATTATCATTTGACTAATAATTATACTTAATATTATATACATTCTATAAGTTTTTTTTTGTGCTTTTATCTAAACAATTATAATTTCTTTCAATTACATCCCTAATTAGTAAACTAATATTACTTGTACAATTATTACCTTCTTTTAGGGCCAAAAAATTATATTATTAGGGTGTTATAGTATTATGAAAAATAATTATGGTTATTACTTACAATTATTAAAAGGCCTAATTGAAATATTTCTAAAATCGCTATAGAGAAATAAAAATTTCAAAATATTATAAAATTTTGACTAAATAGTTGATTTATTAATTTATTTTACTTCATTATTTTACAAATACAAATATCAAAATATTACAATAATTTTACTTCATTTTTTAAACTACTTTTATTTAACATAATAAACCTTAAATTATATATATATATATATAACATTATATAAACTTACTTACTTATAGTGAGTAAGTAGATTATTAATAACTAATAATGTATAAAATGAAAAGGATCCTTAATTTTTTATTTCTTTTAATTCAACTATATTAGTTATGAAACACTTATTCTGGCATTTTAATTCATATTCTTTTACATACTAAAATTTAAAATCTATAGGATATTTTATATATCAAACTAATAATAGTATATAAATAAAATTATGAGTACTAATAATATGTTACAACACAAAAGATGAGATTAAATAAGTAATAGCAATCTGATAGTAAATATTGAGTATATTGAGATATGATGGTTAAAAATTTTATTAATATAAATATAATGTAATGATAATTAAAATTATATTACTAATAAATTATTATTCTAACTAATATTAATAACATAATATATATAATCATATAAATCATATATTTATTAATATATATATAGATAATGTATATTATATATAAATAATATATTTAAATAATTATGTTAGTAAACAGGGTGGGTGATGGGCTGGCCTGTTCAAATGCAGGGGGAGATTTTCTTCCCTGGCAAGGGTTAAATAGAGTGGGTCGTTGTCGATGGTGGGTACTTTTACCACCCCTAGTTAAACTACAAACTTGAACATTTCTGAATTATTGCGGTTATTATTTTAAAATTATCTTAGTTATTGTTTTTCCCCCAAAAACTTTTCTTCCCTATTCAAATTAATGATTTATTTTCCCACTTTCAAGGTAAACAAAATAAAATGAAATTAAACTAAAATATATGAACAAGATACAAAAGAAATGTTAATCAAGCCTAAGAAGAGAATTACTAAACGGCCAAAATAAATATTTGAAACAAATTGAAATCCAAAAGGATCAAATTTTTTATATTAATCAACCATCAGAAATGGGCAAAAAAATTGAATAACTATTATTCTGACTTCTTATTGATTCTATTCAAATCAATTGCTACCCATACCTATTATAAAAAAATAAATATCTAATACTTAATTAATTAATTATTGAGTTAATTACATCAATCTCCTTGAAATTTCATAAAACTATCAATATCCCCTCCAGTTGGAAGATGCTACTAATACCCTTTAAATTAGTCAACCTTAATATTTAACACTTTAATGATGACATCAGCAAAATAAAATATTATGTTGCGTATACAGATTTACTCCTTAAAATTTTCATTAATTACTTTATACAAAACACTACTTGCAAACTTTTTATTAATTTTTTTTTTGGAAAGTATTCCTTGATAATAATTGAGTGAATATCCATATTCTTGTATATCCGATTTTAAGTTTCGAGGTTAAAAATGTTGTTACACAATTAAGATAGCAATAAATTAAAATTTAAAGAAAAAGTATAAAATTTCAATCAAAATTCAAAATTGCAATTTCATATAATAATTATTATTGAATTTCATTTTTTTCACTTTTAATGTTATGTTATTTTTTATTTGCAATTTATTTTAGCAAATTGATAAGCATTTTTGCATTTTCACACGTTTCAGAGATTGACTTTGAATTAAAAAGGATATTGATAGTTTTTTCAAATTACAAAAGGGATATTTTAGTTTTATCAAATTTTGAGGAAGATGGATGTAATTAACTCCCAATCATTCTAACTATTTGATTCCATAGTTATCTCAATACAAAAGTTAAAGAAATATTTAAAAATTACACAATTTTTTACTCCCTCCGCTTTGGAAAAGAAGTCCACATTGAGACTTTTTCTTAAACTCAAAAAAAAAGAGTCCACTTTTAAATCAAATTTCTAAAATATCATTGCTGATAAAATGTAAGAATAAAAATATAAAATTATACATTTAGTGGTGCATTAAATGAATTGTACCTAACAATTAATAAAATTTTTATTTTAACTAAAGTGGACTCTTTTTTTGGAACGGAGGGAGTATAATTTATGAATGAAGGAAATATGATTCTATAGATAAAGCATCAAGCCACTAATAAACCATAATTAAAATTAAAGTAGTAAAATTAATTTCTTCCTATTTTTAGGATAATAATTTTTTTGTAAAATTTCATTGGACAATAATTTAAAAATATTAAAATCACGAAGTAAAAGAAGGAAAAAAAGAAGACTAGAAAAAGGAGAGAATTGGAGAGTGGAAAAATTACATTGAAGAGCGGCGTGGACAATTAAGTGATAAGCCAAGTATATATCATTTCTTGTAGAAAAACGTGATATTTATATAAATAAATTCTTATAGTGTTTAATATGGTGGTATTATAAGATAGTAGAAGATTAGTTGCTATTCATACTAACTTTTTAAGTAATTTTGCCGTATACAGAATTTATTTTAATTTCTCGTTGTGTATTACTATTTATTTATTTATTTTTATGAGTACAATTCCACCAATACTTTCATACTCATTCAATATGCTAAGATATTATATTTTTAATTTTCTTATCAAAAGCTTAATTGATTAGGAACTTAATCTTTTAAATTGAGCGCTGAATTAAGTTATAAAATAGTCTGAACCATTAGAACACGAAATAGAACATTTATGCAGTTGGATAATATTCATATAACAAGAAAAGAAAACGCAAACATTCAAATTTTTATTCAAAAACTCTCTGAAAAATCCTGAAGCTTTATTCACCACTGGACCATTGGCTGCTTAGCTGGATGAAAAGTGCAGTCTCATCTATTTGAACATTTCGATCACCCCAACGTTTCCAGCATGACATTCTGATCTTATGCCTTTAAATCCGGCAGCTGTAGCCAAGGCCCGAAATTCGACCTCTGATCGTTCTTTCCCTCCATTAGTATAAGTCATCATGAAGGTATCAATCTGGCAAACACATTTTGAAGAGTCACTAGTGTCAGGTTTCAAAGGTAGAATGAAGTCCACGACAATCACTTTTCCGTTGTTGGGTAGAGCTCTCAAACAGTTCTTGAGCAATTTTACGCAATGATCATCACTCCAGTTATGAACCACGCCCTGTGATGAGAAATTTGTTCATGATAAAGTTTAGATGAAGGCGTTTATTCTGAAAATGACATGGGTAATTAATTGTGGTAAATATAACTCTTGGCCACACTTCACACGTCAAAGGATAATGTACATATATTATGCATAGTGAAAGTGAATTTTGATTCGTATATGTTGAGCTAAGATATTGGCAGGGCATGATATTCTCATACTCTAGAAAAACGATGGATCTTTTTTTCAGATTGGTAACAAAGAGAATTTTTGGCGGTTACCTTTATTTTGTTTTAGGCATATATGTTCAGTAATTTTTGGGTTTTCTTTGTTTGTTTTCAAATTATTTTCACTTATTATTGGGTTATTTAGTATATTTAAACTTTTTCAGTCAAACTCCATAGTCAATCAATTAAAATTAAATTGTATTTTTCCAAACTTAGCTAGATTTTATTTCAAAGATCAATCAAACTCAAATTTATTGGGAGGCAAATTTTGAACTTCTTAAAAATAAGAACCAAATTGGACCAGAGGCTCAAATTAATGCATGAGTAGCTCTACTATTTCATTGCATGCACTTGAGGATATTTCCATAGCGTCCTAGGCATAGCCCATCTCCATTTCATTGTCTTCTGCTGTGTAAAAATGCGAATTATCTACTTGAAACCTATACCTTCAATGAATAATAACATCAATCACAACACAAGGGGGTGATTGCAATAGAGCGCTTTGAGCATCTTAATTACGGGAATGATCGGCATGTAGACCTACTTTGTATTATGCCCAACTATGAAAAATGTAAAGTTCATAAAACAGATTTCCAGAAATGCATCTGGTTACCTTCATGAAAATGGCTTCTCCTTCCGGTACACTTTCAAACATGTCTCCCCCAATGTGTTTGATTCCTTCATCAAGGATTTCAAATTAATTTGAGAGAGTTGAGATTTATATAATCCAATAGAATGAAAGCAAAAATTCGCATAAAACTTAATTTGAGATACACTAAAGTACGATATTGAGAATGTACCGGGATATGATGGTGCATCTTCAACCACATTTGGTAGGTCAAAATTGATTCCTTGTATTGAAGGATATTTTGATGTAATCCTATATAGGGTTACTCCAAGACCACCACCAACATCAACCAATGTCTTAAGGTGTTCAAAACCCCTATACTCATTAAGCAAGAATTTCATTGTTGTGGATGTTAGGCCAACCATTCCCTTGTTGAATACCTCATTGAACCTGGCATCCTTGCTAGTGTACTCGAAAACAGACATGCCAAGCGTTCTATCGAGCGGTGGAATACCTCCTTCAAGAACAGCATTTCCCAATTCATACCTAAAATATTTGTTAAGTTTACAATGAGTTAAAAAATATTATGGATTCGTTATAAAGAACTTACATTCTTGCTGTTGTTTTAACCGAACACATGTATCTACACTAGTACTATTCTTCAGCTAGCGTGGCCAGAGAACAAGGGTCACAAAACTTAAAATTTTAACTTTACCACCAGTTAAAAATGCAGTACCAAAAAAAAAAAAAAAAAAAAAAGTTAGAAAAGAATCAAACTTACCAACCGCCAATAAGAATCTTATCTTGACTCAATTCAACCATATGCCCAGATGAGGTACCCTCCTTGTCCGGCACGAAGAATTCCCCAACTGGAGCTAGCCCATAAACTCTTTGGTATTGAAGATCATCCCCATCAGAAAACTCAAGAACATCACAAGTGAGCACAGAATGGCTACTCAGTAAGAGAAGCATTCTATCTAGCACGGAAGCTGCATCCGGGTTTTTCGTGGGCAATTGTGATGCAATTTGTGCTGGCGATAATTTTTTCCCATTGCCAGCTCTGGCAATGATTTCAAACAATTTTAGTTTAGTAGCAGTGTACAAAACCATAGGCAATGACACAGAGGTGACAAGTTGGATTGCATACGAGAATTGTTGGGTTTTTCTTACTTCTTTGCTATTTTCTTGGGAATTATGGAAGGGGGTTTTGGTTAAGTTCTCCATCGAACTCAGTTTTGGTTCTGCAAAACTTTTCTGCGTATGAGTATGGAGCTTGTAAGGATCCGTCTTTTATAGTTGCACGTTCACGCTTTTTTCTTTTCTTTTCTTACTAGTCAATCTAGCTAGCTCACTCTTACAAACGCATATTTCCTAAGAAGTTTCTATAGAAGGCCAAAGGTTTCAATTCTGGTGGCAGAAATTTGCTTACGGTTGCTATTATGTAGGGTTAATTGTGTGAATAGTCCCTTATTTTGGGGCCTCAGTTCGATTTCATCCTGTAAGTTAAAAAAATTTCAATTGAGTTCCTAAACATACAAATTGGGTTCTATTGCGTCCCGAAGTACAAATTTTGCAAGGACAAATTTGGAAAAAAAAATTGACAGACCTTGAAAATGTTTCAATTGAATCTCTAAACGTATAAATTTACTTTCGAATAATACAAAGAAGGAGGAAACCATTTTCCCTGTACGTGTCTCACAAAAATCAGCTTTCTCCCTTTTTATTCTCTCAGAAAATAACATAAGAGGTTGAGAGTCATTTATCAGCAATAATAGAATTAGACTTATCAAAATACATGAATCGTTTTAATTTACAAATAAGGAATTTTCGTTCCTATACAAATTAGTCTACTTACCAATGAGCTGAGATTAATTTATCTAATAAATCAATTCTCATAATTACAATAAAAAAAATATATACGTCGCTGAGAAGATGAGTTTTCAAGTCAGGTGGCTGAAATTTGCGTACTGTTGCTACTACATATAATCTTAAATCCAACAATTGTTTAACATTTTCTGCATAGAATAAGAATCATTTTTATACTTGGTCTTAGTTTTCGATCAGCACTATTTTTATCTATAATATTTCTACTAATAATGATTATATATGATCCATAATTTAAAATATGACTAAAAATAAAAAAAATTATATATTAAGGAATGAATTAACCGTGTTATATGTAATATTTAGGTTTGAATTCATTGTGATTAGGTATGAATTCATTGTGACTAAAAATTATATCTAGGGTCAATCAAAAAACCAAATGGCTTAATAAAAATGTTGGAAACTTAACCACCAAACTAAGAATTAACCTTGAATTTTTCACACGAATAATTAATTGGATTTGATCCCGCAAGTCAATATCCAACAAGGGTTTTAAAACTCTTTAGTTGATCTTATGAGATTTTCATAAAACCACACTTTGAGTAATCTCTTACGACTTATTAATACTTTCTAATTACTAGCTTCTCTTCAGGTATTTCTAACTCAAACTTTGGAGAGAATTTCTCGAAAAAAGAAGAGGATTTATAAAAGTACTTAAATCCGGATAATACAAACAAGAAAGAAAATATTTTCTCTATACTTTTGTCTCACAGAATTCGGCTTCCTCCCTCAATTTTCTCTTAGGAAATAACATAAGGTGTTGAGAGATGCTTGTTAGCATCCAACTCACTCATTAATCATAATATTTATTGGAATTATCAAAATAATAGCAAGAATCACTTCAATTTACAATCAAGGAATTCTAGTTATTATACTAATTATTCTATTCATCAATATGTTGAGAATGATTTACCTTATAAATCATTTCTCATAATTTATCATAAAATAACATCTTCATGTTTTCTTGATTGTATGCAAAAATTATCTTTTTAATTATGAAATTGTGATTTCAAATTATAATATATGTAAATTGCCATAGTTTTGACATAATCCAAATGCAATTATGGGATCACATGAACAAGGATATCTCGGATTTGTTTAACAACATACATTTAAAATAAAAGGACATGTACTTTGTCACGAATTCTAGGGTTTCCGAATAAACAAATCATCCTTTTATCCAAACGAAACGGTCATTCATAATTTCATACAATATTATGCAAAGTCTTAGCTCCAACTTTGTCTGCATGCACATGTAATACGTACGATCGAAATGCGCAAGGAGGAACGGGAAATAAAAGCTTTTGAAAGTATCCTTTTTAATAACATCGATCATTGTGGTAGATTTTGATATGGTGGTGTACATTGTTTCTCCAACAAATATTGATGCATGGAAATTTCAGTCATTCGGGCGTAACCCTTCCCTTAATAATGTACTAATTAAATGTAGCCGCCATGGACGATTTGTTGGAGATTCTTCAGCCTGGTCACCTTCTTAATTCTGACCATTATTTGAGATAGATCTGGAAAAAGACCCTGCACGGATAAGATTTATTTTTAATATATTTTATTTTTTAAAAATAATATGGGTATTTTTATGTATTAACTAGTTTCATTATTTAATTTCTTTATATTTGACAGGTTTGTCTGCAAAATTAATCACTCGTCCTTGAGTGATTGTAAATTTAATTCTGACAATAGTAGACCAGTCGAATCGCAAGGGAACGAAGAATAGTTACAAATTTAGAACAATAAGATAAAACTAAATAAAATAAGGGGGATTTTTGAATGATGACTAAGTTATGAAAAATTCTAAAAATTATCAAAATTGAATATCAAAGCAATAAAAATAGAAAATAATGAAAATTATCAAGTTTACCGAGTTTCCAATCCAAGGATTGATATCATTCAATTGCATCATCGATCATAGATCAAGAAAAATAATCTTGCAAATTCAAATATTTAACTTGAAACTTATTAAGCTACCGTATTAAATTTCCGTTTTTCTAATATAATTGACCGAGCCCAACACCCTAAATTAAAACTTATCATTAATTAATTGGACACGATAGCATTCCATATCAATTTAATTATAGCATTAAAATCTATGAAAACAGTTAAACTAAAATTAAAGAACCGAGATAGCTGCAGTAAATTAATCTCGTCCCATTAATTTCCCTAAGCTAAGCATGCATATTTCAAGTCATAAACATAATTAACCTAGTTTATACTTGGTCCATTCCTTCATGACAAATACGGATCACTGAACTCATGGATAGCAATAGAATAAATAATGAAGAATTAACTAATTATTAATTATTCACATGAATTAAATCAAGAATTAACAAGTACTAAAACAAAAAGCAACAAAATAAATTAAGAATAAAATCTAACAGTAATTGCAATTGAAATCAATCAGCCACTCATGGTGGCATACATGATTGATCAATTTTTCTAATAATATTACTAAAAGAAAGAGAAGAAAGAAAAGAAAAGGATGTGCATGAACAAACCAAAAAAAAATGCCTAAGCTAAACTAATAAAAAAAACAGAAAAGATGATGCACGTGATGAACTAAGATGCTGCTGCTTTTATAGACTTCGTTTTGTCCTTTTCCTTCCTTTTCCTGCACGTTTGTTTCTTCTTCCTTTTCTTTGACCGTTGTTTCTTTTTCCAGTTTTTGTTTGTTCCTTTTGCTGTTTTTTTGTTTCCTATTCGCGAAACCAATTTCTTGGTTGCTGCCTTTTTTTGTAGTCTTTGTCAAACCGCCACTTGACTTGTGCCTCTTGCTTTCCTATTCTCTTTTGTTCGCCGAATAACTTGTTTCCTTTTTGCTTGAAATAAACTCTTCTTCTTTGATTTAAATTTATCCAACCCCACTGCTCACGCCAAAGAATAGAAAATTTTCTAGATTTTCCTTTTTCTACTTCAAATTTTGCCTTTTATCAACTTTTTCTCCAATTCACCATTTTCCATACCTAAAACAAAAAGTATATTAAAACCAAATAATTCCTCTTGAAACCCAAATTAATATTAAGGAAATATTAATAATAAAAAGGAACATTTTAAGCCCTATCAAATCCCCTACACGTAAACCATGCTTGTCCTCAAGCATACATTAGATACCTCTCCATTTCTTTCCCTTTTTCAACCCATTTACAAATAAACCAAAGTCACCACACATTAGAAATCAAGATTGGAATGACAATCCAGAAACCAAGTATCCATAGCCCGATTTTCTTAACAAAATATATGCATCTCATTAATCCCAATCAATTTCATCGAAATCAAATGCACAAAATTTGATAACCTCTCTCAAGTTACACTCTAATCACTCAAAGTATTTAGGGGTTCATTCGGCACTCAAATCAAACATGGCATGCCCTTACCATAAGCTTGCTTATATATCACATCTCCACCACTTATAAATATGAATCCATGCAAAAATCAAAGGGTCTTGAAAATGGTTGTAATGGGGCTTAGGTAAAGGTGTGTCAATAGAAAGGAAAATTTAGGCTACAGATATCAAGATATATAGGAACTTCCTTGCATGATTCAACAGCAACAATAACATCACATTAGAACCACTTCCTTATTCCAAATAGCATATTCCCCTTTTTGCAACTTCATCATATAGTTGGACTGTTCTGTACACAATGGAGAACATTTACTTTGTCCAATATTCGTAGAGAATACTTTTCACTTCTATGTTTTTTTCTTATTTTCTTTTTTTTTTCTCTTCAGTGATTCTTTTCTTTGCAATCAATAGAAATTTTATCATGCAATTCATTTCCACATACTCTTGAAAAAGGGTTGAATGATGGTAAACAAAAACAACGGTTTAAAGCTAATGATGTGGCGTTATAACAAAGAAAGGTTAAGGCTTAAAATTGGCAAACTAAGGGTATATGTAATAAAGGTTAAGCTTCTTTAGAAAGTTAAATTGGCTAATTCTAAATGCTCTTATCATTTCAAAGCATGAATCCACAATGTGATCTCAACATGAATAACAAAGCAAGTTCTATAATAAACATACCATATTTGTCAACACTCAAGAAAGAAATATGTGAGCAAAGAAAAGAAAAGGCTCTTAGGCTCAAATACTAACAATGGGTTCAATATATCAAATATTGCACATTCTCATTCAATTCAATCATCAAAATCAATGAAATACTTTTAAAATTTTCAAAACAAAGACTAATCATACTTGCTCCTTTTCATGCTTTCCTACTCAACTACTAATGCATGTTAACCAAGAGTTATTTGAAACAAGTATCAAAAGAGTTAGGAATTTCAAGAAAGACATTCAAACTATCAAGTATGATTTTGCAAAAAAGTGTATAAAAATAATTCAAATAACCACAAAAACATCCCCTCACACCTAAATCATACATTGTCCTCAATGTGTGAAAGAAAGAAGCATGCAAATCAGAAGAGGTATAAAAATTATAAAAATAAATAAGGACAGAGGAATACGAAACCTCCCTGAAATGCCACATAAGGAATGGAGCTATGGTGAGGGTGGCGCAATGGGAAATGACTGCTTGATGAAGTGGAGGACAATTTGATGGCGAGGGCTACTTGGTGGCGTAGTGATGCACTTTCAAACAATCATCTTAATTCTTGGCATGATTAATAAAAAAAAACTACCACCTTCAAAGTGCCACAAAGAAGAACAAGTGAAGAAACATAGTAAGGGAATGAAAAAATAAATGTACACAAAAACAAGAGAAGACTTCAAAAAATATGGTGTGGGCACACCGAAAACAATAAAGTTTCCTGCGACAAAAAAAAAAAATAATAACTAAAAGCATTAGCAAAGAAAAGAAAAGAAAATAAACACAATAAAATTAAGAACAAAAAATAAAAATAAGATAAACAAGAAATTCTTTGAGTTGCCGCCCAAACAGCGCAATTGGTTAACGTCGTTATGCTCGACGTCCTCTATCGCTCAAGTTATTAAATTTTTACCAATCACTTGGACCACACCTACATTTTCTTTATTGATTTTGCACAAGCCACCATTGCTTTCTCAGTCACTTCTAAATGTGCATTCAATTCATCTTGATTTATATTTTCTTTTCCTTCAAAAATATCCTGCACACCCTTTTCATTGTCCTATGTTACCTGTTTTGCAACTATGATTAGAAGAGTCTCATTGTCCCCCGAATATACATATTGAAGATGGCTAGGCAATTGCTTTAATTCAATTATTGAGGCCTGCAAACAGAAGCTAACACTTTCTCATGAGATAAAGAAGGTTCAATATTAAAAAGTGTTGACCTTTCACATGTATCATGGATCTGATTAATATCATCACATAGTTCAACAACTTTTTCCTCATTCAATTGTCCCTCCTTCTTGGTGTTTTTCATCAAAAGTTTCTTGTGCAATAGAATCAACGATGTCAAAAGAGTAAATTGAATGATCCAGAATGATATCTCATAGCATCAAAATATTAAATGTCACAATCTCCCAATCAAACTCTCTGGAGAGAATGCCTAATCTACATCTATTTTTGTTTTAGCTGTCTTCATGAAGGGTCTCCCTAGTAAAATTGGGCAAAACTTGTATGCTGTGTCCTCCTCCGATTTTACGATATAAAAATCTATTGGAAAAATTAGCTCATTGACCTGTACCAAAACATCCTCAACAATCCCTGCTAGGCTAGCATTAGAACGATTTGCGAGTTGAAACACTATTCTAATTTCTTTTAAAGGACCCAAATTTAAAATTTTGAAATTTGAGTATGGCATAACATTTATAAAAGCTCCTAAATCAAGCATAGCACGCTCAATTCTTATTTCCAATAACACATGGAATTGTGAACATACTTGGGTCCTTGCATTTTTTAGGTAGAGTCTTTTGTGTGAGCATAGTCGAAACATTTTTTCCTACCTTAATCGTTTC
Source organism: Gynochthodes officinalis (assembly GCA_020080225.1). Classification (NCBI taxonomy): domain Eukaryota; kingdom Viridiplantae; phylum Streptophyta; class Magnoliopsida; order Gentianales; family Rubiaceae; genus Gynochthodes; species Gynochthodes officinalis. Next base: position 830,815 of record JAIQDA010000012.1, read on the forward strand.
ATTTCCCTTGTGCCACCTTTTGTTGCCCAACTCCTTCAAGAATCTTGCATATTTTGGAATTTTCTTAGTAGCATCCAACAAGGTTATGTTCACTTCTACCTTTCTAAAGGTATTTAAGACTTCTTTCTCATATTTCTCTTGTCTTGACTTCGCCAACTTACTAGGAAAAGGTGGAACAATCGCATTAGGGAATGTTGGCTTAGAATGAGAAAATGGAGTTATCTTTGATTATAGTTCAAGTGTGGCTCTTTCTCCTTTATTTTCAGGCTCTTTTGCATTCTTTAGTTTTTCTGGTAAAGTTGGTATTGCATCAATCTCCTTTCCACTTCGTAGTACAATGGCACTCACATTTTCCTTTAGATTTTCACTGGTTGTGAAGGTAACCTTCCAGAATTTTGTGTTTCCAACTTGCTAATAAATGTAGCCAATTGGGTAATTTGGTTCCCCATAGCTCTTTGCTCTTGTTGCAATTGTTGCACCATAGCTCTTTGCTCCTGTTGCATTTGTTGCATGTTACTAGCAAGTGATTTAACAATCTCTTCTAAATTCATACCTGAGTTTGAAGACAGAGCTGGTGGTGAAGGTGGCTTATTGTAAGGCTGTGGTGGAAATCTTTGTTGTGCTCCTTGATTCCCATAACTAAAATTTAGATGATCTCTCCATCCAAGGTTGTAAGTATTAGAATAGGGATCATATCTCTGTTGAGGTTGACCAGGAAATCCTCCTACTGCATTAATTTGTTGATTTGAATCCTCTTGTAGTGTAGGACACATGTTTGTGGGATGACCAGGTACCAAGCATATTCCACAAACCTTAGCTGTTTGTACATGCCCTGCAACCAATTGATGAACCATAGCAGCTAGATCAGCAATTTGATTTTCCTAGTTAGATGTACTTACCTCATTAACTCTCTTAAAATTCCCCTTAACTTAGGTTCCAAACAGTTGGGAATTTTTTACCATGTTGAAGATCAATTGTCTAGCTTCTACCAGCGTTTTGTTCACTAATGCTCCTTCATTAGCTGCATCTACCATACTCCTATCCATGGATAATAATCCTTCATAGAAGTATTGGATAAGGAGTTGTTCGGGAATTTGATGATATAGACAACTAGCATATAGTTGTTTGAATCTTTCCCAATACTCATAGAGAGTCTCTCCACTAAGTTGTCATATCCCACAGATTTCTTTCCTAATATTTACAACCCGAGATGCAGGGAAAAACTTTTCTAAGAATAGCCACTTCATCTCGTCCCAAGAAGTAATTGAACTGGAAGGAAGGTAGTATAACCAGTTCTTCGCCTTATCTCCTAAGGAAAAAGGATAGGCTCTCAACTTGATTTGCTCCTCTGACCTTTTGCGGTCTCATACTAGAACAAACAACATGGAACTCCTTTAAATGTTCGTGTGGATCTTCACCTACAAGACCACCAAAAATAGGCAATAAGTGAATTAAACCAAACTTCAATTCAAAACCAACATCTAAAGTACGAAATTGAATGCATAGAGGTTGGTGGTTTAAAGTAGGAGCCGCCAACTCCTTTAATGTTCTATCTCCCATTTTTGCAGTTTCGGTTATCTCCAATTTGTTGGATTCCGTTTCAATGTCCACCCCTGAAGCTGAACCACCTTTTCTTTATTTAGCCTCTTTTCTCAGTTGGCAAGCCGTCGTCTCAATTTCAGGATTGTATTCTAATTCGTCATCCTGAGAAGCACGAGTCATACAAGAAAGAAAATATTAGTAGCATTAGATGTTCAAAACTAGGAACTAATTGGTCCCCGACAACGGCGCTAAAATTTGTGAGTTTGTCAAAGCCCTCAAAATTAATCATTGGTGCTTGAGTGATTGTAAAATTAATTTGCAGCAATAGCAAACTAGGTCGAATCCTAAGGGAATCGAAGAATAGTTTCAAATTTTGAACAATAAGATAAAACTAAATAAAACAAGGGGGATTTTTAAATGATGACTAAGTTACGAAAAATTCTAAAAATTATCAAAATTGAATATCAAAGGAATAAAAATAGAAAATAATGAAAATTACCAAGTTTACCAAGTTTCCAATCCAAGGGTTGATATCATTTAATTGCATCACTAATTATAGATCACGAAAAATAATCTTGCAAACTCAAATATTTAACTTGAAACTTATTAGGCTAGCCATAATAAATTTCTTTTTTCCTAATATAATTGGCCAGGCCACTGACACCTAAGTCAAAACTTACCATTAATTGACTGGGCACAATAGCGTTCCATATCAATTTAATAATAGTATTAAAATCTATGAAAACTGTTAAACCAAGATTAAAGAATCAAGATAGTTGTAGTAAATTAATGTTATCCGGTTAATTCCCTAAGCTAAGCATGTATATTCCAAGTCATAAACATAATTAACCTAGTTTCTACTTGGTCCATTCTTTCATGACAATTACGGATTACTGAACTCATGGATAGCAATAGAATAAATCATGAAGAATTAATTTGTCAGATTAACTAATCATCAATTATTCATAGGAATTAAATCAAGAATCAACAAGTACTTGAACAAAAGCAAGAAAATAAATTAAGAACAAAACCTCACAGTGTTGCAATTGAAATCAATCCTTCCCTTAAATTAGAAAAGAGAATTTAGCCACTTATGATGACATACATGATTGCTGAAAATAGAATTCTTTATGTTTCTGAATTTGACTAACCATCATACTATTTAATTTGTAAATCGAGGGATGTGCACGAGTTGGCAGAGGCCTGAGGAAGAGAGCCAATAGGCCACTTATTTTGTAATATGATAAAAGTTCTTATCATCAAACTAGCATCTCTTACCTTGACTTAACTACTTAAAAGTAAAAAAATTCTACATGTCATTGTAGAACTCAAACCTTACCCACTACCACTATTCTACCAGTTCTCGCATATTATTCAAATTACTTTCGATGAAAATAATAACCATCCAATTTCACAAGATTTGTGGAATTTGATAACAAAATACACACAAGGAATGAATGCTAATTGATTTGAAACATGAATAGAAGAATTAATGCAAGAAAAGACAAATGAAAATGTTTAGAAGGATGAGCAAACATTATTCGACATTCAAACTGTATAAGAGTGAGCAATAGATATAGTCTAGAATTTTGGCCTTATGTTTGTAGTCATAAAACAATTAGAGTTTGATCTTATGTTTGTAGTCATAAAACAATTAATGTTTGATTGTCATTTTTTCCCCAATTCTTCCTTGTCAATTCCACAATAGGTACAATAGTCATACATTGGTTTTAAAAAGAGATTAATAAATAAGATAGAATCAAATTCAATTGATCAATATTTTAAGTCCACATTAGGTTTGAACATATTAGTGACTATTTTGGGTTTTCATGTTTAAAGGGTTTGTCAAGGCCCACAAAATTAATCACCGGCACTTTAGTGACTATAAATTAATTTTGTAATTGTAGTGAACCAGGTCGAATCCCAATTGAACTAGCGATTGAATTTTTAATTGCAGTGAAGGTAATTAAAGGGGGTTTTGAAGTTTTAAACTAATATACTAAATACTACCAATAACTAAAATAATCTACTAAACAAATAAATAAACAGAAAAGAAATGCAAAATGAAAAACTTCTGATCGAAGAGTTTAGATTGATCCTTGCAATTGTATCCCCGATCACGAGTCACCAATATGTATACCCTACCAATTCAAGTATTTAACTAAAAATTTGTTAGGATAGCCATAACAAATCTTCCCATTCCCTAAAATATTTGACTAAATGTAGCATCTGAATTCAAAACTTATTACCAACTTACAAGGCACTATAGCATTCCATATCAGTTAATGATAGCATTAATCTCTTTAGAATAATTGAGATAGGTGCAATTACACAATCATGTCCCATTGATTCCCCTAGATGCACAGTGCAATCAATCTAATTGCTACTTGCTCCACTCATTTATGACAATTACAAATTGGACTAATGGATCGCAATAGAATGAAAAGTGCTAAATCAAATTGTCAGATTGACTAACACAAATCATCCACAGAAAGTAAAAATAAGAATCAACAAGTACTTAGATTGAAAGTAAGGAAAACAATTAAACTTAAAACCTCAAAATGATAACAATTGGAATGAAACATATTTTAAATCAGAAAGAAATTGTTTAACTACTACTAATGATGGACAACAAATTATCACTACTTCCTATTAATACTATTCTATTGTCTCTCTTGTTGTTTGCAAAGACAAATGGAATGAGTAGCTAATTGATCTGAAACATGAATAGAAGAATTAACGCAAGAAAAATCAAAGGAAAATGTTTAGAAGGATGAGCAAACATTATTCAACATTCAAACTGTAAAACAGCAAGCATTAGATATAGTCTAGAGTTTCGGTCTTATGTTCATAGTCATAAAACAATTAATGTTTGATTGCCATTTTTTCCCAATTCTTTCTCGTCAATTCCATAGACAGGTAAAACAGGAGTAAATTGGCAGAATATTTTTTTTAAAAAAAAATTAAATAAATATTGATAAATTAAAACTCATTCCCATAGTACTGAAGTCGATATTTTCAATAGCGACTTCAAAGTCTATATCCTAGATATCCACTTTAAATAAATATTGATAAATTAAAAATCATTCCCATAATACTAAAGTCGATATCCTGGATACCGACTTTAAAGTCAGTATCCTGGATATTGACTTCAAAGTCGATATCCTAGATACCTACTTTAAAGTCAATATTTTAGATATTGACTTTAATGTATTTTTTAAAAAAGCTATTGATTTTTGTACCATAGTTTTTGTACTATTTTATTAAAACAAATTCGGAAATAATTTAATTTTGAACAATATTTTTGCAGTAATTTGTTGTGTATTATTATAACTAATTTTAATTTATATATTTGATATGCATTAGAAAATTTTAAATTCAAAAATATAATCATATATTTTGATTTCGTAACAAGACATATTAATTTTTCGTACATTTCTTTTTCGATTAGGTTCTTAAATATTATTTAGGGGTTAGGGGTGCCATGTGCTGCTCATCCCTCATTCCCCCCCTAACCATGATGCATCCCACCTTAGCCCATTCAAAAGTCTATTTTTAGAAAATCGACTTCGAAGTTGGTTTTCTCATACAGTGCGAACGTTGAATAAGAAGTTAGTTAATTAGCTTGAAAAGAAGTTGGTTTTCCCATTTTTTAGGAAATCAACTTCAAAAGCCTATTTGGAAAAACAGAATTCAATTAATTAGCCTGAATTTTGACCATTCGATAATTGAATAAGAAGTTAAATGTGCGAACGTTGTAGGAAAACAAACTGAAACAGAAAAAAGATCTAAATTTGAACAAGTTACAAAAGAAAAAAAAATCATGTTCCACAGCGAGGCTGTCTAATATTCCTACATTGCTGTCGTTTAGGGGGTTGGGGTTGGGGTTGGAGCTGTGGGTCTTGCATCTCCGATGAGTCTACATCAAAAGGAATGGATTGATCCATACGTGATTGTGGATGAGTATGGTAGATGTATATTTCTTTTTCCCCTGGAAAGACTAGTAAGTAACCGAAATAAACTAGCAAACATTGCATGTGCAAAGTCACAGGCCTATACGTAACCCTTTGTACAATCTTCTAACAAAAACTTATTAAAGCATGAAAATTCCAAAGCTTCATTCCTAAAGTTCTCCAGCCACTTATTTTGAAATACGATAAAGGTTCTTATCGGCAAACTACCATCTATTACCATGACTTAACTACTTATAAGTAAAAAAATTCTACATGTCATCGTTAACATATAGTATAAAAGCGTGAACAAGAACTACCGGGTGAGGACACGTGGACATGATACTTCCGCACCGTGCGCGCCTACGCCTACGCCTACCCCTGCCACGTTTGCTAAACTAAACTACATATAGCCTACGTGTTCTCTATGCCAACGATAAACTTGACTGCAAACCCTAAGTTCTCATTTCCAAGCTCTGCTGTCTCTGCACACACCCTAAGCCTACGTCTTCCCACAGATCTTGCCTTTGGAACCGTGTTCTTCTCCCATTTTGTGATCTGTATCAAATTCTTGGCTATTTTCTTCCATTTTTGTTTTGGTTTTCCTTATCGTCTTGTGAGTTGGTTGTCTCACTTGACCAACATGCGATCAATCGATGGCTTGTGTGATGGCCGTGAGGAAGGACTTTAAGTTTAGAGATTTGTACTTAACTAAATTGTTTTAATTTTTATGGTGTTATCTGACCAAATCTCGTGTTTTTCTTGCAGTTTTGTGCCTTCCAACCTTTGAATGTGTGAATCTTCGATCTTGGTCCTCTGACAGTTGGCCGGTAAGAGTTGGGTCCAAGGAAAGGAAGGTGCTTCCCCTCTCCCCCCCCTTCCCAGAAAAGTGACATTATTCTTCCAGTGAATCTGATTGTTCGGCTTTTTGGACTGCCATTGACCTTATGTTTGAATAAAGGAAGCTATAGTTTTTTTTTCTTCCATAATTTTCTAAGAAAATTTCCCCCATGAAACGCCCTAACCATATTCATTGCAGGTATCCCTGTATCTTGTCTCATCTCAGCAGGAGTTGCAGCCACATGCCTTGCATCAATGACCAAGAATCAGCTGGCAGCCGATTTCAAAATCCTAAGCAAATTTATTGCCTTTTATTAGTGTTTTTTTTTGTCTAAAATGTGCTTTTTTATGTATGTATCAATTTTTTTCTTCCTTGTTGTGCATTCAAGATTTCCCTATCGTTGTATTATATGTGCACTCTAAGTACAACAATGAGATTTTTCTGTTTTGGACGGTTTTTTGTCCACTTTAACCCTCCCTTTTACCCTAAACCTAACAATCGGAATCTTTTCCTTGAAACATTGATAGCTTTGTTCCCTCTATCTCCTTCTTTTGGTACATGCATTAATATTTTGTGTTTTGGGGCTATACTCTGAAATTATGTTCTCTACTTTGGGGCTGTACTCTGAAATTTGTTTAGCTTCTTGATGAGGTGCTTGCTGTCAAATCTTTTGTTTCACTCTTACTTATGTATCTATGGGTATTTTCCAATGTGTAAATATTTGTCTCCTGTTGTCTTTCAATGCTGAATGTTGTCATTTCAGGTCTAACTTTTCATTTATTACGCTACTTTCTTTCTAATCACTCTCATCTGTCAGTTTTAAAGGAAACGAGAGCCATCTCTCTTGTTTTTGCTTCTTATTTTTGCCATTACTTTTGCTACTTGTCTAATCGTGTGTTAAGGGTTTGCCTTAGCCTTTTTCATTGTGTTTAACTATGGTTTTGTTTCTCTTTTTTCCTAATCTTTTTCTTCTCTTTGTTCTCTGTATTTTTATTACTCTTTATCTTGCACACTCTCTTCTTGGACCTTTGTTAACTGTTTTGCAACTACGACTGGAGGAGTCTCATTGTCCTCCAAATACGCATATAATTGGTTCAATTCAAGTTTTGGGGCCTGCAAAACAGAAGGTAACACTTTCTCATGAGATAAAGAAGGTTCAATATTAAAAAGTATTGACCTTTCCTTGTATCATTGGTATAGTTAATATCATTACATAGTTTAGCATCTTCTTCCTCATTTAATTGTCCCTTCTTCTTGATTTTTTTTTCATCAAAGGTTTCCTGTACAATAGAATCAACAGTGTCAATAGAGCAAATTGAATGATCCACAGGACGATATCTCATAACATCAAAAATATTAAATTTCACAATCTCCCCATCAAAGTCTACAAAGAGAATGCTCTCATCTACATCTATCTTTGTTTTAGCTATCTTCATGAAGGGTCTCCCAAGTAAAATTGAGGCAAAACTTGTGTCTGTGTCCTCCTCTGGTATGAGGATATAAAAATCTGCTAGAAAAATTAGGTCATTGACCTATACCAAAACATCCTCAACAATCCCTACCAGGCAAGCATTAGAACGGTCTATGAGTTAAAACACTATTCTAGTTTCTTTCAAATGACCCAAATTTAAATTTTTGAAAATTGAGTGTGGCATAAGATTTATAGAAGCTCCTAAATCAAGCATAGCATGCTCAATTTTCTTAGTTCAATAACACATTGAATTGTGAACAAACACAGGTCCTTGCATTTTTTAGGTAGAGTCTTTTGTGTGAGCATAGTCGAAAATTTTTTCCTACCTTAATCGTTTCATTTCCCTTGAGCCAGCTTTTGTTGCACAACTCCTTCAAGAATATTGCATATTTTGGAATTTACTTGATAGCATCCACAAGGGTGTGTTCACTTCTACCTTTCTAATAGTATCTAAGACTTCTTTCTCATATTCCTTTTGTCTTGACTTGGCCAACCTACTAGGAAAAGGTGAAACAATCGCATTAGGGAATGTTGGCTTAGAATAAGAAGAAGGAGTTACCTTTGATTGTGGTTCAAGTGTGGCTTCTTCTCCTTCTTTATGCTCAAGCTCTCTTGCATTTTTTAGTTTTTCTGGTAAATCTGGTCTTGCATCAATCTCCTTCCCACTTCGTAGTACAATGACACTCACATTATCCTTTGGATTTATCACTGGCTGTGAAGGTAACCTTCCAGAATTGTGTGCCTCCAAATTGCTAATAGATGTAGCCAGTTGGGTAATTTGGTTCTCCATAGCTCTTTGCTCCTATTGTATTTGTTGCATATTAGTAGCAAGTGATTTAACAATGTCTTCTAAATGCATGCCTGAGTTTGAAGACGGAGCTAATAGTGAAGGTGGCTTATTCCCATAACTAAAATTTGGATGGAAATCCTTGTTGTGCTCCTCGATTCCCATAACTAAAATTTGAATGATCCCTCTATCCAGGGTTATAAGTATTAAAATAGGGATCATATCTCATTTGGGGTTATCCATGAAATCCTCTCTTGCACTAATTTGTTGATATGAATCCTTTTACGATTGTAGGACACATGTCAGTAGGATGACACAGTACCAAGCATATTCCACAAACCTTAGCAGTTGCACGTGCCTCTGACCAATTGTGAACCAAGCGATTAGATCAGCAATTTGATTTTTCAAATTAGATGTACTTACCTCCTTAACTTTCTTAAAATTCCCCTCAACTCAAGTTCCAAATTGTTGGGAATTTTCAGCCATGTTGAAGATCAATTTTCCTAGCTTCAACGGGTGTTTTATTCACTAATGCTCCTCCATTCATTTGTATCTACCATACTCTTATCCATTGGTAATAATCCTTCATAGAAGTATTGGATGAGAAGTTGTTCGGAAATTTGATGGTGAGGACAACTAGCACATAGTTGTTTGAATCTTTCCCGATACTCATAGAGAGTCTCTCCACTAAGTTGTAAGTTGTCGTATCTCACATATTTTTTTCCTTATATTTGCAGCCCGAGATGCAGGGAAAAACTTTTCTAAGAATAACCGCTTCATCTCGTCCCATGAAGTAATTGAACCAGAAGGAAGATAGTATAACCAATTCTTCACCTTATCTCCTAAGGAAAAAGGGAAGGCTCTTAATTTGATCTGCTCCTTTGACACCCCTTACGGTCTCATCCTCGAGCAAACAACATGGAACTCTTTAAATGCTTGTTCGGATTTTCACCTACAAGACCACACAAGATAGGCAATAAGTGAATTAAACGATTTCAATTCAAAACCAACATTAAAGTAGGAAATTGAATGCATAGAGGTTGGTGGTTTAAAGTAGGAGCCATAACTCCTTTAACATTCTATCTCCCATTTTTAAAAATTCAACTATCTCAATTTGGTGGATTACTGTTTTGATGTCCACCCTTGAAGATAAACCACCTTTTCTTTGTTTAGCCTCTTTTCTCGATTGATGGCGGTTTTCTCAATTGCATGATTGTATTCTAATTAGCCTTCGAGAAGCATGAGTCATAGAAGGAAGAAAATATTAGTAAAATTTAATGTTCAAAACTAGGAACTAATTGGTTCCGACAGCAGTGCATTTTGTGAGTTTGTGAAACCCACAAAATTAATTACTAATTCTTAAGTGATTTGTAAAATAAATTTCTGACAAAAAGTGGACAGTCGAATCACAAGAGGCAGAAGTATAGTTTCATGTTTTGAACAATAAGATAAAAATAAAGAAACCTAGAAGCGAGTTTTGAATATTCTGAAAAAATTAAATCAAGAATTAACAAGTACTTGAATAAAAACAAGAATATAAAATTAAGAACAAAACCTCATAGTAATTGCAATTGAAATCAATCCTTCCCTTGAATCAGAAAAAAGAATTTAGCCACTCATGGTGGCTTACATGATTGCTAAATTTTCTAATAATATTACTAAAACCAAAATAAAGAAAAGAAAAGAATGAAAAGAGAAGGACGTGAAGTCAAAGAGGAAGAAACAATTGGTGGCTGCCTAAGCAAAAGAGAAGAATGTGAAGGACTGGTTTTTACAACTGGGATCTACCTTTATTTATAGATTTCCCACATGTCCTTTTTCCTTGTCTAAACTAAGAAAAAGGAAACAAAAAAGAAACTTGTGTTCCAAGAATAAAAGTGGCGGCTAACTTCCACATTTCCTTTTCCCGAATGAACTTCTAGGCTTCTTCTTTTTCTTTTTCTTTTTTTAGTCTTGTGCGGCTTTTAGCCGCCTTTTTCCTTCTTTTCTTTTCTTTTGTCTCCTACCCAGTTTGACTTGTGCAGCATTTCTTTTTCTGTTTGTTTGTTTCCTTTTCCTTTCCTTTGCCCAAATCTGCCTTGTTTCTTTTTTTCAGTTTTGTTTCCTTTTTCCTTTTCAAGGCCGGCTGCCCCTTTGTTTGCCGAATGAATTTCCTATTCTTTGATACAAATCTGTTCAAGTCCAATGGCCAATGCAAGGAATAGGAAGTTTTTTGGATTTTTCTTTTTCTATATTTCAATTGTTGCCTTTTGTCAACTTTTCCTCCAATTCACAATTTTTCATACCTAAAACAAAAGGTATATTAAAACCAAATAATTTCTCTTTAAATTTAAATTAATGTCAAGGAAATATTAACAAGAAATATATATATATTTTAAGCCCTATCAGTATGCAATCAGTGATGATGAGGAAAGAAATGCAGATGTTGATGATGAATTATTTAACAATTATGTATCTGATGAAACCAGTGATAACACTAGTAATCTTGGTGATACACTATCTAACTATGAGTAAGATGATGAAGTTGAGCTGGAATGATTCAAAAGTGAGCTTGAGAATGATGTGCGTGGATAATGCCTAAATGCACAAGGATTCAAGATTCCAGAGGGTGAGAAGTTCAAGCTAATGATTGCAATGATGTTTGAGAATGTTTCTAGTTTCAAAAGAGTGTTGTATGAGTATTCCATTCTATGGGGTTTGATAAGTGAATATAATGATAACTTTTAGGATAAGATATCTTTATTATCTTAGCTAATAGTGGGAGTATTTAGCCTTATCTAGTTGGATTTGCAATTTTGTAGGAAGAAAACTATTGGGAGAAAGACAAGACCGAAAGATTGTTTGCATAAAAAAAAGTCTGCCATTTTGTTAAAGAAAAGAGGACTGGGAGACTGATGCCATAGCATGTAAATTTACATGCCACAGCATTGAGGAACTCGGCAGAATTACGGAATTTGAGAGATTTATGCAAATCAGATTATCCAGTTGAGACAAATGACCTCTACACAACTTGGACTTCTAGTCTTCATGGATGACAACAACTACAAATGGAAGAGACTAGCTTTAGAAGGAAAGGGAACGATACACAACAATAGAATAGAGATAGTTTTACTTAGTTTTATGTTCATGCAAGCCATGTTTAGTGGCTGAATTTCTTTTCTTTAGTGCTGGGATGTAACCATCTTTACTTGCGTCTCATTTATTTAATTGTGGTATTATCAATATCGATTTATTAGGTATTAATTCTTGTAAATGCTTGATCACCATTTGCATGTTTAAGGTATTGATGAAGAGGCGGTGACATCAATATTAGTTAAATGAATTCTTGGACTTTAATTGTGAATCACGATAGTAGATTCTAAATTTCTGCGACATAATATTACATTGTTCATCATGCATTCATAGTAATTTTGGAGTCACGAAAGTAGTCCCATAATTATTATTTGAATAGTAATATTATACTCTGAGAGGAGATAATATTTAATTAGGTGAATAGTTGTGAGGATTTATCACAAAATAATTATATGAATGGAATTTATAGTTAATGGTTGGTGAAATCCCGAGTCCTAAAGTCTGTTAATCTGAATTCTTTTAGTTGAACATTTTTTAATATTGCTTGATTTTTATTACTACATCCACTTTTCTTTTATATGTTGATCTAGATAATAGGTATTAATATTGCTTAACGGGTAGTTGTTCACCTCCCTGTGGGACAATACTCGTAATTATACTATAATTGCATGACTTGAATTGAGTGGTTAAAATAAGCCGAGTCAAATTTTGGCGCCGTTGCCGGGGAGGCGTATTCAATATCAAATTAGCGATATTTTTCCTATTAATTTAGACTGTAGTTTATTACGTTTATTATTGTCTATTAATTCTTGTTGTGTTTTATGCCCAGGAGAACACATGATTTAGTGCCATATAATCCTGAAATTGAAAAGACTTGCAGGGCATTAGCTAAAGAAACCAAACAAAGGAAGGAAGCTCTCAAAATGGCAGAAGATAATCCAATTCCTGCGAGAGTTCTGCTACGTGATTTTGCTATGCCTACACACGAAGAACACGTGCAAGTATCTCAAGACATGTAGTAGCGCTAACAATTTTGAGTTAAAACTGCACTTATTCATATGGTTCGACAAATTCAATTTGGAGGAGAGTTGTTTGAGGATCAAATATTCATTTGTCAAATTTTTAGAAATGCGTGATACTATAAAAATGAATGGGGTAGCAGAAGATGCCATTAGATTAAGGTTGTTTTCTTTTCCTTAAAAGATAAAGCTAAAGCTTGGCTCACTTCTTTTCCATCAGTACTTTTACCACTTGGCGGGTTTATCTCAAGCATTTTTGAACAAATATTTTCCTCTGGTAAAGCGCTAAGCTACGTAATGACATTGCTAGCTTTACACAATTAGATAATGAATCATTATATGAGGCATGGGAAAGATACAAGAAGCGCAAAGAATGTGTCCTCATCATGAGTCTTCTGGGTGGCTAATCTTACAAACTTTTATAATGGATTAAACGATCCATCAAAACTTACGTAGATGCATGAGTGGAACTTTAATGGGTAAATCACTAGAGGAAGCATATAATTTCTTTGGAGAAATGTCTTCAAACAATTTTGATGGTCTAATGAGAAAAATCAACAAAGAAAAGTGTATGGAATGTATGGAGTAGATAAAGTAGATTTGTTGAGTGCAAAAATTGATTCCTTAACTAATATGTTTGAAAAGTTAAGCGATTGCAAATGTTATCTCAATTCCATTTTATGTTGTGAAAATTGTGGAGGATCTCACACCACTGTCGAGTGTGTGCAGTAGAAAATGTGCGGTTGCTTAAAATTTCAATAGGCCACGGACAACCCATATTCCAACACTTATAATCCGAGTTGGAGGAATCACCCGAACTTTTCATGGGCAAATCGAATAATCTTTGAGCGATAATGTGAGACAAATCAACCCAGAGATTTCAACAAAGACCACATCAAGCGAGGTAAAACCATCATGGGAAGTAGCCATTGAAAAGGCGACGGTGCCACTTGAGACGATTTGAAAAGCTGGAAGCAAAGTTGGATCAAGTTGTGGCGATAAACAAGAATCTGGAATTTCGGATAGGCGGATAGCCAATCTTTGTGAATGCTAGAGACAAAGGAAAGCTACCTAGCATGCGAAATAAATCCCAAGAAGCGATGTAAAGCAATAACAACTGCGCGATGGAAACGATTGGGTGAAGAGAACAAGAAGGAGCGAGAAGAAGAACTTTTGACAGGCAAAAGAAGAAAAGGTAAGGAGGAAGAACACGAGATTGGGGAGAACCGGTGAAGAAAGCTCTGAAGTAGTGAAGGCAGGAACCTTATGTTCCACCAATACCATTTCCTCAAAGATTGAAGAAATTTAGAGATGACAAGCAATTCCAAAAATTTGTTCAAGTGTTTAGCGATTACACATCAACATACCTTTTGCTGATGCTCTTGCTCAAATCCCTGCATATCCTAAATTTTTGAAGGAAATAATGTCTAACAAGAGGAAGCTGGAAGACTTTGAGGCGATACCCTTGTCTGTGGAAACAAGTGCTCTAATTCAGAATAAGTTACCTCAAAGCTCAAAGATCCGGGAGTTTTTCTATTCCTGTACCATTGGTGAATTAAACTTTTCTAAAGGATTATGTGATTTAGGAGCTAGTGTTTTTAATGCCTTTATCAGTTTCGGAAAAATTAGGATTAAAGAGTTGCAACCTACTAACGTGACTTTACAATTGGCTGACAGGTCTTTAACACACCCAGTAGGAATTCTGGAAAACGTGCTTGTCAAGGTCAACAACTTCTTCATTCCTACAGATTTTGTAGTATTAGAAATAGATGAGGACGTTGACATTCCAATCATTTTGGGAAGACCCTTTTTAGCTACAGCTGGGGCAGTCATTGATGTGAAGCACGGTAAACTAACATTTAAAATCGGTGATGAGCAGGTAGAATTCAATGTTTTTAAATCTTGTAAATACCCGTCTTTTACCGACCATGTTTATGGTGTGGATATTTTTACTAAGCTAACTAATGAGTTTGTGAGAATAGACAAGTCGAAGAATCCGTTGGAGGAATGCTTAGTTAGTGCAGGAACTACACAAGATAAGGATGCAGAAATTTCGTTGATGGCCAGTGCATTGGAAGGAGCTGAATTCAGTCCCAATCAACGAGGTAAAATTCATGTTGAAGATTTAAAGAAAGATAAGTTATTATCATCTTCATCCAATAATCAATTTACAGGTATGGAGTTAAAACCTTTACCTTCTCATTTAAAGTATGTCTTTTTAGATGATGATAAAAAATTACCTGTAATAGTGAATGCAAGCTTGACTGACCTGCAATTAGAAAAATTATTGCGTGTCTTGAGGTCCAAGAAAAAGGCTATAGGTTGGTCTATAAGTGATCTTAAGGGGATTAGTCCTTCTTTCTGTATGCATAGAATTTTAATGGAAGAAAATCATAAACCCATTGTGGAAAATCAAAGAAGACTGAATCCAAACATGAAAGAAGTGGTGAGATTAGAAATTTTAAAATTATTAGATGCTGGAATAATTTATCCCATTTCTGACAGTTTATGGATTAGTCCAGTACAAGTGGTACCAAAGAAGGGAGGGATCACAGTAGTGTTAAATGAACATGATGAACTAATACCTACAAGAACAGTAACTGGATGGAGAGTCTGTATAGATTATAGAAAATTAAATAAAGCCACTAGAAAGGATCATTTTCCTTTACCGTTTCTTGAGCAAATTTTAGAAAGACTGGCTGGCTATGCATTTTATTGCTTCTTGGATGGGTATTCAGTATATAATCAGATTCATATAGCACCTGAGGACCAAGAAAAAATGACCATTACATGTCCATATGGAACTTTTGCTTTTCGTAGAATGCCTTTCGGATTGTGTAATGCCCCCGCTACTTTTCAACGTTGCATGATGGCTATATTCTCCGATTATGTTGAAAAAATTCTGGAAGTATTTATGGATGATTTCTCTATTTTTGGTTCTTCATTTGATAACTGCTTAGCTAACTTATCTCAAGTTTTGCAGCGTTGTGAAGAAACTAACTTGGTATTAAATTGGGAGAAATGCCATTTCATGGTAACGGAAGGGATTGTTCTTGGACATAAAGTTTCAGCAAAGGGAATCGAGGTGGATTGTGCAAAAGTTGGAATTATTGAGAAATTACCTCCACCAACATCTGTAAAGGGAGTTAGAAGTTTTCTAGGACATGCTGGTTTTTACAGACGCTTTATAAAAGATTTTTCGAAAATTGCAAAACCACTGTGTAACTTGCTGAATAAAGATGTGGCATTTTATTTTGATTCTAGCTGTTTAGAGTCTTTTAATAAATTGAAGCATGCTTTGATTTCTGCCCCTATTATGGATGCACCCGATTGGAACTTACCTTTTGAACTAATGTGTGATGCTAGCAATTTTGCTGTAGGTGCAGTATTAGGACAAAGGAAGGATAATAAGTTGCATGTGATCTACTATGCTAGTCGAATGTTGAATGATGCACAACTAAATTATGCAACCACTGAAAAAGAATTACTTGCTATCGTTTTTGCAGTTGACAAATTTCGTTCTTATCTTGTAGGTTCCAAGGTAATTGTGTTCACGGATCACTCCGCCATCAAATACTTGTTGTTAAAGAAAGAAGCTAAGCCTAGATTGATTCGGTGGATATTATTGTTACAAGAATTCGATCTAGAAATTAAAGATAAAAAAGGATTAGAAAATACAGTAGCTGATCATCTTTCTAGACTAGAAGTCAATAATAAGGAACCAGAATCACCTATTAATGAAAATTTTCCGGATGAAAAACTATTAGCATATTCTATTTTACCTTGGTATGCAGATTTAGTTAATTATTTAGTAAGTGGAATTGTGCCTCTGATTTCAATTATCACCAAAGAAATAAGTTCTTTTGGGAGGCTAAACACTATTTTTGGGAGGAACCTTTATTGTTCAAGTTCTGTGCAGATGGGATAATTCGGAGATGTGTACCTCAAGAGGATGTCTCAGATATTCTAAGCCACTGTCATTCTTTGGAATGTGGAGGACATTTTAGCACATCAAAAACAGTGGCTAAGGTATGGCAATCTGGATTTTATTGGCCCTCAATGTATAAGGATGCAAGGAATTATGTTATCTCTTGTGATAAATGTCAACGAGGAGGTAATATTTCAAAACGTGATGAAATGCCTTTAAACAATATCTTTGAAGTTGAATTGTTTGGCGTGCAGGGCATAGATTTTATGGGTCCATTTCCATCCTCTTATGGTCATAACTATATTTTAGTTGCAGTAGATTATGTTTCCAAATGGGTGGAAGCAATAGCCACTCAAACTAATGACTCCAAGGTGGTAATGAAGTTCATCAAGAAGCATATTTTCTCTAGATTTGGCATTCCTAGGGCCATCATAAGTGATGAAGGCACCCATTTCTGCAACAAATCATTGGAGGGAATTCTTTGAGGAAATATGGTGTCACTCATAGAATTGCTTTGGCATATCACATAAGCTAATGGGCAAGTAAGTGGCAAGTGAGTGAAAAGGATTTTGGAAAAAGCGGGGAAGTTCACGCAAGGATTGGGCAGCCAAACTGGATGATGCACTCTGGGCATATAGG
Organism: Gynochthodes officinalis; assembly: GCA_020080225.1. Lineage (NCBI taxonomy): Eukaryota > Viridiplantae > Streptophyta > Magnoliopsida > Gentianales > Rubiaceae > Gynochthodes > Gynochthodes officinalis. Next base: position 848,064 of record JAIQDA010000012.1, read on the forward strand.
ACTGCATTCAAGACCAACTTGGGAATGTCACCTTACAGGCTAGTATATGGGAAATCTTGTCATCTGCCCGTTGAGGTAGAACACAAATCGTCTTGAAACATTAAAGAGTTAAATATGGATTTGAAGAATTGTTGGAAACATCGTTTGCTCTGACTTAGTGAACTTGAGGAGTTTAGATTAGATGTTTACGAGAATACCCGAATCTATAAGGAAAAGATTAAGTTGTGGCATGATAAGCACATTAAGAGGAAAGCTTTTTGAAGTGGGACAGAAGGTTTTACTTTTCAATTCCAGGTTGAAATTGTTCCCAGGTAAGCTACGATCTAGATGGTCTGGACCATTTACAATCACTAAAGTCTTTCCCTATGGCGCAATTGAAATTCACAGTGAGAGGACTGGGGTATTCAAGGTTAATGGCCAAAGATTGAAGCCGTACTTTGAAGGACAATCGGTACCAAATGGAGTTTCATGCTCCTTGTCAAGCCCACAAACAAACTAGCTAATGAAAAGTCGAGCTACAGACTATAAACAAGCACCTTGTTGTTACATTTCTTATTTCTTTCTTTTCTTCTAATTAGATATTTAGTTTAATTCACTAAAGTTTGCTTTGTATTTTTCATGTTTTTAGATAACTGGAGACAGACCTGGACAAGGAATGATAAACTGAAGATTTGAAAAAATTTTCGTTTCAATGCCATGGCATGTAAGTTTGAGTGCCACGGCATCTCACACTTCATGACTGAAGATGCTTCGACAGAAAGATTTATTGACTGGCGATTATTTCAGCAATGGCGGTTCGCTATAAATTCTTTCTAATGCTATGGCATGTAATTTCCAATGCCATGGCATAACTCAATACATGGTAGAAGGACGTTGGACAGAAGGTTTTAAGCGCTGCAGCGCTTATTTCAGCGCAGCGGCGTTTGTTATTATTATCCAAAAAAAAAAAAAAAGAGGAGAGGGAAATATTAAACTAGTATATCTGCTCTTTGCCCGGTTCTTTATTCAAATATTTCAAAAACTTTTCTTCTCCTGGTTTTTGCTCTTTTCTCTCTGTCAACCGCCGACCACTGTCGCTCCATCCGTCGCACCTCCACACCGCCGAATTTGCTCTTTCAACTGCCGTCCCACATCACCGCAGCATCTATCAGCCGTGAATACTCTCCAGTCCGCTCCCAACGGCCACGTCGATCGTAACAAATTTGGTTTGCTTTTCTTTCTTTCTCTACGGAAATACTCTGTTCGGATTGTTCTTGGGCTGTGGTTATTTGTTGATTATGCTGTGTATTAGTTCACTACCTGAGATTTGGGGTCCTTGATTTTGTTAAATTTTTAAACCGCTGACTGTGCATTCTATAATCCCCAAAATTTAACGATGCCACCAAAGAAACGATCTAGAGTAGGACAACATATTCACCCTTCCAACTTTGTAAGTGCACAAGTGCCTCTAGATATAGGGCTTATAATAACAAGCGGATGACCATCCCTGAGCGAGGTTGAATGTCCCGGACCTATTAATGAAGAAATTCGGAAGAGACATTGGGAAAAACTATGTTGCAACCTTGCCTGCTAGCTTACCCTTAGTCACGGAATTTTATGCTAATGCTAAAGAAGAAGGGTAAGCGACCTTATTTTTGTTAGGGAAAGCAGGTGTGTTTTAGTAGTTTGGCTATTAATAGATTTTATGACTTAGGAACCAATTGAAAATGGCGAAGATTTTCATGAATTTTTAAATAGCCCTCTTGATTGGAATGATATTATCGTGGTCTTTGCAAGGAAGCCACAACTGGAAATATTGTAAAATCTCGGGGATGTGTATGCATTTCCTACCAAGCAGTTGGCGGCATATCCCGTGCATGGTTTTATTTTATTTGACTACTTTGATACTGCTTCCCATTTAAGTTCTACATAGGAATCGTGCGGCTTTGATTAATGCTATTATTAATAATATTCCTATTAACATTGGTAGAGTCATACATGAGTTTATTTCCTCGCATTCAAGATGAAAGTTTAGCTTTGTCTGTCCAAATCTTATCACTAGTTTATGTAGTAAGGCCGGTGTTCCTTGGAGCAGCGGATGAACAGTTCTTGCCTACAAAGGGAATTTTGATGCTAAATCCTTCCATGCTATGAAGGATTCCCAGTGGTTTTGGACACGATCTGAATATGACCAACCACCTACTCCTCCAAGGCGTCAAAGCATAGAGGCGGCGGAGCAATTAGAAAAGATGGTAGCGATCATATCACTACCTCTCAAACTAACTTTCTGGCCCATCAAAACAGGATCGAGGAGCTATTTGCGTATCAAAGGCAAGCCAACGAAATCATTCACCAATCTTTGGTTCAACTTGCTCAGAGAAAGGGTAAAAATCCTGTGGTGTTACCTCCGCTACCAATATTTCCACACAAGGAAGGCAGTTCAAATGATGATTCTGCTTGACACAGGGAAGTCCTCCTTTTTATCTGCCTGTTTTTCTTGTTTGACACATTGAGGACACTGTGTATTTCAGTTGGGGGTGTTTGCTTTTGCTTTCAAAGTTTGCTTTGATTTTTGATTAGTTTCGTTGAATCACTTGTGTTAGTTTTGGTTTTTGAAACTTGTTGTTAGTTTTGGATTTGACAAACACAGAATGAAAAGAATGAAAAACAGTAAAAAGTTACTTTATGCTGAATTTCTTTGTTATGATCTATGATGAGAATGGTTTAAACCTCAAGCTCATGGGAATATAAAATGCTATGAGAATGTGTAACTCAATCTTTAGTTGTGACTTTTACTTGTTTTAACATGACTGGAATTTCTTTGAGCACAACTATGATCAGTCCATTGTTTTATGTGAAAAGTCTGTATAAACCAAAGGTCTATATCCTTTGATATCACAATTTGATTTGATTTGGAGATGAAGGTCATAGGCAGTTCTTTGGCCGTTTGAACCTTTCAAACTAACCCGATTGTGTATCTTATCCATTGAACCTATTTTGAGCCTAAATGATAGAATGGTTTGAACCACCATTCAAGATTATTTTTTTCATAACCTCATTTACTACCTTATAGCCTTATTCATGTTAAATTTTTATCCTTCTAAAATCCCTTAAAAAGAGTTTAAATGCACTTTGGTATATATGATACAAGGGAAAGAGGGAGACATGGAGTCCAATGTGAGGCACAAGTTTAAAAAATGGGTAGAAGAGGAGATAGGTTGTGGGCTTAAAAGATAAAGTCTCTTGATGCATGGGGTTGAAGGAGAGTTCTTATGCTGTTATGAATAATGTTACATTTATTGTTGATTTATTTTGTATCCAAAGAAAAAAAACATCAAAAGAAAAAAAGAGAGAAAGAAGAAAAGAGCAACGAGAAAAAGGAAAGAAGAAAGGAACAGAGAAAAAAGAAGAGAGATTATTCTGATGTTCAGCCTCAAAGAATGTTTGTTTGGTGTACATTGTCAAAAGAGACTAGAGTACAATAAGTTGGGGGTTATGATGGAAGGTGCTACAAATTAAAAAGTATCTCATCCCTTTGTGCTTACAAGAATTAAACTCTTTTCTTTGATTTTATATCTTTTCCCCTTCTTTGATAGCCAATCCAGAGCCTAACGTTACAAGCTAAAAGTCCTACCTGATCCAAATTGAGTTGGTTGTTTTTATATAAAGGATGAGGATATTGTTTTATACAACTGCTTTAATCTGGAATGATGGGATGTGATCCATAGCACACACACACTCTGGTGATGTTAAGCAGGTTTAGGTTGCCCTTTCGATTGGTCTTACTCATGATTGTGGTGTTTTAACTTTCCTGTGGGTATTGGTTGGAATCTCTGAGATTTTGTATAACACTGATTTCAGATATTAATTTCTGTTGCTTGAGGACAAGCAAGTGTTCAAGTTGGGGGTATTTTGATAAGTGAATATAATGATAACTTTTAGGATAAGATATCTTTATTATCTTAGCTAATAGTGGGAGTATTTAGCCTTATCTAGTTGGATTTGCAATTTTGTAGGAAGAAAACTGTTGGGAGAAAGACAAGACCGAAAGATTGCTTGCATAAAAAGAAAGCTGCCATTTTGTTAAAGAAAAGAGGGTTGAGGCGATGCCATAGCATGTAAATTTACATGCCACAGCATTGAGGAACTCGCGAGTCAGAATTTGAGAGATTTATGCAAATCAGATTATCCAGTTGAGACAAATGACCTCTACACAACTTGGACTTCTAGTCTTCATGGATGACAACAACTACAAATGGAAGAGACTAGCTTTAGAAGGAAAGGGAACGATACACAACAATAGAATAGAGATAGTTTTACTTAGTTTTATGTTCATGCAAGCCATGTTTAGTGGCTGAATTTCTTTTCTTTAGGACAGGGATGTAACCATCATTACTTGAGTTTCATTTATATAATCGTGGTATTATCAATATCGATTTATTCGGTATTAATTCTTGTAAATGCTTGATCACCATTTGCATGTTTAAGGTATTGATGAAGAGGCGGCAGCTGACATCAACATTAGTTCGTGAATTCTTCAGACTTTAATTGTGAATCACGATAGTAGATTCTAAATTTCTGCAGCATAATATTCTGTTGTTCATCATGCATTCATAGTAATTTTGGAGTCACGAAAGTAGTCCCATAATTATTATTTGAATAGTAATATTATACTCTGAGAGGAGATAATATTTAATTAGGTGAATAGTTGTGAGGATTTATCACAAAATAATTATATGAATGGAATTTATAGTTAATGGTTGGTGAAATCCCGAGTCCTAAAGTCTGTTAATCTGAATTCTTTTAGTTGAACATTTTTTAATATTGCTTGATTTTTTTTACTACATCCACTTTTCTTTTATATGTTGATCTAGATAATAGGTATTAATATTGCTTAACCGGTAGTTGTTCACCTCCCTGTGGGACGATACTCGTAATTATACTATAATTGCATGACTTGAATTGAGTGGTTAAAATAAGCCGAGTCAGGGTTTCACATTAATTAGGGCTAAAAATGAAAAATCTAGAGTTACTACAATGGGTAGTGATGACCATTGTGAATGGAGAGTGCATGCTTCAGTACTTCCTAATAGTACTACCTTTAAAATTAAGACATGCAATCCAGAACATTCTTATAATGCCCTTGATAGAGTCATAGCCTCTGCAAATTGGATGGCTAAAAAAATAGAGGATCTTGTGAGTGCAGATAGACATGTGAAAGCAGAAGTGATGATGCACACCTCACTTATACGAATTCTCTACCAAAGTATAAAATTCGAAACAAATACCGAAGTGTAGGTCCTACTATCATTCTCTAGGTTGAATTAGTTGTTTCTTTAGCAAGAAACTAACTCCAAGATTGAAGAAGGACCTTGCTTTCATCCACTTGACACTCGAAGGATTAATCCAAACTCAAAATCGTGATTGGACTGTTTCCTTGGAACCAAGAAGCACGCTCAAATTGTTGAGGGAAAGTGACTCAACAAGATAGCTTAGATTGAACCTGAGAGACTATTCTCAAAGAATCAAAGCAAGTTCTGAAATTAGAACTCAAAGAAAAAGAAAAGCTCTCAAGTTTGTATTGAATAAAAGTTGTATTGTTTGTGTGGCCGATGGCCTTATTTATAGACTAACAATGGTTCGGCAAAGGAGAATTCTATTAAGCTAGAAGGATTAGAACTCCTTTCCTTTTAGGAAACTAACTACCTAAAGAGAGAATTACTAAAGAACCACTATTCTAAGTAAAAGGAAATACTTCCTAAACTATAATCCAAGTGCGGATTGGATTTGCTTGTGTTCGGCCGAATGGAGCTTTCCAATCTTGAATTGCATTTGGAAGCTTCTCTAATCATCATAGTTATGGATTTGGAAGCTTCTTTAATCACCTTGGCTATCCTATCGATCATGAAGAAGTATTAGAAACACTTGGCTCATCATTTACAGCACTAATCATAGTGATCATAGTGACATATTGAGAGCCGGTCTTCATTGCCTCATCCTTCATTGTTTCCTTAGCTTGAAATTCGGTTATAAGAGTTGCTAAGGCAGCTTGCATTCTTTTAGTTCTTGATCTAGTCATAGGACCCCCAATGCCTTGCAATGGATCAAATTGGAGACGCCTTGTAGATGAAGCTTTGGCAATTTCATGTTCAGTAGCTTCATGTTGTGGAGTTGTCTTGGCTTGTGTAGTTGTCTCGGCTCTTAGGTTTCCATCAGTCCTTCTTTCTTTGAAAGGACTCGCCCTCGAGTCCATAAACTCGTCATCAAACTCAAACAATGAAAAGCCAGAGACATTAAATATAGCACTAACTCCATATTCACCTAGAAGGGCGAGTTTGTATGCATTCTCGCCCACACAAGCAATAACTTGGAAAAGACCATCTCTTCAAAGATGAAGCTTAGTTCTTCATTGAGTTGGAAACCTTTCTTTGCGCATGTGAATCCACACCCAATCCCTGGGTTGAAAGATTACATGTTTTCGTCTTCTATTGGCAACTTGAGCATAATGTTCGTTCTTCTTGAGGATTTGAAGGCGTACCTTCTCATGCAAGTTTTGAACGACCTTTGCTTTTGCTGTACCATCAAGATTCACTTGTTCATCGCTTGGCAATAGCACTAAGTCAAGAGGGGTTAGTGGATTAAAACCATAAATAACCTCAAACGGGAAATAACCGGTGGTAGAATGGACCGTTCTATTATAAGCAAATTCAGCAATTGGTATGCATGCTTCCCAATCTTTAAGGTTCTTTCTTATTAATGCACGCAATAAAGTTCCAAGAGTACAATTTGTTACCTCTGTTTGCCCATCGGTTTGTGGATGTCCAGTGGTGAAGAATAATAATTTTGAACCCAACTTTCCCACAAAGTTTTCCAAAAGTAGCTCAAGAATTTAGCATCGTGATCCAAAACTATGGTTCGTGGAATCCCATGTAACCGAATGACTTCTTCAAATAATAAATCATTACATGTTTCACATCATCAGATTTCTGCAATGTATAAAGTGAGCCATCTTAGAAAATCATCATGACTACAAAATGAAATCCTTACCCCTTTGTGACCTTGCCAACCCTAATATAAAATCCATAGAAATGTTAGTCCAAGGCACAGAAAGAACAGGTAAAGGGGTATATAAACTCTGAGGGTTAGAAGTAGATTTAGCCATACGACATTAGGCTAATAGAAATGCTTAATTAATATGTCATATGTTTTTAAAACTCCAAAATGACCCATGAGACCCCCTGAGTGTAATTCTCTAACTAGTAGCTCCTAAAGTCAACAATTTGGCAAACATAATCTCTTTTCACAAAATAAGAACCCGTTGTGCTTATAGAACTTATTAAATGTTCCTTGTTCAGTAGTTGCATAAATACTAGAAAAATCAAGATCAGTAGAATAAAGATCTTTAATGTACTCAAATCCCAAAATTTTAGTATCTAAAGAGCTTAAGAGAAAAGACCTTCATGAGAGTGCATCTGTGACAACATTCTCCTTACCTTTTTTTATACTTGATAACATAGGGAAATGTTTCGAGAAATGAACTCTACTTGGCATGTCTCTTGTTCAACTTACCTTGCTCATGCAAGTACTTTAGAGACTCATGATCAATGTGAATAACAAACTCTTTGGCCAACAAATAATGTTGCCATGTCTCTAATGCATGAATGACTACATAAAGCTCTTTGTCATAAGTTGGATAATTGAGAGTAGTACCATTCAATTTTTCAGAGAAATAAGCTAATGGTTGACCCTCTTGTTTCAAGACTGCACCAACACCTGTACTTGAAGCATCACATTCAAGCTCAAAAATTTTGTTAAAATTAGGCAAAGCTAAAACAGGTGCAGTCGTGAGATCTTTCTTCAATTGATTAAATACTTGCTCTTGATGTTCTCCTCACTCGAATTTAACATTTTTATTAACAAGATCATTAAGGGGGTAGCTTTTGAAGAAAAATCTTTAACAAACCTCCTATAGAATGAAGCAAAACCACGGAAAGATCTTACCACATGCACGACTATAGGTTTCGGCCAAGAGGTTATAGCCTCGACTTTTGCTTGATCAACTTGTACACCTTTGGAACTAACAAAAAATACAAGAAATACTACACTTTCCACACAAAAGATACACTTCTTGATATTAGCAAACAATCAATTTTCACGCAAGACACACTTAGAACAAATTTAATATGCTTAACATGCTCTTCCAAGTTCTTACTATAAATAAGAATGTCATCAAAATACATAACAACAAATTTTCCTATAAACTGCCTAAGTACATGATTCATGAGTCGCATGAATGTGCTAGGTGCATTAGCGAATCCAAAAGGCATGACTAACCATTCATACAATCCAAACTTAGTTTTAAAAGCAGTTTTCCATTCATCTTCATCTTTAATGTGTATTTGATGATATCCACTCTTAAGGTCAATTTTAGTATAAATTTTAGAACCATGCAACTCCTCAAACATGTCATCAAGGTGAGGTATTGGATGTCTATACTTAATTGTAATCTTATTAACAGCTCTATAATCAGTACACATTCCCCACGTATCTTCCTTCTTTGGAACAAGGATGACTAGAACTACGCATGGACTAAAACTCTCTCGTACATGACCTTTATATAGTAGTTCCTCAACTTGCCATTGGAGCTCTTTGGTCTCTTCAGGGTTGGCTCAGTAGGCTGGCCGGTTAGGAATTACTACGCCAAGAATGAAGTCAATTTGATGCTCAATTCCCCTTAAAGGTGGTAGTCCTTTAGGGAGATCTTCTGGAAAAACATCTTCATATTCTTACAAAATAGCTTTGACTTGCGAATGCAAGTCACTCGGTAGCTCTTCATTAGTAAATAATGATTCTTGAAAAATAATTAGCACAAAATCTTTACTTGCATTTAAAGCCCTATCAACATCCCTCATGCAAGCATAGAAGCTACCTTTAAAATTTTCAATAGATGGCTGTATACCTTCGGTTTCACTCATGAGTACCAAAGCCTTACCTTTAGAAGTTGAAGGAAATTGTTTACTCACAGTTTGAGTAGATTTCGAACCTTCTTCAATCTTCTTTTGCTCTCTTATACATTCTATTTGCTTCACCCTTTGTTGTTGCTAAAATTTACTAATTTCCGAAGGTGGCAATGGTGCTAGTGTGAGGGCTTTTCCATCCTTGTTGAGGTGATACTTATTAGTCCTCCTGGATTGATTTGCATTACAATCATACTCCCAAGGTCGTCCCAAGAGAAGGTGAGTAGCCTACATAGGAACAACATCACAAAAAACTTGGTCAATTAATTTCCAATTCAAAAATTTACCAAGGTTTGCTTTGTAACTCGGAGTGATCCACTTTAATTCATCCATTGCAATTTGTATGGTTTCAGGTGCAAAGAACATTTAAGTTTCAATTTTTCTACAAGATAAGTAGAAGCTAGGTTAGTACAAGATCCTCCATCAATAATTAACATACAAATTTGATCTTTAATAAAACATTTAGAATAGAAAATATTGGTTCTTTGATTCTCGATGTCCTCCTCAGGTTGAGCACTCAAAGCTCTTATTGTAACCAAACAATCTCCAATTGGTTGATCCTCTTCATGCCCCCAATGCTCACTAACAAACTAAATAAGGGTTTAGGATTACTTACCATTGAAGAATTTGTGGTGCTCACTTCTTCTCATTTGCTGAATTGGACGTTGAACCTCCTTTCCAGGGAGTACTTCCGGAACTTGAAGGATTAAATCCACCAACTCGGCTATTATTGTTGTTGTTGCGACACTCATTGCTCGAGTTTGAGCTCCTCAAATTTTGTGGCACCTTTTTAAGTTGCTTCTCAACCTTTTCATCCATTTGTAGTAGCTGCTCAAAGTTATTATAATGATGCAACTCAACTAGATGAGCAATATTCTTATTAAGTCCATTCATGAACCTTGTTATTGTGGTTTTATCATCTTCTTTAACATTAGCACGTAACATGACGAGATCCATCTCTTTGTAATAGTCATCTACACTTTTGTTCCCTTGAGTCAAGCTTTGAAGCTTTTGTAACAACTCTCTTTTGTGGTGAGGGGGAACATATTTCTTTCTCATAATTTGTTTGAGTGAAATCCAAGATGAAATCAGCTGTTTAAACTTCTCCTCTCTTTGGCAACAAGTTCTTCGCCACAAAGTAGATGCATGTCCAGAAAACTCTACCACAGCCAACTTAACTTTCTTTCTTTCAGAAAATTCATGGATGTCAAAAATTTTATCAACTTTCTCTTCCTATTCCAGTAGGCTCCTGGATTATTCTTGCCTTCAAATTTTGGAATTTATAACTTAATGCTAGCAAGATTATCATCCTTCTTGGATTTTCTTTTACTCTTTGTAGAATAATGATCCCCATTCGAACTTGATGTCTCGGATTCTTCCTCCTCGGATGAGCTACTTGTTTCATCCTTTTTGGATTCATTCCTTTTCTCCCTAGGGTTGTTTGAGTAACTTCTTGAGGCTCCTCGGCCTTGGCTGCTTCCGAATTGGATGCAACTTGAGCCATTGTAATTTCCATTTGATCAATTCTCCTACGGACTAACTCTAGAGCCGAAGCTAAACCCTTAAGGTAGTCTTTCATGTCTTTTTCTTGTTTTTTTCGATTTTCGGCCATCTCTACACAATTAATGTTAGTAATAAAACTTTCCTACCTCACTTCCCTCTAACCAATTGCCCAATGTATAAATCTCTCACCAATGCAAGGTAGAGCTCTCTTTCTATAGTGATGGGGTTGTTGAGTAGGTTCACTTACACTCTATCACTTTTCTAAAGTTCTAACCCAAACAAACTTTAAGAGTCACAAAGAATAGGCAATCAAATTCAAATTACGCAAGAACAAAAATTTTAGAGGTCAAGAAAACAAGAAATATGAGAACAAGGAACTAGAACAAGAAAACAAATTATGAGGTCAAACAATGAAAACAAGAATCTTGAACAAGAAAGAATTTTATGACTAAATTTTTAAGGAAAGGAAACATGGTTTAAAAACCGAAAAGAATATGCAAAGTGGTTCTCTATGTGCTTGTGGTGGAGTAAATTTTGTGAATATGAATTTATCCTACTCAGTAGAACAATCCCAGCTCAGACTTCGCAGCAACTTAAATTCTTGATCAATTCCAATTTCAAACAGGATTTGGTTTTCGGTTTCTAAAAGTTTCTTTTATAGCAAGTTTCTAAATTTCCAGCCATCGGTTTTCACAAGTTGCAACACAATCTTGACAGCAAAATTTCAACAAGCCGAAGTCCTTTAATCAATCGGTACTCACAACCGAATAGTTAGAACTTAGATCAGGCAGAATTGAAGCATAAGATTATAGACACAGTCGGGTTTTTCTGCAAGAATTCTGTCACGACAATCTTAAAAATTTTCATCAGTCAGTTCCTCAATCTTCAAAACAATTTCGACAGCAGCAATCAATAAACCGAAGTCTCTTTTATCATTCAATATTCACATAGAAAGATAGAGCACAGAACCAGGGTTTTAAACACAAAAACAAACGGAGACAACTGAATCAGAATTATTTTTCTTTCAACATCAGTCTTAACAATTGATCAGCGATTTTCTTTTTGGTTTTTAAGCATGGAAATAGAAAAATTTGAAGAAGAATTACGGGGACAGAAACAAGACTTACAGCACACAAGAGTAGTAAGTTGGAAACAACAACAAATAAACACGAAAAGATATGAACAACTAAAGGAGCAACCCAAAGGCAGCTCTGATACCAAATTGATACGAATTCTCTACCAAAGTATAAAATTTGAAACAAATACCAGAGTATAAGTCCTAGTATCATCCTCTAGGTTGAATTGGTTCTTTCTTTAGCAAAACACCAACTCCAAGATTGAAGAATGACCTTATTTTTGTCCACTTGACACCCGAAGGATTAATCCAAACTCAAAGTCGCGATTGGACTGTTTCCTTGGAACCAAGTGATGAAAATCAAATATACCTAAATTTAACAAGTAATATTACTATATTTTTGGAAATTTTTGTTATCGTTCTAGTAGATTTTGTAGAGTTGGTAAGTTTATTATACTTAAAGTGCAAAATTTTATTTATTTATTTATTTATGTTTTTTTCTTTCCCAACAATAAAAATAATATTTTGTAGGATAAGAATTGTTTTGATTAGCCTTACTAATTGATTTATAAAAATAAATAAAAGCAGGTCAGTTTTTAGAGAAGAAGGTTCGGGAAAGAGTTGGAATTTCTAGAGTGAGAGGCAGTAACAGAATCAGTTACTCCAACTACATCTGAGGCTAACGGTCTATCCAAATCTGATTCGATCAAAGTGCACGAATTTTAGGATTAAAATTCGGTCTATCCAAATCTGATTCTATTATATACACTATTTCCTTTATTTTTTAGGAGAGAACCGTAAGGAGGAAAAAAAAAGGAGATCTTGGAAGATAACAGCCGCCTTTGTCTTCTCATTTGTACGGTTCTTCTTTCCTCTTTGATCATTCTCAATAAAATTGCAAAATTGATCCGAGGATGTTGAGCACCACCATGAGAGGCTAAAGCGTTGGTTTCTGATCCAGGGAGAGATTGAAGTCAATGTTTCTCATGAAGTTTTGGTTTAATTTAAATTTCTTATTGTGTTCGAGTATTCATTAATTCTTGATTGAATTGTTATGAAAGATTAGGATCATTTGAATTGATGACTCAATTAGTTTTAATCTTTCAACTGCTATCCACCTTGTTCTAAATCTGGAATAGTTTAGAATAATTGGAACTGAGAGCACCTACAATAATTTGCATGTGAAAAGTGTGAGCGATCGTGTGACTTTGGCTTAGGAAAGAATTAATGGAACGAGTCTAGAGAATTGTTGCTATCTCAATTGTTTGGAATTGGTTTAACCATTTCACTTACTCAATGCTGTTGTCAATTTGATATGGAACACTATCGTGCCCAGTCGGTTGAGAATTAGGTTTGTTTTGGATGCTAGGTTCAGGCAAACGAATTTGGAAAACATATAATCTACTTAGGCTAATCTGGTAGATTTTTGGTTAAATATTTGAACTGATAAGAATGCTACTTAGTAACCTGTGATCGAGAAGCATTGACAAAAATCGTATTTCCTGGGTTGAATTCTTGGTAAGATTGTTATTCACATTTGTTTATTTCGTTGTAAAAAAACAAAGAAGAAATTTTTAGTTGACTTTATATTTTAATTTTATAAATAGTTTTCTGAATCCAAAACCCCTCTTTGTTTATTACTAAGAACTTCGAAAAAAGTTCCCTGAGGGATTCGACCCGGTCCACCTTTTACTGTAGTTAATTGTGAGATCGGTAATTAATTTTGGGGGCTTCGACAATCCCACCACCAAGAAGCACACTCAAATTGTTGAGGGAAAAAGACTCAAAAAAATAGCTTAAATTGAACCTGAGAGACTATTTTCAAAGACTCAAAGCAAGTTCTAAAATTAGAACTCAAAGAAAAAAAAAAGCTCTCAAGTTTGTATTGAATAAAAGTTGTATTGTTTGTGTGGCCGATGGCCTTATTTATAGACTAACAATGGTTCGGCCAAAGAGAATTCTATTCTCTAGAAGGATTAGAACTCCTTGCCATTTAGGAAACTAACTACCCAAAGAGACAATTACTAAAAGAACTACTATTCTAAGAAAAAGGAAATACTTCCTAAACTATAATCCAAGTGCGAATTGGATTTGCTTGTGTTTGGCCGAGTGGAGCTTTCCACTCTTGCATTGGATTTGGAAGCTTCTCTAATCACCTTGGTTGTCTTATCGATCATGAAGAAGTATTAGAAACACTTGGCTCATCATTTACAACACTAATCATAGTGATCATAATGACATATTGAGAGCCGGTCTTCATTGCCTCATCCTTCATTGTTTCTTTAGCTTGAAATTTGGTTATAAGAGTTGCTAAGGCAGCTTGTATTCTCTTAGTTCTTGGTCTAGTCATAGGACCCCAATGCCTTGCAATGGATCAAATTGTGGGCCTTGTAGATGAAGCTTTGGCGAACTTCATGTTGTGGAGTTATCTTGGCTTGTTTAGTTGTCTCAGCCCTTAGGTTTCCATCACCTCACGGCTATAGGCAATACGCAACAATCAAAACATGACCCAAGACTAAACTTACGAAATTGCTAGAACCGATGAAATTTTGGACACATGGATGAAGCGTCACCACAACCTAGGATTCTACAAGATTGATAAGACACAAAGATTGGCGTGAAATTCCCTTGGATCTACCCAACTGAAAGTTCTTCCCTTGGAGTTGGTATGTTCCTTGAAGATGGAATAGGTCCTCAACCCCTTGATAACCCGTATCAAGAAACCTTGGAATCAATGGATGGATGGAATCCGAATTTCCTAGGGAACAAATCTAGGAAATCAAGAACAACAAACACACAAATTCCGAATTTGTGTAATTTGCAAGTAATTATAGAAACTAGAGAGCAATTCTCTCAAGCTTGTAATGTCAAGAACCAAATTTTCATTCATCAAAATCTGCCCTTCAAGATGGCCGACGGCCACTATATAGATACAAGGTAGGGTTTACAAATTAGGGTTGCACAAGCTAGGGTTTCTTTAGGGCCAAATGGGCTACATGACTCTTTGGGCTACATGACTCAAATTACCATATAATTAAAGCCAAACCCATTAACAAGACCCAATTACACTTAGTACATTAATAAACATGGTCTTGTCAATCTTGGTCTTCTCCCCATCCTTTTGGACCGTTTGGATGAGTCCATTCAAGGCTTCCTTCATTTTCTTTGTTCTAGCCCTTGTCATCGGTCCATCAAGACCTTGAAGTGGATCGAAGCTTGTTCTCGAGACCTTGTTATTGTCATCATTCTTCGGGTTCGAAGTCTCTTCAATGCGAGCATTAGGACACTCTCGTGCATAGTGTCCCTTGCCTTGGCACTTGAAGCATGTAACCTCCCTGGTTGGTTTTCTCACCTCGCTTGATTTTTGAGTGTTTGAAACTACGGTTGGAGTAGTTCTTGAGGTACTAGGGATTGCAGCCTTTTTGAAGTCGGTGTTTAAATCCTTCTTAGGCCATGTGGACTTCAAAGTGCTTGAATTCTGTGGGGTTGAGAAGGTTCGGGTACCCTTCTCCTTAAGCTGCCTCTCAGCTTTCATTGCCTTGTGATACATCTCATTGAGATCTTCATACTCCTGCATCTCAACAATGTGGGCAATATCTTTCCTTAGTCCTCCTAGAAATCGAGCCATAGTAGCTTCACTGTCCTCTTGAATGTTGACTCGAAGCATAGTAGTCTCCAACTCTTGGTAATAATCCTCCACAGTCCTATTTCCTTGGGTGATCTTTTGCAATTTGTTGAACATCTCTCTGTAGTATTGGTGTGGAACAAACCATTTTTTCATGAGCTTCTTCAATTCATCCCAAGTACGAACAGGCCCTTCTTCATCACGCCTCCTTTCGGCCTGAATTTTAGTCCACCAGTTACGGGCATATCCATAAATTCAACCACGACTAAGCTTGACCTTCTTTTCCTCCGAATAGTTGTGCCTTTGTAAAAATACTTTCAATCTTATCGGACCATTCAAAGAAAGCCAGGATCTTGCTTACCAAAGAATTGAGGAATTTTCATTTTGATACATCCTAAATTAGAATCAATTCTAGGAGTACGGTATTGACTTCCCTGAAATGCCTCGAAGGCTTCATCATCATTGTCATTGCCGTATGTGGTCTTTGTAGATCGAGAGGATTCGGCTCTCTCAGTTTTGAGCTCCTTGATTTCCTGTTGCAATCCTGAAACCAAAGTGTAAAATTTTGCTAACATCTCCTCATAGGATTCCTTAGAACCCGGTGGTGGTGGCGGTTGCCTCTCCATTAGAGCTGCAAAGGTTAACAAAGAAAATGAAACAGTTTATAAATCCTCACTTCCCTTCCCAACTCCCCAAATTCACTCACCAAGTGTTTGAGTACTCTCGGGCTTATATAAGTGAAGGGACGGATTCACACCACTCAATTTGCTCTTTTGTTTCTATTCTTACTCAAACAATATTACACAAAGGAATTTACAACAATTCAATGCAAGTGGACAATGAGATTAGAATGAATCTAAGGGAATCAATGGAAACAGTACCAAAAATACAAGAATTCAATTTTTTTGGTAAGGAATTTGGACAAACTGAATGCAAATTCATAATCTACACGAAAAATCAGTGAGACACACAAAATTTCAGAATTTTTGGATCACAATTCAAAAATTTTCGGATCACAATTCAAGACACTTGAAGAATAGAAATCTGGACAAAGCAGCTTGTATATTGGTGGTCGGTCTCAGCCCTTCCAAATTCTGGAATTGGTCAAGGATGTTTCTGGGTTCAAAATATGGTAGAAGGAATGTATTTGGATAAGTAGAAGGATAATCACAAACTGGAAAACAATCCAAAGTTCAATCGGAAATGCAAATCTGTTTTTTCGAAATCAGAAAAAAAAAAGGATTTTTGGCATAGTAACTTCAAAAGGTCATAACTTTCTACTCCGATGTCGGATTTTGCTCCGTAAGTACTCAAATCGCAGCTCTCGGAGAGATCTACAAGTAGACGGCCAAAGGCAGTCAGTTGGGACTTTGGGGGTCAAAAAATAACGCTAAGACCACCTACTGTCCGCCTCAAATTTTCTGCTCAAGTTCCAACAAAGAACTTGATTTTTGCCACAACTACTTACTGTCCGATTCTCTCCCCCTTTTTTTTTTTTAATCTCTGTTTTTTTTTTCTTCAGTTTCAACAAGGCATAAACAAAATTTATTCAGCAAGGTATAAACAAAATTTTCAGCAAGGCATAATCTTTGTTTATTCAGAAAGTATAAACAAAATTTTCAGCCGCAAGGGTATGGATTCATCAAGAAAGCAAAGTGCGGTTTTGTCTAATATTTGGAAACAAGCGAAACCAACACATCAATACAAAAACAGAATTTGCTTCATCAATACAAGAACATACCAATGATGATGATATTGAACAACAAAAGATTGAGGATATAAAGAACATACCAATGATGATGGTATTCAAAACAACAAGAAGATTGAGGAGATAAAGAACATACCAATGATGATGATGATTTTTTTTATGCGGTAAAAGAAAAGATATGAACAGCTTGGGAACCAAGACTGCTCTGATACCAACTGGCGTGAAATTCCCTTGGATCTACCCAACTGAAAGTTCTTCCCTTGGAGTTGGTATGTTCCTTGAAGATGGAATAGGTCCTCAACCCCTTGATAACCCGTATCAAGAAACCTTGGAATCAATGGATGGATGGAATCCGAATTTCCTAGGGAACAAATCTAGGAAATCAAGAACAACAAACACACAAATTCCGAATTTGTGTAATTTGCAAGTAATTATAGAAACTAGAGAGCAATTCTCTCAAGCTTGTAATGTCAAGAACCAAATTTTCATTCATCAAAATCTGCCCTTCAAGATGGCCGACGGCCACTATATGGATACAAGGTAGGGTTTACAAATTAGGGTTGCACAAGCTAGGGTTTCTTTAGGGCCAAATGGGCTACATGACTCTTTGGGCTACATGACTCAAATTACCATATAATTAAAGCCAAACCCATTAACAGGACCCAATTACACTTAGTACATTAATAAACATGGTCTTGTCAATCTTGGTCTTCTCCCCATCCTTTTGGGCCGTTTGGATGAGTCCATTCAAGGCTTCCTTCATTTTCTTTGTTCTAGCCCTTGTCATCGGTCCATCAAGACCTTGAAGTGGATCGAAGCTTGTTCTCGAGACCTTGTTATTGTCATCATTCTTTGGGTTCGAAGTCTCTTCAATACTTGTTGAATTCATATCAAAGATGCCACAGACTGGTCAACTTTGATAAGCCCGTTGTACTTTGAAAGAACAAAAATATTGATTCACTCAAACTCTCAAGGGTGTAATGTCAAAATTCTCAAAATTCATGTGTCTTCATGCTTATGGCCGAATGGCCTATTTATAGAGTACAAGGATATCTTAAAAAAGTAATAACTAAAATCTTAATCCTACTCTATAACTAAAGGAGTGGCCAAGATTTCTTAAAATAAAGAGGAAACAAAAACCCTAATGCCAATTGGATTTGGAGGTTTGGCCTTTTAAGGTTTCCTTCAAGTTTACAAAATTTCGCTACTAAAATAAAGACTAAATTTCGGCCAAAATAAAACAATCAAGGGCAGCTTCTTAAAGCTTATTTTTGGCTCTATTAATAAAATAAAATAACTAATAAATTTAATGCTAATAAAATAACTAAACAACTTGGCCTACCATTTACACTAGAATT
Organism: Gynochthodes officinalis; assembly: GCA_020080225.1. Classification (NCBI taxonomy): domain Eukaryota; kingdom Viridiplantae; phylum Streptophyta; class Magnoliopsida; order Gentianales; family Rubiaceae; genus Gynochthodes; species Gynochthodes officinalis. The sequence goes on from JAIQDA010000012.1 coordinate 866,329, forward strand.
CGGCCAAGATAAGACTAGTTTTCTTCAATTTGCACTTGCAAGTCTTGACTGCATGCTTGATGGGCTTGAATATCAAACACTAAACCACTTAATGGTTTCTTGAAGTCGTTTGGACCTAACTTTCATCATCGGCCCCCACAATATGTCACAATGGATAGAAAACATGGCGAGTAGTTTGAATAGCTCTTGGAATCCCATCAAGTGATTGATAACTATTTTATATAGGGTATTCTTATTAATCTTGGTTAGAAATTGACTTGTGCTTTGATTTGTTTTTACCTATTTTGGCCAAAGTTTCCTTTGATTTTATGATTACCGGGTTATTTAATATTTTTAGAACTTTTAAGTTCAATCTTGAATTTTCTTCTAATTTGAAGAACAAAGAACTAACCAATTATCTTGCAAAAATATATAGGGATTATGTTGTCACTTTATTGTCAAAAGCCAAATGTGAAAAAAAAAAAAGAAGCTACGGGACAAGAAAGACCAGCTCAAGTTCTCCACAAGCAAACACACTTCAAACCAAAAAAATAATTTCACTCGGTCCAAAGCAGCTGCACAACCAAACACAAGGAGGACTCCTTCAGCCGCAAGCAAGAAAACAAGAGCCTTGTTGTACAGAAAGAAGAATTCAGCTGAAGACAAAAGACTTCTTCAGCCGCAAGAAGACAAAGCCGTGCTACACAAGAACAAGAAAAAACAAGACAGCTACAATAAGGAAATAGAAGACAATTGCAATTTGGAGACAAAAAGGATTCGGGAAAATAAAAAAGAAGACAAAACCGACCTGAACAAGGAAGCGAATCTGGTGAAATTGGGACATAGAATGTTAGGGTTTAAAATTAAGCAATAGTATATACGATTGCTTGAAGCATTACACCCTAGGTATCTAATTTGGATTAATTAGCAAAAAATTCTAAAAATTCAACTCTGGTCAACGGTCAAAGTCAATGATGGTCAAAGTCAACAGGGCTTAAAGTCAAACAATAGTATATGCGATTGTTTGAAGCATTACACCCTAGGTATCTAATTTGGAATACCTAGCATGCTGCCTCCAACTAGCATATAAATAAGGATACATTAGGGTTAAAACCAATTATATAGTAGTTCTCTCCTAATAGAATCCTAATATACTTTTTACTTGTCTATGCTCACAATAAGGGGTAACCCTAATTTCAGGTCATCCTTATCCCTATCAACTAGCCTGCTCATGAGAACCGAAGCCTTACATTTACAAGTTGAAGAAAATTGTTTTCTCACGGTTTGAGCAGATTTTGGATTCTTCAAAAGCTCCATTATAGTTATTTGAATTAAATTTAGCCCTTTATTCATATTGAATATCTGGAGGAATTGATCTAGGATAATAATTCCTATTTTCTGCCAGTTTCCAATTTTATTATTATAGATCTTTTTCTTTTTCCTAATTCTAGTTATTTCTAAGTCTTGATTATCTTGGAATTAATTGAATTTTATTTATTTTGGGCCATCATGTGCATTATTTATTGGGCTTATATTAGAACATACATTTGAGTTATATTAAATACCCAACATAGAAGACGAGTTGGACTGGAAGACAAAGTCGGGAAACCAGACCAAAGAAGACAAAGAGAAGTTGCAGAATTCTGAAGAAGGCAGCCGCCATCTTCTGCTCTCTTCAACCCACGTTCTTTTTTCTTTCTGTTTTCTTTCGTTAGTTAGCTTAAGCAGCCGCCAGTCAGAGTGATAGATGATATCCAAATTGAATAGCGTGTCGGCTGTGTCCATGCTGTCATCCAATCGATTTGAGCATAATCTATTAGGTTTCGAAAAAAAAAAAAAAACGAGACGTGGCTAATGCACACGTAATTGATGGCCCCCGGTAATTTCTAGTATTTGAAAGGGAAAATTGGGTGGTCCCCGGTCCACGTAGACCAAATTGCGAGACACGCATTGAATTGTGCCACGTGTGTGGCGGTGGGGAACTCAAAATTGGTCTCCGATTGCTTGTATTGAATTCTTCCTGCCACTTGTGCCGTGCTCAAGATTTGGTTATGTGGAAAAACAAATTATTCATGCATTCGTACAGTCATTGCACCAAATTAAAGCGGTGTAGTAATAAACTTTGCTGCTCGATAGTATTTTAAAATATAATTTTATATTTTTTAAATTATTAAAATAAGAGACAAATTAAAAATTTTAAAAACTATATTTTGAAAAGTCCATCATATAAATCCTTAGAAACGGATTTTTCTATTTTTAATAAAATATTTTAGATATATATAATATGAAACAAATTTTTTGATCCGATTGAGTTAATCCCCCTCCTCCCTACAACAAACATATCAACATGTGGGATGATTATTCCAATTTGTAGTACGATATTCTTGGCAGACTTTACTATGATACAAAGAATTTGGTCCAACATTTTTACTAAAGATGACGTATGAGTAATGAGTTTTTGCTTTTGCTTCTTCCCTCAAAATATGTCGATAAAATCTGCTTTCATTCTTTTCTTCTTTTCTTGTTTTCCTTTCGTTTAGTTTTAGCAGAATTTCAGCAGCCATTCTTGATTCTTTCTTGGAACACACGTTCCTTTGTTTGTCTTTGTCATTAGTTTAGGAAAAAATTCATTCGGGGAAAAGAACAAAAATTCTAGCAGCCGCCCTCATCTTTTTCTCCAGGGAATTCACGCCCCTCTTGTTTTTCCTAGAAGAAAAACAACGTTCGGGAAAGACGCAAGGCAGCAGCCGTTGGTTTTGTTTTCTGGACTTCACGAGTTTACGGGTTTTTCCTTTTCTTGTTTTTTCCTTAGTTTAGTTTAGTAATTTTACCAGTTTAATTTCTTGTATTTTGTTATAAAACTTGTGGTTGTGTTTTATTTTTAATTATCAAATAATTTATAGTTTTTATATTTATTAAATAATATTTACTTTAATTTTAAGAAGTTATTTTAATTTTAATTATGTTTACTTTTATTGTTGTTATTTGTATAAATCTTAGTATGTTTTAATTTTTTTTTTTGTTAGAGTTAGATGGATCTTAATCAGGGTCTAATATTGGAAGGTGGGAAAAAAAAAGATGGAAATTTGTGGAGGGTTATTGATGAAGTTCCAACAAGGTCTGGGCACATTTGCTACTAAATGCGCCATCACAATGTTGGAACTTCATCAATTCCTCCCCCCCCCCCCCCCCCCCCTCTTAAATTTCCATCTTTTTTTTTTCAAACTTACAAGTGGGAAAGATTCTCTTAATCATAAATAATTAATTCTCAAAACTTGTTCATGCAACCCATATTTCAATTATGAGTTTAACATCATGCTCTTAATGCTTTTAGGTGATTGGCCACCGCCAAATTGATTTTTTATACTTGTTTGATACCGTGTGGAGATAGCATGCACGTGCCCATTTGATATTAGACCGTAAATTCAATTTAAACGGTAATAATCTAGGTTGTTCATGTGGTTTTGGTAGTAGAACTAAGTCATGGCTACTTAGATTGGATCCGGGAATTTCCATAGTTCTTAATGCATTTAGAAATCTAAATTCACCTAGACTAGTGTGAGTTAATTTTAATCTAAATAGGGTTATTAGACCGATGTCGGCTATTAATTTACATTAGGGAAATTTCACCATCATAAAATGGAAATTAAATTACTTGCATGACAAGTCAAAAGAGTTAATTAGGATTGATTAAGTGAAATCAAAGCCTCTAACATCTTAATTGATTTGATAATTTTTTAGTATTTTTTTCGCTGTCATTATTTGCTAGTAATTTTTCGTTCTTTCTTAGTTTATTTAAATCAACATAAAACAATTTAATTGGCTAGCTTGTTTTTTTTTTAATTAATCATACTGGTAAGTAATTGGTTAGTTTTAATTCAATCATTGTGGGAACGATACTTTACTCATCTTTTTACTACTTGTTGATGTTGTACGCTTGCAATTCACTGAACAATGATTAGAGAGGAGTTATTGAAATTTGGGATTAATCCAACTAAAATATAGGTGTGGAGGGCTAAGACTAAAGCACATGAAATGGTCGATGGCAATCATGGAGAGTCATATAGGTTGCTTCCCAAATATTGCCTGATTGTCCTTAAAACAAACCCTGGAGGTATAGCCAAAATTCACTTTCACACATCCCTTGGTGCTATAATTCCTTCTATTCAGAGGTTTTTCTTAGGCCTAAATGCACTTAAAAAATGGTTTCTAGATGGATGTTTACGCTATATAGGGTTTGATGGTTGTCGTTCGAAGGGTCTTTTTGGAGGTGTTTTGTTATCAGCCATTGGAATGGATGGAAATAATGGCTTATTCCCTACTGCCTTTGCAGTAGTTGAGAGTCAAAACAAAGACAGCTAGATTTTTTTTTTGTTTTGAATGGTTGTTTGAAATGCTAGATGGTTTTTCTACAGACAAACGATGGACTTTTATAACTTATATAGAAGGTAAAGCCTCTAAATTGTCTATGTTATATCTATTTATGATCTTTTGTACTGGTCTAATATATTTCACGTGTGACTTATATATTTTCAGGGGTTGATAGAGGCTATAACTTGTAAAGTACCTCATGCCATCAACCGACGTGTTGTAGACATATTTTTTCAAATTTCATAACCAAATTCCCTCCTCTAATTCTCATAAAATTATTTTGGGTAGCTACTAGATCATACACTGAGTAGGGTTTCAACAAAGCCATAGATAGAATAAAACAGTTAAACTCTCAAGCCCATGCATGGTTAGATAACGTAAGAGCTGAAATGTAGGCAAGACATACTTTCCCCCATGATCTTAAAAGCAACCACATCACTAACAATTCTAGTGAATCTTTTAATATTTGTCAGTGGGAAAAGGATATGGTGCCTAGAGTGGGAAGACAACTAAGGACTATTGCCCAAAAGTGTAGAACCCTAATCTTTGTATATCGTAGTGGAACTACGTACCAAGTGAAATAAGGAAATATCTCAGACATTATCAATACCCAAGAAAGGTCAGGTGACTGCAAGGTGTGTAACTTGAGAGGAATTCCATGCGTACATGTCGTAGTTGTGCTACTTGATAGGAGGTAGAAGCTAGAGGATTATTGTGATAAGTGTTTGTTGTAGGAAATGTACTTGAGAACGTATGCTAATATGATTAATCCCATCTCATACATCACTTTTTGGCCCCAATTTGTAGAAAATGAAGTTCTAGAATTGTTGCCTCCTGAAAATAGAAGGAGATGTGGTAGACCAAAGTTAAATAGAAGACATGAGAAAGGTGAAGCTAACATTTAGGTGCAGGAGATGCATGTAGGATGGACACAATAAGCAAACTTGTGCAGGTGGCGCTACAAAGACACAAAAGTGTAAAGCTAATGTGATTGTTAGTTGGATTCCACTTTCATTTATTAGGTTATTTTGTCATCAAGTCAAATGGTCCAAAGTCAAAAGTTTATAGACATTAATATATGCCTTTGTTTGAAGGTGGAGCTGGGTGGCGTGCCCTTTGAAGCAAGGTCGCAATTCAAGAGTCCAACCCAACCTAGTCGTGAGGATATAGATTAGCAGCTGCCAACTGAAAAAGCTGATAAAGTGGTAGGAAAAAAATCCAAAATTCAAGTGAATATTAGTTGGCTTGTGTTTATAGTTATGCTTCTAATGGCTACTCCATTATGATATATGGCAATTTATGGTTGTCTTCCATGTTCAATCAGGTGACAATGCCAATGGTAAGAGAGGAGATCAGCAACCATTACCTAATTTGGGATAGCAATCTCATAATGAAGCTAATGTGAATGCAGAAAATTCCCAAGTACAAATGTTTTTTGTTATCTTTATCAAAGTTCATATTAGCATTATGTAAATAATACCTAATTCCTTACTACCCTCTGAATCAAGAAAATCCCCCTCAGTCTTCTACAAAATTTGTAAACAGAGTTTTGCCTCGAGATATTCTGAACCAGGAAAATGCCTCTCTATCTGCTGCACAGTACAAAAAAAGGCCAAGGAAAATAGTTCCAACAAAGAAGGCCAAGGCAGATCAAAATTTTGCTGATGAATCTCAACCTATGTTTTCTACCCCTTCTGTTGATTAGGGTCTAGAAACTGTACCTAGCACCATTGCAAGTCAGGCCACATCATCCAAGGGCAAAGAATTCTATAAATTTATTCACCATAGCCTAAACCTCTATGATGTAGACATATGGAATCTAGAATGGTGAATCGTATTATGGCTTTGCCACTTTAGACTTAGACTAAATTACTGTCTTCTTGATTGTTATCATATTTTGGTTGTGTATATATATGATTGATATTGGTTGAATCAGTAAAGGAGTAACACTCATTGTGTTGGAACTATTGGAACTATTTTGGAATGCTCTTTTGACAGCTGGTCTATTCATGGACATATAGTGTTTTGGTTGTGTGTGTGATTATGGCTAGCTAAAACATTAGGGGAACAACACTCTTTTGTGATGGAATTATTTGGGAGACTTTTGATTTTTCTATAAATGTTAAATAGTTTATTATGTGGATTGTCTTTGTTGAATTTGGATTTTCTTATAAATAATGCATTTGGATTTTCCTATGTGGATTGCAATTATCTTTCTCAATTCATAAATTTCATGTCCATTTTCTTACTTAGGCAGTGAAATATATTGTAATAATTAGGTTCATGATCCAAAAAATAGGTTGATAACGATAGCTAATCCAAAAGGAGTAGCTATAGACAATTTCATTGACTGAAAATCCATTACTACTAATAAGAACTAATCAAACGCCCATAACCATAATACACAAACGTCCATCCATGTACTACATCTATTGCATAATACAGGCTCATATGAAAAAACACTAATGCCAACTCCAAGTTTCAGTCATCATCTAGCTAGTTGAATAAGTAAACCCAAAATATATGCAGCCAATAGAAGTAGATTCAAGTTCACTAATGCCCATGATACTCCAATTCAAGTCAATTGTTTGTTGCTTCCATTGCCCTTCCCTTCTCCAATCATCTTTGCTCTGTTACTAGGAAAGAGTAACTCATTTTCAGATCTTCTCAAACCATCGCAATTTATGCATTCTGCCACTGACCACATGGTGGCAATTGTAATACAATCTATTAGGATTTTTTGCTGACCTAGAAACCATCATGGTGGCTCGCCTTCCACACTAACCACATGTTATGCTCTCAGTCCATACCAATTGCATAGCTGTTGCTGGAGGAGAAAGCCACCCTTGTGCCAAAAAACAAAAGCATAATCTTTTGAGATTTCCATCATCGCTATTCAATTGGGTAAACATGTTTACCTTATTATTTAAGTAGAAGATGTAGATCAATTTCCCTTACACACTATAGCCTTGAAACCTTTGCTTTTGCCTATTGATTTTTACCATTAGACATGAACCCTAAAAGCTGGATTTTATGGGTCCTCCTTGTTCGCAAAAAATTTTTATGGTAGGACATTTTGGTCTATCAAATGTAGCCATGATTGTTTATTCACATTGTAAGAGTATAATAGGCAAGTCACAATTTTTTTTCCTTGCTTATAGCAAAGGATGTCACTATTCCGACCATTAAAAGGGGTCATGTTATCCTTCTATCTGGTCAAGGGTGTTGAATGTAAATTTCACAAAGGTCAATGATCGATTCATAATAAGACCAAACCACAGGGAAGGAGGATGTAATTAACCCATATTATAATAACACCCATGATGGCCTTCATTTTATGCCACCATGTACCTTAGAAAGAAAAGTAAACAAAATATGTTGTTGCCGCCACTTTAATTAAGCAACTCTAAGTTGAGCTCTTTCAAGTGGCCTTTTGTCCTACTCCTAAATAAATGTAATAAGATATGCTTGAATGAAATAAGAAAGGGGGATAGAAAGGTACACTCATTGGGCTATATAAACTTGATAGTTACGGACTCACAATGAGATAAGATCATCATCATTCATCAATAACAACTTTCATTAACCCCTGAACCTTAACTTTTTCTTCTTTATGGTTCAGGAAATTGGTCAACGAGGTAGGTCTGATTATACTTGTACAATGTAAAAACTTAACAAAATTTGTCGCAATGATAGCAACTTAGTACGTAATTGTTAATCATTGCTTCCAATGCGGACATTTTATAGCTACCATGATTCTACCATCTCGAAGTGAAGGAAATCACTCAGCGTGACATGGATTTTTAATTATTACAAGCACAGAAGAATAGCAATGAGTAAAAAAGAGTAACAATACACAATGGAGCAATAGCTCATCTCAGCGCTAGTAAATTAAATTTTAGTTTATTTACAAATGAAAGTATGCAATTTTTCTGTAGATTAAGTGACTTGAGAACAAATTATCTTCCAACAAAGATGAAGAAAACCCAAAGGATAATGTCAACCATAAACCATAAACATGGTTTTCAGGCCACCAAAATTTGAATCAAAAGAACTCTAAATGCAAATGGTGCCAATTTCTAACGTTACTATGATCCAATCTTGTAATGATCAAACCTAAAATTGTGGCTTACAAAGTATCACCTTTAAGTTATGGAAGAAGAAGAAAACGCACCAAGAGAAGATGTCTAAAACCTCTTCTGTCTTGTTCAATGTTTGAAGACCTCTACCGTCATCTTCAAATACAAGAGCATGTTTTATATTAAAAGACAAAAAATAATATTCTATAAGTACAGTTTTTTTTTCTTTGTGACGATAAAGCTATATTAAAGGACAAATTTCTTGTCTCAATATTATTGAATTGTCATAGAAAAGGGTTACCAGTGTTAAAAACATGTTATTTCTAACTTTTTCCTATTTGATAAACCTTATTTACATCTAACCATTGAATAAAATCTAATGGTCCAAATTATTTAAACGGAATCATCCCGTCAAAATAATAGATAGGACTGTAGTCAATCCCAATAATATATAATAAAAAAGAAAGATAATGTTAAAATTATGCATAAAGAAAACAATTGAAAATTATTTAAACTTTATATTTTAAACATTTACCTAAAAATTTGACTCTGTAATGTCCATGAGTCATCAATAAAGTGAGTTGTGATAGCCATGAAACATCTTCTTGAGTTGCCTGAAATCCACATATCAATTGTAGTGGCAATCCTATTATCATGATTAACTAACATCCTATTCTTCTTTTCTTTCTCCATATCATAAATTCTAAAAATATCTCCCTTAATTGTATTTCTTGAAATTTTTTTAAAGCAAGGCTACAATTGATTACAAAATTTGCGAAATCCAACATGTTCAACGATGGACAGAGGATATTCATGCAATATAATCACAATTGCAAACTCATGATGACAACTCCTTGATTAAAGAAATAATTATGCGAATCTTTTTTTCCATCCTCTCTTTTGATTTCATTTGGCAATAGCATTTGCTTAATGTCTTCTTTAAGCCTTTTAACATGATCATGCAAAGAATTTGTTCCATGTTTAGTACTTTTCAAGTACCATTTTAAGCAATAGTTGCATACACCATGCCACTTCCCATCAAGCTTTTGTTTTTTAAAGTGTCGCCAAATCGGTGAAGTGAGTTTTCTTTTTCCCCCATCACCTTCAATTGAAGTACCTTCTGACTCTTCTAATTTAAGTGATTCTGAACTTTCTGGAGTTTGTTGACTTTGTGAAGTTTAAGAAGTTTGTGAGCTATCACCTTGATCAGATGGATTGACATCTCCACTTGCATTCATTATTTTTTGAAAATTTCAAAAAAGCAATTTGTCATAATGGTAAAAAAGATGTCATCACACTAAAAAAATCCCAGTTTTTAGCAAAAAAGTTGTCTTCAACCATTATTGTAAAGCACTGAGGTTTTTAAAAAGGGAAAACAACATATGAGCTTGCATGTGTGATGGCAAAAAATTGGCATATATTGCATAGAACCATAAATATGATAGTAAACAGTGTAAGGGAAGTGATGCATGGCTCTTGATATCACATACTTACGAAATCAATTAAGCGTATGGAGGATAAAATTAACAACTTAGATCCCTGTTAATATATAAATTCTTGCAAGGTGATATATATGTTTAGACAAGCATATATTCGTATTAATTTTAATACATTCCCCTTCCCCCCTCCCCCCACCCCACATTTGCATAAAATATAAAGGACATGGTCGAAAGAATATCAGTAAAGAAATAATGATCAATTTTGTGTTTGCTAGTACTAATAAAGTTACTATACTCGAACAATCAATAAAAGTTCAAGCACTAAATACACAAAATTAAAAGAGATTCTATTCCTTTTTATCCAATCCAACTAAATAAAACTTTGTTGCTCTTGCTTTAACAAATTGATTGAGCATAAAACCCAAAAAGAGAAGCAAAAAGAAATGCTTAGGTTTCCATTGTGTTCAAAATTCTACTCAATTCAAATTCTAAGGGCTAGGCTACATGCAAAAGTAAGGGAAAAAAGGGGATGGTCATCAATCTTTATTGGTGCATTAATAATATGTTGATAAATATTCTTGGAAGAGAGAGGGCCTTTGCAGAAAGCTAATGATAGGTACATTTACAAGCTGTAAGGTTTTCTCATTTGAATCATTTAATTGGCAGTATCATAAAATGAATGCCCTGCAGCTAGAACAAACTAAAACTTGCGAGATGAAAGATTGGAAATTGTTTTAGTGGAAGTTGTTGGGTAACCAAAGATAATTCATAGTAAATGAGTCTTACTGCTAATTCATAGTAATTGAGCCACCGGGGGACCAGAGATAATAAAAGGAAATCATATTTACCTTGAGTTTCAAGGCTCGACTCCGGCTGATTGAATAATAGCTAGTGGCTAAAATAAAAAGTAGCAAGCACAATAGGCCATGGGGGCGAGTGAGAGACAAGGGTTCGGGATTTAAGGCTTCGACAAATCAAGGGTTCAGGGTTCAAGGTTTTGGTATTAGTGGAGGGTGGCAGCAACGAAGACGGATGTATGTTGATGGGGGCAATGGCGGCAAAATTAGGGTTTTCAAAAAGAGGAAAGGCCAAAAAGGCTTGGCGCGACAAAATCTTCTTCAGAAAAATAAAAGTTGTTGCAAATTGCAAATTTGCAATTATAATTTATATTCTATAAATTTCAATAATTATCATTTGGCTAATAATTATACTTAATATTATATACATTCTATAATTTTTTGTGCTTTTATCTAAAAAATTATAATTTCTTTCAATTACATCCCTAATTAGTAAACTAATATTACTTGTACAATTATTGCCTTCTTTTGGGGCAAAAAAATTATATTATTAGGGTGTTATAGTATTATGAAAAATAATTGTTGTTATTACTTACAATTATTAAAAGGCTTAATTGAAATATTTTTAAAATCGTTATAGAGAATTTCAAAATATTATAAAATTTTAACTAAATAGTTGATTTATGAATTTATTTTACTTCGTTATTTTGTAAATACAGTACTTTTTCAGTTGGAAGCCTACCACATCGCTTGCTTTTTATTGTTTTCTTTTGCTCCAGCTCCATGCTTATTCAGTTCCTACTACTTTACATGTGTTCTCTTCTTCTTCCTTTTTTAAAGATTGAGCTGGACAAACTAGGATTGTTTTTTAAAAAGTTTGTCATGCACTTCACTCCTGTGTTCTGTCTGCATATTTTTTCCTCTTGTGCGTTGCAAATTTTCTACTATCTTCTGTGCTAATTGTAATAAATTAGGGTGTTTTTTTTGCCTCAAATGCAAAACCTTATGCTTTTAGATTGTAATCAATTAATTCATGCTATGTTTTCCTTCTCCATTTAATTTTTTCTATTTTGAATGTGTGTATCATATTGCAAGCAGAGCATTTTGCTGCAAACTTGTGCTTGGACTGCTTGCGTTTGGCATCTAAAAGTACATTTACTTAGTACTCCTCCTTATATAACACTAATGCTGCTTGTATCCTAAACAATGTTTTGATGATTATATCTTGCTTTACAATGATTTACTAGGTCTTTAGACTCTATTTTGTGCTGTTCGTTACACGACAACATTTACGTTTCTCTTTTATTTAGCAATTTGTTGCCATTTTTTATGTGTTGTTTTCCTATTTCGAATTCTGTTTGTGGCTTTAATTCATTCTCTAGTTAACTTTGCTTCACTTGTGCATGCCTTGTATGTATTAATTTAAATGGATGTGAATGCTAAACATTGAAAGCGATACATAGTAATGGTGCCGCATAAAAAGACAAAAGTTCTACCCCATTATAAGTAGGCCTACATACATAAGAAAAACCAACAATATATTAATTCTAAATCTACTACTCAACTTATTGACTGCGATCATAGCTTGAATGTTTCAAGTCAAGCTATTAATCCTTTGCATGATTCACACTGCCCTTCTCGCACAAGACAAGTAGTGAATCGTGGAAAGAAAGATTTATCCTCCTTTATGACTACATCTTTAGGCCATGTGGAAATAGGGATTTCCTTTCCTCATGATTATTTGTCACATAGTGACAGTGTGACTCCTTTTCTCTCTGAATTGTTTAGTATTAATGCTCAAGCAAAACTTGCTAGGTAGAGAAGATCTCAAATTTTGATTTTTTCCATACTTTTTAATATATATATATATATATATATATATTGCTTGGAGATTCATGTTAGATAAACATGATTCTGATTTTAAAATTATGCAACAAAGATTGTTTTTTCCATATTCGTATTCCAATGTAAAAATTTCTATTTGTGTTCATGATTTCCAATACAAATTTGCAACTTTTCTTTGTGCAGCTTTTTTTTTACATACACATGTGATTGGCTAGTTTGAATTGATAACTAAAACACAGCTGTAAAAGTAAAAAAATAGGTCACATCACCATCTACCACATTGTACAAGCATTTCTATAAGTAGAACCATGCCATTCATTGTAACTCTACACAATAAATAGTGCACCCAGGTGATATGCTTCCATTTCTATCTTCTATTGCTTCCTTTCCTAAATTACTCCTTTCTAGCTTGTAACTTTAGCTTGTATTTTTTTTCTTAAAACCAGGAACTCAGAAGTATTTAATTAGAATTCCACTGCATTGGTTTGATTCTTCAATAGTATCCTCGTTCAAAATATTATGCTTTTTATTAACCTACTCATGCCTTTGTTTATTTCATGTTTAGAAAGATACGTGCACTGAGTAACATTCATTAATCTATTTTCCTACTTTCTGTTTTTTGTTATCCTTCAAACTTACATCGTCATGATTCTTACTACCTCTCATTTTTACTTTAAACAATTAATGTGTGCTATTTTTTGGGTTCATTCTTACTTTTTTTGGCCCGTTTTTTTTGATTGTGCCTTTCTTGCTACAAATGTATGACCTTGCCACTCTTTCCTCCACATAAGCCTAGAAAATTTTTTACCCAACAAAGTAGTGACAAACATAAATAATGTTTACACTTATCTGTATAAATAGATGATACAATCTTACTCTCGTTTCCTTGCTTCACTGCTTGTTATGCTGTCAATGCTTTCTTTGTCTTATGGATGAACCTATTACTTTGTTAATATATTGCTACTTACGTTGTTTGTGTAAGTATAGCTGCTTAATGTTCTTGCAGCTATACATAACATTGCCAAACTAAAAAAACAGCCAGACATCTTTTTGATAGTCAATCACGAATTGAGTTATCAATAACCTCCTTCATTGGTCCTACTTGGTTTTGTTTGGTATTACTTACATTCCCAACATGTTCATACTGGCTTACATTTGTTTAACTTAAAGTTGTTCATTTTCCTCTTTTGCTATATTGGATAAGAACCTATCTAACTGTTCATATTGCCTTTTTTTTTTGTCATCCTTGCTTAGTTTAAATGATTACTTATTACAAATATGTTTATACATGTGTCTCCATGCTTCTGATAGTTAAAAAATGGACATTTCTTTGTTTAGGATATCCTTCTATATGTGCATTGACTGAAATTTGATTGTCAATGGATGTTGGGAAACTAATCGGCTGATACAGTTGCACTTCAAAAGGTAAAGTTACTCTTGCTATCTCTCCTTTCTGTGCAATTTGCTGTTGCATGTGTTTTTTGCATTTTACTCTTCCTGTTTTATTCCTAGCATGCTCTATTTTGGCAGTTTTAAGTCCTTCAACTAGTTTTGAATCTTCCAACTGGTTTTTCCTTTGTGCAAACTAGTTTTGAACCCTCCAACAACCATTACCCTTTTTCTCTTGGAATGTCCTTAAGTCAGTTCTTAATATTGGTTCTTTGTTATTTGTTCCGAGAAATATATATGTTTATCTGTTGTAATATAGTTTGTTAATGTGCATGGGTGATGAAATGTAGTTAATAGGGCACTGTCATCTAGATAGTTCGTGTCCAAATATGCCGCTTATTTGTGAAACTTTCTACACATACTTGTCCAGTTTATAATATGTGGATACACTTTTTTATATTCCTAACTTCAAGTAGCATCCCTCTTGTTTTCTTTTGGATTTCAAGTTGTTTGATTGATGTGCTAACTAGTTTTGAGACTTCCAACTATATGCCCCTGCTAGTTTTTAGTCTTTCAACTAACTTTGAACAAACTGGTTTTGAATCTTGACTCTTTTTTTTTTTTTGGCCTTTGGTCTTGACTCTTCCAATAGCCATAAATAAATAGACAGTGTTAGTGTAAATGGAAAGAGAAATGTTTTTTTTTTTTGGTTAGTTTGCTTTCTTATTTGAAACAAATGGCTTTTCCATGTAATGATGTCGCTAAGTTATGCCGAATATTACTGGTAATTGTCATCTATGGGTGTGACTAAAAGGTTTTATATATAAAATCCTTTCATGATACATTAGGAAAATCATTACTTCTTGTTCTAAATTTGTATGTGAAAATAAAAAATGTTGAAGAAAAATATAATGCTCGCGTGTATCTAAAAGGTAAGATTAAAAAGTTACAATATTACTTGTATTTTTTGCTACATATAGGATGAAATACTCATAGTTGAAAAACTCATATTTTCAAGAACAGGTTTTGCATAAAAATACAGGACTCTTTGTACAATGATCTTTATAAGCTGAAAAATTCAAAGCCGTGAATCAAAAAAATCCAAATCTCATTTATTTTGCCAAGGCATAACATTCCTGAAAAACAAGGGAACTATCCCAATTGGTGAGCTTGAAGACAGAATGACAAAAGTGTCACTTTTTTTCCAAACAAGTATGGTCTTTAATCACATGCTACAAAGTGGTTGTTTGAACAAATTGCTTTGTGCATTTTACCCATGCTGTGTTACCATTTTTGAAACTCATTTATTTCATATTGTTGTCTTTGACGTTATATTTCATGTTCATCTGGTACTTCTTGTTGCTTTGCAATATGTATCAGACATACACCCATTTGGACAAACATATTAATTCTTTGTGTTTTGAATTCCTATCCTAAGCTATTGCAGTATTCTCGTTTTCCTTCTCATTTTTTTAATGTTGCCCATTTATTTGTTGTATAGTTTAATTTCTATTAGTTACATGATATCAATTATTATTTTATTCAAACAAATTATTTCATCAATTTTGTTGACACCAGTTCATCCATTTACAAAATGGTTGACCAAACAGAATGGTCATAACCAAAATTTTTATTTTGTTACTCAATTACATACACATGTACATGCTGGCACCTTAATATATGTGTGAGACAATGAGATCAATTATCAAATATGTTATGATTTTTTCATCTCTTATCCAACGATATTTAAATGCATTGGATGCCCAAACAGACAATCAGAAAAATCAATTCAAGATTGGATGCAAAATGTGTTACTTGCTAATCCAATGCTATTTCAGCTACTAGGTAATCCTATAAACTTCATTCATAATATTTTCTGACATAATCTTTTTTATACAAAAATAATTTCTTTAGTAGTTTTGCACCATAATTTTATATCGCATTTTCTAACCCTTTTACTCACCTTTCCAAAATACAAATGAAATGCCATGTTGCTTATTCTTGAAATCCCTTTAAAGAGAGAAGCAGGTTGAATTTTAAAAATATTTTTTATTTATTTTTATATTTACTACAAGTATTATTTATTATTGAATTTAACACAATAAAAAAATTGATTTAACACAATAAAAAAATTTGTAATATTTTACAAACAGTCCCAATAGGTCTTTATGCTATCCAAAATTTTGATGATGAAGATCAAATCATAATCCAATAAGGACAAACGCAATGGAAGTTAATAATCAATCACCATGTTTTCACATTTGGATGGACTGAATTTTTTTATGATAATTTACTCAATCAAGACTGTTCGGTCTTATTAAGGAGTTGTGGAAATAATCAATTTGACAGCCTTATGTTTGACAATATGAAGGGTCAAATAATGATGCCACGGACAGTGCCACTACCTATATTGCCAAAACAAGGTTTGTTCATTTAACAACATACATTTTTCGTTCCGATTAAATAATATGTATTTCCTAATGAACTCTATGCATTGTTTCCATTTTTCAAAATAACGAATCTCCAACATAATGTCCTATCATCTTCACTGCATCCTTTTCAAAGGTTTAGTTCAACTCCACACTATTGTTTCTTCCAATAGTTCACAGCATCAGATACTTTTAGATTGGTAATATTACAATCATTTACATATTTTTTCAACAAAATTGTTTTCGTCTTTCATTTCAATAATTTCATACATTTTCCTTTTTGGGACATAGAATATTCCAAAACATTAAAACTTTGATTTGGAAGAGGCAAAACAATGTGACATTCATTTGAAGTCTGACAATCGAGTATACGACATCACTATCAGGCGGTCTTCACTTCGTTGAAATTGGCATCAATTTGTACAAAATCATACTTTGGAAGAAAATGACTATTTAGTTTTCATATCACAAATAGAATATATTTTCCTTGTTATTTGAAAATGACTATTTAGTTTTCATACCACAAATAGAATATATTTTCCTTGTTATTATTTTTAAAAGTCATGGGATAGAAAGATTCTATCCATGGAAATTTAAATTTTAAAAAAAAATTATAATACATTTATTTTATTTTAGTTTTACATTAATTAAGTCCTACTATATAATTTTCTTTTCAACTATTAAATAGTTCTTTCTTTTTTAATAGCACTGTGATTTTATTTCTTCAACATTATTATAATTTTATCATCCAATTTTCTATATTCTATACAATACAGTGGGCACTCAAAAAACCGCGCATTGTGCAAATATTACTTGCTAGTAGAACTCAAACCTCATCTGCTGCCTCTATTCTACTAGTTCTAGCATATTAAAATGTGCACATATATTATTCAAATTATTTTGGATGAAAACAATAACCACCAAATTTCACAAGATTTTGGGAATTTGATAACAAAATGCACGCAAGGAATGAGCAACTAATTGATCTGAAACATGGATAGAAGAATTAATGTAAGAAAACACAAAGGAAAATGTCGAGAAGGATGAGAGAACATTATTCAACATTCAAACTCTATATGAGCAAACGTTAGATATAGTCTAGAGTTTCGGTCTTATGTTTGTAGTCATAAAACAATTAATGTTTGATTGTCATTTTTTCCCAATTCTTCCTTGTCAATTCCATAGATAGGTACAACAGTGATACATTGGTTTTAAAAAGAGATTAGTAAATAAGATAGAATAAAATTTAGTTAATTTAAATTTTTAAGTCCAAATTAGGTTTGAACATATTTGTGACTACAGTGGGCTCTTCATGTTTTGTGATAATTTCTAACGCATGATACCAGAGTACAAGGTAACAAATCTACATATTGTACGCATAGATTACCACTTGGTATTGGGTTCAATTGGTTCAAGTCTTTCTTTCTTGTGTTAACTTGCAAAGAAATACTAGTAGTGGATCAAATGAGCAAGGAGGTCAAAGAATTCAAATATAATTTGATTTTGATGTGTAGACTACTCATGAAAGAAGAAATTCTTGAGGTTGATGAGTATGTCTAATAATCCTACATGAGTTTTATAAAGACGTATAAAACATTTAATAAGTAAAATAGATTCAAATCTATTGTATTAAACTTTTAAATTCAAACTAGTGTTTGACAGTTCAAATGATTGGGAGATTATTATTTCAATAGTAAAGTTATTTATTTATTTTTAAATAAAAATAAAAAAATAATTTTAATAATAAATACTAAAGAATATTTGTATGTATGTAATAGAATTATCATTATTGTATGCAACAAAAATTCACTAAATCAAATAATAAATACTTATTTGAAAAAAAAAAAAATTCTTAACACCAAAATAAATCCTTTTCTAGAATATCTAACACTTTAAAAAAAAATTATTTTATCATTCACAACCAATAAAATAAATATACAACTGAATATCACAGAAAAAATAAATATATAAAATAAAATTAAAAATTATTTTATCATTCACAACCAATAAAATAAATATACAACTGGATATCACTAAAAAAATAAATAAGTAAAATAAAAACTTTCGTATTCAAGAAAGCAACAAATTCTCCACCAAAGCAATTTTTTCATAAGAAGCCAATTATTTCTAATTTTTAATTTGTAATCCACTAATAATAAAGAACATTATAAACAAAGAAAAATAGAATTATGAAATTCTATGCTCTGAACACTACATTCTTGTAGCACACAAAAATCCCACCTTCACCCTTAATTTATCATCCGAACAAAAAATTAAAAAAATCATTATCATAATTTTTTGTACAATAAAAATAAAATTCATTAGCAAAATAACTTATACATACCATTGATAAATTCTTGGTATTATAATTTTTTTTTCTAGAAACATGACTATGGAACTCAAATCGTGATAGCAAAAAATGATGGTTAGGTGAAATAATAGGAATTGTGAATTTTTTCCACAGAAACTTGGCTATGAAACTCAAAACGTGAGTGAAAAAATAAAGGTCAAGTGAAATAATAAGAATTGTGTATTTTCTATTAATAAAAGGGTGAAATATTAAATTCTAGATAATCATAACAATTATAATAGATATTATAGATAATGATAAGAATGAAATGAAATTTTATAAATTAATTAGTTTAAATGAAAGATAATATCAATAATTTTAATTTACTTGTTAAGGAAAACTTCAGATGAGATGATAAAATATTTCAATATGTTTAAACTAAGGTGAGGTCTCAGGTAAATGAATTGCTTGATTAATTAAAAAAAGTATAAAATTATTAAAAAATTAAGGCAATCTTAGAGGAGGTGAACTTGTTTGTGGTAAATATAAATAAAGTGATAAGAATTAGAACTTTCACTTGAACTCAAATAAAATGATGAGGATTATGAATTAAATTTGAACTTAATTGAAAGTAAATAAAATGTGTTTAGATTTACTCAAAACAGTTAATCAATTCCAATCAAATATATAGTTAAATTAAAATTTTATAACATGAGGTAAATAAAGATGGAGAGTGGGAATTCTCCACGTGCTTGATTATAATAACCAAATTAATCGTAGGTGTCAAAATCATGTTGAAAGAATATTGTTATATATTTATATATATACATATAACATATTAGGTTTCATCATATTTATTAATTATTGACTATTGTGAGTAATTTCTTATTAGAAAAATGTCCAATTGTGATTTAATAAATTAGTTTTGATTAAAAATGTTAAGGCTATTTTCTAAGAAAAAATAATTTGCTATTATTTTTTTGTGTAATTGGTAGGACTTGCACCATTTACCCTCCTACGAAAATGTTATCTTTATCAGAATTTTTTTTTTTTTATGGCGACATTCCTAACAACCGATCAATGACGGAAAATGACACTATCTAAAAAATTTCTTTCCAATTTATTTAGAGTTATAGTTAATTAAATTAGCAGTATTGGAGACAAATTTATAGATTAAAAGTTTGTTCAAAAGGTTTTAAGGCGAATTGCCATTAGTTTGCGCATTTTTTAGCCAAAATTAAAGAATCGAAAGATTTACAATTTCCTTGAAGACTGTTGCATTTCAATTTATTTTGCAACTATTTGATGAAAAACTCCTAAAAAAGAAAAAGAGAGAGAGAGAGAGCATTAGGGCCTTGGTATTATAATTGTTTTTTAGAAACATGACTATGGAACTTAAATCGTGATAGCAAAAAATGATGGTTAGGTGAAATAATAGAAATCGTGAATTTTTTCCATAGAAACTTGGCTATGAAACTCAAATCGTGAGTGAAAAAATAAAGGTCAAGTGAAATAATAAGAATTGTGTATTTTATATTAATAAAAAGGTGAAATATTAAATTCTAGACAATCATAATAATTATAATAGATATTATAGATAATGATAAGAATGAAATGAAATTCTACTAGTTCTAGCATATTAAAAATTCTACATGTCATCCTAGAACTCAAACCTCATCGGCTGCGTCTATTCTACCAGTTCTAGCATGTGCACATATATTATTCAAATTATTTTGGATGAAAATAATAACCATCAAATTTCACAAGATTTGTGGAATTTGATAACAAAATGCACACAAGGAATGAGTAGCTAATTGATTTGAAACATGAATAGAAGAATTAATGCAAGAAAACACAAAGGAAAATGTTTAGAAGGATAAGCAAACATTATTCGACATTCAAACTGTATAAGGGCAGAACAGCAGTCCTTGGCCCAGGCCACGCTACATTAGCTCCACGTCAGCTCATGGCCAAGGTTCTACTATTCACATAGCTATTATAAAAAAAATACCCACACTAATGACTTTTGCCACATCACTAATTTTCTCTCTCTTTCACCATTCACACAACTATTACCAAATTTCTTTTATATCAATAATACAACTTATAATTTTAATTATCATACACTAAATACTTTAAACATACTTCAAACATTCAGATAAATATACTTCAAACATTCAAATAAATACAATAAACTAAACATAAAATTTTTAATAACGTGAGTAATTTTAATAATTTAGCTGTGTGAATAGTGAAGGCCTAGCCTTTGTTTCAAGGCCTAGCCATTACTATTCACACAACCATTATTAATTTTTTTATATTAATAATACAACTTATAATTTTATTTATTATACATTAAATATATAAAAACAATTAATGGAAAAATTTTCATTACATTAAAACTAAAACTTAATAAGACACTTAAAACATAAAAATAAAAACTCCAAATTAAATATGAAATACTTAAAACAATTAATGAAAAATAAATTTATGTTATACTAAAATTAAAATTTAATAATATACTTAAAAAATTTGGATAAATATGATAAATTAAACATAAAATTTTTAATAACGTGAATAATTTTTTAGATTTGGATGTGTGAATAGTGAAGGTCGGGCCTTTGTTTCAAGACCTAACCTGTACTATTCACACAGCCATTATTAAATTTTTTTTATATTAATACTACAACTCATAATTTTAATTATCATATCCTAAATACTTAAAAACAATTAATGGAATTTTTTTTCATTACATTAAAATAAAAATTTAATAATAAACTTCAAACATAATTCTAAATACTCTAAATTAAATATGAAATATTTAAAACAATTAATGAAAAATAAAAATATCAAAATTTACTCCAAAAATATGCAAAATGCATGTCAATTTGTAGACAAAAATATTTTCTATTAATTGGTAATTTTTATTTTTATTTTTTGAAAAAAATAGCAGAAATGATTGTTGTAAATCATATAATGATTTGTAACAGTCTTCAGACGTGGCACTCGCTAATGGTGCTAATAGGTCTTGTGGCACTTTGTCACACTGCACAGCGGCAGCGGTGTGTCGGCCGTGTCAATGGAAGGCCTTGAGCAGCGGTGTTTTTGGCTAGGTGTCAGTGGGACGCAAAACGGCGTCATTTTGATTCTGACATGGCGAAAAAAAATAAAATGGCCACACTGTGGGAAGTGATTTCCAGAATGCCACTCTCCACGGTCATGAAGCAAAACGGCCACACTAGATCAACACACTTGTTGATCTGGCGTGGCCCAGGGCACCCACAGGCCCAGGCTACCCATGGCTAGCCCCCTTTTAGGGCCGCTATGGGTGCCCTAAGAGCAAGCAATAGATATAGTCTAGACTTTTGGCCTTATGTTTGTAGTCATAAAACAATTACTGTTTGATTGTCATTTTTTTCCCAATTCTTCCATGTCAATTCCACAATAGGTACAACAGTCATGCATTGGTTTTAAAAAGAGATTAATAAATAAGATAGAATCAAATTCAATTGATTTAAATTTTTATGTCCAAATTTGGTTTGAACATATTAGTGACTATTGTGACTTTTTCATGTTTAAAGGGTTTGTCAAGGCCCACAAAATTAATCACCGGCACTTTAGTGACTATAAATTAATTTTGCAATTGTAGTGAACCAGGTCGAATCTCAATTGAACTATCGATTGAATTTTTTAATTGCCACGAAAGTAATTAATGGGGGTTTTGAAGTTTAAAACTAATATACTCAACACTACCAATAATTAAAATAATCTACTAAACAAATAAATAAATAGGAAAGAAATGTAGAATGAAAAACTTCTTATCCAAGAGTTTAGATCGATCCTTGAAATTGTATCACCGATCACGAGTCACCAATATGTATTCCTTGCCAATTCAAGTACTTCACAGAAAATGGAATGAGCAGCTAATTGATATGAAACACGAATAGAAGAATTAATGCAAGAAAACTCAAAGAAAAATGTTTAGAAGGATGAGCAAACATTATTCAGCATTCAAACTGTATCAGAGCGAGCATTAGATATGGTCTAAAGTTTTGGTCTTATGTTCGTAGTCATAAAACAATTAATCTTTGATTGCCATTTTTTCCCAATTCTTTCTCATCAATTCCATAGATAGGCAAAACAGTCGTACATTAGTTTAGAAAAAAGATTCATAAATAAGATAGAATTAAATTCAATTAATTTAAATTTTCAAGTCCAAATTAGGTTTGAACATATTAGTGACTATTGTGAGTTTTTCGTGTTCTGTGATAATTTCTAACACATAATATTAGATTATAAGGTTAAAAAATCTACATATTTTATGCATAGAGGATTTTTTTCACTTGTGTTTTGATGAAGGTGATTTTCGCAACCCGGTCATAATCCGATTTAATTGTCACAATCCAAGATTCTTCGTGTGATCAACAATGGATAATCCTGTAAAATAGACCCCGAAGTGGTTCTCCGGGGTAAACTCTCCAACACCCAAGTTAGTCTTGTTGCCGGAGTTTAGTAATTTTTCAGTAATCGGAAATGGATCCCCTTACACAGTGATTTTCCTATGAATATATCCCCTTTCTTGATAAAGAGGATGGATTGTTATCCTTATCTTATTCCCTGATCCAGGGGGATTGGTTGTTATCCTTATTTTCTTGCTTAACAAAGGGGGATTGGTTCTTATCATTATTCTTTTATCCTTATCCTCTTCCCTTATGCAGGTAGCGCTAAGGTCTTGGCCTTTGGCTCCAAAGTCTGGAACTTCGCTTGTCTTCGAAGTCTGATATTTGGACTCTAAGATTTGGAGCTCTTGTCCTTGACTAGTAACTCAATTTAATCTATACACATCATAAGCCCCCAGACCTTGGTCTGATGATGTCAGACGAAGGTTTTATCAAGAGTAGTCTTTTTTAGGATGCCTTAACTAATGAGGTCAAGAGGTCTAGAGTCTCCATGATACACTGAACTTGTACAAGCATCAGATTCTAAGTTGTAATTGGAATGTAGGATTTGGAGGTCCCAGATCGCTGAGATGGAGACCTGTTTAAAAGGGTAGAGATCCTACAAGAGAGGACTAAGAAAAGACAAGAAAATATTAGCGTTTTCTTTTCGTATTTTATTATGTAGTAAAATAGTCCGATGTTCGAGACCTTTGATGCGAAGGTCCCCATCCCTTAGGATGTTCAGGAACTTTAAGGTGAAGTTCCCCACCTCTTAGGATGTTCGGGAACTTTGAGGCGAAGTTCCCCACCCCTTAGGGTGTTTTGGGAACTTCAGAAAAATAATAAAATTTTATTTTTTGACATTCGTATGGATGTCTGTATCCCCTCACCCCCTTGGGATGTTATGGAGTTCGCAGCTAAACTCAACTGAACCGAGGTTACATATGATCCTCAATTTAAAATTTAGCAAGGCAGTTTCACCACCTTGAACCGAGTTCAGGGAGGTCATAATTCCTCTACTCTATTTAAGAAGAGCAAAATAATATTTTATTCAACAAGAAGAATAGTTAAATACAGAAGCATTTTAAATTGTTAACTTGCCAGACTTAGGGTAATAAATTCCCCTCTATCGTGGCTAGCCGGTAACTTCCATATCCTGATGTGTAGATGACCCATATCGAAGTTGTGTTTCTAAATGCCATCGTTGGACATATTGACCCAGCATTCCATTGCGGATGCAATTTTCTATTTCCTTCTTAAGATCCTTGCAATCTTCAGTATCATTCCCGGGGTCTTTTGTGTGACGCTGTAGTTAAAGGGACTGGGGGTCGGAAAAGATTTTTATGTATGGCTAAGATCTCAGTTCGACTCTTAGTCAATAGTGTTAATTTTTTTTTCCTAAAATTGAGGTTCTGCCCTTCCCCTGTTATAATTCAGACGATCGAAGGCATTTTTCGGATGATTCTTTCCCTTAGTGTCGTCTTGATGGCCTTTTTCATGTTTTTCATTTTCTTTCTTCTTTCTATTGGCTTCTTCTCCTTTGGTGTAGCTTTCCACCATCTGCCAAAGTGTTTGAGTATTGACTGGAATGTCCTAAGCCAATTTTGTATAGAATGGTCCTGGGTTGAGACCATTCATAAAGGTTGAGATTACCAATTGATCTATTCTATCAGTTACTTGTAAGCTTTAATCAGTGAATCTCTTCACATATGACTTGAGGGATTCATCCTTTGCTTGTTTAAGATTCAACAGATCTGCTGCAATCTTGTGGAATTTCTTCCTTTGAAAAAAACGGGTGTGAAAAAATTGAGCCAACAGTCTAAATGAATAAATACTGTTATAGGGTAGGCTGTCAATCCACACCCGTACCTTCCTGGTCAAATAGATTGAGAATACTTTGCACATAACCTCCATCGGAGCATTCTTGAAGTTCATCGCATACTTACATCACGATAGGAAATCCAGGGGGTCAGTATCCCCCTCATAAGACGGGATTCCATCTGGCATCTTAAATCTGACTGGAGTTGGATATTGCATAATGCTTGGTGTGAATGGTGAAGGAATGTCTCCTTCGTCATTTGACCCCCAACAAGCTATATATGTCATATGCGACTTGATTATTGATCGGAGGCAAATCATCATGTCGAAAACGTTTAGGGTGATGTTTTGGCTTAACCCTAAAATGCTCATTCTCATAATTGTTATCAACATGAAAAGATGAGCTTCACTCTTGTTATCGTTCTTTTTCCGCCTACTCTTTTCGCGATTGCTATATTGGAGTTCATCGTCAGAGAGACGTGAATGACGTCTAGTTTGTGGAATTCTTCAAACTGCGCACGATGTAACTCTACAAAAGCCCTTTCATCGTCTTCTTGTTGTTTTCGTGCCAGTGACTTGTCTTGATTTGGAGGCGTCTGTTGAGAGCGTCTACCTTCATGATTAGAGTGGTTTTCTAAATGTTCAAGAATTCCACTTAGGCGTAGAGGATCATCCACCCTAGGTCCCCAACGACTACGTCGTGCTCATTCGGCGGCTCTTTGGCCTCCAGATCTAGTGTCCACCATATTAACACGAATCGGAATCGAGAGAAAGATTGCGAATACGCCTTCAGAAATCAAGAAATTTTTTTGTTCCCACAAATAGCGACACTTGATGAAGGTGAAATCTGCAAC
The DNA here is from genome assembly GCA_020080225.1 of Gynochthodes officinalis. Taxonomy (NCBI): domain Eukaryota; kingdom Viridiplantae; phylum Streptophyta; class Magnoliopsida; order Gentianales; family Rubiaceae; genus Gynochthodes; species Gynochthodes officinalis. Next base: position 892,058 of record JAIQDA010000012.1, read on the forward strand.
CCGGTCACGATCCGATTTAATTGTCATGATCCAAGATTCTTCGTGTGCTCAATAATGGATAATTCCGCAAAACAGACCCCGGAGTGGTTCTTCGGGGTAAACTCTCCAACGCCCAAGTTAGTCTTATTGCCGGAGTTTAATAATTTTTCAGTAATAGGAAATGGATCCCCTTACAGTGGTTTTCCACTGTATATATCCCCTTTCACGATAAAGAGGATGAATTGTTATTCTCATCTTCTTCTACGATCCGAGGATTGGTTATTATCCTTATCCTCTTATTCTTATCCTCTTCCCTTATATAGGTAGCGCGAAGGTCCTGGCCTTTGGCTCCAAGGTCCGGAACTTCACTTTTCTCCGAAGTCTGATCTTTGGACTCCAAGATCTAGAGTTCTAGTCCCTGACTAGTAACTCAATTTAATCTATACACATCACGTTTGCTAAATGGGGAAAAAAAACTTTACATATAATATAAAAGCTGTTGATTTGAGTATTAGGTCAAAGAATTAGGATATTCCATACAGTAAAAGAATTAAAATATTCTATATAATTGTCACGACATATAAGATAATATAACCTGACACATTTACGATATAAAATCTCCAATCGCCAAATTGATATGCATGTACGTACAGGACGTAAAAAAATACAAAAAAAAAAATTTTATTATCTTTTCTTATGATTGTTTACCACGCTAATAATATGAGTATAGGAGATGTATATTCCTTTTTCCCCTAAGGCTAGTAAGTAACCGGAATAAATTAGCAAACATTGCATGTGCGAAGTCACAGGCCTACACGCAACCCTTTGTACAATCTTCTAACAAAAACTTATTAAAGCATGAAAATTCCAAAGCTTCATTTGAGAAGTTCTCCAACCACTTATTTTGAAATACGATAAAAGGTTCTTACTGTCAAACTACCATCTTTTAAGATGACTTAACTACTTATAAGTAAAAGAATTCTACATGTCATCGTAGAACTCAAGCCTCATCGGCTGCCTCTATTCTGCTAGCTCTAGCATATTAAAATGTGCACATGTATTATTCAAATTATTTTGGATGAAAATAATAACCATCAAATTTCACAAGATTTTGGGAATTTGATAACAAAATGCACACAAGGAATGAGCAGCTAACTGATCTGAAACATGGATAGAAGAATTAATGCAAGAAAGCACAAAGGAAAATATCGAGAAGGATGAGCGAACATTATTCAACATTTAAACTCTATATGAGCAAACGTTAGATATACTCTAGAGTTTCGGTCTTATGTTTGTAGTCATAAAACAATTAATGTTTCATTGTTATTTTTCCCAATTCTTCCTTGTCAATTCTATAGATAGGTACAACAGTCATACATTGGTTTTAAAAAGAGATTAATAAATAAGATAGAATAAAATTTAATTAATTTAAAATTTTAAGTCCAAATTAGGTTTAAACATATATATTTGTGACTATTGTGGGCCCTTCATGTTTTGTGATAATTTCTAACACGCGATATAGAGCACAAGGTTAACACATCTACATATTGTATGCATAGATTACCACTTGGTATTGGGTTCCATCGGTTCAAGTCTTTCTTTCTTGTGTGAATTTGCAAAGAAATACTAGTAGTGGATCAAATGAGCTAGGAGGACAAAGAATTTAAATAGAATTTGAGTTTGATGTGTAGACTATTCATGAAAGAAGAAATTCTTGAGGTTGATAAGTATGTCTAATAGTCCTACATGAGTTTTAAAAAGATGTATAAAACATTTAATAAGCAAAATAGATTCAAATCTATTGGATTAAACTTTTATATTCAAACTAGTGTTTGACAGTTCAAATGAACGGGAGATTATTATTTCAATAGGAAAGTTATTTATTTATTTTTAAATAAAAGTAAAAAATAATTTTAATAATAAATACTAAAGAATATTTGCATGTATGTAAATATGTAATAGAATTATCATTATTGTATGCAACAAAATGAAATAATAACTACTTATTTGAAAATAAAAATAAATTCTTAACACCAAAATAAATCCTTTGCTAGAATATCTAATATTTTAAAAAAATTATTTTATCATCGACAACCAATAAAATAAATATACAACTGAATATCACTGAAAAATAAATATATAAAATAAAATAAATTAAATTATTTTATCATTCAGAACCAATAAAATAAATATACAACTGAATATCACTAAAAATAAATAAATAACTAAAATAAAAACTTTCATATTCAAGAAAGCAACAAATTCTCCACAAAAGCAATTTTTCATAAAGAAGCCAATTATATCTAATTTTTTTAATTTGTAATCCACTAATAATAAAGAACATTAAAACAAAAAAAAATAGAATTATGAAATTCTATGCTCTGAACACTACATTCTTGTAGCAAATACAAATTCCACCTTCACCCTTAATTTATCGTCTGAACAAAACAAAAAAATCATTATCATAATTTTTTGTACACTAAAAATAAAATTCATTAGCAAAGTAACTTACACGTACCATTGATAAATTCTTGGTATTATAATTTTTTTTTAGAAACATGACTATGGAACTTAAATCGTGATAGCAAAAAATGATGGTTAGGTGAAATAATAGAAATCGTGAATTTTTTCCATAGAAACTTGACTGTGAAATTCAAAACGTGAGTGAAAAATAAAGGTCAAGTGAAATAATAAGAATTGTGTATTTTATATTAATAAAAGGGTGAAATATTAAATTTTAGATAATCATAACAATTATAATAGATATTATAGATAAGAATAAGAATGAAATAAAATTTATAAATTATTTAGTTTTAAATGAAATATAATATCAATAATTTTAAATTATTTGTTAAGGAAATCTTCAAGTGAGATGATAAATTATTTCAATACGTTTAAACTAAGTTGAGGTCTCTGGTAAATTAATTACTTGATTAATTAAAAATATATAAAATTATGAAAAAAATTAAGGCAATCTTAGAGGAAGTGAACTTGATTGTGGTAAATATAAATAAAGTGATAAGAATTAGAACTTTCACTTGAACTCAAATAAAATGATGAGGATTATGAATTACATTTGAACTTAATTTGAAAGTAAATAAAATGTGTTTGGATTTACTCAAAACAGTTAATCGATTCCAATCAAATATATAGTTAAATTAAAATTTTATAACATGAGGTAAATAAAGATGGAGAGTGGAAATTCTCCACGTGGCTTGATTACAATAACCAAATTAACGTACCTGCCAAAATCATGCTGAAAGCATATTGTTATATATTTATATATATACATATATAATAGATTAGGTTTCATCATATTTATTAATTATTGACTATTGTGAGTAATTTCTTATTAGAAAAATGTCCAGTTGTGATTTAATAAAGTAATTTTGATTAAAAAATGTTAAGGCTATTTTCTAAGAAAAAATAATTTGTTATTATTTTTTTTGTGCAATTGGTAGGACTTGAACCATTTACCCTCCTACGAAAATGTTATCTTTATCAGAATTTTTTTTTTTTTATGGCGACATTCCTAACAACCGATCAATGAAGGAAAATGACACTATCTAAAAAATTTCTTTCCAATTTATGTACAGTTATAGTTAATTAAATTAGCAGTAATGGAGACAAATTTATAGATTAAAAGTTTGTTCAAAAGGTTTTAAGGCGAATTGCCATTAGTTTGCGCATTTTTTAGCCAAAATTAAAGAATCGAAAGATTTACAATTTCCTTGAAGAATGTTGCATTTCAATTTATTTTGCAACTATTTGATGAAAAAAATCCTAAAAAAGGAAAAAAAAGGAGAGAGAGAGAGCATTAGGGCCTTGGATGAAAAAATGCGTGGCCAAAAGGGCAAAAAAAGAGAAGGAAAAAGAAAATAGAGGGAAGCTAATTTTCGTTTTGATCTTGAGAAGGAGAAAACAATAATGTTTGGCAGTAACCCGATTCATACTTCATTGTTTAAAATAAATTACAAGTCAAAAGTTGTAATTTAGATGCAAAAAATGCAAATTTGCAAATCAAACATGTCAGAATTTGAAAGCAAAATGAATAATTGTATTTTCTGTAAATGTGACATAATTTGGTACAAGTGTTATATAAATACAACAATGTAATAAGTATATAAGGAAGCTAAATATCTCCTAATTATGACCAAATATTGCCTAACATATTTACAAAGGAATATTTTGAACATATTCTAGCATCTCCCTCAAACTCAAGGTGGCGAAACAAACTTAACTTTGGAAACAAGATCAATAAAGTGACTAGGAGCATGAGACTTGGTGAAAATATCAGCAATTTAAACACAAAACAAAACCAAAACAAGTTGAACTATGCATTGAGATATATGATGACGTACAAAATGATAATCGATCTCAATATGCTTGGTACACTCATGGAAAATATCATTATGCGCAATTTACATAGCACTACGACTATCACAGTGAAGTGGGATAGTTGAAGAATGAGAAATGCTTAAGTCTTGAAGTAACCATCGCAACCACAAAAGTTCAGATATGGTGTAAGTAAGAATATGGTACTCAGCCTCAATACTAGAACAAGAGATAAATGTTTGCTTTTTACTATGCCAAAAAACAAGAGAGTCACCCAAGAAAAGGTAATAACCAGTGGTAGAGCATTGACCTGTAGGGTATCCAGTCCAATCGGCATCCAAGTAGGCGTGTAAGGCAAGATTAGAAGTATTTGGAAAATGAAATCGAACAAGGTGCCTTTAACATAACAAAAAATGCAAAAAACACTAAAAAGTGCATATTGCAAGGTGCAGTCATGAATTGACTAACAACATGACAGCGAACAGCGTACGCAATATCAGGACTAGTGATAGTTAGATATATAAGACTTCCAACCAACTGACAATAAAAAGTAGCATAAAAAAGAAGGGTCCCATTAGTGGGTGAAGGATGAACAATATAATCCATAGGAGTAGTAGTAGTTTTGGAGTTTGTAAGCTGAGCTCGAAAAATAAGTTCAAAAGCATATTTGTGGTTTGAGATAAATAATAACCAGAAGAATCGAAGGATACCTCAAGCCCCAAAAAGAAACTGAGAATGCCAAGACACTTTATTTCAAACTAACAACTGAGGAAGGACTAGAGATCAGCAATGTCTTGCTAATCATCACCAGTAATGATCATATCATCCACACAGAAAAAGAGAAAGGTATATCCATGAAAAGATTTTCTTATAAACAAAGCATGAACATGAGGGTTAAAAAGAATACCAAGTTGAGCTATAGTAGAGCTGAATTTGGAAAACCGTACTCTAGGTGCTTGTTTCAAACCATAAAGGGTTTTATGTAACTGACAAATTTTATTAGGTAGATGATTGTATCTGGGAAGAGGATGCATGTACACTTTTTCCGATAGGTCTCAATTGAGAAAGGTATTCTTAATATCCATTTGAAAAAATTGCCAATGCTTCTCATCTGCAATAGCAATAAGACTACGAATAGAGATGAGATGAGATATTAGAACAAAAGTTTCCTCCTAATCAATACCATATTCTTAGGTAAAACCCTTGGTCCTTTTCTCTTTTGGAATTATCTTTGTGGCTTTCTTTTGGGCGGGGGATGCTCACTATTGCTTCGGCATCTAACCGATTAAAGATTTGGCCTACTAGTTCCTCATTCTAGCTATCATCACTATCCTTTAGAAGCTCGCTTACCCAGGTAGCCTTCTCTCTTTGAGCATGATGTGTTGTTGGTTTGAAAAATGGTTTTCCAGGGATCCAGGGACTCTCTCAAATTTGGACTGATTTTTCATCCTTCACTTGGAAAATGGCTCCTCTTTTGAGGATATATCGTGTTCCCAACCAACACTTCCACAGCCATGATGCGTTTGTTTTAAGTGAGGTTTGCATTAAACTGCCTTTCGAAAAGTACTTGGCTTTCATTACTTTGCTTATGAGGAGGTTCGGCTGTGTAATGAGCCGCCAAAGTTGTTTTGCAATGAGTGTATCATTAAACAGCTAAATATTTTTGAACCCCAGACCCCCCTCCTTCTTTGGCCAGGTTAAGTCCTTCCAAGCTTTCCAATGGATTTTTGAGTGCCCATCACCTTTGTCTCATCACTAGAAGTTTCCAGTATAGTTGATGATGTGTTGGCATACTCCTTTTGGAAGTTTGAAGCATGCCATCATATAAGTGGGAAAAGTATCGATTATCGCCTTGATGAGCATTTCCTTGCCAGCCATGCTTGGGAACCTGTTTTTCCACCCCTTGACTTGTTACTGAACTTTCTCCCCCACGTAGTTGAACAACTCTTTCTTAGATCTACCGATAATCATGGGGAGTCCTAGGTACCTAGACTTCTGTTTCTCTTTGATACCGTCCAAAATTTCGTAGATGTCTTCTTTGTGCTACTTTGGGATATTCTTGCTAAAGAAAATTGAGGATTTTTCCCAATTGACCATCTATCTCGAGTAGTGGCGGTAATTAGACAAGAGAGTTTTGATTTTGCTGGCCTGCTCCAAACCTGCTTCACAGAAGAGTAGAGAGTCAACTACAAACAATAGGTGTGTGATTTGAGAACTACTTTTGCTGAATTTTATGCCCCTATATTCCTCTCTCAGACTTGCTTACTATATCATGTTTGAAAATGTCTCCGACACTACTAATAAAAGGTAAGGGGATAAAGGATCCCCCTATCTAATCCCCTTAGTTTGTTGGATATACCCACATTTTTCCCTATTGATGTTAACAGATAACGTTGAGGAACTAATGCATTGCCATATCCAATAAATAAAAGTTCTAGCAAACCCCATTCTTCTAAGTACCTAACACAAGAATCTCCACTCTACCATATCATACACCTTGGCCATATCAAGTTTAATGGCCATCCACCCTTTGTTGCCTTTATGTTTAGCATTTAGTGTATGTATGCACTCATGCGCCACAATCACATTATCTCAAATTTGTCTCCCTGGAATGTATGCAACCTAGTAGAGGCCAATACATTTGTGGAGAAAAAACTTTCATTCTTTCAACCAGGATTTTATATATGACCTTATAAACAACATTACATAGCTAATGGGTCTATAATGGCTAACAGCATGAGGATGTTTTATTTTCGGTACCAATGTGATTAATGTGGGGTTCACTTGTTTAAGCATTCTTGTATGCTCAAAAAAATGTTTTACTACTTTACACAGATCGACACTAATCACATTTCAATAAGATTGAAAGAAAAGGGTAGTCATATCATCCAACCTAGGGGCCTTATTGGGATTCATGTTGAACAGGGCTTCTTTGATTTCAGATTCCTCCACAGGTCTTGTGAGTCTATGGTTCATTGCTGCATTGATTAATAGTGGGATACCCTCCAAATCTTCATGCCGTAGGCTCGGACAGAAGGTAGAGAAGAGTTTGTCATAGAATGTTAGAATTTCATTCTTTACTTCTTGATTTCTTTCACAAACCCTCCCATTTTCCTTCACCAATCTTTCAATGGTATTTTGCCTCCTCCTATTAATAGTCGAGGCATGAAAACACTTCATATTCTTATCTCCTTCTTAAAGCCACTGAACTCTTGATGTTTGTCTCCAATAAATCTCCTCATCTCAATAAGCCTAATGAAGCTCTTTTTTCAATATGCCCCATTCTTGCCAGTTTCAGTGGCCCCCTTGACTTGAAAGGAACTCTATTTGTGTTTTGATTTTTGTTATTTTCTTGGCTGAATTGTTCATCTGCCGCTGGCTCCATTTTAATAGCTCCACCCTACATTGACTGATTTTGCCTGAGTTGATACATTGAGGGTCCTCTTTGCTCTCGTCACCATGTAGTTTCTACTAGTCTGCCCACCTCATCTTTTTTTGCCCATCTTTTTATCAAAGATGAATATTTTCTTAGCTCTTTGCTTATTAGGGTTGGTGTCCATTAGGATTAGAGAATGGTCCGATGATTGCCTCTCCACGTGAAAGGCTTTTACTCTTGGAAAGGTGAGTAACCACAAGGGGGAGCCAAAGAATCGATTTAGCCTTTCTTCTACAAAATCGTCCCCTTATCTATTGTTAGCCCATGTGAAGCTCCTTCCCATACATCTTACTAGTCTTGTACGGTTGAGGCATGCGAGGCAAGCGGTTCCTATTCAATAGAAATGAGGGACCAGAACCAAACCCTTAGGAGATAGTTCCAGGACGGTTCCAAAACCGACGGTTCTGGTTTTAATACAGTTCAAAACGGTTCTATAAGATTTCAATAAAAAATCATCAAAAATCTAAAATTACTAAAAGGAAAAAATGGGGCTTGAACTTAACGAATTAATAGCCTACATATCCTCCGGGGTAGAAGAATCAAAGCCATATAGTTCTTTTAACATATAGTAATCCCTTACTTACCTCAATCGTTGTTTTCTGTTGTTCCGGTGCCAGTGGTGTCTCCGTCGTCAAATAGCTCTAATTCTGCACAATCTATCTCTTGTTATATTGTGCTTTAGTCCAATCATCAAGGCAAACTTGAGCCTCCAATGATTCAGGACTAATACTTGAACACCGTTCATCTAAAATATGGCCTCCGACGCTAAATGCTTGTTCTACGGCAACTGTCGAACATGAAGTTGCTAAAACATTTTTTTGCAATCATAGAAATAATTGGGTAGTGGCTCGAATGCCCCTTCCACCAATCTAATATTTGGAATTCTGCACTATCATCAAACTCAAAATGTGTTATTAGATAATTATCTATTTCAGAGTTACTTTCTAATCTCACCTTATATTTTTTATGCCTATGCATAATAATCTCTAATTCCTTATTCATTCTACTGCCTAAATTCTCATTTTGTCTACTATTAAATTGAGAAGATGGGAGAGGGCCACTATAGGTCTTACAAAATTCTTCATATACATTTACTACTAAGACTCTAGTAAAAGAAATTATTTTTGTAATATCTACATTATCATTTAAACCTAAATATTCATAATAAACTTGCAAGCAATCATATAAACCATCAATTTTACAACATGGATAAAAAACACAAGCAACTAAATAAATAGATGAAATACCTCTATAATAGTTTAGCCATTTTAATTCCATTAATTTAATAGTATTTTCTGGTAAATTATCTTTTTTAGTTTCTCCTAAAATTACCGAAATATTAATACATTCTTGCATAAATAAATGAGTAGTAGGATAATAAACATCAGATATAGTATAAGTAGCATCATTAAAAACTTTTAAAAGATCTAAAAAAATTTTGCAAACTTTCCAATGTTGTGGATATAAATTAACTTGGGAAATATTATTTGTAGCAAATATGCATAATAAATCTTTATACTCAAATGATTCGTTAAGCAAAATATAAGTGGAATTCCAAAGAGTTGGCACAGCTCTTGGAAATCTCTTTGGTTTTTTGCCATTTGCTTTACAAAATTTCTGCCATTCTTTCATTATTTGGGGATGTGTCCATCAATATGAAATTGCTTTTTTAATTGGTGCTAAAAAAGTTTCAAGAGTTTGTAAACCGTCTTGTACACATAAATTTAAAACATGACAAACACATCTAATATGAAAAAATTGTCCACCAAAGGCAAGTTTACAAACATTTTCTAATTCAACAATTGAAACAGTATTTGCCGCGGCATTATCAAAATCAATTGAGAAAATTTTATTTACCAAATAAAATTCTTCAAAAATTTGTCTAATTAATCTATAAATATTATCTGTCATATGCCTATCATCAAAAACTCTAAATGCAACTATTCTTTTTTGAATATTCCAATCATCATCTATCCAATGACATGTTAAACCCATATAATAATGAACTTGCCAATGATCACTCCAAATATGCACACATCCCATAAAATCCTTGAAAAAGTTTTGTAAATTCTGTTTTCCTTTTTTGTAAAGACTAAAATTGTGCATTTAAGAGTATTTCTAGGTACACGCTTTGCTTGTGGTTGACAAGTATTTTGAATAAATTGATTAAAACCAAAATTTTCACCAAAACTAAAAGATAAATGCTCTACGGAAACAAATTTACCTAATTCTTCTTTATAAGTTTGGTCACTAAAATGAAATAATTGTGAAGGGGGGTTAGAATTTGTGTACCTGGTAATTTGTGTTTACGTTGTGTCATAACCAAGTTTAGTTGGATGCTTTTTATCAAGATACCTCCGAAATGTTCCATATCCACCTCCTTGACTATATTTAAAATTTTGCTTACAATAATTGCAAGTTACTGTAAACTTCTTTGGATCATCAATGGCCGTCTTCTTGAAATGTTGATTGAAAGTATCAGATTTTGGCACCTTTCTAGAAATTTCTTGTTATTCATCAATGGTGGTAAGATGAAGACTTTCTTATGTAGGTATATGCTCTCCCACAAATGTGTTGGTGTTGACTTGTTCTTGCCTATCTACATCTAAACCCCAATTTGCATAATCAAAATCACGAATATTAGCTGATTCACCCACCTTACCCTTGCCTTTGTCGGCTCTACTTTCCATTTTTTTGGTGAAATTAATATAAATAATAGAATTTGGTATGTAGAAATAAGGAAAGAACTAATATAAATAGAGAATTAATATAAATGAAGAGAATTAAAAAAAGTATGGAGGAATATGGAGAGAATTAATATAAATGGATAGTATTTAAATAAGATTCAAATTTTAATTAGAAATAATAAGGAATATAGAGAGAATTGATATAAATGTGTAAAATTTGGTATGGAGGAATATGGAAAGAATTAATATAAATAGAGACTTAATATAATTGAGAGAATTAAAAAAAGTATGGATAAATATGGAGAGAATGAGAGAGATAGATGAAATTTGGTGTGGAAAATGAAATGAGATTAAAGAGTATTTATAGAAGAAAAAGAGGGAGAAAAAAAAAAAGAAAACAAAAGGAAGAAGAAGACCGTTTGCCTTGGCCAACGCCCAATGGCTTGAAATTGATACAATTCGGAATTCGGAATTGCAACTGTGCAATAGCTCTTTGATTTTGGAATTGCAAAAATTCGGAACTGCAATTGCCAATGGCTTTTGAATTTTTTAAATTCAAAATTATATATATATATATATATATATATATATATATATATATATATTTTGGAGCAATTTTACCAAATAGAAACTTCGCCTACATGATTAAGACTTTGATTAATTTATGTTATGTTGTGGTTCAAATCTCACCAAAGACAACATTTTTAGTATTTTCACATGGTTCTGTTCCCGTTCCAACCACAAAATTCCAACTACAAAAATTATGAACCGAAATTGGCCCTTAAGTGGACGGGCCAGTTCAGATTCATAGCCGTAAAACCGGTCAACGGTTCAGTTCCGGGTTTGATCGGTCTGGTTCCGAGTCCAAACCGGCCTGTAGCCAAGACTGCATCTTACTTCTCCCATCTCCATGTTGTTTACAAATGATTGAAAGGGTTGACAACTGGCAACTGTTCTCCTCGTCCCTCTTTTTTTCTCTCTTGGGTTCAAGATATCATTAAAGTCTCTTCCCAAAAACCACATATCTCCCCAACTTTATCTTTTTGGCTTTAAATACTCTCATTGTTCTTGTCTTATTTTTCTGTCTGCACCATTGTACAAAAAAATAGTTCAAAATATTTTATTCTCCCCTTTGAGCTCACATTCCATTTGGATGCAAAAACTAGTGGATATTATCTTGTTGATACCTATATTTTCATTCCAAAGTATCAACAGCCCACCTTTTGTACCATCTGGTTCCACCACTCTTCATTTCTCATGCAATTTTAGGCTTTAGCAAACAATAGCCACAAACTTAGGTTTTTTTTTTTTTTAAGTAAGGAATATTAATTCAGGAATGTGGGAATGAACAATCTCCCTCAACTAGAAAACTGTAAAGGATCCTCCTAAACCTTTACAGTTCCACACATATACTTTCATTGTTCATGTTCGGACCACTCTTGGTTGGTCCCCACCACCGTGGATGAGTTTTTAGTATCTTGCCCTACATTTATTGGTTTTTTTTATGGGGCTGGTCCTCCCTCTCCTCTAAATCAGGATTTTCGTCTTGAAGTGGCTGATGTGTATAGGTTACGTGTATGGGTTAAATCCACTAAACCCATAAGGCTCCCAAATCTTTTCCATCAAGCAATCCATCAATGACATGAAGCTTCCCGCCGGCGCATCCAGTTCTAACCTCACTGTTTTTTACCTCCGCCTCAAGGATCTCTGGACCGACTTAGATGTTCATCAACCGCCTATCCGCTGCACTTGTGGCCAATGCTTTTGTCAAGTGAACTTCAGTTATTCCTATGGAGCAGAACAAAAAATTCACAAGCATTGAATATGACCAAGGTTCAAATGAGAAAGTCGATGACCCACCTCTTGAAGACCCTTCAGTATATCAGAGACTAGTTGGCAGACTCATTTATTTGAACCTCACCAGACCTAACATCACTTTCCCAGTTCAGCTTCTTAGCCAGTTCATGCACAGTCCGAAACACTCTCATATGGAAGCAGCCTTAAAAGTGATCAAGTATCTAAAGAGTTGCCCAGGTCTTGGTCTTATGTTCCCGTCATCCTCAAAGTTTGAATTACGGGCTTTCTGTGATTCAGATTATAGTACATGCCCAATGACAAGGCGGTCCACCACCGGATTCTGCATCATGCTTGGAGATTCTTTAATATCTTGGCGTTCGAAAAAACATCCCACTGTATCTCTATCGTCAGCCGAGGCAGAATATCGAGCTATGCAAGTTACAACTACCGAAATAGTGTGGATTATAGGACTCCTCAAAGATTTTGGTTTTCATATGAGACAACCTGCTTTACTTTACTGTGACAATGAAGCTGCAGAGAAAATAGCGGCAAACCCAATTTTTCATGAACGTACCAAACACATTGAGGTTGAATGCCATTATGTAAGAGAAAAGCTCTAGCAAGGCATCATTGCGACACACCACATATCCACCAAGGAGCAACCAGTAGATTTGTTAACTAAAGCACTAAACAGCAAGCAGCATTGGCATCTTCTTTCCAAGCTTGGAGTCTTTGATTTATACAAATCCTCAGCTTGAGGGGGAGTGTTGAAGATTAGTCATATCCATTCATCGTCATATCCATTCATCACCTATCACCTAAGATAATTCTTGTATATTCTCTATATTATCTATTTGTATATTTAGTTGTTATCCATTTAGCATAAGAGTTGTCTATAAATGTAACGATCAAACTCAGTATAGAATCAGATCAAATATAGCAAATATCTCACAAACTCTCTGGGTTTTAGACTTTCTTACAATCATATTAAGAATGAGTTGCAAAGCCAATAGTTTGGAGTAGCTAGTAAGGAAAATATAAAGAAGGGGAGTGGTTGATTAGAATATAGGAGTTGGTGCATGATAAGGAATCAAGTGGTAAGTTTAACCTTTTTGTTGTTAATATGGTTAGGTTTGTCACTTGATTTATGTTGAGCTTTTTTTGAGAAGGATTAACGTATAGAGAAGGTTGGAGTATTTGACATGTTGTCGTTTAGTCTTAGCCTATATTAGTGCTAAGAAGAGTTCACTTTGGTGATTTTGAATGTACCCATTAACTTTTGCATAGTTAATACATCTATCATTGTACTTGAAAAAAAAAAAAAGAGTTGCAAAACCAATTGATACAATTCAAATCAAATTGTATTGAAAAAAAAAAGTTATATAATTGGTTCTTTATGCGAGGGAAGAAATAGAGATTAGGTTTCCTAAAATCACAACCAAATTTCATAACTGTTAGAGATTAGAATTGAGTTGAATTTATTGAGAAATCCAATCTTATGTAAATCTTACAAAATAGACATCAAATAGATGACATTTGATTCCTAAACCCAGAGTCCTAAAGAAATAAACTAATACGATCGCTTAGAATCCTTGGACAAATATGCCACTAAAATCAATTTAAATTCGTAAAGGAATATTTGATACTCTTTTCATCCTCGGGACGAACATGGAGGAGTTATCACATTCGGCAGCCACCATGGTTACCAGACGACATCGTCCTCCACCACATCTTGATTTGTCTACCGGTGAAGACTGAAGAGCCTCAAGAAGTTTTCTTGTGTCTGCAAGTTATGGCGGGATTTCATTTCATCCGATCATTTCATAATGGCTCATCTCCAAAACCAGGCACCCAGGAGTTCTTGACGTTTCAAGGACGCCGTGCCCCCACCTGCCATCGCCTGCCTCCCAGAGATTCACAAGTGGTGATTACGAAACTGATTCCTCGAAACAGGTCTTGGAATCACCTTCCTGGATGCTGTAATGGGGTTTTTTGTTTTTGTAGCTACCGTATAAGATTTTCCTCAGAAATATACCTGTGGAACCCTGCGCTACAGCAATGTACTTCGCTACTATCGAACCGTCGCAAAGGAGACCAGTATCACCATGAACTATTTTATGGCTTTGGCTTTGATGATGTAAGTAAGGACTACAAAGTGGCCAAACGTTAATATATAGAAGTTTCTGAAAACTTGTTAATTTGCAAGCGTGACATATACAGTCAGAGAAACCATTCGTGGAAAACAGTCGATTCCGAAACAATTAATCGGTATAACATGCCATCGTTTTCTGATAGAATTGTGATTCATGACGGATGTTTTTATTGGATGGATTTTTTGAAATTGTGCAAAGTTCAAATATGACTCCCAGATGAAGGATATGTACGGGGTGATTTTTTGGTGCCAGATTATCTTTCTATCCACAATGATTTGAGGCTTATACTGCATAAAGGATGGCTTTCCGTATGTGGCTTTAATTGATAGAATCAGGACTCACCCTTCCCTCGCCTCGATTTGAGCTTTGGGCCATGATAGATTCTGGTGGAAATAAACCTCCTTCTTGGATAAAAAAATTTGTAATGCCTACAGATTTGGGCATCCAAGTTCTCCGCTGTAGACAGATTGAGAAGATTTGGTTTGCCCGATTCAAATCCCAGGCAGAGGCACTTCTCCTCCAATGGTTGTGTTGGACGTCTGGCAAGTGATCGAGGAAGTGCCAGATGAGTGGCCTTGCACTGATGAAATTTTGCGAAGTTTCTCTCTTGTTCACAATTATGTGGAAAGTTCAGTTTCTGTTATCCCTCCTCCTTCAAGGGTTAGAGAAGCAAATGGGCAAACATCAACTAAGAGTTTTTGTGAAAAAACTCTTTTCTTGTTTTGTTTCTGGATGATCATTGATTAGTGGGCTATCTTGTTTTGTTTCTGGAATATTTTAATTGAAGGGAAAACATCTAATTGGTCCAATGCTCTGCATGCACAATTTCTTGGTTCAAAATGACTGTCAGAAGTAATAATATCAGGTCCTTGGGAATCATATAAAATCTGAGAGGTGGAACCATAAATATCAAATTTCTAACGAACACCAAGGGATCAAAAAGATTTCCAGTCAATATATAGATAAAGCCTCACAGGCGAGCATCTTCCAATCTAAAATACTAGAAGTTTTCACTCCAAATTACATCCTTTTAAATTTGGATGGCGAATGGAAACATGTCTTTTTGCCTTTGCAAAAAATTGTGTAAATCACTTGTAACTTCTACAACAAAGTATGTAAAGAACAGAATGAAGCCCGATATCTTGAATTGGCTATTGATCATCAATAACATAGAAGATAATTTGAGTCTTTAAACTTTTATAGCCAGGTCTCCTTCCAGACTCCAGATGAATTTCTCTAGCTCGCCCAACATAGCTGTCAGGACAAAAAAGAAACATTCATCGGTTTGCTTAGTCCAGAAGAAGGAACGCGGTGACAGATTGAAATAACCAAAACGAAAGTGGAAATGTATAAAGATCCTCCAGTTGAATTCAAGAGTTTATGTTAAAGCAAATAAGAACTAATTCTGGGACTGAAACAAGATGCAGGCAAAGGAGAAAGCAATCATCAGCTTTTCTTAAGACTAAATGGTTGAGAAGATGCCCTTAGAGAATTGAGACAGACTCTCACTTCACTAATACTCTGCGAACAACCTAGCAGAACCTAATACAGCAATGAAAAACAAAAATTTGCATGTTGGGTGCATACTGACCGTTAAAGGAAGATCCGGGCATGTTTTTCTGCAAGAATACCAAAAAATTACATGAGCATGAAACATAAAATAGACAAAAGATGAATATTACCAAAAGTACACGTCAATTTAAGGAAGATTTCACTTTGCGACCTTTAACTCCCCTGACTTTCAGTAATCAATACCAATTAAAACTTTTGGAATGGAAAACTTGTACTAGTTAGTGTCAATTTGGCAACTGGCAATAATTCATCAGCAAAATCAAATTAAGCATACTTCTTGCCGTCCATCCTAGAAGGTTTGCACTAAATGTTTGTAATTCTGTTAAATAAATTAGATTAAATTGCAAAATCACGTATTGAAAAACTAAGGGGGCAAATCGGCAAGAGGCAATTTAGGTAGTAAATCCAGATTACAACGTTTAAGATGCACTTCAACTGGAAGAAAGTACAGTAGATAAACAATAAAAGTTAAAAGTTGCATGTATACCGCTAGATGAGAAAAGAGATCAGCCTCCATGGGAACCTTCGCAGCTTCTGTAGCATCTGTACACCAAGTCAATTAGAACATGAAATGCATCTTGATGAAATGCTATCTTGATGCATCTTAGAGTTGAATTACCTTCACGATCCTCAGTACAGCTATTAGTAAGAAAGGCTGAATTGCTGGGAAGAAGTTTTCTTTCAGTGCTTTTCTCATGAGGAGCTGACGTTTCCCCAAAAAATGCACCTTCAACACCATAACTACCCAATGATTGCACTAGAAGTATCATCACAGGATGGATATGCAGGATCCGATTCACTGGCAGCACTGCAATCACAAAGCATAAGCACGGATCTTCAGTTATTATTTCTTTCATATTTAAGACGTTTTCTTTTCCATTGTATCTCCTCTTCTCCTCCTAATATTTTCTTTGGGGTTGAAACAGATATGGTGGATATTTCTGGTATCTGTCCTACCTGGAATGAACTTCATCTGATTGAATGAACTCGTTTTCACGAGGTACGCAAGAGAGATAACCGCTATTTGGCGGCCCAATATTTTCCGCATCTTTCATGCTCTCCTGAAAACTCAGATAAACATCCAATTTACATAACTAAGAAAGTTTGCCTAATGACATGCCACTGATAAGAAAAAAAAAATGGAAAGGAAACAGAAAACAGAACTAAATAACTCACTGACATCCCTGTTTACCTTCAACGAATCTGTAAACAGTTGAGACTCTGAAGAGTTGAGAAAACGCATGGCAAACTTTTGTATCTGCAATTTACAGTGGATTTCGTGAGCTACAGTTTAAACAAGGATTAATTTTCAATATCCAAGTCAGAGTTAACACAGAACTAGATGCCCAAAACTAAAAAGTTTCACAACAAATGAGGAGCTTAAACTTGCAAGAAATTGCAACCTCTCCATCATTAGAAGCATGTGAATGCACTATAGCTGAGTGATACAGGTGCTTATCATTGATGCAAAGACTAGCAAATGTTAATAACTAATGCCGCTGTTACACTTTAAAATAGCTGATGTCTGATGTCACATGACTTTCCTCTACTCATTAGTCTTGTATATTTTCTCAAAGTTTCTTTCTTTGAATTGGACAAAATATGTAATATTGCTAGCTCTATGAGGACGACAAATGTATCTAATCAAGATGTCAGCTGTACCAAAACTGAAGCATCTAAAATCCTATTCGAAAAGAAGAATGTTCATTTAGTTTCTTTCTTAGGTTCTGCAAGAAAAGCCAAATGGCAAGATGAAAGTAAAATATATCGTGGCTGAGCATGAATATGGTATAAGAATCAATATTCTTCTGTAGCTTACTTCTGCTTCATTTCGTTTTTCTCTCTCAATTCAAGATGCATCTAAGAGACATCCTTAGCAAAAGAAATAACAAATCTACAGGATGTAATAATAGGAAAATGATGATTCATGATGGAATATACCACTGTGGACAAAATATAACCGAAGAACCACTTCCAGTGATCTTCAAGTGCAGGCAAGGACACAGGAAAACCAGTTCAAGAAAATGTGTACCTCAAAATGTTATTCACTCTTTTCCATTTCATATCAGAATAAGCATATAAGAAGTCTGGCCCAGCCATTCACATGATTAACAAAAGAAAGAAGAATTTGTGATGGTTTGTTGTAGTCCTTAACAGAGTTTGATGCCTTGCCTGTCCAACTGAGTCTTTGTAGCTTGCAAGTACCACTCTACCACCTCTTTGAGTGGCACATGAAATCTGTGGCCAAGAAAAGTGCAGCTTGGATAGGAAGTGTTCTTCCTGCAACAAAGGTTGTTTAGTCCCCTAAAAAGGAGGAAAGACAGAAGGTACACAACTGAACTCATTTGGGCTGCTCATTCACAGGCTAAAGTGCTCTTTGTTCTAAATACAAGTCAAAGGTGTCCATATTTTTTCACTAGACTTCTAGCGATAAGATCATGCAATATCATCAGAAACTGAACCAGGTGAAGACCAAGGGAATGCTGAGTAGAACCCGGAAAGGATAAAATCACCTTAAGACTGAAAACCTAGTCTAGAATGTTGTGAGAAATAAGCCTCTATAGCATTTACTATGGCAACGGTACTTCTTCAAGAGCGTAATTTCGACAGGGCATTAACGCACATTATCATCTCTTCCTTTTTTAAACCCTTTCACGGACATTATTTCAAGCAATTGAGCATGATAAACGAAAGCAAAGTATTACTACTTTTTCAAGCAAAATCGATCAAAATAGTTGGCCAATGCCTAACAAACTAAAAAGGGAAAGAAAAGAAAAAAGGCCTATTGATTAAGGCATAGAGTAAGGTGTATAAATCAGACATAACATCAGAAACCGAAAAGGGAGTAAAAACTGTAAAAATGGTGATGGGCTAACATGGATTTTCCCATTTAGGGAGATGAGCAGGACAAGTGGAGAATCAGGAGTATAGCTGAAAAGGAAAAGTGAGGCAGTGGAAGATGAAGAAGAGATCCAAGCCCCACTCGGGTAGTCACTGCGCTTCAGCCCTGTTGGCAACGGAATGAGGCGATCATCACAAAAGCCAGGCGCAATATGAGAATGTTGGTAGTTTAAAGTTGTTCGGTGGTTGAAAAACACAGCATATTCTATTTGGAAACACTGCTTCAAATCAAGTGTGTGTTGCAGATTTTGTAGTTGTTGGGCTGCAGGTTGTGTTTCTTCATTGAGGTTCATGATTAAAGGTGTGGAAGATGGGTTTTTCTTTTCCTGTTTTTGGGTTGCTTGGATGTTTTGGTGGGGTTTATGCCATCGGAATGCGTAGGAACAGGGAACTGCGTGAGTGTGTGAAAGGGAAACCGCCATTGCTAGCTTGCTGTCCCTGTCTGAAACCTGGAAAAAAAAGGTATGGGGATTATCTGAGAGGAGAACAGAAAATGGATGAATTTCATTCAACTCCCTTCAATTGCCAATAGATTCCAACATTTTTCTTGATTTATTTTTATTTTTCTTTTCTTTTTTCCTGATATTCTTTCTCCCTAATTTTGATAGATGAAGTACTAGTCTTCTTCTTCCATTCAATCAAAGAATACATAATTCTAATTCGCAACAACTAAATCCTGTTTCACCATTAGAAAGGAAATGCTACAAATTAGACCAATCATTTTTACTCATAATAACATAAAAATATTTACACATTTAATCGAACAAATGGTGGGCGGAAAAAACGATGGTAATGAATCACTTGCAAGAGATAATATTGAAAAGAAAATGGAATTAGAAATTGAAATAGGGAGAACGAGAGGATTAGAGCAATGGAAAGATTTTGGTGGGAATTGATGAACAATGGATGCGCAGTCAAAAAATTTGATAAAGGTTTTGTGAAAATTTGCTGGTAATTGATAATTCTCCCTTATCCTAAAATTACAGTCGAAGATCCGAAAGTGCAATTTATTAAGATTTGCAATGTACAAGGCTAAGTGGACTTTTAGATATATAATTCTTTCATTTGTTTACTTACTTTGTAATTATGAGTTTACACATAGCCACTCCTCCTTTCATCCTAAAAGAAAAAAAAATTAAATAACTATTTTAAAGCATACTATTAAATATGTAATTTTTTATTTTTATTTTTACTTTTTTAATTTTGAGTTCTGAGCTGTCACTAGTACTAACGATAATATAAAAATTTTATTAAATTTTATTCAAAGTGGACTTTTCTTTGAATAGTAATAATATGACTTTTCATAGCGACTAATGTAGTAAGTATGAAAAGTCAAAATTCAGTTATTACACCCGTAAAACATACAAAATAATAAAGGATGGGTTTGTCTTTTCATACTTGCATTAGTCGTTATGAAGAGGAATGATACACATAGTGACTTTTCATAGGGATTGATATTACAAGTATGAAAAGTCAAAATCGATTATCACACCTCTTAAAGCATACAAAATAATAAATAATGATTTTGTCTTTTCATACTTGCCACACCAGTTGATATGAAAAATTACTATGAAAAGTCATTATAAATATCATTACTCATAAAGAAATTATAAAAGTAGATTCTTTTTTTGAAGCATAGAAATATTACATAAAAAATATTGTAAAAATTTTAGTCGAATATTTAAAATTACAGAATACGAGTCTAGTTTTAAGGCATTAGAAAAGCGAAATGTGAACTCTAATTAAGAAAACATAGAAAAAGAAGCAAAAGGGAAAGCAGAATTTTCCAAAGAGCTTATTGGCTTGAAACCACAATAATAAGGGGGATGTAACCATAGGTGGTGATGGAGTTGTAACTGGTGGAAAATTGAAAAAGAGTGAAAAGTGATGAGAAAAAAATGAGGAAAAATAAATAAAATATCAATTTCAAATGGAACGTTGTCCCATTTTTATTTTTTTTTCTTTTCTTAACCAGAAACCATAAGAAAATTATATTCATAATAAATTTATCTATACACTGCTGGAAAACTACCCAATCAACAGGTTTTCATTGATTAGATTGTCCAACTATTTGTATACACAATCTCCTATTATACTTTTTATATGTCGTTCTATATTATATATTTTAATAAATTAATGAAGATTTTGTAATTTGTGTTAATATTTATACCATTAATATTTATTTTTATTATAGTAAATTTTAATACTAAAAAATTATTTTTTTGTTGTTACGCTATATTTATTTTAAACTTTTAGTATAGAAAGAAATTTAAAAAAAAATACTATGGAATTTTATTAAAATATGAGGTTAATACAAAAAATAATAAACTTAATATTAAAATTAACTCTGAAGAAAGTAAATATTAATAATATATATTCATACAAATTACAAAAATTTATACAATTACGTACAGAGATTTATATAGTGATACATAAAAGTGCATTAATACATCCAATGCGTTCTATTTGATCAGATTGTTCACGTTTTCATTGACTTTTGCAACTGAATATCCATACACAAATCCGATTAAAGATTTTGGCCATAGAACAATTCTTTCTGCGTGCTCATGGAACTAGCCAAAAAGAATTGAAATTTTAAAGTCTATAAATAGAATGCTTTGTAAAAGCTTTATTACACTAGACATTGGAAACAAATTAAAAGGTTTTGGAGGATTTAAACTTCACTAACTTTAACCCAGTTAACTTGTCAAGAAGACTTCTTAACCTATTTATTATAAATTTGTATTTTCTTTGCATATTAGTAAAGTACACTCTGTCTCTCTGCGTGGATATAGGTAACATTGACTAAACGATATAAATGTTTGTATTTTATTTTTCCATTTTTCTTCTAAAAATTTCTAAAGGTGTTCTTTTATTGATAAAAGCTTGTAACTCTAGTAGTTTGTACATTTTATAGAGATCTACTATCATAGGTGTTGTAGTAGTTTCTATATCCTCAAATACCATAATTACCAAATTACAGCCTATGTGGTTGGGACACATAGGTGAGAAAAGTTTAATACTATTAAGTAAGAGAAG
The DNA here is from genome assembly GCA_020080225.1 of Gynochthodes officinalis. Classification (NCBI taxonomy): domain Eukaryota; kingdom Viridiplantae; phylum Streptophyta; class Magnoliopsida; order Gentianales; family Rubiaceae; genus Gynochthodes; species Gynochthodes officinalis. The sequence continues at coordinate 913,957 of JAIQDA010000012.1, forward strand.
TCAACATTGTGGCTAAAATACTAACACTACAAGAAAAATAGCCTTTACTGACCAAAATGATGGTGACAACAATCTATTTGGTCAATAAATGGCCTCTTTGGTGACTACTGAGTGAGTTGTCACTAAATCAAAGTCGTCATAACGTATTTAGTGACCAAATGCAAAATGTCGTCACCAAATCGTCACTGAATGTGGTGGCGCCAAAAAAGGCCGATAAATGCACTACAATTAGTGACGACTTTAGTGACGACATTTGATCTCGTCACCAATGATAAGCAAAGATAGTTTGGTGACGAGAAATTGTCTTCACCAAATTGGTGCAGAATTATTGAAGATTTAGTGACGAAAAATTGTCGTCACCAAATGTTAGAAGATTAGTGACGGTAATTTGTTGTGACTAATTCATAAAATACTATGTATATTTTATGAATTATAAGTGTAGAACGGTTTAGTGAGGAGAAAATGTCGTCACTAAATACCAAAGTTGTAATGAATAAGGAATTCGACAAAATAATAATTAAGAAATTGAGTTAAATTACGGTGAAAGAATAATTTGGTTCTTGGACTAAGCAATTTTATTAGGTGAAACATGTTGTTTTTTGCGTGACATTTAATTTTTGTTCATTAGAGTACAACACCATGTTTTTTATAATTTTGAAAAATAATTTTGACCAGTTTGTTAGGACACCCTAATATTTATAATTTGCCCCCATAATTTTGACTTATTATATGAAGACATCTTATTAAGTACAATTAGTAGTTGTAATGAATAAGAAAATCCCCTCTGTATAGCACGGCTAGACCCTTTTCTAGGCCCTGAAAGAGTTAGGAGCTGCTGACTTGGTACGTCTCCATTTTCGTTGGTTTGATTCTTGTGTTTTGGACTTTTCCACTGTTCAATTTAACGTTTTGGCAAAATGGATTCTTGGACTTAGTACTTTCCTTATGTTTTCAATATTAAAACATGCTGAAATTTGACGTTGGTGCTATGTTTTGAACTTTTCTTTACTTTTCTTTCTGAAATTTGGAATTTGGACCTGCATTATGATGGTGAATAACTTTTAAATGCGATTTGGGTTCTATTTTCATGATGGATGAACTGTATTATGAAATGTGGAACCTTGAGCTTTGTTATTCTCATTTGGAGTTTGGGCAATTATGTAAACTATCAAACCCCAAAATAAATGAAAGGGTGCTTACTAAATTACCCATATCTTACTAATACATAATTTTTACCGTTCTAACATAAGTTATTGTGGCAAACGCAACACTTCACTCCTCCCAACAAACACGATTAACTTCTCTAGTAACATAAGCATAATTAACACAAAACATAAAACTACTATTTGGACATATTGATGTTTGCACATTCCTATTTTTGCTACATTCTTCTTCAATATGCAATTCTCCTTTTCAAACATGACAACTTTGTTTGTCATCTCAACCAACTCCACTTTCATGGATTTCTTCTTAATTCATACTTTCTTCAACTTCCCCTCCAACTTGTCCACTTTAAATTTAAGAGAATCTTTTTCTCCCAATACCGTCAACACATATGTCCTCTCATGATCAGTGCTTTACCGATCCAACCACACAAAATACCCGCAATCATTTGTCTACGTATAAATGGGAAAACAATTATTACGAATATGAAATTACTCTATTAATTCTATCTGTTTATTTCGCAAATTCTATAATCACATACCTTCCACAAACGACACCTCAAAAATTGACGTCTAGGGTTGCTTTGACTCTTGGAGGTGTAGCAAAATGCAGCCATATGGTGGTGACATTCAGATGTGATTGAAGAACTACTAGAATCTAATGAAGGCGACAATACTAAATTCTGCATTGTCAATGCTTCACAAGATGGAAGAGTAAATAACACATATACACATACAAATTGAAGTATTTAATTTGGTTTGATTTGCAATTATAAATTGATTTGGTGAAAATGAATTTATCTGATTTTCTTTTGGCCATAAACACTCAATCTACTCGACAACAGTTAAAATAAACAGAACGAACAAAATCAAGTAGAGTTTTTCATCAATGAAATCTTAAACCTTCTAAATTATACCACAAAACTCATATCATGGGCTTAATATTACCCAACATATATAATAGCAAGTGTAATAGAACATAAAATAAAAGGAACTTCTTAAGTGCCATTTTATTTTAGAGATAATGAGTGAACATCTTATTTCTACAAAATCAAAAACTCAACCCTTGTGTTTATTGTCCAATAAATAAACTAACCATAATGCACGACAATATATAAGGATCTTGTCCAACCTACGGTACTTTCTATTACACACACAGTCCTCTTAAAAAAATTCATCGAATGGCCTACACATCCAACATGAAAATACAGAAAAGTTGACATTGAAACTAATTAAGGGAAAAGTTCAAGAAATGTAACAAAATTTCTTCGTCAGCCAATTATATTCAGAACCAAAAATTGCACCAAGAGAAGAAATCAATGAGAACAGTTAAAAACAGAGATTTAAAGGAATACTGCAACTATTTGAATTGGCGCATCCAATTGAATGCAGTGTTCTGTACAATGTTCTTTTACTTATCCAAAATTCACGAACCAAGAACATGACAAGCATCATAAGACTTCCATGTTTACCAACCTCATACACCAAATAATCTAAAACATGGAACCTTGAATGCAATCTAATAAATACAAAACAATTTGAAGTCAAGCATCATAAGACTTCCAAATTTACCAAGCTCACAACCCAAATACTCTTAAAAATCAAACCTTTAATGCCAATCTCATAAATGCAAAACAATATGAAGAGAAACCTCATAAGACTTCCATATTTACCAAGCACATAAACCAAATACTCTTGAAGATCAAACCTTTAATGTCAATCTCATAAATATCAAGCACTATGAAGACAGTCATCCTAAGACTTCCATATTTATCAATCTCATAAACCACTATCTCTAAAAGATCATAGGTTTACTAACAAATACAAAAAACTGAACCCATATGAAGTAAATGAAATTCATACTTCCATATTCACCAAGCTCATAACCCACAATCTATAAATTGTTGAGCCTTAAAGTAAAAAAAAAAGAAAAAGAAAGTAACATAGCATTTTCATACTTGAAAAACAGCATTTTGGGTGTAAGGTAAAAAAAGAGGGGACATAACTCGAAAAACACTCAATTTGCACAATAAAGACATGGAAAGTAAACATAAAAAATGAGAGATTTGGGGACAATTCATACCAGAGAGAAAGAGGGAGAAGCTTTTCGGGTTTAAGGGATTAGGCAATAAGCTTGAGGGCAAAGATGTAATACTCTTAACATTTGAGGGGGCCCCGGCTGTAGATCAAGTAGAATGGAGGTGAGGTGGGTTTGGGGTGCTCGGAATCTCACTGAATTGACAGCGAAGGGGTGGGAATTGGCCAGAAGTTCTTAGTGCACTAAGATTGAAGGAGCAGAAGACCGATGATGAAGCAAGGTTTGGTGGAGCTGAAAATTGGCTAAGTGTTGGAGTTGAAGGCCTAGGAGAGTAAAGTGAGGGTAGCTGAATTTTGCAAAGTGTTGTGGGTACTAAAATGCTCCAAAGCAATGCGTTTTATGGACTCCTCTGCCGCCCATGGAAAAATTTTCAGTTCCCGCTTTTGTTTGTTTGTTTGTTTGTTTTTTTAACTTTGTTTCTTAAACTTTTCAAATTTTGTCAATTAATATCACTACAATAAGTTACATTTCAACTTTTGAAAAGATTATAGATTTTGAACCATAATTACACTATTAATTCAATTATAGTCATAATTGTTTGCACGAGTGAAAAAAAAAATTGTATAAAAAATTTGAAGTAATAAATGTAAATTTGAAATTACATAAAAATGTTCATAATGAAATTTAATAAACGTATGCAATTGAAATTATACATTCACTCCAGAATTAATAGAAGTCATCTGGTTTGAAACAAATTACTCGATACAAGTACCAATAATACCACCCAAAATTTTCAACCAACTAATTTCTGGTCCCTTTCGTATTCATTAAAACTACCAGTTCTTATAATAAGATGAATTAATAGGATTCATCAAAATTATAGGGGCAAATTTATAAATATGAAGTGTAACTTTGTGTTTTATGCTACTTACATATACATATATGATTGATCCCTTCAGAAATATAAGAATAGATATTACTTGTATAATTATTATATAACGATGATAACTACTTAGTTCGCTGATTTTTTAAAAAAAAAAAGCACGAAAATTGATCACTAATTATGTTATAACTATATTGTATACTAATATATTATCTTGTTATTCCAACTGGTTTTATGTATGTATATATATATACATGAAGTACCTACGTTCTGTAAGATGTAATAAAATAGATATAGATATGCTATGGAGTATTGGTGATAGTTTAGTGGCATGTAGAGTCCTTTATCCAAAATTATATTAAGACCCTAAATACTTTCAATCACTTTCAATTAGGTCCCACAAAATAGACATTTCATTTTTAATAATTTCGAATTTAGTCCTAGGTATGTATGGTAAATTATGAATTAACCCTACAGTTTATCAATCTTTTCAATTAGGTCCCCCCTTTTCAGAAATTAACATTTCATAGTTGGCAAATTAGTCCAGTGATTATGAGGTAACACTTTTCTAGTATTAGATGATACTATTGATTAATAATACTCTTATTTCTATGGAATTCAACATATAATTTATACCAAAACATAACTAATTTGTTAATGACTAAATTATTAACATAATATTAATTGAGAACACACTTATATGTAGTTATTTTAATACATACATGTAGTGAAGTAGAACGAAATTTATAAATACATATGTTTAAGTATTACATAAAAATTTAGTACATATTTATATCTGCAACCAACTAATGTATGTATATAGTGGATATCAATGTCTATAATCAGTTGTCATAGTAACATAATGGTTGTGTTGATTAGATCTGCAACTAATGTAAGTACGTTGTACTTATCACATATCTATATCTATAACCATTTGTCCTAATAACATACAATATTAGTTGATTTGATTTGCAACTAACGTAAATACTTTGTACATATATATATCTATTTGATTACATCTTAAATAACGTAGATACTTAATATATATATTCCAAGATATGATATTAGTATACAATATAGTTATAACATAAGTGGTGATCAACTTTTGTCCTTATTTTTATGAAAACAGCTTATTAAGTGGTTATTATCATTATATAATAATTAGACAAGGAATAATTCTATTCCTATAATTTTGGAGTGCATGTGTACTTTCAATTGCATATGTTTATTAAATTTTATTCTGAAAATTTTGATGTAATTAAAAATTTGAATTTATTAATTCGAATTTTGTATACACAATTATTTTTTCATGAATGTATAAACAATTATGACTGTAATTGAATTAATAGTGTAATTATTGTTCAAAAATGTATAATATTTTCAAAATTAGAAATTTAACTTATTGTAGTAATAACAATTGACAAAATACAAGTTTAAGAAACAAAGTTTAAAACAACAAAAGTGGGAACCAAAATTTTTTGCTTGGGCGAGAGAGGAGACCATAAAACGCCGTCGTTTTGGAGCATTTTAGTACCCCCAACAGTTTGTGAAATTCAACTTCCCTTCACTTTGCTCTTCTAGGCCTTCAGCTCCAACACTTAGCCAATTTTCAGCTTCACCAAACCTTGCTTCATCTTTGGTCTTCCGCTCGTTTACTCTCGGTTCACAGAGAACGTCCATCCAATTCCCACCCTTTTGCCGCCAATTTAGTGAGATTCTAAGCACCCCAACCCCACCTCACCTCCCTCCTCCTTGATCTACAGCTAGGGGTGTGCCATTTTCTTTGCTCGATAGTCGCTACAAGGATTAATTTCCTGCTGCCCGTCCATCGCCTTTTACGGCTACACCTTTCTGATTTCTTCCCCCTCAGCCTTCCCTTGCCGCCTCACGCTCTCAACCACTCTTTTGCTTGCTTTAGAAGCCTTTTGTCGGTCGCTTTTAGTCCAATTTCCTCTGCCTGTCGCTCGCCTTGAACACGACGAACGCCCCTTTCTTTTCCTTGATGGAATTTTGGGCCTTTTCGTCGATTGGAAGGGAAATGATGTGATCTTCGTGGAATAATTAGTTTTCTGAAAGTGAGATGATGGAAATGCTTTTACTCGTTTGGCGTCCCATTTGAGAAATTTTTCATTTTTGGTGGACTACTATGTTTGATTTTCCAAAAAACATTATAAACGTTTGATTTTGGGGATTTTCTTTTTCCATGAATAGATTTCATGTTTCTCTATTTTGAAAGGCCCGTCTTTTTGGCTTCAGGTACTGGCTAGATTGTTGCTGCACTGGTTTTTGAACTCAAGAAAATTTGGTTTTGCTTGTTAGCCTTTTCTGCCTAGAATGGACTAGAATTTCTGCTTTTCCTTGCTCTGATTCTCTCTAATTGCATTTTGTTCTTGCTATTCTTTCTTGCATTTAGTTCTGTCTTTTTTTGCTATGGAAGGAGGCATGTTTGTCGATTTATAGACTTGAAGTTTATTGCCGATTTATCACTGGCTGGAAATTGCCCTTGCTAAATTTTCTTGGTTTTACTTCTGATTTCTCTACGATGGAAGAAATAATGCTTAGCACATCTTCATTTTGGTTTGACTAAGCATATTTGTTTTTCCCTCTGTAGTGTTTGGCTTTCTTTGCTCTGATTCTCTCTGAATGCATTTTGTTCTTGCTATTCTTTCATGCATTTAGTTTTGTTTTGTCTGCTATGGAAGGAGGAATGTTTGTCGATTGATGGACTTGAAATTTATTGCTGATTCATCACTAGCTGGAAATTGCCCTTGCTGAATTATCTGAAGTATTTCATCGATTTAATTTACTATTTCAATTGGATTTGTTGCATCTGTGTTATAGCCGAATTCGATTGGATTTGCTGTTTCAATTAAATTTGCTGTTGCTATTGCTATTGCTGTTTTGTTGTGAATCTATGTCTACTGCTCATTGATGTACCATCATCTTCTTCTTTTATGATATTCTTCTTCTTATCACATTTTGTACCATTGTGTAACCTTACATTTCAAAATCATCTTTCTTTCACATGCTTCAAACCTTCTTTTAATTGAATACTTATCTCTCTTGTTTCCCTTTTCCTCTGCATATCTTTTTTATTCCTTCTAGGTTAGCGTTTTCACTTACTAAATCCTCTTCATACATGCTTGATCTGTTAATACATTCCTTTTCCTGTAGAACCAAAACATATCTGCGTGAAGAACTTGCCCCCTGTTATTTCTGCCTTTGAAGTGCATAAAACCTTCAGGCAGTACGGGAAACTCAGCTAGCATCAATCAACCTTTTAACACGCTTGGTAGACATTTCTCCTTGTTAACTTTGTCTTTAATTTATTTGTCACTTTGTTGTTAATATTTTTTACATATTTATTTTAACTAACCCGATGTTTGGCAGTAATGTGCATGTTTGTATATCCCTCGATTCGCGATCCACGAAACAAAGTTAGATCCTTCTCATCTGATCTCAATTTTAAGCCTAGCTCAGCCATAAAAGGTATATTCAAGCCTTATTCGTCTTCGTATTGTATTATACGGAAACTATTGAAATTATATTCACTCTTTTAAATTACATATTCTTTTTTTCCTTGTCTTCATTTTGGGCCATGGTATGACATTCACATTGAAGGTTTCAACTTTCCAATTTTAAGTCCAATACGCCTATGTATATTGATTGAAGACATGTTTGCACTTTGTTGCCACATTATATTTCTATATGTTCTATTTATTCATTATGAAAGAGCAAGTGCCTTAATTATGATATTGCATCTTTGAGTAATGATAAATATTTGAATTCGTTTGCTTTGCTCTTTAATTTTAATCGTCTCCCATTGTCAGTATAGGCTTCCAAATCTATGATAATATGTATTATGTGAATGTTGATTGCTTTGTTTCCCTAAATCACTAGAATATACTCAAGCTGATGGATAAGTCAAGGATGAATATAGTGCATAGGACAAAGGACAACAGATTTGAGTTAGGCGTTCAAGAGCTTTTGAAATTTGCATATCGTAATAAGAAATCGTCATCCAAAATCCCCTACCCTTGTAAAAGTTGCGAAAACTTTCCTTTGTGTGACAAAGACACTATGTAGTTGCATTTGATGCAATGGGAAATACGAAGGGATTATCATAGGTGGATATACCATGGTGAGGTGTATGAGAACACTTTTGAGGACAAAGAGTTTGAGGGTGAGAATGTGGGTGATGTTGATGATGATGATGATGTTTATGATGATGACCTTAATGAAATGTTGAATGACATAGGGCAAAGCAAATGGGGGCAAAATTGGCGAACCAATGGGTGTAATACCAATTCGTGTTCTGAGGCTGACACCCTTCGTCACTTATTTGCAGAACCTAAGGAGGAATTATATCTTGGTTGTCAGGGGTTTTCCAAATTATCATTTGTTGTTACACTTCTACACTTGAAGACCATTAGTGGTTGGATATCGAAATCTTTTGACTCCTTATTTGACATATTTCAAAAAGTCCTCCCAAGTTTACCTTCACTTCCAAATTTTTTTTACAAATGTAATAAAATCATTTGAGAATTGGGGTTCAAGTGTGAGAAAATCCATCCATGCGTCAATGATTGCGTGTTGTTCCGTAATGAATGCGCAACTCTAACAGAATGCCCAAATGAACATTGCCGAGATGCTAGATTTTCTCGGGAGGGGGTCAAATATTCTGAGGAAGGTGCTTCGATACTTTCCCATTAAACCAAGATTGCAAAGGTGGTTCATTGATTCGGATGTAGCAGGTGACATGAGGTGGCATAAGGAGAAACGGGTTGAAAATGAAAATGTAATGAGACACCCCATAGATAGTGAGGCTTGGAAGCATCTTGATAGTGTGTTTTCATCTTTCACTGCAGATCCCCAGAGTGTGGGATTGGGTCTTGCTACCGATGGATTCAATCCGTTTGGAAATATAAGCAATGCCTACGGTGTGTGGCCTGTTTTTCTCATACTTTTCAATTTGCCCCTCTAGAAGTGCATGAAAGAGCCATACTTCATGATGTCACTATTAATTCCCGGCCCTAAGTCACCAGGAAGTGATATTGATGCGTATTTTCAGCCCTTAATTGATGAATTGAATGAGTTATGGGTTGGTGTAGATGCTTATGATGCTTACAAAAGTGAACGGTTTACACTTTGTGCTGCTCTCTTGTGGACTATCAATGACTTTCCTGTGTATGAAATGTTGTCGGGTTGGGCTACAAAATGGTACACAGCTTGTTCAGTTTGCATGAATAAGATATCCTCACAATACTTGCCACATAGTAAAAAAATTTGTTATATGGGACACCGTCGGTTTCTCCAGCCCGACTACCAGTGGCGAAGGGATAAAAAGAATTTTGACGGGAGAGTGGGCTTTCGTGAGGCATTACGAATTAAGGAATGCGAAGAAATGCTGCGGCATATTGACACGGCTGTCCCTACCCATATTGCTTTAGTAAATCTTCTGTACAAGGTCGAAGAAAGAAGAGAAAGAATGTTTATGCAAGAGGTCCCAATTGGCGTAAAAAAAGTGTGTTCTACAACCTGCCATATTGGGCAACCCTAAAGCTACAACATAACTTAGACATTATGCATGTAGTGAAAAATGTGACTGAGAGCTGGGTTTCAACATTATTCAACATTAAGGGTAAGACCAAAGACACTTGGAAATCTCGAAAGAATTTAATGGAACTTGGAATGAAAAAGAGTTTACATTTGCAAGCACACGGTGATTCATTTCAGATGCCTATAGCCTCATATCATTTTAGTAACGATGTGTAGAAGAAGGCCGTTGACCTAATTAAGTCTTTGAAGTTTCCAAATGAGTTTGTTTCCAATATCTCTCAGTGCATAAAAAAGAGAAATGTCCAATTGTGGGGGATAAAGAGTCATGACTTTTACATCTTTGTTCAATGGATTATGCCTCTTATTGTTAGGGGATCCCTGACGAGAGAAGTCAGAAATGTTTTGTATGAACTAAGTCAATTTCTGCAAAGATTGTATTCACGAACATAAATGTTTTGGAGAGTGATGAAATGAAAATAGCCATTTTATTGTGCAATTTGGAGAGAATCTTTCCCCATCGATGTTTGACATAATGTTGCATTCTTGATTCACACGCCATATGAAACATGGGTAGTGGGCCACGCAACATTGTTGGATGTTTTACATTCAAGAGGTATTGACACAATTTATTAAAGTATCAACCTTTTCCGTGCGTAAATAACAAGTTTGATTATTCAATTATATGTGTAGGAAAATGGGCACTTTAAAGGGTATGTGTATAACAAAGTATGACGAATGATGTATTGCGAGCGATACATAGACCATGAATGTCTACAATTTTGTTCAATGTGGTGAACAACGTGGAGACTATATTCAATAAAGAGAGTGAAACAATGAGGATATAGATGGTGCGGGTGAAATATCTATTTTTTCTCATAGGGGTCGACCAATTGGTATGCTGAATTGTTGTTCATAGCGATGCAACGTTGGGAAATTTTCATGATTTTATTCTGGACAATTGTGAGGAAATAGAGGACCTAGTGCAGTGAGTCATATTATACATCTCCAAATTTTTTACATATATCCTGCACATTCATACATTTAATGATTCTATAATATGACCAAAGAGTATAAGGTACTGCTGGTGGAACAAGGATATGAGAACGTGGATGATCGACATATCCACCAATTTCAAACATGGTTTCGTAATCGTGTAAGTGTCATAATATGAATCGAAAAAGAAAACGTAGATGTACATGCGAAGTTATATTGTGGTAATGAACCAAAATGTACTACTGCAGGTGTCATCAAGCCCAGAAGTGTATGGTGAAGAAATCCAGGCATTGGCGATCGAACCAATTAATCGAGTAAATCGGTATAGTGGCTGCTTGGTTAATGGTTACAGGTTTTACATCCTTAGTCGCGATGGAAATAGGAAAACTCAAAATAGTGGTGTAGTAGTGAAGGGTGAACATAGGAACAATATGATTGATTTTTATGGGGTACTACAAGATGTGTTGGTAGTTGAGTACCTTGGATCTAATAATAAAGTGATGGTTTTCTAGTGTGATTGGTTTAGGCTTAGCGATGCAAGTGGGATGCAAATTGATAGGGAAAGTGGACTCACTAGTGTCAACATGTCTAGAAAATGGTATATAGAGCAGCTTTATGTGTTGGCATCTCAAGTTAAGCAAGTTTTCTATGCTCCGGACTTAAAACTTGGCACCAACTGGCATGTTATCCAGAGTATTAGTCCACGAAAATTGTACAATGTTCCCAAAAATGGTGAGGAAAGTCAAGTACTAGATGTTTACCTGGAAGAAGAGCCAACTATTGATCTTATTGTTGATTTGAATATGGATGTGCTGGAGTTGACAAGGGGTTCAACCACATTGCAAGTGGTTGATGGATCGATTGTTGGAGGTGATAGCAATACGACAATATCACAAGGTGTTCTGGTGGATGTTGATTCATTCATTAATGATGAAGTTATGGATTTCTCACGTTCGCAGTCAGTTGCGAATGATGAGGAAAGGTGGGAAGATGATAGTAGTGATTCATAATAGGAGTGGTTTGTATGAAAGTGAAGGTTTCAAAATCATCAGAGTGTATTGTGTGTCATTGTTGTGTTTCAAGTATATGTACTAATAGCTAATTCTTTATTTTATACACTTACATCAACTAGTGAGATGGAATTTAATATTTACGTCAATATTTATATGGATTTAGTAAAGTAGATGTGAAGTCCGAACCACATACGTATGGTGGGAATTTACAGTTATTTGCATGTTGGGGACTCTATCTCATATTTGTGTTCTTTAGCTGTACGGATGTTATAAAATTGCCCATGCCACATGCACATGCTTAGACAATCGAAAATACTTACCATACAAAATATACATGTTATGTTTGAATTTTGAACATTTCCATGTAAATTTTTCGTCCCACTTGTACCTATATTTATTTGTTTTTAACTTCAAGTATGGAAGTTTAAGGATTTGTGACAAACTATAAACATGTATTTTGTACCGACTATTATGGCCAACCTTATTCAGGAAAAGGTATTGTTTGCCTTTAAATTATGCACAAAGTTGAAAAAAATTTATGTATTAAAAAATTGTGAAATACTATACTAATGTTGTTAAGCAAGTGTTGTGATGGCTAGACCGAGTAAAGGAGAAACAAGCAAAAGGCAACCAGTTCCTAGAACACCCAGAAGGACAACGCGGTTGATGAACACCCAAGCTGAAATAGAGCTAGGCCAAACCCTTCAGAGAAATGCAAGACTCACGCCTGTTAAGGCAACTCCAATTGTTCCTAAGAATAAAGATGAGAAGGCCCCGGTTGCACCAATAAAGGCCAATATTCCAACTAGGGAAAGCTCAAACATACTTCCACCAAAAGTTCTTGCTCCTAGAAGAAGTGCACACCTTACACCTACAAAGGCAGCTCCCGCGTTCCAACTGAGAGATGAAGAGGAAGATGATGATGAATTTGCAAACTCGGATGGAAATGTTCTTCAAAATCCGTAAGTTCGTCGTTCCCTTGACTTGATGGATCCCACATTACAGAGGCGACTCCATCCCAATGGCGGCAAAATATTGGTGGGAGGTGGATCACCAAAACATGATGTGGTTGGAGGTGATTCACAATAGCAATAGCAAGAGCAAAATTTGGATCAAATCTTGAGGTAAATTCTAATAACACATTGGTGATGTTCCTATAGTTGTTACAAGAATGTGGTTGAATCAAAGTTGTGAGTATAGTATTTTTACAGTTGAACATTGTCACAAAATTGAATTGGAGTGGTACTCCGCTTTCATGAAATTTTTACTCTGTATTGCATAAACACTGTAACATGAATTATTTATGTAAAATTTTTAATCGTGGGAGTAATTATTGTGGTTCTAGTATGCAATTTTAGTAAATGTAATAGGGAGTCATTTCACATTTCATTTATGGTTTTTGATTCAGAGTTAAATGGTTTACTTCATAACTTCTTGGTTTTGAATTAAAATTACCTAGGCACATCCATTACAAGGGGACCCACGAGGAATCTAAGGGCTTCAAAAAACCAGAGGGATGTAAGAGTTGTCATCGAAGTTGATAGCGTTACTAGTCACTTAGTAGGGTTAGATAGTCAAAAATTGAAAACAAAGGGTGGATGTATAGTTCGGCAATTTGCTAAGTTTGACGGTTCTAGATGGAAAAGCAAGATGAACAGTTGAGGGAAGGAATGATTGGCAAGTGCGGTAAGATGTTTTCGTGAAATATTACATAATGATCCAATTGTGAGGATCTTATTGGTTGTTTATTCCTGTTGTGAAGGCTGTTTTTTTTTTCTTTGGGATTTCATAATTTTGCATGCATTTTAATTCGCTGCATTACTATGAATTGGCATTTTGTTATTGGTTCAGTTGCTCTGTACATTTTGATTGCTTTTAACTGTGTTACAAGGTTTTCATGAATGTTTGCCACACTTTAAGATTTCTATCAAGAAACTGGGTGCTATTAGAGCACCTTCCAATTAATGTGAATAATTTCTTTGTTAGATGTCTATTAATTATTCCATATGAATTTTTCCCGAACTAATAATGTAAACCATACACGTCTAGGAGAACTCCAAGTATGATGGCAGTGCCTCAATGCAAAAAGCACTATTGAAGCAACTTGCAAGGCAATATAGCAATCGTCAATACAAGTTGTATGTTCACTTCTAGAAATTCCCATGCAAAGAGAATGCTATGAAACATATTCCCACAAATGTCCCAGAAGATGATTGGATTAATCTCTGCCATTATTTTGATTTTGATGAGTTTAAGGTTTAGATCATTTATATCTATGAATTTTTGTTTCTCAAGTTTAGGTTCCCACAAGGAATGAAACATGTTACGAAACCTCACTTCATTTTCCCTGCAACAGACAATGAGCAGTAGAAACAAGGGAAACCGCGTGAAAAACAACACACCACCAACTGTTGGCTCGTTGTCGATTTCAAGAACCGTGCATGAGTTTGTAAGTATAGGTAGCTTGTACTTGTTAACGTCATTTTTTGCTTCATACCAAAAAAACTGAAAAAAAATCGGGTTGTTTTTTATGTTTCATCTAATGTGATTTATGGAAAATTTGTAACGAAAGCATGGCAAGGAAGTCACTTCTATTGATTGCTATGAGATTAGTCATTTTTCAAAAAAGCAAAAGAAAATGGTCAATGAACATGCAAAAAAATTATTGGTACCTTCTTAATTCAAATCCTTCTCAATTTTTTCATTGTTATATTTCAATTTATGTTTTCGATTTTGACATATTTGATGACTATGTAGGATAAGATGGGAGAGAAGGAGGCCGGCTCTTCGCGATTCCCATCAGAGATTTTCATTAACAAATTGCACAAAATACCTGGGCATAGTAGGGGTGTTTCTATGCCTACAAAGAATGTTGTGGTGGCCGAAAAGCTACAATCCGAAGTGGACGAACAAAGAAAAAGGGCTAATGATGCGGAGGAACATGCAAATGCGCTGACAGAAAAAATTGCAACCCAAGAATGTGAGTTGAATATACTCAAGAAAAAGCAAGATTGTATGCAAGGGCAAATGGAGACTTTGATGGCGGAGGTGCATCGATTGTCTGGAGCACAGTCCAGAGATGAGGTAAGTGCATGCTCCGAACATTAGTTGCATGATTTTTTGCTATTTTTCATTTACTGCACATTTCAGTCTACACAAATTGCTGTACATTTGAGTCTACACAAAAGAGAAAATCTACATTTTCTTTTCTTATTACTACAGCAGCCATTCTTGAAGTTTCAACCTTACAAATTTGTAATAACTCTGTTTGCTATCATTAGTGTAGGGTTTCCAAATGTTGTGGCCAGCCGGCAATATTACATTTCAATTGTCCAAATTTTGGCAACCATATAGTCTTATCCTTTGTGCACAATTCCAGATTGTTCATCTACTTCATTTGTGTGGGACAGTAGACATTTAGCTGTTCAAATATTGATTTATTTCTTTTCACATATATTGTAATTATTTAATTCAATCCCTTTGTGATTAGCGGTTGTAAAATGAAGCTGGTCAGATTGTAAAATCTATTTTGTTATTTCTATTCTTTTGTGATTAGCATTTGTAAAATGAAGGTGGCCAATTCATAAATTTTGTTTTGTTCTTGCCGTTGTTCTTGTGGTAGTTTCAGCTATGGTTTGTTCTTATTCATGTTTTGTGGTTAGCGATTGTAAAATGAAGGTGGCCAATTCATAAATTATGTTTTCTCTTACAAGAATCCAGCTGAACATTTCATTTTAGGTTTGCTTGAACTTTGAAATGTAATGTTCCTAACGTGGACTATTTGTTGTCTCACTTCTCTTCTTGCTGCACTATGTATATAGTTCATATTTTTGGTTTAGTACTAACGGAGGCAAGTTATATACTTCTTTTAATTCACTAAGCTTGTGATGGATAATGTGCACAAGTATGTCAAGGTATACATGTATATCAGCTATGGTTTGTTCTTGCATTTGTTTTAGAGTCAGGTGTTATTAGATAACTAAACTATCTCTGTAACCGAACTAGCTTTTATGACTTTCTTCAAAGAAATTGATTTTTTCTTTTATGTTTTCAGTGAATCAATCTTCTCTACACTTGGCATGTACACAGTGGACAGATGATGGTGCTCTTCACACTTTGCTGATGCTATTTGGTAATCTTTTTTGTTCATTATATTATGGGACTCTTTTGTATTTATGGAACACAGTTGTATGGTAGCTTTATGTATGAAACATTAATAATGGTTGCTTGGCACTAATATTTTGAAGGTGTTTTTTTGTAAATGTGGCTCTACGTCTTTTGGATTTTAGGCCTGCTTTTGGAATGTCACTCTAGCTGTTTTGGATTTTACTTGCTACAAGTGGGATGTATCTATTAGATAGATCCAAAGTTTTTCATTCATTTTTCCTACAAGATGTAGGATGGATATCTTGTTGATTAGCTACCACCTTATAGATGATATTGTCTCTTGCATAATGTTTGTCTTGCATTCCTGCGTAGTTGAATGAATTACTTTTCACATTTGTGCTATACACTTATCTTTTTTATTGTTAGTGTAGTTGTGGTAATTACTTGTATGGATGTTTATTGATTTTGGATGTTAATGAATGTTGGATGTTTTGGATTTTGAGTCATAGTATCTAAGGCTACTTCACCAAGAATGTCATCAAAATAGTCAAGCATCTTTCATTTTTCTACTTTTATTTGTTATTGGAGAAGTCATGGTATTTATTTTGATATATGTTTATGAACGTCACATGTCTTTTATTGTTAGTAATCGTGAGGAATGCTATTTCACCAGGAACATCGTCACAAAAGTTGATACTAATTCATTTGTCTTCATAAATTTCTTCACAACACATGCAGTGACCAAAATATATGTCGTCACTATTTTTTTGGGTGATTTTACAATTTACTGACAATAAAATTCCATCACTAAATAGCGGATGAAATTACTTTTATTGACAACAATTATGGTCACCAAATGTCGTCACTATTACGTTCATTTATTCATTTATTTATTGACGACAAATTCTCGTCATCAATCGCCCACTAATTTAGTGACGACATTTTCTCGTCACCCAAGTCGTCACTATTTCATTCCAACTTACAATATTTAGTGACTACTTCTTTTGATCACCATTTGTGTCATGTGACCCAAACTCTACTTAGTGACCATTTTTTCCGTCACCAAATTCGTTGAGTTTATAGCACTTTGTGACCACAAATTTTCGTCGCCCAGTCGTCACTATTTGGCATTGACTGATCAAGTTTTAGTGACCAGTTGGAACATTTGGTGATGACAAAACAACCCTTTTAGTGACCAAAAATATCGTCACTAATTGGTGACTATTTCACATGCAATCACTGAATTGGCCTTTTAGTGACGACATTTTTTCAAGTAGTCACTAAATACCTTTAGTGTTGGAGTATTAGTGACAAGGGGATGACCACCTCTTTTGTCGTCACTAAAGACTTTTAGTGACGACAATTGCCCTTTCAGTGACCAAAATCGACTGGTCACTAAAGGTCATTTTTCTTGTAGTGTAATAAGATAGACTTTTGTGAATATTATGTATTTGGAAAGTAGATTAGAGTCAATTTCAATTTACTTGCTATCAATAAAATAAAAATTACTTTGGATTCATTCTAATCTTTGTACCTATCTAATGTTCCTTCTAAGGGTAGTACTAGATATATGTTGACTTTTATTGAAAATTATTCAAGAAAATTTGACCTTTATGTTGAGCCCTTTTGGAAAGAGCTCCATATATGATTTCAAATATTAGGTTGATACTTGATTTCTCGGTGGAAGGTATTGCCATGACATGTTACATTGAAAACTATGTTCTATGTGCTCCTCTTGATTTCAAGACTCTAGAAGAAGTTCAGTCAGATACACCTTCTAATTATTCTAATTGAAGAATTTTCTAGGTATCCAGCTTTTGTGCATATAAACTAGGTAAAGTTAGAGCATAAGTCTAAAAAATGTATTTTTCCTCAATTATGCTTTTGGGTTGAAAAGATAGAAATTGTGGTGTTCTAATCCCAATCACTTAAATTTGTAATTAGTAGAAACGTTATATTTGATGAATCTTCTATGTTGATCCTAGAGATTGGTAATTCAAGTTCTTTTTCGAGATTCTCTATACCTCGGACAAATTAAGTTGATGAATCAAATTATGATCCTATTAAAGATAAACCAATAGATAAAAAAAATATTTTATAGCTAGAGACAGAATAAGATTGGACTTTTCACTACTACATAGGTTTGTAAATTTAACCACATATATTTTATCAATGGCAAGTAATACGTGCTAAGATAGAGAATATTCCATACATATGGATGTGATTTTAAGTTTTGATCAAATAAGTACATTATATCTGTGAATCAAGAGATAGAATCTCTATACCAAAATGATACTTGGGTTCTAATGATGCTGCTAAAGGATAAAAAAATTGTTAATGCAAATGAATCCTCAAAATAGGTAAATAAATAAATAAAGTACTTGAAGTTTTGAAGTTGCAAAGGATTATATAAAGTGTTGATTTTGATAATGTTTTTTCACTCATGGTGAAATATGGCACTATTTGTGTATTACTTGAATTGGTAATTACATTTGATTTGGAATTAGAATAGCTTGATGCAAGATAACTTTCCTACATGGAAAATTACATGAGTAAATCTATATAAAACTACTTTAAATGTTTTTATAGCTACCATGATTCTACCATCCCAAAGTGAAGGAAATAGCTCAGCATGACATGGATTTTTAATTATTACAAGCACAGAAGAATAGCAATGAGTAAAAAATAGTAACAATACACAATGGAGCAATGGAGCAATGGCTCATCTTAGCGCTAGTAAATTAAATCTTAGTTTATTTACAAACGAAAGTATGCAATTTTTGCGTAGATTAAGTGACTTCAGAACAAATTATCTTCCAACAAAGATGAAGAAAACCCAAAGGATAGTGTCAACCATAAACCATAAACATGTTTTTCAAGCCACCAAAATTTGAATCAAAAGTACTATAATTGCATAAGATGCCAATTTCTAACGTTGCTATGATCCAATCTTGCAATGATCAAACCTAAAATTGTGGTTTACAAAGTCTCACCTTTAAGTTATGGAAGAAGAAGAAAACGCACCAAGAGAAGATGTCTAAAACCTGCTCTGTCTTGTTCAATGTTTGAAGACCTCTGCCATCATCTTCAAATATAAGAGCAGGTTTTATATTAAAAGACAAAAAATAATATTCTATAAGTACAATTTTTTTTCTTTGTGACGATAAAACTATATTAAAGGAAAAATTTTCAATATTACTGAATTGTCATAGAAAAGGGTTACCAGTGTTAAAGACATGTTATTTCTACTTTTTTGTATTTGATAAACATTATTTACATCTAACCGTTGAATAAAATCTAATGGTCCAAATTATTTAAACAGAATCGTCCTGTCAAAATAATAGATAGGACTATAGTCAATCCCAATAATAATAAAAAAGAAAGATAATGTTAACATTATGCATAAAGAAAACAATTGAAAATTAATTAAACTTTATGTTTTAAACATTTACCTCAAAATTTGACTCTGTAATGTCCATGAGTCATTAATACAGTGTGTAGTGATAGATATGAAACATCTTCTTGAGTTGCCTGAAGTCCACATATCAATTATAATGGCAATCCTACTATCATGATTATCTAACATCCTATTCTTCTTTTCATTCTCCATATCATAAATTCTAAAAATATCTCCCTTAATTATATTTCTTGAAAATTTTTTAAAACAAGGCTATAATTGATTACAAAATTTTCGAAAACCAACGTGTTCAATGATGGACAGAGGATATTTATGCAATATAATCACAATTGCAAACTCATGATGACATGTCCTTGATTAAAGAAATAATTATGCAAATCTTGTTTTCCATCCTCTCTTTTGATTTCATTTGGTAATAGCATTTGTTTAATGTCTTGTTTAAGCCTTTTAGCACACCTTTTAACATGATCATGCAAATAATTTGTTCCATGTTTAGTACTTCTCAAGTACCATTTTAAGCAATAGTTGCATACACCATGCCACTTCCCATCAAGCTTTTGTTTGTTAAAGTGTCGCCAAATTGGTGAAGTGAGCTTTCTTTTTCCCCCATCACCTTCAATTAAAGTACCCTCTGACTCTTCTTATTTAAGTGATTCTAGACTTTGTGGAGTTTGTTGACTTTGTGAAGTTTAAGAAGTTTGTGAGTTCTCACCTTGATCGGATGCATTGACATCTCCACTTGCATTCATTATTTTCTAAAAATTTAAAAAAAATGGTCATAATGCTAAAAAAGATGTCATAACACTAAAAAAATCTCAATTTCTAGCAAAAAAGTTGTCTTCCCATTCTCGTAAAGCACTAAGGTTTTTAAAGAGGGAAAAAAAACACATGAGCTTGCATGTGTGATGGAAAAAAATTCCCATTCTCGTAAAGCACTGAGGTTTTTAAAGAGGGAAAAAAAACATATGAGCTTGCATGTATGATGGCAAAAAATTGGCATATATCGCATAGAACTATAAATACGATAGTAAAAAGTACAAGGGAAGTGAAGCATGGCTCTTGATATCACATACTTACGAAATCAATTAAGAGTATGGAAGATAAAATTAACAACTTAGATCCCTGTTAATATATAAATTCTTGCAAGGTGCTATATATGTTTGGACAAGCATATATTCATATTAATTTTAATACATTCCCCTTACCCCCTCCCCCCACCCCACATTTGCATAAAATATAAAAGACATGGTCGAAAGAATATCAATAAAGAAATAATGATCAATTTTGTGTTTGCTAGTACTAGTAAAGTTACTATACTCGAACAATCAATAAAAGTTCAAGCACTAAATACACAAAATTAAAAGAGATTCTATTCCTCTTTATCGAATCCAACTAACAAAAAATTTGTTGTGCTTGCTTTAACAAATTGATTGAACATAAAACCAAAAAAGAGAAGCAAAAAGAAATGCTTAGGTTTCCATTGTGTTCGAAATTCTAATCAATTCAAATTCCAAGGGCTAGGCTACATGCAAAAGTAAGGACAAAAAGGGGATGGTCATCAATCTTTATTGGTGCATTAATAATATATTGATAAATATTCTTGGAAGAGAGAGGGCCTTTGCAAAAAACTAATCATATTCAAATCATTTTATTTTTTTTTGACAAGCCTTCAAGGCGAAGCATTTTATTAGAGAATAAAAGAAGATATTACAGTAAAGTGAATATGACTTTAAAAAGTAGAACAGCAATCCTACACCAGATACTACTCACCTACTGGGCTCTCTAATCCAGAATAGTAAGAACCCAGACCAGAGATCTATACTAATTATTCGATAACCGCCAATAGATTCTCTGCTCTGGACACACCGGATTTTGCCAACCTATCGGCCACATTATTAATCTCCCTTGGGACATGCTGACACTCCCATTGCCTGATTTTCTCTTTCAATAGATGTATATGATTCGAGACATTTTTAAGATGCCAGGGGACTTTTTCAGGGTTCATTAACCAATTGATAGCATTAGTGGTGTCACTCTCTATTACAAGCACATGAGAGCTTATCCACTTAGACTCAGAGAACACTCGAAAGGCCTCACGAATAGCATAGAACTCAGCCTGGTTTGAATCAAGAATTCCAACATGTTTAGAGAACACGGCCTTTGTTTTATACTGGTCATCCCTAAGAATACCCCCGATCCCAACCATACCTGGTTTTCCAATAGCAGAACCGTCCACATTAAATTTCATTATACTCAGTTGAGGACGAGACTAAGAGACATTTGCTTTCCTGCACTTGTGAGCTTGTTTCACTCTTGCGTTAGTCGGCTGAAGGAATAAATCAGAAATAGATGTTGATGAAGATGGCCACTTTGCTTTGAACCAAGTTGCAAACCTAATGAAAATCAAATCCATGAGTTGTGATAGCTCGAAACTTTTATTGTTGAAAGTAACTTGATTGCGACATAGCCAGATCGACCAGGTGATGATATAAAACAGCAAAATCCAAGGCTGCTATCCATTGGAATCTAGGAAGGAGTGCTGCCAGCTATCAAGGAAGGAGGATGGATCCCTATGGCAGATCCATGAAATTACCCAAACTTCCAAACATCTTGTCCATAGCAACCAACTGCACCTGTAATTAAAAAACAAATGTTGGACAAATTCCATTTCGAGTTGTAGAATGGACAAGCGACAAGCTCGGCTCTAATAATACCGCCAGGCAAGCGACCTAACGGAAGCTTTTGATGGATTAAATTTGCCGGACAAAGGCTTCCACTTTAGGTGGAGCAAAACCATTCCACTGCGAGTTCCAAATTACACTCCCTTGCCTCGGGTAACAACACATCTTTATAGAAGAGGAGGTGGAATAAGTACGCTCGGGACCCAATGCCAAATGATCCGGTCATTGGAGGGCGACTAGGATATTGCCCTTGTAGAGTAATCAACAAACTTTCCCACTTGATTTTCCCAATCAAGAGTATTCCTACTGATCGATCTTCCAAACCCATTGACCGTTTATCCAGTTACCAAATTCAGCCACACAACCATCCTTGTTAACAGACAATGCAAAAATGCCAGGAAAGCATATTTTAAAAATGGTACCTTCAATCCACTCATTGTGCCAGAAGACAATGTTGCCTCCTTTCCCCGGCAAGGTCCTTATTCCTAATGAAATAGCAACATAAAACTTATCAGAAGGATTAAGAGGCACAATGATAGCTTTCCAAGAATTTGAGACTAATCTATTGTTGCGAGGTAAGGGGAGCAGACGATTCTTATCAAGGCCATATTTTTCCACCATGAATTTCCTCCATAACAAATTCACCTCGTTGCCAAACCTCCATAGCCATTTTGATAATGAAGCAGAATTTTTCAGATGAAAATCAATCATACCCAGGGCCCCATACCACTTAGGAGCATTAGCGTATGCGATCCACATAATGCAATCTACGGTGGTGATCCGAACTGCCCTAGAGAAATTTCCCTATCAACTTGTCCACGTCATTTTTGACTCCACACGGGAGCTTGAAAACAGTTAGGCAAAAGACTGGTAAACTTGACAAAATAGAATTGATTAAAGCCACTCTACCACCCATAGAAAGGTACCTGGTTTGCCACTCGGCAAGCTTTGCTCTCATTTTCTCCAAGACAGGTCTCCAGATTCTTTCACCCGCAGAATTAGACCTCAGGAAGGAGACCAAGATATTTAACCGGAAGGGCTTTAACCTTGCAGGATAGGTATTTGGCCCATGCATTCAAGAGCCCAGCCTCCACCCAAACACCAATCAGACTGCTTTTATTAAATTTAATCTTTAAGCCCGACAATACCTCAAAACATTTTCGAATTCTTTTCACATTCAAAACACCCTCGAGATCAAGTTTGATGAAGAGAAAAGTGTTGTCAGCGTATTGTAGGTGTGCTAATCTGAAGCTTCCATGGCCGATTTGTAGCCCCTCAAACAACCCAGAGGACTCTCTTTTTTGCATAAGAACAATAAATGCTTCAGCCAAGATATTAAATAGCATTGGTGAGAGAGGACAAACCTGACGAAGACTATTTTTGATACCAAACTGCTTAGAAGGAGAACCGTTTATCAAGATAGACATTGATCACGAGGCCAGAAGAAGCGGATCCAACTTCTCCACTTTCTTAAAATTCATCTTGACATGACAAAGTCAAGAAATCCCAATCAACATTATCAAATGCTTTTTCAAAGTCTACCTTCATCAAAATACCACTTCTGTTATTCTTTCTTAGATAATCAACAGCTTCGTTAGCAATTAAGAAACAATCGGACAATTGCCTATTTTTAGGAGCATAAGCGATTATTCCGATCATCTCATTAATCACACTTTTCAAGCGAGTTGCTAAGCATTTGGCCAGAATTTTGTAGGTGATCACCAAACTAATAGGCCTATAGTTCTTTAAATGTACAGGATTGCCCATTTTTGGCACCATGGTGATAAAGGAAGCATTAACACCCTTGTCAAAAAGTTTCAGACTCAAAGAAGCCTTCTAAGGAAGACATCACGTCAGCTTTGGCAGGTCCCCAATGGTGTTTGAAGAAAATCATGTTGAAACCATTCAACCTTGGAGCCTTGTTCCCGTCACACTGTTTGATTGCATCCCAAACTTCAGTTTCGGAGAAAGGAACTTCTAGACTATCCCTTTGAGCCTCTGAGATACTTTTAAAATGACACTGTAGTTCTGAGACACCAATAGTCGAGACCTTGTTGTAGAGGTCAGCGTAATACTTAGCAATTGCATCTTTCAACTCCTTTGGCTATGACACTCTTCTTCCTTCGACGACCAGACTACTGATAAGGTTCACCCTTTTTCTTGAGGAAGCTAGCATATGGAAATACTTGGTGTTCCTATCTCCATCCTGAAGTCACTTACTTCTGGACTTCTACATCCATGCTCTTTCTTCGGCCCTGTACAAACTCCATAGCTGAGCCCTCTTGTTCGCCAACTCAATTCTTTTGTCGATCTGCAACTGATTAGCAATGTCCAATTTATCCAGCCTATCAATCTCCTTTTCCAATCCCTGGATATAGTTAGGATCTGCCTCGCCATTCTGGAGCTTCCATTGTTTGATGAGAGGCTTTAGCCTCTTTAACCTTAGCCAAATACCCGCCTTATTGTTGAATTGAGGCACAGCACCATTCCATTCATTACGAACCAAAATATTAAAGCTTTCAATTTCAAGCTAGTGGTTGAAAAACTTGAAAAGTCTCGGCCCCCAATTTACCTCCTCAGTATTCACAAAGATGGGATGGTGATCAGATAAAGACCTTGGTAGTACACGTTGAACCAAAGAGGGAAACTTTACGAGAAAATCACATGAAAGCAAGAATCTATCCAATCTGCTTCTAATAGGGGTAGATCGGTTATTTCCCCAGGTGAATTGCCCGCCTATCATGGGCAAGTCTACCAGCTGCAGATTATCAATAAAATCATTGAAGTCATTAATGGCAAATAGATTACCTGTGTGCCCGCTTCTTTCATCCGAAGACCGCGTAACATTGAAATCTCCTCCAAAACACCACAGCAATTGCCAGCTCACCACTTTGTTAATTAGGTCAGTCTAGAGTGCTCTCCTTTCAATGTCACAGTTCGAGGCATATACATTACAGAAAGCACACTCAAAATTAGATCCCAACAGTTTTCCACGAAGTAATATGTATCTCTGCTCTAACACAACCTCGGCACAATGGAAAAATTCTTCATTCCAAACTGAAATTAGACCACCCGCACTCCCCAAAGAAGGGATTCACTCAAAGCTGAAGTCGTACCCTCTCCAAATAGAGTCAGCCCCACGAGCATCAAAGTGCTCCAATTTTGATTCTTGAAAGAAACTCAACCCAAATTTATATCTTAACACAAGCTTACTAACAACCCTCCTTTTCTCCCTTGCCCCTAAGTCCCTTACATTCCAAAAAAGAATCTTCATTAATCCCAAAAATTTAAACACATGATAGAGAAAATGGGAAGAAAACCTTAGAGCTATCCTGCTCTTGAAACCCTCTTCTCCTTCTCTAATCTAACAAAATGTTCCACCATAGCTTCACGATGTAATTTGAAAACAATTCCCAGTTGAGAACTCACCTCCCAAATTGATACAGCCTCTCTGAGAATTTTATTGTGAAAAGCAATGTCCTCATCTGAAAGAATGAAGTCATCCAAATCGGTTAGTTCATTGGTCTTGTGTGCTCTGGAGCAGAGATCGCTGAATTTTCCTTTCTTTAGTCTATGCGCAGCTTTAGATTTGGACTGGGAAGCACCTGAGATGGACAGGCTTGCTCCACGAACCAATTCATCTAAAGGAACCAGCTTAAGGGCCTTTTTAGGCGTTTGGGCTAAGAAGTCCATCCTCGGCCTTACAGGCTCATAATCATCTTTTGGCCCATCATGAAGAAGCATCCCACTTGAAGGATGTTGGATTGGGAAGTCCACAACCAGCCCATTCAAGCCTATTTGCTGAATGGGAAAACCCACATGTAGCCTACCTTCGCCAGGCCTATTTAAAGACCACTCCTCATCTGGCCCACGGTTGAGTCTATCCGCCCTAGTTGACTTGAGTCTATCACACTTGATTCTAGCATCCTCCATTTGCATTTCTTCATTTGTTAGCAGCAGTGTGTTTGGCAGACACCCCTGCAAATTTACATAGCTTGCATGCTCTAAAAGGGTAAGACCCACCCCTTTTGACACACAATCTTCTATAGACCTACCACCTAAAAACACTCCCTGCACCATCTCATTCTATAACATCACTTTATTTGTCAGAGTCCCTTTTTGTTCCAAATCCTCAACCCCAGCATGTTCCAAGGAGGGAAGGTCATTACTCACTTGGATTGGATTACACCTGAGACCATTGGACATTATCCAACTGAACTCATCCGGCTGCAACCGAACCTTTCTTCCATTTTCAAATTTTCCGAGCTGCTCCAGGGAAGTGAGATCATTCCCATCTTGAGTTGGGTTACTCCTCGGACCACTTGACACTATTCTACTAAGCTCATCAAGCAGCATCTACGACTTCTGTATCTATCCACTAACTTGTCCCTCATCAAGAGAATCTGGCACCACCTTTGATGACACATCCGCCGTTAAGTTAGCTCTAAGCTTCATATCATCGGAAGTTTGAGCACCAGTTGGGTGAACCACTTCTTTATATAGCCTGCTGTCTCTCAAACCCCCATTTTTATCAGACGCGGCGTCTTTCTGTAGCCTGAAGAGCCTCCCCTACACTAGACCCCAAAAGATTCTTTGACATAGATGGTAATACCATCAATCCTTCTCCTGTTTTCGAGCATTATCGCCCTCCTCATTTCCACTGCGGACTGGAATCTGACAAATGCATAAGTTCTTTGTCCTTTGTCCTTTGATGTGTTGTTAAATATAAACATATCTGACAACTCCAAAGGAACTGAAGATGTCCATGAAAGCTTCTTTCGGCACCCTTGAGCTCAGATTACCGACAAAGATGGAGAAAAGAGAGGATCTCCTTAACTGCCATTCTTGCCGGACTACATGTTTCCTCCTTTGATGCAACTTACCGTTCCGTTCATTTGCTGTAGAGTGACTTCCGTACGACTTCCATGCCATCTTGAGAGCACAATCGAGAGTGTTATTCTTTAAGTTAATTCTAGTTGATCTGCCGTGCGAATCTCTATCTCCACGACAGCAAATCATCCTTCTTCAAATCATTTAATTGACAGTATCAGAAGATGGATGGCCTGTAGCTAGAACAAACTAAAACTTGCGGGAAGGAAGATTGGAAATTGTTTTAGT
This sequence comes from Gynochthodes officinalis, assembly GCA_020080225.1. NCBI lineage: Eukaryota > Viridiplantae > Streptophyta > Magnoliopsida > Gentianales > Rubiaceae > Gynochthodes > Gynochthodes officinalis. The sequence continues at coordinate 940,930 of JAIQDA010000012.1, forward strand.
GGATGTTGTTGGGTAACCAAAGATAATTTATAGTAAATGAGTCTTATTACTAATTCATAGTAACTGAGCCACCGAGGGACCAAAGACAATAAAAGGAAATCATATTTACCTTGAGTTTCAAGGCTCGACTTCGGCTGACTAAATAATAGCTCGTAGCTAAAATAAAAAGTAGCAAGCACGGTGGGCAATGGGGGTGAGTGATAGACAAGGGTTTGGGATTTGGGGCTTCGACAAATCAAGGGTTCGGGGTTCAGGGTTTTAATATTAGTGGAGGGTGGCAGCAACGAAGATGGGTGAATATTGATAGGGGCGGTGGCAGCGAAATTAGTGTTTTTAGAAAGAGGAAATGCCAAAAGGGCTTGGTGCGACAAGATCTTCTTTAGAAAAATAAAAGTTGTTGCAAATTGCAAATTTGCAGTTATAATTTATGTTCTACAAATTTCAATAATTATCATTTGGCTAATAATTATAGTTAATATTATATACATTTTATAATTTTTTTGTGTGCTTTTATCTAAAATATTATAATTTCTTTCAATTACATCCCTAATTAATAAACTAATATTACTTGTACAATTATTGCCTTCTTTTGGGGCAAAAAAATTATTTTGTTAGGGTGTTATAGTATTATGAAAAACAATTATGGTTATTACTTACAATTATTGAAAGGCCTAATTGAAATATTTTTAAAATCACAATAGAGAAATAAAAATTTCAAAATATTATAAAATTTTAACTAAATAGTTGATTTATTAATTTATTTTACTTCATTATTTTGAAAATACAAATTTCAAAATATTACAATAATTTTACTTCAATTTTTTAATTAGTTTTATTTAACATAATAAAAATTAAATTATAATATATATAACATTATATCAACTTAATAATAGTGAGTAAGTAGATTATAAAAAATAATAAGGTATAAAACGAAAAGGATCCTTAATTTTTATTTCTTTTAATTCAACTATATTAGTTATGAAACACTTATTTTGACATTTTAATTCATATTCTTTTACATACTAAAATTTAAAATCTATAGGATATTATATATATATCAAACTAAAAATAGTATATAAATAAAATTATGAGCACTAATAATATGTTACCACAAAAAAGATGAGAGTGAATAAATAATAATTAATAATTAATAAAGAAATAATAGCAATCTAATTTCTAAAATATCATTGCTGATAAAATGTAAGAATAAAAATATAAAATTATCATTTACTAGTACATTAAATGAGTTGTACCTAACAACTAATAAAAAAATTTTATTTTAACTAAAGTGGACTCTTTTTTTGGAATGGAGGGAGTATAATTTATGAACGAAGGAAATATGATTCTATCGATAAGCATCAAGCAACTAATAATTAAACCATAATTAAAATTAAAGTAGTAAAATTAATTTCTTCCAATTTTTAGGATAATAATTTAAAAATATTAAAATCATGAAATAAAAGAAGGAAAAAGGAAGACTAGAAAAAGGAGAGAATTGGAGAGTGGAAAAATTACATTGAAGAGCGGTGTGGACAATTAAGTGATAAGCCAAGTATATATCATTTCTTGTAGAAAAACTTGATATTTACATAAATAAATTCTTATAGTGTTTAATATGGTGGTATTATAAGATAGTAGAAGATTAGTTGCTATTCGTACTAACTTTTTTAGTAATTTTGCCGTATACAGAATTTATTTTAATTTCTCGTTGTGTGTATCACTATCTATCTATATATATATATATATATATATATATATATATATATATATATATATATATATGAGTATAATTCCATAATACTTTCATACGCAAATTCAATATGCTAAGATATTATATTTTTAATTTTCTTATCAAAAGCTTAATTGATCAGGAACTTAATCTTTTAAATTGAGCGCTGAATTAAGTTATAAAATAGTCTGAATCATTAGAACACGAAGTAGAACATTTATGTAGATGGATAATATTCATATCACAAGAAAAGAAAACGCAAACATTCAAATTTTCATTCAAAGTCTCTCTGAAAAGTCCTGAAGCTTTATTCACCACTTGACCATTGGTTGCTTAGCTGGATGAAAAGTGCAGTCTCATCTATTTGAACATTTCGATCACTCCAACGTTTCCAGCATGACATTCAGATCTTATGCCTTTAAATCCGGCAGCTGTAGCCAAGGCCCGAAATTCGACCTCTGATCGTTCTTTCCCTCCAGTAGTACAAGTCATCATGAAGGCATCAATCTGGCAAACACTTTTTGAAGAGTAACTAGTGTCAGGTTTCAAAGGTCGAATGAAGTCCACGACAATCACTTTTCCGTTGTTGGGTAGAGCTCTCAAACAGTTCTTGAGCAATTTTATGCAATGATCATCACTCCAGTCATGAACCACGTGCTGCGATGAGAAATTTGTTCTTGATAAAGTTTAGATGAAGGCGTTTATTCAGAAAATTACATGGGTAATTAATTGTAGTAAATATAACTCTTGGCCACACTTCACACGTCAAAGGATAATGTACATATATTATGCATAGTGAAAGTGAAATTTTGATTCGTATATGTTGAGCTAAGATATTGGCAGGACATAATATTCTCATACTCTAGAAAAACGATGGATCTTTTTTTCAGATTGGTAATAAAGAGAATTTTTGGCGGTTACCTTTATTTTGTTTTAGGCATATATGTTCAGTAATTTTTGGGTTTTCTTTGTTTGTTTTCAAATTAGTTTCACTTATTATTGGGTTATTTAGTATATTTAAACTTTTTTCAGTCAAACTCCATAGTCAATCAATTAAAATTAAATTGTATTTTTCCAAACTTAGCTAGATTTTATTTCAAAGATCAATCAAACTCAAATTTATTGGGAGGCAAATTTTGAACTTCTTAAAAATAAGAACCAAATTGGACCAGAGGCTCAAATTAATGCATGAGTAGCTCTACTATTTCATTGCATGCACTTGAGGATATTTCCATAGCGTCCTAGGCATAGCCCATCTCCATTTCATTGTCTTCTGCTGTGTAAAAATGTGAATTACCTACTTTACACCTATAACTTCAATGGAAATTAACATCAATCACAACACAAGGGGTGATTGCAATAGAGCGCTTTGAGCATCTTAATTACGGGAATGATCGGCATGTAGACCTACTTTGTATTATGCCCAACTATGAAAAATGTAAAGTTCATAAAACAGATTTCCAGAAATGCATCTGGTTACCTTCATGAAAATGGCTTCTCCTTCCGGTACACTTTCAAACATGTCTCCCCCAATGTGTTTGATTCCTTCATCAAGGATTTCAAATTAATTTGAGAGAGTTGAGATTTATATAATCCAATAGAATGAAAGCAAAAATTCGCATAAAACTTAATTTGAGATACACTAAAGTACGATATTGAGAATGTACCGGGATATGATGGTGCATCTTCAACCACATTTGGTAGGTCAAAATTGATTCCTTGTATTGAAGGATATTTTGATGTAATCCTATAGAGGGTTACTCCAAGACCACCACCAACATCAACCAATGTCTTAAGGTGCTCAAAACCCCTATACTCATTAAGCAAGAATTTCATTATTATGGATGCTGCACCAACCATTCCCTTGTTGAATACCTCATTGAACCTGGCATCCTTGCTAGTGTACTCAAAAACAGCCATGCCAAGCGTTCTATCGAGCGGTGGAATACCTCCTTCAAGAAAAGCATTTCCCAATTCATACCTAAAATATTTGTTAAGTTTACAATGAGTTAAAAAATATTTTGGATTCGTTATAAGAACTTACATTTTTGCTGGTGTTTTAACAGAACACATGTATCTACACTAGTACTATTCTTCAGCTAGCGTGGCCAGAGAACAAGGGTCACAAAAGTTAAAATTTCAACTTTACCACCACTAAAAAATGCAGTACAAAAAAAAGTTAGAAAAGAATTAAACTTACCAACTGCCAGTAAAAATCTTATCTTGATGCAATTCCACCGTAGGCCCAAGTGAGGCACCCTCCTCGTCCGGCACAAAGAATTCCGCAACTGGAGCTAGCCCATAAACTCTTTGGCATTGGAGATCATCCCCATCAGAAAACTCAAGAACATCACAAGTGAGCACAGAGTGGCTACTCAGTAAGAGAAGCATTCTATCTAGCATGGAAGCTGCATCCGGGTTTTTTGTGGGCAATTGTGATGCAATTTGAGCTGGCGATAATTTTTTTCCATTGCCAGCTTTGGCAATGATTTCAAACAATTTTAGTTTTGTAGCAGTGTACAAAACCATAGGCAATGACACAGAGCTGAAAAGTTGAACTGCATGTGAGAAATGTTGGGCTTTTCTTACTTCTTTGCTATTTTCTTCGGAATTTTGGAAGGGGGTTTTGGTTAAGTTCTCCATCGAACTCAGTTTTGGTTCTGCAAAACTTTTCTGCTTATGAGTATGGAGCTTGTAAGCATCCGTCTTTTATAGTTGCACATTCATGCTTTTTTCTTTTCTTTTTTAAAATTATTTGATGTTGACGGCCTAGTCACCTCAAACGTTTAAGCCAAACCACGCGAAATGGCACTAAACAAACTTAGGGGTTACCTGGTGTGGAGGAATAGAATGGAAGAAATGGAATCTATTCCATTTCTCCTGTTTGGTTCAAATAGGATGGCTCACTTTTTCTCGCTTTTGATTACTCATATAGGGTAATCCTCATACCCCCAATATTGGGGTTATGAAAGGTAAGGAATGCTTATATTTCTTTTAATTAATTTAATAATTAATTAATACTAACTAATTAATTAATTAATATTAATTAATTAATTAATGTAAATTATTATAATTAAAATAAATTAATTTATTATTAAAATTAATAATAAATTATTTAATCAAGATTAATTTAATTAATTCATTTACTTAATATTATAAATAAATTAATTAATTAATATCATTTTATTAATAGTAATTATTATAAGTAATGTATAATTAATTTATAAATAATTAATTGATAATATTAATTAATTACTAATTATTACTAACTAATTAATTAACTAAAACTAATTAATTAATTCATATTATTTATTATAATTAATACTAATTAAGTAATTATTATTAATTATTATAATTAATATAAATTAATTTATTATTAACTTATTATTATTAGGTAATAATAAATTAACTAATTAAGATTAATTTAATTAATCATTCATCTACTTAATATTGTAATTTAATATTATAATTAATATTAATTAATCTCATTTACTAATATTAATTATTACAATTAATATTAAATAATTACTTAAGATTAATTTAGTTAATAATATTTTTATCAATAATTAATTAATTTAATATTATAATAAATAATTAACTAATAATAACTAATTAATTAATACTATTATTACAATTAATTTATAATTATTTTCATTCTCAACAAAAACCAATTAGTAGAATTATAATGAAAGACCCCACTATCATTTCCATTACCTTTCCCATTCCCCTCCTCCAACCAGGCACCCCCTTAGTCAAGAGTAAGAAAATTGTATTCCAGTGAAATTTTTTGGTCTCATATCTTCGTTCACTCAATTTCCACTTTGTTTTAGTTTTTCCAAGTTACTGCTCATATAACAAAAATGAGGAAATAACTACAAACTAATGGAACATTTGGCCAAATCTGAAAACTGGAATAAAATCTAGATTGCCAAACTAGAATATAAGTAACACAATTATAAGTTCTTCTAGTCCAAACTATTTTCCTGAGAAAAGGTTGTGGCAACATACTTATAATCCCACCGCTAAAACACTAGCTTTAGACAAATGATCATCCAAATAGGTGAGAGATCTTACTATATAAATTGAATCTTGTTGGGGAGGTTTTACACATGGGGAGCCAAACTATAACGGGTCAATAAGTAGTAGGAACCGACTTGAATCCAAAAAGTTAAACTAGTCCACGAGTCCCCACTAAGGCCGTCGTAGAAGATCCGAACCCTTTCTTCTTTTTTTGATTCTTGAGAAAAGATTCATACTCTTCAAAAAAATTGTAGGTAGAAAAGTCATTCCTAGAGTTGAATACCTCATTCAAGAATTGTTTTTGATCCAATCTATAGGAATCAATAGAAAAGTCAAATCCCTTATGATACACTAGAACCCTAGGCTAATAGGTTTTAGATCTTTCTCCCTTATAAGATGCACCAGTTCTTCTTAATTTTCTAATATGGGATAGTATGCATGGACACAACAAACCTCCCCTTTCATGGATACACTATCACATTAAAGCCTACTCCTCCAAGAGCCCAACCCTAATCCAGCAAACTCTTCTCTTCATCATGGACCCATTTAGTGCCTGTGCAAGTAGTAAACTAGTATCACAAACCAACTAAGCCAACAATCCCTACTTGTCCACGAGACCTCTCTAAATTAACTCGATCTAACCAGAAGAGGAACCACTTGTTTCCCTTCCTTTAGTATTCCAATATTCCCGCTCTGATACCACTTGTTGGGGAGGTTTTACAAATGGGGAGTCCAACAAAAGTGACCTAATAAACAGTAGGAGTCTACCTGAATCCAAAAATTTTAACTAGTGAGTATTGGGTCTTTTCACTTATATGGTACTCTAGTTTTTCTTAATTTTCTATTGTGGGATAGTATTGATGAACACAACAAATCTCCTTCTAATTCTCAGTTATTTCAAAACATTTATTTGCAGAAAATGCAACTCCTCTAGTTGCCACCATTTCAACTATATTTAGAAGCAACCGTAAAATTGTTACAAAAACCAATCATAAAATTGCCAATATGATCTCGAACTATTACCTCTACACCATGAGATTCATAATTATTGAAAATAGCTCCGTCAAACTTAACTTCAAAAAACAAAGTTGGCAATAACTAAAACCAAAAGAAAGAATACCATGCTCCAAATATATCACTTGTAACAACATAAATTTTTTTAAGCTCTACAAAAGAATTTAAGCTCATGCGGACAATTTGAAGGTGATTTTCGTACTCATTCCCTGCAAAAGATCATTTTACTCTTCAAAATGCTCCAAGAAAATATAGCAAATTTCTCAAGAGCATCCCATGATAATTTTGCAATTTAGTTTAGTTTTGCAATTAAATGGTTTGTTTTGTTAAGTATGTGACTAAATTATTATTTCATCTTAGAAATTATAGTTTTGTTATTTAGTTTTCATGACTTCATCTGAGTATGAGTCTACTTTTATATTTTTGTTTCTTATTATATTTACGTTCTTTAACAAATGAAAATATTTACTTTATATTTCAAAATCATGAGTTTTATTTGTTCAAAATATAATATATTAAAGGAGGAAGAAAAAACTTTGTATTTGTGTAAATTTCTCCAATAATAGTGTAGCATAATCTTAGAATAAAGTTTGGTATATAGTAGAATAAGGATAAAAAATTTTAAACTTGTAAAAAAATAGGTAAAATACAAATTTTAACCTTTATTTTATCCTACTTAGGTTCATTCCTAATTTGATTGTCATATATAATTCACACAATGACGACTATTTTAATTGATTTATCAGATGAGACGTCAAAAATTTACAGTAGACAATTAGAAGAATCATTTGACCGAAAGAAAATGTTAGATTAAAAGTGCGCACTTTCCAGATGCTAGAGATTTATTATTATTATTATTATTTTTGGCTAGTTAAATTTTAAACATGAGAGAGAAAAAACCAAACTAGGATTTTTTTTTTTATAATTTACTCATTAATGAATTAGTTGCCAAAGTTTTGTACATAATTTTCCCTTCCAATTTTCATTTCTTACTAGTCAATCTTTCTAGCTCACTCTTACAAACCCCAATATTTCCTAAGAAGTTTCTATAGGAGGCCAAAGGTCATATCAGCTTTCAAGAGGAAGATAAATAGGTTTCAATTCTGGTGGCAGAAATTTGCTTACGGTTGCTATTATGTATGGTCTCAAAGAGCAAAGCCTTCCTTTCGTGTACGTCTTCTCAAAATTAGGTATAATATGTATAATATTATTAATAATAATGATTACGTATCATTCAAAATTTAAAGGGAAAATCACACGTTTAGTCCCTAATATTTCATTCAATATCACTTTTAGTACTCAATATTTTAAATCTTACACATTTAGTCCTCAAACTTTCATATTTTAACAAATTTGGTACAATTGATGGATATTAAAGTAGGAAATGACAAAATTTGTTACATAAGTGTTATGTGGCCTTTAATCAATCTCGTTATCAAATTTTTTAATTTACAAATTTTAAAAATTACCTTATTTTTCTTTTACTTTTCATTCAAAACCCTCATTATTTAATTAATTTATCTCACAAATCTTTAATATTTGAACATTAAAAAATATGGGTTTTGAATGAGAAAATAAAAAGAACTAATTAAATTTGTGAAATAAAAAATTTGATAAAAAGTATGACTAAAAAAGAAGGTAATTTTCAAAATTTGTGAATTAAAAATTTTGATGGCAAATTTTGTAACAAATTTTGTCATTCCTACTTTAATAGCCATCAATTATATCAAATTCATCAAAATATGAAAGTTTGAAGACAAAATGTGTCAGATTTAAAACATTGGAGACTAAAAGTGATACTCGATAAAATATTAGGGACTAAAAGTGTGATTTTGCCAAATTTAAAAGTAAAAATAAAAATGTAAAATTATTTATTTAATACATTAAATATGTTATATTTAATAACTAAAAAAAATACTTCCATTAGAAGTGGATTATTTTTCTTTAGAACTGAAAAAGTATTTTATATATTGTAATTAGGTACAAATTCATGATTGGTTCATGCGTAATCTTTAATCGTTGATAACAAGTGGAGTACATATTTGGCTTGTATTTTTCTTTTTCTTTTTTTAATCTACTGTCAATTGACAAATCAATTGAGCTAATAAAAATCTTAGAAACTTAATCGCGAAACTAAACACTAACATTGAATTTTTTATGTTAATAAATAATTGGAGTTAATCCCATCCTATTGGAAAATCATAGAAGAAAAGTACAAATAGGCACTCAAAATACTAGTTTCCAATTTGGGCCATTTTTTATATCTTCTACATTCCGATTAGGGATGAATTCATCATATATGGTAAGAATAATAATATTTTTAGTGACTTTTCATAATGACAAATTATAGTGAATAATGAGACAAGAATGAAAAAACAAAATTCAATTTTCACATTTATTAAAAAAACAAAATAATGAGAAATAGTTTTATCTTTTCATACTTGCCATATCAGTCACTATACCTTTTCACTATAAAAATTAATATGAATATCATTACTCATATGGTAATTAGGTTGAATTCCAAATTTTACCTCCCATTGAGGTAGAAAAGAACAAGTTCAAATTAAATGTGTTTGGGGCTTTTTTCCTAAATCTTTATTAATAATGATAATATATAATTCAAATTAAAAACTAAGAATAAAACTACAAAATTATACATTTGATTGTGTTGAATGTATTGTACCTTGTAAGTTAATTATACTAAATCAAAAGTGATTTTTTTTTTTTAAGAATGGACGGATAATTGTTTAACTCTCATATTCTTACTTACACTAATACGGATCTTACCCCATAATCTACACACAGATAAATTTTAAAATATTTTTATTTTTTAAACTTTTGCCCCTTAATATATTTTGCACCAGCCCCCATTAATTTTAATCTATACTTTTTCTAAAAGTTCACAAATTCTTTGCCCCCAAAAAAATTAGGAATTTACGCAATCTTTGTGGGAAATTGCTCGTTGAAAATTAGGATATATAAAAACCTTTACCTCTGAATAATACAAAGAAGGAAGAAACCATTTTCCCTGTACGTGTCTTACAAAATCAGCTTTCTCCCTTATTTTTCTCTCAGAAAATAACATAAGGGGTTGAGAGTCATTTATCAGCAATAATAGAATTAAACTTATCAAAATACATGAATCATTTTAATTTACAAATAAGGAATTTTCGTCCCTATACAAATTAGTCTACTTACCAATGAGCTGAGATTAATTTATCTAATAAATCAATTCTCACAATTACAATAAAAAAATATTTAAGTAGCTGAGAAGATGAGTTTTCAATCCTGGTGGCTGAAATTTGCGTACTGTTGCTACTACATATAGTCTTAAATCCAACAATAGTTTAACATTTTCTGAATAGAATAAGAATAAATTTTATACTTGGTCTTAGTTTCCGATCAGCACAATTTTTATCTATAATATTTATAATTTAAAATATGACTAAAAATAAAAAATTATATATTAAGGAATGAATTAACCGTGTTATATGTAATATTTAGGTTTGAATTCATTGTGATTAGGTATGAATTCATTGTAACTAAAAATTATATCTGGGTCAATCAACAAACCAAATGGCTTAATAAAAATGTTGAAATTAAACTTAACCACCAAATTAAGAATTAACCTTGAATTTTTCACACTAATAATTAATTGGATTTGAACCCCCAAGTCAATATCCAACAAGAGTTTTAAAACTCTTTAGTTGATCTTCTGAGATTTTCATAAAACCACACTTTGAGTAATCTCTTATGACTTATTAATACTTTCTAACTACTAGCTTCTCTCCAGGTATTACTAATTCAAGCTTTGGAGAGAATTTCTAGAAAAAAGAAGAAGATTTATAAAAGTGCTTAAATCCGAATAATACAAACAAGAAAGAAACCGTCTTCTCTATACTTTTGTCGCACAGAATTCGGCTTCCTCGCTCAATTTTCTCTCAGGAAATAACATAAGGTGTTGAGAGATGCTTTTTAACATCCAACTCACTCATTAATCATAATATTTATTGGAATTATCAAAATAATAGCAGGAATCACTTTAATTTACAATCAAGGAATTCTAGTTATTATATTAATTATTCTATTCATCAATATGTTGAGAGTGATTTACCTTATAATCATTTCTCATAATTTATCATAAAATAACATTCTCATGTTTTCTCGATTGTATCCAAAAATTATCTTTTTAATTATGAGATTGTGATTTCAAATTATAATATATGTAAATTGCCATAGTTTTGACATAATCCAAACGCAATTATTGGATCACATGAACAAGGAAATCTCGGATTTGTTTAACAACATATATTTAAAATAAAAGAACATGTACTTTGTCACGAATTCTAGGGTTTCCGAATAAACGAATCATCCTTTTATCCAAACGAGACCGTCATTCAAAATTTCATACGATATTATCGAAAGTCTTAGCTCCAACTTTTTCTGCATGCACATGTAACACGTAAGGAGGAACGGGAAACAAAAGCTTTTGAAAGGATACCTTTTAATAATATCGATCATTCTGGAAGATTTTGATATATATGGTGGTGCATGTTATTGTTTCTCCAACAAATATTGATGCATGGAAATTTCGTTATTCGCGCGTAACCCTTCCCTGAATAATGTTCTAATTAAATGTAGCCGCCATGGACGACTTGTTGGAGATTCTTCAGCCTGGTCACCTTCTTAATTCTGACCATTATTTGAGATAGACCTGGAAAAAGACCCTGCACGGATAAGATTTATTTTTAATGTATTTTATTTTTTAAAAATAATATGGGTATTTTTATGTATTAACTAATTTCATTATTTAATTTCTTTATATTTTACGAAATTCGACCAACCATCAACTGTTCATAATACTCATCTCTATTAGTTTTAATGAGCCGCAATATTAAAAATGACAAAATTATCTACTACACTCTTTGAGAGGTATAAAATAATAAATGGATCAAAAGGGGGAAAATGGGGGAAAATAGGGGAATTTGGGATTTGCATCAAGTTACGGTGAGTGATTTAATTGAAGAAAGTGGGAAAGTCGGAAAGGTGTCCGCTAGAAAAAGGAGGAAAAGGACAAAGGAGAAAAAGGAGATGCCTGGAGAGGAGAAAAAGGAGATGGAGTGATGGAGTGATGGAGTGAGTTGAGCCTGGAGAGGAGAAAAATGAGAAAAAGGAGATGGAGTGATGGAGTGATGGAGTGATAGAGTGATGAACACGGTTGGGCCTGCTGAGGAGAAAAAGGAGAAAAGAAAAAAGGACAGAGGAGAGAAAACAGTATAAAAGAAAGAAGAAAAGAAAGAAGCTCAATAATTTCAAAAAGGGAATTTTTGTTTGAAGGTCAAAAGTTTTTTTGAAAATATTTTTTTCTTATTAAATATTTTTTTAATTTTTAGAATTGTGGTTCGCTAAAATTCAAATAAATTTTCTTAGAAATTGTACATATCAATAGATTTAATAAATAAAAAAAAATTTCTAAACAAGTGTAGGGACAAATTTTTATAATATAAAATAAAATTCTCTAAATTCAATTTTTAATATTACTATAAATAAAAATTTGACACATGGGGCGTGGGGGGCGCTGAAGAGATCCGCCTATGTGTGCAGGGAGGTAAAAAAAAAAAGTAATTATAGTTTTTATGATTGGTCACCACACTAATAATATGAGTATGGTAAATGTGTATTTCTTTTTCCCCTATAAAGACTAGTAAGTAACACGAATAAACTAGCAAACATTGCATGTGCGAAGTCACAAGCCTACTCGTAACCCTTTGTACAATCTTCTAATGAAAACTTATTAAATCATGAAAATTCCAAAACTTCAATTGAGAAGTTCTCCAGCCACTTATTTTGAAATACGATAAAAGTTCTTATCGTCAAACTAGCATCTTTTACCTTGACTTAACTACTTAAAAAGTGAAAAAATTCTACATGTCATCGTAGAACTCTAACCTTACCCGCCGCCACTTTGTTACCGGTTCCCAGATATTGGGATAAAAAATAAATAAATCCCAAAAAGACACAAAACTCGGTGACCCACACAAGCAACAAATTTGCTTGAATTGTTGAAAGTAAATCGGCCAAAGAAGCAAAACAAGGAAAATTGATGATGGCCCACGCACAAACCAAATAAAATCTGTTTGAATTGTAGGAAAGTTTCAGTCAACAAATAGACCAAGAAACGAACAGCCCGCGCTCTAATAAAAAAGAATAAAATTGATATTGGAATGAAGCTAGCCTTGCGGCTTTCAAACGAGAGGTGGAAGCTTTTATTATTTTCTCTGTATTCTAAAATCATGAATAATAAATTCTATTTATAAGACTTAACTAAACCTTATACCTATTGGATTTGATTACTACTAAATCAAAACTCAATATGATTAATAATTCTAAACTCAATAGAATTATTAAATTAGAAATTATAAACCCAATAGGATACTAAGATACTTAGTTTAATTCTACTACATCGCATATTATTCAAATTATTTTGGATGAAAATAATAACCATCAAATTTCAAAAGATTTGTGGAATTTGATAACAAAATGCACACAAGGAATGAGCAGCTAATTGATCTGAAACATGAATAGAAGAATTAATGCAAGAAAACACAAAGGAAAATGTTTAGAAGGATGAGCAAACATTATTCGACTTTCAAACTGTATAAGAGCAAGCGATAGATAAGAGTCTAGACTTTCGGCCTCATGTTTGTAGTTATAAAACAATTAGAGTTTCGGTCTTTTGTTTGTAGTCATAAAACAATTAATGTTTGATTGTCATTTTTTTCCCAATTCTTCCTTGTCAATTCCACAATAGGTACAACAGTCATACATTGGTTTTAAAAAGAGATTAATAAATAAGATAGAATCAAATTCAATTGATTTAAATTTTTAAGTCCAAATTAGGTTTGAACATATTAGGGACTATTGTGGGTTTTTATGTTTAAAGGGCTTGTCAAGGCCCACAAAATTAATCACAAGCACTTTAGTGACTATAAATTAATATTGTAATTGTAGTGAACCAGGTCGAATCCCAATGGAACTAGCGACTGAATTTTTTAATTGCAGTGAAGGTAATTAAGGGGGGTTTTGAAGTTTTAAACTAATATACTAAACACTACCAATAATTAAAATAATCTACTAAACAAATAAATAAATAGAAAAGAAATGCAGAATGAAAAACTTATGATCCAAGAGTTTAGATTGATCCTTGCAATTGTGTCACCGATTACGAGTCACCAATATGTATACCCTGCCAATTCAAGTATTTAACTGAAAATTTGTTAGGATAGCCATACAAATCTTCCCATTCCCTAAAATATTTGACTGAACCCAACATCTAAATTCAAAACTTATTAGCAACTTACTGGGCACTATAGCATTCCATATTAGTTAATGATAGCATTAATCTCTTTGGAATAATTAAGCCAAAATTGTATAATTGAGATAGGTGCAATTACACAATCTTGTCCCATTGATTCCCCTAGATGCACAGTGCAATCAATCTAATTGCTACTTGCTTCACTCATCCATGACAATTACAGATCACCGGACTAATGGATAGCAGTAGAATGAAAAGTGTTAAATCAAATTGTCGGATTGATTAACACAAATCATCCATAGAAAGTAAAACTACGAATCAACAAGTACTCAGATTGAAAGTAAGGAAAACGATTAAATTTAAAACCTCAAAATGATAAAATGGGATTGAAACATCTTTTAAATTAGAAAGAAATGGTTTAACTACTAATGATGGACAACATATTATCACTACTTCCTATTAACACTATTCTATTGTCTCTGTTCTTGTTTGCAAAGACAAATGGAATGAGCAGCTCATTGATCTGAAAGACGAATAGAAGAAGAATTAACGCACCAAACCTCAAAGGAAAATGTTTAGAAGGATGAGCAAACATTATTCAACATTCAAACTGTATAAGAGTGAGCGTTAGATATAGTCTAGAGTTTCGGTCTTATGTTCGTAGTCATAAAACAATTAATGTTTGATTGCCATTTTTTCCCAATTCTTCCTCGTCAATTCCATAGATAGGTAAAACAGTCATACATTGGTTTAAAAAAGAGATTAATAAATAATATAGAATTCAATTCAATTAATTTAAATTTTTAAGTCCAAATTAGGTTTGAAAATATTAGTGACCATTGATTGTGAGTTTTTCGTGTTTTGTGATAATTTCTAACATGTGATATTTGAGTATAAGGTTAAAAAATCTACATATTTTATGCATAGAGGATTTTTTTCACTTGCGTTTGTTAAATGGGAAAAGAAAACTTTACATATAATATAGAAGCTGTTGATTTGAGTATTAGGCAAAAGAATTAGGATATTCCATACAGTAAAAGAATAAAAACATTCTATATAATTGTCACGACATATAAGGTAATATAACCTGACACATTTACGATACAAAATCTCAAATCGCCAAATTGATATGCATGTGCAGGAGGTAAAAAAGTACCAAAAAAAAAAAGTATTTATCTTTTCTTATGATTGTTTACCACACTAATAATATGAGTATGGCAGATGTATATTTGAAAGACTTGTAAGTAACCGGAATAAACTAGCAAACATTGCATGTGCAAAGTCACGGGCCTACACGTAACCCTTTGTACAATCTTCTAATAAAAACTTATTAAAGCATGAAAATTCCAAAGCTTCATTTGAGAAGTTCTCCAGCCACTTATTTTGAAATACGATAAAGGTTCTTATCGTCAAACTACCATCTTTTACCATGACTTAACTACTTATAAGTAAAACAATTCTATATGTCATCGTTAGCACATAGTATAAAAGCGTGAACAAGAATTATCGGGTGAGGACACGTGGATATGATACTTCCACGCCGTGCGCTCCTGTCCCCTGCCACGTTTGCTGAACTAAACTATGTATAGCCTACGTTTCTCCATGTCAGCAATAAACTTGACTGTAAACCCTAAACCTTCATTTCCAAGCTCTGCTATCTCTGCACACACCTTAAGCCTACATCTTCTTACAGATCTTGCTTTTGGAACCGTGTTCTTCTCCCATTTTGTGATATGTATCAAATTTCACGGCCATTTTCTTCCATTTTTGTTTTGGTTTTCCTTCCCGTCTTGTGGGTTGGTTGTCTTTGCCAGCCGACATGCCGATCAATCCCAGTGACAGTGACAGTGACCGTGAGGAAGGGACTCCCAAGTTTAGAAATTTGTTTTTAACTACATATGTTTTTAAATTTTTTGTGGTGTTATCTGACCAGATCTCGTGTTTTTCTTGCAGTTTTGTGCCTTCTAATGTTTGAATGTGTGAATCTTCGGTCTCGGTCCTCCGATAGTTGGCCGGTGAGAGGCTAGGTCCGAGGAAAGAAGGTACTTTCCCCCCTTTCCCAGAAAAGCAACATTATTTTTTCAGCCAGTGAATCTGATTGCTTAGCTTCTTGGACTACCGTTGACCTTACATTTGAATAAGGGAAGCTATAGTTTTTTTTCTTTTTCTTCCATAATTTTCTAAAAAAATTTCCCCCATGCAATGCCCTAACCAAATTCGTTGCAGGTATCCCCGTATCTTGTCTCATCTCAACATGAGTTGCATTCGCATGCCTTGCTTCAATGACCAGGAATCAGCTGGCGGCCGATTTCAAAACCCTAAGCAAATTTATTGCCTTTTATTAGTTGTTTTTCTTTGGTCTAAAATGTGTTGTTTTATGTATGTATCAATTTTCTTTGGGGTTTAGGGTTTTAGGGTTTAACTGTGAGAGTTTTTTTGTTTTGGACGGTTTTTTGTCCACTTTAACTCTCTTTTACCCTAAACCTAATAATCGGAATCTTTTCCTTGAAACACTGACAGGTTTGTTCCCTCTATCTCATTCTTCTGGTACATGCATTAATATTTTGTGTTTTGGGGCTGTACTCTGAAATTTGTTTAGCCTCTCAATGGGGTGCTTGCTATCAAATCTTTTGTTTCACTCTTACTTATGTATCTATGGGTATTGCCCAATGTGTAAATATTTTTCTCCTACTGTCTTTCAATGCTAAATGTTGTCATTTCAGGTCTAACTTTTCATTTATCATGCCACTTTCTTTCTAATCACTCTCATCGATCAGTTTTTAAGGAAACGGAGCCATCTCTTTCTTTTTTTCTTCTTATTTCTACCATTATTTTTGCTACTTGTCTAACCATGTGTTAAGGGTTTGCCTTAGCCTTTTTCATTGTGTTTAGGTATGGTTTTGTTTCTCTTTTTTCCTAATCTTTTTTTTCCCTTTGTTCTCTGCATTTTTATTACTCTTTATCCTGCACACTCTCTTCTTGGTCCTTTTCTAACTGTTTTGTAACTACAACTGAAGGAGTCTCATTGTCCTCCAAATATGCATATAATTGGTTCAATTCAAGGTGTGTTGCCTGCAAAACAGAATGTAACACTTTCTCGTGAGATAAAGAAGGTTCAATATTAAAAAGTGTTGACATTTCCTGTATATCATTGGTATAGTTAATATCATCACATAGTTCAACAGCTTTTTCCTCATTTAATTATCCCTCCTTTTTGATACTTTTTCCATCAAAGGTTTCCTGTGCAATAGAATCAACAATGTCAATAAAGCAAATCGAATGATCTGTAGGAGGATATCTCATAGCATCAAAAATATTAAATTTCACAATCTCCCTATCAAACTCTACAGAGAGAATGCCCTTATCTACATCTATCTTTGTTTAGCTGTCTTCATGAAGGGTCTCACTAGTAAAATTGGGCAAAACTTGTGTCTGTGTCCTCTTCCAGTTTGAGGATATAAAAATCTGCTGGAAAAATTAGCTCATTGACCTATACCAAAACATCCTCAAGAGTCCCTATTGGGCTAGCATTAGAGCGGTCTGCGAGTTGAAACATTATTTTAGTTTCTTTCGAAAAACCCAAATTTAAATTCTTGAAAATTGAGTATGGCATAACATTTATAGAAGCTCCTAAATCAAGCATAGCACGCTCAATTTTCTTATTTCCAATAACACATTGAATTGTGAACATACATGGGTCCTTGCATTTTTCAGGTAGTTTCTTTTGTGTTAGCATAGTTGAAATTTTTTTTCCTACCTTAATCGTTTCATTTCCCTTGAGCCACCTTTTGTTGCACAACTTCTTCAAGAATCTTGCATATTTCGGAATTTGCTTGATAGCATCCAACAAGCGTATGTTCACTTCTACATTTCCAAAGGTATCTAAGACTTTTTTTCTCATATTCCTCTTGTCTTGACTTCGCCAACCTACTAGGAAAAGGTGGAACAATTGCATTAGGAAATGTTGGCTTAGAATGAGAAAAAGGAGTTACCTTTGATTGTGGTTCAAGTGTGGCCTCTTCTCCTTCTTTATGCTCAGGTTCTCTTGCATTTTTTAGTTTTTCTAGTAAATCTGGTCTTGCATCAATCTCCTTCTCACTTCGTAGTACAATGACACTCACATTTTCCTTTGGATTTATCACCAGCTGTGAAAGTATCCTTCCAGAAATTTGTGCCTCCAACTTGCTAATAGATGTAGCTAGTTAGGTAATTTGGTTCCCTATAGTTCTTTGCTCCTTTTGCATTTGTTGCATATTAGTAGAAAGTGATTTAACAATGTTTTCTAAATGCATACCTGAGTTTGAAGACGGAGTTGGTGGTGGAGGTGGCTTATTGTAAGGCTGTGCCAGAAATCTTTGTTCTGCTCCTCGATTCCCATAACTAAAATTCGAATGATCTCTCCATCCAGGGATATAAGTATTAGAATAGGGATCATATCTCATTAGGGGTTGTCTAGGAAATCCTCCTACTGCATTAATTTGTTAATATGAATCCTCTTGCAGTGTAGGACACATGTCCGTGGGATGACCAGGTACTGAGCATATTCCACAAACCATAGCAGATTGCACGTGCCCTACAGCCAATTGACGAACCAAAGTAGTTAGATCAGCAATTTGATTTTCCAAATTAGATGTACTTATCTCCTTAACTCTCTTAAAATTCCTCTCAACTCGAGTTCCAAATTTTTGGGAATTTTCAACCATGTTGGAGATCAATTGCCTAGCTTCTGCGGGTGTTTTATTCACTAATGTTCCTCCATTGGTTGCATCTACCATTCTCTTATCTATTGGTAATAATCCTTCATAGAAGTATTGGATGAAAAGTTGTTCGGGAATTTGATGGTGGGGACAACTAGCACATAGTTGTTTGAATCTTTTCCAATACTCATAGAGAGTCTCTCCACTAAGTTGTCATATCCCACATATTTTTTTTTCCTTATATTTGCAGCCCGAGATGCAAGGAAAAACTTTTCTAAGAATAACCGTTTCATCTCGGCCCATGAAGTAATTGAACCGGAAGGAAGATAATATAACCAATCCTTCGCCTTATCTCCTAAGGAAAAAGGGAAGGCTCTCAATTTGATCTACTCCTCTGACACCCCCTTGTAGTCTCATGCTCGAGCAAACAACATGGAATTGCTTGAAAAGCTTGTGTGGATCTTCACCTACAAGACCACGAAAGATAGGCAATAAGTGAATTAAATCATATTTCAATTAAAACCAACATCTAAAGTAGGAAATTGAATGCATAGAGGTTGGTGGTTTAAAGTAAAAGCCACCAATTCCTTTAACGTTCTTTCTCCCACTTTTACAAATTCTGTTATCTCCTATTTGGTGGATTCCGTTTCGATGTCCACCCTTGAAGATGAACCACCTTTTCTTTGTTTAGCCTCTTTTCTCAATTGATGAGCAGTCTTCTTAATTTGAGGATTGTATTCTAATTCGCCTTCCTAAGAAGCACGAGTCATAGAAGAAAGAAAATATTAGTAAAATTTAATGTTCAAAACTAGGAACCAATTGGTTCCCCGGCAATGGCACCAAAATTTTGGCGGGTTTTCTTGAAACCCATAAAATTAATCACTGATCCTAAAGTGATTTGTAAAATAAATTTACAGCAAAAAGCGAACCAGGTCAAATCCCAAGGGAACCAAAGTACAATTTCAAGTTTTGAACAATAAGATAAAAATAAAGAAAACAAGGGGGAGTTTTGAATGTTACGAAAAATTCTAAAAATTATCAAAATTAAATATCAAAACAATAAAAATAGAAAATAATGAAAATTACCAAGTTTACCGAGTTTCCAATTCAAGAGTCGATATCATTCAATTGTATCACTGATCATAAGCCACGAAAAATAATCTTGCAAATTCAAATATTTAACTTGAAACTTATTAGGATAGCCGTAATAAATTCTATTTCCTAATATAATTGACCGAGCCCAGCACCCAAATCAAAACTTACCATAAATTGACTGGGCACAATAGAGTTCCATATCAATTTAATGATAGTATTAAGATCTATGAAAATAGCTAAACCAAGATTAAAGCACCAAGATAGCTACAGAAAATTAATCTTGTCCTGTTAATTCTCCTAGTCTAAGAATGCATATTTAAAGCACACCAAGAATCTATTCGCTAGAAACCATATCATACACAAACACGGAACCACCTAACCAAAGATTCCCAGCAGTGCACCCCCAAAACACTAACCCAAAAAACAGTTCCTATACACTAAGTCCACCATATACTTGTCGCTCTTCCATCTATTTCTGGATTGCCCTCTGAACCACCACTATCTCGTCCCACCACTCCCCTTTAAACACCCATGCATTCCTTCGTTTCCATATCATCCACAGAAGATAGACAGTAACCTGAGTCCTCTCTAACCAACACTCAGCAGTGTGATGATCACAAAAAAAGTACGACTAGTCCTTAAAATCATTACCCTGCAGTCCTAAATGATCCCATTGAATAGGAGCCAGTTTCCAGACAACTTGAACCCTAGGACAATAGAACAGGAGATGCTCAAGATCTTCTTCCATACTTCCACACAATGAACAAATTGGATCCACATCCACTTTCCGTTGTAGTAGCCACCTCTAAACAAGCAAAATATCATGCCATCATCGCCAGAGAAAGTGACGCAATTGGCCTATAACTTGCAACTTCCAAGTTGTATGCCACATTCGTCGCAATCTAGTCGTAGAACTAGTAGAATGCGCTCCTTGAACCACAACTTGGCAACTCTTTTGCAACTGGTTGTACCCTGACTTGACAGTATAATCCTCATTTGGACCAAATTGCTACCTCATCTTATCTCAAGTAACACGTGGCCTAAGCCGAATAGCACTTCTTGCCCCCATCCTCCCATTCCACAACCAAGAAGCATTGGCCTTATGATCTGCCAGCAACACACCATCATGAGGGAAATATTTAGCTGTCATTAGCTAGCAGTTTTAAATAGAAAAGGCAGAAGCCATCGGGTCCTTCACGTTGTCTTCTTCTTCTTTTTTTTTTAAATTTGAGGTCTTTCTAGGTGCAGAATTTTGGGCAGCAGCCGTCCTTTCTTTCATTAGTTTAGAGAATTACAGCCGCCAGTTTCTTTTCCTTTGTTTTTCTTTTCTTTCATTAGTTTCGTAGAAGGCAACAACCACCACGTCCAGCACATTCTGCTTTCATTCTTTTCTTCTTTTCTTCTTTTCCTTTCGTTTAGTTTTAGCAGAATCCCTCTTGTTTTTCCTAGAAGACAAACAATGTTTGTGAAAGACACAAGGCAGCAGCCGTTGGTTTTGTTTTCTAGACTTCAAGAGTTTATGGGTTTTTTCTTTTCTTGTTTTTTCCTTAGTTTAGTTTAGTAATTTTAGCATTTTAATTTCTTGTATTTTGTTATAAAACTTGTAGTTGTGTTTTATTTTTAATTATCAAATAATTCATAATTTTTATATTTTTTATAATATTTACTTTAATTTTAAGAAGTTATTTTAATTTTAATTATGTTTACTTTTATTCTTGTTATTAGTGTAAATTTTAGTATGTTTTAATTTTCTTTTTGTTAGAGATAGATGGATCTTAATCATGAATAATTAATTCTCAAGACTTGTTCACGCAACCCATATTTCAATTATGAGTTTAACATTATGCTCTTAATGCTTTTAGGTGATTGGCCACTTCCAAATTGATTTTTGATGCTTTTTTGATACTGTATGAAGATAGCATCATTGTGCTCATATGATATTAGACCGTGAATTCAATTAGACGGTAATAATCAAAGTTGTTCATGTGGTTTTGATAGTAGAACTAAGTCATGACTACTTAGATTGAATCTGGGAATTTTCATAGTTCTTAATGCATTTAGAAATCTAAATTCACCTAGACCAAGTGTGAGTTGATTTTAATCTAACTAGGGTTATTAGACCGATGTCGGCAATTAATTTACATTAGGGAAATTTCACCATCATATAATGTAAATAAAATTACTTGCATGACAAGACAAAAGAGTTAATTAGGATTGATTGAGTGAAATCAAAGTCTCTAACATTTTAATAGATTTGATAAATTTTTAGTATTTTTTTCGCTGTTATTATTTACTAGTAAATTTTCCTTCTTTGTTAGTTTATTTAAATCACCATAAAACAATTTAATTGGCTAGCTTGTTTTTTTTTGAATGAATCATATTGGTAAGTAATTGGTTAGTTTTAATTCAATCCTCGTGGAAACGATACTTTACTCATCTCTTTATTACTTGCTGATATTGTACGCTTGCAATTCACCAAATAGTGATCAGAGAGGAGTTATTGAAATTTGGGATTAATCCAACTAAAATATAGGTGTGGAGGGCTAAGACTAAAGCTCATGAAATGGTTGATGGCAATCATGGAGAGTCATATAGGTTGCTTCACAAATATTGCCTAATTGTCCTTAAAACAAACCCTGGAAGTATAGCCAAAATTTACTTTCACACGTCCCTTGGTGCTACAATTCCTTCTATTCGGAGGTTTTTCTTAGGCCTAAATGCACTTAAAAAATGGTTTCTAGATGGATGTTTACGCTATATAGGGTTTGATGGTTGTCGTTTGAAGGGTCCTTTTGGAGGTGTTTTGTTATCAACCATTGGGATGGATGGAAATAATGGCTTATTCCCTACTGCCTTTGCAGTAGTTGAGAGTGAAAACAAAGAGAGCTAGATTTTTTATTATTATTTTTTGAATGGTTGTTTGAAATGCTAGATGGTTTTTCTGCCGACAAACGATGGACTTTTATAACTGATATAGAAGGTAAGGCCTCTAAATTGTCTATGTTATATCTATTTATGATCTTTTGTACAGGTCTAATATATTTCATGTGTGACTTATATATTTTTAGGGGTTGATAGAGGCTATAACCTGTAAAGTACCTCATGCCATCAACCGAAAGTGTTGTAGACATATTTTTTAAAATGTCTTAACCAAATTCCCTCCTATAATTCTCATAAAATTAATTTGGGTAGCTACTAGATCATACATTGAGTAGGATTTCAACAAAGCCATAGATAGAATAAAACAGTTAAACCCTCAAGCCCATGCATGGTTAGATAACATAAGAGCTTAAATGTGGGCAAGACACACTTTCCCCCATGATCTTAAAAGCAACCACATCACTGACAATTCTAGTGAAGCTTTTAATATTTGTCAGTGGGAAAAGGATATGGTGCCTAGAGTAGGAAAACAAGTAAGGACTATTGCCCAAAAGTGTAGAACCCTAACCTTTGTATATTGTAGTGGAACTACATACCAAGTGAAAGAATGAAATATCTTAGACATTATCAATACCTAAGAAAGGTCATGTGACTGCAGGGTGTGGAACTTGAGAGGAATTCCATGCATACATGTCATAGTAGTGCTATTTGATAGGAGGTAGAAGTTGGAGGATTATTGTGATAAGTGTTTGTCGTAGGAAATGTACTTAAGAACGTATACTAATATGATTAATCCCATCTCATATTGGCCCCAATTTGTAGAAAATGAAGTTCTAGAAGTGTTGCCTCCTGAAAATAGAAAGAGATGTGGTAGACCAAAGGTAAATAGAAGACATGAGAAAAATGAAGCTAACATTTAAGTGCAAGAGATGCATGCAGTATGGACATAATAAGCAGACTTGTGTAGGTGGCCCTACAAAGACACAAAAGTGTAAAGTTCATGTGATTGTCAGTTGGCTTCCACTTTGGGTGAGATTTCACCATCTTCATCTTTTTCTTCTTGTGTTTGTTTTGATATAGCTTGTTTTTGCTATATTGTTGATTCCCTTATTTATGGAAATTGTGGTGCTCATATGTTGAGTTGGAATTAGGTTTTGTACCTAAAATTATGTAGTGAAAATTTAGGTGGACTTTGATATTGGTTCCGTGGTTTTTATCCTTCATATTGAAGGAGTTTTCCACGTTAAAATTGTGTTGTGTTGCTGTGTGCCGATTTTTGATATATTTTGATTGTGGTTAGATTCTTTGTTTATTCGTGTTTAGTCGTTTTCATGATTCACGAATTGTGATATCATTTTTTCCCAATATAGTGGTATCAGAGCTTTTGGGATTGAACGATGAAACTGAGTTTGAGCAGAATGGTTAATTTAAATGGAAATAATTACCATATTTGGAGTGGTAAAATGAAAGACCTTCTTTATGTGAAATGTTGGCATTTACCTGTGTTTGCTGATTCAAAACTAGAAAATATGTCTAAAGCTGATTAGTTTATTGAGCACAAATATGCGTGTGGCTTCATTTGTCAATTTGTGGACGACAATGTTGTGAATCACACAAAGAAAAAAACACACGCTAGGAGTCTTTGGACGAAACTTGAGTCGTTATATACGCAACAAACTGACAACAATAAAATGTATATGATGAAGTAGTTCATGCAATTGAGTTATAAGGAAGACAAATCCATATCCGATCACTTGAATGAGTTTCAAGGAGTGATAGATCAGCTCTCAACCATGAATATTAATTTTGAAGATGTGGTACTTGGGCTTTGGTTACTTGGTACTTTTTCGGGCTCTTGGGAGATGTTTCGTTATGTAATTCTTCTCATGATGGTACTGTTATCATGGATTTTGCGAAAAGTGGTATTCTAAATAAAGAGATGAGAAAGAAAAATCAGGGTTCTTCTTCTTCTGAAACCTTAGTTGCAGAAAGTAGGGGGAGAAGTCAAAGCAAAGGTTCGAAAGGTAAAAACAAGAATAGAAGCAAGTTACAATCATGGCACAAGGATATGGAATGGCATCACTGTGGCAAAAAGGGTCACATTAAGAAGAATTGCTTTCAGTTGAAAAGAGAAAAGAGGAATGGCAGTGAAAATAATGAGAAAAAGGATCATACTAATAATGATTAGGTTGCTGCAGCTGTTGATGATCTTGTTATTGTATTGGCGGGTTTGTCGAAGCCCGCAAAATTAATCACTGGTCCTTGAGTGATTTTAAAATAAATTTGCAGTAGTAGTAGACCAGGTCGAATCCTAAGAGAACCAAAATATATTTCCAAATTTTGAAAAATAAGATAAAAATAAAGCAAAGGGGGATTTTTGAATAATTAAGTAACTTATTGAAATTCTGAAAATTAAGAAAATTAAATATTAAGCAGTAAGAAAATAGAAAATAATAAAAATTACCAAGTTAACCAAGTTTTCAATCCAAGGGTCGATATCATTCAATTACATCACTGATCATAGGTCACGAAAAATAATCTTGCAACTCAAATATTTAACTTGAAACTTATTAGAATAGCCATAACAAATTTCCGTTTTCCTAATATAATTGACTGAGCCCAGCACCCTAAATCAAAACTTACCATTAATTGACTGGGCACGATAGCGTTCCATATCAATTTAATGATAGCATTAAGATCTATGAAAACAGTTAAACCAAGATTAAAACATCGAGATAGCTGCAGTAAATTAATCTTGTCCCATTAATTCCCCTAAGTTAAGCATGCATATTTCAAGTCATAAACATAATTAACCTAATTTCTACTTGGTCCACTCATTCATGACAATTACGGATCAATGAACCCATGGATAGCAATAAAATAAATAATGAAGAATTAATTTGGCAGATTTACTAATCATCAATTATTCATAGGAATTAAATCAGGAATTAACAAGTACTTGAATAAAAAGCAAGAATATAAAATTAAGAACAAAACCTCATAGTGATTGCAATTGAAATCAATCCTTCCCTTGAATTAGAAGAGAGAATTTAGCCACTCATGGTGGCATACATGATTGCTGAATTTTTCTAAAAATATTGCTAAAACTAAAAGAAAGAAAAGACAAGAGACATGAAGGATGGGCTGCTTAAGCAAAAGAAAGAGATTGTGAAGGACTAATTTCAACAATTGAGGATTGCCCTTTGTATTTATAGACTCCAAGTTTCCTTTTCTTGTGTAAACTAAACAAAAGGAAACACACAAGAACCTTGTGTTCCAAGAAAAAGTGGCGCTGGACTTAACAATTTTGTTTCCTTTTCCCAAAATCAATTCTTGACTTGTTCAACTTTGGTTGCTAAGGAAAACAACAGTTGTTCCTTTTCTGTGCTTCTCTTTTTCTTTCCAAAGCCAACTGCTCCTGTATTTCCTTGGAGTCTTGTGCGGCTGACTTCCCAAATTTCCTTTTCTCAATTGAACTTTGACTTGTGCAGCATTTGGTTCTTTTCTTTGTCTTCTTTTGTTTCCTATTTTGTATATTTCCTTTTTGCTTCTCTTTGCCCGAAATCCAATTGTCTTCCAAAGCAATTGCACTTGTTTTGTTTCCTATTCCTGAAACTAATTTCCTTTCTTCTTGGAGCTTCTTTTGTGTTCCAAGGCCAACGCCTAATGCCAAGGAATAAGAAATTTTCTGGATTTTTTCTTTTTGTCTTCAATTGTTGCCTTTTATCAACTTTTCCTCAAATTCACCATTTTTCATACCTAAAACAAAAAGTATATTAAAACCAAATAATTCCTCTTAAAATTCAAATTAATATTAAGAAATATTAACAAAAAAAAGGGAACATTTTAAGCCCTATCATGTATGCTATAATGATAATGTGAATTTGGCATGCAATGAGACAATTTGGGCAATTGATAGTGGAGCTTCATGTCATGTCACTTTGAAGGAGTTTTTCAATTCCTATACTTCGAGAAACTTTAGCACATTAAAGATGGGCAACAATGGTGTGGTTAAAGTTGTAGGTATGGGAAGTGTGTGTCTGGAGGCTACTAATGGAACAAGATTGGTTCTTAGAGATGTTAGACATGCACCGGATATACGAATAAATTTGATTCTTGCAAGGAAACTCGATGATAAGGGCTTCTGCAATATCCTTCATAATAGAGAATGGAAGCTCACAAAAGGCTCTTTAGTTGTGGCTAGAGGAAAGAAAGAATCTTCTTTATATTTGTTATAGGCCAAAATTTCCAAGGATTTCTGTAATTTTGTGGAAGATGGGAATGCAACTAAGCTATGCCACAAGCGATTGAGTCACATGAGTGAGAAAGGTATGAGTTTATTAGCTAAGAAAAATTTACTCACTGGAGTAAGGAGTGCGAAGTTTGAGAAGTGTGCACATTGCGTAGCAGGAAATAGTGAAGAGTTTCATTCAAAAGTCATCATCCGTTGAGAAAGTCAGATTTATTATCTTTAGTACATTCAGATGTTTGTGGTCCAATCAAACCACTAACACTTAGTGGTGATGCTTATTTTGTTACCTTCATTGATGATCATTCAAGGAAACTTTGGGTTTATTTCTTAAAGACAAAAGACCAAGTGATAGATACATTTAAACAGTTTCTTGTTCTAGTAGAGAGACAGACTGGAAAGAAGCTGAAATGTATTCGTTTAGACAATGGTGGTGAATACATTAGACCATTTGATGAGTACTGTAGACAGCATGGTATTCGTCATCAAAAGATACCTCCAAAGACAACTCAGTTAAATGGCATTGCTGAAAGAATGAATCGAACATTAATTGAGAGGGTCAGATGTTTGGTTTCAAATGTCAGATTACCAAGATCCTTTTGAGGTGAGGCATTGAATACAGTTGCTCATGTTATTAACTTGTCACCCATGGTTGCTTTAGATAGTGATGTGCTAGACAAAGTTTGGTTTGGTAAGGATATTTCCTATGACCATTTAAAAGTATTTGGCTACAAAGTCTTTGTTTATGTCCCCAAAGTTGAGAGGTCCAAATTAGATGCCAAGACACAAAAATGTATTTTTCTTGGCTATAGTTCCGATGGATTTGGCTCTGTGCTCTATGATCTGATTGAGAAAAAGATCGTAAGGAGCCGAGATGTTTTATTTGTTGAGGGTCAGACCATAATGGACATTGACAGGGCAGAGAAAATAGTATCCCAAGATTCTGATTTAATTGATATTGGTTGGGTTCCATTCAGTGAGCCATAGAGACAATTACCTGATCAAGCTGATGATAATGCTCAGCATGATGTTCATGATCAGATTCAGAATGACCATCTTGGTGTAGAAAATAGTAATACTCAGGCAGATGGGGTTATTGATATTCAGCAGTAGTTAGTTCCACCAGTTGCTGAGTTAAGAAGATCTACCAAAAACAGTCGTCCATCTACCCAGTATCCTTCGAGTGAGTATGTTTTTCTAACTGATGCAAGTGAGCCTGAAATGTATGAAGAAGGTATAGAGGATGTGAACAAGAAAAAGTGTATTGATGCTATGCAAGATGAGATGAAATCATTTCATGACAATCAAACCTTTGACTTGGTCACTTTGCCTAAGGAAAAGAGAGTTTTGAAAATCGATAGATTTATTGATTGAAATATAATGAGAATGATTCACATCCTTGATACAAAGTTAGATTGGTTGTTAAAGGTTTTAATCAGAAGAAGGGCAATGATTTTGATAGGATTTTCTCTCCTGTTGTGAAAATGTTTTTAATTCAAGTTGCTTTGGGATTAGCAATGCCTTGTTAATCATCACCAATAATGATCATATCATCCACACAGAGAAAGAGAAAGGTATATCTATGAGAAGATTTCCTTATAAACAAAGCATGATCACGAGGGTTAGAAAGAAGACCAAGTTGCGCTATGATAGAGCTGAACTTGGAAAACCATGCTCTAGGTGGTTGTTTCAAACCATAAAGAGTTTTACGTAACTGACAAATTTTATTAGATGGATGATTGCATCCAGGAAGAGGATGCATGCACACTTCTTCTAATAGGTCTCGATTGAGAAAGGCATTCTTAATATCCATTTGAAAAAATTGTCAATGCTTCTCATAAGCAATAGCAATAAGACTACGAACAGAGATGAGATGAGATATTAGAACAAAAGGTTTCCTCCTAATGAATGCCATATTCTTGGGTAAAACCCTTGGTCATTTTCTCTTTTGGAATTATCTCATTGGCTTTCTTTTGGGTGGGGGGATGCTCACTATTGCTACGGCATTTAACTAATTAAAGATTTGGCCTACTAGTTCCTCATTCTAGCTATCATCACTGTCCTTTAGAAGCTCGCTTACCCAGGTAGCCTTCTCTCTTTGAGCAAGATGTGTTGTTGGTTTGAAAAATGGTCTTCCAAGGATCCAGGGGCTCTCCCAAATTCGGATTAATTTTTCATCCTTCACTTGGAAAATGGCTCCTCTTTTGAGGATATATCTTGCTTCCAACCAACACTTCTACAGCCATGATGCGTTTGTTTTAAGTGAGGTTTGCATTAAACTACCTTTCGAAAAGTACTTGGATTTCATTACCTTGCTCATGAGGAGCTCCGACTGTGTAATGAGTTGCCAAAGTTTTTTTTGCAATGAGTGCATCATTAAACAGCTAAATATTTTTGAACCCCAAACCTCTCTCTCTCTCTCTCTTCCCTCCCTCCCCCCTCCCTCTCTCTTTCTTTGGCCAGGTTAAGTCCTTCCAAACTTTCCAATTGATTTTTGAGTGCCCATCACCTTTGTCTCCTCACCAGAAGTTTCCGATACAGCTGATGATATTCTGGCATTCTCCTTTTGGAAGTTTGAAGCATGTCATCACATAAGTGGGAAGAGTATCAATTACCACCTTGATGAGCACTTCCTTGCCAGCCATACTTAGGAACCTTTTTTTCCACCCCTTGACTCACTACTGAACTTTCTCCCCCACTTAGTTGAACACCTCTTTCTTAGATCTACCGATAATCATAGGGAGTCCCAGGTACCTAGCCTTTTGTTTCCCTTTAATACCATCCAAAATTTTGCAGATGTTTTCTTTATGCTACTTTGGGATATTCTTGCTAAAGAAAATTGAGGAATTTTCCCAGTTGACAATCTGTCCCTAGTAGCAATGGTAGTTAGACAAGAGAGTTTTGATCTTGCTGGCCTGCTCCACACCTGCTTCACAGAAAAGTAGAGAGTCAACTGCAAACAATAGGTGTGTGATTTGAGGACTATTTTTCCTGACTTTTATCCCCTATATTCCTCTCTCAGGCTTGCTTACTTTATCATGTCTGAAAAGGCCTCCGACACTACTAAGAAAATGTAAGGTGATAAAGGATCTCCCTGTCTAATCCCCATAGTTTGTTGGATATACCCACATTTTTCCCCATTGATGTTAACAGATAACATTGAGGAACTAATGCATTACCATATCCAATCAATAAAAGTTCTAGCAAACCCCATTCTTCTAAGTACCTCACACAAGAATCTCCACTCTACCCTATCATACGCCTTGACCATATCAAGTTTGATGGCCATCTACCCTTTATTGCCTTTATGTTTAGCATTTAGTGTATGTATGCACTCATGCGCCACAACCACATTATCTAAAATTTGTCTCCCTGAAATGTATGTAGCCTAGTAGGGGCTAATACATTTGCGGAGACAAACTTTCATCCTTTTAGCTAGGATTTTATATATGACCTTATAAACAATATTACATAAGCTAATGGGTCTATAATGGCCAACGGCATTAGGATGTTTCATTTTCGGTACCAATGTAATTAATGTGTGGTTCACTTGTTTAAGCATTCTTTTATGCTTAAAAAAAATGTTTTACTGCTTTACACAGATCGACACTAATCACATTCTAATAAGATTAAAAGAAAAAGGGAGTCATACCATTCGACCCAAGGGCCTTATTGGGATTCATGTTGAACAGGGCTTCTTTGATTTTAGATTCCTCCACAGGTCTTGTGAGTCTATGGTTCATTGCTGCATTCATTGATAGTGGGATACCTTTCAAATCTTCATGATGCAGGCTCAGACAGGAGGTAGAGAAGTGTTTGTCATAGAATGTTAGAATTTCATTCTTTACTTCTTGACTTCTTTCACAAACCCTCCCATTTTCCTTCATCAATCTTTCAATGGTATTTTGCCTCCTTCTATTGGTAGTCGAGGCATGAAAAAATTTCATATTCTTATCCCCTTCTTGAAGCCGCTTCTCCAATAAATGTCTTCATCTCGATAAGCCTTATGAAACTCTTTTTTCAGTATCTCCCATTCTTGCTAGTTTCTATGGCCCTCTTGACTTGAAAGGAACTCCATTTGTGTTTTGATTCTCGTTATTTGCTTGGCTAAATTGTTCATATGCCGCCCCTAGGGGCTAGCTCAGATGGTAACGCTAAAGGCTTTCTTTCGTGGGATCCCGAGTTCGATCCTGACTATCGTCCTCAATGAGATTTGGGGCGGCTCCATTGGGGTTTGGAGGATTAGTCCCACGCTTGCTTTGTGGGTTTCGTAGCCTGATGATTCCTGGGTCCTGACAAAGTCAATTCAGGGACCCTGGTTGAGTGGAGTTCGGGATACACCTTTCAGTGAATGTGGGGATACCTCCAAGTGAAAAAAAAAAGAATTGTTCATATGCCGCTGGTTTCATTTTAATAGCTCCACCCTACATTGACTGATTTTGGCACAAAGTTGATACATCGGGGTTCCTCTTTGCTCTCGTCGCCATGTAGCTTCTATAGGGGTGTAAACGAACTAGTACGTTCGGTGAACAGTTCGTGAACAAGATTAGTTACGTTCGTTTATGTTCGTTTGTTAAGCTAAACGAACAATAAACGAACACATTTTAGTGTTCGTTTAATAAACGAACACGAACACGAACAAGTATACATTCGTTTTTTTATGTTCGTGAACAAGCTCGTTTAGTGTTCGTGAACAAGCTCGGTTAACGTTCGTTTAAAGCTCGTTTATTGTTCGTTTATATTAAAATAATAATAATAATGTTTGTTGATCATTGATAAACAAATTTGTTGTGGTATAGTGGTAAGTAGCCATGATCCTCACATTAGAGACCAAGGTTCAAATCTCAATAATACTATTTTGTTTTTTCAATTTGCAAATATGTTTGTTTATTTGTTCGCGAACGTGTTCGTTCAAGTGTTCGCAAACGTGTTCGTTAAGTGTTCGTTAACGTGTTCGATAAGTGTTCGTGAACTGTTCGTGAACACTAATAAACGAACATAAACGAACACGAACACATATTTCACAAACATAAACGAACATAAACAAACATGAACAGTCTAAAAAATAAACGAACAGTAAACGAACAAGGCCCGTTCATTTATGTTCGGTTCGTTTATAGCCCTAAGCTTCTACTAATCTGCCCACCTCCTCTTTTTTTACCTATCTTTTATCAAAGATGAATCTTTTATTAGCTCTTTGCTTATTAGGGTTGGTGTTCATTAGGATTAGAGAATGGTCTGATGATTGCCTCTCAATGTGAAAAGCTTTTACTCTTGGAAAAGTGAGTAACCACAAGGGGGTGCCAAAGAATTGATATAGCCGTTCTTCTACAAAATCTTCTCCTTATCTATTATTAGCCCATGTGAAGCTCCTTCCCATACATCTTACTTCTCCCATCACTAAGTTGTTTACAAATGATTGAAAGGGTTGACAACTGGCAACTGTTCTTCTCCTCCCTCATTTTTTCTCTCTTGGGCTCAAGATATCATTAAAGTCTCCTCCCAAAAACCGCATATCTCCCCAACTTTGTCTTTGTTGTTTTAAGTACTCCTATTGTTCTTGTCTTATTTTGTTGTTTGTACTAGTGTACAAAAAAATAGCCCAAAATATTTTATTCTCCACTTTGAGCTCACATTCCATTTGGATGCAAAAACTAATGGATATTATCTTATTGATACCTATATTTTCATTCCAAAGAATCAACAGCCCACCTTTGTACCCTCCGGCTCTACCACTCTCCATCTCTCATGCAATTTTAGGCTTCGGCATACAATAACCACAAAATTCTAGTTTTTTTTTTCCAGAAAGGAATGTTAATTCAGGAATGTGAGATTAAACAATCTCCCTCAACTAGGAAACTGTAGAGGGTCCGCCCAAACCTCTACAGTTCCACACACATGCTTTCATTGTTCATGTTGGGACCACTCTTGGCTGGTCTCCACCACTGTGGATGAGTTTTCAGTATCTTGCCCTACATTTCTTGGTTTTTTATGGGACTAGTCCCCCTTATATGGCTTTGCACTATAGCTAGCTTAGCACCAATCAAGAAGGCCCAAGGAATTCTAAGAATTTTTGTTATACATTTGTTCCAACCCTGAATCCTCTTTTCTAGATTCATCAATATTGAATCAATCGAACGAGCTTCTAATACTTGTTCCACTTTTGAAAAACCCTGCGTTATATCACCAGATCTCGATTTTTCATATATAAATATAACTAATATATCTCTTTCGTAAAGGATTTCCCCATAACGGCCATGAACAGTTGCTCCTGCCAAATAAGGCTTAGCCTCTAAATCAGGATTTTCGTCTTGAAGCGGCCAAGTTCACTTGCACCATATAGCCGCCTTGCCTTTAAATCCAGCCTTCCTTCCAGCATTGTTTCCAACACTTTTCCATTTTCTTCCTTGTCATCTTCCCTTGGGCCTTTCGAGTTGCACTTTCAGCTTTCTCAGTTTTGTGAGGAGCCGCCCTAACTAGAATGTTAATCAGTGTTACTGCAACATTTGTCATGCCAACTTCCTCCTCCTCCTCCTTTCGGCCGTCCAACTCCATCGCTTCTAGCTGTGTGCTGGGACTAGTAAATACAGCCACCTGTCTTCCCTATAACAAGGCTTCATGCTTATAAGGTGCAGCATTCCCAGTCTCATTCGTAGCTTCTTCCAGTTGTTGTCCTATTGGAACTCCTTCGGACTGCTCATTCACTTCAAATCTGAGTCGTCTTTGCATGAGTTTTGTTTGCTGTCCCTGGACTCCTCAATCGGTTGGGCTGCAGCTACATCAGTTGGAGTTGGGGCATACATTTCACTTTCCCCTCTCATCGGTTGTTGATTAGCATCTTCACAGCCTAGGCTGGGAGCTTGCTTTCCCAAACTTGAAGGATAGCCCTCATCGGTTTGATTTACTATAGCTGAATGGTAGGGATGCTGTGGAAGTGCTGAAGTAGTCTTGCCCCCTTTCGCCCTAGCATGAGTCTTGCTTCTTACAGCTCTCAGCCATTCGCCGAATTGGCCCTCACGCAGCTCATTTCTTCCCAAATCAGTCCTTTGAATAGCACACATACGCTCCAAATACCCCCACTTTGCCGCAATAATGACAAAAAGCAGCCAAGTTTTCATACCTGAAGGAGATCCAGCATTCTTGATTTTGAAATTTCAGCCTTGTGCCTCTCAAAAGTGGCTTGCTCAAATCAACTAGCGCAAGGATCTTCATGCATCTTCCTGTACTACTGCCAGCATCTGAGATGAGAACATCAACATTTTTGGGAAGATTTGTTGTAGTAGAAAATTAGTTTCCCTTGTCATCCACTGAGGTTGAAGATTCCACACTTTAATCCACAATTTTACCGTATGAAAACTCTCTACCTTGAGCTGAAAATCGTTCGTCCACTCCTTAAGGATGATAAACTGCTAGTCGAACATCCACCCTTTGCCTTGTAACACCCTTAATTTATCTTCTTTGTTGCTGAAGACAAATTGGAACAAATTAGGACCCAACTCTCGGACTTTGAAGGGATCTCTAGTTAGCCATATTCTTTCCAATACACTCTTTAGACCTGTGAAGTTTGCCTTCTTTTCTCCAAAGATTCACCCAATTAGACTCCTAGAGATTCTTCTAAGCTGTTTCTTACATCTTCTTCTTGGATCCTCACTCCCTCTTCTTCCTCTTTGGAAAGCTTCAGCCTTTGCATTGAGTAAGAGAGTGTGCATAACAGATCTGGAGGGTTCTCATTATCCATCTTCAGCTTGCCAAACCCACAAGTTGCTTACCTACCTGAAAGAATCAGAACCAACAAGAATGAGAAAAGAAGAAGTTAGAGTGAATTTCTGAAATTTTGAGCAGATCTGTTTTGGACTGTTGCTGCTCAGAGACGCTAACAAGGAGGCTCGGTTTTGTGCTACTGTTATAGATCTGAGTAATAGAGGGAACTATCTAGTGAAATTGTCGGTTCTAGCTGCAAAAACAAAAATGCTCAAGTTGCTGTTGGCTCGGTTAGGAAATCAGAAGGAAGAGTCGAAGGCTTGGAGGAAGAGAATCCTAAGGCTGCGTGTGGACAAGCAGTTTTTATTTGCAAATAAGAATATTCTCAAACAAAAACAAGCTATCCAAACATATTTTTATTTTAAAATTTAGAATTTAAATTTTCCCATTTAAATTCCTCTCACATAATTTTAAAAAATTTTCCTTCCCTCCAAAACACTTTTTCTATCAAAAAATACTCACCAAAATTTTTGCACATTCCAATACAACTTTTTCCATTTGCAAATAAAAATGCCTTGTCCAAACGCACCTTAGTGTCTTTTGGAAGCTTGGAAAATTTCATGTTAAGCCTAATCATGGTGTTAATCATGCAACAGGCATGCTAATGATGGGTGACAAGGTTTTCAGAAAAGAGGTTAATGCTGACTTTTAGACTCTAATTATGTATTTGTTAGTTAATAATAAAATAAAAGCTGAAAGATAAAAACATAAGCCTCCACAAAGGCAGCATTCTCCTCTCCCAAAGAGAAACCTCTTTTAACGCCATGATTAGGCTTTCAAATACCATTTTTGTTTTCATGTTCGATTAAATATTCAAGTTGTTGTACTAATAATAGTTTAATTAATATGCCAAAATACATTTCCATAAAGAGACGTGCCAAGTGACAATTTGAAATCTAAAAGGTTACTACAACATTTTTGTATTAGATAGATAGATAAATAGATGGATATGGTAGATAGATTTTTAATAATCATAATACGTCATATTAAGAATGAGTTGCAAAGCCAAAAGTTTGAAGTAGCTAGTAAGGAAAATATAAAGAAGGGGAGTGGTTGATTAGAATATAGGAATTGGTGCATGACAAGGAATCAAAGTGGTAAGTTTAACCCCTTTTATTGGTAATATGGTTAGGTTTGCCACTTGATCTATGTTGTGTTTTTTGTGGCAATGATTAAGGTACAAAGAAGGTTGAAATATTTGACATGTTGTCATTTAGTCTTAGCCTACATTAGTGCTGAAAAGAGTTCACTTTGGTGACTTTAAATGTACTCTTGGGAAAAAAAAGAATGAGTTGCAAAAGCAATTGATACAATTCAAATCAAATTGTATTGAAAAAAAACAGAAGAAAAAGTTATATAATTGGTTCTTTATGAGAGGGTAGAAATAGAGATTAGGTTGGAGAAAATTCCTAAAATTACAACCACATTTCAGAATTCTTAGCGATTAGAATTGAGTTGAATTAATTGAGAAATCCAATCTTACGTAAATCTTACAAAATAGACATCAAATAGATGACAATTGATTCCTAAATCCAGAGTCCTAAAGAAATAAACTAATATGATAGCTTAGAATCCTTGGAGAAATATGCCACTAAATCAATTTAAATTCGTAAAGGAATATTTGATACTCTTTTCATCCTCGGCACGAACATGGAGGAATTATCATATTCGGCAGCACCATGGTTACCAGACGACATCGTCCTCCACCACATCTTGATTTGTCTACCGGTGAAGAGCCTCAAGAAGTTTTCTTGTGTCTGCAAGTTATGGCGGGATTTCATTTTGTCCGATCATTTCATAATGTCTCATCTCCAAAACCAGGCACCCCGGGAGTTCTTGACGTTTCAAGGACGCCGTGCCCCCACTTGCACATCGCCTGCCTCCCAGAGATTCACAAGTGCTGATTACGAAACTGATTCCTCGAAACAGGTCTTGGAATCACCTTCCTGGGTTGCTGTATGTTTTTGTAGCTACCGTATAAGATTTTCCTCAGAAATATACCTGTGGAACCCTGCTCTACGGCAATGCACTTAGCTACCATCGAACCGTCGCAAAGGAGACCAGTATTACCACGAACTATTTTATGGCTTTGGCTTTGATGATGTAAATAAGGACTACAAAGTGGCCAAACGTTATTATATAGAAGTTTCTGAAAACTTGTTAATTTGCAAGCGTGACATATACAGTCTGAGAAACCATTCGTGGAAAACAGTCGATTCCGAAACTATTAATCGGTATAACATGCCATCATTTTCTGATAGAATTGTGATTCACGACGGATGCTTTTATTGGATGGATTATTTGAAATCGTGCAAAGTTCATATGACTCCAGATGGAGGATACGTACGAGGTGATTTTTGGGTGCCAGATTATCTTTCTATCCACAATGATTTGAGGCTTATACTGCAAAAGGATGCCTTTCCGTATGTGGTTTTAAATTGATAGAATCAGGAGTCACCCTTCCCTCGCCTCGATTTGAGCTTTGGGCCATGATAGATTCTTGTGGAAATAAACCTCCAAAAATTTGTAATGCCTACAGATTTGGGCAACCAATTTCTCCATTGTAGACAGAGTGAGAAGATTTTGGCTTACCCCGATTCAAATCCTAGGCAGAGGCAGTTCTCCGACAATGGTTGTGTTGGATGTCTGCTTCTGTATGATCCACAGAGGCAAGTGATAGAGGAAGTGCCAGATGAGTGGCCTTGCACTGATAAAATTTGGCAAAGTTTCTTGTTCATAATTATGTGGAAAGTTTAGTTTCTGTTATCCCTCCTCCTTCAAGGGTTAGAGAAGGAAATGGACAGACATCAACTAAGAGTTTTTATGAAAAACTCTTTTCTTGTTTTGTTTCTAGATGATCATTGATTAGTGGGCTATCTTGTTTTGTTTCTGGAATACTTTAATTGAAGGGAAAACATATAATCGGTCCAATGCTCTGGATGCACAATTTCTTGGATCAAAATGACTATCAGAAATAATAATATCAGGTCCTTGGGAATCATATAAAATCTGAGAGGAGGAACCATAAATATCAAATTTCTAACTAACACCAAGGGATCAAAAAGATTTCCAGTCAATATATATGTACAAAAACCTCATAGGCGAACATCTTCCAATCTAAAATACCAGAAGTTTTCACTCCAAATTGCATCCTTTGAAATTTGGATGGTGAATGGAAACATGTCTTTTTGCCTCTGCAAAACATTGTATAAATCAGATGTAACTTGTACAACAAAGTATGTAAAGAACAAAGTGAAGCCCGATATCTTGAATTGGCTATTGATCATCATCAATAACATAGAAGATAAACATAAAAGATAATTTGAATCTTTAAACTTTTATAGCCAGGTCTCCTTCCAGACTCTGGATTAATTTCTCTAGCTCGCCCAACATAGCTGCCAGGACAAAAAAGAAACATTCATCGGTTTGCTTAGTATTCAAGAGTTTATGCTGAAGCAAATAAAAGATGGAGGCAAGTAGAAAGTAATCATAAGCTTTTCTTAAGACTAAATGGTTAGGAAGATGCCCTTGGAGATTTGAGACAGACTCTCACTTCACTAATACTCTGCGAACAACCTAGCAGAACCTATTACAGCAATGAAAACCCAAAATTTGCACGTTGAGTGCATACTGACCGTTAAAGGAAGATCCGGGCATGTTTTTATGCAAGAATACCAAAAAATTACATAAGCATGAAACATAAAGCAGACAAAAGATTCAAATTACCAAAAAGTACACGTCAATTTAAGGAAGATTTCACTTTGCGAGCTTTCACTCCCCTGAATTTCAGTAATCAATATCAATTAAAACTTTTTGAATGGAAAACTTGTACTAGTTTGTGTCAATTTGGCAACTGGCAATAATTCATGAGCAAAATCAAATTAAGCATTCTTCTTCTTCCTGTCCATCCTGGAGGTTTGCACTAAATGTTTGTAATTCTGTTTTTTTTTCTTTCCTTAAAGGATAGATGTATTAACTTTTCAAAGTTAATGGGTACAATGATATTCACCTAAGTAAACTCTTCTTAGCACTCATGTTGGCTAATACTACATGACAACGTGTCAACACTTGAAACTACTCATCTTCTAACTACGTCCCACAAAAATAACATAGCCTCATACAAGTTGTAAACCTAACCATGCATATTATACAAACAAAAGAGGGTTAGCCTTACCACTTGATTCTTCGCTATGCTCCAACCCCTAACTACTTAGAACTACTATCCCTCTCCCTGTATGTACTCACAATGATTGGCATATTGATATTCCATCCATGCCTCCGTAGCCAACTCTACAACCTTTCATTCCTCCACCCATTCTTTCTCAAAAACCCAAAGATTCCTGCTCTTCCACATCATCCAAAGGATAAAAACCGTAAGCTATGCACGTTCTTCCCACTATTCTTCATGATATATGGAGCATATGTCTTGCCACCACTGAATGAAATTAATACCATATTGTTGCGAATGATGCCAAGATACCGGAGCCAGTTTCCAAATTATCTACGCTCTAGTACAAGAAAACAAAAGTTGTTCCATCCTTTCCTCGCCTTCTCCACACATAGGGCATATGGATTCCACTGGAATTCGTCTTTGTTTCAACTTCACATTAATAGGCATAATATCATGGCAACAACGCCAAACAAAATGCCTGAATTTCCTCTTCAAATTCAGTTTCCAAATTTGCTACCGCATATTCTGCATTTTGCTACAGGTGATGCTACTTTCCGGGTCTGGTTTCTACTCCAAACTGCTTTGTGTCAGCATTCAACGGAACTTGCAGAATATCATGTTCATCCTGTTGTGGGAAGAGTTGGGAGATTAGAGATGTATTCCAAGTTGTACCATCGGGTGACAACAACTCACTGACCCTTCGCACTGGCTGTTGATCTAGCTAACTACACCTGAGGCGAAAATTCTGTCTGCCAGGAATCCAGGGCGACTCCCACACCCGAATAGTCTTCTCATCCCCCACTTGATATCTAGCTCCCAAAGTAATGACATGCTTTGCTCCCATCCATCCCTTCCATAGCCAAGAAGCATTTCCTTTTAATACCGTGCTCATCATTGCCGTCTGAGGGAAATATTTAGCTTTCAGAATTTTACTCATCATCAACTCCGGTTGTGTCAAAACTCTCCAAAGTTGTTTAGCTAGTAGTGCATTATTAAATTTCTGAATATCTTGAAACCCCATTCCCCTCTCACCTTTGGCTTTTGTCATTTCCTTCCATGCCTTCCAATGAATTCTTTGTTTACCCTCCTTTTGTGCACCCCACCAAAAATTAGCTAAGAGTCTGCCAATTTCTTTACATATTCCCACCGGCAACTTAAAGCAACCTATAACATAAGTAGAGAGGGCATTAACCACTGCTTTGATCAACACTTTTTTTCTAACCATACTCAAGAATCTATTCTTCCAATTTTGCATTCTTCTTTGAACATTTTCAATAATAAAATTGAAAACCTCCCTTTTAGATCTCCCAATTTTCATCGGCAATCCCAAAAACTTGGCCTTATATTGTTCCTTGACTCCTTTCAGTATTTGGAAAATATGAATTTTCTGCTCCTTTTTCACATTATGGCTAAAGAACACTGATGATTTTTCCATGTTGATGAGTTGTCCTGAACTTTTGCTATAATTGTTGAGGATATCTTG
Source organism: Gynochthodes officinalis (assembly GCA_020080225.1). NCBI lineage: Eukaryota > Viridiplantae > Streptophyta > Magnoliopsida > Gentianales > Rubiaceae > Gynochthodes > Gynochthodes officinalis. The sequence goes on from JAIQDA010000012.1 coordinate 981,344, forward strand.
CATCATTTGTGCCTGTCTAGAATCAGCCTCACAAAACAGCAAAGAGTCATCGGCAAAAAAAAGTGGGTGATTAATGGTCATTTCTTACTAGCCGTCATACCCTTATATACCCCCCTCACACTTGCTTGCTTAACAAGGTTAGATAAAGCTTATGAAAGAATAAGAAACAAGTAAGGCGAAATAGGATCCCCGTATCTAATGCCTCTTGACGGATGAAAAAATCCACAAGATTCCCCATTAATATTAATTGACATGGAAGTAGTACTTAGACACTGCAATATCCACCCAATGAACTTTCTATCAAAACCCATCTTTCTCATTACTAACCCTAAAAATTGCCACTCAACCCTATCATATGCTTTGGCCATATCAATTTTCATTGCCATAAAGCCTTTCTTTCTTGTTCTCATTGAATTTAAGGTATGTATACATTCATGAGCTATGACCACATTATCAAGAATTTGTCTCCCCGAGATAAAAGCTAATTGGTTCCGGCTAAAACATTTATGAAGGCAAACTTTGAGATGTTCAGCCAAAATTTTAGAGATAATTTTATAAACCACATTACATAAGGTAATGGGCCTATATTGAGAAATGAACATAGGCATTTGGACCTTAGGTATTAATGTAATCAGTGTGTGGTTTATTTGCCCCAACATCTTACTATGAATGAAAAAATCATTAACTGCATTGCAAATATCAATTCTAACCACATGCCAATACTTTTGGAAAAAATTGGAGTCATACTATCTGGGCAGGGTGCCTTGGTTGGATGCATTTGAAAAAGAGTTTTTTTGATTTCGGATTCTTCCACTGGTCTCATCAACCGCTTGTTCATGTCCTCGGTAATGGATCTAGGCAAGCATTCAAGGATGGTCCTATCAGGTATAGGATTGCTGGATGTATATAGCTTCTCATAGTAATCCAGAATTTCCTTCTGTACCTCCTCTTTGGACTCACAAATCCTTCCAATTAGTGTTTCCAATCGCTCAATGGCATTCACCTTTCTCCTTTGCATCATTGTTGCATGAAAAAACTTTGAATTTTTATCCTCTTCCTTCAACCATTAATTTCTAGATTTTTGATGCCAAAATTCTTCCTCCTCCTTGTATGCTTGCTGAAGTTGAGTTCTTAAAACACCCCATCGCCTCCAATCTCTATTTCCACCCTCATGACTCAAACTCTCCATTTCTTCTTTGATCCTTGTGATTTTCTTGGCAGAATTGTTCCTATTGTTAACACTCCAAAATTGCAAATCAGCTTGGTATTGCGAAATCTTAGAGGTAAATATATATTGCATATTGCCCCATTGTGGTTTACTCTAGGCTACCCTCACTCATTCCAACATCCCCTCTTTTTTTAACCAATCTCTTATCAAAAATAAACCTACTCCTTCTTTTATACTGTGGAGCATCTGTAACTAACATAAGCATTTGATGATCCGAGGTTTGTTTGGCACAATGTAACACTTTAGCTTAATGAAAATGCATTTTCCATCTTGCCGCCCCAAAGAATCTATCTAATCTTTCCTCAACAATACCTTCTCCTTCTCAGTTGTTCGTCCAAGTAAATAGATACCCCTCATATCCCAAATCAACCATTTCCATTCGCCCTATGAAATTCCTAAAAGGCAAAGAACTCATTTCCGATCTAGGCTGCCCCCCTCTTTTCTCATAAGGATATGATAAATCATTAAAATCCCCTCCCAAAATCCACCACTCTCCCCATTTTTCCTTCTCATTTTTCAAAAATTCCCATTGTTGCTCCCTAATTCTACTATCTATACTAGCATAAACAAAAATAATCCACCACATTAATGGATCTCCTTTTATTTGACATTGAAGTTGCACACAAAAGTTGTTGCTAATCAACTGATTTACAAAAACATTGTCGGTACAACCAACTAGCATACCTCCTCTAGTGCCTTCGGCATCAACATGACTCCATCAGTGATCAAAATGTAACCTCCTACAAATCTTAGCAACAAAAGATGTTTGTCACTTAGTTTCTAACAAACATAACACTTCCGGGTGATGGGATTTTATGGTCTCCCTCAATTGGGAAATTGTAGAGGTTCCACCCAAACCTCTACAATTCCACACCTCCACCTTCATAAAATATCTTGGGACCCTTCTAGGCTAGTCCCTTTCACCCCCAGATTCTGCCCAATTTCCATGATAGTACCTCTACTTTTCTTCCTTATTTTTCCATGAGTCTCTTGTGAGCTTTCCTCTCATCAATGAGGTGCCAGTTACGTTTTGCTCCAGGTTGATCACTACTACCTTGCGACTGTTGTTGTACAATTTCTGCAGATCTTATCCTTCTTCCTAACCATCTCCATTTACTAGGCTGCTATATCAGTGTATCTTCCATTCCCACAATGCTTAAAGGAAGCTAGTGAGTACCACAGCCTTGTTTGGCTTTACCAAACCCGCGTGCATGACAGGGACATTGATCAACTCAATATCCATCCTATTTGTTCCATTCTCCACAACTTCTGGTGCAGTCTCTATTGCTCTCTCACTTACTGGAAACTCTTTTCTGAAGTCATTTAGCTCCCTCATAAATAATATATTTTTCTCAGAATGAGAACCAGAAACTGCTTCCAAATTTTGCACATTTGCCGGATGTGAGAGCACTGGTGGAATTAGTCGCTGAGATTGCTGCACGACTTGATTCACATTTAAACTAGTAGCTGAAGCTTCGGGCGCTTCATCATCTTCCTCCCTCGACACTCTAGACCCTAGATTCAGAATCACATCCTTAGTCAATACCCCACTCTTCCTCCTTCCCCTACCATAATCCTTATTTCCCACCTGCCCAACTCTAGCCCGTAGCCAAGCACCAAATTGTCCCTTCATAATTTGCTGTTTCTTATGATCCTCACTCCTTGCTTCACAAACTTTTTCTCCATGACCAACTTTACCACAATATGTACAAAAAGTTGCTAAGTATTCATATTTAAAACTTACCCATCTCTCATTCTCCTGCAGCTTAACATGAATTCCCCTTAGCAGTGGTTGTTCCATGTCAATTGATACCAGAACTTTGATGTATCTTCCCTATTTGCTCTCACCTTCAGGTATTATCACATCCAAGAGTTGGGGGAAAAATTTTCTAATCTTCAGCCCAGTATCATGAGTAACCCAGTGGTGTGGTAAGTTCCAAATTTGCACCCAGATGGAGACATGATTAAATTCTTTATCTTGTATGCGTGTTGCTTCAGTCCATTTCCTCAATACCAAATACTGACCAGCGAATGTTTATCCTCGCCCTGCAACTGGCAACTGTTCTCCTCCTCTCTCTTTTTTTTCTCTCCTGGGTTCAAGATATCATTAAAGTCTCCTCCCAAATACCACATATCTCCCCAACTTTATCTTTTTGGCTTTAAATACTCTCATTGTTCTTGTCTTATTTTTCTGTCTGCACCATCGTACAAAAAAATAGCTCAAAATATTTTATTCTCCCCTTTGAGCTCACATTTCATTTGGATGCAAAAGCTAGTGGATATTATCTTGTTGATACCTATATTTTCATTCCAAAGTATCAACAGCCCACCTTTTGTACGCTCCGGTTCCACCACTCTTCATTTCTCATGCAATTTTAGGTTTCGGCACACAATAGACACAAACTTTCGTTTTTATTTATTTTTATGTTTTAGTAAGGAATATTAATTCAGCAATGTGGGAATGAACAATCTCCCTCAACTAGAAAACTGTAAAGGATCCTCCTAAACCTTTACAGTTCCACACATATACTTTCATTGTTCATGTTGGAACTACTCTTGGTTGGTCCCCACCACCGTGGATGAGTTTGTAGTATCTTGCCCTACATTTCTTGGTTTTTTATGGGACTGGTCCCCCCTTTTCTCTAAATTAGGATTTTCGTCTTGAAGTGGCTGATGTGTATAGGTTATGTGTATGGGTTAAATCCACTAAACCCATAAGGTTCCCAGACAAGACTCAAAGTTCCAGACCTTTTAGACAAGCGAAGTTCTAGACCTTGGAGTCAAAGGTTCGAACCTTTATGATAAGCGAACTCCCAGACCTTGGAGTCAAAGGTCCGGGCCTTCATAAGCGAAGTCTCGACCTTAGAGTCAAAGGTTGGGACCTTCGTGTCATTCATAATTGCACAACCTTCGCTTATAAATTAAGTAAGTTAGACATGTGAGTCTCAAGCCACCAGGTGGGAACACAATAAAGTTGTGCTTATCCATAAGCACGTAACTGTGGCCTATGATTACGGGACATGAACGGCGACACACAATCAGGAGAAGTGTCCATGATTCAGGTATCTATCACCATTGTAAAATCCCACCAATGATGGAAAAGGATAGATAAAACCAGGAAGAACCATTAGGTATGGAAAAAGCAAAAACTGTTAAGCAAATTATTATACTCCGGCAAAAGAATAACTTAAGCATCGGAGAATTACCCCAAGGAACCACTCTGGGTTCTATTTTGTAGGGATAGCCATTGTTAAACACTTGAAGATATCCAGATCGGATCGGATTGTTAACAGCCGCAGATTACGATTTCATCAGTGGCCAAGTTCGCTTGCACCCTATAGCCGCCTTGCCTTTAAATATAACCTTATTTCCAGCATTGTTTCCAACTCTTTTCCATTTTTTTCCTTGTCATCTTCCCTTGGGCCTTTTGAGTTGCACTTTTAGCTTTCTCAGTTTTGTGAGAAGCCGCCCTAATTGGAATGTTAATCAGTGTTGCTGCAACATTTGCCGTGCCAACTTCCTCTTCCTCCTTTTGGCTGTCCAACTCCATCACTTTTAGTTGTGTGCTGGGACTAGTGAATACCGCTAGTCAAACATCCGCCCTTTGCCTTGTAACAGCCTTAATTTATCTTCTTTGTTGCTAAAGACAAATTGGAAAAAATTAAGACCCAACAAGTAGAGAAAAAATAGACGATGGTGCTTAAGGCATTACAACTAGGGTATCAGAATGTAATGCCTAGGCAGACCCTATAGGCAGTTGCCCAAGGTTATATTTGTCAATAAGTTATTACCCAATTAACTTATAACAAATCTTCACATTATTGTTAATTATATTAGAACATATATTTAGGATTTAATATAATTAATCCCAAAATGGAAAAAATTTATGAAATTTGAAGGACTATTTGTTCCCGTTTTAAAAGTGGAGGATGAAAAAGATTATTCGGTAAAATGTAGATGACGATTTTGGGTGTTTTCTCTTTTTATTTAGAATAGATTTGAGTTAGCACTTTACAGAATGGAGAACAAGGCCCTAGAAATGTCAATGTAAAAATTTGCATATCTAGAACCACACTAAAGTGAGGTTTTGGAAGAAGCCACAAGCGAAAGGACTCCTAAGGATTTGTGGGACAGGTTAAAAGCCATATACATAAAGAAGATGATTAAAAAAAAATTATTTAAAATAAACGTTTTAAATTTGAGAATGACAGAAATTACATCTATATTTTCACATTTTGATATATTTGATTCTATTATTATGAATTTGGAGAATCTATATTCTCACATTTTTATATTAGAAATTGAGTCATATTATATTTTGTTCCCTTCTTCAGTCCTTTAGATACCTCTAGGATACTATGATTTTATGGAAAAAAATCTATCTCATATGATCCTATAAAACTTACATTAAAGCATAAAAAACAAATTGATATGGACATCATATAGGAGACTACTAAACGATAGGCAAAAGGACTACTTATACGAAGTAGATTTAAAAATAGAGACTTTGAAAATAAATCCAAAGGAATGTCTACAAGGATGCAGAATTGTACCATAAAAAGAAAATTTATAACTTTTGCAAAAAAAAAAAAAAACGGACACATTAAATCTGGTTGCTACAAATTTTTTTTAAAAAAGTGAAAAATAAAATTGACCAAAGTAAAAATAACATTCTCACACCCACAGTAGCTACATATGAGAATAAAGGAATTAACTTTATAGCCACAAATACTAAAGTGTAAAGTGAGGTCTAATAATGAATGAATATTAAATTTGGACTGTTCTTAGCGTATGAGTCCAAAAGGGTTTGTTTTTCTACTCATGAATAATAGAATAGTAGAATTTTTATGATGGGTAACAATACTACTTGTAAAATTGTTGATAAAGGTATAGTTCAAATCAAAATACACAAGGCATTGTCAAATAGTCACCAATGTTAGATATCTCCATAATTCGAAGAAAAATCTTTATCTCTTTCGGCATCCTAGATTCTCAAGGATGCAAGTATTTAGAGAAATAAAGAGTTCTAAAAATTTCGAAAGGTGTTTTTTTATTGATAAAAGCTTGTAACTCTAGTAATTTGTACATTTTATAAAGAACTATTGCCATAGGTGTTGGAGTAGTTTCTATATCCTCAAATACTAACATCACCAAATTAAGGCCTATGTGGTTGGGACACATAGGTGAGAAAGGTTTAATACTATTAAACATGAGAAGTCTACTTTGTGGGTAAAGTACTAATAAAATAGACTTTTGTAAATATTATTAATTTGAAAAGTATAAAATAGTCAATTTCAATTTACTTGCTATCAATAAAATAAAAATTACTTTGGATTCATTCTAATCTTTGAGACCTATCTAATGTTCCTTCTAAGGGTAGTACCATATACATGTTGACTTTTATTGAAAATTATTCAAGAAAAATTGACCTTCATGTTGAGCCCTTTTGGAAAGAGCTCCATATATGATTTCAAATATTAGGTTGATACTTGATTTCTGGGTGGAAAGTATTGCCATGACATGTTACATTGAAAACTATGTTCTATGTGCTCCTCTTGATTTCAAGACTCTAGAGGAAGTTCAATCAAATACACTTTCTAATTATTCTAATTTAAGAATTTTCTAGGTATCCAGCTTTTATGCATATAAATTAGGTAAAGTTAAAGCATAAGTCTAAAAAAATGTATTTTTTTTCTCAATTATGCTTTTGGGTTGAAAAGATATAAATTGTGGTGTTCTAATACCAATCACTTAAATTTTTAATTAGTAGAAATGATATATTTGTTGAATCTTCTATGTTGATCCTAGAGATTGGTATTCAAGTAGTTTTTCGAGATTCTCTGTACCTCAGACAAATTAAGTTGATGAATCAAATTATGATCCTATTAAAGATAAACCAATAGATTAAGAAAAATATTTTATAGCTAGAGACAAAATAAGATTGGAGTTTTCACTACTACATAGGTTCGTAAATTTAACTGCATATATTTTATTAATGGCAAGTAATGCGTACGAAGATAGAGAATATTCCATACATATGGATTTGATGTTAAGTGTTGATCAGATAAGTGCATGATATCTGTGAATGAAGAGATAGAATCTCTATACCAAAATGATACTTGGGTTCTAGTGATGCTGCTAAAGGATAAAAAAATTGTTAATGCAAATGAATCCTCAAAATAGGTAAATAAATAAAGTACTTGAAGTTTTGAAGTTGCAAAGGATTATAGTTGGGTGCAAAGTGTTGATTTTGATGATATTTTTTCACTCATGGTGAAATATGGCACTATTTGTGTATATCTTTGATTGGCAGTTACATTTGATTTGGAATTAGAAAAGCTTGATGCAAGGCAACTTTTCTACATGACAAATTAAATGGTTAAATCTATATAAAACAACTTAAATGTTTTAAAGATGAAGGTATGATAGGCAAGGTTTACCTATGGAAGAAATTCTTCAGAGACTGAAGTAGTCTGCAGGACAGTTGTCCAAGAGGATTGATTAATTTATAATGGTTATAGTTTCAAAATTACGTTTTAGCTGCTCAAGTTTTGTTTACTCAATTTTTATTGTAATTGTTGGTGTAAAAGTTTTTAGTTTTAATGGAAGCCCCATTAAAATTTATTGGAATTGGATGGAACTAATCAGACATTTTGTGTTAAAATATTTGAATAAAAGTGCAAAAGTTTTTAGGGTATTAAAAATTTTGATTATTCACATTTCTAACTGTACTTTCTTCTTTTTTTTTTTTTAAGATGTCTTTTACAAGTTTAGTTCCATGAGAAATGTATCGTCTAATGCTGAAGTAATGTTATATAATATGATGACTTCAAAGTGCAAAAATGCCAACATCAAATTTATTTTTCAGTTCAGCATATAAAAAGAAAATGATTTACTCAAAAGAAGGAAGACTAATAGCTGAGAATCGACAATAAAATAAAATTTTATGTAATATGTTCTAATGTATTATCTTAATAACACATGCAATGATGATTACCCATTTTTTTAGCCTACACATGGCGCTTTCAAAGAAAAATTCCCTAAGCATGGTAGGATTCAAAATTCTTAAAAATGTATAAAACGTTTTCAAAATTCCTACTACGTGCACAATGAAGCACATTTTCGTGTCCAATACAAGACGTGAACAAGATGTACCAATTTGTGTATTAGTTACACCATTTTGGGAAATTTTAAAAGTTTTGTGTTGTCTTTATGAATGTTTATTATTTTGTTAACAAAGGAACACGCAACTGCTACCCAATAGTGCGCACTGGGTAAATCCCGTTCTTGTGGAACAGCCCGCAAACCCCACAGAAGAGGTCAACCGTACTAGGCAAACCCTGTGTGACGGGTTCAACTAAGAAGGTATCAGCAGGGGGTTTCGAACACGTAACCTTAAGGTCAACCGTACTAGGCAAACCCTATGTGACGCGCTCAACCAAGAAGGTATCAGCAGGGGGTCTCGAACTCGTAACCTTAAGGTTATATGAATGTTTATTCTTATCACATTCTTAAGACGACCCTTCCCTACTATATTTAGCCGGCTTTATTTTTTCATATGACAAATTAAAAAAGAAAATTAATAAAATTTTGAAATATTGTGACACCTTATTTGGTGATTAATTTGACAGATTACTCAAAGTGGCAACATTCTACATTAGTTACTACAGGCACGTTACTACATTGGCTGAAAGCTATTTCTTTTAACATGTTACTCAAAATTAGCCATAAAATTTATATAAAAGAATTCCATTCTTAAATTATTTTTTTTCCAATGTAGGGTCTTTTTTCGGTATAATACTAAATTAGGATGAAAATAAATTATCAAAATTTCTAATTATCTCAATCGTAAATACCTGTTTTAATTGTTTTATGTACCATACTTAATATGATTGTAAAACTTATATTAATTAAATGCTTATATTAATAGTTACAACAATAGTTATTTTAAATTTCAAATCTAGATTAATACATATTCATATTAAATGGCAGATATTTTAAATTTCAAATTTATAGTAATACATTTATTTTAAGTAGTAATAATTACAGTAATAATTACATTTATTATTCTATCCACACTGAAATTACATAGAATAATCAAAGCGCAGGTTGGGTGTATGAATTTTACTTTATTAAGAGGAAATTCTAAAGATCCCAATATAAGTAAAAAAAAATATAGGAATTTATGCGTCGAATGTAAAAATTGTTATTATTAAATTTTATTTAAAATAAAAGATGAATGGTAACAATATTATTATTTAAAAAAATGAGTAATTAACAAAGAATCAAACTGATGATCAATTTCAATAGTTGGGATCAGATAGATGAAGACATGGTCTATCTAGATTCCATTGAATTTCATTCAAAACCAAAACCTCATAAAACATTAGTCCTTATATATATATTTTAACAAAGAAATTGGAATTATAGATTTTACAATTTGTCCAAGTAGTAAGAGATCCATAACAAAGAAAACACTTATTCATTTGAATATTAGATCCTATTGAATTTTGTTCAAAAGAAAAGTCTCATAAAATCGCATTGAAAGGAAAATAGGATTAGCTGGGGTCCTGCAAATTAACATTAGCTGACTAAATGCATGCTATCCCCATAACAATTAGGATTATGGATTTTCAATGTACTGAGGATAGTATGGGATTTGTAGTCGTTTAACTAAGTACACAAGTGACCATGCAAAAACGAAATTTGAATTTGATATAAATGGCTAAAATTTTCTCTGCCTTTATCAATCAAATAAAAAAAATTCCCCTCCTTAGATTTGCTGCACTAAACAACAAGAGATAGCGATGTACTTACTATACACTTCTCCTCCGAATTAATAACGATTTTGTGAAGTTTCCTTATCAGGTAGAACGTTACTTGCGATTTTAAATACTCACAATTCAACTAATTTATTGGCATTGCCCATTGCGTTAAAATTTGAGTAGGTCAAGTTTCTTCTTCGATTCGGCCGACAGTTCCCCCCCTCGTCTTCTCCTTAGCAATTATTAGAGTAATAATGGTGGAATGGATAGTTAATCATCATGCTCATCGACCTCGTCTTCGTCGTCATGATCATGATTCTCCGAAGGTGCTTCCTGACGAACTGATTTGGGAAATTTTATCATACCTGCCGGCGAAATCACTGATGCGATTCAAGAGCGTGACGAAGACTTGGCAATCAATTATTACAGATCCATCCTTCGCCAGGAGCCACCGTGGTGGCTTGCGGGGTCTCCTTCTCTGTAAGCAATCAAGCCTTCCGGCACCGAAGACGTCCTTCTTTTACGTGAACCTTGATAGTCCCAGCAGCCAAATTTGTCATCACCTCACCGTCAATCACAGATGCGGCGACGCCATATACTCCAACATTGTGAATGGGCTGGTGTGTTTCTACCATGGCAATTGTTCGTACCTATACAACATTGCCACCCGGGAAAGGCTGAAACTTCCCATCTCAACATATGTGAATCCTCCAAATTATAGTTACCATCTGGGTTATGATCCCATCAACAAATTGTACAAGTTACTCAAGACATGCCCGATTCTTGTCGAAATTCTCACTGTCGGTGTGGACTCGTCCTGGAGAATCATTGATCTTCCCCAGTTTATAATACCGTCAGTAAGCGCATGTCTAGATGGAGTTCTCTACTGGAAAGAGTATAGAAAGGATCTCATTGCCTTTCATCTTGGTGAGGAGAAGTTTCAGATAATTCCCATGCCCAGAGAAACCGCTAAAAAAATTTCTTCTCATCTACCAAGCTTTGGACCGAATCTGGCTCTAATATATTTTTTAGGGAAGAAGACGACATTGATTACACAATACGTTGGTGGTAATGGCAATGGTGGAGAGTCGGAAGGAACGTGGGCTGATGTGCAGAAATTCAACCACCCAATATTGCCTGGCTTTATTCCCGAAGGTATACTTCCCAATGGAAAGATGGTAATATTTGATCGCATGCATAAGTTTTGTGCTAGAAACTCATATACACTTCCTATTTACTTGTTTGATCAAAACAATGGGAAGTTGGAAAAGATTGTGATTGGTGGGATGATGATTGTGATTGGTGGGATGATGATGATTCCGGCCTTCACTTACATCTTTGGTCAGAAATCCTATTATGAGGAGAATATCATGCCACTAAGGTCTTTGAATTCTAGCCCGAAGGGCATTGTACATGTAGAAGAACTATAAAAGCTAGCTATTTTGTGCATAGACCTTAATCATTTGGTCAATTATGAAGTGCCAATCAATATGGATCGTTTTTTTAACTATTTTTTGAGTTCTATTTTTCCTAGGCTATGGATTACTAGTAAATTAATTATCCTCTCCATTTCCCTGTTCCATAATGCATTGCCTCTTCGTAAACATGAGTTCTAAGCTTAGAGACGGAAAACAACTTCATAATGCTGGATCCTTCATTTTGCAACAAGTCGCCTGCTAATAACCATTCATGATTATGGTTTAGCACAAAAAAAGTGAAAAAATGTGTTACAATATGATTTTGTTCACAAGATAAATGGTATATTGTTGTTGTCGTTCTCATTGTTGTGTACAAATAAGATTTTTGCACAAAACTGGTGCAAATCTGTGGAGGAAATCAAGAAACTCAAAAATGCAGTAAACTCTTGGAATCATTAGAACTTGATTGAAAGAAGGAAAAATGAAAATATCGTGTACATGGTAGACCATTTATGTCCTATAGGCACCAATGTTAAAGCATCGATGTTCCCAGTTTGTTTTGCCTTTACCAGGTTAGTATACCAATTTGAACCATTGAATCAATTCCTAGGCAATCTGACTACCCACTACTAAATTCTCAGTACAGAGAAATCCCCATAACCTTTACAGATCCAAGACTTTGACATATAATTGACCCTGCGATTGGGTACCTTCATTTGAACGAGTTTGTATCAATGTACTTCTTGTTGACTGAACTACAAGTGGATGGTAATCTTTACCATTGAAGACTTCCATCATCAAAAGCATTCTAATTTCTAAAGTACAGAAAATTTGATTTTGGTTCCTGTGTAAAGCAAGGGCCACCCTACAATGCTAGGCTAAATTGTTCCTCTACCCTAAACACTAAACTTAGCCTGCTCATGAACATGGTTACATAATGGAGAGAGTAGAATAAAATTTTGCATTTTCATTTTGATAAGATTAAAAAAATGCACATGCACAAAAATATCATAACAATCTCTTTTAGGGCATGACACCTCAAAAACCTGTCCATCTCTCCACTTGATACAAATTTGCAGCTACACTCACATTTAACTGCCCGGAGAATATGAAATAAAATTTAACAGTTCTTGATTCAATGAGCAACTTCAAACTAGGGCTCGCAATGAGAGTGAAGGTTTGATCAATATCAATTGTAACATCTGATGTGCCAGAAATGATCATGCATAGCAAACAAAACCTGTTAAAGAAAAGCAACTGACGTTCAAAATCATTGCAAATTTTTCTGAATAACAAATTCAGTTCCACTGAAAGAAAAACGAAGACTCTAATGTGCTGTGTGTTATCTCACCTAAAACCTTTGCTCAGATTGGCGCCCCACTCGTTTCTGTATTTGATTTCTGTGATTGATTGGTGAAAGGAACTTCCACAAAGATGCTCTGATATATGTCATTAATCATTGTAAGCCATTTTAACATTTCAATGATTACACATCACCAATCCAGCTAATTCCAGGAACTTTCCATTTCAGTGATCCTGAATCAACTCTCAACTTTTGGACATCATCCCACCTTCCATCCCCAGCATACATATTAGAAAGCATAACCTCATAGCTGTTTTTAAAAGGTTTATTTTTCAGGAGATTACCAGCCACAGTCTCTGCCAATTCATGATTTCCATGAATGTTACAGCATGACAAAAGTGCACCCCAGATGCCACAATCAACTGGCTCTGGTAAAGATTGGATAAGTTCATAAGCCTCTTTCAATTCTCCAGCCATTCCGAGAAGCTTAACCATGTGAATATAATGTTCAGTCTCAGGTAGAATGCCAAATTCATTTTTCATTCTTCTAAAATATTCCCTACCAGCATTAACAAGACCAGCATGACAGCATGCACCAAGGACAGCAGCAAAAGTATTTTCATCTGGTCTCAAACCTTCCAATAATACCTCCTCAAATAGTTGAAAGGCCTCTGTTGCAAGTCCATATAAACCAAGACTAGCAATTACAGCATTGTATGAGACTATATTCTTTTTGGGCATAATTTTGAAAAGCTTGATGGCCAAGTCCAAAAAACCACACTTCGCATACATGTCAATCAGGGCAGAGGATACCATGATCTGAAACTCCAATCCATGTCTAATAGCATAGCCATGTATCTCACACCCAGGCCTCAAAATTGCCATCTGACCTGAAGCTGCCAATGCACTAGCTGTCAATATATGATCAGGATATCTTCCTTCCATATTCATTTTCCTAAAGAACTCCAAGGACTCTGCATGCCGCCCTGACTGAGAAAAACCCGTTATGAGAGCAGACCAAGTAACTAGATCAGGTCGAAATAAATTAAAGAAAAGCTTAAGTGCTGAGTCCATGCTCTTAAACCTAGAATACATAGTCACAAGTGCACTATTTACATGATCATTCGAATCAAAACCACATTTTGTACAGAATCCATGAATTGATTCACCGATTTGAACCAAAGTAGGATCAACTAAACCCATGACCAACCCAACCGCTGTATAACCATCAGGATACTCTCCCAATTCTCTCATTCTGTTGAAGAATTCTAGCCCCCTACACAAACTCCCACCGGACCCATAACCTGAAATCATTGAATTCCATAACACTAAATCCGGCTCAAGAATCCCATAGAACACTTTCCCCGCTTCATTAACATGGCCCAATTTTGAATAAGCACTAACAAGTGCACTACTACAAATTGAGTCCAACCTAAAGCCTGAAACGACCAGTCCAGCATGCAAAATCCTCAATCCATTAATATCAAACTTCTCCGAACACGCCCGCGCAACACATGCAAACGTGAAGCTATCGGGCTTAATATCCGAACTCAGCATGCGCTTAAACAACGCAAATGCCTCTGAAAAGAGGTAGCTTTTAGCATAAGCTCGAATGATGGAATTCCATAGGAAAATGCTTCTTTGGGAAGTTTCATCAAACAGTTGGTGAGCTGAGTCAAGGTCACTGTTTAGTGCATAGAATCTGACGAGCCTCGTCGCATAAAATGGGTCGTCTGAGAGGTAGGTCTTCGTTATAAACGCATGCAGGATTTGGGTTTTTGCAAGGCATTGATGGGACTTTGAGAGTTGAGAAAGAAGTGAGCGCAATGGGATTAGCATTTGCCCATCTATAATCAGAGATGGAGTTAAGCTGCGCTAGGGGCAACTATGCAAGCGGCTTGTTTATTAACGGTTTCCTGATTCGTCCGAATGCTAAGCCTTGCCCGTTTGGGAATTTTTTTGTAGGAGATTCAATTTGGGGCGTATGGATGGGCTTACAAAAACAATTTTTTAATTTTTAATGTATTTTTTATTTCGTAACTACTATTTCAAAAAAATATAAAAAAATATTTTAAAATACTATTCATACAACCTAACATTAAAAAAAATTAAAATAACATAAGAAGAATTTAAATAAAAATTTTAAAGTTTAAATTTGATTTGAAATGATAAATATATTGTTTTTCTTTACAGAAAAAGTTTGAGGAAGATTGAACAAAAAATTTTGTGTGCTAAAACTAAAAAGGGTTTGTATGCCTTCTCTATGTAAGAATTGCCTTTCAAAATATATTTTTATACCTTTTAAAATAATGATGGTAAAATAAAAGATATGTTGATAATTTAAAAAATATATTAAAAAACGTAAAAATATATTTTAAAAAGTTATGCATATACAAGTTAAGCGAGTGACAAAAATGTAAAGGTTGGACTTCGCCTGTAACTTGGTGTGATTTTATTTGATTTCTCACAAATTTAGCATGCAATTTATATGTAAAAATTGCATGACCGTAAGGTTTATTAATTTACTTCTACTTATTTAATAGAAGAAAAGAGGAGGTGAAGATTCAAATAGGAAACATTCACTGACCAGAAGATTTTGGGCGAAAACCTCTAACTCAATGCTAGTATACCACAGTTTTGATGTATTTGTGCAAAGTAAGGCACGAGCACTAATTGGTTTGCACTTTTGCATTGCGAAGGTTTTGTTCATGACAAATTTAAAACCTCGTGATATAAACCACAATAGTTTTTTTCTCTCTTTGGTTTATAAATTTTTATTTCAACTCGCTTGATTTTCTTAGCGCAACCCACTGGATGTGCCACCTGAATTTTGGTTTATTAATTATCCAACTCAGTAATTATTCTAATAAACAAACATAATATGTGGGCTGGAGTGGTAAAGTTTGGGTTGGAATTGCCAAACACCCAACTATTAATTGTTTTGGGTTTTAGTTAGAATTGCAAACCTATTCTCTAGTATACTTGTTTATGCTCAAGTAATTCGTCAAAAATGGAGGGATAATCTGTCTCTCCATTACTTCTCCTCCTTCCTCCATCAGCTTTCATGATAAAAACCCTTCCATTTCATTACGAAATCCAATCTCCTCTGTAATTTGGCTGATTTTTTCTTTTTTGTCCATGTTTAAATAGGCTTAAAACAGAACATGCACTATATTGGATTCTATACCGATAGAGAATAAGATCGTTGTGAGAAAATAACTCAAACTTTTTGCCTTATCCACTGGTTGGAAGCTAAGAAAAATCTTTAGCCAGTTGGCTATGGTGTATATATTTTTTTGAGAAGCAATACAAGCTAACATTTTTGGAAAAAAAAAAAAAAAAAACAAATACGAAAGCCAAGTAAAGAATCTGACCAAATTTAAACATCAGTAATGGTCGATGAAGAAGTGCAATCACCAAAGGCTTTTATGGTATACCTCAATAGTCAAATCCCGCTACATCACAGTATCCAATTAACGAACTAGCCTTGATACGGGTATATTTACATGATTACTGCTGAAATAGCAGGACAGAGAAAATCCACCATCCAAGGAAAATGGGTTGCTTTATTTCTCTTGAGCACTGAAGAAACAAACACGTTTCCCCACATTAACATTCTTCTTGATAAGGCCCACATGGCAAACAAGTATTTACATGCCTAAACAGTAAGTCGGCGAAGAATTATCGAAGCTGTGGAGGTTAACCATATAAATGTCCACAAGTGACAATTCCTTTTGGTATTCACCAAAAGAATTTGCTTGCTTGTCCTCCTGATTTGCACCATAAGTAGATCACAAGGAAGCAAACAACTCCAAAGAGAACCGCGTGCATTACATGATTCGATGCGTCCTGGACAATCCTCTGGTTCATTCTCCTCATGTTGTTCTTCAAGCCTGCCTCAGCTTTGATTGCTGTCTGTTTCTGCATTCAAAAGTAATATTCAATCAAAACCTGATTATCTACTCCCATTTGGACCACGAAGATGAAAACAATTTTACTACTGAGAAACTCAAAATTAGAGTAAAGATGAAAAGATGAAGAAGAATGAGTAGAAATGATACATAAAATAACCAAACCAGGGCTTCTTAATTGCACGATCCATCAGGAAGGGTGTTTGTTAAGTCTAGAAGCAATTGGTATCTGGTACATATGCTCTGTTTTGCCAAATTCTGAAGAGTACAGTGACCGTGCCTATATATTCTAAAAATGTTTTAAGTTCTGAATAGGCCATCCAAGCAAATCTTTTCTCAAATCATCCTCCAACACCACAACCATATCAAGTTCATAATCTCCTAATCTGAAACACAAACTTCAATTTACATGATAGGCTTCATTTCTAACAAGTATGATGCTCTCCAGAAATATTAAAAAGTAGATGCAACAGTTTGTGAATTTCTTCTAGAAATAGTTCTTATCAAGTAGTTATCCTACTGTTATTTTTCAATGTGGCATGCAAGTCAGAAGAAACTATTTAGTTGATCTGGAGACAGATTCCAGGAATGACCTTGTTCCCATACATCCTCTAGCATATGACAGTATAGAGGCACTGCTTCTTAAAGAGTACGAAACTCATAATTAAATTAGATTCTCAAAAGAACTGTCAAGAGAGGAAATTCGAAGCACAAAAGTATTTCAGTCATTCTAAGTTAATTTTGTTTTCTAGGACATCTTTTTCTTCCAAGAAGAGAAACAGAAATAGACATTGCATGACAAATAACAGTTTCATAATGGATGTCTCTTAACCAAAACGCAGTTCAGGATAATCGATATCAACTCTCCATCAAGCATAACTTAAGTCAGTGATTGATATCTTGCACAGTTGCACAGAAGTTAACGAAACTTCTCAATTTGACATTTTAGCCTTCGGCCAAATTTTTCTCCTCATATCTTCAATTTAGTTATTACTGATGGAAAGTCTATCACCAAGTGCATTGTGAATGAAAAATGTAATTAGTACCTATTAAATTGGAACAAGAATTCATGATGATTTCATACATCAGGTTATCCAAGGCATGTCACAAAATTGATGGCGAAAATAATCTCAAAAATGACAACCAATATGCTAATGACATTTCTGGACATATTGTATCCAATTGCTCAAATTGTGCAAGGAAAACCCCCAAATTAGCACATAGTGGACTAAATTAACAACCAACAACTAAAATATAATCTTTTAAACTCTGACAAAAATCAATGAATTCCATAGGCAGTGGCTCTGCAATTCTGTAACAGAAAATATAATGTCACGCGAAGGTTAAATCCCTCAACTGATAAAAGAATCAACCACCCAACGCTATAGTCATTCCAAAAACTCTAGAAATAAACAAAACAAGTTAGATATAATAAAGTCCACGAAACTAAGTTGACGGCATACCAGTTGATTGACCAACTTATTCTGAACTCTTGCCTCTGTTCCAATCTCTTCAGACTCCTACACCATTTTCCCATAACTAAAAACTAGAGAATAAAAAGCATGTCCCATACGTAGGGAGACAAATTACACAAAGCAGATCCCAAAAATTAATGGTCAGGTAGGAATCCACAGCAACTTATTACACAAGCATACACGCATATCAATCCACTACAACTTATTACACAAATATGCATTCATCCTTTATTATTACCTAATACAGAGAGATTATACTTTGATGCAATAGTCAAAAACTATATAATTTTATGTAAATCCTCCATATCCAGTGCATGTGTAGTGTTTGTGGATTCAAAATTATTAGTCTCAATCAATAAAAATTTGACTTCATTTCACCACAATTACTCAACAAGAGCTGGCCTTGCGAATAGCTATGGACCAGCCCTTACATATCTCATCATTATCCAGCATGCAGGAAAAGAAACAGATGTCAAGCTTAGGAGTTATTATGCGCTATGTAGTAGGAAACAAAAAGAAATAATAGTACTCTTTAATTTTTTGCCAACACAAGGAAAACAGAAAATTTCGAAACCATACATTTTCACATTCTAATCCAAAATTTAGAGCTGATTGTGTTAACATTTCGGGAAAAAAAAATTTAAAAAAAACTTACAGCTTGCTGTTGTTGAACTTGCTTGCGAAGACCAGTGATTCCATCATCCATGCTTTTTCGCTCCAAATCCGCAATATTCAACTGAATATCACCATCGTAACTCTGGGCCGGAGCTCGCCTTGCCACCAGCCCTTCCTGTCTCATTATCATCCATTGAACACAAAAACATAAGCTGAAAACCTCACCAGAATAATCAAAAGTACACATTGCACTCAACTAATTTACTAGAATAATCAGCTGACAATTTCGCGCTCTTTCCATTTTTTGAGATTTTGAATTTGCGAACAGAATAACGAGAATGGTACAAGAGATGGTAAAACGAAATTCAACCTTGACACGTACGGAGCGGAAATGGCGCCGTAGAAATCGCCGGCGCCGGCGGCTTTGTTGGAGTCCGAGTTCGCCATTGCAGACAACGAAGAAGAAGCGTGAAGGAGAAGTTCAGGACGAGTGCAGATGCAAGAGAGGAAGGAGCGGGTGTATTTATGTCTGCTGACACCAGCACCAGAGCGAAGTTTCGTCCCTTTTAATTTATTAATTTAGGTATTTACAATTAAAAGAAAAAAGTTTAAGATGTGATAAATTGGCACAATGATAGGCATGATAATAACTCGGAATTTAAATATTTTGATTTGGTAATTAATAATTTGTAATCAAGTGCTAATTTCATCAATTGCATATCGTCAATCAATTTTACAGATTTTTCAATGCTTAATATTTCCTGTTCTACAAGTAAAAAAATATTACCCCTTTGGTCCTTCTTTATCCAACAGAAGAGAATTTAATTTTGTATGAAATTTTTGTATTAGTCTTGCTAATTGTAATAACAAAGGACCCAAATTGAAAAGTAAGGATAAGAAAAGAAAATTATATATTAATAGTGTAATAAATGTTTTATAGTTTAATAATAATTTTTATAAAATTTAAAAGTAAACTTTTTTGTTGGGCACAGAAAGAGTATTTCATTAAAAGTAGGGGATATTCTATTTGGCAACTTTACTACATAGGACAATATCGTGCTAGTAATTTACTGGTAAAAGTATAACTTCATATGTGAAAATATGCACAAGATTATGAAAAATAAATTGCATTTTTCAAAGTTTGAACTTGCATCAATTTTAGTGTCTCCAAGAGTAAAAGCATAAGTCTATTTTAATTTTTCTCACAAATCAATGTGGCACTTGCTTAATACATAAAGTATGATTGTGGACACTTAATAGACAAAGAAGGAAGGAAAAGCGCCAACAGCGATTGACCAATATGAAATTTGCCATTACTCCAAGAAGAAAGAAAAGATGGTTACTGACAAGGTACAGAGAACTTCGGTACATGAGTGTGTTACTTGCAATTTAAGCAATTTTTATTTGTAAGCATATAGACTAATTGGTGAATAACAAATTGTTTACTAATTGCGACATGAGGAGTCAACTTCTTTAAGTTCGCACGGCAAAGATTTGCAAGAACAAATTACGCCACATTCCTGGCCATGTGAAAGGGCGGTCTATTTTAGAGAAACAGATAATTGCCATTGAAAAACTCAATACTGAAGTTGAAGTGGAGAGGAGGAGAGCAATTGACGCTGTGGAACAGAATGCAGCCATAACTACAAAGGTCGCTGTTCAAAAAGCTGAGTTGAATGCAGTAAAGGAGCATATGCAATTCTTGATGGTAGAAATAACTTGTCTGTCTAGTCAGCAATCTGAAAAAGATGTAAATGCACATTTCATATCTACTTGTCTTATAAATATGAGTTTGGTTAACTCAGAAAACATGTTGTTCCCTTAAGGAATTGTTACATGTACATTCATAGGTTTCATACCAATATTATCAATGCATGGGACATTTCAAACATTTCTATGCGATATGAACATTATGTAATATATTGATGCCTAACTATAAGGGTTAGTTTATGATTATTATCTTTAATTGGTGGAATTGTATTATGTCATAAGATACATTTGGTGGTCACTTCAGTTTTATTTGATTCATGGAATTGTAGTATAATTATTATCATTGATTGGTGGAATTGTATTATGTCATGAGAAATAATTATGGGTTGTTGTTGTTTCTGTAGTTAGTCATATATTTGATTGGATTGGATTGAACGTTCCAGACAATGAAAAACACTGAGTGTTCTTATTTTTCTTCTCAAAGTAACTCATCCATCACCACATAGCCAAGCATCCACAAATTGAAGGCATAACAAATTGCCTTTTGGTTGGTGTTGTTGAGGTCTATTTCATTCCTTTTTTTTCTTTTGTTTCAGAACGCTAGGCGAATGATGTGTTGACTTCTACTTTGTGGGGTGTAAAATGTTTGGATAATGTTGTATTGTCATGCTACAACTAGGATGTTCAACTATTATTCTTCGTGTTTGGAAGGAAATTAAGATGTTGTCCTTTGAATTAATAAAATTTAACTTTTGTTTATTTCATTTCAATATTTTTGATGTTCAATGATTAGTGTGATTGCCTTTATTATATTTTCGACTTGGATGATGTATGAATTACAATGATGAATAGTATTATGATTAATATAGTGATGTTATTGGTGACAAGACACCAAAACAAAACACGTCACTATTTTGGTTAAAAGTTGTCACTAATTACACTATTTAGTAACCATTTTTTCGTCACTAATTGCATTGGACCAGAAATTTTTGTTGACGAACTTTTTCATCACCAATGAATGTGTCAATTGGTGACCATTGGGAGTCATCACCAGCTCGTCACAGATAGCGTTGACCAATGCATCTTTTCTTGACAAAATTTTTTCATCACGAAAAGTTGTCACTAAGTGCCATTGACCGTTGTAATTTCAAAGATGAGATTTTATCGTCACTAAATTTCCTTACTAATCTGTCGAAATTAGTGATGATTCTTAATTTTAGTGGAAAAATTTCCTAGCCTTTGGTGACGACATTTTCTTGTCACTAATTTTGGAGACGCACTCATTTCGTCACTAAATCCAACCATTTGGTGGCCACTTTTTTTTTTTTGGTCACAAAAAACTTTTAATGACAAAGCATTAGTGACAAGTTGATGATGAACTACTTTTTCGTCACCCCTTTTAGTAACGAAATTCATGTCGTTTTTAAAACCCATTTTTCTTATAGTGATCTATGTGAGATAGCAACTACTCGTGATAGGACAATATTTTATATCATAAGTGAGGAACATTGGATACGTAGACTCTTTTTTGATAGGGTCATAAATCCATTATGTAGAGCAGCAATTGCAGTGATTGATTGTTTAGTTGTGTATCTTGCAGATTTTTATATAAATAAGGCATTATCAAAAAAACTGCAAGCAAAAATACTAATAAATGAGGAAGGGGTAATGATAGCAATAGTAGTTTTGAGGAATGGGCTGGAGTGGATTCTAAATATGATGAGGTAGACAATGATAATGATTATGATGACAATGTGGACCAAAGTACTAAGTGAATAAGAAAGCATCAAAATGATACTACTGGTTCTAGCTGGGTTGGGGTACAACAAGAAATCAAAATGTAAAAATATCACAAGAAGTGATGATGTCGATAAAGAGGATAGTGATGAACTTAGGTAAACAAAATGTAGTAAATATTTTTATAATAACTTTAAAATTATTCGTGGATTAGATAAGGAAAGTGTCGGTAGATCTCTTGTATTATTCCTAATAAAGACATGTACAACCCACCTTTAAAGTGTGGTTTGATCTTCAATAACTTCGAAAGTGTAACGCTACAATTAGAAACTAAAACGTAGGAAGAGGAAGAAAATTTAAGTTTATAAAAGAATGATAAGGTAAGAATGAAAGCTATGTCTAGAGGAGAGATGTAGTTAGAAATTTTAGGTCAGAAATATAAGTAGAAAACTAAGTAAAATGGGATCAGTTCAGATCACTACACTCATGAAAAAATATAATCTTAGAGTGAAGTCTAATTGGGTAGCCAAAAAATATATTAAAGTGGTTAAATCAAATCCAAAGCTAGATAGATTTGCATTCAGAAAACAGGTGCTAAGGAAGAATAGATTTTGTACATCAAAAGACTAGAATTATAGGGCTAGGAAAACAACATTGAAATTAGTGTAGGATTTTTGGATAGAAAAATTCAAAAGCTTGCTTGATTACTTAAGGAAATTTACAAAAGTAACTCAAACAATCTATAGCAATGAAAGTGGATAATTCATATTGAAACCCCTAAACACATCAGCTTAGATTTGAGAGGCTATACATATAAATTTTCAAGTATGAAATAGGTGTTCTTGACTATTTGTAAACCTATATTTGGTTTAGATAGAACCTTCCTAAAATGAATAACTGGGGGTTACTTTTAGGGGGCGCTTTGATTAGGAAGAGGAATGGGAAAAATAATGAAAATGATAATAGTGTAGAATAATAATAGATTCTTTCATTATAATTATGCTAGTTGGTTTGTGTTAGGGAATAATAATAATAAAAATAAATTTTTTAATTATGTAAAACATTGCTTCTACAGCCCTAGTTTTGGTATTTTGAGTTAACTATTCACAAAATGATACCCCTTAACCAAGCATTAGATTTTATTTCATTCCCATTCCATTCTTCCTCAAACCCCTCAACCAAGCACCCCTTAGTTGCAATGAGTACTAATCCTAACATTGGATTCTATCCTATGGCATATGCTATAACTCAGGTAAAAATAAAGGACTTATAGGTATGGTTTCACAGACTAATAAGTAAGGATGTTCATCGGCCAGTTTATTCGGTTTGAAAATTTTCAAAACCCACTCCGAAAACTGAACCAAATTTGACCAAACTTAAATTCAAACTGAACTAAATTTGAAATTCGATTTTTGGTTCAAATTCGGGTTTACCCGAATAACCTGAAATTTGAATTTAGCTGAATAACTCGAATTCGGCTGAAAAATCCAAATTCAGCCACAATTTTTTACCCTTTTTTAAAACAATTTTTTAGTTCTAAAATCAATTTTTC
Organism: Gynochthodes officinalis; assembly: GCA_020080225.1. Taxonomy (NCBI): domain Eukaryota; kingdom Viridiplantae; phylum Streptophyta; class Magnoliopsida; order Gentianales; family Rubiaceae; genus Gynochthodes; species Gynochthodes officinalis. The sequence goes on from JAIQDA010000012.1 coordinate 1,005,058, forward strand.
AATGTTCAAATATCACAATAACAAACTACACAATATAAAAATTTAACAACAGAAGTCACAATAATAAAAAAATACAATTACAACCAAATTACTAATCGAAATCACCACAATACATGTCCAAATTCTAAATTTCATCATAAAAAAATAAGGAATGTCCAAAGTCCAACTTCAATATTTTAAGAAACCCTACTTGGAAAATAGTTTGGGCAAATGAGGTTCTAATTTTTTAAAATTGGAAAACTATATTTATACCCAAATTAATTTTATTCTTAATTTAGCCCAATCAAAATAGTTTTTATTATAATAATACCCATGCTTTCTTTTTATTTTAATTTTAATCTTGTAATAAATCTAATTTTATTCAATCACATCCTTAAAATATATTTATTTCTTTCAATTGCACCCTCAATATTTTAATACAAAATATGGCCAATTAATATAACATTTTTTATTACTAATTAAAATGATCAATTAGTAAAAAAGTCGTGATCAATTAGAATTTCCAAATGAAGATCGTGATTCATGAATAATTATTAATTTATCATGATCAACATTTCACCCTTTATTTTGTTCTCAATAATCTACAAACTTAAAATTCAAATTCAAATTACCGATAAACTAAAGTTGTTAAATTAATACTCATTTGTCATTCATTTAAATTAATACTCATTTGTCATTAGTTTACTAATTTAATATGATGTTAGTATTAGACTATTAGTTGTACATTCATATTAGTTGTATATTATTATTGATTGATATTAGTATTAGTTGTATATTCATATTAGATAAATTTTAAACTTTCAACTAATATTAGCTAATATTCATATTAGTTGATATTACTAATAGTTCATATTAGTAATAGTTGATATTACTAATAACAATTGATGTTAGTATTAGTGTCTGTTCATATTAGTTGATTAGTGTATTTGTATTTAGTTGATATTCGTAAGAGATCTTCATATTAGTTGATATTAGTATTAGTATTAGTTGATAATATTATTCATATTCGATAAATTGTAAACTCTCAACTAATATTAGGGTGTCATAATAAAAATATTAGGGTGTCCCAAAGTAAATATTAGAAATTAAGGGGCATAAATTTATTATGTTAAATTATCGTTATCCTCTTTTTCAATTTCCATACTTTGTCAATTTCCATATTTTGACCTAGGGTTTTGTCCATTTTTCCTATTTAAAGGAATGTATTCGAGCATCAATTTGAATGCAAATCTTTGTTCAGAAATATGTAATGTATACAATAAAATGCAAATTTAAAAGTTAAAACTCACACCTTGATAATTTTACAAATTATTTTAATTTTTAAAGTTTCACACACATATATATGATAATCAAATCTAATCTAACACCTTTTATATATCATATATATAGTACATATTTATTTTTCCATATATATTATGGAGCTCTACATATAAATAGTATATATATATATTATGGAGTTATATATATAATATATATAAATATATATATTCAAAATTTTTTAATTCACTTTTCGGTTCAAGTTCAACCCAAAAACCGAATTCAAATTTGGTTTTCGAGTTGAACCTGAATTAAATCTGCCAAACCAAAAATCAAATTCGAAATTTGATTTTAATTGAAAATCGAAAACCAAATTCATATTGAAAAATTCAATTTCAGTTTAGTCGGATATTCGGGTTAATCCAAAAATTGCACACTCCTACTAATAAGAGATGATTTATAGATTGATAGCAATTATAAATGGATTATTAGAAATGACAAGCAAAAAGACTTAATGCAAGCATGTGAGACTATATTTTCCAATGTAGATCATAAGTTTTGTGTAAATATTCACATAGAAATTTTGCATCTATTGGCTTTATAGGTCATTCATAGGGGTGACAAAATTAGACCTAACTCAATAAATCAACTCAACTCACCCAATATTTTAACCTAATGGGTTAGGTCATTTGGGTTATGGGTCATTGATTAATTTGGTCATATAATGACCCGTAATATCTAGATTGGGTTGGGTTTGGTAAAGGTGACTTGTTAGATTAAGTGTTGTTTTTTTTTTCAAATTTTTTCTCTGATGCTATGGAAGTTATCTAATAAATAAAAATGACATAATTTTCTCTTAGTTTCTAAAAAGGCCAAAGTAATTTTGCCTTTTAAACACAACTTTACTTTTTTGATAATTTCTTTTAAACCTATGCATAATTAAATATATAAATTTAAAAGCCTATATAGGAAATTAAATGATAATAGTTTCTTAATATCAACACCAAAAAAATAAAAATCTAAAATTTTTTAAATAAATGATTATACAATTTAAAATTTTCATTCAAAAATTTTAATTTTAATTTTTCCTTCTTTTTTTTTTTGTGAACCTGAATGTTATGTAATGAAAAAAATATCAAAATAGTTACATAATTACTAATTACTAAAAATAATCTACTATTTTGATATTTTATTTTTAATTTTTTGTGAAATTTAATGTTAAATAATATTGAAATTCTTTTAAAAAAATTTAAATCTTTATATAAATTTTCTATCTTTTGATAGTTTTTTGAATATTCTAAATTTCAATTTTTCATCTTCAGAAATTTTGAATTCTAATGGCCAATACATCTTTATTTTCATATGGAAGATTTGTTTTTAAAATTAGATATTTAGTTATATTTAAAGGTGTAAAAAAAATTATTTTAAAAATAAAATTCTTTTTGGAAAGTAAAATATCTTTACCTTTATTAAAAATGAAAATAAAATTATGATCTCTTTATTAATTTGATGACTTCCATTGCCTTTTTAAAAATTCCCCCCCCCCCCCCCCCTCTTTTTTTGTGTTTAAGGCAATCGGACAAATCCGTGATGCATTATTATTACAAATAGCAATTGGAAACTAAATGTTTGTGATGCATTAAATTTAGATCTCACCACATTTATGAACCTATCAAGAGCTTTCACATATTTTCTTAAATTCACTAATAGTTTTCACAATGATTGCCTTATTGGTTCTAGTGCCTTTGATAATGTTTAGAAAGCTTAGTTGAAAAAAGAAAAGTGTGGTGACCATTACGAAACTGATAAATGTTAATAAAGAAACTAAATAAAATTAGTTTTTTTTGGTTTTGGTGAAAACATAAGAATAGTATTTTTATAAAAAAAAAATTAAATAAAATTAGTTTTAAAAAATACTCAAAAAATGATGGAACATGTAAGCTCAATATACTTAATTAAATAGGAAAAATAAAATTTTTTATTGAATTGACCTGTTGGGTTGATTGGGTTTAACCCAATCCAAATATGACATTTAACTAAATGGTTCGAGTCATAAGCAGTTAAATTGTAACTCATTAGTAACCTAGCCTATGAGAAATCCAACTTGTCCATCTGCCACTGATAAGAATCAAATATTCATAAACTTAACAATGTGTTTTTCATGCTTTTGCACAGATTTCATTGAGATATGCTATGTTTATAAGAGAAATCACAGTATATTTGTTGATTCTCATCTTTTGCTCTTTTTGTAGGAAAAAGGGGAGAAAAATTAACCATCTTCCGGAATTCATAACTCTTGATGTAAACATCCAAATGAGATGATTGAAGATGCTATGGAAAGCTGAAAGAGAGAGAAAAAACTTTCATGAAGAAAGTTTTCTCAAATTCCAAAAGCAAAGGGACCAAAACTGGACAAAAGCAGAACAATGCGCGAACCAAAGAAGAGGCGGACAGAAATTTTTCACCGCCGCAGTGGTGCCCGGCAGCAACATGTGACCGCCGCGGTGGTCAGCCTTCAACTGCAAATGTGGAGTTTGCATTTCGAGTCCCACATGTTTTTGAAGCTTTACAATTGTTCTCCAATTTTCCTACTTATATAAATACCCCATTTTGTGTAGAAAAACAACAACAATTAGATAGTTAGGGTTAGTTTTAGATATTTTTCATATTTTCCCCAACTCAAAAAACGTGAGTTCTTTTGGGGTCTAGGGTTTGGCTCTTGTGGCTGAGAAAACTTCAATCTTTGGAGCTAACCTTGCTTGTAAAGTGTAGGAATTGGTTGGAATCACCATTCTTTTGATTAAGGGGAGTATTTCTTTCAATTTCTTGTGCTCTCAATGGTTATATCTCCTTGTGGTTGTTGTTTGCTCGAAGTCATGAGTGGCTAAATTGTCTTGGGTGATTCTTGGTGCTTGATGTAAGGGTTAGGTTTATTTTGATTCCTTGTGGGTTGTAGAGTGACGGGCTTGCATTAATTAAAGTCTTCCTACTTGTATTAAATGAATGACATGCATTGAATGTGGCCACATTTAGTGTGTGTTCTTGGTGTTTGTGTGTGTTTTAGGACATGCATGAATTTAGGCTAAAAGCAGGAAGAACTATCTAGCGTTCACTAAATTTAGGTGTTTGAGACAAGAAATAACCACCACATGAGCTTAAGTGTGCATTAAAATTGTGTGGAAGCCATAGGTTTTAGTGTGCACAAGGTAGAAGTGAGACCGTAAGGAGATCTTCTATCCTTTAATTCCATTGAGACCGAAAGGAGATATGGAGTGAAAAATAAGTGGCTTTCTTAGATTAAATACTTAAACTAGGGAATGTAAAGTAGTTGGCTAAAACATCTAGGGCTAAAATTGTGCATTAGAGTTGTGTGGAAGCCATAGGCGCTAATGTGCACTTGGTGGGGATGAGACCGAAAGGAGATTCAGAGCGAACGGATGTAGTCACTTAGTTATGTTGCCCTAAACTCGGTTGCCCTTGGGAGTCGAAGTAGCCTACTCTTGCATTGAGCCCAAGGATCACACTCCTTCCTCAATTGTGTGTTTCTCTCCTTGTTTTAGTTGAGTTGTTTAACTTAGCATTTAGATTCTAGTATTCCCATTTATTTGCATACTTTTCTTCATGCTTCTTAGTTAAATATCACTCTTTATGTTATTACATTAGGTAACATAGATAGCAAATAATTAATTGCACTTAAATTCTTGTTTTGTCCCCTTCCCTGTGGAAAATGATCCCTAAACTTTATTACAATTGATTAAGTGAGGTTTAGGTGTAAATTTGCGTGAGTTTGAGCCATATTTTGACACATTTTTGCATGCACCAAACTGCTCATCAGCCACCCCTAAACTCATACATTTAGAAAAGTTATGTGGGCTAGTGTTAAAGTTACAACCTCCACCAATTCACTCCAAAGATGAATTATTTGGCTTAACTTGATCCAGAAGCTGCACAATGGTTTGAGGATAAATTGCAGTGAAATAGGACTTACTTTAGAACTTTGCCCAAGTGTAATGTTTTACCAAACAATAATTGTGAGTTGGCTAAATATTTATTAATTGATATCCTTCATAGATTGCCCATCAAATCCATGTATGATACACAATTGTTTGCAAATCATAGTACATACTTATTATTAGCCATTACTTCATCTCTATCAATCTCAATCAATTGCGTAAATCTTAAGTTTTATTTGGGCACAACAACAACATAGATCACGGAGATGAACTAATATATTGTTTTGTAAAATGCCATTTGGAATTATTTCATCCTTTTTTTTCCACTTGTAAAATTAAGAAAATTTTTAATGAATTGATGTGCCTATGTATCATCTTGTTTCCTTATGACTCAATTATAGTTTTGTGGAAACCTAACCATTAGAAAGGTTGTATGTTTATCTTTTGATATAGGGAGTAGCCCCACCTATACGACCAAGTAGACATGTGTAAAAGCTACTAATGCGGTTGACACGTCGAGTCTGCCACTACAATAACTTACCAATAGGCTGAGTAACGAGAGTATTAAGCAAGTGGCGGCACAGGCCAATGTGTAAATCCCGCACTAGTTGCCCTATTCTCGGTTGCATAAAAAATATGATCCGAGGATGACGTGCCTTGTAAAATAAAAATTGGCACGGAAGCAAGTGAATCCGTACCACCTCTATTGAGATCTAAGAGCAAAGCAGTATGTGTAATAAAAAGACAGATATGATTGGAAAGCCCATGATGGAATGGGTCCCTTATTGAAGTATAAATGCCTACAACACAGGTATGGAAAGGGACTCTTGGGAGCTTTTGAAACCTCTACATCATTTTTATTCAATACTAACTTGATCGCCAAAATGGTTTCTTGAGACCTTAGCCCGGACCCTTCTGACTGCTTTTGCCTTGCAAGTGTCCTAGTTCGCCAGCTCTGCCCTCAGACTTATCATATTTCAAAATCCAACATGACAGTTTCCTCACATGGGATATTTGCAAAAGAGTAATGATAAAGATAGTGACAAATTATAGTGATTTTGTATAGTGAGTGATGTGGCAACCATTGAAAGACAAAATTATTCCTTATTATTTTGTGTTTTGTAATGAAGATGAATGAATAATTTTGTCTTTTCACGATTGTCACGCCAGCCACTATGATTTGTCACTATCTCTATCATTACTCTTTGCAAAAACTTATTTTCATTCATTTGGGTTTGAATGTGATCATATCAGTAATGATTTTAAGTTGGTTAGAATTGTACATTCCAAAGATAATTTAGTTCTATCCATGTTTAAATTTTTTAAGTTAAGTAAAGAATAATGGTAAATTATGAGTCGTATGATTCTTCCTGTCTTATATATGGAAAATGCATGGTCTTACATTTATCCAAATGGAAATTACTATTAGAATAGATAGAGTAAGGAAATAATGATATAATAGTGTCATTTAATTTGCGAAGTAAGGAATTTAAGGTGATGATACTGTCAAATTATATTTGCACTCTAGTGAAATTGAAGAAAGTTGATGTTTATAAAGAACTATTCACTCTTATTCTATTTGGACAACACATGTACATATAAATCATAGGGAGCAATAGGGATGCACATTCCTATAAAAAATTGTATTTGTATAATTTTTGTGAGCCTACTATATTTTCAAAACAATTTTACAGAGCTATATAGGGAGCATTTGGTAGTAGTACCAAAAATTAATATCATTTTTCGATGTCTGTGAATTGCAAAAATATGGAAGTAAAGATGCTGCAAAATGATTATTATTCTCAAAACACATATCCAAGGCCAATTAAGCAGTCTACTCTTTAAAAGGGTATTTTTGTTGAGAGACCCTGGCATTACTTTATAAGGGAATTTAGATTTGTGATTCTACTATCCATCGCATGAATTTAAAATAATAATAGAAGTAGTGCAAATAATTCCCAAATTGTGAAGTGTGGAGCTATCAAACAAGGAACCTTTCAGTTCACCAATTATGTTGCCTCTTTTTCTAGGAAGAATATCTTTTCATATTATAAATTTCTAAATTAAAAATAGTTATTAATACACATGAGTAGGCAAGTGTTCTGTTTAAATGTCAACACCATTTTGGTTTATCATTAGTATATCATCTCCATGAAAGAAAAAACAATCATCATAAGTCATCTAACAGTAAGATTGTTGAAGACAAAGGTCAACCCGTTATAGGAATACTAGAGGGTATAAGGTTATATATAATGAATAAAATACTAAAAAATAGAAAAAGGGCTATGCGTAAGTGGAAAGTAAAGCAATATATTCTATAATATATGCAAGAATGAATAGATACGGCTGTTATTGAGTATGTTTCTCACAAGGTCAATGAGTTTCATGTGAATATGTTTAAGGGATCATACTTGTAGAAAGTGAGATTTGGCTAGTATACCTTGTTCTCTTGCCATTTCCGTAATCTGAATCATTAAAATAAACCCAATCAAATATGTGGACTCATATTATGATGTGGAGGCCTATTTGAAATGTCATAAACCAAGTATTTTGCCACTAAATAGAGAGAATGAACAGAAAAAGGGGATTGAGTTGCATCAATCATAACCAAAGTATGTCAAAACACCTAGAAGGCCTAAGAAAACAAGGAGGAAGACTGAAATGGAAATACTAATCGTCAAAACGAAGCGTATGAAGTCAAGCAAGGTTAGCCACCTATACAAATGTACTTATTATTCATAGTTGGGACATAATAGGAGAACTTACTTAGTGAGAAAGGAGGCTGAGATAAGTGTAACATAGCCACCTAGGATGATGGTACTCAATTTTAAGCAGAACAAGTTGCATATAGTACTAATTATAGGCAGGACACAAATGGCACCCAATAGGAGCATAGGTTAGAGAATGCACAAGTTCAATGAGAAAATGAGCATATTGAGATAGGTTCTACTTCTGTTGATAATGATATGACAATTGAAGCAATTGGTGACATGGAACAAATTAATGGATTTACCAAAATGGACTTGATCTAAGGAGCAATGATGATGACTACACCTAAGTGTTCAAGTCTAATATTGAAACACAACTGAAGTTAGTCCCAACTAATAAAAAACAAAACCTACTTATGATTAACTTAACTTTTTTTGTTGTTTAATTCTATTTTTATAGACAAATTTGATTAATTATATGCTCTCTCTCTCTCTCTCTCTCTCTCTTTTACAAATGATAAAAAAGAGAGAAGTCACAACTTAATTGCTTGTGAGAAAGAGTTCAAGGAAAATGAATGTCAAAACCTCACAAGATGTTTAGGTTAAGTTTGTTTCACTCATGTACTTGAGTTAGGCCTTTTATTAATGCAATATACTTATACACAAATTTTATTTTATTTTTTCAGAAAAAACCAAGTTCCTAAACACTTCTAATCTTAGGATCAGACCAACTTGAAAGATATATTTCTTCAATTCTTCTGTATCCCTAAAACAAAGTTGTGAGGAAAAACTCCACACTAGCAAGTTCTATGAGGAAAAGTTCTAAAAGTATTGTGTTTCCATTTCATAAACAACTAGGGTTAGTACTTTAACTTTATTCAATTGTCTTCTAATTTTCTACCATGCTATGTAACATCTAAACTCCCACCAAGTTGCAAGAAAGTAACTTAAAATTAGAAGGATCAGAAGGCCACACAAAATAAGCAAAAGAAGCAAGATGTTAAGAGGATACTAGGAAAATTAAATAGGTAAGAACAACAAAAGAAGAAATCTCACTGGTTATGTGATGTATGTGTATGTAGCCATTTAAATGAGTTGAAATTTGTTCATGCTTACAAGTTCAAAGCCTATATCCCAAACAACGTAAGCAAACTATGTCTAAAAAGCAAGGTTTTAAGCTCAACATAAAGCTAAGCACAGGAAGCCAATAACCTAGATTCTAGTTGCATGATGAACTCCTAGATGATAATTATCAACCTACAACCAAAGAATTAGGTATATCAAGCTTTGCACCACCTATAATTTTCAATATAAAGGCTCAGAGAAAATCTTTATGGGCTATATTTGGTATCCAATCACCTTCTAGTAATCCTCTCCTATTGAAAAATGAAAAAAAGAAAAAGAAAAAGCGAACCATAGGTGCGAAATTTGAATGGGCCATTGTTTCTGAATTGAATTTGAATGATCTAAGTGTAAGTAAAGAAAGATTACAAAGAAGACTTCAAAGTTCAAAAATATACATGCCATTTTTGGACTCCCAGTACTTAAATTATTTGAAGATGGAAAGGATAAGATCTTAAATCTTAGATAAAAGCATCTATTGAAAGTACAATTGATCAAGCATATAAGACTGCTGGAGATTATGCATTAAGGAAAAAGGTAAACCAAGTCATATGTAACTACATTATTAATATTCAGGGATTTGGAACAAACAACATATATTTTTGTTAATCTTTGGCAACTATTTTGGTATCCAAGTGCTGAAAATATTTTGATATCAAGACTTATTTGATTTTGTGAAATATATTAAACTCAGTGTATTTTTGTGAATTCATATGAGAATGTAGCCAAGTGCAAACAACGTTGCAAATGGAATTATGAACTTTTTTGGATTCGTACCCAATATTAGTGCACCATTGTTCAATATTAGACACACTTTACTTCCAATTATTATATTCAATAGATTGTATAGCTTATGGCCTTTTTCCTTGCATCTTTATAGTGTAACATTCTAAATCATAAAATTAAGCAATTGTAATATGTCCACATTATAATCGGATCTACATCATTAGCCTTATTTGTCCCTCAATACATCAGGTAGTATTCCATATAATGAATTCCAACAATTGTATCTAATCTATCTACCGTCATGAAACCAAATTGGAAGCACAACTCATGGCTGAGTTATAGCACTTAAACAATATATTAACCCCAATTGGCGCTTATATCTTTCAAGATCATCCAACTCTTAACCCATAGTAGCCCCAGAACAACAACAATCATTTAGTCCTATTTGCCATTATCTTATTTTTCGACCTTTGTTTTTTTCTTCCTTTTCATTCACCTTCCTCAACATTACCTGGTGTAATTATTTTAGATCTTTGTCACATTTTCAAATCATGCCATACAAAAAATTGACAAGGTTCTGCTCCCTACAGGTAACACATTTAATAGTGTCAATGAAAATAAAACTATCATGAACGTTTAAAGGACAATTGAAGAGGTACACTTATTGGACATTTAGAGCATGCTAAAAACTTTCTTCCTGTATTACTATCCTTCCAACTTGATAATATCTTTGTATTCATTCCACAATTACACTTCAATTCGCATTAGACGGGCAGTGAATTTGTATGTTTAATATTTTAGGCTCAAAGGAGACTGAATTGTTCCATGTTCCTCATTTCTTTTATAGAGGGGACCATAATTTAGTTGCTTTTTGTCCTCTTTTTTTTTTTTTTTTGTGACTGGATTTTTTTTTTTTTGCCAAAATGTCAAGAAGTATATTAACTACACTAGTTAACTTATACAAGCAATGTCCAAATTTTAGACTCTTCTTAGCCTACTCAGAGGCTAAGACAAACTAAACCACATACAACGAGACAAAATTCCCACAAAATAGCATCCCACAAATCTAAGAGTAGGCAACCATAAGGCACACCATAATTACAAAGAAAAGGAAATCGACCCCAAGATCCACAGCGATGCTCATCGACAAAACACCATCACATAGACATAGCATCCATATATACATGGCGGGTTTCCTCCCATTCGTATAATGCCCTATTCACTACGTCCACCTCCTCCCACGACTGACCTTTAAACACCCACGCATTCCTCCGTTTCCGGATCATCCATAATATATAGACCGTAACCTGAATCCGTTCCTTCCAAAACGTAACGCGTGAATGTTGACATAGAAATGACCACCAGTCCTTAAAAGTAACCCCCGCCTAGACAAAAGATCCCACTGAACTGGAGCCAGCCGCCAAACAAGCTGGACCCTGGAACAATGGAAAAAGAGATACTCCAAATCTTCCTCCGCTAGGCCACACACAGCACAAATAGGATCCACATCCATCTTTCGATAAAACAACCGCCTTTGAAATGGCAATATATCATTCCAGTACCGCCAAACAAAATGACGCAATTTTCCTCTAAATCTGCAACCGCCAAGTAGTATGCCACATACATTGCAACTTAGACCTAGCAGAACTGGACCCAGAATTTTGTGACTGGATTTGACTGAATTTGTTCTTTTTCCGTTGATTTTCATGTGAAAAGAATAAATTGTTTTAATACTGCACGCCCACATTAGATAATGACTTAATAATATTTCTCAAACAATCAAAGGATGAGAACCATTTAGTGCCATATAAATACCATTAATTGTCCTAATTCTATTAAAATTTAAAACATTGGAAATTACATTTGTCTTCTCAAAAACTTCGAGATGAAAGTGATACAATCTTAAATTTTAAGAACTAAAAATATACTCTACTCTAAAAAAAGTTAATTTTGATAAAGCATAAAAAAAAATTTAATTGTATAATACACTATATGAATTGCTTTCCACTTTTATCCCTACTTTTAATGGTGAGCTATACATATTATTATTAATAAATATATTTAAAATTTCATTAAAAAATGCACTTTTTTATAGCAAAAGAAATGAACCTTAAAAGAAAAAAAAAACGGAGCCAGCACTATTTAGAATTTTTCCTTTGATCACTCCCGGTTTTAGTTTTTTATTCCACGTGTCCCCTCGTTAAAACATATCCTATTTAAGATGGTAAACAAAACTCTAACCATAATGAATGATAAATATGGGATATTTGTATCTTATCTGAAATAAATTGGTAACTCAACAAAAATAAATAAGAGGAAATTTTTAAGAAGGACAATACAAGTTATCAAATGAATAAAAATGAAACTTTAAAATATCCAATTGTCATTGATAATTGTGAGATAATAAAATTATTCATAAATTGATGCAAAATATAAATTTTTTATTATTGAAATTATTTTATTACTTGTATGTCAAAATTACAGAAAATATATTAAAAACTACATAATTATATATTCAATGTAAAAAAACTAAAACTAAAATAAAATACTCCTCATGGCCATGGCCCATGGTTAGTGGCTCCTCGCCATTAGCCCTCATATCTTAAAAAGTAGCCCTATAAATATGAAATTAATGATCATTGCATCATACCTTAATTTGCTTGATACATTTTTTTATGCCAAACGATAATCAGTTTATTGGAAAAAACAACATAACCTTGTAATATAGGCAAATAGCTAGTAATTCCTTCATCCACCACCGCCCTCGGGGAAAAAAAAGTTTCAGAAAACACTAATTCAATACCTATAACTTAGATGAACAAGAGAGAGATGCAAATAAGAACAAGGTCATATAATACATGCAAATTATTTACAATATCTAATTTAAGCTAAATGTGAGCAATAAAAGTCCCTAATAGTTTCAAGTAATTTCTTGCACTCTCTTTCGTCGATGCATACCCAATTTCACATCATATTTTCTTTTTTCTTTTTTAACTTTTCTATTTTCTTTTCTCTATAATTATTATCAATATATTTTTCAAGGTAAAAATTGTTATGGAGGTTTTACACATGGAGAGCCCAACTAGAGCAGCCCAATAAATAGTATGAGCCCACCTGAGTCCAAAAGCTTAAACTAGTGGGTCATGAGTCTTTGCCACTTATTAGGTATTCTAGCTATTCTTAATTTTCCAATGTGGAATAGTATCACAACAAACCTCCCCCCCTTCATGGATACATTGCCACATTAAAGCCCACTCCCCCCACAAACCCAATCCCTACTCTAGCAAGTCTATCTCTTCACCATAGACTCATTTAGTGCCCGTGCAAGTAGTAAAGATGTCAAACCTACTTGTCCATGAGTTACTCACTAAGGCCCGGTTCAACCAAAAGAAGAACCACTTACTTCCCCAAGTAAGCCAATATTCTAGCTCTAATACTATTTGTTGGGAAAGTTTTACACATGGGGAGCCCAACTAGAACGGCCCAATAAGTAGTAAGAGCCCACTTGAACCCAAAAGCTTAAACTAGTGGGTCATGGATCCTTGTCACTTATTAGATGCTGTTACGGATTTTACACGCAAGTGCACGTGATCGTTAGCAAGTAATAAAGAGTAAATATAATTTATCATTCCCACTAGGACTAATTGTTTATCAACTACCAAAATTGAGTTAATTTTATTTTTATTTGAATGATTTAATTTTTTTTTAACAAACTAAACTAAAACGAAATTTAAAACTAGGCTAAGCAAATCAATGGCTTAATTTTAAGGATTTATTAGATTGCTAAAGCTCTAGGGTTTTCGATTTCACCATAACTAATCCCTCTTACTATTAATCTATCTCTATAGTCAAATTTATTTTCCTGGTTGATAGTCGAGATTCCCTAATTTATTTACTAGTCCCTCCCAAGATCTAATAAAAATCTCCATAATTGCTAATTCACTATATTCCTATGTGAATTATAACAATTATGACGTCATTAATTCCCAAGGATTCTTATGTAGTGACTACACAAACCATGCAGATATATTTCTATCTTACATGCAATTTATGGCATTTATCTTAATGAACTTGACACATAACTGCCCTCCCAGTTCGATATGATTAACAAATCATCTAATTAGTGATCAAGTAATTAGAGACATTAAGAACAGAGATAAATACTCAACCAGAGAAAATAAATCTAAACTATATTAATAGAAAAATAATAAAAATTTCATAGTTAGGCTACATCGTAGCCCTAGAAAATTAAATTAGTTCATATTAAAATAAAAAGACATCACAAATATTTTTAACATTATTGAAACAAAAGCAAAATAAAATAAAATAAACTAAAAACCAATAAAAGGAAAAGTTGAGAAACTGCTCTTTTGTCTTGTCTTGTTTCCGGTTTTTCTTTCTTCTCCACGGCTGCCTTCCTTTTGGTTTCTTCTTCGCCCTCTTTCTCTCTTCTACACTAACACTAAGCTAAAAGGACAAGAACAAAAAGAACAAAAATCAAACAAAGGACGGCGGGTTGAAGAAGATGATGGCGGCTGTTCTCGGTTTTTTTCTTCCGAATTATGTACCTCTCTTTGGCTTCTTTTCTTGGGTTTTTATAATTTTTCAAGCAGCTGCACTCCTTGTTCTCTTTCAATTCCAACAGTATGTTGTTTCCATGCCAACCGCATTCTACTTCCTTGTTTGTCCGACTCTTGTATTCTTGTTCAGCTCGGTTTATTCTTTCTCCTCTTTCCCGAAGGCTTTCTCTGTTTTTGTTCCCAATTTGTAGTCGACCTCTATTTCCTTCTTGTACTCAACGTGTAATATTCTTGCAGCTCAAGAAGTTTTCATATTGTGTTCGGATTTTATGTCATTTTTTCGGCTATTTCTTTCTTGTTTTCCGATTCTGATTCTTGTTATTAAGCAACCCAGCTTGTAGTAGTTTTGCGACAAGAGTTCTCTTCTTCTTTTTTTCCAAGTCACTTTCCAGTTGAATTCTTTTTGTTTTTTTTTTCTTGTCTCCAAGTTGCAGTTGTATTTTGTTTTCCAATGCATCACGGCTTGTACTACTCGTCTCGCAGCTTCTAGAAGTCTTCTTGTAGTTTCTTGGCTTCTATATTTTTGTGCATGGTTCTTGTCTGCTTGCGCCTTTAGAAGTCTTCAGCTCCAAATAACTTTTTTCTTGTGTTGTGGCTAAGCAGGGCTAAAGTAGTTCGAGCGGACTCTTCCTTGTCTTTTTCTTTGGCTGTCTCTATCTTCACAAGATTCAAAGACTACGGCTGCTTCTTTGTTTTGTTCACACTCCGTACCACTTCACAATTATGCCCCAAGTCAACATGTGGATCCTGCTTTCTTGTTTTATTATTCTTTGTCTTCTTTTGTTGGCTCTAGAATTCTTGGTTCCGCAAAGCACAAAGGCAAACCCGAAGCTAGTTGCTGGAATTTTCCTTCAAAAATTCTACAATAACTTGCTAACCAATTCTAATCTAAAGCAAGAAGAAAAGAACGAGAAGACCCAGAGGCATGAAGAAGAACAGCTACTATCTTGTTCAAAAACCATTAATATTCATATAAATAAGCATTTTAATCAACTAAATACAAGGGAATGGACCTAAGAAAATATGCAATTTTATACCTTATCAGGTGCTTTAGGTCTTCTTAATTTTCCAATGTGGGATAGTATCCATGAACACAATAAACATATTGCATTTCTTTGACATAAAAATGTTGGAAAATAAGAATGGCTCTTTTGAGCACATGTGAATGAGAAATTGTTCATTAACGAGATGCATGAATGAAGGCATTTTATTCATTTTCAAGCACATTATGTATGATGCTTGTAGGTTATAGACCTTTCATTTGATAGTTCATGAATGATGGCCTTTGGCTTTTCATTTTAAGGATGAATGAAGACTTTTGGCTTTTTATGCATCAAGCATAATGAAAGACTTTTGGCTTTCATTCTCCAAACTTAATGGCTTGTCTTTGAACCTGATATGAACAAGGAAATCTCCTTTATAAATAAAGGAGTTCCCTTGGTGGACAAGGAGAATTTTCAAGACAATTTTTCTAACTTTTTCCCACAAAATTCTCTCAATAATCTCTTTTTCAAGTTTTCAAGTCTAGTAGTTTTCGGTGATAGAAGAAAGGCACAAATTCAAGTTCGCTATAACGATCTACCTTGTGCAAGTAAGCCATTTGTTCGTCGTTGTATCCTGAGAGACAGACGTCCGTTAAATCCTCAAGCACACATAAGAGGGGACGAATTTGTTTTAAGGAAAGCATCTAACGCACCTCGACGTGATTTTCCTCATTATTCACTTATTAACGACTAAGATTCTATTTACTTAATTTAATTTTATAGTCAATCTTCATTCCTATATTTTCATACCTGTAGTCATCTAGATTTGTTAACATAATAATATATATTCACAAATCTATTTTACGTTTGTTATCCAAATATATATATACTATTTGGATAACAAACGTAAAATAGATTTGTGAATATATATTATTATGTTAATAAAGCTTGTTACACTGTTATATTTTTTCAATCTGTGATATATTCAAATTTATATTGTTAATTCCAATTCATTGGAAATTAATTGTCAATGATTGGTTTTGTTATAAGATTGAGATATGGCTGATAACATGACTATAGTTAAGAACCCACGACCTCAACTCCCATAGCCTTGAATCAATCACTTGCGGTTTCAGTTCCTGTGAACCATCACGAGAAACCTGAAAAGTTTGGAGGACTAAACTTCAAAACTTGGCAACAAAAGATGGTGTTTTACTTAACAACATTTAATCTTGCAAAATTCTTAAAAGAGAATCCTCCTACTGTTGGAGAGGATGGGTCAAATGCACAAGTGGTGCAAGCTGTTGACTCATGGAAGAAATCTAATTTCCTATGCCAGAACTATGTTCTAAACGGTTTAACTGACGCACTGTATAAAGTGTATAGTTCAAAGAGTTCAGCCAAGGAACTGTGGGAGTCCTTGGATCATAAGTACAGATCTGAGGATGCTAGTGCGAAAAAGTTCCTAGTGGGACAGTTCTTGAATTTCAAAATGATGGACTCAAAAAGTGTTCTAAGTCAAGTTCAAGAATTTCAATTAATTATTCACGAGATTCATACTGGGGGAATGACCATGAGTGAGTCTTTCCAAGTAGCTGCCATTGTTGAAAAGCTACGCCCTATGTGAAAAGACTTCAAGAACTATTTGAAGTACAAAAGAAAGAAGTTGAAAACCAACTTAATAAGAAGATTAAGAAAGCTAGAAGTGATAGAGGTGGTGAATATGTAGAACCCTTTAGTGAATTTTGTGCACAACATGGCATTATTCATGAGGTTACACCTCCCTACACTCCTTAATCGAATGGAGTGGCAGAACGCAAGAATCGTACATGGAAAGAAATGATGAATGCAATATTGATAAGTTTGGATTGCCACAGAACATGTGGGGGGAAGCCATATTAAGGGCTAACTACATTTTGAATAAGATTCCTCGAAAAAAAAAGGATAAGACACCTTATGAATTGTGGAAAGGAAAAAAAACCTTCCTATAAATACTTGAGAGTGTGGGGTGTCTTGCCAAGGTATTGGCTCCAATACCAAAGAAGATGAAAATAGGTCCTAAAACAGTTGATTGCATCTTCATTGGCTATGCTCAAAGTAGCAGTGCTTATGGATTTCTTGTGTATAAGTCTAAAATCCTGAGATTCATAAAAATACGATAATAGAATCAAGGAATGCTTCATTTTTTGAACATGTATTTCCTTGTAACTCCAAAGGAGATGGTACAAGGTCATCTAAATGAACAATTGAGATTGTTTGAAATAATGATCAGGTTCGAGATCTTTATCATGAACCAGAAGAGGTAGAGGAAGAGCCTAGAAGAAGCAAAAGAGCAAGGACAGAAAAATCATTTGGACCTGATTTTCTGACTTACATGCTAAAGGCTGAACCTCAAACATATAAAGAAGCTGTGAGCTCAACTGAGGGACCTTTATGGAAACAAGCCATAAGGAGTGAAATCAATTCCATTATACAAAATCATACTTGGGAGCTAGTGGACATTCCTTTAGAAAGTAAACTACTAGGCTCTAAGTTGATCTTCAAACAAAAGATGAAGGCAGATGGAACAATTGATAAGTATAAAGCTAGACTTCTAATTAAAGGTTACAAGCAACAAGAAGGTCATGATTACTTTGATACTTATTCTCCTGTAATGAGAATAACTTCTATAAGATTGATATTGGCAATTGCCGCGTTGCGAAATCTAGAAGTCCATCAAATGGACGTGAAAACCACTTTTCTTAATGGAAACCTTGAGGAAGAAATATACATGGAACAACCCAAGGGTAGTATTGCCCCTGGACAAGAAAAGAAAATATCTAAATTGGTAAAGCCATTGTATGGACTTGAAAAAGCACCAAAATAATGGCACAAAAAATTTGACAATGTCATGATATCAAATGGGTTTAAAATCAATGAGTGTGACACGTGTGTCTATGTTAAGAACACAAACACAAGATATGTCATTCTTTGTTTGTATGTGGATGACATGTTAATTGTTGGTAGCAATGAACAAATGATTAAATCTACCAAAAATATGTTAAATTCTAGATTTGACATGAAAGATATGGGACTAGCTGATGTAATCTTAGGAATTAAGATTAATCGATCAGTTGATGGTCTTATATTGAGTCAGTCACACTATGTGGACAAAATACTTGAAAAATTCAATATGGACGATTTTGGTGTGTCCAGAACTCCAATTGATTTGAATCAACATCTGTCCAAGAATCGAGGAGATCATGTATCTTAAGTAGAATACACCAGAATTATAGGCAGTTTAATGTACTTAATAAGTTGTACAATACCTGATATTGCCTATGCTGTGAGTAGCCTAAGCAGATTCAAGAGTAACCCAGGAGCTGATCACTAGAAAGCGATTGTCAAAGTACTTAGGTACTTAAGACATACTCGTGGATATGGATTGCACTATACGAGTGAACCTGCTATTTTAGAAGGATACTCGAATACAAGCTGGATATCTGACATACAAGAGTCTAAAGCTACCAGCGGGTATGTATTTACCTTAGGAGATGCAGTAGTTTCATGGAAATCCTTTAAACAAACAGTTATAACAAGATCCACAATGGAATCTGACTTTGTAGCTCTAGATAAATGTGGCGAAGAGGCCGAATGGCTACGGAATTTTTAGAGGATATTCCAAAATGGCCAAAACCTGTGCCTACTATATGTATACATTGTGATAGCTAAGCAACTATTAGGAGGGCACAGAATGTGATGTATAACAGTAAGTCAAGACATATACGTCGTCGACATAATATTGTTAGACAACTTATCTCTACTGGAATCATTACAATTGATTATGTAAGGTCAAAAGAAAATATTGCGGATCCGCTGACTAAAGGTTTGAATAGAGATAAAGTTGAACAATCATCGAGGAGAATGGGACTTAAGGCCATGAATGAATAGGTTGATTACAGTGGAAACCTAACTTAGTTGACTGGAGATCCCAAGATCTAGATTCAATAAGACAACTAAACTGTTAAAATCGAACAAGATCACTATGAAGGTTATCCTTCTAACTATTCCTATGATAGGAACAGTGGTGTCCGTAAGGAATAGGTTACGCTTATGCTTTTAATGATTCATACGCATTGGATGAATGTTGGATCCAAGCGAAGTAATGCGGGTTATTCTTAAGTATGAAATCACCTATGTGAGAGAGAAAAAGGGCCGCTTCAAAGGAGAATTGTAAAAGTTCAATTCTTTAGAAACTCTCACAGAACCAGGACGATGTCCACAGTCAAAATGGACATAACCATGAGAACTGAAAATGTGTCAAGAGAATGCCTGTGTGAAGTATATCATCATTTACACAAATGGCAGAACAGTTCAAGGACATCGTGTCTACTGATCAGCCAGTAAAGTAAATGTACTTTCATAAGGAAAGGTTCGATGACTAAAATTTGCCTATCTTTCGCAGGTATCAACCATAGAACTCTATCACCATATCAAGTCTTTGTTTTATTTCAATTTTCATTTATGTAGGGGATTGTTGAAAAATAAGAATGGCTTTTTTGAGCACATATGAATAAGAAATTATTCATTAAGGAGATGCATGAATGAAGGCCTTTCATTCATTTTCAAGCACATTATGTATGATGTTTGTAAGTTATGAACCTTTCATTTGATGGCTCATGAATGATGGCCTTTGGCTGTCATTTCAATGATGAATGAAGACTTTTGGCTTTTCATTTCAAGGATGAATGAAGACTTTTGGCTTTTCATTCTTCAAATTTAATGGCTTGTCTTTTGAACATGATATGAACAAGGAAATCTCCTTTATAAATAAAGGACTTCCCTTGGTGGACAAGGAGAATTTTGAAGACAATTTTTCTAACTTTTTCCCACAAAATTCTCTCGACAATTTCTCTTTTCAAGTTTTCAATTCTAGTAGTTTTCGGTGATAGAAGAAAGGCACAAATTCAAATTCGCTATAGCGGTCTACCTTATGCAAGTAAGCCGTTTGTTCGTCATTGTATTCTAGGAGACAGACGTCCGTTAAATCCTCAAGCACACACAGGAGAGGACAAATCTATTTTAAGGAAAGCGTCTAACGCACCTCGACGTGGTTTTTCTCGTTATTCACTTGTTAACGGCTAATGTTCTATTTACTTAATTTAATTTTATAATTAATCTTCATTGCTATATTTTCATACCTGTAGTCATCTAGATTTGTTAACATAATTTTAGATATATATATATATATATATATATATATATATATATATACTATTTGGATAACAAAAAATTGTTAAATAATTTTTAAAAAATATATATATATAAATTATTTTGCAAAAACAAAACTACACTTTAAAACACAATCCATATATACAAAAAGTGATTATTCTCTTTGTTTAAAAAAAAAAGTTCAATTTAGTTTCAAAAACATTCTTTTTCTAAAAAAGAGTCAACTTTTAATTTATAATTTTTGTATTACCCTTGCTAATAATGATATTACATAACTCAAATTAAAAGCAAAAATATAAATATAAAAGTTTATATTTAATTACGTATTAGGTGTATTGTATCTTATAGTTTTAAAACATCATACACTATTAAACTCAAAAGTTACTCTTTTTTTTTCTTTTTATGAAGAGAGTATTTGTTAGCCTTTTCATTCGGTTGGCTCCTTTGTTTTGCGTTTTGTTTTCTTTTGAAGTGACCGACAAAATAGTCTCACACAAATGGCAAATAATTTTTTTAATCCCTCATATTCAAAATAATAAAAAAAATGGTCATTAACATTTTATTAAGGTGTATTTTTTTAGTCTTTGATCACAATTTCATCTAATTTTTCGTCAAATTTTGGTCATAGTAATACTGTCATTTTAACGAAAATTAGATAAAATTGTGATAGAAAATTAAAAATATATACTGATAAAATGTTATGAATTTTTTTTATCGTTTTAATATGAGAAATAATAAAAATTATTAGAGAAATTATGAATAACTATTTTGTTGGTTAGGTCTTTTATTTTCAACGGAAAAGAAGACTTCTATGCTCAACCCTAAACTACGTCGTATTCCTCGATTCACCAGTGTAATCCCGCAGGGTCCATACGTCCCTCCATCAACAACAACCGATAATTGTGATCTGAGCCGCAATTCGCTCAAGAATGAGAGCGGATGCCAATAATGGCTGCCGCAACCATGAAACTATCCTTAGTTTCTCAAACTTTGGCTCCCCTTCAAACCCACCTTATACTCAAATCAAACCCCTCAATTCAACTTCCGAAAACCCACCTCAAATTCCCACAGGCTATCACCTCCCAAAAGTCCCACATCTCAAATTCCCAGACCAAATCCTCCCTACACCGTCAAAATTCTGATTCTGATTTTATTTCTCATGATGATGGAAACGGAATCCCAATTGACCATGTGAAAACACTGGTTAAATTCAAGTCCAGGCACAATTACATCCGAGTTCTTGAAGTTTCAAGAAAAGCAGACCATTCCCTAGCAGGGTCCAGACTACTTTTGCTGGATGGTCCTGGGAACATTCACAGCATATCTTTTCTTCTCAAATCACTAACCAATACTTATTTTGATGTTTTTGCGACAATGCCACCAATCATCCCTCCTGGGCCCTTGGGAATACTCGGGTTCGGGGCCGGGTCAGCAGCAAAAATAATCTTGGAAATGTACCCGCAACCAGTCATACATGGTTGGGAACTGGACCCTTCAGTCATTTCAGTTGGGAGGCAATTTTTTGGGCTTCAAAAGCTGGAAAATGATTATAGAGACAGGCTTTTTGTTTATGTCGGGAATGCTCTGAATGCTAGTGTGAGCGATGGGTTTTCAGGGATATTAGTGGATTTGTATAGCAAAGGGTGCGTGATACCCGAACTTCAAGTTCCACAAACATGGGAGAAGCTGAAGGGAAGCTTGAGAAAAGGTGGGAGAATAATGGTGAATGTTGGTGGGAGCTGTGTTGAGCCTGAGGATTCAAGGAAAAATGGGAAATTGATAATGGAAGAGACATTACAGGCGATACATATGGCTTTTCCTGGGGAGGTTTTTGTGTTGAATCTTGGGAATAGCAAGGATGATAGCTCAATTGCACTCACGGGTGCATTGCCTAATTTGGATCAATGGAAAAAAGCAATACCAAAGCCTTTGAAATTTTATGTTGATCAATGGGAACCATATAAATCATAATGTGATTTTTGTTGATCAAAGTGGAATGAGGTTGTAGGATAAGTTTGTACCAAATTTTGGCCAATTTTTCCTTATTGATTGTTTTATAAATATTTTGGATCATGTATTCATATTTTAATGTGATGGTGGATTAAATTTGAATTGAGAATTTTTTCTAGAACAAAAAAAGATAACGAATTTGAATCTTATATGGATGTAAATATAAATTTATTAGGACACAAAACGAATCCAAATGATAAATGATTCAGGATTTCAATATTTACATCCCGCTTTCAATTTTAAACATATAAGATTTCATTAGAGAAAATGACACTTTTTGTTCATAATGTTTACATGCGATTTTGGTTTTTAAATTTAAGAAAATGTATTAATTTCAAATCAACTAAAAAATATTGGAATAACTAACATTTGACCAGTAAAGTTTAATTTTATTTGAACTTTTTTGGTCTCCAAACTGATTTCTGTTAGCTGAACTAAAATTAATACACTTTTTTATTTTAAATGTTAAAAATATCAACCCCTAAATTTTAGGAATCAAAAGTGTTATTTTTCTTTCATTTTTGAACAAAAATGCAAACTTACAATATTGAATACATAGTAGATTAAGTATTAAGAGTTTTTTACATAAATATTGTATTTTTTAATAAATATTAATATTTTAAAAAAGTTGTCCAAATAGTAAAGTTTATATATGAGATCTCGACTTAAAATTAATATTCTAGATATCGAGCAAAAATCCCCTCTCTCCTCTAAAAATTAAATAAATATTAATATTTTAAAAAAGTTGTCCAAATTGTAAAGTTTATATCAACCCCTAAATTTTAGGAATCAAAAGTGTTATTTTTCTTTCATTTTTGAACAAAAATGCAAACTTACAATAATGAATACGTAGTAGATTAAGTATTAAGAGTTTTTTACATAAATATTGTATTTTTTAATAAATATTAATATTTTTAAAAAGTTGTCCAAATAGTAAAGTTTATATGTAAGATCTCGACTTAAAATCAAAATTCTAGATATCAAGCAAAAATCTCCCCTCTTCTCTAGACACATTGTTCAAGCAAAAAAACATCAATTTCCTAAAGCCCAAACCTAGCAATCCTGCCACCCCTTCAGCTTCGCCCACCCCTTCTAATCGTCTTGCCCCCAACAACACCTTCTCGCGCCTGTGATCTGACGCCCATAAGTACGGTCTCCATGTAGCAACCAAGAAGCCAAAAACAAAAAAGAAAAAAGAAAAAGAAAAACAGCAACACACCAAGACCCACCGACCAAAAATCTAGCAACCCTCCGGCCAGAGACCCCCTCCCTCGGCCAAGAGTTCAAAACTCAAGAAAATTAATTACATTAACAATAAAGGCAAGCCTAAAATTGACATTGACTTTTGAGATATCAACTTTAAGGTAGATATTTCAAAAATTGACTTCTAATTTATGTAATAACAATTTCAATATTTTGAAACAAGATTGTGTTGTGTTCATAACCTAGAACGGTTGAAATTGAAAATGAAAGGAAGTTCAGTGGGATGATAGAGAAGAAACAGAAATGCAGTGAGGAAAGGCCAACAAACAAACACAATGACTTGAGAGAAGATGCATCTACAACAACTAGTAAGAAAAGAACAACAGGCGAAGAGATGTGGTGGGGAGCTTAATGTCCTTCCAGTTTGTTCAGCCGAGTAAAGGGAACCTTCAAGAACCAAGCAGCTTCAGGAAGAACCGACCAAGAGACTAGAACTTGTTGATGAAGTACAAGAGGAAATGGAACTTGCACAGCATCCTGGAACAAGTGAGGGAGGTCTAAAATGCATCCGTTGGAATTAATTAATGTGTCTAAATATTTTGCATTGTTCTTTGTGCTCTTGGGACATGTTTCGGTTGAAGAAAATTGAGGACTTGTCAAGGTTGATCGATTGGCCCGAGAACTTGCCATACTTGACAGCAGTGTTGTAATCTTCCTTGCTTGTTCTACATCTGTTTCACAAAATAAACAGAATCATCTATAAACAAAAGGTGAGTGATTAAGGGTCCAGTCCTACACATTTTCATTCCCTTATATTCACCTTGATTGCTAGCTTGTTTAATCATATTCATAAAAGCTTCAGAGATGATTAAGAACAAGTAAGGTGAAATTGGGTCTCCCTGTCTTATACCCCTCGTAGGCTCTATATACCCACACTGTTCCCCATTGATGTTAATTGAAAAAGTGAAAGAGGTAATGCATTGCCTAATCCAATCTATGAAAATATAGGAAAACCCCATTTTTCTAAGTATTGCACACAAGAAAGTCCACTCTACCTTATCATAAGCCCTAACCATATCAAGTTTTAGTGTCATGTACCCTTTATGTTCTTTTGTCTTAGAGTATAAAGTATAGATGCATTCATGAGCGGCAACCACATTATCTAAGATTTGTCTTCCCAGAATGAAAGTTGCTTGGTTTGGACAAATGCATTTATGAAGACAGATTTTTAATTTTTCAGCAACAACTTTGATATAATTTTGTGCACTATATTGCACATTCTAATAGGTCTATAGTGTGTAATTGATGTGGGGTTCCTAACTTTTGGAATTAGGGCTATCATTGTATGATTCATTTGCTTGAGAATTTTCTTGTGAGAGAAAAACTTTCTTACAACAGTGCAAATATCCACTTTAACTACATCCCAATAAGACTGTAAAACAAGAGGGGTCATACCATCAGGACCAAGAGCTTTATTGGGATGCATTTGAAACAATGCATTTTTAATTTCCTCTTCTTCCACTGGCGTTGTCAATCTTTGGTTCATAGCTTGAGTAATGGACAATGGGATACTTTGGAGCCCTTCCTGTATGTTTGGCGGAGTTGATGTGGTGAACAACTGCTTGTAG
Organism: Gynochthodes officinalis; assembly: GCA_020080225.1. Lineage (NCBI taxonomy): Eukaryota > Viridiplantae > Streptophyta > Magnoliopsida > Gentianales > Rubiaceae > Gynochthodes > Gynochthodes officinalis. The sequence goes on from JAIQDA010000012.1 coordinate 1,030,439, forward strand.
AACCCCATTATCTTTTCCTTAACCTCCTCCTGACATTCACAAATCCTACCATCTCCTTTCATTAGCCTTTCTATAGTATTATGCCTCTGCAGCCATCGTGCTTGCATGAAAAATTTCGTGTTTTTGTCACCTTTTTGAAGTTATTGGATTCTTGACTTCTGTCTCCAATATTATTCCTCCTGCTGATAGGCTCTATTTAGTTTAGCTTTCAACAAGTTCCACTCTTTCCAGTTTCTCCCATTCCCTTGATCTTGCATTTCTTTCATCCTTCTTTTGAGCTTCAACATTTGCTTGGCAGAATTAAATTCTTTCTTCTTGCTCCATTGTAGAAGAGCCATCCGGCATTGCTTAACCTTTGAACAAACTTGATACAATGGAGTTCCCATTTGTGGCTTTCCCCATTCTTGCTTAATGGTCTTCTTGGCCTCTTCCTTTTTAATCAATCTTTGATCAAAAGCAAACCTCTTTGATCAAAAGCAAACCTCTTTTTCTTTTCTTATCATTTGGGAGCCATATCCATAAGTAGTGGTATGAGGCTTGTCTAGCAATATAGAATACTTTGGTTCTTGGAGTTCCCATTTGTGGCTTTCCCCATTCTTGCTTAATGGTCTTCTTGGCCTCTTCCTTTTTAATCAATCTTTGATCAAAAGCAAACCTCTTTTTCCTTTCTTATCATTTGGGAGCCATATCCATAAGTAGTGGTATGAGGCTTGTCTAGCAATATAGAATACTTTGGTTCTTGGATTTTCCAATATCCAACTAGAAGCACCAAAAAACCTATCCAACATCTTCTCCACAAAACTTTTGCCCTCTCTATTATTGGCTCAAGTGAAGCTTCTTTCAACAAAACCAATATCCCTCATTTCCATTCTTCTTATAAAACTTTGAAAAGCTGCAAAACTGACATCAGCTCTAAGTCTACCTCCTCTATTTTCCTCTTGCCTGATTAAATCATTAAAGTCACACCCAATGAACCATCTCTCTCCCCAAGCTTGTTTTTGACTCTCTAAGTACCTTCATTGTTCTTCCCGGACACTAAAGTCTGTACTAGCATAAATGACGACTACCAAAAAATTGCAATCCTCCCTAGCCATTCTACATTCTAGTTGGAAACAAAAACTTGAAGAGATAATCTTTACAACTGTGATATCTTTCGACCAACATACCAACAAACCTCCTCGCTGCCCATTCAGCTCCACAATCCTCCATCTATCTCTAAATTGCAGTCTTCTACAAACGGTTGCCACAAACTTCCTGTTCTGTTTTATTTCTAAAAGAAACCCTATGTTGGGTTGATGGGACTTTAGTACTTCCCTCAAATGGGAAACTGTAGAGGGTCCATCCAAACCTTTACAATTCCACACACACATTTTCATAATGCCATTTGGGCCCAATCTAGGCTGGATGCCCCCCCCCCCTCCCCTCCCCCTCTACTTGTCTTTGCTTTTTATTGCTTTTGTCCTTATCAACATCCCCAACCGAACCTGTTTTTTGCAATTCCCACCTCCTTTTCCTGCCCAAAGTTGATGTTGCCTCCACTATTTTCTTCATGCTTTCAATACCATTTCCTTTTTGATTACCAACTTTTACCAATCTATTTTTCTGCCTTTGTGCCCTTCATTTTCCACCAATTTCCACTGCCTTGTTACTCATTGTCTTTTTACTTTTTTTGGCCTTCAGCTGACTGCCCTTTAACATATATGAAGATCTAAAATGGAGGTTTTTCCCTATGTAGTGGAGAAAGTGCAGAAGCGAATAAAAGAGTGGAAGAACGGATTCCTCAGCCTGGTAGGTAAAGAAATATTAATTAAAACTGTGATCAATACTCTCCCAACATATGTTATGGCTTGCTTTAAACTCCCTAGAAATGTATGTCAAGATATGGTCAAAAACACAACCACCTTTTGGTGGGGAGAAAAAGCAGAACGGAAGCCAAAAATCCATTAGAAAGCATGAATGGAATTAACTATTCCTAAGAATGAGGGGGGTCTTGGCTTCAAGAACATCCAGTTATTTAATAACATTTTGATAGCTAAGCAATTGTGGAGATTAATCACACAACCCAACCTACTTGTGAGTAAGGTCATAAAAGCCTAGTACTTCCCGAAGGGGCGCTTATTTATAGCTCCTAAAACAGGTAACTCCTCTTGGCTGTGAAAGTGTTGGCTAGGTGCACAATACATTCTACAAAAATGGGCAATCTTTCAAGTGGGAGATGAAAAATCTATCAGAATATGGGATCATCCATGGTTTCCAGGCGATCAAAGAAGGAAAATTACACAAGCACCATCTTCCCAAGCAAATGTTACTTGGGTGAGTCAACTCATGAACCAAAAGGGGAAGGAATGGAATAAGGAATTAATTGGAGAAGTTTTTAACAGAGCTGAGGCCGAAATCATCTTTTCTATCCCAGTTGATCAGCGAGAGGGAAGAGACAGGCTCATTTGGCAACCAAATAAGAAAGGGAGTTACACTGTTAAATCAACATGCCAAAAGTTAGTTAGGGAACAGTAGAGGAATCCAAACAAAGTAGAAAGCAGCACATCAAGGGGTACAATGAGAGGCATTTGGAGGAACACATGGAGGTTGGGCATCAAAAGAAAACTTAAGCATTTTCTTTGGAGATGTTGAAATGACATTCTACACACTAAAGATCAACTTATCAAGCAAGGCGTTCAAGAGGATCCCGCATGCAATATGTGTGGTGAGCAACATGAAACCCAAGAGCATGTCTTATTACAATGTAGAAGAGCAAAGCTAGTATGGGAAATTAGTTCAGTGCAGTAGGAAGAGTTGAATTCACAAAAGTAGACTTTCAAGGATTGGTGGAGGCACATATGCATGGGGACAAAGGGTAGTTAATTGGTAGGATAGAGCTCAACTGACGGTCTATATACTCTGGATGCTATGGAAGTTTAGAAATCTCTTGATATTTCAACATGAGTGAAGAGAAGAGAAATTGGTAGTGAACCTAACAATGTCCGAGTGGCTGAAATTTCAAGAGGCTAACAATAACGAGTGAGCCAATTCCTAGGAAGTAGGGAGCCATAAAATATCAACTATAGTGAAGAATGTAATTTTTTATAATCAGAAAGGTTACATTATCTACTATAGAGGAGGATCGGTGATTATTAATATTAGAACTTTTGAGTAAGCTATTAGAACAGTTTATTTTGTGCCTTAGACTCATATGGAATACTAAAGAGGTCATTGCCATTTGGCAATATTATAAATAACGATTTTTTGAAAAGTAAATACAACTACTGGTTCAAGGGAAAAAAAAATGATAAAGGTTTTGCTAATATATAAAGATTCCAAGGAATTATACAAATTGCACAACCCACCAAAGCTTTTTCAGAAGTGGGGAAGAAAACAAGACGTGTTATATAAGAATGAAACTTTAACACAGAACACTGGTCCCGTAAAAGGTCAAAGCTATACATAACAGACAACAAAATTAGCAATCCATTCATGAATTTGGCAGGCATCGCCCCTCGTTTCCAAAAAGGTATTAAGGTGCATGGCAGAAAAACAAAACCCTCAGCTCTGCCTACCACTTCTCAACATGTCATTACTGTGACATCATATTTATAGTACAGTGTTGCAAGGCAGAAAAAACAAACCCTCGATTGCCCACCATATCTATCTGAAATGTGTAGAATCCCTAATCGTATTCATACTTCTCACCATTCCAAAGTTTTGGCTTTCGTCCCATGCCTTCCTCAGCCTATTGAGAAATCCTCATTGAAATCAGATAAAGTGGAAATACAATAGTAATGAATTTAGATGGAAAACTAAAAAAAATCAAATTTAAGGGATTTGCTCAAGGCTAAAAAACCTGTTCTGGCCCTTCTGGGACTTCTGTAACGGGAGGAGTCATTTGAAATGGTACACTTGGTGCATTTGGCAATTGTCCAAGCTGTTCAAGCAACATATTCCTGTAGAACAGAATCCATGATACCTACCACATTTATGCAGGTACAAAACTACCAGAGTTTTAAATTAAAAATGATGCAAGTACTGAGCACAGTAGCTAAAACCACGGGTGCAGTTCATGACAACAAGCACGCAAAGGGGGGAGAATATACACACGATACGTACAGCCAATCCCAGAAAGTTAGATGAACCAGTTACAGTAAATTATGAGTTTTAAATGCTGAAGTTAGGATGAAAGAGGCTCATGGAATAATTGAAGCATCAATTGCATGATGATTTTTAAGGACATTAATGCTCTCAATCTTATCCAGAACCTCCTAATGTAAACAATGCCAACATTTTAAAAAGTGACACAACTCACAATTAAATGCAACCAATGAATGGTAAGGGATGCTAAATGGTATCATTACACACATATCAACAAATTTCGACAATATTTGAGCATATGTAGAATGCTTACTTATACAAGTCCACATAAAACATCATTACAATGAACCAAAAATACCAAGGCTATGTTCCGATTATAATTTATTTGAGAAATTTTGTCTTGAAATGTGCAAAAATTTTGGTCAGAATTTTTTGTAAGAAAAAGTATTTTGGAGGAAAAATAAAACATGTGCAGGAGGGAAAATTCTTTAAAATTATTTGAGAAGAATTTGGAAGGGAAATTTTGATTTTAAATTTAAATTTAAATTTTGAAATGAGATAAAAATGTGCTTGGGTGTTTTATTTTTTTTGTGAGAAAGCATAACTGTTCGGAAATGAATCAAAGTCCAACCAGAGCCTAAATATCTCATACATAAAAATGTCCTGCAATATCTGCAACAAAGCAACTGTGCACAACAGCCAACCTACTTGCTGTCCTCTTCTTGTACAAAAAAAAATCTCAACCCAACTCACTTCCTTTCTTAGTTGTGTCATCTTGACATGTTATAACTTATAACATAAATCCCCAATCTCAATTATATCTACTTTAATAAACTTCAAAAATATCTCACTTCCTTTCTTAGTTGTGCCATCTTGAAATGTTGCAAAATAACATCCCCAATCTCAATTATATCTACTTTAAGAAACTTGTAAAATAGCTACTATGTTAAGATGGTCTAAACCCACCACATCAACAGCTACTAATTCTTAACACATTTAGACACTATTTATCCAAATAGTCAGTTTTTCTTGAACATGCATTTTTATTCTGCACTTAATTTGTCCCTAGAAAGCCAAATTTAATCATCAATTTTCATATCTTTTCTAAAAAGGAAATTTACACAAGAGTAGGTAAAATGTACTTGATCTTCACCAAATCACTTTTCGTATTCCGGTTCTCCATGTGGCCTGGTTGCACATGAAGAGTGTAATCTGGTCCAAAATACTCATAGTACTCATTATAAGGAAAATTGTTGTCTGGTTCTACCCCAACTGCAACAGCTGTCTGCAAGCACAAAAAGCTAAGAATTAGTGATATTCCACTACAACCACCATGAGCGAAAACAGGAGGGAGGGAGGGAGAGAGAGAGAGAGAGAGAGACTTCATAGCACCAGCAACGTGTAACATTCCGAATTGTATAACCTCCCCCACCAAAGACCATCAAGGGGACATTGAAAGATCTCAGGTAACGTAGGCAATCGGCATGACCTCTAACTGATAAGTTGAAGTAACCCAATCTATCACCAGCTAGTGAATCTGCTCCACATTGAAGCACAACTACTTCGGGCTGATAGATAGCCATAACCTTTTCGATGATAGGACAGAATAATTCCTTGAAGCTGTTATCATCAATTCCATCATTTAATGGAACATTCAGCGCATAGTACTTCCCCTGAAATGCCCCAATATCTCTTATGTGTCCTGTACCAGGGAAAAGGTCTCCATATTTATGGAATGACACTGTCATGACTCTGTCAGTGGTGAAAAAGGCCTCCTCAACACCATCTCCATAGTGGATGTCAATATCTACGTACAAAACGCGCTGCCCAAAAAGAAGTAACAAAATTAGAGAAGAAATTGTAAACTTGAGAAATAGAAAGGCCTACCAAGACACAAGCTAAAGGAAGAGAATTGCTTAAAAGAGAAGGATAATAGCAATTAAAAAAAAAGGTAACACTGTGCATAGAAACTCCCATATGTGCACAGTTTGGGGAAGAGTCAGATCATTAAAGCTTGATGTACGCAGCCTTACCTTACATTTCTATAAAAAACTATTTCCACAACTTGAACCCATGACCTCATGGTCACAGAGCAATGGCTTTTACCGCTAAGCCTCGGCTCCCAAAATTGTAAATAGCAATATTAAAAATTAAAAAAATATATATTCTTGATGCAGCCTAGAAAGTTTTTTTTTTTTTTTCGCGTGGGGGTGGACAGGGGGGTTTTGGGGGAATGTAAATAAAACCCAAAAGACAATTATATAGAAGTTCAGGTAATTTCTACTCATTCAGTAATCCATAATAAATTGGAGCAGCAAGAAGTTCTGATGGTTTCAATGATCCATTGCCAAAGTGAAAGCACAGAGATCCTCCAATATCAAAAGAAACTAGAAATGAAAGGAAGCAGATTCTCTTAAAGAATGAGATATCACATGACAGAATTCAATGACAGCAGGTTACTTACTATGATGTCATAGTATTTGCAGTCAACACGAGCTATTCGAAATAAACAGGAACCAAGAGTGAAGTGTAATATTCTAGCTCTTGTAAGTTCCTCACTGCAACACCATCACATTTTCTAACTTTTCATGCAATCATTTGCATCAATAAATCTTAATTCTCAAAATTCAAAGAGCACAATTCAATGACATCTTGATACCAAACCAAGAAACACATCAAACAAAGAATTAGGGTGCGTTTGGAAGCATTTCATAACGTGTTTTTGTGCTTCCAAGATAACTTTTTATAGTCCTGAAAAGTTTCCATCTCACAACCTTCACATCGAAAAGCACAAATACGTATTTTTGAAATGCAATCTATACACACCCTTAGTAAGTTCTTTATAATGACTCTAACAACTGAAAACATAACAGGATCAATGGAGAAAATACCCTGTGGACTTTGAGGAGTTCAAGAATTCCAAGCACAATATCATTCACATAACAAAACCCAGAAGCCTCACTTTTCTTGGCATGGTGGAGACCACCAGCCCAATTAATAGCAATATCAGCATCCTGCCGATTGAGTTTCACAGCAGCCCCTATTGATCCACCAGCGGAGGCCTGACAAAACTCAAAAAGGCCATCAAAAACAGGGCAATCCTCGCCAACATTGAATTTTTTTAGATGCCGTGAGTGGGTGTGGTCCTGAACGGCATCGGGCTCAACAGAAGAGAGGAAGTCAACATACTCTTCTGAATGAAAGCGGCGGATGTCGTTGGGCCCAGCAGGAAATGGGCGGTTAATTTCCATCTTACGATGCAAAGAATAGTGGACAATAAGGTTGTGTGCCATGCGGATTCTGTGGGGTTTCATGGGGTGGCCTTGGCCATAGTAGTAGTCACCAATACCAGGTTCATAAAAATATGTCACACGCCGCTTTGTCCCGTCAGGACCTGAGGGTAGGGAAACACCACTGACAGCAGATGAATCCATTGCTCCGGTGAAGGAACCTTTGGCTTCAAGCACTATGGTCAAAAACAAGCCCCAAAATGATCCTAATTCAATTTCATGAGATAACACAAATAAGCCATCAACCTTTAATTTCATAAGATCAACTAGGATTCTCTATTCGTATATTACTTTTATCAATGGCATCTCTTTGCAACTAGAACAAACTACAAGTATTTGTCAGATCAAAACCCTCTCCCCACTAAACCCTTGTCACTCTAATACCTGAAAATATGTACACTAAAAGAAAGAAACAACAATAACAGCAGCAGCTGAGGCTTTATCCCATTATGTAAAGTTGGCTATATGGATCATATCTCATCACATCATTCTAGTGAAAACACATTTTTTTATTTAAACTTAGCTAATTCATATCTTTTTTTAATAGTTTTTTTCCAAATCTTTTCCTTTTTTTTTTTAATAAACGCACTGTAAAAGCACAGTACGGCTCACTAGTGTACAAACTCCTCCACTAGTGGCGTTTTATTAATAATGATAATACTATTATCGGAACAAATAGTTTTATCATTATTTAAGGTAATCTTCTCCTTCCCCTTTTAATTTAAGTTAATAATTCTCTACTTTTCAAATGACATACTAATGCATTTAATGGTCTCCTATGCATGTCTAAATCATCTTAAGTTATGTTTCTCTCATTTGGTCATCTACTAGGACCACTCCTACTTTATTTCTAATTAGGAATGGCAATTTTTGGGTTCGGGGTCGGGTTTCCCATACCCATCCCCGACCCCGAAATTTTAGGGTATCCCCAAACCCGATCGGGTTTTAACCCTAAACCCCTTCCCCACCCCCGATCGGGTTTCAGGTTCCCCGAACCCGACCAAGATAGTTAAACCCGATCCCCGAAATAAATTCAGCCCCGAACCCCCGAACCCGAACCCGTAAATGTAAAACAACTCAATAAAAAGTCAAAAACCTGAAAACAAGCAACTCAATGACATACATAAACTATTCAAGTGTTCACAATAGAAAAAAAAAATTAAGCCACCAATAATTCAGAAAGTGATCAGTACAGAAAGCAAAAAATTCAGAAAGTGATCAGCCCAGAAAGCAACAAAATTAAGCCACCAATAATTCAGCATGGGCCAGACATCAACATACAGACTATTGTTTTGGCTATATCTTCCAAAGTCCAGTGGAAGTTCCCTATTATCAAATTCTTGTCAGAGCCATTAAGAGGACAAAGAAAAAGTATTACAAAAGCCAAAATCACTTGATAAGCTTAGCATCCACCTTGAAGTATATATAAAAAAAAAGGTTCCAACCTACATTATGTTATCATAAAGCTAATTAAAAACACGGTCAAAGAACCTAAATATTACTAGGGACACATGCTATACAAAAGTTCCAACACCAAACAAAAGTGTCAGCAAGCAATGTCCTGCTTATAACATTATACAAGCATTCAGATTGTCACTAGAATATCTGAATGATTTGGGAAGACAGCACTCAGCAGGCAAACTCAATTGGAGATAAAGGTATATTCAGATGAGATAAACTCCAGCAAAAAATTCAGAAGGAGTTTATTGAAATCTTAATCTATTAAAAACCTGACATTTACATTGCATCTGCACCCTGAACAAGACATACAAACAAAATTACAATTTACAATCTGCATTCACGCTGCTCCTATAAGCTCTATAAGCTCCACCCCAAGTTTGAAGAATGGCTGCAAGTATACCCCTCAACAAAATCTTTCCCCAGTAATTGGAAAAAATGGATAAAACAGAATCTTGCAAATAAATGATAGTCGCAAAACTCCAATAGTTTCATAACTACTGACTATTTAATCTACTCTAAGTTCTCCGAAATTTTCCTTCTCTTCATGCAATGCTCTGAACACGTAATCTAGTTCGGGAAATGATGACAGGAGCAGCAACTCAAGAAGATCATAAGCTAGTTGCTTCATAACAATTGTGGACTGTGCTCAACCATAAATCCAAATGGATACACGTCACATACTGCTCAGAGAGAAGGAAGAAAACTAAACCAAACTCACGTATTTCAGTCATTAAAGAACCATAAGGTGACAGAAAACTACTATCTACTGATCGGGGAACAATTTCCACTCTTGTTATTATGAATTTAAAGTCCTCCCAATCAAACAAAATCATGAGAAACTATAACTCAGTGATTGAGGGTAAAAGCAAGATTTCAAGAAGCGGAAGTCAAAAGTCATTCCTGCCACAGCATGCACCTAAACCCACGGTAGACATATTCGCACTTAACAAAATCTTTCAATTTTCCTGAAAACCGCAAGAGAAGAGACAAGGCGGCAGAGTTTATTGAAGCAATTTAAGTCACTGATTTTTATCATTTTCTTGAAGCAAACACAAGCTATTACTGCGGAAGCAGAAAAGAACTCACTAATTTCTGGAACGTGAGCGTCAGAACTCAGAAGCAAAAAACGGAGGGCGAAAATTTCCAGGCGAGCGGATGGTGGAGCAGAACTCAGTCTCGTCTCTTCTTCGGCGGCAGAATAATTACAGTCGATTATTTCCCAGTGATGGGGAGGCAGTCGGCCGAGGGGAAGAAAGGGGAAAATGGAAAATGGAAAATGGAGCGGAGGGGGGCTGTCGGCGGGAGAAGAAAGGGGAAAATAGAGCGGATGGGGCTGTCGGCGGGAGAAGAAAGGGGGAAATGGAGCGGAAAATGGAAAACGGAGGGGGGCAGTCGGCGGGGAGGATTGGAGGAGACAGGGAATGAAGGGGTTAGGGTTTGTACTTTTGTACGAAGCTTAAAATATTTTAAAAAATGCGTTTATTTTCTCGAAATATGTTTATTCCTTTCAATTGCACCTTTAATATATTAATATAAAATTTAGTCAATTAGTAATTAATAAATTTATACATATTATTTTTTTATTTTTTCTAATTATTTTATCTTATTTTTAAATAATTTTTATATTTTTTAATAAATTTCTTTTTTTTTCTAATTTAATATATTAATATTATTATTACGATTTTAATATATAATTATCAAAATTATAAATATGTTCATTTCTTCATTTCTTATATTATATTTAATCAATTCTAATATATGAGTAAAACTAATATAAATATATGTCATATATAATAGTAATACAAATCAATTGGTCAAATGCTCAAAACACTAGCATTTAGTTAATTAGCTCCATAATCTTGTATATATTTTGATAAAGTACATATAAACAAGATATGAAGCAATAATTTAATTAAAAAAAAAGAAGCAATAATTTAATGAAAAAATTAATAAAGTTTTTAAGATTAGTGTATATGAAACACTAGAACCATATACAATGTCACAAAGATTATTAAAAGTAGAAAATGGTGTCACTATATAGAAGAACATTTTGTTTGTTATTTAACTTAATTTCATTCAAAATTATAAATATGTTCATTTTTTCAATTCTTATATTATATTTAATCAATTTTAATATATGAGTAAAATTAATATAAATACATGTCATATGTAATAGTAATACAAATCAATTGGTCAAATGCTCAAAATACTAGCATTTAGTTAATTAGCTCCATAATCTTATATATATGTGTGTGTGTGTGTGTGTGTGTGTGTGTAACACTTCTTATATGTATAAATATAACTTAATGTAATTTGTATGAATGATGAACCATACACTCTATGAATTATAAATTTAATGATTACTTAATATGTATGTATAAATGTATGGATTATAACTCATAGCTTACAATCTCAAATAGTTAATTAGACTTGCAAAGCGTAGTTAAGACATATAAAATACTTATTAATTATGTTTTTAACATGATTACATGATATAAGCGGTTCATTTACTAATTAATATGTAATAATAAAAAAAATTTTTGCCAATTTAATTTATACCATTTTCTATAATCCTATTTCAATTACAATAGAATAAAAAACTTCTTAGTTCTTACTTAAAATTCTATTTGTAATAAAATTGTTTTAGAAAAATTAATGAAAACGTAATTTCATTTGTGATGTGATGCTCTATTTTATCAAATTCTTAATCTTCTTCATGAATTTGTAATTACAACAAATGGAATTCTAAACATAAAAATTAAAACATAAAATAATATTATAAAACACATAAGGGTTCGTTGGAGTTCGGGTTGGGTTGGGTTGAGTTGGGTTGAGTTGGGTTTGATGTACCCACCATGAACCCGACCCCATGTTTTTTTTAAAACCCCCAAACCCGACCTCGAACCCGAAAAAAACCCAGTCAATCGGGTTTTGACTAGGTTCGGGTTCGGGGAACCCGTCGGGTCGGGGTTTTTTTTTTTTGCCATCCTTATTTCTAATGCCATTCATTACTTATTCTATTTAGTCTTGTATGTCCATACATCTATATCAACATTTTCTATTTATGTTCATAATTAGTGCTCCAACACTTTGATTCATAAAACATCGTTGGTCTTATAGCTATTTTATAAAATCGTACTACTAATTTCAGTGATACTTTACAATCACAAAATATACAGGACATGTTTCTCTATTTGTTCCAACTTTCGTGAATTCTGCGTAACATCTTTATCAATTCTCCCATTTTCTTGGATGATAGATTTTAAATATTTAAAACTTTTAGATATATCCGACTAATTTTCACACTTAACGTATTGTTTCTTCTATGATAACTAAAGTGACTATATATTCAGTTTTACCACTATTTATTTTAAAATCTTTTGATTCTAATGCCTCCCTCCAAGCTTCTAATTTGATATTCACTCCTCTCTTCTCATTTATTAAAACTATATCATCTGCAACTAACATATATTCAAGGATGGTTGAATGCATATGCTTATTAAGCTCATCTATTACTAAGGCAAAAAGGTATGGGCTAAAAAAGGATTTATGATGCAAAATTATAGCATTTGGAAATTTGTCTATTTTTTGGCTGGTATCCTCACACATGTCATTACATTTTTATACATATCTTTTATAAGTTCTATATAAACTACTCTAACCCTCTTTTCTCTAATATCCAACACATTATATCCCGATTAACTCTATCATGTGACTTTTCAAAATCAATGAATATTATATGTAAATCTTGTTTTCTCTCCCTATAATATTTACATAATTTTTTTTATCATATGTGTGGGTTTCATTGTACACCTTTGTAACGTAAAACCAAATTGATTTTCTAATACCTCATTTCTCAATCTTTTTTCTATTACTTTTTAATAGGACGACTCATTAATTTAATACTCCTTTAATTTGCCAATTCTGAATATTTCCCTTCTTATATAAAGTTACCAATACACTTTTTTCACTATTTATCAAGCATTTTCTCAGTTTTTATAATTAAATTTAATGGATTCGTGGACCATACGATACCAACTTTTCCAAAACACATCCATGCCTTAATTGGAATACTGTCAGGATCCACCACTTTACCATTTTTCATTACTTTTAATACTTTTTCTACCTCCAAAAAGATTGAATTTTGTGATAATATGTAAAATTTCCTTTTAATTCAACTTGTTCTAACTCACCTAGTGTATCACTAAAATAAAAAGGCGAAATAATCTTTTAATAGTTGCATTACTAAGTCATTAAGATTGTAAGCAAACAACACCAGAAATGACTTTTAGAAAGAGCTATCTCTATCAAAAACTCAATCATTATCATAGACAAACGAAAAGATAATATGCAATCAAAGAAGGGATGAACAATTTACATTGAAAAACGGGACAAATGCCAGACAAAGGAAAAATAAAAATGAAAAACAGTTGCATAGCTGAGACAACACAACTTTTTGGATTTAGGGGAAAGAAATAGCATATCAATTGAATGAATGCATGTGCCAAGCTATCCGCATTTTCAATTTGATGCATGTATCAATCACGTGTGGACAATGAATGCATGCCCCAAGCCATCCATAGTTTTAGTTTTATGCATGTATCAATCACACATATGGATGGAGAAGTTTTAAACAGGTCCCATGGAAAAAAAAGGCTGAAATACAGCCAAATATCAATTAAAATAAATGGGTAAAGAAAAAAGAGAACTAACAGATCACATCAGTGAGTCTCTCACTTCTACAGCACCAACCACTTAAAAACAGTCCCCATCAAAAACCTCAAATCAGGCTGCACCATTGCATCAGCGTGTTCCTTTCACTCTTAAGAAACCCTAGCATCAACACCTAACCACCCCAATCCTGATTCACCACCTCCGCCATCCACATTATCCCTAATCCTAAACCCAGCACACCCCCTCCCAAACTTACCCTAAAAGGAAAATAATAAAAAGACCTTTTAGAGGCATGCGACTGCCCAACTTTGCTACACTTGATGCATATAAAAAATGAATTCAAATAGTCTCAAAGATATGATAAGGACCAGTTTCAAGAAACAATTTGGGGAAAAAGGGAGGAGGCTAGGGTTTGAAATTCGCACCAGTATTGAACCTTTTTTGGGTATCTTAAACACACAAATTTCAACAATTCAGAGAAGATGTAGAAATACAGCATAAAACAAAATAGGAAAAAAATGTAAAATGCAACAGAAAAATGATTTAGGGGCATTTTTTTTGTATAGCACTGAACCCTTTACAAAACTGAACGATTCATAGAAGGAAAACGAAACCCACTTTTTTCTACCTATTCATATTTCACTAAATCTGTTTTCCAAGTGCAAAAGAATTAAAATAGAAATGGCAACTTAACTCCATATAAACCTAACAGGTCCAGTTTTAGAAACAAGGAGGAGGATCACATTAACAGCGATATGAACTTGTTCTTTAGTCCATATGATATTAATCCATAATTTCTACCCAAAAAATCACAATAGAAATTCCAACACAAAAATACTTCCAGAAGAAACTTACTACTTTGAAACAACTATGAGGTTCAAAATGCAAATTTAACAACTCTCAAGGACTCCCCTTAAAACCCTAAATTAATCCAAGGAAAAAGATTCAAAAACAGCGCTACTTGTTGCAACTATAATATTCAAAATGTAAAAATTCCAAATGTAAATACACTCTCACAACTCTATCTCAAAACCCTAAATTTTATAGTTCATAACCACCAAAAAAATTAAAATCAAGAAAACATAATCCAACCATTAACGAAAGATTGCAAGCCAAATAACCGGATAAAGAAAAGTTAAAAAATCGAAGAAATCTTACCGGAAGAAAATGGAGCCGGATCTTCTAGAAGCTCCAACGGGGGCGGTGATTTTTTCGAGATAAATTAATATGTAGAGTATATAAGGGGGTGCACGTGGTGCAGGGAAGAGATCGATGGTGCCGTCGTTTACTGATTGCAATTTTCAAAATTGACCCCTATGTTCTTGAAAATTCGTATTACAGCCCCAATCCCTTTCGAATCTAACTATTTAAAAATGTGTTTCAAAAGAACACGTTTGAATGTCCTAAGTGGTTTATTAGTATGTAAGGGATGGAGCATAGTAATGAATCTAGTGGTAAGTTTAACTACTCTTGTTTGTTTAATACGGTTAGACTTGCCACTAGATTTAAGTTATGTTTTTTGTAGGATTTATTAAGGTATAGAGAAGGTTGAAGTATTTGATATGTAGTCAATTAGTCTTAGCCTATATTAGTGCTAAAAAGAGTTCACTTTGGTGACTTTGAGTGTACACAGTAACTTTTGCAAAGTTAATACAACTATCTTTTTACTTGGAAAAAAAATGTCCTAAATGGAGAGCAATGTAGTTTTATACAACCGTCGAGAGGCATTAGGCAAGGGGACCCTATTTTTCCTTATTTATTTCTTATAATTTCCGAATCTTTATCTCATCTCCTTAAACAAGGAAGTGAGAGAGGGGAATATAAGGAAATGAGAGCTAGTAGGAATGGCCCTATCATAACACATTTGTTTTTTACCAATGATTCTTTGTTGTTTTGTAAGGCAGATTCAAGACAGGTGCAGAAGTTGCAAGATATCCTCCACAAATACAGCCAAAGTTTTGAACAAGCTATAAACTTGGAAAAGTCTTCAGTGTTCTTCAATAGCAATGTGGCAAGGGCGGAAAAAATCCAAAATTTTCAAGTGATGGAGAGAGTGAAAGAACAACATAATTCCCATTACTTGGGGCTGTCGATAAGGATAGGGAGATCGAAAAAAGAGATGTTTAACTTTGTCATATAGAAATTTCATAAACAAATTCAAAACTGGAAGACTAGTTTTTTGAGTTTGGCTGGCAAAAGTTCTCATCAAAGAGGTGGTAAATACGCTTCCAACTTATGTCATGGACTGCTTTAAGCTACCGGTGGGATCGTGTAAAGAAATTTATAGGATCACCGTTAATTTTTGGTGGGGTGCACAAAAGGATGAAAGGCAGAAAATTCATTAGAAAATTTGGCAAGAAATAACTAAAGCAAAATCCGATGAAAGGATGGGGTTTCAAGATCTTCAAAAGTTCAATGATACTCTACTTGCCAAACAAATTTGGCAAGTTATCACCAAACCAGAGTTATTGATGAGTCAAATCATGAAAGCTAAGTACTTCCCAAATAAGGGACTGTTGAAGATAGAAGATAAAAAGAATACTTCTTGGCTTTGGAAGGGATGGATGGGGGCAAGGAGCGTAATCCGCATTGGTACAAGATATTGTGTGAGAGATGGAAGATCAATTAGGGTGTGGGAATCACCTTGGATCCCAGAAAGAAAGGATTTCAGGTTGAGTACCAACTGTAATTCAGACCAACAATCGACAACATGGGTGAGTGAGCTCATACATGGATATGGAAGGGATGGAATAGAAGTTTGATTTCCAGCATTTTACCGCAGCAAGATGCGGATGTCATTTTACAAATGCCATTGGAAGTACCAGCTAGCAAAGATAAGTTCACTTAGTAGTTTACTTCAGACCAAGAGTGTTCAGTAAAACTAGCATACATGAAGTTGCAAAAAGATATGCAAGAAGGTGACCAACAACCCGAGAGCAGCACCTGTAGAAGCAGAATGCAATGCATGTGGAAGACAACATGGAAACTGAATGTGAAAGGTAAATTGAAGCAGTTTGTATGGAGATGTTGTCACAATATTTTGCTACTCAATGCTCGGCTAAAACACAGAAGAATGCAAGTGGAATCCAAATGCCCAATGTACGGGGAAGGGGAAGAAAATCTGGAACATCTCATGTTGACATGTTCCCAAGCCAAAAAAATTTGGAAACTGGCTCCAGTTTGTTGGAATTATGCTGGACAACAAGAAGACAACTTCAAGGAATGATGACAAGACATATATTCCAATCAAAGAGATGAGTTATGGCAGGAACAAGCACAACTAATAGTCAACATTCTTTGGATGATATAGAAGAGGTGGAACCTTTGGATTTTTCAGGGTGAATGGATGAAGGAGAGGGAAGTAATAGAGTTGGCGAGGTATGAATGGATGGAATTCCAACAAGCAAATATGTTAGACTAGATAACTAGGATCAAGAAGTAGATCAGTGGCTGGCTAGTGAATAAAAGGTGGAACACATCAGTGATTCAAGTGGTAACCCTAACTAGTGGTATTATTCATTTGATTAGTATTGCCGCTAATTTTCTGTGGTGTATTTTTGTGGCAATGAGAGTAGATATTTGACATGTTGTCAATTAGTCTTAGCCAATTTTAGAGTTAAGGAGAGTTCATTTTTGGAACATTGGATGTAACTATTAACTTTCACAAAGTTAATACAATTCTCGACTTTTAGTTAAAAAAAAAAAAGAATGTCCTAAAAATTAAGGGCATGTATGGAAAGTATCTCAAAACATGATTTTGTATTTTTTGATATAGTGAGTGTGAGATAAGGGATGTATTAAAAATCAAAAAAGTATATTGAAAAACGCAAACACACGTTTTGAAATGCCAACCAATAAGGCCCTAAAACTATATCACTATTATAATGTTCGTCGGTGGTTTCAATATAATTATTATGAATATTAATAATTAAATTATCTTTTTATTATCCTATAATATTAATATTAATATCAATATTTAGTAATTACAAAATAGTTAAAATTCTAAATTTTACCAACTCTAAAGATTATCTATTTATTATCTATTAAGTTTAAGTAATTTGAAGTTGGTTAAAATTCTTATTCTTTTTAATAATTTAATTTTCATTAGTATTTTTTTTATAATTAATTAATTATTTATTTTACTCTTTTCATAGTAAGTATAGAAAATGTTTTGCAGTAATATGTATATCCTTAATTAAAATATTATTACTCTTTTTTTTTATGTCCTTATCTACTCCCCCTCCTCGAATTTGACATGGTTTTTTTGTGTTTTGAGTTTTAGGACACTACGAATTATACTTTTGTAGGATTATTTCATATTTATTTATAATAGTTTTAGTCTTTTGTTTTATGATTTCTTTTAATTACCTAATATTTTTATTTCTAGAGATTAATCAATGACTTTATCTATATATAGAATATCAAAAGATTGTAATGAAATATATAATATAAAATTATTATAAAAGTCAAACTTGTATTTAGTTTTATGATTTATATGCCAAAAGTTTATGAATCAGATTTTTATATTTTATACTATATTTTAAATTATAATAATTATGTATTAGCTTATTTTAAAATACTTTTCTTGCCACAATCTATGAATTCATTGTATGATACTTTTATTTAACAAATATTATTTCATACTTTTATTAATTTTAATTGTTTGAGAATTTCTCTTTAACATTTTTTAATTTCTGTTTTCTCCTAAACTTTTAGCAATATATATTTAACAAAATTATTGGACATACCATGACTTGGATGGGAATCTTGCACTAGTTTGTACATGATAGGTAGTATTATTATGTGTTCAAAATCATAAGAGTATTAGGTAGTATTATCATTAGTTAGGATTTAAAAAAAAAATGGATTATCATGTGTGTAGAACACTTTATTAGCTAGTATTATATTTAATTTAATCCCTGTTAGAAATTGATTGAAATTTATATAAGATTTAATTAAACTCACTCTAACATCTAAATTAACACAATTCAAAAGTTACACTAAATTGAACTTATTAGATTAACTTAAATTAATTAAATTTGTTTAAAATGAAAAACTTTAAAACGAAAAGATAAATTCTGATCATAGTTCATTGCCACCACTATTTATAGGGGTGTAGAAAAATTAATTTTTTATTACTTGACCTTCTATTTTAGTTTTACTAGGAAAATTAATATAATACAGATATTTTATATGCATATAATCAAAACAGGAGAATTATATTACTATTGTACTATGAAATTTGGTAAAACGATTTAGGGGTCTGTCACTTGAAGGAAAAATTTATTCCTAGATAAATTTAAAGTGACTCGAGGAAACCATTTTGGAAGGGTGTCCAAAATGATGTACAAATCTATTTCACATTTAACCTTTTGGTGAAAAAAGTGGATAGAGATAGTGGGCAAAACACATTTTAAAATTTATTTCAAAATATATTTTTGAAAAATATTGAACATATAATATTTTACACATTAAAAAGCATGTGTTAACTAAAAATAAAAATGTAAATGGTTATCTAAAAGCAGCCCAAAGTTTTACAATGGAGTTTGTCAACCTCAATAATATCTCCTCATGTTGTGAAAAAAAAGTAGTTTATTTTCATGCATGGAATCATTACTCTTTCCAAATATTTTCTTTTTCAACTTATAATTGAAATTATGGTAGTGCAATATTTTACTCATTTCATTTAGTCTTACATGTTAATTTTATTTATTATTTATTTTTTGGTAATATTATCGATGTCTTTGGAAAGTTAACTAAAAAAGGGTCAATCCATGAAGTTTACAGTAACTAGGGGAGCAACACTATGCAAGGCGCAATGCGAGTTTGTGTACTATCCCACTGTAGAATTATTAGTGTAAAGTTGGTTTGACGAAAAATTATAAAATGAGGTCTATTTCTGTTTTATTTTTTCTTGGAAAAGTATATTGTTGGGTAATTTTATTTTTCATTTACCCTCTATTAGTTTTAATGTGTTATTTTTTATTAATTTTTATGTCATTATTTAGTGGGGAAAAAACTGGTTTTTTCAATTTCAATTTCAATTTTTTGAAATTTTAATGTATACCTAATTAATTATTTTTTTTACTAACCAACAATTAACATTATAAATGTAGTAGAGTGTTAAGGAAAATTTTTTAGAAATGAGAATGAGAAGAATTTCATACATAATTTTTAAAATTATATGTTAATTGTAAATTTAAATTGGTATGTGATGAGGATAAAAATGACCTTAAGTAAAATTATGGATAATCTCAAACTGAAGATTACATTTTCTTATCTCAAATATGAATTAGACTTCAACTATGACTTAATTTCATCATAAGAGATGACTTGAAATTCTATTAGGATATTACTATTGCCAAAACATCTATATAAGGTGTGTTGGGTAATCGTAACAGGTAACAAATTTTTTTCATACTAAAAGATATTCTCAAAAATTTTATACTAACTTGAGCGTCGGAGTATCCTTAAGGACACCCTCCCCAATCCCCACCCTTGATCGCCCTTGTAGATTCTTGTAGGTTATTCGTGACGTCGGAAATCAATGGGGCAAAATTTTTATTCATCGGTAAGGATAGATTCTTTCTAAGCCATATTTGTTGAAAATAAGAACTTGATATAAAGTAATATTATTGGTAAAAATACTTTGCAATCATTTTGTCAAGGTTGTGGTCAATAAATATTTAAATACTAATTTAATATTTTAGTTGTAGATTTGGTTAAGATAATAAAGTTTTTTATGAGTAAATTTTGATTGATCTTATAATTTTCTATACCCCCATTTTTTGTCTATGAGTAGTGTGTTTTTGTTGTGGCCATTAATGGGCCATTTATGTGAAAAAAGAGAATTATGTAAGAGGTAACATGGGGTTATGGATTATAGAGAGAATTAAATGAATATATACCTATGTTTGGTTTATCTCCTACATGCAAAAAATTATTTTTTCTCACAAAATAAATAAAGATTCAAGTATATTTTTATTTCAAAATTTCCCTCCCAAATTCTCCTCACATAATTTTTTTTAAAAAAAATTCCCTTCAATATAAATTTTATTTTCCCTCCAAAATATTTTTTTTCTTACAAAAAAAAGCCCACCAAAATTTTCACATATTCCAATACAAAAAATTTCAAATAAACTACAATCCAAACATAGCCACAACATTAATGATATTTTATTCTATACACAAACAAGCCAAATTAATAAACTCGAATTATATAGTCCGAGGTGTGAAATTCATAAAACAATAAACTTCATTTTGATATTTACTATGCTAATTTTACTGAAACTATTGAGTGCAACATGTTAATTTTTTTAATTCATTAGTTATAAATTTCTATTTTCTCTGAATAAGATTAATAATTCATTGAAATTAATTATGCCAATTGGGCTAAAGTATACAATACAACATTGAGCCAAATTTAGATATTTGTCATAATTTGGAAATCATATGGTCCATCATATTAAATGGCCCATTCTGAAAATTTATTGAATGCATTTATAAGTAATGCTTGTAATGAGGTTGTACATAATCCAGAAGTTGCTCGCAAAGGAAATGGGTCCAGGGTTCATACATCGTTCTGTTACATTATTGTTTCATTCTTTTGCAACTAAATTCTTTATAGATCTATTTTGTTGTTCACTTTGGCAGCGATTTATTTTGTTCTTTTGGTTTTCGTTAAAGCTTTGTAATTTTTTAGGGTTGAAGTTCGGGTATTATTGTGATGTTTTGGCCAGTTATTTGGCAGTTGATGGTATGATTTTTCGTTGAAATACAAGATTGGTTTTTCACACTGTTGCTATTTTTATTGGTTAAAGGTTTGTTGGCTTTGTACTGAATTGCTATTTTTATGGCTTTGTACACAATTGGTTTGTAGTAATTCTCTATTGTAGAAATTTCAAAACCATAAGTTGGTTTTATTATAATTTTGTTTCGAATGTCTACAAGAAGATGTGTAATCACAAGGTGGTTTATTATAATTTTAATTTCAAAAACACAATTTTCTCTTACACATGTACTTTAATTTTTTGGGTTACTAATTAATAACTTATAGTTTTTAATAGATTGCCTCAGCTAATAAACCAATTGAATTAGGAGCTTCGTCAATTCTGACATAACCTACAACATCAAAATTTAAAATTCTATTGTTGCACAGTTATTTTTGAACTCAAATGATACTCTAACTAATGAACGTCCTAATAAAAAAAATTTCACTTCAAGGTAAATTAATTAATTAATTTCATTTATTTTTAATATGTATGTCACATTTTTTTTTATTATAACATTTCAAACCACTTAATTAAGCTAGTTATTTTGTGTAGTGGCAATGATGAAATTCAACAAATGGATGTAACTGCAAACTTGGTTAAAATGAAGAAATAATGATTGAAATTTGTTATCCTCTTGTTTTCTTTTTATATTTTCAAACAATTGCATTATTACAAACCTATTATTCTTATTATTTATTATACAACAATTATTGGTACTTTCATATATATTTTAAAAGAAGCTACAATCCCATATTGAAATATTACAAGCATATGAATCACTTTATATTGAATTATACTTTGAACTTGTGTTGACAAAAAGAAATAGTGGTTATTCGCATATGAGGAAGGGCTAAATTGGACTAATTTAGTACAAAACAATGAATTTGCCCCCTACACCTAGGTTAAACAAGGTCAACTCAACTTAGTAAAAGTGATTGACCATGCACATTGCATGACCAAAGGTGCCCAGCACTATAAATAGTGCTTTGTGATTGTGGTTGACCATGCACATTGCATGACCAAAGGTGCCCAGCACCATAAATAGTACTTCGTGATTGTGATTGACCATGCATGCTGCCAGACCAATTCTAAGGTGCCCAACACTAAAACTAGTGCTTTCACTTAGAAAGAGACAATTGATGGAATATTACCTTCTTTATAGCTTGTTCAGAACTTTGGCTGTATTTGTGGAGGATATCTTGCAACTTTTGCGCCCGCCTTGAATCTGCCTTACAAAACAACATAGAATCATTGGCAAAAAACAAATGTGTTATGATAGGGCCATTCCTACTAGCTCTCATTTCCTTATATTCCCCTCTCTCACTTGCTTGTTTAAGGAGATGAGATAAAGCTTCGGAAATTATAAGAAATAAATAAGGAAAAATAGGGTCCCCTTGCCTAATGCCTCTCGACGGTTGTATAAAACTACATTGCTCTCCATTTAGGACATTTTTTTTCCAAGTAAAAAGATAGTTGTATTAACTTTGCAAAAGTTAATGTGTACACTCAAAGTCACCAAAGTGAACTCTTTTTAGCACTAATGTAGGTTAAGACTAATTGACTACATGTCAAATACTTCAACCTTCTCTATACCTTAATAATTCCCACAAAAAACATAACTTAAATCTAGTGGCAAGTCTAACCGTATTAAACAAACAAGAGTAGTTAAACTTACCACTAGATTCATTACTATGCTCCATCCCTTACATACTAATAAACCACTTAGGACATTCAAACATGTTCTTTTGAAACACATTTTTAAATAGTTAGATTCGAAAGGGATTGGGGCTGTAATACGAATTTTCAAGAACATAGGGGTCAATTTTGAAAATTGCCATCAGTAAACAACGGTGCCATCAATCTCTTCCCTGCACCACGCGCACCCCCTTATATACTCTACATATTAATTTTTCTCGAAAAAATCACCGCCCCGGTTGGAGATTCTAGAAGATTCAGCTCCATTTTCTTCTAGTAAGATATCTTCGATTTTTTAACTTTTTTTTATCCGGTTATTTGGCCTGCAATCTTTCGTTAATGGTTGGATTATGTTTTCTTGATTTTAATTTTTTTTTGGTGGTTATGAACTATAAAATTTAGGGTTTTGAGATAGAGTTGTGAGAGTGTATTTACATTTGGAATTTTTACATTTTGAATATTATAGTTGCAACAAGTAGCACTGTTTTTTAATCTTTTTCCTTGGATTAATTTAGGGTTTTATAGGGAGTCCTTGAAAGTTGTTAAATTTGCATTTTGAACCTCATAGTTGTTTCAAAGTAGTAAGTTTCTTCTGGAAGTATTTTTGTGTTGGAATTTCTGTTGTGATTTTTTGGGTAGAAATTATGGATTAATATCATATGGACTAAAGAACAAGTTCATATCGCTGTTAATGTGATCCTCCTCCTTGTTTCTAAAACTGGACCTGTTAGGTTTATATGGAGTTAAGTTGCCATTTCTATTTTAATTCTTTTGCACTTGGAAAACAGATCTAGTGAAATATGAATAGGTAGAAAAGAGTGGGTTTCGTTTTCCTTCTATGAATTGTTTAGTTTTGTAAAGGGTTCAATGCTATACAAAAAAAAATGCCCCTAAATCATTTTTCTGCTGCATTTTACATTTTTTTCTATTTTGTTTTATGCTGTATTTCTACATCTTCTCTGAATTGTTGAAATTTGTGTGTTTAAGATAACCAAAAAAGGTTCAATACTGGTGCGAATTTCAAACCCTAGCCTCCTCCCCTTTTCCCCAAATTGTTTCTTGAAACTAGTCCTTATCATATCTTTGAGACTATTTGAATTCATTTTTTATATGCATCAAGTGTAGCAAAGTTGGGCAATCGCATGCCTCCAAAAGGTCTTTTTATTATTTTCCTTTTAGGGTAAGTTTGGGAGGGGGTGTGCTGGGTTTAGGATTAGGGATAATGCGGATGGCGAAGGTGGTGAATCAGGATTGGGGTGGTTAGGTGTTGATGCTAGGGTTTCTTGAGAGTGAAAGGAACACGCTGATGCAATGGTGCAGCCTGATTTGAGGGTCTTTGATGGGGAATGTTTTTAAGAGGTTGGTGCTGTAGAAGTGAGAGACTCACTGATGTGATCTGTTAGTTCTCTTTTTTCTTTACCTATTTATTTTAATTGATATTTGGCGGTATTTCAGCCTTTTTTTTTCCCTGGGACCTGTTTAAAACTTCTCCATCCACATGTGTGATTGATACATGCATAAAACTAAAACTATAGATGGCTTGGCACATGCATTCATTGTCCACACGTGTTTGATACATGCATCAAATTGAAAATGTGGACAGCTTGGCACATGCATTCATTCAATTGATATGCTATTTCTTTCCCCTAAATCAAAAAAGTTGTGTTGTCTCAACTATGCAACTGTTTTTGATTTTTATTTTTCCTTTGTTTGGCATTTGGCCCTTTTTTCAATGTAAATTGTTCATCCCTTCTTTCATTGCATATTATCTTTTCGTTTGTCTATGATAATGATTGAATTTTTGATAGAGATAGCTCTTTCTAAAAGTCATTTCTGGTGTTGTTCTTACAATCTTAATGACTTAGTAATGCAACTATTAAAAGATTATTTCGCCTTTTTATTTTAGTGATACACTAGGTGAGTTAGAATGAGTAGAATTAAAAGGAAATTTTACATATTATCACAAAATTCAATCTTTTTGGAGGTAGAAAATGTATTAAAAGTAATGAAAAATGGTAAAGTAGTGGATCCTGACAGTATTCCAATTAAGGCATGGATGTGTTTTGGAAAAGTTGGTATCATATGGTCCACGAATCTATTAAATTTAATTATAAAAACTGAGAAAATGCTTGATAAATAGTGAAAAAAGTGTATTGGTACCTTTATATAAGAAGGGAAATATGCAGAATTGGCAAATTATAGGAGTATTAAATTAATGAGTCATCCTATTAAAGAGTAATACAAAAAAGATTGAGAAATGAGGTATTAGAAAATCAATTTGGTTTTACGTTACAAAGGTGTACAATGAAACCCACACATATGATAAAAAATTTATGTACATATTATAGGGAGAGAAAACAAGATTTACATATAATATTCATTGATTTTGAAAAGTCACATGATAGAGTTAATAGAGATATAATGTATTGGATATTAGAGAAAAGAGGGTTAGAGTAGTTTATATAGAATTTATAAAAGATATGTATAAAAATGTAATGACATGTGTGAGGATGCCAGTAAAAAAATCAGACAAATTTCTGAATGCTATAATTTTGCATCATAAATCCTTTTTGAGTCTATACCTTTTTGCCTTAGTAATAGATGAGCTTAATAAGCATATGCATTCAACCATCCTTGAATATATGTTAGTTGCAGACGATATAGTTTTAATAAATGAGAAGAGAGGAGTGAATATCAAATTAGAAGCTTGGAGGGAGGCATTAGAATCAAAAAAATTTAAAATAAATAGTGGTAAAACTGAATATATAGTCACTTTAGTAATCATAGAAGAAACAATAGGTTAAGTGTGAAAATTAGCCGGATGTATCTAAAAGTTTTAAATATTTAAAATCTATCATCCAAGAAAATGGGAGAATTGATAAAGATGTTACATAGAATTCACGAAAGTTGGAATAAATAGAGAAACATGTCCTGTATATTTTGTAATTGTAAATTATCACTAAAATTAGAAATACAATTTTATAAAATAGCTATAAGACCAACGATGCTTTATGGATTAAAGTGTTGGAGCACTAATTATGAACATGAATAGAAAATGTTGATATAGATGTATGGACATACTAGACTAAATAGAATAAGTAATGAATGGCATTAGAAATAGGGATGGCAAAAAAACCCAACCCAACGGGTTCCCCGAACCCGAACCCGGTCAAAACCCGATTGACTGGGTTTTTTTGGGTCGGGTTTGGGGGTTTTAAGAAAACCCAAGGTTGGGTTTAGGGCGAGCATGAGGGCGGGGATGGAGTTTAGGGTTAAAACCCAATCGGGTTCAGGGATATCCTAAAATTTCGGGGTCAAGGATGAGTATAGGAAACCCAACCCCAAACCCGAAAATTGCCATTCCGAAATAGAAATAAAGTAGAAGTGGTCCTAGTAGATGACCAAATGAGAGAAACATAACTTAAGATGATTTAGACATGCAAAGGAGACCATTAAATGCATCAGTATGTCATGTAAAAAGTAGAGAAGTATTAACTTAAATTAAAAGGGGAAGGAGAAGATTACCTTAAATAATGATAAAACTATTTGTTCCGATAATAGTTTTATTATTATTAATAAAACACCACTAGTGGAGGAGTTTGTACACTAGTAAGCCGTACTGTGCTTTTACAATGCGTTTATTAAAAAAAAAAGGAAAAGATTTGGAAAAAAATTATTAAAAAAAGATATGAATTAGCTAAGTTTAAATAAAAAAATGTGTTTTCACTAGAATGATGTGATGAGATATGATCCATATAGCTAACTTTACATAATGGGATAAAGCCTCAGTTGCTGCTGTTGTTGTTGTTTCTTTCTTTTAGTGTACATATTTTCAGGTATTAGAGTGACAAGGGTTTAGTGGGGAGAGGGTTTTGATCTGACAAATACTTGTATTTTGTTCTAGTTGCAAAGAGATGCCATTGATAAAAATAATATACGAATAGAGAATCCTAGTTGATCTTATGAAATTAAAGGCTGATGGCTTATTTTCGTTATCTCATGAAATTGAATTAGGATCATTTTGAGGCTTGTTTTTTACCATAGTGCTTGAAGCCAATGGTTCCTTCATCGAAGCAATGGATTCATCTGCTGTCAGTGGTGTTTCCTTACCCTCAGGTCCTGACGGGACAAAGCGGCGTGTGACATATTTTTATGAACTTGGTATTGATGACTACTACTATGGCCAAGGCCATCCCATGAAACCCCACAGAATCCGCAGTGCACACAACCTTATTGTCCACTATTCTTTGCATCGTAAGATGGAAATTAACCGCCTATTTCCTGCTGGGCCCAACGACATCCACCGCTTCCATTCATAAGAGTATGTTGACTTCCTCTCTTCTGTTGAACCTGGTGCCGTTCAGGACCACATCCACTCACGGCATCTAAAAAAATTCAATGTTGGCGAGGATTGCCCTGTTTTTTATGGCCTTTTTGAGTTTTGTCAGGCCTCTGCTAGTGGATCAATAGGAGCTGCTATGAAACTCAATTGACAGGATGCTGATAGTGCTATTAATTAGGCTGGTGGTCTCCACCGTGCCAAGAAAAGTGAGGCTTCTGGTGATACGAACCTTACCCCAACAGGAGTAAAATCCAAATCTTACCAGAGTTGTAGGTTCCCGAACCGTCCTTTTTGTTGAACTATTTTCTTTGAGGCAACACCCAACCCCAACCTGTGGATTGAACTCTGCCTATAGCCCTCTATAACCCCATGAGCAATACACCAAAACCCCAACGATTTGAAGCTACCTAACGGAACCAAGAAGTACGCACAAAACCTCGAGTAAAAGAAACTCAAGGCTTCAGCTTTTGAATTGAATCTAATCGATTCTCCCAAATAGACCCAAACATGTTCTTTCTTAGAACTAGAAGAAAAGCACGTAAGCCTCTTAGGTTTGTAATTTCTTAAGTTGTCTTCAAAGTGGCGGCTGAATGGCCTTTAAATAAGGTACAAGTGTGGCCAAGCTGATTCAAAGCCCACTAGGGTTTGGATTGCTTGCCTTTAATTGACAAATTTAACCCTCTCACTAAATAAATAATTAAAACCGAACCCAACTAGGACTGGCTTAATAAATAAATCCTATTCCAACACGTAAAAAAGAATAACTACCAGAACAAAAGAAAATAAAATAAAATAAATGATTACATGACCGAAATTATGGATTGTCCACAACACTTAGTACATTAACAACTCGATCATGTTGAAGAAGCTTCTCCTTCTTGGCATGTACTTCACGTATGAGTTGAGCCAAAGCCTCTTGCATTTTCCTTGTACGTGACCTCGTCATTGGACCACTCATGTCACGTAAAAGGTCTTATGAGCGACGTGTGGGTATAGACACTTGATTATACATAGCTTGGCCGTTTGCGCGCTCCTTATCTTCATCATCTGGGTTTTGTTATGTGAATGATATTGTGCTTGGAATTCTTGAACTCCTCAAAGTCCACAGGGTATTTTCTCCATTGATCCTGTTATGTTTTCAGTTGTTAGAGTCATTATAAAGAACTCACTAAGAGTGTGTATAGATTGCATTTCAAAAATACGTATTTGCGCTTTTTGATGTGAAGGTTGTGAGATGGAAACTTTTCAGGAATATAAAAAGTTATCTTGGAAGCACAAAAACACGTTATGAAATGCTTCCAAATGCACCCTAATTCTTTGTTTGATGTGTTTCTTGGTTTGGTATCAAGATGCATTGAATTGTGCTCTTTGAATTTTGAGAATTAAGATTTATTGATGCAAATGATTGCATGAAAAGTTAGAAAATGTGATGGTGTTGCAGTGAGGAACTTACAAGAGCTAGAATATTACACTTCACTCTTGGTTCCTGTTTATTTCGAATAGCTCGTGTTGACTGCAAATACTATGACATCATAGTAAGTAACCTGCTGTCATTGAATTCTGTCATGTGATATCTCATTCTTTAAGAGAATCTGCTTCCTTTCATTTCTAGTTTCTTTTGATATTGGAGGATCTCTGTGCTTTCACTTTGGCAATGGATCATTGAAACCATCAGAACTTCTTGCTGCTCCAATTTATTATGGATTACTGAATCAGTAGAAATTACCTGAAGTTCTATATAATTGTCTTCTAGGTTTTATTTACATTCCCCAAAAACCCCCCTGTCCACCCCCCTTGAAAAAAAAAAAAAAACTTTCTAGGCTGCAGCAAGAATATATATATTTTAAAATTTTTAATATTGCTATTTACAATTCTGGGAGCCGAGGCTTAGCGGTAAAAGCCATTGCCCTGTGACCATGAGGTCACGAGTTCAAGTCGTGGAAATAGTTTTTTATAGAAATGTAAAGTAAGGCTGCGTATATCAAGCTTTAATGATCTGACTCTTCCCCAAACTGTGCACATATGGGAGTTTCTATGCATGGTGTTGCCTTTTTTTTAAATTGCTATTATCCTTCTCTTTTAAGCAATTCTCTTCCTTTAGCTTGTGTCTTGGTAGGCCTTTCTATTTCTCAAGTTTACAATTTCTTCTCTAATTTTGTTATTGCTTTTCGGGCAGCGCATTTTGTACATAGATATTGACATCCACCATGGAGATGGTGTTAAGGAGGCCTTTTTCACCACTGACAGAGTCATGACAGTGTCATTCCATAAATATGGAGACCTTTTCCTGCACAGGACACATAAGAGATATTGGGGCATTTTAGGAAGTACTATGCGCTAAATGTTCCATTAAATGATGGAATTGATGATATGACTTCAAGGAATTATTCTGTCCTATCATCGAAAGGTTATGGCTATCTATCACCAAGTAGTTGTGCTTCAATGTGGAGCGATTCACTAGTGGTGATAGATTGGGTTACTTCAACTTATCGGTTAGAGGTCATGCCGATTGCCTCGTTACACGAGATCTTTCAATGTCCCTTGATGGTCTTTGGTGGGGAGGTTATACAATTCGGAATGTTACACGTTCTTTGCTATGAAGTCTCTCTCTCTCTCTCTCTCTCTCCCTCCTGTTTTCGCTCATGGTGGTTGTAGTGGAATATCACTAATTCTTAGCTTTTTGTGCTTGCAGGCAATATTGCGGTTGGGGTAGAACGCACAACAATTTGCCTTATAATGAGTACTATGAGTATTTTGGACTAGATTACACTCTTCATGTGCAACTGTGCCACATGAAGAACCTAATCTAAAAGTGATTTGGTGAAGATCAAGTACATTTTACCTACTCTTGTGTAAATTTCCTTTTTAGAAAAGATATGAAAATTGATGATTAAATTTGGCTTTCTAGGGACAAATTAAGTGCAGAATAAAAATGCATGTTCAAGAAAAACTGACTATTTGGATAAATAGTGTCTAAATGTGTTAAGAATTAGTAGCTGTTGATGTGGTGGGTTTAGACCATCTTAACATAGTAGCTATTTTACAAGTTTCTTAAAGTAGATATAATTGAGATTGGGGATATTATTTTGCAACATTTCAAGATGGCACAACTAAGAAAGGAAGTAAGATATTTTGGAAGATTATTAAAGTAGATATAATTGAGATTGGGGATTTATGTTATAAGTTATAACATGTCAAGATGACACAACTAAGAAAGGAAGTGAGTTGGGTTGAGACTTTTTTTTTTTTGTACAAGAAGAGGACAGCAAGTAGGTTGGCTATTGTGCACAGTTGCTTTGTTGCAGATATTGCAGGACATTTTTATGTATGAGATATTTAGGCTCTGGTTGGACTTTGATTCATTTACAAACAGTTATGCTTTCTCACAAAAAGAATAAAACACCCAAGCATATGAGGAAGGGCTAAATTGGACTAATTTAGTACAAAACAATGAATTTGCCCCCTACACCAAGGTTAAACAAGGTTCAACTCAACTTAGTAAAAGTGATTGGCCATGCACATTGCATGACTAAAGGTGCCCAGTACTATAAATAATGCTTCGTGATTGTGATTGACCATGCACATTGCATGACCAAAGGTGCCTAGCATCATAAATAGTGCTTTGTGATTGTGATTGACCATGCACATTGCATGACCAAAGGTGCCCAGCACCATAAATAGTGCTTCGTGATTGTGATTGAATTGCATGACCAAAGGTGCCCAGCACTATAAATAGTGCTTCGTGATTGTGATTGACCATGTATGCTGCCAGACCAATTCTAAGGTGCCTAACACTAAAAGTAGTGCTTTAACTTAGAAAGAGACAATTGACCGAATATTACCTTCTTCTTTTTTTTGGAAATTAAAAAAAAAAATTGTTCTTTTGGGGGGAGTTCTTTTTTTGCTGAAAGCAATTGTTAGACAATCAACTTCAAAGTCGATGTTTCAAAACCTAATTTTTATTTTAAATTATTATACTATAACTAATTGAATTTCTAAAAAAAAGTATACATGTCTCACTTTTTAAACAAAATGGATTTTAATTTTTTGTTGTTCAATTAATTTTTGTACCTTATTTTTTTATATTTGAGTACTTTATTTGTTAATAACTTTTTGAAATAATTAAATTTTGAATATTATTTTTGTAGTAAATGTTTTTATACTGATATTGCATACTAATTTATTGAAGGGAAAAAAAGTGAACATGCTTGAATTTCTAACCAGAATGAATGACTCAAATTTTTTGTTCTTCAATCATTGTTGTACATTATTTTTGTATATTATATTTTGTACTTTATTTCGTAACAAACTATAGAAAAAATTATATTTATATATTATTATTTTGTACATTATTTATATACATTACGTTTGTACAATCTTTTTGTAAATGTTTGTATATTAAATTCTCGTACATTATTTTTTCACACTATTATTGAACAACAAGTTATTATACTTTTAACTAATTTTGTATACACATGTAACCATGAAAAAGTACCAAAATTCAAAATATGTGAATATCAAACACACAAACTTTATACCAAAAAAATTAGAACTAGAAAGAAGTTATAATTTTGAACAAATTACAAAAAAAAAAAAAATCAAGTTCCACAGGGATGCTGGCTAATATTTCTATGTGGTTGCCGCCTAGGGGGTTAGGGTTGTGGGTTTACACTGGTTTGGCGTTGAAACCCCTATGTCTTTGATGAGTATAGATCAAATGAAATGGATTGATCCATATGTGGTCACTGACGAGGACGCCTACCGCACTCATAGACCGAATCAGACATAGGAAATTGAGACGATGTGCTAGCATCCAACTGCAATGACGGCTCAATCTTAGGTGTCCACTCCTGTGGCTCACCGGACTGTTGAAGAAATGAATCAATATTAAATATCTGATCAACATTATCTTCTATATTGTGACCGGATGTAGATGGATGATCATGTGATTGTTGAAATCCACTTTAGTCTTAAACATTTAAATGTGTCATCTGCATCCGGCGACTCTCCCCAACAATCGTCAACACATGATAAGAAATGTCACATACATTGGTAATGACCGCTCTCAGATCTATCTCTAAATTGTTGAAAGTGTTATGTGTCAAATCATGCACTTGTTCCCAACATTCACCCTACAAATAAAAAAAATAAAAACAATTAAAGCATTGAATACATCATTAATTATTGAAAATATATAAATATCATAAAGATAGCCAAAACTCGACAACCGATGCAATTGGAATGACAACCTGGGCAGGATGGTGCGTGGGATTACTTATCATAATACGGGTAATCTAAAAATACCAAACCATGTACTCTGAATAATATTGCATAGGTCCACTTGCAGAAAATCCGTAAACAATGCTATCCCTCCACCTATTCCACCCATCAATTTAGTATGCATGCAGAGATATTCAATTAAAGCCTTTTTTGCCTCACCAATCGATCCTATGCAACCTCAAATTTGTGTCAACAGTAGCAAGAATAGTTTGATAATAACCGAATTGCTGCATAATCCATTCAGGTAAATGCAGTTCAACTACATCAAAATTTATACGAGGCACGCTTGCATACCAAATATCCTGTCCATGTAAGTAAAAATCTGGCAACTGATAGAAATTTCCCTCCGGATACGGCTGCCAAATAAATTGTAATATAACAAAAGTTAACTATAATTAGCATTTCAATGAAACTTAGTATTTAAAAAGAATAAAAAAAATAAGTGTTAATGTTGTATTACTTACATCATTTTCCATCATACAATCTAAACAATCTCGATACACGCGCAACATAAGTGAACTGACATCTGCAAAACTCAAACTCATATTCCACCTGCAACAAATTGGGTACCTCAATATAAAATATGAGATACAATAACAGAAAAAACAAATGTGACATGCAAAAATGAGAAAAACGCACATGTAAGCTCGAGGTCTGTTGGGCACGGCGAGGAAACCCAAAATGGGTTAGTATGCACATGACGTTGCGGTTTGATTTTCGATAATCTTTCCCACGCCCACAACTGCAGAATGCATAGTGAGCCACATATACGGTTGTATCTGAGGGTGACGCCCAACATAATGCCATATATAAAGAGGTTAAAATAATGCTACCCCAACTATACCTTGATGCATTATCTATATCTCTCAATATAAACAGGTACATCAGTTTGATTTTAGTACCTAACTTATCACCCATAATAGAACATAAAATCTGCATCATCCGGCACCTAACATGCTATAATACCTCATTATTAGTGGCCTCGGGTAGTAGAGGGCAAAACTCTAGAGACGTATGGAGATACTCTTTAATTTCAGTCGATCCACATCAAAATCTTCGAAAGCTAACATGTAACCCAACAGCTTATAACATATAGTCTATCAGTCCTTTATCGTATGATTAGGATCTAGACCAATCACTGCATCTCCATTGACTAATAAACCTCACAGAACCGTGACATCTTGTAATGTCATGGTCGCTTCACCCACTGGAAGGTGGAATATTGTGTGAGTCTCCTGTCGCCATCTCTCCACCAATGCTGTGATCAGTGAATGGTCTATATGTATAAATCTCATCATATATACACTATAAAATTCCACTCAAAGAAAAATGTCTTGCACCCTAATGTTGAGTAGGGAAACTCTAAAAAATTCGGCATCTGACTTATGCATTCTCAATGGGAGGGTATCAGGGTTTTCCCAAATGGTCTCCCAGCGATGTGAGGATTGTAATGTCAATACATCTTACCAACGTGATCTCGAAGATAAATGTGGCAACCTATATGCTGTATAATCTCCATCCATAACTTAAATATATTAAATATATTATCGATTGTTTTGAACATAATATTAACACAAGTTATTTAATGTACATTAAAATTGCATTACGTAATAGTGAACAAAGCGAATTGATACTATCAACGAACAAATAATTCAAGTTGAAAAAAAAACATACGCACAGTCAATATAACAAAAGTTCATTCAAGAATGTTACATTTCAAACTGAAAGAAAATATTATATAAAACTCTAAACAAGCAACTGAAATGCCACTAGAATACATCACGGATGCATGGCTGCCCTATCCCTAAAGCTCTCCATGTTTGAACATAATTTCCTATTATGTTCATTCTCTCCACATGTCTTGCACTTCTACCTTTGTGCTTGATCCATATTATTCCTTATACGGGTAAACCTTGGACGACTGGGTCAAACATTGACACGATCTTGATTGGCTACCAGATGAAAAGGTGCAGGTGCCCAATAGTTCTAGTAGGGCATGGGCTAAAAATTTACAGAATATGTTTTGACCATCTTCTACGCAATGTATACTCCATCAACAAGTGCCAAAATCACCATTCTCATTTGGGCACAAACTTTCAACGCATGCGAGTAAGGAATCTTGTAAATTTCAAGCTTTCCCTATGTATAAGTACGACTGTTAAAATGCACTGTATGCATGTTGTCTCATTTGTCACCATGTACTCTGGTAGTGATTTGATATAATCCTTCTTCCCGCACAAAGGTTGTGACCTGGTGATATTTGAACTTGTGCTCGTTTTTAAGAAACTTTTTAAACACATTTGATGGCCATGGGTCTCTATTAGCAACATGTTTGCAGGTTTTGGTCTGGTGCGTATCAAAATATTTTACCATTCAATAAAGAGTTACAAGCACACAAGCTGTGATTAGCAACTTTCTTTCACATTTTAACACATCATTGAATGATTTAGATCAATTAGTGCTCATTATACCATATTGAACCCACCATTGAAACACAATGCCCATTTTTTGAGAAGAATGTCTATCAACCATTTATATGCGTTTTTATCCAATTCTCTAATTGATTCTATTATTTGGGTAAATTTTACTACTGGTGTGAACAAACAGCACAATGCATCAACTCCGTCAAAACATTATTTTTAAAATGAGCACTGAAATTTGTTTTGACATGGCATACACAATATCTGTGATGAACCATTGGTGGTTGTAACTCATGGTTGTTCTAAATTGCTTGCAATATTCCCCTTATTCGATTAAAAATCGAGCAAATCCTTGGCGGCCACAAATTACATGGTGTGATAAATTATACAAAAATCAAGACCAATTCGCCAAACTTTCCTAATCAACAATGGCACAAGTTAGGGAAAAAATATGCCTAACTGTATCGACACCGACTACAATAAGGATTTTTTTCTTATATTTCCTGTATTGAAACGTTCCGTCAATTCTAATCACAGGATGACAGTGTTGAAATTATCAGTACAAAGGCTTAAATGCCCAAAACACATAATAAAAAATGTTAAAATCTCCAATACTATTTTCAGTGTGTCTCCACTCTACAATTGTACATGGATTACAAGATTGGACTACAAGTAAGAACTTTGGCAATATGGTGTACAATGACTCCCAATTATCATACACCATCTCAATAGCTTTCATTCTTCCTAATTAGGCCTTCTTGTATGGTATGTTCACCCCAAGATAGCGTACAATTTCAACTATATCGAGGAACTTGTAAGAAACATTTTCCTTAATATTGTTCTGAATCATCCAACCAACCATACCATAATCTAAATTCGGGTTGTCCTCTGGTTGTATATTAGGGAAGCACATGTGTTTCAAGTGCATCTTTGTGATCTCGAAGAAGCTATGTTGCTTATTCAGGTTTGCTCGAACCCTTCATAAACAATTTTTGTCTGCATAATAAATACATCAGACAAATTAGCTAGTGAGAGTACTTTCATATACTTTGAAATACCTATGTGCACGAATAGACCAATATTTAATTGCATATTGCACCCTTCTTTGGTCTGGAAAACCATTCCAACCTCTAACTTTGAAATCCGATCATCAACCTAAATTGGTTGTCTATAATCATCGAACTTGTCTATCATGAAAAGTATTTCATCACAATGTCTGAGTAAAATGGAATGTCGACCACTACGTTATTCATAGTAGCATTGACAATTGGGTTCGAATCACCTCATTTCTGTTGACCACCACCCAAATCTTGCTCATCACTATCATCAAATGATCCACCACCATTATCTACCCAATCATCTATGGGATTACCGCGATAGCACACATCGTGACTTGTGCTCCCAAGTGGTAAGCTATTTATTACTTGCTCACTTTACTCGGGAGTATAAAGTTTCTCGTTTAAGGTTGTACCACTTGGTCTCTCATTAAAATTAGCAATATTTGGACCCCCGTTGACAAAAGAAGGTTCCGATATAATCCTTGCTTGTGGCAAACATACATCATTCGATATGAATGCACCATAGAAAAACCATTGATCATTAAGAATCCCCTCTCCAGCTCTATTGTGTAAGAGTTGTGTAAATGACTCAATACTTATTTGAGGAACAAATGATATATTGTTCTTAGAAGCAAAGTGATCAGGAACGGATTGTTAACTTATGTATAGTTCAATGACATTAAGAGCAGGAAATGTCGTTGAAATGCACAACATCTCTTTCAATGTATCATCATCCTCCACTAAAACATGTATGTATGTGATTGAATGAGGGATGATACTAACAGGATAGCGGCACATCAACTTTATCCTAAATTGCCTTGCATCAATTCTAGTTACTTGATGCAAAATATCCAAAAGTTCCGTCAAGCTAATGTTATTATCCACGACAATAAATTATTTTAGATTAATACTGTATTGGGAACCGTTCATGCCACTAATTATTTATCTTTCCCAGTATAACACAAGTCTCACACGATCCTTTCCCATACCTCTATTGTACATGATATCAATAAGAACAAAATTATCAATATTTTGGCAATGAAATTATTAAAGTAATGGATTCAAAACATAAAATTTTTGAATCTTCATTACTATATAGTGAAAAAAACAAGCGGACACCACAAACAGCGCAAATACTTTCTTCACTCATTTTGGTAACCACTTGATTTCAATTAACCATTTAAAATATATTTCATCAAATCCAACCATAATTTTTTAGCATCATAGTCAACACTATTATTCACAGTACATTATTCCAACAATCATAAAATATTTGCAATAATATTACTATTTATTACAAATCATTTTAACAATCATACGGTATTCCCAACAAAATCATTTTTCATAGCAAATCATTCTAATAATTATATAATATTCACAGTGTATTACAAAATGAAAATATTGTCCATGGATAATTTATAATAAAAAAATAATATACCTTTGCCTCCTTCTTTTATATTTCTGTCATTCTTTTGTTTTTTCCTTTTGGCTGCAACAAGAAAGTTTTATCATTCTAACAATTATATAATATTACAATTTATTAACAAATAAAAATATTATACATGGACTATAAAATTAATTTACCCTCATTGAGCAAAAAATGAAGGGTTCTTTTTTTCCACTATACTGCAATGAAAGAAAAAAACACATATCCACTACCAAATTTTCCCAATCGTTTTGATAACCACTTGATTTCAATTAAACATTTACAATTTCATCGATTTCATCAAATCCAACCATACTTTTTTTATAATCGGGGTCAACACTATTATTCACAGCACATTATTCCAATAATCATAAAATATTTGCAACAAAATTATTATTTACTGCAAATCATTCCAATAATCATACTGTATTCACAACAGAATCATTATTTTCAACAAATCATTCTAACAATTATATAATATTCACAATGTATTATAAAATGAAAATATTATCCATGGATAATTTATAATACAAAAATAATTTACCTTTGCCTCCTTCTTTTGTTTTTCTCTTCTTCTTTTTTTTTTCCTTTTAGCTGCAAAATGAAAATTTTATCAGTCTAACAACTATATAATATCAAAATATATTCATAAATAAAAATATTTTACATAGAATGCAAAATTAATTTACCCTCGTTGCCAAAAAAGTTAAGATTTTTTTCACTACACAGCAAATGGAAAAAATAATTTGGTGCTGTCAATTTTTTTTTCCATTTTCTACTAGGGGTGGGGTGGGGGCAAGGAGGGAGGGGGAAGGGCTGCAATGAAAAAAATGTTTGGACTAACAATTTTTTCCCTCTTTTCCGTGGGGTGGGAGTGCACGGGAGAGGGAGGAGGGGGCTTGGGCGGGGCATGCGGGGAGGGAGGGAGGCGGATGGCTAAGTAGGGAAGGGGTGGGAAGGGGAGTGGGGAGGGCTGCTAGGGTTGGGGAGGGAGGGGGCCGGGGAGGAAAAAATGGGAGACATAATTCAAGGTAGAGAGAAGAGAGTGCGAGCTAGGGGGGAATAGGAGACTAGGGTGTTTTTTTTTTATGTGTATGGCCTATTGAAGTCGACATTCAAAATGTTGACTTTAGGAGGCATGTTTTTTTTTTTAAGAAAAAAAATTAACTAAAATCAACAATCTGATTGTCAACATCCGCAAAGTCGACAATCTGATTGTCGACTTTAAATTTGACATTCAGGATGTCAATTTCAATAGTTTTGGAACCCATTTAAAAATTACAATATTTATTTAATTTTTATTAAAATCATAAATATTTATGGAAAAACTCCACTCAGAAACACACAAAACTACATAGATTTCTACTTTTCTCTATTTTCCTTCTATCTTATCTGATACTGGTGATTTAAAAGGGAAAAAAATGTTGTTCCTAACCACCCCTAAAGGAAAAAATCAGAGAAGCCGTGTTTAGTCTTAAAAGGGTATTTCTGGGAAGCCCATAAAATTTCTTTTACTTTCATTATGCTCTAAGCTCAGAGACATGCCATTGCTGTCATTGTTGTTTGCCACATTCAAGTTGCCTTTCCTACTAAGAAATTACAAAAGCAAGTACGAAACTAATTTCCACAAGCTTACAAGTTCCAACTTTAGTCTAAATAAACATTTCCACATTTTCTGTGCTACTCTATTGTATTATGCACATTATTTTAGGAAAATGAGAAATAACAAAATGAACCTTCTTGAATTTAGTCCAATTAAAGGAGATGAAATTATTATTATTGTTATTTTTCAAGTTAATATTGCAACTACCATAAAAGAATGGATAGTAGACTTTAGGGCTACTCAGCACATATGTGCAAGTTGAGAAGCATTTTCCTCTTACACTCTAGTAGGGTACTAAAGAAGCTTTATTGAATAAAGTTGGAACTAAAGTATCATTTGATTTCGACAAAGTTTTAATTATTAGAAATAATGTTTTTGTGGGAAAAGGCTATTGTAATCAAGGATTTTTTGTACGCAATGTTACAAATGTT
This sequence comes from Gynochthodes officinalis, assembly GCA_020080225.1. Taxonomy (NCBI): domain Eukaryota; kingdom Viridiplantae; phylum Streptophyta; class Magnoliopsida; order Gentianales; family Rubiaceae; genus Gynochthodes; species Gynochthodes officinalis. Next base: position 1,069,974 of record JAIQDA010000012.1, read on the forward strand.
ATGTTTATTCTTCTACTTATATGATTGAGTCATTTTTTTATGGCATGCTAGATTAAGATATATCAATTTTAGCTATACAAAGAAAATGCAATCATTTGATTTAATTTCTGGTCTAAATTTAACTAATATTGATAAAGGTGAAATATGTGTTGAATCTAAAATTACTAAAAAGAACTGTGTTTTTGTAAATAGAAAAACTGAATTATTGCCTTTAATCCAAATTATGATTAGAGGTGGTAAAAAATATTATTTGACTTTTATTTATGATTTTTTATATTTACTAAGTTTTATTTATTTATAAATAAAGATGATGTCTTTAATGCTTTTATTTCTTATAAAACTAAAGTAGAAAAATAACTCAGCAGAAAAATTAAAAGAGTTAGATCAAATAGAGGAGGAGAATATTTATGTTAAATGATTATTGTGAAAATGAAGAAATAATTCATGAAATTACTCCACCTTATTCACCCGAATCTAATGGTGTAGTTGAGAGAAAAAATAGAATACTTAAAGAAATTATAAGCTTTATGTTAATTAGTTCTTTTGCACCCTAAAATTTGTAGAGTGAGGCTATTTTATCTGCATATCACTTAATAAGATTTCACATAAAAGAACTAGAAAAACATCTTATAAGTTGTGCAAAGGATATACACCTAATTTAAAATATTTAAAAGTGTAAGGGTGTCTAGCTAAAGTTTTGTTGGCTCAACCAAAGAAAAGAAAAATAGGTTTGAAAACATTTGATTGTATGTTTATTGGATATGATGAACACAGTCTGTATGTAGATTTCTTATGTTAAAAAGTGATGTACTTGATTGTAATACAATAATTGAAACAAAGAATGTCAAATTCTTTGTACACATTTTTCCACTTTCTCAAAAAATTTCTCATGTGTTTATTGAAAACAATAGTGAAGTTAATTATAATGAACAATTGAGAAAGAGCAAAAGGTCTAAAAAAGAATTATCCTTTAGAATTGATTATTATATTTATGTTATTGACAATAATTTATTCACATTTACTAAAGCTATTTTTCCTTTTGAGGCAAAATTTTGGAAAGAAGCTATTAATGATGAAATTAATTCAATTTTGAAAAATGAAACTTGGATTTTAATTGATTTACTTCCTGGTACAAAACCTTTTGGTTGCAAATGGATTTTCAAAAAAATATATAATTCTGATGATTCGATTGATAAATATAAAGTTCAATTAGTAGTAAAAAGATTTTCACAAAAATAAAATATTGATTATTTTGATACTTTTGCAATAGTAACTAGAATTTTATTTGCTTTAACTTCTATTTATAAACTTTTTATTCATCAAATGGATGTTAAAACTAGGTTTTTAAATGGAGATTTAGAAGAAGAAATTTATATGTTACAACCTGAGGGTTGTATTGTTCTAGAATGGAAAAACAAATTTTGTAAGTTGATTAAATCACTTTATGGCCTAAAACAAACTCTGAAACAATGGGAAAGAAATTTGACCAAATTCCACTGAGTGATGGTTTTTCGTCAATAGAAGTGGACAAATGTGTATATACAAAAACTGTGAATAATGATTATATGATCATTTCTTTGTATGTAGATGACATCCTTATATTTGGTATTTATTTGGATATTATAAATAGTATTAAATTTTTTTATTTTCAAACTTTGACATGAAAGATTCGGGTATACTTGATATTATGCTAGGTGTTAAAATTATAAGGAAAGACAATGGAATCATGTTATCACAAAATTATTTTATTAAGAAATTTCTTAGAATTTGGCCAAAATCTTTATAAATACCAAAGAATTCAACTATGTGAAAAGTAGTATACACTTAATGAATTCAACTATAATTCTTAATAAATTCATATTCCTTATAAATGGTGTATTTAAAGTAGTATACACTTAATGAATTCAACTATGTGAAAGTGGAGTGAACTTGTTCCTATAAGAATTTGGCCAAAATCGTTAGAGGTCTCATGAAAAACCAGGCACATGCACGGCTTATTCGTGAAAAAATGCATTGAACAGCAAAGTTGTGGGGGTTGCATTATGATTGATAAAATCTCTATCTTATATAAATGATTTACTAGTTCACATAAATTTTGTGTTTCACCAATAAGTTTATAAGTTATATTTTATCAATCTAAATTTGATTCATAGTGCAAAAGAATACCAAACTGAATGCACTTGCACCCAAACAAATCAAGTAGAATAATCTCACTTTTATTCAATTCTTTTGAAATATGTGGGGGACTATTGGAACTTTCAAATATATATACCAAAGAAATTATAATCCCACATTGAAAGATTACAAGCATATGAATCACTTTATATTGAATTACACTTTGGGCTTTTGTTAATCAAGAGAAATAGCAGTGGATTCGCGCACATGAGAAGAGTCAAATTGGGCCAATCTAATACAAAACGATGTTTTTGGCTTGTTAAAATATTTTTCTAAAACTTAATTTTTTACCAGACTTAGATTTAGTCTTTTTACCTTTTACTTTTACCTTATGAAACCAAGTCTTTTTTGACCACGTAAGTCCTTTGACTATGCGTACTGCCTGACCAATTGCGTTTTGGGCTTCCTCAAAAAAAAAATTTTTTTCTAACCTCAAATATTTTTCTCAAACTTAATTTTTGGCCTTACTTATTTGGCAGACATAGACTTGATCTTTTACTTTTATTTTATCAGACCAAGTCTTTTTTGACCACATAAGTCCTTTGATCATGCATGTTGCCTGAACAATCCTAATGTGCCCAATAAATTTTTTAGGGTATGTTTGGACAGCCCATTTTTATTTGCAAATAATTAAAGTCTTAAACAAAAACAAACTATTCAAACACATTTTTATTTTAAAATTTAAAATTCAAAATTTCCCACTTATATTTCTCTCACATAATTTTAAAAAATTTTCCCTCTTATTTTTCCCTCCAAAATACTTTTTCTATCAAAAAATACCCACAAAAATTTTCACACATTCCAATACAACTTTTTCCAAATACATCACACTCCAAACAAACCTTTAGCATGATTTAGACATGCATATGTTTTTCCTCAAAATTGGTTGCCTCTAACACTATAAATAATGCTTCAACATTCAAAAACACAAAACACTACACAAATCTCTCCTTTCCTCTCTTTTTTTCTTCTATCTTATCTTCTACTGGTGATTGAAAGACAAAAAAAATTGTTACTCCTAACCACCTCTGAAGGAAAAAAAATCAGAGAAGGCTTGTTTAATTTTGGAAGGATATTTTTGATTGTCCAAAAATAATTCTTTAAGACAGTGCAAAAATTTTGCACAACTCAAGTTGTTTATTTGTTTGTTTTTTTGCTTATTTAATACAACAATAATTAGTTCATGTTATTTGCTTGTTATTTCTATAGATATAAAAAATTATTTAAATTCATGAATATACATTTTAATAATAAATTACAAATGAATGGGTAAAAATATCAATATTATTTTGCAATATATCAACAAACATCTCAATTACAGGTTCAATGAACGAGTAAAGAAATAGTTCAAAAATAAAAATGTGCTATGTATTTGGAATATAATTTAAAATTTTGCTTGGATTGTATCTCTATAAAAATTCATTTAGGTAGTAAGATGAGAGGGTTTTAAATTAAGAGGACTCAATTTGAGACCTCCTAATTACAAAAAAAAAAAGGAAAAAGAAAAAAAAGAGAGCTAATATATATATATATATATATATATATATATATATATATATATATATATATATTGTGATTAAAGATTTTTTTGGATTATTATAAGTTCAAAACACATTGTCAAGTGGTAATATATCTAATTTAAAATCTACTAAAAATTGATTGAAACCTAAATAAGATTTAACTAAATTTACTTTAACATTGAAACTAACATAAATAAATCATGTAACAATTAATTAAAATTAAAATTAAAATATAAAATAATCAAATTAATTAAGATAAACTTAAATTAATAGAACTTTTTTAAACATAATCATCACTATTATATAAAAGGAAAAAATTTGTTAGTCAGTTTCAATGTAATTATTATAAATATTAAGGATTAAATTGTCTTTTTATTGTCATGTAATATTAATATTAATATCAATATTTAATAATTAAAAGATGGTTAAAGTTCTAAATCTTGAAAACTCTTAAAAAGACTATTTATTTACTATTCATTAATTTTTAGTAATTTTAAAATGATTAAAATTCTTATTCCTTTTAATAATTTAATTTTCATTGGTATTTTTTTATAATTAATTAATTATTTTACTCTTTTCATAGTAATTATATAAAAACTTTTGTAGTAGTATCTATATCATTAATTAAAATATTATTAACTACTTTTTTCTTTTTTCTTTTATAACCTTATCTACTTTTTTTTTCTCCTAATTTGACATGTCTTTTGTGTTTGGAGTTTTGGGGCACTATGAATTGTATTTTTGTAGGATCATTTCACATTTATTTGTAAGGGTTTTAGTTTTTTTGTTTTATGATTTTTTTAATTACTTCATATTTTTATTTCTAGAGATTACTCATTCACTTTATCTTTATATAGAATTTTAAATGATTGTACTGAAATATATAATATAGAATTATGATAAAAGTCAAACTTACAATTAGTTTTATAATTTATATGCAAAGAGTTTATGATTTAGATTTTTACATTTTACATTTTACACTTTGTTTTTAAATTATAATCATTATTTAATAGTTTTATTTTAAAAATAATTTTTTTTTACCACAGTCTATGAATTCATATATTTTTATTCAACAAATATTATTTCATACTTTTATCGATTTTAATTGTTTGAACATTTCTCTTTAACATTTTTAATTTCTGTTTTCCCTTAAACTTTTAGCAATATGTATTTAACAAATTATTACTTCCTCCGTTCCAAAAAAAGAGTTTACTTTCAAAAAAATTTCTTGTTCCAAAACAAAGAGTCTACTTTTAAACCAAATTTCTAGACTGTCTTTACTAATAATAATGACGTATACTTAATTAAAAAGTAAGGATAAAAATGTAAAATCATACATTTATTTAATGCATTAAGTGTGTTATACCTAATAACTAATAAAAAATTATATTTAAATTAAAGTGAATTCATTTTTTTGAGGCTAAGGGAGAAACAAAATTACTAGATATCTTATGCCTTGAATGGAAATCCTACACTAGTAAACTTTAAAATGAAAAGAGAAACTCTAATTTTGACCAATTCTCACAACCAAATATATGAGAGAAGTAGGAGTGTTCATTTTGATATGCGGATCAGATTGAATCGGTCGATCTGATCTGATATGATCCGATCCGATCTAAAATTTCGAATCGGATATGATCAAGAATGGAATGGATCCGATCAGATCAATTTCATTTTTCCGGTCAGATTGGGTTTGATCTGATCCAATCCAATTTGATCCAAAATGGAAAAAAAAATTATAATTTTTCCTCTAAAAATAGCTAACATTAATTATAAAATATAAATTAGTATTGTTTTTAATAATTCAAATAATTTTTTAATTAAAATTAGTCACTTGGTGACAAAATAAATTAAAATATTTACATAAAAATACACACAATTAATTTACATAAAAAAATATACAAATAAAAATATTTACATGAAAATTAGTTATTATCTTTACATAAAAATAGACAATATTTTTAATATGAAACTATTAATTTCAAATTTAATAATTTATTCGAAAAGGAAAGTATGAGGAAAAAAATGAAATGGATTAAATCGGATCAAAAACCGATCTGATTCGATCCGATCTGTTCAAATACAAATTGGATTAGATTTGATTCAATTTGGATTGAATCATTGATTTTAAACACTCATAGAAGATGGGGCCTACTTATCCAACCGCCGTCATACTATGATTATAGTGTGATCCCTTTTTTGAAATTGTCAATAGGGAGAAGAGTTTATTACGGGGGAGAAGAATTGAGAGTGGGGAGGGAATATAGAGTAGGAGAGGGAATGAGGGGGACGGATGGTGAAGAGAGAGGGAGAGGCGGGAGTAGGAGAAAGAGATGGCGATTCAAATGTGGCTGTCGAGTTAAACTTTCTAATTATTGATCATTATCGTCATTATTATTTGGTGGGTGTGCATGGGGGCTGATTTTATTAGGTTTATTAGTTTGATTTGAACGATCAACGGTCCAGTTCCCTTTTTTTTTGACCAAATCGCCTTCTAGAAGCGATTAAACGCATTTTATTTATTCATGGTTATAATTTTACTTAATGCACCCAAAACCAGAAAACCAAACAATTTCGGGCAGAACTTGAATTTATTTCATAATTTTATATTTATACATTTGATATAAAAGTATGTAATATGTATTTAATACATACATTTATATATGTATTGAATAATTATAAGTTGGATAAATTGTATTTAACTCTCTCAAGGTTCTAAAAAAATTGCAATACCCACCTAAATTCGATAAATTTATAACATTTAATTTCCTATAGTTAGTTGTCAACTTTTGATGAAAACAAAGTTAATTTTTTGTTGAAATTCTTAAATTGTCCTTTAAATTATAATATTTGAATTACAATTATCCTCTGGAAATTCGTTTTAATTACAAAATAAACCTTCAAGTTCAACAAATGTATTCGCCTTACTTTTCTCTTATTTACTTAGTATCAAAAAAATTCAGTAATAATTATTGACAATCAAAATTTAAATATAAATATAATAATCTCTATACAATTTAACATCCTACTTACCAAAATGCACATAATGTTTAGATTTTGCAATCTTTTATAATACTTATTTTTTAAAATTTGCTTTCAAACGATTTAAATCTAAGTAATAAAATGTAATTCTAAATTTTAAAACTATTACATCAACTTTAATGACCAAAATGAGATTGTGAGAGATTTAAAAAATAATTATTTCTTAAAACTTTATAGAGATAAAACTATAATAAAATAATTACTTAATCACTTAAAGAGACAACAACGGGAGATTAATAATGAAGATATACTAAGAAAATTAGAAATATAAGTCCTTTTTTTTTTCAAATTCGATGATGATAAAATAATAATGTGGTAAAAAAATATTTTTTATTAATTAGTTTTTATAAATTCTAAATGTATGTATTCATATGATGGAAGCTAGGTGACTTGATAATAGTAAAGTGATATGTACACGGCTGAAATGTTTTTGTTTGAAGAAAATAAAGGCATGCGACATTGTTTAAGGGGGCAATTTCATATATTTCTGACATTATATTGGAATAAAGAGTTAATGCAATTTCGACTTTATAAGATAATAGCTTAAATAATTATAATTTTTTAATTTGCACGCAATTACAGAAGATATTGTATGTGGCGAAATTATGAGAAAGCTGATGATTCGATCAGTTGTCCAGCTAAAGTTATTGTCAATTACAACAATTTTGTAGTAATGCTTTAAGTGTGAATAAGGTAACCCAATCTGGTTCTTTTTTTCTTTGTTTTTTTTTTGGATGTAATAGGCAGGTAGGGAGGGGGAGCATTCATAATTAGTTTGAGAATCAACCGACAAAATATCTTCTTTTTGAAGTTAATTAATTATAAGCATTGAATAATAATGCTAGCAAAACTAAGAGGTTCTTTTCTTTCATTTCATATTGTATCCATATGATAAGACTTTATTTGACATTGCTACAAATTTCTTGTCACAAACGGCAGAAGGGAAGGTTTGAATTATGGTAAGCTTGATTGAGCATATTATGTCATGACACATTGTCTTTTCAAATGGGAAAAACCATTTCTTGACCACATGGTTACAAGCACGGTTGTCAAATTAAACAATCTATTTAATGACTGGGTTGAATAGTTTGTTCATGTTTGGTTTGGTTTGGTTTGGTTAGGTTTGACTTAATATAATTATTGTAATATGAAGGTATACTGAACTGGCAAAACGTGCAAAGTGAACTTACTTGTTAGTACTACTAAACATTATTTGTTTCTTAACAGCTCTTATTTGACTTTCATTTCGATTCATGATTAGTTGCTATTATGTAATTTATTTGTTTTTCTTTCTAAGTTGGTCATTATGCAATAAAAAAAAATTAATATAATAATTTAATAGTTAATTAATTTGGCTGATGAAATTGTACTTCGTCACCTAGTTTCGATTCTATTGTTTTGACTCTTATTTATGCTTTAAGGCATCACCTACAAGACAAATCTCAGGGTTATTTCCAATGTAAATTTTCCATTCAATGCAATTAAAAAAAATCTTAAGCAAATAAAGTGCAATCCTACCTATTGAAAAACAAGATTTACTTATACATAATGTAAATCAAGAGAGTTATCAAATCCCATTTAATTATACCATATACTTGAAACCAAGCCTAGTACTCCTCAGGTTCAAGCTTTTCAATGTTGTGTTTTCAAATTCCTTTTAAAATTTGCAACTTTCTATATTAAATATACTAATTATTTAGCAAATGAAATGAATATATATTGTCTATATATGCATATCATATAAATATATATGGTATGAATGGTATATTAAAATGTGTTTTAATATTTTACTTGTAGTATAACTCTAATATGAGGTGTAAGGTATTTTAATAGTTTTTTTTTTTGTATAAAACAATAATACAATGTGAGAAATTTTAATTATTAAAAAATAAACAAAAAATTGTATAGATCATTATTTGCCATAGTATCTTTATTTTAGTAAAACCCTAATAATAAAAATAACAATAAGGCATATATAACGGTAGTTGTCAATGAATAATAGCATGTTATTGACATTTTGAACATATAGGATTAAAAAAAAAAAAGGAAACATTTAGCAAATTTTTTTGATTTGCGAGTGTAATTTATTTGATGTGGAAAGTTGCAAATATTAAAAATAGTTACAAAAAAAGTGGACATTTTCATACTTTTAGCTCATATGAGAATGCTTTCTCTGTAAGTAAATCAATCTATACATGTAGTGGAATAAATAAAACATCTTTTAACTTGAGAAATTATTATTGGATCTCAAACTTTTTATAGAACTCATTTTTATCATCTTTTGTGTAAGTATTTCGATCTTTTCATCTATGAAGAGTTTAATTCTTTCAAATAAAATTTTTTCAAATACATATACAATACGACTATTACAATTGCTTTGTCATGGCTACAAATTTCTTGTTACAAATTTACAATCTGTAGAACAGAAGCTTCCGTTTTGAATTATAGTACGCTTGAGCATATTATATTATGACACATTATATTATGTAATGACACATTATCTTTTCAATTGGGAATAATGTTTCTTGACCGAATGCTTAGTGAGTACGTTTGTCAAATTAAAATGTTTGTATTCAATAGTTTGTTGATGTTTAGTATGAATTTGATTTAATTATTTTATTAGATCTCATACTTTTATTAGATTCAATAGTATGTGAACGATTATATTTTTCTATTTTTATTCTTACTTTTTAATTTAGATTATATATTGTTATTATTAGTAATGGTACATTAAGAATTTTACATAAAAGTAACTTTTTTTTGGGACAATTTTTTTTAAAAAACTACACCCTTTTTTTTTTTTTGACAAGCAGAAAGCTGTTGTTTTTTATTAGAAAATCTCCAATTACAAAATAAAGAACCACCACCAAACTGCATTAGCTAGCAGCAATATGATGGGGTGACAGCAGAAAATAAAAGACATAAAAGAGAGACTAGAGTAATATAATATCTACCTACACAATAATCGCCAATAGGTTTTGAATTCTGTAAACTCCTGATTTTGCCAATCTATCAGCAACATTATTCATCGTCCTCGGAACTTGATGACCCTCCCATTCCTTAATTCTCCCCTTCAGTAGTTCAATGTGGTTGGATATATTTTTGAGGTGCCATGGGACTTTCTCAGGGTTCTTTAACCAGTTGATAGCATTAGTGGAGTCACTCTCAATCTCAAGGACATGTGACCGCTTCCAGATAGATTCGGAGAATACCAATAAAGCCTCACGAATAGCATAGAACTCTGCCTGATTTGATTCAAGAATTCCCACATGTTTAGAAAACACAGCTTTTGTTCTGCCTAGATCATCCCTGAGAATACCTCCAATCCCTGCCATACCTGATTTCCCAATAGCCGAACCATCTACATTGAATTTCATTGTACCAGGTTTGGGTCGAGTCCAAGGATTGTTTACTTTCTTACATCCATACACTTGCATCACTGTCGCACTGTTTGGCTGGCGAAATATGTCGGAGATCGCCATTGTAGAAGTAGGCCACTTTGCCTTAAACCAGGTAGCAAATCTAATGAAAATCAAATCCATTAACTGAGTAAGATCAAAGCTCTTGCTGTTGAAAGTGATCCGTTCTGCATAGCCAAATTGACCAAGATATAACGTAAAACATCAAAATCCAAGGTTGTCTCCTCTCTGCTATCCGGAAGAGCTCACGCCAACTACTCAAGAATGTAGATGGATCCCCAGGGCAGACCCAAGATATAGACCAAGTATTCAAACAACTATTCCATACCAACCAGCTGCTCCTGCAATTAAAAAACAAATGTTGCACGGATTCGAGTTCATGATTACAAAGTGGACATAAAGCAAGCTCAGCCCTGATAATGCCTCTACTCAATAAACAAGTCCTGACCGGCAATTTTTGATGAATAAGCTACCATACAAATACTTCCACTTTGGGGGGCGCAAATCCTTTCCACACTAAGTTCCATATAGCTCGACATTGCCTTTGGGGCATCAACACAGTTTTATAGAATGAGGAGGTGGAAAACATACCGTTTGGAACTCCTTTCCAAATGATCCGATCATGTACATTTTGATTGAGAAATTGGCCTTGCAGGATATCAAGCAATTCCTCCCATTGTTGCTTTTCCCAATCAAAAACATTCCTTCTAAGGTCTATTTTCCACTCCCATTGACCATTTCTCCATGTTCCATACTCTGCCACATATCCATTCTTATTTACAGAAAGAGCAAAGATACGGGGAAAACACACTTTAAGAGTCATACCTTGTATCCATTCATCATGCCAAAAAACAATATTATCCTCTTTCCCAAGCAAAGGCTTCAACCCTGAAGATATCACATTAAAAAGTTTGTCAGAGGGGTTAAGCGGTGCCGTGATTGCTTTCCATGAGTTGGAGGCGAGCCTGCTATTAGTAAAAGAGGGGAGGAGACTCCTCTTGTCCAGTGCATATTTTTCCACCATAAAATTTCTCCACAATGTATTGACCTCATTGCCAAACCTCCACAGCCATTTAGTGAGCAAGGCTGAATTTTTTAAGTGAAAGTCAATCATACCAATACCCCCGAGCCACTTGGGAGCATTCATTGTATTCCAGTCCACATAGTGCATTTTGCGCCCTTGATCCGAACTGCCCCAAAGAAAACTCCGTATTAATTTGTCCATATCATTCTTGATGCCGCATGGAATCTTGAATACGGTCATGAAAAAAATCGGCAAACTTGAGAGGACTGATTTGATTAAGGTCACCCTACCTCCTATCGAAAGATATCTTGTTTTCCAACCTGCAAGCTTTGATCTCATCTTATTTAAAATGGGCCTCGGATATTTTGAGATGCTGAGTTATTCTGTGGAAGACCTAGATATTTAACCGGAAGAATTTCAGCCTTACAGGAGAGCTTGACCGCCCACTCATTCAATATACCAACATCTACCCCAATACCAATCAAACTACTTTTATTGAAGTTAATCTTCAAGCCTGACAGCACCTCATAGCATTTAAGGATTCTCTTAACATTCAGCACACCATCAAGTTCAGGTTGGATGAAAATTAACGTATCATCAGCATATTGTAAATGTGCTAACCTGAAGTTTCCTTGGCCAATTTTTATACCCTTGAATAGCCCTGCAGATTCTCCTTTTTTCATAAGAACACTGAACGCCTCTGCCAGAATATTGAAGAGCATTGGAGAGAGAGGGCAGCCTTGCCGGAGACCTTTTTTGATGCCAAACTGCTTAGAGGGGGATCCATTTACCAAAATTGACATAGAGACAGACGCCAAGCAGAAACGAATCCAGCTTCTCCACTTCCTTCCGAAGTTCATTTTTTGCATAATAAAATCCAAGAATTCCCAATCTGCATTATCAAAAGCTTTTTCAAAGTCCACCTTCATCAAAATTCCACTTCTATTGTTTTTCCTGAGATAATCAACAGCTTCATTAGCAATTAGAAAACAATCTGACAGTTGTCTATTTTCCAAGAACGCAAACTGGTTGCTTCCTATGACCTCACTGATCACCCCTTTCAATCTAATTGCTAATACTTTAGCGAGGATTTTGTATATGCTCCCAACAAGACTTATAGGTCTATAGTCTTTTAAGTGCACTGGATTTTCTGTTTTTGGAACCAGAGTGATGAATGAAGAGTTGACGGCTTGTCAAAAGAATCGATTTCAAAGAAGTCTTCAAAGAAAGACATCGATCTGATTTTCATCAACCCCAATGGTACTTGAAAAATTCATATTGAAACCATCCGCCCTGGCGCCTTATTTCCATCACACGCCTTAATAGCTTCCACACTTCGCTTCAGAGAACGGAATTTCAAGATCTCCTTTGGCCATCGGAAATTTTGTTGAATTGACAATCTAAGTCCGAAGACACCAACAAATGTCACTGTTGTAAAACTCAAAGATAGTACTTTGCAACTACTTCTTTCAACTCTTTGGGGTGATACCTTCTTCCATCAATAGCCAGAAATTGATATAATTTGCTCTTCTCCTTGAGGAAGCCAACAAATGAAAATACTTTGTATTCTGTCCCCATCCTCAGCCATTTGCATCTAGACTTCATCCGTGCTCTCTCTTCCGCTCGGTACATGGTCCAAAGTTGAGCCTCATATTTGCAAGTTCAAGTCTTTTGTCGGTTTAGCATGTTTATCGTGATCAATTTTTTCCAAACTTATCTATCTCCTCCTCCAGATTGGTATTTGTCCTGAGTCAATCTCAGATGTTGTTTCCATTGTTTGATCAAAGGCTTAAGCCGCTTTAATTTCAACCAAATCCTGCATTGTTCCTAGATCAGCGCCACATCCTTCCACTCATTACGTACCATAGTATTAAAACTTTCATTCTCAAGCCAATGATTAAAAAATTTGAAAGGTCTGGGACCCCAATTTACCTCCTCCGAAGCCAGTAGAATTGGATGATGATCAGACAGGGACCTTGGTAGTGTCCGTTGGACCAGCGAAGAGAACATTACAATAAGATCACTCGAAAGCAAAAATCTGTCAAGTCTGCTTCTGGCTGGAGAAATCCGATTGTTGCTCCAAGTGTATTGCCCACCTAGTAGTGGCAGATCTACGAGCTGCAAGTTGTCAATGAATTCATTAAAATCATTCATGGCTGACCAATTTCTTGTATTCCCACTCCTTTCTGCCGACGTCCTTGTAACATTAAAATCACCTCCGATGCACCACGAAACTGCCCAGGTTGTCGCCCTGCTCTGTAATTCATTCCAAAGTGTTCTTCTTTCAATATCACAGTTTGGGGCATAAATATTTCCAAAAGCACACTCGAAGTTTGTTCCCTTCAATTTGCCTTTAATCAAAATAAAACACCGCCTGTGATGACTTGCTCACATTGAAAGAAATCTCCTCTCCAGATCACGCTAATCCTCCCGCCGCTGACGGAGGAACCCACTCAAAATTGTAGTCTTTACCCTCAATCTGGTCATTAATACGGGAATTATTATACTCCAATTTTGTTTCTTGAAAGAGTGCCATATCAAGCTTATGTCTTAAAACCAGCTTACGTACAGCCCTCCTCTTCTCACTTGCCCCTAGACCTCTTACATTCCAAGATAGAAGCTTCATATATCCAAAAACAGAGTACACAAATAGAATAGCAGAGAAAATATTAGAGCTTTCCAGCTCTTGCTTCCCATTGCTCTGTTTCCAGTTTTGCAAAATGGTCCACCATTGCTTCTTGATTTAGCTTGAAAACAATCCCTAGCTGAGAACTCACCTCCCAAGTTGTTAAAGCTTCTCTCAAAATGTTGTTGTGAAAGGCAATGTCTTCGTCTGAGAGGATGAAATCTTCCAAGTCTTTGCTGGCCGAAGGTCCTGGAAGAGTTTCTGGCTGCTTACATTTTCTGGTGTAATAAGGTTTGCTTCTATGGGCTCCCACCGACAAAGGGGTTGAAAAAGTGTTTTGGCCCAAAGCTGCTGGGTTCAGACTATTGGGCGTACTTTGGCATGGGCCTTCATTGCATTCCATCTGCGCTTGAATAGGCAGAGCCCCTTCTGACCCAACAACAGCTAGAGGCCCGTTTAACCCATTATTTTCTGTTTGCCTTACTGCTTCATATTCAGACTGGACAGCAGCTCCCTCTGTCACCGTTGCCTTGAATAGCTCTATTTCATGCGCCGACCTATCACATCCTACATGCTCCAGAAAGGATAGGACCGTGCTTGCATTGTTTGAATCCTCCATTCCGCCAACGGACATCACCTCTTCTGTTTCCTTTGACTGAACAAACTCTTTCTTACCTCTACCGACCTTCCACTTCAGCTCTCCTTCTAGATCTAGCAAGTTAATAAAATGGGCAGCCTCAGTACGCATGTGGATAGCAAAGTCTTCTATTGGTCTTTCTTCTATTTGTCTTTCTCCTGTATGCTCAAACTGCCCAACAGCTTTCATTGTCACATTTGCATTGAATAACGCTCCTTCATGAGCCGCTTTGTCACATCCCACATGTTCCAAATAAGATAAGCTGTTACCTGTCTGATTTAAATCTTCCTTGCCGCCAATGAAAATCAGCTCTTCTTCTTCCTCCAACTGAACAGCCTCCTCCCTTCCTTTACCGACTTTCCCCTTCAGCTTTACTTCTAGATCGAACTGGTTATCAAAGTTGGCATTTTCGGTATGAATATGAATGACAGAGGCACACCCATTAACTGAAATCTTGATACAGTCAGGAATCAATGTGTCCCAATCTGAAGCAATAAGGATTTTTGCAATACCCAATCTTCTTTTTGCCGTATCATTCTACATGATAAATCAGCTTATTTACTTCCAAACTTTTGAAAAAAGTTTGTATGCCAGATATTGAGCGGCACATTGCTTAAGCACAACCAACAGAACTTCATATTGAAATTGGTCAATGGCTCCCATGGATTTAGAGACATAAACCAAGAAGATAAAACTTCTTTATTATTTCTAAGTCCAGATTCCATTTCTTCCTTACTATCAAACGTGAGCACCACTATTCCGCCATGAAAGTTGACTACAGGATAGAACTCAATTGATGCTAATAAAGATTGTACCTTTGTTGGATTGATCAGAGTCCTCAGCTCGCCACAGGCTGACCTATTTAACCATTCTTTTGACTCCTTTTCAGGATGCAATTCCTCTTCAATGGTTTTCGGAACCAGCCCTTCATTTGACTCCTTTTCTAAGATGCTCATATGCTGTCGGGGCTTTGGAACAGCCGAAGATGAGGTATTCTCATGAGAAACAGAGTGAATCACATCTCTATAGAGTCTGCCGTCCCTTAGAGATCTCCTGCTTATCAGGTGAGGCATCTTGGAGTGAAGATTTCCATATCCCGTGACCCTATGTTGATCACTATATGCTTCCTTGACGAAGATAGTTACTCCATCAATCTTACGCCGGTTGCTATATTTTATTGCCTTTCTCATTTCTTCGGCTTTTTGGAATCTAACGAAAGCATATGTTCTGTGATTCTTAGAATGCAGTTGAATGTAGACATCCCTTACCACTCCGTAAGCACTGAATATGTTCCTCAATACCTCCTTCGGTACCCTCGAGCTCAAGTTGCTGACATAAATGGAGAAAAAGGAAGATCTTCTTGCTGCCCAATCTTTTCGCTCAGGTTGGATCCTCCGTTGCAGTTGCGATCTGCGCCATTGAGGGAAGCTCATCGTATAGATCTGTTAAGATAAAAGGGAATCTGGTGAAGTTGCAGGGTGGGGTGGCTCAAGGATGGAGATAGAGGCGGGCGGCGGGAGGCGGGCGGCGTAGATGAAAATGGGTGTTTGATGTGTTAGAAGGAGATGGAAGAATTGTTCTAGCGGTCCGAGATCGCTTTCAAGATCTTGAAGTTGAAATTTGTTGAGATAAGGTGGTGATGTTTGTTTGGCCGAAGTTGATGAAGCGGGAGGGAAGTTACTGCTGTTTGTCCGCCTGAAGTTGCCACCGTCTGGAGTTGTCGGCCACCGTTAGTTCAAAAACCCACAGCCAAGCAGATCTGAGATTCTGCTTTCACCGTCTGAAGTTGGGGCTGTTGAGATAAGCTGGTGATGTTTGTTTGGCCGAAGTTGATGAAGCGGGAGGGAAGTTACTGCTGTTTGTCCGCCTGAAGTTGCCACCGTCTGGAGTTGCCGGCCACCGTTATAAAATACAATTGACACACAATGAATGAGACAGAAGATATAAAATACTACACCCTTTTTTTAGGACTAAGGGAGTGTGAGGTAAGGTATTTTAGTTGTTGTATAAAACTATGACATAATATAAAGTTGTATAGATCATTATTTGCTATGGTAGCTTTATTTTATTAAAACTCTACTAATAAAAATAAATATATAATTGTAGTTGTCACTAAATACGTATATTATATTTTTTATCTCCAACTCTCTGTGCCACTTGTGTACCACAATTAAAATGAAAAAATTTTAATCCAATTTTAATTAAGTAAAGCAGACTTTCATTAGCCAGTTGTGTTTTTTTTTTTTTCTTTTCTTTTGTTTTTCTCTCTTTTGTGTGCGGCAATATTTTTTTCCCACAAATTCATCACGTCTTCTATTTCTCTCATTATTGACTATTTTTTCTGTATCAGTAATCCTCGCCTCCACTTTCTCTGTGACGTGCAAATACAAAAACTATAAAATTCATCCAAAATGTTAATTTGGGGATAGAGGTTTATAGGACACTCAGATCAAAGACTATTCAATACAATTTATATTCTTTAGAGAGAGGTAAAGGATGAAAAGAATTGACGAGAATAGAGTAATAATGGAAGCTTTGAGGTTGAAGAAAATCACATATTCTTTTATGAGTTCTCTTCTGGAATGTACTAAGAAAACCATTGATAAGTCAGGTAAAACAAATTGATGAAGGAAAATTGCAATTTCAAAGGTTATTCTCTATCCTTAGTGTGGCAATTTGTTGTTGCATGCTTTTGAACCTTCTCTGTTGATAAATTCAACCCCATCTTTCGATTTTCTCTTTCTGATCTTTGTGTAGAAGCAATATATTTGTGAGAAAAAAAAAATGTGGCATCAGAAAAAAAGAGAGAAGAGAGAGGAAGATGAAAAAAAGAAAAATTAATTATTTAATTAAAATTGGGTTCAAAACTATGTTATTTTAATTGTAACACATAGGTGGAGTAGAGAGTTCGAATGAATAAGAACCAGAGACTTATCGAATGTTATTGACATTTGAACGTATTGGATAAAAAAGGGAACATTTATTTGATTTGCAAGTTTTATTTATTTGATGTGGAAAGTTGCAAATATTAAAAACAATTTACAAAGAACATTAAATGAAATTCATATAAAATATTTATTAATAATATAAATTAAACATTAAAAATAAAAAATAAAAAAATTAAGTTATATATTTAATGAGTATTAGATCTCGACTCATACTTTTATATCATACATTGAGGTCCATAAGGAATTTGTGATAGGGTGAATAATGATGTTAGTGATTTGTGTTGAATTTCATAACTCTTTTTGACTTTTAGAACCTCTTCGTAGATCCATTGATGTTAATGATGTTTGTGGTGAATGATGATGTTAGTGTTGAATTTTCAACTAGGTAGCCATTGAATTCCATGGGTGCAAATGGCTCATTTAAAAGAAAACTTAATAATAGATAAAAAAAAATTAAGGAAAAATTAATGTTGTATCAAACTGCTAATGTTTAATGATCATGAAACTTTCGCTTCAAAGTACTTCCTTGAATCATAAATAATGTTATACTTTTACTTTTTCTATATCCCATGAAAATTGTTACAATTAAATATTTTTTCATAACCGTTTAAAAAAGTTTTTATTTTTTAAAATTCTAATACACTACTACTCAATAAATATTTTGAATTCAAAGGATAAACCATACTTTCATTCACTGATAACTATTATTGCCTCCCCTCCCAGTCCTATCAACAGGCCCTTTGCAATATTTTAAACAATGGAAAATAGTCTAGCCTCAAAAATTTAATTGAAAAACTAAAATGCATTAAAAAAAAAAGTACCTTTTTAATCTCTGAAAGAGTTCCGTTGAAAAACTTTCCTTTTTTTTCTTTTTTTTTAAAAACAGTCTACTTTTTATATAAAATCCGTTTATTACTTTTACTAATAACAACAATGTATAACAAAAGTTAAAAAACAAAGATAAAAATAAAAAATATATATATTTTTAATAATATATTTAGTGTATTGTATTTTGTAATTTTAAACAATTTATATTAAATTAAAAATAAACTCTTTTTTTTTTAATAGGGCAAGTAATACGTAACTATCAACAAAATTTCCAATACAAACATAAATAGCAAAAGGAGAACACAATACTTATGACAATCAGAGAAAAAGAGGAGGGGAAGATGGTTTTTGGTTGTCAGAATTGACGAATGTTGGACCGGTGGGAAGACAATTCATTTTCTTAAATGTAACCATAACTTTATTTCAAATTAAACGAAATAAAAAAAAAAATTGTGGGTCGAATTAGAATTTTGAGAATGGTCGGTCCAGCATGAAATGAAAGTGGATAATGTGGTCCAAGAAACCCCATAAAAAAATTGTTTAGAAGGGGACCTCTCAGGATACATTTTGGATACGCAAATATCTGAGAATTACCAAATCGTACATGTATACAATGGGATCATGAGCAGAGCACCATTGATGAAATAAGAGAAGAGAAACTTTCATTTTAATCCTCAAAGTTTAAATAATTTACAAATGTGGTCTTTAAAATTTAATGACTTATAAATCTTCCTCCCGCGTCATAGTTTCAGTTTTTAGCAGGGAAGAACGACTGATATAATCTTCTCACTATTTAAAGCGCATTTGTTGTCCAAGCACTTTAATAAGGAAATTGACATTAATTTTTAATCATTCACACGCTTGGCACACTTAATTAGTAATATTTCCATCCTAAAAAAATTATTTTCAAAACTTTTTTTATCTTTTGGAAAAAAAAACTTTTTTTTATCCCAAAAAAAGTCTAATTTTGAATAAAATTAAATGATTTTTTTTTATATTTTTCTTTACTAATAATGACTATCTATTGCCTACCACTAAAAAGTAAGGATAAAAATAAAAAATTATAAATTTAATGATACTATAGATGTGTCATATTTTATAAATAAAAAAAAAAGTTGTACCCAATTAAAAAATGTATCTTTTTTTTTTATTTTTTGTTAAGGACAGAGGGAGTATTATTAAAAGAATACGTATCCATTTACCTAAGTTATTATATTTTTACTAGTAATGGTTAGTGAAAAAACTTTCTTTTCTAATAAAAAAATAAATTAAGGGGAAAGATGAGTTAACGAAAAAAAAAGAGTAAACTAAAAGAGAAAGAGAAAGGAAATAAAATAAAATTTATACGTTAAAGGAAAACAATAAGTACATCAAATAAAAGAGAAAGATTAATGAATTTTTTTAAAAAAATGTATATATTAAATTTCTATTTTAAAGGTACATAGATAATTTCACTATAGATTTTACTCTTTGAAAAACAAATAATTTTAGAAAAAATAAGGTTTTTATTTTTATTTCTAGGAAATAAGAATTAAACCCTTTGTCGTGTTTATTACTCACCCCATCTCAAAAAAAAAAAAAGTTCAATTTTGATTGTGTACTACTTTTTTTAAATTATAAGGTATAATATCTTTCACACACTGTTAAATATATACTTTTTTATTTAAATATATAACTTTTCATTTCTATCTTTATGTTTTAATTTGACTTATAAAAATTTTATATAAAATGTGAATTCTTTTTTGGAAAAAAAATTGAAATTAGATTTTATTTGGGACTAAGGGAATTTGTATTTGAGTAAATTTTAACTTTAATCCCTAAAATTTGGATAAACATATATTGTCCCCAAAATTTGTATTCAACAATGAATGAAAAAGATTGACCAGCAGACGGTGAGATTTGCTTGTTTTAAAACTTAATGTTAAGAAAATTGTATCAACTGTCCTTTATATTTTTCTAAAAGAATTTAAAACTCTGAGACTAAACTTGTAAGTCTTTAAACTTTAGGGACAACATCTCTATTTTACTCAAACTATAAGAACTAAAACTGCAATTTACTCAATAAGAGAATTATGTGGGCAAAAAACCAAGTTTTGTTTTTGAAATACTTAGACAATAATTAATGGCCTAAAAATTAGTTAAATGAATAGAAAAAACCAAGGAAGGTAAACAATTTTATAGAGCCATACAATACAATGGAAGGAAACAAATTTCGATAAAAAAAAAAAGTTGGTGATTTTTTTTTCTTTATTGAAGCAAATTATTGTGTTTCTTGACTTTTGAAATTTTATGTTATAATTATTTCCATAAAAAGATTAGATGCCTTCACCTATAATGAGAAGAAATAATCCAAACGCCATTATGAAAATGAACGACTCGGAATTGAATTCATTGAATCTGACCAGAAACATCCTTTTTCTCCATGTTCCACGAATTTGAAGATTTTTAATTTGATAGTCCGAAAGCCACCTTAATTATCAAAACTATGAGAAGTAAAACATCTTAATTGGAAAAATTATTCCATCCATTCCAGAAAAAAAAAATTCACTTTTAATTTGATATAATTTTTTATAAAAAAATTATAATACTTAAATGTAAAATTTTTTATTTTTATTTTTATTTTAATTTAAGTTATATATTGTCATTATTAATAAAGATAATATAAAAATTTTACAACAAAAATAAATTTTTATTTAAAAAAAAATAAAACTAAGGCTGCGTGTGGACAGATTGTTTTCATTTGCAAATAAGAATATTTTCAAATAAAAACAAATTATCCAAACACATTTTTATTTTAAAATTTAGAATTCAAATTTTTCCACTCAAATTTCTCTCACATAATTTTAAAAAATTTTCCTTCCTTCCAAAATATTTTTTCTATAAAAAATACCCATCAAAATTTTTACACATTTCAATATAACTTTTTCCATTTACAAATGAAAACTACTTATCTATACGAAGCCTAAACTTTTTTGTTGAAACGAAGGGAGTATAATATATGAATATAGTTCCTTCGAAACCAAGTTACGGCAATAATTGCAACTCTTTCTTTCTTTATTATCGTAATCATCCTTTTTATCTTTTTTCATTTTGTGATATTCCCCTTCCTCACGAATGAATTGTCTTGTCAAACAAAGTACAGATTGATCATTAGTTGTGGCGTCATCAGTTTGTTTTTGTTATAAGTTGATGTTCTTAGAGTTACAATAATTATCTTAGGTGTATGGCATTCCACTTTGTGGGGTAACATGTTTTTGGTTGTCTTAGAGATATTTTTTAAGCTCATAGAGATATTTTCAACATCATTAAGCACTTCACAGTGCATACCAATCAAATGAGTTTTATTACAATCAATTAGAACTTCCTTTTCTTTTTTCTGTCTCAAATTAATGACCTTGATTGTAAATCCCAGTATAGTCATAAGTACAATAATATTAGGAGGTCACGGAACACAAAACAGTGGGGAAAAAAAGGGTTTTTTAACGAGAAAAAGTTCACAAAAGAGAATATTGTATTGCAGATTTTTTTTTTATATTTTTACATCTATAAAATAATTTTTTTATATTTTTAAGTGAATTTTTAGCTCATAATTGTTATTTCATAAACGTAAAAATATAAAATAAAATGCAATCCGTATGGACCAAAAAATATTGCATAATTATATTCAAGTAGGTAACCACTCAAATAAAAAATAAACTTTAAATTATTTTGACTTTCTATTTTGTACTGATTTTGGTCATTAAATTACAAATCTGCCCCTAAATCATTTCAATTATACTCCTTTCGTCTTAAAAAAAGAGTCCACTTTGGTTAATGTATAATTTTTTATTAGTTATTATGTACAACTCATTTAAAACACAACTAAATATATAATTTTAGATTTTTATCCTTACTTTTAATTTTAAGTATACATAATTATTATTGATAAAGATATTTTAGGAATTTAGTTCAAAAGTGAACTTTTTTTTTTTTGGAAGAAGAAAAAGTTTTCTTTTCAGAAGGAGGGAGTATTCCCTTCGTCTCAAAAAAAGAGTCAACTTTGGTATAGATATAACTCTTTATTAGTTGTTAGATATAATATACTCAATGCATCAATTAAATGTATAATTTTACATTTTTATCCTTACTTTTTAATTATAAGTATGTATAATTATTATTAATAAATATATTTTAGAAATTTGATTTGAAAGTGAAATTTTCTTTTTGGGGACGGAGGGAGTGTTATCTTACAAAACGGGAGTTGCATA
This sequence comes from Gynochthodes officinalis, assembly GCA_020080225.1. Classification (NCBI taxonomy): domain Eukaryota; kingdom Viridiplantae; phylum Streptophyta; class Magnoliopsida; order Gentianales; family Rubiaceae; genus Gynochthodes; species Gynochthodes officinalis. The sequence goes on from JAIQDA010000012.1 coordinate 1,092,440, forward strand.
AATTAATATTGTAAACAACATGGAGCCGAATGTAATTTAACCCTTATCAAGTTGATTTGAATTCAAGGATTTATAAATTTATGAATAATGATATTTTTAGTGAAATACAATAAGCAAATGATGTTATGAGTAACGATATTTTTAGTAAAATGCAATAAACAAATGATGTAACATAAATAAAAGATATAGTTATATATTATTTTTTTACACTTTTTAAGAAATGAAATAGGTAATGTCTATTTTCACTTTGCGATATTACTCAATATGAATGGTAACTTTTCACTGAAAGTATTATAAATCTAAATTTATCCGAAAGAATCATATTATCAATTCCGAGCTTTAACTTTAGATCTTCTAAATATTGTTATACTTTTTAAGGAAAGAATAGTCTTAGACACTATTACTTTTTCTTATTTTTAAATTACTTAGAGTACATATAAATTGTATTTTAAAACATTTTTTTATACTTTTTAATATAACTATTATCTCACAATCATTATATTAAAAAAATAAAAAAATACAATTTAAAGCATGATCTATTTTTATGTTAAAATAACTGGTTGGGATCTATCCCATATGCACACCAATACAAGATAAATTTTTCTCACAAAAAGAAAAAAAGAGAAACAAATTCAAGGAGTTAAAAAATATATAAATATGTATATAAAAATATTGTGAAAATTGGGCTGTGGAGTGATGTTGAAGTCATATACATCCCTTCCCGACAAGTTATTTTTCACGTGTGATACAAGATCTTGGTGGAGGCCACCCCAACAAAGGACAGTGCACATCATCATCATGTATCTATCATTTCCACGCTTTCAAGAACTTCATAATTTCTGTCCCATTGATGCAAATTGAAATTTTTTATAAAATTAAAAAAAAAAAAAAGAAAAAAAAAGAGAGAAGAGTACAAGTGTACAACTCAATAATGTGGATCCGCATCTTCATGACTCGTTGGATGACCCATTAAAATGAACTGGACCCCTCATTAATTCATTACTCAAACCGATTTTTATGATTTCAAAATGTACAAGAAAAAAAGAAATGAACTTTATTACCCACCCCAGAACTATTTTCTTTACAGGCTAATATCTCCAATTATGCACAGTTTTTAAAATTCTAATAAAGATGAATTTTTTTTAACCGATAAGTTTGTTTTGGATTTTTAGGAGAGTAGTTTTTATATAATTAAGATTTAGCTATCAAATCATGATTAATTTTGACCAGTGAAAGGTTCTATATAAAGCACTTACATAATAGATTTTTAAGAAAAAAATTTATTTCTAGAATTTTTCAAGCAAGTTTTTTCCTAGGGCTGGATTATCTCTTCCATAAGTGCATCATAATATTTTTCTAGGTTTTACGGAAACTATTTTAGGTGTTGATCATACGTCTCTCCTTTTTGTTATTTTTCGTCCTTTTGGTTGGTACCAAAGTGGATAACAACTATCTTATGGTGAAGCCATGGATGTTTATTAGAATTGTTTTAATAATATATTTGCATTAGGAGATTTAGGGGCTGCCTGGTTCAAAGGGTGGAATGGGAAAGGTAATGGAAATGATAGTAGTGGGGAATGATAGTGGGGTCAATCATTATAATTCTGTTGGTTGGATTGTGTTGGGGAATAGGAATGATTACTAATAATGGTGTTTGGTTTGTGTTGAGGATTGGAAATGATTATAAATTAATTATAATAATTAGTATTAATTAATTAGTTATTATTAGTTAATTATTCATTATAATATTAAATTAATTAATTATTAATAAAAATAATATTAATTAAATTAATTTTAAGTAATTTACTAATATTAATTATAATAATTAGTATTAATTAATTAGTTATTATTAGTTAATTATTCATTATAATATTAAATTAATTAATTATTAATAAAAATAATATTAATTAAATTAATTTTAAGTAATTTACTAATATTAATTATAATAATTAATATTAGTAAATGAGATTAATTAATATTAATTATAATATTAAGTAAATGAATGATTAATTAAATTAATATTAATTAGTTAATTTATTATTACTTAATAATAATAAGTTAATAATAAATTAATTTATATTAATTATAATAATTAATATTAATTACTTAATTAATATTAATATTAATTAATTAGTATTAATTATAATAACTAATATGAATTAATTAGTATTAGTTAATTAATTAGTTAGTAACAATTAGTAATTAATTAATATTATCAATTAATTATTTATAAATTAATTATACATTAATTATAATAATTACTATTAATAAAATGAGATTAAAATTTTAATTAATTAATTAATAATATTAAGTAAATAATTAATTATAAATAAATAATTAATTAATTTAATTAATCTTGATTAATTAATTTATTATTACTTAATAATAATAAGTTAATAAAAAATTAATTTATATTAATTATAATAATTAATTAATTAATTAATTAATTAATATTATTTATTTATTTAATTAAATTATTAGCATTCCTTAGCTCCATATCTCCCAATATTGGGGGGTATGAGGATTACCCCATATGGGGTAATCAAAAGTGGGTCCAAGTGGAATCTCCCATTCCATTCCCCCCATCCAAGCACTAGAAATGGAATACATTCCATTTCCCCCCATTCCATTCCCCTCCACCAGGCACCCCATTACTCTTGATCAACTTATCATTAGCACTTTTCTACAATCACAATAGAAAGCTCCTAAATTCTATATCTATGAGATTGATTGAAAACGATAGCAATGAATTCATTGTGGCAATGTTATCTCTCTAACTATGGAAGGAGAGATTTTGATGTGAAAATTGCCAGAAGGCTTTCTCTCCCAATTTTTATTGTACTTGTGTGCATTTTTGTATTGTAGTTACAGTACATTTTTTTTTAGGTCCATGTTGTAGCTGTAATTTTGGTGCAAACTCCTCAAGCATACGGTAGTAATTCAGAGGTCAACCTATTCAATGCTTACAGCAGTAGTCTGATTTTTGCATTATTCAACGGATGCAATTTTGCAAGGAGGAAACACTCAAAATCGTCCTCCACATTTCACCGAATAATCTTTTTCATCCTTCACTTTTAAAACGGGAACAAATAGTCCATCACATTTCAAGAACTAAAATTTGAAGGAAAATTTCAGGACTAAACGTTCCCGTTTATGAAATTTGAAGGACTAAAAGTTCTCGTTTATTTCACAAATAGTATCAAAAGTTCCAATTTATGAAATTTGAAGGACTATTTGTTCCCGTTTTAAAAGTGGAGGATGAAAAAAGATTATTTGCTAAAATGTGGAGGACGATTTTGGGTGTTTCCTCATTTTGCAAGTTCACAGCAAATGGGGTGGGGCGAGAGTTAGGTACTTCAAATTCAGTTTCTTTCATCCAATGCTTTTTGCAGTGGCCAAGTTGAGTCAGTAAGTCTTAATTTGTAGCTGTATTAATTTTAGTCTTAGTCTTAGTGTTAGATCTTGTCCCTATGTATTAGGGCTTTGTCCTTACTAGTTAGGGTTGTACTCCCTTGGGAAGGTGTTTTCTTTTGTCCTCTTTTGGAGGTGTTTTTAGTAGTTATAGTTAGTATTGTTTGTTTTTCCCGATATAGTTGAGCATACTCCTCTTCCATGGAGGTGCTGTCTTTATGGGTTCGGTTTCATCCAACATCATGAAGCTCATTCAGTCCTTTGGGCTATGTACTTTTTGCCATTTTGGCTAGGAAATATCACTATGGTTTTTAAAGAAAAAAAAATATTGGAAGGAGAGATTTCCTGTATCAAGATTTTATTTATTTATTATTTTTTTTTGGGGAACTCTAGGTGAGTTATTTCGAAGTGAGGAGTTGGATGTGGGATATATCATAATATTTTGAACTTTAATATATGTTTAATAAAATAAACTCATTAGCTTTTTAAAATTGCAATAAAAATGATCGTTCTCATCCATCAAATTTGTTTTAGATTTTTAAGACTGTGGTCTTTTATATAGGATTTAACTATCGAATCCTAATTAATTTTGACTAGTAAAGGTTCTATATAAAATGCCCATATAATAGATTTGTAGGGAAAAAGTTATTAATAATATTTTTCCAATAAGAATTTTTTTAGAATTGGGTTATCTCTTTCATAAATTCTTTTATAATATTTTTCTAATTTCTACAAAAATTATTTAAGTACTAATCATATAGGATGTAGATGTTCCCATTAATAAGTTTGCTAATGTTGCCTTGTGTCACATGGGATCCTTTATTGAGGCAGATTTAATTGCTTTTAGTTAGAGTTTATTTCACGTTCCTCTTTTTAGGTTTGTGAAACTTTTCATAAGGGAGATCCATGGTAGTAACTAAAAAGACCTCCCCTGTGAAAGGTTTCACAAACCTTAGGGGAATTAAGGGAAATTAACCCTTTAGATAAAGAAACAGTGTGAAAAAAGTCATTATGTATTTTTAAAGACAAAAACTTATTAATTGGGCATATCTTATATTGCTTTAATTTTTAGATTCCTTTCTTATATTCTTATATATATGTATACATATAATATCTTAAAATTAAAAATTTCCCTAGTTTGAGACCTCTTAATTAAAGAGAATAGAACTAACCATTTCTATTCTACTATAATTTCCCTACTTTAGTTAAGAAATGGAAGCTTGAATAATTTACATTTTATTTATTTGGAATTGTTTTTTAAGTAAAACGATGTTAATTCATCGAAGTCGCTGGAGGTGAGGATTGCGAACCATAACGTAGTTTTATCAAATTCCAAATAAATAAAATGCAAGTTTATCGCTGACAGTGTTTTTTCCAAGGCAACTGAATTCATGTCGTCCTCTGCATGTATTTCTGTCGGTCGTGTTATTAATTTAAATCTTTGAGAAACGCTCCAATCATTGAAACTTCTTGATCATCTCCAACGGTGGGTGGCTACACTTCTTTGTAAAAAAAATTTTTTTAATTTTTTATTCCGCTGTCATTGTTCTCCAGGGCCTCGCTCCCATCCCCTCCTCCACATCCCAATCCAATCCCAGATATAATTATTTTCTGTCATCGATGTTACTCAACGATCAAAGAAAACAACAAAAACAGAAAATGCAATTAATAATATAGCCATGGCGAGAGCCAGGAATTGATACGTGGGGATAAGAGACTACATTATATATTATATGTATACTGCTTGAGGGGATGTTGGAAAGGTTCAAGCTCATGAATGTTCCACCTAAAGTTGCAGATTGGAATTTTTTTTTTCCCCTTCTTCTAAAATGCTAAGTTGGGTTCCCCTTGAATTCTTTACAACAGTGTCCAATTCACCAAATATATATTATCTCTGTTTTAAAGAAAGAGTCTATTTTGACCTGAATACAATTTTTTTAGTTATTAGTTATAACATATTTAATGTATCATTAAATTTACAATTTTCTATTTTTATCCTTGTTTTTTTAATTATAGCTATACATAATTATTATTAGGAAAGGTATTATAAAAATTTCATTTTAAAAAATAGACTATTTTTTAGGAGGGAAGGAGAATTTTAGGAACTAAACTTATAATTTTTGTAAATTTTTTGAAGGGGTGAATTTCAATTTCTATCGAAGTATAACTGAAAATTTTCAAGACTTTAAAAAGGTTCTAACAAAAAATTTAAATTCTTGAGGGGCAGCATGCAATAATGTAATCTTTAAGGGTGAAAGAAGAATTAGCCAAGTAGCTAGGTAATTTACTTTTGTGATAATAATCTCTGTATAGGAAGTAGATTTGATTCTGGAAAATGTTAAAAAATTTTGCATTCGTTTATTTAGTACGACAAATGAATTATTAAAACATCAATTAAATTTCAATTGTATATTTCATCCCCAGTTATGGGTCACTTACAAGGAAAATTTACAACTTACTATCTAAACTAATCTCAGCATTGCAATCCTAAATGATAAAAGTAATTATATTAAATATCCTTTTTTTCACTACTAATCACACCATCCTTCAAGATAGGGCTGATAAAAGTAAATTTAACCAAAAATTTTAACCAAATCCACCCATTATTTCAAATTGTGGACTTGGATAAGATGGGTCAACAAATATGATTTGAATTTTACGGGTTAGATTGAGTTCAATCTATCTAACTTGAATTAAAATTATTAATTTTAAAAAATACAATTAACAGTCAGCCGATATTTTACCGTTGCTTGTAGCCGTTTACTGGCTGGGTTTTGATCAATTTCTGACACCTTAATCAAAATTTAGCTTGTCAGCCATCAGTTGGTAGCGGTAAACTGAACTGTTGGTCGACTGACTATTTTATTTTTTTAAATTACTAATTTTAATGTGTGAGTGAACCCAATTTAATTTTGATTAACCTAAACATGACCTATTATTATTTGGATTGAGTTGAATTATGACCTGTAAAATTTTATTTTACTTATAATCCAATTTATGAGGAACTCAATCCATTCATTTGCCATCCCTCTTCAAGGTAGTAGCTTAGGGTCCATTTTCATTGCTGTTATTGTATTGCCTGGACAAATTTTAGGAGAAAGAAAAGCATATATAAGTCCAAAGATTACAAGTTCTTAATTTATATTATTCCCTCATTTCTTTTGAAGCAAAACTGAGTAAAATTTGATAAAAATGAACAGAATTTTCTTGGATCTTAGTGTGTGATGGATTTCAGTTTTGATTTTCAATTAGGGAGTGGGGTGGAAAGATATTAGCTAGGAGATGCACATTTTTGTCAAATCTTATGGTTTAACTTTAATTGAATGCATGAATGATAAAAATTGGTTGTAGAGTCGAATTTCATAATCAGTTTAAAATTTTTCAGAATTTTTTTTTTAACAACTCAGCTGGGCTGCTTTTCTTTTCATAGGTCATGTAAGAGTGAGTTAGATATTGTCTATTAAAAAAAAAATTGAATGACTTTTGATAAAGTAATTTTTCAACAAAAAAGTTTCCAAAAATATTGAAGATCGTCACTAACTTTTATTAGTAACTTTTTCAATTCCTCACTTTCTTTATTTTCTAGTAATTCTTCTTTTTCTTTATTTTCTAGTAATAGACACAAGGAGAATTTTTTTATTTTGGCAAGTCTGAGATCTTAAATTCGGACTTTCTAATTACAATTTTTCCTACCTTATTACTTAATCTAATTCTTCCCTACTAATGAAGATTTTAATTTTATTTTCCCTTATATTTATCAATTGAAAATTAACAAAAATAAAAATTAGTTGTTTTCCCAAACCTTATTTTGCGTGCTTTAAAGTTTGATAATGATTTTGGAAATTATGGCTGGTAAAAATGACTTTGACATGCAACAAACCAACACGCCTTAAACATTTCTAATTTAATTTCTGATGTGTAGCTTTCATTTTTTTCTCGGTCACCAATAAAATATGCCTATTTATATGGACACTAAATAAAAATCACATCAAGATGAAACTTTTGACTCTATAGAAATTTATAGCTCTTAAATGCAAATTGTTCACTTCCGAGCTTTGAATGTTTTCTTGAGAGCCAATATTCGTGCATGGACCCTACAAATTCTTCACATTTTGGTGTCGGTAGGCTTCAAACTTTAAAATATTCAGCAAGGTAATTATTAAATCTTAAGAAACTCACACAAATGCAGAGACAAAAATGCATAAAATATTGTAAACAAATGGAAAACTTAAAATAGGTCGTGGCAATCTATGCCATAAAATTTATTTTTGTTACAGAGATTCAAGAATGAACAGGGTTTTGGATCTAATGCTGAAAAAGATGGATAAACGGATTAATAAATTAAATGGTCCCAAAATCACCAAAATAGTGCTGAATTTGGGGATGCACGAGAAACCAAAGTTCCAAGGAATCTTCGTTTTTTATTCTGCTTTGGTATATTATGCAAATACTATAGCATAAAGTATTAGATGTAATCTTATGCATGATGTATATACATAATTTTACATTATATTTTTATGAAACGTTATTTTCTCCAATTCGAACCTATACTTTCATAATCACATGGCACAAACTTTTAGTGATACAACAAGGCTCCATTTCAAATTTCAAATTTCAAATTTAAAATAAATATAAATAAATTTTTAGTTATGCTAGAAAGTTCGAAATACATTTATGTAGTTTTTCTTTTTAATGACAAATTTTAGCACCACAGCCTTTGACAATAATTGCCATAAGCTCAAGGTTACTAGAAAATAGGGGGGTCCATGTTTTTTTATAGGCCTTTTTTTTTTTTATTGCATATTCCATTCGTGATTTTTATTTTAACACAGAATTCCTTCCTTTTTTTGTAAACATAAACTGTCTTGTCTCAATATATATACAAATAAAGATATGGCAGCCTACATAAAATTGCCAAAGATTTTGTCTGTGTACTAACAAATTGCTACAATAATAGAAGAAAAGACATGATCATAATTTACACGAAAACCATTTGTTTTTTACTTGTATACATGACAACTTACAGTCTACTAATTAATTTTTTTTTTTCAAATACATACATATCTTAAAATCTAATCCATTCCAGTGCAAAAGCAGCACCAAATTTGCTTAAAAACCACTTGATTACTTCACCTTCCTGGGCTCTTCTCTCTCTTTTTCTTCCTCATTGTTAGCTTTAAATCTAAGTATATATGATCTTATATGATATCTTTAGCCTTCGTTAAATAGCCAGAATTTATTTATCTTTGGTTAACAGATGCTGACAAAAGTCATCGCCCAACCGAGGTGGAGTCCCTATCCTATATATAAATGATCAATGGTGGCATGCCTCTGGAGGTTACTGTTAAGTCTTCTTCAAATCAGGCTATAGCAAGTGTTTATCATATCGTCCAAGCTGGCCTAGTTGTGTGATCATCAGCAGCATAGTAAGGGATACTAACAACACATCCCACAAGTCAGAGTAATCTGTAATTTTGCTCAAATGGGGCGCCACTCTTGTTGTGTAAAACAAAAGCTGAGGAAAGGTTTGTGGTCACCAGAAGAAGATGAAAAATTGCTGAATTACATTACTAGATTTGGTGTTGGGTGCTGGAGTTCTGTTCCTAAACTAGCTGGTATGAATCCCTTTTTGTGTGATTTCCATTCTTCAAAGTTCCCCCACCCCCCACCCCCTCCCCCCAAGGGAGATCGATGGATTGATCGAATATGTTTATGCCCTGATGAACTACTTATGCAGGACTCCAGAGGTGTGGAAAGAGTTGCAGATTGAGATGGATAAACTACTTGAGGCCTGATCTTAAGAGAGGAATGTTCTCTCAACAAGAGGAGGATCTCATTCTTAGGCTCCATGAAGTTTTGGGGAACAGGTAGAATTTTCAGGAACTTACAATGATATTAATATTTAGTCTTTTTCAAGAAAAATGCAATTGGAGATTAATGGTTTTTTTCTTTTTTATTTCTTGTCATACATTGATCATTGAAAATCAATCAAGAACTTGTACTTTCCTCCATTGCAATAATATGTGAACATTTAAAAATGCAGGTGGGCTCAAATTGCGGCACAATTACCAGGAAGAACAGATAACGAGATAAAGAACTTCTGGAATTCATGTTTGAAGAAGAGGCTATTGAAACAAGGAATTGATCCCAATACTCACCAGCCCTTATCAGAAATTCAAGTAAGAGATGAGGAGAATCGTACAAATGATCCCAAGGGATCATTTCAAATGCCACTTTCAATTACCGATCAACTTCCATATTTATCAGCATCGACATCAACATCAACATCATGTGGAATGGATAAAGAATTTCAAATGAGAAGCGCAAGTTACAATGTTGGTGGAGAAATGGACACCTCAAGAGATCAGCCAATGGTGAGCAACCAGGTCTTTGATCCTCTGTTTTTGCTCGAATTCCAAGCAAGTGTTGATCCTTGTGGATACCATACCAATTTTCTCCCTCAATGTCAAAAAATTTTAAGGCCAAATAATGATCATGATCAGAATGAATTTGATGAGGGGATAAAGAGTTATGCTTTCAGCTCAATGCCAACGTTGACAAATTTTGACCAAATAAGTGTGACAGAAAGAGATCTTTCTGATTCTTCAACCTCAAGAATGAGTTCATTGGTGATGAATGAGGCAAAGGAAAGCTCAAGTAATAGTTCCAATGTCACAAACTCTCACAGTCATCATCCCCCAATTCACATCAATAACATGGCAGAAAATGTTGATGCATTTTCATGGAATGCTGTAAATAAATTTGATTCAATGTTTGAGTATCATGTGAAAGGGATCAAGACTGAAGAGGGGCAGATTCAAACTCAAACACACAATTCAGGAGATTTCAGTAACTATTTATTGACATCACTACCTGATGAAGACTTAAGTGGGACAAGTCTAGATGTCTTCCCCCAAATTTAAACTGTATATTCATTATTTTTTTTTTACTTCTTCCTTACAAATATACTATACGTGTTGATTGTAAAGTACATTTGTTTACTGAGGTGAGAATCTCTTTCTTTTCACCTTTTTAATGATAATTTCCAGAGTTGAAAACTTTGCATAATAATGTTTTGATGTTTTCTCTGCTTTTATGGAAAAATGAAATATTTTTGTGGTCCTAATTAGTCCATAATCCATGGTCTCTAACACAATCCATCTTTCATTTCCCAGATATAGCCTGTCAAGAGAATATCTCATCTGGAAAGGTGTATAGCTAAGAAGCCATTTGAACAAGGCCCATCAATGTTTAGAAAATTGACAATTAATTTGTAGCATTTTACAACTATGATTGTAATGTGTAATTTACAATTCTTGAAATATTGAGTTCAGTGACTATATCGAGTGCAATTGTAAAACTGAATATATATATATATATATATATGCACAAATTTCTAATATTTCAAGTAAGTGCCAAAGTTGGTAAGCCAAAAAAAATCAAAATTCTTTGTTTTTGAAAAATAAGGTTTTGGTACACTAGGTACTGAACTGTAAAAGTTGGCAAATCAAGAAATAGAAAATTCATGAATAATTAGCGATCACTCGTGTATTAAATTGGAACACTTTTGTATTAATTGAAATACTCTGTCCCAACTAATGCGTACTAATTGTCTTCGTTTAATGAAACGATGTAATTTTATTAAAATTAAAATTCATACGTTTTATGTTCAGATTTAATATTTTCAATGAAACTATATTATTTTATTAATAAAATATTATTGATACACATTAGTTGGAACAAAAAATCTCTCCTCTTTTTATATCATCTCCTCATCAAATGAGGTTATGTGCTTAACTTTTTAGGTCTAATTTGGTGAGGTTATGTGCTCCACTTTCTGGCCTAATTTGTTATGTTTTTGTTCCAAGAATCCATGGAATGAATGAGGATATGTTGGAATGGTATATTTTAGAATTGTATTGAAAGAAGATATGCTTTTGTTCCGGGAATCCATGGAATGAATGAGGATATATTGGAATGGTATATGTTAGAATGGTATTGATACACATTAGTTAAAATATATAATTTATTCTCCTTTTGTATCATATCCTTATCAAATGAGATTATGTACTCAATTTTCTAATCCAATTGGTATGTTTTTGTCCCAAGAATCCATGGAATGAATGAGGATATATTGGAATAGTATATGTTAGAATGGTATTGAAAGATGGTATGCTTCTGTTCTAGGAATCCATGGAATGAATAAGGATATGTTGCCGGATTACAGTAGTGGTATTTTTTCACCTAGTGAAGGTGCCGCTTAGGAGGGTCCTTAGGAGTGTCTAGTTCTCCTCTCTTGGAGATGGAGAAGGGGTGCCCTTAGGGGACAGATTACAGTTTTAAGCCACAAGTTAAATATAACTAAAAAGTCTTAGGCAGCTTCTAGGAGTTATTTCCGCAAATATTGATTAAAAATAAATAAATAAATAAATATTGATTTTTTTTTTAATGTTGTGCTGAAGTCGGTTTTTGGAAAACTGACTTCCGCACAAATTCCCCAACCCCATTTTCGCATTTCTTTTCTTCCTTCTTTTCTTCCTCATTCCTTCTTTTCTTCCTTCTTCTTTCTTTTCTTCCCATTTCTGACGCCAGACTCCATCTTCCGCCTTTAGCACTCCATTTTTTTCTTTGTTTTCATAGATCTACCTCTTCTTCCCTCCCCCACCCCAAATCCAGCGCCCTTGCACCCTCCCCCTCTGCCACTCGTTTGACAGCCCCCCCCCCCCTCCCTTGGAGCCGCCAACCGAATATATATATATATATATATATATATATATATATATATATATATATATATATATATATATATATATATATATATATATATATATATACAACACTCTAGTTCTTGCCCTATTTTTTTGTTAGAAGGTGAATTACCATTTATTTTTTTTCAATTTTTATGTTAAATTTGATATTAAATTATTATGTTAAATTTGATGTTAAATTTTTATGTTGTTTTATATGTTAAAATTTGATGTTAAATATGTATGTGACTTTATATGTTAAATTTTGTGTTACATTTGTATGTTATTTTATATGTTATATGTTAAAATTTATTTTATATGTTAAATTTTATGTTAAATTTGGATGTTAAATTTGTATGTTAAATTTAATGTTTAATTTAATGTTAAATTTGGATGTTAAATTTGTATGTTCAGTTTTATGTTTAATTTGTTTGTTAAATTTGTATGTTATTTTATATGTTAACTTTTATGTTCAATTGTTTTTTATATTTTAAATTTGATGTTACATTTGTAAGTTAAATTAGATTTTATATGTTTAATTTGTATGTTTAATTTTATGTTAAATTTGTATGTTCAATTTTATGTTTAAATTATTTGTTAAATTTGTATGTTATTTTATATGTGAAATTTTATGTTCAATTTTATGACTTAAAATCTGTTAATTAGTTATCTTATATTGATAAAAACTTTATTTGTAGTGAAAAGGAAAATAAGTTGAGCGAAGAACATTTTCGAGGGTCGAAGTAACCGACGAAGGTAAACAATTTATATATTATAATTGTGATTTGAAGTTAATTTTATTTCAAAAATTGTTAATTATTGATAGAATTATTTGAATTGATGTTGGAAATTTCATTGTGAATAAAGTATGGTGATTTTTTGATTTGGAATGATTGGGATTGATTATTAATTTCATTCACTGAATTACCGATTATTGGAATAGTAAGTGTTGAATAGTGGAGTTGATGCTGTAAGTTAAAGAATGGTGGTTGGATTTGATGAATATAATGCTTTATGTTGTTGGGAAAATATTAGGTTATGAATGTATGGGAAAATATTAGTTATTTACTTGTGTGAGGTGGTGATTTGGACTGATTTTTATTGAGTTTGCTATTATTGGAATAATACGTTGTGAATGGTACTGCTGATGATGCCGAACAAAGAATTTATATTAGATTTGTTGAATATAATTGTGAATGTTGTTTGGACGTACAAACCAGCAAAATGGTTGGTTGTTTACTTTTGTCTAGGCGTGATTTGGCTTTATTTGGATTGATTTGGAATTTTATTCAATGAGTTTGCTCTTATTGGAATAATTAGTTCCAAATAGTGGTGTTGATGATGACAATGAAAGGATTGTAGTTGGATTTGACGAATATAATGCTTTATGTTGTTAGGAAAATATTTGGTTATGAATGGATGTGAAAATGTTAGTTTGTTACTCTTGTTGGGTTGTGATTTGAATCGTTTTGGATTGTTTTGGATCGTTTTGGATTGTTTTGGACCGTTTTGGATTGTTTTGGATTTTAGCCAATGAGTTTGCTCTTATTGGAAGGATAAGTTGTGAATAGGGGTGTTCATGGTAATGAATAAAGGATTGTGATTGGATTTGATGAATATAATGCTTTATGTTGTTGGGAAAATGTTTGGTTATGAATGGATGTGAAATGTTAGTTGGTTATTTTTGTGAGGTGATGACTTGGATTGAGTTGGATTGTTTTGGATTGTTTTGCCTTGTTTTGGATTCATGTGGCATTTTGGTCAATGAGTTTGCTATTGTTGGAATGATAAGTTGTGAATAGGGGTGTTGTTGATAATGATTAAAGGATTGTGGTTGGATTTGATAAATATAAGACTTTGTGCTGTTGGGAGAATGTTTAGTTTTGAATGGATGTCAAAATGTTAGTTGGTTAATTTTTTTGTCATGGGAGTAATTCCATAAATTTTTCTATGCCCATTACTTCAATAACTTTGAGCCCCATATTAATGTAAGTTTTATGTTATTATTGATGGCATACACAATATAGAAATGGGCAATGATCGAGTGAGGCTTGTGTTATACTGGGATGGAGAAGTAGTTAGTGGCCCGAACGGCTCCGAATACAGTAATTTGCCAAAACGGTTTATTGCTGTTGATCAAAATATTAGCATGTCCGAACTTTTGAGAAAATTGCATCGGGCTACTAGAATGGATGGAAGCCAAGTTAGGATGAAATTAATGTGCCGTTATCCTTTTAGCAGTGCTGGTAATTCAATAACATACATACCTGTTCCAGTGGATGATGATGATACGGTGAGGGAGATGTTGTGCATTCCAACCACATGTCCAAGTCTTAATGCGGTTGAATTGTATATAAGTTACGAATCCGGCCCAAATCCCTTTTGTTCTGAGGACAATATGTCAGTGGTTCCCCAAACAAATGTTGGGTCATTCACATAATTTCTACAAAATAGAGAGGGAGAAGGGCTTCTTAATGATCAATGGTTTACTTATGGTGCTTTCATATCGAATGATGCGCATTTTCCACAACCTTATTTTGTCTCCGGGGATCCTAGTCGTGGCCCCTTTGGCGAGGGTCCAAGTAGGGCCAATTTGGATGAAGGTCCAAGTCATGCTACCTTTAATGTTGGACCATTTTGGGGCAATTACAATGAAGGCCCAAGTTGTGGCCAATTTAATGAGGGTGCAAGTGGGGGTAATTATAATGAGAGGCCAAGTCGTGCAACTTTCGTTGAAGAGCTGCCTAAGCCCGAGCCAATTGCCCAAGCAACCGATACGTTCACACTAGGGACCACATGCCAAGATGTAAGCATTCCCTATGATCCCTTACATGTATTGATAGACGGGGGTTCAGAATCATTGGAAAATAGTGAAGAGGAGAAGGGTGAGGGTGGTGACCATCAAGAAGGAGAGACTTCGCATCCACCAATTGATGTTTCTCACTTGGATACCGTTGTCGATGATATTCCCTTCTACATAGACATCGGTGATCCAAAGATTTCTATGATCGACCAGTCCGATGACTATTGCCAACCCATTTGGGTTGATGATCGAACTTCAGAACTAGAGGTTGGAATGGTTTTCTGTACCAAAGAAGGGGTGCAACATGCAGTTAAATGTTGGTTCATTCGTGCGCACAGGTACTTCAAAGTGTATGAAAGTACTCCTACTAGCTGGTTTGTCCGATGTCTTTATTATGCGGACAAGAATTGTTTATGGAAGATTCGAGCAACGTTGAGAAAGAAACATACATTTTGGGAGATCACAAAGATGCATTTGAAACATACATGCATCCCCGAGATACAGCCAGAGGACCACCCGAATTTAGATTATGGGATGGTTGGCCGAATGGCTCGGAATAATATTAAGGAAAATGCTTCATACAAGGTTTTCGACATAGTTGAAGATGTGCGCTCATTTGGAGTTAACATATCATACAAGAAGGCATGGTTGGGGAGAAGGAAAGCCATTAAACTGGTATATGGTAATTGGGAGACGTCGTTCACCATATTACCGAAGTTCTTACTTGCCCTTCAGTCTTCTAATTCTGGCACCGTTGTTGAATGGCGGCACACGGAAGATAGTATTGGAGATTACAACATATTTGGTTCAGTGTTTTGGGCATTTAGGCTTTGTATTGATGGTTTTCAACACTGTCGTCCCGTAATTAGTGTCAATGGCACTTTTCAATACGGGAAATACAAGGAAAAGATCCTTATTGCAATAGGTGTTGATACAGCTAGCCATATTCTTCATTTAGCTTTTGCAATTGTTGACAAGGAAAGTTTAGCAAATTAGTCCTAGTTTTTGTATCATTTATCTCGTCGCGTGATTCGTGGCCACGAGAGAATTTGTTTGATTTCGGATCGAGCCCGAGGAATTTTGCAGCTATTGAGAACAAACCTGCATTACAACCACCAATTGTTCACCACAGGTTTTGCTTGCGGCATGTCAAAGCTAACTTTAGTCTGCCATTCAAGAATAATGCTTTGACTGAATTGATGCATCGCGCTGCTACTGCACACTAACAGCGCAAATTTGCTCACATAATGGAATCCATGCGGTTATTGGATGAAGACGTTCATAAATGGTTGATGAATATTCCACTCGAGAAATGGGCACTATGCTATGATGGTGGTTTCCAATATGGCATAATGACAACAAACAGTTCCGAATCGTTCAACGGAGTCTTGAAAGGTGCCAGGAAATTGCCAATAACAACTTGCGTGCGTGTGACTTTTTACCGATTAGTTAAATACTTTGACTCGCACCACACCGAAGGCCACAAACATGTTGCTAATCAGAATCTGTGGCCGACAAACATGCAAGAAAAGTTCCTTCGGAGCGAACACAAGTCCAAATATCACCAGGTGACGGCCTTTGTGAGGGAAGAAGGCTTATACCAAGTCACGACAGGGGTTCATGGTGACAAAAAAGGGAATGTGCATACAGTACACCTTAACAACCGATCATGCAAGTGTGGGAAGTTTGAAATTTACAAGATTCCGTGCTCCTACGCACAAAAGGTTTGCACTCAAATGGGACGGGTCGCTTTGGCACTCGTGGATGGTGTATATAAAGTGGAGAAAATGGTGCAAACCTATTCAAACTATTTCTACCCCATACCCCACGAGGACTATTGGCCACCAGCACCTTTTCATCTGGTCACCAATACGACAAGATTCAATGACCATCTGGGCCGTCCAAGATCTACCCATATAAGGAATGAAATGGATCGAGCACAAAATCAGATGTGTAAGGCATGTGGAGTACTTGGGCATAATAGGAAGGCATGCCCTAACATGGAGAGGTTTAGAGATAGGGCAGCTATGAACCCATGAATGCTGATATGTAATAAAAACTATTTTGTGATATTGGTATATTAATTATTATTATTTAGGTCATTCGGTGTTTCATTTTATCTTTTGGATTGTTTTGTGTTTTATATTGTGTCTTTTTTTACAAAAATGCAAAATGGACACATGAGTTTGTTTTCGCATGTGAATTACGCAATCTCCAATATATGTCCATTGATATTATTAATTCTTTGGGCTGTTTGAATGGACGTGACAAGACGTTGTGTGTTAATGTAGTTGTTTTTTTTTTACATATGCTAAAGGAACTCACGACGAAACTTTCGCATGTTCTATTTGCAATCGTCAATGGATTTTGCAAATAATGTAGTAAAATTTTGAATCATATGTTCAGGTTATGGAGTTTGCGGGCACTTCATCCACATTCACCGATATATCTCCAGGGCCACAACGGCGGGATATTCTCATGCTTCAAGCCAGTCATTGATCGGATCTCGTTTGGCCGTGCTATTTGGTGTGCAGCCGTGCCTCTACTCAACTTTGATGTAGTTGAACTACATTTACCAGGGCGGGTTATGCGGCAGTTTGGCTATATTCAGACGATTCCTCCGACCGTAGACACAGATATGAGGTTGCATCGAGTGGATCGTCGGGGCAGAAAGGGAGTAAACTGGATGTCAAGGCATACAGCTTACGTTCATGCGTGGAACAGCCGAATGGACAGGATTGTGACTGGCAAGCCTACAACTGGTCCTATGCATTATTTTCTCGAAATATATAATCTGGTATCGACAGATTACTCGGAATCTTATCGGTAATCCCGCGCATCGACCGGACCAGGGTATGCGCCCAACCGCATCGATTATCTCGTATTGGGTATGTATATAACTTTTAAAGTGTTCATATTCGCCGATGTATAAAAAATGTTACGACTAAGCACTTTTTTATATGCAGGGTGAATGTTGGGAGTAAGTGAATGATTTGGCCCGCGATTTCACCAATGTCGAGGTAGATACCAGATCTCGATTGAGAAATGTGTATGATGTGTCCAACCGTGCTATGACAATGGTTGGGGAGGATCGCCTCCTGCAGATGCCACGTGCAAGTTTTCAAGGTGAATTTCAACAATCGCAGATGTAAATGCCACGTGCTAGTTTTCAAGGTGAATTTCAACCATCGCATGCGCATCCCTCTACGTCTGCTCATCCGTCTACGTCCGGCCGGCCATCTACTTCGGGACGTCCATCTACTTTTGGTCGTCCATCTATGTCCGAATGTCCGTCTACTTCCCGCCGTCGCAATGTTGATGAGGATAATAGGATTTTGGCCGCTAGTATGTTTCTTCATTAGCCCGATGAGCCATATGAAGAGACACCTGAGATGGACCTTTTATCACAAGGCCGCACTAGTACGTCATCTCAAATGTCTCATTACAATTTGGTCTATGAGTGACGTCGAAGGCGTCCTCGTCCATTCACGTATGGATGAATCAATTTCTTTTGACCTAAACGCACTGGAGACGGACAACAACCCACAACTCCAACCCTAACCCCTAGGTAACAGCCATGTAGGAATATTAGACAGCCTCCCTGTGGGACTTGATTAATTTTTTTTTTCCTTTTTTGTCACTTGTTGAAACTTAAATTTTTTTCCTATAACTTTATTAATTAAGTGAAATCTCCTTACTCATTCCAAATATTATTATAGAAAAAAATACATGTTACGGCTTGAGAGGTAATCTAATCTAAATTGCCATAAGAAGTTGATTTCCTAAAAATGCGCTTTGTAATGGTCTAAGATGGGATCCCAAATATTATTAAACAACAAAATTGTAAAAAGCATATACGAAAATTTTATATGTCTTCTTACGAAATAAACAGATATAATTATGTTATTTTTAATTTAACATTCTCTTATGCATTTCCAAAAAATATAAATAAAATCATCTGTACTAATACAAGTGAAATTTTTGAATATTGTTTATTTAAAAAAATAAATATTGCTAATTTGGGAGTCGCTCATAAAATAGTGCAGTTGCTATCATGGATATCGACTTGAAGTAAAAAAAAAATCAATATTTATTTCATTTTTTATTAAAAAAACAATATTATGCAAATTAACTCTACTGCTATCCGTATACTTATACTTATTTTGACTGGTTTTGCTTTTCCATGCAAAGATTCTTCACATCATTTCATATAGTAAGCCGTACAAGCATAGGAAAGAGTCGAAACACTAGAGCCTATGAGGCTATGAGCTCTACTTTGAATTCTGAGAGCCAGCCATCACAAGTTTTCCACGACTTGGGCGAAAGCTTCTGCGGTTTCTCAAAAACTCCATTTTTCACTTTTGGAAAAACCTCCAATGTACCCTGGGGAATTATCAATGGAAAAAACTTCATGGATAACTTAACGGAATCCTCGGCCATGCTGTTTTTTGTGTTTACTTTATCATTATTTCCTGCTGTAGATGTAAAGGAAGGAGCAGAACTACCAAAAACTAATTGTGAACCAAAGAGAGATTGTGGAGATGAGAATGAAGTAGACGCTGTGCTATAAGGGAAAACAGAGCTTGATGATCCACTAGTGGAAGACTTAAATACCAGTGGAGGGGGAGAGGCGACAGGTTTTGGGTTTTGGGTTAGGGTTTTTAGGTTTAAGGATTAGGTTTTAGGGTTTAGGGTTGAAGGTCGAGGGTTGAGGGTTGAGGGTTAAGGATTAAGTTTTTAGGGTTTAGAGTTTAGAGGGTTTAGGGCTAAGTTTTCTTTTTCATAAATTGTCTAAAATCGATATCTAGGATTTCGACTTCAAAGTGGTTATCTAGAATAGCAATTTTTAAAGTTGATATCCCTAATATCGATTTTAAAGTCGATATCTCAAAAATCGATTTCTTTAAAAATAAAATAATTTTTCAATAATATGTTAAATTTAATTTATATTTTTTATATAATTTTTTGGGAAAAAACTCGTAATAATACACAATAAATTATTGCAAAATTATTGTTCAAAGTTACATTATTTTTAAAAAAAATTACTAATATATGGTACAAAAACTAATTAACTAGTAGTTTTAATCAAAAACTTTTAAACAATAATACTGAATTGAAGTGGATATGCAGAATATCGATTATGAAGAATTTAGGTTTGAATAACATTCTTTTCGAATTTGTTAAAATAAAATATGGTTCAAAAACTAATTAACTAGTTTTAATCAAAATAAATATTAATTAAAAATAATTGTAAGGAAAACGGTTTTTGAAAAACCGACTTTTAAGTCAATTTTTCAAAAACCAATTTTCATAAAAAATAAAAAAAAATTAATATTTATTTATTTTTATTTTTTTAATCAATATTTAGGGAAACAACTCAAGCTCCTAGTCTAGTGCAGAAAAGTCTGAAAAACAAACTAATACTTATTAAACAAGTATTTTTCTTAAGTCGACCTCTAAAAAATAGGTAATATTGTCTTAATCATAATTCTTGTTTCCTCGCTAGGGGCAGCAGCCGCCACCATCCTTTTCAACTCCCAAGCAAAACCTAACTTCCAAACGCAAATATGAGCTGAGGTCGGGACGATGAGGAGTAGTATAGGATAGATTTGTGTCAACTGGTGTGGTACTTTGGGATGCTCCTCATCTGCTCCGTCCTCTTTGTCTGATTTTCTTCTGCTGTCGTCTGTTTTTCCGTGTTCGTTTTTTGTCCATCTTCGCTGTCTGGTTAGTCTGTTTTTTTGTCTACTTCTGACTTTTTTTTCTGCTTCTGTTTCGTTCGACTTAGTTGTCTGCCTTGTCTGGTTAGTCTATTCTTCATGTATTTCGTCTGCCTTTGTTCTGTTTTCTGTGTTCTGTTTCGTCCGCTCTCTTTGCCTTTGTTGTGTATTTCATCTGTTCTTTTTTTCGTCTGGTATCGTCTGTCTTCGTCTATTTTCTACTATTGTCGTCTGTTTTTCTATATTCTATTTTCGTCCATCTTTGTCGTCTGCTTCGTCTGGTTGGTCTATTTTTTCGTCTACTTTCGCCTGTTTTTATGTTTCTGTTTCGTCCGTCTTAGTTGACTGCCTCGCCGGTTAGTCTGGTTTTCATGTATCTCATTTGTCTTCGTTCTGTTTTTTGTGTTCTCTTTTGTCCACTTTTTTGGTCTGATTCGTCTGGTCCGTCTTTTTTTGTTTCGTTTGGTTTTGCCTGTTATTTGTCTGTTTTCATCTGCTTCATCTGTTTCTTCAGCAACCCGATCTACTGGAGTTCTGGGTTTTTCGCTTTCTTGCTTAAATATCTCCAGCTTCTGATTTTGTTTTTCCTAATGCTTTTTCTACTGCAGGTGGGGTTAATTCTTTGGTGGTGAGTTACGGGATGGATCGGGGGGCAACATCTAACCTGAAACAGGATGCGGAGCTTGTGGGTTTGTTTCAAAAGTTCAGTTGTCAAAAGAAGAAGGAAAATGCGTGATACTGGTGGAGGAGAATGTTTAGTACGGCAAGAAAGAGTGCAGCCGCAGCTTGATTGGGAAAATTTTTGGAGAGAAAAGAGTGAATTTTTCAGGTTTGAGGAGTACACTACAGAACATATGGCCAACATCTGATCTCTTTCTTACGAGAGAGTTGGGAGCAAACATGTTCCAATTTGTCTTCAATTCTAAAGCCGGCAAGCAGAAAATTTTGCAAGGCAGAGGTTGGACTTTTGACGATCAATTCCTTGTCTTGAGATAGTGGATGGATGATTTGCAACAAACACAAGCAAATTTCCGGTCGATTGAGTTATGGGTGGAGGTATGGAATCTCCCGATACAGTGGCTGACAATGGAGAGTGGGTTCAAGATTGGAAGCTTGTTCTTGAAGGTCAATGATGTATGGATTCCATCTACGGGCAGCAAGGAAGGAAGGCAGATACGGATCTTGGCGACAATTGATTTGTGTAAGCCTTTGTTGAGAGGTACAATCTTGAAACTTGAAAGTAGGGCTTGTTGGATTTCTTTTCAGTATGAAAAATTGGCTGCATTTTGCCATTATTGCGGAAGGGTAGGGCATGGGGATAGGATGTGCAAATTTAAAAGTGAGGATGCTGATAAAGAAGTCTTAAAGGAAGGGGAATATGGGGATTGGCTGTGGGCTGTGAGAATCAAAGTGCCTGAAAAAGAAAAAGAAAGAAAAATGAGAACCATTGTGTTGAGGAATATAAATGAACAAATGAAAGGGGAGGATCCAAAGGATGTGAGAGCAAGACATAGTATATGGACAAGGCAGAATGAGGGCATGGGAAAGGTAGGAAGCCGATTGGAGGAGGAAAAGCTGAATGAGTTTTTGAGGGAGGAGAAGTCCGATAAGGTAGCAAATGGGCAGTCTTCAGGGGTAAGGAAAAGTGGTATGAGAGTTGAGGCTTTAGGTGGGCAGAAACATGACGGCATAGAGAAAGCAATGATGACATTGGAAAACCCAGTGCACTCCCGTGAAGGTTATTTATCGCAAAGCCAAAGAATGAATGGGTTGGAAGGGGAGGAAAAGAGACAGGAACTTATAGAGGTCGAAAAAGCACGAGAATTTCAGTCGCTAGATCAGAAAGAACAAGAGATGGAAATGGTTAATATATCAATTGAATGTGGTCATCTGAACAAGGGGTAGTTTATAGTAGATAAAAGAAAGGCAAAAACTGGACTATTCCTAGAAGAAGCTGAATGTGTAAATAATTCCCGGCTTGTAAGGAGATGGATAAGAGCTGAAAAAAAGAAAATGGTGGGTGAATGAGGGCCTTTGGAGGCAAGTCAAAAGAGTCCATTTGAAGGAAAGAAAAGAGGATGGGGCCTCTTGGATGAGGAGGATGTTTCGGATGAAGATAATGAGCAAAGGTTCGGAAAGAGAGGAAGATATGTCAGTTGAGGACAAAAACAAACTAATGGTGGGGGAGACCAGCCTAGAATGGTCCTAAAAAGATATATGAAAGTATGTGTGTGGAATTATAGAAGTTTGGGTGGACCCTCTATAGTTTCCCAATTGAGGGAGATAGTGAGATCCCACCACTTGGATATTGTCTTTCTTTCTGAGACAAAAAAATAAGAAAGGTTTTGTTTCATCAATGTGCAAAAGACTCCATTTTCGTAATAGATGGAGAACGGTGGAACCTGAAGGAGTTAGGGTAGGGCTTTTGGTTTGTTGGTCGAAAGAGATTATCGTTGCCAAAATAGTCTCTACAAGTTTTTGCTTCCAAATAGAGTGTACAATGGTAGGAGAAAGCAAGAGGTTCAGCGCGATATTTTTATATGCTAGTACAAACGCTAAAGTGAGGGAGGAACAATGGACTTATTTGGAAAGACAAAAACAGGAGTGATGAGATAACTGGTTCATGGGTGGTAATTCTAGAATAATTTGAGCTGACAAGAAATTTTACATATTATTACAAAATTCAACATTTAGAAGTTAAAAAAAAAACACTATAAGTAATGAAAAACAATAAAGTAGTGGATCCTGGCGATAGTCCAATTGAGGCATAGAAGTGTCTTAGAGAAGTTGGTATCACATGGCTTATAAACCTATTTAATTTAATTATAAAAATTAAAAAAATAACTAATCAATTGAGGAAAAGTGCATTAGTATCATTACATAAGAATAAGGGAAATATACAAAATTATACAAATTATAGGGATATTAAACTAATGAGTCATGCTATGAATTTGTGGGAAAAACTAATAGAAAGAAGATTGAAAAATGAGACTAGTAAATTAGAAAATCAATTTGATTTTATACAAGAATAGTCTACAACAGAAGTCATATATCTAATAAGAAGATTGTGTGAACATTATATGGAGAGAAAACAAGATTTATATATGGTATTTATTAATTTTAAAAGACATGATAGGGTTAATTGTGATATAATGTGTTGGGTAGTAGAAAGCGAGGAGTTAGAATAGGTTATATAGAAATTTTATATATATCTATATATATATATATGTGTGTGTGTATGTATAAAAATGTAATAACATATATAAGAACACCAGTAGGGATATCAATCAAAATTCTGAATACTATAAATTTACTTCAAGAATCTTCTTTGATCTCATACTTTTTTTACCTTAGTAATAGACGAGTTTACTAAACATATGTAAATAACAATCTCTAAATGTAGTTTACTAAACATATGTAGAGAACATTCTCTAAATGTGTGTAATTTATAAATAATATAGTTTTGATTAATGAGACAAGAAAAAGAATGGATACTAAGTTAGAACTTTGGAGGGAGGCATCAGAGTCGAAAATGTCTAAAAAAAAGTAGAAGTAAAACTAAATATATAAAGTGTCATTTTAGTAATTATAAGAGGAGATAAGAGGAGCAATGTGGTTAGTGTGAAAATTAGTTTGCATGAATTAGGTATCTTAATACACAAGGAAATAGCTATCAAGACATAAATCCACTTCAAACCATTCATAATCTGATGACACGAGATAAGGTCAGGAAAGCTCGTGAGATAATGCGAGAATTAATTGAAAAAGAAAAAGAACTTGTATTCATGTAAAGAAACTCAACTTATTATTTTGTTACAAGTTATTTTGAATAAGTTCAATTGATATACTAATTAGTTTTAATTTTTGATTTGGTCCATAAGACATTAATAATTGGGCCTATTTTTGTAGGATTTTTTTTATTTGTAACAAGGCTGGCCCAATTAATGTGTAGGGCAGCTGAATTTGCATAAAAAACAAAATAGGAAATTAGGGATTTGAGGGTTATGGCCAACTTGTTATTTTTGTTATTTTCAGGTAACTTTTTAAGATTAGTTTTAGGCAACCTTTTAGGCTATTGGTCGACTGGTAACTCTATAAATAGAAATGTCTTTTTTTGAAATACAATCATTGAAAATTTCATTTATCTTTGTGAGTGTTTTGAGCGTAATCTCAAGTTTTATTCTTGTAAGAATAATTTTGGACTTATCAAATTAACCAACTTATGGTGACATCAGTGTTATCAATCTAGTTAAACTCTAGGCCGTGGGACAATACTTCATCCATCATGATCTTTTTTTCACATGTCTAATTTCAAGATGGTAATTTTTTAGTTCCTGTCTCAGGATTGCAAGGGTACCTACCTTTCACGGGTACCCCATATCTAAATTATCTATTTCACATGTCTAATTTGTTATGTTTTTGTTCTAGGAATCCATGGAATGAATGAGGATATGTTGGAATGGTATTGATACACATTCGTTAAAATAGATAATTTATTCTCCTTTTGTATCATATCCTTATCAAATGAGATTATGAGCTCAATTTTCTAATCCAATTTGGTATGTTTTTGTCCCAAGAATCCATGGAATGAATGAGGATATATTGGAATAGTATATGTTAGAATGGTATTGACAGATGGTATGCTTTTGTTCCAGGAATCCTTGGAATGAAAGAGGATATGTTGGAATGGCATTCAAAGATAATATCAAATCGAATGATATTTTTTGGAAAGTATTTAATTAGCTTTAATTTGAATTAAATTTTATTTAAATAGTTAGTGGGGGAACCTTGGGCTCTGATTATGTACCTGTTGAAAAATGAGTTGCGACTCATAGACAGTGTGTTGGTTAAGGGAACCCACTTGAATCGATTCCAAAGCCTTATTATTTTTAGGATCCATATCCATTACTCATTCAACGGAAATAGTTGTTGGGTATTCTCCTTATAAAAGTCAAAATATGGCTCTTATGAGAGGTTTAACAAAACATGTACCAATTACTAATGGTACCTACCTCAGGATGGCAAGGGTACCTACCTCTCATGGGTACCCGCCCCGTTGGGTAAATGCCCCCCACCCGGGGTTCAATCCCCGTGGGCACGGGTGGAAAGGGTGATGAGGCAAGTGATGGGGGGAGTTTTTCTTTCCCTATATATAAAAAGGACAGGTGGTGGGACAGGTTCCCCTGCCCCACACCTGCCTTGTTTATCGGTTTTACTTTATTATATATAATATATATTTAAGGTTTAATAGATATATTATTTATAAATTATATATATTATTTTACTAGTATTATTTAGAATATTAAATTATTTTTTATTATCATTAAATTATATTTATAATAAAATTTATAGTTATCATATTTCAATAATAATTAATACTTACTATGAGTTTATTATTTTTCTCTATTAATTATAAATTACTATTTATTCTCTCCTATCTTTTTCACTATAACATATAATTAGTACTCATAATTTACTATTTACTACTTATTTTTATATACTATTATTAATTTCATAATTATATATATATATATATATATATATATATATATATATGATATCCTATCTATTTTAAATTTTATTCTATAAAAGAATATGAATTAAAATGTTGTAATTGATGTTTCATAATTTTTACAATTGAATTAATTAAATTTTAAAACAACTTTTTATTATTGAATTATCTAAAATATTAAAATATTAATTTTTTATATATTTTTTTAATTTAAAATGGGTCCCCATTGGATACCCATTGGGAAACAAGGGAGGGGGGCGGGGCGGGGCGAGGGCAAGTGGCAAGGACGAGGCAGTTGATAGGTGGAGGGTGGCAAGTGGCGGGGCAAGTAACGGAGTGAGGACACAATTAGGGGCGGACCCTTTCAGGGTCCAAGGGAGCAAGTGCCTCCTCCCATATTTGTAAAAAAAATTTTATAGTAGTAAAAAAAAAAAATTATAATGGTATTAAATTTGACCTCCCCACCCCCCTCTCTTTTCTATTTTCTTTTTTTTCATTTTGTCCCCATGCAATCATGTGATGTATACAAACCTTTCAATTTTGTCCCCATGCGTCTGGCTCCAGCCTCCACACAAAACCCTTTCAATTTTTTTTTATTCTTTTTGTCCCCATGCGTCCAACTCTGCTCCAGCATCCAACAAAAAGTTAAAAACCCTTTTCATCACAATTCCCCTTTCCATCGTCCCCAATTCTCTGCGTTTCCATCACAATCCTTTTTTATTCGCCTATTTTTTTACCAGTATTGCCCCTGTTCTCCAGGTGAGTTCTTTTTCATATTGCATTCTTTCTTTTTTTTTTACTCTTTTATTGTTTCTTTTTATTTTTTTATTTTTGGTTTTTTTATTTATATATATCTTGCAATTAGTTACTCATTACTTTTATATGAGTGTGTGTTTATGATAACAGTTAAAGACTAATTATTGTTGATTTTTAGCGAATTATTGAGTATGAATCATGAAATTTTCTTGTCTCTTTGTTCTAATTATTTTTAATAAAAAATATATTGTGAATTTTTAATAGAATGCAAAAGAATTTGGAATTTTTTTTTTAAGAAGCCTAGTGCATCTAAACGTCCTCGATCAGAACCTTCGTCAGATGATTTCAGAAAAGAATTGTCTAATGAAAAGAAAAATGAAAGTACTCACTTAGGACCCTCACAAAGTAAGGATGAAACAATAGGATTTGATGGTAATCTATTTATTACTGATCCGGGTAAAAGGCCTTCTATTTTTAATGCTACTAAGAGTAGTAAAGAGATAGAAAACTTACGAAGGGCATACCTAATTAACGGCCCTACTCAACCAATACTTGATAAATTTCCTCAAAGACTGATTGGAGGAAAAATGCAAAGATTTAACCAACATTGGTATACAGAATTCAGTTGGATTGAGTATAGTGAATCTAGGGATGCAGCGTTTTGCTTATATTGCTATTTATTCACTTATGAGTATGGTAATAGGAGTTATGGTCATGATGCCTTTGTTAGTGAGAGGTTCACAAATTGGAAGAAAAAAGAAAAATTGCGTGAACATGTTGGAAAAGTCGGGAGTATTCATAATATGTGTTATAGTGCTGCTCAAGATTTAATGAACCGTAAGCAACACATTGATATTATAGTTTCTGCTATTTCTAAGTAAGCCAAGATTGATTATCGCATTCGTTTGAATGCATCCATTGACTGTATAAGATTTCTTTTGCGTCAAGGGTTGGTTTCTCGAGGACATGACGAGTCAGATTCCTCTGTGAATCAAGGAAATTTTCTTCAGCAATTGAAATTTCTTTGCAAGCACAATGAAGCTATTAATCGAGTCTCGTTAAATAATGCTCCTAAAAATCATCAGATGATTGTACCTTCAATTCAAAAAGACATTGCTAATGCTGCAGCTTATTTGACCACTCAAGCCATTGTTGGAAGTATTGGAGATAATTTCTTTTCATTATTAGTTGATGAAGCTCGAGATGTATCAACTAAGAAACAAATGGCTATTGCTTTGCGATATGTAGATAAAAAAGGGTGCATCATTGAACGTTTTCTTGGAATTGTTCATGTTCCAGACACTGTAGCTACAACACTCAAAGAGGCCATTGAGTTAATGCTTAGCAAACATGGTTTGAGCTTAACAAAGGTTCGTGGTCAAGGTTACGATGGAACAAGCAACATGCAAGGTGAATTCAATGGTCTTAAGAGCTTGATTTTGGCAGAAAATAAGTGTGCTTTCTTTGTTCATTGCTTCACTCATCAACTACAATTAGCTTTAGTTGCTTGTGCAAGAAAAGTTGAGTTACTTAACTCCTTCTTTGAACATGTTTCTTTAATATGTAATGCAATTGAAGCTTCTTGCAAAAAGAAAGAGTTATTGAGAATCAAACAGTTTGAACAAGTAGTGGAAGGTATTACGAGTGGTGAAATGCAAAGTGGTCGAGGTTTAAATAAAGAAATAGCTTTGACAAGACCAAGAGATACGCATTGAGGGTCTCATTATCAAACCTTGTTGAGTTTAACCGCTTTGTTTGGCCCTATTCTTGATGTATTAGGAATTCTAAGGGTAGAGCATCCAATATGGGAAAAGCGATCGAAAGCATTCAGCCTTTACACACTTATGCAAACTTTTGAATTTATATTGTTCTTGAACCTCATGACCAAAGTGTTGGGAATTACAAATGACTTGTCACAAGCATTGCAAAGGAAAGATCAAGATCTCCCAAATGCCATAATTTTAGTTGGGATATCAAAAGTAAGATTACAAAAGTTAAGAAATGAGGGTGGGATATTTTGTTTAAAAAGACTTGTGAATTTTGTGCTAAACATAATGTAGATATTCCAGATATGGAAAGCCAACTTAAGGTTCAAGGAAGAGAAAAACGTAGAGTTGGGCATGTGACACATCTTCATCATTTTAAAGTTGAAATTTTTTATGCACTGATAGATAGTTAATTTCAAGAATTGAGGAATCATTTCAACGATGTTAATGTAAAGTTGCTTTCATCCATGGCATGTCTTGACCCACGTCACTCTTTCTCAGCATATGATAATTTTAACTTATGTGAATTTGCAAAATTTTATCCTTCAAAGTTTGATGCCAACAAACTTATTTCTCTTCAAGAACAACTTGAGAATTATATTTATAATGTGAGGTCTAGCTCTAATTTTTCAGACTTGCAAAGTATTAGCGAGCTTGCTCAAAAAATGGTTGAAAAGGGAAAAGATGTGACATATTCTTTAATTTATTTGCTAATAAAGTTAGCATTGGTTTTACCAGTAACAACTGCAACAATTGAAAGAGCTTTTTCGGCAATGAAAATCTTAAATACTACACTTCGTAACCAGATGGGAGATGATTGGATCAACGATTGCATAGTGACTTTTATAGAAAATGATGTATTTGATACAATTGATAATAATACTATTATGAAATTATTTCAAAAGATAAAACCTCGAAAAATGATTTTATAATGTATGATTTTACTTTTTTTTGGATTACAATATTTGACATTATTTTTATACTTTTTATATTTATCAAATTTATTATTTAATTTTCTTATAAGTGTGATCTCGCCTTATAATATTTCTGTGTCCGCCCCTAGATACAATAAATGAAACGGGTAGCCAACTGGTGGGACTTCTTTAGCCCCAAACTCGCCTTGTTGCCATCTCTATTCTTGTCGTGATTATTCATGTATTGTTTAGCTTCCTAATCTTGAGGTATACAACATATCTAAAAGTTTAAAATATTTAGAATCTATCCTTCAAGAAAATGAGGGAATTGATAAAGATATTACACATAAAATTCAAACATACTGGAATAAAGGGAGAAAAACATTCTCTATACTTTGTGATCATAAAACATCACAAAAATTGAAAGAAAAATTGTATAAAACAACCATAAAACCATGATACTTTATAGATCAAAGTGTTAGAGCACTAATTATGAACATGAATAGAAAATGAGGATAGAAATGAAAATATTAAAATGAATGTGTAGACATACTAAATTAGATAGAATAAATAATGAATATATTAGAAATAAATAAGGATAATACCAATAGATGAAAAAATAAGATAAGCATTCTTAAAGTGGTTTGAACATATGTGAAGAAAATTCTTAAGATGCACTAGTGCGCAGTTCAGAGAACATAGAACTATTCATTTAAAAAATTTAAACTATGTATATTTAAATGAAAATATATATTTTAATAAAAAGTGATAGTGAAATATGATTTATCTTACTGACCTATATGAAGTGATAAATGCTTAATTGTTATTATTGCATAATACACTGAAGATTATATAGCAATGAGTGTAGCAGCAATTGCATTACTTCTAGAGTTCCTTGCAAATGGAAGAAGTACGGATACAAGTACCAAACTCATGTAAACATTCATATTCTGTATTGATAAATTAACAGTTACCACAAGAAAAATGAATCAGGAAAGCTTTATAAACTACCCTCTGCCCAAGTTTTATATCAGCCATTCTGTGGACAATCATCCTCTAAAAAACCTATAATCATGGTTTTCAGTTCACTGGAGACAATAAAAAGCGTTTCTCTTTGCCTGTGTTTGACTTTGTAGTCGCGCAATAAGCGCATAACTTTCACCATTTATACACGGTTAAGTAGTAGTAATCAAGCATCAATTACCTATCCTGTTACCCTTCTTTGTAGACCCTTCAAATTTCTTGTTTTATTGACCATTTCTATTTAGAAATGCATTTCGTTATTGATCCTCCCCAAACATCCAATAAGCTTCCGACTACATCTACAGCAATTAAAACCACTCGCCTCATAATTTTTCATAAAACTCCTTTTCTTACAGAATCAATTTGAAGAGCAAACCAACCCCAATCGTATTTTGGCAAGAATTACTTTGCCAAAATGGTTCAGATGTTACATGAGCATAAAATTAGTGGATAATGCCAATGATAAATCTGATTTTAGTGACTAAGTAAGATAGCAATGACCGGGAGCCTTCATTAACAATATGCAGGGGCTAAAATAACAAGTGAAACTATGAGAACACAATCATAAAACATCTACAGCAATTAAAACCACTCACCTCATAATTCTTCATTCACTAAGAGCAGTCCTCCAATCGCACGCCATCCAATTGCAATGGACCTTTTATAAATGTCCAACAGAATATTTATACACATACACACTCATGTAATGGACAGGGAGTTCAAACAGAGAATAATGATAAAAATAACTGGAATTGTCTCCATTAAGTTTCATTAAACAGACAATCGGCATCTAATTCTGGCTAAAGAGATAAATCTATGAATCTAGCACAGTAACAAGTCTATTTATAGTCGTGACTGTTGTCATAGTAACAAGGACCCTACTAGGGGGCTTGCGCTTTCAGAAAGTACCTTAAGTAGGTACTTGAGCCAGATCGAAAGAGTTATAAACATTATGGATTCTTCAAGAGCTAAATGTATATACACTAAAATTATAGGCAGTGTCTAGTCAAACAACTACACCATGCGAAAAAAAAGTTACATATAAATTCAGAATTTTACGATATTAATGCTCCGGATTGATAACAAATGAGATGCTGCCTAGCCTTGGCAAACAGATCACATAAATCAGGATACTGAGCCAATGTATGACGAGCATCACCATCTAGAACACTCAATGCTTGTGCTTGCTCAAAGGCCTTGCTATTACCAACATGTATCGCAAGATAGCACAATAGCAGAAGCACATGCAATTGGCTCCCGTTATTTACCCTCAGCAAAGTCACCAGTTTTGCCACCCCATTGAACTCAACAACAGCTTTTGAATGCTCCACACAATTAAAATTATCTGGACGTACAAATTTTCCAAGAGCAATAGCGGCTACTCTAACAACATCACCATTCCCATTCCCAAGTAGAGCAACCAATGGCTCAATTATCCTTGCCTCCTTAGCAGGAAATGTTCTCGCCAAACACCCTATGGCCCTAATAGCAGGAATCAACAAATTTGGGTCCATATCCTCATTTATCACCCTCAAAAGCTGATCTAAAACAGCCTTTGCCACTGGAGAATTAGGCTTAAAAGCAGTACGTTTAAGATCAACATTATACTCTGCCACTGCAGCCAACTCCATCACTGTCATTAAACAATTAATCTGTAACTCCCCCTTCTCCTTGTCAATAATCTTTGCCAAAACAAGCAACCCTTTTGTCTCCATGATCTTCTTACCGTTTAACAAGCTTCCTTTTATCAATTTCCACAGTGCCATTGCACAACTCTCTTTAAGCTTAAGTTTTACCTCGGGCGACTCCACTTCCCTCTCCCTCTCTTTCTCCCATCTATTCCCATAATTTAAACTCTTACTATTACCATAGACACTATTACTCACATTCCTATTAATCTGCCTATTCATCAAAACAACAGAATGCACACTTGTGGTCCTTTTTGGCTCTTCCTTCTTAATCTCATCCAAAACAACATCCATCCCCAAAAGGATCACCAGTGGCCTGACTACGTTCTCCCTCCCAAATTCCTCCTTAACCGCGTCATCAAAATCCGCCATTCGCCAAACTAAATTAACCAAAGCCACTAATACACACATTGGAGGCATCTCAAAAATCAACTTCACAATTATTGATATCCCATTACTATCATTAGCTATCAATCTAACTCTATCCCGAGAATTACCCAAATTAAACAAGGCTGTGGCAGCAGCAATTTGGCCTTCACACGTAACACTTTCTTTAAGCAATTTAAGTAAAGGGCCAATCCCATTTTCCTCAATAATAATCTTTTTATTCCTATCATTAATCAAAGATATTGCTGCCACTTCTTGAGCAGCATCAGTCCTTTCTTTCATTGACCCCATGTGTAAAACAACAATATAAGACCAAACCCATGCAAGAATAGGATCATTACAAGCCATAGGAGGAAGAGAAATATTAAACGAACCCGAACAAAAATCATATACAGCATGCAGCCACTTGAGGTCAGCGATGGAAGTCTTCAAAAGGGTTGAAACTTTTTCAACATCAGCCGAGGTAGAAATCGAGAACATATTCCGAAGCACATTCTTGGCTGATTTCTTGTGCTTGCATCTGCGAGTTAGTGTGAAAGCGCGTTGCAAAGTCTTGGAAAGGGCAAAAACGACCCGTCGAATTGGGCGGTCATAAAAAGTGGTGGCAGGGATTGTGCTGGCAAGTCTTGCTAAGGAGACAAGGAGTTCAGTGAGTTGTGTAAGGAGAAGGGATAGCTCAGTGCATTCCGATTTGGAGGACTCTGCTTCTTTAGCTGATTTCATGATCCGATTGGAGAGTAGGATTTGAAGGGAAAGTTGCTGGTGGATGGATATTTCTTCTTCAGCCATGGGAATGAATGAAAGGGAAAGTGGCTTAGGGAGAGCTCTGTTTTTCGATTTCTTGTTTTGGAGTATTGCAACTTAGCACAAGTACATGGATTCTTGAAAGGCTATAATAACAAAGACAGAATTTTTGTTTGAGAATGTGGCAGTGGACTAATGTGTAATGTAATGGGGGGAACCCGGGGAAGTGCTGAGCAAAAGATTGTTGCTGTAGTAGAAATGGTTAGGAAAGTGCATTAGCAGTAGTAGTAATTTATTAGTAATTTATTATGGCCGAATAAACCAAGACAGGATGCTGCGAGAGGACACGAGGAGAGTGACGTTTATTTTTACTTATATTTTTGGGTGACAAATTGACTATAGTTGACAATATGAGAGAATGCTATAATAATCCTCCCTCCTTTGAAAAAAAAATAAATTTACTTTTAAATAAAATTTGTAAATTATTTTTATTAATATTAATATGTATAACTCATCACTAAACAAATAAGTATAAAATGAAAAATTAGACATTTAGTAGTTGTATTAAACTAATTCTATTACATCTAATCATGAACGGATATTTTTTTGGAGCGAAGAAAGTAGTATGAACTTGGTTTGGGTCAAACTTTCTAAGATCGGCTGGACCGCTGGAGAGATAGGGTGGGGCAGTGGGGCACTCCAATTAGTTTTTATATTTTGGAATATTTTAATAAAATTTTTTAAAAAATGATTTGCCTTCACTAACACATAAAATAAAATAAAATAACTTGACTTGAATAAAGTAATATTGTATATTAATATGATTTACATGTTCAACAAGTGGAATTAGTTAAGTTTTAATCAATTTATCCAACTATTAAGCCAATGAAAATCAAAGGAAAATATTTTACAAACAAAAGAACATAACAAAAATCAAATTGTATTACAAATTTTTTTTATTATTTCATGCTAAAATTTCATTATCTTTAATGGCGTATACATAATTTTTATCAAATTTATTCCTATCTCTGTCTTAAAATAAGAATTCACAATGTTAACTTTTGATGTGAAATTCTTGTATTACCCCTACTAATAATAATAGTGAATAACCCAAATTAAAAAGTGATGATACAAATGTAAAATGATACATTTAATTGTGCATTAAATGTGTTGTAATTTGTACTTTAAAAAAGTTGTGTCAAATCAAAAGTGAACTCTTAATTTAAAACGGATAGAGTATATATAATAAAACATAACATAATTAATTTGCTATAATTTTCAATTTTTGAAAAGTCATATTTTATATAAATTTTTTGGGATTGAACACATATCGTGGTTAAGTACATACCTAAATTAATTAAGTTTTGCCTCCACAATAATAAAATTTTAGCTTGCAATTACTATTATAACTACTTTATCATTATTCACACATTTAGGAAAGACCAATTCCAATGGCAGAAAGAAGGATAATCCCTCATTGTCACATGGGTTTGAATTTTGCTCTCAATTAATTAGAAATACATTTTGTGTTACAATTTCTTCTATAAAAGACAGATTTAATTGTTTTAATGTTTATAATTGATTACTCTGCATAATACTAATGGATAGTGTCTTATCCATAAGTGTTACAACATTTCGTATACTTAATCCATAGTTGTGAATCCAAATTCGTTAATACGAAATATTTTCATTTCTAAGTGAAATATTTCATATATAAAAGAGTAAAAAAATACTTTCATATCTTGATAAACCTTTCATAAAAATGTTAACTTAAATGTTTTATGAGACATTAACTAATATAATAAGTCTTTAGAATTTAGGGATGGATTGCACGCCAAAGAATTTTGCTTAATGCAATAAATTAATTTTTTATTAATTATCAACAATTTAATTCAATTTAAATCAGAATTTAGGATACTTCTAATAAATTAAAAACTTGTTTTAGAAAAAAAAAAAGTAATCTAATATAATCTACTGCCTGCAAAATTGTGATAGGAGTTTTCACTGTGGACAAAAAAAAATTAAATAATGGTTTCATACTCCTGCTTTATAATATCTCCTAGTATTTTTTTCACAAAGATTATTCCTGAAAATCAAATTAAATAACAAAATGTATACTCGTGTTTCCTTTTCTCTTTCTACTAATTTGTACTTAAATATTGTGTTCACATAAATTCAAACTCGAGGAATTAACAAGTCTTATCAATCACAAAAGAGTAATATTTCCCCCATCTCTCCAAAAAAAAAAATACAGTTTTAAAAATATTTAGTCCTAAAAAAAAATTATTTTTTGAGTAGAATTTTCATATTACTTTAATGAAAATATATAACTCAAATTTAAAAAATATATATTTAATGATGCATTAAATGTATTATACTTTATAACCTTAAAATTTTATATTAAATAAAAAAATAAATTCTTTTTATAGTTTAAAATTTGATAGGTGTATAAATAAAATTTACGTTAATTTTAATTTGCCAAAAAAAAATTCTTTTTATTAATTATATAATTTAATAAAATCTCAAAAAAATTTGTTACCCTAGAAAAATTTATTTATATCTAGGCGCGTTGCACGTGACACCAGAACAAGTAGTCATAGGACTCACAAGTCATAACCGAAAGGGGGGACCATTTTTGGGGTCCATAGTCCATACTTTTGTTTTGCTTTTTTCGTTGCAGGAACTAGGAAGCATGTTGGCAATTTCTACGCATTGAAATTCTTGTTACACAGGACCGTTGAAGCCCGAAGGCGGATTTTCAAAAGATTATTGTGCCTGTGGGCGAAAAAAGTGTGATTGTGCGATTTTTAAAATTTTTTTTTAGGTGTTTTTTTATACTTATTTTGTGGCATCTTGAATTTCCTGAATTAGACCATTATTCCTACTATATAGAGGTGGCTATGGGCCTATGGCCAGTTTGGGTAGAAGTTAGATAGCGTTTTGAGTGGCATGAGTAAAAGTTATGGATTAGCGACAGAATTTTGTATCTGAGTTTATTTCCATCGGGTGCATGCAACTTCTACTGCTATACTAGTGCCAACCAAGCTCGGTCTTTTTACTTTTGCATTTGTTTTTGTTTTTATTGTTGTCTAGCATAATTAACGCTGTTTAGCTATGATGTAGTTTTAACCGATTCAGTATATCGATTAGGCTTACTTAATCTCATTGTGAAGTCTAAGGCTTCATCATGGACAATCCCTTGTATCTAATACTGTATTTTATTAATATAGTAATCGTTTTTGAAAAAAAAAAATTCTTGTTACACATTTTTTGTCATTTAGTGTTATGTATTTTAATAAGTTATAATTTGAATTCATATATACACTATTAATATCCAGTTTCATTCTAATTAATTTTAATACTATTTATGTCTCAAAAATTATTTTTAATTTAATATAATTTTTTTAAAATTATAAAATACAATATATTTAATGAATTATTAAAATTATATTTTTATATTTTATACTTATTTTTTAATTTACATTATATATTATAATTATTAGTAAATATAATACAAGAATTTGTTACTAAAACTAAACTTTTTTTAGAACAAATAAAAATTTTAAAATTCAACTCGGAGGGAAGATTAATTTTTTATTTTTTTTGTGTTAACCCAATATTTTTTAAAAAAATTATAGTATTGTTTTAATTTTTGTATGCTAAAAATTTAAAATAAATACAAACTAATTACACAAAAATGAATGCTTAGCACTAAAAATTTATTA
Source organism: Gynochthodes officinalis (assembly GCA_020080225.1). Classification (NCBI taxonomy): domain Eukaryota; kingdom Viridiplantae; phylum Streptophyta; class Magnoliopsida; order Gentianales; family Rubiaceae; genus Gynochthodes; species Gynochthodes officinalis. The sequence continues at coordinate 1,129,636 of JAIQDA010000012.1, forward strand.
TGATGAAAATGTAGAGTGATGCTATAAATATGAATATAAATTATAATGTTTGTATTAATTTTTTATTAGAATGTATAATATAAAATGTCAAAAAACGAAAAAAAAAAAAAAGAAATTCGTTGTGAAGTTTCTACGTAGAAATGCAGTACTGATCTAAGTCCAACCGTCTAAAATGGAATAAAACAAAAAGATGGAGGTCAATGGGTCAAGGTGGGGTCCCGGGCTGGAGTAAGTGGTTTGACCCGGAGGATTTCACACTCGCGACACGGGATCGAGTCTTACGTCGCCAGGTAGGTTATCTAATTTTCGCAACTAACATATTGAAGGGACTAGAAACGAATTATTTCGGTCAAAAAAATTAGTCTCATTCTTAGATCACGTGTAGAGTTTGGACAATGATCTATAGTTTTAAGTGTGATTTTTGAGCACATTATCAGTGAGAGAGTTTAGGGAAAAATATAAGGGTGCGTTTCGATAAGGTATTTTTATTTGTAAATGGAAAAAGTTGTACTAGAAAGTGTGAAAATTTTGATAGGTATTTGTTGATGGGAAAAATATTTTGGAGGAAAAAATAATTTTTAAAATTATGTGAGAGAGATTTGAGCGGAAAAATTTAAATTTTAAATTTTGAAATAAAAATGTGTTTGGATAATTTATTTTTGTTTAAAAATTTACTTATTTACAAATAAAAATGTGCTGTCTAAACGCATCCTAAGTTACATATGAAAAACAGTTAATGTGGAACACCTCCTGTTATTTTAAAAAAAAAAAGGGTCAAGGTGGGACCAATGGTGGGGGCTTCTATGGGTCCAGTCTCAACTGCACTATTTTTTTCAACTTTGGGTGTGAAATCTCTTGGGAGAATTTTTATTTTATTTTTTATGAGAAAAATTAATTTCCTGTTCGTACTATATTCCAAAATATATAAGTATAATTTTTTCATTAAAAAAATATTTGATGTATTTGACATTGATTACAAACCATATTCACGTTCGTAACCTTTTTTAATTTTCCCATCCATCAATTATTACGAAGATAACGTCTGTATAAGAAAACCATGAGGAGGAGACTCTCCCAATTAAAGTCTTTGAAAAGCAGGACCTTGGGAGCCTAACTGCCCGACTTATTGAATTCAATCCTTCATCAACAAGAAGATAGAAAGATTGGCGTATAATGTGGCTTGTTAAACATATTCCGGTTGAAATGTATTTACTAGGTTAAACTTTAATATTGCTTTTGCATAGTAAACTCTTTTTTTTTTTTGTTTTCTCTTTTCTTAAAGCCATAATGAATTTATTAATAATAAAAAATATAACAAAAGTAACAGTTCAACCAACTCGCAATATTTCACAAGAGCATCAAACATTTGCTGAGAAAAATAGTATTTCCTCTGTTCTAAAAAAGGAGTTTACTTTAATTTAAATATAATTTTTTATTAGTTATTAGATACAACACACTAAATGTATAATTTTATATTTTTATCTTTAATTTTTAATTATGAATATACATAATTATTATTAATAATGATATTTTAAATTTTTGATTTAAAATTAGATTATTTTTTTAAAATAAAGAGAGTATATCCTTGTATATAATTTCACAAGGTATGTATCCTTCCACAAAGTGTATATCCTTATGTATGCTTTTAGGTACCTATTCCACAAGGTACAATTATGCTTAATTAATACTCCCTCCGTCCAAAAAAAAAAAGTCAACTTTAATTAATATATAATTTTTTATTAGTTATTAAATACAGCTCATTTAATGCATCACTAAATATATAATTTTACATTTTTATCCTTACTTTTTAATTGTGAGTATATATAATTATTATTAGTAAGAATATTTAGAAATTTAGTCTAAAAGTTAACTCTTTTTTTAGTACAATAAAAAGTTTTCAAAGTGAAGTTTTTTTGTGAGACCGTGGGAGTATTTGCTTTTAGATTCTACTAGATGCAATTAGGCTTACTTTGTATTGCCTTACACTAAAATCAAGTGGCATTTTTCCATCTCTTAATATAATTCCAATCCCCTTCTTAAAAAGTACACTACCATAGAAAAGAACTTCATTCCTTACTCCATTTTCTAAAACTTTCAATATAGGCAGATCGATACATAATTGAACGTTTTAAGACCATTAACAAGATGATTTTTCTGAAATACCATAAATTATTTCTATTCATAAAGTAAGAAATCCCTTTTTTTTTTTTCCTTAAAAATCACAGTTCACTCATTTCTGCTTAAACTAATGTAATTAGTCCTTATGAGATAAACATTGGACATCCAATATTCTAAGTTAAAACAATCTAATTCGTGCTTTGAGTAAAGAAGACAAAGTATTCAAAAAATTTAATTTGTAACAATGATAGATGGCTACTGAGGAGAAATCACTAAGTAGTAATTATTTTAATTTTTTACTAATTAAAAATCACATAAATAATCAAAAATTATATAAACGTCACATCAATCATTAAAAAATTACTAAAAATTATTAATATGGATTAATCTAATTTGTAATCTTTATTATGAGTCCCTTTGGATTTCTAAAGTAAGCCAAGCCAGAGGAATGCTTTGCCACGGTATGACCACGGTTTTGTTACGGCCTATGGGCAAGTTCCGCGTGCATCGACAAAGCACTCGCGGGAAATCGGTTTTAGATATGGGGTTTTGGTTTCACGTAGCTTTCGAACTTTGTCCTAAACGCTTCAAAGAGCAGCTTTTCAGACAGGAAAATATATAAAGAAACTGAAAGGTGGTTGGTTCTTTGCACATTTATAGAAATTACGTCCTAAGCATACTTAACCTGCCCTCTACCTCTGGAGAATGGAACAGAATAGTGAAATGAACAGAAATTCCAACAAATTTTTTTTAACAACCAAATACGAGAAATTTCAGCTCACCTTCTTTGGAACTTAAAATTTAGTTTGAATAGGCAAAAAACAGAAAAATTGACATTCTAGAGAGAAACTCCAAACTAGAAGTTTTCAACTTCATTTTAGTTCGAGTTAGAATGTGAAGCCAACCATTTTCCTTCTCTTTTCACTTTTAAAGGGAAAAAAAATCGAATAAGCCGAGTGAAACTTCAAAGGATGCTGAGAAATTACCAGTTAAAACGATCCTGAAGGAAATATACTGATCACTGTTCAAATACGCCAACAAACTTCAATCCAAGACAAAACACGTCAATTTATGTACTGAATCAAAGCATCTCAAGAGCCAAGGCTGATATAGTATGCACAATGACAAAGGAAAACTCTTTCGCATGAAAAAAACAAAAAAAAAAAAAAAAATCCATCTCAGAGTTTAGCCGTTAGACCAGCTGGGATTGGCTTTGCATTGCTATCTTTGACATCATTCTCTTTGCCGTCCATCTCGCATGAACCAGGTGGAACATCCACAGCAGGAGAGCAATTGAAGAACCCATGAGGCTGCACAAGAAATAGAGTGTCTTTGTTAAACATACACTTGCAATTTAACGCAAACAATAGATCAACGGAGATATAGTTTGTCATCCAAAATGTTGTTCAAAGATTAGTAGTCTCAATTAGTTAGTTTAAGCAGCATCCTCACCAAAAATGTTCCCCAACCTTAAAATGTGATTCTGTGTTTCATCTGCATATCTTATAAATCTATTATTTATTATTTTGATTGCCCAGAAAAAATCTCACATGCAAGACAATAAAGAAAAAGATTGTCTCAAGAACCTGAGAGAATACACTGTTACAAGGAATGACCCGCAAAGAAATTCATACACAGTTTTTATTCCTTCAAATTTCTGGCTAGTCTATGATTCTTGAAAGATGTAGCCGTTCAGTTTGTTGGCCATTGGGTATTTAAGGAATGTAGATTCTGGATTCTTCAGCCACTTTGGACGTGAAGTACCATGAGATGGTCTCTTATTTGTAACTAGGTCATATCCTGAACTCCTAAATTATCCCACCAACCAAAACAGAAAAAGAGGGAGAAAACCAGCAAAAACTAAAAGGTAAAAGAGCAGGATAGAGTAAAGGAAGCATAAGTCAATGGAGGATTAAGAGCAAGTTCTCAAGCCTGAAAATTTACAACTTTATTCTTAAATAACCGACTTCACTCCAGGATTTTGTTACTCTAAACATAACTTCAAATTAATACCTAGAGAATAAGTCACATTTTGGATTGCGTAGGATCATCAGCTGAATATATTGTACAAGGAAAGATTCTCTGAAACATCCTTCAAATAATCCAGGACCAGCTATGTGGGGTAAACATGTACTCGTTCATGAATATCTAGGCAATTAACTCAGAAGTCCATTACATTAGATATGCCTTTTTGAACAATTTAAATATAGCTACAAACTATGATACAAGGAAAATCCAATAAGGAACAAAAAAAGAAAAAACAAGAAGAAAATTAGACCAAACACCTGGAGCCCTATGTCAAGGGCATCTGAAATTGAACTGTTTCTAGGGAAATTCAGTCTATATAGGGTTATAAATCCACAAGCTCACATTCAGCTCCTTGCATCAATTGAATATGGGAAAACCAACAATCTCAAGAAAGCAGATGAAAGGTTTGGCACACTCAGAAGACTGGCATATAATACGTCATCTCTTTAATAGTCATTAGATAATCAAATGGCATCCTACTCTTATGTAATTATGAACGTAGCCACCATAATCCTGAACTTAAGACAACAACAACAACAACTAAACTTTTATCCCACCATAATAAGTCTGCTATATGGATCATAGCTTGTTATCGCATTCTACTAAAACACATATTTTCATTTAAGGATACTATGGAACTTAATGTGCAAATAAAAACTATCAACCTTTGTCCTATTCCATCTATGTAACCCATAAATTATGTTTAAAAAATGCAGCCCTTTGTCCTATTCCATCTATGCAACGGATAAAATTGTGAGTACTAGAGCACAAACACACAAACACACAAACTTGCATGATTACCAAACAAACTAAACTAACATGGATAATTTAACTACCAAGACGAGCACAATTAAAATACAAGTAAAATGCATTGACTGAACATCCACTTGGAAAAAGTTATGTAGTAATATCACGTAAAGAGAAAATAGGAAGGACGCAGTAAATTAAAAAGCAAATAAATCAATCATCACAAGCATATAGCTCTTCACAGTGATAGAAGTCAAGTTCAAACAAAAAATGATACAAATACAAAAGCAAACCTGGAGCATAAAACCAATACGCTCCACAGGCATAACAGGCCAATCTTCCAAACGTGGAACATGCGTGATCCCAAACACATACCTACAGAAAGACACAAAGGTAGGATTTAAAGATCATAAGAAACTGTTGTCAATCTCATTAATTTCTTGATGTAAAATTAAACACTTCCATCAACATTCAAAGAAGACAATAATGTTTACAGCTATATCACAGAAAATGTCGCAATGAAAAAAAGATTTATGCACACAAAACACATATCCACATAATCAAAATAAGGGAGAATTTCTAGAAACTAGGAAATAATTATTACAAGTGTAAATTAACAGTAACATAGCACTGGATTCGAATACATAAGTTTTCAATGTAGTACAATTAACACCAACCAGAGAACAATATCTGTCTCCTCCAAAGATCGATTTTGCTTAACCCAAGAAGCCAACCCCTCGCCAACACGGGGATTCTGGTTAGGAAACTCTCCCCCAGGAAAGTCCTCTCCATGTGCATATTGTGTAACCCATAAATTATGTTTCAAAAATGCAGCCCTCCGTAAAAACTTAGCCTCAGGACCAGCCAGTGGCAAACAGTTAGAACCAGGCACTAATTTGTATCCCGTCAGTTGTCCAGTCCTATTTACAGTTCTCGTATTCCTCACCTACAATATCAAATACAGCAAAGTGACAAAATATATGCTATTAACAATATCTTCAACAAGTTAAGAAGAAATTGACAAGAAGTAACCTATATTAAACTGCTAGATACTTTTTCTATAGAGTGTCCATTTTTCCACTCTCTCTCTCTCTCTCTCTTCCTTTTCTCTTTTGGGTGATTTAGTAGGTGAGGTGGAGGGACATGAAAGCTGAGGTGTTCATTTATCAGTACCTAGGCCAGCGAGTTGGAAGTCTCTGTGCTTGTATGAATACTATCAAAAGAGAGGAAGAAGAATAGGAACAGGAATAATTGACTTAAGCCTCCTAGATTACACATCACCTAAAGCAAGTGATCAAATCAAGCTGCTGTCCCCTAACTTGGAGGATCTAAAGAAGGTGAGAAATAGGCAATAGCATTTAAAATGTAAAATTCTATATTCCAACTAATTATCCATTAATCATTCAAATTGTGAAACAAGTCTCAGAGACTAGCACGCTGAGCAAAGATGGCATCAAGATCTCAACAACCAACTTAAGGATATGCTGACCCCAGTCATTAAAAGGCCATTAGCAACCCAGGAAACCATAACTTCTATTAGTCATCAAACATGCAGGTCCAGACAAAGTTTGAGTAATGGCTTGCCAGAAATATAATGATTCCAGTCAGAGAAAAATTTCTGGGTTACATAAAGCAACAACAATGTGAAAAGGGAAGAGATACCCGACTAGAAAAGATTGCCTTATTATTTAAGGTTCAATAAGTTTCTACTGCACCAAGGATGCCATCTACTAATAAACTAATTCCAAAGATACGTCAAGAAACGGATACTTACAATCCAATGGCGAGCAGAGAAAGGATCAACATCCCGCATAGCTTCCAGTTCAGATCTGAGCAATGTTTCTTCAGCATAAAAAGCATTGTTGTGAACATTATCTTTCCCAGGTTCTTCAACTTTGACATTCATTTCAACAACCTAAAAGGAAAAGTGAAAAAGTCAATATGGATCACAATCTAGGTATACTCAAAAGGGAAGCCATTTCTAGTCGTGGATCATCTTCACACCTCTTCACTACGAATTTGAACAAAATGAGTCAAGGGGTCATGCAAACATCTTTGTTTTGAAAAGTCAATTGAGTTATGTATGCTCATAGTTATTAATCAATACCTGATTGTAGGCTTCCCCAGGCTTACAATCAACTGCCATATCCATACGAGCAACAAAAAAGTGTTGATGCACGGGTGCATATAATCCTGGAGCAATTGTTGTGCCATATTTTCGAAATTCTCCTTGTTGAAGTGCTCCTAAACTGAGAATTCCAGTAAGTTTAACTTCTGCCTCAATTTTTCCATCCTGCAGTTATAGATAACAACATGACAAAGTCAAAAAGTTACAAAATTTTACAACAGAAGATATGTAAACAATAAAATAGATAGCGGCTGAAAGCAAATCAAATATTCAAAAAACCACTAATTATGAAAAAAAAATCCACTATCAAAGACTAATTAAGTAATTTTTTATACTGAAAAACAGAGCTGTAAACATATCTAGTCACTTGAGACGGGTCTCTATTACCAATATCATTTACTGCTAAATCATAGCCAGAGTGTATGTCCTGGTGATGCATTTGTTCGTGGGTCAATTCATATCAATCGTTTTTGCTGCTTCTCCATCTTCAGCATCATCAGTAACATCTCTCTCTCTCTCCATCCCACCTCCCCTCCCTCCTCCCGCCCCCACCCTCTCTATCTGCGCATGCAATTGTATTCATTTTCTGTCTTTGCAAGTGTCTGTACTATTCTTTCTCGTTCTTCTTCCTTGGCTTCTCATTTACTCTATTTCTTGAATGCAGTTGGTTATGAACCAAAGTTACCAATCTGGAAAAGATTCTTCTATGTCTTCTTATGTAAGATTTCTAAGCACAATTTCAGAGCCGAAACACTTGTTGATTGTGTTTTGCCACCACCAGATTGGATATCTAACCTATATTAAACTATTAAATCCCACCAATTCAGAAAGTACACATGTATATGCACACCTGGTAAAAATGCCAGTAAAACCCATATTCGTAATTAGCCACAGTGCATATAAAGGAAACTGTAAGCCGCCTTGATCTTCGAACTTCTGCCAGCCCTGTTCTCCAGTCCTGATGCTTCCACAAGATTCCATGGTCTTCTTCATGCAAGCAAACACAATTTTCAATCGTTTCAACACCTCCAGTGAAATTTGTAAAATGTGCATCAAAGTACTTTATAAACCCCAAGCAATCACATCCCTGAAATTCAGAAATTTTCATGGATTGGCATGTTGCTAACAAGAGCTGATGGCAGATCACTTAGTAAGAATTAAAAGGAAAGCATATTTAGTCCGACCTTTTTAAGAGAATGAGCATTCTTCCCAAGGCCATCTTCCCCAGCATCAAATGCATTCTTTCTGTAATGTGGATCATTTGGATCCCCATAAGGCACAACCATCTCCACAAAACTCAATCTATGGGCTATGGGTCTTCTACCACGACTACCATCAACATAGGCAACAGAATGTATAACTAAGCCTTCTCTAGGTGTAAAACCAACTCGAAAGTTCCACTGCACAATAAAAATATGCCTAGTTAATTAAGACTTCCAGAGGCAATAAAATAAATTCATACCCAGAAAAATAAAAACAAGCACCTTTTGCCACTCTACATAGTGTCCATTCACACGAAAGCTTGGACCCTCAGGCTGATTGATTAGTAGGGGTTTCACATCGCTTCGATCAACCCCTCCTCTTGTCTCGCCAGGGGTATAATTCCTTAATGGATCAGCTGGAGGCAAGGGAACTAGTTTACGGTCTTCAAATTCAATGATCACCATATTTTGCATGTCAACCAGTACATGAATTCCTTCAACAGGTCGTGCATAACCATTTTCCATGGGGCAGTCACTCTCTGTCCTACAGAATATCAGTGGCTTTGCAAGCCTACGGCCTGGAGCATCAGCATCACTGTGATAACCAACACACCTGAAAGGAAATGAAGACATTTGAGAGCTGTAGTTGTCTAATCCTCAGAAAAAAGCTCCTGATATAAAGGTAACTAACCAAGCATCCACCATGACGAGATCCATATCATCAATACCCCTCTTCTTCATTGCTTCAATAAATGTAGGATACTCTTTTACAACAGCTTCACATTCAGCATATTCCACAGCATCCTAAAATTTGGCAATTTTGAAAGAAGGTGTAAAATGACCAAATTGTTTCTGAATTATCAATACAAGCCACACAAAAAGCACAAAACTCCATCTATTAAAAACCCATAATTGCATATTCAGTGCAGAGTAGTGGTTGCTCTTATGACAATTTTCCTTCAGCGTGGCTAGAACAATATAAACAAAATAATTCTAGTTTGCACCTTTCATTTAGTTAAACCGTTTCACATGCATATGCAAACTAATAGAAACAATTCAACTTCTAAAAGCAGTTCAAGCCATGAAAAGGGCCCAATTACAGAAAAAGACGCTAGGAAAGTTTAAAGGACTACAAATTTAAGCCATAAAAGATTGCGTCCTTCAACAGGTTCATTGTTCCAAAATGCAAGCACAGTACATATGCATGTAAACACAGAGCACCAAGCATTAACTGAGCCGTTAGCAGATTTCCTTAACCATTTCACATAAAAGAAGACATTTATTCCCACTGATCATTTATAATACATCATATGAACATTAAACAATGGCTAAATGTAGGATGTGAAGCTGATGAACAAGAATGCACCAAACTCTCTAATAGCTGAGCCCCAAAGGGAGGGAGTAGCTACATATAGCCATTATGCTAAGTTTTATCCATTTTACTACACAAACATGACTAAAAGTCCTGGAAAATTTTTGTTGTACACTATCAAAGCAATCAATATTCTTTAGCAGAGGCCATGGTCAATTTTCAATCACTTGCATTTGGACCATTTATATTTCTACATGAACTTATAGAAGACAGTTATATGAACTCTTAAAAGCCACACATTAACCCAGGGAGAGAGAGAGAGATTATAACTTCTGAGGTTTACCCTGAATTCGTAAGGTACTGGCTCATAAAATTTGGCTAATTAGGTACAAAACTAAACACTTTCACAGGACTGTATAATATTCACTGAAAAGTTTACCATAGGTGGCTGAACGTCTGGTACAACTGTTGAGGATATAACCTTTCCCCTATGGTGTCCACCTCGAGTTGTAGCCTGTACCTCAGTGAGCTGAACAATCCATATGCTAGTCTCATTTGACTTTTTGTTGTAAACAACTAGCCTAGCTCGCCTTGGTGGTAGCTTACTGGGAATTTGAGGCCCTCCTCCTTTCATTCTGGGAAGTAATGATGGTTGGAATGGAGGAAAGAAATACGCATCTGCCAGTGCGACAACATGTTTTTTAGGTTCCAAGAGGACCACTTGAATGAATCGCATACTGTCTCTAAGCTGAAACCAAATTAAAGAATCATTAATCGCCAGAAAAGCAATATGTCACACACTAGTTAAAAAAGACTTCATTGGAAGAAGATAACAAGGGAATAAGTAGAGAAATACAAGATTATCCGTACCTCAGGAGTTGCACCAGCAGCCCGAACAGTTGCTACAGCAATTGATATTTCCGCAGCAGTTAAAGGATCCAAAGGATGACAAGTTTGGACCCTTAGTGGTATCTGTATACCTGCTCAACAGGTATTAAACAACTGCATTAGAAGTAGAGATCTGCAAATTTGAGGGCAGTGGTGCAACATTAATTCAATCAAAAGATACATTTTTAATAATACATTTACTAGACATATTAAAAAATGGAACCTAAAGCAAGTCTCATATTCACAACCCACACTATGAAATTTTCCATTTTTTAAAAACTGAACATTCTGTATACTATTTTTCTCTGAACATCCTTACACCAACAACATTTCTCTAAATTTTATGTCATCCAATACTTCACAAAAACGAGCAAGAGCTAACCATATCACAAACAGGTGTAATTCAATTTAAAGCCAACATTTGCTTTCCTGCTTCTCTATCAGTGTTTTATTAACAATCACCGTCTACTAAGGTATTGCGGATACTTCATTGACACATGCAACCAATTTAAAACATTAAAAGCTATTTTAGTGCATTTCAACTTTGCATCTAACAGATAAAAGATCTTAATCTAAGATCAATCATGTCTTTCTTCCAGAATAATTTCATTATTCCAGTTGCTTTTCTTCAAACGAAAGAAAACAGAAAAAGGAAAAACAGGAAATAAACATCCCAACATATTTACATTTATAAATAAACAATAAAAAATAAATACAAATAATAACGTACAGATACGTATACGTCAGCGTGCATATGCGACTAATAGTGCTCCACAAGTTGACGCATATTTCACAAATAAATTCGCAAAAATATATGCGCGCGAGAAAATTACCTTTAGCCGTGGCATTTGCCGACGGCTCTGAGCGAACCACTGCTGCGGTCTTCTTCCCCCGTTGATCGTCGGTCCATTCCTGCAACACTGAAGGAGAGGCAGCTGCCTCGCGTCCCACAACGACTGAGGAGTCACCGACGGAGGGAGCCAGAGACAGAGTCGTCGCCGTTTTCGTAACTGTGGCCATTGTAACTGATTTGCTAGCCCTTCCAATCCAAATCCACTACAAAAGTTTCTACAGCAATCCACTGACATACAGCACCGCCACCTCTGCTCAAAAATACTTCCACCGCCACCACCACCACCGTCACCTCCGACGCCGAAACCGCGCTACGTGTGCGTGAGTATTCCTGTATTATCTGCGACTGAGAAGCGAGATGCTACCGAACTAGGGCTTTTTGCTCTGATCAAACAATGTGTGCCGTTTCTGTTCAGTGTGTGTCTGTGTGAGAGAGAGAGTCCCGAAGAGGAGAGGCGTATTTATAGTGAGAGAAAAAGGAGAAAGCGGAGGGAGAGGGGGCTGAGGTGGGGTAGAGGAACCCGTCACAAACGGGGAGGGCTTTTGTGAAAATCATTTACAAGATTATGGGGATTTATTTAAATTTTAAATTTAATGTAAAAAAAATGAGGGGACTTATCGAAGGCCAATGAGATAAGTGCACGATCCGTTATTGATAGGACGTTCCGCTTTTGATGACGCGACGGAATTCGAGAGTGGCTTACAGTGGAATGTTGTTGATATTTAGGCTGATAAGGACATTTTTTCTGAGTATTACCGTATTTGGACTTGTATTTTGAATTGTTTTACATAAAAGGATGGATTAATTGACTAATTATTTATAAATGTTTTCTTTTTTCTTTTTTTGGGGTTATAAACGGTGAGATTTGATCCTTTAGATAGAGATATTTCGAAATGATTGTACTATAGTTTGGTAGAATTTTGGAATACCTTAGGGTGTATTTGATTTTTCATTAGAATTGCAATTGCTTTACAATTGCAAAAAAATTTCATTATATGAATTAAATTTTCTTATTCCAATTTATTCATAATGTCTATTTTTATAATATTTTTAAATTGTTGAAATTTGTAAAATTTGTATAAAATGAATTTAATTTTAAACCAATTCCAATTCTAAATTTTAAAATTATATATATATATATATATATATATATATATATATATATATATATATGATAATCTATAAATATAGATATAAGTATAATATATTTGGTATTAATTTTAGTTTGAATTTTTAGAAAAATTAAACAATTTGAAAAAAATTACAAAATATATATTATGAATGAGTTGTAATAAGAAAAAAAAACCAAAAAATTCATCCAAATATAATTAAAAAAATTAATTTTCAAAGAATTTAAATTCTAAGGACGAACCAAACAAACTCTTAGAATAAAATCCAAGTGCTATAATGAATCAAATAACTCTAAAAGTATGTGTAACGAAGGAGTTTGGTGAGGGATTATGTACCATGTGGGGAATGATTAATATGAGAATATTTCCTGTTGAAAACAAAAAAAAACTCTAAAAGTATGTGTAAAAATTTAGAACCAAGGGCCTAATCTTGCTAAAATTTCTAAGGTATATGTATCAGATTACTGATATAACCGTAAAGTATAGGGCATTCACAATTCACTCACTGTTGATTTGCAATTATTATTAGGAGTCCTATAAGCGTTATGCTTATTAAAAAACCCTATTGGAATTTAAGGCTATCAAACAAATGAAGTTATTGGATACTCATTCAAACTGGTTTTTATAAGAGATTATCCAAATCTGGATTGATAATTAATTGAACTAAATCTTGATAAAAGCAAATCTGGATTGATAATTAATTGAACTAAATCTTGATAAAAGACTTGTCTCTATTTACAAGTTATTCGGAAAAAAAAACCGTTTAAAGTTGGTTTGAAATAATAAAGAAAGGAAACATGAACCAAGTAATAGTGTTTGCATTAGTTATTAAATTTTGTTCATAAACTAAACCAAGGCTTTGTTTTCGAGAATTTTTTATTAGAATATGTAAAATTTTTTATAATAATTTTTTTGTAAGAAAAAGTGTATTGGAGAGAAAATAAAACAAGTATATTGGAAGGAGTAAAAAAAATTTGGTGAGAATTTTAATTTTAATTTTTGATATAAAATAAAAACTTGTATTAATGTGTATATATATTTTTCGGAGAAAAAAAATTTAACTTTTCTTACATAACCATCAAAACAAACAAAGCTACTCAATCAAGGACTAGAAGTGTTTGGATTGGTTAAAGAATTGTTTATATTGGTTATCAACTTTTACAGAGAAATTAAACTGAAAAAGATAATACTCTCCCCGCTAAAAAAAAAGAGTTAACTTTTGATTTGGTACAACTTTTTTAAAGTGAGAATGTACAATACATTTAATATACTATTAAATTTATATCTTTTTTTGGGATAAATAAATTTTTTAAAATTGGATTTTTTTTTACAAAGGGGTATAATAGTCAATAGAAGGAGGAAGATCAAATCGATCAAACATTATTTTTCATTAAAAGTATTAGTATTTTGAATTAGATTTAAATAATATCAATAATAATATTTTTATAGGATTTATGTTAGAAATTATTTTTTATTCAAATAATATAATTAAAAGCTAAATAGATAAGAATGTTAAATTTGGATAAAACTATTGAATTCAAAAGTGATTAAAAGTCTAATGCAATAAGAATGATTTTGAAAATCTAATTGTTAACATTTGAAATAAAAAACATGTTTTGAATTCAATAAAAAGAGATAAATAGCAAGATTGTAGATAAATATTAATATTATAAATTAATTAATTATAAATATCGTATAAGTATACCTATTGTGCATTAATATTGTTTTCTTTTATATATATATATATATATATATATATATATATACACACATATACAGACACACATGCACTATATATGTGTTAATATTGTTTTCTAATATATGTAATAAACTTCTTGCTCGATCATAATAATGTTAAAGATTAAATGATTACCACAATTAAGATATTGTAAAGTCATTTTTTATTTATCATTGTAATAGAAAAGTAAAATAATCTTTATAAACAAATAATAATTTTTAAGAGCAAAATAATAATAATTATATGATATAGAGAGGTTAATAAATGAAATACAATACCTTTGAATATAATAATAAATTGTTCATCTCTACTATAGTCAATTTAGAAAACAAAATTTTTTTATGGCCCTTTGAAACACAATATTTTCATTTTTCGACACCTACAACACAATAATTCTTTTTCAAAAAAAGTCAAATTTAAAGTAAATACAACAATGAACATTTATGGATCTATAAAGTACGTAAACAGTGGAATTTGTATATATAAGAGAAATCGTTGACTTAAATAAATATACATTCTCTTTTGCCTTTCAAGAAACATAACACTTTTAAAGCCAACAAAGACAATATACTCCTTCATTTTCTTCTTCTCGAATATGTTATTAATGTTCATCTTCATCTTCATCGATTCGTTAGGCCTCTGTTTTTCACATCCTTATTATTTACCTTCTTACAGTTTCACAGCTCATCGGGATCAGTCATCTTCTATCACGAGTCGCGAGAGTAGCTATGGAGAGATAGCTGAGTTCTGCACAGTTAACTGGCTTATGGTCTCAGCAACAGAGCCGAAAGCCTGCAGTAGGTAGTTTCCAGCAAACACAGTTGAATACACAAGATCGAAGTTAAGGTTTTAATAAGTTTGGAGTAAGAATCGCTGAATATTAGATCGAAGTTCTCACCTAAACTGACTATTACTGACGTACTACCAGGTCTAGCAAATTTAAAAAAAAAGAAAAAATTGAATTTTTTTAAAAGTTTCAGGTCAGTCGATCTACGTCAATCAGTAACGTCACCACTAAAAAAATTTAAATTTTTTTAAATTTTTTTTTTTAATTTAGGCTTGCTACGGTCGAAGCTTGACCTTAAAATTTTTTTAAAAAAATTCAATTTTTCTTTAAAATTTAGAATGAAGATAGGTCGCAGTGATGAGGTCGAGCTGACTCTAAACTTTTAAAAAAATTACTTTTCTTTAAAATTTAGGTTTGAGCATTAAAAAATTCAATTTTTTCTTTAAAATTTAGGTCGGCAATGGGTCTAACTTGACCCTAAAATTCTTTTTAAAAAATTCAATTTTTTCTTCTTTTTTAAATTTAACTCGACGAGAGTGGTCGTGCATTAGGTCGAAGCTTAGGTTTGTGCCTGATCTAATATTCACCAATTACTACTGCACTTACTGTCGACTAAACTCGATCTTCAGACTAACCTAATGTTTTGCTCGACTCATACCTAATTTAGGCTCACTAGTTTCTTTGAAGGTTCACAAACCCAGCTTCAACTTGTGTAAATTTCAAGAATCCAATATTCTCCCGCAACGAATTTTTCTCCACTACGCTACTTCTGGTTGGTGTTAATGAAGGATCCAATGGGGTGTGAGAATAATGCTACATGCAAATAATGGACATGAGAGCAAATTTCTTCAATCGCATGAAGACGGCACGGGCATTTAAGCCATATATTTTATGTTCTGTACAGAAGCATTTATGATGCTGTCTTTGCTCAACCCTAAAGTGTTATGTTTGCAAGGAAAAAAGGAGCATGCCATATTCAGAAATAACCCACAACCCCGCTATATATGCAAATTTCAAAAAGGCCTACCAAAAGCCAAAAGACAAATGGAGGAGAGAGAGGATAGATATAATTAATGTATTGCATCTATAATGGAATGTGTATTGTACAACACAAAAATTTTTTTTTTTTTGGCCATGTGAGAATTTGTTTTTAAGTTACAAGATTTTAGTTAAATGTAGATTTTTTAAAAGGGAAATAAAAGTTCTAAAATAAACCATTCTTTAACAAAGGAGAATAATAATGGCCACATATATAAATAAATTTAATCACTTTGTAACAATTATACCACCTTTCACCTCCAATACAAGACTGACATTTTCAATTAGAACAATTATAAATTTCACCAATTCGGGCTCGTTAGAATTTGCGAATGGTCGACATGGTCGCTATCGCCAACGACACGGCCATAGCCCAACAACGCCAAGTCATCAAAAATTTAAATTTTTGGCTCTCTCTGCCTTCAAATGTAAAATTGAGAAAATATAAAAAAGAAGAAAAATGGAGGAAAAATGTAAATAATGAATATAAGTCTTTCAAGATGTTCTTCAAGATGTTTTCACTATTTTTCTCACTAGGCCATTACCTACATGACGAAGACTATTAGAAATTATTTTTATTCAAATAATATAATTAAATTAAAGCTAAATAGATAAGAATGTTAAATTTGGATAAAACTATTGAATTCAAAAGTGATTAAAAGTCTAATGCAATAAGAATGATTTTGAAAATCTAATTGTTAACATTTGAAATAAAACATGTATTGAATTCAATAAAAAGAGATAAATAGCAAGATTGTAGATAAATATTAATATTATAAATTAATTAATTATAAATATCGTATAAGTATACCAATTGTGCATTAATATTGTTTTCTCTTATATATATATATACATATATACATAAACAGACACACATGCACTATATATCTGTTAATATTGTTTTGAACTTCTTGCGCGAACATAATAGTGTTAAAGATTAGATGATTACCACAATTAAGATATTGTAAAGTGATTTTTTATTTATCATTGTAATAGAAAAGTAAAATAATCTTTATAAACAAATAATAATTTTTAAGAGCAATATAATAATAATTATATGATATAGAGAGGTTAATAAATGAAATACAATACCTTTGAATATAATAATAAATTTTTCATCTCTACCATAGTCAATTTAGAAAACCAAATTTTTTTTATGGCCCTTGAAACACAATATTTTCATTTTTCGACACCTACAACACAATAATTCTTTTTCAAAAAAGTCAAATTTAAAGTAAATACAACAATATAGAGAAATGAACATTTATGGATCTATAAAGTACGTGAACAAAAAAAGTGCCCACCAAAAGCCAGGGACAATAAATGGAGGAGAGAGAGGAATAGGAGAAAATTAATAGACAGATTTCTAATGGAATGTGTGTTGTACAACACAAAATTTTTTTTTTTTTTGGTCATAAAAAGAGAATTTGTTTTTTAAGTTACAAGATTTTAGTTAAATGTAGATTTTTTTAAAAGGGACATAAAAGTTCTAAAAATAAACCATTCTTTTAACAAAGGGAGTAATAATAATAATAGGTTAGCGAGCTTGCTTGGATGACCTTTTAAATGCGTTTTTGCATTTTTTATAATATTTTTTTGATTTTTAATACTCTCTCAGTTTTAAAAAAGAGTCCATTTTAGAAATTTGTTCTTGTCCAAAAAATAGAGTTCATTTTCAAACTAAAAATTTAAAATACTTTACTAATAATAATAATTATGTATACTCAAAATTAAAAATTAAGGATAAAAATATAAAATTATACATTTAGTAATATATTAAACGAGTTATATCTATACTTCATAAAAAGTTATATTTTAACTAACGTAAATTCTATTTTTGAAATAAAAAAATATATCATTTATCTCATAATTACTATTTTAAAAAAAATAACAAAATACGTTTTGAGCGAAAATATGTTTTGCTCTGACAATGCAATGCCCAGTTTTTCACACAAGAATGTTTGGATTGATCTCTACAAAAAAGGGTGCTAAGGGTCTGTTTGGACAGTGAATTTTTATTTATAAATAAATAAATTTTTAAATAAAAATAAACTATTTAAACACATTTTTATTTTAAAACTTAAAATTAAAATTTTCTCACTCAAATTCCTCTTACATAATTTAAAAAAAAATTCCTCTTATTTTTCCCTCCAAAATATTTTTTTATCAAAAAATACCTATCAAAATTTTTACACATTCCAATACAATTTTTTCCAAATACATAACACTCCAAACAAATCCTAAGGATATGTTTGGATAGCTAATTTCCATTTGCAAAAAAATAAATTTTCAAATAAAAACAAACTATCTAAACATATTTTTATTTCGAAATTTAAAATTTAAAATTTTCCACTCAAATTCCTCTCATATAATTTTAAAAAAAAATTCTTTTCATTTTTCTCTCCAAAATATTTTTTTTATAAAAAATATACTTACTAAAATTTTCACATATTCTAATATAATTTTTTTCAAATACATCACAATCCAACCAAACCCTAAGGCTCCATTTGGAATGTGACGCATTGGAGAAAAGTTGTATTGGAATGTGTGAAAATTTTAATGAATATTTTTTAATAGAAAAAATATTTTAGAGGAAAACATGAGAGGGAAAATTTTTTCAAATTATGTGAGAGAAATTTGAGTGGAAAAATTTAAATTTTAAATTTTGAAATAAAAATTTATTTGAAGTATGATATTTTTATTTGAAAAAAATACTTATTTTTTTTATTTAAAAATACAAATGCAATGTCTAAATGGAGCCTAAGTTATTTATCACTTCGTGACGTAGGGTATCCAGATGACTAGATGTATAACAGTGAACGCACTAAGTTGATAAGCTTTGGAATCATATTACCAAAAAGAACAACAAAAATTAAAAATCATGTGAGTATCTGACCTCTGCCTGCTATTAGCCTAGTCTATAAATAAACATTTTTTTATAGTTTCTATGTTCCAGTGGGCACAATAATTAATTCCCACAGTCCAATCCTCAGACCACTGCAGTCCAAAACATTCCAAGTCAGCAACAATATCTCCTGGACAACATTTATTCCTAATCAATAATCAAATCTAATCATATATATTATGTACTACTTGCTTATTCCTAATCAATAATCTAATCTAATATTATATATTATGCACTACTTGATTATTCTAAATTGTCGCTGCTGAATGGATGTGTTGCTGGATATATACCTCTTTAGCAATAAATAAGGGAGTATACATTTAAAATATTGACAACTTGCAAAGTACCAGTACATCACCAGATGGTGTACTTAGCATTTGGATTTATCCAAAATAACAAAAGAGATTCCTTCAATGCTGGCCACATATTCTTGATTCCTTCTCAATAATTGAACCCGCTCTACCCCAGCCATGGGAGGCTGCTGCAGGTTCTGGATCTTTCTGTTTTTTAAACTTATTAGGATAAATTACCAAAAACCCTTTGAAGTTTGGGTTTATTACCGATATTCTTGTAGTTTGGCGAAACTATTAATACTCTTTCTATTATATTTAACTATTTTAATGAGCAAAATGATAAAAATATTCCCTACAAAATATATGTAAATACAACAAATAAAATACAAAAAAATTTAAAAATTATCCTAATAATTTATAAAATTTTGTCTTAATATCTTGTATAATTAATATATTATTATAAGTATATTTTTAATTTATACATTATCATTGTTAATATGAATAATATAATAATTTTATATTAAAAATAAATTAAAAATAAGTAAATTTTTATAATTATACACTTTTATAGGTAATATAAAAAAATTTTGCTTTTGAAATTTTGTCCTAATTTTGCCCCGAAAAAATAAAAAAAGAAAATGCAAAAGCTAGAGGAATAAGGATAATTTTGTCCAAAAATTTTAATTTTTTTCTATAGTTATAACAAAAACTATTAAATTGGACATGTATGTTATAAAAACCTAAACCTCAAGGGGTATTGGTCATAAATCTAAACCTCAAGGGGATTTTGATAATTTACCCAACCTATTATGATTTTCTTTTCTGTTTTCAACTTTCTTAAAGAAAGAGACAAGATAAAGAGAAAGTGGGAATGGGTTGTGTGAAAATTAATTATTGTTATTATTGGATTGTATATTATTGTTATGGGATGATGAGAAAAGAATACTCTAGAGTGTTGGATTATATTCAATTTTTCCTTTAATTCGTGCTAATTTTTTTTTTGTTTTAAAAAAATTCACTTTTAGTATGAAAATTTATTTTTATTTTTATTAATAATATTCATGTCTAACTCAAATTAAAAATAAGAATAAAAATATAAAAATATACATTTAAAAATATATTAAACGTGTTGTATCTGGTAATTTTAAAAAAGTTACACTAAATTAAAAGTGAAATTTTATTTTTAAAATGAAGGAAGTGTTAGTTTCTTTAAAATGCACAAAAATAGAAAATAATATTACATTGTTCAATAACAATTACGGCATGATTTCTAATCAACAAATAATACTTGAACTAGCTCATTGAAAATAAAAGAAATGTAGCCGAATTCTGAATTTCGTAAATCTCATCCCTCCTTTTAATGTCTATATTGCAAAACGTTGATCGAAAAATGAAAAAAGTGAATCTCAGTGTTAGTATTATTTTCATCCCTTTTTATTTTCTGGTAATTCGTATTAGTCTTGAAATTAATGTTTGGTGTACTCCATACAGAGCTCTCATCACTTTCACAAAAAAAAAAAAAAAAAAAAACGTTCATAAAAGAGCATGTGGACTTATGAAGAAATCTAAAAAAAAGAAAAAGCAAATATAAGGAGTGGAAAATGGAAAAATATTTAGGATCTGCCTAGTTTGGAGGTTTGATTACTCCATTGGGGGGTTTCCTCATACCCCTAATATTAGGGGATATGTGGGGGGGAATGGAAGCTATTAAACCAAAAAAAAAAAAATTTCTTTCCCCTTTTTATGATTAATAATGATTTAAATTAATAATAAATTAGTTTAATATTATAATAAATAATTCACTAATAGTAATTATTATAAATTAATTTATAATTATTAATTAATAATAAATAAATTAATTATTTACTTAATATTATAATTAATCTCATTAATTAATATTATTATTATACTTACTGTATAATTAATATTAATTAATTTATAATAATTAATTGCTTAAGATTAATTTAATCAATAATATTTTATTAATAATTAATTAATTTAATATTATAATAAATAATTAACTAATACTAATTAATTTATAATTATAATTGATAATTATACTTATTTTCCAACACAAATCAACCAGCATTATAATGAAACAATCTACTATTATTTATTATTATTATTATTTCTATTCCCTTTTTCATACCTTTAAACAAACTATGCGACCCCTTAGTTTGCATAAAAATAATAAATAAACAAGAATAAAAGAGGAGAAAATACGAGAGCACAAGTGGGAAATCCCATAACAGCTTGGTTCATCCCAAACTGAGTGGAACTTCCATTGGATCCTAAATTCATCAAATGAGGTTGAGTTTGACCTAATAAAATAATAGACACGTCCTTTTGGTTAAGTACGGCATTATTAAATTTTCGATTGTGGTTAAGATAAAGCTGACCAAGGGCAGGTCTGGCTTTTCCTGTTTTTTTTTTTTTACTTTTGGTTAATAAAGAATGCACAAAGGTTGATGAAGGTGGCAATTATTAATTAAAGGCATTCATGCATGCTTTTGAGGCTAGCCCACGTTACTAAGAGTATGTTTGCATAGCCTATTTTTATTTGTAAATAAATAAATTTTTAAATAAAAATAAATTATTCAAACATATTTTTATTTCAAAAATTAAAATTAAAATTTTCTTATTTAAATTCCTCTCACATAATTTTAAAAAAAATTTCCTTTTATTTTTCCCTCCAAAATACTTTTTTTATCAAAAAATAACCACCAAAATTTTTACACATTCCAATACAACTTTTTCCAAATACATCACACTCCAAACAAACCCTAATCCTTTCATTGTGTTTATGTAAAAACCAAAAAGAATTTCAAGCAAAAACACTTTCTTGGCTATGTTTTAGCTCTTAACATAAAATGAATTTGACAAATTATTCCTTTAATACCAATTCTTTCACAAATATAGTGTCAAGTTGTAAATGAGCTATAAATAGATTAGGGAAATGAGTTATAAATAGATTACTAAGCTTAATTTGAAATCTATTAAATGGTGATATTTAGTTAGATAGAGTTTCGGGGTTTAAAAGTGAGTTAGTTTTCTATTTTTTGCCTCTAATTTACTAGTATATAATATCATTTAGTGCCAACTCATAAATAAAAAAAAATTCTAAATTCTAAACTCTTTTTCCATTTCCTATTATGTTTCATGGTATAAGAACCCTAGAGCCTTCATAAGACTTCTTCTTCTTCTTCAAGTAAGCTTTAATTCAGTGGTATGTGTTTGTATCTGTTGTTGGTTTTTTTTTTTTTTTTAAATTGTGTTCTAGCTTTTATTGCTGTCATTCTTAAATTTTTCTTTGCTAGTTCCTACTTGGGTAGCCTTAATTGCTGCCAATTTCTTTTTTTTACCACGTCAACCTCAAAAATTACTGTCATTAGCAATTTTAACCTATACAACAAATTCAGTTTTGTTTAGAAAATTCCAGAGATGCAAACTATTCAACCTCTTATAGGCTCGGTAGGAAAAATTATCTCAAATGGTCTTTAATTTGTTCGCATATACTTAAGGGCCAAAGAAGGCTTAGGCACCTCCTTGGAAGAAGACCGGCAAAGGATGACACGATACTTTTTTTTTTTCAAGGAATACTTGTCTCATTAGGGACTACACTATTACAAGGGGGAAGGGAAAAGGTAGTACTTATACTATATCACTGGTGAGATTCGAACTTGCGTCTTCTCGCATGAGCACTTTAAGGCTTAACTGGCGTGCCACTAACTCTTTTTTCGATGACACGATACTTGAAACATAGGATGAGAAGGATTCCATAATAATGTCCTGGTTATAGGATTCGATAGATCCCACAATTAGTGACATGTACGTGTTTTTGGCTCTAGCAAAAACATATGGGATTTCGTTAGTCGCACATATTCGAAGGTCCATGATGTTGCTCGAGTGTACGAGATCAAGGTCAAGACTTCAGCCACCAAGCAAGCAGACAAATCTACCGTAGTGTATGCAAACTTGTTGCAAAAACTTAAAAGGTCTGTTTAGTCTGCATTTTGAAACTTAATTTTGTTTCAAACACATTTTCTAATATATCTCTTATGTCACAATTATTATTTTGAAAAATGTAAACACACATTTTTTTATTACAAAACGTGTTTTGAAACATTATTTATACATATCTTTAATCATTACAAAATTTTTCGAAATGACATACCTTAAAGATTCTACCATCTGAAAGAGTTCCATTAAAAAAGAGAGTGCATAGGATTTCTTAGCTGCATTGAATCCTAATTTCAACTAGGTTAGGATTCAAATCCTTAGCGAGAAGGACACTTCATCTCGAAAGAGACTATTTCATTAATTTGAGCAGAAGTAAGCCAAATGAGGATTATGCTTAAACCACAAACCATGGACAGGTTAGCCTTAGTAGCAAAAATAGTCCCATCAAGAGAAAGAAAAGAGTCATCTGCCTAAACACCTGCTAGAGAAAACCAATGGAAGGAGAACAAGGACAATCTCTAGTGCACCCACTGCAAGATACAGAGGCACACAAAAAAGAGGTGTTAGAAGTTGAATGGTAAGCCACCAGACTGAGAGTGAGAAAACCATGGCGGGTAGCAGAGGTGTCAAGCACACATGGCAGGGCATCCCAAAACTGAGGAAAATTCTCCGATAGGTCAAATGGATCATAATCCCAAACCACTTAAAAATCTTGGCCTTCGTCATATTCCATCTTGTGTTGTTTACCCAAGTCCCCTAACATAATCATATTTGAGTGACCAAATTCCACCACTGAACTCGAGTCATCTCCTGTCTCAGTTAATGGCACTCGCAATTTTTTAAGGTTCTCTCATGCGTATTCACGGAGAAAGGCCATTCCAAAACTGACAAAAGTCTAGGAATTCAATTCAAACTTTGGGAATGAGATCAAGGTAAGATCGGGCTCACCTTTACACACACAATCTATTGACCCAACGGACGACCTATATCTTTCTATTGCTGCTAGAAAAGGTACCAGAAAGTGCTCTAGATGGCCTTTTTATCTACTATCTCACTATGTCTCTTTCAAGTATCTGCCACTAATTCACAAAAAGTTCATAGTGCTTGATTTTTTGATTTTCATAAGGAAACAAGGCAGGTCTCTTAGATTAGATAGCTGGGGTTTCTTGTTTTTGTGTGGATTCAATTTCTTTTTTAAAATAAAGTTATATTGTGATTGATTTTCCATGTGGATGATGAAGCATGCCATCAAATTTACGTATGTGTATTTTTCTTGCATTGCATGATTGCTTATGTTGTAGATATTCATTCTGACATTGAGAGTTTGAACATCATTATTTATTGTATGTAACAATTCGTAATAATGTAAGATAATTAAAGAAATAAAAAAAAATAAAAATTGATGAAGATACATAATACAAGCAAAGTTAGTTTATTTTATTTTTTTTTCTGTTATGATTTTTGCGTAGGATGTGAAACTGAAAAGTAAAGAGTGAAGAAGAGAGGAGAACAAGAGAAGGTAAAAGTTAATTTTTTGTTTAAAGACTTAAAACCGTGGTTATTAAACTCTCGATTTTACTTGGATTACGATTTTACATGCAAAAGTTTTTTTTTCACAAAACTTAAATGGGTGAAAACATTCAGAATCTTATGATTTTACCACGATTTCACATTCAAACTTAGAATCTTATGATTTTAAAATTTTCCTTTCAAATTCTCTTCACATAATTAAAATTTTTTCTCTCTCGAATACAAAATATTTTTTCTTACAAAAAATCCCCATCAAAATTTTTACACATTTCAATACAAATTTATCAAATAAACAATAATCCAAACATATAAGTAACGCCAAGGAAAAGAGCCCAAAATTATTTACATTAAAATGTTATCCTTTTCATTTGAAATTCAAGTGACCACTTACAACGAAAATCATACTAACAATTTCCTCCTTCCACTCGGGATTGTCTTCGAACCTTTCGGCGTTTTTTTTCTCCCCTATGTGTAAACAAATACTTACTCTGTTCCACCCTTTGGAAAAAAAATAAAAATCTATTTTTAATAAAGTATAATTTTTTAATTATAAATATAATATATTTAGTACCATTAAATGTTAATATATTAGTTTGTTTCACTATATTTGTCAATTAACACCATAGCATATACCGACATTACCAAATCCTCTTCACAGCTTAAAAGATGGTGAAATGTCTGTCTTGGCGTGAAATTGATTACTCCACTGCTATGAATTTCCATAGAGCTGATAATCAATAAGTTAAAAGAGTCTAAAGTTGTTGGCGTGTTGTAAACTTTGGATTATGTGAACACACCTTCTTTGGGGATCTCTAATTTACAATTCTCACAAATTTTGGGAGTTTAACATTTTTAAAAGAGTCTAAAGTTATGCAACTCCAAACCAAAACTTTAGACTTTAATATGGAATCCTATTCACCTTGTAACTATAATCATGCCGTATTCTTAGCACTTGAAATAGGTTAGTGGAGTTCAAACATGGGACATGTAAATTGTGGCTAACTTTTCGACCTAAGATTGGGGTGGAATTCATTGCCTTTGCAATTTCTAAATTGTTGGTGATCTTTATTCAATAAATTAATTGTAAGTGCATAATCAACTTTCAAACAAGATTTTCTCCACTTGGTTACAATTATTGAATTTGGAATTAATGCTTATTACTATATTTTTATACTTTTATACACTTCGTCTAGATAAGTCGTCATTATCAAGTCATTTTTCAGTAAATTAGGTTCATCCATAACCAAATTATTTATATTAAGTCACTTAAAAATTTTAAAAAATTTAATAATACCATATTAAAGTTTGAATAAAAGATTACCATGTAGACGCTTGCTAATGAGCAAGTGTAACATTAGAAAAGATATTAAATGTAACAATTATACCACATAAAATGGTATAACTTAAGTAATTTAAAGGCAAAAGGGTAAGTTTATTTATTTTTATTTTAATTAATTTGTTGTACGAAAATTAAGAATACAATGACAATATATGATGAAGCCAATATCTATCACCTGCTCCGAGATAAATACTGTCAAATTATACCATCAACATTATTCTTACAAGGCAAATTTTAGGATAATTATCCAAGTAGATATTTTGATATTTAAATTAGTATTAGGGTTTACCCATGGTCAAAGTTAAAATGTAAAAAGTAGATTTTTCTCCAATTTATCTGGCATAATTAACACATATTTATATCTAGAGTTCAAAGTTAACATATATTTATAACTAGAGTACAAGATTATATGACTTTGTTGAATGATAAATTACTAAATCTCATACAATTTCTAACATCATCAATAACATATAACATTCGTCACCTTTCGAAATCTAATACTCATTAATATACAATATTTAATTGTATGAGTAATATATAATACAAATGAATATCTTTCAAGCGTACGAAAGTGATAATTCACATTGTTCATTTGCAAATATATTCTTAACCACTAGCTATATTTAATTATTGGGTAATTTAGAAAGTAAAGCTACAAATGTCGACGACTCATTGAACAATTTGTGTAGACAAAGACGCAACAAAAGTCATGATTAGTGATTTGGTATTCAATCAATTCAAGAAGGTTGCCTACTGGAAAAAACAAGGAAAAAACCAGAGGTGGTCCAAGATCACTACAATAGTAAGGATTAAAAAGGACGTTAAGCTTAGCTTATACTTTTCCAAGTTGGAATTTTCTCTCCAGCATGATCTTTGGAGTAGATTTTGGAATGTCAAGTCCCAAAGCTATGGTCGGGATAAAGTCACCAGTAATGAACAAGAAGATAGATCATATCAATATGTCAATTTTCTTATCATAAAATCTGTATTATATATCCATATACATGCACACTAGATAAAAGGGATTTAACGGTCTTCCAAAATTTGCAAAATTTCAACCTTGAAAAGACATCTCCCAAACGTGGATATTGATAGGAGCCAAAATATACTTTTTATATTCGCTGGCCAGCAGAGTTACCAGTTGTTTTTTTTATCATTACAGACAATTTCCCCACCTTTCATTGTCAACATGCAGAAAAGGCCACTTAAGCGGGGGAAGCATATAGACATCCCACTTGATATTGATATTCCCCCTTTAAAATTTGGATAAATTACATCCACCTCCATCAATATTTGTTGAAAATACTCAACGAACTCTACATTTTACAAAAACTATAAATACCTCTTTAACTTTTGCGAGAAAGAAAAGTCAATTACTAGAAATTATGAAAGATTTAAAAACTCATTAATTTACCGAACTTAAAAATGTAAAAAAGCAATAAAAATAAATGAAAGAGTATGATATTTGATCATAAATATTTTATAACAATGTGGTTTTGAAATTCAATTAAAAATTTTCAAATTTTATTGTGATTTTTTCTTGTTTTAAATTTAAATCATAAATTTTAAAATTTAAAATTTAACTTGTTCTAGTCAAATTTTAAATCACATTATGCAACTTTTCTTTTCTCTTTCATGAATATTTTTATTTCAGCTAAGTATCTATTTATAAGTTTAAAGTTCACCCATCTACATAATAACATCGTAGGCTTCAAGACTTAAATACACATCAAACGAGTTACATAGTTTGGCGGGTTACATGAGTTATATGGTACAGAGGGCATAGAATTTATATGGAGTAGAAAGAATTATATTTAGTAATGTGAAAAATCATGGAGTGAACACATTTCATTTGAGGGATATCCACTAAATAATTCACAACGCTCCCCCTTATATGCCCATTTTTAAGAAAAAAATATCTTGTTAAAATCTTACTGAAAAAAACCTAGTGGGGCACCTAAAATTCATGGTCTCTCAGATTCTCATTGAATTGGTAGAGAATGAAGATGATCAAATGATTTGGAAACTATCCACGACAAGGGAGTTTACAGTCTGGTCGCATATGATTTGTTGATAGTTTGGGCTCGTAGATTATTGTTTGATAAGTACATTTGGGAGACAAAGCCATCCGAAACAAGTTCCGTTTTCTTATCTTCACTATTGAGAGGCTGAATTCTTATTGACGTGGTGCTTCACAGGTTTTTAGTCCACAGTCCTTCAAGGTGTTTTGTTGCAAAAATTGATCAACTCTTCTCTTTAGGTGAATATGCGTTGGATGGATGGGGATATTTTGAGAAGGCTTAGAGTTGAACTTTAAGGAACAGATAGCAGCTCTTTGGGAAATCCAGGGGAGTCATCAGGTAGAGGGTTAGTACATGATGAATATACTGTCTTTGCATTTTATGAGTTTTTGGAGAAGGGACAATTTTGAAAGCGGAATGTTGGGTGCTTCTACTGGGTCTTTCTTTGTGCTGCCATTTTCGTGTAAGAAATGTGGAGGTGGAATGTACTTCAACGGTATGCTTCAGGGTCTTGCTGCTGTTCCTTGGCAACTAAAAATGTATTTTTGAAAGATTTCAAAATACAAGGAACTGGCATGTATTTATAGACATTATTATCGTGAAACAAATACTATTGCATATGGTTTGGCAATGTTGGCATATCACAATAGGCAATTAACTGTGTAAAATGATATCTCTTGTCTTCCTTCTGTTTTGTTGGTTCGACTAAGTCTAGGTAGGAATCAGGTTTGTACTTTTAGATTTCATAAAATGGGCTGTATTTTATAGCGTGACCTACTCTTTATTACTGTTGCTCATTCTTTTTCAATTCTTGGAGAAATTAGGCCCCAAGTCCTCTTCTCCTATGAACTTTTCTTTTTTATTATTAATAAAAAGGCAACCAAGGCATTTTTGAGAATGTTTTAGTTAGAGCGGATGAGTTTTTTTTTCCTGCGAATTTTTATATCATTGATATGGACGATGATGTGGCATCAAATTCAACTCATTTATTATTAGGTAGATCATGTATTAAAAAAAAAAAACTACGATTGATGTAAATAAAGGTACTTTATTCTTGGATTCTGATGGGGAAGTAGTGACATTTGACATTTTTGATATTATGAAATATCCAAAAAATTTTGAATCTATTTTTCATATAGATGTCATTGACCCAATTGTACAAGAAAATTTTGAACATAATTTTGTCAAAAATGAGTTAGACTTATGTTGAAACAAAGCATAATGGATAAGGATGTGAGACAAGAATACAACGAAAACATTGCTCATTTGGGGATGGCTGAGTTGGTGTGGTAGTGAGTGCGGGACCGTAAAATTACGAGTTCGAATCTCCTTGTCAACATCTTCTCGGTCGAGCCTATTATACAGGGTTTGCCCAGTGCGGTTTATATCTCTTGTGTAGTTTGCGAGCTATTACATAAGGGCGGAGTTTACCTAGTGCGCACCCTTAGTTAGCGGTTGCGGGTTCCTTAGTCAACAAAAGAATACAATGAAAAACATTAATGGAACAAGTATGACCTTGCATTCATTACTCGAAACGCCAAGTAGGTTAATTGATCCATAATTGCAATTACCAAGTTTTCATAAAAGAGTTTTATCTTTTATTGAGCAAGCCCCAAAGTCGGAGTTCAAAATTTTGTTCAAGTATTTAATTGATGTCCAAGAAAAGTAAGGTCAATTGAAATCTTAAAAGAATACAAGATAGCAATCAGTTGGACCTTAGTAGATATAAAAGGCATAAGTTGAACATAGAGTGAGTCGAGCATAAAAACAATAAATAATTGTGCTTTTGAGAAGCAACCAATAGATTAATTTATTTTTTTCTAGTTTTTATTTTAATTTAATTAGTGTTTTTGTTCAACTATTTGGTGGGATATCACTAGCAAATTTTGTTTGTGAATGGAAAATTTTCTTTTGTAAGGCATGCTCATACCTTAAGTAAAATAGTATTTGGTTTCAAAGTATTAAATTTTTTATTGCAGACTGAAGACTTACTTGTATAAGACGTGTCCATGCCTTATGCATAATAGTCTTCTATCTACTAGATACACTTTTCACCAAAATTAAAAAAAAAAAGAAAAACAAAAATGAAAGACTGATCTCCTTCTCTTCTTTATGTTTTTTTCATATTTCTTTTCTTTTATCCCATCTAGGGTTTCATTATTTTTTTTCACTGCTACCTCCTTTACAACTCCCAACTATTGTTCTTCCTTTTCCACCTGTCATTATCATCAGCTCATTCGTTTTGTTGTTGCTCCATCACCCATCATTGTTGCCACTTCCATGTTATTTCCACTTTCACTTCTGCTACACTCATTTATTCACTGGTCTCTCACTCTTTTGCTACTAGGGGTGTAAACGAACTAGTACGTTCGGTGAACAGTTCGTGAACAAACTCAGTTACGTTCGTTTATGTTTGTTTGTTAAGTTAAACGAACAATAAACGAACAATAAACGAACATATTTTACTGTTCGTTTAATAAACGAACCGAATATGAACAGACATGTGTTTGGTTCGTTTATGTTCACGAACAAGCTTGTTTAATGTTCATGGACAAGCTCTTTAATGTTGATATAAAACTCGTTTATTGTTCGTTTATATTAAAATAATAATAGATGTTTATTAATCGTTCACGAACATGTTCGTTTAATCGTTCACGAACATGTTAACGAGCTGTTCATGAACATGTTTGTTTAATGTGTTAATGAACATGTTCACGAACATAAACGAGTTCAAACACAAATATGAAAACTTAAACGAACACGAGTTGATTTCGAATAGTTTTAAAAATAAACAAACAGTTTATAAACGATATTCGTTCGTTTATGTTCGGCTCGTTTAAACCCCTATTTGCTACCAGTTTTGTCAAACCTCCATCATGGCATCTTGGATGACTGCTTGGCTATAATCCTCAATGCTAGTCCAACAGTCTAGTATGTTGACATTAAGACTTTCATAATGTTGGTTTTCACCATTGTAGCTACCTTACTACACTACAAGAAAAACCCCCCCTTTAGTGACAACCGTAACTTCGTCACTAAAGGGCTGCTTTTCGTCACCAAAAGCCCTGCGGAGGCCTTTAGTGATGAAAAAAATTTTGGTCACTTGTTGTCAACAATGGTCCGTCGCTAAAGGTCTTTCGTGACGGAAAAAAAAGTCGTCACTAAAGGGTTGCTTTTAGTGACAAAACTTGGAGGTGACAAAAATTAGTAATAAAAAAAAATTGTCACCGAAAGTGGGAAAATGTTGTCATTAAAAGATAAAAATCATCACTAATTTGCGCGAAATTAGTCACGAAATATGGTCGTTACTAAAAGTGCGGCTGGGCAGCGGGGTAGTGTGACATTTTTGGTGATGAGAAAAAAATTTGTCACTAAATTATGCCTTGGTCAACGCCTTTAGTGACGAGCTAGTGACGACAAGTTTTTTGTCACCAATTTCTTTTTTTTTCATTGGTGATGAGAAAAAAATTCGTCACTAAATTATGCCTTGATCAACACCTTTAGTGACGAGCTAGTAACGACAAGTTTTTCGTCACCAATTCCTTTTTTGTCATTGGTGATGAAAAAAGTTTGTCATAAAAGATTTGTTAAATATGCAATTTGTGACGAAAAAGTTTTGTGGCGCTGTTCATTGGTGACGAAATTTTGTCGTTACCAAAGGTTTGTTCTTAGATGGAATTAGTGACGGCAAAAGTTTGTCACTAAATGGGGTCATTAGTGACAAATTTTAACCAATGTTATAATGTGGTTTGTTTTAGTATCATATCACCAATATCACAGTATTGATTGTCACATCATTTATTCCTATAATACATACATCATTGAAGTCGGAAAAGTACTGAACACAATCATACTAAGCATTGAACATTCAAAAAATATCTGAAAAAGGGCACAAAACTTCAACTGTAGCATGAGAATAAAATATTATCCAAACACCATACACCCACAAAATAGTAGTGTACACATAATTCTCTTCACATTCTAAAAGGAAAGAGCCAGAATGAATGAAAAAGACCTTAACAACACCAACCAATGGGCCATTTGTAATGCCTTCAATCTATGGATGCTTGGCTATGTGGTAGTAGATGCGTCACTGTGATAAGAAAAGTAAAAAACAATAAATGTTTAAAAATCCATCAAATTTATTCACACAAATGACTAACTATAGAAACAACAACACCCCATAACTTGAACTCATGACATAATGCAATTACAGAATTTCCCACCAATCAAAGAAAACTAATGTGACCACGCAATGTATCACGTAACCTAATACAAAACCACAAACCGCAAATTTTACTCATAAACCAACCTTATTAACTAGATATCATTATGTTACATGATCCTTATTTCTAAGAGAAATTTAGAAATGTGCCACACATCGATAATAATGATATGCAACCTTTGAGTGTACAAGTGAGATCGTACTAAGGGACCAACATGTTGCGATAACAAAGCTCATCTTTATAAGACTCGCACATATACAGAAGAAGCAACACCCCATAATTATATATCATGACATAATCCAATTTCACCAGTAAATGATAATAATTATATTACATTCTCCATCAATCAAAGACAACTAAAATGACCACGAGATGTATCTCATAACATAATACACCACGACCAATCAAATATAATATTCATAAACCAACCATGTTAACTAGTCACCCGTATGTTACATAATGTTCATATCTCATAGAAAGACAGAAATGTCCCATGCGTTGATGATAATGATTGAAACCTATGAATGAACATGCGATAATCCTTATTAGAATGTCATGTCTTCGTGATAACCAAGCTCGTCTTCATAAAACAATGATATATACAGAAGCATTAACATCCCATAATTATATTTCATTACATAAAACAATTCCACCAATTAACGATAATAGCCATACTACAATTCCGAAAATCAAAAAAACAAGAAATTGACCACCTAATGTATCTCGTGACATAATATAAATCACCAATCGCAAATAAAAATTACGAACCAACCCATACATCTAGGCACCAATATGCTACATAATGTTCATATTTTAGGTAGAATGTTGAAATGTCCCACGCATTGCTAATATTGATATTAAATCTATGAGTATACATATAGCAATTCTTTAAGGAAACATTTTCTTCACGATAACCAATCTCATCATTATAAGACACTTATATCTACAAAAATAGCAACAAATATAATTATATCTCATGACATAATACAATTCCATGCCGTTAACGATAATAATCAATTCCACCAACCAAAGATAACATAACTGACTAACAAACCATAATCCAGTGACATAACACAATACCACCAATTGCAGATGCCAAGCAAAATAACCAACCCATACATCTAGGCACTAATATGTTACATAATGTTCATAGCTCAAGTTGATGCTAGAAATATCCTACACATTGCTAATATTGATATGAAATGTATAAGTGTACATGCAACAATCCCTTAAGGGAACATGTTTTCGCGATAACCAATCTCATCATCATAATGATATAAAACCTATGAAATGTGCACTTACATCTTTTGATGATTGTTGACTGGCCAGACGAGTTAATTCCACCATTAAAAATTGCACCTACTCTTTCATTTCATTCATTTTAGCTTCTTGTGCATCAACCTTTGCAGTGATGGCTGCATTTTGTTCGACAGCATCATCTACCATCCTCCTCTCCATTTCCACTTCAGTTTGGAGTCTTCCATGGCAACTGTCGGGTCTCACCGAAGTCCTGCAATATCTAGTAAAACTTTGAAATAATAAGATTGAATGACTTTTGTAAGATTTTTATTATATGCATAAAATGAATGCAATGAGATCAATGTTGTTAAACTCGAGTTTTTACGTAAAATTAATGGAGGGTCTATAAAATCTAATCGTAAAATCGTAAGATTTTACAAATTATGAAAAATAATATAATAAATATATTATATATAATATATGTTAAATTTATAAATTATAAACATATTCAAACTTATAAATTATTGTGCCATTGTTCCTTCTTGACTTCTTTTGATAAAGATTTCTTCTTTTTTTTGGGGGGTGTTTTCTCAAATGAAAATATGTTACAAAATTGATGATGTAAAAATGGAAGTAACTTGCTGATGTAAAATTATTATGATCATTTGTACACTAAAGTGTATTGGAGTATGACCTTATCATTATGTGAAACTTGCTCTAACATACTTTCAATTTTGCTCTCGAACACCTTCAAAGTAAAATAATGTACAACTTGTCACGGATCAATGGAACTCATGATGCGCGTACTGCTTTGAAGGCCATTGTTGTGCAGCCCAGCTACTCAAAACTTTTGCAGCAAACCTTGGTCAGTGTATGATTGGCGTGACATTGGCCAATAACCTACCCCAAGTTACAAACTTAAAAAGAGGAAAGAAAACAACATAATATCATGGACTTAAAAAGGAACTACAAACATAAGTACAACACAAGAGTACATTTTTACCACAATGAAAATGACAATAAATTTGCTTTCACTGCAAAAGGAATAGAAAAATTAGAACAAAAAATGCAAAAACAGAAAATCTAAAATGCCAAGAAAAGAAACAGAAACAGAAAATTCAGCAAGATACAAAAAACAGAAAATGCCAAGAAACAGAAAACTTAGAACAAAAAATGCAGAAACAAAAAATCTAAAATGCCAAGAAATAGAAACAGAAACGGAAACAGAAAATGTAGCAAGAAACAAAAAATGCCAAGAAACAGAAACAACAAATGCAGCAAGAAACAAAAAACAGAAAAGGCCAAGATGTCTTACAAACTATACAAGCTGAATGAGAATAAGAATTTGCTCTACCCCATTTCTCTCCTTATGAAATGGATCTTAAATTAATAAGCTTCTAAACATGGTGGAGAATCAAACACTCTTCGCATCCAAACCTTCAGAACCCTTATGGTTTCATGCCTTCTTACTGTATCTCAAAACCAACTAGTGAAGAAAAGAAATGGAAAACATTTATCATACTTCCTTGTTCTACACAAAGGCTAATAAAAGGATTTTCTTCTGCATTTTCGTCCAACTCACATCTAAATTCCACAGCAAAGGTTGTGAAAAATTGTCAAACTAAATTAATACTCAAAGGCATTTCACTGGTAGCAATACATCAAAACTCCGAATGCAATAACTTCTCCCGAATCTCCCCAAACCCAAAAGGCATAAAAACCAAATCTTTAAAGCACTTCGAAGTTCCAAATAATCAAGACTCCTAAACCAAGCCCCACAAACATTCACACTCTTTTCCTCACATAGCCAAAACCCACCAAGCTACGATTTTAAAAATGACAATCCATTCAGCAACAATAAATTCACTTAAAAAAAAAAGAACAACATCGAATAACATTCGCCAAAATAACCAGCAGCCACAAAACCCAACTCCATAAATACATCAAACCCAAAAAAGAAAAAAAAACCAAGAAATCATTCTACACGCCAACCTATATAAAAATGAGAATGTACACCTACAACTCTATTTGTGGTGCTTCTGTATGGCAAAAATCTTACCTTTTCTGAACAAAGATTCAATTTTCTATACTGATAATTGTCCAGATTGGTTACCAGGAAAAGGGTGGAGCTGTCGCTGTCAGACGAAGGAGAAGAGCTCGTGCGTATTGTAAGTATTACGTTTGTTGGAGATGGAGTCAAATTAGTAACTACAATTTCTCAGCAAAAAACGTTGAAACGCAAAGGTGCAGAAGAAAGCTTTTTGAAAAGTCATAAAACGCAGAAGTAGTTAGCTCTTGGTGGAATTGGTAGAAACGAACGTTTTTATCGATTTCGTGAGTCAACTCGTGATTATAGGGTGATTTTACCATTTTTCGATTTTACACACAATCTGAATCGGGCTCCAGTTTTATGTATTTGCACAATGACATCAGGATTCAACTCTATCCACCTAACCATCTGCTATGACCCACAAATTTGATATAAACGTTATGCTAAAACATCAAAGATGTTACCAACTTAAATCCTAATAAGCTTGATGCATAATTTAATGTGATTAAGCAGGTGTAGTATCTTCCAACTGAAAGTTAAATCTGAGACTGCACCACTAAAATAACTTTTCAAACCTGACATAAGACTAGCAGTCATATTATGTTCATATGTAGTGTTAACATTGCCTTCCATGAAATTTTTACATTCATCAACAACAGAGTATCTGATGCAACCCTGAGGAAGGGGGAACATACTAGTAAACATAGCCAGGCCTTTAAAATTTGCATAATCAGCTAGCTTCCGTGCCACATCTTGCACAGAAGACACCACCTGCTTTACATTTGTAACAAGATCTACAATTCTTTTCCAGTCTTCCTTCTCAAAAACAGTAACCCTGACAAACACATAGTAATATTTCATCGACATATATGACATTAAGGACAACCCCCAGTTAGCACAATAAAGAGTCCAAATGACATTCTAGGAAACGAACATTCTCAGCAACTGAGGTAATTTTTGGATCTCTAGCCATAATTAAAAAGATAGGTACTTGTTGACAATAAGTAAAGCTTTCTCACAAATCAGTTTGAATAATTTCATTTCTCAATCTTGTCAATGAACCAACACTTAACCTTGGGATGATATCATCCTGTTATAGGAGAAAAGGATATGGAAGTAATCAAAACTTTGCAATCAGAAAAACAACAATATGCCTTTCAAAATGCAAAAACTAATGTACAAGTGGGATCAACCCTATCTCACCTACATTATTACTGCAGCAACAATAGTCAGAGCAACTTTCAGCCAATTCCCTTGAGACACAAGGTGGAGAAGCAAACCCAATGGCTGAAACAATTTGAGGATTAAATCCAAGCTCTTGAGTTGACTTTTTATGAAGCATTATTGCCTTTTGGTTTGGCGTAAAAGACCACTTACAGCTAGCAGGAGCAACAAAAGAATCTAAGAACAAGTTTGCTAAAGGCCAAACACATTCCCTCAGACATTTGAGTTGGTTAGTAAAACAAGAGGTAGCAACACGTTGATCTTGCAAAATTGCTATGAGATGTCCAACAAACAAACTATACCTTTTGACCTGCTCAAGAGTCAAATCTTTATGAAAATTAAGGCAAATTTGCTGCATGACACGTGTTGACGCAAGGCCCTTGAAGTAGAAAATGTTAGCATTTCACCATTCACTCTCCAAATTTTCAGAAGATGAACTCTTCAAGTTGCTTGAAGCTGCAATATTTACATCTCGATTGAAGGCAAAAACCTACAAGAGAAGATGTTGCACATCATATGATGGCTGAAGAACCCAATATCTTGATTTAGAGGCAAAACTTGAAGCTATGGTCCATAGGTACAACAATATGCATGACATTTCATAATAAATGCACATAAAAAATCGATACGCATTACTCAATCATCCAAAAAAATTAGTAAATAAAATCATTTAAGGG
Organism: Gynochthodes officinalis; assembly: GCA_020080225.1. Lineage (NCBI taxonomy): Eukaryota > Viridiplantae > Streptophyta > Magnoliopsida > Gentianales > Rubiaceae > Gynochthodes > Gynochthodes officinalis. The sequence continues at coordinate 1,167,069 of JAIQDA010000012.1, forward strand.
GTGAATTAGTAAATAAAAAAAATTATGTAATACATTTCCAAAACTATACTCTATGTTATTTCCAAATGAAATACGTAGTTCACATGCCCCACTCATAGCCCCTAAATTGTAAGAGTTAAATCTAATGAAATTTTAACATCAAATATGAAAGTTTAATACACATATAAGAGATGAATGAAGCAGGGGTTTACCAAAGGAATAAACAATATCCTACGCACCTTGGTTTCAACTGAAATGTTATTTCAACTGAATTGATGTTATTACAACCTGCTGGGAAATGTCATTTTCAGTTCAAACATTCCATGGAAGTAAATCAAAGATAATCAGACAAGACATGCAAGTAAACAAAGAGTAAATTATCTGAATATTAATTTTTTTTCAAAATTAAAAAAATATTGGTATATTTAAAAAAGTTCAAAATTTACTGAAATCTATAGTTGGAAAATGCAAAAATCGACTTTGAAGTCAATTTTTGGATGGAAATTAGAAGCAAAAGGAAAAGTCACAACTCTAGAATTTGCAAGTTTGATTTTCACTGACGTTCGAAGTTTCTTTGTAATCATCCAGAGACACTTGAGGTACAAACTCACAAAGTACTTTAGCTGGTTAAAATTGGAGATGTTTTGCAAGTTGGGTCTAGATCAAGGAATTTCACAGAAAAACCAGTGCTAGCACTAGATCATTTCACATGGAAGACTCTTCAAACTAGATCATTCTCTACGGGAGTGGTAGAAATTCAGAACACAAAGGAGACTTGTCAACAGCCTTTTTTTTGCTTTTGAAACTGGGGAGAAGTTCAGTAAAATTGATACTTCAGGTAGTAACCCAGTGCTAAACTTTCTCCGCATATAAGCAAAAGATTAGTAGAGAGGGGTACATCTGCTGGAGGGAAAATGAGAGGAGGAAGGAAATGAAAACAAATATATAGGTAAAGGTACCCTCATTCCATTTAGCCCATTTACCTAACACTTCATATGCACACATTCCACCAGTTAGACTCCCACAAAACTTGTACACCAACCACCAATCAAAATTAGTTACCATTACAACCAACAAAACCAGTAGTCACAGGGGTAGTTAGCACCACAACCAACAAAACCACTAGCCCTAATTAACACTTACCTTACCTTCAAGAAGTGAAGAACGGTTTTGGTTGCAAGAGGAGAGCCTTAGTTTCGAGTGCTGCTTTTTCGGCTGCAGCTTTTTTCTAAGTCTTGAAGTGGAGTTTTGAGTAAGAATAAGAAGAGAAGAAGACTACAATTAGCTGCAATAGTGAAGTCCAGTGATCTTCAATCGGCTGCAAGAAGTTCTTCAATCGGCTGAACACTATTATTATGTAAGAATTTCGGGTTGGGCAAGGCTAGGGGTGGTCATCGGTTTTGTTTTCAGTTTATTCGGTTTGACATTTTGGAACCCCCTAAGCGAAAACCAAATCGAAAACCAAATAAACCAAACCGAATTTCTTATTCGGTTTTTGATTTGATTCGGTTTGAACCGAATAAAACCAAATAAGAATTTGATTCGGTTTTTTTGGTTTTATTTGGTTTCACAAACCGAATAAGGAATTTGGTTAACCAAATAAACCGAATTTCTTTTTTTTCTTTTTTTTTTCAAAACTTCACAAATAAATTTTGAATAAATAACCGTTAGTAAATATTATATAGTTATAATTGATTACTCAAAAACTCAACACTCAGTCATTTAATAGTTAATACTTAGTAATCACTTAGTTAACAACAATAAGTTATTAATTATTGACTATTATATTGAATAATTGATGATATTATGAATATATGATATTGATTCTAATTAAATATATAAAACATAATAATCGCATGCTATATATTTACACGCTAGTACGCTATTCAGCCTACAGTCTACAGGCCTTACACCTTCTATATGCTTAACATTTTAACAACTTTGTCAACTTATGCATTATTTTATTTTTCTTTATTTGTAATTTGATATTTCATATTTGTTTAACTTTTAAATAAATTGATAAATTAAAATTACAGTATAATCTATACTAGTATATAGTTTAGTATATAGTATATAGTATATAGTTTAGTATATAGTAAAATTATTTAGTATATAGTTTAGTATATAATATACAGTAAAATTGTTTAGTATATAGTATATAGTTATATACTATATTAATATTACTATATTTTCATTATATTGTCCATATCATTATTCATTAATGATAACAATAAATATAGTTCTATACATGATAAATTTTATAAAATAACAATAAATTTTATAATAACAATATAGTATATTAATGAAAACAGTATTAATGATAGTATATTAATGATAACAATATAGTATATAGTTCGATACATGATAAATTTTATAATAACAATAAATTAATTATACAAAAATATATATACATAACTACAAAGTCTACAATAGTTTTATAAACTATAAACCATAACTATTCTATAAAATAACATATATTTATATTTATACTTATATATATATATAATATATTTATAAATTTTAAAATTCGGTTTTATTTGGTTTATTCGGTTTATTCGATTCGGTTTCTTTATTTGGTTCGGTTCGGTTTTCAGCACCCCAAACCAAAAACCGAATAAATTATTCGGTTTGGTTAAAATCGAACCGAATAATCCGAATTCATTTTCGGTTTGGTTTTTTTGGTTTTTCGACTTGGTTTTTTTAGTCAGTTTATTCGGTTTAACCAAACCATGACCACCCCTAGGGCAAGCTTTGGGTGCTGCATTTTTTCTATTGTTATGCAATAACTTTCGGGTTGCAAGGAGTGATGGCAAGCTTCGGGTGCTACATTTTTCCCAAGTGTTGAAGTGGAGTTTTGAGTGGGAAAAGTGTTGAAGATCCATAATACAAAAGTCAACATAAAGCACTTTTTTTTTTTTTTCAGTTTCCTACTTCTTCGCCCATACTTTAATGCGCTTTTTTTTTCACTCAATATTTTATATATATATTTTTTACCTTTTTAAAGACCTTGTCAATTATCAATTGTAAAAACCTTCAAACTTAATTTTGTATATCTACTCTTGAAATTCATTAATTTATAGTGGTAGTGAAAAGAATTTTTTTTAAAAAAATGAAATTATTTAAATTTTGAAAACTATAATTCTAATTAATTATTTAATGACAAAATTAATAATTTTTTTCAAGTAAATCAAAGGAAAAAATAAAGTCCAAATTTTAATAATGAAATAAAAAATTATATATATTGGACATTTAAGTCTTATATAAATAATTTATGAAAAAAATTTAATTATAGTAGTTATTCAATTTAAAAGTTTATCAAAAATTTTAAATAATAAAATTAATAAATTTCACCTTATTAAAACTATGACATTCCTTATTGAATAGGGACAAACTTTCGCTCGTGAGCCAACAACATTAGAGTCTCAATCTCGTATAAATAGTAGGTTTGTCATTTGACTTTAGAACTAATGAGATAATGTTAATGTTAATAATAGGGACATTCCTCATTAAAATACCTTTAATGAGATAATGTTAATAAATAATACCCTTAATATGAAAATTAGTGGCATAAAATGAGTTGTACCTCCAGTTGTTGAAACATAATATCTTTTTCTGGAATAGGGGAAAGTATACATGTCCATATTACTTTTGTTATACATTGCACATCTAACTGGACAGGCATATGTATTAGTTATTACTTATGTTATAATATTACATTAGTAACTGTAACTAGTTTCTAACTATATATTTGTTATTTGTTATTTTCTTATTTACAAATTGCTTCGTAATAAATGTTAAATATTTTGATTACCATTACCCAATAGTGTATTTTAATGGTAATGAAATTATGTGCTTCAAGTGATGAAATTTATGTGCAAATTCATAAATCTCAGGGTGTCCTAAAATAATTATTTTAAATTAAGAAACATGAACATGAAGAAGCCAATCAAGCTTAAGCTTAGCCAATAAAGAATGTACTTAGTTCAATTGCTATGCTTCATTAAAGAAACCAATTACTACTAATCAATATTGAGTCCTTATGTCAAACTCTTATAATTAGTACAATCATTAGAAATTAGCCGCAATAATATAAGTAGGCTAAGTTTGGTATAAGGAATAATATGTTTAGTCATATCATTATTCTTAACCAAGGAAATCCAATCACAATTAATTGATGGTGTATCTTAAAAAATAATGTAGGCAAATTCATATATATTAGGGTGTCTTAGTGCAATTAGTAAAACTTAAGAGTCATAAATTTAAAATCTTCAATTTGGCCCAATGGATAAATAACATAACCCAATCACGATCCTTAGCCCAACAAGTCAAATAATTATATAAGTTGTGGCAATTCAATTTAGGCCAAAATATTTTATTCAATCTATCCCTAATTATATGCCAAACATATATTGCTATTACATCCTATAATTTTTAATTTCATTACACACCAAAACAAATCTTTTATATATCAATATTTAATAATATTATACATTAAAACTTTATATATGGAGGTATGAATTAAAAGATTATAACTATTAGGGTGTCATAGTATAATTATTATAAATTAAGGGCAATAATAAAAGGCATCCATTTTGGTAACGACATGAATTTCGTCACTAAAAGCCATCCAATTAGTGATGACCATAACTTTGTTACCAATTTCTGAACTTTAAGCTTTTAGTGACGAGAGTGTTTTTTCGTCACCAATGTTTCGTCACTAAATGTGTCATATTGGCGGGAAATTTTCCGCCAAATTTTTTAGTAACGAAATGGTGACGACTATTAGTCACTCATCACTAAAGATGGTGAGATGGTGAAAATTCGGTGATGATTAGAGTTCTTGTCACTAAATGTATCATTTGGTGACGGAATTTTTTTTCGTCACGGTGGTTTCTGTCACTAAAGGGGGTTTTTCTTGTAGGGCTAGTTTCTACCATGGTGTCGCTACCATCGAGCATCAAAATTCTATCATGGCAAAGAAACTAGCTACTTATTTTGCAGTTGTGGGTTTCACACCTCCATTCACTTGAAGTGCCTAGTTATTTGTTATAACGGTTTTTATATGTACGGCAGTATATTCTTTCCCTTCTCTTTTTTGGCATTTTAATTGTGAACATTGAGGACATTCAAAATAAGTGTGGGGGAGGGCATCAGAGCTATTTTTGTGTTTTTGGTGATATTGAGTTGCAAAAATTTTTGTGTTTGCAAATTTTGCATTTTTGGACCAACATTTTTGCCTTTTGAGGTATTTTTCAATGATTTTAGATGTTTATGATATTAGTAAATCTCAATTGAGCTTGAAAAATTCATAGCATGATTGAATGATGATCTTGCTTTTTAAGATTGTTTAGTCAAGCTATTTTCTTTGAAGATAAAGTAATTAATTAATTTGATAGATGAAAGCCTATGAGACTGAGCCTTAGACTAAAATATTTATATCCGTCTCTATTTTTCTTTCATGTGTGATTTTCTTCCATGGTTCTATTTCTCTAGAACTTGCCTTGATTTTTTTCAAAACTACATTGATATATGCGTTCATGAACATGATTAAGGCATTTTTTTGTTACAAGCCATATATATAAGCCTAATAGCCTACCGGAGTCATTTTTCTTTTGTGAACCCTTTTGAGTTGTATAGAACTTTTCATTAATTATAAACCTACCTTACAAGTTTTACCCAAAAACAATGCCTGTTCCTCAATTTATTGAAATTAGTGGAGCGTTATATGCGTGAGTGTGCATGAAATAAGGGTGGGGAGTTTCAATTTGTGGTAAGCTTATGGTTGGAGAAATGGAATACATGTTCTCATTCTTAACTTATGAGCTCCGCTATTGTTGTGGTTTTGGATGCCCCAAAAAAAAAAAAAATACAAATAAAGGAAAGAGAAGTGGAGGAATTTATTGTAACATTCATGTTTTTAGTTCCTTCAAAAAACTCTAGCAAGGGGTTAGTGATATAAAAAGTGATGATCGTTCCTTGTTTTGAGTGAAAGTCTTTCTTTTGAATGATCTATTTTCTAATGGAGTTTATATGGATTTAATGTTTAGAAGTAAAGTTACTTGATGGAGTGTGTACTATTTTATGGGATTGTGTTGATGTATTTTTGCTCCATTGATTTTGATGGCTTCTAAACTATGTAACTAAATATTTCATACCTTGCCCTAAACATGTTACTACTCTTGAAAAGACCTTATGATTTGTGTAATGCATGTAATCAAAGTGGTGAAGAGGAAGAAAATATGCAAACGTATTGTAGAACATTTCCTTAGAAAAACTTTGAGCAAAACACTAACCATTCAAATACATGAGAGTTGAGGGTCATTTCTGTGAAGGTCTACCTATTTATGTTACTCCATTCTCAAGTGAAAATTCTTGATAGGTAATTTTAAGTTATTTAGAATATTGTTCATGATGTGTTATGATGTTTTGAGAGTTTGATACTTCTTTGCTGATGGCATTATAATTTTTGTTTATGAAAAAATAAATATGGGTTTTACCCAAAGACTAGCAAAAGTTAAGTATGGGGGAATTTGATTAGTCTATTATTTGCATAATTTATACTATGATTTGCTTAATTTTTTTATGGAGTTGTTAATTTATGAGTGAATTTTTTCATAATTTGTACAAAAGCATTTTAAAAGAATGGTTTGAAAAGAATTGGGCCAAATTGAATTTGAAGCAACATTTTCAAATATTATTTGTCAAGCCATTGTTTTAAAGTAGTAGAGCTTTGACCAAAATACTCCAGGTGATGTGCTAACCAGAAGACTCCATGAGATAAGGTGTGGGCACGCTTTATCAGCTAATGATGAAAAATGAATTTTAATAAAGAAGAAGAATTTCACTGCAATAAATTAAGTATGATTTTATTTTTATTACAATTGATCTTTTCTTTCCTATTAAGAAGAGAATTATTCTCCTTCCTACTAGAAGTAGTGTTATATTTTTAGTAAGTCTCTTTATGATTGTTGTTGTGGCCTATATTTTAGGTTAGGGTTTCAATACATCTAGGGAAAAAAGGCATACGATAGACAAGAGTAGGCACAAAGAAAGTTTTATTTTCTATTTCTTCTTCTTGGTGTTTTTTCTTAGGAAATAAAGAAAACATGATTTTCGCCATGAGTGGCTAATTTTTTGCCATGATTTTGCATAGTTGATTAGGCTTGATACCATCAAATGAATCTGAAATTGTTTGACATTTCTTCTAATCATTTAAAGGGTGAAATTCCTTTTGGGTGTCACTTCAAAAACTTCACACGTGATTCCTTCACTTCCAATAATGCATTATGTGGAGATCCAAAATTCCATATCCCGCAATGCCAAACTAATCAAAAACACATATTAAGAGTGAAAAGGGTGCTTCTACTCACACTGATCCCACTTGTGATATCTCTTTTGGTTGCCCTCTCCTTAGCATTTGTTTTTTTGAGATATCGAAGGAAAAGAGAGTTTTCAAGTGCAATAGAGGTGTCAGCTGTATTGACAACAAAAAGAATTTCTTATTATGAACTTCTGCAAGCAATGAATCGGTATAGCGAGAGCAACCTTCTTGGCTCAAGTAGTTTTGGTTCAGTTTATAAAGGGATTCTTAATGATGGAAAGACTGTGGCTATTAAAGTATTTAATTTACAACTCAAATGTTCACTCAAGAGTTTTGATGTAGAATGTAAAGTGTTCTGTGACCTTCGTCATCGAAATGTGTTTAGAATATTATACTTTGAAAGGCAGTTTAGAATTTTCCAAAAAAAAAAAAAACTATTTATTTGATCAAAAGTCAATGGTCAATATTATTTAATTAATAGTGAGAAGTTAAATGTTATTATAATCCAATTCAAAGGGTATTAGTAATTTTTGTGTATCTCGAAATTTATTTGGTAGTTTTGCTCAACTTAAAGGAGGTCAATATGATTTACCTTTTTGTTTAGATATATATAACCTAATAAATATTGTATTTATAACTGTAAACTCTCAAAAATATGATAAGATAAATTATCTTTTGCATTCATTTATAATGACTTTTTTTAATTAATGAAAATATAAAATTGCTATATAAAATTAATAACACCTATTAAGTTTATGCATTTCATGTTAGGATTTAATATTTATTAATAAAATACTATTAGTACCCAATAGATAAGTTAGAGGATTTAAACTTGTGAAGTGTTTGATCACAAAAGTTGATCGGGATCCAAAAGGGATGGCAATTCACATTGGTGTGCCTTCTTTCCTTATTTCGCGAAAGACATTTTATCTCCAGTGTGATTCGTGTGGCCTCAAATCAACGGAGTCATCTTTGAAATGGAAAAGGGAATTGAAGATATGAACCTCAAAGTCTTCAACTTTTTTGGTGGGAGTATTTTAATTATATCAAAATGACATATGCCGTTTGTAACGTTTAGGTTGATTAATGTTTTATTTAGGTACTATTTTACAATATATTAACAAGGGCTCAACATTAATAATGTTAGAAAAAAAAGAGTACACTTTATAAACTTTTCTTTGCTCTCAAAAAATAAGTTCATTTTAGAATAAAATTTCTAAAATTATTCTTGCTAATTTTATACTCCTCCATAAGTACAACTTTTTATTAGTAATTGATACAGCACAATTAATACACTAACTAATTTCATAATTTTACATTTTTATCCTTGTTTTGTGAGTATACACAATTATTATTAGTAAGGATATTTTAAAATTTTAGTTTCAAAGTGGACTCTTTTGTTTGGATAAATTTTTTTTTGAAAGTAAACCCCTTTTCTTGAATGGAGGGAATATATGTAAATATGGATGACCTATATTTAAAACATAAAGTAAACTTTCTTTCTTTCTTTTTTTTTTTAAATACAAAGAAGTACCACTACAACCCCCTCCATCAATCAAGGAAAGGCAAGTCAAGTAGTCAACCCGTCAACGCTTGCCCCAACTTTCCTACTTGTGTCAATTCATTCGAGTGTACTGACTCTATTCTTCATCCAACAATCGTGAATTATCATCCACTGAAGGCGGAAGCAGCAGCAATAACGCAGCAAAAAATGCAACATTTCGTTTAAATTTCTCATGCTGTGAAGAAACGTTAACCACATTCATATATACCCTGCACTTTAGATTCATACTATAGGCTCATCTTTCAATGGATAGACACTGCCTTGTACTTTTCTGATACAATGGCTCATTGTGACTTGCTGCATGGCCATGAATCCAGCAAACATTGCCACTGATCAATCTGCCCTTCTGGCCCTGAAAGCCCACATCACCTCTGACCCTTTCCAAATCTTGTCCAGTAACTGGTCTTCTGTTGCTTCATCCTCTATGTGTGATTGGATTGGAGTCTAGTGCGGACCTCGCCACCACAGAATGACAGTTTTGAATATTTCGGCATGTCTCTTACTAGCACAATTCCTCCACATTTCGGTAACCTCTCCTTTCTTGTTTCTCTTGACATGACAAGCAACTATTTCCATGGAAATCTACCTCAAGAGTTGTCACGATTACGCAGAATAAGGTTCATCAGATTAGGCTCCAACAACTTCATTGGACGAGTTCCTACGCGGTTTGGACCGCAGCTTCAAGTCTTAGCTTTATCTCGAAACGAATTTAGTGGCCCTATTCCTTCCTCGATCTCTAACCTGTCGAAATTAGAATATCTGAATTTTGAAGATAATTTCCTCACGGGAAATATCGCTAAAGAGATTGGGAATCTGCATAGGTTGACATATCTTAATCTTTTAAGCAATCAACTTGTTGGTTCCATACCTTCATCCATCGTCAACATCTCAACATTGGAGAATGTTGTTTTTTCACAAAATAACTTGACGGGAAGTCTTCCACTTGATATTTGTCACAATCTTCCAATTCTCGAAGGGATTTATCTTTCTTTCAATCAGTTAAATGGCCAAATCCCATCAAATTTATCCTGTTGTTCGCAGGTTCAGATGCTGTCATTATTATATAACAATTTCAGTGGACTCATACCAAAAGAACTTGGCAACTTGGAGATGCTAGAGGTATTATGGCTTGGAGGGAACAATTTACAAGGTATAGCCTCAGATTCTAACCTTTAATCTTTTGGATGATCTTTAACTTGCTTAAACAATGCCAAGGCCAAAAATCATTTTCTTGTTGCTACATGCTAGCAAATGTAGCATGAAATCATTATTAATACTTTGGTCATATAGTTACAATTCTTGGACTTGTACCAGAATTAGGAGTACGTAATTCAAAGAATCATTCCACCCTAACATGAACAGAAAAAAGAAAAGAAACACACTCCTTTCCTCTGTGTCATGGTAGTACATGGTCTTTGTTAAATATTTGGGTGGGAAAATATTTTCAAGTTACTAACAATTCTTATGTAAAATTGGAAGGTGTGATTCTGCGGGAGATTAATTGGCAATCTTCGTAACGTCAAGAAATTTGGTATAGAAGACAACAGCATTTCAGGTTCGATATATACCAAAAGAAATTGTGAATTTGACTATGCTCACTCTTCTTCATTTTCCTCATAATTGGTAGCATAATTTTATTTTTTTTTTGAAAAACTAATGAGATTCTTGAAAATAAAGAAAAAAATTGCAACTATTCAAAATTCTGAATACTTGCTAAAATTTGTTATTCTTATGATTTTTTTTTCAAATTTTAATTTAAATAAACATATTTTTAACTTTCAATTTTATTGGGTCTTCTTTTTCTCTTTTAACTTTTATAAGTCTTTTATTTTTTTTAAAGTAATATTCATATAATCTTCGATTTTAATTATTGTTAGTTTTATATTTTTTATTGCAAAAAAATTTTAAATTCAAGAACTTTTTTATATTCAAATTCATAATTTGTTAAAATTGAAAATTATGTAGTTTTTTTTTAATTTTTCTCCTTAAATTTTGGATGTGTGGCTTGATTTCATCTTAAATGGGGGTATATTCTTTTTTTGTTTTCCTTTGCTTCAATTTTGCTATTAAATTATTAACATTATTGTTGTTACTTTTTTTAATGAAAATATAAATTTATTTGTATCTTTATTATTGAAACCACCTTCTTTATCTATTTGTAATTCATGAATCTAAATGAAATAGTGAAATATGAATAACATTAACGTTTTTGGAAAAAAAAATTATTCTATCCAGTATTTATAATCCCTACAATTAAATTCCTAAAATTTAAATTTTTTAAAAAAATATTCATTTTTTATAATTAAATTCTAAAAATAATATTACTACGTATTTCATTTTACCCAAAGTTTCAATTCCATATATTTGGACATATCAAATATCCATCTTATTTTCAAAATTTACAAACCTCTTCCTCGCCCCCTCCTCAAATGCTCACTTTTCTAAATGCTGGGAATTTGCATTAATATACTAGCATATAATAACTGATAGGTGTAATACCAGAAGAGATCTCAAACCTTCACAAATTGGAACTACTTTATTCTGCATCCAATGACTTAAATGGGTCCATACCAGTGGGGATCTTCAACCTTTCAACATTAAGGGAGCTTTCATTTCAATTCAATCACCCCACTGGCAGTCTTTCATCAAACATTGGATATCAATTGCCTAATTTAGAAATATTTGCTCTTGACGACAATGAAATTAGTGGGGTTATACCAGTTTTAATCGTAAATTGCTCTAAATTGACAAATTTAGCTCTTTCATCAAACCAATTCAGTGGCTCAATTCCAAAATCCCTTGGGAACCTTGAACTTCTAGATCGTCTATATCTTTCTTATAACCATTTGACAAGTGATCCAACATCCTTGGAGTTGGATTTCCTTACTACCTTGACAAACTGCAAGTTTTTGAAGATCTTAGATCTAGAAGAAAACGCACTCAATGACTTAAATGGGTCCATACCAATGGGGATCTTCAATCTTTCAACATTCAGGGTGGTTTCATTTGCATTAAATCACCTCACTGGCAGTCTTCCATCAAACATTGGATATCAATTGCCGAATTTGGAAGTGTTTTATCTTCACATGAATGAAATTAGTGGGGTTATACCAGCTTCAATTGTAAATTGCTCTATTCTGACAATTCTATCTCTTTCATCAAACCAATTTAGTGGCTCAATTCCAAAATCTCTTGGGAACCTTGAACTTCTAGAATATCTATATCTTGCTAAAAACCATTTGACAAGTGATCCAACATCGTTGGAGTTGGATTTCCTTACTTCCTTAACAAAGTGCAAGTCTTTGAATACCATAGAGATAGGTGGTAATCCACTCAATGGGATTCTCCCCAATTCCATTGGAAATCTTTCTACTTCCCTTCAATATTTTTTAATACCGATGACTATAATTAGAGGCCCCATCCCAAGTGAAATTGGCAACCTAAGCAGTCTAATATACATTTCTCTAGCAGATAATCAGTTGACTGGAGCTATTCCAAGAGCAATCCAGGACTTAAAAAACCTTCAAGTATTGTATCTTCAGCGAAACAAACTTAGGGGAACTCTGGATAAATTTTGCAACATGCAAAGACTAGCTGAGTTGTATCTAAGATAGAACCAAGTTTCAGGGCCAATCCCAGATTGTATTGGCAATATGACTTCTCTGAGGAAACTTTATCTGGATTACAACTTACTGACATCTAGTATTCCCAAAAGCTTGTGGAAACTAACAGATCTCCTACAGCTTGTCCTTGCCTCAAACTCCTTAAATGGATCATTACCTGTTGAGATTGGAACTTTGAAGGCTGTAATATCAATGGACTTGTCCATGAATCAAATATCAGGGGCCATTCCTGGGACATTGGGTGATTTAAATAACTTGCAAAACCTTTCTTTAGCAAAAAACCAATTACAAGGATCCATACCAGAATCATTTGGGAAAATGTTAAGCTTAACATCCCTAGACTTATCGCATAACAATCTCTCAGGGTTGATTCCCAAGTCATTGGAGACACTTCAATCTCTGAAATTGTTTAACGTTTCTTCTAATCATTTAAAGGGTGAAATTCCTTTTAGGGGTCCTTTCAAAAACTTCACAAGTGAATCCTTCACTTCCAATGATGCATTATGTGGAGATCCAAAATTCCATGTCCCGCAATGCCAAACTAATCAAAAGCAAATATTAAGAGTGAAAAGGGTGCTTTTACTCACACTGATCCCACTTGTGATAGCTCTTTTGGTTGTCCTCTCCTTAGCATTTGTTTTTTTGAGATATCGAAGGAAAAGAGAGTTTTCAAGTGCAATAGAGGTGCCAGCTGTACCGACAACAGAAAGAATTTCTTATTATGAACTTTTGCAAGCAACGAATCAATACAACGAGAGCAACCTTCTTGGCTCAGGTAGTTTTGGATCAGTTTATAAAGGGATTCTTAATGATGGAAAGATTGTGGCTGTCAAAGTATTTAATTTACAACTCGAAGGTTCACTCAAGAGCTTTGATGTAGAATGTGAAGTGTTTTGTAACCTTCGTCATCAAAATCTAGTGAAAGTCATCAGCAGTTGTTCCAACCAGGATTTTAAAGCTTTGGTGCTAGAATATATGCCCAACGGGAGTCTTGACAAATGGTTGCACTCTGACTATCATTTCCTGAATATGTTGCTAAGATTGAACATGATGATCGATGTCGCATGCGCTTTGCAATATTTACACCTAGAATGTTCAACTCCCTTGATTCATTGTGACTTGAAGCCTAGTAATATCCTTATTGATGAAGACATGGTTGCCCACGTAAGTGATTTTGGAATTGCAAAGTTTTTGAGGAAGGATGAAAGCACTTTATTAACAAGAACCTTAGCCACAATTGGTTACATTGCACCAGGTAACCTTGATTCTATGTTCCTTCTTTTCTTTCATTTCGGAATTTATCACCTTATATAATTTTTTGGACTGATGGCAATATTTGTTGTAGAATATGGAAGGGAAGGATTGGTATCGAAAGCATGCGATGTCTATAGCTACGAAATCCTCCTAATGGAAGTCTTTACGGGAAGAAGGCCTAATGATGAAATTTTTGATGAAAATCTGAGCTTCAAGAGTTGGGTAAATGATTCCATGCCCAATTCAATCCTTCAAGTCATAGATACTAACTTGTTAAATCCAAACGAAGAACATTCCAATGAAACGTTGGAGTGTCTATCATCAATCATAGAATTGGCCTTGAATTGTGTTCGAGAATCTCCAAAGGAAAGGCTTGTTATAAGAAATGTTGTTGATGCTCTCAAGAATATCAAACTTAGGTATGTTGAATATCACAAAGGTTAATAAAATAAATTGTTCCAAATGGATAATTTTGAGCCACGAAGCAAATATTTGTATCACGTGAGACACTTTCCATCACTATATGTGTAATGTTGTGGTAGTGTTTTTTTTAATAAAATTTTTGTGTTAAATGGGGTAATAAAATTTCTTGACATTATACCTTTATTCTGTCAATATTTTTTTTCTCGAGTCATTCACTTCACAAAATTGCACATAAATATTTCATGTGTCAAAAGTAACCATTTTATGCGACAGTATTGTCCAGACAAATTTTCTTTCATTGCATAATTCTTTGGTGCTGCAATTCTATTAGTAGGGCTTCTAATGAGATGGGAGCTAGGAGTTTTCTCCCCACAGTTTTTTTCGAATTTAATTGTTGGGTGTTGGCTGCTAATTGTAAGGATTAGTAATTTCTAAAGATAAGTTCTTTTTCACCTTGAGTACACAAATATCTGACTAGACAGACTCCTCTAACATAGCGGGGAAATGGTATTAAATAGCAATTATCTTTTACTCCCTCAGTTTCAAAAAAGAAAGTTTACTTTTAATTTGGTATAATTTTTTTAATTAGAACGTTCAACACATTTAATGCACAATTAATATATATAATTTTATATTTATATTTATATTTTTTATTTTGAAATATAAATTGTTATGATTATTAAGGATGATACAAAAATTTCACTCTCAAAGTGAATTCTTTTTTTGGACAAAAAAAAATTTCAAACTGAACTCTTTTTTAAGATAGAGGGAGTAATATTTTCCCATATAAATATCACATTCATTATTTTAGAAATCAGAAAAATCAAAATGGGTTCCTCTAGTCTAACGTCAGAATGGTGCTAAATGACAGATATTTTTTAAGAGTAATGATATTCTTTGTGAGTAATCATAGTGACTTTTCATAGTGACTGATATAGCAAGCATAAAAAGACAAAATTCATTAATCACTCTCCTTAAAAAATGCAAAATAATAGGGGATGATTTTGTTTTTCTATACTTGCCACATTAGTCACTATGAAAAGTCATTATAAAAAATTACTATGAATATCATTACTCATTTTTTAATATTTTGTTATATGTATATCATGTCAATTACTCAAAAAATCCACTATAAATTTTCAGGAAATTTGCAAAAATAGCACTTTTTGCAAAGACATTTGCAAATATAACATCGAGACTATTTTCCTTGCAAATATAGCACTTTTTGGGTCTGACCCCTAGCGAAAAGCCGACAATGCCCTTGCATTCACCAAAAAAACACTTGAAACATTCGCACCTAAATAAACAATCCCATCTCAACGAACGGATGTAATGGCCAATTATCATTCATCTTTCACTGAATCAACAACCACATGACACTGAACTTACGGGTGAAATTACGGCATGCACGTGAGCAACACAGAACTCGACGAACGGGAAAACGGTCAGCCGAGAACATAGAACCTGATGAATTGGACATATATCCTTCATCCTTAATTTAAGCTTCGTATTTGCTATCCTGCAGGGTGTGTGAACCGTGCATATGTTTGTTATTTTTCAAAGTGGAACTAGGTTTGAACAACAAAGGTGGGAGCATTGTCGATAAATATATTGATAAACATGTCGATCAAGGTTGAGGATTAACATATGTCGAGTAATATCTCGACAAATATGTTGAGATATATGTCGATAATTAAATGTGTTGAGAAACATGTGGAGGAAAATGTCGATCAATATGTCGAATAAAATGTTGAATAATATGTCGAATGAAATGTAGAAAAAACTGTCGATCACACTATCGATAAATATGTCAATAAAATTGTCTAACGTATGTCGATAAAAATGTCGATAATTGCATTTTTTTTCAAATGTGGGATTAAAGATGTCTTTGACCATTCCAAGATGGGCGATTTGAATATCGTATTTCTTTTATTAACAAATGTGTTCTTTGTATTAATAAAACAAATGTATGGTTGTTTTGGTTGCGTAATTAGCTAAAATACTCATGAAAAAAATAAATACATTAGGCAATTCTTATGGAAATGAAAAAATTATAATATTGAATAAAGAATATCACAAAATGTATTCACTTTGTATCCCTACAAACGAATGGATTTGAGCAAGTTTGCCGATTGCGTCTGTTTTCTCCTCAACGACCACATTTATTTGTAACTTTCTGCTCGCTTGTTGACAGAATTCTATGTTTCTTGCGCCTACCACTCTTAACTCTTGGTTCCGGTGGTGATAGTTGAATCGCTAAAACTTCTTCGGGCACATTCCAATCTTTAGGGTCACCCACCGGCATAATAGAATTTGCGTACGCACCCAAAAGTGCATCAGTGTGATAAAGTGGCAAGCATAAGGTGCGATGGTCAATTTGTTGGCGACGTGCTGCGACTAATGCATGAATACAAGTGATTTGATCTACATCTAACACTCGACACATGCACGATTTTTGAAACAAATCGACTGTAGCATTCCAGTTTGCAATGTCTCGTACACACCATCGGTGTATATCGACCTGCTCAACAATAAAGGATTGTGCTTCTATCATTCTGGATGCAATTTGCTCTTCAATGTATGGGGTTGTCGATGTTCTCATCTTGCTAGCAGCAGTACGCCTTTTGTGGTACCACCTCTATAGTGTGTTTCGGATGTACTCGACCAATGCATGAATAAGTAATTCCTGAGCATCTTTCAATAATGCATTTAGATATTTTGCAATGTTGGTGGTCATTATTGTATACCGTCTCTCATCTGAATGTGCCCTCGACCAACCTTCAAACCCGACTGCCTATAACCTAGAATTTTTCAGCGAAAGTAGTAAGAACATCTGATTGAATTTAGCAACGGTGTAAGCCTTTGTAGCTTTAAAGTATAATGGGATCACGTCTTCTTTTTTGAACTTCGCTCTTAGGTTGTTATTCAAATGATAAATATATGATCCATGAAAGGAATTTGGGAAAACATTTACAATACTCTTATGCCAGTTAAAAACAAAAACCAAGCCATCTATATCATCGCCGATTGCATCCTTTAGCCTTTGTAAAAACCACTTCCAGGAAGTGTTATTCTCAGGATCAACAATCCCCCATCTGATAGGGTAGACTTTGCTGTTACCGTCCATACACGTTGCAATGATTAATGACCCGAATATTTTTATTTCAAAAAACAAGCATCGACCGCAATAACTGGTCGTATGTTGTTGCGGAATCCACGAATCGAAACACCAAATGCAAAAAATAAATACTTGAATATTCCATCTTCTTCAATACTTAGCTTAGTCAATGTGCCCGGGTTTATTTCGCTCATCACGTGTAAATAGGATGACAGTATCCTATATGCACCCTCATAATTGCCTCTAACTTCGTGCAATGCAGATTCTCTCGATCACCAAGCCTTGTTGTATGATACGTTAACACCCAACTTCGAACGAATATCATGTATGATTTCACGTGGCCTATACGGACGACATATGTCCATGTACTTGCACTTGATCCACAAGCCAATTACTTTGCTGCATGCTTGCCGATTGTCAGATTGAACTAACGAGGATTGACATGTATGGGTGTTGTCGTATTTAGTTATCTTCCAAGCTAATGAATTCCTAATTGCCGCTGCATTCAGCTTCCACTTATTTTCATCCTTACACCTTAGGTACCATGCCTTGCTATTTGCTCTAACAACCTTCCACTCGAAGAAATGTTTCACGGCAAGCATGGACATCCTCATAAACAAATGCTCTCTTGTCTCAAATACCTCCTTCACTACAACATCTACCATTGCGGATAACCCATCCAAAGAAGATGCAACCTCCTGTGAGGACGTTGTCGTCTCAAATAAACGCACGTTTTCTTGAACTTTTTGCTCACCCTTCGGCTCCCTTCTTGAAATTTTGTTTTCATCTTCCACAATGATGGTTTCATTAACCCCATCATCATCCTCATCTCGACCTCCATGATCTTCATCCGGTATTATACAAATATTCGGATCCAACTGCCATGAATGAATTACATTGTTAGTCCATATCGGACTATCAGAGTTCAAACGATTTATGGGTGAGTTGCTAGCATCGTATTTTTCTCGTGTTGTTCCAACCTCTTGAGTGCGAATGCATATAGGTATCCTGGTAACCTCAGACCGCTTGATAATCTCATTCAGAAAACACTGCACGTGGTAATTGTTCTTGATAGGCAGGACGACAATCTTTGATAGGTACTTGGGTAGATATTCGATAACCAATTTATTATGTATTGCCGGATCTAAGCCCATAATAGATATGATTTGATTCACCATTTTCGAGAAGGTCGCATCTTCTTTTAACAATATAGTTTCAATGCCCTTATAGTGCATGAATCTATGCTCATTTGTGGTCTCATTAACAATCCATTCTCCTCCATACAAAATATGAACGTACCAAACATGCTAGTGCGCCATTCCTTACAAACTACAAAATTTAACCTAGTAAAAAACAAAATTTGTAAAACCTGCCTCCTTTGACCTCATTAAACTGGTAGGGTAAATTACATCTACTATCCCTGTAATTTGTATAAATTATTAATCGAATCTCGAGATTTGGAAAAACTACCAATACCCCCTTTGACCTAACGACCATTAAAGTTAACTAACGGAATAAGTTAAAAGACGAAAAAACCAATCTAAAAAAGTAACAATTACCCCCTTGAGATTTGTTCTAATTACAAAATGACCCTAAAAGTTTTAAAACTTTATTAAATAAAATTTAATAACTTCTATTTCTTTATTTTATATTCTTATTTTCTTTTTCTTTTCTTTTCATGAAGAATAATTTTATAATCTTATTTTATATTATAAACCAATAAATGGAAAAAGTAATAAGAATATAATATCAATACGTACCTTTCAAATTTTTGAAAACTGAATAGTAAAATTAATATATATATATTTTTTACCATATTACTATTTCATCATCTTCACATTTGAAAATTTTATTTTCTAAATTTCTTATTATACCTTCAATATTAATCTGTCACTACTGTCCCTTTAAATGATTAAATGATTATTTTTATTATTTGTGTACCTTTATAAACTGTTAAGAAATAATTATTTGGGAGAATCACACTTTTAGTCCCCCAATGTTTTATCCAATATCTCTTTTAGTCCCTAATGTTTTAAATTTGACACATTTAGTCCTCAAACTTTCATATTTTGATAAATTTGGTACAATTGATGGCTATTAAAGTAGGAAATGACAAACTTTGTTATCAAAATTTTTTAATTTACAAATTTTGAAAATTACATTCTTTTTTGGTCATAATTTTTATCAAAAATTTTATTTCACAAATTTAATTAGTTCTTCTTTTTTTTTTCAAAACCAACATCTTTTAATGTTCAAATATTAAAGGTTTGTGAGATAAATTAATTAAAAAATGAGGGTTTTGAAAGAAAAGTTAAAGAAAAAGAAGGTAATTTTCAAAATTTGTAAATTAAAAAATTTGATAGCAAATTTTGTCATATCCTACTTTAATAGCCATCAATTGTATCAAATTCATCAAAATATGAAAGTTTGAGGACTAAATGTGTCATATTTAAAATATTAGGGACTAAAAGTGATATTAGATAAAATATTGGGGACTAAAAATGTGATTCTCCCAAATTATTTATTTAAATCTCTTGCAGTTTTTTTTGGTTATTAGAATTTGATGTAATAGTCATAAAATTAAGAATTATATTAGTTAATTATGATTTGATGTAATGGTTGTAAAACTAATAATTATATTTATTAGACTAAACTTAAATTATTTGAATGGAAATGATAAAATAAGCACAACAAAACATTGCAACATCTAAACTTTATATCTATTTTAATAAGATGTTATATTATTAAATTTTGTAGAGAATTATCTAAATCGTATCCAAATTTTGTTTATCAGTTGTTTTTATTAACTTTTTCGTAACACTAATTAAATAAGAAAAAAAATAGCGAGGGACCTATTTTGTTAAAACCTCAAGGTTCATTTTGTAATTAAAACAAATATCAAGGGATTAAATGTACTTCAAATGTTATAGTTTGAACGGTATTTTAGGAATTTGAAACAAATTCACCATTGACTTGGTCAAAAGTCAATGGTCAACGTTAGTCAATTAACAGTAGAGAATTAAATGTTATGAATTTATCAAATTTAAGGGGGCATTGGTAATTTTTTCATATCTTGGCCTTGATAAGCACTTTCTTTCTTGATGTGCCTATAAATTTAGTTTGTTAGTTCCTTATCCTTTTCTGCATTGCTTCTAGCATATAATTAAACACCTCTTTCTTTGATTTTCCAATTACTAGTGGTAATCCTAGATATTTTAAACTTTTTGCTCTTTGATTCCAATCAGCACTTGGCACACTTCATTTTTGCCTACTTGTGATATATTCTTGCTAAAGAAAATTAAGGACTTCTCTAGGTGAACCTATTGTCCACAACAATTGCTATATTTGTCCAGTAGTTCCTTGATTTTCCTCGTCTGTTCATGGTCAACTTCACAAAATAGAATTGAGTCATCTAGTAATAGAAGGTGAAGGATTAGAGGCCCATTTTTGCTTATTCTTATGGCATGGAAAAACCAAAATTGAAAAAGCTAAACTAATGGCTTGTTAATATGTCAAACATTTTTTTTTTATTGAAAGTAGAATTAAAAATTTATAATTGTAGCATAGGACGTCTAATATAATAAAATTTGAATTTATTAAGAATGGGATTGCAAATGGTCATTAATTTATTGGATGGATCTCAGTTTTAAAATAATATATTTAAATAAGTTTACGAGTATGAAATTACTTTTATTTGAAAAGGTACATTTTCTAGCTTTTTGGTTCGTATATCAAAATAATTTCATCTCATTTTTTATTTTTCTAAATTATTCTTTGATCTCAAAGTTTTCGTAAAGTCCAGTTTTCCCTAGCTTATTTGTGAATATTTAAAAATTTTCAACTATAAGGTTTTGATTCTTTAAAAATTAATAATTTCAAATCTTTATATGAGGAATTTTTAATATTGCCTATACTTCAACAAATACTTATACCACATTCATACATTTGTTCCATTATACACATAAAATGTCAATATAATATACTCTATAATTAAATTTAACAGCACTTCACAAATTAATAACCATTTTATCTTAATTTTTATAGATTGTTATTGATATTTTCATAATTAAATATATTTCTCACGCTATACCATTTGATTTCTGATTCCACGACCAATCATACCATAGTTTCAATTACGTAAGCCGTTCGCACTGCCGCCTAAATTTTAAATCATATCTAATTATGCAAATTGGCTAATAAATTTTCTGAAACTTTGAAAGAAAAAAAATGTATAAATCAAATTGTCAAATATTGGAAATTATTAATCCTAACAACTAATCCATTTCCCAGTTGGAAAATCATTTAGGAAACTCAAATCAGTACTATTATATATAGGTACGCGAACCTCTGCATAAACCAAGAAAAACACAAATAGTTGAAGAAAACATACGCTAAAGAAAGTGCCAATTTCTTGTGCCTGAAGAAAATCCAGCAAGAGATTATGACGATGACCAACTCGGGTTGTGTTGCTGCTGGCTGCATGGATGCTGATCCGTCTCCAGTCAGACCAAGAACGGCAAAGCTGCTTCGATGGGCACAAGCCGATAGAGAATTTGTAAAGAATTTATGCATGAGGAAGGAGTGCTTCTACGACGAACCATCATCGCTTTCTGTCTTCGCCCCACCAACAGAAAGAGGACGCTACGTCCAGAAGAGCTACAGCATTGACGTTGGAAGGCAGAAGTATCTGAGGAGTTTCAAGTTAACCACTCGTGTAGAAAAAAATCAAACTGTAGGATGGAAACACAGGATGAAAAAATGGCTCAATAGGAAGACCAAGTCCACTGTTAATTCGTTCGGTGATCGGAATGGGTCCCCTAGTCGACCTTGTTCTTCTCTTCGTTATTATGTCTTTCGCTGCTCGTTTCTTTCTGGGGCTAAAAGATCTTGAAAAAGAACAGCCGTAGTCCACCCAATTTCTGTGTTAGATGTAATAAATAAGGTTCAAAAATTAATAAGAACAGTTTGATTTCTTCCTTTCACAAGTTTTGTCAGCAAAGTAAACATGGTACAGATTGATTCGTTTTGTAACCGGAATTACACTCAGAATTACATTGTTTTTATCCTAAATGAATTATCATGTAATCAATGTAGGTGTACTAAACCAAGCTCATTTACTAAATTAGAGTTAGATTAGGATTTACCAATTTTATGTTAAATCAGATTTGAATTGTTATAAGAAAGTAGATTTTGAATAGGATTTGTTTATCAAATCCTAACTGTTTTTTTATTAAATATGAGATTTATATAAAGGTTCCATGATTATTAGTTTTTGTGAGGTTTAGAAAAATAAGAAAAGGAGAGACTCAAAATAAAAGAATATTTCCTACTATATTGTTTATTTTCAAATAAATTTTTTTGTTGTCTTTCCGCTACATGATTTTTATACGAAGGATTTTTATATCCTACAATCAATCACCCGGAAAGAATACGACAATATCTTATCATTGAGACATCGACCCCTGCATCAGGAATGGATCTATATGGATTCGCACCTTAATTGAGTTCAATTTGAAAAGATCAGCAAGCGCTATTTCTCTCGTTAAAATAAAGAAATAAATAAATAAACGCTAGTTAATAGTCACTATCACTGGGCTAGAAAGTAAGCACCACAACACAAGAAGTGGAAAAACAAACTTTGCTAACACGATCGCTTGGTAATTCAAGATTAGTTGAAAGATGAATCAAGCAAACCATCTCACGGTAACGCAAGCAAATATTCCATGTTTTAAGGCCAAGCCCATCACTACTATTACCACTGTCATACTAACGTCAAGTTCGCAAGCAATTACAATAGCATTTTTCAGGCAATAAACCTGTTGGGATTGTTCTTTGGAGTCAAAAGAGTAAACTACTCTTCAACTCTTCAAGCCTCAATTATAATACCTTAGCAAATTGTTTCCCTTCCCAATGCCTAGGAGGAAAGAATCCAGCAATCCGTTCCATATGATCCTTGCTAAATAACCAACTTAAATTTTGAGTCAACTAGCCAAAAACAGTCCACCACAAATTATAAAAAATGCAACTTGCAATGCTGATGTGTGGTACAATCTCATTTGTAGTTCAAAACAAAATCAACAAAATATGGCGCTACAGGAACCCTGACCTTCCACCAAGAAGCAAATACTTACATTTTGACTGCAAGATAGTTCAAATAAATACCATCTAAAAAGCCATACCTCACTTCATCAAGGAGAGAGATTCTAAAAGGGCAATAGAAGACTGCAATTCCTAATAGAATCACACTGAAAATCGGAAAACTAGATCATGGCAGGCATACAATCACCTCACAAAAATGCAGATTTTGGAGTCCCATTAAAAGATTTCAAACACACAAGTACTAAACAATGCATCAGTAATGATAAATAGATAAGCAGATATACCAGGCATCAACAACCCTTCAATGCCAAAAACAATACCTAATACACCATAAAATTCCCTTTAAAATATTATATAAGGATTTAACACTTAGTTAAGCACTTGAAATTTTTGTTATCAAATAAATATTTTTAATTAATTAATTTTAATCATTAAGTTACCTTATCAAACATGCCTTTAGTATCAATTTTCTTGGAGATTTTGAGCCAAATGTTGGGTGTTCAACCAACTCATATTCAGCTTATGGTATGAGTTTAAATTGTTGTTTGTCTTTGGTGGTTTGCAAAATATATGGTTGAACTCATTTCTCAAAATTGTTTACTTGTGCTTAATTTCGCTAATCTCATATAGTAACATTTTTTAAACTCAAACTAAAAAATATCTACTTGAGACTAAAATTAAGATTTCAAAACAATAAAACGTTAAACAAATTCTAAAACTTCTCTCAATTTAACTTGTTTTTTTCCCCAGAGGTAACAATCTAATCTACTCTTACACACTCTGGGGAAAAAGGAAGTCTCATTGCACCTCTCTCAACTTAACACTCTTTTTAAATAGTAATAATTGAACCTACTTTTACCTACTTTATGAGAAGGGAGAGGAAGAAAGAGAACCAAAATGAGTTATATAAAAGTTGAAAACTTAACTACCAAATCATAAGTGCCTGACGCTATCCCTAATTTATTTTTCATGTTGATAGTGAGATTTGATTTCAAACTAACACCCAACAAGAGTTTAAAAAGTTCTGTGGATGGTCAATTTCTGCATTAGTTCTCTAACTTAACTAAATGGGTGAAATATGAACATGCAATCCCAAATTACAGAGGTTTAATCCTAGTTTCTATTTGTGCCCCTTTCTTTGAGGTTGCTTGCTTATCTTCATGAATAAGTTTGTGTTTGTTTATTTAACAGTTGAGCTTATACATGTATTCGAACCTGGTATATTTAATGAATGTAAATGAGTAAATGAAATTTATTTGCTAACTATTTGGTTTATATAATGATCCTTGTTCGCATGTAATGAGTAAAACAAACTATTTACTTAATGTAATGATCCATGTTCACTTGTAAATGAGTAAAATGAAATTTATTTCTCAACTATTTGGTTCATGTAATGATTCATGTTCATTTGTTTGTAAGAACACTTGTTGGTATGATGGTTCACACATTCAATCCTTCGTTCTTTAAAATAATTTAATTAGATTTTCTTCCATCATAATATTGAGTATAGTATAGAGTAGGACGAATATTGGGAATGATATGGAAAAACTTAACAAGTAATTAACATTTCAAAAGATATATCTTCCCTTTGAATTTAATAGACTTAACAGCTTTTGGCAGAATTGCTTCTAAATGTTTGAGTTCAACTCGGGGTTTGATATGTCAACTCCACTTTTTCTAAGTAGGGCAAACGTTAGACTGTTTACCAGATTTGAATATTTGCAGAAGTACTAGTATTTGTTAACTGCTTTATTCATATAAGTAATATTGCACCATTTTTTAAAATTATTATAATTGGCTAAAAAGTCTTCAATTCTTTAATATCTTCGACACTTGATGCGCGACTGGATTATAAGAATTGAACTTTTTCTTATCCCCAGTCACAAAATTCTGTTGGGCGAGGCTCCATAATATTGCCAATTGACCATAATAGTGAAAAATTTTAAATAATAACAATTTGTTTATCATCCCTTCAAAGGCAAATACTGGCAGAGTCTAAATGATACATATAACCATACCGTCCAAATGTACCAAATCTAAAAATTATAAATGACCCAAATGTATGGATATAAATATACCTGAAAAAAAAAAATCTAAAACACAGAGATTGTTCAGGCAAAAGCGAAATGGGAATGCACCCAAAAGATAATTCCCATTGCACCACGTATCCTATCACCTAGTTTAGATTTGTACATCTAAAACTTGAAAATAGAAGCAACCTCTGATTTCAGACCAATGCATGAAACTACCAAGCTCTCCTACCACCAAGAGGGACATTGTTTGATCCGGAGATCTGACGTCTGTTGCCAAAACCTCCCCGGCCTCTGGAGCGGAAGTTGCTGCCTGAAGCTGTCATCAGAGTAGCATCCATAAGGCATATGTTCATATTCCTTTTTAAGCCCATACAATTAAGTATTATTTTGTCTTGAAAACATAATACGTTTACTAAATTTGGCATTGATCTATTTACCATTGGAACCACCAGACCGGGCCAATGCAGACAATTGAGGAGGAACAATTTGGCCTGCATCCTGTAATATCTTGATGAGATCTCTGGCATACTTGGCATTCGCATGGGTGAAAAAGGTGAAAGCAGTTCCCCTGGCTCCTGCTCGACCAGTTCGGCCAATTCTATGAACATAATCTTCAAGACTTGATGGAAAATCATAGTTGATCACACATTTTATATCCTTCACATCTGCAGGCAACATCGATAGATGTTAGTCCAACAAATCAGTTACTAACAGAATGTAAAGCACAAATGGGAGCCTTATCCCTGCAATTCTAAGATCCAAATGATCATTTATTAGACAAAACACATTCCTTGCAGAATATGCCCACCTTAACCTTGCAGGGATAAGGAGCAGCTCCACCAATACAATTTCCAACCACAAACAATATCAATGGAAAAGCTTCTATAAGTCATCCGGGCTGTCGCAAAAACCACCTTCATAACTGTGGATGGGTAGCTTTTTAACTTCAACCATGTTACTTGGACACAATGACAGAAGCCACAGCATTTCTGATAAGACCAGACAGTTAAACCTAATAAATCTCCAACTCTGTTAAATTTGTTCAGGAATGTTGTCCAGAAACAGAGGACCTTAAATCCTATAACTCAGCCTCTAAGATTATAACCTGGTATAGAGAAGGTAATAATTAAATACAAGGCCCTTCTGAATTTCCCTTTATCAAGCAAGCCATGTCCTAAGCTCACAGCAGTTAAATCACCAACCCACCATGTCTCTTTGGCTGAAACAGATTTAAATGGCCATCATGCTTTCAATTTTTCATTTTACTGTAACTGTGGTGCTCATTTTCGAACATGAAAACTTAAGAGTGAACAGCCCCTAGGCATGGTAACACCACCTTTGTACCCAAAGCAAAAATTCTAGTTTCAGGACTAAAGTACTCCAGAACAAATCCAAGAAGATAGTGTGATTAGATCAAACCAGTGACAACATGCTCCCAGTGTCCATGTAACATCAGCTGTAACAGTTTGGTACTACCAGAAGAGAAATAATATGCACATTCTAGACCATTCTCCTTTTCACTTTAGCAAAGTGCACAATGTCCATTGCAACCTCACCCTAGACAAGTCACAACGTCTGTGATTTTAATCCTATGGTTACTCGTCAAAGTTGCATTTCCATTGGTTTGCTTAAAAGGTCCTGCTCAAAGGCAGACATTAAAAACTTTAACTAAGAGCCCCTACACCTCGGGGCAACATCTTGAACCCAAACCACAAATTATATCCTAAGGAAAGTGGACAGCAGCCGGAGACTCAGTGAACACATAAATTATAAGAACCTAAAGTTCCTAAGTTCTAACACACAGCGATCCTACCAAGACCACGTGCAGCAACATCTGTGGCAATCATTATAGAATTTCTCCCACTTCTAAACTCAGCCAGGACCCAGTCCCTTTCGTCCTGACTTTTATCACCATGAATAGATAATGCTGGCCACCCATCCATTCTCAACTGCCTAGTCACTTGATCACAGCCTTTCTTTGTTTCAACAAATATAAGAATACGACTTCCATCCATCGTGTCTTTCAGCAATCTAATCAGCCTGCACCATAAATGTAGTAAGCAATCAAGCTTATAATATTATAAGGAAAGGCAAATTGCTCTTGTTTTACAGGTGAAGAGAATGCACCTATTGTACTTCTCCATATCTGTCACTATTTCAACAACCTGCCGTATAGATTGATTTGCTTTCAAATCTTGGGAACCAATGATTACCTGAAAAATGACAAGAAGAAGGATTCATGAGCACTAAAACACAACATATATCACGCATGAACCGTGCCCACAAATATCAAATGGTTCTCATTTAGCATAGGCAAAGAAAAGAAGAGAACACCTTGTAAGGATTGCACAAAAACTGTCTTGCTAAAGCTTCTACCTCCTTTGGCCATGTGGCACTCCAATATAAAGTTTGTCTATCTGGTCGAATCTGCAAAACAAGGAAGATTGCACCAGGGAAAAAGGATGAAAAATCAAAAAGTAAACACACAAAAAGTTAAGAGATACTATCATGAATGCACCCCTGAGAAAAGTTTTTTGGGCGGGGGGAGTTAAAGAAGAAAAGTATAGCAAACTAACAAGGACCCCCACACCAAAAACCTGTGTGTTAAAAAAAAAAAAATCCATTTTTAACCCAAACAAGCAAAGCCCAAACTCCTATGCTAGCTTCACCTTACTAACCAACTAATTATATTACCGCTTATGCCTCAAGACAAAAGAGACCACCATATGCACTTAAAACAACACAGAACATAATCTGCAAACTGTGCAAGCAGCTTGCTCAATTCAATAAAAGCTTGCTGCACAGTTTTCCTGGAGTTTGAGTAGTGTAAATAATTAATGAAGTAAACAAATACTATGATTCAATGCTTCAACCTTGATCAAGCACATTTGCTTATTATATAATTTACCAATGCATCCCACATCCTAGGAGGGATAAAAAAAAAAAAAAGTTTAACTACATTGCCAAGGAAAGCTCTCCAACTTCCTCCTCATTCATATTTGTACCACTTTACAAAATGGTAGAACCTCATGAAAAGTCAAAAACTCTTGAGCAAATTAGGTTTGTTCCTCATCACTTGCAAGTAGCAACACTTGCCAACGAACCGAATCAGGATATCCCCCATATTCTTCCACCCCAAAAAGCACCTCAATAAAAACTATTCCATCAGCCTAAACTGTACCCCCAACCCCTGCCTTCAGTCACTCTGTATTCTTCTCATTCATCGCTTTCCAAAGTCAGAACATGCTAAGTTATTGAAATTAGTTGGCACTGCCATCACTAGTTCACCACCACAACCTTTGCAGGTACTCCCTCCTCTAATCACCTCTAACCATTATATACTTTCCTAATCAAGTTTAGCAGCTACCTCTAATCCTCTCAAGCACCTTGCATTTTACTGCAGAAATCAGTCTACAGTGCAGATAGTGAAAGGTTTTTCCAAAATTTGATTTTCAGCTAAATTTCATTATATAAGGTGGTTCATCAAATCCAAGATTATTGCACACATTTTCTAGAAGTAACATATTTTAACAAGTTGTGTTTATACTATTTATAAAGTTCTCAAGTAAATCTCCATTAAGTTGCATTCATTGAACCATAATATCCCAATCAATTTATTAAGAAACAAAATACTAAGCTTGGAGACCATTATTAGCAGTCAACAGATAAACAAGGCCTGCACTGAAATTAAAGCTTAAAAAAGAGCACATAGATTTCATACCTGTGAAATAATTTTCCTGATTTGAGGCTCAAATCCCATATCTAGCATTCGATCAGCTTCATCTAGCACAAGGTAAGTTACTCTTTTCAAATTTGTATGTTGAGCTTCTAACATATCTATCAATCTACCAGGAGTAGCAATGACAATTTCAACTCCTGAAAAAAATTCATAATAAAATGTCAGCACATTAGAAAGAAATACTTTCACCTTTTAGAGAAGAAGGGACAAATAAAATAAATACCTCGTTTAAGATCACGGATTTGTGGTCCTTTTGGGGCACCACCATAGATACAAGTACTTCTTATACTCGTCCGGGATCCAAACTTCAAAGCTTCATCTTGGATCTGAAGAGCCAATTCCCTAGTAGGGGCAAGTACTAGCACAATGGGACCATCACCATGTGCTACAGTTTTGCCCATTGCAGGGAAATTAGAAAAAAGCAATAATTAGAGCAAAAGAGCATTAAAATTACACAGACAAACCAGAAAGACATTATTTACCCAGTTGCGGCTGTGCACTGACATGTACCAAAGCTGGTAACATGTATGCAAGAGTCTTCCCAGAACCAGTCTCTGCAATGCCTACCAAGTCTCTTCCCTTCAAGGCCATGGGCCATCCTTGAGCTTGAATAGGTGTTGGCTCAACAAAGCCTAATCTAGCAATCACCTCGAGGCAATAATCTACCAAGGCAAAAACACAAGAAACAATCAACCTAACACCACTCAAACAGTACTAGAGTACCATTCAAATAACCATTTAACTAAATACCAGGAAACTTTGCTTCTTGGAACATCCTGATTGGCTTTGGAACATCATGTCCTTGAACAGTGATATCCCGTCTTGTACGATAAAGTGCAGTCTCTTGCTCAGTCATTGCCCTCACTGATGGGCTTTCAACATAAAAATTCTTCTCAAAAGGGACCAAATCTCCAAATTCTTGCTTTGGAAGAGAAAGATTGTCTAGGTCATCTCGTGGCCAACCATGTCTACCACCCCGTCCTCCAAAACCATCCCTCCCACTCCTACCACCACTCCGTCCACCATCAAAACCACCTCTCCCTCCAGCACGCCCACCACGAAAACCACCTCTGCGAGCATCCACACCACCCCTCCCACCAGCACCACCACTTCCAAAATCAAATCCCCCACCTCCACGGCCTCGGGTATCATCCCTTCTATCTCCTAAACCACCATGAGCCATTCCACCCGAAAACCCTCTTCCTCCACCTCCACTGAAACTGGGATACCCATCAAAATCACGAACTCCACCGCTACCACCATCCATCACCGGTGGTGGTGCCACCATGGGCCCTCCTCTAGGGCCATAGCTGGGAGGCTGTGGCCCAATTAGATCACTACAATTCAAGAAATACACAATTGCAATCAAAATAATGAACTCCATTCTATCCACTCCCACAAATTATTCACAAACCAGGAAAAGACTATACTCTACACCACAAATTATACTCCAACAGACTTCTCGCAAACCAAAGACAAACCAGTTCCAAGATTGACCCTTTACAATACAAGAAATAGAACTATAAAGTGATAAACAAAATCATACAGAACCCATAAAAGATATTGAAACTTTACAGCAGAAACAATACACCCCATGAGTTCAAACAAAGAAATCCTCAAAAGGGATCGACACTGAAGTTGAAGTATTACCTGCGACGGTGACGGTAGGAGGAGGCATCATTATATCTGGGGTCATGATGAGGGTTAAACATGCTTTTGATGAGATTGTGTGCTTTAGGGCTATAGGATTTGCAGATTTTTGAAAAGAGCAATGGGAAGCAAAGAGGAAATTGGGTATTGATTCTGTACCCTCCAGCTTGGAGTTCGATTTATCAATTTTGGATTATTTCCCAATAATAGAAAATAATTTTTTTAAGAAAATTTACAAAAGAAAAGGGTGGTCAGCGTGCATTTGCTTTTAAAGTCTCTTGTTTCTTCTCCTTCTCTCTGGAAAAATCGAAAGGAAAATTTCAATAGTTCAAACAATTCAATAAATGGAAAAATTATCTTTACTTCAATATATTTTGAAATTTCTAGGATTGAGTGGTCTCGAATCGTCAAACTCCCATGCCGACCTCCACAAACTCAATAGGAAAAATACATTTAACAAGCCACAGCCTTAAGGACAACACGTTAAATAATATTTTTCAGAAAATATAAATGTTGTACATTTTCTTCGAAATATTCATATTTCCAAATAGGTCAAATACATTTTTATAACAGAGAATAAGTATAAATTTTCCTCAATTTTGAAGGTAATGTGAGGATAGAAATGGATTTACAAAACGTAAATAGGGGAATGCAAAGTTTGAAATATATTTCACAAAATTTAGAGGGTGCAATGATATAAAAATTCTAAATATTACTATAATTATTTTTTAGGCTTGTCCTATAATTAAAATTCAGAGACAGCAATTGCATTAGGTTAGTTGCATGTGGGTAAGATAATGTACCAATAGTCAATAAAATACAATATTTCACACATTCATTACACCGGGCAAGATTTGCAATAAAAAATATTTCTTTTGTCTTTAAAAAAAATTTACTTTAAAAACATTTTCTTATTAAAAAAAGAGTTTACTTTTAAATCAAATTTCTAAAATATCCTTATTAATAATAATTATGTATATTTAAAATTAAAAAATAATGATAAAAATATAAAATTATACATTTAATTTGTAGATTAAATAAGTTGTACTTAATAATTAATAAAAAATTATATTTTAACTAAAAGGGACTCTTTTTTTGAACGGAATGAGTAATTAGAAAGATAAAAATGTAATTTTATTAAGAGATAACCCCCAAAATGGTCATTCACATATTGGCCAATGATCTTTTTAATCAATCACTTTTAAAATAGGAACAAATAGTCTCTCACATTTCATGAATATATTCTTTTGGTCTCCGATACTATTCTGACACTATTCCATCTTTATTGTGACAGAAAAACAAATAGAATAGTGACAGATGCCAAAATGGAACATTCATAAAATGTGAAATACCATTTGTTCTCGTTTTAAAAGTGATGGATTAAAAAGATTATTGGCCAATAGATGAATGACCATTTTGGGAGTTATCTCTTTCATTAATCAAATGATGTACAAAATAGGAGTCAAAATTTTAATTATTTATCATAATTGATTTGTTATATGAAAAATGTTGATACAACCGTTACATAAAATAATTAGTTGTAAAATGCATAACAATTATACTAGTTTTGCCCATGTGCAACAAAAAATTATTTGGTGAGGAAAATATAAAATAATTTTTTATAAAAAAAAAAGCTTAATAAGTCATATAATTGATACAAATTCAAACATGAATTATAAGGAGGGCTTAAAAATTTTAAAAGGGAAATTATATCAATTTTTGAATGTCTAATGATTATTTATGGAACTCATATCTTACTATATTATAAAGTAAAATCCTCTTTTAAAGTAGTAGCCTGTTTGAGTGCCACATGGCTCTTTCCAACATGTAAAAAATTGTTTACATTTTTTTTTTTTTTTTCCCCCCGACCTGAAGTAGTTGACAAAAGTTTGGAGGAATCAACCCACACAACATGAGATCGGTTCCCATGAAGGGCACTAGCTACTAGTTTACCTGCGACTATCTTCGTAAGTAGTGCAAGGGTGTGTGCGATTTGGGCAGGAAAATTAGGTTTGGACAATGAACCATAGCCTAAGGCACGTTTTTACCCAAATCAGGAGGACCACTTTTTGCTATTATATTTTTGTTACTTGTTCATACTCTAAACTCTTTTCGTTAAACTTCATACTTTTCCCCAGCGAGTCATTTTGTTTACTCAAGCACATTAATAATAATAATAATAATAATAATAATAATAATAAGAACAATAATAAGCAAAAAAAAAAAAAAAATCCTCCATTGTACCGTTTGTGAGGGTCAAATTAAAGAGTTAGCAAAAATTAGTACTTTTTATAGATGACGATATTTTGTTATGCTAGAAATAAAAATAGCTATTACAATTTTAAATTCTTTTGGTTCATTTGTGGCTACTGGAAATCATTGCCACATTTTTATTATTTGTGATGTTATTTTTAGCTTTACAAATAATTTTACTTTGTGGACACATTGGAAGAACCAATCATAAGAAAAAAAAGTTTAACATGGTAAATGTAAAAAACTAAAAGGATCATTTTATATAAAGAACTAAAAAATTATAAAATCAAATGTAAAAAACTAAAAAATCATTTTAAAATGTGAAAGAAAACAAAAACTATACAACCAAATATGAGGGATTATTTTTGACATTTACTCTAGAATTAATGTTTTAGGAATTGTTATAATGAGCTTGCAATATTTTTTTCCCAATATGAATAAGGTCATAATAGTCCTAGCACTTGTCATGATGCATCCGAGAATACTTTCCTTTGTTGACCAACACATTTGTTTTCAATTAGTCATCACTTCATCAATTTTGTTACAAATTACTACAGTAGTATCTTGTCTCAGCTCTCATTGATAACGAAAGCAAGTCTGAATCCTCTATAGTTTATCCTTATGCACTTGCCAAGTTACAATTTATAAAGAGATCAAAGACTTTCAATTGGACTTCCCTGAGAAGCACATACACTCAAAGAAGTTCCTTTCAGAGTTTTGAGTAGTCTCTGGCCTTTCCCTTGATGCGAAGTTTTGCGGTGACTGCAGCTGACCATTTACAATTTTTTGCCCATTGTAAACAAGGGTAACCTCACAAAAATCTGGTGCATTCTTTTGAACATATTCTCCTTTTCCTTGTCCTTTCCTCAGTTGCCTAAAAATGAAGAAAGAGACCCTTGAGTTGCCAGTGTTTTTTGGTCCATCAAATTCCACCTAAACATATTCAATGAACAGAGTCCAAAACAATAAACACTTAAGTTGATGGAAACTCGAGCTTTTTTTTTTTTTTGAGAAGACCAAGTATGTAACTTTTGAAGTTCAGCTCAAAAGGGGATTGCAAGATTCAATATACTGAAGCCCAGAAGAGTGTTTCCTGCTTGAAAAGAAATATCACTTTAAATGCCAACCTCCAGTGGTTTTCTTCTGCTGCATATTCATTGTGGTTCCATGGATACATACCTTATGAAAGGGGACTTCTTAGTTCCCATGACTAGATTAGTAATGTTGACAATAGGAATCAGGTCTAAAATTGTTTTGGCTGTTGTGTTGCTCTCCAGAAGCATCGTGTCCACCGGAACCTGTGATCCGAATTTTGCAAGTTGTCAGCTTTCCAATGCTAATAGCATTTGTTCAAGAATAGCTAATTAAGTTGTTGCCTATGTATGCAACTCACGTTGGCATCACTACACAAGCGAATGTATTTCTCCAAAAGATTCTTCCTCCTGTTACGATCTTCATTCACATAAACTCGTGCCTGCTCTTGGCTCAGTTGGCTTCTTGAAAGCCTTCCAACTTTCAAGGAAAACTCAATTAAACAAATCTAGTAACTAAGCATAATTTCAGGAAATATTCGTTGGGACTATGGGAATTGGGAGTGCATATGAACAGCAAACTGTTATGTTGTTGATTTTTTTTGGTCCCCAATCACAATGGCCCGTTCCACTTTCTTGAAAGTACATTTTCTTAATGAGTCAAACAACCAACTCTATTCTTAGACATTGAATGACTACAAAGGACTAAATTCCTGCAACCACTGTCATTTTCTTGGTCAAAAGAAAACGTATAGCAGAAAGTAAAGATTATGTCAGTCTGCACACCAAAAATCCATGCTGTTAACCATCATATGCTGAAGTACATACCTAGACCTTGTTTTAAATTAATGCTTGATTACAGCAAACGCGAAAATTTCCAAGTACCTGGTGTAGCTATGTAGGTAATAGGTGGGAACACATGCACAAGAAAGACTTGAGTTCCTGGGGAGACTGCATTATCCAGCGTCCACTTAACAACATGCAAATCATTTTTGCCAACTGCAACATAAACATCATTTGTTAGTCCATTTCTGCTGCTGACAACGCTCTTACTGTCCTCTGCAACCTCCTCAATTTCTGGGGATTTCAGTTGCCAATGCTGATATTCTGTTTCTTCTGCATGCACTTGAGTTTCTTCCTCCATCCCTCTCAATATTGTCTAAAATTCCAATAGCTACTGAACAAGAAATTGAATGGTGAAAAAGGATAGATGATCAAAAGTAGGAGGAGATAGAATCATTAAAGGTGCATCATAAAATTAGCAGGGTATAATAAAAGAGTGGTTGCTTCCAAGGTTAAAAAAGAAAGGGAAGGGTTAATTAACAAATTCCCTTTTGTCAACATTAACATACCTTTTGTTATGTCATATTCAAAGCACCTCTTGCCTGTGGTCTCTCTGGAGAATTCTTTTTGAATTTCCGTTTTTCTAGAATTGCTTCCTGCCTCTTGTCTTCTTCCTTTTTATCACCTTTTGATTGGGTTGACGCTACGTGGTGCATGTCCACTCATTTCTGAAAAACCTTGATGACTTTAAGGCTATGCGTAGACTTTGCATTAGATGTCATTATGTGAACGGATTAACCTTACCAACCAGTGCTAGATCTTTTATTATTATTACTTTTTCAATAATGTTAAGATTGAGAAGCGAGAATCGAGGGATGACAATCGAACTCTAGTTTTGCATGAATTGAAATCGTAAGCCACAGTGCTAAGAATTCTGCTTGTCATAACCTTAGACTAAAATCTGTTCAAAATTTCATCAACCTCTAAAGTCTATAAAATCGAGCTAAATGCTATTCACATTTTTGCGGTTTCTTGTGATGTAGTTAGTGTCTTTTATATGTGTGAATGTGTATATATATATATATTCTTGTAATTCATTGAATTGGACTATAATGTAGGCTGACTAAACCTATTGCAAGATGGAAGGAAAATGTGATCCCAACAAACCATTTTTTGTAAACTCCCCTTTAATAGGGACAATATTATACATAGGATTCAGACAAGTTAGAATAAATGAAAAAATACATTCTTTATAATTTGTGATCGTAGAGTATAATTGAAACTAAAAAAAAAATTTATAGAATAACTACAAAATCAATGATAGTTTATGAATCAAAATGTTAAGGCACTAACTATGAATATGAACAAAAACATAAAGGTAACAAAAATGAGAATATTAACACACACACACACACACACACACACACACATATATATATATATATATATATATATATATATATATTATATTAAATAGAATAAGTAATGAATATAGTAAAAAGGAAGTAAAGGTAACTAGTAAATGAGAAAATGAGGTAAATTATTTTAAAATGGTTTGCACACATGCCTAAGAGACTTTTGAATACACAAGTATAATGTCTAAAAATTAAAAAATTATTAACTAAAACCAAAGGGGGTAGGAGTGCACCAAAAAAAAACTTAGAAATAAATTATTAAAAATAATTTAGATTCCATAAACTTAAACAAAAGTATGTGTTTTAATAGAAAATGATCAAGAAATATGATGAACTTTGGGATAAAAGACTTTCTTGATATTATTGCTGTTGCTTTTTTAATCACCTTGATATAAGAATATTTATCTACCAGGCAAGAGTTGAAGGGTTTAGTGTGAGAAATGGGGTTTTATATCTCAACAATCATACCCTCGCTAAAACTTGAATATGCCTCCAAAACTAAGAAGCACGTAATATACGAGAAATATGGGATCCACAAAAGCCTTGTGCGGTGAGAATTGGCTATGTTTGTACAATATTTCTATTTATAAAAAGTTAAATTTTCTTAAACAAAAATAAAACATTCAAATATATTTTTATTTTAAAATTTAATATTTAAATTTTTTCACTTAAATTCATTTCACATAATTTTAAAAAAATTTCCCCCTTATGTTTTCCTCCAAAATATTTTTTTTATAAAAAAAAATAATTATTCAAATTTTCACACATTCCAATATAATATTTTCTCAAATGCAACACAATCCAAATGAAGATAAAACAGATTATAATAGAGCATTGCAAATATTTTGTAACTATGGTTTCCCATGTTACAATTAAATAGAGACAAAAGATTTTCCTTTCTGTTCCGAAAATGTTCATTTTAAATTTCGTTCAACTTTTTATTTAATGTACAATTTTTTTAATTTTCATTCTTATTTTTTAGTTTAAAGTCACATATGGTAAATTAATTAAGTTTTTTTTTATTTAAAAATAAACTTTTTCTAAACAAAAAAGGTTTTTTTTTTGGACGAAAGAAATATGGTGCTACCCCTTTTTCCTCGCAAATACCATCTACCATAGATCGTGATTTATGCCGAATTGGCCATGACCAAATAGACGAAATAGCTATCTATGTCCGAATTCTCAATTTTGAGGTTGATCTTTCCCTCAGCCAAATTTTTTTTAATGGAATGGAATGAGTGATGTTCAATAATCCCGGAATCCCTTTTCTTCCATGACTGCTACTTTTTCCTGTGAAAATTCAACCGACACCAATTCCCCATTGGCAGAGAATGCTGTAGCAGTTTTACTTGACTGGTTCTCTGTGTCGGTTTCTGTAGTGGGAGAGATTCTCAATGGATCTGACATTTGACGACAAAATATGAGAAGACAAAGCTTTAGAATTGAGTGAATGGCCAAAGCCTCCCTTACATTTTGGGTAAATTCCAACTCCAACCTATAGTTGGTATAAATTAATAATCAAATTTTGGGATTTGATAAAATTATAAATATCTCTTAAGGAACTAAATATTATAAATTTAAAGAAATTAAATATTATGAATTTAATTAATTAAAAAAATTAAATATTATAAATTTATCAAATTTAAAAGATATTAATAATAAATCAAATTTCAAAATTTAATTAGTAGTTTTTATAAACTATAAAGATAATAGATGTAATTTACCCTTATATTTTTTACTTCTTTTCGTTCCTACTTAAACAATAGTCTTCACATAACGCAATTTTATTTATTTATTTCTTCTTTCTAAAGCCCTTCATTTTTTGTCAACTAATCTTTCTAAGTCCTCAAAAATTATTAGGATGACTAATTACGTCTATCCAGTTGGTCATCAGGGTGCCTTTATGGCATTTCCTAGACTTTTCTTGCCTTATTTTTTCCGTAATTATTCAACCTATTTCTTTAGTGATTGATGTGTGTAAATTTTAATGTGGGAATCACACTTTACATTATGTAAAGGAAAATTTGCATTGTAATATATTCATTTAAAAAAAGAAATTATTACACATTATCTGAGGAAAAATTTACATTGTCATGATGCATTGATTCAAACAAAGAAAAAGGAACCAAATTCGCAGATCATATCATTGGATATTCTTCATCTCATTTTTTTGGTGTTGTTGTCAAATTTGTTCAAATTCATCGTGAAAGGCACTGCTTAGCATTTCTTGACTTTAACCCTGCCAGCCTTACTTGACTATTAAGCAGAGGAATTCCCATTGGCCCCAGAGATTATTCACTACTAGTACATCTGCAATCCCGAATCCATATGGTGGCTGTTAAGTGGAAAAACTGTCACAAATTCTCCTATTCCAGTCAGTGCAGAAAATTATATCATGCTGCTATAGCCTCCCATCCCCAAGAAAAGGGGACTTACAAAAAAGTTGCAGAACTTGAGCTTGATTGAAAAAGAAACAGATGCACTAATCCAAGAAATTCATGGTTAGATGAATGGTGCTCGAGTTTTTTACGCATAATGGTGCAGCAGTCTAATCCTCGATAGTGGGAGTATTGGGTGGAACAGGTGCTCAGAATCTTTGGCAGGCTTGAAGAAGACTTAGAAATGGACCTCTGGGGGGACACGCTCTCCTAACAGTGCTCAGTGCAGTGCACAGGTCCACTAGGTTGGTACCTAATTCATTCAAGATGAATCAAATAATCTCGAACTAGATCCTGAAAACATCAAGCCTCCTCTTTCGGCTAAATTCCAAACTATGTACTGTGATTGAAGCATGCTTGTACAGCTCCTTGACTGGTGGGTGCGCCTAATAGCATGAACTGTTCCTGAGGGTATACCACTGCAAGCCATGAGAGGAAAAAAATAGAACTTGAAATGACAAGAAGCGTAGACATTATGTGAAAACCATTGTGCAGTCAGTTTTATATTGGGGTATTGTCCGTGATTTAGTGTTGTTCTTTGGAAAAGTGAGTTAATTTCTAATTGTTTCTACGAGTCTAGGGAATCAAAAGGAGAAACTCATGCTTGAATGGACCACTTGTCCATTACTCAAAGTGTAGGGCCTTACAGCAATGCAGATTAAACAGAAAGTATTCTAAAATCCAAGAATTAGCAACGGACCACTTGCCATTATCCATTCTCATTAGTCTCCCGAATCCCGATGACCTTTGCTCCAGCCACTCGTAATGAAAAAAATCAAATCAGTAAGATGAGCAGGAAAAAGCGCAAGTTTGTGGAGCAGAATCTGAGAAAATCACTTTTTCTCACTTCAATTAATAATAGAGTAAATTAATAATTCTGATATTTTTATTTATTATTAATTAAATTTTACTATTTGTTAAAATTATCAATATTTACTTAAATTTTGAAAATATTTAACATTTACCCTTGAAACGGATTTTATTATGAATAATAACGTAATGGTAAAAAATTTTAATTTTTTGTACAAAACTATCCCTCATTCTGTAGTTATTAATTTGTATAAAAAAAAATACTTATAACTAACATTTATCTTAGAAATAAAAATTATACATATTTATTTGTACCAAATAAAGAAATATATGTATGAAAAAAGAAATATATGTATTTTTGTTTTTGGTTTGGTGAATTTGACCATACATTCTTTCTTCGTTAATAAATTTGCTTTTTAATCTTCAATTAATTTGAATTTTTGAATGGAAGTTAATTTTCTACTTTTATTTTCTTCTTGCTCTGTATTTGGTGTAAATGAATATGCATAATTTTTACTTTTATTTTTAAAATAAATATCAGTTATGAATATTTTTTTATACAAATTAATAGTTGGAGTATGAGGGGTAATTTTGTAATTTTTTTTCTATTCTATTACTATTCATAACACAATCCATTTTAGGGAAGGTAAATGTTAAACATTGTTAAGATTTATGGGAATATTAGTAATTTTGACAAACAGTAAAATTTGATTGGTAATAAATAAAAACTTAAGGAGGGTATATGTAATTTACCCTTAATAATAAGACAGCAAATTGTGCCACTGCAAACTGAGTGGTGTGATTAAAAATCTTTTGATCTCCAAGTGGCTGCTGCTTTCCAAATTTCCAAACACTTTATATATATACATATTGAGGTATCATATGCTCTGCACTTTCTTGATCAAGGTGAGGTCATAAATGGCAAAAGCTTCCCTTCTTTTCCTCAGGCTGCTGATGATTTTAATCTTTTCCGGTTGGATTTCAGTTTGGCTTCTTAAGCCGACTGAAATGTGGGATAGAAAATGGAAAGAAGCTGAAGACAAAGCAACTAAAACGGTCTTTAACTATAATGGTAAGAACGAATTTTGTATAATACAAGTAGACTTCGAGCTATGTAAGATAAGTAAAGAGAACATCTTGTCGTTCTCTTCCACAGGTCTAAATTTTGCTGTCTACACATTTCCATTTCTTGCTTTGGCAATGGGTGGATTCATTTACTTGGAACTGAAATCAAAGAGGGATCAGAGGAGGTAGGAAATGGTTTCTGCACAACTGACTCACTCCCCATGAATTCTTAGTACTTATATTTCAAATTTGAATGACAGGCCAGAAAGGAAGTTGATCACATATCTGTCTAATCCTCTTGTTGTTAGTCGCTATGTTGGCATTCTGACTGGGTTTGAGATACTTCTTGTGTCCATATTCGTAGCTATTTTGTCGTGGACCTTTTATGCTCACATTTCCAATGATTTCAAAAAGATGGAGCCAAACAAGTCATTGAAATTGAATATGTAAGTATTGGCCCAGTTTAGGCTAACTTTATCAACTAAAATATAAACAAATCTCTCTGTTACACGTGAAGGTATATCACATCTACAAATTTTCTCATGTTTCAGGTGGCAATACAAAGTGTTCAAGGTAGCAACGCGTTTTGGTTTGCTGACAGAAGCCTGTCTAGCACTTCTTCTGTTTCCAATCTTAAGAGGGATGGCAATATTTAGGTTACTTGGCATTCAGTTTGAAGTTTCGGTCAGATACCATGTCTGGCTAGGGACTACAA
Source organism: Gynochthodes officinalis (assembly GCA_020080225.1). Lineage (NCBI taxonomy): Eukaryota > Viridiplantae > Streptophyta > Magnoliopsida > Gentianales > Rubiaceae > Gynochthodes > Gynochthodes officinalis. The sequence goes on from JAIQDA010000012.1 coordinate 1,208,382, forward strand.
TGTTACTTTTTGCCACATTACATGGTGCTGGCACCTTTTTCATATGGGGGATCAAACACTGTGTTCAGGATGAGGTAAGTCGAATCTTCTTCAAACTTTTCAGTACCATATAAGGTAAGCAAACCATTTTACTTCATGTTTTCATTTTGCGAAAAACAGATGTGGAGATGGCAACCAACGGGACGTATATACCTTGCAGGGGAGATAGCTCTTATTGCAGGATTAGGCATTTGGATCACATCACTTCCACAGATCAGAAGAAGGCATTTTGAGACCTTCTATTACACACACCACCTTTATATTATTTTCTTTATATTCTTCTTGTTTCACGTAGGAGATCGCCATTTCTATATGGTTTTCCCATGCATTTTTTTGTTTGTTCTTGATAAGATTTTACGAATCATACAATCTTGGCCTAAGACGTGTATTCTTTCTGCTCGAGTCTTCCCATGCAAAGCCATAGAGTTAACTCTTCCAAAGGACCCAAGTAAATCTTCAATGCTGATTTTAGTCAGATATTTATTTTACTAATCCTAAAAAGTAATGTGTGGACTATTGTCATCTATTGTTTCAGAGTTAACTTATACCCCTGCAAGTGTGATATTTGTGAAGATACCACACGTTTCCAAGTTCCAGTGGCACTCCTTCAGCATAACTTCAAGTTCCAGTGTTGACAATCATACCATGTCAATTATAATCAAAAGCGAGGGCTGGTGGACAAATTCCCTCTATAATCTTATTTTAGCCAGTTCTGATAGGGAAGCTGATCAAAGGAAGTGTCTACCAATTGCTGTAGAAGGCCCTTATGGACCTAAATCAGTGGACTTCCTAAGGTATTAATGATGAAATTGCATGGCCTTCACTTGAGTTTTCAAAGCTTCAGGTTTTCTTTAATTTAGGTATGCACCATCATTTTGTCCAGGTAACTGTTGATCACTGACAATTCACTTTCTGCGTCCTCCATTCTGTTGCAGATATGAGGGTCTGCTTCTTGTGGCTGGAGGAATTGGGATAACACCATTCTTAAGTATCTTGCAGGAAATTGCATGCATGCCAAGCCAACGGAGAAATACACTCCCTAGGAGAATACTACTGATATATGCTGTAAAAAAATCCCAAGACATCTCCCTGTTGAATCCAATTCTGCCTCAGCTTATAGATGTTCAAACAAGTTATTTGAAGGTACGTGTATTTGTGACCCGCGAGGTCCAGTCTGGTAGCAAAACACTGAAGGAAGTACTGGATGAGGTCCCTCAAGTGCAAACCATAAACTTTGACACCAGATGCTGCAGATATGCAGCATACGGGGTTGGAAATTTACAATGGATGGCTGCCATTATTGGGCTCTCATCTATTACATTTCTTGTAGTTCTTAGTTGTGTCAATCTCTCCATTAACCCGCTTGGTAAAAGGCCTGGACATAAGGTTCCCTCTTCTATAATGGATATTTTCCTCTTGTGCTCCTTCACAATGGCAATAATATGCAGCAGCTTACTGGCCATTGTTTTGCGATGGAAAAGGGTGAGGAAAGAGCTTTCATCATTCCCAGGAACAGACAAGGAGACAAAAAAACCAAGTTCATCGCAAATAGATAACACGCTTGTGGATCATGAAATCCATTTTGGGGGGAGGCCAGAATTCAAAGGTACTATTTCCATTAATTTCTGTCTATTGATTACATTCTTATCCATAGTACATAGACTGATAGAAGTTAACAAACATCTTGCATATTTAACAGAACTAATTCGCAAATTCTCAAATGAAGTTGAAGGATCTAATCTAGGAGTCTTTGTCTGTGGTCCTGAATCAATGAAAGAGTCGGTGGCATTAACATGCAAACTAGGTTTTCATGCTTCTTTGAGGGATGGTCGGAAGAGGAAGCAGTACATCAGCTTTCACTGCTTAAACTTCACATTGTAGACTCTTAAGACTGCTTCAACAATCCCAGCTATGAGAGATGCTCCCTACAAATATTGCATCCAAAATCTATATAGATAGCATTTTTAGATTAAATTTAAAATGTGCTACACAAAATGACAAGGGATGAGCTCTGCATCGTATGTATCCTTCTATAGTTACAAAATATCAATGAATGTGTTTGCATTTTCAGCCGCTCTGTTAAACGTGTGTAGCCCCATTGGTGTTTCCAAAACAAACCGTGCAGGTTGGTTCTGTTTGATGCATATCAAGAACTCTGATAATCCACTTAGCCTGCGATAACATCCTACCATACCATTCCCATCACTTGACACGACTTAATGCGCAATTAGTATGGCTAAGATTTGCTGAATGAATGGTGGAAATAATCCTCATGTTAAACTTGTCAACCGTTGCTACTATCATGTGAAAAGCAACATAATCAAATAGTAAAATCAAGTAGTGACATGACAATATTGGCGTCCATTTATCTTTGATAATGTGGAGAGCCAACAGTCAATATTGCTCGTACATGTTGATAGTTGACAGAAACAGGAATCCTTATGTCAAGAAGGTCATGCTCAAAGACTGCAGAAAGTTTTTATGCATACATTTACACTAAATAATGCAAAGTAAATGTCTTCCATGTGATCCATAAAAAAAAATGAAAACAACAGTAGACAATATGGCACCAAATCTGTAATGTCTACACAAACTGCCTGTTTAAAAAGTTCTTTGACATGATGGGAACATTGTGAGATGGAATCGTACTTATCCTGCCAAGTAAAATGGAAAAACCTACGTCAAGGCAGAAGAAATTTGGGAAGAAATTGGTTCATGCCCAGATAACTTGCAGCAATGTTGATTCAATATTTCATATAATGATCTAAATGATAAATTGAACCAAGCAGAACAATTTTTGAAGCTAAAAACTAACCAAAACACAAAAATAGAAAAATCTTATGGTCATTTGACTCATTTGCAAGAATGTAGCATTATTCTGAACTACAGTTTGTAACCAAAAAAGGAACAAAGAAAGGTACAAACAAATGGTAACATGGTTTCAATCCCTACATGTACATCTAGTTATCCAATAATAATCTCAGTGTATATTAAACTGCCACATGCATTCCATATATACAGTAGAAAACGGCTGAATGATGAGAAGAAAGAAAAATAAAAGAAGGGACTCATTTTCACACAAGCACTTATAAACACAATGCCTTTTGTTCTCCTTCATTGCCAAAATCATCATGAATGTCAATTCTCGTGGGTATTAAATCAGATAAGAGATCCTTGGGTGCTGCAGCTACATTCTCACCAAGCAAAAGTGCAACTACATCCCTTATGGTAGGCCGACGAAGAGGATCAGGATGACAGCAAGACAGTCCAAGTTTCAACACTGCCTCCATTTCTTCCACCTCAAACTCCCCCTTAATTCTCTTATCAGCAACCTCTACCAATTTTCCCTCGGAATATTTTTGCCTCACCCAATCAATCAAAACTTCTTCCTCCTCGGTCGCCACTGATGGATCTACAGGCTTCCGCCCACAAGCCACCTCCATCACTACCATCCCAAAGCTATAAACATCACTAGCTGCACTTGGTGTAGACATTGTAGCTACCTCAGGAGCTAAATACCCGAATGTGCCTACCACACGAGTTGTATTAGGCGTTTCACCATGTGTATACAACTTTGCAAGCCCGAAATCACCCAACCTTCCTCTCATTTCACTGTCCAATAAAACATTGCTAGACTTAATATCTCTATGCACAACAACTTGATCCCAACCATGATGTAAATAATTCAACCCTTCAGCAACATCAGCCAAAACTCTCCTTCTTCCTACCCATCCCATAAGCTTCTCAGGTTTATCGAAAATCCATTTATTCAAACTCCCATTGGGCATATAATCGTACACCAACATCAACTCATTCCCTTTCCTACACCACCCTCTCATCGGCACTAAATTCTTGTGCTGAAGCCTTCCTATACTGGAAATCTCAGCCATGAACTCCTTAAGTCCCTGTTTCGAATCATGGTTTACACATTTCACCGCAACTTCCACATTATTCTCTAACTTCGCTTTGTATACTTTCCCAAATCCTCCCGATCCAAGAAGCTCATTCTGAGAAAATCCGTTTGTGGCCTTGAATAATTCCACATAGGAAAATCTATGAGGCCAAAACTCAAGCTCCCAATCCTCAATCTCATCATCCTCCCCTTTACTCCTCTTTCTCCACCAAAACCAATAAAAACCAAATAAGCCAACTCCCAAAACAAACAAAACGCAACCAATCACAATCCCAACGATAGATGCAGTTCCCAACTTACTCGACGAATTTCCCAACTCAAAAACGGGTAAGTTCGTGGTATTAATATCCCTAGCGACTCCACTATCACTAAAACTCCAAGCTAAAACCCTCTGTGCCTCAACCCAAGTAGTTTTCGACGCAGAAAACCCAACATACATTTCATCAGACACATAATCCGCAATCACAGAATTGCTAAAACTAATCAACGGCCTACTAGGCTTTCCCACACCAACTGGTGCAATGGTTACGTTGATCTCATTCCGTGGCCCATCAAACTCAATCCAAGCATGAACGTTCTCCCCATTCCGCATACGAAACGGAACAAGAGTTCCATTACTATCGAAGTACCCCGCACTTTGAGTAACTCTGGATTGTACACTATTCAAATCAATCCCCACATGATTGTCATCGGGGTCAGTCAATTCCGGGTTCCTCCCTGTATCGAATTCAACCACAAGAAGTGGGCCCGGAGGCGCGCTGAGGGAGGTCGTGAACAAGCCGAAGTACTGCCCCGAGAGCGCAGCGGGAGGGGAAGTTGAAGCGGAGAGGACGAAAGCCAGGCCAAAACCAGGGCTGGAGGAGATTTCAGGGAGGATAGAGAAGACGAACTGAGTTGAAAATGAAATGGAAATGGAAGATGAATTGGGGTTCTTGAATGGGATTGTTGAAGGGTAAAAGGCGCGGCCGAGGGAGAACTGGTTGGAGTCATTGGTTAGGCGGATGACCGGCGGTTCAAGGCGGGAGTCGTTAGAGAGGTTCAGGGGCGGTAGAGCGGCGGAGGCGGCGGAGGGGGTGAAGGAATTGTAGAGAAAGTCAAGGGCGTAAATGGAAGGACAGGGGACGATGGCTATGCCTATGGTGAGTAGTGTTAGGAGAAGTGGGTGCATTGTGAATTTACGTAATTTGTGATATGATTACAAGGCCAAAAATGAAGGAACACAGCATATCTCATCAGACGCTATTATTAATGGTGACGAATATGCTAATTATTTACACAATTTGTTGTCTTTTTCTTAATAAAAATCAATGATAAAATATGGTCTAATAATACAATTTGAAAAGTATAATATCACCGTGTTTTCTTTGGAGAAAAGAAAAGTATGACTAACACGTGTGAAAAAATTACTTTTGTGTAATGTTATTGTTTTTTAGTACTTCTTGCTTGATGGATTTTCTTATTTTTACGACTACTTGTTTTATAATTGCTGGGCGAATGAGATAGACAGGTACGGACAAATCTATTAAAATCTATTTTTATATTTTTAAAAATATTTTTGTAATTTTTAATATAAAAATATGTTTTAAAACGCTATTTATATTGTAAGTGCACGTGAAAGTTTGATATTGACATTGTTGAGCAAGAGTTCAATGCCTTGGCTGCTAAACCACTTTGGAATTCAAATATGATGTTGCCTCGGTGGACTTGAAATATAGATCACATCCATGGTATTCTTGGGTATTACGTTTTAATTAAATTTTGAATAAAATAATGTCATTGTGTTGGAATAACTCAAAATTACATAAAAATGGGATTAAAAATATTAAATGCTAGTATTAATGAAGTTTGACTAACCAAGGGGTTGGGCATCGCTGCTGAGCTATTGAAAACAAACAAACAAACCAGGAGTTTATCAACAAGGTGAAGTAGGGAGGTGAGTTTCAAGAGAATAGAGCAAAAAACTCATGATTTATGAAGAATAATAATAGTAAAGAAAGTAATCCTGCCAAGGGATACAATAAAATTCTACACAATTAAACTCATAAGTTCATATTTTGAGTGTCAAGATTGTATGCGTCGCAAGAATAAGAGGAGATTACACTTACAATTAAAATTTGTGAGACTTTAAAAATATCAAAATTAAATTCAACTCTTTATTTCCTTATTGGTCTTTTTATTTTTCAAAATAAAAAATGAAAAAGAGGGAGAAGAGTACTATGGTGGGTATAAAAAAATTTAAAAAATAATAATGAGAGAAATTCCTATGGGGCTATATTTGTAAGATAGTTTTGCAAGATTGTGGAAGGGAAAGAGAGAGAAATTGAAGGGAAAATATCAAAAATAGCACCTTTGACTTCTCCATTATCAAATATAGTAGCGGGTAATTTTTCTTCACAAATATAGCAGGTCAAGGTGTTTGACCAACTGAAATGACCAAAAAACCCTTCTATGTAGAGAAAGAGAAAGACGTTAGACAAACATTCCCGCGTATCTTCGTCTGTAATCGCCAATTAGCATTCATCATCCACTGATTCAACAACCCACATGACCGAAATCAACTATAGCTCAACCACGGCATGCAGTTGAAGAAGGAAAAAAAGGCCGATTGAGTAGCGGATTTGGTGAAAATTTTCGTCTGCTTTTAGATTCGAATCTGCTATCACGAGAGGGTGTGTGGGTGTGGGTTGTGTGTTTGTTTTGCGGGTACGGTGTCAAGTGTGTGTTAATTTTTTGGCCGAATTGGGTTTGAACGTGAACGAGAGAGTAGTCCATACGTCGAGAATGTTCAAAATATGTCGATAAGGATGCATATATGTCGAAATATATGTGGACAGATATGATATAAAATGTCGATATTAATGAATATATGTCAACTATATGTCGACAGTGTGATCTAAAACGTGGACATATATGTCGTCACTGGGCTCTAAAATGTTGAAAGAAACCTCAAACAATATGTCGACACAATGATTAAAAATGTCGAACTATAACCGTAATTGTATTAATATTAATATGATCCAATATAACCGATACTACCATGAATAACTAATATACAACTAATAAGATTATACATGTAATAGTCTAATAGTAACATTTTATTAGATTATCTGAAACAAATGTACAACTAATACTAATTTCAACCAATACTAAAATGAATATCTAATATACAACTAATAAGATTATACATCTAATAGTCGAATATTAACATCATATTAGATTATCTAAAATGAATGTACAACTAATACTAAATATTAAATTGCTAATACCTAATAGGTATATAGTATTGAGAGTTTAGAATTTATTAGTTAACATGTTTCACAAAATATTATGTAATCACTTATACTTATAACATTATTTACTACTGACACATAATTTAATGTTATGTACTTTTTAGTAACATAATTTAATGTTACTTTTTTAGTTACTTGTATATAAATGTAAAATTGAAAAAAATTATGAATGCAAATTGTAAAGAATAATTTGCATTAATGAATATTGATTGCATTTTCTTTTTTAAAATGTAAGTTATTAGCTATTTAATATCTACAATGAATGTTGTACATTCATTTTATATAATCTAATATGATGGTAATATTCGACTATTAGATGTATAATCTTATTGCCGTATATTAGTTATTCATTTTAATATTGTGTCGTACTGTACTAATAACAGATGTATTATGTGTTGGGCCCCATGCAAATAAAAGATGTGCATGGCTGTGTACTTTGGTAATGTTATATACAATTCAAACGTTCTTAAATTTAATAATATTCAATAAAGAAGACCACAAAATTTGCATATACAAATTGTCCTCTTACCTAAGTAAAATCCAATACTAAATAAAGTTAACTCGCTCTACACGTTGTCCTTAGAAACGAAAGCATTTGAGCAAGTTTGCCGGTTATGTCCGCTCCCTCCGCAACGACCACATTTTTTTTTACTTTCTCCTCTCCTGCAGAAGGAATTCTTTTTTTCTTCCTCTTTCCACTCTTAGCCCTAGGTTCTGGGGGTGATAATTGAATTGCTAAAACATCAGCGGCCACATTCCAATCCTTAGCGTCTCCCACCGGCATAATAGAATCGGCATAAGCACCTACAAGTGCTTCAGTGTGATACAATCGCGAACATAAGGTGTAATGGTCAATTTGTCTGCGCCGAGATGCAGCTAGTGCGTGAACACAAGGGATTTGATCCATATCAAACACTCGACACGTGCAAGTTTTTTTAAGCAAATCAACCGTAGCAGTCCGGTTTGCAATGTCCCGTACAAACCATTTGTGTATATCAACCGGTTCAACCACATAGGACTGTGCTTCTCTCATTCTTGATGCTATTAGCTGTTCAATGTATAGGGTCGTCAATGTTTTCATTTCACTAGCCGCGGTGCGCCGTTCGTGAAACTATATTTGGAGTGTGTTGCGGATGTAATCGACCAAAATGTGAATAGGTAACTCCCGGTTATCACTCAATAATGCATTTAGACATTCTGCAATGTTGGTCGTCATTATTGTATAACGTCTCCCACCTGAATGTGCCCTTGACCATCGTTCAATCCCGACTTCTCGTAAATACTCACTTACCCTTGAGTTCTGCATTGAAATCCGCGCGAAGTGCTCATTGAATTCAGCCATGGTGTAAGCCTTTGCAGCCTTAAAGTATAATGGGATCACGGCATTGTTTTTGAATTTTGCTATTAGATTGTTGCTTAGATGATAAATACATGCTCCGTGATAAGTATCTGGGAACACATTCGCTATGCCTTTTGCAATGCTCTTATGTCTATCAGAAACAAACACCAATCCGTCGGTTTCATTACCAATAGCCTTTAGCCTTTGCAAAAACCACTCTCACGATGCGTCATTTTCAGAATCAACAATTCCCCAGGCGACAGGATAGACTTGGTTGTTACCATCCATGCACGTCACAACAATTAACGACCCAAGATATCTTCCTTTCAGAAAGCAAGCGTCAACAGCAATAACTGGTCGCATGTGGCTGCGAAAGCCACGAATGGACGCACCAAATGCAAAGAATAAATACTTGAATCTAGCAGCCTTGTCCCGACTCAGCTCAGTAACAATGCCCTGGTTTACTTCTTGCATCACGTGTAAATAGGCTGACAATATTGTATACGAACCCTCATAATCGCCCCTGACTTCTTGCAATGCTGATTCTCTCGATCTCCAAGCCTTGAGATATGATATGTTAACCCCAAGCTCCGACCGAATATCTGAAATGATTTCATTCGGCCTGTACAGCCTGCATATGTCTTGGTACTTGCCCTTGATCCATGAACCAATAACTTTGCTGCATGCCTGCCGATTATCACTATAAACTAACGATGATTGGCATGTATGGATGTTGTTATATTTTGTAATCTTCCATGCAGATGAATTCCCAATCGCCGATGTATTCATTCTCCATTTGCAATTAACATCCGTACACCTTAGGTACCAAAACTTGCTATTTGCCCTGAGAACCTTCCATTCGAAAAAATGTTTGACAGCAAGCATTGACATCCTCAACAACAGGTGATGCCTAGTCTTAAAAACATCGCCCATTGCAACATCTACGACTTCGTCTAATTTATCAGAAGCCGACCCTCCCGCACGAGAAAATTTTGTCGCCTCGAGGCAATGAATATCTTGAGGTCTTGGCCCAAGAACAGGCTCCTTGCTTCTTGCCGAGGCCATTATTTCTTCATCGTCAACAATGATTGTTTCATGTACCGGCGGCATATCATCCTCTTTGCTTCCGAATTGATCTGCATTCGGTCTACTAACATTGTTCTCATCCAAGTGTCTTGAATGGATTACATCATTAGTCCAAATTGGACTATCAGAGCTCAATCGTTTTATGGGTGAGTTACTGCCACCGTATTCATCCTCAGCAGGTGACATCTCTCGAAGGGTAACACATATCGGTATCCTGGCATGCCTTATAATCTCGTTCATAAAACACCTCACGTGGTAGTCATTATTGATGGGCAAGACAGAAATATTGGACAAGTACTTTGGTAGGTATTGGATTAGAAGTGTATCTTTAATTGTCGGATCCACGCCAAGGACGCAAATGATGTTATTAACCATTTCCGAGAAACTTGCAGCTTCCTCCAACAATATAGTTTCAACTCTCTTATAATTGATGTATCGATGCTCATTCGACGCTGCATCAACAGTCCATTCTCCTACATAAAGAACATGCACAGACCATACATTTTGAGTCGCCATACCTTCGACAGCTGTATGCATTCAATGAAGTCAGTTAACCCTTTGGCATAACATTCATTACACATCAAATTTTTACACCATCATTTCATTTTACACTTGGAAAATTGAAACTAGGCCCATTCAATCTTTCCGTTCGTAATGAGTGAAAGCCCTTACAATAAACCCACTACCCATTATTCAGAAAAATAAATGGTATAGAAATGTGTACCTTTACAATGCCAGCTCCTTTTCCCTCTGCGAATGTAAGGATAGGCAGGCGGCGGATGCTTTTCACCTTGCGAAGAAGCCTACTTAGGATAGGCAGACGCAGGAAATCAAATGTACCCACAGTTGGTGATTAGAAATTGGAATGCACTGAAGTCTGAAAGTAAGGTAAAATGGAGTAATACATACTGTGCAGAAAAATTTGAGTATATATTTTTCCGCGCCTATTTGCACCTCATAATAAGTGCTAGTCCTTTCACTATTTGTTACGCGGTGTTGGAGAAATCAAATAATTGGAAACCATATTTGGTGATTTGGTGAGGTCAAAATTTTAATGCCTAAAATTGATATGTCCTAGACTTTGAGAATTAAAAACATATTTTCGCAGCAAAATGGTAGTAAGAATTCTTAAACATGTTAATAAATATGTAAAAGTAATCAATTTAAGGTAAATGAGATATATTTTCGCAGAAATAGACAAAAAAATTTGCAGTTTTAATAAGACAAATAAAAAAATTACGTAAATGTCAAAAAATGTATGTGTAACAAACTGTCGGCACATACGATAAATCGGCGAAACAAATGTCGCCTCTCTTTATAAAATGTCGACTATAGATATAAATTGTCGAGTACTAAAAAAATATCGACTATAAGTACAATATGTCAACTATAATACCAAATTGTCGACACAAAGGCAAAACTATCGAATAGAAGTAAAATATGTCGACTATAGGTCAAAATTTTCGATAACCAGTAAAAAATGTCGACTAGAAGTAATAAATGTCGACTACAGAAAAAAATATCGATTGTAAGTAATAAATGTCGACTATAAGGAAAAAATATCGACTGTAGGTAATAAATGTCGACAATAGGTAAAAATGTCAAGTGTAAGTAAGAAATGTTGACTACAAGTAAAAAATGTCGACTGTAAGTATGAAATGTCGAATATAAGTAAAAAAACGTCGACAATTTGGTATTAATTTCTAATTTTTTGCACTAAAAATTCAGCCACGCACCATGCTCTTTCCCTTTCAAGAAACTTTGCAACGCGCATCTTCTTGTCGAAAATTGCTGCAATACTTTCCCTGTCCTATGACATTTCACAACAAAACAATCTCGCAACTTGTGGCTTCAAATGACCGATGGATTTTAATGCCCATGCTCTACCTGCCTTTGTCAAATAAGTGAGATTGTCTCAAAGTAATATGCTAAACTTTCAATCTAGGGTGAATAATGTCAATTATTTCTTATTTAATTCTCAACTTCAATAATTTCATTTTAATCTTATAGTATGTCCGAAATCAATATAAATCAGTACAATTTTTTACCAAATTACACGAAACTAAAATCATATGAAATTGATTTTTTTTTTTTAGATTTCCCAATTAAAGTCCGTGAAGTTCAAAAAATATTTTAATTCCATTCTATGTCATTTTGGTGCAAAATTATACATTCATTGATTTCTATTGATTTTAGCATGAGAACTAACTAAAATCAATTTCATATTGGATAGCCAAATATGTTTCATTCGGTATAATCTAGATATACTAAAACTCGAAATACATTTGCTAATGATCCGGATATGACCAATTGTATACATTTGCTAATGATCCGGATATGACCAATACATACACCTTTTGTAATTCAAATATCCTTTTTGTGCAAAAAAGCAATGAATTTTGTGTATATTTTACATTGATCTCATTTAAATTAACATAAGGGTCCATTCTTCTACCAAAAAATGTTCATGTACATTTATTTACACACTTCTGTAATTACTTTTTCCTTCTTTTTTTGGGACTTGTATCTTTTTGCCTAGCATGCTCCTCCTTGGCGTGAACGTAAAGTCTTGCCGCCATCTCCTTGCGGATCTTCACTGCATTTTCGGGCCTAATTGAATTTAGTGGGAGGCCATGGATAATGCATTCAGCCCACTTTAATGCATATATGCCACAATTGCCACTCCTACAAAATGAAACAAGCAGTACTAACATCATTAATCCTACAACCATTACGTGGGAATATGATCATAATAGAGATGAGAAACTTACCCCCCTTCTTGGTGGACCAAATTTTCTTCTATTACCACTGTCCATTGATCCCCTATTGGCTGTTTTTTGGCATAGTACTTATAAAACTCGCACACCTCCAACAGCTTGGGGATTGTCAAAATGAGGTACTCCAACTTTGGCACAACGACAGTTCCCTGAGGCGATGGGTTGTACACATGTAATTTCTGTGCGTACAAATCCATTTTCGCGAGCATCCAATGATTGCCGTCAATGTGACAGGGGAATAAGACGATGTCAACAGTTCGGCAATCGCGTTCGAAGCCACAATCACCAACGAACTGCTTCATTGCCAAGTCATCATATTGTGGCACTTTTTGGGCCCCATGCAGTTCCTTCATGTTCATCTACCACAAAGAAAAAGAAAAGACAATTCGTAGGTCAGTACGTATATAAATTAAAACTAAGAGTTAAGTAAATAAGACACGCTTCCATCGGTCCACACTTACATCAAAATAAAATTCCATGATGGAGATATCACCGCGTCCCATTGAAATTATCCTCTTTCTCAGCATGGACGTATACAAATTAATTTGCTGGAAGCATAAAATATAACATCGTTAGGTAAAATTCAATATTCATATATTAATCATGCTAGGATAAAGGAAAAACAATAACTTACATGATCGTTTAGCCAATCGCTTGCAGTCCACATTCTCAGCAAGAGGTCGGAATCCAAAAATAAAACAGGCGTATCCAAGTAGATGGGGGGTTTTGCTCTCATCCACCGTTTCATAGCTGCAATCTCTTTGGCAGATGGCTGATATGGTAATGCCGTAGCTGTCGAGGGGGCCAAGGCTAGGGAAAGAGACAACTCCAAGTTTTGGCCGGTTGTCTCCTCGAGAGCAGGAGATTTCAGCTATTTTTCCTTCATTGGTGCGGGTGGAGCACTCTCGACCGGTAGCAATGGTTCGGCCTGAGGGGTTACTTGTGAGTCGGTCAGGATAATCACATTATCCACCTCTTGTTGGCCCTCTGATATCATTGCGACAGGGTGTTGACCCTCGGCCTCTGGCAGTGGAACACTTTCTTGATCATGAGGGCCCTCGGTATTGGCCCCTTGGGACCCCTCGTGCTTACTACCTTGGTCATCCGTATGGCCCTCAGGCTTGGCATCCGCCGTAACCTCATGCTCACCATATTGGTATTCTGTTGGTCCCTCTTGCTGACCATGTCTGAATGAATCTTGGGAATCGGGCGGAAAAGGAGGAGAATGTGCAGTTGGCTGGATGAGTATCAAAGTGCGTATGTATTCCCACATATTGGCAAGGTCGGTGGTTTGACACTCCACCCTAGTATTGAGAGCATTTACCTTGCCCTCCAGAACTGTTGAACGAGCCCGCTCGATTCGCAGCTCATCTTTGGCCTCCTTCAATTGAGACTCACACTCTGCAATTCGGGAGGTGAGTTCCTCTACTAAGGCCATTCGTTTCTGCCTCCTCTCTGATTTGCCCTCTAAATGTAGTCTCGAAGTTTCAGCACCCTCGGTTTCTATGTGTCTAGTTCTATAGGACACGTAGAAACTTTCTTCGGCCTGATGATCGGTGTTGTCATCGTCTCTGCCGAACTCCTCATGCTCGCCAACTGCTTCCTCTTCTTCCCAACCCAAGAATTTCTGTCTCTCTTCTTCTGTGGGCTTCATTCGGGTCACCTTCACCTTCTGAAACATGAGAAGAATTAATATTCACGTAAAAGTAGCTTCGAGTGTTCTATATTCAGTAAATAAACATATGCACCTCCGTCAATAGGTTTTCTTGACCAAACTTTCTTCTTTTCTTGGTCTTTTCTCTGGGCATTTAGCCCTTTCCATCTAAACATTCTGGGCTTGCATCCAGTAGTTTCGACATGCTCAACCATTTTGAACCGCTAGAGATGTGGCATTGTCTCATAAGCGAACACCTATAACATTGGAAAAAAGTCTGTGTTATTATCCCATATCAAAAAATGTGTTATAATATCACCATAGAACATGTGCCGTTGTGTAATAAGCTCAGTAAAATATGTTATGGGTTGGTTTGTAAATTATGAAGAATGCAAGATAATTTTTGTTTAATAACTACGTTAGGAAAAATGTTATTCTTTATAAAAAACAAATCACATGCGGCACACTCTAAACGGAAACAATTGTTCAGTTCCCTTACCCCGAGTGCTACTGGAAATCCCCCAACAGTGTAAGTCCGATGCTGTGGGTGTTCAGTCTGTTTCAAGGCATTCATCATGGCCTTTCTACAACTATCCACAGTGGCCCTGAAAGAAAAGTCACCCCACGGCATTTCATCAAACTTCTTCCAATCACATGCCAAATGTAGCAATTTATCTTCAATCCTTGTTCGCTTCGGCAAGCCATTGATGGATGTGTATAGAAGCAACAGTGTCAGAGACACGACATCATCGTCTGCATACGATGCATTGATACGGTCGTAAGCTTTGAACACTTCATCGTATGTCGTCTCATTTATTTGGGCCAGATGCTTTAGATACTTGGTGATTGAAGAAGGACCATCAGGGGCATGGTACTTGGAATATGCAAGCGCAAAGTCCCCCATCTTGAGGCCTGTAATGAGGGCGAACTCTCTCCGGCCAAATGTTACCTTCTTGCCGACGAAGTTAAAGTCTAAGCAACAGTCGACATTTGAATGCTCAGCTGGCCTAAGTTGCCTCAACAAAACAGAATGGATAATTTGTTTGCACCAGAATGTATGTTCATGGTCAAGAGCCATTTCTGCAAGACTGCTCTCCTTTTGGAGGATTATTTTTTGCGTATCACTCAATTTTGACCGGATTCTTCGCATATTGGCTTCGTAGTAGCAATATTGCGAAGCCTGGGCCGAGAAAAAGTCACCCTGAACAAGCATTTCCTCCTTCAGCTGTTCCTGCAGGATATGAAGCAAATCAAGATCAGTTGTCAAGTAATTTAAACACTTTCTCGTCACTTTCAACTTAGCAACTATAGAGAAATCACCAATAAAAGTAACATAATGTTTTTTACCACCTCTAGTTATAGTTTTCTTTAATGAAAGTTGCATAATGTTTTTTTACAAGTCTTTTTAGTGATTTTTGCTCAAACATATATTTCACATTTATCAAAATTTATTAACTCAAACCAGAAATTTCGACAAGTGAGTGCATTTTCTTTATATAGCTAAAATAAGTATGTTAGGACATACTATAAAGCCTTTATGTTAGGACATATTATGCATAAAGAAAATAATTCAATTATATAAGCAAAAGAAGTAGATGCATTATCATTGATTATATTTGAAATACAAAGTACATATAGTCCTTCATTACTATAAGCCCTTCCTATAAACAGTCATGCCATTTTTGGTAATTCCAAATTTTTTTTGTGGGTAGTATTCTACATTTATGTTATTGTTCCACATTTCTAGTGTTTGTCGACATTTGTGTGTAGTATTCCACATTTCTAGTGTTTGTTGACATTTGTGTGTAGTATTCCACATTTCTAGTGTTTGTCGACATTTTCATTAGCATTCCACATTTATGTGTATTGTTCTACATTTATAGGGTTTGTCGACAATTTTTGGTAGTGTTCGACATTTCTCATAGTGTTCCACATTTGTGGTGTTTGTCGACATTTATGGTCGTGTTCCACATTTTATCGTTTTGTTTCGACATTTATTGGTGCTGTTCGAGGGATGTGACGACATATTTTGTCGACATTTTGCGCCATTTGTCGACATTTTACGCCATTTGTCGACATTTTGAGCCATATGGCGACATTTCTTCCTATGTTTCAACATTTCTTCCTATGTTTCAACATTTCCTCCTATTTGTCGACATTATGCTAACTAGAACCTAGTTTTCAACATTTTGAGCATGCGAATTCTATTTTCTGGGTCGGTTTCGAATGAATGAATGGCAAAAGGGATAGGACCAATCGCAAAAAACCCTAACTTTCTAATTCCTTCTATCATATCTAAGCAAATCGGGATTATTCAGCAAAAGCGGGACGTTTACGCATCATACCAATCAAATACGAAGCTGTGTTGTAACTAACCTTCTTACTCTTGCCCGTCCGCTTGTGAGATGTGTGCTCTTCCTTTTTCTGCTTGTCAGGAGATGACGGTCCACTGCGCGTTCTCGCCATTTATTACTATTGCTTGAATTGGATACGAAGCTTTGTGTAATCGACTGAGAATGCAGCGAAATGACTTTGGGAAAATTGGATTTGCGATGAAAGAAGCGAAAGTCCGGATGTATACTTTGCTGAAACCAAACGTAGTGGAGAAGAAACCGATCGGGTGCGATTTTCAAATCTTAGATGGGTATTTTAGACATTTCGCGTGGCATAAAACCGTTTGGCTGCTATAGTTGTAAAGACAATTTTTCCGTTGCTATTTTTGATAACAGTGTAGTCAAAGTTGCTATTTTTGATAATTTCCCGAAATTGAATTGGTTGCAGGTGAAGACAAGAAGAAAAGAGGCGACACAAAAGATTTTAATGAGAAGTTTAATAAGGCTTGTGTTCGAGCTTAGAATTTAAAGAAAAAAAATGGGGTAAATAACTCCAGTAGTCCCTCATGTTAACGCTAAGTCGTGATTTGGTCTTTAGGGTTAAAAAAGTTGTAATTGAGTTCTTCAAATCTATAATTGGCGCAATTTTGTTCTAACTTAGTGACGCAGCGATTCTGGCAGGGGCAATTTTGTCCTATTTTATTTTTTCATTTTTTTTTGTATTTTATTTGCTGTTTTATGTCTCCTTTGCATCTACCTTGTATCTTTTTTTAGGATGAAATTTTTAAGATGAAATTTTGCAAGATATTAGGACTAAATTATTTTATGTTTTCTTTTATTTTTTTGTATTTTATTTACTGCTTTGTGTCGCCTTTGCATCTGCCTTGTATTTTTTTTAGGACGAAATTTTGTAAGATATTAGGACGAATATATATATATATATATATATATATATATATATATATATATATATATATATATCGGTATTTTATTTATTACTTTGTGTTGCCTTTGCATTTGCCTTGTATTTTTTTTAGGACAAAATTTTGCAAGATATTAGGACTATATTTTGTAAGATATTAGGACTAAATTATTTTATTATTTTTATTATTTTTGTATTTTATTTGTTGACTTGTGCCTCATTTGCATTTGCATTTTTCTTGTTTTTTTTGTCGTTTTACTCATTAAATCCGTTAAATATAACGGAAGTTATTTTCAAGGGGTACTAGTAGTTTTGACAAACTACAAGGTGTGATTGGTAATAAACATAAATCACAGAGAGGTATTGATAATTAACCCAAAAAAGAAACGAAATTAGATAAATTCAGATTTGGCAATTGAGAAATGGAAAGGCAGTTTCAAATTTATAATTTCAGATATCGTTTTAATAGCTTGCAAAATTTCATCATAAAAAAAAATACAAGGCAGATGCAAAAGAGATACAAAACAGCAAATAAAACACAAAAATAAATGAAAAAATAAAATAGGACGAAATTGCCCCTGCCAGAATCGCTGCGTCATCAAGTTAGGACGAAATTGCACCAATTATAGACTTGAGGGATTCAATTACAACTTTTTCAACCCTAGGGACCAAATCGTAACTTAGCCTTAACATGAGGGACTATTGGAGTCATTTACCCAAAAAAATAATTGAGGTGGAGGAGATGTGGAGGGCTAAGGAAAAAGAAGGTTAGAGTGAGCATTTGTATTCCTCCATAGAATGATGTATCACAATTTGATTTTAAGAAGATGGTGGCTCTTAGTAGTCATTTTTGGGAGTTATTTGATCGTCTTATAAATAAAGATGAGAATGAAGAAAATCTTGGAGAAGATCAAAATGAAAAAAGTCTTTTAATAGGGAGTGTTGAAGTGTATTGACAAAATTACCTTTGAAAATAATTTCATATGCATTGCACATGTTTCATTTTATTTGTTAGATAGGCTATAATTGGCCAATGAATGAAAAAAATTATATATATTTATACATAAGTGATGAACTAAAAAGATTATTTTTAAAAAGAGAATATGATTTATCGGGCTGATCCTGATAAATCACTTATCAGGCATCCAATCATATAATGACACATAAAAGATATTTTTAGCAATTAGCTTATACTTAGTACTCCTAACCATATGAGAATCCTCGGTCAAAATTTTTTTACCAAAGCCGAACCAAGCCACAGCCATCCAAAGCCTTCACAAAAACAAAATCCACTCTTCACAAAAGTCACCCAATATCAAAAGGATCAAAATTGCAGCAGAACAAGCAAATCAATTTGTCAAGCAAAGCCGTGCTTCACAAGAGCAAAGCCGAACGTAACCCAAAAAAACCAATCGGCAAACGATTAGCTACTGTTAGAGGCAAGGTTTTTTTTTTTTTTTTCTTTCCAAATTTTAATTTTTTGTTCTTCTTCTCTGGGTACTTCATATGGTTCTGTTGGAAGAAACTTTTGAAATCAATTTGTGAAGCAACAAGCAAAAAGTCGCTGTTAGAATTGTCAAATGAAATCCGATCTTGTAAGTAGTTTGCCAGTGAAAAGATTCCTCAATTCATTCTCAATATATTATCTAATTTCTGCTACTACAATAATTTCCCCATAATTGACTCAACCAGATGATAGCAAACTTGAACTATGGACAATGCAGATACCAAAAATCATCAATGACTGTTATTGCAGAAATGAGATTCTTTCTGTTAACAAATAAGATTCATGCTCTCCCATTCATGGAAAACAAATACTCTATCATTCTCATTTAATGATATAAGCTTTCAAGAAATTACTTCAATTACTTTGCTTTCTATGGCTGAATGGCATACTAGACTCCAAAAAGTTAAATAGATTCAAACAACCTGCATTGTCTCCGGATACAAGTTGAAGAGATCCAGAGCTTCAATACCCATACTCTTCTTCTCAAAATCAGTAAACCTGCGGTAAAATTTTCCAATCTTGTTAAGTGAGCTTAAAGTCCAAAATTAAAACAATTCAGAACACATTGTTTTCCTGAAGCACGGCATTGTTTGACAAATTGATTTGCTTGTTCTGCTGCAATTTTGATCATTTTGATATTTGGTTGCTTTGGTGAAGAACAGCTTTGGACGGCTTCAGTAAAAAAATTTTGAATTAGGATTCCTATGTGGTTAGGAGTATTAAGTATAAGCTAATTGCTAAAAAATCTCTTATATGTCATTATATGATTGGATGCCTGATAAGTGATTTATCACAATCATCCTGATAAATCATATTCTCTTTTAAAAATGAAGAACAAAAAAGATTATTTAGGCAAATCAATAAATTGTGATTTACTCTTTCGACGTTTATCATTGATTGTTCTTATTTTTTATGGCATTACATATTAGTACATGTTAATTGTAAAACATTGCATTTTATGTCAAAACATTAACTGACTTTTTACAAAGACAATGAAGAAAAGAAATGTGAAACATGCATGCAAGCAAAAATGGCTAGATTACGTTTTCATAAGGCTAAAAAAAATGTAGGTTTACTTGAGCTTGTTCATACTGATGTTTGTGAATTAAATAACTTTTTAACAAAAGATGGTAACAAGTACTTCATTACTCACTAATAATTGTTCTAATTTTGTATCTTTTTATTTAATGAAAACAAAATATGAAGCATTTCACATGTTTAAATATTACAAAAATCTTTTGGAAAATCACTTGAATAAAAAAATTAAAGTTTTTAAAAGTGATAGAGGTGGGGAGTATTGCTTATTGAATTCTCATTATTTTGTGAACAAAATGACATCATACACTAAACAAGTGCATTATTTACTCCCCAACATAATAGTTTGGCAAAAAGGAAAAACAGAACTTTAGAGGATATAATTAATTCTATATTTTAAGTTCTAGTATACCTAAAAATTTGTGGGAGTAAAGTATTATTGGCTGCTTTTCATATACATAATTGTGTTCCATCATTTAAATCAAAAGTCTCACCTTTTGAATTATGAAAAGGAAGAAAACCAAACTTAAATTATTTTAGAGTTAAGTGTTGCATAACTTTTTATATGGTCCCTGATAATAAAAGATCCAAAATGGGACCCAAAACACTTAGTGTGTTTGTAGGTTCTGTAAAAAATCCTGAGGCTTATAGTTTTTTGAATCTTAATTTTAATGTTATTGTGGAGTCAAGAGATGTTGAATTTTTTGAAAATAAATTTCTCAAAACTTTAATGATAAATATGGATTTAAATCAAATATCAATTTCTAATCAAAATGTTGATCTTTCAATCTTCATCAAAAAGAAGGCGGGTAACACTCCTATAGAACCAAGGAGAAGTCAAAAACGAAAGAAGGAAAAATATTTATCTTCTGATTTTATATATTCACAATCTATTGTCTTTCTAATTGAAGGTAATAGAGCATCTCCACGTAATGAAATTCCAATCTTGTTAAATGTAGAAAATAATCTTAAAACACTTAGTGAAGCTATAGCATCTAGAGATTCAACATTTTAGAAAGAAACAATAGATGTGAAATAGACACACTATTTTCCAGTAATATTTGGGTTCTAATCAATTTACCGACTAGTTCTAAACCAATTAGTTGCAAGTGAGTATTTAGAAGGAAATATATTAATGATGGATCCATATTTACCTTTAAGGCTAGGTTAGTAGCCAAGGAGTACAAACAAAAATTGGAAATAGATTATTTTGATACTTATGCAACTATTGCTAGAATTACATCCATTAGAGTGTTAGCATCGACTTGAATATATAATTTGTATATAAATCAAATGGATAGCATTTTTGAATGGTGACTTAGACGAGAAAGTGTAAATGGAATAATAGAAGGTTTTGTACTTCCAGGAAATAAACATATAGTTTGCATGCTTGTCAAATCTTTATATATTTTAAAGAAGCACCAAAAGAATAGAATGAAATTTTGAATCAATATTACTTAGTAGTGGATTTAAGTATAATAATGCTGATAAGTGCAAATTCACTAAAAAGTATGGTGCGATCATTTGTCTATATATATATATGACATGCTTATTATTAATACTAATTATAAAGGTGTAACTCAGACGAAAAAGCTAGTATTCTTTTTCCAAGTTTAAAGTGAAAGATCGTGGATAAGTACAAACTATCTTAGAGGATCAAAGTTAAGAAGCATGTTAGGGGATATGCTTTGTGTTAATCATATTATGTTGATAAAATTTTAAACAAGTATCAATACATAAATGTAAATGAAGCAAGCACTCTTTTTTATCCTAATTTCAAATTAAATGAGTATTCTAGGAGACCAATTAGACAACTTAATTATGCGAGTGTGATCGGAAGTTTAATATATTGCAACGTATTGCACAAGATCAGATATTTCATTTGTTTTCTGCAGATTAGGTCGATGTACTAAAAATCTTGATATAGATCATTGGAAGGCTGCGGCATGCAAAGAAGCAAAATGACTTAGGAATTTATTAATTGATCAAGTTATGAACATGACTTATGCCACCTACTTCTTTGCATTGTGATAGTGAATCTTGTATATCTAGAGCATTAAACAAAGTTTATAAATAATGGTAAATCTAGATATATAAATCTAATACATGAATATTTTAGATAAATGTGAAATGATGGCATCATTTCTGTGATAATTGTGAGAACATACAATTATTTAGTAGATCCATTAATCAAAACTCTCTAAAGATTTAGCAAAGTCAACATCATTTGGAATGGGATTAAAACCCGCCATCAAGAATTACTTGCAACAAGAATCCAACCTTTCTTTTAGCATTAACAGTTGAATAAAGGTTTAAAGGGTAATAACAAATTGTTAATAAGTAATTGTGAGAACTAAAAATGTAGTGTATAACATTCCAACGGTCTAATGTAGTGTATTATTTATGAGGATGAGTTTGAACTCTTAATTAAATTAATTAATCTTTCTAAGTGCTTTTGTGATGGAAAGGCTTGGAGTACTTCACCTATATGATCATTGAAGTGGTGCTGGTTCTAGCAAAAGTTTAGATTTACTTTGTACATGATCATGAAGTCAGGTAAAAAAGAAAAAAATGAAAAAGAAAAAAATGCTATTTATGAATGAGTTGAAAAAGGATATGAAATGGAGAAAAAGATGTTGATCTAATGCAAACTTGAGGACAAGCTTTGGTCTAAGTGCGGAGGAATTTGATAGGATGTTTAATTGTATTTTTCTTAGATCAATTACCTAGTGTTCTTATGATGAAATTGCTTATTAAATTGCATTGTTGGAAAAATTTGAACAAATAAAAAGGAGACTATGGCGTTGGTCCAAGATAAAAATAAATTGATAGAAGTGAGTGGGATTGAGCTTCAAAGACTGAGAATCAACCTTCAGAAGATGCAACTACAGAACTGGAATCTTGCTCAAGCAAATAGTCATATGATAAAGGGACTTAATTTCAGTAAAGAGAAGTTGAAGGCTCGCTACAACATGAGATTTCGTGCAAGAGGCGCCACTTAAATCTAAGATCTTGGAAGTCAAGGTTCGAGCAAGAGGCACTGTTTTTTTTATTTCCTGGAAAGGTCGCACAACTCATGAAGGCAGCCAAACACAAGGAACAAGCAAAACAAATTTCATTTAATTTTGAAGGCCGACTTCGGCTAAGGACGAACCAATTTCAATCAATTGATTCAGCCAAGCATAAGAAACAAAGTCAGCCACAACAAAACAAACAAGAAGAAGCCGCATGGAAGAAAAAAAAAAGCTAAGCTGCACAAACAAACAAAGAAGCAAGAAACTAGGATTGGCTGGAGACAAACAAGCACGCAAAGGGATTTGGAAAGAAGACCAAGGAGACAGCCGCATTCTTTGAAGCTCCTGAAGATAGAAGCGGGCTAAGGAAAAGACAAGAAAGAAATCCACTTGAATTTCTTCAGCCAAAGACAAAAGAATTCTGCAGCCACAAAAACAAAAATTCAGCCGTACATCACCTTGTTATTTCCTGGAAAGCAGCCGCACAATTGGAAGACAACAAGAAGACTTCTTCAGCTGCAACTTGAAGAAGACAAAAACGTGTTGTGGAAGGACAAAGAAAGACTATTGCAATCAAGAAAAGAGAAGTCGGCTGGGATTTGGAAATAAGAAAAAAAAACGGACTGCAATTTGAACACAAGAAAGAAAACAAAATCAGCCACAAGGAACTAGAAGCCGACTACAACTTGAAGACAAAAACAAAGAAGGATTCGGGGAAGCAACAGAAATCAGCCAGCATTCTCCTCTATATAAGAAACACATAGGTGCAGAATTCTGGAAACATTCAGAACAGCCGCCATCTTCTTTTTCAACCCACGTCCTTTGCTTGATTTCTTTTTATTCTTTTCTTTTAGTTTAGTGTTAGTATAGAAAAAGAAAGAGCAGTCACCTTTGGACTTTTGGGGGGAGAAAAAACTGGGCAGAGAACAAAACAAAAGGAGAAGACAGCCGTGGAGAACAAAGGAAAAAACCGAGGAACAAGACAAAAGAGCAGCTTCTCAACTCTCTCTTTTATTTGTTTTTATTTTATTTTTTTTCTTTTCTTTCAATAATGTTTACGGCTTTTTTTTTTTTTTTTTCTTTCACTTGGAGGTATGCCCACATTCACTGACAGGTGTGTCCCGAACTTCCCTCAAGCTGGGTTTGTCCTCAGGGACCCAGAATCACCGGGACTACAGAACCCACAAGCCAGGGGCGGGACTAATCCTCCAAGACCAGGTGGAATTCGCCCCAAACTCCATCCAACGACGATAGTCAGGTTCGATCCTCTGACCTCCCCAAGGAAGCAACTTAAGGCCTCCCAAGGAAACCATTGACTGCACTCTTTTATATTATCAGAACTAATTTATTTTTCTAAGGTTACGATGTAGCCTAGCTATGAAGTCTTTCTTATTTTTTTTATTAATATAGTTTGAACTAATTTTCTATGGTTGAGTATTTACCTTTATGCTTAATGCTTCTAATTACCTGATCAATAATTAGATGATTTGTTAATCATAACAAACTGGAAGGGGAGTTATGTGTCAAGTTTATTGAGATAAATGCCATGAATTGCATGTAGGATAGGAATATACCTGCATGGTTTGTGTAGTCGCTATATGAGTATCCATAGAATTTAATGACTTCGTAATTGTTGTAATTCATATAGGAATATAGTGAATTAGCAATTAGGGGAATTTTTATTAGATTTCGAGAGAGACTAGTAAATAAGTTAGGGAATTTCGACAATCAACCAAAAAAAAAAATAGATTATGAAGATAGATTAATAATAAGATAGATTAGTTAAGGTGAAATCGGAATCCCTAGAGCTTTAGCCATCTTAATTCACTACTTTTATTAATTTAATTTAGAATTATTTTTAATTTAGTTTAGCCATACAATATCTTTTCAATTGTTCAAATAAAAATAGAATTAATCGAATTTCAGTATTTACTAAACAATTAGTCCTCGCGGGAACGATACTTTATTCACTCTTTATTATTTGTTAACGATAGCGTTCACTTGCGTGTGTAAAATTTGCAACAAGTCTAATTTTATTTGAACAATTGAAAAGATAATGTATGGCTAAACTAAATTAAAACTAAATTCTAAATTAAATTAAGAAAAATAGTGAATTAAGATGGCTAAAGCTCTAGGGATTCCAATTTCACCTTAACTAATCTATTTTATTATTAATTAATCTATCTCTATAGTCCAATTTATTTTCCTGATTGATAGTCGAAATTTTTAACTTATTTACTAGTCTCTCCCGAGATCTAATAAAAATCCCCCTAATTGCTAATTCATTATATTCCTATGTGAATTACAACAATTATGAAATTATTAAGTTCTATGGATGCTCATGTAGCGACTACACAAACTATGCAGGTATATTCCTATCCTACATGCAATCATGGCATTTATCCCAATGAACTTGACACAAAACTCCCTTTCCAGTTTGTTATGATTAACAAATCATCTAATTATTGATCAGGTAATTAGAAGCATTAAGTATAAAGATAAATACTCAACTATAGAAAATTAATTCAAACTATATTAATAGAAAAATAATAAAGAATCATAGTTAGGCTACATCGTAACCCTAGAAAAATAAATTAGTTCATGATAATATAAAAGAGTGCAGCCAAAGCCTTAAACATTATTGAAAGAAAAGAAAAAAAATAAAATAAAAACAAATAAAAGAGAGAGTTGAGAAGCTGCTCTTTTGTCTTGTTCCTCGATTTTTTCCTTTGTTCTCCACTGCTGTCTTCTCCTTTTGTTTTGTTCTTTGTCCAGTTTTTTTCTCCCCCCAAAAGTCCAAAGTGTTGGAGATTTTGGCAGCTGAGGTAAATGATTATCAAGAGAAATGAGCAAAAACTAGAGGCAATGTACTGAATAAAATGCTTGCTGTGTTTTTATTTGACTTGCAACTACAGAATACAAAACAGAGCATGTTCTTATATAAACATGCATACAACGGTTTTCAAACTAATATGAGATAAAGTAGCTAAATTATTGAAAGTAGTAAACAACTACTCCTAAAGACTCGGTAAAACTCAAACTGCCAGTTACTGACTTATTCTACTCTTCCAAAAATTTCGAATCACCTCTCAACACTCCCCCTTGATTCGAAATTAGTGACTCCCATTCTTCTTCTGAAGTTGCAGTGCTTTTGGACTGATAGTGACTTGGTCAAAACATCTGCAACTTGTTCTTCACTCGTGCACTGTTCTAACTTGATTTCCCCTGCTGCAACAAGCTCCCTTATGAAGTGATGCTTGATTTCTATGTGTTTGCTCCTCCCATGATACATTGGATTCTTTGCCATAGCTATTGCAGACACACTGTCACATTTTATCTTTATTGGTGCTGATTGAGATTTTCTCAAATCTGTTAAAATCTTCTTAATCCAAAGCCCCTGACATGCAGCAGCTCCCAATGCCATGTACTTAGCTTCACACGAAGACAATGCCACACTATTTTGTTTCTTGGAACCCCAAGTTATCATACCTGAACCAAGACTGAAACAGTGTCCAGTGGTACTCTTTCGGTCATCCAATGAGCCTGCCCACTCACTGTCCGAGTATCCCATCAATCTGAAATCAATAGCTTGGGTATACCATATTCCATAGTCTACTGTGCCTGCTACATACCTCAAAATCCATTTGGCTGCTCCTAGGTGTTGCTTGTTGGGCTTGTGCATGAATCTTGATATCATATTAGCAGAGAAGGCAAGGTCTGGCCTTGTGTGAGCTAAATACATTAGACTCCCCACCATACTTCTGTATTGTTTCCTATCAACTTGTTCTGCTCCATCATCTTTTTTGAGCTTCTCATTCATATTCATTGGAGTTTCTACAGTTCTGCAATTCAACATACTTGTCTTTTTGAGTAACTCGAGTGCATATCTTCTTTGTGATAGAAATATCCCATCCTCTTCTTGCTGAACTTCTAGTCCCAAAAAATACTTCAGCACTCCCAAATCAATCATTTCAAACTTCTTCATCATTTGTTTTTTGAATTTTGCAACTAGGGATTGAGAGGAACCAGTGTATATCATGTCATCTACATACAGGCATACAATCAAGCATTCCTTTTGAGCTGTTGCTTTCACATACAAGGTGGGTTCATTGTCACTCCTTTTGAATCCACATTGTATAAAGTATGCATCTATCTTCATATACCAAGTTCTTGGGGCTTGTTTCAGCCCATACAGAGCTTTTCTAAGTCTATACACGTTATGTTCTTCTCCTGAGATGACAAAACCTTGAGGCTGCTCTACGTATACTTCTTCTAACAAATCTCCATTTAGGAAAGCAGATTTGACATCAAATTGGTATATCTTCCAGCTCAGTTGGGCAGCCAGTGATATCACAATTCTAATGGTTTCGAACTTGGCTACTGGAGAAAATGTTTCTTCTACATCAACTCCTTCCACTTGACTGTACCCCTTTGCCACAAGTCTTGCTTTATTCTTTAGTTTGCTCCCATCAGCTTGATATTTCGTCTTAAATATCCACTTTAGGCCAATAGCTTGCTTTCCTTTTGGTAAATGAACTAGCTCCCAAGTCTGATTTCTGTTAATTGCATTGATCTCCTCCAGAATAGCTTTTTTCCACTCTTCCTTATCACACGCTTCTTCATACTTGGTAGGATCAGCAGCATATAATGCAAATGTGCATCTAGCATATATATCAGCTAGAGATCTCACATTTCTGGCAAGAGAAGTATCTGGGCTAGTTTTTGCACTACTAGACATTCTTTCTAACTCGTTACCCGAGCCACTCCTGTTGGTTGGTGTTGATGTTGTTCCACTAGTATCTTCTTGGGCTAATGCTTCGTGTTTTGCTGGCTGGTCTTCAAAGTTCATATCTAGACCATTTCTCCTCTATTTTTCCCAATTCCAGCTTTCCTCCTCATTGAACCTTACATTTCTACTGACTATGATCTTTCCACTTTCTGGATTATATAGTTTGTATGCTTTTGACTGAGATGAGTATCCCACAAATATGCATTTTATAGATTTTTCTTCTAATTTATGCCTCAAGTGTGGATGAATAAAACCATATGCAATGCAACCAAATATTTTTAAATGCTGAACAGAGGGTTTAGTACCATACCAAGCTTCAAAAGGGGTCTGATTTTGAACAGCCTTCGTTGGTGATAGGTTGAGTAAATATATTGCAGTAGTGACAGCTTCTGCCCAAAACGTGTCGGGTAGTTTTTTGGCTTATAGCATCTTCTAGGTTCACCTTGCCCAGTTCTCCCCCTGCCTCTACCTCTTGCATTACAACCTCTTCCTCTAAAATTCCCTGATCTGAACTTCTGCATTGCATTGGTGGATCCGGCTTGAAAAGCCTTTTCATCGTCTCTTTCTGTTGACCTCTTCAGCCTATCCTCATGAGCCATCAACGATCCCATCAAAGCATCAAAGGACAACTTAGTTAAATCCTTTGATTCTTCAATGGCTGCTACCACATGATCAAATCGTTGAGGTAAGCTCCTCAGAATTTTTGATACGACCGCTGTTTCAAAGAATTGTCTCCCCATACGTTTTCATTTGATTGATAATGACTTTTGAACGTGTCATATAATTTTGTACCTTCTCACCATTCTCCATTTGTAGTGTCTCAAATTGTCTTTTGAGAGATTGAAGTCTCACTGTTTTGATCTGATCCGTACCTTGAAATTCTTCCATTAACGTATCCCATGCCTGCTTTGCTGTCTGTGCATCTGATATCCTGCAAAAAACTATCTCATCCATTCCTTGTTGAATGAAAAACAGAGCCTTGGCATCCTTCTTACGGTTCTCCCTCAATTTGGCTTCATCTCTTTCATCCTCAGCAAAACCAGACTCCACCACTTCCCATAACTCCTGTGAACGGAAAAGAGTCTTCATCTTTATGTGCCATACATCATAGTTGTCTCCTTTGAAAATTGGTATCATGGAAGATTGTCCATTTCCTCCTGTCATTGACATGATCAGATGCCACTTTAACCTGGCGCTCTGATACCACAATGTTGGAGATTTTGGCAGCTGAGGTAAATGATTAACAAGAGAAATGAGCAAAAACTAGAGGCAATGTACTGAATAAAATGCTTGCTGTGTTTTTATTTGACTTGCAACTACAGAATACAAAAAAGAGCATGTTCTTATATAAACATGCATACAACGGTTTTCAAACTAATAAGAGATAAAGTAGCTAAATTATTGAAAGCAGTAAACAACTACTCCTAAAGACTCGGTAAAACTCAAACTGCCAGTTACTGACTTATTCTACTCTTCCAAAAATTTCGAATCACCTTTCAACACAAAGGTGACTGCGCTTTCTTTTTCTATACTAACACTAAACTAAAAGAAAAGAAAAGAACAAAAAGAAATCAAGCAAAGGACGTGGGTTGAAAAAGAAGATGGCGGCTGTTCTCAATGTTTACAGAGTTCTGCACCCATGTGTTTCTTATATAGAGGAGAATGATGGCTGATTTTTGTTGCTTCCGCGAATCCTTCTTTGTTTTTGTCTTCAAGTTGTAATTGGCTTTTAGTTCCTTGCGGCTGATTTTGTTTTCTTTTTTGTGTTCAAATTGCAGCCGACTTCTCTTTTCTTGATTGCAGTAGTCTTTCTTTGTCCTTCTATAACACGGTTTTGTCTTCTTCAAGTTGCAGCTGAAGAAGTCTTCTTGTTGTCTTCCAATTGTGCAGTTGCTTTCTAGGAAATAACAAGGTGATGTGCAGCTGAATTTTTGTTTTTGTGGTTGCAGAATTCTTTTGTCTTCGACTGAAGAAATTCAAGTGGATTTCTTTCTTGTCTTTTCCTTAGCCCGCTTCTATCTTCAAGAGCTTCAAAGAATGTGTTTGTCTCCTTGGTCTTCTTTCCAAATCCCTTTGCGTGCTTGTTTGTCTCCAGCCAATCCTAGTTTCTTCATTCTTTGTTTGTTTGTGCATTTTAGCTTTTTTTTCTTCCATGCAGTTTCTTCTTGTTTGTTTTGTTGTGGCTGACTTTGTTTCTTATGCTTGACTGAATCAATTGATTGAAATTGGTTTGTCCTTTGCTGAAGTCAGCCTTCAAAATTAAATGAAATTTGTTTTACTTGTTCCTTGTTTTTGGCTGCCTTCATGAGTTGTGCGAGCTTTCCAGGAAATAAAAAAAAATGGCTGCTTTCAAACCTTGATTTCCAAGATCTTCGATTTAAGTAGTGCCTCTTGCACGAAATCTCATGTTGTAGCGAGCCTTCAACTTCTCTTTACTGAAATTAAGTCCCTCTATCATATGACCATTTGCTTGAGCAAGATTCCAGTTCTGCAATTGCATCTTCTAAAGGTTGATTCTCAGTCTTTGAAGCTCAATCCCGCTCACTTCTATCACTTTATTTTTATCTTGGACCAACGCCATATTCTCTTTTTTATTTGTTCAAATTTTTCTAACAATGCAATTTAATAAGCATTTTTGTCATAAGAACACTAGGTAATTGATCTAAGAAATATACAATTAAACATCCTATCATTAGGATTGATTACATGGCCAAAAATAATGCTAAAATAGTTATGTGAATATCTGAGTGGATGCATAAAATCACGTGTGTAATAATTTTATTCTAACTTAGTAAATCATGGTTTAAACTTCATAGCCACTTTGGTTTTGTTAGAATTTGTGAATTATTTACGCTAACAAAAAGTATAAGTTGAAAGATACTTTTTTCTATGCATAGTTTTATAAATATTACTTTTATTTCTCATTTTACAAACTAAGTAAAGGGTTATTGAATTAATTAGTTTGTCAAGTGAAAAGTGTTTTTCCCACGTTGTTTAGGGACAAAGTTCCTTACTCGTATATAAATGCATTAGTCCGAACCAATTTGCCTTTATACCGGGGAGGCAAATACTTGATAATGTGGTCATAGCTCATGAATACATTCATACATTGAATTTTATGAGGAAAGGGAGGAAAGGGTACATGGCACTCAAAATTGATATGGCAAAAGTTTATGATAGGGTTGAGTGGCAATTCCTAGACAAAGTGATGAAAAAAATGGGGTTTGCATGAGGTTTTATTAGATGGATAAGGTAGTGTATTAGCACGGCTACAATGTCCATTAATATAAATGGAGAGCAATGTGGTTTTATACAACCTACAAGAGGGATTAGACAAGGGGACCCTATTTCACCTTATCTTTTCCTTATCATTTCTGAAGCTCTTTCTAATTTCATTAAACAAGCTTGTCTTAGGGGGGAGTATAAGGGAATGGGAGCTAGTCATAAGGGCCCAATCATAATACATTTGTTTTTTGCCGATGATTCCTTATTGTTTTGTGAGACAAATTTAAGGCAAGCACAGCTTTTGCAAGGTATACTTCACAAATACAGCCCATGTTCTGACCAAGCTGTCAATTGGAAAAGTCTTCAGTCTTTTTTAGCAAAAAACGTGTTAAGGGAGGCCAAAATCTAGATTGGTCAAGTGATGGAAGGGGTTAAAGAACAACACAATGCATGTTACTTGGGGTTGCCAATGCGAATAGAGAGATCCAAAATGGTGGTTTTTAACTTTGTGTTGGAGCAAGTTCAGAAAAGAATTTAGAATAGAAAGAACAACTTTTTGAGTTCGACTGGCAAGGAAGTTCTTATCAAAGCAGTGATCAATACGCTACCAACCTATGTCATGGGGTGCTTTAAGTTGCCACTCGGTTTGTGCAAAGAAATATGCCGGCTAACAGCAAATTTCTGGAAGGGAGCACATAAAGACGAAAAACAGAAAATCCATTGGAAAAGTTGGCAAGATTTAATGAAAGCGAAGTCTAATGAAGGAATGGGTTTTCATGATATTCAAAAGTTCAATGATGCTTTGCTGGCTAAACAATTTTGTCGTGTGATCACCAAGCTAGAGTTGATGTTGAGCAAACTTCTGAAAGCAAAGTACTTCTCATGTGATGAACTCTTGAAGATAGAATACAAAGGAAACACTACAAGAAACTTGGCTTTTAGTGACGGAATTTCTGGTGACGGGAAAAAATTTCGTCACTAAATACCACCTTTAGTGACTAAAAATTTTGTCGTCACCAAATTTTTATCTACTCTCAATTTTTAGTGACGAGTTATAGAAAGTCGTCACTAAAGAGTGTGGTAGGAAGTTTTCCCTCCAAAATAGTCGTAATTAGTGACGAGAAATTGGTGACGACATTCATTTTCATCACTAAAATCGTAAAATTTTTCATTAGTGACGAAATTTTTATCGTCACCAATTTTAATACCTTTTAGTGACCACATTTTTTGTCGTCACTAATTTTAATACCTTTTAGTGATGATGTTTTTTCGTCACTAATTGCTTATCTTACACTACTTATATATGATTTTTAATTAAATTCTTAATTATATGTATATGTGTGAAATATCATTAATTAAAAAATAGAAAATTTTTTAGGGTATTATAAAAGTGATTTTCTAGTGCAAAAGAAAATTTAATTAGTAAAATAGTCACAATAAAAATGAAAATAGTTATACTCTATTAATTCATATTTTTATACATATAGTTTCAGTGTGTAACATTATTACATATGGAGATATAAAATATTTATTTTAGTGTATAGTAAAACGGAATATTATAAATTTTATGAAGAATATATGTGTTAAGCCAATTAATTTGGGATAGAGTAGATAAAATGGTTTGGGCTAAATTGTTTGGGCCACAACTTATATAAGGATTGAGCTTGTTTGGTTAAAAATAATTACTGGGCTATGTAATTTACTTATTGGGCTGAAATTAACTTTTGAAATATATAATTCTTAATTTCTAATAATTGTCATAAAACACCCTAATATATATGCATTTGCCTACATTATTTGATGTACGAATAGAGTATTTGTTTTTAGATACATTATCAACTCGAGAATTTACGCATATATATGAATTTGCCTACATTATATGAATTTACGCATATAAGTTTAATCACTTTAAGTATATAATTTTGTTAGTAGTAATAATCACCTCGAGAACCAATTAGTTTACTAGTTTGACCTACAAACTAGGTTTAATAATATTATTAATTATGTTTGTTGTAGTCATAGTTTATAACTAATAAGAAATTTTACTAAATTAGCCATTTTTTTTTGAGATGGAGAGAGAGGGAGAAAATGTATAATATTTTCACTATTTTAATTAAATTTGGCTCAAACCACAGGTGTCACAACCTCATCAAAAACAAGACTACTCTGACATTTGACTAATAAGAAATGGCTCAAAATTGTATTTTAGTGTATAATATTATTAAATATGGAGATATAAAATATTTGCTTTGGTATATATAATGAAATTGAATATTATAAATTTTAATAACAAGATATGCATTGGGACATATAATTTGGAATAAATTAAATAAATGTTTTGGATTAAACTAATTGGGCCACATCTTATATAAGGATTAGACTTATTTGGCTAAGAATAATGATTGGACTATATAATATTTTTGTTTGTTCATATAATTGTAATTTAATCACATAGTCTTTTTTGTATTATCATACACCATTGGTTAGTACTAGTTGGCTTTTTTTTTAGTAAAGAATAACAATTGCACTAAGCATATTCTTCATTGGGTTGAGATTTATTAGCTTATTTATTTTATGGTTTTTAATTTAAAATAATTATACTATAACACCTTGAAGTTTATGAATTGGCACACATACGTTTTGTGTGTGTTAAAATAAACTATTGATTAATGGTAATCAAAAGTTTTGATATTTATTACGAACTATATTTCTTTATAAGAAAATTAGGAATTAAAAATATATAGTTTCAAACTAATTATAGTAATATAATATTACAACACAAGTAGTGATTAATACATGTACATATATAATTATCCGTATAATATATAACAAAAGTAGTAAATACTTATACAGTTATATTCTTTTTGTTCCGAAAAAGGAGTTCGGTTTCACTAATATACAACTTTTTCTTTTGAGTCAATCAAATGGAAGTACAACTGATTTTATACCACTAATTTCCTCATTAAAGGCATTATATGTCATGCACCATTTAATGTAATCTATTTCATTGAGAGTATTTTGGATATTTTGTTGAATGATTAGTTTTGACTTTTGAAACTCAATTATGTTTTGAGACAAACACTTGTTGAGAAACTGAGCTCTTTCTTATATAGGACAGAGGAAGTATCTATATATACATATATAGTTAGGACCAAAATCTATAGTATAAGTGGTTAATACATATATATAGTAGTTATGTGGTTATGTAGTTATAATAAAAGTAATTATTACAAAGTATAACTACTTTTATTGCATATATACACATGCTTGTAATATGCATAATTTTTTCAATCTCAACATGAAAATATAAATATTATTTTTTTGATAAATTATTTTTAAAAAAATTCACTTTAGCCATTTAATAACTAATTAGGATTTTAAAATTTAAAGATTAAAAAAAAATCAAATTAGAATTTTTATAAATCAACATAGTATTTTAAATTAAAAAATTAATTACTCGTAAAAAAAAGTAAAAATTTTTAATAATTAATAATGAAATTAAAAGTTTCCATGCGTAAAAAACAAAAGGAGGGAAAATAAATTTAGTAAAGAGAGAAAAGCAGAATGTTAAAAAATAGTGGTGCAAAGTTTACAAAATTCCCCGCCCAAACTTTACACTTAAACAAAATTTCTGTTTAAGTGTAGTACCCAAATCAGACTTTACTCCCCTCCGCCCTTTACAACATTCTCCGCCCTAACCCTCATTTCTCAATCGGCCAACCATCTTGCCTCCCTCTAGCGGTAGCCCCCTAAAGAAGCAGAATTGGTGCTCTTAGGTCTGCGGTGGGCGTTCTCTTCTCTCCTCCTTTGTCCCTTTCGGCTCCTGTCAGAACTACCAAACCCGTAGATTTAGCCCTCCGGCTGTTCCCTTCACTGAAATTGCCGATTTAGCCCTCCGCCGATTTAATTGCGGTTGAGCTTGGAAAGTGAGAGCCCGCAGCCACCACGATGCCCATCCTTGCCATCAACATTTGGATTATGTTTTCTTGAAATTTTTGGTAATTTTTTCACATTGGTGCCTAAGTTCCAAAGGTGATTCTTTTTTTCTTTTTGGACTTCAATTTTTGTGGAAATTTTACTGCATTTTTTAGCCTTGGTGGT
Source organism: Gynochthodes officinalis (assembly GCA_020080225.1). NCBI lineage: Eukaryota > Viridiplantae > Streptophyta > Magnoliopsida > Gentianales > Rubiaceae > Gynochthodes > Gynochthodes officinalis. The sequence goes on from JAIQDA010000012.1 coordinate 1,243,406, forward strand.
TTCTGCATTTTTGTTGTTCTGTTGTGATACTATGGCTGAAAATTCTACTGCTATTTCTGGAATTGTTGGTTGAAACTCTTGTTGTGCTATCTCCAATTTATGGGCTTATTGTTGTTCTTGAACTTGATCTTTAGAATGTAAGGGTGACTGTGTTTTTCTGGAATTTGTTTTGCAATTTTTGGTCTGTTTCTTCAGAATATAATGGCGATTGTTTTTTTTTTGTAATTTTTTATGGAATATTTAGACTGGCCTTTTTCCGCTGTTTTTCTGAAATGGCTTCTCTAGAATTTGTTCTGCAATTTTTGGACTGCTCCTTTAGAATGTAATGTTCACCGTGTTTTTCTGGAATTTTCCTGCAATTTTTGGACTGTTTTCTCAAAATGTAATGGCAACTGTTTTTTTTTTGTTTTTGTAATTTTTTCTGGAATATTTAGACCAACCTTCTTTTCAAGCATCATAGCCATTTGAGAGTTTAATTGGAGGCCTTCTTTTCCTTAAAAGATGCAAAGAATTTAATTTTGTTGAAAATTTTCACTCTATAGTTCATACTCTTGTATTTGCTTATGTTGCTTGATGTGCGTGCTTGCCTTATGTTGATCATTTAGTGTTGAAGAGGGAGGCATCAATTCATTTATGAATAGGTTTTGTAGCTATATGGATTTGTTTTTCGATTCAGAAACTCTTTCCCTTTTGTCTCAAAGAGACTCCTTTGATTGAGAAATTTAATCTCACATTCTAGATTATATATACCTATGAAAAAAACTTGATTCTAACTTGTTTTAATTTAGGATTAGCTAAAACTTAGTTTCACGGGATAGAAAGTCAATGCTTCTTGTAGAAATAGTTATAGTTTGATGTGATGCATAGGGTTATTGTTTAAGAACACATTTATCCGGATGGATATTGCATTTGACTTTCTTTTTTTTTAGACATTTACTTTTCATAGAGAGTGTGGAAGAGGATAAGCCCTTGGGAATGCTTATATAACACATTTATATAAGTATTTAAATGTGTAAGTAAAGATTAACAGATGAGGACAATATGTATGCAGCTTTTTTCTTTCATATCTAACTGAAGCTTCACTAGGAGAAAGAATACTCAAGATGTATACAAATTGCTAATCCACAAGTGCTTTCTTATAAATTCAAATAGTCACTTATGAATATCGGAAGTTTAATGAATCCGTCAAGCACACGATACATGATGAAGGCCATTTCTTTTTGAGTTTTCCAGTATGGCCCCAACATGAGGCATTTTCTTTGGCAAAGGTTTTTTCAAGTCATGCCTTTTGTATCTTGTGTCCAATTCTCTCTCTCTTTTTTTCCTTTAGTTTAATTCTTTCTATCATCAAATTAGATCATTATGTTTATCTGTTTCACAAATACGAGTTCTACATCTAAGTGGTTGGACTCCAAATGTTGTTTTAAGTAATCATGAGTATTACATGTTTTGAATTCACTTGGTAGCATGGAGCTGGCAAGTTACACTACATCTAGTGATTTGAAAATATTATTGAATACTGGGTTTAATTTGAGGTATTGGGAGGGCATCTTCAATTGGATTTAGGTAATACTAAGTAGTATACAAAGGGCCCACTGGCGGTAGCTATTATCTTGTTCTATTGCTGTGATGATTTAGAAAATTTGTTGACAACCGAACGGGCTTCCCTGATAAAGTGTTTCCAATTGATATGAGGGAAAACCAAATATACGTTTTTGTTATGCTCTTTCACTTTTTTTTTTCTTTACAATCTTTCTATATCTCTCTTGCTTAACAGACAATTTACTCATTGTGTATGCTTAGGCAAAAAATGTTTAGCTAGAGTAATGTAAGAAAGTTGTCTGCATCACTAAATGTATTGAGACCCTTCTAATCCTCATGGATATTTGCAACTCTTTATAATTATTTAAGTGTTATTCCTATCTTCTTGAGTTCTAGTTTTTACATCCGTTAGTTGTTCCTCTAATGACACTATAAGGATGACTTTCTTGTTTCTAGAACTTTAACTTTTTCTTGATTAAGAAGCAATATTCGTTGCAATTAAGAAGCAATAGTTGGTTCTAGTTTTTTCCTGCTGTTTTTCTGGAATGGTTTCTCTGAGATTTGTTTTGTAATTTTTGGACTGTTTTTTTAGAATGTAATGTTCACTGTGTTTTTCTGGAATTTTTTTTGCAATCTCTGGACTGTTTTCTCACAATGTTATGTCAACAGTTTTTTTTTTTTGTATTTGTTTTGGAATATTTTGACTGCGCCGGACTGGTTTTTCTGGAATTTGTTCTACAATTTTTGGACTATTTCCTTCAAATGCAATGGTGACTGTTTTTCTGGAATTTTTTCTGCAATTTTGGGACTATTTCCTCACAATGTTATGGCGACTATTTTATTTTTTGGCACTGTTCTCATCTAGTCAGTCTTCATTCACTGTTTCCTTGGCATGTTGCAAATTTTTCTGGATTTGTTAATATATGAAATGGGCACTTACATGCTTTTGTGCACTTATGTTGCTGCCATGTTCATTTTTTCTATCTATTGATTGTGAATTTGCATTATTCAGATTTATCAGCCTAAGGAAGTTGAAGAGATTAAAGTGGTTGTCCCAAAGACTGAGGAAGACAGAATGAGAGAATATTAGACAACAGCAAGACGCCTTGATAGTGCTAAGTTGGTATGTGTTTTCTGTTACTGTTTTTTGTTGTCGAAAAGTACTGCAATGAAAAGTTTTCTTTGCTGCTGTGGTCTATGAATTACCATTGCTTTATTTTTTTAAACGACTTATTAATGTTTTTTTTATGATAATTTAGTAGAGATTCTTCTTGATTATTTCTGAGTACGAAACAAATTTGTTAACTCTCTAAAGCTTCTTACGTTTAAAAGTGTTTATGAAAACTTGTCCCTCAAATTATAAGTGCTTGCTTTTATGCTGTCGGAGGCAATGATGTATCAGAAGAATGAAATGTATGCTTTTGTTTCTTTATTTGGTGTAACTCAATTAGCATCTTCCAGGTTTTGCGTAAGTTCACTTTGTTGGAAGATGAAGTTCGTGATCCTATGACAAAGAAGGAAATTGTACTTGAGGTATGATTTTGTCCTTTATCTTGGGACTTCTTCATACCCTTTTTCCTTTGACATTTCTTTTGCTTCTTAGTATGTGATTATTCATGCTATCATTCAGGTCTCTTTGTGTTTATCATGTAGAATGTGTAACTTTTGTACTGTTAATATCCTTTATAATGCCAGTGTCTTTTTAATAGGACTAGTTTCCATTCCCAGATTTAACTTGGTCTTCTGCTTCAACCTTGTCCCTTTAGTTTACACGTACATTGTAATCCTAACTGTTTGATGGCAAACAGCCAAAGCAATTCTTTTTATGAGAAAATTTGGATCCTATATGAGCCTAATAATTTCTCTGTTATTTGGATGAAACAACTGAATTAACACGGGAATGTCACCAGGCATTTTAATTGGTGATGTAATCATGAAAGGATCCCAAACCGAATTGTCCCATGTGCCATTTTCTTTCCCTAAAATCTGAATGTGATCAGATTTTCACAATTAAAAAATCATGTTCTCTGCTTCATTTTCCCTCATCCTTAATTTGCCTGTGCCAGCGGCACAACTGTTTTGTTATTGTTATCCCGACATGATGTTGTTCCTTTAATACGTTCTCAAATGTGCACTTATACATTTCATTTCCTTTTTGTCAATGCATGGCACATTTCTACATATGTCTGAGGAATAAACATTATGTAACATAATGATGCCTAGTTAAAAGGATTGGTTTAAGTGTATGATTTTCGATTTGTGGTTTTGTATTATGTCACGTGATAGATTGCATGGTCATTGCTGTTAAATGTGCTTGGTGGAAAATGTAATATGATGATTATCATTCATTACGATGAATTGTACTATGTCATGAGATGTATAGTTATGGGGTGTTGCTTTCGTAGCTAGTCATATTTGCAATTGGATTGGATTGAATTTATAATATTTAGTGCTTTTTCTTTTCTTATCACAGTGACGCATCCACCACCACATAGCCAAGCATCCACAGATTGTAGACATACTTTGGAATCAAATGGCCAGTTGGTTGCTGTCTTCAAGGTCTTAAAATAGCCTTTTGCCTATTTACTTTTAGAATGCTGTGGGAATTATGTGTACATTACTATTTTGTGGGGTGTAAGATGTTTGGATAATGTTTTATTCTCATGGTTCAATTAGGATATTTAACTTTTATTTTCTTGTATGCTAGGAAAATAAAATGTTGTCTTTTGCAATGCACAAGTTTTATCTTTCGGGCCTTTCTTCATATGGGTTTTGAATGTTGAATGATTAGTAAGATTGCTTTCATTATATTTTCGATATCAATGATGGCTGTATTAAAAGGACAAATAATGTCACGATCAATATATTGATGTTATTAGTGATAAAATACTGAAATATACAATGTTATAGCTTCGGTTAAAATTGTCATTAATAACACTATTTAGTGACAAATTTTTTTTGTCACTAATTTCATTTGCAAACGAATTTTTAGTAACGATATTTTTCCGTCACTAATGCTAAAGGCCATCAAATTTTTCCGTCACAAAATTGCATTGGTCAACAAACTTTCTGTGACAAACTTAAAGTCGTCACTAACCATTTAGTGACGACAAAAAATATCATCACTAGTTCATCATAGAATGAGTTGACAAAGGTTCTTTTTAGTGACGACCTTTTTTTCCCGTCATAAATCCGTCACAACTGTCCACCTGACCGAAATAGTTTTAGTGACAAAAATTTTTCGTCACTAATCATGCGCAATTAGTAATGACTCTTAACTTTTAATGACGACTTTTTTCCCTTTTTTATGATGACTTTTTTTCGTCACTAATTTTCATCACATTCTCATTTCGTCACTAACGCCACTCATTTAGTGACGACTTTTTTTTTCGGTCACTAAAACCCTTTAGTGATGGAGCATTAGTGACAACCGAGTGACGAACTATTTTTCCTTCACTAAATGGTTTTTGTAATGAAAAAGTGACTTTTAGTGATGACATTCCAGTCGTCACTGAAGCCCATTTTTCTTGTAGTGAAATGCCTCATGGATGTGGAAGGGCTGGATGGGTGCAAAACATGTACTTCAACTTGGAGCAAGATGTAATGTTGGGGATTGGAAATCCATTAGGTGTGGGAGTTGTCGTGGATACCATGGAGGAAGGATTTTAGGCCGAGGAGCAGCTGTAATGTAGACCAACAATCAGTCACTTGGATGCATGAACTGATGCATCAAAATGGAAGTGGCTGGAACAGGCATTTGATATCCAGAATTTTTCAGCAGCAAGATGTGGATGCAATTCTAGAAATGCCATTGGAAGATACAAGTAGACAAGATCAGATTATGTGGCACTTTAGTAAGGACAAAGAATACAATGTAAAATCTACATACATGCAGCTGAGGAAGAGCCAGCAAGCCGAAAGTAGTACTACCAGGACAATAATGCAGCCGATGTGGAGGACCATATAGAACTTGAATGTTAAAGGAAAATTGCAACATTTCTTGTGGAGGTGTTGCCATGATATATTGCCATTGAAGACTAGATTACAACAAAACAAAATGCCAATGGATGCCATATGTTCAATGTGTGGGGAGGTAGCATAAACTCTAGAACATCTCATGTTCTTATGCCTCCGTGCCTAGAAAATTTGGAAACTGGAACCGACAGCGTGGCATTATAATAGAGAACAAGTACCTACCTTTGGGCAATGGTGGCAGGATCTTTGTGTTCATAAAACAACGGATTTGTGGCAGGAAAAGCTACAGCTAACAGCCAATATCTTTTGGATGATTTGGAAGAGCCGAATCCTTTGGGTTTCTCAGGGTGAATGGATAGAGGAGATGAAAGTCATGGATTTGGTAAAGAAAAATTGGATAGAATTTCAGCAAGACAATAGGGTAGATTAGATAGCTAGGATCAACAAAGAGATCAGTGGCTGTCTATCTTAGAAGGTGGAGCGCAGTGGGAAAGTTAGTGGTCATCTTAACCTCTTTTGTTAGTTAATCCAATTAGCACATCCACTCTGTTTTTGTCGTGTTTTTGTGGGAATGTGTTTAGATCTTTGACGTTTTAGTCGGTTAGTCTTAGCCTAGTATTTTCTAGTGCTAAGAAGAATCTTATTTGTGACATCAAATGTAACCATTAACTTGAGCAAATTAATACAATTCTCTATTTTCAGGGAAAAAAGAGAGTATATAAATGCATTCATGCTGCACCATTTGAATTGAAACAAAGAGCACTTGGAGGGCAATTGATATAGGGGACGTCAAATTACACGTTGTATTAATCAATTCAAATATAATAAATATTCCAAAGTCTTATTGAGGGCACTTTGGGGTTTAAATTCATAATTAATTTTTGTTGATTAATTAATTTCTAAATTTGAAAGAATTAATATTTAATTAATTTAAATGTATAATTTGAAAAGGTCGATCAATTACCTAACGTCTATGAAAGATAGAGTTGTGTCTTTTTAGAAACATCGCCTTGTAGTTCTATTTTATCAGAGATTCACTTTTTTGTTTTTATTGTTTGCAAACATTGTAGATTTTACAGTCTAAAATTTCTTTAATTTTATTGTATTTTAAAGATAATTTATTATTAATCCAGAAATAAAGTACGATTGTAAGGAGGGTGAATGAAACTTTATCGATAGTGATTCTCATACTTCAGAATCAGTCTACTTAATGACTCCTAATGATCTCCTCAAAGTTTTATAAGCAATTACAAGTACTATTATATCTAAGTTCTTGCATGTTTTTTAAGTCTAGCTCTGTTGCATCTTTCTTTTGTCTAGATCTAAGAAAGTACCAAGTCGGATCAAAAACTTCCAATATGATCCTGGTTATGGAGATCCTGATTGCATCGAATCTACACTTCAGATTCGATGGTTTGATGATTTAGAAGAACAATATGATAGAACTAAAAAGAGCTCAAAAAAAAAAAAAAGAAGAAGAAAAATCACCTCTATGATACACGACTAAAACCCAAACTTTAGAATGAATTTTGTCAAACAAACACTAGTCAAATTACAGTAACAAAGAACAATTCAAAGAGCGAAGAAGAATTCAAAGAGCCAAATATTGGAGGAAAAAAAAAAAAAAAAAGACAAGTTCCAGGATTCTGGGAATTAGAAGCTTCGATTTGGGAAAAGATGTTGCATGGAGCTGCTGTAACATGTAGGGTAGCCTAACAGGAGTAATTTATAGGTGAAAGAGTAAATTTATTAAATAAAGAATGTAAAAATTAGAAGGCCAAATTTATCTGTTCTTATTACAGTTGACTTGTTATAGAAAATTAAGGATATAACTACGGTATACAATATTTAGTTTTAGTTTGGAATTAGTGAAGATTGACAACTTAGACTAATTTAATTAGCACAAACTGCAAATTGTTCGAAAAACGAAGCTTTTTTTTTCCAAAATTTGTCAAAACATTGTTTTCTCTCTTATTTTCCTTGCATACGAATTTCAAATATTAGTTATACTTTTCCAGTCAAATTGCTGGGAATGGAAGAACCTACTTTCACAATAAGAGTTGGTCAACTCTTGTTAAATCACCATCAATATTTTCTCTCTTTTCTTCCTTTTTTATTTTTGGATGTGGCAGGAAAAATTGAAGGAAAAAATTTCGGGCCAAAAAATTTGACCAAAAAGAAAGAATGACTTCTTTCTTTCATTGTCGTTGTTCCTGAAGGGTCCCCAATGTTGATGTTCGATGTTCTTTGAAAATCCTCGTCAACTTACAATGTAAAAGTAATATTTGAACTGCCATAAATGTGTTGAATTTTGTAGGATTGATGATTCTGTGGCACCAATTCTCTCTTTGTGTGTGTGTGTGTGTGTAACAAAAGAAAAGAAGTTTTATTGATTGGGCAAGGCCAAATCATTTTGGAGTTTAATTTGCAGCCAATTTTAGCTTGTAAGTCTACATTTTTTTTTTCAGCTAAAAATATATCGTAGTGAAATTCTTTTGTATTGACATATTTATATTTGCATGGAATTTGAATGGGTGGGGGGGAGGGAACAGAAATATGACCAGATTGTAATTTCAATTTATCTGTTTGTTTGTTTGTCAGAATTGAAGTTACCTTCAAATTTAATACATTTTTTATAAGATATAATTTAAATTTTAATAAAATTCTTAAAAATTTTATTTTATTTCTTCATATTACATTAAAACTGAGTTAGAATTTTAGGGAAAAAAATCTATAAAATGCAAATTGAATAATAAAAAAATATATATCAAATTTTAAGACAACTAAGTTCTTATAAAGAACCCAAAAAAATCTTTTACTAAATTCTCAACCCAAAAGAAAATCAGCTAAGCACGTATATGCTTGTTTAGTCATTTCCAAGCTAAGTGACATAATCATATTTTAAAACTCCAACCACAACGATTGTAAATGTTAGCATCTATCTATTCTATATATATGATTTTGATATGTATACTATTTTACTTAACATATTAAAACCACCTATCTTATAAGAATGTGGAGAATTGACAATTACTTATCTTATTAAATCTAAATTAATAAACATCAATCCATTAAATAAATATCACATTTATCTTATTAAATATGTTGTTTAGTCAAATATTTGATATATTATCTTATTCCTTTAAATAAAGATCATACTATCTCTTATTTAGTCAAATATTTTCTAATGGCGATAGAGGATAACGTGATGGCTATGGAGAAACGTAAGGTGCAGCAGATTGGAGCACAATTTGGGCCATACACTATCTCTCTAAATCTTATTATTTTTATCATATTAGAATTCAAATTATATACTATGTCTTATACATGTTTAATTTAACTAAATATTTAATTCACATTTATTTTACTAAATCTATATTATGTACCATCTTTAATTGTAGGAAAAAGTATAATTGTAACAATAACTTGGCATAATTATAAGGGTAAAAAACATTGGCAGTCATTTAACTTTTGAAATCATATACTTTTGACCACTAAACTCACAAAATTATGCAAACAACTATCCAACTCGTAAAATTGGATAGACAACCTTTCAAAGGTTAGTGTGGATGAATTAACTTGCACGGTCTTTCTCTAAGGCAATTCATTAAGTAGCTGGCGTGCATTTTTCGATTTGAGTAGGGAACTAGTTTCCTTTGTTTGTGCGTGAGCCGTGGGATAGCCAGAATCAGGGTTTTTCACACCAACATCATCATCCGAGGAATCAATATCAGAATTAGGCCTTGAAGATTTCTTACCGACCTTCATTTTCCAATTCGCGGGCAGCAATTGAGCATCGAGCTTTCATGAAATTTTGATCAGGAGTTTGAGAGCTTTTGGAGACAATTTTCTTCTTCCCCATGGGATCAAGAAGTTTGGGGAGTTCGAAAATTTTATTAAAATCGGTAGTTAGTTGTTCAATTTCTTCATGGGTTGGCTGTAGACCCGACAGACCTGTTTGGTGACCCGTCTTGGATTCTTCATCTATGGTCTTCGGTGTAGGATTTTGGGAGCTTGCAGGTTGTTTTTCTTCTTACCCATGAGTTTTTGGAGCCATAGATCATCACAAAACCATGGGAAGGGTGTGAAGATGAAAGCTTGAATAACCCGCTACTTCACTCAATGAAGCTTCGGGTGAGCTGCGGAAATCAACAAAAAAATTGGAAAACCATCTATTTTGAAAGCTTCGGTTAGCTCCATCACCATCCACGGTGAGGAAATGCAAAATCCCTCAATTGCCTAAAAATTACAGCGTCACAAACAAAACAAACTTGTCTCCATCATCATCAGCTAAACCAAGTAGCAATGTACATTACTAGTTGATATTGATGGTGGTTCTAAGCATTCCAGTGGCAACCCTCCACAGTCCAGCCATACACAAACAGCAGCGCATTAACCTTAACAAAAGAAGTGGTGGCATTAGTTTTCCTATATGGTGTGGGATTGTAGAGCCGTCGGGGGAGTTGGCGCCATTTGGTGAAAAGACAAAGTACAATGATGGATTGTTTGAGAAGGCATTCATGACCCTGTTTGCTCGGAAGATGGAGAAATTTGCCTATTTCAAGACCAACAACAGAGAGGGGGAAACAGTGACACAAGGAGAAAAGGCAAAGAAAATGGGTTGGACGGGATTGCAATGGCGAAAGAGGTGGAAGGAGGGGGTGTAGAGGTATATATGTGGCCAAAAGAAGAAGCTAGTTGGAAATGAAGGAAGACCATCGCTTATATATGTGTGTGTGTGTGTGTTGACCATTGCAGAAGATCATCGCTATATATGTGTGTGTGTGTGTGTGCGACCCTTTTTTGCAAAACACGTGGAAAGATGGCGACGGGTAGCCAATTTTACGAGTTGAATGATTGTTCGTAATTTTGTGAATTTAGTGGCTAAAAGTATACGATTTCAAAAGTGGCATGCATGAGTGCATAAAATTTTTAACCTAATTATAATTATCTACCATATATGGGCAGTAACTTAATTTACCTATAACATCGTTTATCTATTAAATAATGCTTAGCGTTTTCTTCATAGATAGCAATTGGGATGTTTGACATTAATAGAAAGATTTACTACTCACAATTTAACAATTGCACATATATCATTTTTCCCATGCCTCATAATCTTGTATTGACACTACCAACTACGTTCATCCATCACCACAAACTTATTTTATTTATAATATTGTTTTTATTTTTTTTAATTATGTATAATATTTATGAAGAGTCTTATTATTATCTATGATTTAATTTCATCAATCACCACAAGCTTAGTTTATTTATAAGATTTTATTTAAGTTTTTAATTATTTATAATATCTATTAAGAGTATTATCATTATCTACGATTTAAATTTTTTATTCTCTATCAATGTAACTGAACTGATTATATTATTTTAGTTCATCTTTCATTTTTTTCCCCTCCCACATTATTCATTAACATAAGACCAAAAACATTCTATCCGCTACTTTTCCCCCTCCCACGTTCTTCATTAACATAATACCAAAAACCTTCTTCATTTTCATAATTAAAGCAACATATGCAAGGCCATTCATTTGAGATTTGTTTTATTCTTTTTTTTTTGAGTTCTTCTAATGACTATTAATTCATATTTTGATTGATTACATTTATATTTGTATTTATATCCATAATTTAATTTATATTCATATTTTGGTTAGACTAATATAAACTCTATTATTGTGAAGAGTAAAATATAGGAATCACTATTCTCAATTAATGCCAAAATTATGATTTCCTTGTTATTATTATTATTATATAAACATTAAAATTAAAAGGCCAATAATTTGTTATGGTTGTTTTCGTTGATTTTTGGGCTCTAATTTTCAAATAGATGATTAGCATCATACGAGCTCTTTTGACTTTATTAAAACATTAAGGAACTTTCATTCCTCCTATCCTTGTGTTGTATGATGGACACAAATCCTAAAAAACTAAACGTTAAATTTTACTATTCATGGAGGAACTTTCATACCTACATGAAATAGATAGGGTATTTTAGATTTTTTTAAATAGCTTTATTTGTTGTGTGATATTCAAATGGAACCAATTTTATTTTTAAGTACCTCACTTTATTGAATATATGTTTCTTTATTAAATTGATACTTCTTTATTTCACAAGTTATTAATCAGAATTTTCAAATCATTTATATTGTATTGCACTTTCAATCAAATTTATATTCAATCGTTTATCCAAATTTAAAATTCTTATTTTTCTAAATTTTTAATCATATTATTAAAAAACTTAAATATATAATATAAATTCTATAAAACAATGTAATTATTATTTATATTATTTAAATTTATAATGAATTAATAATACTTTTCAATTATAGATAATAAGTTACAATTACATATTTTTTTTCCAACAATAATAATATTCTTGTAATTGTAAAGATAGAATACTAGTTATATAAGAAGACAATATCCATTTCCTAATCACATGTATTAATTTTATAATTATAATTATGCCACATGTCACAACTTAAATAATTTTATTTTTATTATAACTATTTAAGTAATTTTATCTAATTTAATTCGTCCAAAAATTATTTGAATTTATCTTTCAATTTCTCACAACTACTAACAAAATAACAACTTAAACAATTGTTTACTATTCAATTATCTTTTAAAATTTTCAATTTAAAAATTTCTAAAGTCTCAATTACTTATCATGTCTTTCAATCATAATCAAATCAAATGTTTTTCACTTATCCAATCTTTATGTACGTTGTTCAAGTCATTCTTGATGTGTAATGGGTCCGAAAAGAGTATTTGGACGTGCAAGATCAGTCCAAAAATAGAAAACATGCGAAAACACATGTTCTACTTTGAAAGGCCATAACTTTCAATTCCGGTGTGAAAATCATTATTATTATCTATAGTTTCCAAGGCGTCAACGAGATCTACAAGATTACTGGGTGTAGCCCCATTAGCCCAGGGTGTCTTGCTCAAAATTTCTTTGTTTCGGCAAGTGTCTGACCCCTTTTTGTTTTCTAGTCATATTACAATTCTTTTCCAGTTTAGTTTAGGGTTTATTTAACTTATAAATACATGTGTAAAGACTTATTTTCATTAATTCGGGTCATTATTCTAGTTTATTCAATAAAATTTTAGTGGAATTTGTTTTCTTTGCGAATATTGTTTGTTTTCCGTTTATCTCTCATATATTAATTGGTATCAGAGCATGAGGTTTTTGCTTGTGATAGCTAACCAAATCAATGAAGGTAACACCTTTTTTGACGTGCTCAAAGGGATCTAAAACATAATTGTGATGCTTCAAAATATAATTGTTCATGTTGAACGGACAGAGGTAGATGTGCAAGCATTGCAAGCCAATTAGGGCAATACAAGCGGCAATGATAGAACCAAGAGTATCGCTCAAGGACATAAGGCTAATCCTTTATTCCCACAACCACAACCACCACAACCATGTAGGAACCCGCCCAATGTGGATGATTCCTCAGATGAGGACATCGAGAAACTAATAGACGGAAACCCTAACCCTTGGGCAACCCATCGATATTAATAAGAAGAATTTCAGTTGAAAGTAGATATTCCTGCCTTTAATGGGAATCTTAATATTGAAGATTTCCTGGATTGGACTGAGGAAGGAGAGAGATTTTTTGTATTTGCTGAAATCCCAAAAAAGAAACAAGTAAAATTAGTCACAAATCAGCTTAAATGTAGGGTGTTTTCATGGTAAGAATAGACCCAAAATCAACGATGACGCTTGGGTAAGCAGTCAATTCGACTTTGGCCGAAGATGAAAAGAATGTTGATGGCAAGTTTTCTTCCTCTAGATTAAAATCAAATTTTGTTTTATCAATACCAAACCCTAATATAGGGGCAAAAATCTGTACAGAATATACAACGGATTTCTTGAGGTTATATTCTTAAAATAATCTAATAGAGATATATTCATGGATTGAAACTAGCAATCCAAGACAAAATTGGTTGTAAATTGGTCCCGACTCTCAATGAACTCCAAAACACGGAGTGGAAGGAGGAAGCGATAGGATATCGAGGTTACTATAGAACTAATAGTACTCATACGTCCCCTAACAGACGTCAAAACCATCCTCGAAATTCAATGTTGGATCTAGTTTTGATCCTAGACCAAGAATCGTGGTACAAAAAGAGCCCCCAAATAAACCAACAAACAATTTGTTGTAGATTTTACACATGCAAGTGTACACTATCGTTAACAAGTAATAAAGAGTGAGTAAAGTATCATTCCCACGAAGACTACTTGTTTACTAAATACCAAAAGTTGGTTAATTCTAACTTTATTTGAATGATTGAGAAGATATTTTATGACTGAACTAAATTAAAACTAAGTTTTAAACTAAGCTAAGCAAATTAATGAATTAAATCTAAGGGTTTATTAGATTGCTAAAGCTCTATGGTTTCCAATTTCACCATGACTAATCTATCTTAATATTAATCTATCTCTATAGTCTAATTTATTATCCTAATTGATAGTCAAGATTCCCTAACTTATTTACTAGTCTCTCTCAAGATCTACTTAAAATCCCTCTAATTGATAATTCAGTATATTCCTATGTGAATTACAATAATTATAAAGTCATTACGTTATATGGATTCCCATGTAGCAACTACACAAACCATGCAGGTATATTCCTATCCTACATGCAATTCATGGCATTTATCCCAATGAACTTGAGACATAACTCCCCTTCCAGTTTGTTATGATTAACAGATCATCTAATTATTGATCAGGTAATTAAAAGCAATAAGCACAGAGATAAACACTCAACCATAGAAAATTAATTCCAACTATAGTAATAGAAAAATAAAAATACTTCATAGTTAGGCTACATCATAGCCCTAGAAAAATAAATTAGTTCATACTAATATAGAAAAACATCACCAAAGCCTTAAACATGATTGAAAGAGAAAGATAAAAGAAAAAGTTGAAGTAGAATCTCTTATTCTTCACTTCTTGCTCTTGGTAGCCGCCTCTCCAATCTTGCCCAAACAAAAAGTCCCCCTCCCAAAACCTAACCTAAAAATAACATATTTATAGCTAGGGCAACTTGGGCCCAAAAGGAAAATAAAACCTAATTAAAAGTCTTAAGTCAACTAGTCAAATTGGGCCATCATTAATGGAGAAGACATGCAAGTTTTTAGGTTGTTCTAGGCTTAATTCGGCAGAATTTTTTCCTTTGCTCCTCTTTGTTGCCTTCTTTGCTCCAATTATGTTGAAATTCTCAAATTTCATTCTTTTGTCTTCTTTTTGGATTTTCTGCAAACATAACATAAAAATCTAATTAAGCACGTAAAAACTCAAGAATTTAGCTCATTCTAAGCTTAATTTGTATTCAATTTATGAGTATAAAATCCACACATCAAATGCCCCCAAACTCAGTATTTTGCTAGTCCTCGAGCAAAGTCACAAAAGAAAAAAAGAAGAAAATCAACATCCTACGACTCAACAAAATAAAAAAACACAACTTAGTAACAATTAGATGTACTACTCAAAATTTTCACATAATCATAACCCAAGAAAATTTCAAGACATTATGATAGTGAAATATCTCAACTCAAAGGCCAATCTCAAATGCTTTCAATCCCTTGAGTGCATGTGTGTAATTAATCTTTCTCACCTAATCATTCGCAACTCAAATCAGTTTATACAATTAGTAAATAAACAATGATCTCTAACTAGGAGTTTGGAATTCCATAGGCTTGCTTTTCATGTCAATCTCCACTAATGTAGACTAATCACAACACCAAAGATCGTTAGGTCTTTTCTAAGCTTGTAATGTGTGGCTTGGGTAAAGGCATGATAAGGGATATTATTTAGGCTCAAATTACCCATAGCACAAAATCATTCCAGAGCTTTTGCTTTTTCAGATTCAAAACAACAAAATAACCACACACCAAACTCATTTTTTAATTTTTTTTTTTTTATTTCTTTTTTTTTTTTTTCTTTTTTTTTTTTTTTTTTCTTCTTTTCAATTTCAATTTCATTGGGCACAATACAAAATTTTTCAATATTTCATGGTGCCTAGTTTACATTCCTCAACTCCACCTAACCTCCAAAATCAAATGCTTTACACCATAGCTCTATATATAACTGATCAAGTGTTATGAGTAAAGGGTGACAAAGATAATAAATTAACTGGGGTTGGAGATATTATGTGGTTGATAAAGAAAAGGCTTTCCTTTGGCTCAAAGGGGTAGACTAAGGATAATCAATTATGCACAGGTTGGTTTGACAGGCACAAATGATCCAAATATGGCCTAAATTATTTCCCTAATATTGTGTAGTCCAAGATTTTGCCTCGACTAACAATCAAACAAGTTCTAGAATTCGATGAGATCATGTAAATGTCTAAATTGTATAAACATTCTCTAAGCAAGTAGAATAATCAAGTAATCAAGGTTATGCGCTCAAAGGTTTCAAGGGATTTAAAGCACATTGAAATTAAGCAAGAAAACTGATTATACAGAATCGCATGAATATCATTTTCACAGGTTATAATTATTGAAAGTGAAATATCTATCATCGGCTTTTGATTTTCAATCTTCTTTGTCACTAAGAACACGAACAAACCTAAATTATCCAAATACTAATCAGTCTAAGAAAATAAACCTAAGCAACCTAAACAACTCAAACAATCAATATCATATCAACATACCACATGCACCCCCAAACTCAGAACAAACATTGTCCTCAACGTTAATTAAAAGATAGAAAAGTGTAGAGGACTTCCCTAAAAAGTGACTAGCGCTAATCCGAGCTTCGGGGAGAACAGTGGAGTTGGTGCGGCAGAGCAGAACTAATGGGGCTAAATTGCGAAGGAAAAGGGGCTGCGATTTGAAAAAGAGAGACGGGCGAGGGAGTTGAGTTGAGCCTTGGTGTGGTGAAGAATGGCGGAGAGACAACTGCAAATTTGGAGAAGAGAGAAAAGAGAAAAAAAATTTGGGTTGATGAAAACCCTTAGGGAAAAGAATTTGGGTTTATTCCTTTTTTTTTTCTTTTTTTTTTTTCAATTCATGAAAAACAAAAACAGAAGACGAGATAGAATAAGGCATGGGCACGCCTAATAAAATGGAGTCTTCGGCCATACATTAGGAAGAAAATCTAGAAGACCATTGAAGTTAAGGCGTGGGCATGCCTAAGGAGTTAAGATCTTCTAGAAAATTTTCAGAAAATTATCCTTCTTAAGGCGCAAGCACGCCTAAGAAGGTGAAGTCTTCTGGTTTTCCTTTTTTTTTTTTAGTTTAACATGAGCACGCCTATGAAAATAAAGTTTCCCTCTGGCACTCTAGCTTCGTCCTCACCACAATGAGACTTATAAAATTTTACTACCAAGGCATCAACATCTGCAATGGTGGTTCGAAATCATGCCTAAACGCGAAAGTTCAGAATGCTTTGTTCAAGTTTCTTCGCACCACCCTGCATGATAGAAAGAGTCATTTAAGTCATTACTCAACACATAGAATATAAATGGGGAAATTAAATGACAATTTACTGGGACTATAAGAAAAAATAAAAATAAAACAAATGCAAACTCCAAGTTAAACTCTTGGGTTGCCTCCCAAGAAGCACTTCTTTTATAGTCTTGAGCCTGTCTATCTCTATTCGCCTCAATTTGCATCCACCAGGGTGAAAGTGCACTTTTGAAAGTCTACTCCACCTTTGATATAAGCTTTGAATCTCTAACCATTTACTTTCAACCTTCTATCTTTGCTTTGAAGTTCAATAGCATTGTGTGGGAAAACTTGCACCACTATTAATGGTCTAAACCATCTCGATCGAAGTTTCCCAGGGAATAATTTCAACCTTGAGTTGTATAGGAGTACTATCTGGCCTGGATGAAATTCTCAATGCAAAATGTGCTTGTCATGCCAAGCCTTTATTTTCTTCTTATACATTTTAGTATTCTCATACGCCGCTTGACGAAATTCATCCATCTCATTCAATTGGTGTAGTCTTTTCTCACCTGAGGCTTTGAAGTCAAAGTTAAGATGCTTGATGGCTCAATAAGCACGGTGTTCCAACTCCACAGGTAAGTGACAAGCTTTACCATATACCAATTGATATGAAGACATACCAATAGGTGTTTTAAAAGCTGTTCTATATGCCCACAAAGTATCATCAAGCTTTTGAGACCAATCTTTCCTGTTAGAAATCATTGTCTTCTCCAAAATCTGCTTCAACTCCCTATTGGATATCTCCACTTGGCCACTAGTTTGGGGATGATAAGCAGTGGCGATTTTATTTTTCACCCCATACTTGGCCAAAAGAGTAGCTAACAATTTATTGCAAAAATGAGTTCTCTCATCATTAAGATTGCTCTAGGAGTTCCAAAACGAGTGAAAATATTTTTCCGTAAGAAATTTACTACCACTCTCGCATCATTGGTAAGTAAGGCAGTTGTTTCAACCCATTTTGATGTATAATCCACAGCCACGAGAATATAGAGATTATTGTACGAAGGTGGAAATGGTCCCATGAAAATCAATACCCCACACATCAAATAGATCAACCTCCAGAATGTTGGTGAGAGGCATTTCATGTCTCTTTGAAATATTCCATATTCTCTGGCATCGATCACACATAGCTACATAGGATTGTGTATCCTTGAATATCGTTGGCCAATGAAAACCACATTAAAGAATTATAGCTATGGTTTTATTGTCTCCAAAATGACCACCATATTCAGAAGAGTGGCAATGCTGCAAAATGCTTTGTATTTCCTCTTCTAGAACACACTCCGTATTACTTGATCAGGACATAATTTGTACAAGAAAGGCTCATCCCAGTAATAATGCTTCACATCAGATAATAATTTTTTTCTCTATTGGCTAAATAAATTTGGGGGAAGCACATTAGTGGCAAAATAATTTGCAAAATCCGCAAACTAAGAAAACTTACCTATAGCAATATTGGACAATTGCTCATCAGAGAAGGTCTCATTTATCACCGGTTATGGTTCATCATTCTTGGCCTGAGATTCTAAATGAGATAGGTGATCAGCAATTGCATTTTCACTAGCCTTTTTCTCTAGGATTTTCAAACCAAATTCTTGTAACAATAAGACCCATCTGATCAACCTAGGCTTTGCATCTTTCTTTTCTATCAAATACTTAATGGCATAATGATCAGTATAAAAAATAACTTTGGTGCCAATTAAGTATGATCTAAATTTATCGAAAGCAAACACTACTGCTAATAACTCTTTTTCAGTGGTAGTATAATTCAATTGTGCATCATTAAGAGTTTTACTAGCATAGTATATAGCATGAAAGACCTTACCTTTTCGCTGACCCAAAACTGCACCAACTGCATAGTCACTTGCATCACACATCAATTCAAAAGGTAAATCCCAAGATAAAGCAATAATAATGGGAGCCAATACTAATGCAATTTGCAACAAGCGAAAGGCTCTTAAACAATTAGCATCAAAATTAAACAGCACATCTTTTTCAAGAAGGTTACACAGAGGTTTGGTAATTTTAGAAAAATCTTTTATAAAACTCATATAGAATCCTACATGTCCTAGAAAGCTTCTTACCCCTTTAACAGTGGTAAGTAGTGGTAATTTCTCAATTGTTTCAATTTTAGCTCTATTAACCTCAATCCCTTTTGTAGACACTCTTTGACCCAACTCAATTCTTTCTTGAACCATGAACTGACATTTTTCCCAATTCAAGACTAGATTAGTGTCTTCACATCGTTTAAGCACAATTTTAAGGTTTGATAAGCATGTATCAAAGGAAGAACCAAACATAGAAAAATCATCCCTAAATATTTCAATGAAACGTTCCACCATGTCAAAGAAAACTACCATCATACATCTTTGAAAAGTGGCAGGTGCATTACACAAACCAAAGGGCATTCTCCTATAAGAAAATGTACCATAAAGGCATATAAATGTGGTCTTTTCCTGATCCTCTATGGCTATGGAAATTTGGTTATACTCAAAATAACCATCTAAAAAACAATAATATGAGTGACCAGATAACTTATCAAGCATTTGGTCAATAAAGGGCAAAGGAAAGTGGTATTTTCTAGTGGCTGCATTCAACTTCCTATAATCAATGTATACTCTCCATCCAGTGACAATCCTAGTTGAGATCAATTCATTGTTTTCATTCTCAACTACAGTAATCCCTCCTTTTTTAGGTACTACTTGAACAGGACTGACCGATGCACTATCAGAAATAGGATAAATAATCCCTACATCCAAAAGTTTTAATACCTCAGCTCTCACCAGTTCTTTCATGTTGGGGTTTAATCTATGTTGGTGATCTACATATGGCTTAGAGTTTTCCTCCATCAAAATTTTATGCAAGCAAATCGAGGGGTTAATCCCTTTGATGTTTGCTATAGTCCATTCTATTGCAGATTTATATTCCCTCAACACTATCAGCAATTTATCCTTATGCTCTTCATTCAAATATGCAGAAATAATAACAGAAAGAGTAGAGGACTCACCTAGAAATGCATACCTTAGATGCTTGGGCAATGGCTTGAGGTCTAACTATAGAGGTTTCTCAACTGAATGTAGTGATTTAGAAATACCTATTCCAAGTCTTCAAATGGCCTTTTAATGAACACAGGTGCCAAGGCCTCTAGTTGTTTAGAGCATGTATCTACCTCTTGATTTTCATAATTCTCTATCCCCACAATACATGCTTCCATGGGATCTTTTGGATGGCTAGCTTGGAATTTTTATTTAGTGCACCCATCAATTGTTTCCACATTCCATCAATTGTTTCCACATTCAAGCAATTGTCTATCTCACTCGGAAATTTCAGTGTTTTAAAGATATTGAAGGTGACTTACTCATCTTAAACTCTCATTGTTAGTTGCCCTTTTTGCACGTGTATTAGGGTTCTCCCCGTATCCAAAAAAGGTCTACCAAGAATAATAGGAATTTCTTGGTCTTCTTCCATGTCAAGTACAATGAAATCAGCTAGGAAGATTAATTTTTCCACCTTGACAACCACATCCTCTATAACACCTCTTAGGTATTTTAATGATCTATTTGCCACTTGCAAAATGTGGTGGGTTTGGCTTCTCCTAAACCAAGTTTCCTAAAAACAAAGAGAGGTATAATATTAATACTTGCACCAAGATCACACAAAGCTTTATCAAAATAAGACTTCCATATAGTGCAAGGAATAGTAAAACTCCCTGGATCCTTAAGCTTAGGAAGAAGCTTTGCAGCATGGCATTGCACTCTTTAGTAAATGCAATAGTCTCATACTCTTCTAGCTTTCTTTTGTTGGAGAGAATTTTCTTCATGAATTTCACATAGCTAGGCATTTGTTCCAAAGCATTAGCAAAAGGAATATTAATAAGTAATTTTTTAAAAAATATCAACAAATTTAAAAAATTGCTTATCTAGCTTTTGCTTCTGGAATGGCTGAGAATACATCATAGGTGGCATATAGGGAGATGGATTATCTAGAAACAATTTTGATTTGGGTTTCACGACTTCCTCAGTTTATTCCCTAGATTTTCAAACTGCACTTCCACTGTCTCTTATTCTGACTTTTTCTGTGTCTTAGGTTAAGAAAACTCTTTGCCACTTCTCAGTTTAATTGCCTTCACATGTTTCTTAGGGTTGGTTTCTGTGTTACTAGACAAAGATCCATGTGGTCTAGAATTTAATGAACTAGCAAGTTGTCTCATTTGAACCTCCAAATTTCGGATAGATGCTGACTGGTTTTGCAATATGGCTTTAGTTTTAGTCATGAACTGATGTGTTCATGCTCAATTGAGCAAGAGCATCTTCTAAAGACATCTTTTGTGCATGGGGTTGAATTTGTTGTGGAGGTTGAAATCCATGGGGTTTATCAATAGACTGATTATTTCTCAAAGAAAAGTTGGGATGGCTTCTCCATCCCTAATTGTAAGTGTTGGAGTAGGGATTATGCTGTCTATTTGAATTCTCTACAAACTGAGCTTGTTCCATCTGAGATGGGGAAAAAGGATTGCCTACTTGACAATCAACACTAGGATGAGGTCCTCTACAAAGATCACAAGATTCTAGAGGAATATGGATGGCATTTGCAGTGAGTATACTAAGTTGCAGTGAAGGCATCAACCTCATGCTTACCATAATTCTTCTGCAATGTGAATCTCCCTGATAACCACTGGTAGTCGGTAGATGCCATCTCTTCCAACAATGCATAAGTAGCCTCATATGTCTTCCCCATTAATGAACCTCCCTCTATAGTATCTACAAATATCTTGGTTGATCGAGTTAATCCATTATAAAAAGTCTATAGCTGTAACCAATCTGGGATACCATGATGTGGGCATGTTTGCAGCAAACCTTTATATATCTTCCATGCTTTAGAAAGTGATTCCATCTCATGCTAGGTGAATGAGGTAATCTCATTCCTCATCTTTGCAGTTTTGGAAAGTGGAAAGTATTTTGTCAAAAATTTCTATCTACACATGTCCCACGTAGTGATTGCTCCTGATGGCAAAGAAAGCAACCAGCTTTTGGCCCTATCCCTTAGTGAGAATGGGAAAAATCTCAGTCTAATGGCATCATCAGAAACACCATTCATTTTCAATATTTTGCAGATCTCAAGAAAATTTATTATGTGAGCATTAGGATCCTCATGTGCCAACCCAGTGAACTGATTAGCTTGGACCATCTAGATTATACCTGACTTCAGTTCAAAATTATTTACATCAACAGGTTGAGGTATAACACTGTGGAGATTATCTGTGGCAGTAAGCAATGCATAGTCACGTAATGCTCTGGTGTTTGCATTAGCAACAGGGATATCATTCTCTCTCTGTTCAACCATGGTGTTATGAGATTGTGCAGAAGTTTCTCTCTTCTTCTTTTTATTCAAACGATAGTTTTTTCCTATCTTTGGATCAAATGGAAGTAGATTATTACTTCCAAACTTTCTCATGCACTACAGACCAGTACCTAAAAAGAGAAAAAAACAAATTCAACAAAAGAAAATAAAAGTTAAAATTAAGGCTAGAACTACTTGGTATCGCTATTAATAAAAGCAAATTAGTCCCCGGCAACGGCGCCAAAAACTTGTTGGAATTTTACACACGCAAGTGTATGCTGTTGTTAACAAATAATAAAGAGTGAGTAAAGTATCATTCCCACGAGGACTACTTGTTCACTAAATACCGAAATTTGGTTAATTCTAACTTTATTTGAATGATTGAGAAAATATTTTATGACTGAACTAAATTAAAACTAAATTTTAAACTAAGATAAGCAAATTAGTGAATTAAATCTAAGGGTTTATCAGATTGCTAAAACTCTAGGGTTTTCGATTTCACCATAACTAATCTATCTTTATAGTCTAATTTATTATTCTGGTTGGTAGTTGAGATTCCCTAACTTATTTACTATCCTCTCTTGAGATTTAAGAGGAAATCTGTGCAATGTAATGTGGAAAATTTCTTGACCATTACCCGTTCAGATTCTGTTTTGATGGTAAAGGCTAAACACACTAGGAAAATTCATGCCTTAGTGGTCAAGGCAATTCTTTTGGTAGCGATGGGTGAGGCAATAGGAAAGATTCCAGACGCTGTTCGTGAGTTGCTGTTCGAATTTCAGGATTTGACCCTTGAAGATCTCCTCATTGGACTTCCACCAATAAGAGATATTCAACATACCATCGATCTGGTTCATGGGGACAATTTGCCAAATCTTCCTCACTACCAAATGAACCCACAAGAAAGTAAGATTTTGCAATAGGTCATGAAAGAGTTACTTGAAAAGGGCTTAGTTAGAGTCAGCATGAGCCCCTTGTTTGGTACTTGCATTGTTGACTCCGAAGAAAGATGGAAGCTAGCTCATGTGCATTGATAGTCATGCAATCAACAAAATCATAGTACAGTGGAGGTTTTCAATTCTTCGACTTGAGGATATGTTGGACAAACTCTCTAGTGCAAGAATTTTCACAAAAATAAACTTGCGGAGTGTGTACTATCAGATCAGAATTAGACAAGGAAATGAGTGGAAAACAGGTTTCAAGACAATGAAAGGCCTTTATGAATGGCTTGTTATGCCCTTCGAGTTATCCAATGCACCAATTGCATTCATGATGTGAATGAATGAGGTGTTAAAGTCATTTATTGGTAAATTTATTATAGTTTATTTTGATGACATTCTGATCTATAGCACTAATGAGGCCGAGCACTTAGAACACTTACGGCAAATTTTGAACATTTTGCATGATAATAAGTTTTATATCAACTTGAAAAGTGTAGTTTCATGTAGCAAAGTCTTTTTTTTTTTTGGGATTTGTTGTTAACTTTGATGGCATTAGTGTAGACGAGGAAAAGGTGAAAGCAGTTCAACAATGGCCAATCTCAAAATCTGTGTTTGAAATTCGTAGTTTCCATGGCTTGGCGACCTTTTGTAATTGGTTCATTCACAATTTCATCACAATTGTGGCGCCCCTAATAGATTGCTTGAAGAAGGGACAGTTTAAGTGGAGTGTGGAGCAAGACAAGAGGTTCACCCTAAGTTAAAAAAAGCTATATATAGTCCCAGTACTTGCACTCTCTAACTTTAACAAGCTATTCGTGGTTGAATGTGATGCTTGTGGCATTGGTATTGGTGCAGTTTTTTCTCAAGAGGGCCGACCAATTGCTTACTTTAGTGAGAAATTAAATGAGACACGACAACGGTGGTCAACGTATGATTAGGAATTTTATGGTGTTGTGCGAATTCTAAGGCATTGGGAGTACTATCTCATCCAAGAATAGTTCATTTTACATACTGATCACCAAGTCTTAAAGTACATCAATAGCCAGAAGAATGTGAACAAGATGCATGGCAGGGGGATAGCTTACAATGAAGCATAAATCTTTGTAGCAAAACAAAATGGCTGACGCCCTAAGCAAACGTGCAACCTTGTTGGTGACTTTGAGTCATGAGGTTATGGGATTTGACAATTTGAATGACCTATATGCTGATGATTAAGATTTTGCCGACATATGGAGAAAACTGCCTACAGATGATTTTTATAGTCACTACGGTTACCTTTTTAAGGGTAACCAATTGTGTATTCCCATAACGTCTTTACGGGAGAAACTCATTCGTGATCTATATGGGAGAGGATTAAGTGGGCATCTTGGGAGAGAAAAGACCATATCTAGTTTGTAGGTGCCTTATTATTGGCCTCAATTGAAGCGAGATGAGGGAAGGTTTGTGAGTAGAGGCCACACCTGTCAAACGACTAAAGGACAATTGTAAAACACCAGACTTTATAAGCGTTTGCCTGTTCCTAAAGCTATTTGGGAGGACACATCAATTGACTTTGTTCTTGGATTACCTCGAACTCAACGTGGTATGGATTCCGTTTTCGTGGTTGTCGACAGGTTGTTTTCCAAGATGGTGCACTTTATTCCATGCAAGAAAATTTCAGATGCTTTACACATTGCATGGCTCTTCTTTAGAGAAGTTGTGCATTTGCATGGAGTGCCCAAGTCCATTACTTTAGAATCAGTCTACTCTTAATGACTCCTAATGATCTCCTCAAAGTTTTATTAGCAATTACAAGTAATATATCTAAGTTCTTGCATGTTTTTTAAGTCTAGATACGTTGCATCTTTCTTTTGTCTAGATCTGAGAAAGTGCCAAGTCGGATAAAAAACTTCCAATAGGATCCTGGTTATGGAGATCCTGATTGCATCGAATCTACACTTTCAGATTTGATGGTTTGATGGTTTGGAAGAACAATATGATAGAACTAAAAAGAGCTCTAAAAAAAAGGAAAAATCAACTCTATGATACACTAAAACCCCAACTTTAGAATGAATTTTGTCAAACACACACTAGTCAAATTATAGTAACAAAGAAAAATTCAAAGAGCGAAGAATAATTCAAAGAACCAAATATTGGAGGAAAAAAAAAAGACAAGTTCCAGGATTCTGGGAATTAGAAGCTTCGGTTTGGGAAAAGATGTTGCATGGAGCTACTGTAACATGTAGGGTAGCCTAACATGAGTAATTTATAGGTGAAAGAGTAAATTTATTAAATAAAGAATGTAAAATTTAGAAGGCCAAATTTATCTGTTCTTATTCCAGTTCACTTGTTATAGAAAATTAAGAATATAACTAAGGTATACAATCTTTGGTTTTAGTTTGGAATTAGTGAAGATTGATAACTTAGACTAATTTAATTAGCACGAACTGCAAATTGTTTGACAAACGAAGCTTTTTTTTTCCAAAATTTGTCAAAACTTTGTTTTCTCTCTTATTTTCCTTGCATACGAATTTCAAATATTAGTTATACTTTTCCAGTCAAATTTCTGGGAATGGATGAATCTACTTTCACAATGAGAGTTGGTTAACTCTTGTTAAATCACTCTCAATATTTCTCTTTTTTCTTCCTTTTTTATTTTTGGGTGTGGCAGGAAAAATTGAAGGAAAAATTTTCGGGCCAAAAAATTTGACCAAAAAGAAAGAAATGACTTCTTTCTTTCATTGTCTTTGTTCCTGAAGGGTCCCCAATGTTGATGTTCGATGTTCTTTGAAAATCCTGACCAAAACCCAGAAAGCGTCAACTAACAATGTAAAAGAAATATTTAAACTGCCATAAATGTGTTGAATTTTGTAGGATTGAAGATTCTGTGGCACCAATTCTCTCTTTGTGTGTGTGTGTGTGTGTAACAAAAGAAAAGACGATTTTATTGATTGGGCAAGGCCAATTCATTTTGGAGTTTTGCAGCCAATTTTAGCTTGTAAGTCTACATTTTTGTTTTTTCTGCTAAAACTATATGGTAGTGAAATTCTTTTGTATTGACATACTTATTTTTGCATGGAATTTGAAGGGGGGAAAGTAGAAATATGACCAGATTGTAATTTCAATTTATCTGTTTGTTTGTTTGTCAGAATTGAAGTTACCTTCAAATTTAATACATTTTTTATAAGATATAATTTAAATTTTAATAAAAATATTTAAGAATTTTATTTTATTTCTTCATATTACATTAAAACTGAGTTAGAATTTTAGGGGAAAAAATCTATAAAATGCAAATTGAATAATAAAAAAATATATATCAAATTTTAAGACAACTCAGTTCTTATAAAGAATCCAAAAAAATCTTTTACTAAATTCTCAACCCAAAAGAAAATCAGCTAAGCACGTATATGCTTGTTTAGTCATTTCCAAGCTAAGTGACATAATCATATTTTAAAACTCCTACCACAAAGATTGTAAATGTTAGCATCCATCTATTCTATATACATGATTTTGATATGTATACTATTTTACTTAACATATTAAAACTACCTACCTTATAAGAATGTGGAGAATTGACAATTACTTATCTTATTAAATCTAAATTAATAAACATCAATCCATTAAATAAATATCACATTTATCTTATTAAATATATTGTTTAGTCAAATATTTGATATATTATCTTATTCCTTTAAATAAAGATCATACTATCTGTTATTTAGTCATATATTTTCTAATGGCGGTAGAGGATAACGTGATGGCTATGGAGAAAGGTAAGGTGGAGCAGATTGGAGCACAATTTGGGCCATACACTATCTCACTAAATCTTATCATTTCTATCATATTAGAATTCAAATTATATACTATGTCTTATGAATGTTTAATTTAACTAAATATTTAATTCACATTTATTTTATTAAATCTAAATTACGTACCATCTTTAATTGTAGGAAAAAGTATAATTGTAACAATAACTTGGCATAATTATAAGGGTAAAAAATATTGGCAGCCACTTAACTTTTGAAATCGTATACTTTTGACCACTAAACTCACAAACTTATGCAAACAACCATCCAACTCGTAAAATTGGATACCCGTAGCCATTCTGTTACTTTCGTCCGTTAAAGGCCAAACGGCAGCCTTTCCACATGTTTTTTGAGGGGCAAAAAGGTTAGTGTGGATGAATTAACTTGCACGGTCTTTCTCTGAGGCAATTCATTAAGCAGCTGGCGTGCATTTTTTGATTTGAGCAGGGAACTAGTTTCCTTTGTTTGTGCGTGAGCCGTGGGATAGCCAGAATCAGGGCTTTTCACACCAACATCATCATCCAAGGAATCAACATCAGAATTAGGCCTTGAGGATTTCTTACCGACCTTCATTTTCCAATTCGCGGGCAGCAATTGAGCATCGAGCTTTCACGAAATTTTGATCAGGAGTTTGAGAGCTTTTGGAGACAATTTTCTTCTTCCCCATAGGATCAAAAAGCTTGGGGAGTTCAAAAATTTATTAAAATCGGTAGTTAGTTGTTCAATTTCTTCATGGGTTGGCTGTAGACCCGACAAACCTGTTTCGTGACCCGTCTCAGATTCTTCATCTATGGTCTTCAGTGTAGGAAATTGGGAGCTTGCAGGTTGTTTTTCTTCTTACCCATGAGTTTTTGGAGCCATAGATCATCACAAAACCATGGGAAGGGTGTGAAGATGAAAGCTTGAATAACCCGTTACTTCGCTCAATGAAGCTTCAGGTGAGCTGCGGAAATCAACAAAAAATTTGGAAAAAATTCATCACCATCTATTTTGAAAGCTTCGGGTAGCTCCATCACCATCCATGGTGAAGAAATGCAAAATCCCTCAATTGCCTAAAAATTACAGCGTCACAAACAAAACAAACTCCAGAACTTCCTGAAAGCTCTGCCGTGGTGCTGCTGCTTGTGTCTCCATCATCATCAGCTAAACCAAGTAGCAATGTACATTACTAGTTGATAATTGATGGTGGTTCTAAGCATTCCAACGGCAACCCTCAACAGTCCAGCCATACACAAACAGCAGTGCAT
Organism: Gynochthodes officinalis; assembly: GCA_020080225.1. Taxonomy (NCBI): domain Eukaryota; kingdom Viridiplantae; phylum Streptophyta; class Magnoliopsida; order Gentianales; family Rubiaceae; genus Gynochthodes; species Gynochthodes officinalis. The sequence goes on from JAIQDA010000012.1 coordinate 1,271,713, forward strand.
TGACCTTAACAAAAGAAGTGGTGGCATTAGTTTTCCTATATGGTGTGGGATTGTAGAGCCGTCGGGGGAGCTAGCGCCATTTGGTGAAAAGACAAAGTACAATGATGGATTGTTTGAGAAGGCATTCATGACCCTGTTTGCTCAGAAGATGGACAAATTTGCCTATTCCAAGACCAACAACAGAGAGGGGAAAACAGTGACACAAGGAGAAAAGGCAAAGAAAATGGGTTAGACAGGATTGCAATGGCGAAAGAGGTGGAAGGAGGGGGTGTAGAGGTATATATGTGGCCAAAAGAAGAAGCTAGCTGGAAATGTAGGAAAACCATCGCTTATATATATGTGTGTGTGTGTGTGTGTGCCGCATTGACCTTTTTGCCCCTCAAAAAACAAGTGGAAAGACTGCCGTTTGGCCTTTAACGGACGAAAGTAACAGAATGGCGACGGGTAGCCAATTTTACGAGTTGAATGATTGTTCGCGTAATTTTGTGAATTTAGTGGCTAAAAGTATACGATTTCAAAAGTTGAGTGGCCGCCAATGTTTTTTAACCTAATTATAATTATCTACCATATATGGGCACAAATTTAATTTACCTATAACATCGTTTATCTATTAATTAATGCTTAGCGTTTCCATCAATTAGGATGTTTAACATTAATAGAAAGATTTACCACTTACAATTTAATAGTTACACACATATCGTTTTTCCCATGCCTCATAATCATGTATTAACACTACCAACTACGCTCATCCATCACCACAAACTTATTTTATTTATAATATTTTATTTAAAATTTTTAATTATGTATAATATCTATGAAGAGTCTTATCATTATCTATGATTTAATTTCATCAATCACCGCAAGTTTATTTTATTTATAAGATTTTATTAAAGTTTTTAATTATGTATAATATCTATTAAGAGTATTATCATTATCTATATTTAAATTTTTTATTCTCTATCAATGTAACTGAACTGATTATATTATTTTAGTTCATCTTTCATTTTTTCCCCTCCCACATTATTCATTAACATAAGACCAAAAACATTCTATCCACAACTTTTCCCCCTCCCACGTTCTTCATTAACATAATACCAAAAACCTTCTTCATTTTCATAATTAAAGCACATTTGCAAGGCCATTCATTTGAGATTTGTTTTATTCTTTTTTTTTTTGAGTTCTTCTAATGACTATTAATTCATATTTTGATTGATTACATTTATATTTGTATTTATATCCATAATTTAATTTATATTCATATTTTGGTTAGACTAATATAAACTCTATTATTGTGAAGAGTAAAATATAGGAATCACTATTCTCAATTAATGCCAAAATTATGATTTCCTTATTATTATTATTATTATATAAACATTAAAATTAAAAGGCCAATAATTTGTTTTGGTTGTTTTCGTTGATTTTTGGGCCCTAAATTTCAAATAGATGATTAGCATCATACGAGCTCTATTGACTTTATTAAAACATTAAGGAACTTTCATACCTTTTTTCTTTTTCTTTCTTTCCAAAAGTAACTGATTGTATTAACTGGTAAAATTACAAGTTAATACAGTACATGCAATGGTCATTTAAGATCTCGTCCTAACTCAACTAACCTAACCCAGTAGATCGTGCTTAAGATATGGCAACCCAATAAAATGAGACTGCATCTCCTAGCTAACCTAGTTAAGAGCATCAAAATCCCTAACTTGTTGACCTCTACTTGCACAGCGCCCCTTATGACCATCCCGGAATAACGGACTAGGCAGATTTATCCTGCACGGCACTGGCTGTCCCGAACCCCAATTCCTACACTGACTATGCTGAACAGAAGAAACGGACCGCAAAATTTCGTGTAGTGCGGCTCTGCGTTGGTCAATTCCTCCTATCCTTGTGTTGTCGTACGCTGTGCATTATCGTGCTTATCATGTCTTTCAATCAAAATCAAATCAAATATTTTTCACTTATCCAATTTTTATATACATTGTTTAAGTCATCCTTGATGTGGAACGGGTCCTAGAAGAGTATTTGGACATGCAGGATCAGTCCAAAAAGAGAAAACATGTGAAAACACATGTTCTACTTGGAAAGGCCATAACTTTCAATTCCGGCGTGAAAATCATTATTATTATCTATAGTTTCCAAGGCGTCAACGAGATCTTTAAGATTACTGGGTGTAGCCCCATTAGCCTAGGGTGTCTTGCTCAAAATTTCTTTGTTTCGGCAAGTGTCTGACCCCTTTTCTGTTTTCTAGTCAGATTAAAATTCTTTTCCAGTTTAGTTTAGGGTTTGTTTAACTTATAAATACGCTTGTAAAGACTTATTTTCATTCATTCGGGTCATTATTCTAGTTTACTCAATAAAATTTTAGTGGAATTTGTTTTCTTTGCGAATATTGTTTGTTTTCCTTTTATCTCTCCTATATTAATTGGTATCAGAGCATGAGGTTTTCGCTTGTGATAGCTAACCAAATCAATGAAGGTAACACCTTTTCCGACGTGCTCAAAGGGATCTAAAACATAATTGTGATGCTTCAAAATATAACTGTTCATGTTGAGCGAACAGAGGCAGATGTGCAAGCATTGCAAGCCAATCAAGGCAATACAAGCGGCAATGATAGAACCAAAAGTATCGCTCAAGGACATAAGGCTAATCCTTTATTCCCACAACCACAACCACAACAACCATGTAGGAACCCGCCCAATGTGGTTGATTCCTCAGATGAGGACATCGAGGAACTAATGGATGGAAACCCTAACCCTTGGGCAACCCATCGATATTAACAAGAAGAATTTCAGTTGAAAGTAGATATTCCTACCTTTAATGGAATCTTAATATTGAAGCTTTCCTGGATTGGACTGAGAAAGGAGAAAGATTTTTTGAATTTGTTGAAATCCCAAAAGAGAAACAAGTAAATTGGTCACATATCAGCTTAAATGAGGGGTGTTTTCATGGTAAGAATAGACCCAAAATCAACGACGACGCTTGGGTAAGCAGTCAATTCAATTTTGGCCAAAGATGAAAAGAATGTTGATGGCAAGTTTTCTTTCTCTAGATTAAAATCAATTCTTGTTTTATCAATACCAAACCCTAATATAGGGGCAAAAATCTGTACAGAATATACATTGGATTTCTTGAGGTTATATTCTTAAAATAATCTAATGGAGATATATTCATGGATTGAAACTAGCAATCTAAGACAAAATTGGTTGTAAATTGATACCGACTCTCAATGAAATCCAAAACATGGAGTGGAAGGCGGAAGCGACAGGATATTGAGGTTACTATGGAACTAACAATACTCGTAGGTCCCCTAACGGATGTCAAAACCATCCCTGAAATTCAATGTTGCATCTATTTTTGATATTAGACCAAGAGACGTGGTACAAAAAGAGCCCCTAAAGAAACCAACAAACAATTTGCAGATGTTACACACGCAAGTGTACACTATCGTTAACAAGTAATAAAGAGTGAGTGAAGTATCTTCCCACGAGGACTACTTGTTTACTAAATACCAAAAGTTGGTTAATTCTAACTTTATTTGAAGGATCGAGAAGATATTTTATGACTGAACTAAATTAAAAATAAGTTTTAAACTAAGCAAAGCAAATTAGTGAATTAAATCTAAGGGTTTATTAGATTGCTAAAGCTCTAGAGTTTCCGATTTCACCATGACTAATCTATCTTAATATTAATCTATCTCTATAGTCTAATTTATTATCCTAGTTGATAGTCAAGATTCCCTAACTTATTTAGTAGTCTCTCTCAAGATCTACTAAAAATCCCTCTAATTGATAATTCACTATATTCCTATATGAATTACAATAATTATAAAGTCATTACGTTATATGGATTCCCATGTAGCAACTACGCAAACCATGCAGGTATATTCCTATCTTACATGCAATTCATGGTATTTATCCCAATGAACTTGACACATAACTCCCCTTCCAGTTTGTTATGATTAACAGATCATCTAATTATTGATCAGGTAATTAAAAGCAATAAACACTCAACCATAGAAAATTAATTCAAACTATAGTAATAGAAAAATAAAAATACTTCATAGTTAGGCTACATCATAGCCCTAGAAAAATAAATTAGTTCATACTATATAGAAAAACATCACCAAAGCCTTAAACATGATTGAAAGAGAAAGATAAAAGAAAAAGTTGAAGTAGAATCTCTTATTCTTCACTTCTTGCTCTTGGTAGCCGCCTCTCCAATCTTGCCCAAACGAAAAGTCCCCCTCCCAAAACCTAACCTAAAAATAACATATTTATAGCTAGGGCAACTTGGACCCAAAAGGAAAATAAAACCTAATCAAAAGTCTTAAGTCAACTAGTCAAATTGGGCCATCATTAATGGAGAAGACATGCAAGTTTTTGGGTTGTTCTAGGCCTAATTTAGCAGAATTTTTCTTTTGGTCCTCTTTGTTGCCTTCTTTGTTCCAATTATGTTGAAATTCTCAAATTTCATTTCTTTTGTCTTTCTTTTGGATTTTCTTCAAACATAACATAAAAATCTAACTAAGCACTTAAAAACTCAAGAATTTAGCTGATTCTAAGCTTAATTTGTATTCAATTTATGAGTATAAAATCCACACATCAACTACCCCCAAACTCTATATTTTGCTAGTCCTCAAGCAAAGTCACAAAGAAAAAAAAAAAAAAGAAAATCAACATCCTACGACTCAACAAAATAAAAAAATAAAAAAAAAACAACTTAGTAACAATTAGATGTACTACTCAAAATTTTCACATAATCATAACCCAAGAAAATTTCAAGACATTATGATAGTGAAATATCTCAACTCAAATGCCAACCTCAAATGCTTTCAATCCCTTGAGTGCATGTGTGTAATTAATCTTTCTCACCTAATCATTCGCAATTCGGATCAGTTTATACAATTAGTAAATAAACAATGATCTCTAACTAGGATTTTGGAATTCCATAGGCTTACTTTTCATGTCAATCTCCACTAATGTAGACTAATCACAACACCAAAGATCTTTAGGTCTTTTTTCAATTTCAATTTCATTTGGCATAATACAGAATTTTTCAATATTTCATGGTGCCTAGTTTACATTCCTCAACTCCACCTAACCTCCAAAATCAAATGCTTTTACACCATAGCTCTATATATAAATGTTCTCTAAACCGATCAAGTGCTATGAGTAAAGGGTGACAGAGATAATAAATTAACTGGGGTTGGAGATATTATGTGGTTGACAAAGAAAAGGCTTTCCTTTGGCTCAAAGGGGTAGACTAGGGATAATCAATTATGCACAGGTTGGTTTGACAGGCACAAACGATCCAAAGATGGCCTAAATTATTTCCCTAATGTTGTGTAGTCCAGGATTTCGCCTCGACTAACAATCAAACAAGTTCTAGAATTGTATGAGATCATGTAAATGTCTAAATTGTACAAACATTCCCTAAGCAAGTAGAATAATCGAGTAATCAAGGTTATGCGCTCAAAGGTTTCAAGGGATTTCAAGCACAATGAAATTAAGCAAGAAAACTGATCATACACAATCACATGAATATCATTTTCACAGGTTATAATTATTGAAATTAAAGTATCTATCATTAGCTTTTGATTTTCAATCTTCTTTGTCACTAAGAACACGAACAAACCTAAATTATCCCAATACTAATCAGTCTAAGAAAATAAACCTAAGCAACCTAAACAACTCAAACAATCAATATCATATCAACATGCCACATGCACCCCCAAACTCAGAACAAACATTGTCCTCAATGTTAATTAAAAGATAGAAAAGTGTATAGGACTTCCTTGAAAAGTGACTAGCACTAATCCGAGCTTCGGGGAGAACAGTAGAGTTGTTGAGGCAGAGCAGAGTTGATGAGGCTAAACTGCGAAGGAGAAAGGGCTGCGATTTGAAGAAGAGAGACAGCCAAGAGAGTTGAGTTGAGCCTTGGTGTGGTGAAGAATGGCGGAAAGACGACTGCAAATTTGGAGAAGAGAGAAAAGAGAAAAAAAATTAGGTTAATGAAAACCCTTAGGGAAAAGAATTTGGATTTATTCTTCTTTTTTTTTTCAATGCATGAAAAACAAAAACAGAAGACAAGATAGAATAAGACGTAGGCACGCCTAAAAAATAGAGTCTTCAGCCATACATTAGGAAGAAAATCTAGAAAACTATTGAAGTTAAGGCGTGGGCACGCCTAAAGAGTTAAGGTCTTATGAAAAATTTTCAGAAAATTATCCTTCTTAAGGTGCAGGCATGCTTAAGAAGGTGAAGTCTTTTGGTTTTTTTTTTTTTAAATTTAATATGATCACACCTATGAAAACAAAGTTTCCCTCTGGCACTCTAGCTTCGTTCTCACCACAATGAGACTTATAAAATTTTACTACCGACGCATCAATCAACCGCAATGGTGGTTCGAAATCACGCCTAGACGTGAAAGTTCAAAATGCTTTGTCCAAGTTTCTTCGCACCACCCTGCATGATAGAAAGAGTCATTTAAGTCATTACTCAACAAGTAGAATATAAATGGGGAAAAAATTAAATGACAATTTACTAGGACTATAAGAGAAAATAAAAATAAAACAAATGCAAACTCTAAGTTAAACTCTTGGGTTGCCTCCCAAGAAGCACTTGTTTTATAGTCTTGAGCCTGTCTATCGCTGTTCGCTTCAATTTGCATCCACCAGGGTGAAAGTGTACTTTTAAAAGTCTACTCCACCTTCGATATAAGCTTTGAGTCTTTGACCATTTACTTTCAACCTTTTATCTTCGCTTATAAGTTCAATAGTGCCATGTGGGAAAATTTGCACCACTGTAAATGGTCCAGACCTCCTCGATTGAAGTTTCCCAAGGAATAATTTCAACATTGAGTTGTATAGGAGTACCTTCTAGCTTGGATGAAATTCTCAATGCAAAATGTGCTTGTCATGCCAAGCCTTTATTTTCTTCCTATACATTTTAGTATTCTCATACGCCGCTTGACAGAATTCATCCACCTCATTCAATTGGTGTAGTCTTTTCTCACCTAAGGCTTTGAAGTCAAAGTTAAGATGCATGATGGCTCAATAAGCACAGTGTTCCAACTCCACAGGTAAGTGACAAGCTTTACCATATACCAATCGATATGAAGACATACCAATAGGTGTTTTAAAAGCTGTTCTATATGCCCACACAGCATCATCAAGCTTCTGAGACCAATCTTTCCTGTTAGAAATCATTGTCTTCTCCAAAATCTGCTTCAACTCTCTATTGAATATCTCCACTTGACCACTAGTTTGGGGATGATAAGCAGTGGTGATTTTATTTTTCACCCCATACTTGGCCAAAAGAGTAGCTAACAATTTATTGCAAAAATGAGTTCTCTCATCATTAATGATTGCTCTAAGAGTTCCAAAACGAGTGAAAATATTTTTTCGCAAGAAATTTACTACCACTCTCGCATCATTGATAGGTAAGGCAGTCGCTTCAACCCATTTGATACATAATCCACAGCCACGAGAATATAGAGATTATTGTAGGAAGGTGGAAATGGACCCATGAAGTCAATACCCAACACATAAAAAAGATCAACCCCCAGAATGTTAGTGAGAGGCATCTCATGTCTCTTTGAAATATTCCTTGTTCTTTGGCATCGATCACACGCAGCTACATAGGATTGTGCATCCTTGAATATCGTTGGCAAATAAAAACTACATTGAAGAATTGTAGCTGCGGTTCTATTGTCTCCAGAATGACCACGATATTCAAAAGAGTGGCAATGTTGCAAAATGCTTTGTATTTCCTCTTCTAGAACACACCTCCATATTACTTGATCAGGACATAATTTGTACAAGAAAGGCTCATCCCAAGAATAATGCTTCACATCAGATAATAATTTTTTTCTCTATTGGCTAAATAAATTTGGGGGAAGCACATTAGTGCCCAAATAATTTGCAAAATCCGCAAACTAAGAAAACTTACCTGTAGCAATATTGGACAATTGCTCATCAGAGAAGGTCTCATTTATCACTGGTTATGGTTCATCATTCTTGGCCTGAGATTCTAAATGAGATAGGTGATCAGCAACTGCATTTTCACTAGCCTTTTTCTCTATGATTTTCAAATCAAATTCTTGTAACAATAAGACGCATCTGATCAACCTAGGCTTTGCATCTTTCTTTTCTATCAAATATTTAATGGCATAATGATCAGTATAAAAAATAACTTTGGAGCCAATTAAGTATGATCTGAATTTATCGAAAGCAAACACTACTACTAATAACTCTTTTTCAGTGGTAGTATAATTCAATTGTGCATCATTAAGATTTTTACTAGCATAGTATATAGCATGAAAGACCTTACCTTTTCGCTGACCCAAAACTGCACCAACTGCATAGTCACTTGCACCACACATCAAAAGGTAAATCCCAAGATGGAGCAGTAATAATGGGAGCCAATACTAATGCAATTTTCAACAAGTTAAAGGCTCTTAGACAATCATCATCAAAATTAAACAGTGCATCTTTTTCAAGAAGGTTACACAGAGGTTTGGTAATTTTAGAAAAATCTTTTATGAATCTCATATAGAATCCTGCATGTCCTAAGAAGCTTCTTACCCCTTTAATAGTGATCGGTGGTGGTAATTTCTCAATTGTTTCAATTTTAGCTCTATTTACTTCAATCCCTTTTGCAGACACTCTATGAACCAACACAATTCTTTCTTGAATCATGAAATGACATTTTTCCCAATTCAAGTGTAGATTAGTATCTTCACATCGTTTAAGCACAAGTTTAAGGTTTGATAAGCATGTATCAAAGGAAGAACCAAACACAGAAAAATCATCCCTAAATATTTCAATGAAACGTTCCACCATGTCAGAGAAAACTACCATCATACATCTTTGAAAAGTGGCAAATGCATTACACAAACCAAAGGGCATTCTCTTATAAGCAAATGTACCATAGGGGCATGTAAATGTGGTCTTTTCCTGATCCTCTAGGGCTATGAAAAATTGTTTATACCCGGAATAACCATCTAAAAAATAATAATATCAGTGACCAGCTAACCTATTAAGCATTTGATCAATAAAAGGCAAAGGAAAGTGGTTTTTTCTAGTGGTTGCATTCAACTTCCTATAGTCAATGGATACTCTTTATCCAGTGACAGTCCTAGTAGGGATCAATTCATTGTTTTCATTCTCAACTACAGTAATCCCTCATTTCTTAGGTACTACTTGAACAAGACTGATCGATGCACTATCAGAAATAGGATAAATAATCCCTGTATCCAAAAGTTTTAATACCTCAGCTCTCACCACTTCTTTTATGTTGGGGTTTAATCTACATTGGTGATCTATAGATGGCTTACAAGTTTCCTCCATCAAAATTTTATGCAAGCAAATCGAGGGGCTAATCCCCTTGATGTTCGCTATAGTCCATTGTATTGCAGATTTATATTCCCTCAACACTGTCAGCAATTTATCCTCTTGCTCTTCATTCAGATATGCAGAAATAATAACAAAAAGAGTAGAGGACTCACGTAGGAATGCATACCTTAGATGCTTGGGCAATGGCTTGAGGTCTAACTATGGAGGTTTCTCAACTGAATGTAGTGATTTAGAAATACCATTTCCAAGTCTTCAAATGGCCTTTTAATGAACACAGGTGCCAAGGCCTCTAGTTGTTTGGAGCATGTATCTACCTCTTGATTTTCATAATTCTCTATCCCCACAATACATGCTTCCATGGGATCTTTTGGATGGCTAGCTTGGAATTTTTATTTAGTGCACCCATCAATTGTTTCCACATTCAAGCAATTGTTTATCTCACTCAAAAATTTCAGCGTTTTAAAGATATTGAAGGTGACTTGCTCATCTTAAACTCTCATGGTTAGTTGCCCTTTTTGCACATGTATTAGGGTTCTCCCCGTAGCCAAAAAAAGTCTACCAAAAATAATAGGATTTTCTTGGTCTTCTTCCATGTCAAGTATAATGAAATCAACCGGGAAGATTAATTTGTCCACCTTGACAACCAGCCTCTAACACCTCTTGGGTATTTTAATGATCTATCTGCCAATTGCAAATTGTGGTGGGTTTGGCTTCTCCTAAACCAAGTTTCCTGAAAATAGAGAGAGGCATAAGATTAATACTTGCACCAAGATCACACAATGCTTTATCAAAATAAGACTTCCCTATAGTGCAAGAAATAGTAAAACTCCCTGGATCCATAAATTTAGGAGGAAGCTTTTTCTGCAGAATGGCATTGCACTCTTTAGTACGTGCAACAATCTCATACTCTTCTAGCTTTCTTTTGTTGGAGAGGATCTTCTTTATGAATTTCACATAGCTAGGTATCTGTTCCAAAGCATCAACAAAAAGAATATTAATATATAATTTTTTCAAAATATCAAGAAATTTAGAAACTTGCTTATCTAGCTTTTGCTTCTGCAATCGCAGAGGATATGGCATAGGTGGCATATAGGGAGATGGATTATCTAGAAACAATTTCAATTTGGGTTTTAGTACTTCTTCAGTTTGTTCCTAAGATTTTTCAAACTGCACTTCCACTGCTTCTTGTTCTGACTTTTTCTGTGTCTCAAATTCAGGAAACTCTTTGCCACTTCTCAGTTTAATTGCCTTCACATGTTCCTTAGGGTTGGTTTCCGTGTTACTAGGCAAAGACCTATGTGGTCTAGAATTTAATGACCTAGCAAGTTGTCCCATCTGAACCTTCAAATTTTGGATGGATATTGACTGATTTTGCAATGTGGCTTCAATCTTTATCATGAACTGAGATGTGTTCATGCTCAATTGAGCAAGAGCATCTTCTGAAGGCACCTTTTGTGCAAGGGTTGAATTTGCTATGGAGGTTGAAATCCATGGGGTTTATGAGCAAGCTGATTATTTCTCTAAGAAAAGTTAGGATGGTTTCTCCATCCCTAATTATAAGTGTTGGAGTAGGGATTATGCTGTCTATTTGAATTCCCTACAAACTGAGCTTGTTCCATCTGAGATTGAGCAAAAGGATTGCCCACTTGACAATCAACACTAGGATGAGGTCCACTACAAAGATCACAAGATTCTAGAGGGGCATTTGCAGTGAGTGTACTAAGTTGCTTTGACAGTGTATCAACCTGGACTGATAGTGCAGTGAAAGCATCAACCTCATGCTTACCATAATTCTTCTGTAGTGTGGATCTCCCTAATGACCAGTAGTAGTTCGTAGATGCCATCTGTTCTAACAGTGCATAAGTAGCCTCATATGTTTTCCCTATTAATGAACCTCCCTCTTGCAGCATCTACAAATATCTTGGTTGATCGAGTCAGCCCATTATAAAAAGTCTACAGCTGTAATCAATCTGGGATACCATGATGTCGGCATACTCGCAGCAAATCTTTATATATCTTTTATGCTTTAGAAAGTGATTTCATCTCATGCTAGGTGAATGTGGTGATCTCATTCCTTATCTTTGCAGTTTTAGTAGGTGGAAAGTATTTCGTCAAAAATTTCGGTATACACATGTCCCATGTAGTGATTGCTCCTGATGGCAAAGAAAGCAACCAGCTCTTGCCCTATCCCTCAGTGAGAATGGGGAAAATCTCAGTCTAATGGCATCATCAGAAACATCATTCATTTTCAATATATCACAGATCTCAAGAAAATTTATTATATGAGCATTAAGATCCTCATGTGCTAACCCAGTGAACTGATTAGCTTGGACCATTTGGATTATATCTAACTTCAATTCAAAATTATTTACAGCAATAGGTTGAGGTATGACATTGTGGAGATTATCTGTAGCAGTAGGCAATGTATAGCCACGTAATGCTCTAGTGTTTGCATTAGCGACAGGGATATCGTTCTTTCTCTGTTCACCCATGGTGTTATGAGATTGTGCCAAAATTTCTCACTTCTCATTTTTATTCAAACGACAGTTTTTTTCTATCTCTAGATAAAATGAGATTATCACTTCCAAACTTTCTCATGCACTGTAGAGGAATACTTGAAAAGAGAAAAGAACAAATTTAACAAAAGAAAATTAAAGTTCAAATTAAGGTTCGAACTACTTGGTATCGATATTAATAAAAGCAAATTAGTCCCCGGCAACGGCGCCAAAAACTTGTTGCAGATTTTACACATGCAAGTATATGCTATCGTTAACAAATAATAAAGAGTGAGTAAAGTATCATTCCCACGAGGGTACTTGTTTACTAAATACCGAAATTTGGTTAATTCTAACTTTATTTGAACGATTGAGAAGATAATTTATGACTGAACTAAATTAAAACTAAATTTTAAACTAAGCTAAACAAAATAGTGAATTAAATCTAAGGGTTTATCAGATTGCTAAAGCTCTAGAGTTTCCGATTTCACCATAACTAATCTATCTTAATATTAATCTATCTCTATAGTCTAATTTATTATTTTGGTTAGTAGTCTAAATTCTCTAACTTATTTACTAGTCTCTCCCAAGATCTAATAAAAATCCCCTTAATTGATAATTTACTATATTCCCATGTGAATTACAACAATTATGAAGTCATTACGTTCTATGGATTCCCATGTAGCGATTATACAAACCATGCAGGTATATTCCTATCCTACATGCAATTCACGTCATTTATCCCAATGAACTTGACACATAACTTTTCTTCCAGTTTGTTATTATTGATCAGGTAATTAGAAGCAATAAGCACAAAGATAAACACTTAACTATAGAAAATTAATTCAAACTATATTAATAGAAAAATAAAAATACTTCATAGTTAGGCTATATCGTAGCGCTAGAAAATAAATTAGTTCATACTAATATAAAAGAACATCACCAAAGCCTTAAACATGATTGAAAGAGAAAGTTGAAGTAAAATCTCTTATTCTTCACTTCTTGCTTTTGGTAGCCACCTCTCCAATCTTGCCCAAAAGAAAAGTCCCCCCCCCCCTCCCCCCAAAACCTAATCTAAAAATAACATATTTATATCTAGGGCAACTTTGCCCCAAAAGGAAAATAAAACCTAATTAAAAGTTTGAACTCAACTAGTCAAATTGGGCCATCATTAATGGAGAAGACACGCAAGTTTTTGGGCTTTTCTAGGCCTAATTCGGCAGAATTTTTCCTTTGCTCCTCTTTGCTGCCTTTTTTGCTCCAATTATGTTGAAATTATCAAATTTCATTTCTTTTGTCTTATTTTTGGATTTTCTGCAAACATAACATAAAAATCTAATTGAGCACTTAAAAACTCAAGAATTTAGCTCATTCTAAACTTAATTTGTAGTCAATTTATGAGTATAAAATACACACATTACAATCCTTATACAAAACCAATGGGAGACAAGTGCTATCAGTGTGGTCAGGTGGGGTATAAGTCCAACAATTGCCCACAACGTCAACAAATTAATCTGTTTGGTTATGTTGAGAAAGAGCAAGAAAAAAGAAGAGTTTGCTAAGAAAGAAAAGGGAGTTTGCACTCTAGATGGTGTAGAAGAAAACAGGCATATGTTCGTAGTTAGAAAGGTGTTTTTGTCTCCTAACCAGGATAATATGCAACAAAACACACTATATCGAACCAGGTGCACAATTTCTAATCGTGTTTTTGAATTGGTCATTGGTAGTGGTAGCAACAAAAATATCATATCTCGAGACCTAGTTAATATAATGAAATTACCCGAGAGAAACATCCTGAGCTTTATTCAATTGAATGGATTACTAGTGGTGAAGGAATTAGGGTGGAAGAGAGGTGCCGAGTTCCTTTATCTATTGGTAAATTATAAAGATGAGGTCATGTGTAATATAATTGATATGGATGCATGTCAAATACTATTTGGAAGGCCATAACAATATGATTTGAACATTAAACACAATGATCTAAAAAATAGTTACCAGTTTGTGAAGAATGGTCAAAAAATTACGTTGTTGCCATTAGGGTTTAAGAGGAAATCTGTGCAATGTAATGTGGAAAATTTCATGACCATTACACATTTAGATTCTGTTTTCATGGTAAAGGCTAAACACACTCGGAAAATTCATGCCTTAGTGGTCAAGGCAATTCTTTTGGTAGCAATGGGTGAGGCAATAGGAAAGGTTCCAGACGCTGTTCGTGAGTTGCTATTCGAATTTCAGGATTTGACCCTTGAAGATCTCCTCGTTGGACTTCCACCAATAAGGAATATTCAACATACCATTAATTTGGTTCCTGGGGCCAATTTGCCAAATCTTCCTCACTACCAAATCTTCCTCACTACCAAATGAACCCACAAGAAAGTAAGATTTTGCAGTAGGTCGTGGAAGAGTTGCTTGAAAAGGGCTTAGTTAGAGTCAGCATGGGCCCCTTGTTTGGTACTTGCATTGTTGTCTCCGTAGAAAGATGGAAGCTAGCTCATCTGCATTGATAGTCATGCAATCAACAAAATCATAGTACGGTAGAGGTTTCCAATTCCTTGACTTAAGGATATGTTGAATAGACTCTCCAGTGCAAGAATTTTCACAAAGATAAACTTGCGGAGTGTGTACTATCATATCAGAATTAGACAATGAGATGAGTGGAAAACGGGTTTCAAGACAATGAAAGGCCTTTATGAATGGCTTGTTATGCCCTTCAAGTTATCCAATCCACCAATTGCATTCATGCTGTGGATGAATGAGGTGTTAAAGTCATTTATTGGTAAATTTATTATAGTTTATTTTGATGACGTTCTGATCTATAGCACTAATGAAGCCGAGCACTTAGAGCACTTACGGCAAATTTTGAATGTTTTGCAAGATAATATGTTGTATATCAACTTGAAAAGTGTAGTTTCATGTAGCAAAGTCTTTTTTTTTTTTGGGGATTTGTTGTTAATTCTGATGGCATTAGTGTAGATGAGGAAAAGGTGAAAGCAGTTCAACAATGGCCAATCTCAAAATTTGTGTTTGAAATTTGTAGTTTCCATAGCTTTTTGTAATTAGCACGAACTGCAAATTGTTTGACAAACGAAGCTTTTTTTTCCAAAATTTGTCAAAACTTTGTTTTCTCTATTATTTTCCTTGCATACGGATTTCAAATATTAGTGATACTTTTCCAGTCAAATTGCTGGGAATGGATGAATCTACTTTCACAATGAGAGTTTGACCAACTCTTGTTAAATCACTATCAATATTTTCTCTTTTTTCTTCCTTTTTTATTTTTGGGTGTGGCTGGAAAAATTGAAGGAAAAAATTTCGGGCCAAAAAATTTGACCAAAAAGAAAGAAATGACTTCTTTCTTTCATTGTCTTTGTTCCTGAGGGGTCCCCAATTGATGTTTGATGTTCTTTGAAAATCCTGACCAAAACCCAGAAAGCGTCAATTTACAATGTAAAAGAAGTATTTGAACCGCCATAAATGTGTTGAATTTTGTAGCATTGAAGATTCTGCGGCACCAATTCTCTCTTTGTGTTTGTGTGTGCGCGCGCGTTTAACAAAAGAAAAGAAGATTTTATTGATTGGGCAAGGCCAAATCATTTTGGAGTTTTGCAGCCAATTTTAGCTTGTCAGTCCACATTTTTGTTTTTTCTGCTAAAAATATATCGTAGTGAAATTCTTTTGTATTGACATACTTATTTTTGCATGGAATTTGAAGGGGGAAAAATACAAATATGACCAGATTGTAATTTCAATTTATCTGTTTGTTTGTTTGTAAGAATTGAAGTTACCTTCAAATTTAATACATTTTTTATAAGATATAATTTAAATTTTATAAAAATTCTTAAGAATTTTATATTATTTCTTCATATTACATTAAATCTGAGTTAGAATTTTAGGGGAAAAAATCTATAAAATGCAAATCGAATATATATATAAAAAATCTATAAAATGCAAATCGAATATATATATATATATATATATATATATATATATATCAAATTTTAAGACAACTCAGTTCTTATAAAGAACCAAAAAAATCCTTTACTAAATCATCAACCCAAAAGAAAATCAGCCAAGCACGTATGTTTGTTTAGTCATTCCAAGCTAAGAGACATAATCATATTTTAAAACTCCCACTGGAAAGATTGTAAATGTTAACATATATATATATATATATATATATATATATATATATATATATATATATATATATATATATAAATTTAACATGGTTTTGACAC
This sequence comes from Gynochthodes officinalis, assembly GCA_020080225.1. Lineage (NCBI taxonomy): Eukaryota > Viridiplantae > Streptophyta > Magnoliopsida > Gentianales > Rubiaceae > Gynochthodes > Gynochthodes officinalis. Next base: position 1,287,804 of record JAIQDA010000012.1, read on the forward strand.
GTGTACTATTTTATTTAAGAGTAATGATAGTTTTAGTGACTTTTTATAGTGACTTTTCCTAATAACTGGTGTGGTATACATGAAAAGATAAAATTCACTCATTACCCTTTTTAAAAAATACAAAATAATAAAGGATGATTTTATCTTTTCATACTTGCCACATCAGTCACTATAAAAAGTCACTATGAGTATCAATACTCTTTATTTAATGTATGAAAGCCACCTGTCTTATAAGAATGTGCAGAATTGACAATTACTTATCTTATTAAATCTAAATTAATAAACATCAATCCATCAAATAAATACCCATTTATCTTATTAAATCTGTTATTTAGTCAAATGTTTGATATATTATCTTATTCCATTAAATAAAGATCATATTATCTGTTATTTAGTCAAATATTTTGCAATGGCAGTAGAGAATAACGTGATGGCTGTGGAGACAGGTAAGGTGCAGCATATCATAGCACAATTTTATAATTTAAATTTTATAAAAATTCTTAAGAATTTTATATTATTTCTTCATATTACATTAAATCTGAGTTAGAATTTTAGGGGAAAAAATCTATAAAATGCAAATCGAAAATATAAAATATATATATATATCAAATTTTAAGACAACTCAGTTCTTATAAAGAACCAAAAAAATCCTTTACTAAATCATCAACCCAAAAGAAAATCAGCCAAGCACGTATGTTTGTTCAGTCATTCCAAGCTAAGAGACATAATCATATTTTAAAGCTCCCACTAGAAAGATTGTAAATGTTAACATATATATATATATATATATATATAAATTTAACATGGTTTTGACACGTATACTATTTTATTTAAGAGTAATGATAGTTTTAGTGACTTGTTATAGTGACTTTTCCTAATGACTAATGTGGTATACATGAAAAGATAAAATTCACTCATTACCCTATTTAAAAAATACAAAATAATAAGGGATGATTTTATCTTTTCATACTTGCCACATCAGTCATTATAAAAAGTCACTATGAGTATTATTACTCTTTATTTAATGTATGAAAGCCACCTGTCTTATAAGAATGTGCAGAATTGACAATTACTTATCTTATTAAATCTAAATTAATAAACATCAATCCATCAAATAAATACGCATTTATCTTATTAAATCTGTTATTTAGTCAAATGTTTGATATATTATCTTATTCCATTAAATAAAGATCATATTATCTGTTATTTAGTCAAATATTTTGCAATGGCAGTAGAGAATAACGTGATGGCTGTGGAGAAAGGTAAGGTGCAGCATATCATAGCACAATTTGGGTCATCCGCTATCTCACTAAATCTTATCATTTCTATCATATTAGAATTTAACTTATATACTATGTCTTATACATGTTTAATTTTACTAAATATTTAATTCACATTTATTTTATTGAATCTAAATTACATACCATCTTTAATTGTAGAAAAAAGTATAATTGTAACAATAATTTGGCATAAGTATAATTATCCACCATATATGGGTACAAACTGAATTTACCTATAACATTGTTTATCTATTTATTTATTAATTAATGCTTAGCGTTTTCTTCATGGATAGCAATTAGGATGTTTAATATTAACAGAAAGATTCACCACGTACAATTTAATAGTTGCACACATATCATTTTTCCCATGCCTCATAATCATGTATTGACACTACCAACTACACTTATCCATCACCACAAACTTATTTTATTTAATTTTTTAATTATGTATAATATCTATTAAAAGTATTATCATTCTTTACGATTTAATTTCATCAATCACCACAAGCTTATTTTATTTATAAGATTTTATTTAAGTTTTTAATTATGTATAATATCTATTAAGAGTATTATCATTATTTATGATTTAAATTTTTTATTCTCTATCAATGTAACTGAACTGATTATATTATTTTAGTTCATATTTCATTTTTTCCCCTCCCACGGTATTCATTTACATAAAACCAAAAACATTCTATCCTTTATTTTTGCCCCCTCCCACGTTTTTCATTAACATAATACCCAAAACATTCTTCATTTTCATATTCAAAGCAGCATATGCAAGGCCATTCATTTGAGGTTTGTTTTATTTTCTATTTTTATTTTTTGAGTTCTTCTAATGAATATTAGTTCATATTTTTGATTGATTGCATTTATATTTTTATTTATATTCATATTTTGGTTAGATTAATCTAAACTCTATTAGTGTGAAGAGTAAAATTAATATAGGAATAACTATTCTCAATTAATGCCAAAATTATGATTTCCTTATTTTATATGTATATATATATAAACACCGACGAGTCCATTTGTTTGAAGTTGGTAATATCCTAATATTTATTATCAGTGGGAGAGGTTTCCAGTTGGGCAGTACCACAAGTTGCAACCAATGAAATATGGTCCTTACAAAATCGTGCACAAGATCAATGACAATGCTTATGTTGCCTGAATCAATGGGCATTTCTCGCACTTTTAATAGGGCTGACTTGTCACATTATCACCCCTCTGAGGATCCTTTGCACCCAAATCACTCGGGGACAAGTTCTTTTCAAATGGGGAAGACTGAAGTGGAATGGGCTGCAGAAGAGTATTTGGACGCGTATGATTGGTCCAAGAATGGAAAACGTGCAAAAACACTCGCTCAATTTTGAACGGCCACAACCCTCAACCATGACTTTAGAATTTGTATTATTATAAAATGTTTCAAATGCATCAACAAGATCTACAAGACTAATGGGCGTAAACCCACAAGCCCAAGGTGTTTAGCCCAAAATTCCTTTGTTTCGACCACTATCTGATCCCTTTTATGTTTTCTAACCATATTAGAATTCTTTTCTAGTTTAGTTTAGGGTTTGTTTAACTTATAAATATGTGTGTAAGGTCTCATTTTCATTTATTTTGGTCATTATTCTAGTTTATTCAATAAAATTTCTACATAATTTGTTTTCTTTGTGAAAATTGTTTGTCTTCCTTTTATCTCTCTCGTATTAATCATTCAGCATACATTATGCTTTCTATTCTTCTTTGCATTCAAGAAAAAAAAAATTAAATAAAACTATTGGGTAAATTACATCTACTATCCGTGTGGTTTGTAAAAACTATCAATCAAACCCTGAGATTTGAAATATTATCAATACCCCCTTAAATTTAATAAATTCATAATATTTAGCCCATTTAAATTCATAACATTGAGCCTTTTACGGGGTATTGACAGTTTCTCCAAATCTCGAGGTTCAATTGGTAGTTTCTACAAACCACAGGGATAGTAGATATAATTTACCCAAAACTATTTTATAGACCATTATATAATAATTCTTGTTTTTTAAATCTATATTTTCAAGTTTTTAGAAATGGTATGTTCTAGATTTTAGATTAGGAAAAAAATAGATAAAATTATTTTATATTCCATCCTATGATAACTTCTTTTATTTTAATTTATATTCTCAAATTTTTTTGAAGTAAAATATTTAGAAATTTTATATCAGCATTTATCATCATTATAAAATTTTAAAATTTTCAATTTAAAAATTTCTAAAGTCTCACTTACTTATCATGTATTTCAATCATAATCAAATCAAATGTTTTCTACTTATCCAATTTTTATATACATTGCTTAAGTCATCCTTGTTGTGGAACGCACCCTATAAGAGTATTTGGATGCGCAGGATTGGTCCAAAAAGAGAAAACATGCAAAAACATGTGCTCAACTTTGAATAGCCATAACTTTCAATTTTGGCGTGAGAATCGATATTCTTATATAGTTTCTAAGGCGTCGATGAGATTTACAAAATTAATAGGCGTAGCCCCATTTGCCCAAGGTGTCAAACCTAAAATTCTTTCGTTTTGGCTAGTGTCTAACACATTTTCTGTTTTCTAGGCAAATTACAATTCTTTTCCAATTTAGTTTAGGGTTTGTTTAACTTATAAATACGCGTGTAAGGATTTATTTTCATTCATTCTGGTCATTATTCTAGTTTAGTTAATAAAATTTTTGCGAAATTTGTTTTCTTTGCAAAGATTGTTTGTCTTCCTTTTATCTCTTCTGTGTTAGTTGGTATTAGAACACAAGGATTTCCCTTGTGATAACTAACCAAATCGACAAAAGTAACACCCTTTCTAACATGCTCAAAGGGATTTAAAACAGAACTGTGATGTTTAAAAATATAATTGTTCATTTTGAACGGATAGAGGCAGATGTGCAAGCGTTGTAAGCCAATCAAAGCAATACAAGAGGCAATGATGGAATCAAGAGTATCGATCAAGGACATCAGGCTAATCCTTTCTTCCCACAACCACAACCACTATGTAGGAACTCGCCCAATGTGGATGATTCCTTAGACAAGGACATCGAAGAACTAATGGATGGAAACCCTAACCCTAGGGTGCGCCATCAATATTAACAAGAAGAATTTTGGTTGAAAGTAGATATTCTTGCCTTTAATGGGAATCTTAACATTGAAGATTTCCTGGATTGGGTGGAGAAACTAGAAAGACTTTTTTAATTTGCTGAAATCTCAAAAGAGAAATAAGTAAATTTTGTTGCATATTAGCTTAAAGGAGGGGTGTTTTCATAGTGAGAACAGACCCAAAATCAACGACGTTGCTTGGATAAGTAGCCAATTCAACTTTGACCAAAGATGAAAAGAATGTTGATGGCAACATTGTTTCCTCCATATTACAATTAATTCTTGTTTTATCAGTACCATACCCTAATAAAGGGGCAAAAATATGTAGTAAAAGATACAACCGATTTCTTGAGGTTATATTCTCAAAATAATCTAATAGAGATATATTCACGGATTAAAACCAGCAATCCAAGACAAAATTGGTTGTCAATGGATATTGACTTTCAATGAAGTCCAAAACATGAAGTGGAAGGCAGAAGTGACAGGATATCGAGGTTAATATGGAACTGACAATACTCGTAGGTCCCTTGACGAGATGTCAAAACCAAACCTGAAATTCAATGCTGGATCTAGTTCTGATCCTAGACCAAGAGACATGGTAGAAAAAAAATGCCCCAAAGAAACCAATGGACAATCCTTATACAAAACCAACAGGAGACAATTGTTATCAATGTGGTAAGGTGGGGCATAAGTTCAACAATTGCCCACAACACCGATAAATTAATCTGCTTGGTTATGTTGAAGAAATGAAGAAGAAAAACAATTTGCTAAGAAAGAAGAGGGAGTTTGCACACTAGATGGTGAAGAAGAAAATGAGCAGATGTTCATAGTCAAAAAGGTGTTTTTGTCTCCTAAGTAGAAAGATATGCAACAAAACACACTATATCGAACTAAGTGCACAATTTCTAATCATGTTTTTGAATTGGTCATTGATAGTGGTAGCTACGAAAATGTCATATCTCGAGACCTGATTAATATTTTGAAATTGCCCATAAAGAAACATCCTGAGCCCTATTCAATTGAATAAATTACTAGTGGTGAAGGAATTAGGGTGGAAGAAAAGTGTCGGGATCCTTTATCTATTAGTAAATATTATAAAGATGAGATCATGTGTGATATAATTGATATGGATGCATGTCAATTACTATTCGGTAAGCCATAGCAGTATGATTTGGACATTAAACACAGTGATCGAAAAAATATTTACCAGTCTGTGAAGGATGGTCGAAAAATTACATTATTGCCATTAGGATTCAAGAGGAAATATGTGCAATGTAATGTGGAAAATTTCTTGACCATTACCTATTCAGATTTTGTTTTCATGGCAGGGGCTAAACATACTAGGGAAATTCACGCCTTAGCAGTCAAGGCAATTAGTTCTTTTGGTAGTAACGGATGAGGCAATAGGAAAGGTTCCAGACACTATTCGTGAGTTGCTGTTTGAATTTTAGGATTCACCCTTATAGATCACCTCGCTACCAATAAGGGATATTCAACATGCCATCGATCTGGTTCCTGAGGCCAATTTGCCGAATCTTTCTCATTACCAAATAAGCCCAAAAGAAAGTGAGATTTTGTAGCAAGTGGTGGAAGAGTTGCTTGAAAAGGGCTTAGTTGGAGTTAGCAAGAGCCCTTTGTTTGGTACTTGCATTGTTGACTCTAAAAAAAGATGGAAGCTGGCATATGTGCATTGACAGTCATGCAATCAACAAAATCACAGTGTGGTAGAGATTTTCAATTCCTCAACCTTTCACAAAGATAGACTTGCAAAGTGTGTACCATCATATCATAATTAGATAAGGAGATGACTAGAAGACAAGTTTCAAGATAATTGATGGTCTTTATAAATGGCTTGTTATGCCCTTCGAGTTATCCAATGCACCAATCACATTCATGCGGTTCATGAATGAGGTGTTAAAGTCATTTATTGGTAAATTCATTAACATTTACTTCGATGACATTCTAATCTATAGCACTAACGAGGCTGAGCACATAGAGCACTTTCGGCAAGTTTTGAATATTTTGTAGGAATAAGTTGTATATCAACTTGAAAAGTGTAGTTTCATGTAGCAAAGTCTTTTTTTTATTTTATTTTTATGATTTGTTGTTAATGTTGATGGCATTAGTCTAGATGAGGAAAATGTGAAAGTAATTCAAGAATGGCCAATATCAAAATCTGTGTTTGAAATTCATAGTTTCCATGGCTTGGCAGCCTTTTATAAGAGTTTCATTCGCAATTCCATCACAATTTTGGTACCCCTAATAGATTTCTTGATGAAGGGATAGTTTAAGTGGGGTGTGGAGCGATACAAAAGATTCGCTTTGATTAAGGAGAAGTTACATATAGTCCTAGTATTGCACTCTCTAACTTTAACAAGCTATTCGTGGTCAAATGTGATACTTGAGGCATTGGTATTAGTGCAGTTTTGTCTCAAGAGAAATGACCAATTGCTTACTTCAATGAGAAAATTAAGTGACACACGATAACGGTGGTCAACATCTAATTAGGAATTTTATGGTGTTGTGCAAGTTCTAAGGCATTGGGAGTACTATCTCATCCAAGAACAATTCGTTTTTCATACTGATCACAAAGCCTTAAAGTACATCAATAATTAAAAGAATGTGAACAAGATGCATGCTAGGTGGACTGCTTATTTGCAGCAATTCCCCTTCACGGTGAAGTATAAATCTCTGTAGTAAAACAAAGTGGCTGACGCTCTAAGCAAACGTGCAACCTTGTTGGTGACTTTGAGTCATGAGGTTACGGGATTTGACAATTTGCATGACTTATATGCTAATGATTAAGATTTTGCCAACATATGGAGAAAACTGCCTACAGATGATTATTGCAACCACGACAGATACCTTTTTAAGGGTAACAGACTGTGTATTCCCATAACGTCTTTATAGAAGAAGTTCATTTGTGATCTGTATAAGAAAGGATTACGTGGGCATCTTAAGAGAGAAAAGACCATATCCAGGTTGGAGACGCACTATTATTGGCCTCAATTGAAGCGAGACGAGGGAAGATTTGTGAGTAGATGCCACACCTGTCAAATAGCTAAAGGACAATCGTAAAACACTAGACTTTATATACGTTTGCATGTTCTTGAAGCTATTTGGGAGGACTTGCCAATGGATTTTGTTCTTGGATTTCCCCGAACTCAACGTGGTATGGATTCCATCTTTGTGGTTGTCGATAGGTTTTTCAACATGGTGCACTTTATTCCATGCAAAAAAAAACTTCAAATGCTTCACACATTGCACAACTCTTCTTTAGAGAAGTTGTGCGTTTGCATGGAGTGCCCAAGTTCATTACTTCAAATCGAGACACCAAGTTTCTTAGTCATTTTTGGATGACTTTGTGGCGAATGTTTGATACTTGTTTGAATTTTAGTAGCATAGCTCATCACAGACTAATGGTCAAATTGAAGTTGTCAATAGGATCTTGGGTAATTTGATTCGGAGCATTTGCAGTGATCGACCAAAGCAGTGGGACTATGTCTTGCCCCAAGCCAAGTTTGCTTTCAACGATGTCGTTCATAAACTCTAGAGGAAAGTCTCTATTTTCTATCGTGTATCAAAAGCCACCAAGACATATTGTAGATCTAGTGACGCCCAATGTTTCTAGGTACAGTTTGGTAGTTAGAAATTTGACTACGGATGCCTGAGCCATTCAAGAGGAGGTTCAACAAAAGGTGATGGAGACCAATAAGAAGTTCCTTGCGTATGAAAGTTTTTATATTACTTTCATAATATATATACACACATATATATTACCTTAGGTGATATTTATTTACATATTTATTTTATTGGTAGTAAATGACAAAATGATACTGGACGTGATTATCTATTCTCTCACTATCTATAAGAAATCCAGAAAATAGAGGTCCGAATTAATAAGATATGGACTTAAGGTAATATATATTACTAAGTGATTTCATCCATAATGTCTTTTTCATTATAAGAATATTTTATTTAACTCTTTTCTCCCATCAAGCTCATGATTTGTGCTACTTCGATTTGCACTTAAGGTTTTTTATACTCGTACCTTTTTCCCGTGCATGCAAAGGCTTTTGCGAAAAAAAATAAAAATAAAATCAGTATAGCAATTATATTTAGTTATTCTTGTACATATTGTAAAATAAAAAAAAATATCTATATATCATTTAAATTATTTTCAGTAATTTAATTTAAAAAATTGTAAACTTTCACTAAATTAGTCGAGCTCTAAAATGATATATATTACAACAATTGTATTTAATATTTTCTCGACTTTCACTAATCCTCATGAGATTATGACTAATTATATAACCATTTAAATTAAATTATAGATTTTTTAGAATTTTTTTAGAATAATAAAACCATGTATCAAAAAAATTCAGTAGTAATTTTATTTATTTATTTAAAGTAATTATTGTCTGCAAAACAATAAGGTCATATAACTTCTTCTTTTTTACAAGAAAAAAAAAAGAAAAACGTTTGTTGTGTTGTAAAATATGGCGTCACAAGTATGTAATAGAAAGAATGAATAAAGATTAAGTAGAGAAAGTAGAAAGACATCACAAATAGTAGGAAAAATCAAAGAAGAAATTCTTATTTCAACTTTTCTTCACACCTCCAAATGACTAAACTATGCTCCTATTTATAGGAGAACAATGATGTACTTATCAATGTATTTGGATAAATATATACAATGGATAGAGATAAGTACATAAATTAGATAGGAATAAATACATTCATTAGATATGGATGAATATACATTGGATAGGGATATGAACAAATATTGGATATGAATGAATATAATGAATATTCATTCATGTATTTCATAACACTCCCCCTTGAATATTTATTGTATTCATTATTTTATGAATGTGCATGATACTGACTCATTAAAAATCTTAAGCCAAAAAAATCTAGTGGGACAAAAAACTAGACAAAAGGGAAAAAGAGTACAAAGCACAAATCTTATGATCTCTCCCTTTTATGGATGCATTAATTGTCTCATTAAAAACCTTAAGTTGGAAAAACCTTGTGGGAAAAAACTGATCAGAAGGAAAAAAGAGTGCAATGCATAGTTCATAATATCTCCCATTCAATTGAGCTATATAGTCACTTTTGGGGTTAGTCAATCTTGCATCTTGTGAACTCGCCGCATACCAATGCCATATACTAATTTCTCAAAAGTTGACGTTAGCAATGATTTGGTAAAAAGATCTGCAAGATTCTTTATGGATTGAATTTGTTTAACATCAATTTGTCAACTTTTCTTAGAGTTCATGAGTATAAAAAAATTTCGGCGATATATGCTTAGTCTTATCACTTTTGATATATCCTCCTCTAACTTGTGCAACACAAGCATCATTATCTTTATAAATTATAATGGGAGAATTTGTAATCGATGTTAAACAATAAAAATTGTAAATATGCATTATAACAGATCTTAACCAAACACACTCTCTTCCAGCAATAATCTCAAAGTGGTTAGAAGATGTAGTTACTAGAAATTGCTTCGTAGAACGCCAAGAAATGGCAGTGCCGTTATAACAAAATAAATAACCGGTTTGAGAGTGAGCTTTATGTAGATCAGATCTATATCCAGCATTAGCATATCCAACTAAACTTGAGATAGTGGAATTCTTGGAATAATATAATCCCAAATCTATAGTTTCTCGGAGATATCGAAAAATATGTTTAACCTCATTCCAATGTTTCCGAGTTGGCTCAGAACTAAAACGTGCAAATAAATTGGCCGCAAAAACGATATCTGGTCTTGTACATTATGCCAAGTACATCAAGGCCCCAATTGCATTGATATATGGTACTTCAAGACCAAGTATCTCTTCATCAGATTCTTTAAGACGAAATGAATTTTTTTGGGGATTTAGAAACCTTACAACCATAGGGGTTCTCAATAGGTGAGCTTTATCCATATTGAAACGTTTAAGTAATCTTTCAATTTATGCTGATTGATGGACAATTATTCCATTTTCTTTATGCTCAAATTCTAGACCAAGACAAAGTTTGGTTTTACCCAAATCTTTAACTTCAAACTCCCTTTTCAAATATTCAGCAGTTTTAGCTAACTTTTCTAGAGTTCCAATTAAATTCATATCGTCGATATAAACTACTAAAATAGCAAATCCGATTCTTGATTTTTTAATAAACACGCATGGGCAGATGGGATCATTCTTGTACTTTCATTAATTAGGTACTCATATAGGCATTGATACCATATACGACAGGATTGCTTTAACCCATACAAAGATCTTTGCAACTTTATTGAGAATACGTTAGGGGGAGTGCATACATCAGGCATTTTGAATCTCTTAGAAATATTCATATAAATATCAAAATCTAATGAGCCATATAGATATGCCATCACAACGCCCATAAGACGTATTTCCAATCTTTCATAAACAACTAGGCTAATTAAAAAACAAAATGTAATCATATCTATCACAGGTAAATATGTCTCATCATAATCAATCCTAGGTCTCTGAGAACCTCATTTTTCTCATTTCGTTTCCAGACAACTACCCATTTATATCCAATGTGCTTTACATTATCGAGGATTCAAGTTATAGGCCAAAAAAACCTCTCGTTTGGTTAGGGAAGCTAATTCATCCTTAATTGCTTCCTCCCACTTAGGCCAATCTTGCATTTGATGGCGTTCAATAATAGATTGTGGCTCACAATCATTATCCAAAATGTTATGAGCAACTGAAAATGCAAAACCATCATCAATGATGATTTCATTTCGATTCCAAATCTCATTACAAAATGTAATGGAATTCTCAGTATTCCCAGGGTTAGTGATCTTTTCATGGGTTTGTGTCTCTTCAGGGGCAATAAGCTCTTTGAGAGCAAGCACGACATCAGGCTCTTCTATAATAGATTCCTGATTCTTAGGCTCTTATAGAGCGGATTCCTGAGTCTTTCCCATTCGTTTTCAAGGAACAGTGTCTTTTGTTCCTATTGGTCTACCACGCTTCAAGTGTTGGAGATTTTGATCCATTTTAGCCTATCCTTCGAGAACATCTATCCTAACTAGAGCATTTGCAGCTAAAATATGAGAGTTTGTTACCTTAACAACACCATTAAATGTATCAGGAAGTCTATTGGCCATAGCCTGTAAATGGATTATACGTTGTACCTCGTTTTTACACTTTGGAGTTTTTGACTCTAATTGAGATATATTTTTCTCATTCTAGAAGATAACCTTAACTGGTTTCTGCTTTGCTACTATGAAAGTTGTAGGTGTCCTAATTGATGGAAACACTATCTCATCAAAATGACAATCTATAAATCTAGTAGTAAAAAAATCACCAGTAGTTGGTTCCAAGAACCTAATAATGGATGATGAATTAAACCCAACATAAATGCCCAAACGGCGTTAGGGATCCATTTTCGTTCTTTTTGGTGATGCTACAGGCACTTGTACTGCAATTCGATTTTAATTAGAGTAGCTTTAACTAATGAATTAAGAAATAGGGAATCGAATTTTCGAGATAAGGAATAAACAAAAACAAACAAACCATGGATAAATCCAAGCTATATTTTCTTAAATCGAAGTGACTTTTCATAGGCGTTTGCCCGATTCAATCAAGGGATCAAATTGATTATAGAAACATGAGTTTAATTAGTCGATTTATTAGTGAACAAGGAAAAATATTATCTAGACGGATACTTGTACTGCACAACCAAAGGTGCGTAGATGTGAAATATCATCTTCATAACCAAGAACCTTTTGAAGGAGAGATTGTAAGAGACTAAAATGGGACGTAATCTAATTAGGGCTGCCGCATACAAAACTGCATGACCCCATACTATATCATTGAGATTCGTTCTCAATAATATAGTTTGGGTAATGATTTGAATACGTTTAATCAAGGATTTTGCCAATCCAATTTGAGTATAAACATGTGCGACTTGGTGTTCAACCTTGATTCCGAGTGAAGTACAATACGCATCAAAACTCTTGGATGTAAATTCACCAGCATTATCCATTCTTATGTTTTTAATTGGATAATTAGGGAATTGAGCCCGAAGCTTTATAATCTGCGCAAGCAAACATGCAAAGGCGACATTGCCCGTAAATAATAGGCAAATATGGGACCATCTACAGGATGTGTCCACTAATACCATAAAATATCAAAACGGTTCACTTGGTGGTTGTATGATTGTGTTGACCCACAAATATCACCCTGAATTCTTTGCAGGAATAAAGGAGATTCAAGATTAACCTTTGTTATAGAAGGTTTAATAATGAGTTTTCTTATGAACAAGTTTCACAATTATAATCCTCGGACAACAGTATCTTTGTATCCTTTAAAATGTGTCCTTTTTTATTCTAAATTATTCTACACAACATTGAAGCGCCAGGATAACCAAGGTGATCATGGCATAGTCCAAATTGACCAGGGTTTACCAATTTGCAGGACATGGTAACATAGGTTTCAAAGGCCTTAATCATGACACAATACAAACCTATGAAAGAAGCTTCCAACTTCTCATGGATGGTCTTCAGGCCTATCTTATAAGAGATAATGCCAATATATTCCTTATTTTGCACATACATAGTCTCCATACGATACCCATTACAACGTACATCTTTAAAATTGAGCAAATTTCTTTTTGATCTATTGTTTAAAAACGCATCCTCAATATGGAGAATGGTGCCATTTGGCAAAACAATTATGGCATTCCTAAAACCATCAATAATCAAAACAAGACCTGATATTGTATGGACATGTGTTTTACACAATGTCATACTCGAGAAAAAGTGTCTACTACGAAAAATAGTATGTGTTGTTGCACTATCAAGCAATCAAACATCTTCTTTTTTCTCGAAATTTTCCATTGCACTTACGTTGACAACTTCAAGTGTCAAGTATCATAAAATTAGAAGGATTTCCAAATATCCACTGCCACTTCAGGAGTAGAAGGATAAATTGATTTCAAGGTCAAGGTCAAGAAAAATGAAGAATTGATAGGAGGAGATGGAGTATGATTAAAGAAAACAAAGAAAACAATTACCTTGCAAAAATTATTTACTCAGTTGGTAGCTATTCGTGCTGATAACGTGTTGTAAAATATCACGTCACAATATATAATAGAGAGAATGAATAGGGATTAAGTAGAGAAAGTAGAAAGACACCATAGAGAGTAGGGAAAATCAGAGAATAAATTCTTATTTCAACTTTTCTTCACACCTCCAAATGACTAAACTATGCCCCTGTTTATAGGAAAATAAGGATGTACTTATCAATGTATCTAGATAAATACATACAAGAGATAGAGATAAGTACATACATTAGATATGAATGGATATATATTGGATAGGGATATGAATAAATATTAAATAGATATGAATATAATGAATATTCAGTCATGTATTTCAAATAGGTTGATGTTTATAACTTATGATTTTTTATTTACATAGTAACAAAGGCAGTGTTTGTGAACTAGAACAACAAAGAAACGTAGATTTTTAAAATTCGCAAAAAAAAAGACAAAGAAAAAGGTTGGTGGATGTTTATAACTTATGATTTTTTTCAAATCGGTTGATTTTTATAACTTATGATTTTTTATTTACGTGGTAACAAGGGCAGTGTCTATCAACTAGAACAACAAAGAAACGTAGCTTTTTAAAATTCACAAAAAAAGACAAAGAAAAAGGTTGGTGGATGTTTATAACTTATGATTTTTTATTTACATAGTAGCAAAGGTAGTGTCTATCAACTACAACAACAAAGAAACGTGGTTTTTTAAAATTCACAAAAAAAAAAAATTTATTTACATAGTAGCAAAGGTAGTGTCTATCAACTACAACAACAAAGAAACGTGGCTTTTTAAAATTCACAAAAAAAAAAAGAAGAAAGTTGGTTGATGTTTATAACTTATGATTTTTTATTTACATAGTAACAAAGGCAGTGTCTATCAACTGCAACAACAAAGAAACGTGGCTTTTTAAAATTCTTACAAGCCTCCCTTGAAGACGTATAGTTTTTAGTGTTTTACTTCTCACTCAAATCTTTTTCTCATTTTCTGTAACTCTTGCACACAGGCACATATTTATACATATTTATAGACATTTAAAGTCGGTCAAGGACTCAAGGCTAGGGGCATAAAGTAATTTTTTTTGGCAAACTGCCATCTTCGCCACCTCTTCTTTCCTTTCTAAAATTTGTTGCATGCCCATCGAGGAGGGTATGCGGCTTTGGTTTGTGTATGCGTGTGAGCAACGTTTACATTGCTTTCGCTATTGTTATAAATGTTATTTAAATATCATTACGTGTTTTAATTTCTTTTGCAATTTTTAATACTATATAAACCATATGTAATACTAACCTAAAGATGGTTTTTTCTTTCATCGCACGTCATGTTAAATAACATGATTTGAATTCGAACAATTTGAATTTGCTTTTTACAATTTTTTTGAAACTAATACAAATTGATCCATCTATTTTCAAACCAAAAGTATTCACCAAAATCTTTAAATTCATTAATATCTTTTTCAATCATGTCGATAGTTTATTGTTACTCCTTGAGATCATTGGATTCTTCTTTCTCTTCAATCTCACCAAACAACGTGATCATTCCAAAATTCTCAATTAAATTGAAATCTTTAGATTTTTCCCTATAAGAAACAAATCTATTATTATTATTATTATTATTATTATTATTTAAAAACGATAGATATATTAACATTGCAAATAGCAAAAGTACATAGCCAAAAAGGCTAAATAATTTTTGTGGTAATTGATCAAAGTTGATCATATCCACGAAAGACAAACAACCACAAGTGAGTCAAAAAGCCCAAATAAATTGGGAAAATACCCTAACATGTATAACATGTAGGAACAGACAACTTCATAGAGGAACAAAAGACAACTACTAGTACTACGACTACTAACTAAGGTGGCTGACTCGATTGGGCACCGCAAATGACATATGAAGAAAGAAACTGAATGCAATGTTCCTAGCTCTCGTCCCACGCTTTTGTGATGATCCTACAAACTGCATACGCTGAATAGCATGATAAACCAAATTACTGCCGCAAGCGTTGAATAGTCTAATAACCGAACTATTACCGTATACATCGAAAAGTTGACAACCAAAGTTGTAGCGAAAACCTAAAAAAAAAAGAGAATCGCACCGTTTTCACACCTCAAATCTTCCCTAGTTACTATTTGGCTTTTGTTTTTTTGGCAGCCTAGCGGACCAGGTCTTACAAATCTATTGTTGTTGCAATCAACTATCCATTCAAAACTAGTTTTTGGTTTACCAAAAATAAAAGACAAATATTCCACAAAAAAAAAAGTCACTTGGCAATTTGGGAACAAAATATTCTTTGTATAACTTTAAAACTATTGATTGTCTTAAAATTTTAAAAAACAATCTTTCCTTCTTTTTTTAGTCCACTTTAGACAATAGTGAAGCAATTATCCAATTGATTTGATTTATCAAATCACATTGTTTAAGATATTTTTCCATTAATACTAGCCATCAATCACCTAAATTAGCAGTTGTTGCCAAATACAAAATATCAAATTTTTCACCGTTGATCAAAATTCTATCTATTTTTAAATTTAACATGTACCTTTTGGCTTCCCTTGTTGCAAAACTATGTCAAGTATTGACATAAAGTAATATAAATGAACATCCTTGATTAAGAAATACCCTTTGTAATAATCTACAGTCTATATAATTATTAATATTAAAAATCTCAAAATCCTCTTTTTTAAGATCTAATGAGCAATTTAAGTATCTAAATAAAATTTGAGAATTCCCTTTCCTTCCTGTAATTGATACAACCCCATTTTCAAGTAAAATGAGGATAAAATAATGAAGATTGAAATACTTCATTATCAATAATTAATAATTTAATATTACTGATTCTAATACCATTTGTTAAAATCAAAAATTAAATATTGAAAAATTTGGTAGTGAAAATTTTTCTTCATTCAAAGAAAATAATTTAAAATAATTAGTGTTTATAAAAAAATAAAAAAATAATTAAAAAAAAAACTTTTAGGGCCTTTAAGACCAAAAACAGAAGAAATTTTGATTGATTTTAATAGCCTATGACCTTATCCTCACAAGATAACAACTACAGTTGATCAAATACAACAAGAAGACCATAGAACTTTTTGAAATTCTTACAAATCTCCTTTAAAACCGTATAACTTTTATTATTTTACATTAACCTCAAATCCCTCTCTATCTATGACCCCTGCATATACATATTTATAGCCATTGAGAGTGAATCAAGTCTAGGGGAATAATTTTTTTTTTTTTCGGAAACTACCATCTTCTTCTTCTTCGCCCTTTTCAATTTGTTCCACGCACATGGAGGAGAATCTGTGGCTTTAATTTATGCATCTGGGTGAGCCACGTCCACATAGTATGAAATGGAAGCTGACTAAGGTTTTGTTTGTTTGTTTGGAGTGTGAGTTATTTGGAAAAAGTTATATTAAAATGTGTAAAAATGTTAGTAGGTATTTTTTGATAAAAAAAATATTTTGGAGAGAAAAATAAGAGGAAATTTTTTTTTTAATTATATGAGAGAAATTTGAATAGAAAATTTTAAAATTTAAAATTTAAAATAAAAATATGTTTAAATAATTTATTTTTATTTAAAAAATTATTTATTTATAAATGATAATAGTATGTCCAAACAGACCTAGGCCTTTTGGATGAGCTCCAAATGGACAACCTCAATTACGACATTCATTCAATCTAATTAGTAGGGTGCTTTCGAGACTCTTAACATAGATTATATACACAATGTTATAGCTTTTTGACCATCAATAGTACTACGTAAAACATGACTCACTGTATCGTGATAGCAGTGAAAAAAGATCACACATTGGGAAAAGAATAGCCGCCATTTTTCTATTTTAGGCCCACCCCCTTCCCTTCAAGAACAAGTGATCAGATTCTCAAACCGAAAGCCACTAATGAGGATTTGGGATCTCCCTAGCTCAATTTTCAATCTGTTGTTCATACTACACGTCCACATAAAGAAAAACCAACTCTCTAATGCAGAAAGACGCATCTTATTCCTCTTCGCATAAGATTGATTTCGCCTTTGTAGATTTGGTTTCGGCATGATGGAATGACAAGTGGGATATTCCACAAAGATTAAATGAATAGTGTTGTTCTTGTTCAATGTAGGCTGTTATGTTTACATTAATTTTTATTCATTGAATGCTAACCTTTTCACTTGACATCCTCGAATTATTAGAATCAACCCTTTTGTCCCAATTAGATAGTTGGGTTTTACTGTCCTTTGACCTCTGCACTCGGAGGGCCAATATTTGTCTTGCTCAATTACATGCTTTAGTTACTTTTTAAAAGATTTACACTCATAAAAATTATTTATCTAAACACTTTTTGATGATTAGCAGTTTTAAAGAGAAAAGGTTAGCAATTTTAAAGAGTGAAAATCAAATTTATTACATGTTCAAGAGTTGAGCTTGCTATTATTAAGATTAAATTTTACGATTAATAATTTAAAACTTCAAAAAAAAAAAAAGCTGTAACTTTTCCCCCACCTCCATAGTTGTGACTACACCACCTTAAACTATGGACAAACCACCCTTAAAAAAGTACACTGAGCAATTTGTTTGAAAATATTGGTATTAGGGATAGCAAAACTATACTTAACCCAATAAATCAACTCAATTCAGCTAATATTTTGACCCAATAAGTTAGGTCACTTAAATAATGGGTTAATAAATGATTTGATCATATAATGACCCGTAATATTTGAATTGGGTTGAGTTGGATTAGGGTGACCTGTTAGATTATGATGTTTTTCCCGTCTAACACAATTGGAAACACATCAACATCAACATCAACATCACTTTTATTCCAAACTAGTTGGGGTAAATTAATTTTATTGGTGGCTGTGGGTAAAAAAGATACAAAACCACAAAAGTGAATCTAACTAGGATTCAATAGCAATTGTTTTTTTCTTCTTTCACCAAATACTCGTGAAGTTTGTACTTTGTTGATAATGTTTTTGAAACTCAAATGATTGATGTGTTAAATTCGTTTGATTGATTACTAAAGTTTATTCCAAGTATAAATTTTGAATTTTTTTTTGTTCTCTTGTAGTTTAATTTTCTATATGTGTCTTTTTGATTTGGAGAAGAGTTGGGATTTTTAGTTATTGTTTTGTTAGATTCTTGGTTTTAGTGACTTTGATGATATTTATAAAACTCAATTGAAGGAATTGATATTAATAGAAAAATTAAATAGAACTAGTTTATTTTTTAGTTAGGGTAAAAACATAAAAATACTCTTTTGTAAAAAAAATTAATTAAAAAAGAAACTAAATAAACTTAGTTTAAAAGAAGGAAATGATGCTAATAGAGAAACTAAATAAGATTAGTTTATTTTTTTATTATGCTAAAAAACATAAAAAATAGTGTATCTTTTTAAAAATATATAAAATAAAAAATTAAACAATATTAGTTTTTAAAAAGTACTTAAAAAATAGAAAATGTAAATTTAATTTCCTCAATTAAATAGAGAAAATTATATATTTTTAATTAAAAAGGTATTTAATTTCCTTAATTAAATAGGTACTTAATTAATTTAAGGCAAAATATATATTCTTCAATTGACCTGTTGAGTCAGATGTGTTTAATCCAATCCAAAAGTGATTCAACCTAAAATTGACTCGTACTTATATTGATTGAGTTAGGTCATGACACGTAAAATGTTAATCCATTAATAACCTAACTCATGAGTGATCTAACCCGTCCATCTGCCACCTATAATTGGTACCTTACTTTTAATTACTAACACTCTTGGTTTATTGCAAAAGGTATAATAAACGACATAATTTTTATAAGAAGTATCAATAACAAAAAGTGAAATGTCAATATTATTAACCTTGTAATTTTGCTTAAAATATTTTAATTTTTTGCAATTTTTATTTGCCTGATTTCTCCTTTTAAATTTTGTTAGTTCTCTTCTACTCTTTATATTGCCCTTTTACATCTTATAAATTCCTCTTTCGCACGTAATAATTGCTTTTTATTAATAATTAAAATTTATATACTATCTCACAATTAAAAACAATCGTAAAGAGTTTAAAGTTCAGCATTTTTGTAAAGTTCTATATGACCCTTAATATTTTTTTGTTTTTAAAAATTATATTTAATATTGTGGTTGTCATATTTCCACTTTTCCAATATTTCATACAAAAAGGCATACTAACTTTTAAAAAATACTTTTTCTTGACACCGTTTGAAAAATAAATATTTATTAATTCCCAATACAATTCAAATTAAAAAACATTAAGATTTATATTTATGCATTTCTACCCACTCCATCTAATCATAGCGATTATATATGTTCTTAAAAATTTAAAATTTTAAAATCTGACTATAATTTTTTATTTGGGGACAAATAATTTTGGTTTGAAAATTATTATTTAACATTTTGTCTCTCATGACTATGGTATTGACTCTATCTCTGTTCTATATTTTAGGTTGAAATAAATGTTACCCACTATCCCCCAAAAAAACCAATTCATATTTTTCTCTAAGTATCCAATATTTCTTGTTACAATGATTACAAAAGCTTAAAAAAAAAAAAGACCTATAATATAGAAATTCCCGCATGTAAGCCTTATTTTATATATTTATAAGAGACTATTTTTGTTATTCGAAAATTTCAAGTCATCTAACAACTCTCACCTGCGCACCAAAGCTCTCATTGTATTACAATGACTATAATAGCTTCCTTCAAAAAATACTAAGGCTACGTCTGGACAGTTGATTCTTATTTGCAAATAAGAATATTTTCAAACAAAAATAAATTATCTAAACACATTTTTATTTTGAAATTTAGAATTCAAATTTTTCCACTCAAATTTCTCTCACATAATTTTAAAAAATTTTCCTTCCGTCCAAAACACTTTTTCTATCAAAAAATACCCACCAAAATTTTCACACATTCCAATACAACTTTTTCCATTTGTAAATAAAAACTGTTTGTCCACACGCACCCTAAAAAAAATTTTAAAAAATGTACTTTCGGAATTTGTATTCTCATTTCCTGCTTTCTTGCATTAGAATTAGAAGTTTGAAATGGAGCTGGTAATTGCATGGTTCAATATGTTTTGCGTTAAAAAAGCCGGAAGGCTGCAGGTGCCAAAAAATACTGTTCATAGGGGCGAAAAAATATGATACTGTATGTGATTTTTTTTTTTTTTTTAAGGTTGTAGTATGTCTCTTGTTATTAAGGATTGTGTCCCTACTTAGTAGGGTTTTGTCATCTTTTATGAGGTGATAGTCCCTAATTTGGGAGGAGGAACTGGGCAACATCAAGAAATGTTTGGGCTGGAGTTATGAGCTATGATATGCGTTCATATGGCTCTTGAGAGCAGTTTGTCATTTTAAGATGTTCAATGAGAGGCTTACAAGTTAGGTGTTTTTTTTTTTCTTTGTTGTTTTTGTTTTTTTAATTAGTTCATGAAAGCTCTTCGAGCTATGTTATAACCTTAACCGATATACTATATTAAGGAGGATCATTAAATTGATCATTTATGTACTTGTTAACTTTACTTGCGAAGGTTACCATACTTACGATCTTTTGGGAAAAAAACAATGTGTTTTGTGTAAAATCTTAGATGCTCTCTCTTTTGAGTACAAACTCAATTGCATGGTTCAGCTTGTATTCTCTTTTGAGTGCACGTTTGGCAGTGATCTGTAAAAATGCCGAAAAAAAGGTATAATTTCCACATTGGCATTGGCTTGTTGATGACCGACAAATTGACATGGGCGGTTTGGTTTTTTGCTTCAAATTATTAAATTATTAATGATCAGTTCGGATTCCTTCCATTTTATGGCCTACCAGCATGATCTGTCTATAAAATTTTATACAGTTTGTAGGGAATTTTTGGGGAAAGAAATAGACAAATTTGTGAAACAATTGTCTTTAACCGAATTATGAACAGCAACAAATTGCCCAGTTGACCACTAATGTTAGGGGTTTAATTACTTTTACTATATTTTTACTGACAAAAAAAAAAGATAGTCATTGTAACTAATAAAAATTTCACATAAAAAGTAGAATAAAAAAAATTGAAACTGAACTCATTTTTTGAAACGAAGAAAATATTAATATTTCGTTATATAAATACCATAATTATAAAAAAAAATTGCTAATAATTTTCACTTGAATATCACTAATAAAAAATAAGACACCGCCTATCAAATCTATAAAATCTAAATATATTTAAAAAAATATCTCTAGTGAGGTGTGAAAAAGAACAAGTCAGATAAAATTTTATTAGACTAATTGAGATTCTCTGTTTTAATTAATAATATAGACCAATCATGTTCTATTAATAAAATACATTATAATTTTATTAAAATTAGAGTTCATATATTTTATATTAAAATTTAATATTTATTAATAAAATTATATTATTTTATTAATAAAACACGATTGATAAATATTAATTGGACAGAAAATCTATCCTTCTTATCAGACTCACATGCAAAAACTAGTGGCTATTGATTTTGGAATGAAGTTTCATGAACAAAAGAACAAAACAATAATACATCAAAGCAAGTGGACAATATTTTCTCAATGTTGGAGCATGACGGGTGTTATCTGCCGACTAAGAGAAAACACATTCTTAAGTGGAATTAGTTGAGCTATTCTACTCATTTAATGATAGTATTAGGTCACCAGCTATGACCGCCATCTCAACGTACTCCCAAAACACCGGTCCTAATTTGCAATATTAATTCAAGTGCAAGTTGGTATACCATTAAACTACATATATAACCAATATTAATTAAAATCTATAAAAGGTTGAGTTAAGGTACGAGGACATTTGGTCCTAATTTCTCTTTTTTTTTTTTGGTTCGGTTGTCAGATTTTGTATTCCTATTATGGGAGGCAGTGTTGGGTATATCATGGACACTCATTTCTTTGGACTTTGAAACCAATTGCGATTTCATGTGGTTCTTGACAAGGCCTCTCATCAAAAGTTTTGGAGTTCTAACTTGGAAGGAAGAGCATTCATGATGATCCAGCGTAAGGCCATGAAGGATCGACGGGATCGTGACGTTGTGCATAAAGCCGCCAAGTTAGAGTTATGTTTTCTTAAATTTTTAACTAGGAAGGGTTATTCGTCCATTGTAGGTGGATGGTTTCTTTTATTTGGCGTCGATTATATCTTAGTGACTTTTGAGTTAGAAAGAGCCCTTTTAAGACATTTGCTGTATAGTTTAACTAATGTGATTAATAATATTATCAATCTTTTGATTAAAAAAAGTATGAGTAGAAAGTTAACAGACTTTTCAAAACTTTTCTTTTGAAAAGTCAAAAAAATTATTATCAAAAATTTTCTTTATCTAAAAATACAGTTCACTTTTTAATGAAATTCCTATATTATTCAAATTTAAAATAATTATATATGATGCTTTTTATCTAAAAATAGAGTCCATTTTTAACAAAATTCCTATATTATTCAAACTAATTATAATTATATATGCTTTACAATTAAAAGTAAATATAAAAGTAAAAAAATCATAGATTGTTTTATGAATTAATTGTATTGTATTTTGTAATAAATAAAAATTGTTTTAAACCTAATGTTAACTTCTTCTTTCTTTCTTTCTTTTTTTTTTTTGAGATGAAAATTGTATGAAAAAAAATGACAAAAAAACAAAACAAGCTCACTATAGTAGACAAATTGAAATCTAACGAGTTTTAAACATTTTAGTGTAGGTTTTTTTTTTTTTTTTAAATAGGAGTAGTTTGTAATTCTTTACTAAGTAGGTAGGACGGATGAGCTCAAAAATTAAAATAAAACATTCCAATAAAGATGGGGTATAAAATAATAAAACTGGTCATGTTTATCTAAATCATTAAAGAAGGACATCAATAATTATCACGATAACATTTAATAAATTCTATGGTTAGCTTCCATCATGCCTAATTCTGGACATGATAAAAGTGGCCCTTTACCATACTTTTGCTTTATTCTTCATCTTGAGTAACATATACGTATTTTTCTTGTTGAGTACTGTCGTGACTATAATCTATAATAATGGAAAGGAAGCACCAGAAACAATATGACCCATATTTTACATAGAACATATTTAGTCGAGTTACTAAACATCCTGGTTGGACTGTGAAAAAAAAAATCCTAATATTTTGGAAAACAAAAAAAAAAACAGTTCTTGTAAACAATTAAAAAGTTGATGGTGCAGTTTTTGTTTATGTATTTATTTTTACTTTTTTAATGACTTAGAGACCCCACACCAAATGGCCATTTGGACCCTCTGGCCAAGTACAAACTTCGGAAATTCTATGAGTAGCATTTCTTTGGACCCCTTGGCTAGACACCAACTTTGAAACTTCTGTAAGTAACATGCAAATTCAAGGGTAGTATAAGGCTTTGCGGCAGATAAAAAGCTCCCAACCAGTGAATGGGACTAAGTTTGATCCTACTATAAGGCTTTGCGGCAGACAAAGGACTTCCAACCAGTAAATGAGACTAAGTTTGATCCTGAGAAATGGAGCTTCCTCTTCTCCCCTCCTAGAAATCAAACACTAGACTACATCCAAGTTGAGCATCCTTCCTTACCGTTAGGTCACCCTTTGAGAGCGTGCAGCTTTTGTTTATTCATATTTGGGGTGATGGACCTAGGGTTCCATGATAGGGAAGACATATTACTTGAAATTCGATGAACCTGGATTGGCTATGTTTGGTGGATTACGTATTAGGTTGTAACCGTTATGATTTAATTTATGCAAAAAAAATCAATTACAACAAATCAATTATACAAACTTTTATTTCTTTAGTTTGTATATGTAAAGAGATTATTTCTCTAAATTATAAAATATTCCTCTAATTATCTCTTATTATAGCGTCGTATGTAATATAGCAAATAAATAAAATATTTGTCATCTAAAAACTTACTTCACATATCCAGTATATTTTTATTTTTAATGTCATAATCTAATTACATAATTCTTTTTGATTTCTTTATATGTAAATAGGTTGTTCTATTAAATTATAAATTATTTTGCTTAATTATTTCAGATTATATCAAATTACCTGGTACAATACAATGAATATATAAAATATATAATATATTTTTTTGGTTAACCCCACAGGAAAGTTAGATTTCAAAAATTATTTAGCTAGAATTAACAAAAATAGTCTTTTGGGGTTTACTGGCTTGGACAGTGTGGCGGAGCCTCCTGGCTCCCACCATAAATCACTAGTATGCATATAAAATTTTTCCTAGATTTTCCTAGTATGCATCTAATTTGGAGTAGTGTTTGGTCTTATTAAGAGACAAAGTAAGTAAAAATCACGTGTATTTCAGTTTAGAAAACTAGAATAACTAAGGGCCGAAAATTAATTTTAAAAGTAATAATTGAGATAGTGATAAATTATAGTGACTTTGTATAGTGATTGACGTAGTATTTATGAAAAGATAAAATTATTTCATATTATTTTATATTTTGTAATAAAGACAAAATAATTATTTTATTTTTTCATAATTATCACGTCAATCACTACATGAAATCGTTATGATTACGATATCACTATCGTTACTCTAACTTTAATTTCCCTCTTTTCGAGAAACCACCTCTCTTTACCGCGAAGTGCTACACTAAAGTCCAAATTCTAGTTATAAAATAAAGTGCGCCGATAAGATTTAAATCTTGGTAATGATATAGTGAGAGCATCTAATACTTACACGACATCATTGCTTATAAGTCTATTAGATACTAAACCATTAATAATTTAATTGAGTCATTCCTAATTTAGAGTAAGATAAAATAAAGTACAAACTAATTATTAGGGCAAAAGAGCCATAGTGGAAAGGGTATTTTTTTTATTGACTAAAGAACTCATGGCTATTCACAAGAGTCTGACTAGATAAAGCATTAGGTATTTTTTTAAGTATGAGACTGATGGTTTTATTATAGATATGTAGTTTTCCTTTTGTTTATATCTAGGCGTCTAGGCATCTCATGATTGGTAGGTTTCTGCTTTTGGCTTATCTGGTGTACTAAGGTTTTTTTGTCACTTGACAATATTGTACAAATTCATTTATAGGTAATAAATACACTATTGATTTGAGAAAAAAAAACTAAAAGCCAAAATTTAATTTTAATTGCCCTCTTTCCGAGTAGCAACCTCTCTTTACCACGAAGTGTTACACTAAAGTTCAAATTCTACTTACAAAATAAGGTGTTCCGATAAGATTCAAATCTTAGTAATGACATAGTGAGATCATTTAATTCTTAAACGACATCATTACTTATAAATCTATTAGCTACTAAACCCTTAATAATTTAATTGAGTCATTCCTAATTTATAGTAACATAAAATAAAGTACAAACTAATTATTAGATAAAAAATTATTTTTTAACTTTTGGCACAAACTAAAGCTTATAATCTTATTCAGATCATTTGCATATTATCAAAAGAAATCTGAATCTCACAGTGATAGATTTAGGTTTTATTTCTTTTAATTTGATTGAATTTTTTCCCTTTTTATAGTATAAATGATCTTTTCAGTATTCTTTTAGTCTCTCTAGCGGAGAAATTGTATTCGTATAATAAATTTTGTATCTTGTGATTGACTTTTTATTTTGCTAATGTTAATGAATTTTAATTTTCAAAATTGTCGTGCTATATATGAATTGGGGTTAAAAGCTCTTTTTTTCTTAATATTTTGTTTTACTATTTTTTTGGGTTACACAAATTTCTTTGGATAAATCAGGGTAGAACATCTTTGATCTTGTCATGAAATTAGTTATGGAATGAATTGTTATTAAATTAATTTGATATTTTTGATTTATTTTTAATTAGGTTTTTAGTTTGATGAGTATATACTGTATTTTCAATGTAGCTCTGCTTGGGCATGAAATTCTTATTAATCAATTAATCAATTAATCAATTATATTTTGTTTTCATTTATAAAAAATTAATTTTTTTAAATAAAAATAAAATATTTAAACACATTTTACTTTAAAATTTTAAATTTTAATTTTTACTCAAATTTTTCTCATATAATTTTTTTAAAAAATTTCTCTTTTTCTCCAAAATATTTTATTTACTGAAAAATACTCATCAAATTTTTCACGCATTTCAATCTAAATTTTTTTAAATAAATCACAATCCAAACAAAACATATTTCTCGAATTTCTATCCCTCGAATTGTGGGTCTGCGCGGCGATGCATGAAAGTTAAATGCACGATCGGAAAATACACGATGAGGGGCGTTTGTGTCGAAGACTCGAAGTATTTGGGAAATATCTCTTTTTTTTCTTTCCTTCATCTCCACTTCTTTTCAATTGCTTTTCTGTTGCATTTCCTTTCCATTTTACTGGTCTTTGGGGTTAGAGTTCCCAAATTATGGGATGTTAGCCGTTCAAAATGGTCATAATGTCTTTTCTTTTTTTCCATCCTTTTACTCCCCCCTCCATCAACTACTTTCGCGAGTCTCTCAAAAAGTGACAACGGTCAAAAATCCACCCACAAAAATCATTAATTATGTTTGAATCATGATTTATTTAAGAATTTTTGTATTAAAATGTGTAAAATTTTTGATAATTTTTTTTAAAAAAAAAATATTATATTTAAATATGTAATATTTACATATTTTAAAGAAAAAATAATTTGTAGACAAAGATTATCCAACTAACCAACCAACCGCCTATACCAACATCAAAAAAATCCTTTTGCCTTAGTCTTTTTCTCATTATTATTATTATTGCCCATTCTTATTATTCCATAAATTTTTTAAAGGAAATAAGAAACAATGCCCAAACGCCGTGGGCCCTGTACAATGGAAAAGCAAAGCAGAAAACCTGCGCCCGATTTCGTTGCTTGTCGAAAGCTTCAAAATGGTTGGGAATAATCGGCCAAATCTTTTCACATAGAATTAGGTTCCTGTCAAACAACCCTCTAAATCCCAACACCGTTCCCCCCACAACACCTCGACACTTGTAGGGGCTCCACTCCACAACCGCCACTAATCCCAGTCCCAACGGACCACTCCACAACCACATGCAGTCCCCCCATGACCCATCCCAGCCTGCCCCACTTCTGACCTTTTCTTGGAAGTCTGAAATTCTCAAACCTAAGCAAATTCAAAGGATAAATGGAATATCCGCATAATTTCTGTCAGTGCAAGTCCACCGTACCCACAAAAAACTATTCCATAATTTGTATTTGTAGTTTTAATATAACAAGATAATCACATAAAATTTTATTTTTATTTAAAAATTTTACTTTTAAAACCTTTTCTTATCTAAAAAAATTATTTTTTAAAATACTTTTATTAAAAATAATTATATAAGGTTATAAATAATTATAAAATTATATATTTAGTAATATATTAAAGTATTATATTTAAAAAATTATATTTAATTCAAAGTAAATTCTAATTTTAAACCAAAAAAATATTTTTCTTATATAAACAGACCGTGTTTTATTAGATTATAAATAGTCTTTTCTATTTATCTCTAATTATATGAGTCCATGTGGCACAACCTAGTTATAAAATATTTCTTCCTACCATACTGTGTTTAGAGTTCTTGAAAACTAATGGTTTGTTTGGAGTGTGGTGTATTTGGAAAAAGTTATATTGGAATGTATGAAATTTTTTATGGGTATTTTTTGACAGAAAAAGTATTTTGGAGGAAAAAAAAAGAGAAATTTTTTTTAAAATTTTGTGAGAGAAATTTGGGTGCGAAAATTTAAATTTTAAATTTTAAAATAAAAATGTGTTTGAATAATTTATTTTTATTTAAAAATTTACTCATTTGCAATAAGAATCACTTGTCCAAACATATCTAAGCCAAAAGAATTGTCAATCAAAATTTTGGGAAAAATGTAGGATGGTACAACGAATCAAGCCGTGTTATACTTCAGGGGGTCTTAAATTAATGGTTCATTTTTTATATTTTTCTTTGTCCCAGAAAATTAATTAATATTCAACTGGAATTTTTAAACATATCTTCTATAATAAGAATTATGTATAATTTATAATAAAAAATAAAGACATGAATGATAAGAGTGATGATATACAGAATAAAAAATATTCATTAATGATATAAATATTATTTTTTTTATTAACATACCTTAATGACTGAAGAGTTATTTACATGGCAAGAGTTACTATTTTTAAAAAATTTCACAATAAATATTATTATACAAATAGAAAAGTATGTGTATAATTTACGATTTATTTAGTGTATTACATTTTATATATCTTAATGAATTATAATTTATAATAGTTAAATGTAAATTCAACAAAACCAACAAAATAGAAGGTAGACATTGCTAACTTTCTTTAAGAAGTATTGTAAGTAATTAAGCGTTAATAATAATAATAATAATAAAATGAGTAGGTTAGGTGTCGTATTTTTCTTTACGATAAAAAAAAAAGAAAAAAAATGTAAAATTGAGAATTAAGTAAATGTTAACAAATTTAGGAAGAGTTCTCCAAGCATGAAGCTTCCTTGATATCACTATAAGAAGTAACAAACTTATTTCTCCTTCTTCATCCAAAGAATGGAATCATAATTAAACTTCAATTCGAATCAACATATCGGACAAATATTATACTTATTTGGTCCCAATCAATTCGTTATCAAATACTATTTTCTTTTGTCCAATAAAGAATTCACTTTTGATTAAAATTTTAAAAGTATTTTTAGTAATAATAATATATATAACCCATTATCATTAAAAAAGTAAAAATAAAAATATAAAATTATATATTTTAAAACTCATTAAATATATTATATTTAATAATTAAAAAAATATTTATATCTTATTTAATTCAAAATTTTTATATGTCTGAGTTCAATATTAAAATAATTTCGAAAAAAATTTCTGACCTTGTCCGTTTAAAAAACAATTCCAAATACTTCGGCCCCATTCCTTACTTTATTTGCAAGCATTCAATTTCGACAAAGAAAAGAATTTGGTAAATATTGGAATTCAAAAATGGCACGTATTTAATTTTCAACTCAGAAACTCTAGCGTAGCGCGTCAAAATATGAGTAATTGAAATTACAAATTTACCCTTACTCCTCCCCATAAATACACTCCCCTCGTCCTCCCATTGTTTCTTGAAGGTGCCTCAGAACTCAGCATCTTCTCTTCCTTTGAAGCCAGCCTTCCACTTTTTCTTCAAATCCATTACTCAGAAAAAAAGCAAAGAATTCAGCCAAACAATGACTCAAACATCGAATCCAAACCCTAACCGCACCAACTCTACCAAACCAATCAAGTTCCTTTACAGCTACAACGGCCAAATCCTTCCTCGCCGCTCCGACGGCATGCTCCGGTACATTGGCGGTTACACTCGTGTTCTCTCAGTCGACCGCTCCATTACCTTCGCAGGTCTGTTTTTATTTTTTGTAATTTCATTTATTTTTTGTTTGAACTTTTATTTTTTTTTTTGGGGAAAAAATCTGAAGCTCCTGTTTTTGGACAGAATTGATGGTGAAATTTGGGGAATTGTGTGGAGCGTCGATGAAATTAAAGTGTAAGTTACCGAGTGAGGATTTAGACGTGTTAATTTCGATTAAATCGGATGAAGAGCTTGAGAACTTGATCAAGGAATACGACCGCGTTTCGGAGTTAACTGAGCAGGAAATGAAGATTCGAGCTGTGTTGTTTCCAGTTCACTCGCTGAAAAAAATCTCCCCCCCGTCTTCTCCGATTTTCTATAACGACTCTCTTGCTCCGCCTGCGAAGTGTCTGTCTGCGAGAACAACTCCGAGGAATTTTCAGCAATTTCCGGCGCTCAGCTGTGAATCGCCGCCGGCTAGAGTTGTGTACACAGCTGGCGTGCGGAATGAGGCCGGGAGAGGCCGCTGCTGTCCTCGCGGAAGCCCTAGGCGGCAGTATTTGGTTCCATATTCGAATTACTGCCGCTGAAACCGTAGATATTTTTTTAAAATATATATATAAAAGGATAATAGTATTGAAGCTGAAGTGTGAGCGATGGAATCGTTAGATTCAGAAAGTACACGCATACAAAGTAGGAAAAATTGAAATAGCTGATTTTCTTTTTTCTTTCTTCTTCACTTTCGGCTTTTGGATTTGAAATAGCGCAAGAGAATTGCTTTTTTTTTAATGGTCTTTAGCAAAATGTAAATACTGAATGATTTTCTCGATCATGGAAGATTGATCAATCTCCAATTCTCTGTGTTTTCCCCTATCCACAGCGAAAGCATATTTAGACGTTAGGCTTACGTCACTGCCGTTATCAATTCAGCTGCTTTTTTATTTGGAGTTTTCGTTGATGGCGTATGTGTCGTCGTTGTTGCGTGAAATTCCCGGTCGTTGTTGCGTGAAATTCCCGGGGGTTAGTCCAAAACGGTTTTTTTTTTTTAATTATGTATGTTTTAATTTCAAATCATTTATTTTATTAATTGTGTTTAATGTGGTTTTGGTTTTGTATGTTTTCAGGTCAAAACAGGTGAAAGGCGTGGATCCACGGAACGGAATATTATTAGCTTTCGCTCAGTCTTTCCTAAGCTGCCTAAACTAGTAGTATTCCGGCCTTTGGAGCTTGATTAAGCAATCAAGAATCAAGATGGAAAAATTGGCCCTATATTTTGTGCAAAACTACAAAACTAGGGTGACTAATAAGTACTAATTGGGGGGAGGGTTTGAACTTTGAAGGAATGGTGCTGATGGGTGGTCCATAATTAGTACAATTTCCTCGGCTCTGTTGTGGGCAACAACAGGCGGGAAGCAGCGGAACCAATGATGATAAGAGATGTGTGTTTGGTTTTTTAATTTTTAAAGAAAAAATTAACCCTTTTTTACCCAAAAAAAAACATTTAAATAATTATTTTATATAACAAATTAAAATTAAAATTAAAACTCTCTTTACATTATTTTTTTTAAAAAAAAACATTCCTTGACAGGTTTTTAATTATTTTTACAACACACTTTCTCTGGCTCAAAAATTTCATCAAAACTTTTACAATTCTTAATAAAAAAAAATTCTCAAAATTCTTCGACTCTCATACGGGTGAAACTTGAAAGAGATATTTATTTATTTTCACTCTTAGGAAGTGGAAATAGGGTGAAAGATGGAAAGACTGGTTATGGAGAGATGGACAATTTTATGTTTTTCAAAAGAAAATGATGGGATTGAATGAATACCTGGATAACCGAGAACTAAAATACAAAAATAAAAACTTCCTAATCAATAAATAACGACAAAATAACTGTCAAAAATGTCTCAGACAAAACTGTTTGATGAAGTTGAACTCGGTTAACTAGTAATTTGGAACAAACGAATTGACCAACCACGTGGAGAAACATGAAGGAAATCCTTGCCGGCCTCCCCACATTTTGGTATCAACCCATGTGTTTGGAGGAGGGACAGCTCAGGGTGAGCGGACAAATTACAAGCTGAGGAAGGAAAGGCCTTGCCTCAACAAAGAGACACGCGTTGACAACTCGGAGAAATGGTTTGGCTGGGGAATGAATGAAATTTGAATAATGGAAACGCTAGACAAATACGCCTAGGCGATGGAATCTCGGAACACAATCCTCAAAAGGGATTTGGGAGTTATTTTAGTAGTAACTAGTAAGTGCGTGAACGGAAAGAGCCAGTGGTACAGTAACTAGAACATTAGGTGCTCATGCGAGGAAAGACGCAAGTTCGTAAACGCATGTCTTTACTCCTGAGGTGGGAGGAAGCACGCAAATTGCGAGAATATTCCATGAATTATAATATTGATTCAAAACCGTCCCAAGTGGATGGTGATTCAACATTCGTCATGGTAGTAGTAATTATGCGAAGTTTGGGGGCCCTTAAGAGGAATATGCTGCGATGTGGGTGGGTGGCATTGGACTTGGATGTCTTAGTTTGGAGATGGAAGGTAATTAGCAACTTCTAATTGATTAAGTTTTGAATTAGCTGGCCGGTCCATCATTGCGTGTATGACAGTATGGAATACGTTAACTCCTGAATGAGCAGCTCCACAACCAACTTGTTGGGAGGTTTAGTTGAGTCTCAAGAGTTGTGTGTGAAAAAAGTTAAAACAAATGGAAAAAAAACCAGGCACTTGAATATGATGAATTACCCTGTGCTGGAGTTGTTTAAGTTCAATAGTCCTTCCATTTTAAAGAAAAATAGTTCGATCAGTTTTAAAAAAACATAGTCTATTTTGAAAACAAAGTTTTTTTAATGCACTTACTAAAAATAATGATATATGATCATAATTGAAAAATATAAATAAAAGTATAAAATTATACATTTAATGATAAATTAGAAATCTTGTACCCTACCCAATAGTAATAATAAAAAAAAAAAGTTGTGTTGAATTCAAAGAGAATTTTTTTGAGAGGGAGGAAATCATACCTCATTCTACTTTTGATATGATATCACTTTTTTTAAATTATAACATATAACACATTTAATAGAACAATATTTTTATATTTTTATTCTCATTTTTTAATTTAAAATATGCATTATCATTATTAGTAAAGGTAATTTTAGGAGTGTTCAAAATCAATTATTTGATCCAATCTAATCCGGTCCACATTTGAGCAGATCGTGATTCATTTCGATCCAAATATTTCTGATCGAGTCGGATTATATCAGTTTTGATCTAATTTGATCATTTTTCCCTCGCTCTTGCTTTTCTTTTCATATACAATGTTATGTTTGAAATTAATAGTTTAATATTAAAAAATTATTTATTTTTTATGTAAAGATAATGAATAATTTTTATATAATTATTTTAATTTGTGTATTTTTCATGTAAATTAATTTTTGTATTTTTATATAAATATTTTAATTTATTTTGTCACAAATTGATTAATTTTAATAAAAAATTATTTGAGTTATCAAAAATAATGCTAATTTATATTTATAATTAATGTTAGTTATTTTTGGAAGAAAAAGTTATAATTTTTTTTTATTTTTTTCATTTGAATCAAATTGGATTAGATAAGATCAAGTCCGATCCGATTTGAAAAGTAAAATTGATCTGATTCTTTTTTTATCCGATATGATCTGGAATTTTGGATTGGATCGAACCAGATCGGTGGATCCAATATGTGGATCAAAATAAAGATCAAAATAAATATCGGCCGATTTGATTTACGGATCAAAATAAACACTCTTAGGTTTTTTTGAGATAATTTTTTTTTTTTGAAACTAAACTCCTTTTTTAGGACAAACTGAGTATTATATTTGAAAAAGTTTTTTAGAGCTAAAATAAATAATTCAACCAATAATGAAACGTGATTATAACAAGTGTTTTTTAAATTCTATATGATGTGCTACTGCAAAAAGAAAAAACATAAAATAGGATGGGAAGATAAAATTTAAAAAAAAGCTAGTACTATAATTTTTTTGGCTTCAGCCTGTACACAGGCTCATATATTTTGTATTTATATATTTTATATTTTAATGAATTATACTATTATTAAAAAAAAAAAGAAGAAGGTAATTAACCACTGCAAATGCAACTCATCAAAAGCGAAAACATGAATAAGAATATTCGCATGTAGAACAGAACAAGTATAGAATTTGTTAAGGGAAAAGTCTGTATTCCCTGAAGAATTTTGCTTGAGCCATTTTTTATTTTTGTTGTGCACGTTGGATGTGTTGGCGTGGTTGAAAAATTGTAAAGGATGGTTGATTGAAGATGGAACTTTCGCGTTATGCATATATAATACAAAGAAAAAAAAAGGGAGCTCTAAATTATACCATAGGGACATTAGCCAAAATTAATACTCTTCCAATGTCAAATTAAGACAGCATGGAGGGATTTCTGAAAGT
Organism: Gynochthodes officinalis; assembly: GCA_020080225.1. Classification (NCBI taxonomy): domain Eukaryota; kingdom Viridiplantae; phylum Streptophyta; class Magnoliopsida; order Gentianales; family Rubiaceae; genus Gynochthodes; species Gynochthodes officinalis. The sequence continues at coordinate 1,322,046 of JAIQDA010000012.1, forward strand.
CCAAATACATATAAATAATCAAAAACTTGGGGGATTATGGTTGAATTCGAGAGGAACTCTGTGGAGCAAATGCCAGTTTTGGTAAATATTGTGTTAAAAACTATCTGAATATGATATGAGATACATTTTCCCTCGCTCCTAAAGAAAAGAAAAACAAAACTCTACATCAACAGAATTAAAAGGGTTAGTCATTAAGAAAAGAAAGGTTAGTCATTCTAGAACTTAGAATTATATCCTGTCGCAAATATTCAGTTTTAGCTTATAATATTCAATGGATGGATTTAGTTTTCCTATTGCCACTATATTCTTCTTTCTTTTTTTTTTTTGTCAATTCAAATTACTTTACTATTATTTTGTGAGGAGGGAGGGGATTTGCGACCACACTTTCTAACTGCAATAATTCCTATTCTCAATGGACACTTAATAGGAGGGACATATTGACATCTCATTTCTATTAAAAATACGAGAAAATATGTAAAAAAATATTTTATGCTCCATTGTATCACGTAAAATCGTATAGTGAAATATAGAGTTAGACAATATTTGTATAGTTTCAATGGAAACCGAATAGTTGAGAGTTATTGGGTTTCTATACTCATTAAAAATACCTATTGAGAATGAATGAGAGGTATGTTATTGGAATGAGAATTTATTGAGTGAGTTATGGGATGCTCATGGGTCCCAATAAAAATAATTAAATGGGTAATTATTGGGTAATGTTGAATAATCAATAATTAGTGATAATTTAATAAAAATATTAATTTAGATTTAATTGAGAACATTTAGTAATTTTTTATTGGGAATTTATTGGGTAATTAAGTGAGATTCCATTGAGACCTAATAATAGCATCTAATTAGGATTTCAATGAGTAAGGGATTACCCATTCCCATTGTCTACCAATTCCATCTAATATTTAAAATTAATGAGTATTTAATTATCTATTCCCATTAATTTCTCACCCATTAAATTCCCACTCTTTCTCATCCAATTGGCACCCATAGTGAAATACAATTAGTGGAGATAGTTTATAATTCAAGGAGAATAGCCTATTTATATATTAGGGCCAAAGGAAAAAATTATGTGATTAATTTATTATATTAAAAATAAAGATACAATAGATATATACAATATTTTTTCTAAAAAAGAATAATTCATATATCCATGCTCTATCTTTATTTTTAGTATAATAAAACAATCACATAATTTTTTTTTTTTGCCCCATATATGTAGTCAGAAAGATTTATCAACAATTCAAAAAATACAATAAAGCCAATTATATAATTTTATTTTTTTTACCGCTCATATATGAATATATGAATAGACCGTCCGTCTCTTATGTAATACACTTAAATATATAAAATATTTTCTCATTTGCCAAGCTTAATTCCAACTCAAACCATATATGAATTGTGACTAATTAACTAATTAACAAAATTACTTCTTACCAATAGTATCTTATTATTATATATTCAAACATATAAATGTTGTTTTACTCATAATTCATTGACTAGTCTATGGAAGGTAAACCCACTGCTTCTTTTGGGCCGTCAATGATCCTCGTGGAATGTATTCTCCGGTCCCCCATATAATGGTGTTGATACTTTATACATTCGATCAACTGGGCCACGCAAAGCTGCCGGCACAGCCTAAGACAGGATAACTCACGATCCCATCTGAGTTTTATTCACAATGCCCCCATTCGAAGGGGCAAAATAAACAAAGACAATATGATGAAGTAAATGGAAATCATTACCAGCAGTAGATCTGGAAATAGTAGTTGTAGCAGAAAAGAGGCAACACGAAAAAGGAGACAACAGAACTGGGTTAAAATAATCATCACACACAGAAATTTCAAAACTTTCGCAACACGTGAAGGCTTTGAGGATATGCCAAAAGCAAAGGACAATTAGAGAGAAAAGTGAAAGCCGACCTTCCAACCTATAAACAGAATCTACAAATGAAAAGAATGCCAGATCCAGATAATGGAATTGCCATAATCTTCAGATATACAAGGAGAGTTGGGATGAATAGTCCTAGAAGAAATTCCACGTTCAAGAGAACCTTGAACGCATAAAAGAAGCACATTACATCACGTCTAAAGTCAGAAGCATCTTTAGCTTAAAAAACAAAAGACACGGGCTTAAGGGGAATGCCTTAGAGGGTTAAACTTGAGCATAATCATGTTGAGGCATATGCGCCAAACAATCTTTTCAGTTCAGGTTCATAATGGATCACTTTGACATTCACAAATAAAAGGGCAGATATAAAATTAGAAGTTGACAACACGTATTATGCTCATATTTATTCATCCAAATCGATAAATGGCTAGATGAAACAAAAATCCAGTACCAGAGACGTGAGGATAGATTTTCACAAATTCACTACATTCTATTAACAAGCTTGAAATCACTAGCATCAAGTGATGCTTTCCCTACTAAACACATTACAATGTAATCCAATTGAAATGAGTAAAACTTTTCAGAAGAAGCAGCAGTGAAGATAAAGCAATCAACCAGTCTCCTGCTCAAATTCATCCCCTTCAGACTCTTCTACATGGTCAGCATCATCATCATCAGCATCATTGTCATCTTCTTTATCATTGTCAACTTTAGTCTTCCCAATCACAACAAGACTGCTGTCTATTTTTCTAATTTCATTGCACTGTAAAGTAACAGGAGTACATCAACAACATCAGCTAAAGATGCAAATTAGAAAACTTCAGGGAAGACTAATAGAGATGAAGATAAAAATCAAAAGGATTGAGTGACAAGTACTCTGCAATTAAGAAGTACTATGCGTCCTCAATGGATTACGTGAGAGGACTTCAGCCAGTGCAAAGAATTTTCACACACTAGTAAATATCTAATAACATGATAATAGAAATAGATGATCTATGAGCAAAAAGTTCAATTTTTTTCGCCTGTTCCTTTGAATCGAAGGCCGTCCCATCCTGCATGCATAAAGGGGCCGAGGTAAATACATTTAGTCATTTTAAGCTGGTAAATTTTATCCATTAGATAACCTTACCATATCAAACCCCTTCCTCCCCACATAGCAACACTGTGAATACAATCCAAACAGTAGCAAATGTATCACTTATTTAGTTCTCTACCTTTTTCATCTTTAATAGAAGCCTCTACCAACATCAAAATTACTTAGTAAATGGGTAAAAGTGTTCTAAACAGAAAATACATTGCTTCTTGACAGGTAATATAAGTACAACATTTCAAAATTGCTGCGCTTGAAAGTGGCGCAAAAACCAGTGTGTAGGTATAATCTTCTGACAACACTAAAAAATTTGACCATAGAGATGCAACCACTGCTTCAAATTTGGTATGCAGTCTTACAAAGCTGCATCAAACAATAAAAGGAAACATGAGTCCCAGTGCAAAGTGAATAAATTACGGGTTAGTGCTGTACAGAGGCTCTAAAACATCGAAAGAAACGGAATGGTGCTTTTTGGGGTTAGTTTAGAGCAACTAAAGATGAACTTCCACAACAGAAATCCCAGATTTACTTTCCACTTTCTTTCCCCAAGAATTAAATAAACTCCAGCCTCAGTCAGAGATAGAGGTATCACATCTAATCAATGTACTCTGAGGGAATCAAGAATTGAAACATTTAATCAAGTTTGACTTTAAAAATGTGACAAGAATATGGTCAGTTTATTCATACAATTAAGTATATTCTAGAGAACTTTGCAACAGTAGCCGATTTGGGATTTTGATTTTAGCCATTTCTGCAGTAATCAAAGAAGTTATCTCTTCCCCCTCATACTCACTTCCTAGATTTAAAAGGTTTGCTAAAGGATGCTTTACACAAGCTTATAAAGGGGTAGACATTAGCAAAGTAGCTGTTGCTGCCCATAAAGCTACAAAAAATGGGTATAAGATACTACCTAAATTAAAGGCTGCTACAGGAATACGTGCTCCAAAGAGAGGGTATCCCTCTATATGAATGAGTTCCATTCAAATAATCAACATTTCTCATGCCTGTGAATAACCAATACACAGAGTCAGGCCATAAATTTCCCTTTATCAAAAGTACATTAAGAGGATCCGTGTCCATGCAAATAATCAACATTTCTCATGGCCGTGACCAATACACGGCGTCAAGCCATAAATTTCCCTTTATCAAAAGTACATGAAGAGGATAAAGAAAGGCATTTTGTTTGATACGGCTTGGTGAATAAAGTCAATGATCCAGCAATCACAACAAGGAACAGAGAAAACTAACCTAGGATAAAAGAAAAGAACTGAAACCCTTCTTTGGGTAAAACCCTTAACCTTAGGCTGATCCTAGACCAACAACAAAGCTGAACCTAAATCCCCACCGTTTCAAACGAATTTGAGTAAAACCCTAAAAGGGAAAATACTAATACTAACATTCTCTCATCCAAATTGTATGTGTCATGAATACTCATAAACTAATCAATCGATGGCAACGTAAAGCTTAACAGAATCACAGAGTAATTAAGTTAATATCCAATTCAGAATGGTGTTCAAACCAACCACATTACCCAAACACCCAAAAAAAAAAAATCAATTGAAAAACCTAAAGCGTTATCCCACATAGTGAAAAGTTAAAATGAGAAACTTCAAAACCACAGGGACATAAACATACAATTGAAAACTTCACAAGCAATGAGACTGTGTGTTTGTGAAGATGATGGAGGAGAAAGGGGAGATTTTTTTCGGGACCTTTTCTTCGTAGTTGGATTCCTCCATGGAAAGGAGGAGCTCGTCACTTGGTGGTTCAGGCCATTGACCCGCAAGCAAATACGACGACGGAATCATCCGAGTTGACCAGGGGTACTGAGTCATGAACGCCGGAAATTGCAACATTGCTTCCCACTCCACTCTCCCTCGACTTGACGTTTTTTTTCTCTCTTCAAATTTCAAAATCAAAGCAGAGCAGTCCTGTTTTCTTTTTCTTTTTTTTTTACTAAATCAGACAGGCATCGTGTTTAAATTCAAAATATTTACATTTCAGGCCTAAATATCTCCATATTAGCACATTGCATTTATAAACAATTAAAATACTATTGCCAGGGTTAAAATTTAATTTATGATAGATATCATATACTCCCACCCTCGACTTTGAGTGTGTATAATTTTTTAATTTACTACACATAATATATTTAATATACTATTAAATACCTAATTTTATATTTTTATTATTAGTTTTTAATTATAAACTATGTATAATTATTATTAATAAAAAAAGTTAACGACAAAAATAATCCCTCACATATTGGTTAATAAATTTTTTAGTCCCTCATTTTTAAACCGAAAAAAATATTCCTCACATTTTATAGATGTACAATTTTGGTCATAATCATTATTCCAACCTTATTAGTCATTATTACGGAAAAATAATCGAAATAGTGACGAATGACAAAAAGTACATTCATGAAATGTGAGGACTATTTTTTCCGTTTAAAAGTGAGGAATTAAAAATTTATTGATTAATATGTGAGGGACAATTTTGGTCGTCAACTTTTAATAAAATATTATAGAAATAACATTTAAAATGGATTTTTTAATGAAGAAAATTTTGAAACTTAATTTTTTTAGGATGAAAAAAGTATTAAACCTAAAAAATGTGATTTATTTTATGATTCTTCAAAATATAAGGAGCAAAACAAGTATCACTCACCATTTTAGTGTTTTTTTTTTTATAAACTTTTATTACTCAACAAAATGAGTTACATGTAATGAGATCAAGCTTGAATTTATTCAAATATTTGAAACTAGCATATGTTCTGTAACTTTATTAGGGCATCCACACTAAGGGGTTGGCAGTGCCTGCCAAGGCCACACCACATCAACATAGTTGCTAATGTGACTTGGCCTTAAAATTGCATGGCCTTCAAAAGCGGCCTTTGCGCTAACGCCTATCACGGCCTAGCCTTGCAAATTTTTTTTTTAGCTTTTCAAACTTCAAAACGACGTCGTTTAGTGTCAAAATGACGCTAAACGATATCATTGTTACTTTTTGTTTTTAGGTAGCGTGCACATTAGTTGTCATGCAGACGTGACGTGTGCTCAATAGGTACACACCACGTCAAATGGCAGTTGCACACCAAACATTGGTTTGTAATGGTCATTTTTCCTTTAAAAAAGAAATACTAACGAGTAGGAAATATTTTTCTCTATAAATTGACATGCATTTTGTCTATTTTTGATGCAAAATATGATATTATTAAATGTATTATTAAATTTTAATTTTAATATAATGTAAAATTATTTATACTAATTTAATAGGTACAAAAAATTTGGTGAATTTTTTTGAAATATAATTTTGTATGAAATTACTCAAATGTGATGATTAAAATTTATATCTATTCATAGTTAAAAAACACAAATAAGAATGTTGCAAAATGGATTACAAAATTAAAGAAATAATTGCGTTTGTCTAAATGAAGAAGATTTTTTTGTAGTTAATTGATAAAGAATGCTAAAATTTTTAAAGGATTTTAATTGTAAAATATTTTATAGAAGAATTAAAGAAACAATAAATTTATTATTAAGTTAATTATTAAATATAATAAAGTTGAGTTCAAGTTAAATATCCTAAATGATATAAAAAATACCATTATGAATTTAAATTTATGATATATTTTAAATAATGCACGTGTTGTCAGTATCATGCTCTATTATTAGAAAAATCTGAGCAAATAATTCACGTATTGTCAACATCATGCTCGATTATCACCAAAAATCTGTACAAATAATTCAAGTATTGTCGACATCATGCTCCATTATTGAAAAAACCCGTACAAATAATTCAAGTATTGTCAACATCATGTTCCATTATCGAAAAAATCTGAAAAAATAATTCACGTATTGTCAACATCATGTTCCATTATCAGAAAATATGAAAATGTGTATATAAACCATATAGTTTTCATTGTTTTTGCATCATATCAGAAAAATCTTTAAACTCAAATTAGCTAAAAATGTCATCATCACGAAATCGGTATTATGCATTTGACGAAAGCGACTTGTTCGATGCAGAAATGGACAAGTTGTTCGATGAAACTTTTGTTCAAATCATAAAAGATAATTTGAATGTGGAGAATACATAATGTAATACAAGGAGCAAAAGAAGGTATAGACGAAACGGGGATCCCAATCGTCGTCCTGATAGGGATCGGGAAGTTGGTAAGATCCGCCTTTAGAATGATTGCTTTGCCGAACGTCCTATCTACAATGACAGGCTGTTCAGAGTTCATTTTAGAATGTATAAAAGTCTCTTCTTACGTATAGTGGAAGTGCTACAAACTCTTCACTACTTTCAACAACGTCCTAATGCAGTTGGTAGAATGGGTTTCACATCCTTACAAAAATGCACAGCTACATTACAAATGTTAACCTACGGAAGTTCTGTGGATTCAATTGATGAGTACTTGAACATTGGTGCAAGTAAGTCTAGACAGTGTGTTTTCAATTTCTGTCAAGGCATTATCATTGTATTTGGTGCAGAAAACATGAGAAGGCCAACCTTGGCAGATATAAGAAGGCTATTGCATATTGGTAAAATCCGTGAATTCCCGGGCATGATTGGAAGCATTGACTGCATGCATTAGGAGTGAAAAAATTGTCCAGCGGCATTGAAAGGAATGTATCAAGGGCGTGATAACATAGCTACATTAATACTCGGGTTGTAACTTCCCAAGACTTAAGGATTTGGCATGCATTCTTCAGTACTCTAGGTTCGTGTAATGATTTTAATGTGCTTTATCGTTCCCTTATGTTTGATGATATATTGCATGGTAGGACACCGCCCGTTCAATATACGGTTAATGGCAATCAATATGACATGGGATACTGCCTAACGGATGATATATACCCAAAATGGGCGTCATTCATCCAATCAATCCCAATACCACAAACAAACAAATACAAACTGTTTTCCCAATGCCAAGAAGCTGTTTGCAAGGATGTTGAGCGGGCGTTTAGAGTGCTGCAAGCACGTTGGCAGATAATTAAAAATTCGGCACTCATGTTAGGATAAGTATATATTGCACTGTATCATAAATGCATGTATTATAATGCACAACATGATCATCGAGGATGAACAAATTAACTATCAACATTACGTTGATCCTTCAACATTCATTGTAGAACAACCAGAAAGCAGCTACAGAGCGGGAGGAGATAATACTACACTGCAATACTTGATAGGAAGATTTATTGACGTGAATAATTATTTGATTCACAGGGATCAACTTCACAACAGAAATGTTCATAATGCGTTGAAAAATGACTTGATTGAGCACATATGGCAGCGTTTTTGTGAAAATGACATATGATCATAGAAGCAATGTGTAGTTTATTATGTTTTAGTGTTGAATTAATTTTGAAGTATTTTTTGTTTAATTTAGAGTATTTAATTTCATGTCTTAAGTGTATTATTAAATTTTAATTTTAATGTAATGTAAAATTATTTTCCATTAATTATTTTTAATTATTTAATATATGATAAGAACAAATTATAAGTTGTATTATTAATATATATTGAATTTGATAAATGAAAAATAAATAATATTTTAAATAATTATTAATTTAAATAAGAAGTATTAAATATATTAAATAAATAGTGAAAAAGTAAACAAAGGAGAGAAAAATTATTGATGTGAATTTTAAAGTTAGGTCATTAATGTGAATAATTTTTTAATAATAATTATATAAATAGTAGAGGCCAGACCTTAAACTAATGTAACGTTTTTAAGGTCTGACATTAGTTTGGCTTTAAAAGGAAGCTACTGTGATGCCTTAATGCCCAATAACCATCTCTAACAACCGTAGGCCATGATCCTTTGCATTCAACAATGTAGCTTTAGCCTCTAGATGAAGACTCTAAATACATCCATCGATGTAATAGAGACTACAAAGAAAAGATGGGCGGGTGAGAGATTTAGTATGCGCCATGGATGGGCTGGTCCAAATCTAAGCCACATGTTTCATTCACAGAGTTCGTAATGTTAGAATATGACCCAAATTGTTGGGTTTAATTATAGTTTCCTAATTGGTTTCTATTACCTATTTAATAGTAGAACAAATCTCAATCGTTTATTTGGGTACTTGATGGACGTACCAGATTAAAGTTAGATTATATAAATTGGTCATCTCTCTGCCCATTAGGGTTACAGACACAGAACACAAAACGTTCTCTATCAAAATAGTCTTTGACAGAAAGTAGGGTGAAGGGAGAGAAACCAATTTTGACGGCAAGAGGTGGTGTTTCTCAATCTCTTCTCAATGAATATGTCTTCCGCATCAGGTACACAATCCTTATGACTTAATAGTTTGTGATAAATTATTTATTCAAAGATCCTGCCTTTATGTTTACATCATGAAGTTAAAGATTTAATATGTGGTATCAGAGCAGGTTATGAATAATAATTTATCCATTGATGATTTTGGCCATAAATCTGCAGATTAATTTTTTAAAAGAAGAAAAAAAAATTTATATGCAAATTATGGCGGTACGGATTAGGGATGAAAATTTTATTTTTTTGATTGCTATTATGATGATGATGATGGCCCAATGCTTGATAGCTGTCCGGCTTGGTTTGCTTGGGTTTTGACGGCTTTATTATGTGATTGTTAGATTAGAAATAATGATTGTTTCTGATAAAGCCTGGCCATAATAATAATAATCGAACAGCTTCGGTTTTTATTTGCTTGGTTTTGATTTCCGCTGACCCTACGGATTTTGGGCGTACGAATTATGGATTTAAAAAAAAATAATTTAATGATGATGTCGAGCGTGGCTATGGTTTTGATTGATGATGATGATGATGGCGACTCTTTGTTTGGCCGTCTTTGGAAATAAAATTTAATTATGAAACAATTAAATTTGTTTTAATTTATATATCTGATGACAAGAAATAAAATTAAATGGTCATATTTTATTAATGTTAGTAAGTATGACAATGATGTTATTTATGCTGTTTTATTTCTTTTATGGAATATTATGAGATATTATATTTTCTTGTCATATTATGATTTTGAAAATATTAATGTTAAAAATTCCCTTGACTTGTTAGATTTACACATGATATTAATATAAAGAATTAGTTTGGTAGTCACCAAAGTGGCCAAACTAATTAATTAAATTTTTATCATGTCAAAAATTATGGTTATTTATTCATATTATGTTAATGCCTATTATTGTAATTATATGAATAAGTGACGTTTTTTAGTTGATAGAATTGTAGAATTTACCCAAAGGTAAATTAATTCTCTATGACTAATAAACATTATGGTTGATAATCAATTTGCTTGTCAAATATTTTTATGTATCCAAAGATACTATTTTATTTGATAAGGCTTGTTTGATTATTTAATAAAGTATGCATGGCATTAAATTTATGATAATATATTGTTGAGCTTACCCAAAGGAAGCTTGCAATATATTTTAAATGTTTTATGATTTGAATCCGATAATTTATTGAGCATTTATTATTTGCAGCTATTTCCCTTCATTATAAACTTACATTCTTGTGTTTAATGGTTTGAATTTCTGCAGATAGTGCGAACAAGTCAATTTTCATTTAGGTGTTTTGGATATTGACTTAGCACTATTAAAAGAAAAACCTACTGCTATTACAGATAAAAGCAGTGAGGTTGAGAGATTAAACTATAAAGCATGGGAAAGGTCTAACAGATTATGTCTTAATTTTATGCGAATGATGATTGCGAACAACATTAAGAGTACTATTCCACAAACTGTAAGTGCTAAAGAATTCCTTAAACTTGTGGAAGAACGTTTTCGTTCTGCTGATAAGTCTCTCGTTGGTATTCTAATGGCTGAACTCACGACCATGAAGTATGATGGGTCGCGAAGCATGCAGCAACATGTCCTCGAGATGACAAATATTGCAGCAAAATTAAAGACCCTGAGTATGGCAGTTGACGACTCCTTCTTAGTGCAGTTTATTATGAACTCGTTATCTCCTGAATATGGACCTTTTCAAATTAATTACAACACTATTAAGGATAAGTGGGATATTAATGAATTGTCCAGTATGTTAACTCAGGAAAAAATGAGACTAAAGAATCAAGGAGTTCATTCTGTTAACCTTGTAGGTCAAGGAGCTAGTAAGATTCATAAGCCAAAGGCCAAGAAATTTAAGAAGAAAGTACCTGCTAAAGTGACACAGGTTACTACTAATGATGATAAGAAGGAACGAAAGACAGATAAATGCCACTTCTGTAAGAAAGAAGGACATTATCAGAAAGATTATGCGAAGCGTAAAGCTTGGTTCGAAAGGAAAGGTACATCTAACCTTTTTGTATGTTCTGAACTAAACTTAACTGAAGTTCCTTCAAATACTTGGTGGCTTGATTCTGGTGCTACTACTCATGTTTCCAATTTGATGCAGGGATTCCTTTCAATCCAAATTATAAACCCAACTGAGAATTTTTATTCGTAGGAAACGCAGAAGGTCCCAATTGAAGGCATAGGGACTTATCGTTTAGTGTTAGATACTGGTCACAACTTGGATCTAATACAAACTCTCTATGTACCTTCAATTTCTAGAAACTTGATTTCTGTTTCAAAACTTGATAAAAGTGGGTTTATTCTTAAGTTTGGACATGGTCGTTTCAATTTATGTAAACATAATTCCATTATTGGTTCTAGAATTCTTATGGATGATTTATATAAATTGAAACTTGATGTTAATTTTTCGGAATCTCTGTTTTCTGTTTATCATAATATTGGAATTAAACGTAGCATAATGAATGATAATTCCACTTACTTGTGGCATAAACGTTTGGGTCATGTATCCAAAGAAAGATTAGAAAGATTGGTAAAGAATGAAATTCTTCCGAATTTAGATTTTACTGATCTTGGCATATGTGTGGATTGCATTAAGGGAAAGCAAACCAAACATAGCAAGAAAAGGAGCCACAAGAAGTACTCAACTTCTTGAAATTATACACACTGATATATGTGGACCTTTTGATGCTCCATCTATTGGTGGAGAAAAGTACTTTATCACATTTATAGATGATTTTTCATGTTATGGATATATCTATTTGCTTAAAGAAAAATCTCACGCTGTAAATGCCCTTGAGGTGTTTATAAAGGAGGTTGAAAGACAATTAGATGGAAAAGTGAAAATTATGCGAGCGATAGAGGTGGTGAGTATTATGGAAAATATGATGAATCAGGACAATGTCCAGGTCCATTTGCAAAGTTTTTCGAGAAACATGGCATATGTGCACAGTATACTATGCCAGGCACACCTCAACAAAATGGTGTGGCAGAAAGGCGTAATAGGACATTAATGGATATGGTTAGGAGTATGATGAGTAATTCCTCATTACCCAAAATATTGTGGATGCATGCATTGAAAAGCTTTGTGTATTTGCTAAATAGGATTCCTAGTAAGGCGGTTCCTAAAACTCCTTTCGAGATATGGACTAGAAGGAAACCTAGTTTGAGGCACTGCATGTATGGGCTGCCAGTGAAGCAGGAGTTTATAATCCACATGAAAAGAAATTAGATTCTCGAACGATTAGTGGTTACTTTATTGGTTACCCAAAGAAATCTAAAGGGTATAGGTTTTATTGTCCAAAACATAGTTCAAGAATTGTTGAAACTGCTAATGCCAAATTTATTGAAAATGGGAAGTTAGTGGGAGTCTTTGAAAAATATATTGTGGATATTAATGAAGTAAGGGTTAATGTTTCATTACCCATAAATGTTCCAATATCCACACCTTCATCAAATATTAACCCTTGATGTGAAGAGCAAAATAATCCTGGGCAATATTTGAATGAAGCAACACCTCATGAAGAAACTAACTTACAACCAACTGACATTAATGAACCACATGGAATAGCTTTGAATAGACCTATAAGGACAAAAAGGTCAGCTATTTCTAATGACTATGTGGTTTATTTGCAAGAATCAGAATTTGGTTATGGCATTTATGAGGATCCTATTTCGTTTTCACAAGCCATAAAAGTGATAAGTCTGATAAATGGATTGATGCCATGAAAGATGAGTTGAACTCAATGGCACAAAATAAAGTTTGGGATCTCGTTGATTTGCCAGAAAGATCTAAATGAGTTGGATGTAAATGGGTCTTTAAGACCAAACGCGACTCGAATGGCAATATTGAACGATATAAAGCCAGACTTGTTGCCAAGGGATATACTCAAAAGGATGGCGTTGATTACAAAGAGACTTTTTCACCTGTCTCAAAGAAAGACTCGTTGAGAATAATTATGGCATTAGTGGCTCAATATGATTTAGAGCTACATCAAATGGATGTGAAAACTGCTTTTCTGAATGGAGATCTTGAGGAGGAAGTTTATATGGATCAACCTGAAGGTTTTTCTATAGAAGGAAAGGGTCACATGGTGTGTAAACTTAAGAAGTCAATATATGGACTTAAACAAGCTTCCAGACAATGGTATATTAAGTTTAATGATACCATAACATCTTTTGGTTTTGAAGAAAACACTGTTGATCGGTGTATTTATCGAAAGATTAGTGGGAGTAAGTTTGTATTTCTAGTCCTATATGTTGATGATATTCTACTTGCTGCTAATGATTTAGGCATGTTGCATAAGACTAAAGAATTTCTCTCTAAGAATTTTGAAATGAAAGATATGGGAGAGGCATCCTTTGTGATAGGAATTTCAATATTCCGAGATAGATCACAAGGACTGGTAGGATTGTCTCAGAAAGAGTATATTGAAAGAATTCTTGAGAGATTTAATATGAACAAATGTTCTGCAGGAGTTGTCCCAATACAAAAGGGCGACAAATTTAGTCTTATGCAATGTTCAAAAAATGATGTGGAACATAAAGAAATGGAATCTATTCCATATACTTCTGTTGTTGGCAGTTTGATGTATTTGCAAACATGCACAAGACCCGATATAAGTTTCGCGGTTGGAATGCTGGGCAGATATCAAAGTAATCCTGGTATGGATCATTGGAAAGCTGCAAAGAAAGTATTAAGATACCTTCAAGGAACAAAGGATTATATGCTCATGTATAGAAGGTCTAATCCATTAGAAGTGATTGGATACTCGGATTCATATTTTGCTGGATGCATTGACAGTAGAAAGTCAACGTTTGGTTATTTATTTCTTCTAGCAAAAGGGGCAATTTCATGGAAAAGTGCCAAACAATCTGTTATTGCTTCATCCATTATGGAAGCAGAATTTGTAGCTTGTTTTGAGGCTACAATCCATGCATTATGGTTGCGGAACTTTATTTCAGGGCTTAGGGTTGTCGATACCATTACTAAGCCGCTGAAAATTTATTGTGATAATTCTGCAGCAGTTTTCTTCTCCAAAAATGATAAGTACTCTAAAGGTGCTAAACATATGGAGTTGAAATATTTTGCCGTAAAAGAGGAAGTTCAGAAACAAAGAGTGTGTATTGAACATATTCGGACGGATCTCTTGATTGCAGATCCTTTAACGAAAGGCTTGCAACCAAAGACGTTTAAGGAACATGTTCAAAGAATGGGTCTTGGTTGTATTGATGATTGCTTATAATGATGTATTAACACTCTTGAGCTCAATAAATTGTTTCTGACATATTGGCAAATGTTTTCTTGTTTATTATGATTGTGTACACATTATATTATTAAACAAGAAATAAATGTGTCTATAAGACATTATTGTGAACCTTTATGATATTTGTATATCACTTATGATACCTGACATGATAAATTACTAGTGTAGTGGTGTATGGAAGGGAGTATGCAATGTTAAAGTGCATAACCGCCATAACTCGCATTATGTAATTTATTATGTTTAGGTAAATTATGAAAATAATCAAGAGATTTGTTTTTGCGCATTTAGTGTTTACACTATTAGATTAAAGTTGTAGTAACGGGCCAAGTGGGAGAATGTTAGAATATGACCCGAATTGTTGGGTTTAATTACAGTTTCCTAATTGGTTCCTATTACCTATTTAATAGTGGAACAAATCTCAACCGTTTATTTGGGTACTTGATGGACATACCAGATTAAAGTTAGATTATATAAATTGGTCCTCTCTCTACCCATTAGGGTTACAGACACAGAACACAAAACGTTCTCCATCAAAACAGTCTTTGACAGAAAGTAGGGTGAAGGGAGAGAAACCAATTTTGACGGCAAGAGGTGGTGTTTCTCAATCTCTTCTCAATGAATATGTCTTCCGCATCAGGTACACAATCCTTATGACTTAATAGTTTGTGATAAATTATTTATTCAAAGATCCTGCCTTTATGTTTACATCATGAAGTTAAAGATTTAATACGTAAGTCAGGTAGGAGCATTTATGGCCATCTTACATTCCATTCTATTTACACCTAAGCACAGTTATGAGAGAGCATTTTTTAGGTTTCAGAACTAAACAAACTTTTAAAAATCCAAAATTTTCTCAGAAAACACTTTTTCTGTATTACTTTTTGTGAAAACTAACAGCTGCTTTTTTGTTCTGTCAGTTGTCCCCTACTTTGGTGAGTTCCTCTTTATCTTTTGACTTGGACACAAGCAACTAACATTAAATGGCTAATGAGGAGGTCCTAAATTTTAAAAATTCAACCTTACCTAAAAAGAAAGGGGAAGAGTGGTGTGGTGCTAGTAGAAGATGATGTGAACTATACTAAGCTTAAGAACATAATGACAGCCTTGTGTTGCCCAAGGGAAACATAAAAATTAGAGAGATTGGGTTCAATAAGTTTCAATTTATTTTCCAAAAGGAAGGAGAAAAGTTGAAAGTGTTGCAAGGAAGACCATGGAGTTTTGACAACCAACTATCAGTGCTTAAAGGATGGAAAGAAAAAGAAATAAAAGATGAGTTTTCCTTCTTCACATCCCCATTCTGGATTGAGGTATAGAACATTCCTTCTCATTAATTAGATAAGGAAACTGGCTAGAAAATAAGCTCTCTTTTTGATAAATGCTATGATGTTCTAATATCTAAAATGGGTAGTAATCAAGGGTGACATTGAACTCAATATTTCAGTCAATCTGATAAAAAGTCTGTTGAGAGGCACTATAATTAAATTAGAGAATCAATCACAATGGGTAGAATTTAGATATGAACAAATCCCTAATTTCTGCTATTAATATGGCCTTACAGGACATAGTGAGAAATTGTGTAGGTCTAGATTAATGGACATTAAAAATGGGATTGGCCAATAAGAACAATATAGTGTGTGGATGAGAGCCATAGGGAGGACAAATAAAATGAGGAATTTCTAGAAGCTTAATGAGTACATGGAAAGGGACATAGAGCACAACTGAAAGGAGAAGACTACTCGTAAACCTACAGAGAGTGAACTACGGCTGGTTATTCGGTTTAGTTTCGGTTTATTCAATTTGACATTTTGGAACCCCCTACCTGAAAACCGAATAAGAAATTTGGTTTCTTATTCGGTTTATTCGGTTTCTTATTTGGTTTGATTAACCAAATAAACCGAATTTCTTTTTTTTTTCCTTTTTTTTTTTCAAAACTTCACAAATTTTTTTTTTCAAAACTTCACAAATAATTTGGTTTGAAACCTTCACAAATAATTCGGATGAGGATCAAAATTGCAAAAATGACAAAAATGAACAAGCCCCAGCCCTAATTGGATAATTGGATTTGTATTCTTTTATTTTACAAATTATACCCATCAGAAATGAACAAAATTATATAAAAATCATAATTTATTTTATTTTAATTTAACCAACAACAAATATAAATCATTTCAATTACATCCTTAATTTATATTTTTTTTTCTTTCAATTAAAACTCGCTACTTTATTGCTTATTTAGTTTAACTGTTTAATTTGTAATTGTAATATAAAAATCATTTGCATATTGTAATTATTAATTTATTAGTGTTATAACTTATAAGTTATAATATATAAGTATTATGCTATTACTTATTAGCCTATTAGGCATTAGCTACGTTAGTACTTATTAGTTATTACTCAAAACTAAGATAGTATTATCTAAGTTAATGCTTAGTTAGTAATTTAGTACTTATCAGTGTTAACTAAGTTAGTATTAACTAAGTTAGTACTTGTCAATGTTAACTAAGTTAGTATTAACTTATGTATATTAAGTATTACTCAACACTAAGTTAGTATTAAATAAGTACTAACTAATTTAGTGCTTAGTTCGTTAGTAAACTTAGTACTTATTATTCATTAATCATTATTAGTTATTAACTTATTACTATAGTTAAGTTAGTATTAAATAAGTACTAACCAATTTAGTGCTTAGTTCGTTAGTAAACTTAGTACTCATTATTCATTAATCATTATTAGTTATTAACTTATTACTATAGCTAAGTTAGTATTAAGTATTAACTAAGTTAGTACTTCTTAGTATTATAAGTTTAACTAGGTTAGTATTTAGTTGTAATAATAATTACTTGATTAATAATAACTAATTATAAGCATTAATTATCATGATACTTGACTCGATTTAAATACGTATAATTAATTTGCAAATCATAAATAATTTAGAATTTTAAATAAATAACTGTTAATAAATATTATATAGTTATAATTGATTACTCAAAGACTCAACACTTAGGCATTTAATAGTTAATACTTAGTAATCACTTAGTTAACAACAATAAGTTATTAATTATTGACTATTATATTGAATAATTGATGATATTATGAATCTATGATATTTGATTCTAGTTAAATATATAAAACATAATAATCGCATGCTTAACATTTTAACAACTTTGTCAACTTATGCATTATTTTATTTTTCTTTATTTGTAATTTGATATTTGATATTTCTTTAACTTTTAAATAAATTGATAAATTAAAATTATAGTATAAACTATAAATTGTTTACTGTTTTGGTAATTAGTAATATATAGTTATATACTATATTAATATTACTATATAATTATATATTCATTATATTGTCCATTATCATTAATATCTACACATGATAAATTTTATAATAACAATAAATTAATTATACAAAAATATATATACATAACTACAAAGTCTACAATGGCTTTATAAAATATAAACTATAAACTATAACTATAAAATAACATATATTTATACAAATATACAAATATACAAATATAAAATAACTATAAAATAAAAATATACATATATATATATAAAATATTTATAAATTATAAAATTCGGTTTATTCGGTTTATTCAGTTTTCTTATTCGATTCGGTTCCTTATTGATTCGGTTTTATTCGGTTTATTCGGTTAGTTCGGTTTTGAACCCCAAACCATAAACCGAACTAAAAATCATATAACTAATTTGGTTGGTTTTAACCGAACGAATAAACCGAATAAAATTTCGGTTTGATTTATTCGGTTCTTGACTCGGTTTTTGGTCGATTTATTGGTTTAACCAAACCATGACCACCTAGAATGAACTAATCAAAGGGGATCAAAAGGGTATTAGGAACGTGAAAATGAGACCTTGGATTCTATGGTACCACCAGGCAAAGAAATAGAGATAGTAATATAAAATAGTATCAAGAGAACTAATGAGGAGGAGAGGATAAGCTGATTAGCAAGAGAAATAAAAGAAGCTGAGAATAATGAATGTGATAATTTGATGCTCATTAAATGACCTGAGAAAGCAATTATGCTGAAGGGCAGTGAAGATTCTATGCTACAACCAGTGCACAACATCAAAGGAAGAACACCTCCAGCCACCTTAGACCAAAACTGGCTTCCTAAAAACTTGCAAAATCAATATAGGCCTAACGTTTTGCAGTGAAGTAGATGGAAACAGATGCAAAAAGGGAGGCAATTAGGACGGTCACAAATGATTTTGAGATTGAAAAGATTGAAGACAAAAGAGGTTGGAAGATGAGAATGAAGAAAGCTGTGAAGAGATGATAATGTTTAAGAAAATAAGGAGAAAGTGAAGGGTGAGCGACTAAACTATAAAAAGACGAGGAGGCTAGCCTAAAATGGCCCCAAAAGGCCAATGATTATAGTCTCTTGGAATTGTGAAGGTTTAGAGGAACCTCTACAATTTCATAACTCAAAGGGTCCTTAAGTCTCTACTATCTAGATATCATTTTTTGTATGTAAAATTAAAGTCAAAAGAGATTTGTCCAAATGGTTTGAGAAGCTGAAATTTGAAGATAGATGAATGACTTTTGAACTTAATGAGTGGAGGATTACTTTTGTGTCGGATTGATCAAGTCCTTCTATTTTGTTGGGGAAGTTTTATAATGTGAGGAGCCAATTAGAGTGGCTCAATAAATAGTAGGAGCTCATATGAGTTCAAAAGTTTAAACTAGTAGATTTTGAATCCCTACCACTTATTAGGTGCTCAAGTTTTTTTTAATTTTCTAATGTGAAACAATATTTATGAACACAACATATTTTAAATGAAAAAAGTCAATTTCTATCTAGAAATTGAGTTCAAAAGTAAGGAATGGGAAGGAATTTCTGGGAATCTTTGTTTACCCCAGTTCTGATGATGAAGTTAGAATTGAACAATAGAGAATACTGATGTAGAAAAAATTAGACTGGGGCCAGTTTTGGACCATGGGTGGGGATTCTAATGATATCCTTAAACTAGAAGAGAAGAGAGGGGGAAAAGCAAAATCTCATAGTAGCTTTCAAGATTTTTAGAGATTTCAAAGAAGAAAAATAAAATAAAATCCAAAGAGAGAGAGAGTTGGAAATGGGTGAGATAGTTCGTAAGGGGTACAACTAGACATGGGCAAACAAAAGAGAGGGAGAAGATTTTGTTGAAGAAAAGCTGGACAGGTTCTTTACATCTCCAAATTTGTTAATTATGTTTGATAATGCTTGGGTTGAACATATTGCTAGGTAGGCATTTGACCATTGGATTCTGCTACTTAACACTTCAACATACTCAAGGAGATAGAAGAAAGATTTATTTTTGATGCAAAATGGAGTGAAAATGTTGAAATAGAAAGGGTGTGAAAGAACTCGTGGAACCAAATTGTGTGGGATCAATGATGTTTAGAGCCCACACTAAAATTAAGTGGATTAGGCTGAGCTTACTCAAAATGAGGATGCCTCAACAAACCAACTCAGCAAGATAGATGACAAATCTTACAAAAATGATGAGTGAGATGTAACAGCAAGGAGAGGATTGTGTTTGAAACCTCTGGCACAGCCTAAAATCTCAGCTTGATGATACATACAAGCAAGAGAAAAAATCTTGGAGCTAAAAAGCAAGGATTCATTGGTTACAAAATGGGTACAAGAATACTAAATATTTTCAAGCATACACACAACAAAGAAGGAAAAAGAATGAGATTGCTAAACTAACAAAAGAAGATGGCAGTTTGCATGAGGCTGAAGGAGAAATGGCTCAAGAAATTTCCCAATTTTATTCAAATCTCTTTACCGCATCCCATCCAACTACTGTAAGGGCCGTTTGGTGCTTTGAAATTAGAATTGAAATTGTAATTATATAAAATTAAATTTATTACATTCAAATTCCAAATTATTTCAGTTCTTTTGTTTGGCAAATCACTTTAATCAAAATGAAATTCATTTATAACTCCAAATTCTTTATTGGATATTGAAGATTACAAATCTCAAAGTTTCTTATGGCAGAAACAATCATAAGATCGGCAATAACCAAGCTAACTTAACCTTTAAAAGCAATAGTTGTCTGATCTCTCATAATCAGCCAGTATTTGTCAAATAAGAAGCACAGAGAATGCAATTTAGGTAAAAAAGTAAAACCATTAAATTAAAAAAAAAAATTGCAATAGAAACACCAACAATTAAGATATTGCATTTAGGTTCAGTCATGGCAAAACTTCAAACCATCAAAGAGAGAGTTGATCTTTCTTTTTTCCCTTGGAAAAACGGTACGTCATAATGACAATAGTCCAGGTATCAATGCTAGACAAGGCAACGTTCTTGTTAAAACAATATAATTAGTTGCTCCAAAGAATTAAATGCATGAGGAAATTATATGAAAGTAAGCCTCCCAGTTAGTAAGGAACTACTTTAAGTTAGAAAATAAATAAATCATAGCCAAGGTGGAATTAATTTCTGATAGAAGCCACATTTTAGTAATAGAGTCATTGCCAAGTCTTTGTAAATAACTGCTAAAAACCACAACTTATTCCCCCTTAGAACAAGTAGTTTCACATTGGATCATCTAATGCAGGTAAACAAAGAACTTCAAAGTTCAAGGAGACAAAAAACATAAATAGAATATGATTCACTTGACCACCTTAAACACAAAAACCAATCCTATCAAGTAAAGATAAAAAGTATCTCATGCACATTGCGCCAGAATATCTTGTTGGCTCAGCTGGACCACTTAACACTACAAGTGATACCTCAACTACAGGACGAAAGGAAGCATAATCTGCTTGCTTAGATTAGTTCAGGGCAAAATGACATAGACACACATTGAAAGTTAATTTTCTGCTTTTTTATCTAGAAAAGTAAATTCGTAAGGAGTGTCAGCCATAGAACGGAAATCATTAAATACATATTTAATAAAGTACATCCATATCTAGTAAAGTGCTAACAAGATTTCCAGAGGATTACCCAAAATAGCAAGAACTCTCCAACTACAGAATAGGCTCAACAAATAAGCCAGCATTATCCCAATTGTTACAGAGAGCTACATGAAACCCAAAAAAAAAAGGGTTAAATTTAAACACAATATATTGCTGTGCTTATACAATTTTGGTTTCAGAGCATGGCAATTTAGCCAACCTGGTTCACTGAAGCCAATGAGCCTCTCATGTTCTCGGTAAGGGTGACAATCAGGCCGTGTTTCAAATTCGATGGTTATGTTTTGACACAAGTATTACAAGTTTTACACAAACACAAACACGATCCGTTTAATTATACGTGTCAGAAAACGTAATTTGAACACGACATATTTATTTTTTGAATAACACGACACGACACGAAAAAACTTGAATATCTGTGAAATCCAATAACGACCTATTTAATATGAAAAGATCTAGAAAACCTAAACAACCTATTTAACACGGTAATGACCTATTTAACACGACACAAAAATACTTGCTTGTGAAAGATTAACATGCAAAAAAATCTAAAAATCCCTCTAATTACATTTGAAAAATATTTCCAACTAAAATTTAAACTATTACAAGCCAAAAAGTCAAAAATATATTTTCCAAATTACAATCCAAGCACTAGCATCAAATAAAATATCAAGAATTACAAACCAAATATCAAATATCTAAATCCAAAGTCATACAAACCAAAACATCTCCCAAATTACAAACTAAATCTCAAATATATAAGTCCAAAGTCATACAAACCAAACATCTCCCAAATTACAAACTAAATCTCAAATATTTAAGTCTAAAGTCATACAAACCAAATCTCAAATATCCTAGGCGAAAAACACATCTCCCACATTACAAACCAAATCTCAAATATCCAAACCCAAAATTACACAAACCAAATCTTCAATATCCAAGTCCAAAGTCATACAAACCAAAACGTCTCCCAAATTACAAACCAAATGCCAAGTATCCAAATCCAAAGTCACACAACTTAAATTGTTATGATAATTTAATCATAATCAAGATTCTAAACCATAGCCATCCTTCATTCCTCTTTAACTGACTTGAAAGCAAACCATTAAAACTTATAAGATATGGTATGATTAACTATTTATAGAAGGCCGTAGAAGAACATATGTTGACAACTATGTCGACCCATCTGTCGACAAAAAAGTCAAAAAATATGTCGATACAATTGTCGAACTTTTGGCGATTAAAATGTCAACAAATATGTCGAGAACTGCATTATGGTAAATGTGGGATTGAAGATGTCTTTGACCACTTCATATGCGCATTACTGTGTTGTTTGTATTAATAAAGCAGCATGTATGGTTGATTTGGTTGCATAATTATGTTAACTTTTCACGGGAACACAATTTAATGTAAATTATGGAAATGAATAACTATAATATTGAATAATGATTATCACAAAATGTCATCACTTTCTATCCATACAAACGAATGCATTAGAGCAAGTTTCTTTGGTTGTGTTGCTTTCTCCGCACGACCACATTTCTTTATGACTTTATACTACTTTGTTGATGGAATTCTATGTTTCTTGTGCTTATCACTCTTAGCCCTTGATTCCGGTGGTGATAGTTGTACCGCTAAAACTTCTTCGGGCACAATCCAATCTTTAGGATCACCTACCGGTATAATAGATTTAGCATAGGCGGTGAAGTGAATCCATATAATAAAATGGCGAGCATAGGGTTCGAGGGTCAATTTGGCAGCGACGAGCTGTGGCTAATGCATGAACACAAAGGATTTGGTCCATATCAAACACTCGACTGGTGCATGATTTTTGAAGTAAATCGACCGTAGCATTCCGGTTTGCAATGTCTTGTACACATCATCGGTTTATATCGACCGACTCAACAACGTAGCCTTGTGCTTCTCTCATTCTGGATGCAATTTCTTTTTCAATGTATGGGGTTGTCGGTGTTCTCATCTCATTAGCACCAGTACGCCTTTCGTGGTACCACCTCTGGAGTGTGTTCCTAATGTACTCGACCAATGCATAAATAGGTAATTCCCGAGCATCCTTCAACAAGGTATTCAGACATTCCGCAATATTGGTCGTTATTATTGTATATCGTCTTCAGCCAAAATGTGCCCTTGACCAATGTTCAAATCCGACTTCCTGCAAGTATGCGCTTACCTGTGAATTTTGCAGCGATATTAGTAAGAACAGTTAATTAAATTCTACAATTGTATACACCTTTGCATCTTTAAAGTATAAAGAGATCACGTCTTCTTTTCTGAACTTTGCTCTTATGTTGTTACTCAAATAATAAATACACGATCTGTGAAAGGAATTTGGGAAAAAATTTGCAATGTCTTTTGCAATGCTCTTATACCGGTTAGAAATGAACACCAAACCATCTATCTCATCGCCAATTGCATCCTTCAACTTTGTAAAAACCACTGCCATGAATCGTCATTCTCAGAATCAACAATGCCCTATCTGACAGGATAGATTTGGTTGTTATCGTCCATGCCCGTTGCTACAATTAATGACCTATGATATTTTCCTTTCATAAAACAAGCATCCACTACAATAACTGGTCACATGTGGTTGCAGAATCCATGAATCGAAACACCAAACACGAAAAATAAATATATGAATTTTTTGTTTTCTTCAATACTCAGCTTAGTAAATGTGTCAGGATTTATTTCAGTCATCACATGTAAATATGATGGTAGTATCCTATATGCATCCTCATAATTCCCTTTTATTTCGTGTAATGCAGTTTCTCTCGATTGCCAAGCCTTATTGTATGATACGTTCACACTCAACTTTGAACAAATATCATGTATGATTTCCCGTGATCTATATAGACAACAAATGTCTGTGTACTTGCACTTGATCCACGATCCAACTACTTTGCTGCATGCTTGCCGATTGTCAGATTGAACCAACGAGGATTGACATATATGGGTGTTGACGTATTTAATTATCTTCCATGTGAATGAATTCCCAATCGCTATTGCATTCAGCATCCACTTGCAATTTCCATCCTTACACCGAAGGTACTAAGCCTTGGCATTGGCCCTTATAACCTTCTACTCAAAGAAATATTTCACGGCAAGCATGAACATCCTCATAAACAAATGCTACCTTGTCTCCAATACCTTATTGACGGTAATATCTACCACTGCAGATAACCCATCCGAAGAAGATGCAGTTGCATGTGACTATGTGAGGACGTATTCGCCCGATACAACGAATGTTGTTGTAAACCTTTTGCTTACCCTTTTGCTCCCTGCTTGAAATTAGTTTTTCTTCCTCCACAATTATGGTTTCCTTATCCCCATCGTCATCCTCATCTGGACCCCCATGATCTTTATTTGGTATAGTAAAAATATTTGCATCAAACTGCCGTGAAGGAATTATATTATTAGTCCATATTGGACTATCAAAGCTTGGATGTTTTATGGATGAGCTGCTAGCTCCGTCTTCGTCTCATGTTGCTCCAACCGTGCCAAGGGTTACACATAATGGTATCCTTGCTCCCTCGGACCGCTTGATAATCTCATTCATAAAACACTACACGTGGTGATCGTTCTTGATGGATATGACGGCTATTGTTGAAAGATACTTTGGTAGTTACTCAATAACTAGTCTATCATGTAATGCTGGATCTAAGCCCATAATTCTTACGATTTGTTGCACCATTTCCGAGAAGGTCACATCTTCCTTAAGTAATATTGTTTCAATGCCCTTATAATGCATGAATCTATGCTTATTAGTCTCTGAATCAACAATCCATTCTCCCCTATACAAAACATGAACCAACCAAATACCCTGGTTCAACATGTCTTACAAAATACGGACATTGTAACCTAGGCAACAATGTACGATCTCTCCGTCTTGATGCGAAGATTACGGAGGATTAAGCAGATTTGGAGATACAAGAACGGTCGTTTACGGTCATTTAGGGAGTGTAAACTCTAAAAAACGGTCGTTTAGAGAGATTTGGGATGTAATATCATAGTTAGCGAAGTGAAATGTATATATAAATATGAAGATTGAGTAATAAAAATTAAGAATTCCGCATAATCCCGCTATACTACCAATAATGTCGAGTAAAATGTTGACAAATATGTCGAATAAAATGTTGACACATATGCGAAAATATGTTCTCTAAAATATCGACATTAATGTCGGAAAGATTAAAAAACGTCGACAAAAATGTCGACTTCTTGTTCTAAAATGTCGACTCCAATGCTGATAAATCACTTAACATGTCATAATTTTATTTTTGTTTGTTTCTGTTTTCTCTAAATTTCACCTGTAGTAATTTGTTTCCCGCATCTAAGTAGTTCACGCAATTAAGGTGAGATTTATTTCTGCAACCAAACTTCCAATAATACTTGAAATGTTTAAGACTATAACTCTCGACACTTTCAAATTTATTTATAAACTATCCAAATTCTTCAACAAATTGAGGATATGTATGATAAAGAATGCCTTGTAGAATGTGTAGCATAGGGTTATGTACATTTTACATGATAAAGTTCAAGACTAAAGTGTGTATTATTGACATTTTACACTTATCATTCGTCTTATCTACATTTTACATAATTTGACCCTAAAAACATTATTTACATAATCTAAAGAATGCATGAATACAAGTATGATTACATGAAAGTGTGTATTTCATTTCCTAACTCGTCATTGGGTCCTCTCCCTCTCCCTCCCCCCTTGCACTCAAGGGTGTGCCTCTTTTGCATGTATGTACACTTTTGCAACCATATTTTTACAAATAATTGTGAAATTTAGTGAAGTGATTATATCGAGTGGCCACCCATGAATAATGCATTCAGCCCACATTAATGCAAAAATCCCACAATCACCACTCTTGCAACATATATATCGCATTAGAAATTCATTCTTGCAATTTATGTATGGAAAACTTGTAGTAGTTACTTACTTTTCTTTTTGAGGGACCAAATTTTGCTCTATAGTAATTGTCCATTTACCACTAACTGCATGATGCTTATGAACTACTTGTAGAACTCACACACCTCAAGTAGCTTTGGCATTATAGCGGCGAGATATTCCGACTTCGCACTCTGATGCCCCTTGATTTAATAGATTGTAGATGTTGAATGTTTGTGCATATAAATCCATCTTCACAAGTATCCAATGGTTCCCATCTATATGACATGGGAATAACACGATGTTCACTTTCCGACAATCGCGTTCAAATGGACAATCACCAACAAATTGCATCACCGCCAAGTCATCAAAATTTGGCATTCTCTTGGCGGCATGCAACTTCTTCAACACAATTTATCCAAAAAGGTTAATCATCTGAACGTATCTACAAATTCATTACAAACACATTGGAATTATAACTTACATCGAAATATGTCTCCATAATGGATATATCAGCTCGGTCCATATCATTAATTTCTTTCCGCAACATGGACGTATACAAATTAATTTGTTGCAAAATATTAGAAAGTGTCAATAGGAAATAAAATTGGATAACCAGTGTGAAGTATACAACTCGGTAGTTAATTAACTTATATGATCGTTTAGCCAATATCCTTTTGTCCACATTGTCCGTAGCGAATCGGAGTCTAATGATAAAACCTTCGTATCCAAATAGAGGGTTGGTCGTGCTCTCATCCACTGTTTCATTTCTAGTGTAAGATCCTCGGGAGTTGGCTACAATAAAAAATCCCTATATGATGATGGGCCGACCGCTTCTTGGGCAAGTGTCGGCTCTAGATTTTGCTCCACCGAGACTTCGTCTGCAGGGAATTTCATCTCCTTCTCCTTCATGAGTAGTGGGGAGCACTCTCTGCTGATATGTGCGGTTCGAGCGGGAGGGGGGGTATATTGTTCATCAGTGAATTGATGAACAATATCCATTACGTCAATGATATTTTCTGCGCTATCCACTATATGCTCAACCTGAGACGGCCCAACATTAGCCCCGGAAGTATATGCCTTATTAGTGGCCCTGTGATCAGCGTAGGCCCCCTCATTTTGGCCAGAAGAGCCTGTCTCTGTTTCCTCTTGCTGAGGGTTAATGGAGCCAGTATTTTGTGGGATTTGTTGTGCTATCTCTGTATCATTTTCCCCATTTTTCGTGCCTAAAAGTCTTCGTTTTCCTGCATAGCTAGCATGTGGTGAACGTAGTAGGACAAGATGCCAACTTTGCAAGTAAGCCGATCGACGATAGCTTCTAAACCAATCTGTTTGGCCTCTAATGCGGCCCTTCGTGAACGCTCGAGCGCGAGTTCCTCTTTTGTCTCTTTTAGTTCTGTCTCACAGTTTAGCAAGCGTCCCACCATCTCATCACTGAAGGCCCTTCGCTTCTCACGTCTTTCTGCCTTCGTCAATCTTTGTCTTTTTTGAGGTTCCTCGACTTCGGCTTCTCATTCTCTCTTTTTGTAAAACACGTGAAAACGGTCTGCATCCATCTCCCCAGAGTCATCGTCCTCTCCGATAAACTCCCCTTCCTTGCCGGCCTCCTCATCTTCGTCCCAAGCCAAGAATTTTTATGTCTTCTCGACCGTTGGTTTTATTCATGTTACTGTCACTTTCTGAAAAAAGAAAAATAAAATGAACGATATTATTATAAATGGAAAACTTAGTGTATCAAACATTGGCTAATGAAAAAAACTTACCTCCTCGTCGACTGTTTGCCTGGACCAAACCTTATTCTTTTCTTGATCTCTCCGTTGTGTATTCAAACCTTTCCATCGGCACATTCTGGGCTTGCATCCAGGGGTTCTGACCTTTTCGAACTTTTTGAACTGCTCAAAATGTGGCATTGTCTCATATGCGAATACCTGGAACATTTAAAAAAAATAGTTATAGTGGAGAAAACACCACACACAACAACGAATATTTAGTTGCATTCGGTATCTTTACTCCAAATGCAACTGAGAATCCCCTAACAGTGTAAGTTCTATGTTCTGGGTAGCTAGTCTATTTTAAGGCACATCCAATTACCTTTCTAGCACTATCCACTGTGTGCTTGTAAGATAGTTCACCCCACGGGATATCATCAAACTCCCTCCAATCACAGGCCTAATGAAGCACATTGTCTTTGATTCTAGTCCTCTTGGGCAAGCCCATGATGGAGGTGTATATAAGCAAGAGTGTTAGGGATATGACCTCATCGTCTGGACAAGTTGAGTTGACACGGTCGTAAGCCTTGAATACTTCATCATATGTGGTCTCATCTTGTTAGCCCACATACTGTAGGTATTTTGATATTGAAGAAGTACCATCTGGCAATTTGTATTTGCCATATGCAGCCTCAAAGTCTCCCATCTTCAACCTAGTGATGATGGCAAATTCACTTTTGCCAAATCTAAACTTGTTATTAACGAAATTAAAGGCAATGCTATTATCGATCTTGGATTCTTCATCTGGCTTAAGTTGCCTCAACCATATGAAATGCATTATTTGTTTGCACCAAAATGGATGCTCATGGTCAAGAGTAATTTCTGCTAGCCAACTTTCCCTTCGGAGCATTTGATTTTGCGTATCCGTAAATTTCGACCTGATTCTCTTGATATTGGCTTAGTAATAGCAGTATTGCGAAACGTGAGCAGAGAAAAACTCCCCCCTCAATGACCATTTGATCCGCAAGATGTTCCTGCATGCAAAAAAGGTTAGGAATAACAAATCGGCCAAGTTCTCGACATTGTCAACAAATATGTTGAGTTGGCGACAGTTTTCTGTATCTACATTTTGCCTATTGCGACAAATATGTTGACATATTTTCAAAACTATCGACATATTTGTCAACATATTTGTCGCCAAATTTGTCTACATATTTGTCGATATAGTTGTCCACATATGTTGAGATATTTGTCGACATATTAGGCGACTTATATGTCAACATATTTGGCGACGTAATTGACGACCTTTTTGACGACATATTGTTTGGTTTTCTACGAAGATAATGACATATAGATTCATGAATATGGCAACATATATATCAACATATTTGTCGACATATTTAGACGAAACTCCACAAGGATTTCGACATTTCGACCCATTCTCGATTGTTTTATTGACAGTTTGGGCCAAACCTAGTGCAAATGTAGGCAAAATATATACATTCACGGTTTGTGTACATTTCGAACCAATTCCATTGTGGCAAAACCCTAACTTGGCTAATTTTTCTAATATCTTCTAACATCTATGCGAGGTTAATCAGAAAAAATGGAACATTTATGCCGTAAAAGCAACAAATACTTCGCTAAATTCCAACTAACCTTCTTAGTCTTCTTCGTTGGCTTGTGAGATTTCTGATTTTCAACCCTCTGTTTGTCACTGCTTGAGCTTTCACCTCGCGTTTTCGCCATTGATGCTGTTATGGTTGAAGTCCAGAAAGGTTGTTTAAAGTGGGTGTTGAATCGATGACGAATTCAGGAAGCTTTTTGCAAGATGAACAATCGAATTGACTTGAAGTTACAAGCTTTTTGCAAGAATCGATGAATTGATGCTGTTATGAGCTGAAGTTACGAAACCAACTATTGGTTACTTTGTTCAGGAACGTTTTTCAAATAAATGGGCATTGTCATCTTTTCGCAAGGGTTAAGACCCACAAAGTACTATCTTTGCAAGGAAAACAAATTTGGTGATATATTTGCAAAAGCATTTTAAAAAAGTGCTATTTTTGCAAATTTCCCTTTCCCCCAAGAGGGTGGTCAAGCAATAAGAAAGGATGCTCAACTCCGATGTAGTTCAGTGTTCGATTCCCAAATGGGAGTTGGGGGAGCTCAATTTTCTATTTATGAAAAGGCTATTTGGTGCGGGAATCTCCAATTCATAAAGAAAAAAGAAAAAGAATACTTTCCCTTTCTTCAACTAAAATGAATATGAATATGAACACTTAATATTAAGTTCGTTCAATTGTATTAATACTCTACTTCCTATATTGGTAAAATGCACATAATTTAAAAGATTCAGATGGTGAAATGTTCCCATTGTAGCATAAGAAAAAAAAATGGTTATTAAAGCTAAATTATTAAAATGAATTGAACATGAATGTTATCACTGGATATAATTAGGTTCAATCAGAAACATGTAAGTTTTCACATTCTATCAAAAAAATATGCAAGTTTAAATTTTTTCCATTCTATTAAAACCGAATACTTTTCACTTTTTTTTTTTTGTCTTAAAGTCCATTTGAAATAAAATGTTTTTAAGTCTTTGATAGATAAGATGTATAAGAATTATGAATGACTCACAATTAAAAGTAATGACGACTTTTAGCATACAGCGTGCTTCTCTGCTTTGGCACCAAAATTATCCTTAATTAATTTAATTCCCCCTTTCCCTTTCCTTATCTATTTGATATCGTCATCAATACTTCTTATACTTATCCTCATTTATACTTTTTATACTTATCTTTTAAATTAATAAAATAATAATATATACTCATTTATTTTTAGATTTAATTACAACACTTATAATACTTCTCTTCAGTTTTTTTTTTGTATTTATTATTAAAAATTAAAGAAAAAATTGCTTAACAATATTTTTTTAATTGCAAATCTAAAAATGGAAAAATAAATAATATATAAATACCTTAAAGATAGCTTCTTTCCAATTTTTCTTAAAAAATTTTTAGAGTACGATACAATATACAAAAAAAGAAAAAAGAAAAAAATTTATTTAAATATATATATATATATATTTTACTCTCAAATCTAAAAATGAAAAGATAAATGACATATAAATACCTTAAGGATAGCTTCTTACCATTTTTTTAAAATTTTAGAATACAATATAATACGTGTAAAAAAGAAAAAATTAAAAGAAAATTATTTAACAATATTTTGTGCTGTTTATAGAGTTTTATAAGGGCAACAATCTAAGTTTTTTTTTTTCTGGTTAAAAAAATTATGCAAGAAAATAAAGGATAAAGAATAACTCTCTATTATTTAAAGGTGAGGAATAAGTTAGAATTTTCAACGAGATAGAAAAAAGATAATTTAGTATATTAAAGCAATTGAATTGATGGTCAAAAAATTTTTTTTTTTTGGAGCAATTAATAGGATATGAAAGAATTAAGTAAACGAGATAACTGATATATAGAGAACGAATGGGGTATTAAGAGAATTGAGGAAAATATATAATTTTAGAAAGTGAGGAATGAAACGACATTTGATTACTCAAAGTAATTTGGGAAATTTGCAAATATAGCACCTTTTTGAGTGGACTTTACAAATATAGTACCTCTATTTTTTTGTTTGCTGTTATAGCACTTTAAGGTTGCATAAAGACCAAAATGTCCCTCATATTTTCCTCTAAAACGCAAAGACATAGCAATTCACTTTCATATTCTTTTAGAACGATTATTTTTTTTTTTTAGAACCCATTAGTCTTCTTGCTTTATCGATTCAACAAAATTTGTTCTAAACCTCATTATTACACTCCATTGTTCGCACACTTTATTGAACTATCATTTTCAAACAAGAAGTCTGCGGTGTTTTTTATTTACATTTGAACTGAGTTTGAACGAAAAATTAGTCGAGTATAACCTAGTGCTCGACTTCAAATTCGACCTTATATTCGGCCTAACCTAGTGTTCGACCTAACCTAGTGCTTGACCTCAAACTCAACCTAACTTGGTGTTCCCGTTTAATCAATACGTACTTGACCTAAAATTGAACTTAAGGCTCGACCATTTTCTTGTTTAAATTTACAAATCTAGTTCAACTAGTGCAAATTTCAACTAACATCTCGTTGATGTGATTTCTTTTTCACGGTCGTGGCCTTTTTGCTTGAAGATGATAGTTCAATACGGTGTGCGAATAATAAGGTGTGCAAACAATGGAATATGAGAACAAATTTTGTTGAATCGATGAAGTAGGAGACTAATGGATTTTGAGAAAAAAATAGTCGTTCTAAAAGAAAATGAGGGTGAAAGATTATGAGGGGCATTTTGGTCTTTATATAGCTTTGAAATGTTATAACAACAAACAAAAAAAAGTATGTGCTATATTTTCAAAGTCAACTAAAAAATGTGTTATATTTACAAATTTCCCAAGTAATTTGGGCATGATAACAAAAATTCTGTATGCTATAAGTTCGCCAATTATATTAATGTAAAATTTTTTAAAAAAATTATTTTTAATTTACTATAATATTTTTAAACAAAAAAACTAATTAATAGTTCATTAAATATATTGCAGCTCATAACTCATATGAGTAATAAATTATACCTTAAAAGTGTAACTTTTTTTTTCCTAAGAAGTATAATTCAAAATTTTAGGTAACGAATTATTCGCACTTCAGCAACTTTAGGTAACGAAGTATTCGCACTTCAGCAACTTTGCCTCGAAGCAGAGGCTTAAATAAAAATTGGGGGAATATGTCTATTTCTTTTCTGTGTGTTTATCCAGTCAAAACCCCCGCCAATTAAACAAAATTTAGTCATCTCCATCCCTTGAGAATTACAAAATGGGCTCCACCGTTGGAAAAAAAATTAGAAATATTTCTTTAATTGAAAGTCATCCATTGAAAAGTTAAAAAAATAAAAAAAAAATAAAAAAATATAAATATAAATATAATTTTGAAATAATATTAAAATTAAAAAAACAAATGATAATTGATTATAAATAATAATATTATAGTTTCAAAATTTAATCGTATTTATCACTTTTTTTCTTAAATCAGAATTATTATTATTATTTTTATTTATTAATTTTTTAACCCTCAAATTCAAATTTAATACGTCTATCTATTTAATCATATGTATAGAATATTTTGCATTTTTTAAATAATATAGTTTTATGTAAAATAAATATTGAAAAAATATTAGGCTGTAAATTTGTTTACGCACCTAACTTTTTTGGACTAGTAAAACTTGTTTTATTGTTTTACTAAATTTTGAGAGATTAAGTGTTATAAATTTGATCAATTAAGAGAAGTAGTTGGTGTGATTGAATCCTCCACTGTTTTTTTTTTTTAAAAATTCCCTATTTATTAGGATTTTTTTTTTCTATTTTGAGGATTTTTTTGTTACTAGTTTGATTGTAGGGCTATTCAATATATAGGGTAGTAGTTTGGTTGCCGGACTATTCAACATATGCAGTAGAGTCATGATCGGCATGGCGCAAGTATTATGGACGATGCTCGTGATCGGTTTCCGTGGTGTGTAGCTTTTATGCATTTTTGTAATTTTCTAATAGAGACCAATCAACGTTTACGATTATTATTGATGTAACGTGCACTACTCATGTCAATTTAGAAAAAAAAAAGTATTTATAATTTTTTTAAACAATAAAATCCATCTTATTATTTTAGCAAAATCTCTAAAGTTTTAAAAACCGTCACCATCATCATCAACATCAAAGAAAGGTTGATCATCGCTGTCGTCCCAATAACCCATTATTCCACCTTGCTGAAGTATGCTGCAATTCGATCACCATTATCCAAATATAGAAGCACATGATTCCAACACACACAAAAAAAAACAGCATATTTCAGCAATTCAATGGTGGAATTGTCCTTTTTGGTTGCCTTGACGCAAAAAGCTATTCGTAGCCAGACCGCCCTCCACTTCACTCCGCTTTCAACATTCAAGTTTCGTGTTTCCTACATCACCATTTGTCACACTAATCCTGTCCATTACTCCTCCTCGTGTCACTTTCGCCTTCACCCCACGTTTCTTCAGGACTTCACGCCTCCAAGGCTTCAGCTGTTTTTTAATATCCACACAAGCTGACAAAGTGACAAGTGCCAACAACTTCAAGAAAGATAAATCGTAACATCCCTTGGATATTTGTACTAATGTTACAATTCCAACAATCCCGTAACTATTTCGTCGATTTTACGCTGACCCTTTAGTTTTCTTTGAATTTTTTACTAGTAATAATGGTGTACGTTTTATGAATGCCATAGTAACGAATTAAGGACAAAGATGAGGCTTTTTGTGTATTTATTGGAGGGGAGAGAGTGGGCAGTGAAGGACTCGTTTGTGAAATTAAGAATTGGCAATTCTAAGGCTAAGACAAGGGTGTTAAAGAACACGAATAATCCTGTTTGGAATGAAGAGTTTGTGTTCAGAGTTCATGACTTGGAGGATGAACTTGTTTTTTCAGTTTATCAATTTAATGAAGACTTTGGATTCTTTAATGTGTCTGGAGATTTGGTGTGTCGGGTTAAGATTCCAATTTGGTCTATTGCTGCTGAAGAAAATAAGAATTTGCCTCCCACTTGGTTCTCGCTTTGGAAGCACAAGAGCTCGAAATCAACTAACAAAGATTATGGTATGGCTCTCTTCATCTGTTTTTGGTGATTTGTGGCTCTTTTGTTGGATCAGTATATTATTTGGTTGTAGCATTTAGAGTGATATGAAGGCTATAGTGTTCAGTAGTTGGAAGGTTATGGCTTGTTGGAGATGCTTTACATTTCTTATCAATCAGGATTTAGTTGAAATTCAAGGAGGAACCGCTTTCAATTATTTTCTGGTTCTAACATGAAGAAAACTTGATGGTTCAATCAGTCATGCTGATTAGGAATTGTAGCGCAATGATTTCAGTAAGTCTGCAGGGGAAACTTAGCCGGCTTTTTCATGTGAATTTATCTGTGACAAATGGTTACTTAAGAACTTGGAAAGAAGGAATTTGCCTCGTGCTAAAATTTGCAGCTTTTTCTTGAAGGCATATTTTCTTTACTGCCTTTTACAAGATTGAAGTTCATGTATATTCAATTGATAAGTTAGAATTTGGATTGACGGTTGGGAGTGGTTGAGAATGAAAAGTGAGTTTTCCTCCGATGTTTGGCATGGTTATATACCAAGTTTTTGGCTAGGTTTTATATTTCTTTTACGATGTCATGACCTATGAGATATTAATTTAGGAAAGGTATTATTTTCTTAATTGGAGAAAGGAACGGATACTAAATTTATCATGACAAACCAAGTACAAATGAGTCCAAAAGTAGTTGCTGTCAGGTGTATGATGCTTCAAAGTGCCCTTCTTTGTGCTCAAAACAAATGTTCCCATCTTGATTCTTTTGTCCTATTTGATCAGATTCTCCTTGGACAGGTATTTCTGGCCATACTAAATAGGGTGCGAAAGTCCTTTTCTCATTGGTTTCAAATCTTGGACCAACTTTCACCTAGCTCAATAACGTGAATGATTATTAGTACTAAATATAACTGATGTTGATCATTGTTAGTCTTGCACCTTTAAAATAGGGAAAATTGTTTTGGTACCAAAAAATGATTTGGTTAGCTTAATCGTAATACATATCATAGAATGATTAAAAAACCTGCATCAAGAGATCTATTGCAGTTTCAACACTTCTTTTATTAAGTGCTTTATGGCTGGCTGTCTTTTGTAATCAAAGAATCCCACGCAGTGACACTGCAATAGTATGCGGCAACAGAATAAGAGGGGCTGTTAAAAATAGCCAAAATTTGTTGTCCATAAGCTTTTCAAGAACCATTTAAACTAGAGATTTTCTTTCTAGGTGGGTTCTTACTTATTGTGATTTTGTGAAATACTTGACATGCAAATTTGTAATTTTTTTGTATGATGTATTAGAGTTAGAGTCCCGACCCTTCCCCAGACACCAAACATGTAGGAGCTTCTATGCACCAGGCTGCCCCTTCATTGCAATTTCTTTATGTCTTTATATGCAATTGAATGTTTAACTGAGGAGATGCTAAATGATCAAATTGGTTCAACTTGTGCTTTGTTAATAAATGGCTACACACACACACACGCATGTTGTATTTATCATATTTTACACATGAACTTTCAATAAGTACTTAGAGTATTAGTTTCTTATGTGTATAGCCTAGTTGCAAGTTTATTTAACATCATCTCGTGAATGCAGGTAAAATTCTTCTCTCTCTGTCTTTGCATGGAAAAGGTGAGGAAATACCCACTAACTATCTCTTGTTTGAACATCCATGTAATGGAAAAAATACTAATGAATACAGAGATCAACATATTTCTTCTGAAGATGTTTTTAGCTGCACTGCCCCAGCCAAAAAGCCATTAGAAGGAAAACATGTAATGAAGGCTATTGCTGGTCACTTTGACAGGCTTTTCAATAAGAATGAGGGAGGAGCAGGGGCTGAGGTTTCTTCTGAGGTCTCAACTACTTTATCTGATAATGAAGATGGCATTACTGATCTAGTGACTAGCGGTAGCTTTGAAGAGCTGATGAAAATGATGCAGTCCAACATTGATGAAAAAGACATGCCAGGGGATCTTCAGGGAGGCATTCTTTTAGATCAGACATATGCCATATCGTCTAAAGATCTGAACATGCTTATCTTTGCTCCCAAGTCCCAGTTACTGAGGATCTGGCAGAGTTGCAGGAACCACAGATGTTCAAGAGGGCCCTTGGACTTTGAAATCAGTAGACAAATCATGTATAACACGAGTTGTTACTTATACTAAGGCAGCAACAAAATTAGTTAAGGCTGTTAAAGCTAGAGAAGAGCAAACTTATATTAGGGCCAGTGGGAAAGAATTTGCTGTCTTTGTGGATGTTAGTACTCCTGAAGTTCCATATGGAAACACATTCAAGGTTGATTTACTTTACAAGATAACACCAGGGCAGGAGCTATCCTCTGGAGAAGAATCTGCCCATCTTGTGGTGTCTTGGACTGTTAATTTCCACCAGAGTACTATGATGAGAGGCATGATTGAAGGAGGAGTAAGGCAAGGATTAAGAGAGAGCTTTGATCAGTTTTCTGACTTGCTAGCCAAAAACCTCAAAGTGATAAATCCTGAAGCTGTGTTAGATAAGGAGCATACCATGGCAACCTTGCTGGCAGAGCAACAGTCAGACTGGAAAATGGCTATTGCATACTTTTTGAACTTTACTGTGGTTTCGGCCTTGTTTTTGGTTGTGTATGTTGGTTTTCATATCTGGATTTGTGGAGAAAGCAAGCTTCGAGGCTTAGAAATTGATGGTCTTGATTTGCCAGATAGTGTTGGGGAAATAATCACCTGTGGTATTTTAGTAATCCAACTAGAGCGAGTTTATAAAATGGTGTCACATTTTGTACAAGCAAGGCTGAAAAGAGGTAATAAACTATACTAAATCTGCAATATATGTACCATGCAGTAAATTAAATTGGAAATTCCTTAATTAACAGGAAGAGATCATGGAGTCAAAGCGCAAGGTGATGGCTGGGTGCTTACAATTGCTTTGATAGAGGCGTGAGCTTAGCTTCTTTAGATTCAGCTGAGTTTCCAGATCCTTATGTGGTTTTTGCTTGTAATGGTAAAACAAGGACAAGCTCTGTAAAGCTCAAACTCTTGATCCTCAGTGGAATGGTTTGATCTTTTATATGTTCTCCTTGTTTGTTTGTGTCATAATGAATATGTTACAGAGTGATATCTTTCTTACAATACTAAATGCAGAAATATTAGAGTTTGATGCTTCAGAAGAACCACCTTCAGTGCTGGATATGGAAGTTTTCGATTTTGATGGTCCATTTGATCAAGCTTCCTCTCTTGGCCATGCAGAACTCAATTTCCTGAAACACACCTCCACAGAATTGGCAGACATTTGGGTTCCTCTTCAGGGAAAACTTGCCCAGTCTTCACAGTCAAAGTTGCACTTGAGGATTTTTCTGGACAACAACAATGGAGTTGAAACAATTAGAGATTATTTGAGCAAGATGGAAAAGGAAGTGGGAAAGA
Source organism: Gynochthodes officinalis (assembly GCA_020080225.1). Taxonomy (NCBI): domain Eukaryota; kingdom Viridiplantae; phylum Streptophyta; class Magnoliopsida; order Gentianales; family Rubiaceae; genus Gynochthodes; species Gynochthodes officinalis. The sequence goes on from JAIQDA010000012.1 coordinate 1,360,228, forward strand.
AGGTACATGTATTTGATTACCTCATATAATTTGTCTTGTAGGCTCTTTGACTATAGGCCATTACTTACATGACTTGTCCATGACAGTTGAACCTTCGATCGCCACACAGGAATTCGGCTTTCCAAAAGATTTTTCAATTGCCCCCAGAAGAATTTCTCATTAGTGATTTCTCATGCTCCCTTAAGAGAAAGATGCCATTGCAGGTAAGGAATTTCATTTCACTTTTGATTAAGTTGCTTCCCCGTAGCATGAAGTCTCTTTCGTAAGCACTGCAAAGCTTTTGAACTACTAGTGTAGGACATACTTAGAAAGCTATGTGCTACGATCCCGAAGATCACTAGTTGTGGGTGTTAGTTTGACTGTTACTGAGGACGTGTTTACTGTCAAATATGTTAGATAGTTTGATAAATTACTGAAGATCTCTTATATGCAAGTCTTGCAATGTATACAAGTGTAGGGTTAATATCTTCTGAGTTTTAAAGACTGTAAATCAAGTTACTAAAGTGCTCTCTTTGATTTTCTGTTGTTTTGTTTGACTAATTTTGGCAATTTTTTGAAGACTTTCTTGCCAATTATTCCTTGATAAAATTAATGAAATGAGCATGTATGATGTTAAATCATTTAATAACTTTTCTGGATGCAATGTGGGTAAGATTTGCCACCCGTGGAAGTGCCAATTGTTCCTTGTATTCTTCTGAGAAATCTCTGAACTGAAGGTACCAAATACACCTAATTATTGGTGTAATGATGAACAAAAAGGAGCTGTAACAGAATGTCCTAAAAGTCCTTCCCATTTTGTGTATTCTTCTCCTCCCATCCTTATCTTTAGTGGGGGGATGTCCATCCCACTGTCTCAAGTCTATTTGTCATTGTCTACTTCTAAACCTTGTAAGAACCCAGAATTTAGTCTAAAACATGTTGTAATTAATTCAGGGACGGCTCTTTCTGTCAGCAAGAATTGTGGGGTTTTACGCCAACTTGTTTGGACACAAGACCAAGTTCTTCTTTCTATGGGAAGATATTGAAGATATTCATGAACTTCCTCCATCCCTTGGAACAGTAGGAAGTGCTTCACTTGTCATAATTTTGGGTAAAGGCCGTGGTACTGATGCTAGACATGGTGCAAAATATCAGGATGAGGAAGGCAGGCTGCATTTCTATTTCCATTCCTTTGTCTCCTTCAATGTTGCTAGCAGGTAATGGTGGTGCAAATTTTGCTCATGTACTTTTGTGTTGGATAGTTTTGATGCTTGTTTATTGCAAACTATTTATTGTGAGGAAAATTGATATAATTCTTAAACAGGACAGTTCTGGCATTGTGGAGAACAAGAACATTAACTCCTGATCAACGAGCACGAATTGCAGAAGAGCAGCAGGACAGAGATGAGAAGCCGACTTTACTTGAAGACACCGAATCCTCTTTACTTGTGCGAGACCAAAAAATGTCCAAGGTTTTATCTGTAGAAATTCCTCTGAGTGTAAGTAGTTCATTATTTACTTTCGCCTATAGAATTTTGTTTTGGCATAGTGCACATTTCTCAATATCAATTTGCTGCTTTAATAGGATTCAACGAGATAAAAAAAAATTATTACGGAGTATCATGAGGAATTTTTTTTCCTAATAGTGAGGTGGATTCGTGAGCTTGTAGTGTGAGAAGGTGAAGGTAGCCAAAGTTTTGCTTGCAAGAACTATTCTAGAAGAAAATGAAAAATTGGAGCGGATTTTTATGCTTAGCAACAAAACTCTCATCCTTAGTTTGGAGTACTTAAGTTGCATACATGGCATGGCCTTACCTTTGTCTTGTATATCTTTTGACCCTGTAGAAACAGGAGTTTGTCATTCAGTTTAAGTCGAGGGACATTGCATATTGTTTTTATTTCTTTAACCTGCAGTGGGCTTGTCTTGCTTTGTCTTCCATTCTTCAATGATATATTCTCATTCATAGTTAATAGCTGTCTTTTTTTTTTTGGGAAAAACTGCTGAAGCATTCACTAAAAATGCAACAGATAAGATTGTTGATGCAGAGGTTTGAGGGTGGAGAGTTTGAATATAAAGTGATGAGCAAGTCCGGCTGCCTGAATTACACCACAACTCCATGGGAACCTGTACCACCCGATGTATATGAAAGACGCATATATTACAAATTTGATCGTCGTGTTTCAGTTTTTGGAGGGGAGGTCACTTGCACGCAGCAAAAAGTTCCCATTTCCAATGATAGGGGTTGGATTATAAATGAGATCATCACTGTTCATGATGTGCCGTTCGGTGACTATTTCCGAGTAAGTACTATATTGTTTTGGACACCATTCCTCAGAATAGAGAGGAAGTTAAAAAAATGGCGTAGTCTCTAATGTATTCTGAACAACTGATCAAGCCTGGCTAATTGACATTGAATTTTTTTTGGGCACCTTTACTCATTTTCAGGTGCAGCTAAGATATCAGGTTGAGAACTCTATTTTTGCTCAAGGGGCTTGCATATATGATGTCTATGTTGGCATCACATGGCTGAAAAGCACCAAGTTTGAGGAGAGAGTAACTCGAAATGTTGTAGAAAAGTTTACGAAGTGGTCGAGGGAGCTACTACAGTTAATTGAGAGGGAGGTTTTACTTGCCAGTACATAAGCGATTGGAATAACAAGAAGCAGCTCCAATTGAGAAAATCCCTGGAAAACTTTTGCAATATTTTTCATACCTCAGGTTTGTATTTATGTTTCTGTAAAAGTTTGAAGACATTTTTGCTTTGCATATTTGTGATTTTGAATCTCTAAATTTCAGTTCTGCATAACTTGTTAATTGTATGTACATTATTTTGCCAAGCTTGAATAGTACCATACTTCTCATTCATATTTTATTTGGAGAATAAATAATAATGATTTGAGAAATGATCTTCAGGATGAACAGAGCTTTTCATGGAAAATGTTTATAGAGTGCACTTGACTGGATGGCTGATTAAGATACAAAAGTAGGCCATTCACGAAAGTTCCTGTGATGTACTAGCATTTGTAGAGCACACAGTAAATCCTATTAAGAAGGCTTCCACTTGCAGTCCCTCCATAACTTTCAATTAGTAGAGAATTACGCAAACTTTGGAGAAGGTAATTCCTGAAGACCATGCTGCTGATTTGATATCTATATATATATATATATATTAAATGTTTGATTGCATTGGAATAAGGTCATAGAAATGCTCCAAATCCCATGTTAGAAAGAAAGCTTTGGAGAAGTTGCAAACTGAGTATGACAGCTGACATTACTGAAACTACAGGATTAGAAGAATAGCCTACGTCATTTTACTTGTTCATGGTTGCAAAGTTTTGTGGATGTCTTGCACATTTATAATATATTAGTGATTTACCCAAAACCCAAAAATTGGTGGACAAAGTTCTCAAAATTGAATTAGCATATTTACTTATGAAAATGTTGATATTGAGTTGTTTTATCCCGGTAAATAAGTAACAAAAACAGATGAAACTGTGACAATGTGAATGCTATACTATAAATAATCACCTATTAACTGAAGTAGTGGTTAGTAATCTCCTATTACTCCACTTCTATCTCAAAAAAGATTCTATTTTCAGTTAAGCATAATTTTTTTTTGGTTTTGGTTGGTTATAAAATACAATATATTTAATATACCATTAAATATTAAATATAGGGGGGGGGGGGGGGGTGCTTGGTTGGAACATTGCTGCTAACGACTAATAGATAAAATTAATACCGCATAAGAATGTGACTTTTATTGGAACAATTTAATTTAATGTGATAAACTATAAAATTCTAATGATTAGATATGTTATTAGTTATTATATTTTCATGAATTTAAATGATTTTGATAGTATTTTAGTTAGTTTTGCAATGATTAATAATTAATGATAAATAAAAAAATCTTTTGTAATATTTTTAATAATTAATGATAAATGAAAACAAGTTAATTAAAATTTAATATTATGTTTTTATAATATTTTATTTATACATTAATATATAATATCTGCAAATAACAAAATTAAATTGATTGGAATACTTATAAGAGAAATTTGCAAGTGTATATAGGGGGTAAATTACATCTACTATCCTTGTAGTTTGTAAAAACTAGTAATCAAACCCTGAGATTTGAAATATTACTAAAACCTCTTAAATTTGATAAATTCATAACATTTAGCCCCTTTAATCAATTAAATTCATGACATTTAGCCCTCTTAAATTCATAACATTTAGCCCTTTTAAAGGAGTATTGGTAGTTTTTCCAAATCTCGAGATTTGATTAGTAATTTGTATAAATTACAGGGGTAGTAGATATAATTTACCCTGTATATAGGTCATAAAATTTATATATATTTTTTTAAAATTGAACTATCAATTGCATTTGTAATTAAAAGTTAAATAATAAAAAATAATAAAATAGTGATTTTTTAAAGAATAAATTCAAATAAGATTTAAAATAAATAATTTTAAAAAAAAATGAAATTAACCCATAGGGATTTCTAATAAATCAACATAATTAATAAAAAAACACAATAAAAGTTTTTTAAACAAATTAAACTTAAATTGCTTAATAAAGATTTGTAAATATAAAATATGTATTTTCTTGGGATAAATATACGTTATAAATATCAAATGACAATTGAAATGATTTTATATAATATTTAGAAATAGTACTGGTATTTTAAGTAAAAATGCATAAAATAATAAATAAAAAAAATTTATATTATTTTTAATATTTATGATCAAAATTACATTTTAATTTATGATAACACAATGTTAAAAGATAACTTAGAATATTTCCATTGTATATCAGATCATTGTATATCAGATCAAATATTGTGTATATCTTATTGTATATTTCTTTTGATTTGTAATTATCTTTCTGCCTTGTTTAGCGTAGGCTCTAATATTATAAATGTATGATAGTTCATTGTACAATTGATATAACAGATACAGCGATCATTTACAAACTCTCTGGTTTTTTCTAAAATTCAACATTTTATATCCATGGTTTTTACTCAATTCGGTTCCCTTGTCCGACGCATCCGCTCTGACAATGGGACCGAATTTTTTTCCACTGAGTGCCGCTCTTTCCTTGCTAGTCAAGGCATTCTTCATGAGAGCTCTTGCGTTTATACTCCTCAGCAAAATGGAGTTGTTGAACGCAAACATCGTCATTTACTGAATGTAGCCCGAGCCCTAATGTTTCAAGCTCACGTTCCATCTCAATTTTGGGGTGAGTGCATCCTCACTGCAACATATCTCATCAACCGGCTACCTTCTTCCTCCATTCGTGGCATCAGCCCATTTGAACTCCTGTTTCACAAACCACCCATACTTGAACACCTTCGTGTTTTTGGGTGTCGTTGTTATGTCACCACTTTAGGTACACGTGACAAATTTAGTCCACGTGCTATTCCATGCATTTTTATGGGTTACCCTCCTAATCAGAAGGGTTATCGCCTATATGACCCCGCCTCGGGGAAATTCTTTGTTAGTCGAGATGTCTTTTTTCAAGAAAATATTTTTCCATTTTTTACGTCTGAGTCTGTGATATCCCCTGCTGCTCCATCCGACTCGACATCTCCAGCTGTATGGTTCGACGAGACTTCATCTTCGTCCCTTCCTCCCATAGATGAGCAGTCATCTTCGGAAGATTCTACCACTCCTGCTTCCTCATCTGCTCCTATTTCATCTTCGACAGATGAAAATGTAACCCCGCCAACCTCAGCTCCCAACCTTTCAGTCTCTCTCCGCCGGTCAAGCCGTCCTACTCGACCTCCCATTTGGAGTTCTGATTACATCTGCCCTACTTTGCCATCTGCTTCTTGTACCTCTCTCTATCCCATCTCTAATTACCTTTCCTTGGACAATTGTCACCCTTCATATCAACACTTCATTGCTTCCATCTCAGCCATTCATGAACCTACCACCTTTTACGATGCTGTAAACAACCCTAATTGGGTTAAAGCCATGGAAACTGAACTTCGTGCTCTTGAAGCTAATCATACTTGGGATGTGGTTCCATTGCCTCCTGATCGTCGTCCAATCGGGTGTAAATGGGTTTACAAGGTCAAGTATCATGCCGATGGTTCTCTTGAGCGGTATAAAGCCCGTCTCGTGGCTAAAGGTTTTAACCAGCAAGCAGGCATTGATTATCAAGACACCTTTTCTCCAACTGCTAAACATGTCACAGTCCGTCTTCTTCTCACCCTGGCTGCCATCAATGCTTGGCCTCTTTATCAGATGGATGTGCACAATGCCTTTCTCCATGGTGATCTTTCCGAAGAGGTGTATATGGACCTTCCTCCCGGACTTTGCCCTCAGGGGGAGAACCTGGTATGTCGACTGCGGAAATCCTTATATGGTTTGAAGCAAGCTTCTCGTCAATGGAACACCAAGTTCACTGACGCTCTTCTCCAGCATGGGTTTTATCAGTCTCGCCATGACTATTCCTTGTTCACCAAAATTCAGGGTAATTCTTTTGTTGCCTTACTTATCTATGTTGATGATATTCTCATTACAGGCAACAGTAAGACTGGTATCTCCGATCTCAAACAATATCTCAACTCCACATTTTTTATGAAAGATCTTGGTCAGTCAAAGTTCTTTCTTGGACTTGAGATTGCTCGATCTCCAGCTGGTATATCAATAAGTCAACGTAAGTACACACTAGAGTTGATATCTGAGGCTGGACTAGCAGGTTCCAAGCCTTCCACCATCCCTATGGAACAGAACAAGAAGTTCACAAGCATTGAATATGACGCGGGTTCAAATGAGCACATAAATGATCCACTTCTTGAAGATCCTTCGGTATACCAGAGATTAGTTGGCCGACTCATCTATTTGAATCTTACCAGGCCAGACATTACATTCTCAGTTCAACTTCTCAGTCAGTTCATGCACAAACCCAAGCAATCCCATATGGAAGCAGCTTTGAAAGTAATAAAGTATCTGAAGAGCTGCCCAGGCCTTGGTCTTTTGTTTTCTTCATCTTCCAAGTTAGAATTACGAGCCTTCTGTGATTCAGACTATAGCACATGCCCAATGACCAGGAAATCCACCACTGGCTTTTGCATTATGCTTGGGGATTCACTCATTTCTTGGCGTACAAAAAAGCAACCCACTGTGTCACTATCTTCAGCTGAGGCCGAATATCGAGCCATGCAAGTTACAACCAGCGAAATAGTTTGGATCATGGGGCTTCTCAAAGATTTTGGCTTCCATATAGAGACACCTGCTCTACTTTATTGTGACAATGAAGCTGCCGAAAAAATAGCGGCCAATCCAATTTTTCATGAGCGAACTAAACACATTGAAGTGGAATGTCATTATGTAAGAGAAAAGATCCAGCAAGGTATCATTGCAACGCGCCACATATCCACCAAAGAGCAACCAGCCGATCTGTTGACTAAGGCTTTAAGTAGTGGACAGCACTGGTATCTTCTTTCCAAGCTTGGAGTATTTGACTTATACAAATCTCCAGCTTGAGGGGGAGTGTTAAAAGATAACTTAGAATATTTCCATTGTATATCAGATCATTGTATATCAGATCAAATATTGTGTATATCTTATTGTATATTTCTTTTGATTTGTAATTATCTTTCTGCCTTGTTTAGCGTAGGCTCTAATATTATAAATGTACGATAGTTCATTGTACAATTGATATAACAGATACAGCGATCATTTACAAACTCTCTGGTTTTATATTTTCTTACACACAATTTTTTTAATATACATATGTTGTGTCCAAAATTAACAAAAATTATATGATAATATAAATTAAAAAATAAATCCCCATGCATAACAAAAAGAAAAAGAAAAAGTTTGATTTATTTTATATTGTGACTATTAGGGTTTGTGTATCCAATTCAGCTAGAATAAATTTGAATCCTCTATAAATACAAATATTTAATCTGCCAATCTTTTTATCTTTTGCTTTAATGCTGAGACGTAGTCCAAAGAAGAACACCGGAATTACCTTATCATTCATGTTAACAAAGTAAATTACCTACTCTAAACCATAGTTTGCAGGATCAGAATTTTACGTCGGATCAATTTGGAGTAGTTTTGTTGTGTGTTTCAACAAGGTTTTTAATACGACGGGAGATTTTTGCCAGTTACTCCAGTTTCACTAACAAAGAAGAAAGAAGATGAATTTAAATCCATCCCGAATTCTTCTACTCCTAATCCGCATCTTCCTTTTCATCTCTTGTGAATTACGCGTTGGGTGGTTTGATTTTTGGTTTTGATTGGGACTCTGGCCCCCCCCTTAACCATTATGTGTGGAGTGTTATGCGGGATCTGATTGGGGTGAAACGTAAGTAGTATAACGTAATCAATCATCGATTTTGTTTTTCCACCATGCAAATTAAGATTAAATGTAATTTTGTTGCCGACATAATTGCCACAACTTGTTTCAATCAATGCCAGAATTTTTTTTGCACCGTTACCTACAACAGTGAATCCCAGTTTCAGTTGAATCATGACGTACAGGGGACCATCTTCAATTTTTCAAGCGCCACTTTTCCTTCCTTCTACTCCTGAGATTCCTCGTGAGCCTTCTCGTACTTATCCCAGCACCGCTCCAAAATCCCGACAGTGGATGTCCGCCACTGTGTATAGACCCGTCATCTGATTTCTGTCCTCTTTAGGCCCTGTCAGTCTGTCACCACGTTTCTCGTATGGGAAAATAAGAATGCTCTGCCATTATCTTATCATTCATGTTACCGAAGTAAAGCACCTACTGCACAATGTCTGAATTCCCCTTTGAGCATCCATCTCTTGGATTATGTCTTGTTTTTAAATTGGGATGAGATTAGATAATTTTATCTAATATTCTAATTTGATATTTTTTATAATTCAATTAGGATTTAGAATATTTACATAAGGTTTTGTAACACTAATCTAATTCGATTTGGATTGGGTTTCTACATGGTGCTTATAAATATAGATGTAGTAGAGGTCTTTTCTCATATAAATTGAGAGTAAAATTTTCAAAAAAAGCTTTAAGAGCTTTAGACAAAAACAATTCTGTTTACTTTCTAAATTTTGACGTTAATTTAAATCCTCATCAATCAAACCCTTCAGTCAATTTCTAAAGACAAAATTGCTGTCTCTCATTGATTTCTTAAGGTTAGAAGCCAAGAAAGAAAAAATGCTTCTCCATTTAGAAGAAGACAAGAAAAAGAACGAAGCCCTTGATGATCAGCATCATCATGAAACTACACCCATTGGGCCAATGCCTGTGCCCAAGCCTAAGCCCGAGCCCACCACCGTGGACCATTTACAATTCTTCACTAAAGAAAACCGACGTGCAAGGACGAATAGGAAGATTTTGGGCACTATGAAAGTGACGGAGGGGGGCCCTTCGTATGATATAAAGGAGAATCCTGATGAATTTGTTGATCGTGAAGCACCCTTGTCCAATGCAAAAGTTATGAGCAGAGAAAAATTGTTGAAGAAGCCTATGGAAGTTGAATCAAGTAGTGATGACGATAGTCATCTTAATTATTTTGATTTTTTCGCTGAGGGGAAGCCCGGTCGGTATGGAATTGTGATTAGAGAACTGCCAAATAATCAACCAAAAGAACTTCCAAGAAATTTGTTGAAGAGGAAGACTGAAAATAATTGCCTTACTGATCAGGAAATTGAGGAAGCCAAAGCCATAAAGGTTTTGGATCATGACGTTCATAGGCAGCCTCGTGTTAAGGCTGTTGAAACCTGTGAGTCGTTTTTGGATTTGAACCAACCACCTTCAGAAGAAACAACAGAAGACAAGGAACAAGAGAAAAATAAGGAAAATAAGAAGAGGAAGGGTGATAGTGATGATGGTAGGATCAAGAAAAAGAGGAGTCCATTCAAGAAAGCTGTTGATGATGGTTCAAATCCTCCACCGGAACTGCCCCAAGAAGTAATGGACAGTATTCGCCAAAGAGCACAATCTCAAGGAAGAGACAATGTTGATGGTGGCGAGGTGAATTTGGTGATACAAAAGAGTCTCACCGCAAGTGATTTAGCCGAACAGCAAAATCGGCTTATTTACACAAAACATCAGTTGAGAAATAAGTTTCTTACTGACGAAGAAGAAAAAGTTGTTGGAGGTAGAGATGAAAATAATCATCATAAAGTTATTGAAGTACCACTCATTGAACCTTCAACACAAGTAGAATGTGTGAACTTTACAAAATGGATTAGGGGAAAAAATAGTGAGTCATATGTACTCAACGGATATTGGAAGAAAGTTGTAAACAAAAATCATCTTTTACAAGGACAAGTGGTGCAGCTCTGGGCGTTTCGAATTGGAGGAAAGCTACATTTCGTGCTTGTTGTTCTTCCTGGAGAAGTGAATACACGTAGTGCCGTAGAAAATGATGAAGAAAAAGGTATAGAGGCAGCTCCAATTAGCCCCGAGGCCTCACTAAAGGCACAATCTTCAATCAGCCCTGATGAGAATCAAGATATAGCTACAACTGTGCTGTTTAGCCCTGATGAGAATAGAGGATGAATGATAATGATTCTCAACTGTGTATGTGAAACTTAAATTTTTTTTTTTTTTGAACTAAGACTTCGTAGGAAATTTGGTTACTTTGTAGTTTCTGTTCCTGGAACATAGTTGACATTTTTATTTCTATTTGACTTGGAAAACGTGTTACGCAAGAGTTATTATTCAATCATCAGTGGAATGAAGTAATAAAGAAATGTTAAAAAATTTACAGAACAATTAAAGAGGCACCACATTGAGAATCTTCAGATTATACCATTTTTATCCATAAAATATATACCTAACTTCTTATCTTGGTGGCGAATGGACAAAAAGAATATTCTATACATAACCTATTTCCTCATTTTTAGTGTAGTAAATTAATTATATAATTTTTTCCCTTTTTATATAAATAAGTTATCCCTAGTTTATCCCCTTAATTGTCTCAAATGATATAGAAAAGGTATAAAATATTTTCCCTAAATAATCCGTGGGGAAAGTATTTTCTCCAAATGAACGGTGAGAAAAGCAACAATGGTAGATATTGCTCAATATCATTAATTATTTATTCATCCTAACAACAATGGTTGATATTGCATAATATCATTAATTATTTTTTTCTCCAAATTCTATACACCTCTTTCTCTCTCATCACTCTCTACTGTTGCTTTTTCTCTCATTGTTTTTCTCACTTACTTTCTTTCTCATCATTTTATAATTTTTTTCTCTTGTATCTCACTCCTTTTTCTCTCTCTCTCCCACTCACTCTCTTTTTCTTTCATCTCTCTCTACTATTACTTTTTCTCTCATCATTTTTCTCTCTCTACTTTTTCTCATCGTTTTATGATATTTCTTTCTCTCATCATTTAATATTCCCATAATTAAATTAAATAAAAAATCATCGTTTACTTTAATATGCATTGTAGGGTTTGAAACAAACACTGACATTGCAACGAACATTCCCATTGTCATTGAACCCTCAATAAATCCCATTGTGATTCCCATTGAAGAATTCGAACTGAGCACCATCTTATTCATTCTAATTCAAACAAATATAACTAAATCAATAACAATAATGATGATTTTAATGAAATTTTTATGCATTTATAGTGAATGTTTACTAGGAATTTTCATTAAAAGTATCATTATCTCTATTATATAAAAGGGAAAAATTTGTTAGTCAGTTTTAACATAATTATAATGATTAATGTGACTTAAATTATCCTTTTAGTAATTTTATATTTTTAGTACTTTAGTAATTTTATAACTCTTAGAAAATCCTGAAGTCCATTAAAACTAGATTAGATGAGTGATTATAATATTAGATTTCTAATAGAATTTTGTATCTCATCTTAGTACAAACTCAATTTTATTTTGCATGATACATTTATCTTACAAGAATAAAATTTTCTCACATCACAATTTGATTTTGTAAATTAATTATTTATAATTGATTTTATTTCATTTTAGCAGTTTAACCTCAATGTGACTGTCTTTTTTTGTGTTTATTTAATTAAATGGAGAAATTTAATGACTAATTACTATTAACTTAAAATCTTATTATGATTCTAACACATTATTTTCATAAAATATTAATTGCTTTATTAGATTTCATTTTAGGTACTATCAAATTTGATTTGATTTTTCATGTTATATACATTAATATATTGGAATAATTAAATTGACTTAGCCTTTAACAATTAGTTTTTATTTTAATTTATATATTTGAACAATTTAACGTTTAATTTTAATTTATTTATTTTCAATAATTACATAACCGAAAAAAGAACACAATTTTAAAAGTTTGAAAACAAAAAAACTTTACATAATAAAAATTCACATCATAAATATGACTTATAGTGCGTACATTTTTTAGCTATTAAGGTTTCTGGTTTTTTTTTCTTTCTTTCCCCTCAGACTATCACCCAAAATCTTTATTCATAAAAAAAGAAATTTGATTAGTAGCAAATATAGGAAAACAAATGTGGCAATAAAGAAATTGTTTTGTACTTTCAACAATTATTTTTTTAATAGTGTTATATATATTTTCAAGTTTTATTAGGATTCTATTTATTTAGAAATCTTTATTTTTCTAATTTTTAAGGTAATAGTTAACATATATTTTGCAAGTTTTACTTAGAAAGTCTTGGACTCGAAAGCAAAACTTTAGTTTATTAGGTCAAAAATTTATTACATTCTTTTTTTTTTCCAAATTGTAAATAATTTCATTAACTGAGCCACAGTTAACCCATACAAGCAATATCCGAACATCGGACTCTTCTTAGCCATTGTAGAGGCTAAGACAAATGGAACCTCTCACAACCCAACATTTCCCACAAAAAGCACACCAAGAATCTAATCGCTAGAAAACCATATCACACACAAACACTGACCCAACTAACAAAATATTCCCAACAGTGCACCTCCCAAAATACTGACCCAAAAAGCAACGCCTAGACGCTAAGTTCACCAAATACTTGTCGCTCTTCCATCCACTCCTGCATTGCCCTCTGAACCACCATCTCGTCCAACCACTCCCCTTTAAACACCCACGCATTCCTCCGTTTCCATATCATCCATAGAAGATAGACAGTAACTTGAGTCCTCTCTAACCAACACTCAGAAGTGTGATGATCACAAAGAAAATACTACCAGTCCTTAAAATCATTACCCTGCCTTCCTAAATGATCCCATTGAATAGGAGCCAACTTCCAGACTACTCAAGATCAATGAAACAGAAGACACTCAAGATCTTCCTCCACACCTCCACACAATGAACAAACTGGATCCACATCTACTTTCCTTTGTAGCAGCCGCCTCTGAACAGGCAAAATATCATGCCAACATCGCCAGACAAATTGATGCAACTCTTCGCCACCCGTATTTATTTCAATCAATAACAAAGTAGTTTAGTAAATACATTACAAAATTAAATTAGATTATTTATTTTTTCTTATAATACCTAGATTTATTAATATTGAATTTGCTAAATCATATATTTGAATAATTAGAATTATATAATAGGGTTATTTTTTTTCCTTATAAAAAGCAACATTGATTTAAACATCACATTTTAATAATCTTTCTCTTTATTCATAATATTTGAAGAATTAAATATGAGGAAGTTCAAAATATGATCCGATCAAACTCGGATCAACCTAGTTTTGACCGGTCAAACCGAGTTTTGACTGGGTTTTAGATAGTCGATTTTTTAAGCAAAATTGGACTGGACCCCTAGCCGGTTCTTGGTCCGACCGGCTGGTTTGGTCTGATTTTTAAAACGTTGCGAATTCCCCTTCGAACATCATGTGTGGGATTTTTTTTGTTACCAATGTGATTAACAAAGTCTTGGCTAATTTTTAGCAATTAGAAAAGAATTCTTAAATCAGAAAAAAATTTAGCTTAAATATAGGATACACATTCAAAAGTTTTTGAAACTCAATAGTGAAAGTTGAAATCATAAAAAAAAAAAATTTGATTTTTTCGGACTCTGCCCGCAACTTAGTAAAGATTAAAGAAACATAAAGAAGAAGTTGTTTTGAGTGAAGTTAGAAAAAATATATATAGGCACATATTTCTGACTATCTATTCATATATTGTTCAAAAGCATAGATATCTGAAATGGATTTTCCTTGGCAGAATTTATTACTCCATTTCCACAAATTCCAGCAGATGTATGGAGGAGTAACTTGAAAACAAAACTTTTGGATTTTGGATTTAGCTGCAGTAGTCCACTACTCATTAATCATCAACTACCACCAAGCAAGTTCTGAGTTAGAAAAATCGACATTGACCAATAAAGAAATAGCTTGAGTACTCCACTTTTTATTAATCATCAATTACCACCATGCAAGTTCTGAGTTAGAAAATTCCACATTGACCTATAAATAAACGCCGCACGCGATGACAGATAATCATTGATAGTCTCTGCCTGGGGGTTCGAACAATAACAATATCTAGAAAAGCGTATAGATACCAAATTTAGTCAATTGATCATAGAACGGGAGACGATATCAGAGAAGTACTCTCAGCATGAAAAAAGAAGTGTTCTAATTAAGGAAATAGATACATTCCATATTTGAGAATAAACAAAAGGAAAACTCCTGACTCTAAAAAGTATTAAAATCTGAAGAAACAAAAAATTGACCCAAGTTTTTGTGGAATTCATATTATCTAGATCTCCTGCCAGTGGAGGAAAAACGACTATCTGGTCAGCTAGATTAAACAGCAGTATCTGATATATAGTCTTTCTTTCAATGTTTCCAGCATCCTTAACTACTTGAGAAAATTCTATATTTATTCCAATGTTTAAAAACATAGTCCAGTGGACGCATAGTTCCAAGGCTGTGCATTTCACATTTGAGAAATGCGAATGCTGATTTCTCACCATCTTTCAATGTTTCTGCCGATTTCCCATCCAGTGGTCATAAGAAAAGCTGCATGATCCTTTATTAGTTACCCAGTAAATGTTCATTCTCATGATTGATCTAACCTGTGGCATTCTTTTCCAAAACGGGAAGCATTGGAAGGAAATTGCACTAACAATGGGCTAAGCGCGCGACACTATTTTCTTTAATGAGTTGTTTCTGCAAGTCATCAGACTTCAAAATTCAAAAGTAGAATTAGCCTTCAATGCGTGAATGATGTTATTTGAGTCCTTTTTCTGCTAAATTATGGTGGGAATTTAAAAGTGAGGTAGAATTAAACTAAGTTTCCTATTGAGTTTGTGATTTTATAATTTGGTAATTCCATTAGGTTTATAACTGTTAATCACATTAAGTTTTGGATTTAGTAATTACCAAATCCAACATGTGTAAGGTTTTGTTGAGTCCTATAAATAGAACATGTTATTCATAATTGATGTACAGAGTAACATAGATAAAAAACCAAAAAAAACTCCTCTATTCTTCAAAATCCACGCGTTTTGTTTTGTAAAGCTTTGGTCAAGTTTTCTACAAAATCTTGGCTACCAATTTTGTTTGCACGGCCAGTAGCACGGTTTTGTCCTTGTTTATTTTTTAGCAGAAGCCTTCTTGGCTTTGTGCCTTGGACCTATTTTGTCCATTTGTGCACGTGATTGTATTGAGTTCTGCTGAAATCAATTTCCTTGGCCAGAAAGCCGGTTTCTTTGATCAATTTTGAAAGACAAAAATGCGGTCTCTCATTGATTTCTTAGGGTTAGCTGCCGAGAAAGAAAAAATGCTTCTCCATTTAGAAGAAGATAAGAAAAAGAACAAAACCCTTGATGATCAGCATTATCATGAAACTACACCCATTGTGCCTGTGCCTGTGCCCGAGCCCACCACCGTGGACCATTTACAATTCTTCACTAAAGAAATTCGACGTCCGAGGACGAATAGGAAGATTTTGGGCACTATGAAAGTGACGGAGGGGGGTCCTTTGTATGATATAAATGAGAATCCTGATGAGGTTGTTGATGCTGAAGCACCCTTGTCCCATGCAGAAGTTATGAGCAGAGAAAAATTATTGAAGAAGCCTATGGAAGTTGAATCAAGTACTGCTGCTGCTGATGATGATGATAGTCTTCGTAAGTATTTTGATTTTTTTGATGAGGGAAAGCCCGGTCGGTATGGAATTGTGATTAGAGAACCGCCAAAGAACCAACCAGAAGAACTTCCTAGAAATTTGTTGAAGAGAAAGACTAAAAATAATTGCCTTGCTGATAAGGAAATTGAGGAAGCCAAAGCCATAAAGGTTTTGGATCACGACGTTCATAGGCAGCCTTGTGTTAAGGCTGTTGAAACCCGGGAGTCATTTTTGGATTTGAACCAACCACCTCCGGAAGAAACAGCAGAAGAGAAGGAACAAGAGAAAAATAAGAAAAATAAGAAGAGGAAGGGTGATAGTGATGATGGTAGGATCAAGAAGAAGAGGAGTCCATTCAAGAAAGCTGTTGATGATGGTCCAAATCCTCCACCGGAACTGCCCCAAGAAGTAATGGACAGTATTCGCCAAAGAGCACAATCTCAAGGAAGAGACAATGTTGATGATGGCGAGGTGAATTTGGTGATACAAAAGAGTCTCACCGCAAGTGATTTAGCCAGACAGCAAAATCGGCTTATTTACACAAAACACCAGTTGAGAAATAAGTTTCTAACCGACGAAGAAGAAAAAGTTATTGGAGGCAAGGATGAAAATAATCATCATAAAGTTATTGAAGTACCACTCATTGAACCTTCAACACAAGTAGAACGGGTGAACTTTACAAAATGGATTAGGGGAAAAAATAGTGAGTCATATGTACTCAACGGATATTGGAAGAAAGTTGTAAACAAAAATCATCTTTTACAAGGACAAGTGGTGCAGCTCTGGGCATTTCGAATTGGAGGGAAGCTACATTTTGCGCTTGTTGTTCTTCCTGGAGAAGTGAATACAAGTAGCACCGTAGAAAATGCTGAAGAAAAGGGAATAGAGGCAGCTCCAATTAGCCCTGAGGCATCACCAAAGGCACAATCTTCAATTAGCCCTGATGAGAATCATGATACAGCCGCAACTGTGCTGTTTAGCCCTGATGCAAAGGGCATAGAGGCAGCTCCAATTAGCCCCGAGGCTTCACCAAAGGCACAATCTTCAATTAGCCCTAATGAGAATCAAGATACAGCCGCAACTCTGCCGTTTAGCTCTGATGAAAAGGGTATAGAGGCAACTCCAATTAGCCTCGAGGCCTCACCAAATGCACAATCTTCGATTAGCCCTAATAAGAATCAAGATACAGCCGCAACTGTGCCGTTTAGCCATGATGAAAAGGGTATAGAGGCAGCTCCAATTAGCCCCGAGGCCTCACCAAAGGCACAATCTTCGATTAGCCCTGATAAGAATCAAGATACCGCTGCAACTATGCCGTTTAGCCCTAATGAGAATAGAGGATGAATGATAATGATTCTCAACTGTGTATGTGAAACTTCAAATTTTTTATTATTTTTTTTGAACCAAGGCTGTGTGGGAATTTTGGTTACTGTGGTGTTTCTGCTCCTGGAACATATTTGATATTTTTATTTCTATTTGGCTTGCAAAACATGTTACGCAAGTGTTATTATTCAATCATAAGTGGAATGAACTAATAAAGAAATGTTAAAAAATTTGCATAACAATTAAAGAGGCACAGCGTTGAGATTATACCATTTTTATCCATAAAATATATACTAACTTCCATGTGTATCTTGGTGGCGAATGGACAAAAAGAATATTCTATACATAACCTATTTCTTCATTTTTAGTGTAGCAAATTAATTATATAAATTTTTATTTTTTCCATTTTTATGTAAATAGGTTATCCCTAGTTTATCCCCTTAATTGCCTCAAATGATATAGAAAAAGTGTAAAATATTTTGCCTAAATAATCCGTGAGGAAAGTATTTTCTCCAAACGAACTATGAGAAATCAACAATGGTAGATATTGCTCAACATCATTAATTATTTATTCATCCTAACAACAATGGTTGATATTGCTTAATATCATTAACTACCTTTTCTCCAAATTCTATACACCTCTTTCTCTCTTATCCCTCTCTAATGTTGCTTTCTCTCTCATTATTTTTCTCACTTTACTTTCTCTATCATCACTTTATAATTTTTTTTTCTCTTCCATCTCACTCTTTTTTTTTTCTCTCTCTTCTCACTCACTTTGTTTTCTCTCTCATCTTTCTCTACTATTACTTTTTTCTCACTTCACCTTCTCCCTCATCTATTTATGATATTTCTTTCTCTCTCTTCTTTATCACTCCTCTTTCTCTTTTCCCACTTACTTCTCTTTCTCTCTCTTTTCTCTTATTACTTTATAATGTTATTTTTATAATATATTTATTAATGAGGGTAAAATTAAAATTTTAATTGATATCTGTTTCCATAGTTGAATTGAATCAAATACCATTATTCACAATGCAATGAGCATTCCCATTCCCATTGAACCCTCAATGAATTCCATTGTGATTCTCATTGAAAAATTCGATCAAAGTGCCACTTTATTCATTCTAATTCAAACAAATATAACTAAATCAATAACAACAATGATGCTTTTAATGAAATTTATATGCATTTATAGTGAATGTTTACCATGAATTTTCAATCAAAGTATCATTATCTCTATTATATAAAGGGGACAAGTTTGCCAGTTGGTTTTAATGTAATTATAATGATTAACGTGACTTAAATTGTCCTTTTAGTAATTTTATATTTTCAGTAATTTAGTAATTTTATAACTCTTAGAAAATCTTGAAGTTCATTAAAACTAGATAAGATTAGTGATTATAATATTAGATTTCTAATGAAAATTTGCATCTCATCTTAGTACAAATTTGATTTTATTTTGCATGATACATTTATCTTACAAGAATCAAATTTTCTCACATCACAATTTGATTTTCTTAATTAATTATTTAATAATTGATTTTATTTCATTTTTGTAGTTTAACCTTGATATGACTGTCTTTTTTTGTGTTTATTTAATTAAATGGAGAAATTTAATGAGTAGTTACTATTACCTTAGAATCTTATTATGATTCTAACACATTATTTTCATAAAATATTAATTGCTTTATTAGATTTCATTTTAGGTACTATCAAATTTGATTTTATTTTTCATGTTATATACATTAATATATTGCAATAATTAAATTGACTTAGCTTTTAACAATTAGTTTTTATTTTAATTTATATATTTTAACAATTTAACGTTTAATTTTAATTTATTTATTTTCAATAATTATATAACCAAAAAAAGAACACAATTTTAAAAGTTTGAAAACAAAAAACTTTAGATAATAAAAATTCACATCATAAATATGACTTATAGTGCATACATTTTTTAGCTATTAAGGTTTTTGGTTTTTTTTCCCCCCCTTGACTATCACCCAAAATCTTTATTCATAAAACAAATGTGGCAATAAAGAAATTGTTATGTACTTTCAACAATTATTTTTTTAATAGTGTTATATATATTTTCAAGTTTTATTAGGATTCTATTTATTTAGAAATCTTTATTTTTCTAGTTTTTATGGTAATAGTCAACATATATTTAGCCAATTTTACTTACGAAGTCTTGAACTCGAAAGCAAAACTTTAGTTTATTAGGTCAAAAATTTATTGCATTCTTTTTTTTTTCCAAATTGTAAATAATTTCATTAATTGAACCATAGTTTACCCATACAAGCAATGTCCGAACATCGGACTCTTCTTAGCCAACATAGAGGCTAAGACAAACGGAACCTCTCACAACCCAACATTTCCTACAAAAAGAACACCAAGAATCTAATCGCTAGAAAACCATATCACACACAAACACTGACTCACCTACCAGAAGATTCCTAGCAGTGCACCCCCCAAAATACTAACCCAAAAAGCAACGCCTAGACACTAAGTCCACCAAATACTTGTCGCTCTTCCATCCACTCCTAGATTGCCCTCTAAACCACCATCTCGTCCCACCACTCCCCTTTAAAAACACCCACGCATTCATCCGTTTCCATGTCATTCACAGAAGATAGACAGTAACCTGAGTCCTCTCCAACCAACACTCAGCAGTATGATGATCATAAAGAAAATACCACCAGTCCTTAAAATCATTACCCTACCTTCCTAAATGATCCCATTGAATTGGAGCCAGCTTCCAGACTGCTTGAACCCTAGAACAATGGAACAGAAGATGCTCAAGATCTTCCTCCACACCTCCACACATCCACACATCCACACAATGAACAAACCGGATTCACATCCACTTTCCTTTGTAGCAGCTGCCTCTGAATAGGCAAAATATCATGCCAACATCGCCAGACAAAGTGATGCAACTCTTCGCTTCCCGTATTTATTTCAATTAATAACAAAGTAGATTAGTAAATACATTAACAAAATTAAATTAGATTATTTATGTTTGCTTATAATACCTAGATTTATTAATATTGAATTTGCTAAATCATATATTTGAATAATTACAATTATATAATAGAGTTATTTTTTTCCTTTTGAAAAGCAACATTGATTTAAACATCACATTTTAATAATCTTTCTCTTTATTCATAATATTTGAAGAATTAAATATGAGGAAGTTCTAAATTGTTGAATATACTAAAATAATTGTTAAAAATTAGGGTCAAATTACAATTTTAAAAATTAAAACTATTATCTATACAAGTGAAAATATGATCCAATCAAACTCGGATCAACCCTTGTTTTGACCAATCAAACCGAATTTTGACCGGTCAAACCGAATTTTGACTGGGTTTTAGATAGTAGATTTTTTAAGCAAAAGTGGACTAAACCCCTAGCCGGTTCCTGGTCCGATCGGCTGGTTCTGGCCGATTTTTAAAACGTTGCGAATTCCCCATCGAACATCATGTGTGGGATTTTTTTTTTGTTACCAATGTGATTAACAAAGTCTTGGCTAATTTTTAGCAATTAGAAAAGAATTCTTGAATCAGAAAAAAAATTAGTTTAAATATAGGATACACATTCAAAAGTTTTTGAAACTCAATTGTGAATGTTGAAATCATAAAAAAAAATTGATTTTTCCGAACTTTGCTCGCAACTTAGTAAAGATTAAGGAAACAAAAAGAAGAAGTTGTATTGAGTGAAGTTAGAAAAATATATATAGACACATATTTCTGACTATCTATTCATATACTGTTTAAAAGCATAGATATCTGAAATGCATTTTCCTTCGCAGAATTTATTACTCCATTTTCATAAATTCCAGCATACGTATGGAGGAGTAACTTGAAAACAAAACTTTTGTATTTTGGATTTAGCTGCAGTAGTCCACTACTTATAAATCATCAATTACCACCATGCAAGTTCTGAGTTAGAAAAATCCACATTGACCTATAAAGAAAGAGCTTGAGTACTCCACTTTTTATTAATCATCAATTACCACCATGCAAGTTCTGAGTTAGAAAATTCCACTTTGACCTATAAATAAATGCCACACGCGATGACAGATAATTATTGATAGTCTCTGCCTGGGGGGTTGAACAATACCAATATCTAGAAAAGCATATAGATACCAAATTTAGTCACTTGATCATAGAACGGAAGACGATATCAGAGAAGTACTCTTAGCATGAAAAAAAAGTGTTCTAATTAAGGAAATAGATACATCCCATATTTGAGAATAAACAAAAGGAAAACATGTGCCTTATCGAACATTACGCCAGTTTGGGATGTTTCAGCCTATTCCTATGCAGACCCTACTTGATGGCTTCACCAATATTCATAGTACGGGTCGCCGATGGGGAACGAATATTGATTGGGTAACAACACATCGAGCGTATGTAGATATGTGGGCCAACCGCCACGAGTCCGTTCAGAGAAGAGATGTAGTGGAAGACACATCTGTTCCAACCCATGAGTACCTATCATGGTACAGGGTTCATACGGTCATTTATATTTCTCACCCATCACGCGATGCTGCAATAGCAGAGGGCTTTCATGGCACGGGATCCTCATCAGAGTTTTTGGTTAGAATTATTTTAAAATAATGCTCGATTATGTTACTTTCCTACAATGTCTAAATAGTGTTATTAATTTTTCAGATGGATGTGGTCTCCCGAATATACCATATGTCTTTGGATAGTATGTCGCAGTACGATGCCTCAGCTGCACCTGGATTTGCTGCGATACAAGATTACGCCACCGAGTCAATGCGACAGGTTCGAGAAACTTATAGATTGGAAATCAGCCCACTTCAGCTCGGAAATCAAGATATGCATCAAGTAATGAGCCCTCGTGTCGTTGCTAGACCGTCTAGAAATGTTCGAGGTCGTAGACAAGGTGGTAAAAGGTCTAGAGTTCATCGGGGTGACATACCCGACCCTATCGGTGGTTCCACACAGTTAGATTCATTTCATCCTATTGTCTCTACACCGGAAACACAAAATTTATTTCCTTCATTAGGAGTTTTTGATCAACCATCCTCTAGTGTATTCCACTCCCCAGAGATGACTGCACATCAAACTACTGAAGATGATGGTCATGATGACGATGATGATGATGATGATGATGAAGTAGATGAAGAGATAGAGATATGTAGTGAAGGTGTGGATTCGATTGGAGGACAAAAAGAGGAGATTGTACACTTACGTAGATCTAGAAGAACTATTAAACCAACTACATGCGGTACACATGGAAAACTTAGAGGACATAAATGAAAAAAAATTAGTTTAATAAAATTTCAATATTCGGTATGTCACTTTGCCATTCTGATGCTTGGCTGTATAAATTCTCATGGCATTCTTGGTTGAAAAAATCAATAATCAACACACTATCAAGATAAACGAAAGTTTAGTGATGGTATGACAATCTCAACATAGAGTTTGAATGTTTTATTTTGTGGGTAAAACAATTAGAGATGATTAATTAAGATGGCGTACAATAGGCGATCGCTTTAAATATTCCAATGAAACCTAAACCTTGGGCTCTAAACCCTAAACACTAAACTCTAAACAACGCATTCCAGTGTAATACAATAAATCCTAAATCCTTAACACTAAACTCTAAATACTAAACAAAAAATACTAAACGCTAAATCTTCAACCCCAAACCTTTAGTACGTGTTATTATTATTATTATTTCTATTGTAATACAATAACCGTAATCCTATTGCACAACTATATGTATTATTTAATTATAAATGAATAAAAACTGCATTCAAAATTCAAAACCCTCAAATATTAAGTAGTGGTTTTTCTATTGTAAAAAATTACAATAATATTAGTATATGTAATTATTGTAATATTACAATAATTTATACTTATATATATACCACTTCTTCATAAATAAATATAATAATACAAAATATATTTTTCATACAAATTAAATTATACTTTTTTCCTACATGTATTATCAATATATCTTTAATTATTGTAATATTACAATAATATATTTATTACTTTTTTCCTTAACTTAGGTATATCATATTATTATTATTATTGTAATTATTATCTCTTCTGATTAGTTCTTACTATAATAAGTCCAATTGTTAGCGCTTATTATAATAAATATAATAAAAAATTTTATATTATTCATATTAAAAATATTTCAATAATTGTTAATAATTATATTATATTTTTAGTATAATTTCATTATAATTTGATTTTTTTATAAGAATATAATTACAAAATAATTATAATTACTATCATATATAATTACAAAAAAATAGCAAATATTATAAATTATTTCATTATATTAATTATAAAGAATATATACTGTAACACATGGGTGCATTTGAATATATATAAATAATATTAATTATATAGAATATATAAAGAATATTAATTATAAGAATATATATTAATTATTTCAATATATTTATAAAGAATATATTATATACCAAATGCGCCCAGGCCCGGGCTGCACCGGCCCGGGCAATTGTTGGGCGCATTTGGAAAATGTGCCCAAATTAGTGGGCGCATTTGCCAAATGCGCCCACCACATTTTGGGACATACTCTTGGTCAAACTCTGAAATTTTCCTATTTTTCTAAAACAATCCTTTTTTGGGAAAAAACTCCCATTTAGAAGAAGATAAGAAAAAGAACAAAAACCTTGATGATTAGCATCATCATGAAACTACACCCATCGTGCTTGTGCTTGTGCCTGTGCCTGAGCCTAAGCTCGAGCCCACCACCGTGGACCATTTACAATTCTTCACTAAAGAAATTCTACGTCCGATGACGAATAGGAAGATTTTGGGCACCATGAAAGTGACGGAGGGAGGGAGGGGGTCCTTCATATGATGTAAGGAAGAATCCTAATGAGGTTGTTGCTGCTGAAGCACCCTTGTCCCATGCAGAAGTTATGAGCGGAGAAAAATTATTGAAGAAGCCTATGGAAGTTGAATCAAGTAGTGCTGCTGCTGATGATGATGATAGTCTTCGTAAGTATTTTGATTTTTTTGATGAGGGGAAGCCAGGTCGGTATGGAATTGTGATTAGAGAACCACCAAACAATCAACCAGAAGAACTTCCCAGAAATTTGTTGAAGAGGAAGACTAAAAATAATTGCCTTGTTGATCAGGAAATTGAGGAAGCCAAAGCCATAAGGGTTTTGGATCACGACATTCATAGGCAACCTTGTGTTAAGGCTGTTGAAACCCGGGAGTCATTTTTGGATTTGAACCAACCACCTCTGAAAAAAACAGCAGAAGAGAAGGAACAAGAGAAAAATAAGAAAAATAAGAAGAGGAAGGGTGATAGTGATGATGGTAGGATCAACAAGAAGAGGAGTCCATTCAAGAAAGCTGTTGATGATGGTCCTAATCCTCCACCGGAACTGCCCCAAGAAGTAATGGACAGTATTCGCCAAAGAGCACAATCTCAAGGAAGAGACAATGTTGATGATGGTGAGGTGAATTTGGTGATACAAAAGAGTCTCACAGCAAGTGATTTAGCCAGACAGCAAAATCGGCTTATTTACACAAAACACTAGTTGAGAAATAAGTTTCTAACCAACGAAGAAGAAAAAGTTATTGGAGGCAGGGATGAAAATAATCATCATAAAGTTATTGAAGTACCACTCATTGAACCTTTTTGTCCAAAATTTTTGATCTGTAATAATTTCATGGAAGTTAATGAGTATATGGAAGGTCCCCAAGAGGACTATTTTTAGCACCGAAATCGGCTAAGACTGACAGACATCACGTCCCAAACTAATCCCAATTGTCTCACAAAAGAACACTACAGTAATTTTCAGTGATTCAGTAATTTTATAACTCTTAGAAAATCCTGAAGTCCATTAAAACTAGATAAGATGAGTGATTCTAATATTAGATTTTTAATAAAATTTTATATCTTAGTAAAAATTTGATTTTATTTTGCATGATACATTTATCTTACAAGAATCAATTTTCCTCACATCACAATTTGATTTTCTAAATTAATTATTTAATAATTGATTTTATTTCATTTTAATAGTTTAACTCGATGTGACTGTCATTTTTTTTTGTGTTTATTTAATTAAATGGAGAAATTTAATGAGTAATTACTATTAACTTAGAATCTTATTATGATTCTAATACATTATTTTCATAAAATGTTAATTGCTTTATTAGATTTCATTTTAGGTACTATCAAATTTGATTTGATTTTTCTTGTTATATACATTAATATATTGCAATAATTAAATTGACTTAGCTTTTAACAGTTAATTTTTATTTTAATTTATATATTTTCAATAATTATATAACCAAAAAAAGAACACAATTTTAAAAGTTTGTAAACAAAAAACTTTACATAATAAAAATTTACATCATAAATATGACTTATAGTGCATACATGTTTTAGCTATTAAGGTTTCTATGTTTTTTTCCCCCTCAGACTGTCACCCAAAATCTTTATTAATAAAAAAAGAAATTTGATTAGTAGCAAATATAGGAAAACAAATGTGGCAATAAAGAAATTGTTATGTACTTTCAACAATTATTTTTTTAATAGTGTTATATATATTTCCAAGTTTTATTAGGTTTCAAAATCAAGTGAATGTTGAGCCTTCAAGCTGAGGAGAAAGCAAAGTACTGTTCACTAGGGGCGATTTAAATGGCGCAAACGGTGCGATTGGTGGCTACAGTTTTTACTATAGCCACAGCAAATTTTTTTTTTTTTTGGTGGTGCCTATTTCATAGGGTGTCTTGCTCTAGGTAATTGGGCGTTGTGTCCCTAGTATGGAAAAAAGAGCTATGCAATTTCATGGAAGGCCAGTGGTTATTTTGTGATGGTATCGGCGAGCCTTCTCTTCTAAGTGGTTTTGGGATCCTAGCTTAGGCAGAGGGTCCAGCACGACGACACGCAGCGTAAGTCCATGCAGGGACAGGAGTTAGGTCCATCCAGTTTTGTACTATGGGGTAAATATGCGGTCCGTTTCTTCTGTGGCTGCTTGGGGAGCTGTGCAAGTAGAGGCCAGCAAGTTAGGAATTTTGTTGCTCTTAGTTAGGTTAGCGATAGGAGTTACCAGGTTGTGCCGATCCTATTTAATCGGGGTTTTGTCTTAACTAACTCCTACTGGGTTTAGGTTAGTTGTGTTAGGGCTTGTCATTTTAAGGCTAGTCCTTATTTGGACCCCTTATGTACTTTGTTAACTTGGATATTTCCACATTAATAAAATCAATTTGTTTTGGTTAAAAAAAAAAGTTTTATTAGGATTCTATTTATTTAGAAATCTTTATTTTTCTAATTTTTAAGGTAATAGTGAACATACATTTAGCAAGTTTTACTTAGGAAATCTTGAACTCGAAAGCAAAACTTTAGTTTATTAGGTCAAAAACTTATTACATTCAAAATATATAGATTCAATGGCACCCTCATGCCAACTCTTCGCTTCCCTTGTTTATTTCAATTAATAACAAAGTAGATTAGTAAATACATTAACAAAATTAAATTAGATTATTTATTTTTATAATGCCTAGATTTATTAATATTGAATTTTCTAAATCATATATTTGAATAATTAGAATTATATAATAGAGTTATTTTTTTTCCTTATGAAAAGCAACATTGATTTAAACATCACATTTTAATAATCTTTCTCTTTATTCATAATATTTGAAGAATTAAATATGAGGAAGTTCAAAATTGTTAAATATACTAAAATAATTTGACATTCCTTTCTGTAAATAATATAATTGAATAATGTCAAAAAAAAACACTTAAAAATGCAAGTTTCACCAATCACATATAACAATTATATATTTTAAAAGAAGTAATGATTTTAAAATTTAATAAATTATAAAAATCATAAAATAATTTAAAATATACATTTAGTTAATTGTTATGAAAATTAATAATATACGAGTTCTATTAAACTTTGGATATTAATATAAAATTTCTACTAAACTTCTATCCAATTTTAATTCATATATAAATATATTTACAGCTATTGTTTCTAATTAAAATGAATAGTTATTGATTAACATATAATTGTAATATAGCTCTAATATTTCATGATTGTAAAATATTAATTATTTTATCAAATTTTACTCTAAGTTCCAAAATTAATTGGCACCATAATTCTCTACTTATTGTAAGTAGTTCTTTTTTCTAAAGTTGAGAGTATTAATCAGCCATTTTGTGTTGCTAGAATTTTTGATTTTATGCTTGCCTTATCTACTGTCATTTCTCCATGCTTTTGGAAATAGGATATGCATTTCTTTCCCTTCCACCCCTGTCAAAAAAAAAAAAAACTGGGATAAAATTGTATGTCAAGTAACAATCTTTACACTAGAAGGACATTTAAGTAGTAGCTATTGATGATTGATATCATGCTTCATGAGTTTGATTGAATTTTTATGGAATGGACAAACCATGAAAATTTAAAATTGGTAACTAACTACATTTGTTGCTTGGTAAGTTGAAATAGATTAATGTAACTTCTATGACTAAATTGATTATGTGAAATACTTATAGGCAATTTAATAATCCATATCAATTCATTTTATTAGGAGCCTGCCTAGATAGAATTAAGATATTGATTTTTTTTAGATGGTTCTTTTTCTCCTCTTCATTAAACTTTCTTGGAACTTAAATGAACGCTTGCTATGTTTGTTGATGAAAGCCATATCTGCAACAAAACTAAGATATGATAAGATGATTCCGATCCGAAACTCTTCGCCTTCATGGATGGTAAACACTTTTGCAAAACAGATCCCGAAGTGATTCTCTAGGGTAAACCCTCCGATGCTTAAGTCAGCATTGAGTTTATATGTTATCTTTCAATTAACCAGAGAGTCCCCTTACTTACCTGATTGTTTTTCGAGCTTATATACCTCATCCATCCATTTGTGGTATTTGTTGTCACATTTTAGCATGTTGGCTACAGCTGTAATTGCTGATTGCACGCCATTATATTTCTTCATGATTGTAGCATATTGTTACGCACTTATGGATAAGTATAACTTCACTGAGTTCCCACCTTGTTGGTGTAGTCTGAGACCTCGTCTGCTTTAGTCTAAGGTCCCGTACACTTGGTGTGATTTCAGTGTATACTTGGTGTATGCCGAAGCTTAGGCTTTTAGCCTCTATGTGTTGTTGAGGTCTTGTCCTATATGTTGTTGTGATCCAGACTTGTATGTTGCTAAGATCCAGACTTATATGTTGTTGAGATTTGGACCTTCGTTTGAGATAGGGTTCTATATGTACTATAAGCCCCTAGACCTTGGCATGGCAATGTCAAGCCGAGGTCTTGTTATGATTAGGGCTTCAAGGTCTTTGGGAATAGAGATAGGTGTAATAATTTAAATCGCCGCGTTTACTATCTGTCAATAGTTATCGTATCTCGCGTAATTAGATAACGCTCATCTTTTGAGGCTATGACAATGAATACTGTAGGTCCCTAGAAGATTTGGTTGAGACGTGTATGGAAGCTCTAGGGTTTCGTATAAAAAGTTTGCATATTTCGCTTTTAGGTTTTTCATTATGTGTTGTCGCTTTCTTTGCCTTTTTGCTTTCACAAACTCTACTACTTTCTTCCAACGACTAGATTTTTGTGCCCGATGAGTGTCTGGTGAGGTGATCTCTGTCCAGTGAACCTTCTGCTCATGTTCAACCGAGAGATATTTAAGATAGAAAAAGTAAGTATGTCTGCTTCTCGATCTTTGTCTTCTAGATCTTCAAGGTGGGAGGATAAACTGTCCCTAGCCGGCGACGAGGGTAGCTCTTTAGGCTCATTTGGCCAAGGGAATATTTCTAATTACGATGTTGGTGAGTCGAGGAGAAGAAGAGTGAATAGGAAAAAGCGATTATTTGTGGTGTCTAGTTCTGAGGAGGGCGGTAGTGCGCTTGAAGATAGGCTAGTATCATCTGCGGTTGTAAGTTTATCGTCTTCAGAAAAGGACAAATTTGTTGCTCGGCCGGCAATGGTGTTTCCTAAAAAATTTATGCTTATTGCCGAGGACTTGACTTCGGTTTTTAGAGAAGCCGAGGTCAGGAAACTTAGGAAGAGATTTCATATTCCTAAAGAATATGGGGCCAGGGCTCCAGGTCCTGAGAGGAGAGGGCATATCGTCCTCCCATATGGTACCTGGCCGTTTATGAAGAACATATGAAGGTTGGGATAAGGTTTCCTTTGTGTCAACTCATAGTTGATATTCTGAAATATTATAGGATAGCCTTAATCCAGCTAGCCCCGAACTCGGAGAAAACTATTATTGGGTTTGAAGTGTTATGTTAAGAGGGGAAAATAGAGAGTTCAGTGGACCTATTTAGGTACTTTTATTGTATGAAGAGGTCTGCAAATTCAATGGGTTATTTTGCCTTTTTCCCGAGATCCGGAAATAAGGTCGTGAAGCCTTTAGCCCACCATGACTGGAAAAAAAGGTTTTTTTTTTGTAAAGGTTGAAGTTTGTGGGTTGGATACGGAGTGGTTCTATGGAGATGCGAATGACACTTACAAGGACCGCAAGAAACAGAGCTCTCCAGGCCATGCTTACATAAAATTTTGGGAAGAAAGAATAGGCAGTTATACTGAGAACGAGCAGTTTAAGTACAGGATGAACTCGGCTATTATAGATGCCGGATCTCTGATTGTTCAATCAAGTCGAACAGAAGAGCATAAGGGTAGGGTTATTATGCTTTAGAATAAATTTTTTATTATTATTGTTTTAGCTGATGTCTGTATTTGTTTTCTGTTGTATAGTGGTGAAGTTCAGCACTTCGGTCAAGGCTGGCCCATCAAAAGAAGAGCATCCTCGCGCTGGGGAGGCACCCTCTTTGGGGACGATGGTAGTGGTGGAGTCTTCGAAAAAGAAGGTTGAGAAGAGGGCAGCTGAGGCTGGAACCTCGGCCAAAGAAAAAAGAATTAAAGTGGCTGGCCAAAAGGAGAATGCTAGCCAATGAGAGGTCGAGGTTCCGACCTCGGATATGGTGTTTTGTTTCTCCATTTCTTTGGAGGACTCAGCTGGGGTGACAGTCCAAGGCATGAAGGATTATCATAAAAGGTTGGCCGAGATGTCAATGGCCAACCTTAACAATGAGTTGGTTTCTACAGTGCCACAAGTATAAAAGTATTGGTGATAGAGTGTATAATTACATATTTATTGGATCAATTCCCTTGTATTTTAGTTGATTAAAATGCTTGTTTATAAGGATATTAATTGTTTTTATGATTAATGGTTAGGGTGGAGTATTTTTAAGAAAAAGAAAACAAAACAAAGAAGAAAAGGACACAAAAAAGCGGCTGAAATTTGGTAACAAGAAACAAGAGGCAACGTCCAAAAGAGGAAGAAAGGCTGCAGCAACTGCACAAGGAAAAGAAAAGAAAGAAAAAGAAAAGAATCAGCCACAAGCTGCAAATTGGAGAAAAGGAAAAGGAAAGAGAAGAACAAATGGGCAATTGAATTTGCACAACAAGACAAAAGCCAAACAAGAAAAGGAAATAAGGAAAAAATCTGTGTACAAAGACAAAAGGAAACAAGAACTAGCTGTCAAAGAAAGAAGAAGAAAACAAAGAAAGAAAAAGACAAAAGGAAACAAAGCAAACTTGGTAACCAAGAAAGCCGAACGGCCAAGGGAAACACAAAAAGGAAACAGCCTCACCTATATATTTTCATGAGGGAGCAGCGGCCATGATTCATTCTTTCTTGGAGAAAAAAAACAAACAGCAACCAAAATTCATTCTTTGCTGGAGAAAAAACAAAGCAACCGTCCTTTATATATTCTTGAAGAGAGAAGTGCAAAGGAGGATTCTTCCCTAGACCTGGAGAAAAGAAAAACAAGGAACAGAGCCGCACGATCGAAGAAGACAAAACAGCAGCCAGTCCTTTGATTGTGTTTGTACTTTCTTCTATTATGTCTAGCTAAATTCTTATTTTTCCAATCAAGATTAATTGAGGTTTGATTCCAACAATTGTGAGATTTCAGTAATTCTATTATTTCTTTTATTCTTGAGTATTTATATATTTTCTATACTTCATTATATTATTGGATTGAATTATTAAACAAGAGACCTATTGTTTGATAGTTGAATTCGGTATATAGTCATTTAGAATAATTAATCATTGGTTGATTGTTCTAATTCAAGTGACAAATAACAACGTCGAAAGGTAATCAACGCCTTAGATTATTTGTTATGGAAATATATAATCTAACTTAAATAAACAAGGCGTTTCCGGGTTTACTGGTTAGTAATTGGGTTTTTTTGAATCTTAATGCATTAATAAACATAACTCATAGGACAGATTCGGAGGTTGTGTTTGTTAATTAGATAAATAACTCATAGGACAGATCCGAAGGTTATCGAAAAATTAAGAAAAGATTGGTTGTTAGAAGACGGATTTTCAACAACTATAACCAATTTATTTAAGATAAAAGAACCTATCTTTTAAATCAATGATCAATTCAAGGAATCAATACTAAAATTAATTCTTAATTGGAAGCTTCTCCTTATTAATTTTTCCTCACATTTTTAGTTAGTTATTTAATTTGTTTAGTTGTTTTAATTAGTTTTGCTTAGTTTCATTATACAAACCCCCCCCTTTTATTTTATTTTATTTAAGGAGTAAATCTATCCAATCTCTGTGGATTCGACCCTCTTATTGCTATCTACAGAACTAAGCTCAAACAAGGATTATTTTTGTGATTTCGACACCCATCAATTAGCGAAGTCATTTTTTAAAAGTTTGTGCTATAAGTGGCAATATTAATATATTATTCGAATCGCAGGCATTGGCTGTGTGGACAGAATTCGTCCAAGAGCTAATAGCCTGGGAACGGAAGCTTCCAGGCATCAAACTGAGGTTGCCCAGTTGAAAAAGGCTGAGGCAGCATCCCTAGTGGCGAGGAGGAAAATGGAGGAAGAGGTCGCCTTCCTTCGCCAATAGTTGGAGGAAAAGGAAACTGAGGTCCAAAGGCTTCAAAGCATCGATCAAGGGGAATTTATGAAGTTGCTAGTGAAAAAAGTCTTCCACACACAAGACTTTGGCAACTTTGCTATGTTAGACGGCTAAAGAGATTGGACGGCATGATGTAGCCATCAAAATGCAAGAGAAATCTTCAACTCTTAAATTGAAAGAGTTGCCTGGCTATGATCCCGAGGCTATAGCGAGAGCTGATAAGGCATATGTTCATATTGTAAAAGGATTCGATGGTTCATTCACATTATTACAACATGTGGCGTCTTGGAGCTCGCCTATGACTTTAGAGGAGCTTGATACTTGTGCGGTAAATAGGGACCTGGACCTCCAGAATCTAGAAAGTGAAGTTCCAGTTCCAGGAGGCTAGAAAGAAGCCAAGACCTCGTCTCAGGGTGAAGAGACTCAGAAAGAGGCTAGCTCTTAGGCTTTTTTGTTTTTATGTTTTTTTTTGTTTCCTTTAGTTAATGAAGTTTTAATTTTTCTTCAATTTCTACTATATTAGGGTCGTTTGTAGTCTTCAAGAGCTACTTTTGATAAATTGCATGAGAAAGGGAGAATGCTCGAAGATGCACATACTGAGTTTCGGGACACTATACTTAGATTAGGGAATGAAAATAAAGATCTCAATGATCAAGTTGCCTGTTTTGAACATTTGAACTGTACTGTTGATGAAGAGAAGGTAAAACAGCAACGGGCAATGTAAGGCAAAGATTTAGTAATCCATACCATGACTGCCAAGTTGGACGATAAACATAGAGAGATTCAAGGTCTCCAAAGTGCGCTTGGGTTGTATAAGAAGCAGATCTTTGAGTTGTAGTTTGGATGCAAGATCTGGAAGTAGAAGATCAAAAATATGAAAGCTTGCCTAAAATAGGCAGGTCTGAAGATGGCGCATGTGGACAGAGATCCTGTTGAAACAATGTTAGAAGAGTTGGAACTTTTGGCCCAATAGGGGCAAAAGACACTGCTGCATATGAGAGAAAAGAAGCAGTGTGTAATATGTATATCCAAAATAGGGTTAGATATGAAGAGGAGAAATATAAAGAAAAAGAAAAACTATAAACTCTTCTTGAGTGTAATAAATTAGATTTAATAAAATGACTAGCCCAAAATCCCCACCTCTTGGGTGTTTGGGATTTTGTTATCAAATATTATAATGGAATAAGTAATTCGAGATCCCCACCTCTTCGAGTGTTTGGGATTTTAACCATGAGATCCTCACCTCATAGGGCATTTGGGATTTTAATCATTGCACATCATAACTTTTTCTCACCCCATAGGTTGTTCTATTTTAGCACCCTCATGGATGTTCCTAATCTTTTTGCCTTCTTGGAATGTTATAGAGTTTGCAGCTAAACTCAGTTGAACTGTGATTACATGTGATTTTCTCGATTTATGATTTAACAAGGTGGTTTCACCAACCTTAAACCGAGTTCAGGGCTATTAACATTCCCCTACTCGATTTAAAAAGAGTGAATATAAAAATGATATTTTATTAATCAGGCAAAACTTTAAACATAAAAACGTTTTAAATTACTGACATGCCAGACTCGGGGTAATAAGTTCCCCTCCATTGTGGCCAAGCGATAGCTTTCGGACTTTGACACATCAATGACCCTATAGGGACTTTCCCAATTGGCTTCTAGCTTTTCAAGTTTTTTAGCTCAGCTTGCTTTATTTTTGCATAAGACCAAATCTCCCAAGGCAAACTCATTGATTTTCACCCGTTCACTATAATACTTTTCCATAGCTTGTTTGTATTGTGCTTCTTTTATCGAAACTAGATTTCGGCATTCCTCCAATAAGTTTAGGTTCAACCGACCCTCTTCTTTGTTAGCCTCGACGTTGAAGGCCACAACTCTGGGACTTGGAACTTCAATCTCTGCCGGAATGACAGCTTTTGAATGATATGTCAAGCTATAGGGGGTTTTCTCCATTGCCGTCCGAGGTGTGGTGTGCTAAGCCCATTGAACATTTGGGAGGTTTTCTACCCAATCTCCTTTGGTTTTATCTAGCCAAGTCTTGAGTCCTTGCAATATCGTGCAATTTGTGACTTCAACTTGGTCGTTGGCTTGCGGATGTGCAATGGAGTATAGTTTTGTTTGATCTTAAGTTCCTTACACCAAGAATGAAAGGGATTATTTGCAAATTGTTTCCCATTGTCTGAAATAATCAAATGAGGGATGCCAAATTTGCAGACGATTTTACTCTATACAAACTTCAGGACGTTTTTTTCTAGTAGTAGTAGCCAAATGTTCAACTTCTACCCATTTAGTGAAGTAGTCGATGGTGACTAGTAGAAACTTCAAACATCCTGGCGCTTCGAGAAAAGATCCAAGAATGTCAATCCCCCATTACGTGAAAGGCCATAAACTTTGGATATTGATTAATTCCATTTGGGGTCTTTTAACATTAGGAGTATAAAGTTGGCATTTGACGCACTTTTGTGTAAAGTCATGAGCGTCTTTAAACATGGTTGGCCAGTAGTATCCCCAACGAATGATTTTCTTAGCAAGTATTTGGGGTCCTACATGGTTTCTACAGAACCCAAGGTGCACTTCTTGGAGTATGTAATCCGCCTGTTGAGGTTCAATGCATCTGAGTAATGGTTGAAGGTAAAAACGTTTGTAGAGGATGCCATCTTGTATTACATACCAATGTGCCTTTAACTTTAGTTTCCTTGCTTCATTCTTGTCATATGACAGTTCTCCATTTTGCAAATACCTCTATATAAGAGTCATCCAGTTATCTCCCGCCTCTTCGATGGTCATTATGACCTTTTCTTCAGTGCTCCTGTAAGGAAGTACCTCCACCAAGACCTTATTGTTTAAGTGAGAAAAGGCGAATGACACCAACTTGTTTAGGGCATCAACCCTTTTATTTTTCGATCACGGGATCTGTGTAGTTTTGAAGCTATTGAAGAAATGGTTAAGTTGATGTACCTTGTCGAAATAATTTTCATTTTGTGTTCTTTAGCCTTATTGGAGCCTTGCACCTAATTGACTACTATTTAAGAGTCACTGTACACTTGCACTTCTTGTGTTTTCATCTTTTGAGCCAACTTTAGACCTGTAATCAAGGTTTCATATTCAACCTCATTGTTAATTGTTTTGAAGTCAAAACGCAAGGCATACGAATTTCTATGCCCTCCGGATTTCGGAGCAATAGCCTGACTCCACTGCCTTCTTCGTTAGAGGCGCCATATACATATAATGTCTAGGCCTTTAAGCCCTCCATTTCCTTTCCCGTGAACTCGAGCAATGGTGGAAGGTTGACAGTCGAGGTTTCTGTGGTAGGCATCTCAACTATGAAATCTGCTAGAATTTGAGCCTTTATTGCTGTCCGAGGCTAATAATGTATATCATGCTCTCCTAATTCTATGGCCCATTTCGCCAACCTCCCAAAAGCCTCCGGTTTGGAGAATATTTGCTTAATGGGTTGATCAGTAAGAACACATATGGGATGTGCTTGGAAGTAGGGTTGCAGCTAGGATTAACTTTTCCATTGGAAGATATCGCATCTCGACTCCTTGAAGGGTACGACTAACGTAATATAATGGCCTTTGTACATTGTTCACATCTTGGATGAGTACTGCACTGACAGCGTTAGCTGTGACCGCTAAGTATAAATACAACATCTCCCTGGGTGTAGGTACCATGAGTGCTGGCAAACTTGGCAGATGTCTCTTTAACACTTCAAAAACTTTCTGGCAATCTTCGTTCCACTTGAAATTTTTGGCCTCCCTTAATGTCTAGAAGAATTGGAAATGCCGATCTACTGACCACAACAAAAATCTATTCAAGGCTGCTAATGATCTGGTCAGCTTCTAAACCTCCTTTAAGGTTTGAGGAGGTGCCATATCGGCAATGTCCTCTATTTTGTTTAGGTTAGCTTCAATTCCTTTCTTAGAGACCATGAATCCCAAAAATTTGCCAGATCCTACCCTAAAAGTACACTTTTTGAGGTTCAGATGCATTCCAATTTTTAACATGATTTGTAAAGTATCTTCCATATCTCAAGGTGCACTTTCACTTTTCTTTGATTCTATTATCATGTCGTCTACATATACTTTCAAGTTCCCATCGATCCGGTTGGAAAACACTTGGTTGACCAGACGTTGATAGGTTGCCTCCGAGACTTTCAATTTGAATGGCACCTTTTTATTGCAAAAAACTCCTATATCTGTGATGAAAGCTGTCTTCTCGGCATCTTTTTCAGCCATCAAAATTTGGTGATAACCTTTATAGGCGTTGAGGAATGTAAAGACCTCATATCCCGATATGGCTTCAATATTTTGGTCAATCACCGACAAGGAATAACAATCTTTCGGACAGTACTTATTAAGATCGGTATAATCAATGCACATTTGCCAACTATCATTGAGTTTTTTGATCAATACTGAATTAGATATCCAAATTGGGTAAAATACGTCTTTGATAATGTCATATTGGAGCAGTTTTTTAACATCTTCATTGACCATCATATTTCTATCTAGGGCCAACAATCTTTTCTTTTGTTGGACAGGTTTCACCCTAAGATCGATATTGAGCTTGTGTGTTAACAAAGATGGCAAGATCCCTAACATATCCTCGGGGCCTCATGCAAAAAATTCTTTGCATTGGCAGAGGAGATTAACAATGTGATCTTTAATTGCAGCCGGCAGCTTAGCTCCCACTTTAACCATCCTGTCAGGATGGTTGTCATCTACTATAACTTCTTGTACTTCGTCAGTGATCTCCTGTGACTCAACTGGGCCTTTCTTTATATCGGCATCTTGAGATTTCTAAGGTGTGACCTTAGAATTTTTGGCGTCTCAAGGGTTCCGAGGTGTGATCTCAGAATTTCTGAGAGTGTCCCAAGGTATGATCTCAAGATTTTTAGAGGAAAATGATTTACCTTTTCCTCATTTTACTTTTTCTCAAGGTGTAATCTTGGGGTTGGACCGTGACATATCTGAAGTCTAAATGGAAAACACCTCCAAAGTATTTTTTCCTTTAATAGCAATACGTATGTATTCCTTTGTGGCGCATTGATCTCCTATTACAGATGCCACTCTATTTGGGAATTTCATAACCAGATGGTAAGGCAACCAAATGGCTTTGGCTTTGTTCATCCACAATCTCCCAATGATGGCATTGAAGAGAGACGGGGTATCCGTAACATAGAAATTAGTCATTATAGTTTTATCTCAAGGGTACTCCTTAACTATAACCGCCAAAGTAATTATACCCACTAGGTGAACAACTTCGTGAGCGAAAGTCACTAAGGGCATACTAGATGGCTTCAGAGCATCAAAGTCGATTCCTAACTTGCGAAAACAATCAATATATAAGACATCGACTACACTACCATTGTCAACATAAACTCGGTGTACCTCTTTATTGGCAACTATGGACTTAATAACTAAAACATTGTTATGTGGGCTAATGGTGGGGACTACATCATCTTCTAAAAGAGAGATGACCTCAAAGGATTTGAAGTGCATATGGACTGGTTCATGAGATAGGATCTTTCTGGCATTAGCTTTGATTGCAGATTGTGACTGTCCTTCTGGGTAACCACCAAATATGGCATGGATAACGCCAGTAACATTGCAATTGTCATGTTGGGGGTTGGAATTTTAGCTGTTGTGGAGGATTGCCATGGTATTGTTGATATGGTTAATTCATTAAGGGGTCTCATCTCAGCTGATAGTCTGTTTGATGTGAGGGTAGATCTCGTCTGCCTTATCTTCCACCCAGCCCTCCTAAGTGGTAACTACCTTCGCGGCTTCCAAATCGAGGTTGGACTCCATCAAAGCGAGAGTGTCATCTTTGGACATACTGACCAAGCATCCCATTAGGGATGCAATCTTTTATTTCTTGATGTGAATCGCTGTGAAAACTGATCGTTCTACGAAGATCCAAGAGTTGCAAATCATAGACCTCGACCCCTAATTGAACCTGTGATTGGTAACCTTGGTATGAACTTGACCCATTGACGAACCCGTGTCAACCAACCAATGTTATAGACGCCACGAACAAATGAATTTGCTAACTTGCTCATTAAGTCAAATCGATTGCCCCGAAGCGCTAGAAGAAGAGAAAGAAATTCCTCTCAATATATTAAATCTCAAAATCAATCATTTCTCGTCAGAAACTCATAAGCACCCTTATATATGGTGCTAACCCTAAAAGGGCAAAAAAGATCAAAATATCTCATAAGCACCCTTATATATGGTGCTAACACTAAAAGGGCAAAAAAGACAAAAATACCCTTAATTAACTAAAAATTCACCTAAAATAGAAAAAACCCTAAATGACTCCAACTCGCTAAGGATTCATCCTCGAATCTTCAACAACATCCTTGGGATGAAATCAACATACTTTGACCCCCTCCGGGAGTAAAAGACATAGTTTGGCCAGGGAAAATGATGGCTTTTCTTTTTGCCTCTTCTTGAGCCACTCTCGTAATTGCATTTTATTACAAATATTTGAAGGCTCCAAATTTGAATCGAAGTGTGGAAAAATAGTCTTTCTCCAAACACAAAACAAAGCGTGGAAGAGCCAAAACATCATCAATCGGCTTGGGCTCTTGGTTTTGACAACCCCACATAATGGATCTACCAAATATAATACATCAGTCTCTTCTTTCTCCTCAACCTTTTTCTTCTCATCACTAATCTGGAGTTGATCTTCATAAACTTGTACATGGTAGATGTTCTCCCTTTGCTCATCATTTATCATGGCTTGAGCACTACCGCGATCTCGTGGTCACTAATTCTTCTTCTCCATTTGACGGTTCTCCATCACTTACCACTGATTGCATAGATTTCGAGGTAATAACTATTTCTCCCATGGCGGTACCTTCTTCACCGTCAATTCCAATCAGAGGAGGTATAGAATCGTTGGATTCACTGTCAGAAATCATGTCGCCATATTCTTTACCTTGAAATTTAAGGCAAATGATATCTTCGCAGTATTCGATGACATTTTTTGAACATTGTTGCAAACTTCGCTGTTTTTGGTACA
The DNA here is from genome assembly GCA_020080225.1 of Gynochthodes officinalis. NCBI lineage: Eukaryota > Viridiplantae > Streptophyta > Magnoliopsida > Gentianales > Rubiaceae > Gynochthodes > Gynochthodes officinalis. The sequence goes on from JAIQDA010000012.1 coordinate 1,399,549, forward strand.
GTTCTCCATCATAAGATAGAACAAATATCTTTCTCATACTTGTCTTTATCTCTGCCCAAGAGCGGATAGGGCACTCTCTATTTCTCTTGAGGTGATCCTACCAAAATATTGCATAGTTAGAGTAATGGTGACAACCAAATATTCTTCAATCTTCTTTGATATTTTTATTTCTATTTGACTTGCAAAACGTGTTACACAAGAGTTATTATTCAATCATCAGTGGAATGAACTAATAAAGAAATGTTAAAAAAATTACAAAACAATTAAAGAGGCACAACGTTGAGATTATACCATTTTTATCCATAAAATATATACCTAACTTCCATGTGTATCTTGGAGGCGAATGGACAAAAAGAATATTCTATAAATAACCTATTTCCTCATTTTTAGTGTAGTAAATTAATTATACAAATTTTTATTTTTCCCTTTTTATGTAAATAGGTTATCCCTAGTTTATCCCCTTAATTTCCTCAAATGATATAGAAAAAGTATAAAATATTTTCCCTAAATAATCCGTGCGGAAAGTATTTTCTGCAAATGAACGGTGAGAAAAGCAACAATGGTAGATATTGCTCAATATCATTAATTATTTATTCATCCTAACAACAATGGTTGATATTGCTTAGTATCATTAATTACTTTTCCTCCAAATTCTATACACCTCTTTCTCTCTCATCACTCTCTGCTATTGCTTTCTCTCTAATTATTTTTCTCACTTTACTTTTTCTCTTCTCACTTTATAATATTTTTTTCTCTTCCATCTCACTCTTTTTTTTCTCTCTCTTCCCACTCACTCTGATTTCTCTCTCATCTTACTCTACTATTACTTTTTCCCTCATCATTTTTTTCACTTTACTTTCTCTATCATCATTTTAAAATATTTCTTTCTCTCCCATCTTACTCTACTATTACTTTTTCCTTCATCATTTTTTTCACTTTACTTTCTCTATCATCATTTTACAATATTTCTTTCTCTCCATTCTTTCTCACTCTTCTTTCTGTCTTCCCACTCACTTCTCTTTCTCTCTTATGCCTCTTTGCTTTTACTTTCTCTCTCTTTTCTCTTATCACTCTATAATGTTATTTTTATAATATATTTATTAATGAGGGTAAAATTAAAATTTTAATTGATTTCTATTCCTATAATTGAATTGAATCAAACATTATCATTAACATTAATAAGTATTGTAGGGTTTGAACCAAACACTGACAATGCAATGAGCATTCCCATTATCATTGAACCCTCAATAAATCCCATTGTGATTCCCATTGAAGAATTCGAACCAAGTACCACCTTATTCATTCTAATTCAAATAAATATAACTAAATCAATAACAATAATGATGCTTTTAATGAAATTTTTATGCATTTATAGTGAATGTTTACCATGAATTTTCATTAAAAGTATCATTATCTCTATTATATAAAAGAGAAAAATTTGTCAATTAGTTTTAACGTAATTATAATGATTAATGTGACTTAAACTGTCCTTTTAGTAATTTTATATTTTCAGTAATTCAGTAATTTTCTAACTCTTAGAAATCCTGAAGTCCATTAAAACTAGATTAGATGAGTGATTATACTATTAGATTTCTAATAGAATTTTATATCTCATCTTAGTATAAATTTGATTTTGTTTTGCATGATACATTTATCTTACCATAATCAAATTTTCTCACATCACAATTTGATTTTCTAAATTAATTATTTATAATTGATTTTATTTCATTTTAGCATTTTAACCTCTATGTGACTGTCTTTTTTTGTGTTTATTTAATTAAATGGAGAAATTTAATGAGTAATTACTATTAACTTAGAATCTTATTATGATTCTAATACATTATTTTCATAAAATATTAATTGCATTATTAGATTTCGTTTTAGGTACTATCAAATTTGATTTATTTTTCATGTTATATATATTAATATATTGCAATAATTAAATTGACTTAGTTTTTAAGAATTAATTTTTATTTTAATTTATAGATTTTAACAATTTAACTTTTAATTTAAATTTTTTTTATTTTCAATAATCATATAACCAAAAAAAGTACACAATTATAAAAGTTTGAAAACAAAAAACTTTACGTAATAAAAATTCACATTATAAATATGACTTATAGTGCATACATTTTTTAGCTATTAAGGTTTCTTTCTTCTTTTTTTTTCCTCAGACTATCACCCAAAATCTTTATTCATAAAAAAAGAAATTTGATTAGCAGCAAATATAGGAAAACAAATGTGGTAATAAATAAATTGTTATGTACTTTCAATAATTATTTTTTTTAATAGTGTTATATATCTTTTCAAGTTTTATTAGGATTCTATTTATTTAGAAATCTTTATTTTTCTAATTTTTAAGGTAATAGTCAACATACATTTTGTAGGTTTTGCTTCGGAAGTCATGAACTCGAAAGCAAAACTTTAGTTTATTAGGTCGAAAATTTATTACATTCAAAATACATAGATTCAATGTCACCACCAACCCAACACTTCGCTTCCCGTATTTATTTCAATTAATAACAAAGTATATTGGTAAATACATTAACAAAATTAAAGTAGATTATTTATTTTTAATTCTAATACCTAGATTTATTAATATTCAATTTGCTAAATCATATATTTGAATAATTAGAATTATATAATAGAGTTTTTTTTCCATATAAGAAAAAACATAGATTTTAATAATCTTTCTCTTCATTCATAATATTTGAAGAATTAAAATGAGGAAGTTCGAAATTTTTGAATATACTAAAATAATTTGACATTCCTTTTTCTAAATAATATAACTGAATAATATAAAAAAATTTAAAAAAACACTTAAAAATGCAAGTTTCACCAATCACATATAACAATTATATATTTTAAAAGAAGTAATGATTTTAAAATTTAATAAATTATAAAAATCATAAAATAATTTAAATATACATTTAGTTAATTGATGTGAAAATTAATAATATGAGAGTTCTATTAAACATTGGATATTAATAAAAGTTCTACTAAACTTCTATCCAATTTTAATTCATACATAAATATATTTATAGCTATTATTTCTAATTAAAATGAATAGTTATTGATTAACATATAATCCTAATATAGCTCTAATATTTCATGATTATAAAATATTAATTATTTTATCAAATTTTGCTCTAAGTTTCAAAATTAATTGTCACCATAATTCTCCACTTATTGTAAGCAGTTCTCTTTTCTAAAGTTGAGAGTATTAATCAGCCATTTTATGTTGCTAGAAATTTTTATTTTATGCTTGCCTTATCTACTGTCATTTCTCCATGCATTTGGAATTAGGATCCGCATTTCTTTCCCTCCCATCCCTGCCCCCCCCCCCCCCCCCCAAAAAAAATACTGGGATAAAATTGTAAATCAAGTAACAATCTTTACACTGGAAGGAAATTTAAGTAGTAGCTATTGATGATTGATATCATGCTTCATGAGTTTGATTGAATTTTTATGGGATGGACAAACCAAGAAAATTTAAAATTGGTAACTAACTACATTTGTTTCTTGGTTAGTTGAAATAGATTAATGTAACTTTTATGACTAAATTCATTATGCGAATTAGTTATAGGCAATTTAATAATCCACACCAATTCCTTTCATTAGGGGGGCCCTGCCAAGATAGAATTAGGATATTGAATTTTTTTTCTCGAAACGATAGAATTTTCATTGATTAAATAATCAGAACTGTACAAATATTAGCCAGAAAGGCTAAATGATCTCCTTGGTCTAATGTTTTAGCCAAGGAGGAAAATGGAAAAATGGTTGGGATTACCACTATCCATTAGTTACAAATGAGAGTTAGCCGAGTAAGAGCTAACAATAAATCTAACCTATACAATGTCAATAAACTATAATATCAAAAGGATTGCCAAAAAGTTTGATGTTATGAGATATAGTGTAAAAAGCTAACTTCAACTAAATGACTAAGTTTGGACACTATATCTGGAAACATCATTCGCAATCTAGTCGCCCTACCTATTACAAAAGAGTATTCTAGCAAACATAACAAGGAACCGGCCACTTATGGTAAAAGCAATATGCTATCGTCTTCAAAAGGAGTTCAGCCCTGCCAAAATAGTTAAACTGAACACGAAGGCAATCCAGTCCCAGCCAGAAAGAACGAAAACAGCTAGCCAACTTTAGTCCCGCCATCAGTAATCAATGCAGTAAGAAGGCAGCAGGAAAGACACTTGATGGAGGTAAATAACCAGTGATTTAAAGAATGAACCAGTAGAAACTTGCAGACCATTAAAAAAAAGGTGGTTGCTTCAGACCAGAAAGTAGGAAAAAAGCTTGCGAGAAACCAGTCGCGGGTAATCAGTCATAACAAGACTCTAGATCAAAAAGGAGACTTACAATTTTCCGACAACCAGTCATTGATGTATTTTTAGTCAGGAGAGTCAAACAAGTCATGAGTAATCAAACAAACCCCCAAGGAAAAAGACCCGACTTAAAGGGAACAAATAACAAAAATTGGACAGAGAGCAATGTGTGAAAAAAGCACAAATACAGCATAAGTATTTCGTAAACCATTTGGATGCTATACACAGATCCAGAAGGTGTATAGATAGATCTACAACGACCTCCTAATAATGATTCCTCCTATCTTTTCTCCTCTTTCTCTGTTGTTTTTTTTTCCTCTTCCTCTTCTTTTTTTTTTCTTCCATATTTTCATTTTCCTCTTTTTTTTCTTTTTTTTCCATGTCTTGGTTTTTTTCCTCTTTTTTTTTTCTCTTCTTTTTTTTTTTGTTTTTTTTTTCCACTTTTTCTTGTTTCTCACCTGTTAATATCCAATCAACCAACTTAATAATGATGAGCACTATAGGGATCAGAAGATCTTGAAAAGTACATTTACATATTAATGAATAGAGAAAAACCATAGAGGCATATAGTACTAGCTTTGCATATATGTTAGCCATGTGGAATGAAGAAAGCTATTCAAAATGGTGCAAGTCTTCTACCACTTTAAGCCAGGGAATACTACTTGAAAACAAAGTTAAGATGGCTAGGCTTACTTAACACAAAAGAGATATCATATAGATCAACCTTTGAAAAGATGTTGAGTATGCTATTCTATCTAGAGGAAGAATATTGCTATCCTATCTTTTTGTTGTTTTTTGCTGTTTTTTTTTTCTTCTTCTTCTTCTTTTGTGTTTTTGTTTTTTTTGTTTTTTTTTTCCCTTGTTTTTTTTTTCCAGGCCTTTCTTTTTTTTCCTGTCCATTCTTTTTCCTCTTCCAATTCCAGCAGATCGATGTCCTTTAGTAAACGAGATGGCTTTGTAGGATTTCCTTGCCATTTCCAAATGTGACATGAAGGCAAACAACTTTTATTAATCCATGCTGACTTTCCTCTGGCAGTGCTTAAAATCCAGGTGATACAGGTAGACAAAATAATGTCCTCCTGCATCCTAGCTTTTTAATCAAATTGGCAAAACCAATCCTTGAATTGGCAAAGTCAATTGCAAGCAGTGAATTCGCAACCATGAGTGTCCAGGGCATGTAGCTTGGCAAGCACATTTTCTTTGCAACATTTTATCAAACACGTTTAGTGCTTCCAAGACAGAGTTTGGAGAAACAGGATCCAAGAAGTAATGGGATCCCAGAACTCAGCCAATCCAGCACTTCAGTAAGCCAAGAACTAGTATTTATACTAGATAGTCCACAAGTCACCAATTAACAAGCACAAACAGCCGTATATTCTCCAGAAAAACCAAAAACACGAGGATTGCCAAGACAATAGGAGACATGCTAATCCGGCCACTAATGCAGTACACTATTTACCATGCACAAACAATCCAAATACTCACTAAACCAAAGTCAGAAGCATCCCCAGACAAGCAAGAAAAAACCAAGATGCTTACTACCTAAGCTTGGCATGCTACTCGGTGGGTGGGTGTGTTTACAGCACCAATTCTTTGGCTTGAGTGGATGAGGTCCAGATGGTACTCGATCTTCAAATAGTGCCCAGTGATTATCATCCGATCGGGCGTAAGCAAATAGAGAGAAATCATAAGCAAATAGCAGATGGCTTCTTTCTAACTGGAACCAAACACCATCACTAAAAGCGAGTGAAAGGATTGCTCATAATTTGAAGAAAGTACCGTCTGGGACATTTAGATTTCCTCTTCACATAATTAGTCATACTTGAAGCCAAAAGTTAAATCATGGCATGGGACTTCAAATTAGCTTGTGAGGAAAGTAAAACCATGACTGCGAAAGAGATCTTAAGCAAATAGCTAATTGGGACCTTATTAACTAGCTTGACCCATTTGGTTATAACCCTGAGGCATTCCCTTGACCGGAATACAAGATAGTAGGCAAGCCCACCCTTAATTGTTTGGAGACCCCTAAAGCCGAGCATGGAAAGAGGAGCACAAAGGGTATCAAAAACTAGAGTAAGGAAAGAGAAGAAATAAAACTTTAAGCATAGAGAAAGAGGTCTGCACTAAGGCTTTATGAATTGTTCCCCCTCAAGTAACCTCTGCCTAACATGGGGTATTTCCAGTAGTTGGTTGAGAAGCCTCAAATGAGAAACCCTTTGTGATCTCCTTTTGATCTTCAGACGAGGATGATAATGCCACCACGTTGGAACCAATCGATACTGACCACTGGGGTTGCCATTTTGTTGCATCTTTGCCTGAGAAAAGGAAAGCCATTTGAATTCAGTCTTTGGAGCAGGCTACCAAAGCAAAATAACTCAGGGTTAAAGTATAGACAGAATCAATGAGACCTCAAAAATTATGAAAAAAGCAATCATCAGACGACTCTAATAACTAGCTGAACTTATGCACATTCTAAAAACCTAAAACTACAGTATACACCAGAGGGCAATTGAAGAGTACTTTCTAAGGACCTCTAAACTAAAGAACAGAATTATCACAGAAATTTGAAGTATCCTCCCCTAGAATCTCCTGATATTCCTGCCATTCCGACAATGCCTTGGTTACCACTTCGATTGCTGGTTTACGAATCCCCTCAAATAACCAAAGATTACGTGTTTTCCATAACATCCAGAGGATGTATACAAAAAGAGTAATGCGGTCCTTATTGATGGAGTTATTTTTCAATGCACTTAAAGCTTCCCACCAATACCGGAAACATGAGTGTTCTTGTCTTAGCCCGTCCCAATTGACGGGAGAGAGTCTCCACACCATAGCTGCCCTATCACACGTAAAAAGGGCGTGCTCAATGGTTTCCTCATGCAGTCCACAGCAACCACAGATGGGATCTTGCAGGATTTGGCGTTTACTCAAAGCTTTTTTGGTAGGCAAGATTCCGTGGCAGCAGCGCCATAGGAAAAGTTTCAATTTTCCTTTGACCTGAAGATTCCAAATTCTACTCCACATACGGTTAGCTACAGTCAAACCGGAGCTACTAGTTGCTGTATTTACATTTGCTTGCTCTCGATGTTGTTCCATGGCTACCTGATATGCTGAATGGACCTTGAAAACACCTTTACTGTCATGTTGCCAAATTAGCTTATCTGGACCCGCCTCCCGGTTCAAGGGAATTCTAGAAATGGCTTCTGCATTGTCTGGGTGGAAAAGCTGATCAATCAGGGATTGGTTCCATTCTTTCCCTTCCTCTTTCATTAATTGATGGCGCCAAATGATGGACTCATCATTCTGTACTTTTGGAAGTGGCCTAAAATTTGCTCTATGTGCCAACCATGGAGACTCCCATATTCTAATTTCTTTGCCGTTTCCAACTTGATATCTCATCCCCTTTTCTAATATATGTTTTTCTCCCATCCAACATCTTCAAAGCCAAGATGCATTGTTGTGGACTTTGGCTTTCATAATTGTGCAGTGGGGATAGTATCTCGCCTTCATAACGCGACTCAAAAGTAAATTGGGGGACTGGATTAACCGCCATAGCTGTTTAGCTAATAAGGAATCATTGAACACTTGTATTTCCTGAAAACCAAGACCACCCATCCCTTTCGGAAGTGTTAGTTTTGCCCAGGCTCTCCAATGAATTTTGTGGCCATTATTTACATTAGAGCCCCACCAAAAATTTGCCGTCTCACTGCTCAATACTTTGCATATGCCAACTGGTAATTTAAAACATGACATTACATAAATAGGTAAGGAATTAAGGACGGATTTGATGAGAATTTCTTTACCTGCTTGACTCAAGAATTGAGTTTTCCAGTTACCTATTCTTTTCTTAGCCGCATCAATGACATACGCAAAGACCTCTTTTTTTGATTTGCCGATTCCCAAAGGCAATCCTAGGTATCTCGCACTTCTTTGTTCCTTTATCCCATTAAAAATGTGAACAATGGCAGATTTCTCTTGACTATCTAAATGCCTGCTGAAAACAACCGAGGATTTAGTGAGATTGACTTGCTGCCCAGATACCTCACAGTAATCATCAATGATCCTTCTAATATACCGAGCTTGTTCTATTGTAGCTTCCCCAAAGAGTAGGGAATCATCTGTAAAAAAGAGATGAGTGAGGTGTGGGCTATTACGACATAATCTCATGCCCTTATAGGCCCCCTCATTGACTGCCTTTCTAATTAAAAAAGAGAACACTTCTGAAAGAATGATAAACAAGTAAGGAGATAGTGGATCACCTTGTCGAATACCTCTTGAGGGTTGCACATAGCCACTAACCTCTCCGTTTGTGCTAAAGGAAAAGGATGAGGTACTAATGCATGTTATGATCCAATCTATAAACTTTTGTGCATATCCCATCTGAAGCAGAACTTGAGATAAAAAACTCCATTCCACTCGATCAAAGGCCTTTGTCATATCCAATTTTAAAGCCATGAAACTCCGTCCTGATCTTTTTAGGCTCTTGATGTAATGCATGCATTCATGCGCAATAACCACATTATCTGTGATTTGCCTTCCATGTACAAAAGCCGCTTGGCTTTCATGGATGCATACATTGAGGCAAGGTTTCATTTTTTCAGCTAGTATCTTAGAGATTATTTTGTACACAACGTTGCATAAACTAATAGGCCTATATTGGGCAATGTGGGTTGGGCTCTTTATTTTGGGAATGAGTGTTATAAGTGTATGGTTGACACTTTTGAGCATTCTAGAGTGGACAAAAAAACTTTTGACAGCAAAAATAATATCATTTTGGACTACCTACCAATAATGTTGAAAGAAAAGGGGGGTCATACCATCTGGGTCTGGGGCCTTATTAGGATTCATACCGAACAAAGCATTACGGATTTCTACATCCTCAACTGGTCTGGTGAGTCTTTGGTTCATTGCACTTGAGATCGACGTTGGCATACCTAGCAAGAAAGCTGAATTAGTAATGGGAAGTGAATTAGTAAAGAGATTAGAGTAAAAATCTGATACTACCCTCCTGATTTCTTCTGGGTTAGTGCAAATCCGGCCATTATCGTCCACCAGTTGATCAATTGCATTCAATCTTCTTCGTTGCACTGTAGAGGCATGGAAGTATTTTGTATTCTTATCACCCTCTTTAAGCCATTGAATGCGGGCTTTTTGATGCCAAAAGTGTTCCTCTTCTCTATATGCCTTGTGCAATTCCTTTCTTAGCATCTTCCAAAGTTGCCAATCCCTTGTGTTTCCTTCTTGGCCCATCCTTTCCATTTGCTCTTTGATCACCCTTATCTTCCTTGCCGCATTAATATTTTCATCATTGGCCCATTTTAACAACTCAATTCGGCACTATTTGATTTTTGCTGTGACTTGGTACATTGGGGCACCGCCTTGAGTCCGAGACCATGCTTGGGCTACTATATCTGCTGCTCCTTCTTTTTGAGTCCATTTTCTATCAAAGTAGAATCTTCTTTTTTGTCTAGATGCCTCCCTAGACGTATGCAATAAAAGCAAAGAATGGTCGGATGTTTGTTTCTCCAAATGACTGACCATTGCAGTAGGATAGGTGAGCATCCACTCAGCTGATCCAAAGAAACGATCAAGTCGTTCTTCCACAAACCCCTCATGCTCCCTATTATTTGCCCATGTGTAGGGTCTTCCGGTAAACCCTAGATCCGCCATGCCCATGTCTGTGATGAAGTCCCTAAAGCACTGAAAACTGGACTTCGAACGGCGTTGGCCACCTCTTTTTTCTGTGTGATCCACAAGGTCATTGAAATCTCTACCCATGACCTAGTTGTTCCCCATTTATTTTTGGCTTATAGTAGATATTCCCATTGGCGAGTTCAGACTCTTGGGTCCGTACTTGCATATACAAAAATTATCCAAAAAAGCTCTTGATCTCCCTTTTAATGAGCTTGAACTTCAAAGCAAAAGTTCGATGATAGGACTTGTTTTATTTCCATATTTTCACTCCAAAAAAGCAAAAGGCCTCCTCTTGTACCCAATGGATCCACAGCTTTCCATCGGCTTTGGATACGGGAGTTTCTACAAAAGGTTTGTACAAAAGACGCATTTTGTTTAGTTTCACTAAAAAAAACTATGTCCGGGAGGTGGAATCTTAGAGTTTCCTTAAGTTGAGAAATGGTAGAGGGCCCTCCTAGACCTCTACAATTCCAGACACAAAACTTCATTGATCATCTTGGGGCCATTTTAGGTTGGCTTCCTCCACCTGCATTTCCCGAATGATGATGCCTTGTGATCGACGTTTCTGGCTTCTGGCTTGTCCTTGTTCATTATCTGTTGCATTCTCATTTTCAGAAATGGGCCCTTTTCTTTTGTCCCCTACTCGATTGTGAGTTGGCACTAAAGATTGAATTCCCTGTAGGTTTTGGCTTCGGGACTCACTTGTGCGATGCCATTTCCTTGTTCTAATACCCGAGACATTGGCAACCCTAACGGCTACACTTTGTTTAGCTACTTGAGGATCTTGTGAGTCATTAGCTGCGGGGGGCATTAATAGCATAGGAACATTGATCAGGTTCTGTTCCATCTCAGAAATTCCAGCCTCCAAAGTCGATTGTTCCTTCAGCACTTCGGTCTCCTTGTCAGGTTCCCTCACATTATCCTGTGGAACCCCATTCAAATCCATTGTAACCCCATCCTTAGGACGCTTGACCTCCTGACTGACATGATCAAATTCATGTTAGTGCCAATATCGGACGCTTGACCTCCTGACTGACCTTGTTTATTACCATTTTTGCTGGTTCCAATGCTACTCCAGCCCTTAGTTGCCTCTACTCGCATCCAATCTCCATATTGCCCCTCTAATAAAGAATTGGTTTTGCAATCCTCAGTGCGATGCCAACATGATATCTCCGTATAGCCAATTTGGCCACAATAGAAGCAGAAGTTCAACAGCTTCTCATATTTAAAGTATACCCAGCAGCTTTGTTCTTGGAGTTTAATTATAGTACCTCTTGGTAAGGGGTGGTCCACCTGAATAGAAACATAGAGCTTTAGGTAGTGGCCATCTTTGCTGCCCGTTTCCGGAATCACCACATCTCACACCTTGTGGAATATGAAACACATTAATACATACCATGCATAACATAAATTCAAGTAAAACATTATCATTGAGAAAAAATATCATAGCTTACATTGTGATCAATGTTAGAAACATAGACTATTCACCTAATACTATCTTGTCTTTGAACTCTAAACGCTTTTCCATTAAATTGCCTTCGCCCTTGACAAAATCCAATATTAAATTTATTCAACCAATCCCCAGCATTTTTCAAATCCCTTTGATGCTAGTTTGGAAGGAAGGATGAAAAATCAAAAATTAGCAAGAAAACTAGATTTTTAAAGATGGAGGAAATATGGATTTGAAAAATACAAAATAACCTCACTATTCAAAAATAGGGGTGTAGCATACAGAGAGCCAATGAAATGTTAGTTTTTCCTTGGCTAAGAAGTGACTCCAACCTGTGCCAAACTCACGCATCCCATAATCCTTCTGAGGCCAGTTTAGGAAGAAAGACAAAAGCAAAGAATAGAAGCATTAAGGAAAGTAGTAAAAGAAGTAAAATTTTAGAGATAGACCAAGTGTCGTAGGCTATAGAACAGAAACATTAAGGAAAATGTCTAAAACTTAACAGCAACAAAATAAATGGAATAAAAATTAAAAAGCACACATTTATTGAATGCTAAACATGTACTCATCAAGAGTAAAAACATAGAACACAATAAATGTAGCATGAAAGTTCAAAACCTTTTACAACTACGATAAGATGGCCAGAAGAAGAGTAAACTTAATGAGCACACTAACAAAAATAAGATGATTGGAACAACTTTAAAAACAAAATAGAATGAACCTCAATCATAAAACATACCCAGGTAGGAGGTGAGAAGAATCCTGAAATAAAAAAGGAAAAATGCACATTGGATGCCTTTTTCCTAGATGATTGACAGATTAAAATAGCTAAGTAGTATGGGCATCAAATAAATTATCCATGAAGCAAAACCATTGCCCATCAAATAATACCCAAATAATATGCACAATTACAAAACATGGCAAACCCTTTCCTCCTCCCTCCCCCTAAAGAGTAAATATTCATGTGTAGACTGGTAACTTAGGTTGACCTGACAACAAAGGGAAAAATTCATCGAGCCTCCAAACCTTTTCAATCAATATGCAAATCTAAAAAGTAGATAGTGACAATCCCAAAAAAGTTATAATTTTAACAATACAGTACAAATCAACTATAATACATAAAGATCAGCTTCAACCAGTACATCGAAGCCAAAAGGCAGTACATCAAAGCGATTTCATTGAGCTTCACAAGGCTATGTAGTAGCAACAACAAAAAATAATAGAAAACAAAGATTCAGATGACCATAACTTTAAAAAAATAAAATATAATAAAGAAAATCAAAATAAAATAATAAATAAAAGGAAGTAAAAAAATTTAGCTTCTATTAAGACAGCACCGCAAAGGGAACACAGTCGATTACACCCAAATAAACTAGTCATATTCTTCTTCCTTTGCATTTGATGTCTGTTTTTCAATCTGCAAAAAAAAGAAAGGAAAAGGAAAAAAAGGGAAAATCTGAATTGAAAAAAAAAAGAAAATAAAGGGGAAAAAATCAATGGAATAAAAGGAGAATGCACAATTAAAGGAACAAAAGAATGATCTACCTAAAAAAACCAACATCTTCTTCTTTCCAATTTGCTATCTATTGTTTTTCATTAATTCATATGGAAAATAAGAAAGGGAAATGAAATGAAACTAAAGAAAATAGCTGGGAAAAAAAGTTTATATATAGTTTGGAACCTTGAGCTTAGTTCCTCTGACTTGACAACAAAGTGTATCTTCTCTAGCATACCTCAACATTCATTGACAAAAGCTAACACGAAAAGAAAGAAGATTGACAAAATCCTCTCCATACAAACAAATATATTTGTCAAACAGCCAATTGAAACAAAATAAAGTAAAAGTCTTTTAAGGGCAAAACCTTGTCATAGTACTTGACATGAACAACATCATAACCGTTTGGCTGCTACTCAATTTGAGTAAAGGCTATGATCCTAAAACCGCAATTAATGCAGCAAGTAACGCAAAATCAAAATACTACTATTAAAACCCAAAAGAAGAAAAATAAAAACTTTGCTAAATTCAAGGCAAATAATTGAACATGAAAAAGAGTCAATAAATCACAGAGTGAAAAGGGGCTAATGCCAAGTCAAAGGGAAGAGATCTAGAACAATTGCGCCATGGGTTTGCCCTCGCACCTGTGTCTGGGTCTCTGCAACATGCTTTTGAATTATTATATGACCACATAGGAAAAGTTGATTAAAATTATACTAAATCCGCCCACAGATACAATATATCTAAAACTTTGTTTTCCATTAGGTTGACATATTTTAATGTGGCAGACCAAACTGCTGTATGATACTGTCGACAACAAAATTTACACACAAACGATTCAATTACCCAGTAGTCAATGCCTAAAAAATGGAGAAAGAAACTTAAAAAAGAGACGACCATTTTGTATAGATGTAGCCTTAATTGACAGGACAAAGTATAACTAATGTCATCTAGGCCCAAAACGTCACTGTTCATCGGCATACAATGGGAGAAGACAGAAATGGAAGAACTAGAGCCGATTATGAGCCAAAAACAAAAGCCAAAAAAAAGATATAAAGAAGAGGGAAAAAATAAAAGAACTACAACAAAAAGAAGAGAAACAATTAAAAAGGGGAAGTAAAAAAATCAAGACAGGAGAGCAATAAATCAAATAAAATTGAAAACACAAAATCCAACCCAAATTCTGGTCATTTAGAAAAGGTAAAAACTTGGGCTTCCCTTCCTCACGCCTAATGTCAACAGTGGTTGATGGAACTAAGAAGCTTGCTGTTCAACAGACCAAGTCATTGAGTGGCAAAAACGTAACTAAAACTGACTGCAGATCACCATATCGGCCTACTGAGTGTCTCAATGGCCAAAAATTGGGAAAAAAATGGAAGTTAGGGCAACATTTGGGCATGGAAATGACAGAAATCAAAAATTGGAAGAAGTGCATCATTCGAGCAAGAAGATTTGGGGAAAAAAACCAAAATTTCTTAATGAACGGAGGAAATTGAAGAAAAGTTGAGTGATTGGAAGAGCTGAAATGGCAGAGAAACGTAGTAGGTATAGTCAAATCACTCAGTCTGGAGGAATGAGAAAGGACAACGACAAACGAGAAGGAAAAGCAGCATGCGTTCTAAACCGCGTTAGGAGCTGACTAAGAAAACACGTGACCAACGCATATGCTGTTTCAGCCAAGGTGGAAGGCCACAGGTGCGCATGGGGCAGAATGTGTGGGGAATAAAAAAGAAATAATTCACAATTATGCTGATTGGGCAAACTACCATGTCCACGTGTCTTGACCAGAAGAGACTTGTTCACGTTTTAATAAAATATGTTAATAAAGCAAAAAAATAGCCAAAATTAAGCTAGGTACTAAGAATTTGGAGAAATTTTAGACTGCAAGTTTGTTAAATAACTCTACAGCATCCTTTTTTTACTAGGTAAAAACCAAAACTTAAAAATGCAGTTACCATGCTTGCCAAAGGAACTAAGATTACATTATCCACAATTCTCGTTGTTGGGAGGTATTCCACCAAAGTTGCTACCAGGGATACTAAAGCAACTCTTTGGATTGTCGAGCTCCTTTCCGACTGAAAGTATGCAAGGGTAGGAAAAAAGTATAAGCATTCTCACCGGAATGAAGAAACATAATACAAACATGGAGATGTTACTAGCCAAACTCTTTTAGTGATTGTAAGGTAGCTTTAAGGATCCAAATCTCCATCCCATAAATAGAGTGCACCTTCATATCAATCTAATCACATGAATGCCATATTAGAATGCAGACTTCTTCTTCTTCTTCTTTTTTGGTGTTATATACAACAAAACATACAAGAGTACCACCATGAAGGGCAATTTAAGCCGAATAAAGAGGGTACTAAGGTATGGGACAAAGAGTTCCATCCTTCTCTGACCTTATCAATAATTTCATCATGATGTGAACCAGATAAATAAAAGCTAGATAAGAGGCACAATTTAACACTTTGAATGTACCTGAAAAAGAAGGTAATTTATATAAACAAAAAAAAAGTTGGAAAGTTATAATGACAAAAATTTAATGAATACAAAAACACATTACAGATGGAGAATAGAAGGATAGGGAGGAAGCTTGAAGCACAAATTGTAGATAGCAAGCAAAATGAGCATAATGCCAAAAGCACAAAAGGATTAGATACATATATGATGCTTTTCCATTGGATCGACAGATTTGAAAGTGGCAAACCAAACAAACGAATGATACTGGTGAACAATTCACACACACAATTGAATTCCATCACCATATAGTCAATACCTAATAACCCAGCACAATTACAAAAAAGAAACAGAAAAAAACCTTTAGAACATAACTTTGACTAATAGGACAAGATATGGCAAATTCATTGAGCCCCAAAATTCACACACCCTGAACAATATAAAATAGAATCAGAAGAAGTGGAACCCCAAATATACCGAGCAATTGTTTTACAGAAATTGCAAAAAAAAATCCATTGATAAATAATTACTATGAAACCAAACCCAAATTTAGAAAGTGATGCAGCGTCCTATAGATAAAGCCCAAAAAAAAAAACCAAAGAAAAAAGGGGAAAAGAATTGCAGGAGAAGAAGGAAAAACAATTCAGAAAAGGAAAATAAATACCAAAATTAGGGAACGAGCAACAAATCTAACAAAATTTTAAAGATTAAATTCCAACCTTACGAATAGAAAACTAAATTTGATGAGGGCAGCAGATATAAATATAAAAAAAGGAAAAACTACATCCAGCGCAAATTGGTTTTTTTATGCCAAAAATCACCAGTCGTCTTCTTTTCTTGCATGTCCTATTGATTCTTTCATCTGCATACAAAATAAGAAAAAAAAGAGGTTAAAAAGGGAAAAAAAATATTCTTTCATCTATGCACAAAATAAGAAATGAAAATGTAAAAAAAAAAAAAGAAACAAAAACAAGAAAAAAGGGACAAAATTCGAAAAAAAAAGAGAAAAAAAACACAAAAAGGGACAAAATCCGAAAGAAAAAGAAAAGTTCACAATGAGTGACATGACCACATTTTCCTATACAATTTGATGACAAATTGCGTTTTTCTTGCATTTTCAATGTTCGTCATCATCATCATAATTTTGTTGTGTCCATCCTTTATTAGGACAGAGATTGAATGTTGCTTTCCTTTTCTATCTCAGATTAAAAGTGGGTTTGAGGAAGGAAAGGATCTTGTCATCAGTGTCACGTTTGCAACGGGAGAAGGGCAAAACAGATCAATTGTCTCAACGCCACAAAACTGCAAAAAAAAAAAAAAAAGATTTGTTCATATGACACCACAAAATAAAAAACAAATGTAGTTAACAAATTTATTTAAAAAAAGCTATAAACTTAGGACTCCCTTCCTCACGGTCATCGTCACTAGGATCGGCATGTTGGCGGGCAGAGACATCACCCAATCCCCAAAAAGGAGAGAAAAACCAAATTAGGGCAACATTCGGCCTAAAGAAATTGGAAGAAACTGGGCGAGGAAAAGATAAAAATCAAGGATTGGGAGAAGAGCATGACTCAAAAAAGAAGATTTGTGGGGAAAAAAACCCAAAAATTCTTGCTGAACGGCGAGAATGGAAGCAAAGTTGAAGGATGAGAAAAGTGAAAACTCTAGAGAGTAGTCAAATTGCTGTCTGCAGAGATGGGAAAGGACAACAAAAGAGGGTTTAGGGTGAAAGAACAGCCACGTAGATGCTGACATAGTGAACACGTAGCTGACACATAATCTATTTCAGCAAATGTGGCTAGCCACAGGTGCGCACGAAGGGGAGATATAGTGTCCACGTGTCATCACCAAAATGATCTTGTTCACGTTTTTATACTATATATTAATAAGGACAGTAAAATTAATGCTTGTTCTTCTTTGGCTTTTCCATGCCTTATTGTTGAAAGATGATAGATGAGAAATTTGAAAATTCCGTTAGGAAAAAGAACAACTTACAAGATGTGGAGAATTATGTTGACAAAGTCTTCAATATTCTGTTATGAATATTAATTGTGCACAAGTTTTGAATAGGTGTAAATAACTTTTGGTATGAGAAACTTTACCCTGGATGATGCTTCAAATAGAGAATCTGAGGCAAACATAGTTACTTGCTGTATCCTACGAAGGAGATCTAACAGGTATATATATTTCATAGTGTTGTTAGGTAAAGGGGAGAAAGCTCTAATTCTGACAAATAT
This sequence comes from Gynochthodes officinalis, assembly GCA_020080225.1. NCBI lineage: Eukaryota > Viridiplantae > Streptophyta > Magnoliopsida > Gentianales > Rubiaceae > Gynochthodes > Gynochthodes officinalis. The sequence continues at coordinate 1,417,222 of JAIQDA010000012.1, forward strand.
TCTATCATTCTTGCTTGCCCCTAAAACTCCACCACTAATTTAGGCATCGGAGTATCTACTCCGAAAACCATTTCGAGATCTGTTTTGCAAGTCTCCTTCCAGCAATAAAGTTTGAGAGTTGTGGATCTTGGATCGGGTAGTAGATATCTTTTTCATCAGGGTACAACTTTAAGATTGTACTATTTTTATCCACAAAATATATATCTACTACCACGTTGGTGACAAATAAAATGAACGGAAAAAATATTTTATACATGCCTCTATCTTTATGTTTAGTACAACAAATTAATTATAAATTTTTTTATTTTTTTCCTTTATGTATAAATAGGTTATTCTTTTAAATTATAATCTTTCCTCTAATTATTTCTAAATACACTATCTTAAATGATGTAACAAAAGTATAGAGATGTGGCAAGAGTATGGAATATTTTTTCTAAATAATCAATCACAAAAGTATTTTTTTTTCCTGTGAAGAGTAAAAAAGCAAAAACGGTTGACATTACTCAATATAATTAATTACTTATTTATCCTAATTCAAGTGTAAGTAAATAAATAAGCGTAATGCTACATTTAATAAATATGAATTTATAGTGAATTTTGTTTATGAATTTTCATTAAAAGTGTTATTATATAATGAATAAACACAAAATTTGGTCTCCAAAAGAGTTTATCGAAATCTTTCTTCTTTTTTTTTATATTCAACTATTTTAAACTTTATTAGTATTATGGTTTTTCAGTGATCGTTAACGAAGAATTCTATTATGCATTAACAGGTTTTTCTACTAATTTTTCTTGATATATCACCAATTTTCTTGACATAGATCTAATTAATTCATTTAGCACAACTCTGGTGCAACTTATTTTTAAAGGACAATGAAACTATGAAACCTCAATATAGATTTATTTTTAGATTCATTTCCACAGTTAAATATCGTATTTAAAAATTATTTTTGATTCAATTCGTAAAAATTATTAGAAAAAGCAAATCTCTTATGATACATTAGATCTGACGTATTTCTGTTTATCTATTAGGACAGTCAGATTAGTTCTTTGCATCTTTTGGTGTAGCATCTATATTTCAAGTCATCTTTTTTTTTTTTCAAGGATTTCATAATTGAATATTGAACCCATTTCATATGATGAGGATTATTAGCATATTAGGCTCTGCTTTGATATGCACTATTCATGCTGGCGTGAACCCTTGGATAACTTGTTCCAAAAACTCACTACACAAGTTCTTCCCCTTGGATCAACCCAACTGAAATCTTTCCTTGGAGATGGTATGTTCCTTGAAGGTGGAATAGCTCCTCAACCCCTAGATAACCTGTACCTAGAAACCTTGGAATCAATGGATGGATGGAATCTGAATTTCCTAGGGAACAAATCTAGGAAATCAAGAACAACAAACACACAAATTCCGAATTTGTGTAATTTGCAAGTAATTACAGAAACTAGAGAGCAATTCTCTCAAGCTTGTAATGTCAAGAATCAAATTTTCATTTCATCAAATCTTCTCAAGAATGGCCGACTCTACTATATGGATACAAGGTAGGGTTTACAAAATTAGGGTTGCTCAGTAGGGTTTCTCTTTAGGGCCAAATGGCTACATAACTCTTTGGGTCACATAACTCAAATTGCCATATAATTAGAACTAAGCCCAATGATCCTAATGGGTTCAGGAAAATAGTTGTCAAACCCATTATTACACAAATTGGAATTTGGCTCCAAAATTCTAATTAACAAGATCTAATTACACTTAGTAAATTAATAAATACGGTTCTATCAATCGTGTTCTAGCCCTTGTCATCATGCTTCGAGTTCAAAGTCTCTTCAATGCTTGTTGGATTCATATCACATGCTCTCCGAACTGATCAAACAAAATTCCAAAAGCTACACCTACGAAAGAAGCTGCTTGTCATCAAAATAAACATATGCCCAAAGGTAATACAACAATGCCGTGCGAGTCCATGCAGTTAATAATAATTAAGTTAGGCTTTTATATTTAAACCTAGCTTAACTAAAAACGTTATAATAGAAAAGTGGAAAGGTTTTAGGACATGTACGGACATCGTTTCGAAACGCATTTTCATATTTTTTTGTAAGTAATTATGAAATAAAAATCATATTAGAAATTAAAAAAATATTTAGACTTGTAAAGGATTGTCCAAACAAGCTCCTAGTAAATACTATAATTAACAATCTTTTCACTGTTAATGTGTTTTAGTACACAGAAACTTTCCAAATGTGTTTTAGCAATGGAATTTTCCAAGTGATTATATAGCGTATAATTTTATTGTCACTTGTAGAGTTATCCATCATGTAATTTATCCGCATGCAGTGAATTTGCAGTAATAATTAATTTTTGATGTACTTAAATTTATTTTACCATTTCAAAAGAAACCTAAACAGAAGGAAAACGTAACTGACCCATCCTGTCAAAAAAAAAAAAAAAAAAGAGAAGAAAAAAACATCCAATTCTCTCATCCAAAATCCATTTCATTATAAGAAAAAAGAAATAGGCGAAGAGCCAGTACAAAACTCCCAAGTATTCTACAGCTTTGTACAAATGTTACTGCACAAAGTACAAGTTCTCGAGACAGAGAAGGAGGAGTGGATGAAGATTCGTATGGCCGGACGGTTTCTTCCATGATCATTTTGTCTTTCTCAATCACTATTTCCCGAATTTAACCACAGAACCAATCCTATCAAAATGGATCCAAACCCTAAGAAGTTCCCAATTCTGTCCTACGTAATGGCCAAATTCCCCAGCATGAAACGCCCAACCGTCGGCCAGGAGTACGACATCGAAGCACCTCCGCCGGTGCAGTCGGATTCGTCTCAGAAACCGCAATTTGAGCTGACGGAGCGAATGCCTCATTTGACCGACCCCAAGATCATCTCCGAAATGCAGTCAGCGGTTGCCGACGTGGTGCATACGCGTTCGATGCTTAAAGCTCTAGGCGAGCGGCCGGATCACGAGACGGTGGATACTGCGAGGGCGATGCTGGCGGAGATTGATGGGAATTTGCCGGGGCAGTTGGAGGAGATTGCACTTTCGCCGGAGGAGGAAGGGAAGGTGGTGGAGGGGAGGAAGGGCTTGCAGAAAGAGCGGGAGATGTATAAGGCGGTGTTGTCGTTGGATGAGATGCATGAGGCTTATGGAAAGATGTTGAGTGAGGCGGAGAAGAGGTTGGAGAGGATTTATGAGGCGGCCGTAGCTGGTGGTGATAAGGCGGTGATGGATGAGAAAGGGAAGGGGGTGGTCGTGGAGGAGGAGGTGGATGAAGAAGTGGTGAAGATATTGAAGGAGGTTGAAGGGGGTGGAGCGATTCAAAGGGTGAATTTGGCTGAAAGAGAGTTGAGGTTGCTGCCGGAGGCGTTTGGGAGGATCAAGTCACTGCTGGTGCTTGATTTGTCCAATAATGAGCTTCAGGTAATCCCGAATTTCAGTACAAGAAAACTTCAGATCTTTGGTTAATTGTACTGTAGATTTCTAAGGATGGTTTGCATTACGATTCTTTTGTGATAATGCGTGAATATTGATTACTTCATGCTAGTACTGATTGTGCTTTGAAACTGATCAAGCAGTATGATAATAGGTTATCTTTCTTGACATTCAGCCTGTTTGTGCAGTATTAATATGCTTAATTGTGTGGTTGGACAGCAGTCGGAAGGAATATATTCTGGCTGATATGATTACAGGGACTCTGCCGATTTACTTTTATGAGTGAGAATTTACTGGAGTTATTTTGACTGGCTTGATTGCGGTACTTATCAACATTTCTAAGTTCATGCTTGAATGTGGCATTGTCGAGTTGATATGGTTATATTGCGTCATCCATCTAGAAGCTTGTTTGTTGAAATCAGTGTTATGTTTCTTCCCTCATTTTAAGAGGTACAATTTGAGTTACAGTCAATTGACAATGCATGTGTTCAGTGCATATTGGCTTATTGTTTGGATTCTAACAGTTCATTTTGGTTTCAGCATATGATTAAAAGCTCTTTTAATCATTCTCTATGGCTAGGGTAGTTCCATAGTGTATGAGTTCCACAGAATATTCTTTTCTACCTTGATATATCAAACCTTTGCATTCCAGTTCAAATAACTGGAAAGTTCTCTACACACCTTTGTCTAACTTTCCTTCCACACCCTGCTTTGCTATGGTTCGGTGGACTTTTAGCATTGCATTTGTATTGGTGGAGATATGTGAAGGCAAGAAAGAGAACTGGCTCAGTAAATTTTAGAATGTTTATACCCTTGTTTATAATATATTGTTGCTAGTTGATAATTCACTCCTTCCTCTTCACATAGTTAGTTTGAGAGATCCTAGAACTTTTTCATTTGAATTTTCCACTAAATCTCCCTCTTATTGTAGGTTGTCTCTAGGATATTGTTTTCAATAGAGAGATTTTTCCTACATTATTTGGTTCACAAAGTTTGATGGATAAAGCATTTGTTAAATTATTGTTTCTTTATTGCTTAAAACTTTTGTCTAGCATGTTACTTGACTGGGACTTTTTGTGTATCTCTGTTTATTTCCTTTCTATGTTGCAGTGAGCACAGAATTCTGCCATATATTTTTAGAAACTTTCACTTTTCAATCAGTTTAGTAACCAATAAATGATCTACACAATCCTACCTTTGGTTGTGGAATTTTTATTGACAATTACTTTTAGCAAATTTCATTTGTAAATCTGTAAAATAATCACTTTATCCAAATAACCTCTTTGTCTCTTCTGATTTGAACTCAAATTTTGTTTTCCATTTCATTGGTACATAGCTATGCATGTCATTGTATTACTGAAAAGGTAATTTTGAACATATTACTTGTTTTTAATTCTGATCAGAGAGGAATTTGTTTTGGGCAGCTTGCAAATAGTTAAGTTTCTGGGTAGGGTGTGATAAATATTTGGTGCAATTTTCTAATTATGATATCTGTTATATTAGGTCTTTATGCAGATTCCATTGTCTATTTCTCTGTATTGACTCTGATAACATGGTATAGAAGTTCAGGTGTCGGCTTTCTGGTAAAATTCAGGAACCTCTGGTCCCAATTTTTTAGGATAATGCCCAAGTTTTCTGCACCATCTGTTGTATGTGCTGTATTTTTTTGGTTCTAATGGTGAGATAGTTTCCAGTCCAAATTTGTAAATGCACTCTTTTTATCCTTTAGTGAAAGCACATTCTATTCACCTAATATTAAGCATTGAAGAACTTTAAAGACTTTGTTCGAGCCAGGTGCATTTCATTGGAAGAGGAACTTCTTTGTGTGAGAGAGCACAACGAAATTCATGCTTAGTGAGTAGCCAGTGGCCATAAGATGTTGAGAAACAAGGACAACAGAAGCTTTAGGGAAAATCTGCGCGGACGAACACTTGATGTTAAGAATTGTACTACCAAGTACCAACTTTTTTCATCTTTAAATTTTTATTTGTTATGTTCCCCACCAGCAAAATTAGAGTCATTTAGGTTTTATTCTTATGATTTGGGTTGCAGGATTCTACCGTCTAATAAGTGCTCCTCTTAGTTTTTCTTAGCATATGATGCCTTTGATTTCTTGAAAAAATAAAGGAAGCCCTACTGGTAGCATAGGTGGTCGTGTAAGCCTTCAAGTACAGGGTATTTATTCCATATAGATATAGAATGATAGAAATTGCAGAGTTTTGTGGTGAGGTACATACAACGTAGATTTGGGGTTAGAAGCTTTTATATATGGGGCTGGAACTTTTTGAAAATCAAGATTTAGTTGAGTTTTGATGTCGTGATTTATCAATATGACATTGAGTGGCTTACTGCATTCTTGGTTGTTATCTATAGTATTTATCATCCTAGAACTAAGCAAAATGATTTTAAATGTTGAAATGGCAAGTTTTTAGTTTGACAGATTGAAACTGTTTGAAATGGTGTCATGAAATAAATGATATAATAATTATACTGGTAGACAGAGAGATTTGAAGGATATCATTTCGAGTAGTTGGCCTACTTTTTGCATAACTCAAAAAAATTTCAAGATATTGTACTTGCTACTAATCCTTTATGTCATTGCTTACTGGTCTGAAGGCTCACTTATCTCTATTGAGTTTGAATTTCTAACAAATTAAGGAGATGTATTATCAAATTAACCATGTTGTCAAAGTTTCTTTCTCATTCCCCCTCGAGGACAACTTTATGAGCCTTTGGCCATGAAATTTTCTTTTACGTTGTGCCAATTTCCCATGATTTGACTAGAAATCTTGCCATCTTTTTTTCTTGGTTTCTGATATACAAGAAACAATTGGTTGTTAGGAACTTTTGGAGAGCCACATGAAACTGAATCCAGTTTTGCTGCCTTTCGTGAAGAAAAATAAATGCAGATTCTTCCTTTAGTTCTTTTTGTTTTTGTATGTATTCTGAAATCTCTGTTAGCTTGTGGTCTACAATAGTGTCATTCATTGATGCAAAAAAGATTTTAAGAATTGTGTAAGGGAACCAGTAAAGTCAAATGTGTTTGAATTAACTTTTGTGAAGTATGGTGAATGTCATGTAGTTCCCCTTCAATCTGTTGAATATCCTTTTGGTAGGGTGTATGAGCATGGATTAATTGATATGGCTTTTCTGCTTGTTCTATATCCCATATTATTTGCAGAATACTCTTTTATGACCCGATATCTTGCGAAGTTCTTAAGTTAGTGTTTAGGAAGTCTGACCAAATTTTCCATGCTTTTATCTAAACTCGATGCTTTCTGGTTGTGGTCAGTCGTAAAATAAATGCGAGGGTAGGACTTAACTACTCAGCTGATATGTTGTCAGTATATCCTTTCTATTGTCAGCATCTTCCAATGTCAATTTTGATTCTTCATTTCGCTTGATCATTTTATTTCAATATATTTACTCCATTTCGATATATGGAGAAACACGTTAGCGTCAAAAGGATTGACATTAAGTCGAAATAAGACTGAATATATGAAGTGCGAATTCAACACGGCAAGACGTGAGGACGAAGATTCCGTGAGTATGCTCGGACAGGAGGTACCTAAGAAAGATGTTTTTAGATATTTGGGATCAATATTGCAAAAAGGGGGAGAGATCGATGAAGATGTAAACCATAGAATTAGAGCAGGTTGGATGAAATGGCGAAGTGCAACAGGGTTTTTGTGTGACCGCTAAATCCCGATTAGGTTAAAAGGGAAATTTTATAGAACAGCTATAAGACCGGCAATGCTATATGGAGCTAAATGTTGGCCAGCAAAGAGACAACATGAGCATAAGTTGGGAGTAGCAGAAATGAGGATGTTACGGTGGATGAGTGGTAAGACAATAATGGATAAGATAAGAAACGAGGATATTCGACGAAGAGTTGGAGTAGCACCGGTGGCAGAAAAGATGAGAGAACATAGATTGAGATGGTTTGGGCATATTCTTCGACGACCTATAGATGCACCGGTAAGAACAGAAGTTTGTTATAAGGAGTATGATGGGAAGAAAGGGAGAGGTCGGCCGAAAGTAACGTGGGGAAAAGAGTAAAACAAGATTTAATGGAGTTGGAAATAGATTGGCGGCTAGTTTGTAGTAGAACAGAGTGGAGAAAAACTATTAGTGTAGTGGAAGAGCAAAACTCTAGTGGTCTTGACTGCCCTTTATAGTTTTAACATTTTTATTTATTTCTTTATCTATTTATATATCTATTTATTTTATTATATTTTCTTAATTTTATGGATTTATGTCTTTGGGTTCATCGACCGCCGACCCCAACTAGTTTGGGATAAAGGTGATGATGATGATGATGATATTTACTACATTTGATTCTTCTAAATTTGCTCACTCTAAGCAACATTTTTCATGAGTTTTATCTCAATTCTTTTTCTCCTCCTTTTCCATCCAACAGAATTGTTTTTTTCTATCCTGATTGAAACAAGATATGATATTTCTTGTTGGAAATTGAACACTGTGGCTTTCAGTTTCGTTTAAATGGTAATAGAAATATCACCGTTATGTTGTAGTTGTTGAAAGATCTATTACTTTGACCATATGGTTTTTAATTTTGCAAGTTGCAATTAATTGTTGTGTTAAAAATATCTGATTTATAATTCAGCTTTGTTGCATTATAGGCACTTCCTGATTCTATTGCTGGACTAGAAAATCTTGAGGAGCTTAATGTTTCCTCAAACTCTTTGGAGGCCCTGCCAGATTCCATGGGCTTGCTGTTTAGGTTGAAAATTTTGGATATCTCTGGAAACAAGCTTACTGCCTTACCTGACAGCATTTGTCATTGCCGGTAATTTTAACTGTTAAGCAAGCCATCTTGAAAACCCAACATATTTGACTGCTGACTTAACAATGTTTCTTCGCGTTCATAGGTCATTGGTAAAACTGAACGCAGGCTTCAATAAGCTATCCTACTTGCCAACTAATATTGGGTATGAACTAGTGAACCTTAAAAGTCTTGCTGTTCAATTCAACAAAATCCGCCATCTGCCAAGTTCTATTGGTGAGATGAAGTCATTGTGCCATCTGGACCTGCACTTTAATGAACTCCATGGCCTGCCTTCATCAATTGGGAAATTGTCAAACCTTGAGACTCTTAATATTAGCGGTAATTTTAGTGACTTGACCGAACTTCCTAGCACAATTGGTGATTTATCCAATCTCAAAGAACTGGATATGAGCAACAATCAGATCCATGAACTGCCTGATACATTTGGACGGCTTGACAACCTGAGAAAGCTTAATCTGGACCAGAACCCTCTTGTAATGCCTCCTAAGGAGATCGCGGATGAAGGTGTTGAAACTGTCAAGGCATTTATGGTTAAAAGACGACTTGATATACTTCTTTCAGAAGAGCGAATGAGCACAGTCGAAGATAAATCTCCAACAAATTCTAGCTTATTAACACGGAGCACCTCCTGGCTGAGTAATATAGTTTCAAATGTTACAGGGAATGTTTCCGGATATCTGGGTGCCATGGGTGACTCAAGTGATGATCCCTATCTTAACCAGCCGCGATGATTCCTTCCTTTTGGTATGCCCAGCTTTTCTTTCAGATGCAAGAGCAATTTGATGACAGAGTTGCTTTTTTCTGCTACCATCTTTTAGAGTTAATATACTTTTTTTTCCCAGAGGGATTGATGCAATTTTGTTAGAAAATAATGTAGTTTGCATGCCAGTTTTTTGCAGTTACGTGGTGCATAACCTCAATAACATCTCTCATACTGGCTTTACAACTTGTGGCAAGCTGAATGCTTGATTTCTTTTTTGCTTGGCAGACGATTTGGAGAACTGTTTATAGTTCTAATTGAAGATATTTTGAGTAATTTCTTTTTGCGTACTTATGAGCTGTTGAAAGACAATCCCCATAGTGTACCGGTGGCTTGACCATCACATCTTCTGTCTCCCACTTTCTTAATGGTCAGTAAATGGGTAATCTAGAAATCTATGTTACCATTTGTTAATCTAAGAATAGCCTCAGTGTTGATTGAATACAACCCGACAATATTTTCAGGAAATCTTTTTAGTTTTTCAGGTCAGGTTTCTGTCTGATTTTGCTTGAAAACTCTTTAGTATTTGTTGTTTCTGCTATGGTTAGATCTGGAGTTATTGTCTGACAGAATTCAATCACGAGTCAACAGTTAGATATTTGACTACACAATATTGGATCAGCAATCTATCGAAATACATTATCAGAGGAAAAGTGTCTATGAATTAAGGGTGATCATAAAAAGGCACAATCAGCAGTAATATTATTTACGATTGGCTATCACTGATAACATACTAGTAATATTATTTTATTGATAATATTAAGCATAGTTTCTTAAAACACATTTTTACAGTTTTCTGTACACCTCTTTATCTCACAAGTATTATATTAACAAATGTGGGGAAAGAGTCAGTGGCACGGCGGTTAGAGCCGTAGGTGCCCATGCGAGAGGTCAAATCTCATTATTGACAAATTGTCACAACATTATTTGTAATAGTTTAGGTTCTTCCCCTTTCTACCCTTGTAATAGTTGTAGGCCCTCAATGCAACACTTTCTCCCCTTGTAATAATTGTAGGCCCTCAATGCAACAAAATATAAAAAAAAAAAAAACAAACGTGAGAACACATTTTTAAAACGTTGTCAATTCATTGTCTAAACTTATACTACCTCCCATAAATAAATTGAAAATCCATAATCCCAACTACTACGGGAAGGCCGTTTAGTTGGCCGATGCCGCTTGAAAATTTCGCTTAATCCTGTCTTCCTTTGATAAGAATCAATGCGATTTTTATAAGGTTCTTTTTCCGAATGAGATTCAATGGGATCCAGAGAAACCATGTCTTCATCCATAGTGGATTTGTATACCCGAACCCCCTTATTATTCTTTTTATAAATAAAAAATTTTCGATAAACCATTCTTTTGTTTCTTTTCCAATTGTTAGAAACAATTTTGTTCTTTCCCTTAAAACTTTTAGAGCTAGAAAATATACTCTTTTGCATTTTACAAGTTTTGTTTCCAGTTCCCTAACAACAGGCTCAAAAAGTCAAAAGGAAGATCCTTTCTAGGAGAACCAAAAGGGAGGTTAGTTTCCATTCCCCAAATCGTTAAAAACAAAAGATGCTTTTGTTTTTCTTTAAATAGCTATCGAAAATTGTAGTTTATATCTATACCATGGTTTCTGCATTTAAAAGGAAATAGGATTTTTATCTGAATACCGTTTGTTAACCAATTTTTTGGAAATTCGGTTTCCAACAATTGAACACCATTATAGGTACATTTAATATGCATTTCTTGATTCCATTCCTGTAGATCCTCAGACCATTCGGGAAATTGCAATAATAGGATACGTCCAATATTTTTGACTATTATGTAAAAAGGTAAAAAAATATATTTTCTAAGAATCGATTGTGTTACTAACATAGAACCTCTTATTATTTGCGCAAATGGATTATAGATCCATAGAAATCTCATTCATTAGGTAAAATGGATTAAAAAGATACAAACGGCACACCAAAAGACTTGATTGCCGAGCCGTATGAGGTAGGAAACTCTCAAGTACGGTTCTAAGGGAAGGAGTTGACCTACCTATTCTGACCGAGGAGAACAGGCCATTCGATAGGGAGATTCGGAAATAGCGGAGGCTTGGTTCGATCAAGCTGCTGAATACTGGAAACGTGCTATATCTCTTACTCCCGGTAATTATATCGAAGCGCATAATTGGTTGAAGAAACGAAAATGTTCCATACTAATGGATTCGGGTCCATAATCATGGGTTCCAATGTACGAGATCTTGTAGCACTTACCGATGAGGCCCTATCCATTAGTATTACACAGAAGAAATCAATTATAGACACTAATACAATTAGATCCGCTCTTTATAGATAAACTTGGGAGTTGCGATCCTAGGTAAGATTGGTTCAGGATCATGGGATCCTTTTCTATCAGATAGGAAGGGCTGTAGCACAAAATATACTTCTAAGTAATTGCCCCATAGATCCTTTATCTATCTATATGAAGAAGAAATCATGTAACGAGAGGGATTCTTATTTGTACAAATGGTACTTCGAACTTGGAACGAACATGAAGAAATTAACGATACTTCTTTATCTTTTGAATTGTTCTGCCGGATCGGTCGCTCAAGATCTTTTGTCTCTACTCGGACCCGATGAAAAAAATGGGATCACTTCTTCAATGCAACAAAGTATTCAAAAAAAAAAAAATGTGAGAACACATTTTTAAAACGTTGTCAATTCATTGTCTAAACTTATACTCTCGTCTCATAAAAAGGAAAAAATAAAAAAGAGAGAGAAGTGTATACAAGTAAAGCTTATTATGATTTATAAAGTGTACACATTTAATACGTTATATTACATCCATTTCAAAAAAAAAATAGTTTAATTTAAAAAAAATTATTCAAAAGAAAAAGTCTACTTTTAGTGTGAAATTATTGTATTACTCTTTCTAATGATGATAATGTATAATTCAAATTAAAAAGTATGGACAAAAATATAAAACTATATATTTAATCATGTATTAATATGTTATATCTTATAATTTTTAAAAAAATTATATCAAATCAAAAGTGATTTTTTTGTTTTTTGGAACGGAGGTAGTATAATTTCATACTTATCAAAGGGTTCCTACCTCAAACTACACGCCTTGACTAAATCTAAGTAATGCTTGAACTTAACTAATGCAATTGACTTAGTCATCATGCTTGCTAGGTTATCTGTGAAAAAAAATCTCTTGAGCAAAATGATATCTGATATCAATGTACTTGGTCCTCTCATGGTGTATTTGGCTTTTGTTAAGTGTATGACACTCTAACTATCATAATAGATTGTAGTTTATTTTAATTTTATATCCAATCCATTAACTAAATTATTTAACCAAAAAACTTCTTTTATAGCCTCTGTTAAAGCCATGTACTTTGTTTCAATTGTAGACAGAGTAATAGTTGATTGTAATGTAGCTTTCTAATTGATGATACAACCGCAAGTGTGCAAAAGTAACCTATTAGAGATCTTCTCTTGTCCAAGTTTCCTACATAATTTGAATCAACATAATCGAGTTTGCCAAGTCCACGATCTCAATCATACATTGAGCCACTATGAGCAATTTCTTTAAGATACTTTAAGATCCATTTCACAGCTTCCCAATTAGTTCTTTCAGGGCAATGCATGAATATACTTATAACACTTACTGCATGTGAAAATTTTGGTTTAGTACATATCATGGCATACATGAGACTACCAACTACACAAGCATATGGAATACAAGACATATGCTCCGCCTTTTCCCCAATACTAGGTGACATATTAGTTGAAATTTAAAGTGTCGAGTAAGAGGTGGACCTACAACCTTGGAGTTTTGCATCTTGAATTGCTAAAAAACTTTCTTGATATAACTCTTCAGCGATATATAAAACTTCATTGCATGTCAATCCTTGGTGATTTCCATCTCCAAAATCTCCTTTGCCACACCCAAATCTTTCATCTCACGCTCAACTCTTAAATTTTAAAATATTGATACCTGATATGTATCATTCAATATATCATCAACGTACAATAACAAATACAACAAAGAACTAGAGAGTTTCATGCGATAGACACAACTATTATAATTGCTTCTAAAAAACCCATTTCCAATTATGAAAGTATCAAATCGTTTGTACCATTGTTTAGGTGACTGTTTTGAGCCATATAGTGACTTTTTTCAACATACAAACATAGTCCTTCTTTCCAAAAACTATGCATGCTGTCGGTTGTTGCATATAGGTTATTTCCTCTAACTCTCCATGTAACAAAGTTGTTTTAACATCTAATTGTTTCATCTCTATATCAAATAGAACAACCATAGATAATAACACATGAATAAAAGTATGTTTCATAATAGGGGAAAAAACTTCATTAAAATGAATACCTTCCCTCTATGTAAAACCTTTAGCAACTAATCATGTTTTGAACCTTGTATCTTCAATTCCTAGGATTCCTTCCTCTCCTTTTTTTTTTTTTTTTGTTTGAAAACCCACTTACACCTAACAATTTTCTTCCCTTTAGGTGGTATAACTAGTTCCCATGTCTTGTTCATATGAACAAATTCAATCTCTTCATTCATAACAATTACCCACTTTAACGATTCATAACTTGCAATAGCCTGACGATAAAGTAATTAGAAGCAATGCAAAGAATGTCAATAGCAGTAATCAGGTGGAGATCAATGAACCTAATGAAGAAATGAATAATTTCAGTGAGATTGAGTGCGTCAGTGATAGTGACTACAACCCCAATAATGATTGCGATCTGGATGAACTATTTGTAGAGAGGGAACAAGTGTTAAGTGAATTTCCAAAATGTTTTGGAGCCAGAATCACAATGATGGCTTGGAGAGCAACATGAATGAACTAGATGATGATCCCAAAGATGAATATAATTATGAAGAATTGCTTACAGCCTATTTAATAACATCACTTATTTCTTAAAATTAACGGATTAAAAAAATTTTGATTTTGGATTGTTTGATAACGAAATTTCACTCCACTTAATTACTTAAACACTGCTTAATCTCTATAGAAAAATTTAAATAGTAAAAGTTAGTTTAATGCTTATCCGTTAATGTTATCAACAAAACTTTTTAACAAATATTCTTAATTTAGCCTCTTTTATTAAATTATTCAACAAACTAATTCATTTTTCATTTAACTATAAATAATCCTTTTTATATCACTCTCTTTTCCGTTTTTTTCATAACACATATTTTCAAAAGTGGTTTTTTATTTTGAAAAAAAAAGATTCAATAAATTTCAATAAATTTATTTTTCCTTTAGCTATAAATTACCCCTTTTATATTACTCTCTTTTCTTTTTTTTTTTTTTTCATAGCACATATGCCCAGAAGTGTTTTTTTATTTTTTATAAAAGGGTTAAATAAATTTCAATTAATTTATTTTTAATTTTATTTTTGTATTAAATATTGATTTTGATAGAGTGTATCTTTTACATATTTTCATGAAAAATATTTCATATTTAATTCAAAAAAATTAATATTTGTATATATAAATAAAAAAATTAATAGAAGGGCAAAATGGTATAATTTGTATAATTTAGCATTCAGATCAAATGTTCATCAAATAGTATTAATTAGTTTAGCATTATGATTCAAATATTCAAAATTAAATTTTAAGAATTCAAATCTCAGCAACTTAATTATTTTGACATTCAAATTTTAGCATTCAATATTTAGATTTAACCATTTAACCATTTAGCATTCAATATGAGAGACCCTCAATTCAAATTGTGGATTATTTTTAGTGACATGGAAAAGTTCAAATCTCTATGCAGGATTCATTGTGTCAAACATGGGAGGTTAATTAGGTTCAAGAAAAATTACAAAACGCAATGTGAGACTATATGTAAAAGAACTAATTGTGGATGGATGGTTTCAACAGCTTGCTTACTAAACAACGAAGGATGGCAAATGAAATGTCTAAACACTAGGCACAAGTGTGGAACAACTTTCAATCCTGGGTAGGCAAACTCAAAGTTTTTAAGTCATAAATATAAAGAAGACATTTAGATTATGCCACATATTAGAATTAGAGACATAGTTCAAAAAATAAATGCAGATTTGAACATCAAAATATCAAGTAAAACTTACATGACTTAGAAGAGTGCTATAGAGATGATTGAGGGGGACTATGTGGAGCAGTATAGTCATATATATGATTAATATAATGAGTTGAGTAGGGAAAATACTGATTCCAATATTTTCATGAGAACTATGAAAAATAAAGATGGAGATGAGATTTTTCAAAAAATATGTGTGCTTTTTTGCATGCAAGAAAAGCTTTTTGGCAGCTTGTAGACCATTAATTGGACTAGATGGTTACCATTTGAGAAGTCCCCTAAAAGGCATTTTGTTAATAGCGATAGAGCTAGACTCCAATGAACATATATTCCCTATTGCATTGTGGACATTGAGAACAAGATGACTTGGAAGTGGTTTCATAGAGAGTTGAAGGCTTGTATACAATCATCAAACCAAATAATTGGACCTTCACAAAGAACAAGCAAAAAGTATGTATAGTTCACTCTCTCTTCCTCAACTTTTTGAAGAAAACTTTTCAACAAAAAAAAAAAAAACTTTTCAAAGAAAACATGCATTAGCAATCATGTGTATTTATCAATGATAGCTTTATATTTATGTTAGGGATTATCAAATGCAATGGGAAAGTTACTATTTGATGTTGAACATCGGCTATGTGTGTGGCATAAGTATAACAATTTCAAAGAAAAAAAAAATTCTAGCTCACCCTCAAAATATGTTATAGGCCGCAGTTAGGGAATCATTCAGGAGTAAGTTTGTTAATAAAATTGAGGCTCTTAAGGAACTAGATGAAAATGCTTTTATTTGGCTGTAAGATCACATATTCCCCAAGCATTGGTGTAAAGCATACTTTAGTCTGAAATCTAAGTGTGATATGTTGGTCAACAACATTTGTGAGTTCTTCAATAGAGTGCTTCTGGATATGAGGAAAAAGCCAATAGTCAGTTTGTTAGAGAGCATCCAATCTATACATCATCCAATTCAATGGTATCAGAGAGAAAAAAATGGAAGCTAGTTCGAAGATGCATGGAAATTTGTGGCCAAAAACCTAGAAAAAGTTAGAAAAGATAAAAAAAAAAAAAATTCAAGTGAATGCATAGCAACTAGAGTTGGGAGTTGATGTTTAAAATCAGGAGCATGTATGGAGATCAATTCATAGTTGATCTTTGCACTTGAACCTATAGTTGTAGGAGAAGGAATTGACTGGAATTCTTTGTTCACATGCTATAAGTAGGATAGGAGAAGAGTTAGATGATATTATCCATGAGAACTACTTAAGACATGCTTACTTAAGAGCCTATGAGAATATGACTTTCCCCATTAATGGCAAAGATATGTGGGAAAGGTTAACAAGCTTGGAGTCCTTTTTCCAAAGCAAATCAAACTTCTTGGCAAACCAAAAAAGGTTAGGAGGAAGGATTATGATGTCTTGGGTAGGAAATTTCATTTACAAGTATAGAGTTTGCCAAAAGGTTGGTCACAACGGTTGGAGGTGTCCTCAGAAATGTACTAGAAATAGTGAGGAGGGGATTGAAAATAATGTCAACCCAACTAGAAGCAAAACTAAGGAAGGGTTGCGAAGCAACATTTTGGAAGGGTTGCAAAATGACATGGAGAATCCAATCAATAGCCATGTCTTAAATAATGCCTCACAACAAAATGCAGGTGCAAGTGCAATGGGTGAACCGATGGTGTATGACACAGTGTCATTGAATGACTATATATGCATCTCAATAGCCTCTGAATTGCCAACTAAGAAACAATTGCATTCACAAGCAATCCAATTCCAGTTAAGCCTTTTACCCCCTTTTAAGTACCTTGCATTTATGTAAGACACTAGTATCTAACAACAGTTATATTTAATTTCTACTTCGTGAGATGAGAAAGTCCAAAAGGTACAAGTGCACCTTGTGTAGGCAATATGGACACAATAGGGCTAAATATACAAGCACAGTGGCAACCTTGTTCAATAGTAATGAATTTGCCTATCTATCTGCTCTTGTAAGTGTTCAATTTACTTTACATTCTATTGAGTTAATAATATTTTTTTTTTGGATTTTTTTTCCTCGTAATATGATGTTGAGACTACTTTTATATAGGCTTCCAATAGTAGAAGTGTTGTTTTCCACAGATGTAGGAATGAAGAGAATGTTGATTAACTACTTTGAACTGTAATTAGGATGACATTAACGTTTTAGGGCTAAATTTTGGGGTTGTATGATTGATTATAAGTACACTACAATTATTTTTTATAATGAGCATATCTTTTGCTATTTGCAGTTGACATTGTGTTGTTTTGGTGATTTGAATTAATATTGTATGGATTTGGAGTGTGATATTGGATAAAATGAAATGAATATAGGGTTTTTGGTTATTTGCAGTGTTGTGTACCTAGTTTCTGCATGCGCAGTTTGTTTGTGATTTTTGTTGTGCTTGGAGTATTGTAGTGATGTCATACTTTGTGTACCTAATTTCTGAAAGCTTGGTGCTATATTATTTGTATGGTTTGTTTGTGATTATGCACAATGATCATTGAATGTGGATTTGCTAAGAAATGTCAGAAATGTCAAAGAATATAATCACATCCGATAAAATAAAGCACCAACGGTGCTGCCATTTATTTATTTATTTTTTTGAATGTTGTCATTAACACACACGATGTCATATTCAACGCTAATAATATACCAATTACACATATCCATGATATTTTCCAGATTCGGTCACAATTTTATGTCATAGGTACACATACATAACACAAATATATGTGTATTTATCCTACAATATTATCCCATACAATAACCCAAAGGCAAGAGCTAATACATCATCCCGTAAGTGGTCAAACTCTATCATTTAGAAATGAAAAAGTACATAATCAAAGTTCGCAAGTCAACAAATTATACGTTCCTAGCTTAACCAAGCACTCATGCCATTAGAATAGTTACCATCTTCATCATACACTTTTGGCAAAATTGCCGAATGCCATAACCAAAGCCATCAACAATACAATTTTTATCCATTTTATCTTATCTGTTTTTCCTTTCTTTTTTATTTTTATTTTTTAGCCTCCAACTCTCTAATGGTACTTAATAACCCACCAATTATTTCAATTGGCCTTTCACATCAATCACATTTCTTGTCAAACCATCTAAAGAATCCACAGCCACAATTTCCCTACACCCAAATTAATCACAGTATCACTTGATAATAGCATTTTTTTCTTACTCTTAACTCAAAGTCATAACAAGAGTAATGGAAATTACTCTATATTCTTTACATCCATAAAATCTTCTATCAGGATTTGTTAATGTCCAAGATGTTTGATTACTGCTATCTTTCCATAGTAACAAGAGATCGGATGATCCATCTCTTTGCTTTGCTTGTTTGGTTTGCTGAAAGGAAGGGGCAACAGTGATGTCTTCCACTGAATTATTGCTCTCCATTAATGCAAATTATTCACTTTAGATTATATCCAGCATAATGAGCGAGAATGAATAATCACTCAATTAGGGCTTTGAGATGAATTAGTGTTGGATTATGCTTGATTTTGGAGCAATTTTCTTAATAAAATGTTGCAGAAATATTTTACCCTTGCATAAAGTGCCATAGGAGGGCACACTTGCAATTTATTGACAAATTCCGTCGGAGATAATAGGTAAGGGACAAAAAAAGTCATTTTTCAAATATAGGAGACGAAAATGATTATTTTTAAAATTTTGGTATTAAAAAAGTTAAAAGCCAATTTAGAAGGAACCAAATAGAGGATATATTTTTATTTTTTTAACTTTTAACTTTTCGATGAAAATAAAGATAATTCTCAAAACTTATTGCAATTAAATAAAAAGATAATAATGCTATGACTTCAAAAATAAATTTAATTAGTCTCTTAGAGTTGTAGTTGTATATGTAGTAGCATATTTTAAATTAGAATTTAAATTTGAAAGGGTTGAGATGTATTAATTTAGTGATTTATTTTCTTTTTCCTTAATTATTCATACATGGGGTTCTAAATATGACATTATTTTTTGCATGTATACTAGGGTTCCGTTTGGATTGTGTTGTATTTGAGAATTTTGTATTGGAATATATAAAAGTTTTGGTGAAAATTTTTTTTTAAAAAAAATGATATGAAAAAGTATATTAGTGGGAAATTTTTTCTAAAATGAGGTGAAAATAATTTTGAAGAGAATTTAAATTTTAAATTTTAAATTTTGAAAAAAAAAATTATTTAAATATTTTATTTTTATAGTTAAAATAATATTAACTTTTGTAAATAAAAATGCTTGTCCCAACGTAGCCTACGCACTTACATGAATAATCAAGAACTAGTTTAAATTAAAATTAAAATATATTTTATTGACAATCCTCTGACATAAATTATGACATGAAAAGTTAGACATCAAATCATTGGCGTCCCTGAGAAGAGGGAACAGAGGAATAGACCTACAGTGCCAACCTTGATACATAGTTGTAATTTCACAACAAATCTTTCTTGCCCGATTCTCTTATATTATTAACAAAATAAATAGACTCCAGGACATAGGCGAGTTGGTAAGTTTGGAGTGACGTGAGAAAAAATCCTTGCGTGGGGTAGATTTTCTGCTGAAATATCTGCTGAAATATTGTGAAAGTCTGTTATGAGATTTGGCCTGTTGGCTCTCTCCGTCAAGTCTGTGCCAACTCATACACATCTCTCGATTTTTCACATTCGCAAGGGGACTTTTTCCTAAAAACAAAAACAAAATAAATACATTTGTTATATCTCGCAGCTCACGTAGATTATTGTTTACCTTTTGATTTGGCGAAATATCCGGCGGGTGATCCTAAATTCCTAATCTACATTTTAATTGAACATAAAATTAACCTTCAATTAATTTTTTATCCTCCCTCATCAAAACGTGTATAATTTAACATGCATGCGTGGAATTTTGGTATTGACTTGGTGCAATACAGATTCTAATCTATTTTTTCATTTTCATTTCACATTTATTACTCCTTCCCTCTTAACAAAAAAATTTTACTTTGATTGAATACAATTTCTTTCAATTATTAGATATAACATTTTAAATTTTAATACATTATTAGATGCATAATTTTATATTTTCACTGTTACTTTTTAATTAGAATTTTTGACAATTTTAGTTCTCAATGTTTTGGGATTCAATAGTTTTAGTTTTCAAAGGTTTTATATGCATTGATTTAATTCTTATTGTTTCAATTTATAACAATTTAAAAATAATCGATGAGAAATGTTAAAGACTTAATGGCTGGAGTATTTGAGGTCTACATTTATATAATATTTTTAACAGTTTTAGTTTGTAATTTTTAAAAATTTGATAGTTTTAGTCCACAATATTTAAAGGTTGGTAATTTTAGTTCCCAAATAATTTACGTAGACAAATATATTTTTATGCCTTCAATTTGTAAAAATAAAAAAATGGCTTCATTAGCTTTAAAAAATTAGGAAGAATAAAGTGGCATATATTTCTTTTCTTTTTCAAATCAACATAAGTAAAAAATTAATAATAACCAAGTAACATTTTTTGTTCCATATATACATACATATATATATATATATATATATATATATATATATATATATATATATATATATATATATATATATCTATTTTGTACTGATACAGATTTATTAAAACAAATGAATGTTCAATTACTCTTCCCATTCTTTTAAGGTAATAAGGTCAATTTTTTTAATTGTTGTAATTGTAACTCTAAAAATTAGACTTATCCACCTAAATTTTTTAGAGACTAAAACTGTCAAACTTTTAAATATTAGAAACCAAAACTATATAAAAAAAAATCATATAAATATGGGCCCTCTATGCTCCAACTATTAAGTTTTTAACATTTTTCATCATTTGTCCTAAGTTGTTGCAAATTAGAAATTATGAAAACTAAATTTATCAATCTAAAAATTTTGGAGACTAAAACTATTAGATCTCAAACATTGGAGACTAAAACTGTAAATAACTCTTTTAATTATGGCCACATATAATTATTATTAGGAAGAAATAATTTTATATTTTTATTCATACTTTTTAATTATGGCCATATGTACTTATTATAAGTAAGGATATTAGAGAAATTTTATTTTAACAAAAAGAAATTATGAAAATAAAATCTTTTTTTTTTTGTGCGGAAGAAGTACTTTGTTTTTTACATATCTAAAATGGTGGAGTATACTTTTTTTATAATTAAAGTGTAAAATTATAACTTCAGTGATTTTCTGGTATGTTTTCAAAACAGAATATAATTTAGCAATAGGATCTGGCAAAGAATTAAGGATGATCAGTGCCAAGGGCGAGAAAGTGTTACGCCCTCAAATTTCAGGGGGATTTACTGTCACTGACTCCAAGTAAGTAAATATTTTTTTTCTTTTATTAATTTACTATAGTAAATAAGCAAAGAGAAACGGATTTACCCAAAAAAAATTTCCATGATTTTGTATCCTGTTGAGCTTTGAATCTAGAGAGTGTGAACGTGTGGTGATATGGCCAGATATTTTTTGGTAACATCACCATATGTAAGCAGGATCTTCGTGCAATTTATATTGGCGGATTTTTCTCCAATTGATGTTACTTTACAATTAATCAACGTGCCGTGCAAGCTCTGTATGATTCGATATGTACAAGCTTACAGTATGCAACCAATTTTTAATTTTGTAGTGCAACTTTAATAATCTTGTTATGTGTATGTAAATCATAAAAAATATTTCATGTATTTATTTTATTCTTATTTAAGTACAATAATTTAATCATGTAATTTTATTTTATTTTATTTTATTTTTTGCTCCATACGTGTAGCATAAAAGATCTCTTATCACACTTTTTATGTATCATTTTATGTTACACACTCAACTTTTATATTTAATGTTGAGTCACAAGATCCAAAATTAAGTCTAAACAAATTAGTATAGAATAACAATCATTTTTTAAAAAATTATGTAAATCAATATGAATAATTAGAAAAAAGGCGAATTCAGGCCATCAAAAAGTCAGTTGACAATAATAATTTTCAGAGGAAAGGAGAATATGATTGTATAATTAACAAAATTTGGAGATATGTACAAAGCATCAACCCTCTACCATTTTGACTCCCTGATTTGGCACGCGCCATTTATATACAAACAGTTTTAGAGTGATTGGAAATTGTGATCCGCCGAAACCTCTCTGATTGGAGGTGGAGTACAGTGATCCTTAGAGTGGGAAGAACCCACCATTAGATTCGTAATGAGATAATAATGCCTATTACGTAATGAAGTAGCAATGAGTGAAATGATATACATACCATCAATGGAAGGCTGTATATAAATAAACTAACTCGTCTTTTTACTCTTAACTCTTCTAGTTACTCTGGACTAAGGAGATCCCTGACTAAGGAGCCTGAATGAGTGGTTCATCTTCATTCTCCTTTATAAACCGACTATAATATAAAGATCAGAAGATCTTTTTCTCTAGAATAAGGTCTTCAAAGAAGCCTTATTCCATAAGGGAATTACTGCTTATTTGTTCTTCTACCCTAGAATAAAGACTCTAAAAGAGTCTAATTCGATATTGGCAGTACCTCACAGAAAATAAGGGTCTTGGAAAAGTTTGTCAATTCGGGATCACTGCGAAAAAAATGGTTCTCAATTTCACTGAACCATAACGCATTGGAAAAAACAAAAAGAGTTTGGCCGTTAGCTTTTACTAGATAAAGATTTTTAATCTTGTTTATTCTATTTACGTCAAATAAACCTAATTTTTTCATTAGTTTTCTTTGATGACAAGCTATTGCTCATTTGATGCCCTATCACTGGGGAAAAAAACATGGAAAGATAACTCTACATAATAACCCCAGGTAAATGGGAAAGATGGAAATTAAGACAGCATTCGCATGAGAGTTTGATTTTTGGGAAACGTATTACTTTCATAACTTCAGAAAAATTTCTGTAAAGGCATGCGAAAAACTAAAATTCATGGATTAAACCAAAAAAAAAAAAAGGGAATTAGAATGTACATTTTCGTACACAGAAATGAATAGTGTCTTTTGATGGGAATATTTAATTACCACAAATTTTAATTAATTGCATTTTCTTTTCTCAAAAATATGATTAATATTGATGTGGAATAAGAGTTGGGGGTTGTTTGATTAAAAGGGATTTTGTTGATTTCTCGATCGAATAAAGTACTAGATAACAATGTCAATACTACATAAAGAAAGAAATGAATCTGGTACACTCTCCAAAAACACAATGAACTTAAATGTTTGTCCATAATTTGCGCTGGCAGATACGGCAACGGAAAACCATGCAACATATTAGTACTTCACACGCTAAACAGTTCCTGGTCCTTGTAAGCATGGAAGCAATTCAAAGCTGTTCTTGCTTCTTTCCTGGCACATATATGCAATTGATCAAAACATTATTCTCATTCTAAGAATTAACAAGAAAATGGATGATCAAAAAGTCTCCCAAGATCTAATTCCTCAACCCGTTGTTTGTGATGATGAGACAATTTCCAAGATGTGGTATGATTTATCCGAAGCCAAAGAAGAGCTGAAGAAACAGGTAGCCTTGGCAGGACCTCTTGTTTTGGTAAGCTTTTTACAATATAGTATGCAGATGATATCAGTGATGTTTGTTGGGCATCTCGGAGAGCTCTCTCTTTCCAGTGCATCAATGGCCACTTCTTTTGCTGGAGTAACTGGCTTCAACCTCATGGTATGTTACACTTCAGAAATTGGTTTAGTTATGCCTAGAAAGGAAAAAGTTTAGTCACGGTCATATCAATATTTATCTCATCTATCTGATTCTTTTCAAATGTGATGAAAATTGTTCAATAATTTTGTATCACAGTGATGGTTAATGAAAATGGGATTGTTGTTGGGTTCATGGTCTAAAAAAACAAAAGTCAAACATTGATTTAGGAGAAGAAAATAAAACCAATTAATAAGTTATTAAAGTGCAAATCCAACTCACTTAAACTTTAAGAACTAAATTGGGCTATCATTTTTTATTGAACTGTTCTAATGGGCTTTTCGACAAGTTTTGTTGCCAACAAAAAGTATTAGAACAGGAAATAGACTGGTTAGTCAATTGTGAATTAGACTAAAATTTAAAATAAGGGTAGTTGTTAACGAATGGTATCAATAGGACTGTTCATTTTTACTTACAAAATGGCAACATTGGCAAAACTGATTTAACTCGATTAAATTTTTATACTGGATTAAATTGGATAACTATAATATAGATAACATTTTAATTCGAATTGGACTAAATCAGATACCTCGTTTGTACATTGTTCACAGATATGTGAAACAAAATCGAACCAATTTAATCCAAATCATATGATCAGTTTTGGGTCGCAAACCATGAAGTATAGATTAGGTCGGTTCAAGTAGATCCGAATCCACTATTTGAATAGCTCCAAGTATCAGAACTAGAACTAGGTTAGTTTGGTCAATTGTAAATTAAACTAAAATCCAGAATATGGGTTCGGGTGTTATGTGAGTCAGATCAGAAGAGTTCCATGTTGTTTTCAAAAAAATTCACAAATATTATGAAGAGTTAGATTTGAGATTAAGAGGAAATGTGATATATATGTGAAGTTTATCTATGAAGGGGGAAAATATTGGGTTTATGTAGGGGTGTAAACGAACTAGTACGTTCGGTGAACAGTTCGTGAACAAGATCGGTTATGTTCGTTTATGTTCATTTGTTAAGCTAAACGAACAATAAACGAACACATTTTAGTGTTCGTTTAATAAACGAACACGAACACGAACAAGTATACGTTCGTTTATTTATATTCGTGAACAAGCTCGTTTAGTGTTCATGAACAAGTTCGGTTAATGTTCGTTTAAAGCTTATTTATTGTTCGTTTATATTAAAATAATAATAATAATAATGTTTGTTGATCATTCATAAACAAATTTGTTGTGGTGTAGTGGTAAGTAGCCATGCTCCCAACATTAGAGACCAATGTTCAATTCTCAATAATGCTATTTGTTTTTTCAATTTGCAAATGTGTTTGTTTATTTGTTCGCGAACGTATTCGTTTAAGTGTTCGCGAACGTGTTCGTTAACGTGTTCGATAAGTGTTCGCGAACGTGTTCGTTAACGTGTTCGATAAGTGTTCGTTAACGTGTTCGATAAGTGTTCGTTTACTCGTTCGTTAACATGTTCGATAAGTGTTCGTGAACTGTTCGTGAACACTAATAAACGAACATAAACGAACACGAACACATATTTCATAAACATAAACGAACATAAACGAACATGAATAGTCTAAAAAATAAACGAACAGTAAACGAACAAGGCCCGTTCGTTTATGTTCGGTTCGTTTACAGCCCTAGGTTTATGGTTAAAAGAAAAAGTCCTATATTAATTTTGGAGAAAAAAATAAAAGCAATTAATAGCTTAGTATAACCCAAATTGTATTAACTTTTAAGACTAAATTGGCTATCACCTTATTATTGGATTACACTAATAGATTCCCCGACAAATTTAGTTGTCAACAATTGTAGTTTTTTTTTTTAATAAAAAAAGTAGGCACACAATAATTTAGAGTTAATTCCATGAATATTGATTTTTTTTCCATTTCTGCTGAAATCGGTTTATCAAAAACCGACTTTAAAGTCGGTTTTTGATAAACCGACTTTAATGTCGGTTTTTCATAAACCGACTTCAGTGCAAGTATTTTAATTAAAATTTATTTTGATTAAAACTAATTAATTAGTTTTTGAACCATATTTTATTTTAAAAAATTCAAAAAGAATCTTGTAGAGCTAAAATCTTCACAATCGATATTCTACATATCCACTTCAATTTAAAATTATTGTTTAAAAGTTTTTTATTAAAACTACAAGTTAATTAGTAGTTTTACCATATATTAATAATTTTTTTTAAATAATGTAAAAAAAAAGTTAATTTTGCAATAATTTATTGTGTACTATTACGAGTTTTTTTCCCAAAAATATAGATTAAATTTAACATTTTATTGAAAAATTATTTTATTTTTAAAGAAATTCATTATTGAGATATCGACTTTAAGGATAACAATTTTAAAAATTGCTATTACAGATAACCACTTTGAAGTCGAAATCCTAGATATCGATTGCAGACAAATTATGAAAAAACGGGTCGTTAGCCGTAAACCCTCCAACATCAAAACCCTAAAAACTCTAAACCCTAAAAACTGCACTCTCAACCCTCAACCCTCGACTTTCAACCCTAAACCCTAATTCTTAAACGTAAAAACCCTAACCCAAAACCCTAACCCTGTCGCCCCTCCCCCTTAAGTTTTTTTAATTAAAATTTATTTTGATTAAAACTAATTAATTAGTTTTTGAACCATATTTTATTTTAACAAATTCAAAAAGAATCTTGTAGAGCTAAAATCTTCATAATCGATATTGTACATATCCCTTTCAATTTAAAATTATTGTTTAAAAGTTTTTTATTAAAAGTACAAGTAAATTAGTTATTTTACCATATATTAATAATTTTTTTAAATAATGTAAAAAAAAAGTTAATTTTGCAATAATTTATTGTGTACTATTACGAGTTTTTCCCAAAAATATAATAACATTTGGAATGAGTGAAGAGATTTCACTTAATTAATAAAATTATGGGAAAAATCTTTAGGTTTCAGCAAGTGACAAAAAAGGAAACAAAAGTAATCAAGTTCCACAAGGAGGCTGTCTAATATTCCTACGTGGCTGTCGCCTAGGGGGTTAGGGTGGGGGCTGTGGGTTGTCGTCCGTCTCCAGTGCGTTCAGGTCAAAAGGAATTGCTTCATCCATACGTGATTGTGGACGAGAACGCCTTCGACGTCGCTCATAGACCAAATTGTAACGAGACATTTCAGATGATGTACTAGCGCGGCTTTGTGATAAATGGTCCGTCTCAGATGTCTCTTCATATGGCTCATCGGGATGGTGAAGAAACATACTAGCGGCCAAAATCTGATCATTCTCGTCAACATTGCGACGGTGGGAAGTAGATGGACGTCCCGAAGTAGAAGGCGGCGGACATCGGCGCACGGCGGGCGTATATGGGCGTGAATGCGATGGTTGAAATTCACCTTGAAAACTAGCACGGCATCCGCATGCGATTGTTGAAATTCACCTTGAAAACTAGCACGTGGCATCATGGCCGTGATCCTCCCCACCATTGTCATAGCACGGTTGGACACGCCATATACATTTCCCATTTGAGATCTAGTATCTACCTCGACATTGGTGAAATCCAGTGCCAAATCATTCACTTGCTCCCAACATGAACCCTGTATATAAAAAGGTGCTTAGCCATAACATTTTTATTACAATGAATAATATGAACACTTTAAAAGTTATATACATACCCAATACGAGACAATCGATCCGGTTGGGCGCAAACCTGTCCCGATCGCTGTGATTACCGATAAGCACCCGAGTAATTTGTCGATACCATATCATATATTCTGAGAAATAGTGCATCGGACCAGCTGTAGGCCTGCCTGTCACAATCCGGTCCGTTCGGCTGTTCCATTGGTGAACGTAAGCTGCATGGCGTGACATCCAGTTCGTTCCGCTCCTGCCTCGACGATCCATTCGATGCAACCTCACATCCGTGTCCACTGTGGGAGGTATAGTCTGAATATAGCCAAACTGCTGCATAACCCGGCCTGGTAAATGTAGCTCAACTACCTCAAAGTTGAGAAGAACGCGGCTGCACCAAATGGCCATACCGAATAAGCGATGATTCGGCAACTCATACGGTCACCATTTTGATACGGTTGCCAGATGAACTGTTCAAAAGAGAAGGTTAACAATCATCATTTTGTGAACTAAACTTAAGTGTAACGAGCCCCTAATTATTGCAAACAGTATTTATTAATCTACTTACGTCATCCTCGGCCATATAGTCCAGCCGATCCCGATACATACGCAACACGTGGCATCCTACATTTGCAAAACTCAGACCCGTGTTCCAACTGCAATGAATCAATATACGAGCATATAGAGGATTAGACACAATTAAGTTTAGATCAAATATAATAAATCAAAATGTGACCGGCAAACACGTACACGCACGCTCTTGGTCCGACAGGCATGCCCTCGTAGCCATATCGATGAGGGTCTCTGACATTTCGGTGTTGGGGTCTTATTCGAGGTAATCGCTCTCAGGCCCACACCTGCAATAATCCCATGGGTCCACATATGCCGGCCGTATCTCCCATAGCCGCCCGACATAACGCCCTATATAATGATGCTATCACGGCGCTACCCCAACTATACCCTGCTGCCGTCGCTGTATCTCTCAGTAGGGGTAGGTACATCAATTTGACCTTCGTACCTGACTTATCCCCCATGATCGACCTTATCATTTGCATTATCCGGCATCTAGCATGTTGTACCATCTGCTCATATGGGGTCTCATCTAGTAGAGGCCGTGCCCGGATGTGCAATGCGATGCTCTTTAATTTCAACCGATCTCCATCGAAATGGTTTGGGGCTGGAATGTAACCTAATAGCTCGCAACACATAGTCTGCCACTCCTCAAGCGTATGAATCGGATCTTGGCCAATCACCGGTTCTCCGTCGACCCGTAAACCCCATAGGGCCGCGACATCTTGTAACGTCACGGTGGCTTCACCAACTGGAAGGTGAAATGTGTGCGTCTCCTGCCGCCATCTCTCCACCAATGCCGTGATCAAAGCCCAGTCAACTTGTATACATCCTGCCATGTATACACCATAAAAGCCCACTTCGTAAAAGAAGTCAACCACCCTAATATCCAGTTGTCCATGTTTCCACACGTCCACATCTGCCCTGTACACTTTCAACGGCTCTATTTCTGGATCGTCCCAAACGAGCTCCGATCGATGACTAGCTTGAAGTGTTAGAACATCCCGCTGTTGTGGGCCAGGAGATACATCGGCAAACTGAGATGATGTGCCCGCAAACTCCATATCCTGAACATAAGATTCATAATTTTACAATATTATTTGCTAAATCCATTGACGATTAACACACAACGTCTTGCCACGTCAATTCAAACACCCCAAAGAATTAATACCAGGCAGTTAGAACACATATTGGATATTGCGTAATTTAAATGCAGAAACACGTTCATGAGTCCATGGACTCTTTTTTACAAACGGACCGAGACAACATAAGACACAAATCAATCCAAATGATAAAATTAAACACGGAATCAATACAATATTAATAATTCATTTACTAATAGCACAAAATGGTTTTTGTTACATATCAACGGCTCATGGGTTCATAGCTGCCCTATTTCTAAGCCTCTCCATGTTAGGGCATGCCTTCCTATTATGCCCGTGTACTCCACATGCCTTGCACCTCTGATTTTTTGCTCGATCCATTTCATTCCTTATACGGGTGGATCTTGGACGGCCCGGACGATCATTGAGTCTAGCCGTATTGGCGACAAGGTGAAAAGGTGCTGGTGGCCAATAGTCCTCGTGGGGCATGGGATAGAAAAAGTTTGAATAGGTTTGCACCATTTTGTCCACTTTATATACCCCATCGACGAGTGAAAAAGCTGGCCGTCGCATTTGAGCACAAACCTTTTGTGCGTGGGAGCATGGAATCTTGTAAATTGCAAACTTCCCACACGTGCATGATCGGTTGTTAAGGTGTACCGTATGCACGTTCCCTCCTTTGTCACCATGAACCCCGTCGTAACTTGGTATAAGCCTTCTTCTCTCACAAAGGCCGTCACCTGATGATATTTGGACTTGTGCTCACTGCGGAGGAACTTTTCTTGCACGTTTGTCGGCCACGGATTCTGCTCAGCAACATGTTTGTGGACTTCGGTGCGGTGCGAGTCAAAGTATTTAACCAATCGGTAAAAAGTCGCACGCACGCAAGCTGTGATTGGCAATTTCCGGGCACCTTTCAAGACTCCATTGAATGATTCGGAACTATTCGTTGTCATTATGCCATACCGGAAACCACCATCATAGCATAGCGCCCATTTCTCCAAAGTAATATCCATCAACCATTTATGGGCGGCTTCATCCAATGACCGCATGGATTCTATTATCTGAGCAAATTTGCGCTGTTGGTGTGCAGTAGCAGCGCGATGCATCAATTCAGTCAAAACATTATTCTTGAACCGCTGACTGAAGTTTGCTTTGACATGCCGGAGGCAGAACTTGTGGTGAACCATCGGTGGTTGTAATGCAGGGTTGTTCTCAACGGCTGCAAAATTCCACGGGCTCGATCTGAAATCAAACAAATGCCCTCGCGGCCACGAATCACGTGACGAGATAATTGATACAAAAACCATGACCAATTTGCTATACTTTTCTCGTCAACAATAGCAAAAGCCAAAGGAAGAATATGGCCAGCTGCATCAGCACCTACTGCAATAAGGATCTTTTCCTTGTATTTCCCGTATTGAAAAGTACCATCGATACTAATTACGGGACGACAGTGTTGAAAACCATCAATACAAGGCCTAAAAGCCCAAAACATCAAACCAAATATGTTGTAATCCCCAATACTATCATCCGTGTGCCGCCATTCAACAACGGTGCCAGGATTAGAAGCTTGAAGGGCAAGTAAGAACTTCGGTAAAATGGTATACGACGTCTCCCAATTACCATATACGGTTCAATGGCTTTCTTCTCCCCAACCATGCCTTCTTGTATGAAATGTTAACTCGAATGAGCACATCTTGACTATATCGAGGACTTTGTATGAAGCATTTTTCTTAATATTGTTCCGAGCCATTCGGCCAACCATCCCATAATCTAAATTTGGGTGGTCCTCTGGCTGTATCTCGGGGATGCATGTATGTTTCAAATGCATCTTTGTGATCTCCCAAAATGTATGTTTCTTTCTCAACGTGGCTCGAACCTTCCATTAACAATTTTTGTCCGCATAATAAAGGCATCGGACAAACCAGCTAGTAGGAGTGCTTTCATACACTTTGAAGTACCTGTGCGCACGAATGGACCAACATTTAACTGCATGTTGAACTCCTTCTTTGGTTCGGAAAATCATTCCAACCTCTAGTTCTGAGGTTCGATCATCAACCCACACGGGTCGGCAATAGTCGTCGGCCTTGTCGATCATAGAAATGTTTGGATCACCGATGTCCGTGTAGAAGGGAATATCATCGGCAACGGTATCAATCGGTGGATGCGCCGTCTCTCCCTCCTGATCGCCACCACCCTCGCCCTCCTCCTCCTCCTCTTCACTATCTTCCTCCTCCTCCTCCTCCTCCTCCTCATCATCATCTATCCATACATGTAGGGGATCATAGGGAATGCTTAAATCTTCGCATGTGGTCCCTAGTGTGAACGTATCGGCTGCAAGGGCAATTGGCTCGGGCTTAGGCAAGTCTCCGACGAAAATTTGGGCGACTTGGCCCCTCATTATAATTACCCTGACTTGGCCCCTCAATAAATTGGCCACAACTTGGGCCTTCATTGTAATTGCCCTCAAATGGTCCAACATTAAATATAGAATGACTTGGACCTTCTTCTAAATTGGCCCTACTTGCACCCTCGCCAAAGGGGCCACGACTAGGATCCCCGGGGACAACATAAGGTTGTGGAAAAGGCGCATCATTCGATATGAAAGCACCATAAGTAAACCACTGATCATTAAGAAGCCCTTTGCCCTCTCTACTTTGTAGAAGTTGTGTGAATGACTCAACATTTGGTTGGGAACCAGCGACATATTGTCCTCGTAACAAATGCGTCTTTGGGCGCGTGCGTAACTTATGTACAATTCAACGCATTAAGACTCGGACATGTGGTGGAATGCACAACATCTCCCTCACCGTATCACCATCATCAACTGGCACTGGTATGTATGTTATTGAATTACCAGCACTGCTAAGAGGATAACGGCACATTAATTTCATCCTAACTTGGCTTTCATCCCATCCAGTAGCCCGATACAATTTTCTCAAAAGTTCGGACATGCTAATATTTTGATCAACAATAAACCGTTTTGGCAAATTACTGTATTCGGAGCCGTTCGGGCCACTAACTATCTCTCCATCCCAATATAACACAAGCCTCACTCGATCCTTGCCCATGTCTATATGGTGTGTGCCATCAATAATAACATAAAACTTACATTAATATAGGGTTCAAAGTTATTGAAGTAAATTTATGGAATTTCTCTGACGGAAAAAAAATCAATCAACTAAAATTTTGACATCCAATCAAAACCAAACATTCTCCCAACAACACAAAGCCTTATGTTCAACAAATCCAACCACAATCCTCTAATCTATATCAACAACATCCCTATTCACAACTTAGCATTCCAACAATAGCAAAATCATTGGCTAAAATGGCACTTGAATCCAAATCAAGGCAAAACAATCCAAAACAATCCAAGTCATCACCTCACAAAATAACCAACTAACATTTCACATCCATTCATAACCTAACATTTTCCCAACAACATGAACCTTTATATTCATCAAATACAAGCACAAACAACTATTCATGACCTAACATAAACCTTTATTATTCTAATAAGAGGAAACTCATTGAATCAAATAAAATTTCAAATCAATCCAAAACAATCCAAAATGATCTAACTCACAACCCAACAAGAGTACAAACTAACATTTTGACATCCATTCATAACCAAACATTGTCCCAACAACATAACGCATTATAGCGTAAAATCCAAGCACAATCCTTTATTCATAAGCAAACATTGTCTCAGCAACATAAAGCATTATATTTCCAGCATTATAGTTCGTTAACATTGAAGAGTAACGAACAACTATTCATGACTTACTATTCCGATAATCGGCAATTCAATGAATGAAATTAAACATCAATCCCAATCATTCCAAATAAAAAATCACCATACTTTATTCACAAATTAAATTTCCAACATCAATTCAAATTCTTCATCCAATAATTATGACTTTTGAAACAAAATTAACGCCAAATCACAATCATAATATATAAATGGTTTACCTTTGTCGGTTGCTTCAATCCTCGAGAATGTTCTTCGCTCAACTTAATTTCTTTTTCACTACAAATAAAGTTTTTATCAATATAGGATAACTAATTAACATATTATAAGGCATAAAATTGAACGTACAAGTTTAACATAAAAGTAAACATACAAATTAAACATTAAATTTAACATACAAATTTAACATAATTTAACATCTAAATTTAACATACAAATTAAACATACAAATTAAACATCCAAATTTAACATAAAATTAAACATCCAAATTTAACATTAAATTTAAAATACAAATATAACATACAAATTTAACATCCAAATTTAACATCCATATTCAACATCCAAATTTAACATTAAATTTAATATACAATTTTAACATAAAATTAAACCGTCAATTTAATATAAAAATTTAACATACAAATTTAACATCCAAATTTAACATACAATTAAACATTAAATTTACCATACAAATTTAACATACAAATTTAACATACAATTAAACATTAAATTTACCATACAAATTTAACATACAAATTTAACATACAATTAAACATTAAATTTAATATACAAATTTAACATACATATTTAACATCCAAATTGAACATTAAATTTAACATTAAATTTAACATACAAATTTAAAATTAAATTTAACATCCAAATTTAACATTAAATTTACCATACAAATTTAACATATAAATTTAACATCCAAATTTAACATACAATTAAACATTAAATTTAATATACAAATTTAACATCCAAATTTAACATACAATTAAACATTAAATTTACCATACAAATTTACCATACAAATTTAACATACAATTAAACATTAAATTTAATATACAAATTTAACATACAAATTTAACATCCAATTTTAACATCCAAATTTAACATTAAATTTACCATACAAATTTAACATCCAAATTTAACATCCAAATTTAACATCCAATTAAACATTAAATTTAATATACAAATTTAACATC
Organism: Gynochthodes officinalis; assembly: GCA_020080225.1. Taxonomy (NCBI): domain Eukaryota; kingdom Viridiplantae; phylum Streptophyta; class Magnoliopsida; order Gentianales; family Rubiaceae; genus Gynochthodes; species Gynochthodes officinalis. Next base: position 1,451,232 of record JAIQDA010000012.1, read on the forward strand.
CAAATTTAACTTCCATATTTAACATCCAAATTTAACATTAAATTTAATATACAATTTTAACATAAAATTAAACCGTAAATTTAATATACAATTTTAACATACAATTTTAACATCCAAATTTAACATTAAATTTAACATACAAATTTAACATACAATTAAACATTAAATTTAATATACAAATTTAACATACATATTTAACATCCAAATTTAACATAAAATTAAACATTAAATTTACCATACAAATTTAACATACAAAATAAATTTTAACATATAACATATAAAATAACATACAAATGTAACACAAAATTTAACATATAAACCCACATACAAATTTAACATCAAAATTTAACATATAAAACAACATAAAAATTTAATATACACTAATTTAATATCAAATTTAACATAGAAATTGTAAAAAATTAATGATAATTCACCTTCTAACAAAAAATAGGCCAAAAGCTTGAGTGTTGTATTTTTTTTTGTTTTGGCAGTTCAAGCCTCCAAAGGAAGGAGGGGAGGCGGCTGCAATTTTCTAGGGGAAGGTGCAAGGTGGGTGGATTTGGGGCGGGGTAGATGTAGGTGGGTAGATCTAGCAAAATAAAGGAGAAAAAATGAAGGAGAGAAAAGAAGAGGAAGAAGGAAGATGAAGTTCGTCTGCTGCGGCGGAAATGGAGAGAAAAGAGAGGAAAAAGGAAGAAAAGAGAGAAGAAAAGAAGAAAGAAAAGCGTGGGGGAAAATTGTACTGAAGTCGGGTTTCAGAAACATGACTTTAAAGTCGGTTTTTCGGAAACTGACTTTAAAGTCGGGTTTCGAAACCCCGACTTTAAAGTCAGTTTCCGAAAAACCGACTTTAAAGTCGGGTTTCTGAAACCCGACTTCGGTAGAAATGGAAAAAAAAAACAATATTAATTTAATTTTTTTTTAAAAAACCAATATTCATGGAATTAACCCCAAGAATTTAGCCTAAAAAGTGGGGCGCGTATATGTTATAGGAGGCTGGCCGTTACAGGGAAGAAAAGAAAATCTAAAAGATGTGCTCTGTTGATGACTTTATTATTGAATTCTGGAAACGCACAACTTTTGTTGGATGGTAACTTATGTTGGATGGTTTCGTGTTGGCTATAAGTAAAAGAAAACACATGATTATTGCCTCATGAAAACTGCTCAACTCTTCAGCCAACTTCAACTTTAAGTTGAGTTGGTGGATTGTATTTTTGCACGCATCTTCTTACTTTATTAATTCGAAAAGTAGCAAGTTGATTTTTCACATCACCTAATTTACTTGGTCCAAAAAATAATTCACATATTACAATTCTTCGATCTCTATATTTTTTTTTCTTTTTTTTTTTCTTTTTTTCTTTTTTTTTTTTCAGATCTGCTTACGGCTTGGATTGCGGTTTTCTATCGGCTCAAGCGGTGTAGGATGTGCGCTAGGGACCACTACTGTGCGTTCAGTTTTGCTCATCTCAAGCCCTTTGAGGTACCCAGTGAAGCCACTAGTTTTAGTCGATCATAGTAGATCATTTTTGTATAGTACTAGTGACCCGATATAACCGGGCTTTTGTATGTTTGGTTGAGCCTAGGTTGTCTAGGTTTTCACCCTGTGCCGCTTTGCGGCTTTTGTCCCGCTCTGCGGGTGTAGTTCTGTGCCCCTTTGAGGGCTTCTTGTTAGGGTTTATCACCAAATGTGATAGTGGTTTTTAACCACTATCACATTCTCCTCCTTGGCATTAATGTAAGACCAAGGTGCTTATATTGCCTTCATTGGCAATCCCTTTGTATATTTCCACCAGCAATGCAATTTCTATCGTTTCAGAAAAAAAAAAAGATCTCTATATTTACTCAAATTTCTAATTTTGACAATCAGTTTGGCCCCAACACAAAGTCATATATGGTAGGATAATGAAAAAGCTATATTACTTTCATGACAGACATGTTCTTTTGTACTACTTTTCGTTTTGCATAACTTATTTTAAAAAAATACTTGTGTTACTTTATTACTAACAGATATTGCTATCTCCAACAAAATTGAATGTGCATTAATACACTATCATTAAGGGTGACAAAAATCAATTCAAACCAAAAATCAACCCAATCAACTCATTATTTTAACACGTTGGATTAGATCAAATGTGTTTAATGATGACAAAAATCAATTCAAACCAAAAATCAACCCAATCAACTCATTATTTTAACACGTTGGGTTAGATCAAATGTGTCATAAGGCAGATAGGTCACGAACCAAATGAATTATGTAATTTAATAGATTGAATTTGAACTTAATCAATCTAACATATTAAAATTATTATTTTTGAAAATTCAAAAAGTGGCTCGCTAGCAATTCGTTGTCACTGGCCGGATTTCAGCCAATAACCGATAACAGTCAACATTGGTCCGACGGCAATAGCTAATCGGCTGGTCTCTATTTGAATTTTTTAAAATAATAATTTTAATCAATTTGTTCGATTGAGTTCAATCCAATTCAAGAGTGATCCAACTCAAAATTGATCCATATGAATATTAATTGGGTTAACTCATAACTAGTAAAATTTCAACCCATTAATGATCAATTATAAGTGACCTAATTCACCCATTTACCACCTCTAACTATCATGGTTAGCAGTCTAAAATTTTTAAAGAATACACTATAGAAAAAAAAATATTACACGGGACGATTCTTCTATCCATCTCTATAATCATTCAAAAAAGAATTTGCTCAATAAAAGAAAGAATTGAGGAAACTAAATCCTCTTTTAAACATTCATATCCCAATATTCCAGCTTAACATTACATATCTTTGATCTACAATGGTTATACTTTATTTCATATCATTAAAATGACATAGTTTCATTGAAATTAAATTAAAATAAAGTATCATCATTTTAAGAAGATAAAATGTCACAATAGATATATAATCACAGGATAGAGGATATGATCTCAATCAAATTAAAATAAACGACAGGGAACATAAATTACAACGTTTTATTTGTTAGATAGACAGATAAGTCTGTGGTTTATTTTTGATACAATTATCATTAATTTAGTCACGAATTTGTTACAATATATGATTCCATTTGGACGATAGATGGATTATAATTGACCAGTTTTATTAGTTAGATGGTCAACTAGGACAAAAAATTTCGTTAATGAATGAAATTATACAATTGTAAAAGTTTAATAACTACCATTATATTTTGCCCTATCCATATAATATATTTCCAATTGTTCTCATTTTTTAAATTTATTTATTTTATATCCTAATTTTCAGTCAAAAAATAATATAAAAGCCCATTTTCTTGCCTTTAAAACAGAAAGAAAGTAAAATGAATTAAAAAGAAAATTATTAAAGATCTGTTTTGTAGAGGGAAAAGTAAATCATACCAATCATCTCTTCATTCAGGTCGAAAATTCGATTCTTCAATTTGATTACTTTTTAATTTGTTCTCTTGCCAAAATGAGGCCAAATCAAATACATGTGGTCATAAGAGTTTAATGGTCTCCAAAATTGTTTTGCCAGAAAAGAATATAGAATTTTAACATCAAGTTGATGAAGTAAATGGTAACGGCTATATCTTTATGGCAATCAGCTAGGAATGGGAGGTGCACTGGAAACATTGTGTGGACAAGCCAATGGAGCAAAACAGTATCATATGCTTGGCATATATTTGCAGAGAGCTGTTCTTGTTTTCATGCTTACTAGCCTCCCTATTGCATTTCTTTGGATATATACAGGAGATATTTTCCTTCTTTGTGGCCAAGATAAACAAATTTCTTTGCATGCTGGAACGTATGCTCGTTGGTTGATCCCTAGCATCTTGCCTTATGGCATCCTTCAATGTCAACTTCGATTCTTACAGACTCAAAGGATTGTTAAGCCATTGACTCTAAGCACTGGCTTTGCATGCATAATACATATTCTTGCTTGTTGGTTTTTGGTTTTTCGACTTGGATTTGGTAATAAAGGTGCTGCTCTCTCAAATGCCATCTCTTATTGGATGCATGTCCTTATTTTGGGAGTTTATATAAAATTTTCATCATCGTGCCAACAAACATGGACTGGAATATCCAGAGAGGGCTACAAAAATCTCTTTACATTTATATCATTGACCATTCTTCAGCTCTTATGGTGTGGTAAGTCCAAAGAATTTTCATGTAACTATATTCGTGAGAGCCCTCATGCTAATCTGAACTGCATCATCAATTAGATAGTCTCAGACAAAGAAGACAATAACACATTAGGTGATGGGATGTAATTTTGAATATGCATCAACAAATGATTGGTGGAACGAATCCATACAAGCATTTATTAACAGTTGTAGGATTACCTTTAGAGATTCTGATCTGTGTCGTCTTTTACCTCATTTTGTTTTAAATACTGTAATAGTGACATTAACATCCTCACAACATTAGTCATTTTGGTGATTTGTTACCCTTTAATGCATGTTTGTGCAAGATTCAGCTTGGAAATGTGGTCATACGAGATACTGGTTCTCTTGTCAGGCTTTCTTCCAAATCCGAAACTTGAGACATCAATGATGTCCATCAGGTTTTGTAATTCCTGTTTCCTTTTGTTTATAGTAAAACAAGCTAGAATAGTGTTTGCTGAAGTTGTTGGTTTCTTCCTGTTCTATGTGCACATTAGTTGTGCGCAACGAGAGTTCCATTATTCAATCGCTAATTAATTAACTGAAACTCTCCCAATTTACAGCCTCAATATAAGTTCAGTGGTCTTCAGAATCCCATTTGGTTTTGGCAGTGCAGTGAGGTAGGTATAACAGAAGAGGAATGCTCCTAATTCATTCTCAGGAATTAAATCATGCTTTCTAAAACATTACCTTGCTGATTTATTTCCTGTTTACTTTGCCTTCTCTGGCGGGGACAAAGCACACGGGTGTCAAATGAATTAGGTGCAGGAAGGGCTAAGGCTGCAAAAGTGGCCGCACAAGTTGTTCTGTTTCTTGCCTTGTTGGAAGGCCTTTTGGTTGGATCAGCTTCAATAGCACTGAGAGATGTATGGGGCTATTTATACACAAGTGAAAGAGAACTTGTGAGATATATGTCAACCATTATGCCTGTCCTTGCTTTGTCCAATTTCATGGATGGAATTCAGGGAGTAATGTCAGGTTAGAGACAGAGCTTCTACTACTATTTCGAAACAAACCTTTATTGTTACTTTGCAAGGTAAAAGGTTTTATTCTCTTCATGAAAAGGAGTTGCAAAGGGATGTGGCTGGCAGAAGATTGGTGCATTAGTGAATCTGGGATCTTATTATGTTGTTGGCCTTCCCACATCGATCATCTTGACTTTTGTCTGCCATTTCGGTGGAAAGGTAGCAATTTAGTTCATTTTCCCTCTGATATACTCTGTATCACAATTTTCGTCTTAACATTGATTCCTTTGTTACAGGGCCTTTGGATAGGAATAATCAGTGGGAGCGGTCTCCAGGCAATTTCGCTTCTCACCATCGCAATGCGCACAAACTGGGACAAACAAGTAACATAATTACTGCTCTTCCTTTTTCAAAAAATAATTGCAGCATTTTTCCTTAATCTCAACTCATTATATGGTTGCCTTGCGTGTTTTAATAGCTCCACTACTGACAGTTTTCTGCTTGCTTTTTCTTTCTTTGTTTTTTGCCTTTTTTTCCCTCAGGTTATTGAAGCAAAGAATAGACTCTACCATTCAAATATTCCAGAAACAACGCTTGCATGAGGGTTGTTCTTCTAAAGGGTACTGATTTCTTGTTTATCATGATGAAACTCATGCAACGTCTGTTGAGGTTCAATTCATAGTTATTTTGGTTTAAGAGCCAACGAACATGGTTGAAGAAAACTTCTTGATAAATTCCGGCACACGAAGCAACTTGTGGTTGAGTAATACTGTTTCAATTGTTGTTGAGAATGTTTCAGGATAATGGGTGTTGAAAATTTCTAAAATTTTGGAAAATGTAAAATTGAGTTGAAAAGGTGTAATTCATCATTTGCAAGAGTTACAACTCCACATTTTCTAAAGTTATAACTCTTTATTTATTTTGAGTGGCAACCTTTCAAGTTTAACATCTAACTAATATGAAAGGTGCAGTTGTGGTATTATTTGCAATAGAAAATAAGCATTCAACATTTAGAAAATTTTGTATTACATTTGTTTTGTTTTTAGTGGGTTGGAATATTAAGTATATAGTACATTCAGCTAAAGTTCATTTTATTGCAAATAGAATTTGTTCTTGATTCATTGATATCTAGAAGACAAATTTAAACTAAAGAAAAGTGAATCCAGTTCACGATTTAAATTTTATTTTATTTCCTTTGTTGTATACGCTAACAATCCGTGCCAAGGTAACTCAAATGACAATCCCTATCTTAAACCGCCGCGATCATTTTGTCATTTTGGAATGCCTTCTTGTTCATAAATTAAAGGTGTAATAGATAAATCAGTGTTGTCAAAATCGGATTGAAGTGTAAACCGATGAAATCAAAGGATCAGGAGTAAACTAATGGGAAAGGTAGTAAAAAAAAATGAAGGTATTATGATTTAATAAATATAAATTAATTATAAAAATATTAATACTAATGTACAAATATACTAGAGATAAAAAAAAAATAGTGTATGTAGTGAAGTTTAAATTTTGTATGAATTATATGAAATTTTAAGTGTATAATTGAATAATTTTGTGAAAAAAATCGTATAAAAATATTTTAAATAAATAATATGTTAAAAATTATAAGAATTCTTTTGTATAAATATTTAAAGTATTCTATTTGAAAAAATAAAAAAATTTAGAAGTGAAAAATGAGTTTTATTAAAACTTGATGTCAACATATAATTTTTAAAAACTGTAGTTATTTTCTGAAAAAAAAAAATTTTGATCTAGTCAAATCTAGGTAAATCCTGGTTTTGAATGGTCAAATAGGATTTGAAGTCCCTTTTTTTTTTAGCTAAAAATAAATATATTGTATTGCAATGACAAAATGTATATAGTCAAAAAGGCTAAATGCTCTTCGTGATATTTGATATGAACCACAAATGAATAATGACCATAAAAAGGGTCTACAAAAAATGTCACAAGGACCCACAATAGCAGTCACAAGGGCCTACAAAAGCGACCACTAGCCTAATTAAGGTCTACCAACCTACAAAGAACTACCAACTAAGGTGCTCTCCTAATTGGGTACCGCAAATTATATACGTTGAAAGAGACTAAACTCAGCATTCCTAACTCTCGCCCTATGCCTTTCGTGATGATCCCACAAAATTGCTTATGTTCAATAGTTGGGCAACCAAACTATTACCGCATGCATTGAAGAGTTGCAACCAAAGTGGTAGCAAAACACACCTACAAAAAAAAAAAAAAAAGTGCGAAATCTCACCTAAATCGCACTTCAATCTTTAAAGTCTTTAAAGTCTGGTTTTTAGTAAAAATCAAATCCAACACATGACTAATTTCCGATTGGACTGGTCAAACTGGCCGATTTGGTCCGATTTTTACAACAGGAGATAAATTAAAATTCTACGAAATAAGACCAAATATTTCGTAAGTGTTCGGTGAATTGCAAGTGTACAATATCAACAAGTAATATAGTAGTGAGTAGAGTATCGTTCCCTCGAGGATTGTTTTAATTTAACCAATTACTTACCAAATTGATTAATTCAACAACAAGCTAGCCAATAAAACAAAACTTTCATGCAATTTTAACTAAACTTATCAAAGAATGAAAATTTATAACAATAAGAAAATATTAAAAATTTACCAATTTAACAAAGATGTTAGAGATTTCGATTTCACTTAATCAATCCTAATTAACTCTCTTGACTTGTCATGCAATTAACTTAAATTCCAAATTATGATGGTGAAATTTCCTAATGTAAATTAATAGCGACATCGGTCTAATAATCCTATTTAGATTAAAATCAACTCACACTTGGTCTAGGTGAATTTAGATTTCTAAATGCATTAGGAACTATGTAAATTTCAGTTCAATCTAAGTAGCCATTACTTAGTTTTACTACGAAACCACATGAACAACCTAGATTATTACGGTCTAAATTGAATTCATGGTTTAATATCACATGAGCACATGCATGTTATCTCCTTTCGTATCAAACAAGCATCAACAATCAATTAAGTGATGATCAATCACCTAAAAGCATTAAGAACATGATATTAAACTCATAATTGAAATATAAATTGCATGAACAAGTCTTAAGAATTAATTATTCATGATTAAGATCATCTAGTCTCTAACAAAGAAATTAGAACATAATGAAATTTAAACTAACAATAAAAATAAAAATAAACATAATTAAAATTAATACAAATTCTGAAAATTAAAGTAAACAATATTTCATGAATATAAAAGCTATAAAATACTTAATACTTGAAAATAAAACATAATTAGAAATTCTTAACAAAACACAAGAAATAATATTACTAAAATTGTTAAAATTAACTAAACAAAAACAAGGGAAGAAAAATAAAATAACTAAACTAAACTAAACTAACCAAAACAATAAAAGACAAAACCAGTAAATGAAGACTTGAAGACCAAGAATTCTGCATGGTTTGTTTCTTGCACACCCGAAGCTTCCATAGAGATCAAAAACAAACACTTTGCTACTTCTTTGTGAGTTCAAGTTGGCGGCTATTATTTGCTGCAAAAACTAAACTCATTAACTACCCAAACAAGAAGAAGGAAGTGATGAATACTTGACTGGAAAAGCTTGAAAGAAACACAAGAAGACAACTAAAATTCTGACAAAGAAATACATCAAACCCGTAGCTTCAAGAAGAATAAAACAACAATTTTTCTGCTTTCTTTTCCAATTACTTGGTGGTGTTCTAATTGCTAGATTACTGCAAACAATAAGAACAAAACAATGAAGAAAGAATGAAGAAAACAACAAAAGGATGGCTGTCAAATTTGCTAAAAAAGCGAAGAAAGTCACAAATTTTTGCAGAAAACCCGTAAGCATAGAGCTGATTTTTCTTTGAAGAAAACCGTGAGTATGAAGCTGCAATTCGCTAAAGATTATTGAAAACACCAAGCTGGAATTTGTATAATAAAACCATATGAACATCAATGGAAAAATTTGAAGAAAAGCGAGAATAAAACAACAAGTCTTGAAGAAAAACCGTGAACAATGCTTCTGGAATCTAAACTACTGAAATGAAAATAAAACAAAAGAATGAAGAAAATTTGGATGCTCTAAACTCTGCAGAAAAGGAAGAAAAGAAAAATAGCTTGGTGAACTAAATCTAAACTAAAGGAAGAAAATGTAAACAAAGGAAAGGAAATCTTTGCTCATTGTTTTGGGATGAAAATGGGATCGGGGATGCCTTCTCCGTTCCAATTTTTGTCCATTTATAGGCAAGGCTGTTCTTTTCTTCCGAAGGTGTTATTGTCTTCCATGTGCTTGGTTTCTTTTACAAGAAAACAAAAGCTTTGCTTTCCAAATATCATTATTTCTCTTTGTGTGCTTTAATTTGTCTCTTTTTCTTTCTTCGTGCGTTGCTCATTTGTCTCTTTGGATGCTTTGAGTGTTTGGATTCCATCGGTGTTGGGGCTTTTCTTTTGTTTTCTTTGACCGATTTTTGTTGTTTTCCAATTGTAGTTAAGCTTTGTTAGCTGTTGTTTTCTTTGTTGTCCGAAGTTGCTTCATTCCTTTTGTTTTCTTTGTGTGCAAATTTCTACGCTTTTCTTTTCTTCTTTGTTGCAATTACAGCCAACACAAACAAAAATCTTCTTTGTCTTGTTGTTGAAGTAATTTGGTCAAGCTTTGATAAAAAAATAATTGGTTAGTCCTTTGTTCTCAATTTTCAAGATTAAACTCAAAAAGTTCTAGAAATATTGGAAAACTTAGAAATCATAGAATCAAAGGATAATTTGGCCAAAATATGTAAAAACAAATTAAAACACAAGCCAATTTCTAACCAAAATTAATAAGAAAACTCTATATAAAATAGAGTTATCAGTAAGATAAGTATCTAATAATTAGGTTTGACAATAATTCTCATTCAGAATGGATATGTAATGGATAAGAGTTTTTTTTTTTTCCAAAAGTTGATAGTTGTTTTAACTTTGCAAAAGTTAATGATTACATCCAAGGTCACATAAATGGACTCTTCTTAACTCTAACTTTGGCTAAGACTTATTGACAACATGTCAAGTCCTATCTTTCTTCATTCCTAACCTCATTCCCTCAAAACAACACCACATGTATCTAGTGGATATACTAACTATTGTGACAAGGATAAAGGCTAGAATTACCACTTGCTAATGCTGTGTTCCCCCTTCTTTATACAAATTATCTGTTAGTCTAATTTCTTGATCCTAACTATCTAATCGGCCATATTTACTTGCTAAAATTCTGGTCATTCCTATTTTTCCAATTCAATCACTTTTCTTTCCTCCATCCATTCTCTCTTAAAAACCCACAAGTTCCTACTCTTCCATATCATCCACAATATGTAGACTGTAAGTTGAGCTCTTTCTTGCCATGAATCAACTCTCCTATTAGCACAAATGAATTGCCACCAATCTCTGAACTTATCACCAAGTTTTCTCGTGTGAGTCCAAACAACCAGTACTAGTTTCCAGATTTTCTACACTTGGGAGCATGTGAGCATAGCATGTTCCAGCTGTTCTTCTTCCTCTCCACACATTGGACTTATTGGATCCACTTGCATTCTTCTTTGCTATAGCTTAGCATTAATTGGCAGTATGTCATTGCAGCATCTCCATACAAGGTGCTGCAATTTCCTTTTGACATCCAATTTCCAGATTGTCCTTCACATGATTTGCATGTTACTTCTAGTCCTACTGCATTCAACCCGCTGCCCTTCTTGGAGTTTGTCCTTTTGCAACTGCATGTAAGCCGATTTGACAGAGTACTCCTGGCGTGAACCCTTGGATAACTTGTTCCAAAAACTCACTACACAAGTTCTTCCCCTTGGATCAACCCAACTGAAATCTTTCCTTGGAGATGGTATGTTCCTTGAAGGTGGAATAGGTCCTCAACCCCTTGATAACCCGTATCAAGAAACCTTGGAATCAATAGATGGATGGAATCCGAATTTCCTAGGGAACAAATCTAGGAAATCAAGAACAACAAACACACAAATTCCGAATTTGTGTAATTTGCAAGTAATTACAGAAACTAGAGAGCAATTCTCTCAAGCTTGTAATGTCAAGAACCAAATTTTCATTTAATCAAATCTGCCCTCAAGAATGGCCGACGACCACTATAAAGATACAAGCTAGGGTTCCTAATTAGGGTTGCTCAAGCTAGGGTTTCTTTAGGGCCAAATGGGCTACATAACTCTTTGGGCTACATGACTCAAATTACCATATAATTAAGACTAAGCCCAATGTTCCTAAGGGGTTCTAAGAAAAATAATAGTCAAGCCAAACCCATTATGGTTACAACTTGGAATTTGGCTCCAAAATCTAATTAACAAGACCCAATTACACTTAGTGCATTAATAAACATGGTCTTGTCAATTTTGGTCTTCTCTCCACCCTTTTGGGCCGTTTGGATGAGTCCATTCGGGCTTCCTTCATTTTCTTTGTTCTAGCCCTTGTCAAGTGGATCCGAGCTTGTTCTGGAGACATTGCTATTGACATCATGCTTCGGGTTCGAAGTCTCTTCAATGCTTGTTGGATTCATATCAGTCCCCCCTTCTTCGAAAGGATTCGTCCTCGAATCCAGATCATCATAATCTGCAATGTCAAAAGGAGACAACTCAGCAACGTTGAAGGTAGTACTTACATTGTACTTACCTGGAAGGTCAATCTTGTAAGCATTGTCATTGATTTTTGCGACAACTTGGAAAGGTCCATCTCCACGTGGATGCAATTCTGTCATTGATCTTTGTAGTGGAAACCTTTCTTTGAGCATATGAACCCTCACCCAATAGAAACCTGGTTCAAAAGTGACTTTCTTTCGACCCTTGTTTGCATTTCGAGCATTAGATTCATTCCTCTTCTCAATATTCAGCCGAACCTGCTCATGTAACTTTTGGACAAAGTCAGCCTTGCGCTTGTTTGGTATGTTTGTGCCCGGTATGAAATCAATTGGATGTTTAATTCCTCTTTTGGGCTGCAATCCGGCTGGTAGCTCGTCAGGAAATACATCTCGGAATCCCTGCAATATATTAGAAATCTCAACGGTAGGTTGGATGGCAAGTCGACACTAAGTAGAACATTAGATTCACAACACTTAGGAAGAAACAAAACACGATTAGTATGCAGAAGTATCAACATGTCGGACATTTGCATAAAAATTTGGTTGTTTCTTATTTACTTGAGTCACTCTCTTTCTCTCAATGTGTTCTACTTCATTTAACTCATATTGCTTAGGCTTAGAATTTTCCAATTTTCCTTCTTTTCTCACGGGTAGTGCAGAATTCAATTTCATCATTTGCCTAAATTAAGCCCTTTAAATGTAATTGAGATTCATAAACTTGAGTAGGCGACAAAGCGATAAAGTAGTTTTTCTACCATTAACAAAGAAAGCGTACCTATTACTTGTCCACTGTGGGAAGCACCCCTGTCAAATTGCCAAGGTCTACCAAGCAATAGGTGACCAGCTTGCATAGGAGCCACATCACACAAAACTTCATCTTTGTATTTGTTGACTGAAAAATTTACCAAGACTTGTTTTGTGACTTTCACTTCTCCACTCTCATTGAACCATTGCAGCGTGTATGGATGTGGATGCGAAGTGTGGGCAATTTTAGTTTATCTACAAGCAAAGTCGAAGCAATGTTAGTACAACTACCATCACAATAACAAGTATACATACCTTCTCATTGATGGTGCATTCAGTGAAAGATATTACGGCGTTGAACATTGTTCTCCTTTTAATCTGAACATTTAAGGATCGCATAGTCACCAAAGATGGTCCTTCATCGGGGCCAAAACATCTTCATCGATTCCCCATTTTCTACAAGTGGTGGCATATCTTCATAGTCACTTTCATGTTCACTCACTTTCGATCGTGCCATCACCTCGACAACCATAATTCGAGCATTAGGACACTCTCGTGCATAATGTCCCTTGCCTTGGCACTTGAAGCATGTAACCTCCCCGCTGGTTTTCTCACTTCACTTGATTTACGAGTGTTTGGAACCACGGTTGGAGTAGTGTTTGAGTCTTGGGAGTTGCGGCCTTTTGAAGTCGGTACTTAAATCCTTCTTAGGCCATGTAGACTTCAAAGTGTCCGAATTTGAAGTCTGTGGGGTTGAAAAGGTTGGACACCCTCTCCTTAAGTGCCTCTCGCTTTCATTGCCTTGTGATACATTTCATTGAGATCTTCATACTCCTGCATCTCAACAATGTGGGCAATATCCTCCTTAGTCCTCCTAGAAATCGAGCCATGGTAGCCTCACTGTCTTCTTGAATGTTGACTCGAAGCATCGTAGTCTCCAACTCTTGGTAATAATCCTCCACATCCTATTTCCTTGGGTGATCTTTTGCAATTTGTTGAACATCTCCCTATAGTATTGGTGTGGAACAAACCTCTTTTCATGAGCTTCTTCAATTCACCCCAAATGCGAGCAGGCCCTTCTTCATCACGCCTCCTTTCGGCTGAATTTTAGTCCACCACGATTCTGGGCGTATCCATAAATTCAACCACAGCTAGCTTGACCTTCTTTTCCTCCGAATAGTTGTGCACTGTAAAAATACTTTCAATTTTATCAGACCATTCAAAGAAAGCTTCAGGATCTTGCTTACCAAAGAATTGAGGAATTTTCATTTTAATACATCCTAAATTGGAATCAATTCTAGAGTGCAGTATTGACTTCCCTGAAATGCTTCGAAGGCTTCATCATCATTATCATGGCCATATGTGGTCTTTGTAGATCGAGAGGATTCGGCTCTCTCAGCTTTGAGCTCCTTGACTTCCTGTTGCAAGCCTGAAACCAAAGTGTAAAATTTTGCTAACATCTCCTCATAGGATTCCTTAGAACCCGGTGGTGGTGGCGGTTGTCTCTCCATTATAGCTGTAAAGGTTAGCAAAGAAAATAAAACAGTTTATAAGTCCTCACTTCCCTTCCCAATTTCCCAAATTCACTCACCAAGTGTTTGAGTACTCTCGGGTTTGTATAAGTGAAGGGACGGATTCACACCACTCAATTTGCTCTTCCGTTTCTATTCTTACTCAAACAATGTTACACAAAGGAATTTACAACAAGTTGATGCAATGGACAATGAGATTAGAATGAATTCTAAGGAACCAATGAAAGCGATACCAAAGTCAATGAAAACAGTACCAAAAATACAAGAATTCAATTTTTTGGTAAGGAATTTGTACAAACTGAATGCAAAAACAGAATGTACACGAAAAATCAGTGAGACACACAAAATTTCAGAATTTTCGGACCACAACTCAATATTACACAAAGGAATTTACAACAAGGTAATGTAAGTGGACAATGAGATTAGAATGAATCTAAGGAATACAATGAAAACAGTACCAAAACACAAGAATTCGAATTTTTTTTGGTAAGGAATTCGGACAAACTGATTGCAAAATCAGAATCTACACGAAAAATCAGTGAAACACACAAAATTTCAGAATTTTTGGATCACAATAATTTCAGAAATTTCGGATCACAATTCAAGACACTTGAAGAAAGGAAATTTGGACAAAGTAGCTTGCATTAGTGGTCGGTTTCAGCCCTTCCAAATTCTGGAATTAGTCAAGAATGTTTCTGGGTTCAAAATGTGGTGAAAAGGATGTATATGGATAAGTATAAGGCTAATCACAAACTGCAAACAATCCAAAGTACAATCGGAAAATGCAAATCTGTTTTTCCGAAATCAGAAAAGGATTTTTGGCATGGTAACTTCAAAAGGTCATAACTTTCTACTCCGATGTCGGATTTTTCTCCGTAAGTACTCAAATCGAAGCTCTCAGAGAGATCTACAAGCAGACAGCCAAAGGCTGTCCGTTGGGACTTTAGGGGTCAAAAAATAACGCTAAGACCACCTACTGTCCGCCTCAAGTTTTCTACTCAAGTCCCAAAAAAAAAATTCCAGCAATTTTCTTCTTCTCTCTTTTCTCTTTTTTTGTTATCTCTTTTTTTTTTTTTTTTTTCAACTTCAGCAAGGCATAAACAGCAATAATATATGGAAATAACAGAGGTAAGGCCGCAAAGGTATGGATTTATCAAGAGAGCAAAGATATGGATTTATCAAAACAAAAGCCGAAACCAACACAAGAATAAGAACAGAATTTCAGCAAGGCATAAACAACAATTGGATAAGCAAAGGTACGGATTTGTCTAAGATGGAAGCAAGCCGAAACCAACACATCAATACAAGAACAGAATTTGCTTCATCAATACAAGAACATACCAACGATGATGATATTCAAAACAACAAGAAGATTGAGGAGATAAAGAACATACCAATGATGATGATTTTTTTTTGTTCGGTAAAAGAAAAGATATGAACAGCTTGGGAACCAAGATCGCTCGATACCAAAAGCGGCGTGAACCCTTGGATAACTTGTTCCAAAACTCACTACACAAGTTCTTCCCCTTGGATCAACCCAACTGAAATCTTTCCTTGGAGATGGTATGTTCCTTGAAGGTGGAATAGGTCCTCAACCCCTTGATAACCCGTATCAAGAAACCTTGGAATCAATAGATGGATGGAATCCGAATTTCCTAGGGAACAAATCTAGGAAATCAAGAACAACAAACACACAAATTCCGAATTTGTGTAATTTGCAAGTAATTACAGAAACTAGAGAGCAATTCTCTCAAGCTTGTAATGTCAAGAACCAAATTTTCATTTAATCAAATCTGCCCTCAAGAATGGCCGACGGCCACTATAAAGATACAAGCTAGGGTTCCTAATTAGGGTTGCTCAAGCTAGGGTTTCTTTAGGGCCAAATGGGCTACATAACTCTTTGGGCTACATGACTCAAATTACCATATAATTAAGACTAAGCCCAATGTTCCTAAGGGGTTCTAAGAAAAATAATAGTCAAGCCAAACCCATTATGGTTACAACTTGGAATTTGGCTCCAAAATCTAATTAACAAGACCCAATTACACTTAGTGCATTAATAAACATGGTCTTGTCAATTTTGGTCTTCTCTCCACCCTTTTGGGCCGTTTGGATGAGTCCATTCGGGCTTCCTTCATTTTCTTTGTTCTAGCCCTTGTCAAGTGGATCCGAGCTTGTTCTGGAGACATTGCTATTGACATCATGCTTCGGGTTCGAAGTCTCTTCAATGCTTGTTGGATTCATATCAACTCCTCATCTTTACTAAGCTGCCAAATAATTTTATCTTTACTGCCCGGTGGTTCCAAAGGAATTTGCATTATGTTTTCCGCTTCTTGCTTCGGGAATTCTTGAAATCACACTTGTGTTCCAGCCCCTACCGTCTTCATGCAGAAGTTCGCTCACCCATGTTACATCTTGTTGTTCTTATCTACAGGTGTTCGGCCTTAATTCTTTTCTTCTTGGAATCCAAGGCGAATCCCACACCCAAATTGATCTTCCATCCCCACTCTATATCTTGCCCCTAATCTTAGCACCCTCTTTGCCCCCATCCATCCCTTCCACAATCATGGTGCATTGCCTTTATTCTCTGATTGTAAAAGACCATCCTTTAATGGATAAGAGTTACTAAGCTTGAAAATAGTCATTCAAACCTTTTGGAGGGAATTTTATCACTCCATTTGTCTTTAAAAAAAAAAAGATCTAATTTTTAAAACAAAAACTTTCATTGCCAAAAAAGTATTTATTTTTTTGTGTAAAATTCTTCTATTACTTTTATTAATAATAACATTGTACAAGCCAAATTAAAAAGTAGGAATAAAAAGAGGAAATTAAACATTTGATGAGACATTAAGTGCATTGTATTTATAATTTAAAAAATTGTACCAAATCAAAAGTGAATTTTTTTTAAAAAAAAAAAGACTCAAGAAGTATGATGAAATATTTTTGTGTGGAAATTTGGTGACCCATGGCCATGGGATCCAAATGAAAATTTATAATGAGAAATATATTGGTATTAATGGTAGTATTAGATCCTGATTAATATCTTAGTATATATATACTTTTATACTATTTTTGTCTAAAAAAAAAGTGTTCACTCTTAAAATCTTTCCTTGTTCCAAAAAAAAAGCTCACTTTTAGAGTAAAATTTTTAAATACAGTTACTAATAATTATTTTGTACGGCTATAATTAAAAAGCAAAGATAAATATTTTTTTCAGGAAAAAAAAACTATGTATTAACTTTGATAAAAAAAGTTAATGAGTATAGAAAATGTCCATTTAAGGACTCGCCCTAACACATCTAACCTAAATCCAGTAGGTTTTAGTTAAGGCATTCTAACCCCGCTTAAACGGGACCAGGACCTCCTAGCTAACCTAATTAAGAAAACAAAATCCCTAACTTATCGACCTTTACTTGCACAGCGCAATTGGCATACAATGAGAAAGGCACCTCCTAACTCCTTTCCATGCACAACTTGACGCTGCTTTTCATCGTGCTTGACTCTCCTCCTAAGTTAGAACACAAAACTTCCCTACAGGAAGACAAAACTGGACGAAAGCAGGAGCGAAATCTGACTAACTCCAAAGCCATACGCTAAAAAAAAAACAGCACATTAATCGCACCTTCATCGCCCCTTGGAACAGTGTTTTTTTTCTTTTCTGCAGTCTTCCAGCCAAGTTCAAATATGTACATAAGGGTTAAAGATAATTATTGAAAATAATGTATTTAATAATACATTAAATGTTTTGTATTTAATAATTAAAAAAATGATGCCTAACTCAAGATAGACTCATTTTTTTGAAATGAAGGGAGTATTATTCTTATTTAATTCATTTCTAGTAGTATCTCGCTTGGTTTTCTTTGGTACACGTCCGTTTGTCAATGCTTGTTTTTATTAATATATTAAATTTTGATTTACTATTTTCTATTTCGCAGTCGGTCGGTAGTTGCTTGATGGGCTATTCGGCAGTAGTCTAATTACATGCCTGTTGCCATTTTCTCACTTAGTTAAATTTAAAAAGAAAATTATAAAAATAAAATGAGATTCCATTAAGAAAAGAAAATACACATTTCCATTAGTAACTATTTCATCCCTTACCAATTAATTGACATATCACTATTTCCATTAGTAACTATATACTTGTCTCTCTCTGAATTTTCTTTGTAATATTTTCTCCAATTTTTCTTCTCTCCCATCAAATATCAAGTAGTTTAATACTCACTATTTAAAATCCACATGACAAAGAAAATAAAAATATGAAATTAAAAAGTGTGACATATAACCTTAATCTAGTTCTTAATTAAAAATCTACCACAACTTAATTGACTGACAATCATAATTTTGAAACTTGATTAAGTTTAATATAAATATGCCAACAATTAAAAACATTATTAGAATCATAACTACTCCTTCTGTCGATTTAATTTAATTCACCAATATTGCTGGTGAAGTGACACTATGAATTATTATGCTAGAGTGGAATCAGATGTGGACATTATCATTAATCAATAATGAAGACTGAAGTGACAGCAATATCAACATGGGACAAATAAATCATATCAGAACATAATCACTCTGTGTTATCCGATTGGCCACCAGAAGAAAAATAGAATTGGAGAAGACTTTCAAAGGTTTAATTTGTTTATTACTACTTCGCCAACCTTACAAATACAAGAAGCTGAATATATAACGTTGTTTGTTGCTTAAATTGCTTCCTTAAAACTAGCCACTAATGCAGAGAAAATAAATCAAAGATATAGATTGATTGTAGTTTCCACTATCAACTGAATTACCATAAATGTAGGAAGTTGTTACTCCTAGAAATCTTCATCACCAATCATATCCCTTGACTTGATTTTGAATGATTTTGAAATGATTTTTGAACGAGCACATCCTTCCTTATCTCTCCATTAAACATGGAATATGCCTTATGACTCCCAAAGCTCACTCAATTGAATCAGGTTTGCCAATACCTTCCCGCAAACTGAGCCGGGGCTGGAGGCACAGTTTGGGAAGAAAGCGAGCCAAGATGGTCTTTGGGACAAATTTGGTAAATAGATCAGCAACCTGATGAGTCGAAGGAATATGTTTGGTGATAAGAAGTCCACGAGCAACGCGTTCACGTACAAAATGATAATCCAGTTCAATATGCTTACTTCGAGCATGGAAAACTGGATTAATAGTCAGATAAAGAGCACTAATGTTATCACAGTGGAGAGTTGGAGAGGTGGAACTACAAATGCGAAGATCACTAAGAAGATAAGAAAGCCAAGTAAGCTCAGCAGCGATATGAGCCATAACCCGATACTCAGCTTCAGTGCTGGAACGCGAGATGGTATGTTTTTTTTTGCACACCACGAGATGATATTAGACCCAAGAAAGGTGATGAGTCTGTAATGGGCGTCAGTATAAGGACAATGGCCCGATCGGCAAGATCGTGAGAAGGTAGATAAAGTAAGCGAGGTATTGGAGGTGAGATGTAAACCAGTGGAGAGCGTGCCTTTGAGATACCGAAGAATGCAGTGGACTAACTTCAAGTGAGCAGTCGTGGGAGCATGCATGAACTGCGAGACATAATTAACACTGTATGAGAGATCAGGTCGCGTAAGTGTGAGATACTGAAGAGCCCCAACAAGGCCACGATAATAGCTGGGGTCTTGAAGAGGAGGAGCCGACACAGAAGGGTGAAGTTTGACATCCAGCGGAGTAGACATGGGTCGGCAATCCAACATATTAGGCCGCTCAAGAATTGTGAGAGCATAGTGAGACTGAGAGAGGTGGAGACCATCGGATGTAGGAGAGACAACAACACCAAGGAAATGATGAACAGGGCCAAGATCCTTCATGGAAAATTCATGACTTAAAGTGTGAATAAAAGAAGTAACAAGTTCAGAAGAGGACCCTGTGAGAAGCATGTCATCGACGTATAAAAGCAAAGCAAGTACACCTTGATCAGAGTGACAAACAAAAAGAGAGGATCAGAAAGACTACAAAAAAATCCACAAGAAAGTAGAAAATTACTAAGTCTATCAAACCAAGCACAGGGTGCTTGTTTAAGCCCATATAAAGCACGTTGCAACTTACAAACATGAGTGGGAAAGTGAGGATCTGCCATACCTGGTGGTTGGGTCATGTATATATCTTCAACAATATGACCATGCAAGAAAGCATTTTTGACGTCCAGTTGACGAACACGCCAACGCCGTACAAGAGCGACAGTTAAAATTAAACTAATCGTACCTGGACGAATGACAGGAGAGAAGGTCTCTGTGTAATCAAGGCCATGGATTTGATGATAGCCTTTTGCAACAAGACGAGCTTTGAGGCGATCCAAGGTACCATCTGGTTGAAGCTTGGTTTTAAATACCCATTTGGAGCCAATGACATGCATATTAGGAGTGCGAGGGACGAGTCTCCAAGTTTGATTTTGATGAAGAGCAGTGAGTTCATCAAGCATGGCATTTTTCCATCCAGGATCAGACAAAGCTGTTCGGACTGATTTTGGTTCACGAGGGATAGTGGGAGAAGAAACTACAGTCAAAGCATATTTAGGATTAGGCTTGACAATACCAGCCCGAGAACGAGTAGTCATGGGGTGAGAAACAGAGGCAATTTGTGAAGATTGATCAGATATAATGATAGGAGGCACAGCGTCAGGGGCAGAAGACACAGCAGAAGTGGAAAGTTCGGCACCTGGTGATAGAGCTTCATGATTCAGTGGAGGTAGAGGTGGTTCAGAATTATTAGAGGAATCGGGTGGCGAAGAAGCATTAGGAACCGAGGTAGACATAGTGGTTGGTAAGGGAATGTAAGACAGGGGAAGAGAAATGGACTCTGGTGCAGATGGAGCTGATGCAAAGGTAAAAGATGACAGCCAAGTAGCAAAAATGTGTGCCACATGAGAACCCGATGGAGAAGAGCTAGGTGATTTAAATGGAAAGACAGTTTCGTCAAACACGACATGTCGTGAAATGATAAATCTATGAGTAGATGGATGAAAACACTTATAGCCTTTGTGTTTTTCACTGTATCCTACAAAAACACACAAAACAGTCTTAGAATCAAACTTGGTATGTTTTGTATCCCATGTGTATGGAAAACATTTGGAGCCAAACACTCGAAGAGATGTATAATCAGGATGATGCCCATGCAACATAAAATATGGAGTATTAAAATTAAGAGAAGACGATGGTAATCTATTGAAAAGAAAAACAGCAGTAGAAAAAGCTTCTAACCAAAGGTATAGAGGGGCATGACTATGAAATAACATAGTCATGCCTAATTCTCTTATAATACGGTGTCGACGCTCAACCATACCTGTTTGTTCGGGAGTATAGGGACATGAAAACTGGTGAACAATACCTGTGGTAAGAAAATGAGACGATAGTCGAGAGTTAACAAATTCACCCCCAACATCAGAATGAAAAATTTTGATTTTCTTATTGAATTGGCGCTCAACATATTGTTCAAAGGCTAGGAAAGCAACAAAGAAATCTGATTTATTATGTAAAGGAATAATCCAAGTGTACTTAGTGAAGTCATCAACTAAACAAGCATAATAACGAAATTTGCTAAGCGATAAACCGAGCGGGACCCGGAGATCACAATGTATCTTATCAAAGGCATTAGAACTTGTATGTGTAGATAAACCAAATGGAAGTTTACTCAATTTCCCTAACTGACAACTATCACATAGATGATCTGGTTTGGAAGAGCCTACAACTTGAATTAACCCTTTATTCTTCAATAGCTGAATTGCAGAAAATTGGGGATGACCCAAACGTTGATGCCAGATGTTTGATGAGCCTGATTTGAATCGGTAAGAAAAATGTGCTTCTGGCGCATTGGGCAAGACATATAAGTTACCCCTCCGTGTCCCTGTTATGAGTGGATACCCTGTGTTCCGTGTCTTTACACAAAAATCAATGTCAAAAAATCCACAATTAACAGGAAATTGAGAAGTGAGTTGACTTACTAAAAGTAAATTCTTCTTAAGGTTGGGCACTAAAAGAACATCATGAATAGGTAATACATAGTTTTCCTGTTTAATAGAAGACTTCCCAATACCTGTTATTGGTAAGGAAGATCCATCCCCAATAAGGATGGAATCAGTGCCATTATATTGATGAAGATGTGTTAACATACCTTGATGTCCAGTCATGTGATTTGATGCGCCAGTGTCTGATGTCCATTCTGTGTCAATGATTGAGTTATCTAGTGTAAGGGCCGCAAGTGCTTGTGGAAGTTCACGGTTCTGATCTGTCTTCTTTGGTAACCACCAGCAAATTTTGGCAATATGACCACGTTTGTCACAAAATTGACAGATAGCATCCTTGTATAAATCCCTTTCTGCAGCAGACATCCGTCGTTCGCCAGGTGGTAGTGGCTTGCGTTGTTGTGGATTTGCAGTATCTGAATCAGGTTTGGGCTGACCACGAGATTGCTGGGCTTGAAACCCACGACCAGTAGAAGTGAAAGAGTTGGGTTGATTACGACGTGTAGGTGATCGGTTTTGTTTCTGGTGTTGCCCATAAAAGGCTAAGTGGGAAGAGAGATGAGAGGCATCAGACTGATTTGAGAACCAGTTCCGACGATGATCCAGATTTTGTAATTGAGAGATCAGTTCTGAATAGGTTGGTCTTGGAGGTTTCAACATGGTTGTAGTGAACATTTCATATTGTGGGCCAAGGCTGGTAAGTAGGCAAAAAAAATTTTCTTGATCAGGAATGGGTTTGCCAATTGCAGCAAGATTATCATACAAACATTTGAATGTCCGTATATGGTCTGTAATGGATTTATTGTCATCTTTGCGCAGATAAGTGAGTTGTTGGCGAAGCGTGAACTCACGTTCTTAAGAGTCTTGGGCATACGCTTCTTTGAGTGCGTCCCAAACTGCAGACGTGGTGCCTAACCCAATGACTAATCCGAGTGCCTCTTCAGAGAGGGTACCAATTATCCAGTCTCGAAGAAGCCGATCAGATTTTTGCCAGGTAACAAATTCTTTTGTTGGCGTTGATGTAGTTGTTTCTGTGCCTATGGTATTTGAATTTGGTGAGGAATATTGTGGTGGAATGGGAGTTGCTGCGTCAAGATGATGAATCAGATCTTGGCTTTCTGCTAAGCCTAAAACTTGTTCTCTCCATAATGGATAATTTGATGAAGTGAGTTTTAGAGTAACAAAGTTACCAACATTGAGAGATAAAGAGGTCATGATAAAAAGATGAGCAAGACAGAGATCGTCACGCTCTGATACCAAGAAGAAAAATAGAATTGGAGAAGACTTTCAAAGGTTTAATTTGTTTATTACTACTTCACCAACCTTACAAAATACAAGAAGCTGAATATATAACGCTGTTTGTTGCTTAAATTGCTTCTGTAAAACTAGCCACTAATGCAGAGAAAATAAATCAAAGATATAGATTGATTGTAGTTTCCACTATCAACTGAATTACCATAAATGTAGGAAGTTGTTACTCCTAGAAATTTTCATCACCAATCATATCCCTTGACTTGATTTTGAATGATTTTGAAATGATTTTTGAATGAGCACATCCTTTCTTATCTCTCCATTAAACGTGGAATATGCCTTATGACTCCCAAAGCTCACTCAATTGAATCAGGTTTGCCAATATAACGGTATAAAGGGCTTTTTGGATTTAGCAAATGCTACATTATAAGATATTTATGTTCACAAAAATGTAAATACAATGCCAATTAACCAATTTAGTTTAGAGCTAGGGTTCATTCTTTGTGGTTGTCTATGCCCCAGTTGACGTTTTTTATAAGATAAGTTAGAGTTATATTAAATAGGTTAGAGTAGATATTTGAATATATATATATATATATATATATATATATAAATAAATAGAGAACTTCATCATTCGAAAATATTTTCAAAGAAAATTTTTCTGTGCATTTAAGTCAACCCAATTAAGGATCTTCCTTCACTTAGAGAGTTTATAATTATTGGGTGGGAGGCTTGTGAATTAGATATTCATGAGGCCTGAGAAATTTCTTTGGCAGTATTTACGAATTCGTAATGGTCATATGTAATAATGTGAATTAATGCTTAGACTTCTCATAAGTTGGACAGTTATTGAAAACATTCGACCTCTTTTAGTGCAATTTAATTTTGTTTAGATTAAAAGGGTTAAGACAATTTTGTATCAAGGTTGCATATATTTTGGCCAAACATGTAAAATTCTCTTCAAATTTTTAAATTTGGAGGGATACTTTACTATTATTTTTTAAGTAATAATACTTTTAGGGCTTGTTTGGTTGGCGGGAAAGTAAAGTTAAATGGGAATATGATTTTTAAGAATTTAATTATAAGGAAGATGAATACTTTTCTAGGGAATTTGAATTTTAGAAATTTAATTATGAGAATTCTGAATATTTACCTATGTTTGGATAAAATAAAAATATTTACAGGAAAGTTAATGTAATAATGAATCATAAATATATTTTAAATATGGTTTATTTGGTATGTACATTTATCATATGATTCCTCTTATTTTATACTAGTGTAGGATTCCCATGCAATGCATTGGATGTCTAATAATTTGTTAAATACATATTATTAAAAGTTTAGGGAAAACAAAAATTTTAAAATGTTTGGTGAATAAAACTAACCAAACACAAGAATTTAAAATTAAGGAAACAAATTACTTTCCAAGTCAAGAATCCTTGACAACTAAATAGGCCTTTAGTGAATTTTTATAATGATAAATCGTATTGACTGATGTAGTAAATATGAAAAAACAAAATCGAATTATTACACTCCTTAAAAAATGTAAAATAATAAGATATAGTTTTGTTTTTTCATACTTGCCATATCAATTATTATGACTTTTCACTATGAAAAAATACTAAAATATCTTCTCTTTTTTTAATATTTATCCAACTGTAATAGATAAAATTTCTTTTCAATAAAATGAAATTGTACTTTTAAAATAGTAAAATTTTACTTGAGAATAAATTTTTTAAGTGCTTAATTGATTAAAAGGTGCTGAAACGCTAAACAATATTTTAAGGAATCAATTCTAACTTAACCATTTATGTTAAACATGTTCAGAACTACCCTAAATACCACTAATATCTAATTCATTTCCTTATTTGTTTTCCCTTTTTATCTTTCATCTTTAACAGCTTAATTATTTTAATGTTCGGATTTGAACATTCCATCTTGCAATTGTAATATATTTAATTTTATTAAACAAATATTAAGTCTATATGAGTAATGAAACGTAGAACTACGTTATAATCCCAAAACTCTTCGTGATTAGAACATGTTGTAGTTATGATTAATAATGTTATTTATGTAGAGAAAACATTCATGAACTCTCAGCAACTAACATAATATTTAAGAATAATGATATATTTGGTGTTTTTTTATAGTGAAAAATTATAGTCCTTTATCATTTATTATTTTATACTTTTTAAAAAGCATAATAAATGATTTTATCTTTTTATAATAGCCACATCAACAACTATGACTTTATATAATTAAAAATTACTAAAATATTATCACTCAATATTTCAATGCTGAAAGTTATTGAGTAACAAAGTGTTTACTATTTAAAAGTTAGGCAAAGTTCAAATCCAAACTCCTAGAATTGGAATAAGTTCGGTAATGGATTACAAAATCTTGATTATCTTCTCCATCTAATGAATGGGGAGTCTGTTTTAAAACCATTTGCCCTATACCCAACTCTCGAGTATATGCTTCATTAGGAATTATAGATTCAAAATCTATAATAAAATGCCCGCCCGTAACCTAATAGAAAAAGTATATTACATAGTTCACGAATTGGCAACTTACGCTTTCAGTGACTTTCATAGTGGACGTTCCCAAAATGGGAACTATTGGGTTGGGTGAATTCAATAATAGACGCCTATTGGTATTCTAGCTTTCCTTCTCCTTTCAACACTTATCTGAAAGAGTAGAGAATTTAGTACTTTTTTGGTTGTTTGTTGTTTAATAATTCTTGTTTAGGTAGTTCATATCATCCATACATAATATTTTGATCTATGATTTCAATTCTTCTATGTTTCAATAGTAACATATTGTTTAATGGAGCTAAGGTCCAAAATATAGGAAAAAAAAAAAGAAGCGTTTCCAAAACTCTAACGTTCAGTCAATTCTATTCCACTCAATCGACTTTTTATGGCCACATATATTTCCAACTAAGGTATAGGAAATCAGAATCCCGTTACGTGAATCCAATAATTTTAATTTGATATGAAAAAAGCCATCATTTTCTCAACAATGTCTTTGTCATTTGATCTAATAACAATCTGTTAGATAGGAACATATTTGATAAATATTGATAACTCTCGGATAGAGTATTAGAACGAAAAGATCCAATAGATTATGAAGTATTGCTTCTAAGCCATCTATGATGATTAATCAACAATTAAATGTGTTTTTTTTTTTGCGTATTTTTGATAAACCAGTGTTTATATATAGATGTAAAGGGATTGTTTGGAAAGTAAGAATCTTCTATGACATCTCTTCATATGCAAATAACTTTGATATGAAAACATAGGGTTAGGAGGCTGATTTTTGAATAGGAAAGAGCTGATTAAGGATGACAATTGGGTGGGTTGAGTCACTTATGGGTTGGGTTACTGATGGGTTATAATTTAATGGGTCATGACCCAACCCAACCCAATTAATTATGGGTCATATTTGGGTTAGGTTAAACCCAATCAACCCAATGGGCCAATTCAATAAAATATTTTTACTTTTTCCTATATAATTAAGGAAATTAAACTTATATTTATCATCTTTTTTGAGTACTTTTTTTTAAACTAATCTTATTTAATTTTTTATTTAATATTTTTTTATAAAAAGACTATTCTTATGTTTTCACCAAAACTAAAAAATAAACTAATCTTATTTAGTTTCTCTATTAACATGTATCAATTTCTTAATAGCCATCATCCATTTCCATTTTTCAACTAAGTTTTATAAACATTGTCAAAGTCACTAGAACAAATAAGGCAATCATTGTGAAAACCATTAGTGGATCTAAGAAAATATGTGAATACAAGTTTCTTGAGACGCTTCTTAAATGTGGTAAGGTTTATATTCAATGTATCACAAACACTTATTTCCAGTTACTATTTGCAATAACAATACATCACGTATTTGCCTGGTTGCCTTAAAAACAAAAAAAAAAGTGTTAAAATTTTTTTAAAAGGGTGGTGGGAGTTATTAAATTAATAAAGATAGAATAATTCTATTTTAATTTCTAATAAGGATAAAGATATTTTACTTTCTAAACAAAATTTTATTCTTTTAAATGAAATTTTTTTCACCTTTAAGTACAACCAAATATCTAATTTTAAAAACAAATCTTCCATATGAAAATAAAGATTTATTGGACATCAAAATTCCAAATTTTTAAAGATGGAAAGTGGAAAGTTAGAATATTCAAAAAGCTATCAAAAGATAGAAAATTTATATAAAGATTTTTAAATTTTTTTTTGAGAATTTGGTATTATTTAACATTCAATTTCACAAAATGTTAAAAATAAAATATCAAAATAGTAAATTATTTTTAGTAATTCGTAATTATGTAACTATTTTGATATTGTTTTATTACATAACATTCAAGTTCACAAAAAAAAAAGGAAAAAAATTTAAATTTAAATTTTTGAATAAAATGTTCAATTTTGTAATTGTTTGTTTAAAAATTTTTACATTTTTTGGTATTAATGTTACGAAACTATTATCATTTAATTTCATATTTTTCCATTTAAAGTTATATATTTATTAAGCGTAAGTTTAAAAAAAAATTCATCTAAAAAAAGTAAAGTTGTGTCTAAAAGACAAAATTACTTTGTCCATTTAGAAATTAAGAGAAAATTATGCCATTTTTATTTATTAAATAACTTCCGTAGCATTTTAGAAAAAATTTCAAAAAAAAAAAAACCCAATTGTTCACCCTTACCTAACCCAACTCAACCCAACCTAGAAATTACGGATCATTACATGACCCAATCAATTAATGACCCATGACCCAAGTAACCCAACCCGTTAGGTTAAAATATTGGGTGGGTTAAGTTGATTTATTGGATTGGGTCTAATTTGGCCACTCCTGGAGCTGATCTATAAGGTCCCAAATTAATTGATTTATTCAAAAAAAAGCTTTGCCTTTTAGATGATCTATCTCATGTCCTGTATTGCATGGTTTCATTCTACAAAAACTCTGAATCATTCTCTTCATCATAAATGATCCTCGTGCCCCAAAATGGCTTGGACCAATAAGGAAATCTCAATTCATTGGGCCTTTTGATACAATGAAATAGAAAGGTCCAAGGAAGCCATATTCTAGGAGTTCAATCTACGTGATTGAATAAATCCTCCTTTATCTATTATGAGTCAAGGGTTTCTTTTTCCTCTCCCTCTTCAAATTTTGATTCGTAATTTTATAGAGAAATCTCTGATCAAGGCTAGAACAAGATTCACTCTACATCATATCTAAGGGATTTCTCAATTTAGGTTGCAGAAACAATGTCACTCTTTTAGTATCAAACTAACTGCAATCTTTTTTTGTCCATGAAAATGCCACCAGAGCACCTTCTACTTCTAATAGGCCATGAACTAGATCCGAATAATTTTCTACGAGTCTATAAGAAGTGATCCTATGTTTTGATTGGATCTAGGTAGAGACCAAAGATCTCGAGTGATTGATACGGTAGAACAATTCAAATGATAAAGAAGTATTGTTAATTTTTTCATGCTTGTTCCAAATTCAAAGTACTATTTGGACATTTAAGAATCCCTCTCATTACATGATTTCTTCTTCATATATATAGATAAAGAATCTATAGAGCAATTACTTAAAAGGATCCCATAATCCTAAACCGATCTTACTTGAGATCACAACTCCCAAGTTTGTCTATAAAGAGCAAATCTATATGTATTAGTGTATATAATTGATTTCTTTTGTATAATACTAATGGATAAGGCCTCATCAGTAAGTGCTATAAGATCTCATACATAGGAACCCATGGTTATAGGCTCGAATCTCTTAGTATGGAACATTTTCATTTCCAAGTGAAATTGTCTAGTATATGAAAGAGTGAAAAAGTATTTCATTATTGTGAAATAAGAAAATTTCGTATTTGAATGCACGTATTTAATTTATTTGGAGTTATTAGAGCAGGATCTATTTTTTGGCAAATATGAGTCAAAGCAAAAATAAGAATATTTCTAGTGGAACATCTTTCACAATCTCTAAAGAGATAGTTCACTAATAGACTGAGGGATAAGTAAATTGCCTCATTCACATCCAAATTATGAATGTTTGGAATCCATATTATGTAAGGAGACATTGCTTTTGCTAAGACAAATTGAAAGGTGATATAAAATTAGTTTATTTCTCACATCATATCCATGGTTAGAGTATTCATTAGAGTTAGCAACTCCAACTCCATATCAAGGTCATGATCGATATCGTCACTATCATCAATACTGATATTATCAATAAGAAAAACCGTAAACTTGTTATCTAGGAATTTGTTCAAAAAATGAATGAAAGAGTAACAAAAGTTTTTTGTCAAACAAGGTAGTTAACTAAATAGGGAAACCCCACTCCTATAAAAAAAAAATAAAAAAAATAAAAAGGAGTAAGGATAATAAAATAATAAATATTTTTCCATGAAAAGGATAAATAAATAAATGAAATTAATAATGAAATAATTGTTAATATAAATAAATTGTCTCATCAAATGAGAAAGATCGCTCATAAATTCATTAGATACTTTTTACGAATGTCAACTAAGTATCATAAGTAAATTGCTCCTTGTTGTTCAATCTTTTAATAACCGGAGTCATTCTTCGATAAATGAATACTATGAGTCAGACTCAATAGAATTTGATCAATCCCTTTTTTCTATCATTAAGGTGGAGAACAAAACAAATAAATTTCTTTTTTTTTTAATCACTAATCAAACAATTGTTCACAACGCATGATTCTATTTTCTCATTATTCCAATTCCTATTCCTATTCCTATTTTTCTTTTTCTTATTAATGAATATATCTCTTTAATTGTATGACTTTGATGTTGTGTATTTCTCAAAACAGTGATTCAATTGATGAGATTTGATATGAGATCAATGTTATTGATGAGATTGATATATAAATATTTTTTTCTTAGAGCATATTGATGTAACCTCATAAGTGGAACCAAGTAGGTTGTTGTTAGAAACATAACCCCGTATTTCTTCTAGTGAATCTCCTAAATTGTTCTAAAGCAACTAGAAAGAGATTTTGAACTAGAAAAAAATTTGGTTAAGATGTAGAATATCTATCCAAAAGTTTTCGTAATTCAATCATAGATGACAGAATGATAAAAAAAAAAAAAATTGACCTTTTCGAACTGCGTTTGTAACTCACTAGTAACTTAGGAAACAAAGAGAAGATATGTGCAGCCAATAACAAGAAGAAGGAAAAGGGTTGAATAGAGAAACTTCCAAACATTTGGCAATGTCAAATGTGTCGATGTTAATTATGACTCATTATTTTGATGAATACTTTTTTTGGACACAAGAAGATTATGTAAACACTTATTCCAAATCTCCCTTATCAGATTTCATTATGGAAGACACAAATTTTTCTGAATAATTTGCCACAATGTACTCAATCCATGCATAATATTGTGAAAAATGGATAACAAGTTTTGATTGCTACTTAGTATCAGAAATAGGTTTGAAAAATATCTAAAAATATCAAATTTAGATACTTGGACCCTATCAAAGTATGGAATCATGGCATATATGTTTGGAATCGATTCCATTTTGAGAGAGTTAAAAAAGCACTATCTCAATGAAAATTTATGTACAACTGCCATTTTCTAGAATTTCTTCAAACAAAGACAAAGAATTCATTTTTTTCCTCCTTTTAGATTGTAAATATTTCTTGAGATTGAGAGAGATATGTAGTCCAGGGTTTTTTTGCGTAAGAATATAAGGGATATTCTTGTATGGATTTTTTCTCATAATAAAGAACTAATTCTCTTGAAGGACATAGGCTTTCAATTTAGTCAAACCACATTAAATCCCTTTGTTATTCATGTCTCTGTACTTGATTTATTTTTCATTAAATTACTATCTTTTTAAATCGTTAATAGTTGTGTTTACTTTCGCACACTATTCTTCCAACAAAATCAAATAGAAAAGTGTAAGAAGCCACCATTTTCAATAATTGGATAATTCAAATTATGATTTATATCAAAACACGGATCTTTATTTAAATTTAATTGAATTCAGTATAACATGTGATTTTTGCTGCATATAAAGATAAAGTAAACATGATATATAAGTACATGAATTTCATAAGGTGTATCTTATGATTTTAACTCTAACTAATTTCAATTTGATGACTTACTCTACTTAATTTTAAATAAAAATTCATTGATATTTTCGTTTTGTAAAGCAAATCGATTTCAATTTTTAAATAATTCACATCACTTAATAGGTATCAAAACTGATAGTAGTTGAAATTATATCATACATATTGGACTTATTTTGATGGCATAATGCAATATATTGACTGTATTACACTATGTGCTACAATTATTTTCATCAAATAGATAATTATAGAGTATTAAATGCGCATAAGAACTCCTAATATTAACGATTCAAAAATATTTTTTTTTCTCTATCTCCCTCTTCTTCTTCTTTTTTGGCAAAATGAAAATTTTTGTTGATTTCTGCTAGAAATTCTTATCAAGAGGCATATTACACTTTAGATATACAAAGATATGTAGTCAATAATAAAAATAAATCTATGTAGAAATTAAGAATGAACTTTTTATGTATTAACTTAGGATTTTGGTTCAATTTGATATTTTATATAAAAAAAGTTTCAATTTAATTCCTTAATTTATAATTTTAATTTTAATTAGTCCTTCTAATGAAAACAAATCAATTTGAATTTAATGCATTTAATCATATGACTTGCACATGTCAAGAGCAAAAAGAGGTGGAAGAAATCGAAATAAAAAAAGTAAATTACAGAAAATCACTCTAAACTTTTACTTTTTCACAAAATGTTCCCTAAAAAATTTTATTTTCAATTTTATCACTTTTGTCTTTGTAATTTTCACAATATACATTAATTTTTACTAGTTATCAAAAACCTATTATGAATAGATAAAATTACCCTTTTAACTATCCAAATTGTACAATGCAAAATTGAAGGTGTTTTAAATGATTAGAAATATTATTTAAATAAAATATTTATAAATTTGTAAATCAATGATTGATGCATTAAGTCTCATTTGGCTTGATTCTATTACACTAAATTCAAACTTTTTGAATATGAGAAACAAAATCTAACTAACGTGTCAAATTGGAGGGACAAATGGCCATATTTTCTTTTAATAATATTTATAATCATAAAAAAAAATTCATCCATATTGAAATATAAGCAAATTAAACATAAATAATAGAGACAAAAAAATTAGTGAGCAATTGAAAGGAGTAGATCACCTTGATAATTGATTGAATTATGAACTCGGAACTAAAGTTATGGGAGCAACAAAATTTACATAGAACAAAAATTGACACCTATGGAGGTGGGAAAATGAAGTTTTATGGGGAGGAAAAAAGAAGAAGGAAAGAAAACTTTACTATTACATTTTAAAACCATTTGTACAGAATATAGTAATATAAAAATTGAACTTTGTTCATCGCAGTGATGGCTATGGTTTTTGTATGTTATGTGGGATGGAGGGCAAATTTTTTCGCTAGATTCTAAAAAAGATTATTAGTAATTATTGAGATAATTTTTAGTGAGGAACTCCAATATTTTCAGGGATTTGAAAGAATAATTGTTAATTTCAATGCAAGAATGATAAAATTTTTAAAACTTTAATTAATGGTAGGGGAAGATGAATGCACCACAGTCGACCAAAAGGGTGAGAACTTTAAGATAAATAAACAAGTTATCTAGTTTTCCTTTTTCTGGGAATAGTGATTTAAAATCATTTTATGGCATACTCTTGATGAACCATCATTGCATCGTTTACACATAAATGTAGAATGATCTGCTTAGAAAGTAAGAAAATCCCATAGCCGGCAGAGAAAATTTGGCATATCATTAAT
The DNA here is from genome assembly GCA_020080225.1 of Gynochthodes officinalis. Lineage (NCBI taxonomy): Eukaryota > Viridiplantae > Streptophyta > Magnoliopsida > Gentianales > Rubiaceae > Gynochthodes > Gynochthodes officinalis. The sequence goes on from JAIQDA010000012.1 coordinate 1,484,370, forward strand.
CAAATGCAAAACAAACAAGTATACAGTCGGACACAAATCCTTAGTTCCAAAAGGAATGGATTAAAGTACATAATCCATGAATTAATAATGCCAGATAGGGTGACTCCAAAAACACGAGTAGGGAAGTCCAGTTAATTAATTAATTCCTTGCAGCCGTTTGGACATAGGATAGAACTTTGCTCCTACCTTTCCAGGAATGGCAAAAATTAATTAATTAAATTTTAGACCTTAAACAAGACAAATTCATTGCATTTAGACCATTGGAAGTGAGTAAAGTAAATTGGTGGGCACAGTTAGGCTCGCCTCGGGGGAAGCAGCGTGCTACATAAGCCCAAGGATTTTGAGGCTAAAACCGACAGCGTAAACTCATTGTCCTCTGTGCCCGTTAAGCAAATGCATGCACATGCCCAAACGTTTTCATTCCTTATAATGCTGTTCAACGAACACAAACTTAGCCAGTTCCTCTTAAAATTGTTTAGAAATTATTCCTTTTCTCATTGTCAGTACACGAATTGTTGTCTCAATTGATGCAAACAACGAAATTAGTCCATATTTTTTTTATACAGTTGTCTTTCACTTAATTATTTTGTTGATTAGTATCATACTGCATTTTGAGCAACCTATTTTGCAGATAATTATTTGAATGATGATGCATAGAGTGAAAATTCTTGATAAATTTTCTTAGTTAGTAAAGTAATTAGCGTTTTTATGACAGAAGTAGCTAAATAGTTGAAACCTTGATTATTTAGTAAACTTTTTGTTACGTGAATATTCCATTGCCATTGAGAGCACAAAAATTTATCATTACTTAAATATTTATCCATTCATTAATGTGGTCCAAGAAATAGTTTTCCTTACGAATGAATAAACTATGATGGAGGCTTGAGATAGATGAACGTCAATGTCATTATGAACTTTTTTGTAATAATTATTAAGCTAAGTTTGATTCATTCATGTTTGGTGTACAAGAAGATGTCAAGAAGTCTTCCTAATGATTAATGGTGATCTTAATTCATACTATTCAATGGTGAAAGTAAAATGCGACCAAAGTTATTAATTGCATGTTGGAACATCACTCCTTAGTAATCATACTTAATTGTAAATCAAAGGGAAGAAAAACCATAGCCTAGAACTTAGTCAAACAAGGGTAATATTGAGCACACTACTCCCAAAAAAAAAAAAAAAAACTACTTAGCTTTAACAAAATATATATCTTATGCGTGAGTTGGAGAAATCGAGGAAATAAAGAAAGAAACGTTCAGTTGGGATGTCTGCATTTTGACTTAAAGAAAAGAAAGCAGTTCAATGATTCAAGGAAAGAGCTGAGAGAGAGCTGATTAGTCTCTAATCTCAATTTAATATGGTAACTAATTTGTTTGGCTCCCATTGTTTCCAACCTTCCCATGTGCTGCACATGCATTTCCAATTCCTATCCCCTTTCCAACCACTCATGAGTTATATATCCCCAAACAAATGATTAAAATGTTCAATTTGCTCCTTCAGATCTTCCTTCAAACATTGCTGCAAACATTTCTCCTCATACATTGTGATAAAACTTAGATGTTTAATCACCTTATCATAGATGGACCTTAATTCATCCAAATCAACAGGGACTACAACTTGTCTCTTGTTGTTCTTGTGTCCTTTCTTCGTTGCCGGATTTTCCAATGAAAGGAAAGCATGTTCATCAGCTGATTATGCAGCAATCCTTCCCGTTGCAGCTGCACTTCTTCTTCTTGCAGTAATATTGATCATTTTGGCGATTCGAACGACTATGGTTACATGGATCACAGTGATAGTTCTCCTTGCTTTCGCAGGCAATCGTCGTCGAGTTCTTGTAAAAAATGGCAGAAAGATTACACTAGATATCACAATGCATTTGGTCATGGTTGTCACCAAAGAGAAAGGTATTGCTATGGTTGTTTGTGCAACAGTTGCAAGCCTAATGACAATAGCTTGGCTGAGGAATAAAATTGTATAAATGGACTTTTTGGGCAGTTGACTTAGTTGTGGATCATAGTTAACCATTCTAACCTAGAAAAATTTTGATCTTCTTTTTCTTTGTATGTTCCGCTTTTTTGTCTTTTAGTTCTTCAATGGAGTAAATAGGTATGTCTCTACAGATCTTTGAATCTTCAGTTGTAATTAGGTCTTTGTGGTCTAGATGTTACTACAAATGTGCAATCAGAATTGTATTTTGATTTAGGCATTTTGGTTGCAGAAATGATGAAATATTTGTTGATGTTATTTGCTTTGGGATGCGTATTGTTGATATGAACATCAAGTAACGAAGAATAAATCAGTAAACAGATGAATAAAATTTCCATTTTTAGCATTCAATGAACAATTTAGCCTTCATGTATATCTCATTATTCCTTCTTTCCCATTTATTATCTCACTCATTCGTCTAGTGAATTCATCAAAAATTCAATTTTTCACCTTAATTTATTTAGTTTATTGAAAAAAGAATAAACAACACAATTCATCCCTCAACTTGCGACTGTGATTCCATTTAGTCCCTGTTGATCAAAATGTTTCTATTTGATCTCTTAATTCACAATTTCAATTTCAATTTCAATTTGTTCTTTTAATGGAATCAAGTCAAATGGGATTTAATGCATTCAATCACATAACTTACACATAAATACGGCAAAGGGTAATAGAAGAAAGCAATATAAAAGCATAAATAAGGCAAAGGTTAATAGAAGAAAGCAATACAAAAGCATAAATGCAAATAGCCATTCCAAACTTTTTTTTTTTGCAAATTACTCCCTAAAAGTTTTGATTCACATTTTATCAAACCCCAACTTTGTAATTTTCACAATGTATACTAATTTTAATTAGTTGTCAAAAATATATTATAAATAGATAAAATTACTCCTTAACCATTTAAATTGTAAAATACTAAAATTGAAGGTGATTTAAATAAGTAGAAATATAATTGAAATAAAATATTTATAATATGAGGAACAAAATTGAACGAACATCCCAAATTAAGGGATGAATGTTGCTATTTACCCTTAAAAAATATGATTATATTAAGTTAAATTTAAATAAAAAATTTACAATATAGAAATTTAAAACATTTTAAACATTCAAAAAATTATGCAAGATGTGAAGTTCATAAAATGATTATATAAGTTAATTTGACCCAAATAAAACTATGAGCATACTATAATTTTAAAATTAGTAAGTTTGACCCCCAACCCCCCTCCCCATCAATCCCAAAAAAAAAAAAAAAAAAAGTTCAAATCAACAGTTTCAAAGAGACTGAGGAAGTTTGCACATCAAACAACATTTTGTTGAAAGAAATTCAACCAGTGATGCCGACATTTTCTGTGCCTCAATTCACGAGTACGATACTTGAAAATTAAAATTTAGCCAACCTTAGTGATTGACTTTAGATCAAATGGCAAAGAAAAAGAAAAAAGAAAAAAGAAAAGGTCAATGCAAGCAAACCAAATGAGATTAACTTAGCACGTGTACCTTTCTAGGATAAATTAAATTGTAAATCTCAAAATCTTTCAGATTAGTTATGGGTGGCAAAATTAAACCCAACCCACTAATTAATTCAATCCAACCCACCCAATATTTTAATCTAATGGGTTTGGTCATTTGGATTATTGGTTATTAATTGATTTGATCATGTAATGATCGTAGTTTATAAGTTGAGTTGGACTAAGTTGGATAAAGGTGACATGTTGGGTTAACTGTTTTTTTTTTTGAATTTAAAATGTTATGGAAATTATCTAATAAATAAAAATGGCATAATTTTCTCTTAATTTCTAGAATGACAAAGTAATTTTGCCTTTTAGACACAACTTTATCTTTTTTAGATGAATTTTTTTAAAACTTATGTTTAATTAAATATATAATTTTAAAATGCAAAATATGAAATTAAAAGATAATAGTTTCATAATATCAATACCAAAAAAAATGTAAAAAAAATTAAATAAATAATTTCAAAATTAAACATTTTATTCAAAAAATTTAATTTTAATTTTTTTTTCCTTTTTTTGTGAACCTGAATGTTATGTAATAAAAAAATAAAAATAGTTACACAATTACAAATTACTAAAAATAATTTACTATTTTGATATTTTATTTTTAACTTTTTGTGAAATTTAATGTTAAATAATATTTAAATTCTCAAAAAAAAATCTTTATATAAATTTTCTATCTTTTGATAGCTTTTTGAATATTCTAGCTTCCAATTTTCCATCTTCAAAAATTTTGAATTGTGACAGCTAATAAATATTTATTTTCATATGGAAGATTTTTTTTAAAATTAGATATTTGGTTATATTTAAAGGTGCAAAAATTTTTCATTTAAAAGAATAAAATTCTATTTAGAAAGTAAAATATATTTATCCTTATTAAAACTTAAAATAAAATTATTTTCTCTTTATTAATTTAATAGTTTTCACCACCCTTCTTAAAAAAATTTCTCTTTTTTTTTTTTGTTTTTAAAACAATCAAGCAAATACATGATGTATTGTTATTGCAATTAGCAACTAAAACTAAGTGTTCGTGATTCATTGAATACAAATCTCACCACATTTAAAAAGCCTCCCAAGAAACCCACTAATGATTTTGATATATTTCCCTAAACCCACTAATGATTTTCACAATGATTGACTTATTCGTTCTAGTGACTTTGACAATGTCTATAAACTTTAGTTGAAAAATAGAAATGGATAGTGGGTATTAAGAAACTGATACAAGTTAATAAAGAAACTAAAGAAGATTAGTTTATTTTCTAGTTTTGGTGAAAACATAAGAATAGTCTTTTTATATATAAAAAAAAATTCATTAATTAATTAAGTAAGATTATTTTTTTAAAAAGTACACAAAAAGATGAAAAATATATGTTTAATTTCCTTAATTAAATAGAAAAAAGTTTTTAAAAATTGTTGAATTGACCAATTGGATTAATTGGATTTAATCCAATCTAAATATGACCCGTAACTAAATGGATTGAGTTTGGTCATGACCCATTAAATCATAACCTATAAATGACCCAACCCATGAGTGACCCAACCCGCCCAAATGTGTTGCAAAAAAAATGGAGTTATATGGCTAGTAGTTGCCAAGTTGTACAACAAATGTTTTGCTATTAATATAGTAGATTTGTTGATTGTAGAAATAGTAGCAATTGTTGCTTGTTATTGATGAAGTTGATATAGAACTTCTCAATGATTATTTGATTTTAGTACTAGTGTTGATGTTAATAGAGAAATTAAAAAAACATGAGTTTATATTTAGTTATGGTGAAAAACATAAAAATAATTTTTTTTAAAAAACATTAATTAAAAAAGAAACTAAATAAAATTAATTTTAAAAAAAGAACTGATATTAATAGATAAATTAAATAAGATTAGTTTACTTTTTAGTTATAGTGAAAAACATAAAATCGTCTTTTAAAAAAAGTTAATTAAAAAAGCTAAATAGGATTAGTTGTTAAAAAGGTATTCAAAAAAGATTTTAAAAAAATGTAAGTTTAATTTGCTTAATTAAATAGATAAAGGAAAAAAATTGGTTAAATTGATCCGTTTGGTCGATTGAGTTTGACCTAACCCGAAATTAACCTGTAACTAAATGGATTAGGTTGAATCGTGACCCGTAAAATCTTAATTTATTAATGACCCAACTCATGAGTAACTCAACTCACCCATCTACCACCCCTAATTAGTCAATCATAATGCCATTGAAACCCAAAGATAATTATCCTAACACATTTAGAAACATAAGCGGCCCCTTAATTATTACATTATAAATAGCACATACATACAAGTCTCGTGCGGGACAAGTCAATGGATGCAAGGCTTTGCCCACTCAAGTTTACGTGAAAGTGTTGGCATCCAATGCTCTTTAATTCGTGTACAGTGATTGTGTTTGTTGGATTATGCCCTAAGAACCAATCATATGATGATGGTATATGCATATATTGTATCATAATGTTCATAATTAATGGCACTAATTATTATGTTTATCTTATATCTGCGTTTTATGAAATAAACATAATAGTGTCCCAAGAATTTAATTATTCTAAAATTATCCCTAATCGAGTATTATCATTAAATGGAACAATGATAATGCATTAAGACTAGTATGTGTAGTGGCTGATGAAATGGTTCATGATATGAGATATCAAGTCAACACATATATATGTTAGAGAACTATGTACTTGATCGATCCGCCATGAGAAATACTACATGGATTATTATATCAAGTTTCATAATATTTCTCATAGTGATGATGGTGTAAATAATCCTTAGACTTGAGATACTCAGAGATCCCAACATAAGGAGTTACATGTTTTGATACTACTAAACGTTACCCATAAAAGAGTAAACTATAAAAGTAGTAATTGGATATGTAATATAGTGGGATGCTGAGTGATCAAGAAAGGATTTGCCCCTCTTATTTAATAGGAGTGATATCTTTGGGCCCCTTGATTGAGTAAGACCATAAAAATGCATGGTCATACTCAAAATGAGTCAATATGTGATATCGGACTCATTTGCTTAGATGTGTCACTCGGGAATCAAAAAATGCAAAGATTGAACTATACAAGCATGACACGCTCCATGGCTCGTGTTCAATCATGATATCTAGGGCAAAGGGATTTAATTACACAGTAATACCTATTAGAAGAAATGTAATGACGAATTACTAATATTCTCATGACTTGGGTAGTATTGATGTGTTGCTAGCACCACTCATTAATTTTGGCATAAAATATATTTTAAAGCAATGCCAATGTTATGAGAACCCATTGGGTCGCACACTTAGATCGTATCCAAAAGAAGTGCAAAATTCATGTGATGAAATTTTGGTTAATTTAAGAATCCCATTGAGAATAGGAATCTATCGGGTTTTTGTTTTAAAACGGTTTTGGATTTAAGGCCAAAAGATTTTGGTTCTATTAATATTAATAAATCCAAAATGAGTTTTAGATTTATTAATTAAATAATAATCAAAATGGATATTATTATTGGAAAATGAAAAGGCAGCTATGAGTGTATATGTAATACATTGCAATTCATTTTATGAAAATAAAAAAGCCAGCCATTTATTGGAAAATGAAAAGGCAACCATGTGCAACATATTGCAATTCAGTTTCTAGAATATGAAATGTGAAAATGCAGCTGTTCACATTGATGAATAATTGAATGCAATTGGAGGATACCCGAAGAGACACTTTCTATTTAAGCTTTCTTTGTTGAAGAAAAATCTTAGCTATTCTTTAGTTCATGAATTATTATTCCTTAGTCTTCTCTTGTTCAATAAAATGCCACTCCTTATTTGAGAAATAAGAACAAAACAAATTTTAAGCTAAGAGCTTGAAAGAAAACCAATCCTTGAGTTGAGAACTTGAGAGAATAACCAAGTAACAAAATCTTAGCTAGCACTAAAAGATTTTGTTATTTCTTTCTTTAGTTAATTGTTTGATAATTCACTTAAAACTTGGAGACGATCGTGTGGATACCATAGAGGCAAGGCTAGACTGGTTTTGGTTGTAATTTGACATTCGAAATACGATCTTCTACCACTACTAGAAAAACTATGAATTCCACCTATCAGTTTGACTCCACTTTGTATGGATCATTGGAGGAAACCAATAAAATTTTAAAATTTCCGCTACGTTCTTTGATTTGGTTTCCTACAGTGTTGTCACATATTATTTTGAAAATTCTTATCAAAATTTAGGTTTTGTTTAGATTCTGTTTTATTTGAAAAACATTGTATTAAATATGTGAAAATTTTGTTAGATTTTTTTAATAGAAAATGTATTTTGGAGGGAAGAATAGGAGGGAAATTTTTTTGAAAATTATGTGAGAAGAATTTGAGTGAGAAAATTTAAATTTTAAAATAAAAATGTGTTTGGGTATTTTATTTTTGTTTAAGAAAAGTTAATTTTTTGTAAATAAAAAGCTTGTCCAAACAAAGCCAAGAGAAGTGCATCTTAAAAAATAATGCTATGCATGCCACTAATTGAATTAAATAGAATAATTTTTTTTTTTTAAGATTTGAAGTTGTTGCTTGATTAAACCATTATTTGTCAAGATTTGGAGTTGTTGCTAGATTAAACCATTATCTTTCTAGGAAATAATCAAGTGGAAAATCTTTTAATTATATACTCCCTCTGTTTCAAAAAAAATAGTTTATTTTTAATATAATACAATTTTTTCTAAATTATACGATATAACACATTTAATGCATAATTAAATGTATAATTTTACATTTTTATCCTTACTTTTAATTTGAATTATATATTATCATCACTATGAGTTTATGTAATTTGCGAGAGTGGAGTTAATTGGATTTCAATATAATATAAAACTCTCTCTCTTCCTAATTTCTCATTGAGTTATCAACATTAGTCACACAGTATTAATACTCGATAGTAGACTTCTGCTTCCGCTCCAATAGCATTATCAAAGCTTAGAAAGTAAGCATCCTAATTTGGGAAGTAAAAATTAGAGCCTCGCTCAATCAGAGCTTTGCCCAATTGTGATAAGTTTAAAAAAACAAAAAAAAAGAGAAAAAAACAGAAGAAGGCTACTTGCATGTGTTTGCATCTCCAGATCTAAAGAAAAGAAATCCATTAAGAAAGCATGGTGAAATCTCCAGGTTGAAAAAACAAAAACAAAAAAATACCTATTGAGATGGTGTGAGTTGCGTGAGATAGACTTTCTGAAAAAAAGAAAAAAAGGGAAGGTTTTCAAGAAATTTTGAGGGTAAGAAAAATACATCAACAACATCTGCAATAGTCAAAAGAAAAGGAAAAGAAATTTTATGAATGGAGTATGAAGAACCTATTGTGGTAATTGTTCAATTTAAGGTAGTTCCCAAGGAGTTACTAGAAAAATTAAATTTACCACCTTCAGTGTACGTATGCGATAAATTTGGTCCAGATCACCCACTAATTTTTCAAGCAAAAATCATATTTGAAGACAAGTTTGGAAAGCATGAAAAATATGGATTGAAGGACTACACAAAGAAAGGAGCAGAGAATGAAGTAGCTTTGTGCATGATTCAATATTTGAATATGGTTTACAGTATTATCATTAGAGATGTGAATGAAAGAGAACTATATGATGTCAAGCATGATTTGATAGAATAAAAGATGCTCATGAAGAATTGAGGAAGAGTTTTGATAAAGTATGAAATAAATGAATTGAAGACTAAGTTGGAAGAAAGAGAAATTGAAGGATCTAGAAGTACTGAAAATCGTCTGACAGTCCAAGCTGGAAGAAGAAGAGTTTCTGCAATTTGAAATTTCCTGCCTAATTATGGTTCTAGTAATCACCAGTAATAAAATATTTAAATTTAAGGGGGGATGCTGGAAATATTAAATTTAAATATTACAAGTTGGAATGTGTGACTTTGAATTTAGTATAGTATTTTGACTATCTCCTAGAAAGTCATGAAGAAGTTTGATTGTTACTTAAAAAATTGTGGAATTTGACTAACTCTCAAAAATATGTGAAGATGTTTAGTGAATTGTGCTATGTAATAATAAGTTATAGTTGAAGGATCATTTAAAATATTATATATAGACAATGAGTTAATGTAATTTGTAAGAGTGGAGTTGGTTGGATTTTAATATAATATAAAATTTTCTCCCTCTTCCTAGTTTCTCCTTGAGTTATCAACATTAGTCACACAATATTAATCCTCGATAGTAATCTTCTGCTTTCTCTCCAACAAGAACTCTTCCTACATCACCTCCTTTGTCACACAAAACAATCTTACCCCTAACATCCGTATTGTTCAATGAACCTGAAGCACAAAAAGAAGTATTAAGGATGCAATTCAGGCCAAGATAAACCAATGGCAATAATGTGGTTGGAAAATCTTTTGGTTGGAAAACTGACTGGCCATCATATTAGGAAGAGAGGATGCATCACAAGTAGGATGTTCAAAAGCACCACTGTCAAGAATCCAATATGAAATATCATGAGATTGAATGACCTTATCAATGAAATTTGTTACATTCTAATAAGTAGTAGGTAGTAAGGACATGAGCTGTTCATAGTGTTCTTGAGTGAGACTAAAGCCTTTATCTGTAGACTAACTTGAATTGGCAATGGCATTGTGGGATGAAACAAATTCGATCTTTTCTTGGGAATTCTTTGCTTTGCTTTGCCAATCTGGAGGAAAACCAATCAGCTTAAAACACTTTTCTTTGGTGTGCCCAAGTTTATTACAATAAGTGCATTTTAATATGTTTATCCCTCCTTGCTGGTTTCCTTTTGAGTGCTCTACCCGCAGGTATCTTTGCTTAATTGCTGATTTAACAAAAACATCACAATCAATTGATACCATGCCTAGTTGTTTCTCTTCTTTAGTTTCAAAGGAATAAGTCTTGTTGATTGAAAAAAAAGGTTCCATATTTAATATCTGAGATTGAATGATTCTATATTGATCATTCAGTCCCATAAGAAATTGATGAACTTTTTCCTTCTCTCTTTCTACCAAGATTTCTTTTCCAGCACCACATGTACATGAGGGAATGGTAGCGTAAGCTGCTAACTCATCTCAAAGACCTTTTAATTTGGTGTGGTAGGCTGTTATAGTAAGATCACTTTGTTGTGCCAAATAGATCTCTCTTTTTAACTCTTGAATGCATGAAGCATTTCCTTGAGAGAGGCTTCTTGTAAATCTTCCCACATCTCACAAGCCATATCTACGTATGCAATACTATCATGTAATTTAGGAGCCAAGGCATTGAAATTAAGTTACACTTTTTCCAAGCTTGAGTTTCTTGATTATTCTGACTTGTTTTTGGCTCGAGTCGCATTCATCATGGCACGTCTCCATGTTGGATAATTTTCTCCTTTGAGAAGACAAGAAACAAGAATTGTGCCTGGATTATCTAAAGAATTTAGAAAATAAGGATAAAATGAATCATGTTTAGACATCAACTTTGATGCTAAATTTTTTGATGTACTTGAGAAAATTTATTCACTCATGATAGATAGAAACTTTAGGATACAAGGATCAGTATCTGCTATAATACCATGAAGAAGAAAAGAACTGACAACAAGAAGGAAAAGATATTGAATTCTACCTTGATTCATTTTGTTACAAGCTAATAAATTTATAAACATACTAATTCCTATAATTTAAGAAATTATAACTAACTAATTTAAGTAGAATAATTATAGCCTAAATTCTAGATATTTATAGCTAACAAAATAATAATATTTTCAAGAAAATATCAATAGCTTCAAAACTTTATCATCAAATGAATAAACCACCAACAAATTCATAACCAAACCTTAAGATATGCTTGTTCATTTAGCTACCATACTTTTCTATTATAAATTTGATGAAAAAAAAAACTAAGGGGTAGGCCATATACATATGATCAAAAGTTAAGAGGATCAATTGAATATGTTTGTTAAAGTCTATACATATGATCGGCTGGCAAAGTCTATACAATGCATCAACTTTTGTGTTACTTTTGTGAACATAAAACTTTCCAGGACAACTTTTGTATTTGCAAGTTCAAGTCTTCTAGGCTCAAATAATGTTGGACTCAGTGTCCATTTATTGGCAGCAATCTTACCTAAAAATTTTCAAAAATAAAGCAACAGTGGTCTAAAATTTGTGTTTTATTGGGTTTTTTTCTATTATTTTGACATCTTACTTCATTTTATTAGGAAGAAAACAAATCGATGATAGCTTTTAATTTGGTTGCTAGCTAGCTAGTGGGATTTTTGGTTCTTGATCTTCTAGAGTATGCTGCGCCAATTGGCTTGGGAAAGATCAAATGCCTAAGAAAATGGTATTGCTAGTTAGCATTAACTTAGTGAAAGAAAACCACCCATGTTGGGCACTTTACCCACGTAGTAGAAAATAAGGAAAACAACTGCAAAGAAGTTGCATGTTTTTCTGGGAAAAAAAAACTACTACAGAAACAATAAAAAAACTGAAAAAAAAGACATAGCCTCTCGACTGAAAAACAAGAAGAAAAGAAAAGAAAAAGAAAAGTCTTTTTCACTCTCTAAAAGTGCAAAGAAAACATTCAAACTGTAGATAGCGAATATGATTTCTCGTGTGATCGTGTTCCGATCGGTGATACAAGTAAGATGATCTTGAGCATAATACAATAATTTTTCCACACATATTTTGTATACAAATTTGGAATCCGTTTTCTTCATTGGTATTACAACCTAAATTTCTTGTTTCCTGGTCATTTGTCATGTTTAATTGATGATTAAACATGAAATTTAAGAATTGATTGAATATTTATATTTTTTTGGTATAAATTTGTTTCTGTCAAGTATGTTTATCAACCCTAATTGTGCATTTTTTATTGGGTAAAAAACCTTGGAAGTCACCCAACTTTTCAAATCGTATACTTTTACCTATTCATCTAATAAAGTTACGCAAATAACCATTCAACTCGTAGATTTGACAACTTGTGGTCATTCCATCACTTTCAACCATTAAAATCAAACGCAATCAATTTTAACCTATTTTATAGGGATAAAATAGTCAATTTCACCCTAATAAGACGACCATATCTCATGGCTCTGGTTTTCAGCGTAGCTTGCTCTATCTGCAACAAAAGAAGCAATACTTTACAGCTTCAACTCTAACTTAAGCCACTTACAGAATCTTATCAAGGTTGGGTTTTGACCATGAAATCCAATATAAACATCACAACTTCTTAGTTTAACATTGGAAGCAGGGACGGGTTTTCTGAGTTCAAGTCGCGGGTTTGCTTCTTTGTCCCCATGGTTTTCTGAATCCAACACTTTAAAACCATGGTGAAGAAGAAAAAAATCGTCCCCAAGCTTTAGGAAACATGGGCAAACTATCACGAGCAAGATTGATTATTCTAAGGAAATTAAACTCTTGAACACCCGACCCCTTAATTTGTTTAAAATTGCAATTTATCTGATGTTGATTCTGGTGATGATGATTTTGGTGAAATTAAGGGAACAACGGCACTGGAAAATCTCATAACAAGAACGATGCTGTGATTGAAGGCAAGATGCTTGATAAAATGCCTCTAATAGAAACTTGGAGTGAAACAAGCTCAGGCTAGCACTTCTAGCATCTGCGTTTCACCCTTACATAGATTTCAGTGGTGTTCACAAGAACACCTTTGACTAGAAGGAAATAAAAAAAAAAACTAAACTTCCTGTTGGATTTCTTTGCTCTAATTAACATTGACAAATGCAGTTAATTTGGGGCAGGCGAGGGCTTGGAAGATTAATGCTGTGATAATACTTCTGAACATTCAGTTTGTTCCGGCATAACTTAAGTGCCATTTTCAGTTGATTTATTTATTTCTCTATTGATTTTTCTTGTGGTTGTGTTATGGAGTTGGTTCTACAGGTATCTAGAATTTGAATTGGTTTTTGTAAGGAATTTTTATTCATCTTATTTGTGAGTTTGTTGGAGAATTTTTATTCATGACACTGACCTTTTTGCCCCTCAAAAAACAGGTGGAAAGGCTACCATTTGGCCTTTAATGGGCGAAAGTAACAGAATGGTCACGGATAGCCAATTTTACGAGTTGGGTGGCTATTTGTGCAATTTTGTAAGTTTAATAGCCAAAAGTATACAATTTCAAAAGTTCGGTGGCCGCCAATATTTTTTACCCTTTTTTATTTAGAAATCCGGAATGATATAAGCTGTAATGGTTTTATATTCTGAAACTAGACATTTCAGGCTTTAAATCGGTATATAATATGCGTAATTTGGATGAAAAACGATAGAGATATGAATCATCAAAGTTTCAGATTTGCAAATTTTGAATCTAGAAATTTGTTTTTCAAAATCAGCATGATCAAGTGACTGTATTTGACTGAATATATCTCTCTGAATTATTGGTTTTGATTTATACCACTTGTATACTTGAAAACTAGACATTGCAGGCTTTAACATGATATATTATATAACCAATTTGGACTTATGATGAAGGAGATTCGAGTCTCCAAAGTTTTGAATTCATCATGACTGAATTTGGAAATTTGTTTTCCATAAATCAACATGATCAAGTGACCATGTTTGACTATCTATATCTCTCTGAATTTTTTGTTGTGATTTACACCTCCTGTACTCATGAAAACTAGACATTACAGGCTTTAACATGATATATTTTATAACTAATTTGGACTTAAGATGAAGGAGATATGAATCTCCAAAATTGCATACTTAACACTGAAAATCTGAATTTTTTATATTCATAAAAGAGGGTTGATCTCTTGAAACTCGATTATCCTAACTCTTTTTAATAAAAGTGAAATACAATTAGATTTAGGGATTTTTTTTCTTGAATTTTGTTGATTTTTTGGTGGCCATAGAACTCCGAGTGCTGATAACTGACCAAAAAAAAAAAAAGAAGAGAGGATTTGTGTTTCTAACATTGATTTCCTATTTATAATTACTTTGTTGTATCTAAGGATAATGAGTATTCTTTACTTTGTATTTGTTACAAAATTTATGGTTTTGTTTATGAGATCTCCAAAAATAGTGAAGATACCAGCACAAAGAGCAAAACTTGCAAAATGTAGAGAACAATTAACAATTTGTCGATGGGATGGAAATCTCAACATGCTGGATCATGTTATCATGGTCAACGAGATGATACAACAAGGAATATAGAAATGTGGCCTTGTGCCTGATGATGGAAATATTATCTATTTGAGACAAACACTTCTTGAAAAATTGTAAACAATGCTTGACAAAATTTGGAAAATCGAAAAGATGAAAAATGGATTCCCTAACTATGGTAAGCTAGTGGAAGCTTTCTTGAGAGAATATATAAAGTTAGGGGCAGCAAAGTCATCAATTCTTTCAATGAATTCAAGCTTGCGCAAATCTAAGGGAATAGCGACGATTACTCTTTGGTTACTGAAATCAACCATGGAGTTATCAAAGGAACTTTATGAGTCACTTCCTACTTGGGTTAAATTTCTTAGAGTTTGAAATTATTCATTGGTTATAAATAGTAGACCTTTTATGTAGTTTAGAATGAATTTTTTGTTTTTACTGTTTATCTTAATTTGAAGTATATGTACTTTATTTATAATCTCGCATATATTTGAATATTTATATGATTATGCTTAATTCATATTTTATTCATGTGGGAAGTTCTAAAAGTTTTACTAACTTTAAAGAACTAAATTTTTATATAAATAATTATATTAATAATAATTTCAAATTGGGATTTTAGATGATGATTGGGAACATAGTGAACTTTTGAATCTAAAACTTTATGTGAAATTATTTTTTAATATAATTAGTTAGTGTAAAATTGATGCATAAATGATAGGCATTAATAATTAGTGCATATATGTCTATAGAACTCTGTGTTTAAAGACAATGGCTTCAACATATAAGAATATCGTAGCTGAACTCAATTGTAGAACGACAATTGACTATTCCCAAGACTTCTCAACAAAATGGTGTTGCGGAAAGAAGAAATAGGACCCTACTTGAAATGGTTAAGTCTATGATGGCACAAGTTAACTTACAAATTACCTATTGGGGTGATGCATTATTAACTGCTGCCTATATATTTAACCTTATGCCTACTAAATCAATTGCTTCCACTCCATATGAGTTATGGATAAGCCGAAAACCCAAGTTGAGTTTTCTCAAACCTTGGGGGTGTGTTGCCTATACTCATGATACCTCAAACAAATATGAAAAATTTGGTGCAAAAGGTAAAAAAGAGTATTTGTATAAGATACTCAAAGCACTCCAAATGGCATGTGTTTTATAAGTGAGCAAGATAGTGGGAGGATAACTGAATTTGAATCACGAGATGTCACATTTTTAGAGATTAAATTTCCTAAAATGGCGAGATAAGTGAATACCTATCTCTATATGAAACTCTAGAACAAAATAATGGGATTACTCCAATAGTAGGAGTTAACACACCATCATCATCTCAACTACTTGATGGGACGATACCACCATTATCTAATCCGAGTGGGAGCATTATGGGACATGATGAGTTACAAAGTGAACAACCTTCTATACGATGATCAAGTTGTAAAAGCATTCCCCGTTGACGTTTAAACATTGAAGGGGAAGCTTTCATGATTGTCCCACAAGAAAATGATGAGCCAAGAAATGCAAATGAGGCTCTAACATGCCCTGATAAAGAAAAATAGATACAAGCAATGAAAGAAAAGATGGAGTCAATGAGATCAAACCAAGTTTGGGAACTAGTTGATCTCCCAAAAGCATGCAAAGTCATTGGAAACAAATGGGTTCTCAAAATAAAGCGTAAAGCTAATGACTCGATAAAAAATACAAGGCACGCCTTGTAGCGAAAGGGTATAATTAACAAGAATGAATCGATTATGAAGAAACTTTTTCCCCTGTTGTGAGATTTACCTCAATTCGCCTTATTCTGGCTATAGTGGTAAGTATGGATTTTGAATTACATCATATGGATGTAAAAACGGCTTTTCTCAATGGAGAATTAGAAGAAGAAATTTATATGGAACAACCTGTTGGTTTCATAACAAAATGCCAAGAACAAAAGGTATGTTGACTTTTAAGATCAATATATGGCCTTAAGCGATCGCTGAGACAGTGGCATATACGTTTTCATAATGCCATAATATCATATGAATTTGTCATGATTGACGAAGATCATTGTGTTTATATCAAAAGATCCAAAAATCAATATTTGATCTTGTCATTATATGTTGATGATATACTTATTGCGAAAATAATAAGGAGTTTATAAATACTGTGAAGAATTGGTTATCTTCTAATTTTGAAATGAAAGACAAGGGTAAAACTACGTATATTCTTGGAGTTAAGATTTCAAGAGATCATTCAAAAAAATTATTATCTTTTTCACAAAAAACATATATAAATAAAATCCTTGAATGATTCTATATGCAAGATTGCAAACCCATAGATACTCCTATTGCAAAAGGCGAAGGTTTGAGCCATAGACTATGTTCTAAGACTTCACAAGAACAAGAACGAATGAAACGTGTTCCATATACTAATGCTATTGGAAGCTTGATGTACGCTACGATGTATACAAGACCTGACATTTGTTTTGTAGTTGGAATGGTGAGTAGATAACAATCTAATCCAGGTCAAGTACATTAGGTTGCCGTTAAAATGATATTAAGGTATATGAAAAGTACTACCGATTTTTTGCTGTGTTATCAAGGAAGTGATCTGTACCTTGAAGACTATACTGATGCTAACTGGGGAGAAGATTTAGATGAGAGAAAATCAACCTTCAGATTTGTTTTCTTACTAAATAACGGCGTCATATCTTAGAGTAGTAAGAAACAAACGTGTATAATCTTATCAACAATAGAAGCCGAATTCATGGCACTTTTAGTAGTAGTACAAGAGGATGTTTAGCTTAAAAGATTTTTTTTTATCACTTAGGTGTTACTAAACATGTTACAAATCCACTTTTGGTTAACTATGATAGCCAAGCAATCATAGCATACACTAAGGATCCTAAATTTCATTGTAAGACCAAACACATATATTTCAAGTATAATTTTGTAAAAGACATGGTTGAACAAAAAGAAGTGAATGTACAGTACATACCCATGCATAGAATGATAGCAGATCCAATGACAAAACCAATCCCTACATATGTGTTTCTTAGTCATGTAAAATCTCTAGGATTGCGTAGAAATTAATGTACTGAATATTTTGTATTTCCTAAAAGTTCATAATTTAATGATATTTTCTTACTTATTATTGCCTAAGAGTTTATTCAACACTTATGCATATTAATGCTTAGTGCATTATATTATATTATCAAGAAAGTATGTTGGACAAATGGAAAATTAGCCCACTCACATGGGAATCGCCTGTATTACTGCGTAATAAATAACTATGAGACAATTTTAAACTTATTATCTAGGTGATAATTGAGCGCTCAAGCTTAAAATATGAATGTCGCCTTAACAAAGTGTTAAGATGAGGTCATAATATTGATTATGTCTGAAAGTGAAGTAACCCACATATTTCACTTTATCTGTCTTTAATGCCAGATATGAGTTCTGATGGATTGATATTTAAAAAAAGAGTAGATATACGAACTCAAGTTAGACATTGTGAATATCTGAACTATCATATGTACGGTATTAAGTGGGCATACGCTCCATGGGAAAGGAGAAAAATATCATAACACGTATTTCATACTACGTATGTATAATTCAACCACTATGAGTTGGTGTAAATTTTGATCTCAACTTTCAAGCCTGTGAGACTCATGAGAATGAGGTTTCTTCAATTGAGTGCCCTTATGACTCTTGCCTTATTCTTAAAATTTTTATTCAATGTTTCCTATCTTAGAATGTTCCCACAATCATGACTGATGCAATCTAACGGGACATTTCTAAAAAAAGGAATTGAATTGAATTGAAATTGAGAGATTGAAGAAAGAGGAAGATTAATTTGATATTTGTCACATTTTACTTTGTATTCACAGGTCGACCAATTATGATTATTTTGAGTTTAATCATAATTGTAAATACAATATATTATATTTAAAGAAATCAAGAGAAATATAATGTGGCTAATTGGTCTAAAGTAATCCATACAAGATCTACTTTAAATAGATATGCTCAAATTTGAACTGCTATATATTCCTAATAGATGTATAGCAACGAACTCTCAGTGTATGCTGGTCGCATGGATTATTTGCTTGTATGAACTTTGTAGAGAAGAAAGAGTTATGGTTTTCCCATCATGGGCGAGTGGGAGATGAAAGAAAACTGCCCATGTTGGGCACTTTACCCACGTAGCAGAAAACAAGGAAAACAACTACAAAGGAGTTGCATGTTTTTCTGGGAAAAAAAACTGCTGCAGAAACATTAAAAAAAAAGAAAAAAAAAGACAGCCTCTTGGCTGAAAAACAAGAAGAAAAAAAAAGAAAAAGAAAAAGTTTTTTTCACTCTCTAAAAGTGCAAAGAAAAAAGTAGTCAACCTGTGAATAGCGAATATGGTCTTTTGTGTAATCATGTTTCAATCAGTGACATAAGTAAGTTGATTTTGAACATAGTACAATAAATTTTTCGCATGTATTTTATATACAAATTTGGAATCCATTTCCTTTACTTAGCAAGTCTAGCGGATTATTGATCAATGTAGTTTGAGCAACCAAAGAAAAGCCAAAAAAGTCCAAATACTACAACAGCAATTTCATCAAAACTTAAGTCTACAATATAAATGAAAAGTAAAAACGTAGACAAGATTGATATTTGAAGCTTTGATCATGTCTCGATTCTATAATATACATAGCATTGCTACAAATATATCTAGTCTATTTAATTCCATTATATTTTGAAAATTTTACTATGTTCTATAATGATCATTTCTTATGCTATTTTTGCATGGAAAATTTTCTTCTTCTTGTCCAATCATCTTATTGATAACTGTACTTCATGCAAACCATTACATTTTAATAAAATCAACCAGTTGTTGACTTTTTAATATCCTTAAACTTGTACTTTCGTGTTTTCCAAAAGGAAAAAAAATGTAGTCTTAATTTTCCTATCTTAAATATTTTTCTAACTAATCAAACAGACTAAACTTGGGAACCACCATAACAATTAGTAGAAAGTAGAAATTAACTTCCATTGTTATTATGATCATATACTTTTCTTTTTCTTTTTCTTTTTTTTTTTTGGTGCTTCCTTTCAAAATGAGGAATTTTCATTTACTGTAAAGTCAAATAAGAACACAGCAAACTTATATTTTTGAGAATTCACAACTTTGATTATAAAACTGCAAAAAAAAAAAAAATCCAAAATATTACCTTTGGTCCTTAGTTTTGTCTCTTAAGATTGTGGTATTATTTGTCAAGTCCTCCACAAACTGAGTGAAAATGGTGAATAAATTGCACCTAAATGATATTGAAAGCCAAAAAAATTGAATTCTCAAGAAAATTCTTTCTTGAGAATAAAGGTTTTGCTGTAGTAGTTACTTTTATTGGAGAGTGGATAAATGCAAAAGCTTAGCAACAAATTTTAATGTGAATGAGAATCGATTTATTCAAAAAAAAAAAAAAGAAAAAGAAAAGACTCTTTAGCCCTTACTTCTCAACGTGAAAGTAACAACACACTATAATAAGAATTGATCAATTCAAAAGAAAAAAAAAACTTTATTATAACTTAAACGGGTATTTTTTTTATTTTGATTCATATTAATATATGCAAAATAAAGTTTTGATGAAATTAGAACTTATTTGTTTGGACTCATCCAGTGTTTCTTTGTTGCTCTCTCAAAAAGTTCATTGATTCGTGGTTTGCTAAAATTGCTAAATGCTAACAAGCTCGACCATTTTCTAAGCCATTTGATCTTCCCCAAGCCAATTTTTTTTTTCCTTAAAATGGTAGTTATATTTACTTTTAATAAAAAAACCCACCATATACAATTTTGCCTGCTAGTAATGAAATCTTTAGTACTCATCTTGAGTCTTAAGTTTGGAAATGAGAAAATTTCTCCATTGTACCTAGTACCTACATCTCTATTTCTCTAAGCTTTTGCTTTACAAATTGACTATTTGGCCAAAAAGATCCTATCAAACCAAAACTAAACAAAAATTACATATCCTCTCTAATGAGTCTTCATCTATACTCACCTATAGTGGGTAGCGTAGCCTTCCTCTTTTTAAACTGGTTACCCTTCCCACTATAACTTTCGTGACTTGGCCCCCTCCTTGTAGAAATAAGTACCACTAAACGATAATTATAAGTTCCTAGTCCCTACTCCACCCTACTCCAAATGTGTAAGTTATGATCTCCTTCCTTGTTGCTAATGTCCTAGAATTCCATCCACTCTACCATTACTAGATCTACTACAATCTTCTCTTCCCTCCACTCCTAGAACAACCAAAGATTTCTTGTTTTCCAAAACATCTAGAGGATATAGACTATCAATTGAATTCTATCTTGCCAATTGATGCTTTTTTTCCTTGTACATATGTTCTACCACCAGTTTTTCAATGTCACATCTTGTTCAGTTGAATCCTCCCACTTCACTAGTGTAATTTTCCATACTAACCTTCTCTTGGACAATAAAGTAAGACATGCTCCATTGTCTCATTTTGTTCTCCACACTTATGAAAAATGGGATCCTCTTGGATGCCTATTTTCAATATCCTTTGTATGTAGAATACCTTGCCAATACCTCCAAAGAAAATGCTTAAGTTTCCCTTTGATGCCTAACTTCTCGGTTTTCCTCCATATAGTTTTCAATGTTCTCGTGGCTATAATGCTTTTTACTTTGTAAGGTTGCTTCGTCTATCCCCTTAGTGTGCCCTGATATGTTGATTGGACCATGTAGTTTCTTTGCCTGCTCAACTACTAGATTAGCTTATCCTTATTTCCTCCAAGCTTAATTGGAATGGTTAAGATGGCTTTAATATTAGAGCAATTGAAAATATTTCCAACCAATTCCTTGTTCCAATCCTTTCCTTATAGGTTCATGACCTGGCGTACCCAAGTAACTTGCTCTTTGTAGAAAGGGGATAATATGAGTCTTCCTTCTCTATTTCAAATCCATGGATGGTCCCAAATTCTGATAAATTTCTCATCTCCGACTTGAAATCTTGCCCTTTTTTGTATGATGTACCTTGCTCCCATCCAACTCTTCCAAAGCCAAGAAGTATTACCTTTCTTATGAGCCATCAATAATCCTCCATTAGGGAAATACTTGGCCTTTATCACCTTGCTCATAAGGAGATTGGATTGGGTGATTAGTCTCCATAGTTTCTTGGCTATTAGTGCATCATTTTTTTTTTCTTAAAACGATAATTGTATTGATATTTTCAAAATAATGAACATAAACAATATTACCAAAAGGTAATGATCGACTAAGCACTCTAAATGAGTCTCAGACAAAGAGTAAGTTGAAAGCTCACTCAACAAATAAAATCTAAAGCTACTTTCTATATAGTAGATAGACTAACATTAGAATCAAAGCAATTACTCTATCAACTATATATTATACACTTTAAAAAACCATCTTACGATGAACTAGCTATCCTACGCTCCTTAGCCTCTTGAAATTCCCTCCACTCAGCCATTGCCAGTTCCACATCCACTTTCTCCTCTCTCCATTCCTTTCTGAAAATCCAAAGGTTCCTAGATTTCCAAATCATCAACAATAGAAATACAACCAATTGCATCTTCTCCAACCAGTCGCCCCTCATTAGCCCCCTGCACATCTGGAACCACCAATCCTGAAAATACTACTCCTGCGATTCAAGCTCTTCCCACTGTACTGAGGTAATTTCTACACTTACTTCGCACGCCCACAATAAAGTAAAACATATGATAGAGTTTCAAAATGTTCTCCACACATGTTACACATAGGATCCTCTACCATGCCTTTCTTAATGAGTTGGTCCTTGGTGAGTAATATGCCATACCAACATCTCCAAATGAAGTGCTTGATCTTCCCTTTGATTTCCAATCTCCATGTTTTCCTCCAAAGGCATCTCAGGACGCCCCTAGAATTGCTGCTCTCTGCTTTGATTGAATTCATCATCTTATCCCTTAATATCTCTTGATAGGCTGATTTGACCCTGAAGCTTCCATTCTAATTTGGGTGCCAAATAAGAAAGGCTAATTTGAGTGCATTATTGAATAGCTGAATATTCTTGAATCCAAGCCCTCCCTCATCCTTAGTTGTAGCTAGATCCCTCCAAGCTTTCTAATGAATTTTTGTTTGCCCTTCCTCCTTTTCACCCCACCAAAGGCTTGCAGTGTTCCTATTAGTCTCCTGACACACACTATTAGGAAGTTTGAAATAGGCTATCACATATGTTGGAAGAGCACAATCCCTTATTTGAAGAGTACCTCTTTTCCTGGCAAGTTTAGAAACCTATTATTCCATCCTTTGATTCTTTTCTGCACCTTCTCCACTACATAAGCAAACACTTCCCTCTTAGACCTTCCTATATTTATAGGCAAGTTTAAGTATCTTGCATTCTTCTACTTCTTGACCTCATCTAAGGTTTAGCATATGACTTTTCTTTGCTCTTTAGACATATTTTTGTTGAAAAAAACGGAGGATTTGACTAGGTTGACCATTTGGCTAGAGAACCAGTTATACTTGGCCAACAGTGCCTTGATCTTCTTTGCTTGCTCTATATCTGCTTTACAAAATAGGAGAGAGTCATCTACAAACAAAGATGGGTGATTAAAGGTCCATTCTTACTCACTTTCATGCCTCTATATTTACCTTTTAGACTTGCTTGCTTAATCATATTCAAGAAAGCATCTGAAATGATTAAGAACAAATAAGGAGATAATGGATCTACCTGCCTTAATCCCCTTGTTGGATGGATGTACCCACATTTCTCCCAATTGATGTTTACTGAGAAAATGGGAGAGCTAATACATTGCCTAATCCATACAATAAAAGTACAACAAAACCCCATTGTCCTAAATACCTCACACAAGAAGTTCCATTCTACTCTATCACAAACTTTAGCCATATCTAACTTTAGTGCCATAATTCCTCTTTTTCATTTATTCTGAGAGTATAAGGCACAGATACACTCGTGATACCACCACATTATCTAAAATTTGTCTCCCATGAATGAAAGTTACTTGATTAGGACTAATGTATTTATGAAAGAAGATTTTCATCCTTTCAGCCACAATTTTATATATGATTTTGTACACTACATTATACAAACTAATTGATTTATAGTGTGCAATTGAAGTAGGGTTCTTGACTTTTGGAATTAGAGTAATCATTGTGTGATTTATTTGCTTAAGCATTTCTTATGAGAAAAAAATTTAGATAGCATTGCAAATATCCACTTTAAATACATTTCAAAAAGACTAGAAGAAAATTGGGGTCATACCATCAGGACCAAGAACTTTATAATGATACATTTGAAAGTGTGTATTTTTTATTTCAACTTCTTCCACTGGCCTTATCAATCTTTGGTTCATTGCCTTAGTAATAGACAACGGGATACCATCTAACCCTTCATGAAATTGTTGTGGATTGGAGGTAGTAAACAGCTACTGATAGAAACCCAATATCTTCTCCTTTACCTCCTCTTGCTTCTCACAAATATGTCTATCACCTCTCACTAACCTTTCAATAGTGTTCTAGCTCCTTCTACCTACTATACATGTATGGAAAAACTTTGTGTTCCTATAGCATTCTTGTAGCCATTGTACCCTAGACTTTTGTCTCCACTATGTCTCCTCATCTCGATAGGCTAAGCTCAGTTTTCAGTCAACACCACTCATCCCAGTTTCTATTCCCTCCTTGATTTCTCAACTCTTCCAATTTTCCTTTAATCCTTGAGATTTATTTGGTAGAGATGGGTTCTTGATTATGACTCCATTTTAGCAACTCCACCCTACATTGTTTGATTTTTGAACATATTTGGTACAATGGAGTTCCTAGCTATTCTTTTTCTCAAGCTTGTTCCACTATCTTTTGCACCTCTTCCTTCTTAATCCACCTTCTATCAAACATAAATCTTTTTTTCACTTACTGCTTATAAGAAGCTGTGTCAAGGAGTAGAAGTGAGGGATTTGAGGACTACCTATCAACATGATACAATTTAGTTCTTTGATTTTCTAGTAGCCGGTTGGGGCCTCCAAAGAACCTGTCTAGCCTCTCCTATACAAATCCTTCTTCTTCTCTATTATTGGCCCAAGTGAAGCTTCTCCCTACAAATCCTATATCCCCCATCTCCATTCTTCTAATGAAACTTTTAAATCCTACAAAACTAGATTCAGCTCTTGTTCTCCTTCCTTGTTTTCTCATCTTGATGCACCAGGTCATTAAAGTCACCCCCTATGAATCACCTATCTCCCCACTCTTGCCTTTGCCTTTTCAAATAACTCCATTGCTCCTCCCTTAATTTATGATCTATACTAGCATAAATGAATACTACCCAAAACTTACTAGCCTTCCTCGCCCCCACCCCCCCCCCCCTCCCCTCCCCTCTCTCCAAAATTGTACATTCCATTTGGAAACAAAAAATTGTAGATATGATTTTAGTTACATTGATTTCTTTAAACCAACAAGCCAATAGCCCCTCCCTTAGCTCCTACTGGTTCCACCATCCTCCATCTATCATGGAATTGAGGTCTCCTACATATAGTTGTAACAAACCCTTTCTTTTTCTTCGTCTCTAATAAAAAAGCTAACTCTTGGTGGTGAGATCTTAGTATTTCCCTCAGTTGGGAAATTGTAGAGGGTCATTCCAAACCTTTACAATTTCACACACATACCTTCATGGGTCCTTTTGGAACTATTCAAGGCTGGTTTCCCCCACCTTTAATTCACTTCTAGATCCTTGTGATGCCTGTCTTTGTTGATGGCCCTTAATTCACATTCTTCTTCCACTTCCAAAACATTTATCAGCTCCATGGTCTGGACATCATGGCTTTTTTCAGTTTTGTCCTGCCTCTTATCGACCTCCATGTCTTCCTACAGGTTACTCTCAGTTTCAATCTAATTCTTATATTCTACCATCAGCTAATTATCCCCCTTTTTTGTCTACACCTACTCGCTTCTTCTTGTAACAGCTTCCAATTCAACTGTTTAACCATGTTGGCCTTTCACCATCTCCTCCTGTAACTTGTCTAGCTCCCCGTTCCTTGACAAATTTCTACCATCTCTGATTTATCCAACTCGACTGCCATTGAATGTTTAGCCTTCTTAGATGTCTAACCCAATTCAAATCTCTTTTGGCCTTCCTCTATGTGCCTTGCTCTCATTTTTTCCAGCTCGATTTGTCCCCTTATATCTAAATCTTGCTTCCGGATGGCAATCAGTTGGGCTAACTTCTGAACCAACTTCATTTGCCCCTTCCAGCATGTTTTTATTTCTCATCTGGATCCTGACCGCAGCTTTCCTTCTCCTTCCTCTCTCTTTTATACTAGTTTTAGTCCCCACTGCCCTGAACCAATCACCAAATTGTCCTTCTTTCAACTCATTTTTCTTGAAATCCTCTATTCTCACATGGCACATCCTCTTTATATGTCCTACCCTCCCACAATAATGACAGAAAGCAGTAAGGTTCTCATATTTGAATGAAATCCAAGAAGTTCTCTCATTAAGTTTTAGAAACCGTAACTCGCATGAGGGGTTTACGGAGATCCACCGTGGCTAAGAGTTTCATCTGTTTACCTGCCTTGCTTCCAAATTTAGAAAATCGCACATCGGACACCTTTTAGAAGAGCCTTCCAATTCTGTAGCATGTTTCCCTTGTCATCTACTGATATGGAAGATGCCAGATCTAAACCCACAGCTCAACTGACTAGAAGTTACTTGGTTGCGTCTTTATTTGCTCGAATCACTCCCTTAGGATTAAGTACTACTGATCAATGTCCACCCTTTACCTTGCAGTACTTTGATTTTATCAACATTATTCTTGAACACAAATTGGAAAAAATTGACTCACTCCTCATAAAAATGGTTCGGTTGTAGGCCATAACCCTTCTAGTGTGTTTCTCAGCCTATGAAATTCACTCTTTTTTCCCTGAAAATCCTGCCAATCAATCTCCGACCACAGTCCTCATTGCTGGTCTTCATATCATCTTCCTCCAGGTTCACTCCATCCTCCTCCTCCTTGGATAACTTAATTTTTTGGAACAAGCCAACTGCTTGTATTTCATTCTCCAAATTTGAGGTTCCCCCACTGTCCGTTCCTTAGTGTTTTCTACCAAAGATCAACTTAGCCTGTAAGAAGGAGAGAATCAGAGATCATTAATGGGAAATCTATCAAGCACTTGACAGTCCACTAGAATAAACAAGCAAGAACAATGAACAAGAAACTGAGATGACCACGGAGCAACTGGATCTACTAGGAATGACACAATGAACAATGGATGACTTTCTTGATCTATGTTCGAATTAGTAGGTCAACTGAATCTATTGGGAAAGAAGCAACAAAGCCCTAGTTTACTGTCATTAGCTCTATCTGAAGCAAGGAGACAGGACATTAGTTTTAATGATATCTCTTTTTTACTTCTAACAGACTAATCTTAAGTTTAGACAATAATCAGTACTTGTTTAAAATAATCAGCACTTGTTTTGTTTAAAATATCTTAAGTTCTAAGAAGAGGAGAATAATGCCTTTAATGAGGCAGATTTATCCTATTGCCACTAACCATTATTTATTAAAATAATCAGCACTTGTTTTGGAGGAATTCAGTTAAAAATTGGATAAATTTTAGAGTAAATCACGTCATTGGTCCTTTTAACTTTAAATCAAGTTTTGATTTCATCTTGGATATTAAAAAAGTTGTAATTAAATATCTCAATTTCAATAATTAACTCAATTGAGATGCACACAATTTTGGCCACTATTTAATAATTGACTAGTTATTGACTCAATCGAAAACAAGTGCACCCTTGGGTACTATTTCGTTTCAGTTTTAATAATTGACTCAATCGAAACTTGACTTAAAGTTGAATGACTAACAACGTCATTTATTCCCCTGTTGGCTTGAGTAGTTCTGCGTAAGTGTGCTCTCCCCTTCCCCGGTTACTGTGCTATGTTCTGTAAAAAAACAACGTCATTTATTCTAAATTTTAACATAACAAATCTTTTGTTTCAACATTTTTATTTCACTTATGTGTCATAATTAAAATAGCATTGTTTTGCCAAAAATCTTAAAAATCTACTACCCCTGTCCTCCCAAAAAAAAAACAAATTTATTTTCAATACTTTTCTTTGTCTTGAAAAAAAAAATTCACTTTTAGAGACAAATTTTATATTATCTTTATTAATAATAATTATATATAACCCACATTTAAAAAGTAAGAATAAATTAAAATTTTAATAATTTAATAATATATTAAATTTGTTATATTTAATAACAATGTAAAAATATATTTAATTCAAAGTAGAATATTTTTTTAAAACAAAGAGAGGATACGTTCATAATCACTGAGCTTCCTAGCTAGTTATCAATTAAGCCGAGTTGCTTCTCTCTCCAACTCAAAAGCCATTGCTTCCTGACATAGAAGTCACTGCTAAAAATCTTCTGATCCTTTACTAAAGAGCATAACGTGTACAGTATTTTCATCCGGTTTCGTACCTCTGTTCTCTAGCTTTAAGAAATTCCTCCCCGAATGACTATTTCATTTTAATTCTCTATGTCATAATGCTACATGAATTTAAACCTTAAACATATATTTTATTTTCAAAGTGTTAGAACTCCGAATGAAACCCAAATCTGAATTTGAACTTTAATCTACCTACAACAAACTGACTCAGACATCAGTAATCCATGAAATACACACACACACACACACAAAAAAGGGTCCTATCTCTCATCCTCAAAAGCATATACATTTAGTACATCTCTTACTATATCTATATTCATAAAAAATTATTGCATATACATATTGTACATCATGATTTGTAATGTAGTAAGTCAATTATATAATTTTTCTTTTTTTTTTCTCCTATTGTGTATATAATCTGTTTTTTTAAATTGTATTTGACAACATAATCCTATCTGGTATAAAAAATGTATGGAATTTTTTTTGTTATATTTAGTCTCAAGAAAACCTTCTTTTTTTTTCCTTTGGTAATACCCTTAATAATCAAACAACATGAAATTTAGGCAAAAAAATTTTTAAAAAATATTTATTGAAATCGAAGAATCTATCAGAAAAAACACCTTTGGACTCCAGTGATCTGTTTAGATAAACCCTTCTCTTTCCTGCATGTGTATAATTTGAAGAAACAAAAAATAAGAGTGATGAACTTATAGGAAAAAAAAATGGCAGTAAGAAGAGAGGCTACAGCCTTGGAGTTTGAGAAGGACGAAAGTGAAAATAGCGACTCGGCGTGATTGATAACGTGGAAGGAGCCAACTCGGTACTGATCTATAGTAGGAAAACGTTTTTTTTTTTTTTTTTTGGGGTAATAGTAGGTTTTTTGGCCAACTAGTTATTGATGTATAATAGGTTATTAAGTTTTTTTTTTTTTTAAATACTTCAATTGTAGTACACGGAAAGTTGGGACAAAAGATTTGGTCTGAAATTTTAACCATTCTCACCATATTTTTGTATTTTTAATATGGCATAATTAAAAGTAAAATAATTTTGTTACATAGCAATCTCATTACCATTTTTAAAGAGAATAAAATAACTAATTAATTTGGTTATTCCTTTATATTATCTTATTCTCTCAAAATTAATGAAAAAAACTTATGTCAAAATTTACTGGAAAAAGTGGTAGATAATTTTAGTTATGATATGTTTTATTTAAATAAATATTTATTTCTTGAATTTGTAAGGAAAAAGTAGAAATCATATGAGTTATCGCACAACCAATCAAAGAAATAGAAATAATATTTATTTTTATATGAAATTTGGGAACATTCAAGTAAGTGTAAGAACAATGCAAATTATTTTAATTATGATTATTTTATAATTAAATATAAAATTTTCATTTAAACCCAAAATAAACGCACCAATCCACATATTTAAAATCTTTTCAAAATCATTGAAAATGAATTTAAGGTCTGTTTCACCAAATATAAAAAAAATTAAAATTATATTATAATTCTAAACCCTCTCCATTCTACACTCTGAATTTCTTATCAAAACTTAAAATTTACAAATTTAATATCTCTACAAACTAACAAATACGCGGATCCTCTCTTGGGTAAAATGTGACTCATTTCGGGTCATAACAAAATGGATCATTCCGTTGTCTTCTCCCCTCGTCTAGTCACCGATTGCCCCTTCTTCTTTTGTTCTATTTGGCGCCACGTGTCCCTTCTTCAAGCCTTCAACTTTTACAGCGGTTGCCCACCAAGTCCATCATCATCGTTCCGACAAGGGTCAGCACCACTTAGGCTAGCCCCACCACCCTCGTTCTGTTGTATATTTCAAAAGGCAATCCCACATTGGAAGTTTACAATAATATAGTAGCACTTTATATTGATTTGCCTTTGAGTGGGCTTGTGACCAAGAGAAAGAGTGGTAGGCTCGGGCGCATGAGAGTGGGACAAATTGGGCCAATGCAGTCCAAAACGATGGATTTCCCCCCCCCCCCCCCCTGCGCGTGGGTTACACACGGTCCAGTCCAAGTTTTACTTCCTCTCATTTTGAGCCTTTATTTTTGCAAATTTATCTCAGAATCAGAATGAGCCTTTATTTTTACAAACTTATCTCAGAATCGTATTTTTCTTAACTCGGTTTTACCAATAGCAATTACTCATTTTACTTAGTCAAAACTCATTATTTTTGCAGCTTATCTATAAACTGCATTGCTTATCTATAAACTGCATTTTTTCTTAACTCGGTTTTACCAATAACAATTACCCATTTTACTTAGTCAAAACTCATTATTTTTGCAGCTTATCTGTAAACTGCATTTTTTTTAACTCGGTTTTACCAATAACAATTACCCATTTTACTTAGTCAAAACTCAATCCTTCATTTGACCAAGTAGTTCATGGGTTTACCGGTTCTAAATCCTTCCGCATGCTGGGTTGTTGACCACGTCTTGCTGGATTTGCTTCAACGACCTCAACGTGCATCAAATTTTTCTCAGACTTTGTTGACTGCAACATTATATATACTGCTGCTCCCGAGCCTCAAAGTACAGTGCAAATACATATTGCTTACTCTGTTAAAAACCCTTCCTCACTGTCCAGAAATATTCTTCCCCGCTCAAACCTTGTTCTGCTGGTTTTAAGTCTTCTTGCTGCTCCTGCCGCCCTCAAAACAATAGAGGAAGCCTTGTTTTATCCTGGGAAAAAATTTCTAATCCACAGAAATTGTTTCTTTAGGTCAGTGCATATTTTGCACGACTCAAGTGTGCTTATCCGTTTTCTGAATATTAGCCGTTTTTTTACAACAATCTAAAGAAACAATATGGCTACTGCTGTTACCAACGCAGACGCTGCCAACCCTTCTTCTACCGCAAATGCTACAAACCCCGCAACTATCAATCCTGCTTCCGGTACAAATCCTACAAACCCCAAAACCAGCAATCAAACTAGCCAACCTAAAGTTCAGATCACAGAAACCATGTCAGTCCATCTACCCTATGCCAAACCATTCCCAGATGTCTCAAACATTGAGATCTTTGCCAGTGAAAACTTCAAACGTTGGCAAGAAAGGATTTTCTCCTTACTTGATGTCCATGGTGTTGCACATGCCTTAGTAGAATCCAAGCCTACCCCAACTGCTCCAAACAACGTTCAACAATCATGGCAACATGCAAACAAAGTATGTCGTCACACAATTTTGCAGACTCTATCCAATGAACTCTTCGATGTGTTCTGTCCGTACAAAGAAGCTAAGGCAATATGGGAAGCCTTAGCTAAAAGGTTCACCGCTGAAGATGCCACCAAGCAGAAGTTTATTGTTTGGAAATTTTATCAATGGCAAATGGTAGAAGAAAAGGAAATCAAAAGTCAAATCAATGAGTATTAAAAGCTTCTCGAAGACTTGAAGGCCGAAGACATCATCCTTCCAGAAAAATTTTCAGCCGTCTTATTGATTGAAAAGCTGCCCAACTCCTGGAGCGACTACAAAAATAGTCTCAAGCACAAACAAAAGTTTTTCACCATCGAGGAGTTAGTCACCCACATCCTCATTGAAGATACCAATAGAAAGGAAACAAATGCCAAAGCTAAAGAATTAGCATTGAAGGCAAATTTTGTGCAAGGGAATAGCTCCAATAAAGGTACGAAGTCTAACTCTAAATCTAAAGATTTCAAGCCAAAGAGTACTAACTTTAAGAAAAAGAAAGGCTCTTGTTTTGTGTGTGGTAAGCCAGGTCACCATGCTCCTCAATGTCGCAAGAGAATGAAAAATAAAAATCCTCCTAAGGCTAATTTAGCCAAAGGAGATGAAGTTATAGTTGCATTTGTCTCTCAAGTGAACATGGTAGTCAATGCCAATGAGTGGGTGGTAGATTCAGGGGCCACTCGACATGTTTGTGGTAATCGAGAGGCTTTTTCCTCCTACACTTCGGTAGGGGATGAAAATCAAGTAATCTACCTTGGAGACTCTACCACTGCAAAAGTGCATGGCAATGGCAAAGTCCTTCTCAAACTCTCATCGGGAAAGACATTGGCTCTTAACAACGTGTTGCATGTTCTAACTTATAGAGCTAATTTGGTGTCTGTGCGATTACTTGACAAAGCTGGAATAAAAATTTTCTTTGAATTCGGAAAAATTGTTATAACTAGAAATAACATGTTTGTAGGCAAGGGCTATAGTAATCAAGATTTATATGTACTTTCTATTTCCAATGTTATCAATGAAAATGCATCTGCTTCTTCTATTTATATGATTGAATCATTTTCTTTATGGCATGCAAGATTAGGACATACTAATTTTAACTATATTAAGAAAATGCAATCACTTGGCTTAATTTCTGACTTGAGTTCAACCAACATAGATAAATGTGAAATTTGTGCTGAAGCAAAAATCACTAAAAAGACTTGTATTTCAGTTGATAGAGAAACTGAATTATTGGCTTTAATACACACTGATTTAGGTGACTTAAAACAAACTATGACTAGAGGTGGTAAAAGATACTATGTTACTTTTATTGATGATTTCTCTAGATTCACTAAGTTATATTTACTTAGAAATAAAGATGATGCATATGAAGCCTTTATTTCTTATAAAACTGAAGTAGAAAATCAACTTAGTAGAAAAATTAAAAGAATTAGATCGGATAGAGGGGGTGAATATCTATTACTAAATGAATATTGTGAAAAAGAAGGGATAATTCATGAAGTAACTCCCCCTTATTCACCTGAATCTAATGGTGTAGCTGAAAGGAAAATAGAACACTTAAAGAAATGATGAACTCTATGTTAATTAGTTCTAATGCACCTCAAAATCTATGGGGTGAAGCTATTTTATCAGCATGTCACTTGCAAAATAGAATTCCACATAAAAGAACTGAAAAAACACCATATGAATTGTGGAAGGTCATGCACCTAACTTAAAATATTTAAAAGTGTGGGGGTGTTTAGCTAAAGTTATGTTGCCTGAACCAAAGAAAAGAAAAATAGGTTCAAAAACATCTGATTGTATATTTATTGGATATGCTGAACATAGTGTTGCATATAGATTTCTTGTGTTAAAAGTGATGTGCTTGATTGTAACACTATAATAGAAACAAAGAATGCTGAATTCTTTGAACACATTTTTCTACTTTCTCGAGAAATTTCTCATGCACCTATTGAAAATAACAGAGAAATCAATTCTAATGAGGAATTGAGAAGGAGCAAAAGGCCTAGAAAGGAATCCTCTTATGGAAATGATTTTTATACTTATCTTATTGATAATGATCCGTCAACTTTTGACGAAGCGATTTCTTCTTCTGATTCAAAATTTTGGAAAGAAGCAATTAATGATGAAATGAACTCAATTTTGAAAAATAAAACTTGGATTTTAGTTGATTTACCTACTGGTGCAAAACCTATTGGTTGTAAATGGATTTTCAAAAGAAAATATTATCCTGATGGCACAATTGACAAATATAAAGCTTGGTTAGTAGCAAAAGGTTTTTCTCAAAAACAAAATATTGATTACTTTGATACTTTTGCACTAGTATCAAGGATTTCATCTATTAGAGTTTTATTTGCTTTAGCTTCTATTCACAAACTTTTTATTCATCAAATGGATGTTAAAACAGCATTTTTGAATGGAGATTTAGAAGAAGAAATTTACATGAC
This sequence comes from Gynochthodes officinalis, assembly GCA_020080225.1. Taxonomy (NCBI): domain Eukaryota; kingdom Viridiplantae; phylum Streptophyta; class Magnoliopsida; order Gentianales; family Rubiaceae; genus Gynochthodes; species Gynochthodes officinalis. Next base: position 1,518,059 of record JAIQDA010000012.1, read on the forward strand.
ACAACCTGAGGGTTGTGCTGTTTCTGGACAAGAAAATAAAGTTTGTAAGTTACTAAAATCACTCTATGGCCTAAAACAAGCTCCTAAATAGTGGCATGAGAAATTTGATCAAATATTATTAAGTGATGGTTTTTCATCAATTGAAGTGGACAAATGTGTATATACAAAAACTATAAATAGTGATTATGTGATTCTTTCTTTGTATGTAGATGACATACTCATATTTGGTACTAGTTTGAACATTATAAATAGTACTAAATGTTTCTTATCCTCAAACTTTGATATGAAAGATTTGGGTGAAGCCAACGTTATATTGGGTGTTAAAATCATAAGGAGAAGCGATGGAATTATGTTGTCACAAAATCATTATACTGAGAAACTTCTTAGGAAGTTTGAAAACTATGATGTGACACCAGTGAGCACTCCTTATGATGCTAACTCCCAATTGAAAAAGAATCGTGGTGACCCTATTGCTCAGTCTAAATATGCTCAGATTATTGGGAGTCTGTTGCATTTAATGAATTTTACGAGGCCTGATATAGCCTACGCAGTGTGCAGACTGAGTAGATATACTCATAATCCCAATCGTGAGCATTGGTCTGCTTTAGTCAGACTAATGAAATATTTGAGAGGAACCATTGATTATGGTATCCTATATAGTGGATTTCCCACTGTATTAGAAGGATACAGTGATGCTAACTGGATCTCTGATTCAGATGAGACTAAATCCACTAGTGGTTATGTATTCACATTTAGTGGTGGTGCAATAGCATAGAAATCAGCCAGACAAACTATTATTGCTAGATTGACTATGGAGTCAGAGTTTATAGCTCTCGATTTAGCTGGTTCGGAGGCTGATTGGTTAAGGAACTTCTTAGCATGAATTCCTATAACCAAGGGGTTAATGCCCCCAGTTCCTATGCATTGCGATTGCCAAGCTGCAATTGCCATAGCGAAAAACAAATCATATAATTGCAAAAATCGACACATGAAATTGAGACATGATGTCGTAAAGCAGCAGCTAAGAGATGGAATAATTTCCATTGATAATGTGAATTCAGAAGTGAATTTGGCCGATCCTCTGACTAAACCCTTGGGAAGAAAATTAATTCTTTAAACATCGAGGGAATTGGGGCTTAAGCCAATAAGCTGTCAATAGAGATGGTAACCCAACCTATGTGATTGGCGATCCCAGGAAATAGGTTCATATGGGTAATAACAAATCGACATTGGCAATGAAACACTTATAACATTATCCCTTCTATGGTGTGTGTTTTATAACTGCTACTAAATATGAGGTTGAGTTTCTAACTCTTAATGAATTCATATTCCTTATGGATGGTGTATTTAAAGCAGTATACACTTGATGAATTCACCTATATGAGAGTAGAGTGATGCCGCTCCTATAAGATCTTGGCTAAAGTCTTTAGAGCTCTCATGAATAAACCAGGCAAGCGCATAGCTTATTAGCGCAAAAACACGTCGAACAGTAAGATAGTGGGGGTAGCATTGTGATTGATAAGATCTCTATCTTACAACAATGATTTATCGATTCATAGAAATTTTACATTTCACCAATAAATCAATAAGATATATTTTATCAATCTAAGTTTGGTTCATAGTCCAAAAGACAGCAAACTAAATGCATTTGCACCCAGACATTCTAGCAGAACAGTTTTATCTCAGTTTTATTCTTTTGAAATATGTGGGGGATTCTTGTATATTTTAAAAGGAAATCCCACATTGGAAGTTTACAACAATATAGTAGCACTTTATATTGATTTGCCTTTGAGTGGGCTTGTGACCAAGAGAAAGAGTGGTAGGCTCGCGCGCATGAGAGTGGGACAAATTGGGCCAATGCAGTCCAAAACGATGGATTTGCTGCCCCCCCTGCGCGTGGGTTACACATGGTCCAGTCCAAGTTTTACTTCCTCGCATTTTGAGCCTTTATTTTTACAGCTTATCTGTAAACTGCATTTTTTCTTAACTCGGTTTTACCAATAACAATTACCCATTTTACTTAGTCAAAACTCAATCCTTCATTTTGAGCCTTTCTTTTTGCAGCTTATCTGTAAACTGCATTTTTTCTTAACTCGGTTTTACCAATAACAATTACCCATTTTACTTAGTCAAAACTCAATCCTTCATTTGACCGAGTAGTTCATGGGTTTACCGGTTCTGAAGCCTTCCGCATGCTGGGTTGTTGACCACGTCTTGCTGGATTTGCTTCAACGACCTCAACGTGCATCAAATTTTTCTCAGACTTTGTTGACTGCGGCATTATATATACTGCTGCTCCCGAGCCTCAAAGTACAGTGCAAATACATATTGCTTACTCTGCTAAAAACCCTTCCTCACGGTCCAAAAATACTCTTCCCCGCTCAAACCTTGTTCTGCTGGTTTTAAGTCTTCTTGCTGCTCCTGCCATCCTCAAAACAATAGAGGAAGCCTTGTTTTATCTTGGGGAAAAATTTCTAATCCACAGAAATTGTTTCTTTAGGTCAGTGCATATTTTGCACAACTCAAGTGTGCTCATCCGTTTTCTAAATATTAGCCATTTTTTTACAACACGTTCTACTACTGGGTTGGAAATTTCTCTGAATTTTACGTCCTCCCTAGACTAATTATTTTGGCCTCCTTGGATTGAAATTTTGTACAATTTTTGTTTGCCCATTTCTGGAATTGTTTGTGAATTTATTCGTCCCATTTCTGGAATTTTTTTGTGCATTTGTTTGTTTCATTTCTAGAAAAAAAATTTATATTCTTTTTGATTTTTTTTGTCATCCCCTTCCCCATGCAAAAGCTAAGGTGCAAGACCAGTATTAATTGTGTACAGACAACAATTTACGATCATCATTAAGTCTTGATTTTATCTAAATGTTTGTCTAACCATCACTAAAGAAAATATTCTAAAACACTTTCTAAAATACAAATCATAATACAATTTTAAAACTTAATCCCAAAATAAAATCTCAAAACTAAATTTAACACCCAATTAAAACTACCACCTCCACATACACTGTTATCACTGCCACTACTGCCACCATGATATATATGATTAATAATTTTCAAAACTTTTGGCATGTTGCAATCGTTACAATGTGCAAAAACTTTTGGCATGATTTTAATAATAATAATATTCATGATTTATTGATTTTCATGTTTTGACAAGTTGTGGTCATTGAAGTGGAGGATGGGAGGGGGGTCTAATTGGGTTTCCCTATCCAACTGGGCAATGTGAAATTCTAAAGGAAATAGTTTTTTTTTTTGTATACTGAGTTAAGTCGTATCCCGTTGAATAAAAAAATAGTTAAATTAACAGTTTTTCAATTCAAAATAAATCAATTTACAAGCAAATGATGTGAAAGATTTTTGTTTTGATTATTGCGGAATTTTGTATCAAATTCAAGGTTTATATTCCTGGAAGAAATGTAGTGTTCAAGTTTCATGTGAATATTTAGAAATTATATTGAGGAATAATAGTTTCTCATAAGCAGGTTAAATCTAATTTGTGTACATTTGAAGCCGAAAAGGCCATGTAGTTTGTTTCTTGAAATAATTTATTATTGGTTGACTTAAGTAAAATCAACAAAGAAAAAGAGAATAATGTGGGTTAGTACATCTAAAGATCTTTCTACTACTTGGCACTTCTTTGGCTCCTTCTTGTTTTCTGTTTATCTTCAATGATTAACTGGTTAAAATACTTGAAAGCTGATGTTGACCGTGTGTCCTCATTTGGTCTGAATAGACTTATCTAGCTGTTAATCCTGATATGACTTATTCCTTGAAGATGGATAAGGAGAGTTTTTTCCCATTTTGTTATGGGAAAAAAACATGGGAAATTTGTAGGGGGGAATTTGAATTGGTTTCAACATTGTGATGAGCGCATTTGTTGCAGAGGCCCGAATAATGCACTGGGGCTTGCCTGGACACATTTGCCATTTGGGCGCATTTGGTCAGGAAATTTTTGCATCTCAACTTGAGAGGCTTACAACCTCCATTCTCGAACTGCAAAATTTATTACCAAAACCATGAGCCTCCATTTCCGATTGCAAAACCGCGAGCCTCCATTTCCGACTGCAAAACTACGAGCCTCTATTTTCGACGAACCAATTTTAGTTCAGAAGCCGCAAGCATCTATTTCCGACCGCAAAACCGCAAGTCTCCATTTCCGATGACCCTGACGCAAGCTGCCATTTCCGACAAACCCGAAGCAAGCCTCCATTTCTGACTGACGAACCCAATAGAACCCAAACCTAACAAGAAATTTATATATCTGCAAAATTTTTAGAGGCTTATAGATCTGCAAATTTTTAGGGCCATCCCTAATTCTCTCTAAAATTTTTCCGCTATCGAAGCTATCTAGTCTTCCGTCACCCATTTTCGCTGCCAATTTTAGACATTAGGTAATTTGGTAAGTTTTTTTAAATTTTTAATTTATTCACTCATGTCCACCACACTGATTTGATAGCAATTTCTAAAACATCTTATGGGACTTGCTCATCATTATGGCACCATGAAAGAAAGAACTTGTCTTTGATTGCTATTTTGTGATTCAAAACATCTTATTCGTCCCATTTATGGAATTTTTTGTGCATTTGTTCATCTTATTTCTGGGGAAAAAATTTGCATTATTTCTCGAATTTTTTTTGTGATCCATGGGCTGAAATTTTCTCTGAATTTTATGTCTTCCCTAGACTGCTTATTTTGGCCTCCTTGGATTGAAATTTTGTGTGAATTTTTTTTGCCCATTTCTGGAATTTTTTGTGCATTTGTTGGTCCGATTTCTGGGGAAAAAAATTGCATTTTTTTTGGAATGTTTTTTGTGATCCCTAAGCTAGAATTTTCTCTAAATTTTATGTCCTCCCTGGACTGATTATGTTGGCCTCCTTGGATTGAAATTTTAAGCGAATTTTGTTTGCCCTTTTCTGGAATTGTTTGTGCATTTATTCGTCCCATTTCTGAAATTTTTATGCATTTATTTGTCTCATTTCTAGAAAAAAAAAATATTGCATTTTTTATGGAATTTTTTTTGATCCCTGGGTTGGGCTTTTCTCTGACGATGAATAAGTATGTACGCATTTGCTCAGAGAAAATGGTATCAACCCCCATTGCGTATTAGTACTTATCGAATATGGAATAAATCTGCTTCTCTTTGTTCCTACGAACAGAGTTGTTCCATTATTTTATTACCAACCGAATAGAACATATATTAGACCCTGTTCGGAAAGAATACACTGAACAAGGGAGGTACATAGAATAGTCATAGTACAGTCTTTTCCAATGCAATAAAGTTACATAGTGTCTATTTATCTTTGATAAAGGGGTATTTCCATGGGTTTGCCTTGGTATCGTGTTCATACTGTTGTATTGAATGATCCTGGCCAGTTGCTTTCTATTCATATAATGCATACAACCTACTAATTATTTTGGCCTCTTTGGACTGAAATTTTGTGCATTTTTTATTTGCCTATTTATGGAATTGTTTGTGCATTTATTCATCCCTTTTCTAGAATTTTTTGTGCATTTGTTCGTCTCATTTCTGGAAAAAAAAATTGCATTCTTTCTAATTTTTTTTTTGTGATCCCCCTTCCCCAAGCAAAAGCTAAGGTGCAAGACCAATATTAATTGTGTACAGACAACAATTTACAATCATCATTCAAGTCTTGATTTTATCTAACTGTTTGTCTAACCATCACTAAAGAAAATATTCTAAAACACTTTTTAAAATACAAATCATAATATAATTTTAAAACTTAATCCCAAAATAAAATCTCAAAACTAAATTTAATACCCAATAAAAACTACCACCTCCACATACACTGTTATCGCTGTCACTACTGCCACCATGATTTATTCATGATTAATAATTTTCAAAACTTTTGGCATGTTGCAATCGTTACAATGTGCAAAACATAGTAGTCATGATTTTAATAATAATAATATTCATGATTTATTGATTTTCATTTTTTGACAAGTTGTGGTCATTGAAGTAGAGGCCTTAGTAAATAATAAGCCTTGACTTACCAAGATGACTCCAGATGATAGACGGGCAATCAAGTCATAACCCAATTCAGTTGGGCCAAACACTATACCATCGCTATGAATTTCTTTGTTGTACTTTGCACATTCTGTATGATAAAAAAAAAACACAAAAATTATTAAAATATACTCCTTTTATCCAAAAAAAAAATTCTATTTTCAATTTTTTTATTCACAAAAAAATCCATTTTTTATGTGAAAAATAATCTGCCACGCAATATAGATTTTACAATCTTTCTTTATTCTTCCATATTCTTTGTTTTTCTATCATTTTTATTTAATCAAATAAATATTATTTTTAATTTCATAACTATAAATCAAATTCTAGTTATCGGAATAGTAGGAATGATCAATCGTTATTTTTGTAAAATTTTATAAAAACATAAAAATAACAAAATAATTATTTATTATTTAATTAAATTAATTAATCAAATAATCACTTATTAGGATATATTAATAAAGCCCCAACACTTTCTTCCTCCTTAGGACATTTGGACAAGAAGACCTTCTCCTCGCGCAAGTTCCTTTGCCCACGTTGGCCTTCCACGTTAGCTAAAACAGCCTTGTTGGCAGGTACGTGTCTTCCATCTCATCCCTAAATCGATCGGTTTTCACCATTTTTCTTCATGCCGCATCTCTCTTTTCACCTTCTTCACCTTTTTTTCTTTCCTCTCTAGGGTTTTTACCCTTTCCTGCTACTTGATCATCTTCGCCTCATCATCCACCGCTTTGTACAAGGAAAATGTGGTCATGTCACTCATTGTGCAAGAAACTTTTCTTTTCCTTCTGATCCGACCAGATCCGTTTCTTTTTTTGCGCTTTATGGCGTTGAGAATCGGTCCTTTTTCTTGCATTTTCACTCGTGATGGATTCACTGCTCACCTACCAAGCCTCCGTCAGGAAAGCAATGTACTTTTTTTTTTTTGGTGTTATGTGATTATATATGTGACCTGATTTGTTATTTTTTCTGTCACGACTTTGTAAGTCCCGCCGATCCGAGCTTGAACTTGTTTGTGAAGTCGCTCGAGCATTTTCTCCAAGAAACCACCGCCCACACTCTTCTGTCCGCCTGCCTCCGGATTTTTGACCGATTAGTCAATGCACTTTTGGGTAGGAATTTTCGCTTATACTTGTATCTGTTTTACCGTGACAATTGTTGTTTTTGACTTAGTTTGGTAAGTATTTGCGCGTAATCATAATTATTGTTTTCCTTTCTCTTTTCTTTTTCCTCCTTTGTAAGCTCTTTCCTTATCAAAAGGCCATAAAACAATGTTAATATGCATGCACCTCTACTCGTTAACTTGATACATTGTTTATTCTTATACTTACTCGCTTGGTTCAAGTTTAGTTGAAAATTAAGACGATGGTGTCCTGTTTGGGGTTGCTTTTCTCTTTTTTGTCCTAATATTTTTGGTGGAATCTTGAGAAGTTACTAGAGTTTGATGTAATTGGATGATTGAGAAAGGACAATTTGTTTATGAGGTCTGCAAGAGCTAAATCCTTGTACAAGTTCTCCACTACATCCACTGCCTTGATTTATGTACCTCTTGAGGTTGCTGGAATTTTTTTCTTCTCCTTTTTTTTCTTGGTGAAATGTTTTGATGTGGATAATTGATGCAATGACTTTTGTGGCATTTTAGAGTGTGCACATTCATTCATGAACTGTAAGTTTCTTCGCTTTTTACGAAACCATCCTCGTGGTTGAATCTTAAGCTACTATAAATATTCGTTTGCGCATTAGACAACTGTCTATTGTTTATAGTGACTTGTTTGTTATCTTCTTCTTCTTTTGTTTTTTTAATTTAGCTTCGTGTTTAGTACATGTAGAGATATCTCTTGTTGCTTGAATTTGGTGCAATCTTGGGAAATGTCATTTTCCTTTGTTCGAGTTTGCTCCTTCTACTTTAATAGGTTGAAGGAAGAGTTTGTATGTCGAGGAGGCTAAATTGGAATTCTTGAAGCGCAAAGGCTTCAGTGTATGAAAACGGAAACTCTTAATGATTTCTGTATTCGGTAACATGATGAGTAGGAGTTGGGAGATGCTTTAAGAGGCTCTACATCATGTGGCATGAGAATTCATGGCATGGATGCCTTTTCATGACTGAGTCGCTTCAAATGGGAAAGATATTTTACTAAACGCAAGGTTGCAAAGTTTGACACTAAAAACCTTGATCGGATTGATAAAATTCCGTTGCCCACTTTATCGTCCAAATAAAGAGGATCCTTTAGTTTTTGGCGTAAGATAGCTCTTGAGGCATCTAAATATGGTATCGACTCTCAATCTTATCCTGATTAATAGTTTTCCTCTTTGTGTAGTTTTGGAACCTCTAATTATGCATTGCTACTAAGAGTTGTCAATATGATCGTAACTTAACCTTTAGATCAAAAGTGACATGTGACTCACCCATAGATTGTCATCACGTGCTCAAGATTTCCGTTAATGGGTTCAAAGATACTTTCACTTTTCTCGCGCGTTGAAATAATTTGGAATCACTGTCTTTGCAGTATCCGTAAGATTGTTTCCGTGAGTCTTGATGTTCCTCGGTGTGGTTTTGATGAAAGAAAAAGTTGGATTCAAGTTTACAACTAGAGTTCAACCTTTTCGCCTTCTTGAGTGGGACACGTATGATGGTCACTTTCTTTATGAGTGGAAGGTTAGTTTATGTTTCTGTAAGGTATGATATGTTTGGATTGTTTATTATAACTTTTAGTGTCAAGTGGCTGCATCTTGTGGATTTGTGATAACTTTGGCACACGGTAGGATTTTTGAGGATAAAGTCTGAGCATATATTTAACTTATTTTTTTGAAGAAAACTGAAAAAAAAAAAATTTACTCAAGAATGGGAGTGCTGAAAATTTAGTGGGCTCTCGCTATTAATTTAAATTTGTTGTTTACTTGGAAGTTATTGAAATTGGAGATGCATCTTTACGCCCGAATATTGTGAAAACTCAGAAATTATAAACAAAAAAGGAAAATTTTTATTGTATTAATTGTGTGAAATTTCACAAGGAGTAACATTTGACAAATATATTTAATAATTTTAATATATGTTAACTTATTGCACCTTCACGTTAAGAATGTGTTATTTGTGGTGGATAAAGTGAAAAAGAATAAGAGTAAAAGCAAGTAGATAATTTGAGAGGAAATAATTTTTATTTAATCTGTTTATTTATTTGTAATGAATTAATTATATGTATAATATCAATCACTAATTGATTGATATCAATCAAATTATTATTAGATCTCTATAATTAATATTAAGATTACAAGATACAGGGTAATATGATATGAATATGTCAAAAATATGTTAAGAAAATAAAATATTATTAACATGAAATGCAACATAATATAATGAAATATAATTATATGATAAATAGAAATGGGCATGATTCCCTGTCTGTCAACTCATACCACTGTGTAATATGGGCTTATAGAGTTGAATATTAATCAAGTAATTACTGTTGCTTGTTTGACTGTCTTTTTGTTGTGTTTTAGTTTTCATTTGTGTTGAGTTTTCAACTTTGTATAGCTTTGATAATTTTCATATGTTATAGCTATCCTATGTATTTTCAAAATTTATATATCATGGTTTTATGCCTTGGCATATTTGATATTTTTAATGCTTTGCTTCTGAAAGGAATAATTATTTATCCTCTTTCTTTCTAACTGTTTTTCCATCTGGGATGTACTCTAATTGCAAAAATAAATTTCTAGATATCATGGGTTAGGGTACATAGAAAGGATGAAAGCAAAAGGTTGCTTCTCTAATTTACGTGGCTCGTGTCCATTCTCATTTTTATAACTTTTTGGGAGCTTTAGCATAAAAGTTTAGTTGGTCATTTGACTCTTGAACGAATTTCCAATATTTTCACAAAGGAAGACAAGTTATAGTAGAAATTTGCTATTGGGTCATATTCTGTAATTTGATATTTGAAATGTCCCTGGTATTTTGGGAACTGAGAAGTACTGAAATAGGCGTTTCTGTTCTAACAGGGGTCTAAGATGATTAATCTTGCAATCTTTATGCATCTTAACATGCATTAAACATTAAGTCAACTGATGGCGTGGGTTACTTTCTTGGGTAAGTAAGTGATACAATCTTCTAATGAGATTGCAAATATATATGCCTTATAATGGTTGTTGATTTTCTATTCTCTTTTTGCCTATTTTTTGATAGATCATATACTCATATCATGCTGAATCTGATGTGGAGCTTAGCTTGTTAGTGAGAGAATATGCTGTGGTTCGAAAGGTTTGCTTACTACTTTATGAAAATATATCTTATATGCCTGGATCATAATTTTGTGTTGGTTTGCAACGTTGAGGATGCAAGAATATTGAAAGTGTTGACATTCAAATGTTGCATATATTCACTCAAAATCTTTTGTTAATGTTAGGCAGTTTTTAGTCCATTTTTTACCTTAAGTCAGCTCCATAGAAAATTAGCAATTTTTTGCATTTTTTATTTTAAGCTTTTGTCTGTTCTTGCTTCAGCTTAGTAGTGTTCTATTGCATCCCGTAAGAAACATGCAAAAGGCAATCTTTTTAATGCCACTTATTACCATTCACAGACAAATAATGGGGAAAGGCAAAAATAGCATGTGCATATACTTTGGAAATGTTGATATTCATCAAGTTCTTACTCTATGTAAAGCAAATTCACAGAGATGCATGGCTAGAAAATATCTTACCAAGCTTTCCTTGCTTTCATATAGCTCTATAATTGCTCTTGTATACAAGTCTCGACTTTTGTTATGTGGTCATCAAGGTGTTGGGCTTGTAATAATTAATTCCATCGCTTTTTGTTTCACTTTGTAATTTTAGGAAATTGCAAACTAAGTCTACTTGTTGGTTTACTTTTAAAGGATCACCTAGGACTGGCAATCCTGCATGAGTTGGAAAAGTTTCTTTTGTTTCAATTGGTCGTTGGACGAATATATTTGTTTGTATGGAGAGGATTTCACAATTTTCTTACTTTTCATGTTAGCTTTTGTCAATGAATGTTGAGGTATGGTGGAAAAGATGCACTTTGTTGTCAAGTCAAGCTTCCAACCCATATATAAACTTCTTTTTTAGCTATTTTCTTTAGTTTCTTTTCATTATTTTCCATATGAATTAATGAAAATAGACAACAAATTGGAAACTAGAAGAGGTTGGTTCTTTTGGCCAGATCATTCTTTTGTTCTTTTAATCGTGCATTCTCCTTTTATTCCGTTGATTTTTACCCCTTTATTTTATTTTATGTTTTTTAATTCATATTTTTCCCTTTTTGTCCTTTTACTTTCTTCTTTTGCAGATGAAAAAATAGATATCAAGTTCAAAGGAAGAAGAATATGATTGGAAGAAGAATATGAGTGGTTTATTTGGGCGTAATCAATTGTGTTCCCTTTGCGGTGCTGTGTTTTAATGGAAGCTAATTTTTTTTAAACTTCCTTTTATTTCTTATTTTATTTTGAATTTCTTTATTATATATATATATATATATTTTAAGTTATGGTCATCTGAATCTTTGTTGTTTATTATTTTTTCCGCTACATAGCCTTGTGAAGCCTTGTGAAGCTCGATGAAATATAGCTTTGATGTATTGCCTTTTGTATTCTATGTACTGGTTGAAGCGAATCTTTATGTATTATGGTTGATTTGTGCTTTATTGTTAAAATTATAACTTTTTTGGGACTATCTCTATTTTTCCTTTTGTATTCAATGAATTTTTTCTTTTGTTGTCAGTTACCAAAATTCTTCATAATATATATTAAAATTTTCTATTGTGGGCACTCTAAAACCGCGCATTGCGCGGTTATAACCTGCTAGTACCAATAAATGTACCACTCTTTATGTCCTCTTTAAGCCCTTGTCCATCTCCCTAGATTGGCTAAATAACCTTCTTATCCATGACTCTCATTTGAATTTACATAACAAAAATGAGTCTATGTAGGATGATTGTGACTACTATAATCTTTTTGAAATGAAAAACAAAAGTAGTGAATTATTTTATCGTTAGAATGGTTGAAATTACTTTACTGGAATAATGAAAGTGAAGTAATGAACCTATTAGGCTAATAATTGCGCTAAAATGGTTGAAATATAGTAAGGGTCCAGGGGTGAGGGTAAATTTAGAGTCAGGAAATGATTTCAGGGTTAACAATTAAGTAAAACCAGCGCAGTAACAATAGATGAACCGTGAACGAATAATGAGAAAATTAGAGAATAATTCTTGTTTCTTCAAAATAAGTTTACTTTTTAATTGTAAATCATATTAGTTATCTTTCTTATATTATCTCTATTATATAAAAAGAAAAAATTTATTAGTCGATTTCAATGTAATTATCATGATTTTCAAGGATATTGTTTTCTTTTTATTCTTTTTAATTAATTAAAAATATTAATAATACAAAAGCGGTATGAAAATTAATTGTTATAAAAATTAATAATATAAGAGTTCTATTCTATTAAACATTGGATAGTAATAGAAGAGTCCAATTAAACTTCTATCCAATTTTAATTCATATATAAAAATATTTATAATTATTATCTCTATTTAAAATGAATAGTTATCTATTAACATATAATTCTAATATAGTTATAATATTTCGTGATTATAATATATTAATTATTTTAGCAAATTTTACTCTAAATTCCAAAATTAATCAATAAATTTAATTGTTAAGAATATTAATTAATTATGTGTGTGGGATAATGTGACAGGGTGAAATGTAAATGGGATAATATGAGAGGGTAAAAGAGATTTTATAAAATTTAAAGGCGTAATTATGAAAAGTTTTATGAAATCACACAATTACATAGGCTAATTGTAATTTTTTCAAAATTTTGGGAGTATAACTTCCCATCTTTGTTTGAATGTTGCTTTGCTCTTTATCCAAATTCGTGATAAATGTATAATACATTTATTGCATGATTAAATATGTAATTTTTTATTCTTATCTTTAATTTTTAATTTTAAGTCATAATTATTTCTCAAATTCTAAGTTCTAAGTTTCATTGCTAAATTAAAAGCATGGAACAAACAACTTTGTTATACTTTGTTTTCTTTGTTTTCCTAGATGTTGTAACTTTGAAGTCGTTCAAATGGCAAAGAAAAACCATCCCTCCAAGTCTAGCACCAGCCCTTCTTTTTACCAGACATCTAGTTGATTTTAATGTAATTATCATGATTTTTAAAAATATTGTTGTCTTTTTATTCTTTTCAATTAATTAAAAATATTACTAATACAAGAGTAGTATGAAAATTAATTACTATAAAATTTAATAATGTAAGAATTATATTAAACAACGGATAGTATTATAAAAGTCCAAATTCAAATATAAATATTATAATTATTATTTCTATTTAAAATAAATAACTATCTATTAAAATAAAATCCTAATATAACTATAATATTTTGTGATTGTAATATATTAATTATTTTATCAAATTTTGCTCTAAGTTCCAAAATTAATCAATAAATTTGATTATTAGAAATATTAATTGTAAAAAGTCTTTAATAGGTGTAGGTAACAAAGTCAACTTTTGATTTGAGAAAAAAAATCCTAATATTGTACTATAACTTTTGATGAGTTTTTTTTTAAATATTTTTTAATATTTAAAATAGAATATATTTGTATTTTACTTATATTTTTTTGATTTAAAGTTTCAAGATTACTTTCATTTGGTCTTGCAAATATTTTGAATGGACTTGAATTTTTTTTTTATCTCTTCTATTTTGAAATTAAATTGAAGACAATTGATTTAAATTTAGACTAAAAAAATTAATAAATTTTTAATATATTTCTTCATTCCTTCTATTTTTATTTCCTCAATTTCAATATAGTTCACTTTTTCTCATTTTTGTTTTCTTACTCCCACTTCAATTGTGAAAATTTTTATTTACTCATTTCATCCCAAAAAAAAGAGTCCACTTTGAAAAAATTTGTTTGTCCCAAAAAAAGAGTTCATCTTTGGGGTGAAAATTATTATATTACCCTTATTCATGATAACAATGTATAATCTAAATTAAAAAATAATGATAAAAATGTAAAATTATACATTTAATTGTGTATTAAATGTGTTGTACCTTATAACTTAAAAAAATTGTACCAAATCATGACTCTTTTTTTGGGAAAGGAAGGATTTTTTATTTTTTTTTTACTTTTAACTTGTTGATGGAAATTAAGGTAAATCTTAAAACTTATTGCAATGATAAAAAAATAATAATTCTATAGTTTTTTTTTTTACCAAATTGTAAATAATTCCATTAACTGTTTCATAGTTAACTTATACAAGCAATATCCGAACATCGGACTTTTCTCAGCCCACCTAAAGGCTAAGACAAAGGGAACCTCTCACAACCCAACATTTCTCACAAAAAGCACACCAAGAATCTAAACCTCAAAAAACCATATCATACACAAACACGGCACCACCTAACAAAAGATTCCCAGCAATGTACCCTCAAAACACTGACCCAAAAAACAACAACTCTTATACACTAAGTCCACCATATATTTGTTGCTCTTCCAGCCACTCATGGATTGCCCACGATTGCATTTCACCACTCCCCTTTAAACACCCACGCATTCCTTCGTTTCCATATCATCCACAGAAGATAAACAATAACCTGAGTTCTCTTTAACCAACACACAGCAGTGTGATGATCACAAAGAAAATACCACCAGTCCTTAAAATCAATGCCCTGTAGGCTAAAATGATCCCATTGAACCACAGCTTGGCAACTCTTTTGCAACTGCCTACACCCTGACTTGACAGTATAATCCTCATTTGGACCGAACAGTCACCTCAACTTATCTCCAGTAACACGCGCCCCAAGCCTAAAAACACTTCGTGCCCCCATCCAACCTTTCCACAACCAAGAAGCATTGGCCTTAGAAGCTACCAGCAACGCACCATCATGAGGAAAATATTTAGCTTTCATCAACTGGCTTATCAGCAACTATGGTTGAGTAATAACACACCAAAGTTGCTTAGCTAAGAGAACATCATTGGGGTGCTGAATATCATGAAATCCCATTCCACCCTCTCCCTTCACCTTCGTCAATTCACGCCAAGATTTCCAATGAATCTTCTGGCCACCCCCCTCTTTCACGCCTCACCAAAAATTTGCTGAAAGACGACTAATCTCTTTACAAATCCCCACCGGCAGCTTAAAACAATCCATGACATACATCGGAAGCGCATTGACAACCGCCTTGATCAGAACTTCCTTACCCGCCAAACTAAGAAACCCATTCTTCCAACTTTGAATTCGATGCCTAACTTTTTCAACTACAAATTGAAAAACCTCCCTCTTAGATCTCCCAATACGCATAGGCAGACCCAAATATCTAGCATTTTGTTGCTCTGGCACCCTGTCCAACAGTTGACAAATCTGGCCTCGCCTCACGCTCTCCACATTCCGGCCAAAAAATAAAGAAGACTTACCCACATTAATAAGCTGGCCAGAACTATGACAATAGTCTTGAAGGATAACTTGCAACTGCTGAACCTGGTATACATCAGCCTCACAAAACAATAACGAGTCATCAACAAAAAACAAATGTGTAATAATTGACCCATTCCGACTAACTCACATACCCTTATACTCCC
Organism: Gynochthodes officinalis; assembly: GCA_020080225.1. Lineage (NCBI taxonomy): Eukaryota > Viridiplantae > Streptophyta > Magnoliopsida > Gentianales > Rubiaceae > Gynochthodes > Gynochthodes officinalis. The sequence continues at coordinate 1,533,703 of JAIQDA010000012.1, forward strand.
TCACCACACATGCTTGTTTAATGGTATTAGATAATGCTTCCGAGATAAAGAGAAACAAATATGGGGAAATAGGATCACCCTGCCGAATGCCTCTAGAAGGCCGAATAAACCCACACTGCTCACCATTAATGTTAATAGCCAGCGTCGCCGAATTAACACACTGCATAATCCACCCAACAAAACCTGTCGCAAACCCCATTTTTTTCAATACCTGCTCTAAAAATCACCACTCCACCATATCATAAGCCTTAGCCATATCAATTTTCAAAGCTAGATACCCTTTTCTACTTCCTCATAGAATTCAAAGTATGAAAGCATTCATGAGCTATTACAACATTATCAAGAATTTGGCGACCCTGAACAAAGGCTGACTGATGCGGACTAATACACCTATCCAAACAAGGCTTAATTCGATCCATCAAGATCTTAGATATAATCTTATAGACCACATTACACAAACTAATAGGTCTATATTGAGATGTAGAATTAGGCTGATGTACCTTCGGAATCAAAGTAACCAACGTATGATTCAACGCACTAAGCAAGCTCCCACTAACAAAAAATTCCCTAACCGCCTTACAAATATCACTCCCCACAACCTCCCAATACTATTGGAAAAATAAAGAAGTCATACCATCAGGACTAGGAGCTTTTGCCGACTTCATCTGGAAGAGGACCCGTTTGATATCAGTGTTATCCACCGGCCGCATCAATAGTCTATTCATACTGGGAGTGATAGACCTCGGCATACCATCTAGGAATGAAGGACAGATCCGCAGTTGCTTAGAGGTATACATCTTCTCAAAATACTCCACCACCTTCTTCTGCACTTCACTTGGCGTCCTGCAAACCGCACCTGACACAGACACTAGAAATTCAATACAATTCCGCTTCCGGCGCTGAACAGTAAAAGCATGGAAGAATTTAGAATTCCGATCACCCTCCTTAAGCCATTGATTCCTTGATTTTTGTTGCCAATACATCTCTTCCTCCCTATAAGGCCGCTGCAACTGACCTCGCAATCCACACCATCTACTCCAATCTCGGTCCCCTCTCCCACTATCTAAAGCCCCCATCTCACTCTTAAGAATTTGAATTTGCTTAGCCGAATTAGTGACCCCTAGCCTACTCCACCAACTAAGGTCCCTTCGACATTGAGTTAACTTAGAAGCCAACCTATACTGATTCGTGCCACATAACCCTTCACTCCCTGCCCTCATCACCCTTTCCAACATACCCTCTCTTTGCGGCCAGCGCTTATCAAAAATAAATCGGCTCTGTGTGCGCTGCACCATTGGGTCTGTGTCCAACATAACCAAGGAGTGGTCCGAAGCTTGTTTATCAAAATGCAACACTTTAGCATATTGAAACTTCAGTCGTTAACCTAAGGATCCAAAGAAACGATCTAAGCGTTCCTCGACAAACCCCTCACCCTCCCTAAGATTACTCCACATGAACTTCTTACCCACAAACCCAAAATCAACCATTCCCATCCGGGCAATGAACTGACGAAAAGCGAAACAACTCGTATCAGTTCTCAATCGACCCCCTCACTTTTCATGTGGAAACACAATGGCATTAAAATCTCCACCCATAATCCACCAATCACCCCACTTGAGATGTTCATCAACTAAATAACTCCATTGCCATTCCCTAATATTACTATCAGTACTACCATAGACAAAAATAGCCCACCAAACCAACTCCTCCCCCTGTACTTTACACTGCACCTGCACACAAAACTCATTCTTCACAATACACAACATACTAACAAACCACCCTTAGACCCAACCAGCTCAACCTGACACGACCTGTCAAAGTATTTCAACTTCCTACACACCGACTCCACAAAACTTTGTTGATGTTTAGTTTCAGAAAGAAAAACTAATTCCGGGCACTGGGAGCATATCGTCTCCCTCAACTAGGAAATTGTAAATGATGAACCCAATCCTCTACAATTCCACACACTTACCTTCATGAGGTTCCTGAAGACCATAACAAGCTGGTCTCTGTGCCGACGCATTTCTGCCTTTGCATCTCCTTGCTATCCAATGAACTAGCCCTATCACTTGCCAAAAGCCACTCACGTTTCGCACCCACACATGGCTACATCCACCCATCCTCAGCCAATATAGATAACAAGTGTCCATCCAACTGCCGCCATCGTGACCCCTTATGCTCCACGGCCGGACGGATAGCTTGATCAACCAACAAGGAAGGCGGTTGAATTTGCTGGTCCAACGAAAGCTCTGAATGATCCACTTGAACAGCCGTAGCCAATGAACAACAAGGTGGCTGATTTATTTGATCCACCGAAGGCCGCATATGAAAATCCGGAACACTAGCCAAAGCAGGCAGCTGCAAATTACAATCCAAAATAGGCTGCTGCACTTGAGGCGGTGACACATGAATCACTTCCGCACTTAACAAAGTAGGCAGCTGAATGACTTCCTCATTCGACAAAGCAGGCAGCTGCAAGTTACAATCCAAAGCAGGCAGCTGAACTACTTCCGCATTTGACAAAGCAGGCTGCTACACTTGAGAATGCTCCACTCGAATGACCTTAGCAATTGACAAAGCTGGCTGTTGCCTTTGGAAAACCAACGGTAACAACCCACCTGGACCATCCTCAAGAACCTCTGGAACGCCCCCAGCACACCTCAAAGCTGACAGAGAAGGCTGCTTTCCCCTCGCGAGCTCAAAGTGTACATTAGAAAGCATTGGATCAGACAGCAAGTGCTCCCCCTTCGGCTCCTGAAACCTTGGATGGCGTTGTTTCGAAACCTCCACAGACACGACCTCCCTCTCTCTCAAAATACCAACACCCGCTCGAAACCAGTCCTCAAACTGCCTAACTAGAAGGCAATTTGTTCTCTAATCCTCACAACGTTTCTCACAAAGAAATTCAGCATGTCTCACACAACCACAATAACCACAAAAGGCAGCCAAAAATTCGTATTTAAATAGCACCCAACTAGACAAATCATGGAAACAAACATGTGTGCCTCGGAGTAAATGTTGCTCCAAATCAATTGTAACCAATAATTTCAGATGGCGACCCTATGAACCTCCACCTTCGGGAAGGAAGACTTCATGCATCTTCAGAAAAAGCCTCCCAATACGAAGCCCCGCTTCTCGCGTGACCTAGTGGTGAGGCAAATTCCACACATGAACCCAGATATCCACCAAATTAAACTCCTTATCCAGGATCGTGACCTTCTCATCCCATTCCCGTAACACAAGGTAATGACGAACATAAGTCTAGCCGCGCCCAGCCAAAACCTTCTTCCTATTTTCAACCGTCTTAAACACAAACTAGAAATAGTTGATCCCCAGTTCACGAGCAATGAAAGAATGCTGAACTGGCCAAATAGCTCGCATAGTACTCTTTAGCCCCATAAAATTAACCTTTTTAGCTCCAAAAATTTCCCCAGTAAGCTCCGTTCACCCTCAGCTTGCCCAGCCTGAATATCATCTTCCTACAGCACCACCTCTCCCCCTTCCTCCAATAACAACTGGAGCTGCTGGACCAAGGTTGTCACCTCTGACTCCCAACATAAAGCTCCACTCGAAGCCATCACCCTAACACAGAACCAGAAAACTCGACACCTAGCTACTTCTTTTCGCAACAGAAGAAAACTTAACTCTGAAGGAAGAAACGAAGAACACACCTTAGTTGCACCAAAACGCACAATTCTATAGTTTCAATAACAACTTTAATTACTATTTTTAGAGTTATAGTTGTATATTTAACAATATATCTTAAATTATATTAAATCAAATTTAAATTTCCAAAAGGATGAAATTTATTACTTTAGAGATTTAATTTTTTTCTTTATTTATATATAATATTTTAAATAAGAAATAATACATTATATTTTATTTTTGTGAAATTACTAAAAAATAAGCAAAAGCAAAGTTTAATTCACCCTTTTCGTACAAGTTTTACATTAGAGTACTATTTATAATTACATTTAATGCATATCGTTTTCAGTTAAATGTTTTTAATTCATTTTTTATGTACTTTGAAAACACTCTATGATCACTTCTTTGCCTAATTTTTTAATAATTTCATAAATTATATAGTCAAAAACTAATTTTTAAACAATTAATAGAAGAGACCATAATAAAATCAAATATCATGAAAGGCAAATATAATTTACCCAAAAAATTTAATAGACGATTGTCTACCGTTGGAACGTCTGCCAAATACTCTCTTTGTTCTACGAAAAAAAAATCATTTTTTATTTGATACAATATATTTAATGTATAATTAAATATATAATTTTGTATTTTTATTCTCACATTTTAACTTGGGTTATTTATTATTATTATTATTAAAAATAATATAAAATTTTCACACCAAAAATAAACTTTTGTTTTGGGAGATAAAGAAATTTTTTAAAATTAAAATCTTTTTTTTCAATGCAGGGATAATATAATTTATTACTATTAGATAGATTCAACCAGATTGTAACCCCATCAAACTACAATCTGCACTCAATCTAATTCTTATAACCATCCAACCCACTATTTGTCATCTTTAAATATATTTAGTCTCACATGGTTAAGAAGTCCCCAAAACGGACGTCTATACTTACAGTGGTCCAGCAAGTGATCTATTCCTTTTCGCATTTATCTCTAATATTTGACAAATTGCCTGCCTTCGCCCATCGGTTTTCTTTGCCGACAAGAAGATGCCACTTAAAATAAATAGGGGCTTTCTTCCGCAACAAGAAGATCCTCCCTATTACAATAATTGGTTGAAAATCCCTATTAAAAAAAAACCAAAATAAGGGGTTCTTGATCATTAAAAAAAGTCAGCAATATTACTTTGAGAGAATATAGCCAATATTCAATGGAAGCGACAATAAATTATGTTCAAATTATTTTAGAAATTAAACAAAAAAGGAAAAATAATTCTAGATGATTGAATGTAAGCAATAGTTCTGGGACCATACATTGAAAGCTACGTTACCTTCACATTAACTTTAAAACATTTATTGAAAAATTTTGAAAAGAAAAGAACAAAAGGAATGCTTCTTGCAATCTATCTTCTTTGTCCGGGGCAGGGACAATTTTATCCGCTGAAAGTAATTCACATGGGGTGCAGTCGTACTCAGGGTAAAATTTTTCAGAGTATGGTAAAAGTATAAAATTTGGAATCAGTCACCTATATATAGTATAGTACAGGTTTGAACTTTTAAAATATAACGTGTACCCAGTAAAAACTCTATGATTATGTAAGGTACTCTAAGTCATACTTCATCCTAAAAGAAAAATCTAACTTTAAAAAATTTTCTTTTCGCCAAAAAAAAAAAAACACTTTTAGAATAAAATTTTTATATTACCTTTACTATGATAATAATGTATAACTAAAATTAAAAACTAATAATAAAAATATAAAATTATACATTTAATTATGCATTAATTGTGTAACTTAATAAAAGTTGTATTAAATCAAAAGTGAACCTTTTTTTTTTTTTTTAACACGGAAGGGGTATAATATTTAGTTAAAAATTATAAGTAATTAAATAATTGTTATCTTAAATGACTTCTAAATTAAATGATTAGATGTTAGTTTTGATAATGTTAATCAATACAAGTCATATTTTTATATGATTTTGTTTTTTATTTTTGTCTATAATTCAGGCTTTTCGTTCATTTTTGCACTATTTTTATTATTTTTTCACTTTTTTTTTTTGGAGCATAGAGCCAGTCGTTGTTGATTGCTTATATCTTATATCGTGCTAAAGAAATAATTTAGATCATCTTCGACTCGTTTGGGTTTTTTAGCCAATATATGCTTCATATGTTCCTAACCACTAGTTTTGAGCCTTAATTAGATTTTTTTATTTTTTAACTTTTACCCATCTTTTGGAAAACTAGCCAATTTATTTTATACTATTTTTTGTCCCGTATTTTTTTAGCATTTAGGCTTTTATAAGATTATTATGTATATTTGCTATGAGAGTAAGTTTGGGCAAGGATACGAGATATCTAAGTATTCTTTGTGTTATGATTCATGAAAGCTTCATTAATAGTTGTCATTTTCCATTGTTCCGTGAAAAAGATATGTAAAATTTCCCAAAAAAGGAGAAGAAGAAAAAAAGGAAAGTATTATTAAAAATAAAAATGTAAAGAAGAAGAAGGTATGTAGCAAGAAACGGGACAAAAATGATAAGTTTGGGGGTGTTGGATTGTTTGTCAGTTGGTAAAAATCATTAAAATGTACCATTGACTGTACCTCTTGATGTTTGACTATGAGAAGGTATCCTAATCTATGAAGCATTAGATAAATATTTTAAAGTGTTTGGACGTCATTTAGGCTTCGTTTGGAATGTGATATATTTGAAAAAAATTGTATTGAAATATGTGAAAATTTTGGTGAGTATTTTTTTTTATAAAAAAAGTGTTTTAGAAGGAAAAATATGAGGGAATTTTTTTTTAAATTATGTGAGGAATTTGAGTAAGAAAATTTAAACAAGCCATTTTTATTTGCAGATGAGTAAAAAGTTAGGGTTTGTTTGGAGTGTGATATATTTGGAAAAAATTGTATTGGAATATGTGAAAATTTTGGTTGGTATTTTTTGATAGGAAAAGTATTTTAGAAGGAAAAATAAGAGGGAAATTTTTTTTAAATTATGTGAGAGAATTTTGAGTGGGAAAATTTGAATTTTAAATTTTGAAATAAAAATGTGTTTGGATAATTTGTTTTTGTTGAGAATTTACTTATTTAGAAATAAAAATGGGTTGTCCAAATAAACCCTTAGCTTTTCTCAAATAAAAATAAACTATTCAAATAAATTTTTATTTCAAAATTTAAAATTCAAAATTTCCCACTCAAATTCCTCTCACATAATTTAAAAAAAATTTCCTCTTATTTTTTCCTTCAAAATAATTTTTCTATCAAAAAATACCCATCAAAATTTTTACACATTCCAATACAAATTTTTTCAAATGCATCACACTCTATCCCGAGCTAATTTTACATTTTGAAATGAAAAATGCGGTTGAATAGTTTATTTTTGTTTGTAAAAAATTAATTTTTTACTCATTTACAAACAAAAATGGCTTGTCCAACAAAATTCTTTTTATCCCACATGCTGTCCCTATCCTAATGTTTGAAGTTTAACGAAGTTTTATTTACGTCTAGTACGTAAGTAATTTTCACTAGTAGAGAGTTACACGAAAGATGAAGGATATCTGGTTTATGTTCTTATCTAAACTATGAGTGATTGATTATGAATGGCTCCTTCATCTGGTTTATGTTCTTATCTAAACTATGAGTGATTGATTATGAATGGCTAGACCCACACATTTCATAACAAAATTTTATTAAGTTATTTTGTGAGATAAAAATTAATTTGAAATGTGAAATTTGTAGTTTGAAGTTTGCAATCTGAAGTTTAAACTTATTAAGTTATTGAAATCGAACTAATAACTAAATCATATTTGATATTAGATATATGAAATTATAATTATACAAAAATTAATTCTGATATAATTTTTGTAATGTGTTTTTATTTTGTGCCACTAATGATAAAGTAATGGTAAATACGATCATGCTTTAAGGAGTACTTGAATAAAAACTAAATTTATTATAAACTTGTTAATACAAAATTAAAATACCAAACTATGAGTAAATAAAATTTAAGAAATTCAAAGAAGTCATACAAATCTCTTTTATATATTTATTAAATTATGTAATTTACTTTACAAATTTTAAGTAAATAAAAAAATTTAACAATATTAAATTCATGAAATTAAAAAATGATGATAAATGTAGTGATAAGTGAAAACTTATCCCATATTTTTAAGTCAACATTTTTAATAACTTTCCAAATCTATTTAATCCATTAACATTCAAGTTTTAGTTATGAAACAAATTAAATTAATTAAGTACTTTTTTTCTTAAATCACTTAATCCATTAAAATTAAAGCGATTGTCCGGAACCTTCTTCTAACCGTAAAGTTCTTTTTTAATTGCTTTAATACTACTTTATATAATTATATTGCTAGTTAAAATATATGTTTTTATATTTTTTAAGAAAATTCTGTTAAGGGGTATAAAATTTTGTTTATTAAATGTAATTTTAAATAGTAAATATAAAGTTAATTTAATTGACATTCACATATTGAAATTGAAACATATTACAACTTTAAATATATATATATATATATATATATATATATATATATATGGGTATTTATTTATTATTACTATGTAAATTAATTTATGCAAAAATATATATAGTTTAATAAATATAAATAGTTGGAGGTAATAGTTATAGAATATTTAAATGATGATATGTATATGTAGAGTATGACTTTTTTTTTGGGATAAATATGCTAATTATTTATTATCATAGTATTCATAATTTACTTAAATAATTATACATTATAATATTTGAATTAGTATTGTTTTTTTTCGTCAAAATATTTAAAATAATAAATGGTGATCTAACTAAGTTATTTTAAATATTTATTTCTATAATTTTTTAAAATATATTACTAAGAAAAATTAATATGAAAAATAAAAAATTTAAGAATATATATATATAAAAGAAATATGCAAGTGTATGTGAGTTACAAATTTACATGGTAATAACAATTGAAAAAACAAATCTCACGTATAATAAAAATTTTGATTAATTTTAGATTTTTACAACTAATTGCAATGGAAAGTAAAATTTAAATGACTAATAATAATTTTTTAACTTAATAATAAAGAAAATACAATAAAAAGAACTTTTAGAGCGAATTAATATACCAAAAAAATATTCAAAATTTTACAAAACTATACTTATACTATAGTGAAATCTGCAATTTAAAAAAAAAATCTGATGACAAAAAGTATTATCAGTAGTAAATCCAAGGCTGAATGCAACTTAACCTTGTCTCAGTCGTAGTTAACAAAAAACACACTGTACTATGACACAATTTTAAATAAATATTTTAAAATTATAATTTTTAATAAAAAAAAATCATGTTTAGGTTACAATTTATTATGACTAATAAGATAAAACAAGTTTAATGCACTATAAATTTTACAATTTTACATTAATATATTTATTTTTTTTAATTGTAAGTCATACATAGTCAGATTTAGAATATCATTGATTTCATTCAAAAGTTGACTAACTTCGAAACCAGAAAAAGATGGTAAAATCTAGCCTTCATATTTTGAAAATAAGAGAATAACAATGACAAAATGTTGAAGAATTTTAATGACTAACATGGCATTTCTAATTATCTCCTAGTCTTCTTGCATTGAATCTCCCATTGTACTTTTTGTGTTATATTTCATGTTATGCGCTCTTATAAATTGGTATAAATTTTATAATTTATATTTATATATATATATACACACACCCTATTAATATTCCCTTTCATCATAATTAATTTTAATATTAAAATTTCTAAATTTTTTATATTAATCTAATATTTTAATAAAATTTTATAGTATTTTTTAAATTTTTTTCTGCACTAAAAATTCAAAATAAACATAGCGTAACATCAAAAAAGTGAATCTTTAACATTAAAATTTATTATAATGGAAATGAATATCAAAAGTAATGGAAATAAATATCAAAAGTAAAATTCACAGAAAAAAAATAATTATGTTAAATTAATTATTAAAATATGTGATATGAAATAATTTGTCACTCTATCTCATTACTCTTTCATATCATGGAGATCCAATGTGAACACTTTCCGTGAGTTCAACTCGTCCTAATCTCCCACTCTGACCTTTGTAGCTTCCTTAGCCTAATGGGTTTCTTAGGCAACAAGAACATCCCAAATAAAATAATTAGTAAAGTAATATAAAAGGTTTTGAAAAAATAACATGCATAATATTACAATATTATAGACTTCCCACTATAAATACCCCGCTATCCCCTTCCCGCACCGAACGTGCGTCACTGGACTGGAGAATTTAGAGAGATACTGAGAAGTGGAGAGAGAACGCGGCTCACGGCTACGCGTGGATTGCGTGAAATCTTCCTCTGAAATTCTTTTAAATTATTGTTCATAATTAGTTTCTCTAATTTCGCCTTAATCTAATTCCTCACTTTGAATCTTTCCTTTCTTTTTTTGAATTTTTTTCGTTAATTCTCGTGGGGTTAGGGTTTTGTTTATGTCTGTTTATATGTTGAAAATCTGAAAATCTGACCGTGAATTATCTATAATCGTGAATAAAAAGATTAAAAAAAGGAAGATTTTTTGTCGCGGCTAACGGAAACTCTCTCTCACTGCGAGTATGGAGTCTGCTATAGTTATGAAGGTTTGTTCCAGTTTTTGTTCCCGTAAATTGAATTTTGGTGTTGTTTTTGGTTTCTGTTCTGGCTTTGTATGTGTTTTTGTTGGGAATTTGTGTTTGAATTTTTGGATTTTGCCCTAATTTGAGATTGTTTAAGTAACAAATGAGGGATTTTGGTAATTTGTGAAAATATATGCTTGTTATCGAATTTTTAAGAAGAAATTATTGAATTGTGACTCCGATTTTGGTTTGGCGTGTATTGATGAAGTGTTGTTTTTCATTTAGGCTATTTTTGGGTTAAAATTAATAAAAGACCTTTTTTCTTTTTTCCAGTTTTTTAGATGTCTGACTAGTGTTTAAGCTGTATTCTTGGATATGTACGTGAATTTTTGTACGTGAATTTTAGTAGCTATTGATGCATGTTGTATGTTTAGAGCTGGTTGTTGCAACAAGTGAAAGATGGTTTATATAATGGTTTAGGAAAGTTATAATAGGGGTGAGATTCGGAGTATTCTCCTTTTCATTTTTGGTTTTCCTTGTTGACGTACCTTTCATGTTGTATCTCTCTGAATTTTATAGATATTAATTGCGTTCATTGGTAGGTTTTCCTCATATTGACTAAACTGTAGAGTTCTTCCATTGACAGAGATTTGAATAAAATTGTTTGCCCAACTTCAAGTCTCTGTTTTGAATTCTATAATGTCTTCTTCCATAAGATGCATGTTCTGGGAGCTATAGACTTAAATGTTACAGCATATTAGTGATTTTCCCTTTTCTAGACCATATCTGTACCTGTCCTAGCATCCATGTTATCCTTTGCTTATTATTGTGTAATTCACTTCTGCTGCAGGTTAAACATGAAGAAACACTTAGGCGTTTCAATGCTCGTATTGTTGATGGGGAGCTTGAGCTGAACATGGATGGATTGACAGAGAAGATCCTTGCTCTTTTCAAGTTCACTCCTGATACTGAACTCATACTGACTTATGTCGATGAGGACAATGATGTGGTAACACTTGGTGATGATGATGATCTGCGTGATGTGGTTAGGCAATCCCTGAATCCTCTGAGGATTACTGTGAAGTTGGGTGCCAACAGGAGTGGCAGGTCTTCTGCTAGAACTAGTGGAACCACCACACCCTCAAGATCCCCTTGGGTGCAGCGGTCTTCTCAGAACCTCAGTGCTCTAGAAATTTTAAATTCTGTACCAGAGCCAATCCGTCGTACCATCACAAAGATATGGACTGACTTGTCATCTGCTGGTGCCCCATCTGGTCAAACTATTACTGATCTAGTGCAATGTTTTTCAGAGATGGGTTTGCCATATCTAAATCAATTAACAGAAGTTCAAGCTGCTGCTCAGGCTAATAGGCCAGCATCCCAAGATTCTGGTGCTGCAAAGGCTGAAGGGGCTGCATCTGATGTAAGATCAAGTACGGGATCTACATCCTCAAAAGGCAAGGATGTCTTTCTGAGTTCCAAATCAAAAGTGACAGAACCAAAGAATGACAAGGACAAGGAAATTGCTGTTAATGTTAATGGCAGTGTGAAAGCTCTGGCTAAACAAGTTCCTGGATTGGAGGTTCTGAAGGCAGCTCTTGACTCCACAAACGCAAACCCACCCCCTCCTGTTCAGATTGAATCGAGTAAAAAGAAAATATCTGACAAGTTTGGTGAGCCTCTTTCAAGTGGGAAGGTTGTCAACTTATCAGACTTGAGTCTCCCGCTTGTTACAAATGCTGTTACTGGTGACAAAGAGGCCTTTGGCAAGCCTAATGAGTCTACTGGTTCAAAGGGCATTGATACTGGTTCAAAGCGTATCAATGCCCATGCTTTCCCATGTTACCCTGCTTCTCCAGTGTGGTCGAACCTGAACTCTTTGCCAACCAATTTAAATGGCGATACAAAGGATGTATTCCAGACTGATCTTGGGAACTCTTCAGGTTCAGATTTAACTATGAATGAGTGTCCATTCTCTGGGGTACCTTTAGTAAAAAGCCCAACTGTTTCTCCACAGCTTTCATCCCGAGTTGTTCAGAAGGAAAGGAGGAACAATTTGTACACTGATGGATCAGGAATTGTTTTCCATCGTGGAGTTCGTTGTGATGGGTGTGGTGTTCATCCAATTACTGGTCCTAGATTCAAGTCCCGAGTGTAAGAAAGGATGATTGTTTCTTGTTTTGTTGTAAGATGAAATTCAAGAATAACCTGTGGCTTTTATTTCTGCAGAAAAGATGACTATGATCTGTGCAGCATCTGCTTCGGCCAAATCGGGAATGACAATGATTACATAAGAATGGATCGTCCTGTGACCTATCGGCATCCTTATTCTTTCAAAGGGCTTTATGATCTGGTATGTAGTTTCCTCTCCTGATTTTCTTGATTTTGTGGTTTTTCCTTTTGTGATCTCATTCTATACTTTTTTCTTTTAAAATATCTGTTGACTTTAACTTTTAACATTCATGGATGACTCCAGCATCATCGGATGCATCCTCATGCACATCCACCGGTCTTTAGGTGTGGTGGTGTGAAACCTGGTCGACCTAAGTTGGACAGCCGCTTCATTCAGGATGTGAATATCCTGGATGGTACTATCATGGCCCCATCAACACCATTCACCAAGATTTGGCGCATGAGGAACAATGGTTCTGTTGTATGGCCTCAGGGAGCACAGCTTGTTTGGATTGGAGGAGATAAGCTTAGTGATGCATTTTCTGTTGCAATTGAGGTTGAAACTTCCTTCTTTAGTTCAGTATCTATTCAATCCCAGCCTTCCTCCTCCCCTTCCCCCAGACTTTTTATTTGTATTGGTAGCTCTAATTAGTGCCTGTTAGGTGCCTTATTTAAATGCTGAGTTTATCGTCTGTTGAACTCTTCCAGATTCCCGCGTCTGGTTTGGCTGTCGATGACGAACTCGAAGTTGCAGTTGATTTTGTTGCTCCAGATCGTCCTGGGCGCTACATCTCATACTGGAGGATGGCTTCTCCATCTGGACAGAAGTTTGGCCAGCGTGTTTGGGTTCTCATACAGGTCAGTAATTTATTTCTTTTTAGTGTAACTTTTTTCCTGGTAAATGATTGCGGCTATATGGATCTTTTACCTTTTGTGTGAGAATTGGATATTAGGTTGATGCTTCTTCGAAAGAGATGCCATATGAAGGGTTTCGTGGATTCAATCTGAATTTGCCACCTGTTAGCAATGGCATGCATGGCCCTGAAATCATTAGTGTTAACCCTGAGCCTATGGTGGAGGATAGCCTGCCTGATGGTGGCCACTCTAATGGACCTGTGCAGTTGGTGGAACCTGTAGCTGATGCATCACCAGAGAAAGAACAGGAGGCAAACTTTCCCATCAATGATTCGTTACTGGTTGGTGATGTTGCTGGATCAAGCCCTGTTCCTGGGGCACCATACTCTACAGTTTCTTATCCCATTATTGATTTATCAGAGCCTGCACCAGCTGCGCCTTATCCTTCACGGTCTCCTGTTACTTTGGTTCCAGCATCTGCTCAGGATGTCAAGGGAAAATCTGAGGTGGAGGAGACCCTCCTTAGAGATCTTGAGGAGATGGGTTTCAAACAAGTCGACTTGAACAAAGAGATCCTGAGACTAAATGAATATGATTTGGAGAAATCAGTGGACGATCTTTGTGGCGTGTCAGGTTGGGATCCCATTCTTGAGGAACTGAATGAAATGGTAATTTTCTCTGTGGGAAGAAAAGTTTAAGATATTTTATGTTTGATTTTTTCTTTGGCTTATAATTGCTAGCATCTGTCATTCATGAAATTCTAATATGAAATTTGTGTTGATAAGAATTGCATCGATCATTCATGAGATTCATATTAATACTAATATGAGTCCAAATTGTTTCAGCCTTAGCACAACAGTTCCTGCATTTTATGATAATCTTATTTCTGGAGGTAAAGTGAATGTGTTGTATAGACTAGATCTAAGCAATTCATTGACCTGTGTTGATCCGTTGACTGTTCTATAGTCTTGAGCACGTTATGGGTGATAATGCAGATGTGTTTGGCTATGTGGAATCCTTCTTAGAATTGCCTTATATAGATTCTAAAAACTAGTGAAGAAGTTGTCTTTTCTAGTGTTGGCATTCCATTTATTGGCCTTCTTACCTACATACTTTTAAATTTAGTTTTTAGCAAGTTGGATTATGAGTTTGATACTCTCGCTACGGACATTTCCACCCCTCTTTTTTACGTTGTTGAATTTATTTTAACGACATGCAAATTGTGCTTACAGGGCTTTTGTGATAAGGCTACGAACACAAAATTGCTGCAGAAGAACAACGGAAGCATCAAGCGTGTCGTGATGGATCTTCTTGCTGGAGAGCAGTGAAAGTATGAGACTGCAGTCGACTCGTAGTTAGTTTATAAATAAATAAATTAATTAAGTAATGGTCTCTGTGGACGTTCTTGTGTAGTAGTGTTTTGGAATTTTTTTCTGGAAACCAGCATGGTACTTATAAATATTATGCTTATTGTGGAGTTTATATATCTCTGTCATCTATCTTTTAGTAACTGGCATCACCTATTAAAAATCTGTTCGGCACCCATATCCTTCACCCATTGTTTATCTTCTTGACAATATAATCGTGTACTTGGTAAATGTTTACTGTGATTATGGTTCCAGTAATCCTTGGAAGCCAAAGGGACGCTGCCAAGAAAGCCTAATATAGGGGCTTTGAAAGTTTTCCTTGCCTTTTCTGTGAAGTAAAATTTTCATTAATCTATGAAAAGTATGGTGCGGTACAAGGGGTTTTGGCACCATGTTTTAAATGTAAATTCCTTAGGAAGTTTACATTTGTATTTTAAAATATATTTTTATATTTAAAAATAATTTTTTATCTTTTTAAGATACTTTTTATTTCACAATATTTATTTTAAAAAGTATAAAAATTCCTTTGAAAATTAGTACAAAAAAACAAACCAAATCTGTTGGCAATTAACTTCAAGCAACATTTAAACTTTTTTAACTCAAGCCTATACCGATATACCCAACATTCAAACTTTTTTTTTATTTTAACTTAGACGAACAATGTCATATTATTTTAAGACTTTACAGGTGGACATTTTTCCAAGTTCTTTAAAAATTTTATTCCATAAAATGCATTCAAGGAGAGTTTAAATCACCAAACATTTTTACACGTTTTTCTAAAATTTTATTCCATAAAAATGCATTCAGGATAGTTAAATCATTACAAGATGTTTAAAATTTTAGGGGAGGTGTTTGGTTAAGAAGTTTGGAGGGGAATGAAATGAAATCTGATGTTTAATTTTGGAAGGTATGAAAGTAATTATCCCAAAAAAAAAAATTTATTGAACCAAGGTTGTAGAAGTCAGTATAATTGTAATGAAAAAAATTATTATTATTCTTTACTATTATTATTCTTATTATTTTTTTTCATTTCCCTTCATGAACCAAGCGCCCACTTAGTCTATGGAATGAATTTAAACATGCTTAAATCATTATAAGATATATAAGACCTTGATATCAAAATTTTTATTAATTTGACACTCGTTTAGCATATTAATATTACTTTTGATATTTATATTGAGTAAATATTGGAGCTAGGTATAAAATTTAACAAAAGATGTAATAAATAATGTAGGAGTTAAATGTTAAAATTTGTTATTCCCTACATGGGAGACTTGTTATTGTCAAAATACAAGATATATTTACTTGTAAGCTTACCTAGTTACGGTTTTTGTTAGATGTTAATGCAATTTTCACATTTAGATAGTCCTTTCAATTTGTAGCACTTGATTTATTAAACTGTTTTCTAAAAATGACTCTTTTAGGAATTCGTTACAAATTTCTTTGTATACCTTAATTTTATTTATTAGGCCATTATTATTGATATATTGTAATTATCTTTGTGATAAATATTTTGATGTTAAAATCTTATAATTGAATATGTGTGAATGCATTTTGAAATAAAGTTATCTACATAAATGTAACCGAAAAAATATCAAAGTCTACTTGTGCGAGTTTTTTTTTGTGATTTTTACACAAATTTAATTAAATATTAATATTTTAAATTTTATCCCCAAACTACCTACTGAAAGTGATATCTAGAAAATCTACTTTAATATTTGATCTTTGGAGTATCGATTTTAAGCCATTTATAGATAAAATATTTATGACCTATATTTGTTGATTTCCTATACAAATGCACAACTAACATGGTAAAACATCCAATAGATTCCCATAAATCATTCAACAGATTCACATATAAGAAGTTGCTGATAGAACCAACAAAAATCATATAAATCCATAATTAAAAATAAAATAAATGTACATATAAACTGTATTTACTATAAATTCCTAAAAAAGTTTCTTTTATTGAAAAATCTACGTTCCACTAGTATGATGGTTCACATTTTTATACAGTCATCACCTAAATGGTTGTGATTATGAGTTTATTGCCATTAGCACTAAGATACTCATGCAATTTGAAATTGTGTTTTTGACAATTCAAGATAAAATATAATAGTTTTATCTACATGTAATCCCCAATAACGACGTTAATGGAGCTAATAGAGTAAATCAAGTAAGAACTTGAAATAATATATTGCTCTCCATATGCAGCAAAAAGTCGTGCTCAAGCGTCTCTTCCTATGGCTCTCTTAACTAATGAGGAAACTATTGATTATTAAATATCTCATATGTATAATCTTAATTATGGTATTCAAATTTAGATGGTTGATCTTGATAATGTTGAAACCCTCTTTGGCTTTTAAAATTTAAAAGTGATATTAACATCTGACAACCTTCTCTAGCTATGGTCAATACGTTGAGCACATATGTCATGTACATTGGTCATAACCAATCTAGGATCCAATTTATGTTATTCATTACATTGTAGGTCAAATCAGACACATCTCCTAACATTCACTCTATGAAAAAATTTAAAGCACCTATTGATATAACTAAACAAGTTGCTAAATACAAAAATATTAGAAAAATATATCATAAACATTCCTAAAACTGCACAATTGATGCAATTGGACAAACATTATGAGCAAAGCGATGCTCTAGATTGCCTATAAAAATACGAGTAATCTGGTGATACTAAATCATATATTCTGAAAAGAATTCCATAGATATGCATGGCAAAAATTCTAGGAACAATGTTATCTCTTCATCTCATCCATCACATAATATGGTATGCATGGTAAAGTATCCAAATATTGTCATTTCTACCTTGATAGTTAGTTTTATGTAGTTTCAATTTAGTGTCAATTTACACATGTTGGTAGCTGAATTGCTTTATAACTCACTAAGGCAATTATAGTTTAACTACATCAAAATTAATAAATGGCACAGTTGTACACCAAATATCTTGTCCTTGTAAGCAATAATTTGGAAGTTACTTTGGCTCTTCATCTATATAAATTTGCTAAATGAACTGTAAAAAAATAATTTCAAATATCAATCCAATAAAATATTTTTTTAGTAACCAAAACAAACAAATGTCAATTATCTGATATTATATATATTTTTTATCAAATAGTCTAATTGGTTTTGATAAAGCCAAAGCAAGAGATTCAGCATTAGAAAATTTTAAACCCATGTTCTACCTAAAAAAATCCACAAATATTAATAACAATTGTAGTATGCAAATAAAGAAAAATCTAGTTGTATAAGAGAAAGAAAAAACAATGCGACTACAAAATCTACTAGGCCTATTTAAAAAATTTGCAGAGGTTTAGTATGTGCATATACATACATATATGCATATATACACACACACATGATATTGCAGACTAATTGTTGATAATTTCTTCCATACTCATAGTTATAGAAGATATAATGACCATAAACTCTAGACGTATCATTACATGATGCCTTATATAGTGCTTTATATAAAGAAGCCAAAGTGACATTGTCCTAACTTTGCCTTGATATTTCAGTAGTGTCTCTTAATAGTTATAGGTACATTAACTTAATTTTTGTATTTGAGTTTTTACCTCACAATAAACCTAATTATTTACAATATTTAGCATCTACTATGCTACAGTTACCTACAAGTCTATGGAGTTAAGGGTCAAATCACAAATATCTAAATACGTGCAAATGTTATTTAGCTTCCATCATTCACCATCAAAATTATCATGGTACACGACATATAACCCAAAAAGTCTAGGCAAATTTTTTGTCATTTAATGATTGTATGACCATGATCTAAACTATTCACTGGATTCCTATTTATTAGTAAACCTCATAACACTCCAATATCTTATAATGTTATAGTCGTTTCACATACTGGACGGTGAAAAGTGTATGTCTCTTGTCATGATCAATGAATAGTCTATTTGCGTAGAAATTGTTATGTACACACCATAAAACCAATTTAAAATAAAATGACTTGTAATCTAATACCAAGTTGGGAAGCTTTCCAAAACTTAGAATTTAAACTGTATATCTTCAATAATAGAACGTTGGAGTCCTCCCAAACTAGCTCTAAACAATATTGCAACTATAATATTAATGTATCTAATCTGCAAGGCCCCAAATATATGTATAGAAAATTGTAAAAAGTTTCTTCATCATCCATCACCTAAAATATCCTATTAGTAAGGTATATGAATGCAAATTTTGAATAATATAAAAAGTGGTTGTATTAGTTAAAAATACAACTTACATAAAAATATAGACATTGAAATTAAACGAACATAATATCATATGAACAATCACTCTTTAATATTAAAAATATGTTCATGTCTACAGCTACAACAAACTCATTTAAAAAGTAACTTGAGAAATTAAAAAATTCAAAATTCATACTTAACAATGTACTTTCACAAAGTTCATTCAATCAGATTTGAATTATAATAACATCAAGAATGCATCGCAACTCTCCATCTCGAAATCTGTTAATATTTGGATATGCTTTTCTATTATTTGCATTTTTATTATATGTTTTGTACTTCTACTTTTTTGTCTAATTTATCTTATTATTTATTTAATGATTTTGGTCAACTATTTTGATTATTAATACATTTTCAATTTGCCACTAACTAAAAGAGTGCAAATGGTGAATAATCCTCATATGGTATCGGATAGAAGTTGGTGAAATAAGTTTCAATAATCTTTTATGTATATACCCTATCAACAAGTTCCACGGAAGTTATTTCTATATTTTCATACACCTTTATTGCATGGAACAAGTTTATAATTTCCAATTTCTCACAAGTACATGATCAATTGCTAAAACGAAAGGTTTGCATATTCTCCTTTATTACTAATACCCTCATGCTTACTTCACATAGTCATTTTTCACATCTAAGTGTTGTAACTTGGTGATAGTTAGACTTATGTTCATATTGAAGAAACTTTTCAAATACACTAGGTTGCCATTGATTCTTATTGCCAACATAGTTATGTACTTCAATTTAGTAATCATTGAAATATTTAACCATATACTAAAATGTTGCACGGATGCAAGCATAAATAGGTAATTTCTTAACCCTTTTTATAAGTAATTTGTGGCCATTATATCATATCAGACTTCACTATTAGAGTGCCCATTTCTCAAGAGGGATATCAATCAACCCCTTTTATGCCCTCTCATTTAATAAAGTGCATATGAAAATTAGCTTTTACATTATGCAAAAGAATTTATGATATACGAATGTTGGTTGCAATTAATGATCATTTTCTACTATTTACATTATTTCCTATTATTCCTTTAGTTCGATCTAAAATCATACAAATCTCTTGTTAACCAAGAATGACACATTTTGAAAGATTATATTGTAACCAAGACCAATTTGCCAAACTTTTCTCATTTACAATAACAAAAATTAAGGGAAATATGTGACATGCTGCAATCAACCCAATTGCAATTAGATTCTTCTCCTTGTACTTTGTACATTAAAATGTCCCTTCAAGACAATGTTGAAAGTTATCAATATAAGATTTTGAATGCCCAGAAAATTGAATGGAAAATTTTATAAGCACTAATATTATTTTTAGTCTATTTTCATTCTATAATTATGCATGTGTTACATGAATGAAGTACAAGTAGAAATTTAGAAAAAATTGTATACGAAGACTCTCGATTTCTATACACTATCTCAATCACTATTCTTTTTTCAAACTAAGTCTTCTTGTAAGATATATTCATATCAAGTGATCCCACATGTTCAACTATATCAAAGACATTGTAGGAAACATTCTCCTTCACAAATAGTGGACTAATCATACTACAATCTAAATTTAAACGATCATCTAAATATATTATAGAAAAGCATGTATATTTCATATTTATTTTAGTAATGTAAAAAAACAATGTTGCTTTTTAATTTGCCAACACACTCCAAAGATAATATTTATCCTCATAACGAAGACATCGAATAAACTAACTATTGTGGCTATTTTCATAAATACAAGTTGTAATACTAATAGCTATATGTGTGAATAGACCAACACGTAACTACATGTTGCACTCATACTCCTAAAAAATATTTTAACCTCTAACTCTAAACTTTGATCATTTGCCAAATTGATAGCCGATAATTATCAAATTTATCAATCATAAAATCTTTCTCATCAATTATGTTAGGATAGAATAGTATGTTGACTTGCTCATCTTTTATATTTTTTATCATTGGTCACTTTCGTAGTCATTAAATCAAATTTAGTACTACCAAATTCATAATCGTCAACAAAATGATTAGATGAATTTTCATCATTATCTACCTAATTTTCATCATGACCTGAAAATCTAGCATTGTAATATTTTTAATAGCTTGACCACTTAACTCAAGTATAGAATCTCACATTTCGAAATTGTGGTCACTAGGACCTTCATGAGAAAAAGAAGGTTCTTATGCATTTTTTTCTATATTAGTAATCTCACATCATTCACCATAAATGTCTAATAATTATACCATGAATCCCTAAGGATGTTGTTTCCACTTCAATTATTTGGTAGTTATGTGAATGAGCCACAAGTTGTTTGGGAAATAAATGATCTATCATCCCCAAATTTAATAAGATTAGTAATGGTCTATTTGTCTATATAAGTTCGCCAATAACATTTTTTGTCCTCTTGCTCTTATCCCTTTTATCTCATATTTCCATTCTTGATCCCATCTTCCATATTATTCTCAATTTTAATCTCAATCTCAATCTCAATCTATTTCTTTTCATTCATATTCTTGACCTCTCTCTTTTTTCCATTCTCACTTTAGTTTTTACTCTTCTCATCCTCACTTTCTCTATGCTCGCATTCATTTACAACTATTAGGTAATTTTTATATATTTGTACAAATGAAAAAAAACATTCTATGACTCTCCTTGATATTGGTATACAAAGCACGACGAGTGTTATCTTTAACCTTATACTTCTCTCTATCATGAGTAAATTTGTCATTATGATTATATAGTGGTATTGTCACTAGATTTGCTGTTGTACATTAAAAATTTCATAAGTTTGGTTCCTTCATAAATCAACAATATCTTCATCTTGTTTATCTAGGCTATGTCTAGTAGTAGAGACTCTATTAAAGTCTTTAAAGTAATCAAACCCAAACTACTTACTCCTAGGTAAAGTATGCCAGCATCTAGAATGTTGTTGCTCTTGACTCTCTTGAGGAATAATTAACTCCTTTAGCATTTGATCCATCATGTGATTTAATTTGGCTTGTTTCAACTCCATACGCTGCATTCACTGTACAATGACATTTTAATAAACAGTTATAGCTTTGACAATATCCTTATTAGTTGAAACCATAGTGACTTTTTACAACACAAGATATAGTACAAGAAAACAAAGATTAGGGTATATATCTAGTGGAGTTTAACTCTCATATATATGTTTTCACTCAACTCACATATACTCACGTAACCCCAAACCAAGTTATAGATCAAACAACCAAACTAACCAAATAAATAACTTTTTACACAATCAATTAAGAAAGAAAATGATAGTAACAAATAAAGAAAGTAGAATTATGAAAAGTAGACAAATAAGGAAATTATAAAAAGGTAAACAAAAGGAATACATAAACTATAAGGAAAATATCAGATAAATAAGGAAAGTAAGCAATTAAGAAATGTATAAATTATTAAAAGTATGATTTTAAGATAGTAAACAAGAAAAGAAAAAGGAAAGTATGAGTGTAGGAAAGTAAGTAGAAAAAAAAAACAAAAGTATGAATTAAGGAAATTAAAGAAATAAAAGAATTAGGTCAAATAAGGACACAAATGATTTGGAAAGTTAAAATAAAAAAAAAAAGGAAACAAGAAAAGAGAAAGAGAGAGTGGGTGACCACAATAAGAAAGGAAGTACAATATTTGGAAACTACCAAAACATGCTATTAAAGAAAGGAAACAAAATATAACTTACCAAAACTTATTACATAAGAACAAATATAGAAGAAAAGAACACATGTATGAACAGTGTCAGCAAACAGTATCAATGAATAGTATATATATGAAAATATGATATATAAAGATCATCCTGATAAAGCCTTTATCAGGCACCCAATAACATAAAGACAATTAGGATTATTTTTTTTCTTAAATTTCATTAGTCACATAGAGAATAGGTCTATCAAAAAATCGTTCTAGCCAAGCCAAAGCACATCACAGTGCCTACGCCAAATGTTGTCTTCGTCTCTCCCTTCCCAAGTCGCATTCTGCTCACTCCCATCTTCATTATCCTTCTCATCATCTTCTTCATCCTCCGATCGATCTCAATTTTCATCCATCTCTCATTCCTGATTGTTCATGTCTTCATTCCTAACTTCAATTTCATTATCATCGTCTTCGTAATCCTTCTCGTCATCTCATCATTGTCATCCTAGCCATGCTGAATATGAAGATAATTGTCTTCGGAATTCGTTGCATCCTCGAAAGGAGGAGTTGGAGGAGCGTCCTCATCACATGCGGCCTGAGCTATGAGTCGAAGGACTTGGAGGAACTGATACCAAAACTCTTCTAGAGTAATATATGAAAATCAAAAGGGATAAAATTGCAACAGAAAGGGAAAATTGATTTGGGAAACAAAGCCATTCGAATGAAAGTCAAAGGTTGCTCTGACGGTCGAACTAGTTATGAGTATAAGAAGTAGAGTCAAGTGTATGTATTCACTTTAGTCGCTCTGTTGTGTTGGCATTCTGCATTTCAATTTTGCACAATAAATTCTCATTAATTTGATTGCTTCTAACTTCATTGACATAAGTAGGGGTATAAACCCATTTGGTGCATTCCTAGTGACTAGATATAGCTGTTTGCAACTCTCGATTACATTCACTTTTTTCTTTTTTGATCATCACCTTCCTGGTTATTCAATTTAATCCACTTATTTCTAATGATTTTTTTTTCTACAGCTTGCATCAACCAAGGGAAAGCCTTCCAAGTTACACAAGCAGAAGCATCAGATTGATTCTCTGTACTTCAAAATAAAGCAGAAGGAGGCAGAGCATCAAATTGGTTCTCTATACTCCTAACGGCATGCTTTCCTTGAGAATCCATTCGAGCAGAGAAGTAAAGAAAAAGATCCAAACCAGTTCGTTCAGACGGCTTTGCATCCCAAATCAATTTGCCTTGTCTTTATGCAATCAACCTGCATCAATTTTACAGTAGCTTATACTCCTAACGGCATGCTTTCCTTAAGAATCCATTCGAGCAGAGAAGCAAAGAAAAAGATTCAAAACTGGTTTGTTTGGACGGTTTTGCATCCCAAATCAATTTGTCCTATCTTTATACGATCAATTTTGTTGTTTGGCCATGTGAAGCTTTCTCTATTGTTTATCTCTCTCGTTCCCAAATCAATTTATCTCTATCGTTCGACTTTGCTGTTTGACCAAAAAATCAATTTTCCTGTTCGGCTTGCGGCTTTCTCTCGGCTTGGAACGATAGGATTTTTTGGTAGAAGAAATCCCATGTGGTGAGAACTAATTTTCTTGAGATGGGAAAGGAAAAATAATCCTAGTTGTCTTTATATTATTGGGTACATGATAAATCATATATATATATATATATATATATATATATATATATTTGGGTTCAACCTCAACCAACACCAATTTTTTTTAATCAAGGTCAAACCCTTATTCGAAAAAAAAACATAAAATAGCAAGAAATAGATCAATTGGGTTTCAAACATAGTTGTTAAAGGTGCGCCTCAGGCGCTAGGCACACAAGGCGCAACCTCTTGCGCCTTGCAACCTCAAAGGCAGGCGCTGTCACTGAGGCGTGAGCCTTTTACAAGAGGCGCGTGCCTATCGAACAATTTTCAGGACTCTCTATAAAATAAAATAAAAAAGCATAGTTTCTATGGTGTTCTATGAAATTTAAAAAAAAAAAGAGAGGCAAAAGACGGCTAAAAAGGTACACTTTGTGACGGCTAAAAAGGTACTCTCTTTCTTTTTTTCTATCATTTCTCCTCCTTTTATTCTTCTCAGAGACAAAAGACGGCTATTTCTTTTCTCTTCCTTTTCTTCTTCTGCTATTTTCTCACTGCCCTTTCTGCTCTCTCTTCTCATTTTTTTTTCTTTTTTCCTTCTCATTTTTCTTTGCTACCATCAGACGGCACCCTCCTCTTCTTCTTTTTTATTTTTATTTTTCTTCTTCTTTTTCTCCCTGCTCCCTGCCTCTCTACTAAGTCTGCTGCCTTTTTCTTTTTTTTCTTTTTTTTTCTGTCTTTTCTCCTCTAAAGTATGGAAAGTAGTAGTATTGTTGATAGTTCTAAAAAGGATTCTTGTTGGAAGTATATTCGTTTGCATAATGTAAATAACAAAAATGATATAGTTTGTAATTTCTGTGAGAAAGTAACAAAAGGTGGAATTTATCGAGCAAAGCAACATATTGTTGTAGGATTTCGAAATGCCACAATGTGCAAGAAATGTCCTTTCATGTACGAGAAGAAATCAAAAGTTATATGGTAAAGAAGGTTGCAACACAAAATATTAACTTTGATAATGATGAGACTTAGGGTGATGACGAGAAAGAGGATGATGTTGTAAAGTTGAGCATGAACTCAAAAGAAGGAAGTAGCAAGTTTACATATGTGAAAAAAAGGCCAAGACAAAAAGGTCCAATTGACATATATTTCACACCTAATGGAGAAAAAGTTGTGCAAAGTAAGAAACAATAAAAAATGAAGCAAACTACCATCAATGAGGCATGCAAGAAGGAATTGAGAGAGAAAGCTTGTAGAGATATAGCTCGATAGATGTATGATGCGGCAATTCCTTTGAATGCCGTCAATTATCCAAGTTTTGAGGTGATGATTGAGTCGATTGGACAATATGGTATTGGTATGAAACCACCTAGTTACCATGAGGTGCGAGTTTCTTTTTTAAATAAGGAAGTTTCGGATGTGAAGCTTGCAATGAAGGCTTATGAAGAGGAGTGGACAAAATATGGTTGTTCTATAATGTCAGATGGTTGGACTGACAAGAAGAATGGAACTTTGATAAAATTTTTAGTAAATTCTCCCAAGGGAACTGTTTTTCTTGAATCTATTGATGCTTCTGAATATTCAAAGATGGGAGAAAAGATGTTTGAATTACTTGATGGTATAGTAGAACGTGTAGGGGAAAAGAATGTTGTTCAGGTTGTCACTGACAGTGCTAGTTCTAATGTGCTTGCAGGTAAGAAATTCTTACTCTAATTCTTGTTTTTCAAAATTATGTTTACATGATGTGCAATGCTAATAATAATGTCTAATATACTAATGTTAGTCATGTTTTTACTTTGACAGGAAAATTATTAGAAGCAAAAAGGCCGCATTTATATTGGACTCTATGTGCTGCTCATTGTCTTGACCTTATGTTGGAGGATATAGGGAAGATATCTAGTGTTCAGAGGACATTGAAACGGGCTATGAGTTTGAATGCCTATATTTATGTTCGATCGGGGTGGTGAACATGCTAAGGTAATTCACTGGACATAAAGAGCTTGTTAGGGCAGGCGTCACAAGAATTGCTACTGCATTTCTCACACTTCAATGCATACATAAATTGAAGCATCATTTGAGAAAGATGTTTACTTTTGAGGATTGGACAAGAAGTAAGCGGTCAAAAGAGTCTTCTGGGAAAAGAGTGGCTAGTATTATTATAATGCCTAGATTTTGGACTAGTATTGTATATATTTTGAAGTTATTTGGTCCTCTAGTTCATGTGCTCAGATTGGTTGATGGTGAGAAAAAACCACCAATGGGATATATTTATGAAGCAATGAATAGGGCTAAAGAAGCAATTGCAAAGTCCTTCAATGAAAACAAAGAGAAGTGTAAGGAAGTCTTTAAAATTATAGATAATAGATGGGAATATCAACTCCATCTACCTTTACATGCAGTAGGGCATTGTTTGAATCCTAAATTTTGCTACTCAAACAATGACATATCTGATGTTGAAGAGGTTATGAATGGTCTACATGGAGCTTTAACAAAGTTGGTTCCAAGCCATGAAGAGCAAGACAA
The DNA here is from genome assembly GCA_020080225.1 of Gynochthodes officinalis. Taxonomy (NCBI): domain Eukaryota; kingdom Viridiplantae; phylum Streptophyta; class Magnoliopsida; order Gentianales; family Rubiaceae; genus Gynochthodes; species Gynochthodes officinalis. The sequence continues at coordinate 1,560,425 of JAIQDA010000012.1, forward strand.
AATTTGTGAGCAATTCACTTTGTATGGGAATGCAGAAGGCTCATTTGGATCTTGTTTAGCTATAAGGCATAGAAAAACCAAATCTCCAGGCGAATGAAATTTGAACTTGAATAATTTATTACATTTTGATTGACATTTACTAGAGCATCAATCTAACACATAATCATTTAATCTACTATAAACAGCTGAGTGGTGGTTGTCTTATGGATCTGCAACTCCATAATTGAAAAAATTTGCTGTGAAAGTTCTTAGTCTTACTTGTAGTGCATCTAGTTGTGAGCGTAATTGGAGCATTTTTGAACATGTAAGTGATAAATGTGAAATTTTTTAGCATTAATGTATTTAAGGTTCTTAATTTTTTTTTAATATATAAGTGATAATGTTCTTAGTTTTTCTTCACTTATTAGCAAGCATTAATATATTTCAGGTTCATAACAAAAAGAGAAATAGGCTTGCTCAACAAAGATTACATGATTTGATGTTTGTGAAGTATAATCGCGTTTTGAAGCGTCGATATGATGCACGAGACCATATTGATCCTATTTCTTTAAATGACATTGATGATGCCAATGAATGGTTGATGGGTGCATTAGATGAAGAAGCAGAAAAAGAGGATGAACTTGTGTTTGAAGATGATGATTTAACATGGAGTATGGTTGCTAGAGGAGCTGGAGTTGAAGAGAATGCATATAATACTAGAGGAGGAGGATCAAAAGGCAAAAATGTCATGTATACATCTACTCCAAGTGCTAGGTCCAAAGATAAAACAAAAGCACAATCTTCTAATTTGAGAGGACGCGTGACTCCTTTCACACTTAGAGATGAGGATGAAAAGGAGCTTGATTTTGAAGACTATAATGAGGAGGATGAAGAAGAGAACCTTGAAGATAAATATGATGATGATGATGATGATGATGATGATAATGATAGTGATGGTGATGGTGATGGTGATGGTGATGATGATGGAGATGATGCTACTCTTGATGTAGAGTTGATTTTAGTTGATTTAGGAAATTAGGATTATATTGAGACTTTTAAGTTTTGATACTTTTAGTTGGCTTTTTTTGAACTTTTAAGTTTTGGAGATAATGCTACTTAGTTGGCTTATATTAAGACTTTTAAGTTTTTAGAATTTTTAAGTAGTTTATTTTAGGAAGTAATGAAGTATGAATGACTAAAATATTATTTGAAAGTATTTTTTTCATAGTGCGCCTCATATTGCTCGAGCACTTTGCTCATGCGCCTTGCGCCTAGGCTCCAAGACCCCTGTGCACCTAAGTGCTCCTTGAGCCTTTAATAACTATGGTTTCAAATGATTAAAATTGATTAGATTGCTATACTACCAAACAATTAACAAAAGGAAAAACTCAAAGGATATAATTTTGGATTTTCAGTCAAGATTTGATACAAATTTGAAAAGTTTACCAAAAGTTCTTATACCAGATAATGTGCATCTCAAAGCTAAAAGGCTAAAAAATACATGAACAATTAATTATGATAGGAACCCTAACAATTACCCCTTCAAAAGAGAGACCAATGAAAAAGGTCCTAAATGAATGAAGTATCACCATAACCTAGGGATCTAACTAGATTAATAAGACTAATTGTGCCACAAGTTGGTCAAACTTGATAAGCTCTAGTTGTTTTTTCAAAAACAAAAATTGAGATTACACTCAAACTCACAAAAGACAAATTGAACTCTTGAATTCTTGAATGATTTGATTTTGACAATAAGTACCTCTATTTATAAGGTTACATAGTCAACTAAATCCTATAAAATTACCTAAAATTTACTATAAAAAGTTACCTAAAAATGATCTTAATCAACCGCCACACTTAATGCAAATCAAGTTAGCCCCGACCCAAAATAAAACTCTAATTTTTTTTCTTTTTTTTTTTTATGGTTTTGTGTTTGGTTGCCCTTACAAATGGACTTGGACCAGTTTTAACACTAATAAAAGACTATACACTAAGCCCAAATATTAATGTCTGTACAAGCCAAAATAAAAGATAAAACTTAAAAGTAACTTTTATAAGAACTAGACTAATTTAAAGTAACTTACAATAAAGTTTTAATTTGATCTTCTTAACATGAATTTAACCTCTTCATAATGGTCACTTTTCAAACTTGGACTTCCTCTAATATTCCATAAATAACTTCCTTCATCGTCGAACTTAGCTCTTGTAATTAATCCATCTATCAACAATAAGTAGTGGATCACGTATCAATCCTCATGCACTCTAAATCTCCTCAGTCATCACTTTCTATCTTGAATTTTTTTCAAACTTTATTTGTGATACATTTTTTTTTAGGCTTTGCTACCTAGAATCTTGTTGCCTTTTTTTCCCTTCTCCTTTGGCCATTCAATTTTTTTGGTATGAAAGTTTTTATTTGAACTAAGTATCTAAACAATGACAATTGAGTTAAAAGTCTATATGAAATGTATTGGCTTTAAAATAATCAGTATACTCCTTAGACATGGCTAAACAAACATAAAAATCATTTTTGGAAAGGATGAAAAATTAGCTAGAGCAGTGGGCATTGTAGCAAAACTAATTATAAAATAAAGCAAATCGGCTACATTTAAACTACCCTATAAGGAGGTAAACGTTTTCCTACTTTAAAAATTCTTAAAATCTAGAATTCCCTATTTTAGGTATGCCTAGTAGCATAAATGTCAAAAAAATATAAATTATAAATGAAATCATTAGAAATTCATTTTAAATAGTAAAATACTAAATGAAATAAAAATAAAATAAAGTAGCAATAAGATTGCTACTTTATGTTCATTTAGTATTTTACTATTTAAAATGAAATACCTCTTATTGCTACTTTATTTTTCAATAATTCCTGTATAGTAACACGAATGTGTTATCCATTTATAGATGTCCCAGCTATTGCAGCTAGTTCTAGTGGGAAGTTATGAGTATTATGTTCATACATAACTTCCACACCAAGATTCACCTGGTTAATAATATCAACCCAAGTATTAATTACATGACCTTGACTATCAACTACAGATTGGTTGAAATTAAATCCGTTTAGGTTGAAAGTCATAGTGCTAATACCTAAAGCAGTAAACTAGATACCTACTACAAGCCACGTAGTTAAGGAAGAAGTGTAATGAACGAGAGTTGTTGAAACTAGTATATTGGATGATCAATCGGCCAAAAACTACTCAGCAATAGTCCATCAAGTAGAGAAAGTTGGGATGAATAAGAAAAGGATGGATAGAGTCAAATTTAAGCATTAGTTAGGTAAGCTCCTATAATAAGAGGAGTAGTTATAAACTCTATAAACCATCCCAATGGAGGTGGGGAAGAGAGAGCCTCAGAACCCATAACCGGGTTATCTTGTACTTAAAAGAAAAATAGAAAAAGAAAAAAAATATAGCAATAATTTGATTTTGTGTTGCCATAGTAAATAGAAAAAATATATAATTTTGTCTTCCTCTTTCCACCTTTTGGAAAATAAAAGTATAGAATAATCATCCTATTAATATTGACTGACCCAACTCCTAACACATTTTTTTTGGGTCTAATGGAAGTCATAAGTATAAATATTGACTTTAAGGTCAATTTTTGTAAAATCAACTTCTAAAATAGATATCTCAAACATCAATTTTTGATATTTTTGAAACAAAATTTAAAACATCAATATTTCTTTAAATATGATTAAAAAGTTCAATATTAGAGTGAAAAATCCTAGCATGATGTTGATTTTGAGGAAATAGATTTTAAAATCAATTTCTTGAACAATTTAGATTGGGGAGTTCTCTATCTTTTTCTATCTGACTCTTTGGTTGTTTTTAAGAGCACTAGTTTTAAAAATGAGTGATTATCCTTCTTTGGCCCTTACTGCCCAATTCAAGGGTTCACGCATTCCACTTATTGAATAAGCAAAGGATACAAGTGTTATTCAGAATGATTGAATGTAAAGTGTCTATAGATAACTTTTTAAAACCACTATCAAATCCTAGGGTTCAACTTTGGACAGGTGGTAGAAATTGCCAAATTGGAGCATAGTAGGGATAGAGGTGATCGACTTTAAAAAAAACATAGACATCATTATTTTGGGAATTAGAAATAAACATATTAATATTTATATAAATTAGATTGAAAAAAGACAATCTTAATGTAAAAAAATGGCGTGATGCTATAAAAACTTATCAAAAGAAGTTGGTGGAAAATAAGTCAAAGTTGCAAATCTAGTTCTTCATTGTAAAGATTCCAATGGATTAGCATGGATATCAATCGCAAGACTTTTCCTTGCGTTTTATTGGGAGTCAAAACAGTTTTTCATTATTAATGTTTGAAAATTGAGATTTGGCTTATACAAATTAGTCAGAAATAAGCCTTCAATGCTCGTTTGAATATTATGTGTGTAACTGTGGTTTATATTTAGCCATCTTCTGTAACTACATAATTTTAGTTTGCATTTTTGTTTGAAAATATGCCAATACATCTTTAAAACACGTTTTAATTATATTTCTAAACACATTTTTATGTTTAAAATACAACAATTGAATATTTTTAACTAATTCAATTCACTTTCTAAACCATTCATTCACTTAGCTACCTTTTTAAAAAAAAAATTACAATATCTTTTCTCCCTCTCCTCTATCGTCAATTACAAACTCACTTCAAGTGGAGCTGTACTGGCCATTAGCCATCTTCAGCCACTCTTGAATAGTAATTTATTATTAAAAAAATAAAAAAAAAACTAGTTGCCAAGCCAGATATGTAATTTTAATTTATTAAATTTTGATGAATTATAATTGTCTTTGAATAATTTAATTTACTTCAATGTAAATAATTCAAACCTAACAATGTTGATTTAAATATCAAAGTAAATTTTAAATTATATTGTAAAACTATCATAAAACTAATAATAAATTTAAATAAAAATAAAATTATTGGTTGAGAACGTGCATTGTCAACTATAGTTTATAGAATTGGGATTTTACACATAATCAATTTAGGGTAGCAGAATCGGATCGGTGGGATTGGATCGTAAAATAGTAAGATTCTACAAAAAATGAGAAAATATATTTTATAAATTATTTTTAAAAGAATTATTAATCAATATATGAATGAATATGTAAAAAAATTCATGTATAGTTGATAATTAAATAATTTTATTTCAATTTTTATTTCTTATAATATTTTATATGATTTTTTCAATATTATAATAGTTGTCACAGTTGATATTTAAGTTTAATTTATTTATTTATTGTTAAAATCTAATAAAAGTATGATTAAATCAATTAAATTGTTTATATAAGTATATATTTTAATTTTACTTAGATATATAAAGTTTTGTTTGACTAAATTTAATTATATTTTATTCACATAATAATGTAGAATCATAATTAGAATCGGGATCATTTTAGTGAATTAGGATCGTAAAATCGTAAGATCAGTGGGATGAGATTCTGACAACTATGTTGTCAACTAACCATCTAAAGAACATTTTGATCAAAACATGCTTTTAAAACTTGCAATCTAAAAAATCTTTAAAGGCGTGACCTAAAATACGTATCGAAAAAAAAACCTATTCAAAAGGCAATCAATACGAACTTGGGATTTACAAATGTGTGAGGGATTATTCCGGTAATTTCCCTACACATTACTTCCAAACTTCCAAAATTATCAAAAATTCAAGAACACGCTTTATGGCGAAATCGTTAGCGTTGCGTGCACTTGTGGTGGCGGAAAATCCACGCTTCTTTCATCTGCAACCACCATTTCAATTCCCTCAAACAAGAACCCTGAGGGCGGCAGTGAAACTCAAGAGAGGGAACCCCGCACCCCCACAATCCCATCACCGTCGTCATCTCTTTATTCGCTGGATTCTGCGACCGCAACCCTAACAATAACAAGCTGCTGAATCCAGCATACCCATGAGGGTTCTCATCAGCATCATCTCAAGAAATGATTAAGCCCCTTAAACACCAATGTCTCTCAACTTTCATTCATTCCCGATTCAATAGTATATATTTCAGGCAATTTCTTCATCTGGGCTGTGTTCATTTCTCATCAAGTTCCAGTCTTTCTCCGCAATATTCCGGAAACCATCCTAACCAGGGCCACCATCCTAACTTAATTCTCACAATTTGTGACATATTGTCGAATCAATCCCTTCCATGGCAGAAAAGTTCTCAGCTCAAGTCTTTGTCCAAGAAAATAAAACCCCATCACGTGGCTAAGATTATTGGCACTTATAAGATAAGTACTGAGTCCGTTCTGCAATTCTTTTATTGGGTCTCTAAGAGGCCTTTTTACAAACACGATTTGAGCTGTTATGTGGCCATGTTGAATAGGCTTGTTTTGGATAAGAATTTTGCCCCTGCTGATCATGTTAGAATTTTGATGATTAAGGCTTGTAGGAATGAGGGAGAGATGAAATGGGTTTTTGAATTTTTGAATGGAATAAGCAAAAATGGTTTTGGGTATAGTTTGTATAGTTTTAATACTTTGTTGATTCAGTTAGGTAAGTTTGATATGGTTGAGGCAGCTCAGAATGTATATGAGGAAATATTAAGTAGTGGAATTGGACCAAGTTTGTTGACTTTCAACACTACGATTAATATCTTGTGTAAGAAGGGGAAGGTTCATGAGGCTGAGTTAGTTTTGAGTAGGTTATATCAGTGTGAAATGAGTCCTGATGTGTTCACTTATACGTCTTTGATTCTTGGGCATTGTCGGAATTTGAAGTTGGATAAGGCCTATGAGGTTTTTGATAGCATGTTGAAGGATGGCATTGATCCAAACTCTGTCACTTATACAACACTTATTAATGGGCTCTGCAATGAGGGGTGGGTTGATGAAGCATTGGAGATGCTTGAGGAAATGATTGACAAAGGTGTTGAACCTACTGTTTACACATATACCCTTCCAATTGCAACTTTATGTGATATTGGGCGTGCTAAGGATGCTATTGATCTCATTGTTACCATGAAGAGAAGGGGCTGTAAGCCCAATATACAAACTTATACTGCCCTTATTGGTGGATTGGCTGGATCCCGTCAACTTGAGTTGGCTATTGGATTGTACCACAAGATGTTGAGAGAAGGTCTGGTCCCTTCAGTGGTTACTTATAATGCATTGATAAATGAATTATGTGAAGCAGGAAAACTGGAAACCGCTTTGAAAAATTTTCACTGGATGAAGGCACATGGTTATTCACCAAATACAGAAACCTTTAATGCAGTTGTCAAGGGATTCTGTATGTCTGGAAATATGGAGAGGTCAATGGTCCTATTTCAGGAGATGTTGAATATTGGACCACCTCCGACAAAGGTTACATATAACATGCTAATTAATGGATATCTTCAACAGAATTCCGTGAATAATGCTATGAGATTGTTTGATATGATGAAGGGGAACAGATGTGACCCGGATGAACGGACCTATGCCATTCTTGTTTCAGGGTTGTGCAAAAAGGGTAAACTTGAGGTAGCTTCAAATTTGTTTGAGGAAATGATGAAGAAAGGATTGAGTCCAAATGAAATTAACTACACCGCTTTGATTGATGGACTTTGTAAGAATGGGAAGATAGATGCTGCTTTGGCTTTGCTCAAAAATATGCGGGATAATGGTTGCAATCCAAACGTTGAAACTTACAATGCAGTTATAAATGGCCTGTCTAAGGGGGATATGTTCACTGAAGCAAATAAAATCCATGATCAGCTGCTTGAAAATGGGCTATTACCCAATGTCATTACGTACTCAACAATAATTGATGGACTCTGCAAGAATCGGAAGACAGACCTTGCATTACAGATTTTCAAACAAATGGCAAAAGAAAATTGCTCACCGAATTTGTACACTTACAGTTCTCTCATCTTTGGTTTATGCTTGGAAGGCAAGGTTGATGAGGCTGAAGCATTGCTTGGTGAAATGGAAAGGAAAGGATTGGCTCCTGACTTGGTCATTTATACCTCACTAATTGATGGATTTGTGCGGGTAGGTAGGCTAAATCATGCATTTTTGCTTCTTCACCGCATGATTCATGCTGGCTGCCAGCCAAATTATCGAACATTCAATGTTCTGGTCAAAGGTTTACAAAGAGAGTGTCAGGTTCTTGAAGAAAAGGTTGCAGCTCAGCATGAAACAATTTACACTTGCAGTTTGGATGAGAAGGATGTGACAATTGAAAATTTCTCTAGTCTCTTGGACAGGATGTTAGAGTATGGGTGTGAACCTAGTCTTGATACATACTCTACATTAATTGTGGGATTGTGTCGAGAAGGCAAAAGTTATGAGGCCAATCATTTGGTTAGATACATGAAAGAGAAGGGCTTGGCTACTAACAATACAATACTTTGCTCCATGATCGGCTCTTATTGCAAGAATTTGAGAGTGAATTCTGCCATTGAGGTGTTTAACTCACTGATCATCAGTGGGTTTACGCCCCCTCTATCAATCTATACAGCACTCATCTGCACTTTATGCAAAACAAACCAGGCTAAAGAGGCAGAAGCTTTATTTGAAAGCATGCTGGACAAAACATGGAATGGCGATGAGATTGTCTGGTCCATACTAATAGACGGTTTATTGAAGGATGGCCATGCAGATGTTTGCACGAACCTTTTTCATGCAATGAAATCCAAGAACTTTTCCATCAGCTACCAGACAAAACAGAATTTGGCAAGAGAGTTGTCCAAATTGGGTATTTCACTGGATGGAAAATAGATATGCTAAAGAATTGGGAATCCTTGAAGGAAACAAATTGTGCATCTTTTAGCACAGCGGCTCAGGGTACTGGATTTGTTTCTACTATGTTCCATGGAAAAATTTTCAATCACCATCAATTCACCCTCACAGGTGGCATGTTTTCCTATAGCAACATAATAGTGAGCTGCAGCTTCTTGAAAAGTTAAGGTGAGCAGATGATGCTTTTCTGTATAGATCATTGCATGGTTCTTTGCTACTAGTCTTTAAAAGAGTTTGTGAAAGTTTGATGTGTCATCAGATTCAGAAATCATTTCATTATCTTCTTTAGTGATTACAAAATTTTCAGAAATTTTTAGTAATTATATACCGAAACACTTTAGATATCTTTCTGATTTCCAACCAAATGATATAGGTTGACCAATCCTTGGTGTACAAAATAACTTTGGTCATTCTATCTTCTCCAGATTGCTTCTTCTATTAAACTTATGGACCATGAAGTTAGATTTTTCATTTGATTTTTTTGTCCTTCCACCCAAGGCAAGTTCCCTTTCCTTTAATGCTTTATGTTTCAATGACTTACTGATGTGATTGGTTATTGTTGGATTGATAACTCAGTTTCTGTTTATGTCTGATGCAAACTTTTTGACAACATTAGGACTAGCAGTTTGCTACTTTGTTGCTATCTTTCGTGACAATAGTTAGGACCATTTTGTGGGACAAAAGCCTCTTGTGTGTCATTATAACTTGTAGATTTTTCTGCCTTTGATCTTATACGTTTTTCTGCATTTGATATCTCTATCTCTTTATGTTGTATATAGCAAATTTTTTCTCAAATATAGTTCTCAGAGTTAGAATGTGGTCCACATTTTTTGTGTCATACCAATAGTGAAATATATGTATGTTATGTTGATTTGGTGCTATCGGCCTTTTGCATTCAAACTTTCAATGAACCCAAGGAGATATATGGGCCAGTTTTTCCAATAATTTTTATTGGTAATTAGAAGATTCTGCTGTGCGTTGTGCAACTGCTTTGACCATCCGAGACAAAGAAGAAGCAGCTGTATGAACTCCCATTGTCTTCTCTCTGGTAACAGGAAGTAATAGGATAAAAATGCTGGGAGCATCATTCACAATATCCAGTCCTTTTCTATGCTACATTTTTTCATTTAATCATCATGGTTTTATCTTTTTGTATTTTTCGGTTGTAACTGCTTTTCCATGTCCTGTAATGTCTCTAATTTAAATTTTGACGTATATCAATGTGATTTCTGAGGCAGGAAATTAAGTTGTTAGTTTGATTGTTTATTTTCAACAGGTCCTTCAGTTATTGAGGTTGTATTCTTGAAGTGGGTTATTGTGGCTGAAGTAAATCCCTTGGCTTTGTTCATGCGCTGAGGTGAATGTTATTTAGTTTACTCTGAGGTTGATTCTTCATTTATTTTTTACCTTAGCTAGTGCTCAGGTATTTGTTCATGCAAATTTGAACAGCAGAATTCTGCATCATATGTTTAATTTGATATCTCTTACATACACCTATTTGGGTTTTAATATCTTTGTATGTTGCATATCCTTTCCTCTAGGTTTTATTTTCTTGACAAACTCAGTTTCCTCAGTGCAATTCATAATGAATGATGAGCTCTCTGTGGGCAACAAGAAAAGGGCAACTGCATCATTGTACCTTGTGCATATGCATTAGCACTTACTCATCTGCGTTTTTACTAGTGTTTTGTTTTTCCCTTTTTTCTGCATTGCCTGTTTGAAATTGTAATTTGTTGAAGGTTTTCATTTGCTGTCTACAGCGGCTGGATTACAGTTATCTCATTGCACTTAAAAGAAATGATGAAGTTCGAGTGACTTCTCAGCTGCTGAACTCTTGTACTTGCATAGTTAACTGAACAATATGGTACTTGTAGTACTCTGTTTGCCCCTGTCTGCATAGTTAATATGCTCTCCTCCTGATTTAGATTGCTTCTTTTGCATCTTATCATTCCATGTTACCAATCTTCCACAGTATGTTTACTGTCCTTTCTTGTTACTGTTTTGATTTTGCTTGTCCAAATTTCATCAACATATTTGTGTTACTTATGAGCTGTATTAGCATCATGCTTTTTCTGGTCTTTCAAAGGTAAAGTTGGTGAGAGGACAAGATTAGAATTCTTTCAGTTTGTAAACAAAGAAGTTAGGAGTTGGGATGCTGATCAAGGGATGATGTGGAAAGACCAAAGGGTGGGGAAGTCTTTTCATCTTGTTGGCAATTTGTCTGTGTTGTTAATAAATTAGTCTTAGTATATGTGTCATTGTTTTAGCTTTTTGTGACCACATTTCAAATGTAAGGACAACTTCTTATCAACAGAGTCTTGGGATTTTATTCATCCCTGTTAATAAGTACTCATCATGCTGGAAGAAAGAGTATTGGGCTTTTACTCATCTTTGCTTGTTCTATCCTTTAGATAAATTCAGCATGCCTTATAGGATTCTTTTTTGCAGGTCTGTATTATCACTGCGGATACACTGCTGAGGATTTCCTCCATTTAATTGAAAAGTGCAGTTACAACCATGACACTTGTACAATTGTACATTTCTTTTTCCTCAACATTGCTCTACTCATGGAAGCATCTCCTTTGGGTTGGTAGACCTGCGACATTGATCTTATACTGGACTGATATTTTGTTTGACATTTTCTGCTGTTACACTTAACATGACTATGGAATAATGATTAGGTTCTCTTGTTCTAATTGAATTGCAGCTGTATTTTTGTTGAGGATGCTGAAATATTGTACCAAATACTGAAGTGTTGTGAGAAGATTAAAATTTCTTTCACTTGGAATTTCAAGGAGGTCATGTAGTTCATGAAATAATAAACCATATACTTTCTTTAGATTAAATTTGTTAAGAAATATATGTTTTGTGCTCATTCAATATTTGGCCCAATGGTATAAGCGTTTTGTACTTCAGCATCCTTTTAGTTGCACACTATTCATCGTATGGTCTAAAGGATGGTATGATAGTGATAATACACTTGCCTTTTGAGTATAAAAGGTGAGAGGTCCTGGAAAGTTAAAATCTGATCCCCCCAATTTTCTCTTGTCTTCTCTTGCGAACCAGTGTCAAGATTTAGCAATCTACCCAAAATAAATTTGTGGATGGTTTGATGATTTTGTTCTTGAATACGTTACCTTTCTCCGGTCACGACAGTTCGTTTAATTTTATGAATCATTTAAACATTTCAGGTATGATGGATATGCAGCTGTCTGGTAAAGTCAAGAAGTAGCTGCCCCGCAAGTTTTGGAAAAGTGTGGTGCTATCTGCTGTCTGAATCGGGAGTATCTTCCGAGATGGTATGGCATCATTTATGCCTGGAAACACTCATCTGTGCAAATATTGCTGGATTGGCTGCTTTAGACGCAGCCATGTCTCTGATGCGGCTAATGACAATCGGGATCTCAAGGCCCTCTGCTGTTTGACAAACTGAGAACATTTTCCCTTGGTCCTTTTATTATTATCATTCTTATTCTTATTCTTATTCTTATTCTTATTTAGGGGTGGGCAATTGGGAGCCGTTGGGAAGGACTTGGGTGGGATTTAAATGGGTTGGGAATTATTGGGAATGGAAAATGTTATTCCCATTAAATTTAGAAATTGGGAGGGAATGAGATTTAATGGGATTAGAAATTTTCAATTCCCATTGGGATCTTATTAAAATTTCCCATTGAAAATTAACTCTCAATATTATCCAACATTAATAATTAATCATTAACCATTTAACTATGAACATTAGTCTATTTTGTGCTTTAAGCTTATCGGGAGTCTTAAGGATCTAATTATCATTTGGCAAAATTATAAATGTTGATTTTTTAAAGTTAATACAATTATCGTTTTTAGGAAAAAAAAAATACTATCAACATTAGTCATTAATTATTAATTATTAATTATTACTCAATAATTACTCATTTAACTATTCGGTATCTCATATCTTTCTCAATGGGTAGGGGAATTCCAATAACTCCTATTCCATTGGTATCTATTAGAATTATAGAAATATTGTCACGTCAATTATTATTATTATTATTTTGTCAAAAAGTAGTAGAATATTTTGTCATGGAAAGGCACAAAGGTATCTCAACCAACTGCTTGTACATCATTGTCTAACACTTACACTACTCAATCCGGGACGTTTGTTTCCCGAACCTGAGATGGAGTTGTGCTTTGAGCAAATTCAACAATCTTACAACTAGCTCTATTATGGTGTTTATCAATAAAAGGGGAAAAAAAAACAATTCTCTACTATTGTCATTACTTCAGTTTTCACAGCTTTCCCACCTTGCAAGCGAGTTATTTCCCTCATTATTGATTCAAAAAAAAAAATAAATAAATATTGATTTTTTTTTTCATTTTCTGTGGAAGTCGGTTTTCCAAAAACCGACTTTAAAGTCGGTTTTTCAAAAACCGACTTTAAAGTATTTTTTTTTAATTAATTTTGATTTAAAAAACTAATTAATTATTTTTTTAATCATATTTTATTTGAAAAAATTCAAAAATAATGTAATATCCAGAGTTAAATTCTGGACTGTCGATATTCTGCATATCCACTTCAATTTAGTATTATTTTTTAAAAGTTTTTGATTAAAACTCAGTTAATTAGTTTTTGTACCATATATTAGTAATTTTTTTTTTGAAAATACTGTAATTTTGAACAATAATTTTTCATTAATTTGTTGTGTATTATTACGAGTTTTTTCCAAAAAATTGTATAAAAAAATATAAATTAAATAAATATTAATTCTTGAAAATTTCTTTTATTTTTAAAGAAATCGATATATGAAATATCGACAAATCGATATTCGGGATTTGAACTTTAAAATCGCTATTCCAGATAACCACTTTGAAGTCGAAATCCCAGATATCGACTTCAGATAATTTATGAAAAAGAAAATTTAGCTCTAAACCTCCTAAACCCTAAACCCTAAACCCTAAAAACTTAACCCTCAACCCTCAACTTTGAACCCTTAACCCTAAACTTTAAACTCTAAACCCTAATCTAATCTAAATTGCCATAAGAAGTTGATTTCCTAAATATGCCATTTTTAATGGTCTAAGGTGGGATGTAACAGTGTTAGGAGGAAGGGGGTTGGGCAGCGCATGGCATGTACGAAAACCCTAAATCCCTACATCCCAAATATTATTACAGAACAAAATTGTAAAAAACATGTACGAAAATTTTATGTCTTCTTACGACTTCAGTGCAAGTATTTTTAATTAAAATTTATTTTGATTAAAACTAATTAATTAGTTTTTGAACCATTTTTTATTTTAACAAATTCAAAAAAATTATTCTAGAGCTAAAATCTTCATAATCGATATTCAGCATATCCACTTCAATTTAGATTTATTGTTTAAAAGTTTTTTATTAAAACTACTAGTTAATTAGTTGTTTTATCTCGTCCGTCTCCAGTGCGTTTAGGTCAAAAGGAATTGCTTCATCCATACGTGATTGTGGACGAAAACGCCTTCGACGTCGCTCATAGACCAAATTGTATCGAGACATTTCAGATGACGTACTAGCGCGGCCTTGTGATAAAAGGTCCGTCTCAGGTGTCTCTTCATATGGCTCATCAGGCTGTTGAAGAAACATACTAGCGGCCAAAATCTGATCATCCTCGTCAACATTGCGACGGCGGGAAGTAGATGGACGTCCAGAAGTAGAAGGCCGGAATCTTGTAAATTGCAAACTTACCACACGTGCATGATCGGTTGTTAAGGTGTACCGTATGCACGTTCCCTCCTTTGTCACCATGAACCCCCGTCGTTACTTGGTATAGGCCTTCTTCTCTCACAAAGGCCGTCACCTGGTGATATTTGGACTTGTTCTCACTCCGGAGGAACTTTTCTTGCACGTTTATCGGCCACGGATTCTGATCAGCAACATGTTTGTGGCCTTGGGTGCGGTGCGAGTCAAAGTATTTCACCAATCGGTAAAAAGTCGCACGCACGCAAGCGGTGATTGGCAATTTCCTGGCACCTTTCAAGACTCCATTGAATGATTCAGAGCTATTCGTAGTCATTATACCATACTGGAAACCACCATCATAGCATAATGCCCATTTCTCCAGTGGAATATCCATCAACCATTTATGGGCGTCTGCATCCAATGACCGCATGGCTTCCATGATCATAGCAAATTTGCGTTGTTGGTGTGTAGTAGCAGCGCGATGCATCAATTCCGTCGAGCGAATTCTTGAAGTGCTGACTAAAGTTTGCTTTGACATGTCTGAGGCAAAACCTGTGGTGAACCATTGGAGGCTGAAAGGCAGGATTATTCTCAACGGCCCGTAAAATTCCCCGGGCTCGATCTGAAATCAAACAAATACCTGTGCGGCCACGAATCACGTGACGAGATAAATGATACAAAAACCATGACCAATTTGCTAAACTTTCTCGTCACAACAATAGCAAAAGCCAATGGAAGAATATGGCCACCGTGCAAGACTCATCGCAATAAGGATCTTTTCCTTATATTTCCCGTATTGAAACGCGTCTCGATACTAATTACGGGACGACAGTGTTGAAAACCATCAATACACGGCCTAAAAGCCCAAAACACGGAACCAAATATGTTGTAATCCCCAATACTATCATCCGTGTGCCGCCATTCAACAACGGTCCCAGGATTAGAAGCCTGAAGGGCAAGCAAGAACTTGGGTAATATGGTATACGACGTCTCCCAATTACCATATACCAGTTCAATGGCTTTCCTTCTCCCCAACCATGCCTTCTTGTATGAAATGTTAACTCCAAATGACCGCACATCTTCTTGTATGTCGAGGACCTTGTATGAAGCATTTTCGTTAATATTGTTCCGAGCCAGTCGGTCAACCATCCCATAATCTAAATTTGGGTGGTCCTCTGGCTGTATCTCGGGGATGCATGTATGTTTCAAATGCATCTTAGTTATCTCCCAAAAAGTATGCTTTTTTCTCAACGTGGCTCGAACCTTCCATAAACAATTCTTGTCAGCATAGGAAAAGCATCGGACAAACCAGCTAGTAGGAGTGCTTTCATACACCTTGAAGTACCTGTGCGCACGAATAGACCAACATTTAACTGCATGTTGGACCCCTTCTTTGGTCCGGAAAACCATTCCAACCTCTAGTTCTGAGGTTCGATCATCAACCCAAATTGGTCGTCGATAGTCATCGGACAGGTCGACCATAGAAATCTTTGGATCACCGATGTCGGTGTAGAAGGGAATGTCATCGGCAACGGTATCAATCGGTGGGTGCGCCGGCTCTCCATCTTGATCGCCACCACCCTCGCCCTCTTCCTCTTCACTATCTTCCAATGAATCCTCATCCTCATCTTCAGCCTTATCATCCTCCTCATCCTCCTCATCTATCCATACATGCAAGGGATCGTAGGGAATGTTTAAATCTTCGCATGTGGTCCCTAGTGTGAACGTATCGGCTGATTGTGCAATTGGCTCGGGCTTAGGGAAGGCTCCGTCGAAAGCTGCACCACTTGGCCCCTCATTATAATTACCCTGACTTGGCCCCTCATTAATTTGGCCACAACTTGGGCCTTCATTGTAACTGCCCCCAAATGGTCCAACATTGAAGATAGCATGACTCGGACCGGCATCCAAATTGGCCCTACTTGGACCCTCGCCAAATGGCCCACGACTAGGATCACCGGGGGCAATATAAGGTTGTGGAAAAGGTGCATCATTCGATATGAAAGCACCATAAGTAAACCACTGATCATTAAGAAGCCCTTCGCCCTCTCTAGTTTGTAGAAGTTGTGTGAATGACTCAGCATTTGGTTGGGGAACCACGGACATATTGTCTTCAGAACAAATGCGATCTGGGCCGCATTCGTAACTTATGTAAATTTCAACGGCATTAAGACTCGGACATGTGGTCGGAATGCACAACATCTCCCTCACTGTATCATCATCCTCAACTGGCACTGGTATGTATGTTATTGAATTACCAGCGCTGCTAAGAGGATAACGGCACATTAATTTCAACCTCACTTGGCTTCCATCCCATCCAGTAGCCCGATGCAATTTTCTCAAAAGTTCGGACATGCTAATATTTTGATCAACAGCAATAAACCGCTTTGCAAATTATCGTATTCGAGCCGCTCGCCACTAACTATCTCTCCATCCCAGTATAACACAAGCCTCACTCGATCCTTGCCCATGTCTATATGGTGTGTGCCATCAACAATAACATAAAACTAACGTTAATATAGGGCTCAACCTTATTTAAGTAAATTTATGGAATTTCTCCGACGACAAAAAAATCATCCAACTAAAATTTTGACATCAAATCAAAACCAAACATTCGCCCAACACAAAGCCTTATTCAAAGAAATCCAACCACAATCCTTTAATCTATATCACCAACACCCTTACACAGAACTTAACATTCCAACAATAGCAAATTCATTGGCTAAAATGGCGCATGAATCCAAAGCAAAGGAAAACAAGCCAAAACAATCCAAGTCATGACCTCACAAAAATAACCAACTAACATTTCACATCCATTTATAATGAAACATTTTCCCAACAACATGAACCATTGTATTCATCAAATCCAGGCACAATCAATTCATTATCATCAAGTCAGCCACTATTTCACAACAACCGATATGATCTAACTCACAACCCAACAAACGAATTAACTAACATTTTGACATCCATCTTAACCAAACATTTTCCCAACAACATAACGCATTGTATGCGGCAAATCCAACCACAATGTTCGCTTATTCATTACTATGAACACCCCTACTCACAACTTATCCTTCCAATAACATCAAACTCATTGGCTAAAACCCAACCGTCACCAAAACAGTCTAAAATCATCCAAAATTATTCAAGAGTAACGAAATAACATGTCCACATCCATTCACAAGCGAACATTGTCTCAGCAACATAAAGCATTATATTTGTCAAATCCAACCACAATCCTTTCATTATCATCATCAACACCACTATTTGGAACTAACCATTCCAATAATATTCAACAAATCTAATATAAATTCTTCGCTCGCATCATCAAGTGATTATTCGAACGTATTATCATGATAATAGCAAACTCAATAAAAATCACCAGGCACCACCTCACAAGTAAACAACTAATATTTGCCCATACATTCATAACCTAATATTCACCAAACAACATAAAGCATTATATTCATCAAATCCGACCACCATTATTTAACTTACGAAACAATCCACTATTCATGACTTGCTATTCCAAAGGCAATTCAACGAATGAAATTAATAATCAATCCCAATCCCAATCATTCAAAATAAAAAGCACCATACTTTATTCACAACGGAATTTCCAACATCAAGTCAAATAATTCTAGCAGTAATTAACAACTTTTGAAACAAAATTAACGCCAAACCACAATCATAATATCCAAATTGTTTACCTTGGTCGGTTGCTTCGATCCTCCCAAATGTTCTTCGCTCAACTTATTTTCCTTTTCACTACAAATAAAGATTTTATCAATATAAGATAACTAATTAACATATTTTAAGTCAAAAAATGGAACGTACAAGTTTAACATAAAAGTAAACATTCAAATTGAACATAAAATTAAACAATAAATTTAACATACAAATTTAACATCCAAATTTAACATCCAAATTTAAAATAAAATTTAACATCCAAATTTAACATGCAAATTAAACATTCAAATTTAACATAAAATTAAACATTAAATTTAACATACAAATTTAATATCCAAATTTAACATAAAATTAAACATCCAAGTTTAACATAAAATTTAACAGTAAATTAAACATCCAAATTTAACATAAAATTAAACATCCAAATTTAACATAAAATTAAACATCCAAATTTAACATAAAATTTAACATACAATTTTAACATTCAAATTGAACATAAAAATTTAACATCCAAATTTAACATAAAATTAAACATCCAAGTTTAACATTAAATTTAACAAACAAATTCAACATACAATTTAAACATCCAAATTTAACATAAATTTAAACATCCAAATTTAACATAAAATTTAACATACAAATTTAACATACAAATTTATCATCCAAATTTAACATAAAATTAAACATTAAATATAACATTCAAATTAACTCCCAAATTTAACATAAAATTAAACATTAAATTTAATATCAAATTTAACATAGAAATTGTTAAGAATAACGTAATTCACCTTCTAACAAGAAATTTGCCAAATGATTGATTGTTGAAATTTTTTTTTTTTTTTTTCGGGTTGAGGCGTCGGCTGCAAATTTTGGAGAGAGAGGGGGCGGCGGCGGGTGGTGTCAAACCGGTGCCAAGGGAGAGGGGAGGGTGAGGGGAGTGTGGATTTGGGGTGGGGGTAGCTCTAGGTGGGTAGATCTAGGAAAATGAAGGAGAAAAAATGAAGAAGGAAGCTGCGGTTTGCTGTCTGCGGCAGAAATGGAGAAAAGAAACGAAGAAGGAGAAAAGAGGGAAGGGGGGAAGAAAAGAGGGAGAAAAGAAAAAGCGTGGGGGAGTTTTGTACTGAAGTCGGGTTTTTAAAAACCGACTTTAAAGTCGGGTTTTAAAAACCCGACTTCAGTAGAAAATGAAAAAAAAAAACTAATATTAATTTAATTTTTTTTTTAAAAAGCAATATTTACGGAAATAACTCCCTTGCAAGCAGTGAATAATATCCTTAATATCTATTCACATCTCAACACTTATTCATTCTTAAAGATTTGCTGTTAAGAGCGTCATTCTCAATGGTTCCATATGAGCTGCTGAAGAGCACCTGCCTTCCCTTGTAGCTGTCCAAGTTTGAATAACCTCACTTTTTTTTTATTTCCATCCCTTGTAGTTATCCAAACTGGAATAACCTCACTTTTTTATTCCGACCTACAAATCTCATGGATAAATATATAATATTTATGCAGACTATAATGACATCTTCAACTGTAAATTATGAAAATTCTATCCGTACGTTTTCCTTGGTCAAATGTAAATAAAATAATAGCAAAAATATACAATTAATATTTATATTATATGTTTTTATTTTATTTTTTGAACTATATAATTTTTTTAAATTAATTTATAAGCAAAATCAATTTTGTGATAAGGTTGTTGATTGAAATATTATTTTTTTAAAGAAAAAAAATTCTCTTAAGGGTTACTCTTATAGTATATTTGTGAAATGTCTTACTAAACCACTAAGGGTGATTCATATTTTTAACATATAGTAATGTGTAAAAACCTTTCAATATGAAAAAAATTAAGTTTTTTAAAAAATATATAAAAGAAGTATGTAAGTGTACGTGAGTTACAAAATTTATATATTAACATGAATTGAAAAATCAATTCTCATGCATGACAAATAGTTTGATTGATTTTATATTTTAACTATTGACTACATTTGAAAGTGAAATTTAAATAACTATTGTAATTTTACAAATAAAGATAATACAGTAAAAGTTTTTAAAACAAATTAAAACTCAAAGTGTTTAATAAGGATTTATAAACATAAAGTATGTGCTCTTTTTTTTTCCCGATGAATAAATATACCGACTATGCATGAATATAGTTTTCATAATTTACTTGGATAAATATATATTAGAATAAAAAATGATAATTGAAATAATTTTATATAATATTTAGAAGTTGTACTATTATTTTATATCAAAATGTTTAAAATGATAAATAGCAAGTAAATTGTGTTATTTCTAATACTTATGTTCAACATAACCAATAAATTTATGATAATGCCCAACTTTTTTTAATATACATGTGTGCCGGTAATTAACAAAATTGATATAATAACTAAAAAATAAATCCCCGTGAATGACAAAAAGAAAGTTTGAATAGTTTTATTTATTAACTATTGATTGCATTTGAAAGTAAAATTTAAATAATTAAAAATAATATTTATGTTAAAATTTAAAAAAGATAATATCAAAGCTTTTAAAGCAAATTAAAAAGTGTTGAAAACTAGTTTTAAAGTTTTACAAAATTATATTTGAACCTAAAGAGTAACTTGAAAGAAATTTGATGGCAGAAGGTATCACTACTCCCCTTTTACAATAATAAATACTCTCTTAGTCCCAAAAAAGAGTCTACTTTTGATTTGATACAACTTTTTTTAAATTACAAGGTATAACACACTTAATACACAATTAAATGTATAATTTTACATTTTTATCTTTACTTTTTAATTTGGGTTAGAAATTGTTATCAGGTAATACAAGAATTTTACTTCAAAACTGGACTTTTTTTTTAGACAAATAAAAATTTTCAAACTGTATTTTTTTTTTTTTGGGAACGAGGGAGTAATAATAAAAGTATTTTTTTTTCAAAAGTAACTGATTGTATTAACTAGTAAAATTATAAGTTAATACAATACATGCGAAGGTCGTTTAAAACCTCGTCCTAATGCACCCAATTTAACCTAGTAGATTGCGGTTAAGACATAGCAACCCGATAAAATAGGACTGCACCTCCTAGCGAACTTAGCTAAGAGCAAACAAAATCCCTACCTTGTTGGCCTCTACCTGTACAGCGCCCCTTATGATCATCCAGGAATAACGGATCAGGCAGATTTATCCTGCACGGCACTGGCTAGCCCGTACCCTGATCCCTACACTGACTACGCTGAACAGAAGAAACGGACAGTAAAAATCCGTGTAGTGCAGCTCTGCATTGGTCGATCTCTCCTATCCTTGCACTAGTGTACGCTGCGCATCATCGTGTTTGACTCTCCTCCCAACTAGGACATCAAATGTGAATAAAGTAATTCGAATTATAGGTTTTTATTCTTTCATACATCTCGGCGAAAAAGGTCTCTACTATCTGAAGAAATGTATAATACAGATACCATTCTCAATTATTTATTTTTGTAAGGGAAAAAAATTTCATCGTCTTCAGGGAAAAAGGTGTGCAGATATTGATTTCATGACACCATTGGTAGATGCGTCATGAATGTAATGTTATTTATCCATCTTTGTTACTTATGCCGACCTTTCAGTGCTGTGGACGTGTGGAATCCGTCAGTAATTGCTGTCAGACAGGTAACAGACTATCAGATTCTTCTTCTTGTGTGTTTTCCTTGATCTGAACTTTGGAAGAAGTGATTCTTCTTCAAGAGAACTTCTGCATTGATTCTTCTGTAATGCTGGGGGAATCTGTTTGAAGGGACATTGACTAGATCACTAAAGCTAACTTAGAGAATCCATCAAGGCTTCTATTCGGAAGCATTTGATTCCTGATAGACACTACAGTCATCGGGCATCAGATTCAAATGCATCCTCAGGCTCAACTTTAGTTGTGGGGACATTTGGAGAAGTTCTGGTCATAAATATGCAGCTTCAGTTAGCAGCTTTGCAGCAGATCATAGAGAGCAAACAACAGAAACAATGCGTCGAAATTTCAACTTCCTTACTAATCCCCAGTATGGCTGGAATACGACATCCCCTGAGTATGTTGAACACCTTACTCGAATAGAAAGAACGCCTACTATAATCACTGAAGCCCGTCACTTTCCAAGTGTTCAATCTGCCTCGCAAAATAAAGCCATCTATGAAGAAAAAAGGGAGGATAAACATCAGCAAGTGAATCATCATGAGCCACCCAGCCAAGCAGAGGCGCGGAAGAAAGTTCATTTTACTCAACAAGAGAAAACCACTGAAGTTGTTAAGGATAGGAAAGAGGAAGTTTATGCTGAAGAAGATGTCAACCTGGACGCAGAGGGATTCATCAAACAGAAGCACAAGAATTTTGATTTGTATAAGTGGGCAACTTTTAAAAAAGGTTGAACCTCAACCCTAAAAGGCCTCCCATCCATGGTGCTACAGTTGGTGAGATATGTAAATCACGGATTTTCACGGTGGGCAACTTTTAAAGTTTCTTAAGATGTTGGATGTTGGCTTGGCTAAATATTAGCAGGCAGGTTAATTACGACATGAATTGCAATAATGATAGTGCTATAAATACTAGTATGATATGAATAATATGCCTGTTGCCTACGAGGATTTCCTTTGCAAATTCAAATGGATTGAAATACTAATATTTCAAATGGATATAAGTTACAATCAGCTAGCACAGTTTGTTCAGTTTTTTCCTCAAAAATTGTTAAATTTAAAAAAAAATTAAAAAATATTGATGTTAAAAAATTTGTTCCAATTCTACTGAAATCCACATCCAAAAAATATTGATGTTAAAAAATTTGTTCCAATTTTACTGAAATAAACATTCAGGATGTCCACTTTAAAGTCGACATTTTGAATGTTCAGGATTAATGTAAAAAAAAAAGTAAAATAAAATTTTTTTGCCTTTAACGAGTAGCGCGTTCTTTTTCCGCAGAGCCGACTTCAGCATTCCTTCTTTCTCCTTTCTTTCTCCCATTTGCCTTACTTCAACCTTCCTCTTTCTTTCTTCTTCAGCCGCAGCCACCCCTCCCTCACCTAAAAAAATTCTTACAAATTTCCCCCCCTCTCCCCAGCCTCTCCACTTCCCCCAGTCCCTCTCCCACCACCCCACCCCATTCCCTCCCTCCCCTCCCCTTTCCCGCCCCTCCCACCCTAACCCACTCCCCACCTCCCCGGCGGGACCCATTCCTGCCCCAACCCCCAAAAAAAAAATTCTTTTTTTTTTTTTTGGCAAGAACAGTCCCTTGCTACCCCCCTCCCCCTCTCAATTGCATATATTTTGGGGAGTGAAGAAATGAAAGAGGTGAAGGTAAATTATTTATATATTTAAATTATGAATTGCCATTATTTTAATTTGAAAATATTTTGTGACTATTATATTATTGATAGAATGATTTGAAATGCGTAATAATTTCATTGTGAATACATTACATTTGCTAGATTGATTTGCAGTGAATAATAATTTTATTGACTGCCTGTATGATTACTGGAATAAATAAGTTGTAAATAATGGTGTTGATGATGCTGACGAAATAATTGTGATTGGATTTGATGACTATAAGTGGAAATGTTTATTTAAAATCACTTGATGAATGTAAGTGCAAATGTTTGATGGAAAATTGCATAAAAATTGCTTTTAAATAATTGAAAATGTTTGTAGATCTAACTTAAATAAACATAATTGAAATTGTTAGTAAATAAAAAATAAATGTAAATTTATACTAGTTAGTTTGCCAAAAAATTGAAAACATTAAATGTAACTAAATCTAAATTGCGTTAAAATTGCCTTAAAAAAATTGAAAATATAAGTAAACATAACATAAATAAACATCATTTGAAAATGTCATTAAATATAAAATAAATGTAAATTATACTAGTTAGTTTCCCAAAAAATTGAAAACGTTAAATGTCAATAAATGTAAATTGCATAAAAATTACCTTAAAAATTATGAAAATATAAGTAAATGTAACATAAATAAACATCATTTGAAAATGGAGGTTAAACGTAAAATAAATGTAAATTACACTATTAGTTTTTCAAAAAATTGAAAACATTAAATGTAAATAAATGTAAATTGCAGGGTGAATGTTGCCTTAAAAAAAGGTGAAAATGTGAGTAAATGTAACATAACTAAACATCAGTTGAAAATGGCACATAAACATAAAATAAATGTAAATTACACGAGTTAGTTTTCCAAAAAATTGAAAACATTAAATGTAAATAAATGTAAATTGCGTATAAATTGCCTTTAAAAAGTTGAAAATGTGAGTAAATGTAATTTAAATAAACATCATTTGAAAATGTCATTAAAAATAAAATAAATGTAAATTTATACGAGTTAGTTTCCCAAAAATAATTGAACAAGTTAAATTATAAATAATTGTAAAGTGCGTAAAAATTGCTTTTAAAAAAATGAAAATGTAAGTAAATGTAGCTTAAAAAACATCATTTGAAAATGTTTGTTCTTTTAATGTATATTTTATGTTATTACTGATGTCATGTGCAATATAGAAATGGGAAAGAATCGAGTGAGGCTTGTATTATATTGAAATAGAGAAATAATTAGTGGTCCGAACGGCTCCCAATACAGTATTAGTCTAAAACGGTTCGCTTTTGTTGATTATAATATTAGTTTGGCCGAACTTTTGGGAATTTTGCATCGTGCAACTGGAATGGATGCAAGTCAAGTTAAGATAAAGTTAATGTGCCGTTATCCTATTAACATTGCCGGACATTCGATCACATACATACATGTTTCAATGAATGATGATGAAACGGTATGGGATATGTTGTGCATTCTAACAACATTTCCTGCTCTTAATGTTGTTGAATTGTACATAAGTCAAGAATCCGGAACATCTTACTTTCATTCTTAGGACAATATGTCATTTGTTCCTCAAACAAATGTTGGGTCATTCACACACCTTCTACATAGTCGAGGGGGAGAGGGACTTCTAAATGATCCATGGTTTTCTTATGGTGCTTTCATATTGAATGATGGTAATTTGCCACAAGCTAAGGGAATATCGGACCCTTCTTTTTTGCACGGTGGACCAAGTGGTGTCAATTTTAATGAATGACCAAGTGGTAGCAATTTTAATGAAGGGCCAAGTGGTGGTAACCCCAATGAAGGGCCAAGTCGTTCCACATTCAACGAGGAACTTCCTATTCTTGAGGCAAGTGCCCAAGCACAAGTCAAGATGTGGCCAATTGCGCTGATCCCATAGATGATTGGTTGCACAATGGTGGTGGATCATCCAATGATAGTGATGACGAGGAAAACGTTGGTGGTGGCCAATAGAAAGTAGGGACTTCGAATCCAACGGTTGATGCTCCTATGGATAATGTTGTCGATGATATTCCCTTTTACTCTAACATTGGTGATGTACAGTTTTTAATGATAGACAAGTTCGATGACTATAGGCGACCAGTTTGGGTTGATGACCGGTCTTCAGATTTAAAGGTTGGAATGGTATTCCGAACGAAAGAGAGGATTCAGCATGCAGTTAAATGTTGTTCTATTCGTGCACACAAGTACGTCAAAGTGTACGAGAGTACTCTTACTAGCTAGTTTGTCCGATGTCTTTATTCTGCAAATAAGAACTGCCTATGGAGGGTGTGAGCGAGTTAAAAAAGCAAAACATTCATGATGTTGTCGTTTTGCCTTGTTTTATATAACACTTGATTTTGTTGTTTAAATGTAATATTTGCATGTCAAATGTTGTTTATGGTTATATGTCTTGTTTGAACCCTTTATACAGCATTTATGTTATATTTGAATGTTGTTTCCCACATTAATTACGTTTATGCTCAAACTCATATCTTGCTTGTATTTGCTCTTACGTAATGCAATCACAAGTGACATATGCGACGTATTAGAGTTACTAAGAAAAGTGACTTTAATATGTTTAGGTTATGGTGAGAGAAGGTGATTCATCCAGATATGCAAATTTAACTCCGGGACCACGTCAATAGGATATCCTGACGTTACAATCAATTCATCGCTCAGAACTCATGTGGGAAAACCCCGATATGCCCCTATTGAGAATGCATAAAGCGAATGTCGAGTTTTGGAGAGTAGTCCCTCTCGACATTAAGGTGCAGGACATCTTGTATCGTGTGGGATTTTATGGTGTATACATGATAGGATATATAGTTGTAGACCATTCGTTGATCACGGCACTAGTGGAGAGATGGCGCCAAGAGACTCACACATTCCACCTTCCTGTTGGTGAAGCGATCGTGATATTACAAGATGTTGCAGTACTTTGGAGTTTACCGATAGATAGAGATGCATTAGTTGGTTCTGATCCCAGCCATACGTTAGAGAGTTGGCAGAAATATGTTAGGAGATGCTGGGTTACATGCTGGCCCCTGAACATTTTGATGGTGATCGCCTTAAACTGAAGAGTGTCTTTATGCATCTACAAACGCGCCCTCTGTTACCTGAGGCCATAGATGATGATGTCTCCAGCATGCTAGATGTTGAATGATGTAGATTATATAATCAATTATGGAGAACAAGGCAGATGCAAAAATCAAATTGATGTACCTGTCTCTATTGAAAGATGTAGCTACTGTATCAAGATATTATTGGGGAATTGCAATTTTAGCATCATGTATAGGGCATTGTGTTGGGCGGTAGTGGGTAACACGGATGGTATTTGTGGCCCACTTTGCATTCTGCAGTTATGAGCGTGGGAAAGACTACAGCGAATCAAGTTGCAAAACCGACATGTGAGAGAAGAACCAATCCCTGGTTTTCCCGGCATGCCTATCGGGCCTCAAACATGCATGTATGTTTTTCAATGTTCTATAAATGGTTCATTTCTTGTATCCAAGATTGTGTTTCGTATTTTATATTGCTTTCCCTAATTTGTTGCAGGTCAAACATAGGGTTGAGTTTTAGTAACGTGGGTTCACATGTGTTGTGCATGTATCGAGATCGTTTGGACTATATGTTGGAGGATGATGTAATTAGTACACTTTTAATACTTTTTAATTTTTGTTAATTTAAACATAAGCTAATTATTTGTAATTTCTTTTATTTCACAATTTATCTGGCAACCATATTTAGCGGAACATTTGTACTCTTTGTTAAATTATTGCTTTAGTGGACAGGATATTTGGTGTTCAAGCATGCCGCTTGTAAACTTTGATGTTGTTGAATGGCATTTACCTAAGCAGGTTATGCGGCAGTTCGGTTATTATTAGACCATTCCTACTGCAGTCGATACGGATTTGAGGTTGCATAGACTTGATTGGTAAGGCAAGAAAAGAGTTAATTGGATATCTCGGCATGCACCATACGTTGATGGGTGGAACAGACGGAGGGAGAGAATTGTGTAGGGATTGCTTTCAAGGTGCCCCATGGAGTATTTCTCCTAATATATAGTTTGGTATTGGCAAATTACTCGGACTCTGATAGGTAATCCCGCATATCGTCCTACACAGGGCGTCCGTCCGATTTCATTGGTTTTCCAGTTTGGGTATGTCTGAGTAATTTTAATTTTTCAAAATTTAACATAATATTGAAATTTTTAATCATTAGTATTTTTTATTTGCAGGGTGAATGTTGGGAGCAGGTGTATAATATGACAAACGATGCTTTCAGCAATTTAGAGATAGATCCGAGAGTAGTTGTTGTAGATGTACTTGGCATTTCTTCTCGTATATTGAAGATGGTTGTGGAGAGTCACCATATGCAGATGACACATTCAAACTTTGAAGACCAAGGTGAATTTCAACAATCGCATGGTCGTCCATCTATATTCGGTCGTGCATCTACATCGGGCGTCCATCTATATCCTGTCATCCATCTACATCAAGTCATCTATCTACATCCGGTTGTCCATCTACATGTAATCGGCGAAATGTTGATGATGCTGATCAGATATTTGATACTGGTTCGTTTCCTTATCAGTTTAGTGAGCCATATGAGGACACATATGAGATTGATCATTCATCGTAGTTGGACACTAGCATGTCATCTCAAATGCCTCTGCATAATTTGGTGTATGAACGTAGAAAGCGCTATCGTCCACAATTCACGTATGGATCAATCAATTTCTTTTGATTTAGACTCATTGGAGATGCAAAGATTCCAAAACGAATCCAATGTCAACCACAGGCCCAGCCCCCACCCCCTAGGCGACAGCCACGTAGGAATATTAAACAATTTCAATGTGGAACTTGATTTTGCTTGCGTAACTTGTTCAAATGTGGAACTTATTTCTATTTCAAGTTTTTTCATATAATGTATGGTAATAACTTCTTATTCAATTATAGAATGGTAAAAATTCAAACTAATGAAAATTTGATGCATGTCTTGTGCATATCAAAATATATCTAAGGTTTCTGACAGAATAAAGTGCAGAAAAATATTATACAAATGTTATATATAATAATGATTACATAACAAAATATATATATATATATTTTTTTTTGGTTTGAAATTGAGACATTACAATTTTCTTCCCTTCAAAAAATTAGTATGGAATATCAATATACAAAAAATTACTAAAAAAATGTTGTGCAAAATTTATTGCTTCCTTAATTTGTTATGTAACTATAATACTCAAATATTAAGAAAATATGGTTTCCAAATAATTATATTAAGAAAAGATAATGATGCTTTTATTTGTGTTTCCAAACTAGTGAATGGATATATGAAATATTGACTTTAAAGTCTATATTGTAGGAATTTACTTCTGCACTATATGACTTTTCTATTATTTTTAAAGGATTTATAGTTAACTTATACAACTAAATTTTTACCTTTTTATATCATTTTGTTTCTTCTCTTTGTTTCCACACTTTTCCTTATCTATCAATCTCAAACATAGAACTTCTTAAAAAGAAATCTAGGTTGTAGGGTTTAATTCAAAAGCAAACATTAATTCTCACAATACTTGGAATTAAACAATTTCACCTCAAAATGATATATAGGAATTCACTTATCTTTTGAAAAAAAATAAATTTAATTTATTCATATACCACTTTGATATACATGACACAAATAAAATGGAATTTAACTCATGTATCAATTTGATATATTTGACCTTGTTGATAAGTTGTAAAAGTTGGGATAAATCCAAATTTCTCGAACATTAAGGTGTAAAATGTTGGATAAATTTAAATATCTCTAAAAAAAAATTTAAAATGTATAATCTAAGTAAAATTAATTTTGTGTTTTGATTTTTTCAAAATTGAGTTTAAAATTTCTAATTGAATTATTGGCTTAAAAGTTGATTTCCTAAAAATCGACTTCACTATTTTAAAAAGCAAAATTAAAATATCATTATTTATTTAAATTAGAATATATAAGTCAACATTTGTGTAAAAAACTAAGTCATTATTGCAATAAATATGCCAATTTTTTTTAAACAAATACACTGTATATCGACTTTAAAGTCGATATTCCGGATATCAACTTCAAAGTTGATATTTCGGATAACGATTTCAGCATTTTTGGAAAGTTTCTACTCTCATCAATATTTATTTAATTTTAAAAAAAAAACAATATTCTCAAATTTTACTCCCGGTTTGTTCCTTCTTTTTTTTTTTTGCTTTTTTTCAATTTTTATTTTTTCCCATAATTGCTATGTTCTTTACAATAACAAGTACAATGACCTTAGAGCATTATATCACAAGTTTGATGAACAATTTTCACTCATCTATTCTTTCTCCTTAATTTGTAACTTCAATTTTCTCTTAGCTGTTCTTTCTCTTATGTCTCTTATACATCTCTTATTTTTTTAGGGTTATTCATGTGATTTTCTATTTCAATTATTATTAAGTTTAAATTTGAAAACACTTTTCTTTTCAAATTCATAATTTTTTAGCATTGAAAATTATGTAATTTTTTATTTTTCTCATTAAAGTTTTGAATTGTGGTTTGATTTCATTCTAAATGAGGGTATATTTATTTATTTATTTTTGCTTCAATTTTACTACTAAGTTATTAACATCATCATTGTTGTTCTTTTTTTTTTATGGAAATAAAAATTTATTTGTGCCTTCGTTTCTGGAACCACATTTTCATATTTTTCTTCCTATTTAAATTTCTTTGATTTTATGTATTATTTTTAATTTTCATTACACTAATTCTTTATATTTTCTTCATATTTTTATTTATTTTATTTTTATTTATCCTTTTTAATTTTAATCATTTATAAGTTTAGACACTAATTGTGGTGGTATTAATAAATAAATTCCATATTAACTATAATTATTATAAAATTACCTAGAATTATTATAAAATTAGTATTTTTTTAGTTCAAATATTGTTATATGTTACAGTCAAGAAAATTCAGAAATGTTAACTTGAATTTTAATTAAAAGACCAAAAGAAATTGCCTTTATGATGGATAGCGAAGAAGGAGAAAATATGATGATAGGCGTATATGTTAAATAAATCATATTTAAAATATGTTTGTGATTCATTAATCTAAATGAAATAGTGGAATTATATTTTCTTGTAGATTTTTCTATTTTATCTAAACACGGGTAAAATATTCAAATTTCTCATAATTATATTCCTTAGATTCAGTCCTCTTAGAAAAATATTCATTTCCTCATAATTAAATTTTCAAAAATTATATTTCCATATAACTTTACTTTTTTGCTAACTAAACTTGCCCTTTAGGATAAAAGGAAATTGTTGAATGTATAATGCACTTCAACTCTCAAGAGCAAAGAAAAATTTTTTGCAAAGATTTTCATGTTTGTGGTTACATTTTCTACAGCAAACAAGATCCAGATTGATCCTTATATGGAGTAAGAATGTGTATGAAGGTTATTTGAATGAGCAACTACCAAATTTGGACACTACTTTTCAAGAAATGATTTAATTTTGAAGAGATGTCATTTTGCCTAGGCTGCATTGCGAGTCACTTAGCTCAAAGTCATGACATAGTGTGGATATCTAGAGAGCATCTTATTTTGTTACTAAAGTCACACTGTGACTTGGTTAAAATTAGGTTGCGGCATGAGTCTTTTTCATCGTTTGTTCATTTGGAGATCAAAGTCATGCCATGGTTTGAGTGTGGCATGACAAAATCTTAACTATATAGCATTATATTTTGAAAATTTTCAACAACTCCTTACCATTTTTAAAATGTTGAAAATTCACAAATCAAAATTACAGAAAATTTTTGAAAATCCATACATTAATAATCGTCTCTTTTTACCGAACCACTATCTTAGTGAAGTTAATATAAAATAGAAATAATATCAAATACCCTCCTTGAGGTTTTATTAAATATCAAATCGTACCTTAAAGTTTGAAAAATATCAAATAACCCCCTGTAATGAAAAAAAAATATCAAACCCCTCGATTCACAACAATGGAAACAAGTTGGAAAAAAGATGAAAAAGCCATCCGATATAAAAGGCAAAAAAGTATATAGCTTAAAATTCTAAAATAAAATTTTAAAAATACAAAAAAGGCAAAAGTTAAAGACAAAAATTTAATAAAATTATTTACACTATATAATAAATTTTTTTAAACTAAAAAATAAAATTTAAAGATGAAAATTTAATAAAAGTTAAAGACAAAAATGACAAAAAAAAATTGATGAAGTTTAAGTTTTTAAAATTTTTTAAAAGACAAAATTTAAAGATAAAAATTTAATAAAATTATGTAAAATTTTAATGTAAAAAAAATTATTATATAGATACTTTATTTTTTAACTTCAAATTTTTTGTATAGATACTTTGTTTTTTATATGGAATTTTTATTTGTCATTTTTGTCTTTAAATTTTATTAAATTTTCATCTTTAAATTTTATTTTTAAGTTTAAAAAAATTTATTATATATTGTAAATAATTGTATTATTAAATTTTACCTTTTTATTTTTTTAAAATTTTAGTGTAGAATTTTAAACTATATACTTTTTTGTTTTTTATATCAAAGGGTATTTTCGTCTTTTTTCTAACTTATTTCTGTTGACTATCAGTCAAGGAGGGTGTTTGATATTTTTTTTCATTATAGGGAGGTTATTGATATTTTTCAAACCTCAGGATCCGATTTGATATTTAATAAAACCTCGAAGGAGGTGTTTGATATTATCTCTATAAAATGGTAGATAGGGTTTAAACTACTTGTACAATAGACAAGCCACATAAACAAACATATGCGAATTCAAATTCTCTCCATATGTTATGTATGGTAAATTGAAGGTTTTGTATCCATATCATTTCATGAATGTTTCTAAAGTTGAACCTAGAGGTTTATGGATGCCTTAAATCTTATACTCACATAGACAAACTCTTAATGCCCTTGACATGTGTTAAAAATCCCTAATGTAGCATTCTTTTATCTAGTGAAATAATTGTACTATCTCTCATGGGATGATTAGTATAATCCTCTAGTTATTAGAATAATGTACTTTCACTTAATGAATTCAAGACCAAACATTGTATCTCGCGTTGAATTGAGATTCCATTATTAATGACTATTGAAATTGGGTTTTAGCTCAATCTTGTTGATCTTTTGTATATCAAATCTTTGGATAATATTTTTTTTATTAAAGGAACACCTAGATTTTCTCTTTAACTTGACAAAGCCGACAATAATAATTCCATTAGAGTTCAAATCTCTAACATAGTTGTGTCTTAACCCATTTTTCCTTAGGTTTCCATTATACACTTAACTATATGCTTTAACACTATCACAGTATACAGAGACAGGTGAAATGGGTTTAGGCTATATAGGTAAATGATAATCGCCAAGTAACATCATAAGAAGTATAGTTCATTCCAAAAGTTCGTTCGAACTACCTGCAAGAGCACGAGGTCATCAAGTAACATCATAAAAAGTACAGTTCATTCCTTCCAAAGGGATAATTATGAGTTTTAGCTATTAAAAACTATTAACACAAATTAAGAAAAAATGACAAATGCAAGGGAGAGAGTGAGATTATAAAAGTTCTGGAATTGTTACAGCGACCTTCTTACAAGTCCTAAAGTTTAATTATAATCCCAATATCTAGTTAACTATAGATTATTTACAAAACAAATTCAAGTTAAGACACCCTAATTCACTAACAATTGGACTCAAACCAAACAAATTCTATCTTATTATTATGGGCAAAACTCTTAGTAGGTGGCCAAACATTACTATACTAACATTCTCTGGACTTAAGAGCTATAGAAAAGAGTTCCTAAACCAAATCTTATCACATTCTATACACAAACACCATAACCCATTGCACACTTCATCCATTTTGAACATCAATTGGCCATGTTACTATTAGCCTATATAATGAACAAACTCAACTTTGGTTGCATTATATAGAATTCAATTATCCATGTAAAAACCTATTCACCTAATGATTGTTAAACTCATAGACAACTTAATTCCAACTCACAAACAACAAAGTATGGGTAAGATTCTCTTGTCCTAAAAGG
Organism: Gynochthodes officinalis; assembly: GCA_020080225.1. Classification (NCBI taxonomy): domain Eukaryota; kingdom Viridiplantae; phylum Streptophyta; class Magnoliopsida; order Gentianales; family Rubiaceae; genus Gynochthodes; species Gynochthodes officinalis. The sequence continues at coordinate 1,593,931 of JAIQDA010000012.1, forward strand.
CACAATCCAAGAAGATACAACTCATATATATATGTTAATTCATTCTACTTTAACTTAGCAAACAAATAAATAATAAATAATCAACAATTAACTCAGTAATAAGACTAAAAGTGACAACACATTAGATTCATAGGTTCAAAAAATACAATTTTAAGGGGAAAGATTTAGCTAGCCATAACAAGAGGAAAATAAGTAAACCAAAAATAAGAACTATGGGTTCTGAAACTTGAATAGATTAGATGATTCTTCTAGGATGGATCTCCAATAGATAACCTTCAGTTTCTTTATCTTCTTATCTAAACTTCTAAAGTTTTGAGCTTTCATCCAAAACTAGATTTTATTTTTTTTTTTAAGTTAAGAACTTTCTACAAACTTCTAAAGTTAAGAGTTGGAATAAGGAAAAAAAATCATAAAAATCAACCAAATATAATAAAAAAAGTTTTACTTCTAACCAATTCCAATTTTAAGAACAAACCAAATGGACCTTGTTGAAATTAACCTAGTTTTTAGGAAATTAGACTAGTCAAGCTATGACTAACAATCTCATATTTTTTCATTTATCGCTGTAAACTTTTCCCAATTATGTGTAGGTTTATTTGGACTAATCTTACTAGTTATATCCTAACTTTAATATTTTGGAAGAATTTCTTATGATCCTATTGAATTTTGAAATAAATTAGAGTGTAAAAGCCATAAAGGTTGAGGCATAGTCTAAGAAGTCTTCTACAGCTTTTAAAAGTTATTTTTGTAATATTTTTCTAATAATAAATTTTAGGCATAAGTAGTAGAGAGAGTGAGATATAAAGAATTTAATGATATAAAATTTATTTTCTCTATACTAATTATATTCATAGTGAATTATTCACTGATGTGCTCTTCATGTATAGAAGATGAGTAGATAGTTAGTGACTGTAATTTAGTCATTTTTGCAAGTATAATTTAGTCATTTCCAGTCACTGACACAAAATATTAAAATATCGCACTAGTCACAAATATAATTTAGTAATTTTTACGGTGTAAATATCACACTAGCTAGTCACTAACACAAATCATTGAAATTTTTACTCTATATATATTACACAATTATACAACTATAAAATTATACAAAACAAGATACTACTAGAAAAAAAACAAAAGTAAGAATCTTTCCATGTTCCTAAAAAGACTTGGTTTACCCATTAATAAATAATAAAATAAATTACATACCATATCTCTTGAATTATAAGTATAAACTTTAGTTTTCTTGGCCCATTAGAGTTTCCATCTTTAAAGCCAAGATTTTGATCAGATTAGGTTTCCATTTGATTTTTCTGTCAAGATCCAAATGGATATATGGCTCAACGCTGCCATTTTGTAGTATATATAATTGGCATTAGCTAAACTGCATTGCTTTGTATTGATTAGCATTAGTTCAGAAGTTAGTTAGTTACAAAGTTGGTGCTTATTAAATACTAATTGGAGGTCGAAATTGGGGTTAGAAGTTGGTTAATGAAATCACTCACTCTCTTGTTCTCATTCTTTTGGATCTTTCTCCCTTTCTCCTCTATTCTCACTTCTTCACCATCATCTCTATTCACATTTCCCTTTTTAGTTCCTAATCATACCAACAACTAGGCCTAAACCTAACAATTAGTATCAAAGAGACGAACTATCACCTATGGATACTAAGATAGTAGACAAGAATCGGTACAAATGATTAGAGAAACTAGTAATGAGATCCAAGTTTCACTGTTCTACCACTTTTTGTTGATGGATGGACAAGGTAAATACAATTCGAGATACAAGTGGGTTTAATGGGATAGAATTAATTTAATGAGGCTCGAAACTATTCATGTTAATTTAATGGGATAGAATTAATTTTTTTATTTCAAGTCATATTTTGGGCCATTTAACATTTGGTCCAACCCACTAGTTTGTTATTGGTTAGTCATTTTTTTTTATATCTTTTGGGCCCTTGTAGTAATTGGATTTTAAGCAATGTAGATTTGGTCCAACCTTGTTTTTGGGCTATTAAATTCTAGGGTTAAATTTGTTTCCTTTTCCTATAATAGTTCTTTTTTGTAGTAATTTCCTTTTCCCAAATGATTTGAAGTAGGGTTTGTTAATTATATTAGGAGGTTGTGCCTCATATCTTTGTAATAGAGATTGAGAATTTGATTAGTAAGGATTGTTTTTACTTTTGTTTTCTCTTTAGAATATGAACTCATCAAAGTTTGTCTTTGTGACGTTCTTGACTTATCAATCTAGCTTGAATCACTAAATTGGGGCATCATTCTTCCATTGATCATACCAAGGTTCTCAGGTCCTTATTGAGTTAGAGGTTGAGGTTTTCCATTGGCTCATTTTGCTAATTTTGTTTGGGGGTCTTTCGAGCCATATCCATCTTATTCATGGGTTTCTAGGATTTCTTTCCTACGTTCATATCAGTTGGTATCAGAGCTTTAGGGTAACCCATTGAAATTTTGCATATTGTTAATATTGTATAAATTTTTTTTTTTAGATTTTTGGTTTAAAAAATTATTTTTTGTACTATTCACAGTACTGTTTATAATTACTATTAATGAGTGTTGTTCATTGGTACTATTCATGCCACTATTCATACATATATATATCGTTTGCTAATTTGCTGTAAGTTTTTGTTTCCTTTTTTATTTTCTTTCCTTATTGCCACCCCCTTATTTCATTTCCATATCCTATTTCTTAATTTTCTTGAACAATTAAGTTTCAAATTGTTTTCCTTTTCTTATTGATTTGAGATTCCAAATTTGAGTATAATAAAGGGAGAAAGTCCAAATCTTGTTAAAATTTGGAATTGCTAATTCTATTCTTTTCTTGACTTGTGTTCTTGTTTTTTATTTAGAAACAAATTATTGAAATTTTAGTCCTACTTGGATTTGGATTATTTGGGGTAGTAGAATATTGTTTCCAATTTATAAAAAAAAAAAAACTTTATGAAACCCTAATCCTACTTGGAGTTGGGTTAAAAAAATTTGGGTAGTACCATCAAACTTCATATGAAAATATTCTTTCTTGCTTTTCTTGTCAATTTTGTCCTTATTTTCCTTCTTTTGATTGAGTCTAGCTTTCGTTGCTTCTTTATAAGTTAAGAAATTCATAAGACCTTGCCTTGATGAGAATCTTGAGTTCCTTAAGAGAACTAAAGTGTAAGAATTTGAATGGTAAAAGATTGAGAGTTATATCAACTGTTAAAAGCCAATTCTTCGAGTGAAACACTTGGTGAGTGAAAATTTCATCAAGGGAAAAAAACTTGTGAAATTTCTTTTCTTTTGGACTAACTTTGCTGGTGTACCCAATGATTTCATACACTCATGATGGAAAACAAATGTCCATGTGCCCAGTTCATGCCTCAAGGGGATGAATTTTGGACCATCTATGTTGCTTGTAGAGTTGTCAATAATATTACGGTGGTCAAGGGTTGATGACGAATTTTCTTGAGGAAAGGAGGAATAATGAGATCCATGTTTCACGCATATTTTACCACTTTTTGTTGATGGATGGACTAAGTCAATGCAATTCAAGACGCAAGTGGACTTAATGGGATAGAATTAATTTAATAAGGCTTAAGGCTATTTATATTTATTTCAAGTTATATTTTGGGTCATTTAATATTTGGTCCAACCCACTAGTTTATTATTGTTTAGTCATTTTCTTATACCTTTTGGGCCCATAAAGTAATTGGGCCCTTATAATTTGTTTTCTTTTCTTGAAATAGTTCCTTTTATAGTTATTTCTTTTTTCAAGATGATTCAAAGAAGAGTTTGTTAATTATATAAGGAGGTTGTGCCTCACACCTTTGTAATGAATATGGAGAATTTGATTAATAAAATATGTGAGGATTCTCCTTACTTTTGTTTTCCTTTGAGGACTTGAACTTATCGAGGTTTGTCCTTGTGGCATTCTTAATTTATCAATTTAGCTTGAACCACTAGATTATGGTGTAATTCTTCCATTGATCATTCCAAGGTTCTTTGTTCTTTGCTAAGTTAGGGGTTGAGGTTTTCCATCAGTTCATTTTCTTAATTTCGGTTGGGGGTCTTTGGGGCCATTCTATCTTGTTCGGGGTTTTTAGGATTTCTTCCTAAGAGATTCACATCAACTAGCTAAGAAAACTAATTTGAAGATTAAAGAACTTTCTAATGAGTTGATATGACAATTCAAAGAAATCAATTCGGCTTAGGAAACTAGCCTTCATGCCAACATAGAAAAATTGGGAGCCAAACTTGATTCTAAATTGGAGACATATGCTGCAAATTTGGATGCTAAAATGGGTGCCAAAATCACTAGGGATTTTCAAGGCTCTCTCAAAGGATAAAGCAATTCTGAGAGATAAAGAAGGGCACATGGATAAGACTTCACTCTTACCCACTCCAAGGTTTTAAAAAAAATATATTTTTTGGGGAAGATGAATCAATTGTTGTCCACAAAGATAAGTTTGGAAGGTTTTTCTTACTTAATCAACCAAGAGTAGAATTGCCTATATTTTTCAGAGAAAACCACGTAAATCTAAAAAATTCTTTACCATTTATCAGGTTACTGATCCATGAAAGCTATAGGTAGTGGAATTATACCTACCTGGTGGACATTTGGGTTCCAAAAAAGCTTGAAAATGGTTAGAGGCAAAGTCGCTTGGTGGCTTGGAATGAATTCTCAGATCCCCTATTGAAAAGGTTTAATGACAAAGAGTGTCGGGATGAGATAGAAGAATTTAATAACTTGGTTCAATTAACGAAATATGTGGAAAAATATCAAGAAATATTTGAAGAGCTATTTTACTATTATGCAAAGACTCAAAATTCTCAGAATAATTCTTTATTTCCAGTTTTAATTGTGGACTAAAAGAGGAGTTGGAACCTATAATGAGGATACTTAAACCCCAGACATTAGTAGAAGCTTTGAGATAGCTTAATTACAAGAAAAGTCACTTGATATGGTGACTAGGAAAAGCAAGTATAATACTAGGATAGGAGGGGATTCATCTATAGGAATGTCCAAGAGCTCTAGTAACTCCACTGAACTTGCTTGGCAATCTAAGAATAACAATGGCATGGAGAAAAAAGTGCATAATCATGATCAAGACACCATCAAGGGGCTCTCACCCTAAGAATTGCACTATATAAAGAATAACAACTTGTGATATAAATGTGGCAACAATTTTGATCCTGGACATCAATGAAAATGAAACAACATATATTTATGATTGTAGATGAAGAGACTGATGGTGACCAAGATGATAAGTTTGAATGCCAATAAGAAGAGATGAAAAAGGAGGCTCGACAGTAAACTTGTGATTGCATGCCTTGTCATATAATTTGAAGAGAAAGGTGATCATCTTGTTGGGATTAATTATATTAAATCCTAAATATATGTTCTAATATAATTAACAATAAGTGAAGATTTGTTATAAGTTAATTGGGTAATAACTTATTGACAAATATAACTCTGGGCAATGGCCTATAGGGTCTGCTGGGGGCAGCAGTGATGGGTATTCCACATTTTTGATACCCTAGTTGTAATGCCTTAAGCACCATCGTCTATTTTCTCTCTACAGAAAACAACCATGCCCCAACAATTTTAAAGCATTAAAAATTAACTTTTTGATTCGTTGGTTGTTTTGAGCGAGTAAATAGTCCATCTTATAACTCTCGATGAGAGGAATTCAACGGTGCAATCGGTTTCTCGATCAGAGGTCGGAGTTCGCTGAGATCTGAGTTTAAAGATCTGGCAAACGAAATCTTTCTCTTCAGATCCCAAAAGATTTAGACATTTTTAGCTTGCAAGGTCACTTGGGTTGTGTTCTCCTTGTCAAGACGATCATTTTGAGGGGTCACGGGCCTTAATCAGAGCTCGGACGACGGAGAAACGACAATCAACATTTCGGTTTGGGTGGCGACGGCACTGGAAAAAAAAATGCAAATTTGATTTCTTGTTGAGTCTTGTTGTTGGTAGAGTCTTGATTGGGCGTTGGTATGCAATTGATCGCTAATCGGACGTTTTGACCGCTGGCCGATTGTGGCCAGTTGACTTTTTCCAGCGAGCCATTTTTGAGTATTTCGGCCGTTTCGGACTCGTTTTTGACATCTACAGCTGCTAATTTTAAGCGTAAAGTCACCTACAAAACAGTTGATCAGGGTGGAAGTCCTTGTTTGACTATGAGAGCTTGTTGGACACCAGGTGTAATTGTTTCAACTCTTTCATACTCTTTTATTACCGTATTTGAGATGGCTAAGAGTGAAACACTAGAGATTTTTAAGTTTGAATAATTCACTGGTATGGAATATACTAGATGGCGCCAAGCTGTGCAACTTAGGCTAAAACATGGCTTTATATTCTATACTGCACTTAGTACTTTTGAGGAGACGACTGAAGAGGTCGACAGGGCACAGTGGGATAAAGATGAGGATTACTATAGGGATTATCTGTTGAATTGCTTGTCAGACCGTTTGGCGGACTCTTATGCAAAGGTGAAGACAACTAAAGAGATATGGGACTCATTAGAAACTCGGTTCCACAAAAGTGAGGAGCTATCCAAAATTCATCTGAGAGATAAGTTCTTCAATTTGAGGTTCAAGAGTGACATGGAGATGACTCCTCAAGTCGCAGACTTGGAGAATATGGTGGAGAAACTGAATAAAGAGAGTTTCGGAATATCCGATACACTTCTAGCATCTGCCATCATAAATAAGCTACCTGCTACTTGGAATTCTTTTAGGACAGAAGTGTTCAGAAAGCAGAACAGAGTTGAGCTAGAGGAACTAAAGTGGCTCGTTGTTATTGAAGATGAGACACTGTGAACAAAAAGGAGCTAGTTAGGGAGACTCAGAGTCAGTCTCAAATTCAGCCTCGGGCGACTCAGGCAGTAGCTAACTCTGCTACTCAGCCCAAAAGGTTTACAAAGAAATTCAAGTCTGAGAAGAGTGAGCTTACTAAGTTGGAGGCCAACAAGCCCATATCAAAGAAAATGAAGAAGGGCAAGTGCCACAACTGTCAGAAGTGGGGCCACTGGGCAACTGATTGCAAGCTTCTGAAGAAACAGAAAAATGGTACACCACAGAATGAAACCAATATGGTTGCAGTACAGGTTGAACCTCAAGCCTTTGTTGGTATGATCCGGGCTAGGAATGCCAGTACTCCTACTGAGTGGTGGCTAGATAATAGAGTATCCTGTCATGTCACTAACGACAAGTACCTGCTTACGGATGTTAATAATGTGAAGGAGACCTTGTTGGTTGCTAGTGAAGCTACAGTTACGGTGACTCACTCTGGCACTACAGAGCTTAACCTTTCTTCAGGTAAGACACTAATTTTAAAATCTGTTAAAGTAGTTACTGAAACTCCTAAAAATTTAATTTTCATGAGTCTTTTAGACAATGCTGACATGTGCTTTTCATTTGCATCTGGTAGAGTAACTTTGACTGTTAACTCTCATTATTTTGGATGTGCATTTATGATAGATGGCATGTATAGGTTGAGTTTGGCAAATGAAACTGTAAGTCATGTAAGTTTAAAAATGATTGATCCTCAGTTGTTACACAATCGATTAGGACATGTTAACTACAAGAAAATGGTTCAAGTTGCCAAAACTCATCAAATTTCATTAAATACATCTACTCGATTTGACAAATGTGAAGTATGTGCTCAGACTAAAATCACTAGGAGACCTTTCCCACAGGTAACTAGAAGCGCACAACTTCTAGAGTTGATATATTCTGACTTGTGTGATTTTAAGAATTTCACAACTAGAAGTGGTCGAAAGTATTTGGTAACATTCATAGACGATTTTTCTAGATATTGTCATGTTTATTTGTTGAAATCAAAATATGAGTTTTTTGAAAAGTTTAAACTTTTCAAATCTCGAGTCGAAAACCAATTGAACTTGAGAATTAAGAGATTTAGAAGTGACAGAGGAGGAGAATATTCATTGATAGAGTTTAAGGAATTTTGTGCCACTGAGGACATAATACTTGAAACTACTGCTCCTTACTCGCCTCAGTCAAATGGTATAGCTGAGAGGAAGAATAGGACTTTGACTAAAATGTTAAATTCCATGTTACTTACTATTGGCATGCCTTTTTGTTACTGGAGAGAAGCAGTTTTAACTGCTAATCAAATCTTGAATAAACTGCCACATTCTAAATTGAACACTACTCCTTATGAGTTATAGCATAGACATTCGTGTAAGATCAATACTCTAAAGATTTGGGGTTGTATTGCTTATATGAAAATACAAGACTCTAAGAGACCTAAAGTGGAACCTAGAACAATCACCTATGTATATCTAGGTAATAAAGAAGATAGTGCTGCAGATAGGTTTTTGGATCTATCCACTGATGCAGTAATAGAATCTAAAGATGCAGAATTCTTTAAGAACAAGTTTCTCAAAGATCAAGGGTTAAGTGTTTCTGGATCTACAGATGTGATTACAGAATCTCCTGTAGAATCTGAAGCAAGCCCTTCTAACACTAGATCCCCACAGCTAGCAGTTGAAATAACTTCTACTAGAGTATCCACCACAGAGAAAGTTCTAAAAATGTATGGTAATGACTTTGTCACATACTATTTAGAGAATGATCCATCTTCCTATAAGAAGGCGATAAGATCTAGAGATTCTCTATTGTGGAAAGAAGCCAGTAATGATGAAATGAGCTCTCTTTTGCATAACAACACTTGGCAGCTAGTTGATTTGCCAAAAGAGGCTAAGACTGTGGGTTGCAAGTGAGTGTTGAAGAAGAAACTGAATAGTGATGGATCAGTAGCTCGGTTTAAAGCACGTCTCGTAGCTAAGGGCTTTACACAACAAAGTAGAGTAGACTATTTTGATGTTTACTCACCTGTGTGTCATCTATCAACTATTAGGATTTTTCTTGCCATAGCGTCTATTGAGCCCCTTGTAGTGCATCAAATGGATGTCAAAAAAGCTTTTCTAAATGGAGAGCTGATTGAGGAGATTTACATGAACCAACCTGAAGGGTTTGTCATGAAAGGTCTAGAGAACAAGGTTTGTAAGTTAAACAAATCCTTGTATGGTTTAAAACAAGCATTTAAATTGTGGCATATAAAATTTGACAAGGTTGTAAAGAGCTACGGTTTTCAGACCAGTTACTCAGATAAATGCCTTTACTTCCGTTCTGTGTCAAATAAGGTTGCGATTATTTGCTTGTATGTAGATGACATGTTGATTCTCGGCTCTGATCTTTCTGTAGTGAAGGACGTGAAAGCCAACTTAGAAAAAGAATTCGACATGAAAGATCTAGGTGTAGCAGACACCATTCTTAGTATGAAAGTAAGTTTTGATGGGCAAGTTAACTCCCTTAGTCAGGCTCATTACATTGAGCGACTACTTTCTACTTGGAGATACAGTGAGTGCAAACCGATAGAGACACCATATGATTACAACAAAAGACTGAGCCCTAATGATGGAGCCAGTATAGATTAGTTAGATTATTCTAAACTGATTAGTAATCTTATGTATGATATATGTTGCACTAGACCTGACATTGCCTTTGTAGTTGGCATGCTAAGTCGTTCCACTAATAATCCTAGCAAAGAGCATTGGAATGCTCTTATGAGGCTGATGAGATATCTTAGAGGTACTCAAAATTATGCTCTCTGCTATTCTGGTTTTCCTCCTACTGTGGAAGGATATTTTGACGCCTTTTGGTGTTCAGATATTAAAGACAATAAGTCTACCAGTGATTATGTTTTTACACTGGGTGGAGCTGCCGTTGCATGGAGATCTAAGAGACAGACTTGTATAGCAGTATTGTCTATGGAATTAGAACTTTATGCTCTAACTTTTGCTGCAGAAGAAGCGGAGTGGATGAAGAATTTGATTATGGATATTCCTTTGACCCAACTAAAGATAAATTCTTTAAGTCTATTCTGTGAGAATCAGGTAATTGTCCACGTTGTTAAAAATTCACTCTTTAATAGTAAGAGGGGACATGTTAGACTGAGACACGCTATGTTGCATTATCTTCTAGAATGTGAGGTTATCACTTTGGTTGATGTGAGATCAAATGATAATGTGGTCGATGCTCTAACAAAGGGTTTAGCCAAAGATTGGATATTTCAAACAGTGGGGGAAATGGGGTAAAAACTCTGTAAGATTGTCTTAACCTACATTGTTGATTGTTTGAAATACCAAATCTCCTTTTGTCGGCTTAGAAAGGCACTAGTTTATATGTTTCTACGATGTTCTGATCATTGCTATGTCATTCCACATTTGATGGCATAGACTTCTCGAGGCAGCTACATCATTTCACATTTGATGATTGCAACTTACTTTGGAAGGAATTTTGATATGAACATTCCACATTGAAACATGGAAATGGTCTTCTATTGAGCAGACTATTCAGGTTTTGTTCTTAATTGAAACTTAACTGGATTTGGTCATTTATAGAATAGACTATTTAGGTTTTGTCCCTAACTAAGACTTCACTATGATGCCTAATACTGATTTCTAACCTATAGTTCGGTGCTAAGTTCTTTTGTAGAACTAGATATGATTTGTAAATTAAACAACTGGTTGGATTCATTTACATGAAATTCATATTGGTTGATTTACAGGCGTTGGCAAAGCAAGAAGAGCAAACATGGATTGGAATCCAGACCAAGATGACTTACTTGATAAGTAAGGTCACCTAGAGAATGTGGGGGATTAGTCTTTCTTTGGATCTGGAGGAGACAATTATCTATTACCCATTTGGATGGAGTCCATTTATTTGAGACTTACATTTTGTTATCTTTATTTGTGGACATCTATTATGCTTGTCTGTTGTGCTCGTGAGGCCTTGGACTATTTTTGATTGGCTCACTTGTACTTGATTATTATGCATTTGTTGGTTTTGGATTGCTTTGAGAATCTATTTTCAAATGTTATGGGTTTAGACAGAGTTTAAAACTCTTTGATATTTATATTGGAATGGTGATCTCAAAACAGATTCAATACATTTATGGTCTACTTATTTAGATTGCAAATGATGACTGAGCTTAGTAATATATTGCTAAAGTTTGTTGATCCAGGTCAACTGTTTTGGACTGAATGTGATGATCTATGTTTGATTAGACATTACACTATTGATTGGAATGTGGATGATCCATATTTGTTTGGACATTACACTGTCCGTTGTATTGTTGAATTATATGTAGAACATAGAAGGAATTTGTTGGGATTAATTATATTAAATCCTAAATATATGTTCTAATATAATTAACAATAAGTGAAGATTTGTTATACGTTAATTGGGTAATAACTTATTGACAAATATAACCTTGGGCAACTGCCTATAGGGTCTACTGGGGGCAGCAGTGATAGGTATTCCACATTTTTGATACCCTAGTTGAAATGCCTTAAGCACCATCGTCTATTTTCTCTCTACAGAAAACAACCCTGCCCCAACACATCTTACAAGGGCTACTTAAGGATCAAAAGGTGCATATTGTGGTTGACACAGGAAGCACATCAAGTTTTATAGACTAAAAGAAAGTGCAACAGCTTGGGCAGAAATATTGTGCTGCAAAGATAGTTACATGGTACTAATCACCTTACTACAACAGTATATGGTAGTAAGGTGATTAGTAATCTTTATCGATTCAAAGTAAAGTTGAAAATATAAGGCTACCAATTTTGCTATGATTTGCAGTTATTAGAATTAGAAGATAGGGATATAGTTTTGGGGTTGGATTGGATGTTTCAATATGGTCCAATTATTCTTGACTTCAAATACTTGAGTATTCAATTGGATTAGGAAGGAGAATAGGTGACATTACGAGGATGTGATTAGAATTCCTCTATGCATCTTTTAAGAGTCAAAGACTATCAACAATACCACTCTAGCAGTAGGCAAGAACTCTTGAGATTGTAGATGGCTTCTAAAACTCAAGGTGTTACTTTTGCCTGATGCTATTTCAAATTCATTAATGCAATATTCTAGTGTGTTTGACTTTCCTACTAGCTTAGCACCTACTAGAGACCTTGATCCTAAAATTCCATTAAAATTTGATCCACAACCCTTGAAACTTAAACTTTATAGATATCCCCACTCTCAAAAATCTGAAATTGAACATCAGGTTGTTGAGAAGTTGTAAATTGGGATAGTGCAACCTAGCAATAGTCATTATGTTGCACTTGTTTTTTCAGTAAGGAATTTTTTAAAAGAAAAAGACAATACATGGAGATTCTGTATGGATTTTAGACTCCCTAATTATCTCACAATTAAAGATAGATTTCCTATTCGTAATATTGGTGAGCTCTTTAATGAACTTTTTGGTTCTAAGTACTTTTTCCAAACTTGATCTCAGATTTGGATTTCATCTTATGTAAGTTAATGCTCAAAACATTCCAAATAGTCTTTCAAACACACCATGACCATTTTGAATTCTTAATTATGCTACTTGACTTAACTAATGCTCTAGCCACCTATCAATCCCTCATGAATAAGTCTTTTAGAAGTTCCTCAGGAAATTTGTGCTAGTTTTCTCAGACAACAATGTAGTATATAACCCTAACTTTGAAACTCATGTCACACATTTAGAAATTGTATTAAGAGTTCTGAAAAAAAAAAAAAAGAAAGAAAGAAAACCAGCATTTTACCAATGCACTTTTGCTCAACAATGCGTTGAGTATTTTGGACATATAATCTCGGAAAGGGGATAAGTATGGATATAGACAAGGTGGACTCCGTTCAATCCTAGCCACAACCAAATTCTTTAAGGGTCTTGAGAGGTTTTGTGGGGTTGGCTGGGTACTACAAGATATTCACAAGGGGATATAGGGTGATCAACAAACCTCTAACTAATTTGTTGAAAAAGGATGCATTTGTTTGGACTAAGAAAGCAACACAGGCTTTCATACAACAGAAAGAAGCTCTAAGGCTTTGTAATTGAAACTATGCATGTGGAAGGGGTACAAATGCATGATTAATGCACACAGGTAAATCTTTTTAGTACTACTATTTTTCTTGTTATGAAGTAATAGATTAGCTCATAGACGGGCTGTTTTTGCTGGTTGGTTGAATTCTTTTGATGTTGGATTACAAGATCAATGACATTTTGTATCGTTTTGAGAAAAAAATAAAATAAAAAACTATCTTTCATCCTCGTCCTCAAAATAAATTAGAAACAGACCCAAAAAATCAATTGCCAGTGGGATATAAAATTGAAACGCACTTTCACTCAAAACCAAAAGGCAATAAGATAAATTAGCAGTAAGATAGATGATGTTTGAAGAAAAATTAATTATTACTAATATGATCTTGTCAAAATGAAAATGCTAACGACCTGATTGAATTCCATGTATGACTTGATGAATGCTAAAAGTTATTCCGACTGGACTCCATTTATAACTCTCATTTGTAACAACCAACAAAGTAGGGGTTAAATAATTGTTAATTAGTGAATTCACTCAAGAATTTTATTAGTAAACATAACTCTAGAAATATTGACTAGGCCAAAAGATAGAATCCATGCTAAAACTTTAATTGAATGAGTGACATGACTGAAAATACTATGAAACAAAATCTTATGTACAGATGAATTCGAGTCATTTTTGGAATTACAGCCAAATTCATATAGTCATGCCATATTAATTGCAGAACCCAAGGGTTCATGATCTAAGTTAAGGCTAATAAAAACTTACTATTAGAAAACCCGAACATTCGTGATCCAACTTAAACCAATAAAAATGAGTGCATTGAATGAAGGATTTTATTAGTACAGCATCTGGATAGACTGGAGTATTAACTGGGGTGGAAGATTGAATCCAAACTAAGGCCCTCCCTAAAAGTTGAACAAAAATGAACAAAGCATTAACATGGCTAAAAAATCTTATGAAGTCAATTTAATGCAGAGGAACCAAGACATGTTTGCAATTAAAATAAAATCCAAATCTCAAAAACTATGTTATTTAGAGAACCCGTGCTTCAGTTCAAAACCATATACCATCTAAAGAAATGAATGGTGATGACCCGAGCTTCTTAGTCAGTCACAGGACCTTGTGCCAATTGAAGAAATAATCAGAATCAGAGATAGAAAGCGTTTGTTTACCAGAGAAAATGAGAATGTGAAAGATTTGTCAAAAGCTGAAAAGTAAAGATTTCAGAAACGCAATACAAGATCACTAACCATGGAATGCTGGGAGTTTACAGGAGAATTGTGGACTATGTTTATCATGGATGATACATAATGTCAGAAGCTGAAGTTACGAAAAAATTTTGGATTTCATTTCAACTTTTCCCCATACAAAGTGCATACTATTTGAGGAAGTTCCTTAAATGAAAGAATGATACTCTGATTTCAAAATCTACCTCTGCGTCCAATAATTTATTGCCCCTTTGCAAATCGAAGCAAGAAATGAAAGACAAAGCCTTGATATAACCACCTGAAAATTGAACCCGAAATCAACAAAGCTTATTTAATTGACTTATTGTCCTCTTCATTTGTTGCCATTGGTTCATTAAATCTCCTAGAGGACATTCTGTTAAGAAGATTCCTGAGGCTATTCTTACCCTCTTTGCGCCTCTTGAAAGCATGCCCTGCCTCATCCTCTGAAGAAAATATGTGATCTAGCACTAACCCTCTTTCCAATCTTTTTGAAATGGTCACAATCTCATAAGAGTCCCAAAGGGATTGACCAAAATCCCAAGTTTTCCCATTACTAGAACTACTGCCATGTTCAGCAGTTGTTGATGATGATGCTTTTCTTATAGCTTCAAGCTTGAATCTACTAGGCTTGTTCTTGAAATTTCGACGGTGAGTATCAAATTCGTTTGTGGATGCCTTAGAGCTGCTGGATTTTCCATACCATGCTTGTGCCGCTGCCTTGATGATTTCAACCTCATGTTTCTTTTCATCGGTACCATGCTGCTGTTGCTGCGTCCTTTTCTTCATGGGATAGGAATCTAATTTGTTGTCAATAAAACAATTCTTGTATGGGACCATGTGTTATCCAACAAAAATTGGAGCCTCACAAGCATGTTGTGGTTGCAGCAATGTGGGGCTAAGCTCAATTGGCTCTTGGCATCTAGCCAGAATGTCAAGGATAAGTTCCTATCTCAAAGTCTTGTATTGATCAATTCTGTTGGCAATGGCCCCTAAGAAATTAAGGAAAACATAAGGTGGAGGTAAGACATGGATTCTTTTCTTTGTCTTTCAAGTATTCTTCATCAGTGAGTGCCAAAATATTATATGTGAGGAGAGGACATCGAAAATGATTCCTAGCAAAACATGGGAGAAAACAAAATGCAACATTAATGTATACTTGAAGCAGCCTTGGAAAAAAAAAAAATCAAACATTTAAGGAAAAAATTTGTTAGTGTTTTTTTTTTTTTTTGGGAGAAATAAAGAAAAAGGAAATCATTTAGTAGTATTAGTTTTTGCAATTTAATAGTGAGTTAGGATATGTATGCAATTTCGCAAATCATTTAGTAGTACAAATATTTGTTTGCAACTGAACTAAGTAGGCTCTAGTTTTTTAGGTGCACACAAGTTGTGGCCATGCCTAATGATAATCTAAAATTTATAAGTATTAATTTTTTCAAGCAAAAATTTTAAAATACATAATTGGTATTTTAAAGTAATTTTATCATATATTTTTTTAGTCAATTTAGTAGTACTTTATATAATTAGATTGCTAATTGAAGAATTGTGGTTTTTTTTTTTTTAAAGTTCATATTTAAATTTCTTTACCTTTAAATAGCGGTTGGAAAGTTAATTTGGTTAATTATATAACTGGCGTTCATATATTGAAGTTTAAACATACTTTGGACATTTATAGCCCTTTATTTAATTATTGATTTATTTATTATTACCATCTAAATTAATTTTTATAAATTTATATTTCTTTTAATAAATAGAAATAATTGAGTGTAATTAGTTATAAAATATTAGAATAAGGATATATAAATATAGAATATGAATTTTTTCCCTATAAATAAACATACCAATTATATATAATTATAATATTCATTATTTACATAGATAGTTGTAAATTAAAATATTTTTGAATTTTTAAGTACTATTGATATTTTTTAGTCAAAACGTTTAAAATAATAAATGCGAAGCAAGTCAAGTTATTTTTAATACTTATTTTCTACATTGTCTTTAAATTTATATTAATTATCAAAAGAATTCAATATAAATTTTTTTTAAGAATATAAATAAGAGAGATATGTAAATATATGTGAGCTACAAAATTTATGTGGTAGCATTAATTGAAAAGTCAAATCCTATCTATGACAAAAAGTTTAATTAATTTTAGATTTTAACTATTAATTGCCATAGGAAGGGGGTGGAAGGGGGAAAGGTTGGATTAGATGGTAAGATGGGAAGTTCCAAGTTGCTAAAACAAAAAAATACTAGTAATTGTATTTGAAAATAAAATTTAAATATTTTGGGGAGAGGGGGATTGTGTAGTAAAATACTAAAATGGGAGAAATTATAAATACAACATCTCGTATTTGAAACTTCTTAGTTACAAAATATAAATAAACAAAATAATGATAGCAATAATTTTAAACATAGAATAATGATATTCATAATGACTTTTTATAGTGAAAAATAATAGTGACTGATGTGATAAGTATAAAAAGATAAAAATATCCCTTATTATTTTGCATGTTTCAAAGAGTGTGATAACTAAATTTTGACTTTTATACTTGTCAAATCATTCGCTATGAAAAGTCATTATGTGTATCATTACTTTTAAATTTAATATAAAGAAAATACAGTAAGAGCTTGTAAAATCTAAAGCAAATTAATAAGCATAAAAGTGATAAAAAAATATATATATATATATAGTCTCAAATTTTAAAAAATTATATTTGCCCTAAAAGAAACTTCGTACTTCGGCGATATTTGACAAGAAAAGGTAATATTCACCGGCAAGGTCCATTATTTTTCTTTACATTTTCTAAAATATTAATTTTTATTTTTTAAAATTTTTTCTGCTTATTTTCAAATACATTATTATTTTTAAAATTTTATTTTTATCTTACTTTTAAACTGTATAATTTTCTTTTTTTAAAATTTTTTAAAAGTAATTTTAAAATATTAAATTATATACTAATTTTTTAATCAAAATATTGGGTTTTTTAATTTAGAAAAAGCTGACCTAAATGATTATTTTTAGGAGTAATATCCACTACAACAACATAATTACATTTTCTAAATAATTGAGATTATTGCAATAGTAACACATTATAATCTTTAGGTGTCCAAATTATTTTTTATTTTTCCATCTCATAACTAAAATATTTTAATTTGTCATCTTCAAGTTGATAAATAAAAAATACATGTTTCTATCCATAGAATTTCAAAAGAAAAAATGCATTATTTTACAAGAATTATATATGAAATTAAATTTATATTCTAAACATAGTTTACATCATTTTTAAGTATATGAACTATTCAAATATAAAATATTTTTCAATATAGAAAAAATGAATTTATTTTTTTCCTTAAATGAAAGCTTTACTATATGTTGTCTAAAATTAATGAAGATATTGTATTCTCTCCGTTATGAAAAATAGTTCATTTTTTTATCTAGTATAACCATTTTTTAGGCCATGAGGTATAAACAATTAGCGCATTTCTGTTTTAGTCCTTACTTTATAATTATGGGACTATATAATTATTATTAATGAGAATACTTCAAGACTTTTATTCCAAAATGGAATATTTTAATTGGGACAATTTTTTTTAAAAAATTGGGTTCTATTTTTTAGGATGGAATAAGAATATGATAAAATTTATTTAGTATGTATACTTTAAAATATTGGTAGTGAACTACACCTAATTAATTGTTTATTGAGAATTTCATGTTGAAATAGAGGCATCATAACTTTGGATATTTATGACTATTTATTTATTTATATGAATATTTATAATTTAGTATGTAAAATGATTTTTATAAATGTTTAGATAGTTCAATAAATAAAAAATGATTTTTATAAATGTTTGGGAAGCTAGTTATGTTATTTTGATATTTATGTCCAACATTACTTTTTAATTTATGATAATGCACAAAAAAATAATATATATATATATCTATATCTATATCTATATATATATATATATATATGTATGTATGTATGTATGTATGTATGTATGTATGTATGTGTATGTTACAAAATTCATACGATAATATAAATTAAAACATAAATCCCTGTCAAAAAAAGGTTTGATTAATTTTAAATTTTAACTACTTATTGCATTTGAAAGAAAAATTCAAATAACTAATAATTTTTATGTTAAAATAAAGAACATAATAAAAAAATTTAAAGCAATTAAAACTCATAAACGTGTTGAAAAATATAATTTTAAAATTTTACAAAATTACTCTTATTTCAAAGAACAACTTACAACTTGAGAAAAACCTAGTAATAGACGGTAATATCTTTACTTTCCCTTTTATATAACGGATACTAGTTTTTAGAACCCCTTTCGATAAATATTAGTTTTTCAAGAATGATTTAGTTTGTTTTTCCAAATATGTAATTGGTTTTTTTAATTATTTTTGCTGTATTTTTTCAACCATGTAACTTTTTTTGTTAATTAATTCAATTATACAATAAATTATATAATAATACTACTAATTGAAGTATCATATGTTTCTATTTTGGAAAAAATTCTATTATGGGGCAACTCTTAAGAAGGAAGACCAATGATTATTCTTGTTCAAACGATTGAGTACATATTATAATAAACTTAAACATTTTAACGATTAAGTACCAAAGTTATTTACTCCCACCATCTTTAAAAAAACAAATCCACTGTAGTACTGTTTTTTTTAGCTATAAAATATAATACATTTAAGGATAATTGTGGGCCATATATCTTTGATACATAATGTTTCATTATATGGTACAACACATCTTAAGGCAAAACGAATTCACTAGATACATAATTTTCTATTTTTATTTTTACGTTTTAATTTTAGGCCATATATAGTTACTATAAGTAAGGATAATTTAAAATTTTTATTCAAAAGTGGACTCTTATTTTGAAATAAGCAAAAATTTTAAAAGTGGATCATTGAGTTTTCAATAATTTTAGTTTTCAATGTTTAGAGATCCAACAATTTTAATTTTCAAAATTTTTAGGTCGACAATTTAGTTCTTGTAATTTCAATGTGTAATAATTTAAAGACAATTAAAGAAAAATTAAAAAACTTAACTGTTGGAGCATATGAGGTCCACATTTACACAATATTTTTGACAATTTTAGTCCCCAATGTTTAAAGGTTTGATAGTTTTAATCTCTAAATAATTTAAATGGATAAATCTATTTATATAATTTAAATTTGTAAAAATAAAAAAAATGGCCTCATTAGCTTAAAAAATAGGAAGAGTAAAGTGACATATATATCTTTTATTTTTCAAACCAGCATCAGTGAAAAAAAAAAAAAAAGGGAACATTTTTGTTCTATATTTTTCATTTTTTTCTATTGATGTTGATTTAAAAAATTAAAAACAAATGTCTATTAATTTGCTCTTCTCATTCTTTCAAGGTAATAATGTCAATATTTTTTTAATTGTTATAAAATGAAAATCTAAAAAATAAATTTGCCTACCTAAATTATTTAGGAACTAAAAATATCAAACCTTTAAACATTGTGAACTAAAACGGTAAAAAATATTATATAGATGTGGGTTCTATATGTTTGAACCATAAAGTATTTAACTTTTTCTATTAGTTGTTCTTAAGTGTTATAAATTAAAACTATAGGTACTAAATTTGTTAATTTAAAAACTTTAGAAACTAAAGTTGTTAGATCCCAAACATTAGGACTAAAATTGTCGAAAAGTCTAGATTTCTTTTTGAGTAATGATACTGACTAATTATAGTGATTGATGTGGCAAGTATAAAAAGATAAAATTATTACTTATTATTTTGCATTTTTTAGGAGGTAATGAGTTAATTTTATTTTTTTATACTTGCCACATCAGTCGATATGAAAAGTCACCATAATTAGTACTCTCTTTTTTTATATATAACTCGCTGCACTCAAAAGGATAAACATAAAGCAAAAATAGATATGGTTTCTGGTTTATTATCAGCACCCTTTGTAATGGTTTCTGGTTCTGGATACAATTCTTTTCATTTTCTATCAGTGTGGGATCGCCATCAAAGAATCCCAAATAAAGAATTCATTTAAAACTGTCATTATCAACATCATCATAATTTGGAATAAATTCTCTTTCATTATATCGATCACTGTAACAGTTTTCGTCCCAATGTGAGACTCCATATTTATGCGCATATTCTTCTATAAGTTTGAAAATTATAATACTTACTTCCCAAAAGAAAGTTAATTTTTAAGTTGATACAACTTTTGTTTTTAAAATTATATGATATGACATAATTAATGCTCAATTAAATTTATATTTTTATCCTTATTTTTTAATTTAATTTAATTTATACATTATTGTTATTAGTAAAGATAATATAATAATTTTCAGATTAAAAAATAAAATTTTTGAAATTAAACTCTTTTTTAATTGAATAAAATATTACTTATACAATTGAAAATGATAAAAATTATTTTGAAAATTAAATTAAATTGTGTATATAAATCTTGCATTAGGGTTGGTTAGCCATCTGGTAATGGCTCAACATTGATCCGCCTATCGCCTGGGCATCATTTTTTTTTTGGAAAAAAGTCATTTATTTATTAATGAATTAAAATATTAATTACAACCCGCCATTCTCATTAAATTTACTCTAATTATCTAATTTCCCGTTTCAATTTCTGAGTGGAATTTAGTGGTATCAAAATCTTAGCCAAAAATATTTTATCCCAATAATTTTACTACTTTATCAGTCTAAAAAAAGAGTCAACTTTTGATTTAATATAATTTTTTAAATTATAAAATATAATATATTTAATATATAATTAAATGTATAATTTTATATTTTTATTTTTACTTTTTAATTTGAGTCATGCGTTGATGTTATTAATAAGTGTAATAAGAGAATTTTACATCAAAAGTAGACTCTCTTTTAGGAATGAAGAAATTTTTTAATACTAAACCATTTTTTCTAGTTGGAGAGAGTATAAAAGATATAAGAAATCCAATAAAACCGATTAGGCTATCCCACTGAATACCTATTAGGCTATTTTTGTATTGTGGTTTATTTGAAACATTTTGTATTATAATGTGTTGAAATTTTGATAGGATTTACTTTTAGAGGGAGAATAAAAATTGTATTGGAGGGAAAAAAATTTTAATTATGTAAGGGGAATTTGAGAGGAAAATTTTTAAAAAATATATATTTGAATATTTTATTTGTTTTGTGAGAAAAAATAACTTTTTTGTAAGAAATAGTCCAAACATTTCATTTTAGTAAGAGATACCCCAAAATGGTCTCTCACACATTGGCTAATGAGTTTTTTAGTTATTCATAGTCCCTCACAATTCATGAATATACCATTTTAGTCATTCATTACTCTTCTATCACTATTCAAAAAAAAAAAAAGAAATAGTAACGAATGACCAAAAAGGTACATTAATGAATTGTGAGGGACTATTTTTCCATTTTAAGAGTAAATGATTAAAAAATTCATTGACCAATATATGAAAAATTATTTTGGGGTTATCTTTTTTTAGTTATGGAAGGAATTTGAGAACTATAATAATATTGGTTGGAAAAGAAATTTACTGTGACGTGCAACTAGGGAGGTTTAAAACTCCAGCCTACGGCAGGGTCACTCCAAAACATTCCATTCATTTCATTTTCTTCCCGCCCTTTTCTTTGTTCCGCCCTTTACCCATTTCAAATTTCTAGCCCTTAGTGTTCCCTAGGGTTTTTACCTTCCCTAGAATCTCATGAATTCCTCTTCAATTTCGTCAACTTTTCTTGAATTCCCTTCAGAATAAGCAAAAAAAAGGTAAAAGAAATGAGTGCTCCAATGGATATTTCCGCACTGGAAGACTCCTCAGCCCCCATCAATGTTACAGCACAAAACGGCGGCGTAGTCCCGGAGCCGCCACCTCCTCCCCCAAATTTTTCCGATGAAAAAGTTCCCGTTTCAGGTTTTCTCTTGCTTCCTTCCTTTCAATATTAGTGCAGGTAAACATACTTTTATCATCTTACGATTGAGATATTTGAAATTTTTGGCGGGTGCATTTCCAGTTGAAGTTTGCTTGAAATCCACTAGTACAGTTCGCATTGAAGATGTACGGTCAGCCGTTGAGAGGTAATCGATTAAAATCTGAAAGATTCATGCATACTATGTGCTGATCATACCTTGTCATTTGTTTGTTCTTCTTTTTCTCAATTATTGAATACTGTAAATTTGCAAAAACAATTGGGTAGAATTGCGAAGAGAATCAAAGATTGAGGTTTTAGGCAGTTTATTAGCTCGAACTGAAAGTTCCCGAAGCTTAATTTTGAATCATTTTTGTCATGTGTGGTTCATTTATTTATTTATTGTATTATTTCTTGTATCAGAATGCTGGAAAATAGGGGTATGAGCTATGTTGATGGGCCCATTCCCGTTCCATCGGATGATCAATTTCTTCTCAAGAATGTACAGCGAATTTCCATTTGTGATACAGGTAGCTTTTTCTTTGACTTTTTGTTATGGTAATCCATATGAAAGAATATGTTTCCATTTGATTCTAGTAGTACGAACTATGTAGGATCCTAAAGAATAAAGTTTAGATTTTGTTTCCTAGATTGTAGTTGTTTCCCCCACTTACTATCCTAAAGAGTGGATTGGGCACCTTCGAAAGTTTACCTATGCTTTCTTGATTTTGGCCTTGTAGATGAATGGCTAGAGAACCATGATGTTCTCTTGTTTTGGCAAGTGAAACCGATTGTGCATGTTTTTCAGGTGATAAACTTTGGACATTTCCCCTCTTTTAATTCGTCAAGTGAATTGAATTTACAATTTTTTGTGGCTTGTATAAAAAGTTCTAGCTTTTGACTGTAGTTCTTCATGCAAATCTCTACTTAGCTTCTAATCTCAATTTGTGATTGTCATGTTATTTATTTCGCAGTTGCAAAGAATTATAAGATATAATACTTGGTTGATCATCTGAGGCACGTAGGCCGGTTAGATTGATTTCTATAAAGAAGTTTACAAGGGACTCTGCTAAGATATTTAGACATCCATTTTGCTCTTTAAGTATATGTATTTTTAAGTTAGCTCATCTCGCTGGGTTTTAATCTTTTGAAGTTGGGCTCGCTAGAATTTCCCCTGATATTGCTATTTCTGCCAAAGGGGTCAGATTGTTTTTACATAATATGGGCTTCATTCAAACATTGAAGCAAATTTGGGACTCAAGGAAATTAATTGGGAATAATTGTAATAGTTGGAGGAATCAATTAATAAAATATTATGGGGTCACAGTAACAAATCGAATTTTATACATCTTAATCAACACCCTTGTTCTAGCAGTCAAAAGTAAAATTTATCCCCTTGCAGTTCATGTCCTTAGCCACACTTTATAAATTTAATTGTTACATGATTTCAAGCTTAGTGAAGAAGGACCCTGTGAAGACTTAAATGGGGATGGTCAGCTTTCTAGCTTCAACGAATGGACTCTTCCTGCAAAGGAATTTGATGGCATGTGGGAAAGGTTTGGTTCCTACATTCGCTCAATTGTGTTTATGGTATTTAATATTTATAGACATTAAAATGATGGCTTTTATTTTGCAGCTTGATATATGAACCTGGGCTCAAGCAGAGATTATTGCGTTATGCAGCAAGTGCCTTGCTTTTTACTGAAAAGGGCGTTGATCCTTTTCTTGTATCTTGGAATCGGTATGCAAATTTTGCTGCTTTCTTGAAAAAACTATGCTTTGTCCTTTAAGTGTGGACACAGGAATATAAGGAACTGTTAATTCTCTTCCACATGCACTATGTGATGTATTCTTTTCTTAGTATTTATTTGAGAGAGCTTTCTAGGAAGTTTCTTTAAGAACTTATTGCTGAAGCTGTTTAGAATACTTTGGCAAAATTTCTCATTGAAGGTTTTCTCAAGTGATAAGCAGCAATTCATGAAATTGCATTAGGGAAAACCCATAAAGGGGAAACTAATTTCCATCATTGAAACTTAAATAACACTGAGTGAGAAAATTTTGACTACGTTGACTAATGAGAAAGACCAGAGGACTATCCAACAAAAGCTACAATTTTGAATGATTACTTCTTTTTGTCTTCTCGAATGGGAGCCTTGGTGCAGCAGTAAAATTTCTTGCTATGTGACCTTCAAGTCATGAAAACCTCTTATAGAAATATAAGGTAAGGCTATGTACATCAGGTCTTAATGGCTTGAAGCTTTCCCAGACCCTACACATGCGAAAACTTCTATGGACTGGGCTGCACTTTGAGTCGCGAAAACAACCTCTTATAGAAATATAAGGTAAGACTACGTACATTAGGCCTTAATGGCTTGAAGGTTTCGCAGACCCTACACATGCGAAAGCTTCTATGCACTGTGCTGCACTTTTACTTCTTTTCATCTTCTCTTACTCTTGAACAGTGAACGAGTTAGTTTGCTTGTCATCCATTACTCATCTTGGTGAAGCACCAAAGCTTTCCAATTTTATGGTCTCATACCGAATGAATCTCACCAAATTAAAGCTAATGTTGTCACATTGTATGACTAGAGGTAGAGATGTGTGATTCTGTTTTTGGTGCATTCTATTGTGGAATTAACTTGGTTACGTACGTAAGTCAAAATTGCGAGTTATCAAGCAACATGAAATTTGGGATTGATTAAAATCAGTTCAACAGCCCACACCAATGTCCAGCTGAAAAGTTATGAGTATTTACATATCTGACTATAGCATTGATTCTGGAGAAGCCTCTCCCCAGCAAATGTTGTGTAATTAATGCTGGTAGTTAGTGCTGTTAAAAAATGCGGTAGTCAATAAATATTTGTAGTTAATGCTGGTGGATTTGTGGCTATCTGCATTTCTTCATGCCTAGATTGTGTCTCCATTCTTTGATGGCATACTATTGGCACCCCAAATTGATTGTATTGTCACCTTTGTCTGA
This sequence comes from Gynochthodes officinalis, assembly GCA_020080225.1. NCBI lineage: Eukaryota > Viridiplantae > Streptophyta > Magnoliopsida > Gentianales > Rubiaceae > Gynochthodes > Gynochthodes officinalis. The sequence continues at coordinate 1,618,958 of JAIQDA010000012.1, forward strand.
TATTTCAGCACTTAACAAGAGTGGAAGTCTAAGTTTAGCTTTGGAAATGTTCCTATCTTAATCTTCATTGCAATGCTTCAACCTTTGGTTTTTGCAGGTGTAGCATGGTATTGTCTTACTAATTAAATCTTACTGGTTTGCAGTATCATTCTTCTACATGGACCTCCAGGAACAGGGAAAACTTCATTATGCAAAGCACTAGCTCAAAAACTTTCAATACGTTTCAGCATCAGGTTCCATCGCATGTATTATATTTCTTAAACTTCACTTTTTAAGCACTCTTTATTCATATGGTTTTGCAAAACATTTCAGGTACCCTCAATGCCAATTGGTTGAAGTAAATGCACACTCCTTATTTAGTAAATGGTTTTCAGAGAGTGGCAAATTGGTGAGTACTGGGTTTGTCAATTATAACTGTTATTGTTGTTTCATGAAATAGATAGGATTAAGGTTTACTGAAATCTTTCAGAGTATGAGCATTTTAATAATTTTATTTCATGTGTGAAATCTTGATTCTGAGACATTGTTAAAAGTATGTCTTTGCCTGGCCCAAGTAGGAATATTTGTTTCACTTGATGTGACTTAGGCAAAAGATGTTTTGCATCTAAAATTTGTGCTGAAGGTTAAGTAAAATACTAACGAATACTTAAAGTACAAGATAAAAACTCTACAAACTTGCTCAAATGTCTCCATGTTTGAATTGACTATTAGATGATTGCTTATCAATTGTTTATTGCTTAAACTGGATTTGCCCATGTGTTTTAAATTTATTTGCAGATTCACTTTCCTCATTAATAAGCTAATCAATTCTTTTGATTTTCACTTTTATTAATCTTTCTGGCCTTTTTTGGACTAAACTCTGTCACTGTTGTTTAGCATTATATTGACTTCTTCTGTATCTAAATTTAGGTTGCAAAGCTTTTTACAAAAATTCAAGAAATGGTGGAAGAGGAAAACAACCTGGTATTTGTTTTGATTGGTGAGGCTACAGACGAGGTCATATGTTTGACACTTTATTTCATTTTTTGTACCTTAAAGTTCACGATATACATAAATGTGCAGATGAAGTTGAGAGCCTCGCTGCTGCCAGAAAAGCAGCATTGTCTGGCTCTGAGCCTTCAGATTCTATAAGGGTATGTTGTCTTTGTACATTCAGCTGGTATATAAGATGCTTGTAACTATTACTACCAAGTTTATGTTGTTTGGTTTGAAGCATAAGGGTCTAAAAATTATGCTATGTCAGGTTGTGAATGCCCTTCTGACCCAGCTGGACAAACTGAAGTCCTCCCCAAATGTGATAATCTTGACTACCTCCAATATAACTGCTGCCATTGGTAAGTTTAAAGATGAAGTTCCAGTACTGTCTATTTAACATTATATTGTTACCTCTTTTGTGTTCCCTGTTTTCCTAATCTTTTACAGCACAAGTTTATGGTACATCTGGCTGGTTTGAATGTACACCTATATTATCTGAGAAAAAACAGTTACCTGAGCATTTGCGTTTTGGAGCTGACTATAAGCAATACTTGTTTGTTCCTTTTAGCATCGGAATACCCTTTAAATGTTTGATATCTATATGCTAAAAACTCTCAGGCAGTTGATGACCATATCTATGAGAGTAGTATTTACATATGGGCCATGGTAGACCTAACCATGGTTTCAAAACCGCTGGTTCCTGATTCCTTTAAGGTGGAACCAAAACCAACCTTTGAGGTGTCAATTCTGGTCTAGTTTTATAATCACTGGTTTATGATTCGGTTTTGGTTTGGTTTCGATTCTAATTACGGTTCCACTTTCAATTATTAAAAAAAATAATTTAAATGTAAAAGTTACAAAGAAAATATAATTTAGACTTAAAAAAAGTATATATATAACTTACATTTAGAATTAAAAATGAAAGTGAGAAAAGAGTATATTTATTTATATTTTTGAATGTTATAAATTTTGTTGTAAAAAGAATATAAATTAGATTTTAAAATTATAAATAAAATATAACTTGTATTTATAATTAAAAATTAAAGTGAGTAAAGAATATATTTATTTATATTTATATTTTATTATTTAGGTTCCGAATTGGAACCGAACTGCCAGCTCCAGTTTCGGTTCCACATTTTGAGAAACCGAAACTGAACTGGCATGACTGGTTCGGTTCCGGTTCGAATTTGAATCGGAATTACAGTCGCCTCTAGGTCATGGGTCAATTGAGGTCAACATAATGGTTGAAAGTGATGCGGACCTATCATTTTTCAAGTTTGATAATGGACTAACTTTGGAAAACTTTTTGAGTAGAATATTTTGATTTAAGTATATTACTAACACTTCTTCAAAATATCAATCGTCCTCTGGTCGTCTGTTTTCTCAGGATTGCGTCTTTTTCTTCCCATTTGTTGTTCAGAGTTTTCTTCTCTGCTCTTTCTGCCTTCATGTGTTCTATTCTGAAAGTTGCACACCGTTTTGCTTTTAGTTCTTTAGTTATTAGTTTCTGGTGAAATTACTACCAGATTGCTAAATAAAATTTTGCTGTAAAAACATGATTTCCTTGATATTGCCCTTGAACTGAACTACAGATATAGCCTTTGTGGACCGAGCTGATATCAAAGCATACGTCGGGCCTCCAACCCTTCAAGCACGCTATGAAATTCTAAGATCCTGTTTTCAAGAGCTATTACGAACTGGAATCTTGTCAGGTCCTAACTTCAAGGTACTTTTCCCCCCTCTTCATGAGGAATTGCATACTCATGATACGCAATCCTGGTTGGAAATTTTGATTAGTCATAAAGACTGGTTAATTAATGCACAAAAATGTAACTATTGTAGGTTGATCATGAAGTCATTATTCCAAAGTTTGCTGGTGTAAAAGAGAAGTTGAATGCCATTGTACTGCCAGAATCTCAAGCCTTACTGAGTCTTTGCAAACAATTGCTTGAAGCTGCTGAATTATGTGAGGTGAGCAAAAGTCAAAAGCTTTTCTTTTCAGAGTATAATTTTGATAATATGTAGAAACAAGAGTAATCATCAGAATGATATTGAAAGTTTTAATTACTCTCTTATTAGGGATTGAGTGGGAGATCTCTCAGGAAGCTTCCATTTTTGGCACATGCAGCCCTAACCAATCCCTACTGTTGTGACCCTTGCACTTTTTTGAAAACGTTGATGGAAACAGCTACACGAATACGTTTGGAGATGCCCGACTAGATATGACTGATTATTCGATAGCAAGATCTGATACTTGGTGCATGATAATTGAACAAAATGAAAGAGCTTTTGGTGCTGATAACGCTACTTTATCAGCTTATGATTCAGGACAGGGAAGGTCAAGAGAAAGTTCTCATTGCAGCGTTCGTTTATCCAAAAGATGAGCACCTGGCAAGCTATCCAGCACAAGCTAATGATGATTTGTAAATGCCTTCGCTTACTTCCCATAATGGGTAAATGATAGGAAAGAATAGAATTCTCTTGACTGATGATTCCAAATGGGATTTCCTGTAGCATCCCAAAAACTCAAAACTATTGTTGCTGCTGCCTTGTATATTTGATCCCCTCTTTTTTTGGGGTGGTATTGTTTTAATCCATGTGAGTATCCAGAACAATTCATCGACTAAGTGATTCAGATAAAAGAACTGACCATCCATGGTTAGTATTAGACTGGGAAATGAAATGCAACTCTTCACTTTCTCTATCCTCTTTCTTTTAATAAAAGTGGTAGATTCAATAACTATTCAAATTAAATCAAGGGCATATATTTTTAGAGGCCTATTTGATTAAGAGAGTTCCTTTTTCGTGTTTCGGATAACAAAATCACGAAAGATATAAATTTCTAACAAATTCCAACTGTATACAAAATTTTAGCATAAAACAATTGCTAAGACAACTAATACAAATCACGGTAGTAAAGATACTCTCAAGCTGAGGCTGCTATAGAGCACCGCTCTCTGAAGAACCAAAAAGGCTGGCAATTGCTGGATGTTTTCGGATATGGTGAGGAAACTTGAAAAGGAGATCCTTGGCCTCTGAAAATCTACCCTCATTGAATAAGGATTGCAAAATATGTCGGTAAGCTGAAACAGATGGATACTGCTTATCACTTATTGCCCTTAGAAACTCTGAAGCATCCTCAACTGACCCAGCCTTTGCAATATATTGTGTCAGAGGTTTTGCATGAGGTGGATATTTCTGTTTCTTCATCAATCGAAGAAGGTCCAAGGCTTCTTCCAGCCTTCTTTCTTCTACCAGCTTTTCAATCAGATTCCTAAATGTAGATTGCCAAGGCTTCAAATGAGACTTCTTTGTCATTTCAATGAGTAGTTGATATGCTCCGACCACCTTATTCTGATTCAGAAATCCTTGCACTAGAACCTCCAAAAGGTCAGCATCAGCATCTAATCCTTTTTCTGTCATCTTTGCTAAGCATAGCAGTGCCTTATCAACTTCATTAGCAGTGCAATACCCTTTGATGAGAATGGTCCAAGTCATGATATCAGGAATGAATCCCTCTACTTCCATCCGATCTAATACATCATAGGCTTCTTCTAGCCGTCTTGTTTTACAGAGTCCATAGATCAATTGGCTGTACGTGATGTTATCAGGTTGATATCCAGCGTTTCTCATGGTCTCAATAATCTTCTCTGCTTCATCAAAATTCCCAACACTAGTTAAAGATCTATGAATCCCATCATAGTCAGTCTTCAATAGGCAAAACCCTGCTGCCTCATACTTCCTCACAACTCGAAACACCAGATCCAAGTCAGGATCTTTGCACCCTGCAATAACACGCAAAAGCAAACTACACTCCCTTGCCAGAGGTTTAAATGGACTATCCATCATATGCTCATAAAGCTCTACTGCATCCTTTAACATCTTACTCTTCTGGAACTCCCTTGATATCTTGATATACGTATCGATATCAATCTCATATCCAGCATCTCGCATCTCCTTAACCATACCCCAAAATTCTGAAATCCCCTCATCCTTACAAAGAGTTCTAAGAATCCCATTATAAGTGACACTATTGTGCTCAAAACCCAAACTCTCATTTACCCATCTGAAGAAGCTCAAAGCTTTCAACCTTAACCCTTTCATCCTAAGCTCTTTCAATACCCTCAAAACAAAATTATCTGTAACTCTAAGACCCATTTCCTGTAATTTTCTCTCCACCCCACCACCCCAGTTCAAATCCTTCACCACATCAACTAGCTTCTCCACGACTTCCCCATTGCATTTTCTTGAATCAATCTCTTGTAAAAATGCTTCAAAGCAGTTTCATCATTGATCATTTTGGCATATCGCAATTTCATCAAAATAGTTGAATATGTCTCCTCATCGAGATAAAATCCCTTTTCTTTCATTTCTTTAATAGTAACCCAAAATTGCTGCATTGTATTTTTATTAGCATAGATTCTCAGCATTAAACTATATATGGCAGAACTTGGCCTAAAACCATTTTCCTCAGAGAGCCATTTAAAAAAGTTGGAAACTTTTTGTGGGTCTTTGTCTAATTTCCTCAGAATATACATAACAGTTTCATGACTCAGTGTACTGGACAATTTCTCTTTTCTAACCAATTATTTGTTAATATTTCCTCAATAATTGATCCTGATTTTGATGAGAAGAACAGCTTTTTCTGACTATAGAAATCAGAAGCGGGATTGCAAATGCTTGGGGAAAGACAAGGGGAAATGGAAGAACTTTGTCACCTGAGTGTGGAGTAAGTGGGTTCTGAACAGCTGAGTTGACGGTAGCGAGTTGGCGAATCGGAGGTAACAAAGGATCCTCCTTGCCTGATGCTTCATCATTGCTCTGATTCTCGAGGTCTAGGTCTTCGTTCAAAGGGGTTTTGAAGGGCTTTAGAGTTTCTGAATTCTGCGGCGGGTGTGTTTTGTCCGGGTAGGGAAGACCCGTACCCGGCTTAGCCCAGTAGAAGTTTAAGGGCTGTTTGGGAAATTTGATTCAGTTTTTTGTCTTTTATTTTACAAGAAAAGTTTTGAAAGTTTAATTCGAGTATCTTGGCAAACCTACGTAAATTAATGCAACCTTATGGGGAAAAAAAAAACACAAAAAACAATTGTGGGTCCGTTTGGACAAGGCATTTTTATTTTTAAATGGAAAAAGTTATATTGAAATGTGCAAAAATTTTGGTGGGTATTTGTTGATAGAAAAAGTATTTTAAAGGGAAAAATAAGAGGGAAATTTTTTTTTAAATTATGTGAGAGAAATTTGAGTGGGAAATTTGAATTCTAAATTTTGAAATAAAATGTATTTGGATAGTTTGTTTTTATTTAAAAATTTTCTTATTTGTAAATAGAAATTGTTTGTCCAAACGCAGCAAGGTTCTCCATAGTTTTAGTTTCAATGTTAGGGAGTTCGATAATTTTAATTTTTAAAGTTTTTAACTCAACAATTTTGGTTCTTATCATTTCAATTTGTAACAATTTAAAGACAAAACACTTAACAGTTGAGCATATAGCGCCCACATTTATATAATATTTTTGACAATTTTAATCTTTAATATTTAAAAGTTTGACAGTTTTAGTTCTCAATATTTAAAAATGTGATAATTTTAGTTCCTAAATAATTTAATTTTAGTAGTCAATTTTAAACATTGAAGGATTAAAATTGCCAAAAATATTTTATAAATATGGACCCCATATGCTTCCAACCATTAAGTCATTAATTTTTCTGTTAATTATCCTTAAATTGTTATAAATTAAAACAATAAGGACTAAATTTGTTGATTTAAAAATTTTGAAAACTAAAATTATCTGACGCCTAAATACGGGGGATAAAACTGTTGAAAATTTTTTAAAAAAAAAAGAAAAGAAAAGAAATAGTGGTTAATAGTTGAAGATAAAATTTAGTTGATATAGTTTCAATGTGTAGTTTGATAAAAGAAAGTGAAGATGTACTTTAAACTCCAAAATTTTTCTGAAATGAAACTTTAAGATTTTGGATAATGTTCTGGTTTAACATCAACTTCTCTATTTCAAAAAGTGTTAATTAAGAGAGCTAACAATTCTCGAAATATCTCAATTTTTTTTATACAAAGAAAATGCCATTTAAGGCTTATGGGTTTTTATACACTAACTAGTTCTTAAACTCCACGCGAGGTGTGGGGTGTGTCCAGTAATAATTTAAAATTTTATAAACATTATTTTTTAATAAAAATTTTGTTTATTTTTTAATATGTAATTTATATTTTTAATTTATTTTATTATATTTATGAACTATAAAGTTCTGTTTAGTTAATTTAATACTACTTTATATAATTATATTGCTAATTAAAGTATCATGTTTTTTTTTTAAATTCTATTAGGAGTATATAAAAATTTGTTTAGTATGTGTAACTTTAAATAGAGTATGAATTTAATTTAATAAGTAGCAATAATTGAAGGTAACAGTTATAAAATATTTAAATAAGGATATGTAAATATAGAGTATGAATTTTTTTTCTGTGGATAAATATGCCCATTTTTTGTAATCATAGTGTTTGTAATTTACTCAAATAATTATACATCATAATAATTTTAAATAATGTTTTGAATTAGTATTGATTTTTTTAGTCAAAATATTTAAAATAATAAACGGAAATCAAGTTAAATTATTTCAAATATTTATTTCTATAATTTTTTTAATATATATTTCTAAGTAAATTTTTTTAATATAAAAAATGAAACATTAAAAAAAAAATAAAAGAAACATATAAGTGTAGATGAGTTACAAAATTTATATGGTAATAAAAAATTGAAATATCCCATGTATGATAAAAATTTTGATTAATTTTAGATATTTACTCTCTTGATAATGTGAACTCAAAATGAACTTCAAAAATAGGTATAATAAAATGAAATCTTCCTTTGTTCTCTTCATTATGATAAATTTATCTACACATAATTAAGCAGTTATAGATACATTCTAATCAAAGAGTAAATGGTAATTATAGATATATTATGATCGAAGTGCAATTGATGATGATTATGATTATGATAAACAACATTGAAATTTTAAGTTTAACACACAATAGTAGTGGTTTCATCCGAGATGAACAAGAATTAAGGATCAAATGAAGATAAAATTCGTACAAATAATGGCTGCAAGCCTGCAAGGTTCACTTGACTTAATTGAAAATCGGTATGTATACATAATATTTCAAAACATAATTTTGTATTTTGAATACAAATTTTATATCACTATTTTTATTTTTTTAAATATATAAAAATTTATTTTAAAATACAATATATACACATCTAATACGAACCATTACCCGTCTTATGGGAAAAGTGGAATAAGGTTTGAGAGTATAAGGTGCATAGCCATTCATCATTTTCGATATCCCGAGAAGTTTATTGGTCAACTATTTTTGAAGTTCCATTTCTTGCACAATCCACTGACCTCTATTGTCGATCTGGCTTTATATGGGAGTATCTTATCGGGAGCTGCTATCTCTCGCTATGCTGGATTTGAGAGTCTGCTCTTTTATTGTCCTGAGATGGCATTGTTTTTTATTGGTTTATTATTCGGAAGAAATGATTATCCAAAACTATATTTAAAAAAAAAAAAAACTTTTTTTTAAGAGAGCAAATTAAGTATTAAAGAGATTCACAATATCTACAATCATAGTTGTCAGAATCCCGATCCGATCCCACCAATTCTACGATTTTACGATCCTAACTTACTAAAACGATCCCGATTCTAATTACGATTCTACCTTATTATATAAATAAAATATAATTAAATTTACTCAAAAAAAACTTTCTATATCTAATTAAAATTAAGATATATACTAATATAAATAATTTAATTGGTTTAATCATACTTTTATTAGATTTTAACAATAAATAAATAAATTGGACATAAATACCCTTCGACTGCGCCAACAACTAAAATATTGAAAAAATCATATAAAATATTATAAGAAATAAAAATTAAAATAAAATCATTTAATTATAAACTATACATGAATTTTCTACATATCCATTCATATATTGATTAATAATTATTTTAAAAAGAATTTATAAATTATATTTTCTCATTTTTTGTAGAATCTTACGATTCTACGATCCGATCCACCGATCCGATTCTGCTACCCTAAATCGATTCTGTATAGAATCCCGATTTTATAAACTATGTCTACAATAAAAAAACTATAGATAAAATCATTGTCACATCAAGAGCTAGTGAGAGATGACCTAGAGTCATAAAAAAAAAATTCTGGATTTATCATTACAATTATAATTTTCTCAACACTATTATATTATAATGCATATGTGTTTCAAACAGTGTGAGGTGAGATTCTCACTTTTTTAACCAAAAGAGAAAAAGGACGGGGGAAATAAGAAATATTAAAAAAGGATTCGAATTCCTTTTCTTTTGCCCTAACATTTGTATTATGTCCACATAGTGCAAAAAGAGGAAGGATATTAAGATGATCCTAAGGAAAAAGATAATATCATATATATTCACCGTTCTGACAACCGCGGGAGCATTAGATTTCAATGCTTGTAAGAAAGACTCAAAATTTGCCTCTAGACAACTAACTTAAAAACAAAGGATCAAGTAAGCTATGATGTTTTGGGTCATTGAAAATTTTCCTGGCTTGATTTATTGTGTATGTTGCGCTTTCTATGTGTAATAAAATTCTAGAATCTTTAGTCTATGCGTCAGTGAAGCCCGAATATTTTGAGGAGAAAATTAACAATGTTATTAAACTTGGACCGAATTGGCCAATCGAACTAGTCCAATTACCAATTGGCTATGGATTTGGTCTAGGTTTTCACAAAAAAAACTGCTCTTTTAAAAATCCGGTCAAGATAAAAATTTTCGCCGCCGCCAGCCCGTCAGGCTGCGGAAAAAAATGTTCCCCAACAGTACACTAGGGGCAATTTTTGGTGCGGAAACAATACAATTTTTTTTGCATCCTTTCTTTTTTTTTTTTAGATGTCTACTATGACTTTGGTTGCACGGTTTTCTCTGTGAGTGGTAGTAATTTGGTTCCAATTATTCAATATCTACACGTGATAGTAATTTGGTTCCAACTATTCAACATCTGCTAATTTTCCAGAATCATCATAACAGGCATAGAGTGAGAGTTAGGAATGCTAGCATTCAGTTTCTTTTAACGTGTGCAGTTTGCGAATTCCAGTGAAGACAACACCTTAGTTAATAGTTAGTTGTAATTTGTGTGCCGCTTGTCGACCTTTATTTTGCTTGTCGGGCTGTTTGATCATTGGGGGTCCTTCTGTCTTCATGTGTTTGGTTTAAATTCTAACACCACGAAACTCATTTAGTCATTTGTGGTTATGTACTTTTGCCATTGTATAATGTTAATATACTAATATTTTCAGAAACAAATAAAAATCCGGTGAAAATTCAATTAAATTTTAATTTGATCATTCAAAATTGGGGTTAATTCAGATTTAGTTGGGTTATTTTCTCTCTCTTTTTTTTTAATAATTAACTTTAAAAAATTATAGTTTGACCCTAAATTTTTAAAGAATATCCATAAAGTTTTTAATTCTTTGAAATTTAATATCTAAAAAATTTATATAAGAAACTTCTTATAATTTTAACACATTCTTTACTTCAAACATTTTCTATACTATTTATTGTGAAATTATTCAATCATACAATTTGTACTTAATTTAAATTTAACTATACTAAAAAAATTAAATAATTATTTCTAATATATTTATATATAAGTATTAATATGTTTATAATTAATTTATATTTATTACATTATAATGATATTATCTGATTTTTACTACTAATCTAACCAGTTGACCCCTAACTAGTTGATTTGATTGATTCGTACTCTACTCCAGTTTTTATAACATTGAAAATCAGTCTAAGAGCATCAACACATGCTTTTATTCCGAATGAATTTTGGAAATTTGTGGACGTCTATAGAAGACAAGAATAAATCACAATTACTTCTATAAAATAACTATAACTTTTAATGAATTTTTGAAGTCCAAAAAAAAAAATTTCTTAGATTAAATGAGAATGAATAGAGAAATACTAAATTGTTCCATCTCGAGTTTGGGACTTTGGTTTTTTTTTCCCAATATATTTATTTGTGATATTTTTCAAATTTACTAAAATATTGTGGTGGTTGATTCTCTATTTCCAAAACTGATGCTTTACTTAACTTCTTTTTTTTTTTTTTGATGATAAAGTGATTTGTATGAATGCATAGTGAAAAAATAGTAAATAAAACCAAATAAGAATTTGGTTGCAAAAATTAATCAATTACGATGCCAAGAATTTGTTGATTTAGTAAATTTTTAGTTTTTCCATCTTTTTCATGAAGATTTTCTATAGTAATTGAAGTTGCTAGAAACTGTATGTGTAGTGGTTTCATTTTAACTAAAATCAAGGTACCAAAATTTACTTTTGAAGTATGTTATCTAACTTACTCTTGTGAGATTATTGATTTCTAGTACAATAAATTCATGAAAATTTTAATCCAAAAATAATTGATTTTGATGTAGTTTCAACTAATATTAATGTTTGAAGAAAAAAAAAAGGTAATATATATTTCTTTTGTCCCCAAACAAAAATTCACTAATTTTTTTAGTTATTAAGTACAACACATTTAATACACCACTAAATGCATAATTTTATATTTTTTATCTTCATTTTTTTAATTGTTTGCCATATAAAATTCTAATTTCCTTCATCCCAAAATAAAAGTCCACCTTAAATTGAGTATAACTTTTTTTTAGTTATTAAATGTAACACGTTTAATGCATTATTAAATACATAATTTTATTTTTATTTTTTAATTATGGCCCTACATAATTATTATTATTAAGGTTATTAAAGAAATTTCTTTCTAAAATTGAACAATTTTTTTTGGACAAAAAAATTTGAAAGTAAACTTCTTTTTTTTTTTGGATGAATGGAATATTAAAAGGATATTTTAAAATTTTAGTTAAAAAGTGAAAAATTCTTTTAGAATGAATAAAAATTTTGAAAATAGTTGTTGTGATTTTTTGAACAGACAAGTATATAGAGTAATGTTTGAATTTTAAAAAAAAAAAAAAGGGAGAATCAACTTTTAGTTCCTAATGTTTTAGCCAGTATCACTTTTAGTCTCTAATATTTTAAATCTGATATATTTAGTACTCAAACTTTTATATTTTGATGAATTTGGTACAATTGATTACTATTAAAGTAGGAAATGACAAAAATTGTTACAAAATTTGCTATCAAAATTTTTTAATTTACACAATTTGAAAATTACATTCTTTTTTAGTCATAATTTTTATCAAATTTTTTATTTCACAAATTTAATTAGTTCTTTTTATTTTTTTGTTCAAAACCAATATCTTTTAATATTCAAATATTAAAAGTTTGTGAGATAAATAATTAAAAAATTAGGGTTTTGAATGAAAAGTAAAAGTAAAAGAAAAAGAAAAAGAAAAAGAATGTAATTTTCAAAATTATTAAATTAAAAAATTTGATAGCATATTTTGTCACAAATTTTGTCATTTCTACTTTAATAGCTATCAATTGTACCAAATTCATCAAAATATGAAAGTTTGAAAACTAAATATGTCATGTTTAAAACATTAGAGATTAAAAATAATACTAGATAAAATATATATATTTTTTTCTGAAACAATATTATATTGAGAACTGGGCACAATGGCCAATATCTGAAGAGAAGGCTAGAGAGCTCGGAGTCATTAAAAACTTGAACAGAATCCACGAAAACAAAGCACTTTAACGGACTAGAAGCCCTCAGGGCACAAACCACTGGCAATGAGACAAACATAAAGCCACAGGTTGAAAATCTAGACAACCTAGGCACAACAAAAAATACAAAAGTCCGGTTATATCGGGTCATTAATACTATACAAAAATGATCTGTTATCGATTAAGCAGTGGCTCCATTGGAGTGCTCAAAGGGCATCGGATGAGAAAGCGAACACACGTTGGTGGTCCTTGCGCACATCCGACCTTCGCTCGAGCCAATATGAACCGCAACCTGCCATGGATCAAAAAAAAAAACATTCATGAGCAGTAAATCTTGTTATGAAAGTTAAAAATTTGAAAATTTTATCGCGATGAGCGATTTTCTTTATCGCTCATCTAAAATTTTCGCACCGTTTTCGCACGTTGTTCGCCCGCAGGAACCGTAAAAAATGAGAGAAAAATATTAGATAAAATATTAGAAATTAAAAATGTAATTTTTTCTCAAAAAAATTAAAAAAAAAAGAGAAAAAGACATCAAGGTCCCACTTGGATTGTCTTCCACGCCAAGTTTTCAGCCTTTTGTTTTATCCAAAAAGTTAATGGTCACACACACTAAAGCGTGCAATGCGGCTCCAATTTGGTTACTCACACGTAGCAATTAGCGAATAGTGAAGAAGTAGAGTGGGCCTCATTTAGGTTTTCCCTTCGCAAACAAACAACAAATTGGCCGTTCGATGGAAAGTGAAACTGGTCCATTCTCACCCTAGTTATTGCCCTTCTGGGACCCGTATGCTTTCGTCTTTTTCGAAAGGGTTAATTACATTTACCCCTTTAGAATTTGGCCACAAATTTACAAAAGCAACCTCGAGATTTGGCTAAGTAACCATCTTCTCCCCTTCATTTGCGAAATGACAGGATTAGAGTTCGATTTCGATGAATATTACCCTTCGTTTACTAACAAATACAATAATTATCTTAAAATTAAATAAATAAGAAAAATCTATCAAATGACTAATTATTTCCTATTAAAGTTCTTAATTATAGATTATTATAACAATAAATTTTTTATTAATAGTAACAAAGTAACCATTATCGTTGCAGTTTTTTGCACCAATATTTTTAAAATTAGCAACGCCTGATTAAACATAGAAAATTCAGTAAAAAAAATTGGAAAAAATATACATGTTGAAATTGGATGAGATAATTATATTTGCGGAAGATTAATTTGATATTAAAAATATTCTGAAAATACAGAATCTGTCTTATGAATGGCATATTATGAAGTGGGGTTTTTGTCATATGGTTGACCATTTCGGGGAGCAATCATTATTTGGGCAAACTTCGGGTTAGTTTTGTAATATAATCAAATGAAGGATAAATGTAATAAACCCTTTTCAAAAGTGGTATTTACTGAGAAAATTTTTAATAAATTGTCACAATGAGATCACGTAATCAAATCAGCAGCCATCTTTGACTTCTTTCCATCTACCGAGTGCGAATTTGGTGTGATCGAATGTGCGATTTCGTTTACTCTCCCATTTTTCTGTTTGGAGAATGGGAGAAGATGTTATATTTTTTTAGTCTTAATAGTATTATGTATCCTTTATGTGCCTATTTATTAGGGTGTTAATCCTCCCTTTTGGAAGTGTGTCTATCACAAACTTAGAATGCGGGACTATAAAAGTACAGGACAGCATCAAGAAAGGCAAAGGTGTAAGTTAAAGACCAAACTTTGTGTTCAATATTTATTATGTACCTAGAGACCAGGGTCTATGTTCAGTGATTTTTTTGTAACTTGCAATTTTCAGATGTTCAAGTAGAGACCAACAAGCTAGATTTTTTTACTTATGATTGCGATTGATATAAAGTCTATTATGCGTTAATCGAAAATATTAATTTTTTGTGCAATCTTTTGTGTTGTTGTTTGTAATCAATTGTTGCACTTTCTTTTATGGTTAAGATCAAATATCACGAAAAGTAATTAGTCTTTTCAGGCTATATTATGTAAAATTTGCTATTGAAATAAAATATACTACCGTTTGTTTAAAGAAAAAAAAAAGACTATGAGATCATGTGAGGGAGAACATTAGTGAATACATAACTGTTAATTAGTTGGTTACTCATTATGTATACTATTGCATATTATACAACTTCAACTTCAATGTATACGCAACTTCAATTACTGAAAATTTTCATTATGTATACTATTGCATATTATTAATTGTTGGATTTGGATTTTAGTTAATTACCCTTAAAAATAAACTTTTTTTCTATAAATGGTAACAAATAATAAAAAATCCAACCCTCTTATTTGGCTAATCTGAATAAAATATTAATTAAGTAAGGCTATACATAAACATATGTGTTAAATTTCTTTACGAACAAAGGTCAATCAACTAGTACGCCAAAAAATTAATTATAGTAAATAATATTACAGTAATTTGTTTTTACTCCAACTTTTGCTAATCATACTGTCAATATAGTGTTTTTCAACACGAGAAAAATTTTAGATGTGCTATAAATGTGGAAATAAATTTTGTCAATTACACTACTTTTATTTTGGTGACATTTGCGGAGAACTCAATAATGTAGAACTAATGCAAAACATAAATTTGCATGCTTGTATATCATGGAACATAGATCTTGAACTCAAACTTACGAAATTAGAAAAGTATTATGCTCTTAAATCCATGTGATGGAGCGTTGATCGGACAGGCCAAATCAATATGAAAGGGAAAGATTAGCTAAATAGACTTTATTGTCAGAAAATTTGCTTCGATATTTAAATTAATATAATTTAGTTGGTATTCTATAATATATATATATATTATATTTTAAATTACTTATATTATTATTATTAGTTTGCTTCAAATGTAGTTGATGAAAACATATTATATTTTAGTATTATATAAGAGATTAATTAGATTACCTAACAAGCCACTCAACATCAACTTTTGTTTTTAGGAAAGTCCTCTCATAAAAGCGAACTCCTCCACTTGTATCAGACGTATCAGGGACGGGATGTAAATCAATGGATGTGCACGAGTTGGTAGAGGTTTGAGGGAAGGAGCCAATAGGCAAAAATTCCAGGACAAACTGTCACAATATTTTAGCGAAAATCTGTCTTACACGAGGTTCGAACTTACGTTGCCAGATGATTTCTCTCTACGTCACCTCAAACTTATTAACTCACTTATGGCCCGAGAGCGCCACTCAACTTCAACTTGATTACCCATTTGGTGGATGTGTCAAACTAATATGATGTGACAAGTAACTTGACAATTAATAAAACAGTTGATTAATATAATTATCATATAAAAAATATCACCATGCAAATGGGGGCTAGCTATAGAATAACATACTTTATCTTATGAATAAAATACTTTGAACAAGTAATATAATATGAGCTCCAATTCATGTACAAGGAATATTGCTTGCAGTTAAAGAACATGCCTAACCCCATCCACACCAAACATAACAATCAAAATCGCCATTGCCATACACAAACTAAAATTTCATGTGCTTGGATTATTATAATAGCCTAAAGTTTTGCACATGTACTCGAAAGCCTAAACCCTAAAATCAAGCAAAAAAGAAGTCAAAGATGGATCAACAATCTCTAATACCACAAAAGGGATTGAAGTTATAAAATTAGTACTTGTCTTTATGGGATTGTGTTATATATGCAAAAGCTGTCTAATAATACCATTCTTTAGCAAGGGCAGACTCAATAAAGAAGCCAAAAAAGAGCCAAATTTTTTCAAACACCAAATGCATAAAAGACCCTTTTAAGAGAACATACTTTAAAAAAGAGCCTCATCTTTAGGGCACCAACCAAGCAAAGCCTTTCATCCTAACCAAAAAAAATATGCCACCCAACAAACACATCTCACATATCTCTTTCTTCCTCTCCGCCTTTCACTGTCTTGAGGAAAAGTAACTCGCACTGCACCTTAAAGGGCTGCAAGCCTCCTGCATGCGGGAATATAAGATAAATATATCTACAGTATGCGTGCTCTGCAATTTTACTGGTGCCCTAGACATATGGATATATAGCTTCCATGTTATCCACAAAAGCCCTCAACCTTTTGTTTGTGTATATATATGGCCTTGTCCAATTATTACAACTTCAGATGAGCATTCATTTCCTAGAATTCATAACAATGACATTATTCATCGTCAGTGCTTTCTTCTTCCAAATCCAGCATATTCGAAAGAGTTGGTTGGGAAAATTTGGCGGCTTCTCTCGCAGTCTTTTCATGGATCCAATCCAAGAACAAGTGCGATGAAACTGTGAGCTCTTTGAATGGGGAATTAAGCAGTTTGGTCCGAATATCACAGCTATGTAGTGATTTTTTTGCGTCGTCTTTTTTTTTTTTTTTTTTTTCCTTGGCTCTTTCTTTTTGGGGAATTTTGTAGTTATGGAAAAGGGAATAGTTTACTATCTTGTTTGCTACTCAAATCTGATTTTCCATATGGAGGACTGGTTGTCTAAATTAGTTGAAATTCATTGAGATATATGGAAATAAAGATTTTAGTATTGAGGTAATGTAATAGAGAGATCCCTATATGGTTTGGCGTATGTAATGTGTTCAGTAGCTTTATAAAATTAAAGACGCAGTCATGTATCGTATTGCATATATAGTATTTGTAATCCTTTTTTTTTCTCTCTCTCTCTTTTACTTACTCCCCATTAGCGATTTTTTCTTTTTTTAAAAAAAATTTATTCTTTCGTGTTTTTTTTTTTTTTTTGAGAGGGGACACATGTGAAAAGGGGAAGGAAGTTGCAAATCGCAAAATTGGTGAAATTTAATCCCTAACTTTTACGAAGGAGTCATGTGAAATTTAATCTCTAACCTTTAGATAGGAGCTGAGATATAGAGGTCTAATCTTGAACCTTTATTCGTTCTCTCCACAAGTACGTTGTTATTGTGCTTATTTGTTAAGAGAAAAGAATTTTCCGATGATACTCATAAATCAAAAGAAGGAAAAAAAGTGAATCTACCTCCATGTTTTTGGTGAATTTAGGCACATGTATGCCACAACAGTTATGAAGTTTGTTGTTGACATTTGTTGACACCAGCGTTCATTAAATGCTCCAAAGGGTTGCAAAGTAAGCAACTGAAGTGCCAGCATGTGACCACTTAAAACAATTTGCCTTTGCTTAGAAGCATGCCTGTTGTAAAGATTTTTGCACCATCGTTTGATGACAAAAAGATGTTTCAAATGTTTTGGTACCGTTCTCCATTAGATCTAGACATAAATGTATGTGTCTCCAGTTTTAATTAACTTGAAAAACTGAAAATGCAAAGTGCTAATTGCTAAATTGTGTATACATTATAATTTCAAAATGTATATTTACACAATTATAAAATACTTTTGTGTTTTCTACTCTATTATTTTATTTCACAATTATGATATTAAAAAATTATAAAAACACGTTTTAAAATTCAATTCATACACAGTTCCTTCTTAATATTCAAATTCCAAGGATTGGAACCTATTTTTCGCTTCAAAAATATAATTAATTATATTGTGAAATTAAAGAATATTATTAAAGTATTTTTAAGTACTAGAATTGATTTGAGTGATAAAGTTTTCAATCTTCTCGTCCATTACTCGAACTTTATAGTTATCACTTACCGCAATTATTCTCACTTCTCTTCCTCTTATATAATCGAAAAAAGATTGTAGTTAAATATAGTACCTCAACCATGATTGGACCTCGTGCCCCTTCAACAGTAATGCAGGAATCTTTCTTCATCTAACTAATTTCTAAGCACAAATATTATCTGCAAGGCCTAAAAAGCAGCACATGTTATGTTAGTACGACTTTCATGTCCTAAGATACGAGCAATTTTACTGGTGGATAACGCATAAAAAACATTGGATTAGGTAGATTCGTAATCAAATATAGGGTTTAGTAATTAATTATAGGGCATAATGAAATAAAAAATTACGAAACATTTGTTGAAAAGGGCAGGATAGTGAGGCACAAGTTTTTAAATTCGAAAGATTTGCTGTATATGGTTGGATAGCGAGGTACAAGTTTATAATATTTATTTTTTTCATTCTAAAGTACAAGATACTTACTATATCATTAAATATATAATTTTTTTTATTATTTTTACTTTTAATTGTGAGTTATGTATAATTATTATTAATAATAAGGTTGATGTAAAGAATTTATTCAAAAGTTTATTCTTTTTTGGGATAAATAAAATTTGTAAAGTTGGAGGACATACTTTTTACGTATTATTTTGATTATTGCAATTGATTCACTCTTTGGTGAAGTAAATTATGCGTTTTGCTCAATTGTTACTTTCCGAGTAATATTATTTATACCATACTAAAATGGATGCAAGACTATTTGATAAAAACTTAAATTTTTTAAACTCTCAAAAAACATGAATAACACAAACCTCTAAAGGTGACATATTTCACCAAAAGCGAAATAAAAGTGAGAGTCTCGATGGAGCGAAGAGACAACATGGGACCCCTTTAAATGTTGAATAAAATAAAGCTTCAAGGTTGAATTAAAGGTATTTTTTTAACGTCACATCTATTTTATTTTTAGGCATATATACAATGATTTTGGGATAATACTTTGTGTTTAGGTTATTTACATTTTGTTGTTAGGTTGTGTGTCTATTTTGTAAGACATTAGCTTCCTCAATAATTAGTGATATTTTTCAAACCTTCATAGGATAACTTCTTCCTTAAGTGTTCTCAAAAATATTTTCTCTGTTTGTTGAAACCTAACGTTTTTTTCCCCCGCGAAGCAAAGATGAGATTAAAATGTCATCTTTATGTATCATCTTTAGCCATATCATAAAATAGTTGAAATTTTTGTTCCAATTAATGTGTATCAATCATGTCTTATTAATAAAACGATCTAATTTTATTAAAATTAAAATTTATACATTTAATGACATCAATTCATTTATATATACAACACAAATAGTACACGTTAGTTAGGCAAAAGATTATCCTCATCATAAAATGAGAATTGCTTAAGTAAAAAATTAATTAGTTCATAAGAATATATTGAAATCCATTACTTTGAAAGACTTAATGGGGTCCTTTTGCAATCACGTACATGATTAATGTTTCATTAAGGTACTAAACAGCCTTAGAAATATGTTCCATGACTGTAATGGTGATTGTGGTAAGCATGTTAGTTCTGGTATAAGATCCCATTGAAGATCCAAATCAGACTTTAATGCTCATTTATAGCTGTGATTGATTCCTTTGTTCAGGTACCCTTTCACTTTTCTGTTTTTGTGTTCAAAAAGTCAGTTGACCAAAGCAATATTTTGCTAATAAAATTTAAGCAGTTTCAAGCTCAGCCTGCTGGATACACTACAAGGTGAAGCCTTTGGCTGATCACAATCATCTGTATCTCTTTATTCTGTTCCAAAGTTTAATGATCCTATTCCTTAATTATTAATTTACTAGCAATAAAGTTATTGTTTGACCTAAGTTTTCCAGGAATTGTTTAGTTCTCCTAGGCCACTGTGTGTGTCTCACCAACATTATTCGATTTCGAGTGCAAAAAAGTTTTATGATGTACGTTTTGGTGCACTATAATTGTAAAACCCCACTTGGGCGTGCTCCGCTGGTTCTTCATACATTTTCTCTCTTTCTCCTTTTTTTTCATATATATTTAAAATTTTGCCAAAAAGAGAGCAAAGTTTGGAAATTATTCAAAGGGATGTGATTTTAAAACATGTTATCTGATGTACTAAATAGAATGCTGATTAAAGTTATGTTCTCTTTAGTAGTTTTGATTCTTAATGTACTTTTTTACCCGTTTTAAATTACCAATTCTAAGAAAAAGTTTTGAGGGACTCCAATCATTTGAAAACATGAAATGTAGTTATTCTAAGTTGGTTTGTAATGGCAGTAGTTCAAAAAAAAAAAAAAATTTGCTGCTAAACATAAAGATCAATCTTTACTTGTTTAATTTATGTATAAAAAGAAATTATGTTGCAGGCTTGTTACATTTCTAGTACATTTGTCATTGAGACTTTAAAATTTAAACACAAGGGAGATTTTTTTTCATTGATAATTGACCTATTGTGTAAAGTTTTAAAAATCTTAGGCAGGGATGTAAAAATTATCATTATTTTTTAGTTTAGAAAATGAATGTGAAACTATCCCATTTCATAAGCTTTGGATCTTTTACTACACTTTTTTTATATCATTTTCTGTTACACATTTTAATAAGTTAGCATAAACTTTATAATTTGTACTAAAATATTTATTATTAGTATCCATATTAACTTTTCTAATTTTTTATATCAATCTAATAATTTAATAAAATTTTATATATTTTCTGATTTTTTTCCACACTAAAAATTTAAAATAAATATAACATTACAACAAAAAGTAAACCCTTAATATTAAAACATATTATAATAAAAATTAATATCAATGGTATAAATATGCACATAAATTATAATATTTATACTAATTTATTAAAGTGTATGATAAAATGAAATGCAAAAAATGTAATAAAAGATCCATTGTGCATTTCTTATTTTAAAAGTCAATTTGATTAGGTAATTATAAAATTTTAATTATTTTTTTGTCTATATTAGCCTTTTACATTTTCTTTTAGTTGTATTACATATGCGGCCTTAAGCCACAAAAGGTATCTATGTCCTTCATTCACTAATTGATATATCTCGACCAATATTGGGTACTTGATTAACTCTAAATATGGTGCAGTATGTGAAAGATTATTTTTATCTCCAATCATTGTTGTTTAATCAAATAGTGAAAGCCAAATCTTCGATATACCTACAAAGAAATGAACGAAAGATTTCTAACCTATTAGAGGATAGATCTTCTGGCCGAATTAATATGTTTTTTCTGTGTTTTATTAATAAATACTAAACCCAAATTTTAATAAAATTACATCATTTCATTAATGAAATACTATTGATACCCATTAGTTTTGGGATAGAAAATCTCAACTATCATTACTTACTATAAATTGGAATAAGACCTTTCCATTTGTCACTTAAAAAATAATCAATCCCTTCCATCAGTGGTTCACATAATTAATAATTTTCATAATCCAATCAATCACTAATTAATTATGAATCTAACTACTTTATTAATTAAATTCATAATTATGTGGTCCATCAATTAAGAATAAAATTGAATTTTGATTCTTAGAGTCCTTTGATGTTTATGGCATGTTATCAATCTCACATTAGCTTAAATTTTTAGAACTCTATTCAGTTTTGCTTACATATTGGGTTTATATAACAAACTCTCATGGTGTCTTTTCTCTAAACAAATTCTTGATACTGTTATCAATACTATGCATAATATGCATAGATACTATTATTAATATTAGACTCAGGGTACTTGTCAAGAAGTTAGGATTAAATCCAGGGGGTTGATTCTAATCTTTATAGTGTCGGATCTGTTATTGAATACTTTGGGATTTATGTAGGAGTCTTTTAAAGGATGTAGAATATATACTTTGGGATATATATATATCTATGAGCCAAATAGTGAAAAAGAAGTGGTCTTCTGAGTACCATGGTGGATTTAAAATTTGAGTTTGAAGTGCGAAGTTGATAATGAAATGAAAAATTACTTAGATTCATGAAGGTTTATGGGGAGAATTCTTTTTGATATCTTATAATTAATATCTTGTCCTTTAATTTTTTGAATAAAATTCTTACAATGTCCCATGTGTAATAGTGGTTATTTATGTCCATCTAAGATGCTTTGAGGCGTTGTCTGGTTTGAAGATCAATTTCAACAAAAGTAGTTTGGTTGGTATTGGGGTGGATGTGGGTCTCATGGCTGGGCTGAATATTTATCGTGCAAGGTTGAAATCCTCCCGGTCAAATACTTTGGTCTTCCTCTAGGGGCTAACTCAGCGGCCCAAAGCATCTGGAGGCCTATCTCGGAAAAAATGAGATAAAAGCTTGCAGGATGGCAAACGAGGTACCTTTCCATGGGTGGCAGAGTAACACTAATCAATTCTGTCTCGTCGAGTTTGCCAATCTTTTTCATGTCTGTCTTTAAACTGCCTTGTGGGGTAAAAAATGACATAGACAAGCTGATTCGGAGATTTCTCTGGGACAGTTCGGATCACCAACGCAAGTTGCATTATGTGGACTGGAAGAC
The DNA here is from genome assembly GCA_020080225.1 of Gynochthodes officinalis. NCBI lineage: Eukaryota > Viridiplantae > Streptophyta > Magnoliopsida > Gentianales > Rubiaceae > Gynochthodes > Gynochthodes officinalis. The sequence goes on from JAIQDA010000012.1 coordinate 1,641,806, forward strand.
AGTGAATGCTCCAAAGTGGCTTGGTGGATTGGGTATGATTGACTTCCACTTAAAAAACTCGGCCTTACTATCAAAAAGGTTATGGAGGTTTGGCAACGAGATGGATTCATTATGGAGGAATTTCTTTGTGGAAAAATACGGGCTTGACTAGAGGCGACTCCTTCCCACCCCTTGTAATAATAGATTCGTTTCCCATTCATGGAAAGCTATTACTGCTCCACTTATTCCTTCTCATCAATTCCATGAGGTCGTATCTTCAGGAATGAGGGCGATGCTTGAGAAGGGAGACAATATTGTTTTCTAGCATGACGAATGGATAGAAGGTATGATTCTAAAAGTGTGCTTTCCTCACATCTTTGCTCTGTCTGTGAATAAGAATGGATACGTGGCCGAGTTCGGAAATTGGAGAAATGGTCAATGGGAATGGAGAATTGATCTCCGTAGGAATGCGCTTGATTGGGAAACCCAGTAGTGGGAAGACTTGTTATCTATCCTGCACGAGCATTATCCCAACCACCACTCCCAAGATCGGATCATTTGGAGAGGGGTCCCGAATAGTACATATTCCACTTCTTCTTTCTACAAATCTGTGCTGTTGGCACAAAGGCAAGGCAACGTTATCTGGAACCTCATGTGGAATGGGTATGGTCCACCTAAAGTGGAAGTCTTTGTCTGGCAACTGATTCATCAAAAGCTCCCTGTTAGAAGCTGCCTGCTTCGGAGGCATCATTCGAGCAGAGCATGCAGTGTGTGCGTTACGTAATATCTTTTAATCATCCGATCTATTTTTTTGATTGTTGGAGTAGCTGGTTGGTATGGACGAGGTGTTTGGAAACTTAGGGTGTCACCTGGGTCTGCCCAGGAGATCCTTCCATCTTCCTGATGAGCTGGCATCAGTCCTCCCTGGATCTCCAAGGAAGGCAGCCTTGGATACTACTGTTTTATGCCATTACTTGGTCAATTTGGCTGTGCAGGAACCAGGTTTCTTTTAACAATAAGAGCTTTGATCTTGAGCATCTCATGGATTTGATTATCATTAGGTTCGCAACTTAGTTTAAGGCAGAATGGCCATCTTCATCAGCATCCATTATAGACATCTTCCGACAGCCGAAAAGTGCAGAAGTGAGGCGGGTGCACAAGTGCAGGAAGGAAAGTGCGGCTTGGTCTAGGCCTCAATATGGTAGAATGAAGTTTAATGTCGATAGCTCAGCAATTGGAAAAATAGGCAGGGCGGGGATTGGAGGAATTTTGAGAGATAATTTGGGTAAAACAAAGGCCGTGTTCTCTAAGCGTGTTGGAATTTTGGATTCGAATCAGGCTGAGTTCTATGCTATCCATGAGGCTTTCTAGGTGTTCTCTGAATCTATTTGGAAGAGTTCCCATGTGCTTGTAATTAAAAGTGATTCCGTTAATGTAATCAATTGGCTCAAGAATCCGGAGAATGCCCCTGGCACCTAAAAAATGTCTCCAACCACATAGACCTACTAAAGGAGAAAATCAAGCACTGGGAGGACCATCACATTCCAAGAGACATGAATAGTGTGGCTGACAGGTTGGCAAAGTCAGGAGTATCCAGAGTGCAAAACTTGTTGGCGATTATCGAGCAATGAGTCTTGTTTCTACTAATCTCTACTTTCATTTTTGTTTGTATGCCGCGTAGGAATGTTCTTGTCCTTTCATTTGCTATTGACTCCTACTTTGTAACCTTTTACTCTTTATCTCTAATAATAAACCTTGCCTCCTTGGCTTGTCAAAAAAAATAGTGGTTATTTATGACCCATAATTACAAAGTAAAGACAGTTGCAAAAAATTAGTATATTTTTAACTTAGTGTATTGTACATCATAACTCTTAATAAAGTATACTTTTATTTTTAGAACTAATTTTTGAGGGCCGAGGAAAATATTTGTTCAAATCCTTTTTATTAGAGAAAAATATTTGGAATTGCTCAACTTTGAAGTCAGTCCAAAAATCTTATTAATCAGTCTAACAATCTTTAGAAAATTGATTTGGGATATTATTTCTAACTCTCCTAATCAAGATGACTCGAATTGAAGTTGAACATTGACAAGAGTAGACGAGTGAACCCAAACACAATACTAGGAATTGAATTGGGTATCAAGGGTAATGAGGAATTAAATGGGGTATTGACTTAGTTTATCAAACTCAAACTCAAACTCAATGAATCGAGGGATTTAGATATTGACTAGATTTATTAAGTCCAACGAACTGATTGATCTAAATCATGTAGAAAAACTAAATCCAAATATAAAGTTTTGATACCGTTCTAGAGAACATAAGCGTTCAATTCAAAACCAATTGATAAAGAGTAAAATAGCCTAAAAATCTTATTAGTTGGTCTAACAATAAATCTTTAAGAAATCAATGTAAGATAGTATTCCTAACTCTTTTGTTTTAAAGTTTTGGGTTTATTTGGTGCTCTAGCCTGCCTATTAAACCCTAATGTGGACTCTCTTGGAAATATATTGGACAAATTCTTAACACAACAATCATAACTTTATACTTCTTTCGCCTCCAAAAAAAAAATAAATCTTTTTTTACAACATTTTTAAATGTGAAACATATACTGTGATAGTAAATATGTACGTAATGTGGTATTTTATATTCAAGAAACAATAAGATAAATCCATAAACTTTAGTACTTTGATCACTGTTTTGTTTAAATGACAAAAGCTGAATTCAATCAAAACACACTGGCCAAGAGGCATCCAACATTAATAATGAAACAGTCCATTCTCTTCTGTGAATTCTTTAGTGGGCAAGTAATGATCCCTTCCAAAGGCCCATCCGTCCCCAACTAGTTAAGTTATTCCACTTGTGTGCCCCATCTCTTCCAACAAAACAAAAGGTTCCAAATATTGTTGTCCAATTGTCGGCCTATTTTCCTAGTACTTCACAAGCATGCCCTCAAAACCTTGTGGCCCTTTTTGGGCAACTTGTAAAATCTACCAAATCTGATTAGATTAGTTTGAAGCTGTTGGCTTAGTTACATGATTGACTAATTTTGCTCATACTTTAGTAGTATTTCATTGACTCATTCTATGAGTTTTGTTTAGAAAAAAAAAAAAAGTTCTATGAGTTTTGATTGATTGGGACATGCATGTGTTTAGCTTCATTCTAGCATTAGCAATTATAATAATATGCATGGACAGTTGACGACTAAATAAGTTATAGCCCACATTCATGCCCCTTGCCAACAACATCTAAATCGATGAGATTCTACCTTGGCCCACTTAACGAACCCCATTTGATTTTAATTTATTGTTGCTGGACTACTTTTCAATCTTTTTGTTTGTTGTTTGTTAATTATTGTTACATTTTTTTTGTGATTAAAATAAAATATTATAAAAAGTAATTAGTCTGTTTTTTTAGGCTAACATATGTATAATTTTAAATTGTAATAAAATTCTAACATTATGAGGAAAAAAAAACTTCTTAATTCATCTTATAATAGGTTTTTTTCCCCTCTTCTAAATGGATAATACCTACTCATGCTCTTGCCCACTGCACAGGGAAGGGAAATGCAGCTCGACTCTACTTTTCTTTTTTAAGAATCTTTGTGATATTTGTAATCTTTGAATATATTTTAAGTCATATTTCTTTTTTAATCGTTTCAATTAGAATTACAATTTCACTTATAATTTTTTTCAGAAGATGAAATCATACAAATGATAGTCACCTTTTTTTATCTAACAAAATATTTGTTACGTGTTAGATTTATTTGAAATATTTTATACTAACCAATTTATTGAAATTATTACTCAAAAAGTTGTATGGCACCATCATTAGGTGTCTAAATTGGTGCCAAAATTTAGTGTGTGAACCAACACCAATATAGAATTTTAAAACGCTTATTGATGGCAAACTTGGCCTTGGTCTTACAGGTTGAAATGGTTTAAAATTTCGAGGACAAAGTTTCTTAAGCCTTATAATAACCGAAATTTGGGTGCAAACATTCCACTAACAATTTTTGAATAGTCTTACTAACTTTTGTTAAATATCAGGCCACTTTTTGAATGCGTTCTAGAATCACCACATAAATATAATAGGCCAAATTGGACTTTAAAACACACTTTTTATCATGCAATTTGGTTTATTTCTGGTGAAGTTTTATTTGTTAATTTTCCTCGCAAATATTCAAAGAAAAAAAATTGTCTCCCAAAAGTAGGGTGGGATTTTTGGAAATAGACAAACATTTCTTCCCATCAAATTTCTAGCCTCACAAAGCACCATAAAGAATAACTTAAAGGGGAGGAAACCCTTGGTACTAAGAATAGAAAAAGTACCAATCCAGGTCCTTCAAGTGGACATCAACCATATCATTGCTATTGTTGCTAGGATATTGACCTAAGACTATAAAAATGCATCTTTTCATGATTTGAGCTTATTTATATACCTTTGCCCTTTTGCATTATGCCCCTTCCTTGAAAATGATTCAATAGAATTCGGTCATACATTCCCAATTCTACCATTAAATACTACTAAAAATTTGTCACCAACCTTGATAACGAAGCAACATTCTTGCCAACGTGCTCTCCCATGCTAACGTCTTTGTTAGGTTTCCTAATTTAATATTAGTGTATGACCTCATTTGATTCATTTTTTTTGGTCACTATAATTTTATAATGGCCAATCAAAAATTTAATTCATATAGTTTTCCATATGTTATGCCAGTTCATAGCTTTACAACAACTTGCCAGATCTGCATCCCCTTTTACTTTCAATAATTAATGGTTTTTTTTATAGGAATTAATTAATGTACCCAACAACATTAATTTAAAATTCTTAGATTCCATGACATGGCTTCATTGATAGTTATGTATATATGGGAAGTTTAATTGTTGTGGAATATATAATTTCATAAGGGTGCAAGAAAGGTGGTTTTTAAAAAAATTAAAATAAAAAATTACCCCTTTTTACCCTAGGACGGCAAATGTATTCTTAAGTTGAACTAATCTCACAGAAAGATTTAGGGCTATTAAATCAATAATAGAGTGTGTCAATAAGAGTAATGATAGAGATAGTGACAAATCATAATTACTTTGTATAGTGACTTACGTGGCAATCATGAAAATACAAAATTATCTTTCTATTTTCATTACAAAACACAAAATAATGAAGGATAATTTTGTCTTTTCATGGTTGCCACGTCAATCACTATGATTTGTCACTATTTCTATTATTACTCGTGTCAATAATAATTGAGTTATTGTGTTTGGAATATGTGAACTTTGAGTGACATAAATAGTTCAATTTGCTTATCTACCTTTATCCCTAAAATGTAAATCATCCAAAACACATTAGTGTGACATATTCTTCTTATTTTGACCTTGGGTTCAAAGCCACTAATTTAGTAACATGGGTTGTAATAAGGTCTTTATATTATTATGTTAATTTAAAAAAAAAATGTCTGTCTGGCATATTAAGAATTAGTTAGGTTTTATAGAAAATCAATGAGATAATATTAGAGTTGTTGCCAAACAAAAGTGTTTGAAAATTTGAAAGAATAAATAAAGTATTTAATGAGTAAAAATACTTAATAAGTAAACATATCCCAAATCTCATTGTATTAAATTTTTAGATTTAAATTGTACCATTACATATTTAAAAGGCCAATTTGAGTGAACTGCCGCTCCAAATTTATACGTCAACAAGAGTTATTAATGCACAAGAAAATTATATAAGTGGATATAATAATAACTTCTAAATAGATTTTTTTTTAATTTTTTTAAAAAAACAAATAAAAGTAAGTCTGTCTAGAAGCGTGGCCTGGTCGTACCAAATCTATGGGCAATAATACATTGGCTTCATAATTCATTGTATGAGCAAGCGTTGGATGCCAAAAATGGTTGTTGGGATTTTAATGTGTTTCATATTTATTTAAAATAATATCCCACAAATAAATATGACACAGCAATTGAACATGATTGACACGTTTTAAACACGTGTAAAAGGGCAAGAAGGAAAATGACCATGATGAATGAGGATGCGCACTAGGCCAAAGATGAAATAAATCTATTAAAATATGTGGTAAAATATGGTAAAATAAATATAGAAATTTAGAATTGAATATGATATTTACAGTAAAAAGAATTATACTTTCTCCATTTAAAAGAAATACATTTTGTAATTTTTATTAAAATTATAAGATACCAGTACATAATTAAATATACAAATTTTTATTTTTTAATTTACATTATATATTATTATTATTATTTGTAAAGGTAATTCAAGAAATTTTCATAAAAGTGAACTCTTTTTATAAAATAAAAAAATTTCTAAAAATGATTTTTTTTTTTAAACAGAAAGACTAATAAATTTGTATAACAACTGAAGTAATATTCGTGTGACAAAAAAATTAATAAATATTTAAAATAATCATTATTAGGTAATTTTTGTTATGTAAACATCATATCAATAAATTTATTAAAAATTTTATTTATGTGTATTAGTACATGTTTAGAATGAGATTGTGAACTTTTGAATTTGTTAGGGACCCGTAGAATACTCATCATATGTATATTGACATTCATAAGATGGTTGCCGAAGAATAAGTTAGGCCTTTTTCTTTATGTATTATTTTTCAATTTCAAATTATTATATATTTATTTATTTATTTAAAAACCAAAAAAAGAAAAAGTGAGAATGAGTCCGGCATCATTGTCCCACCCCACGCATCATGTTAAACAAGATCAAAAACCGAAACTCTTTATGGGATTCGAATTTATGGTAGGGGCGGTAATTTACGCGCGTGAAAAAAATTAATAGCGTGATTGTGATGTAATGTGACCTAACTCTAACGTAGAAGCGTAATTTCGACACGACGAAAAAAATTCAACAAAATCGCTGGAGACAAAATGACTACCTCAACCTACAAAATAATCGCATTAGTCTAACTTTTATTGCCCTCTATTTTTTTTGCAATCTTGTTACTTTTTCAAAATATGACACGCGAACCCGAAAGCTGACCTATTGCCACCCCTAATTTATGGGCGCCTATGGTGTACCTCATTTAATTTGATTTAATTTATTTTTTAACTTGATTCCCACCCAACTTTGAACACTATTTTTACATATCTAATATATTCATAATTTTCTTGTTGTATTAAACTTTACGTTTTACATTTATATAGTTTTGGATGAAAGTGTTTGTAAATGTTTTCTATCTAAACTAACAGAATTCTATTTTTTTTTCCTTTTTTTCCCCCTAACTTTGCTAATTGACTTAAATGAATACAAGATTGTAGTGTGTTTGTGTGTGTGTGTGTGTGTGTATATAAGTCTATAATAAAAAATAATTCTAGGGTCAAATAACTAGTTTTTCTTCTTTTCTACTCTGTTAATTTACTTAAATGCATACAAAATTAGAACAAAAAAAATTCTACTGTCAAAAAGTGGAGTTTGTTACATAATAATATTTTTCCTTTGCTTTTAATGATGAAAGACAGTAGCAAACTTATTTCTACCATAAGAGTTTTCAATGCTGAAATTCTTATTATGTTTTATAATTTCAATGAAATATATCCTATGGTATTTTGTATGTACGCATTGAGAGTCCTAAAAAAGACTTCTTGATAGAAAAAAAATCCTATATTAAAAAATTAGTAAATATCATTTTATAGAAGAGATTGCATTTCATATATATAGATTGCATTTCATGGAAGAGATTCTTTCGCATAAAAAATCTATTGCATCTAAGTTTCATGCTCGTAATTTTTTTTAACTAAATTCATTCATGTAAATAATATCATATATATTTATTATTGCAATGTTTGACACATTCAAATACCTAAAATTTAAAGCAAAGAAAGTTTGAACAACTAAGACGGATAATGAATTGTGTTTTAAAATGCGTTTTTGTAATTTTTAAATTTTTAAACAACTTTTAACTTATAATTTTTATTTCAAAAATATAAAATCTATATTTTAAAATACAATTTAAATAGAACCTTATCATTATCATTACCCATAGAGGATTAAGAAATAAAATCACTTTCAAACTACAAGTAAGAAATTGACTTGAATAGTGACTTAAAAGTCAACATATGAGCAAGTCACATAAGATGAATTGGCTAGACAAATGCATTATTACCAAAAGAAATAACAAAAAAAATTGTAAGCAAAATGGGGTGAATAAAATGGGATAAAGTATAACAAAGGAGTGTTAGTTTTTCAGTATTAGTGTTAGTATTAGGTTTTTTCCCTATGTATTAGGAATTTGTTCCTATTAGTTAGGGTGGTTTGTTTTACCTTATCCTTCTTTTGAGAGGTGTTTTGTTTTGTTCTCTTTTAGAATATTATTATATTAGTTAGTATTATTTATTTTTTTTTATTTAGTCGGGTTTTTTTCTCCTACACAAAGGTGCTTGTCTTTATAAGTTCGATTTCATCCAACACATGAATTTCTTTTAATCTTTAAATAATGTATATTTTGTCAATTTGACTATAAATTATAATTATCGTTGTTAAAAAAACAATGACATAGAGAACTAAATGCGACTTAACTTGTAACTAATGTCACCAAGAAAGTACAGAGAAACATCAAAAGGAAGAAGATGAGGCAGCACTTTGCAACGTGTCAAGAATATATAAATTAGCTTTTGTGAGTTAGAAAAGCTTTCAACAATGTCAGACCAGATCCCCCCTCTCATATAAAATGCTTTTCATCACTCATCACTCATCACTCATCACAACAGTCCAAATCAGTACAACACCACATCCCATCAGTTACCACATTACCTGCCAATAAAGCAGCAGCCACTCTCTTCTTTTCTTCCCTTCTTAGGCTTCAGTACTACTGCTAATCTTTCATCGTAATCTTTCAGCCAATCTTGACTTTGTTTTGTTGGGATTTCTCGCTTTGCAGCGGATTCTCTGACAACAGGGTAATTTTTTCTATAAGGGTTGAAGTAAAGATGGATTTGGATTTATGGGCTTCTAGAGTTCAGTCTTCAAAACATCATCTTTCTGCTGTCCAAGCGGCCGGGCTCAATAATTCTGGTGAGTTTCATTTCAAGGCAGAATTTTTAGTGTTTGTTCTAGTGTTTGTTCTAGTGTTTTTGGAAGATTATGGATTTGTGGGGTAATTGAAGCTAAATAATGTACCTGAGGTTCTATTACGGCTTGGTTTTACCATTGTTCCTTGATGTTTATTTTGTGCTTGATTTTGCCTGGCAAGACAATGAGCAGTTCTTCATATCCTGTTCCTTGTTCTGTGGTTTTGACACAATTTTGGGTAATTATAGTTGTTCTGAAGATTGATTGGCTGTGATACTACTCAAATTGATCAACCATTTTACTAAGGTCAATACTTAACTATCTGACTAAGGATTGAGCCTTAGCAACAAGTGAATCCCTTGAAAATCGATATCTTGCTGTTCTTTGCTGTCACCTGTGCTTGCTTGTTTATGGTAATAAAGATTATAAGTATTCCTAAGGTTCCTGAAGCTCACACATCTGAATTGCCAGGTGCTCGTTTGACCATAGATGATGCAGGAGAAGATGACAATAGATCATGGTTTCCCTGCCCCTTCTGTTATGTAGAAATTGAAGTGCCAGTACTATGTAGCCATTTGCAAGAAGAGCATTGTTTTGACGTGAAAAAAGCGGTATCATGCTATTGCAATACTTATGTTACAATTTTATTCGTTTTTGGATATTGATAAGATATCATTTCACCATAGCATGGCTTCCCAGCCGATTAATAAGCACAAAGACAACATTCAAGCATGATGATTGCACTTCTACTATGCTTAGAAGCACCAGTAACCATCAGACAATTAGGGGGAAAGTTCGTTCTTATTTTTTCAAAATCTAGTCTGGGATGGGAACAATTTGAGAGGTTTTTGGTGTGCTTATTCTTAATTCTTGCAACAGTTTTCGTTTTTGACTAGAACTATACTACAGGTATGCCCAATATGCGCAGCAACTTTAGGAAAAGATGCGATAGGGCATTTCACCATGCAGCATTCTCATTCAGTGAAGGTATATGTTTATCTTTACATTTAAATTCAATGAATTATCGGTGGAGGTAAATAAAAAGAGTTAACTTGTTCCAGAGGAGGAGAAAATCTCAAAGATCAGGCATGTGGGGTAATTCCTCAGCAGCTGTTGGCAAGGACTTGCGAGATTTAACTTCATTTCTTGGTTCAAATGCATTGAATTGTCGGTCTGACAAACAGGAACCTGCTCCAGATCCATTCCTTTCCCCATTTCTTTGTTCAACACCTTTCTCAAACCCTAAAGACTACAGAGAAGATGTATCTTCTGGTTATACTGACTCTACGTCTAACGCAGAGAGGTAACCTCTTTGTTATAATCACCTTTTCACTTTTTTATTGTCCCAAAATAAGAGTTACACTTTTATTATTTAAATTTACCTTCCCATCATGCCATTTGAAAAAGTAACTTTTCAGTAATACCAACATACTTTTTAACTTAAACTTCAGGTCTATTTTGTAAATTCATTTATATCCACCTTGTCTAAATACAATCATTATATGTCTCCTTAGTAAATTTGTTTCCAAGTGTGACTTTAATTCTGGGACAGAGGGAGTATTGAATATAATTTGTAAAGTGAAGATTGGGAACATAAAAGAGATGGGGTGCATTTAGAGGAAGTGAAGCTGATGAACCCAATATTTTCAATTTGGGAAATATACACTTCAATTATTGTCTCAAACGTGTGGAGCATCTTTCTGAACATTCTTTACTCTGCTATGAACCATTTGGAGCTTCTAGTTTGCCATAGTCTTCAACATTAATCCAATAATTTTGAGTGAAGAAGAGTCATTGGAGATTTTAAGGCATATGAGTTTTGTGGATATTCTTAATCTAAGCATTGTCATGCTCAAAACACCTAAACTAAGATCATTGAACTAGGTTGAGCATCATTATTCATTTCAGGATACAATATGTTAAATTGTCAATATTCTGCTTGATCTTCAATTTTTGATAGTTTTTCAGTTGTAGTTGTTTGTTTTGATTCAAGAATAGGATTGTTGTCGTCTTCTGATGCATTATGTTTATCAACTATGACATCTACTGTTTTGAAGCATTGCAGTTCAATATTCTGTCCTATTGGCAGTAGAGTTCTTAGATGCTTTCTGGTTCACTAGCTTCTTTTAGGATTTGTTCTATTGGAGGCGGGATATTTGTTTGGGGGAACAAAAAATGAACAAAAACAAAAACAAAAGAATTAAAATTATTGTTGAGAAGCACCTAACAGGAATATCTTGCCAAAGAGTAAAGAGTAGATGTTACTTACCTATCTTATTTTGCATCACAGAAGTCTCCTACTTGACTCTGTTATGAGCATTGTTTTGTCAGATTTTAGTAATAGACGAGGACTTAAAAACCTATATCCTGCCAGAAATGCGTATCTCATTTTTCTGAAACATTTGTGGAAGACCTAAACTGAACTGATGAAGGCTAAATTAATGCTCAAACTTCATTTACTGGAAACTCTTATGCTCTCCTAGTTAAAGTGATTTTCATGTTACATTTCCATAATTCCTCATATGATCACAGTGGACCAAATTATTCAGCTCTTAGACACGAAAGATGTTCCTACTATTAAAGTGCATTTATTTTCTGGATGAAATTTGAGTTTCTTTTCTGACATTCACTGTATAAGAAGTGGTACATCTTGTTCTGATAACCGTCGTAGTGTCTTACCACTTCTATCCCCTCCACCCCTCCCTCTTCCACGCAGTCAAAGAATAGGAAAGTTAAAAATGGAAAGGCCGAACACAAGTGTTTAAAGAACTGAGTAAGTTTATGGGACAGTGAATGATGCTTGTCATAATAAGCCTTTTCTTATACTTTGTCCTATTGTTTAAGCTGCTTCATTTATGTTTTCTGTGTTTGCATGAGATATACTGGTACTAGTGTTCTCTTATTCACTCTGGTGCAAAGCTAGCTAGTCGTTTGTAATTATGAAATGCCATTTCTAGCACTCCTGCAGTGCTAGTTGTGATTTAAAACCAAATTTGAAATAGGAGAATTTTAGGCTTCTGAAAATTACCCGCTTATGAACACTAGTTATTAAGAGGAAAGAACAAGCAATCAATGGGAAATGCTCTTGAGTAAACAAACTAGAAAAAGCTGGATTAGTGGTACATGCTGCATGACCTTGATTATTCCTGTGGAATGATCTAGTTTGTCTTTATTTTGCAGAAAGCCATTTTTGTCCGATGCTGTTCAAGATCAAGATTATGAGGAGAGGATGAAGCGAGCTGCATTTTTTCAAGAACTGATCGTGTCAACCATTTTCTAGGCTTTTCTGCAAACTTGATGAAGCACCAAAAATGATGCAACTCGGTGATTGTTCTTCATTGAAAGAGATGTGAGTTCTACTTGATACAATTATGCCAGATGGCAGTGTCTCTGATGAAATGGGCTGGTTAAATCGTTTGCTGAAAATTAGTTTTTGGTTACATGAGTGATATGATAGAATCACACGGTGTGCTTGTAATGCGTTGATCAATATGCAATCAGATAATGTATTATTCATCTATGAGGAAGTCATTATGCCATCCGTTTTTTCGTTTTTCCGGTAAACTTCATGGTCTAAGCACGAGGCTTCCTGAAAACGAATTGGTGAGGAACTAATTGCGCACCAATTAGTTCTATACCTGATTGCTTTGCTGCCTCTCTGTAACATGGTAACCATGAAACTTTGGAATAACAATTCTGGAACAAAAGGCCACAAAGAAACCAAAAAATACAAAAAAAAAATAATGAAGAAGAAGAAGAAAAACCCAATAGCAGCAACAACAATAACAATCTTGTGTATCTGGCAGCTGAAGCAAAGTGGATGAAGATGTTGAATCTAAAGTTGCAGGCTTACAAAGATTGCAAAGGATGATAATGGTTATGGCAATCAGGGATTGCAACGGTTACCTCCATCAATGGGCGCTGAAGGTGATCGCAAGCGCAGCCATCAGTACAGAGGCACCGGTAAAAATCCCAATAAATTAAAAGCGATGCCCTCTTGTAATTTGAACGAATATATATAGACACTATAAGAGCAGTAAGGGAGATGACCAGAGCCATGCAGACCAACTGGGAGCTCACAGGAAGTGGCCCTTTAGTTTGGAGTGCCTGTAGAGCAGCACAAATGGCTGCAAAACAAGCTCAAAATACCACTAATGGACATTGCATCCGCATCATCTAAGCATCAACTGTTACTGTGGCTCCATGATGAGGTTCCTCGTCGTTGGATTGCCCTCTCATCAAGTTCAAAGATTGGGCGAGGATGGCGAGTCTCGTTGACTGAACACCCTTAAAAGATTCTGGAGTTAAAACATCGCAGGGACTTTTTAAACCTCACTTGACTTGACTTACCATCGGTCAATTACTTAGGTTTGGATAATGTTAATTTACTATTGATAAATAAGCAAAATTTAGTTCATTTAGCGATTTTAATTAAATATTTAACTCTGGACCATTTTTACTAATTCAAAAATATAATATTATCCTTTAACTAAAATTTAATATTCTATCCATGCCAAAAGTTAGTTCAGGGGCGCTTGGTATAAATAGTAGGTTTAAGAATGGAATGGATTTAATCAATGGAAATGTTTGGAATAGAATGAAATGATAGTAATTATGTTGTTTGGTATTATTTTGTAATGGAATGGAATAGATTTTATATTAAAATTAAAATTTAATATTAATATTAATATTAATAAATTTATTAATAAAATTTATATTAAAATTATAATAAAAATATTATTATTTTACATTATATGATATTTAGCAAATTATATCTTGTTCAAAAAACAGTCAAAGTGTATGTCAATTTGTAAAGAAAAATATTTTCTATAATTTAGTAAAATTTATTTTAAAAAAAAAAAGGTAAAATGGGGGTTGCAAACCATGGGGGGTTTGCAACATGTATATATTGAGCCCATTGAGTGCATGTCACATCGTTGGAATTTTTTTTTTTTTACTTTTAGCTCAAGCAGCGTTTTGGCATTTTCCAAAACCTTTCTCCCCAAAAACAACACTTTCTCAAAACTCACCCCCTTAACCAAACACTCATTTTTCTCCCATTCCATTCCAAACCCCTCCCAAACCCACTAAACAAATGGCCTGTCACTTTATATTGGATATGTCTTTTTTTTTTTTAAGTCATAGAGTACAACACATTAATGCACTATTAAATATATAAATTTTCATTTTTATCTTTATTTTTTAGTTTTAGATCTTTCATACACATTATTAGTAAAGGTAAGAGATTTTCAGGCAGAATTAGCATAATTATTACCATGAGGATTGAGCATAAAAATTTGAATAAATTTTTTTATTCAAAAGTAGATTTTTTTTTTAAACAAAAAATGTTCTGAAAATGATTTTTTTTTAGATAGATGGAATATAACCTTTATTTATTAGATATCAAATATTTAATAATATTTTATTATTTTTAGATTAATTTGTGTAATTTTATTTTCATGACCACATAAACCAAAAAAATTATTTTTGTATTTAAATATAAGATTGCCAAGTACCATGAAAAATAATTAGTCCAATGTAAATTAAAAAACAAATGCAATAATAAAGGAGTGTTTTGAAAAAAAAAAAAATTTGACTCTACGAGTTTGAGTTAGTATAAAAGTAAAAAATTAATAACAACAAAAAATTGAAATGGAAACTCCAAAAGTTTTTTTTTCCTAATGTAATATTACTTAATATTGTTAATTTTTTTCTTATTTGCCTTTTTATTTTATTTGTTTAATTTGTTTTACAAATACAAATGGTAAATTTAAGTAGAAAGTAGCGTGTAGAAGGAAAACATTAAATCATGAAAAGAAATAGAATGATATTCCTACATTTATTTCAATGTGAAATTTTATTTATCTTGAATTAAGTTTTTAATTATTGTAAATTCGTCGTTATTTTTTTTTTGTTTGTTTGGCTTATGTGGTCATCCTATACAATGCTATAGAAAGAAAAATCCACAAATTATTCTGAAAATAATAAAATATCATTAAATATGCGATATCTAAATAAATAAAGGTCATATTAAACTTTAGTTGAAGGGTAATATCATCCTCTTTAATTAGTCAAAATGGTCAGCTATAAGTGTTTTATTACAACCTGTTAGTGGTTAAAGTTGCCGATTTTCCAATCTCTAGGGTGTAAATTGACATTAAATGAAATATGGGGTAGTAAAGTGAAGTAACAACTAATCATTTTTTATTCTGGGATCCGAGATTTTATTTAATGTCAGTTTATCCTCTAATATGGATTTACAATGATTAAGTCATTTAACGATTTTAGTTGAATATTTAACCAACTTTTAGAACTGCTCTCTGACTACACTCTATTGTAAACTTTGTTTTTATAATCTCAAACATTAGTGAGACTTTATTATCCTCAACATACTTACAACTATAATTTTATTTTATTTTCTAATATAAAATGACTAAATATATATAAAAAAACCATTAATCCATTTTCAATAACAAAATTTTAAACGTAACAAATAAAAGAATACTAAGATATTTTTATGAATAGTATTTTTATAATCTAAAATTTTAAACTTTTAAATGAATGTTGAAAGACGAATAACAAGGAGAAATGGGAATTCTTTTTCCTTATAGTAATAGATATTTTTTATTTTTGCTCAATACTACTTTCTTGTCTATTAGTCAAATGTTTAACTACAACTCTTATAGGGGTGAGTCAACTGTTTAAATATTCAAATTATGAGAAAATATTGACGCGGACTTGGTTTCTTGTCTCCTTAATACCTTATCCTTGGTGGTGGTGAGTTTTGTGGACTGTTGAACATCCACAAAAACTTGAGCTTCTCCTTGGCGAGGGTGATGAAATTGCGTAAAAGGTTCATCACAAGGTTAACAAAATTTTTCCACATTTAGGTGACGAAAATTTTCTTAATTTGAGTAAGGAAAGGCTGGTCTCTGAAGAGGGATGGACGAATGAACTATTTATAAAATTCTTGGTATGGAAGTTATTAGGAAAGGGCCGGATTGCATCTGTTCACTCTTCACCATTTTTTCAGTAGGCACCAATCGTTTTATTTTGTTCTTTAGTGAAAATCTTCTTCACTCTCCGCCGGATTGCTTCACCGTTTTTTCAGTAGGCACCAATCGTGGATTGCATCTGTTGACTCTTCACTTTTTCTTTTTTTTTTTTCAAAAAACGATAGATTATATTGAAATAGCAAATGTTGCAATATCTACAAGAATTAGCCAAAAGATAGGCTAAATGATCCTCCTAGTTTTACAGAGTATAGCAATCATAGAGACAAATGCACTTCTAAGAAGAATAAAGCTACGGTTGCTGCGCAAAATATTGATATCTAGTGCATTTTAGTTATTACATTAAAACAATCTATATCTCTACACTACTTAACTAGTTTATATGAAAATTCCTCAACTATAAAATCTCAAAACTGCATTCGTCTAACACTACTACACGGAAACTCGGTGACAAGTTTCTTCCTTAACGTTGTCTTCATGTCTTTCGTGACTCTATTGAAAAACATGAAAAAACCATGCAACCAAACTAGAAACAAAAGCCTCCCCAAAAGGAGGATAAAGCCCTAATTATACCGTAATACAATAAGGAATAAAAGAAAAGAATAACGAATTGTACCATAGTATAATCCACAATTCTTGCTACAAAAAAAAAAAAAGACCACACACAATATCACACTCTCAATCGCCCACACTAGCCGATTGAGGGGCAAATTGTGGCTGTCCGTTTCTAACAAATTGCACCTTCACACACTTTCATCTAGTGAAGGTGTAAAATCCTTTCTAACTACGTGCACCTTCACACACCTTCACCTAGGGAAGGTGTAAAATCCGATCCGCGCATCAACCTTTTTTCAGTAGGCACCATTCTTTTTATTTTTTTTCTTTGGTGAAAATCTTCCATGCGTATCAACCTTTTTTTCTTTCATGCGTGTGAACAGCCCACAACACCATCCAATAGAACTCGAAGTCTCAAATTCAATTCCTTGACTCTCAGAAAAACTCGATTATTTCAGGATACCAAAAAACATAAATCCGCAGTACCCTCAAAATCAAATCAAGATGAGAGAAGTATTCAATCTTGTAATGAACTTCATCCTTAATGTCATCAACCTCGTCAAGCAGAAGCTCACCGTGTGGATGGACCAGAGCTCACAAAACTCATCGCCACCGATGCCCGCTGTTGAACTTGAAAGCAGCACACCAGCACGAAACACAAACACTACCACTGATGAAGGGCAATTCAACAGCTTGGTACTTAATGGAACAACAGTTGATGATCAAATGAAATGGCAATGGCCCTTACTAGTATTTGGAGCTTTTTTTGCGGCAGCTAGTGCTGCTCTACAAGCTCTCCAAACCAAGGGTCCGCTTCCTACGAGTTCCCAGGTGGTATACGTGGCTCTGGTGTTCTCCTTCACTGCTATGATTGTGTCTGTCTATATCCGTTCGAATTACAAACCGGCATCGCTTGCAGCTGCTCATGTTGGGATTTTCTTGGGAGGCACGGCTGTGATGGTGGCACTTGTGGTCAACCTTCAGACCCCATTAATGGTGATATCGATTGCAATTTACTTGATTGGCACCCTTGTTATCATCTTTGCCAAAAATTTTAAGTCTACTCCCTAGACCCGCATGTCTCATCCACCCTGCTTCTGCTGTCTTTTGTACTGGTCATGTTTATATATATATTTAATCCAAAGTTCATGGTTGTGTACAATAATTTCCAGTTGATGAAGTGCTTTATGATTTATGGCTTATATAGAAAGATGTTGGAGTTAATTCATATGTGGCCTTACAGTGCATGTGCATATTCATGTGGCCGTTCATTTCAAGTTTTCCAGAGATCATAGATCAAACTAGTAGGAAAAATTAAGACCATTTTCTGGTCTTCTTGAACTCTTATCTTTTGAGAGTTTCGTTGAATGGCCATATGATGTACTCTGAAACTCGGTTAATGTTCGTTTAAAACTCGTTTATTGTTCGTTTATATTAAAATAATAATAATAATAATATAATATAATAATATATATAATAATAATGTTTGTTGATCATTCATAAACAAATTTATTGTGGTGTAGTGGTAAGTAGTTATGCTCCCCACATTAGAGACTAATGTTCAATTCTCAATAATGCTATTTTTTTTTTCAATTTGCAAATGTGTTTATTTATTTGTTCACGAATGTGTTCGTTTAAGTGTTCGCGAACGTGTTCGTTAAGTGTTCGTTTACTCGTTCGTGAACGTTTGCAAATGTGTTTGTTTATTTGTTTGCGAACGTGTTCGTTTAAGTGTTCGCGAACGTGTTCGTTAAGTGTTCGTTTACTCGTTCGTGAACGTGTTCGGTAACGTGTTCGATAAGTGTTCGTTAACTGTTCGTGAACACTAATAAACAAATATAAATGAACACGAATACATATTTCACAAACATAAACAAACATAAATGAACATGAACAGTCTAAAAAATAAACGAAACCTGTTCGTTTATGTTCGGTTCGTTTACAGCCCTATTGGTCGAAACACATATTACATTTATTGAAGCATTTAATATTTCAAACTATTGGTCGAAACACATATTACATTTATTGAAGCATTTAATATTTCAATATCGAAACACAACGTCGGTTCGTTTACAGCCCTATTGGTCGAAACACATATTACATTCACATATTACATTTATTGAAACACATATTGGTCGAAACACATATTGGTCGAAACACATATTACATTCACATATTACATTCACATGTTTCAATTTTTGAAACACATATTGGTCGAAACATTGGTTGAAACACATATTACATTCACATGTTACACATATTGGTCGAAACACATATTGAAACACATATTGGTCGAAACACATATTACATTCACATGTTTCAATTTTTGAAACACATATTGGTCGAAACACATATTACATTCACATCTTACATTCACATCTTACAATTTTTGAAACACATATTGAAACACATATTGGTCGAAACACATATTACATTCACATCTTACATTCACATCTTACATTCACATCTTTCAATTTTTGAAACACATATTGAAACACATATTGGTCGAAACACATATTGAAACACATATTGGTCGAAACACATATTACATTCACATCTTACATTCACATCTTTCAATTTTTGAAACACATATTGAAACACATATTGGTCGAAACACATATTACATTCACATATTACAATAAAATTGAAACACATTTTGAAACACATATTGGTCGAAACACATCTTACATTCACATCTTACAATTTTTGAAACACATATTGAAACACATATTGGTCGAAACACATATTACATTCACATATTACAATAAAATTAAAACACATATTGGGCGAAACACATATTACATTCACATTGGTCGAAACACATATTACATTAAAATGAACACAACGGCGACTTTCTAAACACATACATTTTTAGTGTGAATGGCGACTTTCTGCAGTTTGTACTGGATGTGTTCGCGATTTAGTTTACCGGGCTGCGTCAACTTTAGGATTGTCGCCCTTTCACCTCCATATATACAGTAGTTAAGTAATTTAATTTCTCGATGTGGGATAATTGTTAGAATTTTTAAGGACAATTACGTAATTATGGCACCTGCTAGTATGAATAAGGAAACTGTGTTCCATTTCGGGGCAAAGTTTGTCCTTTGTCCAATAGGAAAGTAAAGATCTCTTTGTTTCAA
This sequence comes from Gynochthodes officinalis, assembly GCA_020080225.1. Lineage (NCBI taxonomy): Eukaryota > Viridiplantae > Streptophyta > Magnoliopsida > Gentianales > Rubiaceae > Gynochthodes > Gynochthodes officinalis. Next base: position 1,661,531 of record JAIQDA010000012.1, read on the forward strand.
CCCAATCATGTTTTCGTAAAAATTCTTCCAATAATCTGATTCAAATCCCACGTCAAAAAAGTGGGGGGCCAGGGGTATATGCCATTGAACAGGAGGGCATTTGATTGGAAGACTGGAAAAATAATAGTGCGGGCCGTCTGTCCCTTTTAGTGATGATGGGATTTTTCTACACAGGCACTCTTTTGGCCGGCGGAGCTCCGGTGCTGGTGGAGATGTGAATTTCAGCAATGGCCCGGTTAAGCAGCAGCTTCAGTCTTCTAATATTTCATTATTTCATCGCTATCATCCCCTGGTTATTTAGTCGGTTTTAGTAATTAAATTTGCTTTCTTTTTGGGTCTCTTAGTATTAAAAAGAGTACTAGTACTGCTATTATTACGTAAGAAACTTTGCTAGTAATTGCAAGGCTGTGTGTATATTTGCTAGTATCTTAGATTTGGTGGCAAAGAGTTGGATATTTAATTTGGAGAACTAATTTAATCCCTTGACTAATGGATAGTAAGTGATTAGATTTGTGTCATTTAAAATCATCTATTTTTCTTTTTATTTTCAATTTATTTTTTTATTTGTATTTTTAGTTCAGTAAATTAATAAGTATTTTCTTTTATTACTTTTCAATAGTTAATCTTGACTGAATGAGAGTATATGTAATTTTTTCAAATACTGAGATTTATTTTATAGTTTTATCAAATCTCAAAACTAATTTTGCTATTCAAATTCTATTCGGAGGAAGAATAATGAGAAAAGAAAAGGCAAAAATAATTTCCAAAAAATGGAATTTAGAACAAATGGGGGAAGGATAGGTATATGTAGGGCTGTGTATTGATCGGTTAATCGGTCCAATTAATCGGTTTTATGCAGTCAAGTGCAAAATCGAATAGGATTGGTTGGTGGTAGGTTAACCAATTACGATTCCAATCGATTTTAGTTTTTAGTTGGTTTAACGGTGAAAATCGAACCGATAAGTTGAGTTCGAATAAAGTCTAATTAATTAAAATGGTCTAATTTGTAACTATTAATTATATTCGACCCAAATTGTGTAAGATCTAAAATTGATAAAAAGTTCAATTTCTAATAATTACATGAATTCGACTAGATCATTAGAAACCCAAATAGTTAAAAATTAGTCCAAGAAATCCTAAGTAGGCCCCAAATTTGGAATAAAACCCAAAATGTAAAAAATCATTCTAAACTCCAAACTAAAAAGTGGCCCATTTGAAAAAAGAAACCCAATATGAAATAAAAGCCCAAATTTGTAAAAAATTTAGTCTTACTCTAAACTAATTAGTTACCTATTTCCAAAAAAAGAAGAGAGATTTAAAAAAAAAAGGCCCAAATTTGTAAAAAAGAAATATTTACCGGAAATTCTAAAGTCCAAAATACTAAATTAGGCCAATAATATTGATGAAAAAATATTTTAGAATTCTAAGTTCCAAAACTTGAACGGCATTATTATTGGACCAATAATTATATTTAATATATCAATAAGAATTATTACATTTTGATAATTATTATTGGATCAATAATTATATTAAATATTACATACATCCCATAATTTTTTTTTTGTGCTTTCATCTAAAAAATTTATGATTTCTTTCAATTACATCCCTAAATTATAATTAATTCATCGCCATGAATTCACAATTATAAAAAAATTAATATTATTTTGCAACCACAAAATTAAATTATCCTTTTTTAATATTAATGATTTTTATGCATTTTAATATGAAACATACATTATAATATGTTTAAAATATTTTTATTAGTTTAAAAGATTTTCATATGTTTAACAGATTTTAAGTAATTATAATATCTTTAATAGATTTTAAGTAATTTTCATGTGTTTAAAATATTTCAATGCGTAACTATAACAACAATACAATATTTTATCACAATTTATCATATAGTGATAATTGATTCATTTACACAATGCCATTTATTCAATTATTCCAATTAAATTGATATTTCTAGTAGCTTTTATTTTTAGAAAAATATTGTTTTATATTTCAATATAAGTAATTAAGTATAGTTGTATAAAACTATAACTTGTACAAGTTAGTATAGGAGTTAAATGTAAATCATGCTTTACAATTTGTATTCGTAATGTTTTTAAATTTTAATATTATATACAAGTAACAAAAAAAGTAAGTACATAACATTACATTATGTGTTAGTGTTAAATAATGCTACAAGTATAAGTGATTACATTGTATTTTATGAAACACATTAACTAATAAATTTTAAACTCCCTATACTATATACCTATTAAGTATTAGCAATCCAATATTTTTAGTGTTAGTTGTACATTCATTTTAAATAAACTAATCGTGTTAATATTAGACTATTAGTTGTATAATCTTATTAGTTGTATATTAGTTATTCATGGTACTATTGGCTGATATTAGTATTAGTTGTACATTCACATTAGTTGTATATTCATATTAGATAATCTAATATGATGTTAGTATTAGAGTATTAGAGTATTAGACTATTAGTTGTATATTATTATAATTAATATTAGTATTAGTTGTATATTCATATTAATATTTGTTGTTCATGATAGTATTAGTTGATATTAGTATAACTTGTATATTCATATTAGATAAATTTTAAACTCTTAATTTGTGTTAGTATATCCATATTAGATAAATTTTAAACTCTCAATTCATATCAGATTATAAATTAGATATTTGAAAGAAAAAAAAAAGTTAACCTGTCAAATAATTTATTTACCGGTTAACCGGTTAAACCGTTTATCAGTCAACCTGTTTAACCGATTAATCAGTATATGAACAATACCGGTTAATCAATTAAACTGGTAAAATAAATTTAAAAACTGTGAATCGGCCGATTAACCAATATAAACCTAATCGGTTTTTAATCGACTGGACTGGTTGTGAACCAATCCGGTCGGTTGGTTTCGACCAACTGGTTGCACAGCCTTAGATATATGCAATTGAATGATGATGAGTACTGGATCTCAACTTATGAAGTTAGATCCGTAGGATTTAATCCATGAAGGATTATGTGAATAATTAGGATAATTAATCTCAAACTTCTTCCAAAACACGTTCTAATAATTTCAAAGTTCATGTATAAATACGTCATGATTGCACTAGATAAAAATGAGAAAATCCTAATTCTAGCATATTAAATTTCGGCTATCTCATAACCCTAAAAACTAACTTAACTATGGAAATAATTAACTTGAAAAAATTGCTGATATCTGTTTCGCAAGCTTACCTATGCCGAGATCTACTTTGCAAGTTTACATTTGGATTTAAGTTTGGATTGAACAGGTCATTATCAGTTTATTTTGGATCGGGTGGTGAAATATTTACCTCGAGAAAAATTTTGAGTTTCGTTTTGTAAACTTACTTTTAGATTGAAGAGGTCATCAGTAGTTCAATTTAGATCAAGTGACGGATATTCACTTTAGACCATCAATAAGTTAATTTCTAGTTATGTTTTAGCAATTGATTGTTAAATACTGTTGAATATAAGTAGATGTAATTAACTCTAAAAAATTTAAGAGGAGAAAAGATAACAAACAAACAGATCCTCCCCCGGGATTTTGGTCTACTCATGACATTTTAAGTAATCCTGTACCTTCAAAATTTCTTTTTGAAAACGACAATCATTATGAATTAATTTCAAAATTTCTTTTCGACATCTTGGCACACTTTCATACCAAATATCAACTTTCCCATCAAAGGGAACGGCCCCAACAATATCCATCTTGTTAGTACAGAAATATATATTTAATATATTTTGATTTAGTCAATATGATTCAATTACTTTTTATCATATTTTGTTTATTTTGATTACTTTTAAATGAAACAATTTCTTATTATTTGGCAATCCAATAAAATTTTTTTAAAAATAAAATAGGAGCCAACAACAAAGAGAGAAAACATAGGAAGGTTGGCAGTAAAAGTAAAAATTTTATTGTGATCAAACGGCTCATCCATTTCTTGAGAAAGGCCACTTGTTGGAAATTTAGGTGCTTTTGCTAAAATCCTCCAGATTTAACAACACTGGGTGGAAGAGTATGAAGTTCTATAGATAAAAATCCCTCTTGACTATGGAAATGTGTTGGTCACTCATTTTATCAATGCAAAATGTCAAAATGAATGGGATGACTGCAAGAAATTTAAAAGTTGGATAATTTATTCGAAGTAAAAATTCAGTAGTTAAAAGTATATTAGTAGAAAGTTTAATAACTATTAAGAAAATCTGTCTAAAAATAAAATACAATGAAGCCAACCTATTTTTCATTACTCCGTTTCTTTTATGAGGCAAAAAAATAAATATTAAAAAAATATTTAAAAAAAATAAACTAGGAAAAAAAAACAGATAAAACTTCTGAAGTTGGCAGTAAAGGTAAAAAGTTTTCTTGTGCTGGAACGGTTCATCCATTTCTTGACAAAGGCTACTTCTTGGAAATAGGTTGGAGGGAAAAAAGTCATTTTGAGATTAAAAAATATGGATGGATGTCTAAGCTTTCGGAGTCTCTGCTGATTGTGATTGCTGACGATGTTGATATAAATAAATTTTCTTAACTAACACATGGAAGAATTTTATGTAATTTATAACACATATGGAAGAAAAGGATAATATTACTTTTGTATAATTTTATATAATATATATAATAGAAATAGAATTTTAATTTGATATAAAATAAAAAAATAAATGATCGATTGCATAAACACTGTAGCAATAGTGGAACAAGAAAAAATATACTAAAAACATCTCTTTTTATTTTATTAGTATTTTTTTAATCTATTAGATTAGTATTAATTAATAATCTCAATTTAGTGAACCACTCTTCCGTGATGAATTGTTAGTATCTGTCTTACATTTTGTTTCTAAGGACCGAGGAGAGGGACTCAATGGGAAGCTCATTGATCGTTAGATTTGAGATAGGGAAAATTATTTTTTTTTTTATTTTATTATTTTTGGGTTTGTTGGGGGAGGGAGATCAAGACTACTTTCTTGCAACAAATGTTAAGAAACATTTAGAGATCCATATTTTATAAAATTGAAACAAATCTCATTTAACTCTATCTATAATTGTAAACCTTACATTCATTTAATATATTAACTAAATATAAACGTACCTTAGAATTCAGTCATATAATGAATGGATACAAACTTTTTTTCACAAAGTATCATTTATGCTTTAGTGAACCAAAGCTATCAATGGACAAAATTAGGATAGTATTAATAGCTCTGCATTGGCTGTTTAGTATAAGCTATAGACTTTATAGAATATATTAAATTTTGATTAGTACTGTTTATGTTGTATTAAATGGTTGCTTCCATTTTGATATTTTTGACCTTTTTTTTTTCGACCATATATTCGTTGGGGAAACTCCTGATTCTGAATTGGATTGGTTGGAATAAAATAGTAGCAGTCTGACTATGATCTTAAAAGTTTTTCATCAGAGAGGGGGAAGCTTTTTATACAGCGCCCACAGCAAGAAATATATTGGCCACATGAGTAGTGTGTGATACACTTTCAAGAAATATATTCGTCTGATTCTCCGCTGTTATGTGGGATGTGATATAGTCGCTGGCTGCATAACTGCCTTTTGTACAAGCTATTTTTATTTGTAAATAAAAAAATTCTTAAACAAAAACAAATTATCCAAACACATTTTTATTTTAAAATTTAGAATTTAAATTTTCCCACTCAAATTCCTCCCACATAATTTTAAAAAATTTTCACTTTTAAGTGTTTGCATATAAGATATAGTACTACTTTCCAAGTTAACCAAAAGTACAAGCCGTGAATCGCAGCACCTCTTGGACAGGAATGTTTTTGATTGCTCCGCTTCTTCTTTATATAAAGGATTACATAACATGAACTTTGGAAGCACATAACAAAATCAAACGAACATGACATATACCAATGGTAGATGAAGCAGGGTAGACTCTGCTTCTATTGCCCTGCTTCGTAAGTTTGGAATAGCAAAACTAAAACAAACTGAAAAAAACAACAACAAACCAAATTGTCCTGAATATTGTATGTGGCAGCTGAAGCAGAGGGGACAAGAATGCATGAGTCTTAAGGCTTAGGCTTACAAAGATTGGCAAAGAAGATGATGAGAATTCCAATGAAGTAAACTAGAATAGATATCACCTTAAATGGAAGTTGAAGATTGATTACAAGTGCCACCACCAATGCTGTAAAGGCAAAGAAAATCCCAACATGAACCATGAGAAGGGTTGCCGGATTGTAATGCCCAAAGATGTATACGGACACTATCACAGACTTCACAGTGGTCATGGAGAGTACCAGAGGCATGCAGACCCATTGGAAACTCAGAGACTGAGGCAGCCCCGATGTTTTTGGAGAGCTTGCAGAATTGTAGGCATTACTGCAACAAAAACTCCAATTAATGACCATTGCTTCCACATCATGTGAGAATCAGCATCATTTGTTGGACATGATCACCCTTCAGCAGTAGTAGTGTTTGGTGCAGAATACTCGGTCACAAGTCTAATGCTAGGCAGTGGTAGTTGTGAGTTTTGTGGACTGTTGGACATCCATAAAAGATTGAGTTTCTCCTTGGTGAGGGTGATGAAATTGAGTAAAAGTTCATCACAAGGTTAACAAATTCTTCCCACATTTTGGTAAGTTTTATATAGAATATGTTAGTCCCTGTTTCCTTTCCCCTTCCGTCAGGAGTAAGAGTGTAACACTCCTGGCCAACTGCGGCCACCCCCAAATCTCATCCAAAATGACAACTTCATCTTCTCTTAAACTACAACCAAACAATTAATAAAACAGTAGAAGCAATTATGACCATATCACCATAAAAACGTTGAACTTTGATAAATAAAAATAACTAAAAATAATATTGATCATATTATACCAAAATTTTCAGTAAATTTGCACAAATTCTATTTCCATTTTAAGTACACATCTATAGTTCATCAGCCATCATCATCCCCTTCTGTTGTCACACTCTTGCAGCTATGAACCGCTTTTAATAATTTAACTAAACTTTATGGGAGGTAAATGTATTTTATGACTTACAGATATAGTATGTTTTCAGATTGTTGTAGTTTTTTCTTAAATTGATGATAACAAATTTTACATCATTTTACATGATTTAATGATTGGAAGTTATTTTTAAATGTTTGCAGTTAATGGAAACAACAAGTACTTTTCTGTGAAATAATAGGATTAATTTGTGATTAATTCTACCATTTTGAACCGATGAAATTGAACTTAAGAATTGCTGCATTTTGTCTATGTTGATGTTAGAACTTGAGATTATTTCCTACTTTGTTACCTTAGATTGCTAACTTTCCCCTTCCGTTAATACCCTAAATAGGCAGTGGTGGTGGTGAGTTTTGTGGACTGTTGAACATCGACAAAAATTGAGCTTCTCCTTGGCGGACGGTGATGAAATTGCGTAAAAGTTCATCTCAAGGTTAACAAAATTTTCCCACATTTATGTTGAGTAAGGAAAGGCTGGTCTCAGAAGAGGCATGGATGGTTGAACTATTAAATACCAACTCTTGGTATGGAAGTTTTGCGTGCAGCTGTGCTATCTTCCCAGGAGGTTCCACCAGTTCGGGAATTTCACTCGCAGTTGTTTCTCCCACTGTTTAAGGTACGATCCATTGTCGAAAAACTTTCGCTGAAATCACATTGAGAAATAATAGTGCTAATATTAAATACTGATTAACTGCCTCTTAATCCTTTGTCTCACGTCCCGATGTAAAAGCGTTGAGTAGAATATATTTTCACAAAAACGCGTCTCGGACTGCATATTGGTTAGTTAAATTGTTCTCGCGGCAAACAAAACCTAGCACATTGTTGAATGGGGACACTTTCCAGAGAGGGTGCGATGTTTTTTTATTTGCATTCAGCAAATGTTTAATATACTTATGAAATATTAAAACATGAAAGATATTTAAAAGTATATCTTATATAATATCTTTCAATTTTAAAAAATTATTATTAGATAAAATTTTAAATTATTTTAAATAGGTTAATTTGATTTGACCTATTTATTTTTAAATATTATCAGGTTTGACTTGATTTTAACCTAAACCCATAAAAGGGTATACCTATACTTGTTAAATATGTGTTAAGTTAGGTGTGGTGTTTACGTAATTATCACCTAAAGAAAAGTCATTTTGAGATTAAAAACATGAATCAATGTCTAAGTTTTCGAGTCTGTGCTGATTGCTGACGATATTGATATAAATAAATTTTCTTAACTAACACATACGGAAGTAATCCTTTTTCATGGAAAGAATTAAAAGAAGGAAATAGAAATAAAATTTTAATTTGATATAAAATACAAAAATAAATAATCGATTGCATAAAGACTGTAGTAGTAGTGGAATAAGAAAAAGTGTATAGAAAGACAGCTATTTTTCATTTTATTAGTATTTTTAATCTATTAAATTAGTATTAATTAATAATCTCAATTTAATGAACCACTCTTCCGTGATAAATTGTTAGTATTCATCTTACATTTTGTTTCTATTCTAAGAACCGAGGAGAGGGACTTAATGGGAAGCACATGCATTGATCGTTAGATTTGAGATAGAAAATTTATTATTATTATTTTTGGGTTTTGTGGAAGATGGAGATCAAGACTACTTTCTTGCAACAAATGTTAAGAAACATTTAGAGATCCATATTTTATGAAATTAAAACAAATCTCATTTAACTCTGTCTACAATTGTAAACATTATGTTCATTTAATAAATCAATTGAATACAAACGTAGTGCGATGCCTTCACACTCTGTCTCACGTCAATTGTAGGCAATGGTGTTGGTGAGTTTTGTGGGCTGTTGTATGTCCCTTGGCGAGCTTGATGAAATTGAGTACAGAAGTTCATCACAAGATTAAAAATTCTTCCACATTTTGGTCATTAGGTTAGGGAAAAGTTTCTTAATTTATCTGAAGGATAAAATGTTTAGTCTCTGAGAGCTTAAGAGACTTGTACTCGAACCCACATCGAGATTATCGAAATTCTCCTTCTCTCTCCAAATATTTTGGGACGCGTCGGAAACATTGGGCAGTTTATAAATTCATGAATTAAATCAGAAAATAGTCTAACAACTTGATAATTTTCACAAACAAGTTTGAAAACACCTATTTCACAGACATCGATTTCTTAAAAGATGGAAAAGATATACTTATTTCTTTCAAAAGAAATAAGCAAACAACTATTCAACTATATATTTCTATACAAAACTATTCTACAGCATGTCTGCTAGATATTTTAGGGTGAAAAGAGGTGCATAGACTGTCTTTATTCCTCTGCTACTAAGGATTTTATTATAAAATATTATTTCCATCTCAAAAAACAAGATTAATTTTAAAAAAGAATTCATTTTTGTGTAATTTTTATATTACCCTTACTAATAATGATAATGCATAACTTAAATTTAAAAATAAAGATAAAAATACAAAATTATTTATTTATTTATGTATTAAATATGTTGTACCTTATAATTTTCAAAAAAATTGTACCAAATTAAAAAAAACTCTTTGTTTTGGGATAGATGAAATATAATTTCCTTGAACTAATGAAACTAAAATATGGTGTATAAATTTATAAATGTCTTACTAAATATTACATCACATTCAAAATTTACTATATCTCTAAAATTAGCAAGCTATTAAGTTCCTATAAAATAAATTTTAGTATTTTCTTCAAATTTATAATTTTCAAATTATGATTTGAACAACTAAAACAAATCAATGACATTTTCAATTTGATTCATAATCAAAAAGGAAAAATCTAACTATATGGAGTATCTGAAACCCTTTCCAAATTTAAATGACCTATAAATTTAGATGTAAAATAATAAATGATATCATATTTTAATTAAATTAAAATATAGAAATCAATCCAAAATTGTGTTAGAGTTTTCCTTTTAATATAAGTTAACAAAGATTAAAGTTCTTGTTAATTGAATATACAGAATAAATAAAACAAAAGTTTAATAACCAAATTACTAGCATTTTTAGTGACACTTTTGGAACCCTCTCAAAGGATATCGAATAATTGTACTGATGACGTAGTGTATCACATCAATACGGTTGCGTCATCCCTCACTGCGTTCTGATCGCTGCCTTTTGTCGACGTCGAACAGCTTTTCATTTTGTTTTTATTAAGCAAAACCTTTTAGCAAATTCCTAATTTGAACCATTAAAATCTTAAATCATTATTTTGACCCCTTCATATTTAAAAACTTCTCAGAACAAAATTAATCAAGAAATATGCATATCATTGACAATTAATATCGTAATTAAACATATAAATACAAAGAAAAATTAATTCATAAATATAGTTAAACCAATACAAAGATTGACTTCATATCACAATTTATTTTTACCCATGCATTGCATAATTACAAGATTGTTAACCTAGTAGCAAATTTACCAATTTCAATTAATATTGATGAAATTGATTACAATATGCACAATTGTTAAACTCTAATAATATCCATATAGATAACTCATTTGGATCTTTAGATGATTAATCAACCATGAGTATTTTTTTTTTTTTGGTAAAAAACTTTTTGCGCCTAGTAGGATTGGTTAATCTATTAGTAATTTCTTTCGATCTGGAATACAAGATAGAGGGCTTAAAACCTAACCTCTCGCAAATTTTCAAAAACAAATGAACATTTACTATAGAAAATTCAATTATTCTTTTTTCCCTCATAATTGTATGTCATTTTTCTTTTCCAAAATGACAACTTTATCTTCTCTTAAACTACATACCAAACAATTAATAATGCAATAAAAGTAATTATAACCATATCAATAACCAATCCCATAAAACGTTGAACTTTGATAAATAAAAATAATACTGATCATATTATAACAAAATTTTCCGTAAATTTGAACAATTCTATTTCCCTTTTAAGTACACATCTATAGTTCATCAGCAATCATCATCCCCTTCTGTTGTCACACTCTTGCAGCCATGAACATCTTTAAGTAATTTAAATATAGTTTATGGAAGGTAAATGTACTTTATGACTTAGAGATATAGGACCTTTTCAGATTGATGTAGTGTTTTCTTAAATTGATGACAACAATTTTTACACCATTTAATGATTGGAATCTATTTGTTAAATGTTTGCAGTTAATAGAATCAACGAATAACTTTTCCGTGAAATGATAGGATTAATCTGTGATTAATTCTACCTTTTAACCAATAAAAATTGAACTTATATATTGCCGCATTTTGTTTATGTTGATATTAAAACTTTCTATTCTTTCCTACTTTGTTACCTTACACTCTTAACTTTTTCATACTCTTAATACCTAAATTCTTTGGCTCCTGCACGCCAAAGGTTATCAATTGAGAATGTTTTCGATGGTTTTGATATCCAAGAAAAAATAATTCCTGGCTAAAGTATTATATACATGAATTCTCACAAAATGCATTTAGCCCACAGCTTATGACCCAATGAATATATCACCATGGCAAAGTTGGTGGTCAATCGAAATATCTTAAGCTATTTGTAGTGGGTCATGGTTGGTTAGATTTATCAATTAGTACTCTAGGCCCAAAATGCATTATTAAAAACCCCTATGTGGAATGATTGGTAGTGTGAGATCGCTCGCTCTCATTCACTAGAGCGGCGTTGGGCTTAGCTTTGTATGGCCAGATGTTCATTTAATATTTTATATTATCGATACTATTTCTGTTCAACTTTTGTCTATTTTTAAAAGGTAAAATATGAAAGGAAAATTATTACAGTAGTTATTAAACTTTTTCAATCATTTTTACATACCACACATTTAATATGTGTCCATAATTAAATGTATTATTATTCATAGTGTCTTCCATCCATTCTCTCTTAAATTGGCTTATAGGAAGCACATATTCCCTTTAAAATAGTTTGGACAAAAAGATTTGAATCAGAACCAAATTTCAAAACTAATCTGTGGATAGTTTTCCTTCTAAACAAAGCTAATGCTTTGGCCGCAGTCTTCAACAACGGAGAAAAATAAACTTGTCGATAACCAATGTCTTATTGGTAATCAATTCAAAAACTAATATGGTCATTTCTAAGTATTTAGAGCAGAAGAGCTAAAAATTGAGCTTATTATAGAGGTGAGGTTCTAGTTTTAGATAGTTGAGAAGACGGAAGAACATAGAAGAGGCTATCGAATGGGAAGGGGACAGAATTAGGGAAATAGAAACAAGAGAGTTAGAATGGTGAAAATATCGACAGAAAATTTGGGTATAAATATATTTTAAATGAGTTAGTGAGGAGCATGGGAAATGGTAGTAAAAGAGTGATAAGAGTAGGAGTGGTTGATAATTGTGAAAGAGTAGGAGAATTATATAGACAAAAATACCTCTAATTACATACATTTGTTAGTCATGCACTAGTCAATTATATCAATGTAAACAGTCAAAATTGATGGAATAGCCACAAGTGAACAATTTTAAAAGTTGAATAATTTATTAATCGAAGTAAAAATTAAGTAGTTAAAAATATGTTATTAGAAAAGCTTAAATAACTAGAGAAGCAATGTTGCTTTAAGCTAATTTAGTCTCTCACAGTGAGTAGAGTGCCTTTTCTCCTTTAGGAGACTCTTGGTCTCGGTCAGTCGAAGTTTCATCCTAGGTCTCCTCCAATGCCATCACGGTTTTGCGAGGTTTGGTTTTGGCGGGTGTCTCCTTTTGTTATCCTCTTTCTCCGGTGACAATCAGAGGTCTTTCTTGGTTTGTTGCAGAAAGCCAAAACCTCTATTTTTCAATTTTTAGGAACTTAAAAACTCAATAGGAGTCCTAGCCCTAGTTACAACACAATACATTAACTAATGGTGAGTATATGAGTCTAACTCTTCAGTGGCGACAAGTCGGAGTTTCCCGATACAGTTAGAAGAGTCCAACCAAAATCGTTACATTAGTGCATTTCCAAATCGTGCCTGATGTCGACTAAAGAGTAGTATGGCGGACGACTTAGTAGCTCATTTTAGGAAATGTCAAATGTCAACAAATGAACAAGTAGGAGTGGAACTTCAAGAACAAGATGTCAAAGTGAGTACGGAAATGTGTGGGCGAAGCTTAGTTGGGAAAATTCATGGGGACAAAGGGTTAATTTTACGGGATTGAAGCTCACTCTGTCAAGAATTTGGCCGGCCTCGAGCTCTTTTCAGGTTATAGAACATGGACCCAACCTTTTCAAGTTTGTTTTCTATAGCCAAGCCGACAAGGAGAAGATCTTAAAAGGTAAACTCCGGTCCTTTGATCAACAATACTTAGTTTTAAAAGATTGGTCTCATGGAATGAATATATCTGAAGAAGCTTTCAACCACATTGATATCCGGGTTCAAATTTGGAATATCCCCACCCTTTGTTTGTCTAAAGAAGCGGGCTGGAAAATTGGAAAATTGTTCCGAAAACTTGGGATGTGGAAATTCCTAATGCGGGAAGCAAGCGGGGAAAATGCTTAAAACTATATGTTACAATCGATTTGGATCAACCGTTGTTGCGTGGTACTCAAGTTAAACTTCATGAGCAACATTGTTGGGTTATTTTCGATATGAACAATTACTCAATTTTTGTTCTTATTGTGGTCACATTGGCCATCTAGAAAATAATTGTGAGATCCGTAAAGAGGATTGTAAACACCATAAAGCGAAGAGAGCCAATTCGGAGAATGGTTGAAGGCGAGTCCATCAAGAGAGTACAAGCGAAAATTCAGCGACCAAACGGGAGCGCAAACCAACCTTTGAGTGATGACATTCTTTTCTGTCCTCGAGAGTCTTTCCACGACAAGCTCCACGAGCAAGGATAAAGAACATTCTCCGCACAAGGCAATGGAGTGGCCCGAAGAGGTACCTCGATTTAATCAACCCAGCGAAGGAAGACAATGAAGTGCGAGCGGCCGTAATGGAGGACATCCCAACAAGCGGTGTGAACCTAGAGGCAAATAAAAAGGCCAAGAAATAATGGACTGGATAGTGTCGGGCAGAAAAGGTGTTTGAGCTAGAGAAGGACATAGATAAGAAGATGATCACTCAGTATTTTGAGGAAGAATACTCGCCTAGAGCAAAACCTTGTAAATGTCCCAATGAAGTGGAGATGTCTCAATCCCCTCAAGATTCCCCCAATTTGGGGCCAATGTAGAAGAAATGGTGACCAAAGCTCAGGGATTCGTATGAGAAAATGGCACATAAAATTGTTACCAGACTCATAAAAAGCAGGATGTAAAACCATGATACAACCAGTTTGTTGCGGGGAAAAAAAGAAGGAAAAGCACAAGAAGATAATGTTGTATCCAGAAGGGAGGATCATGAGAGCGGCCATAAAAGAAGGAACCAAGGCATCATCATTCAAGATTTACAATTGGAGGAAGCCCAAATGGCCCAGGCGAATCAATGAAAATTTGTGCTGGAAGTGTAGAGGTCTGGAGGGCCTCTACTATTTCTCACCTAAGGAAACCATTCGGTTGCACCTCCGAATATGGTATTTATTAGTGAGACTAAACAAAAGGCGCCTTTATCAAAGCGTTTTGTAAGCATCTTCATCTTCAAAATCGATGGAACTATGTTGAACCTCGGGAACAAGGCGCAGCCTATTTTGGAATGAAGATATGGTAGTAAATCAAGTGTTATCTGATTTTTGTTTTGAAGTACAAATAAATAAGAAGGAGATCAAGAGCTATTTTGGGTTATTTTTGTTTATGCTAGTAATGCGGATATAATAATCACATGTCAACAATGGAACTATCTTCAACGGGCCAAAAGCAAATGGGCACAAATGGTTTATGGGTGGGGATTTCAATGATCTAGTTGATAATTCCGAGAAGAGAGGTGGTCAAGTCAGATTCGGAGACAAGTTTTGACTTTTTAGGGACTTTATCAAAACCATGGGAATGGTAGATCTAGGTTTCTTGGGAGACCTTTCATGGGCCAATAATAGGGAAGCGGGAGGGTTACGTTGAAGAAAAACTTGGCCGGTTCTTGGTTCAAATGAATGGTTGCTCCGACCCGATGGCGGAAGTCAACACTGGAAAAACAATCGTCGATCATTCTCTATTGTTACTAGTCACTAACCTGAAATGCCGGAGGAAGCGAGGTTTATCTTCGACAAAAGATGGATAAAGCAAGAGGAACAAAGAAAGTAATAGAACAATCTTGGAAAAGGACTCAACGGGGCACTCCAATGTTCCAACTTACTTGCAAAATCAAACAATGTAAATTGGATTTCTTTGATCGATACAAGCTGCGTCTTCTAATGCAGCAAAAAGATCAAGGTGATCAAAGAGCAAATGGAAGGCTCGACCAAGTAGGGGGTAACCAAGATGGACACTTTGGAAAAAGCTGAAGAGGATTTACACAAAGCTTATAGTGATGAGGAGAAGTATTGGCATCAAAAGCAAGGTTTCGTGGCTAAAAGAAGGAGATAAGAACACAAAGTACTTTCATGCTTCTACGTTGCAAAAGAAAGAAGAGCAAATCGATTTCTAGATTGGTGAAGGACAATGGAAGTATATGCACCAATCAGAAATCAAGCGAAGTCTCACGATTTTTACTCTTCCCTTTTAATACTTCATCTCCAACATCCGATCCATCCTTTTTGCTAGGAATCCCAACCACGATTACAAGAATAATAGAACCAGAGGCTAACCGGGCGATGGAGGATCTTTGAGATCGTGAGCTTTATTAAGTATGCATCCAAACAAAACTCCGGACCGGATGGTATGACTCACTCTTTTTCAAAACTACGGCGAGTAATCCACAAAGATATAATTTTTTTGTTAAAAGTTTCTTTATCCACTCTAAAATGAAAGTGTAAACCATACACTTATTACCCTTATCCCAAAAATAAAGAGCCCAACCCACATAGCTCAGTACAGGCCTATTAATTTATGCAATGTGGTCTATAAAATAATATCTAAGATTACGCCGAAAGATTAAAACCCCGTCTCAATGTTTGCATTCATGAAAGCCAAAGCGCTTTTGTCCCCTGATAGACAAATCACGGACAATGTGGTTATAGCTCATGAATGCATACACCACATTAAGAGCCTTAACAAATCAAGAAAAGGTTGCATGGCCTTGAAATTAGATATGGCTAAGGCTTTTGACCAGTCGAGTGGGGTTTTTATCTCAAGTTATGTTTAGAATGGGTTTTGCAACAAAATTCATAGAATAGGTTATAATGTATAAGTACCTCTTCTTTTCTTTTAACATTAACAGTGAGGTTAGTGGCTATGTGCAGCCCATAAGAGGTATTAGACAAGGAGATCCCTTATCCCCTTATTTATTCATAATCATCTCAGAAGTTTTCTCATACTGATCAGAAAATCGCAAATGATGGTCTCTGAGGAATGCAAATATGCCATAAAGGACCACTCCTCACTCATCTTTTTGCGAGATGATTCACTCCTTTTTAATGGAAACCTTGATGAGAGCAAGCTCGGTATATCCACGAGATTATAACGACTATTGTGAAGCTTAGGACAAAAGTGAACCTAGATAAATCTTCGGTCCTTTTAGTGTGCACATACGGACCATTAAAGCAGACATTGTTGGTGTTAAATAGGATTAAAGAGAGAAGGAGTGCTCGATACTTGGGCTTGCCTAGGTATCGGCAAATCCAAGAAAGAAGTCTTTGCGTATGTCATTGAAGTGGTGAGAAAAGAATAGGTAGCTGGAGAACTCATTTCTTGAGTCAGGAGTAAGGAAATCCTCATCAAATCAGTCCTAAACTCTTTTACCTATTTATGTAATGTCATGCTTTAAACTTCCAACTGATTTGCAAACTCTTGAGTAGTGAGACAAGACACTTTTGGTGGGAGCTTGAATGAAAACAATGGTCACAAAATTCACTTGAGAGCACTGGTCCGTTAACTCAGCGAAAGACTTAGGAGGGCTTGGTTTCTGGATATCCATGTATTCAATGATTCATTATTAGCTAAGCAATTATGGAGACTAATCGGTTCCTAAGTTTGCTTCTTAGTCGTGTAATGAAAGCTCGATATTATCCCTACGATAATGTAATGAATGCAAATGTTCACAAAATGCTTCTTGGTTGTAGAAATGTTGGGCCAGGAGCAAAATATATCTTAGAAATGGGGGTTAAGATATCAAGTGGGGATGGGAAATCCATTAAAATTTTAGATCTGTGGGTAGCATGAACTCGATTTCAAGCCACTACCAAAAAGATCCATCTCGAGTCAACGGGTAGTGCGATCAACTTATGGTCGATGAGGGGCAAGCGGGATCAAACTCTCTTTTGGATCGATTTTCCATCCGGTGGATCAGAGGAAATATCCAAAATTCCATTAAAAAAGAGTACGGGTCTGATAAGCTCATTTGGCATCATGAAGGAAAGGAAATTTTCTTTGTACATTCCGCCTATAAAGTAGCTAAGGAAGCGACAAAGAGCCCATGCTTGTATTAATACAACTACTAGCAGAATAACTTGATAATGACTAGGAGTATGTGGAATAAAATATGGAACACGGATGTCAAAGGTAAGCTAAAACACTTCTTATGGCCCAATGTTGTCAAGGCATTTTGCCAACCAAGTTAGAGTTAAGCAAAAGAAAATTGATTGGACACCATTTGTGACATGTGTGGAATGCAAGAGAAACCTTAGAACATGTCCTGTTTACTTGTGAGAGGCAGTGATGGTGTGGAGACACTCTCGATTTCTGGGATGGTTTACATTCACGACAATCTGCTTTCGGCATTGGTGGGAAGCTTTGAAGCTCAATGGGAAAAAACTCCATTAGTAATAACAGGATCAACCTTTAGTTTACATCCTTTGGATGTTATGGAAAATAAGGAATCTCTGGCTCTTTGAAAAGATAGCTAAATCAGCCAAGGAAGTGGTAGATTGACCTTTTGGAATAGCAAGAATACCAAAATATTTCAACGAGTTCGCTCTTCCTTATTAAAATAGAAGCTATTTCTCTACCATGTTTTATTAAAAAATTTATCTTTGTTCATTCAATTTTTTCCAGTCCATTTAATCTTATTGCATGCTTACTTTTGGTGTAGGTTTATATAGTCTACAAGAATTCATATTATCAAAATTCTCAGTATATTAGGAAATTGTGAAGGAGAATCAACAAAACAAAGGGATAAAGGAATTAAGCTTCTTTGCTGAGAGGATTTTGACCATGCATGCGATGCAACATTTGAACGAGAGAGAAATCATGGCCATGCCACTACGTCATCCACACGGCTGTGAGGTCATTTGGACAAAAGAATTGGGCGCCAGCCAGTCAATAAGCCTTGTGATGGCCTTCTCTTCTCGTCTCTTCTTTTCTCAAGACTAAAGTTAAAGTGTGAAGCATCCACTCTACAATAATAAAGCATTCCATCCTTTTACGAGGTTCCTAAACTTTGCTTTCTTTCTAGGTTCCAGTTTGTCGGTCCAATACATTCCCTAGTTTTGGAACTTTATTTTTACTTTCCATTATTCCAGTTGGTTTCCACACGGG
This sequence comes from Gynochthodes officinalis, assembly GCA_020080225.1. Taxonomy (NCBI): domain Eukaryota; kingdom Viridiplantae; phylum Streptophyta; class Magnoliopsida; order Gentianales; family Rubiaceae; genus Gynochthodes; species Gynochthodes officinalis. The sequence goes on from JAIQDA010000012.1 coordinate 1,680,001, forward strand.
TTCTTTCATTCTTGCTAGGTGCATATTATTTTGTTCTCTTTCTCTAAATGGTATATTATGTAAAGGCAAAAGGAAACTAGTGGCGGGCTAGCAACCCACTTTCTCTTTTAGGTAAGTTTTGGGACCTACTTAGTTTTATAAAAGCAATTTTTGACCCTTTCTCCTCTATATTTGGTCAATGAGGACCGTGCCTTAGTTAGCTAGAACCACAATAAATGAAGAAACATTCCAATGGATAGGCTTAGAAGACACAAAACTCGGAGGGATCCTGATATCGATTGATCAAATGCTGCAATAAGGTATGTCAAGAAACTAAGTATTTATCACCTTTTCAAGGCTTTCATCTCTCTTGTCTAATGGAGGCGGATTTACAATTGTGATATGATGTGTTGGAAGTGTTTGAACATTTGAGGCTTTTTGTGGTTCTTGATTGGAAGTTTTTTTGCGGTATTCTATAAATTGTTGAACTTTCAAATTTTGGCTATTAACGATTGTACTAAATGTTGGAAGCATAGTTGTCCACGGAGGGCATATAACCTGTTTGTTAAATTGTTCCAAAGGATTTTTAGGTGATAATATACTAGGCTAAGGACTCCAAGGACTAACAAGGTGAACTATGAAGGGCGATGGATGGCTAGATCGATTTGATTGGTTGGATGGAATGATAGACTATTGGCACTATTTAAATAAAAAAAGAAGGAAAAAAAAATGAGAGAAAAAAAGAGGAAAAATAGGATGGAAAAAAAATAAATAAAACAAAAAGAAGAAGAAAAAGATTGGAAATGTTACATTGTTTGTAATCTCTCCCATATTTAGAGTAGCAATCTCTCGGCATTGTCTTCATTGTTATGCCCTATGGGTGAAATAATCCATTGGGTACTCCCAATTTTGAGCTCCTGCCTCCATACACATCTCATGCAATCCTTTACATTGAAATACTCCCAATCTTTTCCATTAAAGTCTTTATGCACTTCCCATGTAATCTTGTCATTGGGGAAAAAAAAGGGGAAAAAAAGAAGAAGAAAAAGAAGAAAGGAAAAAAAAAAGGAAAAAAAGAAAGAAAAAAACAAAAAGAAAGGACAAAAAAAAAAAGAAGACAATCACAAGCAAAATGGAAGAACAAACGGTATATGGTATGATTATTTTGTACTAAGGAAACTTAGTACCTTAGATCTTCCTCAAGCATTTTTCTTACCTCCTCTCTCCTCCCAATACCACTTTTTTGATCCTGGCTATCTTACCATGTCCTTAATCTCCTAAACTATTTTCTCTTCTTTGGTTTTATAAATTTGGGCCACCGTACCTCTCCGTAGTAGATACAACATTCGGTTTTTTTCTTTCTTTTTGTGTAGGTTTGTTCTCTAAATGAACTTCTTTTCATCGGCATGAGGTTTGTAAAAGGTGGCTTAATATAGGGATGTGAAGCAAATCTACATGGTTGTTTCTATGTCAGCTATTTTCTCTTTTGATTGTTCTCAAAGGTATTACCCAAAAGTTGAGTACCGAAAATCTTACACGCTAATTGCAAATCATCAACTCTCTACATGGTGGTTTCCTATTGAGGAAACAAAGGATTTCACTTCTCATTGAAATGTTGAAGAGTGGTAACATGAAGACTTGGCATTGCTATTGTGGTCCTATACTCTTCTAGATTTTTGTGAAGGATTTCACTTCTCATTAATTTGTTGAAAGAGTAGTAACATGAAGACTTGGCATTGCTATTGTGGTCCTATACTCTTCTAGATTTTTGTAGAAGCTCCTATGTTATTAGTATAATCAAGGTATTCCAAGATTGCAATTGATGTCGCAACATATAGTGGCTAAGCTTAGTCATTTAGTTGAAGTTAGGACACTATATCTTCAACATCAATCTTTGGCAATCTTTTGTAATAGTTTTAGGGCGTATTTCATAGTCTCTAGTCTCAAACTAGTTGTTAGTGATGAAACAATTGAGATAGTGGCAAAAACCACTACCCCATTCTCCTCCTTGGCATTAATGTAAGACCATCAGGAGATTATATTGCCTTCATTGCAACCACATTGTATCAAATCTCATTTCTCCAAAATTAATGGAATTTCTATCGTTTGAGAAAAAAAAAAAAAGCTTAAATAACTATGGAGATAATTTGTCTAAAATGCAATACAATCCAACCAACCAATTTATCATTACTTCTTTTTTCCTTGGCAAAACTCTATATAATGCTCTACTCCGAACACAATATACAAGGCTTAAGCGTATCTTTCATCAATCTACATAGAGCATAATTTCTTTTTGACTACGTTAATAAAATTTGAAATGAAATAAGATTCTTTCAAATGAGGTTCTTAGCAACAATATTAACGATATCATTTCCTCAAAATTTTCTTGTTATTCCACCACTTATCCAAGTTCAACTTGTTAGCCCCTCCATCACATCCTTAAATCCCTCTATCACTATTTATCTTGAAAACTTTCTCACAAATTCACCCTAAGAAATTTGAGTTTTTAAATCATCTTGTACTTTCTACCAAATCTCAACTTTCCCATTAAGAAACAACCCAACAATACCCGTCTTGTTAACTTCTAAGATATGATGTCTCAAAATGTAGTTTCTACACTTCCACGTACACTCAGTTAGACTACTGCCTTGGAATGTTAGAAGCAGAATGCTAGGTCTATTAGCCCAACAGGCCTGAATATGCGCTCCTTATTCTTGTAATTAACATAAGCATGCTTGGATTGGATAGCGGAATGTATTAAGGTAGGTCTTTCTTTCGTAATGAGTACGGAGGTTGAAGCGATATATTGTTGGTTTGATTTTGTACTTTCTTTATCTTCCACCCGCTTCAAAAAATTAGGCCATCAAAGATCTATTTAGTAATTACATATTCTCATCGCTTGCCATGCCTCTTTTCCAAAATCATCAATCCAATCAAATTCTGAGGCCCGATAAGATAAAATTATTTAACATGATATCTAAATTCGAAACATAAAATCTATAATCCATAAATCATGATGGACCTCGTTGGCTTGAAAGCTAAAATCACTTATCTATGAGAAATGTGCTTGATTTCTTCTTCTAATTGCTTTCTTCTTCGCAATTATGCAACTTTGACACCTAGTTTAGGAACAAACAACCAAAGAAAACCAACAACAACAACAACAACAATCTTATGTAAGTGGCAATCGAAATGGACTCGATGTATACGTTAAATAAATAAAAATTTATAATTAATAAATAAATAACGATAAACAAATAATAAGTAGTAATTAATATTGTAATATAATGATTAAAAATTTATTAATATAAATATAATCTAATAATTAAGGAATATTTTAATAAATTAATATTTTAATTAATATTAATAACATAATATATATAATCATATAAATAATATATTTATTAATACACATAAATAATATATTTATTAAATTCAAATATATATTATATATATAATAAAAGTAAATAGATAAGCAGGACGGGTGGCGAGACAAGGGAATCTCGCCCACCACTCATAAATCTAGGTCTAGGAAAAGAAACTTTCCTAGCCACTTGCCTTGCCATTTGCTTCACCTACTCTTCACGGGGGTTGAACAAGACAGGTATATCTGGGTGGCAGGTACCATTGCCATACCTAAGTGGCACCAATAAAATTCCCAACATGTACAATTATAACTTTATTGAGTGGGAATTGAAATGCTCAGGGCTTTCCATGAAAAAATTTAAATAGGTAATTATTAAAAACTATTGGATAATTAATGAGTAATAATAATTTTAGTGTTCTGAAAATACTACAAGTAGTATTACTACTACAATTCTAAAATGTAATATACTAGTAAATAGAATAATAATATGAAAGTAAGACAAGAGAAGAAATGTGAAGAACACGAGTGCGATGAAATTTTCTATCTTTTCCTTCTCCTTCATACTTCCACTAAACCTCTATTTATATAGGTTTAGGGTTCATCATGATCTTGTAGGTTATAAGAATCTAAAGTTTCGTCTTCCCACATCATGGTCTTATAGGTTACAACAACTTAAATGTCACAAGTTACAATAACCTAAAAGTCATAACTCTTCACTACATTCTAATAAATCATGGGCAAGTGGAGAGTTGCATAGATGGACATCACAATTTGCATGATTCATAACACTCCTCTTGGATGTTTGTCTTGAGAAAATGCCTCATTAAAACCTTATTAGGAAAAACTTAGTGGGATAAAAACCTAGTGAAGAAAGGATACATTTAAAATATAACACGCCTCGTTAAAAACCTTGTTGGGAAAAACCCGGTGGGAAAAAACCTTGACTAAGGAAAAAAGTCTGATATCGATTGCTCCCCTTCTTGAGCACATCAATGGATATCTTTCATCCAGCATAGCCCATCTGTGAACTAGCTTTTCCAATGTTGAAGTCGATAGTGCCTTTGTAAATAAATCTGCCAGATTATCACTTGAACGAATCTGTTGAACAGTAATCTCACAATTCTTTTGGAGATCATGTGAAGAAGAACTTTGGAGAGATGTGTTTTGTTCTGTCACCTTTGATATATCCCTCTTTCAATTGAGTAATACATGTAGCATTATCTTCAAATAAAATAGTAGGAGCTTCATTGTCCAAATGCAAACCACATGACTCTCGAATATGGTGAGTCATAGATCTTAACCAAAAACACTCCCAACTTGCTTCATGGATGGCCAATATTTCAAAGATGATTAGAAGAAGTGGCAGTTATAGTTTGCTTCATAGAACGCTAAGAAATGGCATTACCACCACATGTGAAAACATAACCCGTTTGTGAACGGACATTATGGGGATCTGATAGATATCCAGCATCTGCATAACCTATAAGATCAGACTTGAGTGCTTTAGGATAAAAAAGACCCTTATCAATTGTACCTTGAAGGTAACGAAATATATGTTTAACACCATTCCAATGCCTTCGTGTAGGTGAAAACTATATATTGCTAGTAGATTTCTGATAAATAATATATAGTCGTGTATAACTAGTAAGATACATTAATGTTTCAATAGCACTAAGATATGGTACTACGGACCAAGTAGTTCTTCATCACATTCACAAGGTTGGAAAGGATCTTTATGCACATCAAGTGACCTTACAACTATAAGTGTGCTTTATCCATATAAAATCTTTTAGGCTTAATATATAAATTGATGTAGAAATATGCCATTTTTCAAATGTTCAATTTGCAAACCAAGACAAAATTTTGTCTTTCCAAGATCTTTCATTTCAAATTCTTTCTTTAAACAATTATAGCTCTTAGAGTCCCAATAAGATTTAAATCATCAACATAAATTAGATAATGACAAATTCATTAGATCTCTTTATGCATGGACATCTGGATCATTTTTATAGCCTTCTTTCAACAAATATTCAAGATTATACCACATACGTCAGCTTGTTTCAAACCATGATCTACAGTTTAATCAAGTAAAGATCTTAACTATATTCATGTCCTTTAGGCAATTTAAATCCTTTAGATTTTCATATAAATATCGTTATCTGAGCCATATAAATGGCGATAATCATCCATGAGATGCATTTCAACTTTTTCACATGATGCCAAAATAAGCAAAATATTCATTGCATCACTATAAGAGAATCGTCTCATCATAATCAATACTAAATCTTTGTGAAAACCTTGTGCAACAAGGCGTGCCTTATATCGCACAATTTCATTTTTATTTCTCTTGCTCATAAAAACCCATTTATATCAACTGCACATCTTCTAGTGTGCGTATCTGTCCAAAAAACTTTACGTTTAGCCGATGAATTCAATTAAGCCTAAATTGCATCTTTCCATTTTGGCCAATCATCTCTTCGTCATTCTTTTCCAAACCTTGGCTCATGATCCTCATTGTCATTCATAATAGCAATTCTGTAGCATAAACAAATTTATCTTCAACGTTAATTTTGATCGGTCCCATCTTTCGTCATGGCATAATTAAGAGATCTCATGATTATCGGCATTTTAGTCAATTTCTTCTAAAAATTTTTCAATATCCATGTTAGGAAACTCTCCGAGTTGTAATTTTCCTTTTTTGACCATAACAGAATCATGCTGCTTTTTTTTTTTGCAAAATATTTTTCTTGGATATTGGGTCTACCTGCGGCGTGCCTGCCTTAGACGTCATTTGTAGTGTCACTTATTTTTTCCAGGGACAATATACCATTTTTCAAATGTTCAATTTGCAAACCAAGACAAAATTTTGTCTTTCTAAGATCTCTCATTTCAAATTATTTCTTTAAATAATCAGCAACTTTTTGGAGCTCTTCAAATGTCCCAATAAGATTTAAATCATCAACATAAACAATAATAATGACAAATCTTGCATTAGATCTCTTTATAAAAAAGCATGGACATACCAGATCATTTTTACAGCCTTATTTCAAAAAATATTCACTAAGGCGATTATACCACATATGTCCAACTTGTTTCAAACTATAAAGAGATCTACACAATTTAATCGAGTAAAGATCTTGAGAACTATGTTCAGGCCCTTTAGGCAATTTAAATCCTTTAGGGATTTTCGTATAGATGTAGTGATCAAGTGAGCCATATAAATAGACGAATGACATCCATGGGCGCATTTCAACTTTTCACATGATGCCAAACTAAGCAAATATTGAAAAGTAGTTGCATCCACCATAGGAGAATATGTCTCATCATAATCAATACTAAATCTTTGTGAAAAACCTTATGCAACAAGGCGTGCCTTATATTGCACAATTTCATTTTTATTTCTCTTGCTCATAAAAACCCATTTATATCCAGCGGGTTGCACATCTTCTAGTGTGCGTATCAACAGTCCAAAACTTTACGCTTAGCCAATGAATTCAATTAAGCCTAAATTGCATCTTTCCATTTTGGCCAATCATCTATTCGTCTGCATTCTTTCCAAACCTTGGCTCATGATCCTCATTGTCATTCATAATACCAATTGTTGTAGCATAAACAAATTTATCTTGACGTTAATTTCGATCGGTGCCATCTTTTCCCATCATGGCATAATTAATTGAGATCTCATGATTATCGGCATTTCGGTGCACTTGAATTTCTTTTGAAAAATTTTTAACTATCCATGTTGGGAAACTCTCCAGAGTTGTAATTTCTCGTTTTGACCATGATCATTTGCTCATTTTCTTTGCAAAGAATTTTATCTTTGGAACCGATTGGTCTACCATGCTTCACGTGCGTTAGACTCATTTGTAGTGGTCACTTGTCTTTCAGGACATTAATTCTAATCGGGCATTTACACTGGCGTAAGATTTAGTAACTCTCTTTAGGTCGGTAAAAGCGTATGACAATTGATTTGCTAAATTTTGCAAATGAATTATCTTTTGAACTTCCAGTTCACAGTGTTTTGTACGATGATCAAAATGAGATAATGATAATTCATTCCAACTAATTTTATTGTCCGATTTTATTTTGCCTCCCCTAATGTTGGGAAAACAATGGGAGATGTAAATAAATCTCCATTCATTGGCTCAAGATATTTAATTATTGATGGAGATTCATGCAACATATATACCTAACCTTCTTTGAGGTCCCATCTTAGTGCATTGTGGTGGAACAATAAGAACATAAATTGCACTTCCAAAAATTCTTAAATAGGAAATATTTGGTTCTGATCATGAACCAATTATAATGAGGAAACTTCATGATAATTCCTTGGCCTTATGCGAATTAATGCCGCTGCATGCAAAATAGCATGTCCCTGCAGAAGTTGGAAGATAAGCAATGGCCGAGCAATTAATTGCAAGCGCTTTGTAAACGATTCACGCTAGACCATTTTGTGTATGAACATAAGCTATAGGATGTTCAACACTTATCCCAATTGACAAACAATAATCATTAAAAGCTTGTGAAGTAAATTCACTAGTATTTCAAAAGTATTGTCTTAACGGATAATTCGGAAAATAAGCATGTAATCGAATTAATTCTCCCAACAATCTTCCAAATGCGGGTTGCGAGTTGATAATAAGCATACATATGACCATCGTTGATGCATCAATTAAAACCATAAAATATGGAAATGGTTCGCAAGGTGGTAATAGGCTCACATATATCTCCATGTATGCCTAAAAATACGGAGATTTGGTTTTAATTTTCATTGGTGATGGTCTTATAATTAACGCCATGAGAACAAGCAACACATAAGAATTCGTAGGATTGAAGAATCTTACAGCTCTTCAAATGATGACCACACGAATTCCCTATTATTTTTCGCATTATTATAGGACCGGGATGACTCCAACCGGTACGTCAAATGACAAAATCATCATAATTAGTAAACTTCGATTTACCTTTGCATATATTTCAACCGTAGCAATATATTTAGTACAACCTAGAGGAATAAGAAGGTAATTTTTCCAACACAACTTTCTTAGAAGAAATACTTGTAATATACAAGTATTGATTATTACCTTCATTTGTAGTCTCAATATGATATCCATTTTGGTAGATATCTCTAAAACTCAACAAATTCCTTTGAGACTTTGATGAATATAATGCATCATCAATGCAAAATTTTGTTTCTCAGTAAAATTATAATTGCTCTTATGGAGCCTTTAATTAGTTTTGCACTACCACATATAGTACTAACATGGGCTTAACTTTCATAATTAGAGAAGAAAAATATTTCTTATCCTTAAATATGGAGTGTGTTGTTGCAATCGTTGCAAGACATAAATCTTTGTTATTTAACTTTGGAACGTCTATTTTCTTGGACATTTTCATCACTAGTGACTAGTATCACCTTGAGGTGATTGACAAAGAAATCAACAACATCCAAAGAAAGTAAAATCAATAAAGCCATTGTCATTAAGACCAAGGTCATAATTAACATCATCACTAATAAAATTCATCACTATCTTCTTTTCTTTATTTTTCAATGATTCTTGATAGAGATCAAAGAATATGTTTTAGAGTATGTGGTCTGAGACTAATGGCCTTTCATGCCAAAGCGATAGCACTTATTTTCCACTTTTTTTTTGTTTTGGTCTCTATCTTTCTCATCATTACTCTCTCACTTTTGGTGATGAATAGCATTTTGGTATTATCACCATAGTTATTACGACCATAACCACGTCCACGACCACGCCACTCCACGCCCACGTTTAGATTGCAGGACTGTCACATTTGCTGCGGAAATGGAGTAGCACCAGTTGGGCGGGCTTCATGATTTTTCAACAAAAGCTCATTATTTTGTTCAGCAACAAGAAGACAATAAATAAGTTCAAAATATTTTCTAAAACTCTTTTCACGATATTGTTCTCTGAGAGCACATTAGATGTGTGAAAGGTGAAGAAGGTTTTTCTAGCATATTCTCATTAGTAACTTTTTCTCCACATAATTTCAATTGTAAACTGATTATGAAAATTGCTGAATTATACTCACTCACAGTTTTGAAATCTTGCAAGCGCAAGTGCATCCAATCTAGCGAGCTTTTGTAAGAGTGACCATTTTTTGGTATTCATACCTTTCTTTCAAACCACTCCACAAGATGAAGGGGTCCTTAACTGTCAGATATTCACTTTTCAACCCTTCATCAAGGTGGTGATAGGTAAAAATCATCACTTTGGCCTTTTCTTGATTTGTGGTTTTACTCCTTCTTTGATAGTCTCTAAGACCATTTGCATCTAGATGAATTTCAACATCTAGCACCCATTACAAGTAATTCTTTCCAGTAATATCAAGTGCAACAAACTCAAGCTTTGTAAGGTTAGTCATAGTGATAAATATAACTAATAAGAAAAAAAATCTCACCTAACTTACCCGAAGAATGGAAATTGGCAAGAGATTCGTGATAACGTGTTATGAAAATGCTACAAAGTAGTATTACTACAATTCTAAAATGTAGTATGCTAGTAAATAAAATAATAATATGAAAGTAAGACAAAGAAGAAATGTGAAGAACACAAATGTAGTGAAATTTTCTATCTTTTCCTTCTCCTTCATACTTCCACTAAACCTCTATTTATATAGGTTTAAGGTTCATCATGATCTTGTAGGTTATAACAACTTAAAGGTCACGAGTTACAAGAACCTAAAGGTTGCATAACTCTTCACTACATTCTAATAAATCATGGGCAAGTAGAGAGTTGTATAAATGGACATCCACAATTTGCATGATTCATAACATTTAGTTAATTTTTAATTTTTAGTTTTAATAGATTTACATATATTATTAATATATAAATTTTATTTTTATTTTAACATCATGGCGACTGTTGGTGGCGAACCACCACCAAATTGCCAATTAGCCGCATTCTAGTCGATTCTAGCAAGATCATTTAAATTTAGGCAAATTTTGGTCAATTGACAATTAGCGGTGGTCCAACTACTAGTGATCACCTTTTAAATGAGAAATTTTAATTAGATTTAACAGAAAATGGAAATTTTGATCTATTAAATTTCATTCTCAACCAAACTCAAAATTTAGTAAAAATAAATCACCCAATTCTAATTATTCCCTACTTATTTAAATCTCACACATTTCCTTCAAAAGTGCCAACCTTATTTCTATTATATTCTCACCTTATGTGATTGGGGCAGACAGAATAAAAAGCTAGGAATGGCAATTGGAAAGAAATAAGCCTATGCAAAAACCGATTAACTGGTCAATCGGTTAAAACTAGTTTGGTTAATCAATTTTTGCTATTAAAATTCCTAAAATTGAAACTATACAAGTTCACCAGCCCACTAACAAATTTCAGTTTTCAATTGGTTTAGCCACTTAAAACCAGAACAAAGTCCCAATGGTGTAGAAGCAAAAAAAAAAAATTATGAAAAGTCCATTTTAATTGCTAATTGGATCCTTCCACAAATAAAAGTTAGAATTCAAAGTTATCAGTCCAATTACAAATGATCCATCTGTTAGAAATAAGTCTCAATTAGAAGTCCAAATTTATAGAAATGAGTCCAAAACTGCAAAGTAGTAATTGGATCGGCCCAAATTTGCAAAAATTATATTTAATATTATTATTTGACTAATAATTATATTTAATATTATATACATCCATAATTTTTGTCCTTTCATCTAAAACTTTTATAATTTCTATCAATTACATCTCTAAATTATAATTGATTCATCACCACAAATTGACAATTATAAAAATTAATATTATTTTGCAACCACAAAACTAAATTAATCTTTTTATAATAACTTTAGTTCAAGTTTATATAACCGTAATATGTTAAGTGATTTTATGTGTTTTAATACAGTATACATTATAATATGTATAAAAGATTTTTTTATGTTTCAAAAGATTTTAAGTGATTATAATACGTTTAAAAGATTTTAAAGTAATTGTCATATGTTTAAAAATTTAATATGCGCATAGCCGTGTATACTGTAGTCTTATAACTCGATCCACAATAAATTTCAAAGGTGAAAAGCTACAACAAGATTATATTTTACTAAAATTTCTCATGTATATAGTGTTGTTAATTCTTTTTACACTATGTCATGTAATTGTAATCAATTATTCTAATATATCTGATTTAAATACTCTACAAGTTAAATTGCTATTTATAGTAACTTTTTATTTTTAGAAAATATTCTTATATATATTTCAATATAAGTAATTAAGTATAGGCTAGCATACGAGTTAACCATGCTTTGCAATTTGCATTCATAATTTATTTAAAATTTAATATTATATACAAGTAACTAAAAAAGTATCATTAAGTTATAATATTAATATTTTGTAATGCTATAAGTACAAGTGATAGCATTGTAATTTGTGAAACATATTAAATAACAAATTTTCAATTTTCAATTACTACATAACTATTAAGATTTAACAATTTAATATTAGTATTAGGTGTATATTCATATTAGATAATTTAAGATATAGAAATATATAATAACTTAGATTATAAGTTAGATATCTGAAAGGAAAAAAAAAGAAAAAAAAAGTTAATTGGTCAACCGGCTAATCGATTAAACCAGAAATGAAATAGCTAAAAACAAAAACTAGCCAGTTAATTGGCAAAAACCAACTGATTTTCAACCGGAGCAGACCAGTTAATTAGAATCAATTAACAAAATACTAACTGATTCGATCGGTTGACCGATTTGATTGGGCCGGTTGCACACCCCTAAAAAGGAATTGGTGGAAATGGGCAAGATTTAAATAAGTAGAGAATAATTGAGAATGGAAAATGTATTTCTCATTAAATTTTGAAATTGGGTAGAAATGAGATTTAATAGGATTAGAATTTTTCAATTCTCAACTGAATCCCAATAAAATTTCCTATTGAGAATTAAATGGTGGTCCTTCCTAGCAAAGCCAATGCTGTGGCTATATCCTTCAACAATGCAAGAAAAACAAACTTGACGATAAACAATCTTTTATTCATAATTGATTTAGAAGTTAATAGAGTCATTTCTAAGTGTTTAAAGGAGGAGAGTTGACAATTGAGTTCATTGTAGAGGTGAGGTTCTAGTTTTTTGGATTGTGGCAGAAGACAGAGAGAGCATAAAAGAGGTTGCTGGAGATAAAAGAGGCTGCTGAAGGGAAAAGAGAAGGAATTGGGGTGGCGCGTGGAAGCAAGGTGGCCAGTATCGGATAAGGAGTCAGGGTCAATTGGCTCGACTAGTATTAAAAACCCAGATGTTACGACATCATAAATAAATTTAAATTTAAATTATATTAATATTGTATATAATTTTAAAATTATGTTATTTGACTAGTCATTAAAAGAAGGAAAAAAATTCACTATTACATTTAAATAGATATGTTTATTACATGATATCTAAAATATATGTTACAAGTGAAATATCATTCGAAAGTTGCTTCGTAAAATGAGGGAAAGACTTCAATCCATTAAATCCTACCATGCAGTCCAAAACTAAAATTATGAGCGCAAGAACCCAAAAAGAGAGAGAGGAAGCTGAGTGAGAAACTCAGCAAGACTTCTGATAATGGAAGCAGAAAAGATTCATGACATGATTTACTCCAAGGCCTTCTTGGCAGGCTGACGGACAAATTTTTATAATGCTGGGGAGAAATTTGACATACGGCCTGCATTCCAATAATTGTTGGGTGATAAAGATTGAAGCCCAAAGGTCCATTTCTATTTTCTTTGTCTCTCAATCTTATAATCAAATTCACTTGAAATTAAAACACCCGTTCAAACGCAAAATTCTAAACTTAGCCAATAGACTAAGTTGTATTTGTGGTAATTTTAACAGTAAATATAATTACCGTTGATTTGGCAAAAAAATGCAAAATTCTAAAATTGCTATATTCTGAAGCAAAATTGCAATTCAATAAACACCAGAAAAGAACAGAATTAAAGTCCCAACATAATATGTTGCAATTATGGAATTCAAAAAAATGGTAAAAAGCAAAAGCTTGCAGTAGATACATATTCAAGTATCTACTCCATCGTACCTAAGTGGGAAAGAAATCGCCAACGCCGCATTTAAAGAAATGACATCACCTTATTTTCCAACCCTATTTTTTCCTCCATTTTTTCCAACCCCAAATGTCAGCGACTCTCCACACCATAAAATTTACCCATTACTGTTGAAAGATCTATTTTAAATTAATGTAAAATATTTCAGCTTTAACTGGAAAATAATAAAATTAAAGTCCAAGGCAGTATGTTGCAATTTCAGTCCATAATTTGGAATTCAAAAAATGGTAAAAGAAAAATAAAAATGTTTGCAGCAGATATCTGAATATGGTGGTTGCAGTAGTTATTTTTTCAAACTGAGATTCGATTTGATAAAAGTGAAATTTTCAAAGTGGTAAAGGATATTAACTCAAAAAAAAAACCACTCTCTCTCTCTCTTTCCAACAGTTTTTATGGGTTTCGGTTAAATTCAGATTTTGACCAAATTTAACCAATTTTTAAATTTACGTGCTTTTATTTGGTTCCCACTCCAACCGGCCGGTTCAGTCTAGATTTAATAATATTTGGTGAAAGAGTAGGAAGCTATATAAACAATAATCCCTCGCATTATGGAAATGTGTTAGTACATAGTGGTTATTCTGTCAATGCAAAATGTCAAAATGGATGGGATGGCTGCAACTAAACAAATTTAAAAGTTTGATAATTTATTATTTGAAGTGAAAAGTTCAATAATTAAAAGTATATTATTAAAAAAGTTTAATAGCTGTTGAAATAATTTTTCCAAAAATAAAGTGCAATCAAACCAACCTATTTCTCATTACTCATTTGCTTTTCTTTTAGGCCAAAAATAAATATTAAAAAAGCTAAACTAGTGAAAAAAAAAATAGATAAGCTTCTAAAGGCTGGCAGCCAAAGTAAAAGTTTTCTCGTGCTGAAACGGCTCATCCATTTGGTGATGAAGTCTACTTCTGGGAAATGGGTAGGAGAAGAAAAGGTCAATTAGAGATTAAAAAATATAGATGGATATTTTAGCTTTGGGAGTGTATGCTAATTGCTGATGATATTGACATAAATAAAATTTCTTAATAAACACACATGGAAGTAATCCTTTTCTTCTTGGAAATAATTAAAAGAATCAAGAAGGAAATAGAAGCGGATAATATGGAACATATGCAATGATCCTCATACTTCACATAGAGAAAGTTACTCTTTATTTTATTTTATTTTATTTTGGGCCTTTTGGGGAGGAAGTTGGGAAAATTGCATATATAGCACTGGGCTTCCGTATAGTTGAAGAATAACACCGTCTAAAACTTTCTTACCAAAATAGCAAGTCAACGCTATTTGATTGCGTGAAAAGACCTAAATGACCCATTTGTATCTTTACCTAATAAGAGGAAACCATCGTGTGCATTTGTTTCGTTCTCACTCGCTCATCATCCCATTCTTTCGCATTATTCATCGATTGAGAATTCTTCATCGAGCGGTTGAATGACTTCATGGCATGGGCCCTTTCAAGATGACATCTTATGTGTCTAAACAATGACTTCATGGAAGGAAAATTCTTCTTAAGCGGTTGAATGATTTCATGGCATGGCGGTTGAATTTCACAACATCGCTATGATATGTAATTCGGATACTTTTCCTTCAAAATCGTCTTTCTCGATATTTTCTTGAACTTGGTGATGGGTTGGCTTTGTTTGCTCAATTTTTTTTCTGATTTTTCTAATTCGTGATGATGATTGTGGTCATACGATGATTGTCAAATTAAAGGGAACAATGGCGTTGGAAAATTTGATAACAAGAATGTTGTTGTGAATGAAGGCAAGGTGCTTGAAAAATGCCTCAACAAAAGCTTAGGTGAATCCCATTCAAGTTCAACCAATCGATCCTAAATTTTTCTCAAGAAATTTTAAGTACACGTCGAGCACATGAATAATTCCATGTGTTTGGCGTGTACTCGATAATTTTTCGACATGTACTACAAAATAACCCACTTAGCATATTTTCTCTAAAATTCATAATTAAATGAATTATAATCAACAAAGAATCGATATTTCATTCCAAAAAGTCGACGTGAATTGCGGCAAGTCAAGTCTGAAACCTCCATCATCATCATCATCATCATCATCCAATCCTTGGGTTTGTGGGTTGTCTATAGAAATATTGATTGCAAAAAGTGCATGACGTGTTTGACAAATTAAATGTCAGAAGCTTGAGTCCAGGAAAAATAATAAAATTAGGAAGTAAGTAAAATGGAAAGACGTGTGCTTGACAAATTAAATGTCAAGCTTGACAAACTAAATGTCAAGCTTGAGTCAAGCGACAAATTTGTCAAGCGCATGTCTTTCTATTTTGCTTGACAACTAAATGTCAAGCAGCTTGACAAATTAAATGTCAAGCTTGAGTCGAGCTTGACAAACTAAATGTCAAGCTTGAGTCAAGCTTGACAAATTTGTCAAGCACACGTCTTTTCTATTTTGCTTGCTTACCTAATTTCATTATCTTTTCCTGCATGTATCTAATGCAGATATTTTCTTAATATGTGGGGTATTCTATATTGTATTTAGAAGACACCACGCCAATGCCTTTAATTGAGTTTGTAAGTTAGTTCCTTATATTTGTTTGGAAGCATCCTGTCACATTTAATTTTGCGAAACAAGTATTGAGATTTGAATAGGAAAACGAGATTTCTAGTATTTGACTACGTAATGTACATGTTCATGCTTGGAGCATAAAGTAACATTTTTGCTAGTTTTTTTGTTTTGGTTTAGCATTTTTTCGCTATTCGAATTTTATTACACATTTTCTTCATTTTTCATCGATTCAAACATCTCATTTCACGAATCTATAGTGATTTTAATGGGTTTACAAGAACCAAAGACCCATTTTTAAATAAAATTTATGACCTTTTTTGTTTCAACCCACAACAAAATGTTAGTTTATGCTCCAAGCATGAACGTACATTACGTAGTCAAATACTAGAAATCTCGTTTCTATTCAAATCTCAATACTTGTTTCGCAAATTAAATGTGATAGGATGCTTCCAAACAAATATAAGGAACTAACTTACAAACTCAATTAAAGGCATTGGCGATGACGGTGTCTTCTAAATACAATATAGAATACCACATATTAAGAAAAGGTCTGCATTAGATACATCGAGAAAAGATAATGAAATTAGGTAAGCAAGCAAAATGGAAAAGACGTGTGTTTGACAAATTAAATGTCAAGCTTGAGTGCGACTTGACAAATTAAATGTCAAGCTTGAGTCCAAATCGACAAGCTTGACAAGCGTGACATTTAGTTTGTCAAGCTCGACTCGACATTTAGTTTGTCAAGCAAAATGGAAAAGATGTGCTTGACAAATTTGTCAGCTTGACATTTAGTTTGTCAAGCTTGTCAAGCTTGACATTTAGTTTGTCAAGCTCGAGTCAAGCTTGACATTTAATTTGTCAAGCACCGTCTTTTCCATTTTGCTTGCTTCCCTAATTTCATTATCTTTCTTGGACCCAAGCTTGATATTTAATTTGTCAAAACATGTCAAGCACTTTTTGCGTCAATATTTCTAGACAACCCACAAACTCAAGGATTGGATGATGATGGAGGTTTCCAGGACTTGCCTTGCCGGCGATTCACGTCAGACTTTTTGGAATGAAATACTGATTCTTTGTTGATTATAATTCATTTAATTATGAATTTTAGAGAAAATATGCTAAGTGGGTTATTTTTTCGAGTACATGTCGAAAAATTATCGAGTACACGTCAAACACATGGAATTATTCATGTGCTCGACGTGTACTCGAAAATTTCTTGACAAAAAATTCAGGATCGATTGGTTGAACTTGAATGGGATTCACTCCAAGCTTCTGTTGAGGCATTCTTTCAAGCACCTTGCCTTCATTCACAACAACATTTTTGTTATCAAATTTTCCAATGCTAGTTGTTCCCTTAATTTGACAATCAGCCGTATGACCACAATCATCATCACCAGAATTAGAAAAATCAGCAAAAAAAAATTGAGCAAACAAAGCCAACCCGTCACCAAGTTCAAGAAGAATATCGAGAAAGACCAGATTTTGCGAAAGAAAAGTATCTGAATTTCAAATCATAAAGCGATATTGTGAAATTCAACTGCCCATGCCATGAAGTCATTCAACCGCCCAATAAGAATTTTCCTTTCATGAAGTCATTGTTTGGACACATAAGATGTCATCTTGAAAGGGCCCATGCCATGAAGTCATTCAACCGCTCAGTAAGAATTCTCAATTGATGAAGAATGCGGAAGAAGTGGGATGATGAGCGAGTGAGAATGAAACGAACAGACGCACGATGGTTTCCTCTTATTAGGTAAAAAGACAAATGGGTCATCTAGGTCTTTTCACATAGTCAAATAGCGTTGACTTGCTATTTTGGTAAGAAAGTTTTAGACGATGCTATTCTTCAACTATACGAAGTGTCACGCTATATATGCAATTTTCGAGGAAGTTCAAGAATACTTTCTTACAACAAATGTAAAGAAATATTTGGAGATCCATATTTCATAAACTTAAAATAAATCTCATTCAACTTGTCAATAATTGTAAGCGTTGTGTTCATTTAATAAATGAATTGAATATAAACATGTGTTAAGTTCAATCATCTCATGAATGGATCAAACTTTTCGAGAGGGTCATTTGTGCTTTAGTGAACCAAAGTCAGAATGGACAAAATTAGGATAGTATTAATAGCTCTCCATTTGCTATTTGGTATAAACTATAGTTTTTATATGAATATATTAAATTTTGATTAGTATTGTGTAGATTTTATTAAATGGTTACTTCAATTTTGATGTTTTTGACCTTTTAATTTTGGCCATATATTCGTTGAGGAAACTCGATTCGAGTTGGGTTGGTTGGAAGAAAATAACAACATTCGACTATGATCTTCAAAATTTTCGTACATAGGACACTAGAAAGGAGAAGTTTTATACAGCGCTCACATTAGGAAATATAGTGATTGAGCTGAATATCACCATCCATATATATATATATATATATATACATATATATATATATATATATATATATATATATATATATTGTTGTAGAATATTGCGTCACAAGTATATAATAGAATAGAATGGAGAGAAAGTATATAATAGAGAAGATGTAAAGACACCAAAGATAGTAGGAAAATTAGAGGAGAAATTCTTATTTTACTTTTTCACCACACTTTTACCACACATGCCTAATGACCAAACTATGCTCCTACTTATAGGAGAACAATGATGCACCTATCAATGTATTTAGATAAATACATATATGATATAGGGATAAATATTTACATTAGATAAAGATAAGTACTTACACTAGATAGAGATAAGTACCTACACTAAATAAAAATAAGTATATTCATTAGATATGATGAATATACATTGGATAGGAATATGAACAAATATTAGATACGGATGAATATAATGAATATCCATTCATGTATTTCATAACACTCCCCTTTGTATATTCATTGTATTCATTATTTTACAATGTGTATGATATTGTCTCATTAAAAACCTTGCTGGAAAAACCATGGGACAAAAATCGGACAAAAGGGAAAAGAGTACAGAGCACAAATCTTATGATATCCCCTTTTATGGATGCATTAGTTGCCTCATTAAAAACCTTAACTCTGGAAAACCACATGGGAAAAAAGATCGAAAGGGAATAAGAGTGTAATGCATAGTTCATAATATCTCCCCCTCAATTGAGCTATATAGCCACTTCTGAGGCTAATCAATCAAGCAAACAAAAATCTTCCTTTTCTCGAATTTCCCATTTGCACTTTCGTTGACAATTTTAGGTGTCAAGTATCATAAAATTTGCATATTAGTTATGAGATCAAATAAAATAATAAATGTCATATAAGGTTCATAAGCATTTTATTACATAACCAAATTAGAAAATTAATAAAAAGTAATACATTTAAAGGAAATCAACTAGAAAGAAATTATTAGGGACATCTCTTCTGATGCTTGATTAAAGCAATTAGAAGTCCTCAAAGAAATAAGAGATATCCAGGATGCATTTACTATTTCAGGAACAAAGGGCGTCCCACCAACAGAGATATTGTTGGTCTCAACATTGGTTATGGCAGTAGGATTAATTTCAATAGCATGAGATTCATCACGCTTGCCCTTGTTTTTTAAAGATGCTTTGTTCATGCCTACGCTTATTGCCCTTAATATTTTTCTCAAAGTTAGCATGTGCTTGACAATGCTTTTTATCGAGAGGGTCCGAGATCATGATTTTAAGGAGCAATTCATTAGTTTGCTCGAGTGAGGTGCAATCAATTCTGAATATGTGGCAAATTGACGCTGCCGGTATTGCTGTTGCAATACAATATTGAAGCATGGAGGTGAAGAAAGTTTTCTTTAACAGTTCCGCCTTAGCGAGTTTGACACCGCATAACTCAAGTCGAGAAACAATATCAAATAAAGCGGAGTTATAGTCAAACACTGATTTAAAATATTGCAGCCTAAGATGCTGCCAGTCATATTGTGCTTGAGGGAGGATAACAGTCTTTGTATAATCATACCTATCCTTCAACCTTTTCCACAAAGTCTGAGGGTCTCGAACGAATAAATATTGAGTCTGCAGGCTCACATGCAAATGACGACGAATAAAAATCAGTGCATTTGCCTCATCTTTTGCATTTGAGGTTCCGTCTCTATAATTGCATTAGCGAGACCTTGCTATTGGAAGTGCATTTCCATGTCAAGGCACCAG
The DNA here is from genome assembly GCA_020080225.1 of Gynochthodes officinalis. Lineage (NCBI taxonomy): Eukaryota > Viridiplantae > Streptophyta > Magnoliopsida > Gentianales > Rubiaceae > Gynochthodes > Gynochthodes officinalis. The sequence continues at coordinate 1,700,137 of JAIQDA010000012.1, forward strand.
GACAGATAATTATTTCCAGTCACTTCTAGGATGTGGAATTTGGGCATTTCAATGTTTGCCATAATTCTTGCAAACAAGATGAATCCTTAAATTAATTAGAAGGATTTCAAAAATCTCCACTTTGCTACTTGAGAGTAGAAGGATAAATTGATTTCACAATCAAGAAAAAGAAAAATAAAATAAAATTGATAGAAGAAGATGGAGAATAGATAGAGTATGATAAAGAAAACCAAGAGAACTCCTACCTTGCAAAGATTACTTACTCAATTGGTAAATCTTCGTGCTAATAACATGCTGTAGAATATTGCATCACAAGTATATAATAGAACAGAATAGAGAGAAAGTATACAATAGAGAAGATAGAAAGACACCAGAGATAGTAGAGAAATTCTTATTACACTTTTCTACACCACACTTTTACCACACCTACCTAATGACCAAAATAATCGAACAATGATGCACCTATCAATGTATTTGGATAAATACATACATGATATAAGGATAAATATTTACATTAGATAGGGATAAATACCTACACTAGATAGAGATAAGTATATTCATTCCTCCATTAAAATGAGAAACAACATTTAAAGTAGCATTTCCTCTTACATATGCACATGAGTAGTGTGTGATGCACTTTCAAAAAATTAACACAAACTTGCCATTCGTCTAATTCTCCTCTATTACGTGGGATGTGATACGGTAAATCAAAGGCAGCATAACTGTGAAAATCTAATTATTCGTATATAAGATGTATTACTAATTTTCCGAGTTAACCAAAAGTACAAGCCATAAATCACAGCACCTCTTGGGCAAGAACATTTTTATTGCTCCGCTTCTTCTTTATATTAAGAATTACATAACACGAACTTTGGAAGTACATAACAAAATCAAACATCATCTTTCTGCTGTCCAAGCGGCCAGGCTCAATAATTCTGGTGAGTTTCATTTCAAGGCTGAATTTTTAGTGTTTGTCTAGTGTTTTTGTAATCTTGAGTTTCTACTTTAGCTATGTTTGTAGATGTATTGGTCTTTGCTTTTGGAAGATTATGGATTTGTGAGGTAATTGAAGCTAAATAATGTACTTGAGGCTTTATTACGGCATGGTTTTACCATTGTGCCTTGATGTTTATTTTGTGCTTGATTTTGCCTGGCAAGACAATGAGCAGTTCTTCATATCCTGTTCCTTGTTCTGTGGCTTTGACTCAATTTTTAGTAATTATATTTGTTCTGAAGATTGATTGGCTGTGATACTACTCAAATTGATCAACCATTTTACTAAAGTCAATACTTAACTATCTGATTAAGGATCGATTGAGCCTTAGCAACAAGTGAATTCCTTGAAAATCGATATCTTGTTGTTCTTTGTTGTCACCAGTGCTTGCTTGTTTATGATGTTCCTGAAGCTTACACATTTGAATTGCCAAATGCTCATTGGACCATAGATGATGCAGATGCGAGAAGATGACAATAGAGCATGGTTTCCCTGCCCCTTCTGTTATGCAGAAATTGAAGTGCCAGTACTGTGACCAATATGCGCAGCAAGTTTAGGAAAAGATGCGATAGGGCATTACACCATGCAGCATGCTCATTCAATGAAGGTATATGTTTATCTTCACATTTAAATTCAATGAATTATCGGTTGAGGTAAATAAAAAGAGCTAACTTGTTCCAGAGGAGGAGAAAATGCATGCTCAGCAGCTGTTGGCAAGGACTTGCGAGATTTAACTTCATTTCTTGGTTTAAACGCATTGAATTGTCGGTCTGACAAACAGAAACCTGCTCCAGGTCCTCCTTTCCCCATTTCTTTGTTCAACACCTTTCTCAAACCCTAAAGACTACAGAGAAGATGTATCTTCTGCTTATACTGACTCTACGTACAGTAACCACTTTTTCCAGTTCAGAAATTTTGTCTGCCCTAGTACTTGTTTTTGTAGGTCTGCACCTGTTTCTTGAAAGTCATATGCACGTGTGTGTGAAACTTGATCTAAGCTCATTCATAACTCAAAAGGTCACGTGAGATGTTTGCCGAGTAGTAATACTCTTAGTGAAAACTCAAAATAACTTATATGGCAATGACAGAAAAACAAATTCATTTATCACACTTATTGAAAAGTGCAAGATAATGCTACTATACATCAATAAAGATCAATGATACTCTTGGTGAAAAATCACAGTGAAAACTCATAATGACGGATATGGTAAGGATAAAAAGACAAAATCATTTATCAAACTCTCATTTGAAAGTGAAGAATAATAAAAGATGAAGATGTATGTCTAGTGAATTTAATAAATAAGTATCCCAACAGGTTCTTAAGAGTTACTTGTCTGAAAAAACTTACAATTGGATGCAATTTTCACGTTGTTTAGGAATTTTCTGCATAGATCTCATAGGATTTAGAACCTTTGAATGTCATGATACTAAGAGTCTCAACTATGTTCAGAATTTACCTTCTGATGTTTCAATAGAAGTGACAGGGAGAAAAATCCAGGATGGGGATCTATCTACATTCATATAGACTAGAGTTTAAGTTTGTAGTTGATGACTTGCAGTCATGAGAGTCAAACCCTGGTTATTAGACTCGGAGAAGGGTAGCTTTAGCACTCTAGCTATTTCCTACTCTCCACTATTTAGCAATTAGAAAGCATAAAAGATTATTGTAAATTAATATATAGATTGGATAAATATTCTATTGCCTCCGTCCCATTGTTATAGTCACCTTTTCACTTTTTTTATTGTCCCAATAATTTTGACTGAAGAAGAGTCATTGGAGATTTTAAAGCGTATGAGTTTTGTGGATATGCTTAATCTGAGCTTTGTCATACTCAAAACAGCTAAACTAAGATTATTGAAATAGGTTTAGCATCATTATATACATTTCAGGATACAGTATGTTAAATTGTCAATATTCTGCTTGATCTTCAATTTTTATAGTTATTCAGTTGTAGTTTTTGTTTTGATTTAAGAATAGGATTGTTGTCGTCTTCTGATGCATTGTGTTTATCAACTCTGACATCTACTTTTTGAAGCATCGCAGTTCAATATTCTGTCCTATTGGCAGTAGAGTTCTTAGATGCTTTCTGGTTCACTAGCTTCTTTCAGGATTTGTTCTATTGGAGGCAGGATATTTGTTTGGGGGAACAAAAAATGAACAAAAACAAAAACAAAAGATTTAAAATTATTGTTGAGAAGCACCTAACTGGAATATCTTGCCAAAAGAGCAAAGAGTAGATGTTACTTAAGCATCTTATTTTGCATCACATAAGTCTCCTACTTGACTCTGTTATGAGCATTTTTGCCAGATTTTTTAATAGACGAGGACTTAAAAACCTTTATCCTGCCAGAAATGCGTATCTCATTTTTCTGAAACATTTGTGGAAGACCTAAAATTAATGCTCAAACTTCATTTACTGGAAACTCTTATGCTCTTCTAGTTAATGTGATTTTCATGTTACATTTCCATAGTTCCTCATATGATCACAGTGGACCAAATTATTCAGCTCTTAGACACGAAAGATGTTCCTAATATTAAAGTGCATTTATTTTCTGGATGAAATTTGAGTTTCTTTTCTGACGTTCACAGTATAAGAAGTGGTACATCTTGTTCTGATAACCGTGTTAGTGTCTTACCACTTCTATCCTCCACCCTCCTCTTCCACCCAGTTAAATAATAGGAAAGTTAAAAATGGAAAGTCTGAACACAAGTGTTTCAAGAACTGAAGGCGCCCATTAACAATTGACTGCAGCTAAATCTATGAGATAGTAGCCTAGAACATTTGAAAATGATCGAATTAAGGTTATGGGACAGTGAATGATGCTTGTCATAATAAGCCTTTTCTTATATTTTGTCCTAGTGGTTAAGCTGCTTCATTAATGTTTTCTGTGTTTGCATGAGATATACTGGTACTAGTGTTCTCTTATTCGCTCTGGTGCAAAGCTAGCTAGTCGTTTGTAATTATGAAATGCCATTTCAAGCACTCCAGCACTCCTGCAGTGCTGGTTGTGATTTAAAACAAATTTGAAATAAGAGAATTTTAGGCTTCTGAAAATTACCTGCTTATGAACTCTAGTTATTAAGAGGAAAGAACAAAGCAATCATGGCAAATGCCCTGAGTAAACAAACTGGAAAAAGCTGGATTAGTGGTGCATGCTGCATGACCTTGATTATTCCTATGGAATGATCTAGTTTGTCTTTATTTTGCAGAAAGCCAGCTTCGTCCGATGCTGTTCAAGAACAAGATTATGAGGAGAGGATGAATCGAACTGCATTCTTTCAAGAACTGATCATGTCAACCATTTTCTAGGCTTTTCTGCAAACTTGATGAAGCACCAAAATGATGCAACTCGGTGATTGTTCTTCATTGAAAGGGGTATGAGTTCTACTTGATACAATTATGCCAGATGGCAAAATCTCTGATGAAATGGGCTGGTTAAATCGTTTGCTGAAAATTAGTTTTTGGTTACATGAGTGATATGATAGAATCACACGGTGTGCTTGTAATGCGTTGGTCAATATGCAATCAGATAATGTATTATTCATCTATTAAGAAGCCATTATGCCATCCTTTTTTTCGATTTTCGGTAAACTTCATGGTCTATGCACGAGGCTTCCTGAAAATGAATTGGTCAGATTGCAGGTTAATTGCGCTCCAATTAGTTCTATACCTGATTGCTTTGCTGCCTCTCTGTAACATGGTAACCATGAAACTTTGGAATAACAATTCTGGAACAAAATGCCACAAAGAAACCAAAAAAAGGAAGAAGAAGAAGAAAAACCCAATAGCAGCAGCAACAACAACAACAACAACAATCTTGTGTATCTGGCAGCTGAAGCAGAGTGGATGAAGATGTTGAATCTAAGACACAGGCTTACAAAGATTGCAAAGGATGATAATGGTTATGGCAATCAGGTAAATTGCAACGGTTATCTCCATCAATGGGCGCTGAAGGTTGATCGCAAGCGCAGCCATCAGTACAGTGGCACCGGTAAAATCCCAATAAATTAAAAGTGATGCCCTCTTGTAATTTGAACGAATATATATAGACACTATAAGAGCAGTAAGGGAGATGACCAGAGCCATGCAGACCAACTGGGAGCTCACAGGAAGTGGCCCTTTAGTTTGGAGTGTAGAGCAGCACCAATGGCTGCAAAACAAGCTCCAAATACCACTAATGGACATTGCATCCGCATCATTTAAGCATCAACTGTTACTGTGGCTCCATGATGAGGTTCCTCGTCGTTGGATTGCCTCTCATCAAGTTCAAAGATGAGGAGATTTAGTTGGGCGAGGATGGCGAGTCTCGTTGACTGAACACCCTTAAAAGATTCAGGAGTTAAAACATCGCAGGGACTTTTTAAACCTAACTCGACTTGACTTATCATCGGTCAATTACTTAGGTTTGGGTAATGTTAATTTACTATCGATAAATAGGCAAAATTTAGTCCATTTAGCGATTTTAATTAAATATTTAACTCTTGACCATTTTGACTAATTCAAAATATAATATTATCCTTTAACTAAAATTTAATTTTCTATCCATGCCAAAAGTTAGTTCACTTTATATTGGGTATGTCTTTTTTTTTAAGTCATAAAGTATAACACATTAATGCACTATTAAATATATATAAATTTTTATTTTTATCTTTATTTTTAATTTTAGATCTTTCATACACATTATTAGTAAAGGTAAGAGATTTTCAGGCAGAATTAGCATAATTATTACCATGAGGATTGAGCATAAAAATTTGAATAAAATTTTTATTCAAAAGTAGATTTTTTTAAACAAAAATGTTCTGAAAATGAATTTTGTTTAGATAGATGGAATATAACCTTCATTTATTAGATATCAAATATTTAATAATATTTTATTATTTTTAGATTAATTTGTGTAATTTTATTTTCATGACCACATAAACCAAAACAATTATTTTTGTATTTAAATATAAGATTAACAAGTACCATGAAAAATAATTAGTCCAATGTAAATTAAAAACAAATGCAATAATAAAGGAGTGTTTTGAAAAAAATTTGACTCTACGAGTTTGTCAGTTTGAGTTAGTATAAAAGTTAAAAAATTAATAACGACAAAAAAATGAAATGGAAACTCCAAAAGTTTTTTTCCTAATGTAATATTACTTAATATTGTTAATTTTTTCTTATTTTCCTTTTTATTTTATTTGTTTAATTTTTTTACAAATACAAATGGTAAATTTAAAGTAGAAAGTAGCGAGTAATAGGAAAACATTAAATCATGAAAAGAAATAGAGATATTCCTATATTTATTTCAATGTGAAATTTTATTTATCTTGAATTAAGTTTTTAATTATTGTAAATTCAGCGTTATTATTATTATTATTATTTTGGCTTATGTGGTCATCCTATACAATGCTACAGAAAGAAAAATCCCCAAATTATGCTGAAAATAATAAAATATCATTAATATGCGATCTCTAAATAAATAAAGGTCATATTAAACTTTAGTTTGAAGGGTAATATCATACTCTTTAATTAGTCAAAATGGTCAACTGTTAAGTGTTTTATTACAACCTGTTAGTGGTTAAAGTTGCCTATTTTCCAATCTCTAGGTGTAAATTGACATTAAATGAAATATGAGGTGGTAAAGTGAAGTAACAACTAATCATTTTCATTCTGGGATCCGAGATTTTATTTAATCTCAGTTTATCCTCTAGTACGGATTTACATAGATTAAGTCATTTAATGATTTTGTTGGATATTGAACCAACTTTTAGAACTGTTCTCTGACCAAACTCCATTGTAAACTTTATTTTTATAAATCTCAAACATTAGAGAGACTTTATTATCCTAAACATACTTACTACTATAATTTTATTTTATTTTCTAATATAAAATGACTAAATATATATAAAAAACCATTAATCCATTTTCAATAACAAAATTTTAAATGTAACAAATAAAAGAATACTAAGATATTTTTATGAATAGTATTTTTATAATTTAAAATTTTAAACTTTTAAATGAATGTTGAAAGACGAATAAGAAATGGGTATTCTTTTTCCTTATAGTAATAGATATTTTCATTTTTGCTCAATACTACTTTTCCTCAGCAATTACCAAACCGCGTTTTCCTCTTCTTTTCTTTTGGCATTGTATTGTTCTTTTCTACCCTTTTAAAGCCATATATATATGAGATAATATCAAACACCCTCGAGGTTTTATTAAATATCAAATATAGTTTGAAAAATATCAATAATTTCCTGTAATAAAAATATATATATCAAACACCTACTACTAGTCAGCGAAATAAATTGAAAAAAAAAAAAACCCTCCGATATAAAGAAAAAAGTATATATTTAAAATTTAAAATAAAATTTTAAAACAAAAAGGTAAAAGTTAAAGATAAAAATTTAATAAAATTATTTACATTATATAATAAATTTTTTTAAACTAAAAAATAAAATTTAAAAATAAAAATGACAAATAAAAATTTCATATAAAAAAAAGTATTTATACAAAAAATTTGAAGTTAAAAATAAAGTACCTATATAATAATTTTTTTACATTAAAATTTTTAACAAAATTTTATTAAATTTTTATCTTTAAATTTTTCCTTTTAAAAATTTTTAAAATTAAACTACATCAATGTTTTTGTTATTTTTGTCTTTAACTTTTATTAAATTTTCATTTTCATCTTAAAAATTTTTTTAGTTTAAAAATTTATTTTATAGTAAATAATTTTATTAAAATTTTGTCTTTAAATTTTGCCTTTTTGTATTTTTAAAATTTTATTTTAGAATTTTAAACTATATATTTTTGTCTTTTATATGAAAGGCTTTTTTCTTCTTTTTTTTTTATTTTTACTAAGAATAAAGTGTTTGATATTTTTTCATTATAGAGTTATTGATATTTTTCAAACCACAAAGTCGATTTGATATTTAATAAAACCTTAATGGAGATTTTGACCAAACCAAACCTCCCCATACATATATAGGCCAACCAAACCTTCCCATTTCACGCCCATCCATCACACCTATTCTCCATCTCCTAGTGAAGGTGTAAATTCTGATACGCACACACCTTCAACTCGAATTCTCAAATCCAATTCCTTGACTCTCAGAAAACCTCGATTCTTTCAGAATACCAAAAAACATAAATCCTCAGTACCCTCAAAATCAAATCAAGATGAGAGAAGTATTCAATCTTGTAATGAACTTCTTCCTTAATGTCATCAACCTCGTCAAGCAGAAGCTCACCGTGTGGACGGACCAGAGCTCACAAAACTCATCATCCGCTGTTGAACTTGAAAGCAGCACACCAGCACGAAGCACAAACACTACCACTGATGAAGGGCAATTCAACAGTTTGGTACTTAATGGAACAATAGTTGATGCTCAAATGAAATGGCAATGGCCCTTGCTAGTATTTGGAGCTTTTTTTGCGGCCGCTAGTGCTGCTCTACAAGCTCTCCAAACTAAAGGCCCGCTTCCTACGAGTTCCCAGTTGGTATACGTGGCTCTGGTGTTCTCCTTCACTGCTATGCTCGTGTCTGTCCATATCCGTTCGAATTACAAACCGGCATCGCTTGCAGCTGCTCATTTGGGATTTTCTTTGGAGCCACGGCTGTGATGGTGGCACTTGTGGTCAACCTTCACACCCCATTAATGGTGATATCGATTGCAACTTACTCGATTGGCACCCTTGTTATCATCTTTGCCAAAATTTTTAAGTCTACTCCCTAGACCCGCATGTTTCATCCACCCTGCTTCTGCTGTCTTTTGTACTGGTCATGTTTATATATATATATATATATATATATATATATATATATATATATATGTATTTACTCTAAAGTTCATGGTTGTGTACAATAATTTCCAGTTGATGAAGTGCTTTATGATTTATGGTTTATATAGAGAGATGTTGGAGTTAATTCATATGTGGCCATTACAGTACATGTGCATATTCATGTAGCCGTTCATTTCAAGTTTTCCAGAGATCATAGATCAAACTAGTAGGAAAACTTCAGACCATGTTCTGGTCTTCTTGAACTCTTATCTTTTGAGAGTTTCGTTGAATGGCCATATGACATACTCTGAACTCTGAAGGGCAGATGGAATTGGCATCGGAAAAGCAAACCAAGTCGGCAGAGGTCTGGGGGAAAATGGGCACCTTCTCTTCACCCACGCCACGTTGGACATCTTTATTTATATTTTATGCCCCCCACAAAATTCTTCAATTGGCTATTCGACCCGACAAAATCGTCTACTTATATGAATTCTTTATTTCTGCATTATTGATTATTCTTTATTTCTTCAATTGTGATCCTTTATTACTATTTTTGATAACCTATACTAACCTTTATCCCAAAAAAAGAGTCTAGTTTCCAAAAAAAAAATTGTTTCAAACAAAAAATTCACTTTTAGTGTAAAATTTTTGTATTATCGTTACTAATAATGATAATATATAAACTAAATTAAAATTTAATGATAAAAATGTAAAATTATATATTTAATTATGTATTAAATATGTTATCTTTTTTAATTTAAAAAAATTATATTAAATTAAAAGTGAATTTTTTTTTTCAAAGTGAAGGAAGTAACTGTGGCGTGTATGTGAAATTCAATATTTGCTTTTGGAGAATAGATGGCCACATTCAACCTTTTTCTTTTCTTGTTATTTTGTGAGAAACGTATGATTGCGATATATGTGAAATTAGACATTTGCTCTTGGTGAACATATAAATATTTTTTTTTATGGATAAATAGGCCACTCATAGTGATCATAATTTATTTTGATAATTATACATTAAAATACTTGTAAATGATATTTTGATTTAGTATTCATATTTCTAGTGAAAATATTTAAAATGATAAATAGTGAGCAAGTTAAGTTATTTTTAATATTTATTTTTGTAAATTTTTAATATATATTACTGAGAATGTTTTTTTAATATGAAAAATAAAAATTTTAAAACATATATAAATAAAATATGTAAATATATATGAGTTACAAAATTTTTATATGGTAATACAAATTGAAAAAAAAATCCGATATATGACAAAAGCGTTGGTTAATTTTAATTTTTTTGCAATTGATTATATTTGAAAGTCAAATTTAAATAATTAATCATAATTCTTTTAATTAAATCATAAATGGGTTGAATAAAATGGGATAAAGTATAACAAAACTGTGACAAAAGGTAGTTCACTTGTAACTCATGTCACCATTGGTAGGCAAGAAGGTACGGAGAAACATCAAATCGAAGAAGACGAGACAGCATTTGCCACGTGTCAAGAATATATAAATTAGCTTTTGTGAGTTAGAAAAGCTTTCAAGATTCCCCCTTCCATATAAAAAGTTTTTCATCATTCATCACTCATCACAATTACTCTTTAATTCAGAGTGTGTATGAGTTTTTATTTTTTTATTCTTTTGGAGTTTGGAAAAGAAGGGATTGGGGAAATGAGAGCAAGACTACTTTCTTACAACAAATGTGAAAAAATAGTTAGCGATTCATATTTAATAAACTTAAAACAAATTTCATTTAACTTGTCCGTAATTGTAAACATTCTATTCATTTAATAAATGAACTGAATGTAAATATATCTTAGGATGCAATCATATAATGAATGGATACAAACTTTTTTCTCATACGATCTATCGTTAATGCTTTAGTGAACCAAAGCTGCAATGGACAAAATTCGGATAGTATTAATGTCTCTCTATTTGCTATTTTGTATCAGCTATAATTTTTATATGGATATACTGTATTAGATTTTGATTAGTACTGCTTACATTGTATTAAATGGTTGCTTCAATTTTGATGTCTTTGACCCTTTTTAAGGTTTTTTGGGCATATATACTCTGAACTGGGCTGGTTGGAAAAAACAGCAGTATTCTGACTGTCATCTTCGATTGCTTTCCTAAATGGGACACCAGAAACGGACAAGCTTTAAACAGCACAACTAAGAAGATGGACTGAAAGCGTAGCAGAAAGAGAGAGACGTGGAGGAGAGGAGAGGAGAGAGACAGAGTGACCTCTGTTTCGGTGTGTGATTTTGCGTGCGTTCATATTTATATGATTCCCTTTGCTTTTTCAAACGAAGAGGAAGAAATAACAAAGCCTACAATTCTTGCATGAAAGAACACTAGTACTTTTTTTAAATTCATTTGCAACAAAAGGATTTTTCTTTTATTTTTTCAATTTACAATACAATGCAAGGATACCAATTTCTTATTCTTTACATCTCATTGAAGTAATGATACATAAAGTAATATATAAATATATATATTTATACTATATAAGTTATTAAATAATAATCACTATTAACTAGTTTTTTTTTTTACCACATGAACGTCAAATGAGTCAGAATTCAAAAAAAAATCTCATTACTCATCTCATTGTTGTAAACATATTTGTACTATATGCTTTTAATAAAATAAAACACAATAGATATACCGAGAGAGGAATTAATCCTGCATAAATAATACTAAAAATAAAGTGAGAAAGAACATTGAAAATAGCATTTCCTCTTAGATATGCTGGAGGGAAAAATGTGAAAGACTTTATAGTTTGGGTGAGCCACATGAGCACTGTGTGATGCACTTTCAAAATTAACACAAACTTGCTATACGCGTAATTCTCCTCTATTTTGTGGAATGTGATATATTCAAACATTCAATCATAGGCTGCACAACTGACAAGATCTACTTATTCATGTATAAGATGTAGTACTACTTTCTGAGTTAACCAAAAGTACAAGCCACAAATTATGGAAAAAGTTTATCATAAGATTAACAAATTCTTCCCACATTTTTGTCATTAGGCGACGAAAATTTTCTTAATCTATCTGAAGGTTAACAAATGCTGGTGCCTGAGATCTAAAAGTAGGAGATTTGTAAATGTCATAAAAAAATACGCTAGTCCCTGTTCCCTCTCCCCTTCAGCTAGGCGTAAAGGTGGACGTAACACTCCCAAACAACTAGGTACAATTACTTCTGTAGATTGGTGCCTAGAATCTTTTGCCTTTTTTTTGGTAATATTTTTTCAACCATCCCAGGATCCAAGCCATTGCCTTTTTTTGGTATATTTTTTCAACCATCCTAGGACCCAAGCCATTACCACTAGGAGTAAAGGTGGACGTAACACTCCCAAACAACTGGGCCCAATTAGTTCTGTAGATTGGTGCCTGGAATCTTTTGCCGTTTTTTTTGGTTTCTTTTTCCAACCATCCCAATTTAATTTCATAGGTTTTTTTCCTTAAATTGGAAGGTTTGAAGTTAATAGAATTAACGAGTAATTGATTTGCAATTAATTCTATTATTTTTAAATAAAAAATTGCACTTTTGATCTTTAAATTTAAGAGTTTGGCGTATGACGTGGCCCTGGCTGATAAAGCCGACAAAACAAGAAGAAGCCGACTTGTCCTTTGACATGCGGCCGGCGAAGGATAGGAGACAAAGCATGGCCCAGTGAAAATTTGTGAGTGATGAACTCACATGGGACGTCTGGTCAGACACTCAGACGGTCAGACCCACCAGATTTTGCTCACACGAGCTGATTTCGATTAATATGAGAGCTTGTATTTGTAAAAAAAAATTAAATAAAAATAAACTATCCAACACATTTTTATTTTAAAATTTAAAATTTAAATTTTCCTATTCAAATTCCCCTCACATATTTTTTAAAACTTTTCCTTTTATTTTTTCCTTCAAAAAACTTTTTTTTATCAAAAAAAATATCCATTAAAATTTTCATATATTTAAATATAATTTTTCTCTAATAAAAACAATCTAAACTAGCCTTAGTTTTGGAATTGCATTTTGGCCCTTAACTCTCAAGGATCATGACACTTGTCCTTTGACATGCGGCCGGCGAAGGATAGGAGACAAAGCATGGCCCAGTGGAAATTTGTGAGTGAAGAACTCACATGGGGCGTCTGGTCAGACACTCAGACGGTCAGACCCACCAGATTTTGCTCACACGAGCTGATTTCGATTAATATATGATGTTATAAGCAGGTAGTAAAATAGCTATTAGAGCTAAGAATTATAAATGTTAATATAACCACAGATTTAATCTACTAATATCTGTCCCATTAATAATGTAACAATAGAATGTTAATCTAGTAACAAATTTCATATTTCAAATTTTTATTGTCCGATTGGTTACATCTAATGGTTAGTAGAGATATATGTTCATCAGGTTGTTAGAGATATAAGAAGATGTAAGTTGGAAACAAAAAAAAAAAAGATACATTCATTAGGCTATAAGGTTACATTTGAAAATATATTTTTGTATTTTTTAAAATAGTAATTATTAAATAAAAATATATATTAAAAAATATAATAATACATTTTAAAAATCCAACTTCCATACACCCAAATTTGGCAATTTAGTAAAAATAATATTTAAAAAAAAATGCTTAGAAAGCTTGGTTGTCGAAGTTTTGGTCACTTTTTAAACTCTCGAGTCAAATAATAGTCATTTTTGGGCCAGAAAATGGTGTATTTATATCATTCACCTCTTTCACTACGGATAGTACAAAAGCTAACAATCACATTTCCATGCATGTTTTTCTTGTTATTTTTCTTCCCTTTTATAAGGATCTCACTTGATAGTATTATCTAACACATAAATCAAAAATTAATAAAATAACTAGGATTATATTGTTATACCATGCCCTCCTAAAATGTTAAAATACTAATTAATTATTGATCATATTGCCATCTAACTATAATACCAAATTTAAACAAAAAAAATAAATAAATTTTTTAAGGATAAGAGTCAGAAATTATTTAGTAATATCTTTGGTAAATACTAGGAGTGGCAAATAAGTGGATTGAGTTATTGATGGGTTGGGTCATGAATGTGTTAAGATTTTACCAATTATGATCCAATATAACACATTCAGTTATAAGTCAGTTTCGGGTTAAATCACTCTTAGGTTTGGTCAAACTCAATTGAACCAACGGATCAATTTAACCAATTTTTAACCTTTCTCTATTTAATTTAGCAAATTGAACTTACATTTTTTTCTTTTTAAATACCTTTCTTATTTAGCTTTTTAATTAATCTTTTTTTTAAAAGACGATTTTTATGTTTTTCACTATAACTAAAAAATAAACTAATTTTATTTAGTTTCTCTATTAATATCAGTTTTTTTAAAATTAATTTTATTTAGTTTCTTTTTTAATTAATCTTTTTTTAAAATTATTTTTATGTTTTTCACAATAACTAAAAATAAACTAATGTTTTTTAATTTCTCTATTAACACCAATACCAATACTAACATCAAATAATCATTGAAAAGTTTTATATCAACTTCATCAATAACAAGCAACAATTGTTATTATTCTTACAATCAACAAATCTACTTTATTAATACCAAAACATTTGTTGTAAAACCTGGCAACTACTAGCCATAGAACTCCATTCTTTTTTTGCAACACATGTGGGTGGATTGGATCACTCATGGGTTGAGTCATTGATGGGTTATGATTTAACAATTCATGACCCAACTCAACCCATTTAGTTACGGGTCATATTTGGGTTAGGTTAAACCCAATCAACCCAATGGATCATTTCAACAATTTTCTTTTTTACTTTTTCTATTTAATTAAGAAATTAAACATATATTTTTCATCTTTTTTGAGTACTTTTTTTTAAAACTAATCTTATTTAGTTTCTCTCTTAACATGTATCAATTTCTTAATGGCCACTATCCATTTCCATTTTGCAACTAAGGTTTATAAACATTGTCAAAGTCACTAGAACGAATGAGGCAATCATTGTGAAAATTATTAGCGAGTTTAAGAAAATACGTCAAAGCGAGCTTATTGGAAGGTTTCCTAAATGTGGCGAGATTTATATTCAACGCATCACGAACACTTAATTTCAATTACTATTTGCAATAACAATGCATCACGTATTTGCCTGATTGCCTTAAAAATAAAATAAAAAAGGGAAAATTTTTAAGAAAGGCGATGGAAGTTATTAAATTAATAAAAATAGCATAATTTTATTTTAATTTCTAATAAGGGTAAAGATATTTTACTTTTTAAACAGAATTTTATTCTTTTAAATGAAATTTTTTTGCACCTTTAAATATAACAAAATATCTAATTTTAAAAAAAAAATCTTCCATATGAAAATAAATATTTATTGGCTATCAAAATTCAAAATTCAAAATTTTTGAATATGAAAAATTGGAAGTTAAAATATTCAAAAAGTTATCAAAAGATAGAAAATTTATATAAAGATGTTTCTAAATTTTTTTTTTGAGACTTTTAATAATATTTAACATTAAATTTCACAAAAAGTTAAAAATAAAATATCAAAATAGTAAATTATTTTTAGTAATTTGTAATTATGTAACTATTTTGATTTGTTTTTATTACATAACATTTAGGTTCACAAAAAAAATAGAAAAAAATTAAATTTAAATTTTTGAATAAAATGTTTAATTTTGTAGTTATTTATTTAAAATTTTTACATTTTTATTTTCTAGTATTAATATTAAGAAACTATTATCATTTAATTTCATATTTTGCCTTTTACAATTATATATTTAATTAAGCATAAGTTTAAAAAAATTCATCTAAACAAGGCAAAATTGTGTCTAAAAGGCAAAATTACTTTGTCATTTTAGAAATTAAGAAAAAATTATGCTATTTTTATTCATTAGATAACTTTCATAGCATTTTTTAAAAAATTAAAAAAAACCACTTAACTCAACTGGTCACTCTTACCTAACCCAACTCATAAACTATGGGTCATGGCCAAATGACTCAACCCATTGAGTTAAAATACTAAATGGATTACATTGGTTTATTGAGTTGAATCTAATTTTGCCACCTCTAATAAATACTAATTCACTATCATTGTTTTCTCGCACCTATGACATGTTAAATTAAACACTCAAAGGATTCTTTTATTATTTTGTGGAGAATTTTGGTATAGTTAAGAAAATTGTGCAGACTTCTGTAAAATTCTATATTTTTATAAGTTTATTATCATCAAAATATCAACAATTATTGCATACTTGTTATATGTTTATAATTGTTGAGAAAATCCTATACCTCTAAATTGCTCATATAAATTCTCCATAATATTTTGTTAATGTAGATTTTAGAAATTATTTTGTGTAGAAAGGCATATTAAAAAAAACAGACATCCTAAACTTCTCATTAATGAATTTGATTATTGTTACATATCTTTTTAGTGTGATGCGATTATCATAATATTTCTTTATGGTGTAAATTTTTGCCGAATAAGATGTACAGTTTTAACTAATAATATTGTCATTAAAATATCAACAATTATTGTGTGTTTGTTAGATGTTTGTAATTGTTGGGGAAATAGTATATATCTAAATTGCTCGTGTAAATTCTCTACAATATTATGTAAACGTAGGCGTTAGAGATTAATTTATGTAAAAAGTCATATTGACAAAAATGCACACATCCTGTACTTCTATATAGTGAATTTCATTATCATTGCAAATTTTTTAGTGTGATGTGATTATCATAATATTTCATTATGATAAAAATTACAGCAGTATAAAATGTAAAGCTCAACTAATATTTTTAATTTTCATAGTTAAACTATATGACTTTTAAAATAAACGTAATTTTGTTGTTTTGAACAGAAGTAATTGAAAATATAATAAATTTTTCATAATATATTAAGTCTAATTTTATACAACAAGTAATTTTTTGGAGTTTGGATTGGCGTTGGAGGCTGCCATTCTCTCCGTCACCAATTGATGCCCTTTTCATTGGTGGAATATTAGTCCTTGACTCCTCACCCCTACGCCCCTCCAAAAAAAAAAAAAAAAAAAAAAAAAAAAAAAAGCTGAAAATCTCTTCTCATCATTTTCTTCAATCCCCACTTTCTATACAGAAATTTGGGACTTTAGTATTCAATTCAATTAACCAATTTCAATCAGTTTAAGAACTTGTATTTTTTTTTTTACCCCCTTAGGGTAACTAAGTTGGTGTGGTAGTGTAGCGTGGTGCATAACCATAGGTCGTGAGTTCAAATCTTCCCGCTAACACCTTCTGGTTGAGTTAAATCATACGTGGATTGCTTAATAACAGTAATTTATAAATATAAATACACTAATAATTAAGAAATAGAAATAAATAAATATATATATATATATATATCAAATTAACAGTAATTTATAAATATAAATACTTAACATTAAACTAGTGATACTAATAATATGTTATAGTAAAAAAATGAGAGTCAATATATAATAATTCATAACTAATAGAGAAATAATAATAAATTAATGGTAAATAGTAACTAATACTAAAGTATGATATTTAAAATTTTAATTAATATGATTTTAATATAAACATAATATACTAATAATTAAGAAACATTAATCATAAATTAAAATTCTAACTAATGTTAATAACATAATATATATAATTATATGAATAATATATTTACTAATATATACAAATAATATATTTATTAAAATTCAAATATAATATGATGGGGCTCGGGGAGGAGTTTTTCTCCCCCTGCACTTGTCTCGCTCCCAACTCCACCTACCCCTACGGGGGTTACACAAAGTGGGTACCCGCAGAAGACAAGTACCCGTTGTCATTCCTAATCTTCTCTTAAACTATATAGCAAACAATTAATAAAGCAGTAAAAGAAATAATGACGATATCAATAACCAATCCCATAAAATGTTAAACTTTGATAAACAAAATAATATTAATCATATTATAACAAAAGAGCAATAATTTCTAGTTAAGACTGAAGGAGTCGCTTCATTTTATTAGTAATTTAGTACATGGTGTTTAGCCCACAGTTTATGGCCCAGGAATCCAGTATTATAGACTATAAAGTTGGTGGCCATTCGAAATTTCTTCCGCCACCTATAGTTCCAGACTTCCAGGTGGGTATGATATATCAATTAGTATTTTAGGCCCAAAATGCATTATTAACCCCTCCCGAAAGTGGAACTATTAATTTGTATATCATTCAGTCTCATTCAATAAGGGGGTGCTAACTGCCAGGCTTAGATTCTATATGGACGAGATCTCAAAACTCGTTCGTATTTTACACACGCTTTCAATGTGAAAATATTATATATCTAATATTTTTCAAAATACATTTTGAATTGAATTCTAAAACACAATTTTGAATGCTCAAAAAAATACATTTTCGAGATTGAAGTTAAAACTTGGAAAACACATACTTCTCTTTTCTTTTTCCCTTTTCTCCCTTTTCTCTCTCCCCTCCCTTCCCCTCCTCTGCCTCTTTCTCTCAAGTCCCTCCCAGCTCTCTCCTACCCTCTCCGATGGCCTCTCCCCCTCACCACACCCCCCCACCCCCTCCCCTCTTCCTTCTCCTTGCCCTCAGCTCTCCCCTCCCCACCCTCGAATCTCACTTTCTTGCCGGCCTTGGCTCTCCCCTTCATATATTTTCCAAATATAGTTTTTTTTTTTATATTCGTTCATATTTTATACTTCATCTGTTCTAAAAGAAGAGTTCACCAAAACCTTTTTGTCCTAAAAAAGAGTTCATTTTCAACTGAATTTTTAAAATTCCTTTACTAATAATAATGGTGTATATTCTCAATTAAAAAATAAGGATAAAAATATAAAATTATACATTTAATTTATATACCAAGTGTGTTGTATTTAATAACTAATAAAAAATTATACATAAACTAAAGTAAACTTTGTATTTGAGACGTAGAGAGTACATTGAAAACCATAGTTGTAAAGCAAAATGAGAATTCAAAAATGACTATTTATTCACCTTATATATTTTAGTTGGGCAAATCCACAAAGCATATCAATTTCAAACATGTTTTCAGTTTTGCAATTCACACAGTATTTCAATTCAAAATAAGTTTTTGTTGGTGTATTAAACCAAGATTATTTAGCGAATTATATTTTGATTAGGATTTACTAATTTTATGTTGAATTAGAATTGAATTGTTTTAGAAAAATAGATTTTGGGTAAGATTTGATTATCAAATCCTAATTGGTTTAGATTAAGTATGGGATCTATATAAAGGACCCATGGTTATTAGTTTTTAAGAGGCTTAGAAAAAGAAAAAGAGAGACTCAGAAAATAGAATTGTGAGAAGTAGAGTGTCTTCCTACCGCTTGTATTTTGAAATGTAGGGTTTTTTTCATCATATTGTTTGTCTCCAAATAAATTGTTTTATTATTTTCCATTGCATGAATTTTATACGTGGGATTTTTACATCCTACATGTGGTATCGAGCCAAGAACCTTAGTTGTTGGTTTCTTGATCCTTGTGATTTTCTAGCAAGGAGGCTAAAAGTTATTTGTTAGCCATGGATGATTGGAACATAAAATGTGGTGTTCCAAAACTCACGGAAAGCAAAATTATAAATTTTAGAGGATTCAAATGGAAACACACATTCGAACATACGATTTGTTATAATTCATTCAAAAAGAGGTAGATAATGTAGATGTCAAAACCAAAAGAAAGGTATATTTGACCTTATCTCAAATTCATCAAGGAATTGATATGTCAATTCTTCATAAAATTTGTATAAACAAGTTATTTTGGAAAGAGCTTATATTGGCGTATATCAAGTTAGAAAAAATAATGTGTTATTATTGAAGAGAAAATTTGAGTTGTATGTTATGGGGAAATTTGAAACGATTGAGTACTATTTTTCCCATTTGTTTGATATCAAGAATGAGATGGAATTTAATGGGTGTATTCTTGATGATAAATTTTTGGTGAAAAAAGTTCTTTATTCGTTATCTATGAAGTTTGATTATGTTGTTGCACTTATATTGGAGACTAAAGATTTATCAACTTTGAGCATTGAAGAATTACAAAGTTCATTAATTTTTCACGAACAAAGAATTGATAGGAAGCTTGTGTTAGAGAATAAGGCAGTGGAACAAATATCAAAACCTCAAGATACTTCAATAATTGAGGAAAAAGATGGTCCCAATTTGGAGTCAAATGTTCAAAGTCAAAATTTTGAAGAGATTGATTCTGAAAATTACCATGTTGATTTTGTACAAGATGAAGAAGAGATAATTGGTTCGGCAGGGTAATAAGAAGAATTTTTTGATGTTTTGGTTGATGAAGGGATCACTAATTTAGAAGAAAAATCGGAAACCATTGACATGGTTGAAGAATATGAGAGAAAATTTGAATCTCTTTATCTAGAAGAGAAGTTGAGTATCGTAGAATATTTTGAATTGCATAGCAATGGTAAAGATTATTGTTTTGAAAAGTGGGTCAATGTGATTGAGGTTTTTGATCAAGAAGAAGACGCGAATAGAAGTTTTTCAAAGTATAAATTTTCATCCATGATGAGATTGAAGGTGATAATGAAGATGAATATCAACAAGTTGATGTTGTACGTGATCTATACGACAAAGGAGATTTCAAAAGAAATTCATACTCAAGATGGAGTTGGAGTTGCTTTCATAACAAGCTTGGTTTAGGGGAGGCATTGTTGGTGTATTAAACCACGCTTATTTAGCGAATTATATTTTGATTAGGATTTACTAATTTTATGTTGAATTAGAATTGAATTGTTTTAGAAAAATAGATTTTGGGTAGGATTTGATTATCAAATCCTAATTGGTTTAGATTAAGCATGGGATCTATATAAATGACCCATGGTTATTAGTTTTTGAGAGGCTCAGAAAAAGAAAAAGAGAGACTCCAAGAAAATAGAATTGTGAAAAGTAGAAGTTTCTTCTTACCGTTTGTATTTTAAAGTATAGGATTTTTTCCTACCATATTATTTGTCTCCAAATAAATTGTTTTATTGTTTTCATTGTGTGAATTTTATATGTGGGATTTTTACATCCTACGCTTTTGACTTATAATCCATATAACGTTTTAGTTCGAGATACATTTTCAAATTTGCAATTTATATAACATTTCAACTCAAAACGCATTTCAAACTATCAATCCATGCAACATTTCAAAATATATTTTTAAAAACACATTGTGAAATACTGTTCATATGCACCTTTAGTCTTGTATTGTTAGATGTTTTATTTTACATTTTTATATTATTGTCATATGTCTAATAATTTTTATTTCTAAAACGTAACAAATAAGGAAGATTATTAAAATTTTCTAATCGTATATTTCAAGTCACTAATTTTCATTTCAACTACTAAACTATCCAATTTTTAAAATTAGTAAGTTATGGCCATTCTATCTATTTTAGCCATTTGTTTAGATGGAATGAGCACCATGTAATTTATACATGTTTATAATAAGGAGTATTTTTGTTCACACACTCTTCCATCCATTCCATCCTAAATTTGCTTAGAAGATGATCCAAATTTCAAAGCTAATCCATGGATGGTTTTCCCTTCAAACAAAGCCAACGCTTTGGACATAGCCTTCAACAATGCAGGAAAAACAAACTTGTCGATAAACAATCTTTTATTTATAATTGATTCAAAAATTAATAAAGTCATTTCTGAGTGTTTAAAAGAGGAGAGCTAGCGGACAATTGAGCTTATTAATTGTAGAGGTGGGGTTCTAGTTTTTTGGATAGTGGAGAAGATGGAGAGAGTATAAAAGAGGCAACTGAAAGGAAAATGGAGGAAATTGAGAAGGAGATGGAAAAGAAGAAAGTTCGAGTGGTGGAAACGGTGGCAAAGAATTTTTGTGTGGATTTATTTTAAATAAACTAGAGAGGTGGCAGAAGAAATAACATTGGAGAGATGGTAGTAGGAGTGGGCTAAGGGCATGCATAGCAGCCCTTCTTCCTCATCAAGTTATAGTCACATCACATCAAGCATCACTTACAATCACTATTTTACTATTTACGTATTATCATAAAAATAACCCATGTTCATCAGCCATGCTTTTACTATTTACGTAGCCATTATCAAATTTAATATATATAAATAATAAAATTTTAAATTTTAATTATCATACATTAAATACTTAAAAATAATTAATAAAAAATATTTTTATATTATCGATATTAATATAAACAATTAATGGGTAATAATTTTACATTATATTAAAATTAAAATTTAATAATATAATTTTACATTATATTAAAATATGAAAAACTTAAAACAAGTAATGGGCAATAATTTTACATTATATTAAAATTAAAATTTAATGATACACTTAAAATATGAAAATAAATACTCTAAACTAAATATGAAAAACTTAAAACATAAGACATGACAATATAATAAATAAATTACTACTACATCCCTAAAAATTCGCTAAACTTATGAAACATTCTTTTTTTAGCATCTGATAAGTTTTCTTCTCCACAGTTTGCAAAAGTAAGCCAAACTTGGAACTTTTACTCATGTTTCATCCTTTCTTGAGCAATTCTTTCTAATTCCATTTTTTGTTCATGAGCAATTCGTCAAGCAATTCTATCCGCCTCTATTTTTTCCCTCTCCAAAACAATCTTCTCCCTCTCGACCACCATTTTCTCTTGCAAGGCCATTCTCATCTTGTCAGCTGACGAAGGATTTTTCGAAAATAATTGTTGGCCAACTTTTTGTTTCCCCTTATTTTTAGCCCTTTTCACACCATTGGCTATTTTACAAGATTAGTAACAGTGTCTTCTAAATTCATGTGAACATCTTCGCCAGTTGGAGACAATAGGTTGACAAAATCATCATTTGTGTATGATTTCTTCCCGCTACTAGCGGTGTTTGGTGTTTCGGAGGTGTTTGAATCATCACATGAAAAATTCAGTAGGTTGAACTATGGATTCCCACTTGGGATAAACCCTCAACAACTTAAAATGCTCCATAACTTGCAACTTTGAACCGTTACTTGAATGCTCCCATATGGTAAGTGCGTAAGGGATCACGGGTTGATCATTCATTCAGTTTTTTTCCCCTTTGCGCCTCTGCAAAAATTTCATCCATTTTGACATAGCTTTAGTAATTCTTCTCCATCGACCTCCAACTGAGGCAAGTTTTTGGGATTGACGTTCACATTGTCTTCTGAGCGGATAGAACTCTTTTGAGATGTACCTATTAATAGATTGGTTGTGGTGTTAATATATGAAATTAGAGCCGTGTCTTCATTCCATGACCAAAATAGTTTCCCCTTTTGTGTGTACGGGCTCAATGGGTCAACATTCACAAAATCTTCATCACCGCAGAAGGCATCTTCATTGTCAACTTCACCTTGAGATTACAAATTACCAAAATTTGTACGAAATCCACGGTTTTGTTGAGTATTGAAATTGGATATCATGTGGTGTTGAAACTTTGGAGATTGAAACATTGCAGGATCTTGTTGAAAATTGTGAACATTTGGACCAAATGGACCAAAATTATATTGTGGTTGATATGCACCTTAAGGAATTTGGGTTCCAAATGGTGGATAATCACTCAAATTGGGAGGGTTATTTGGACGAAATGAATTGTTATTTGGATGGAAGGAATTGTTTCCAAAATTTCATGAAGGGTCCACCTTTTAGGAAAAAAGAGAGATTTTGAGAGAGTTTGAGAGATAAAGATATCATAGTTTGCACTAAAAATAGGTAAAATGCACATCAATTTATAAAGAAAAATATTTTCTGCCTATTAATAAATTTTATTTTTTTTTTAAAAAAAGGTTGAAATGCCCGTTGCAAACCGTTATATGGTTTGCAATGGGCAATGTGACGCCGTCGCTTTGGCGGCTAATAGTCTTGTACGTCTATCAGCACCTTATTTATTATTATTATTATTAATGAAACGACGCCATTTTTCATCTTTTAGACGCAAAACGGTGTCATTTCGACGCAAGCCCAATGGGAAAAAGAAATAAAATCAAATATGCTAATAGGTACTGATACATGACTCAAAATGACGCCGTTTTGCGTCTTTTGACGCAAAACATCTTTGCTTTGACGCTTAAGTGGCAAAAAAAAAAAAAAATCACAGCTACACCCAACTCACGGCCACGCCACATCAGCCACTATGCTGATGTGTTGTGGCTGTGAGCACTCATGAACAGTCTGAAAGGGGTTGCTGTGGGTGCTCTAATAGCTGTGATAGTGAGTGGAAGCAATGTGAAAATAGGACAAGTTGGGTTAAGGAATAACCCATGGTTATGGACTTGAATATAAAGCGGATCTAATTGCATTAGTGTCTATAATTGATTTCTTGTTTTGATCTGATTTCTAATTGCATTGGAGTAATACATATTGATATTTGTTTTGATCGATTTCAATTCTTTCGTATTTCATGTTTCAGTAACATATTGGTCCATTGAGGCAATTATTTAGAAGTACATTTCGTGTTTCACGTTTCAAATTAGTTCTACAAATTCATATGATGTTATTATTATATTATAAATAAATTTAAATTGTAAATATTTTTATACTGTATATAATTTAAAAAAAAAAAAAAAAAAGGAGGCTGAGAGTCAGAGACACAGCAAGATTGCCGAGAATGGAAAAAGAAAAGATTCATGACGTGATTTACTTCCAGGACCTTCTTAGCTGACAAACAAAATTTTACGATAAATATATTTTTAATTATTATATTTTTATTTAATTATAATTATAATTATTATACATTTTTCTTTCAAAAAATTCATTAAACTTTGGGAGGGCTCCAAAATCAGTCAGACAATGAATACATCCTTCAATATTGACGGCTGTTCATTTTCTATGGTCAAAAACGTCGTTTCATCCTTCTTTTCTTCTCTTTCGATTTCTTTCTTCTCTCTCTTTCTTTTCACCCTTATCCTGTTCCAGCGGCCGCCGCGTCAAACCCAAAGGACCCAACATCCACAGGACCACAAGTTGTGCAGACTTCCAGCGAAGAGATCTTGATGGAGATTTTGTGCAGACATCCAGCGAAATGGGTGTTCAAGTTTCGATTGGTATGCAGACATTGGAAGGCCCTAAACTCAACCCGGTATTTTGTTGAATTGCATCTGAAGCAGTCTTGCGGTTGTAATCTCACCGAGAAGCAGGCTTCCAACTTGGAGTAGAGAATTATATTCCTTTGAAGCATGGAAAGGAGTGGCAAGAGGAACAAGATGGCCAGTTGGAAATTTCTTCGGGATTATTTAAGCCGGGAGTCGGATCATAATGCAGAAGCTCCGGCCAATAAATCAATCAGGGTGTTCATGTCCTTTTTGCTCTTGGGTCTGTAGTCTTACAGGATGAGAGGACAAAGCAGGAGCCCCCATCCTCTCCTTGCTGCGTCAAATAAATCCACTCACCCATGAGAAGGTGAAATTAATTATAGCTAATGAAGATGCTGCTTTAGATGGGTAAGTATATGGAATATTTGTCCATCCGATTTTGAATCAAATCTGCGTCCTCTGGGTTCTTTGCCGATCGAAAGAAAATTTCAATTAGTAAAGTAATACTTCTCACTCCGTGCTCCGTGCTACGTGCTACGTGCTACATTCTTCTCTCGATTTAATTTGATTCTTGGTTCTTTGCAATCGTAAATATTGCCGCTATATTTGGGAGGTTTTTCGTTTCCGGTTCATCATTTTGCAAAATCTCTGTTAAACCCGTAAAGTTTCTCTCCGATTGTTTCCTCAATACTCTCTCTCCTCCCTGAACCCCGTCGCCGCGCTGACTCTGCTTACTCCGATGCCGCTGATAAACCTACCACACCCTAGCAGTGCTTCGCCTCGTCGCTGAGCCTTCCATCGACGAGCACATCCTCAAGTCGCTGCCGTCACTTTTAAGAATCATCTTAAGTCCTGCTGGGCGCCGTCTCCTCCTGCCAAGCCCGTTAAAACTTGTGGAGAGGCTTAGGCTATCTTTGGATTCTTACCTGTAAATGAAAAGTTTTTAAACAAAAATAAATTATTTAAATATATTTTTATTTTAAAATTTAAAATTTAAATTTTTTATTTAAATTATTTTTATGTAATTTTAAATTTTTTATATTTTTAAAATATTTTTCTATTAATAAATATTCATTACAATCTATTCAATGATAAGCCTCTTCAAGAAGGATTGCACTCTAATATTCATTACTTGCATCTTGCCTGTGTTGAAATCTTGATGTTGACACATTTCATTTGGGGCCTGTGTTGAAATCTTGAGAGGGTGGATGTTGACACAGGTCATTTAGCTTTTTGACAGCTGGTTAATGCATCTCAAAACTATTTATAACTTTTTGACCACTGTCGTTCCGCTCGTTTTTCTGTGAGGGCATGCACAGTAATTTATGACTCAGGCTATAGTATTTTTGTCAGGCTATAGTATTTTTGTCACATTAGTTTATGATTAATCTTATATTATTCACATAGTCATTATTAAAAAAATATCTAAATCAGTTTTGATTTTTATACATCACTAATTCTCTCTCTATCATATTCCAAACTATTATCAAATTTTTTATATTAATAATGTAACTTATACATTAAATTAAAATTATCATACATTAAATATTAAAAATATTTAATCAAAATTTTTCATTACATTAAAATTAAAATTTACTAATACACTTAAAATATGAAAATAAATACGATAAATCAAATATGAAATACTTAAAATAATTAATAGAAAATAAATTTTCATTACACTAAAATTAAAATAAAAATATATTCTAAATTAATAAAAATTGTAATAAAATTTTAATAAATAAAAATAAATACTTTATGTAATGCTTATTACAATTAATAAAAAATAAAAATATCGATTTAACTCAAAATAATCAAGTGCGTATCGATTGCGAAGAAAAATATTTCCTATTAATTGGTGATTTTGATTTTTTTTTTTTTGAAAAAAAAATAGTAAAAATGACTGTTGCAAATCAATGGCTGATTTGCAACAGCCTTAATACGTGGCCTTGATCGGCGATAATCTGTCGCGCCCTTTATTTTTTAAAAAAAGAAAAATGGCATCATTTGCCAAACAATGCCGTTTTTAGGTGGCCCTAGGAAAAAAAAAAGCCTAGCACCGTCGGCGCTGTCGGTGTGCCAGCCGAGTGTCGGTAACCGGTGACACCGCCACATCTGACGCCATTTTGCGTCTTCTGAGTCGTTTACTCCTTACACGAAAAAAAAATGACTAGGACATTGTCAATTTTTCGGACGAGCAAAACCAAAAAATGCAACAGAACGGTCACGCCAAATCAGCACATTTGCTGATCTAGCGTGGCTTAGGCCACTACGGCCAGCCCCAAAAGGCTTGTGGGTGCCCTAATGGTGAATTTTTCTTCAGCAGTTTTGACAGCTGGTTAATGTATCTCAAAACTATTTATAGCTTTTTGACCACTTTCGTCTGCTCGTTTTTTCCTGGATTTTTCTTCGGCAGTTTTGACATATGGTTACTGTATTTGAAAGATTGTGAAAGAAAATTTTTTAAAAATTGTTGAATTTTTTTTGACAAGATTTCGGATCCCGAGAAGGAACAGAATAAGACCCTGGTTGTTTCCTGGATGGGTAATTCCTTGACGGGGGGAGGGTTGACAGCAAAAGGAATAGAAAAGTGAGAGGAAGGAATAGAAAAAGAAACAAAGGAGAGAGAAGGAGAGAACGGGGAAATGATTTTTTTGTTCGAAAGGTCTCTATTATCTTTGATCTCTCAATCTTACAATCAAATTCACTTGAAACTTAGCCATAAAACACCCATTCAAATGCGAAATTCCAAAAACACCACATTCTGAAGCAAAATTACAATTTCATAAACACTAAAAAGAACTGAATTAAAGTCCCAACGCAATATATTGCAATTTTGGAATTCGAAATGCTTGCAGTAGATACATATTCAAGTGTCTACTCCATCGTACCTGATGATGGACCACAAAATTTGCCGATTTACATCCAAAGAGCTATTTTGAAAGAGTAATCACTTTTTACAGTCATTTTTATGAAAATTGACGTGATAAATATAAAAATATAAAATTATTTTTATTATTTTATATTTTTAAATAAGGTAATAAGTGAATTTTGTCTTTTCATATTTATCACATCAATGCTATAAAAGTCATTATAAAATATTACTAAAAATATCATTACTCCTATTTTAAATTAATGTATGAAATCTTTTAGCTTTAACTAGAAAAGAATGGAATCAAAGTCCAAGGCAGTATGTTGCAATTCCTGTCCATAATTTGAAATTTAAAAAATGGAAAAAACAAGAGAATTACCAATATTTTGAGTTTAGGTTTATTATTAATCGCATTCTATGGTTTGTCAAAATTATAATCCTCCTATGACCGTTATATTTAACGGATTTAATGAGCAAAAAATAATAAAGAAAAAAACAAGGAAAAGGCAAATACAAAGGCAGTATAAGATTGAAAAAAAGGAAAAAATTAAATCCTAATATTTTGCAAAATTTCGTTTAAAAAAATACAAGGTAGGAAATAATTTTTTTAAAAAAATTAAATTTAAAAATTTAGTCCTAATATCTTGTAAAATTTCGGTTTAAAAAAAATACAAGGCAGATGCAAAGACTAAAGTAAGAAAGATAATTTTGTTTAAAATTTTCAAATTTTTATACAATAATAACAGAATAAAATACAATCGAACCAACCTATTTCTCATTACTCCTTGCTTTTCTTAGGCAAAAAATAAATAGTATTAAAAATATATTGAAAAACTAATCTACGAACAAAGGATAAAACTTCAAAGGCTGACGGTCAAAGTAAAAGTTTTCTGGTGTTGAATCCGCTCATCCATTTCTCGAAAAAGGCTACTTCTTGGAAATAGGTAGGAGAAGAAAAGGTCATTTGAAATTAAAAACGTGGATCAATGTCTAATCTATGCTGATGATGTTGACATAAATAAAATTTCTTAATAAACACATATGGCAGTAATCCTTTTCTTCATGGAACGAATTAAAATAAGGAAATAGAAAAGGATAATATGACATGGAACATATGCATTGATCATAAAACTCTTTTATTTTATTTTATTTTGGGGCTTTTGTGGGAGGGAAATCAAGGATACTTTCTTACAACAAATGTAAAGAAATATTTGAAGATTCATATTTCATAAGCTTAAAACAAATCTCATTTAACTTGTCAATAATTGTAAACATTGTGTTTATTATTTAAGATAAGGGTGACAAATCGACAGTCGAGTTACTCATGAGTTAGGTCATTAATGGATTAAAATTTTACAAAATCATGACTCAATTTAATTATTATAATTACGGATCAGATTTGAAGTATGTTAAATCTAATCGACCCAATGAATTAAATTAATAATTTAAAAGAAATCAAGTAGTAACCTAACGAGTTTTGCATTTCCAGAATATGAAACAAAGTTTAAAAAAAAAAAACACACTATTCGCATTTCTCAAATGCGAAATGCATAGAATGAGAAGACTACCAAAACCAGCATCCATTTGGCTGCATTTTAAAAACAGGAATAAATAGAGAATTTTCTCCACACCCTAAGACTGAGCTTCTCCTTGGTGAGGGTGGTGATATTTGGTAAGAAGGTGATTATAAGGCTGCAGTTTTCCCACATTTTGATAATGTTACAAAGATTGATATTATAAGACATGTACAAAGCCTCAAAGAAAATGGCCTGTTTGGTCTATATTTTGAAATTCATTTTTATTTCTAATACGTTTTTAAAATATTTTTATTTCACAATTAGTATTTAAAAAATATAAAATATACTTTTAGACCACAAAATGCATTTTGGAACGTTGTTAATATAATCAAATGTGAAATTCAAGTCACCGGCTTGATAAAACCGAGTTATACAATACAATCCGACAACGACTTCTAAGTCTCAAGATCGAACCATGGCATATTATTTCATATTTCCTCCCTTAAGAAAAATAGTTAACTTTTGATTTGGTATAATTTTTTTAAAATTATAACGTATAACACATTTAATGCATAATTAAATATAAATTTTAGATTTTTATCTTTATTTTTACTTTGTGTTATATATTATTATTATTATTATTATTATTAAAGGTAATACAAAATGTCACACCAAAATGGACTCTTTTTTAGGATAATTTTTTTTAAAACTAACTTCTTTTTTAAACGGATGTAGTATTTCATCAAAGAGTTTGATATTTTATCTAAATAATCTTATGACAACAGTTAGTACAAATATAGTCATTAGGCTATATCTAGCGAAAGAAAAAAGCATGAAGAGGAGGCTGAGGAGCTTAAAGAAATTATTTTTTTAAAAAAAAACTAAACTAGAGAGAGAGAAAAAAAAAAAAACACCAAAGAACTCACAAAGGCTGGAAGTAAAAGTTTTCTTGTGTTCAAAGAGTTTATCCATTTCTTGAGGAAGGCTACATGTCGGAAATGGGTAGTAGAAGCTATTTTAGGATTAAGACACATGGATGGATTTTCGGAGTCTATGCTGAAGATGTTGACATAAATAAAATTTCTTAATAGACAGATATGGAGGTAATCATTTTCCTCATGGAAAGAATTAAAAGAAGGAAATAGAAAAGGATAATATGGCATGGAACATATTCATTGATAGTTAGACTGATAATTTGTAGAATGTCGATATGATATCATTGGTTTTATGATATAAATTTAATAAAACCATTCTAATTCTAACTACAATTCTATATTGTTTATGTGAATAAAATATAGTTAAATTTAATTTAAAAAACTCTCATAATTAAGTAAAATTAAGATTTATTATTATATAAATAATTTAATTAATTTAATAATACTTTTATTAACTTTTAAAAATAAATAAATAAATAAGACATAAATACAAAGTTGATTATGACAATAATCAAATATTGAGAAAATCATATAAAATGTTGTAAGAAATAAAAATTAAAGTAAGATAATTTAATTATAAACTATACATGAATCTTCTAATTTCTTTAAAAATAATTTATAAATTATATTTTTTCAAATTTTCTAAAATTTTACAATTCGACGATCCAATTACACTGATTAGAATCATACTACCTTAAATCAATTTTGTGTAGAATTTCAATCCTACAAACTATGATCAGACTTCACAAAGAGAAAATTACTCTTTAATTCTGTGCGTGCGCGTGTGAGTTTATTATTATTATTTTTATTTTTCAATTAACAATACAATGCAAGGATACCAATTTCTTATTCTTTACATCTCATTGAAGTAATGATACATAAAGTAATATGTATATACACACACTATAGAAGTTATTAAATAGTAATCACCCTAACTGGTTAATATTTTTTACCACATGAACATCAAATGAGTCAGAATTCATAAAAAATTCTCGTTACTCATCAAATTGTTGTATACATATTTTGTACTATATGCTTTTAATAAAATAAAACATAATATATATACCGAGAGAGGAAGCAATCCTGCATAAATAATACTAAAAATAAAGTGAGAAAGAAGATTGAAAATAGCATTTCCTCTTAGATATGTTGGAGGGAAAAATGTGAAAGACTTTATAGTTTGGGTGAGCCAGACGAGCACTCTGTGATGTGCGTTCAAAATTAACACAAACTTGCCATACGTCTAATTCTCCTCTATTTTGTGGAATGCGATACATTCAATCATAAGCTGCACAACTGCCAAGATCTAATTATTCATATATATAAGATGTAGTACTATTTTCCGAGTTAACCAAAAGTACAAGCCATAAATCACTGCAGCTCATGGGCAGGAATGTTTTTTATTGCTTTGCTTCTTCTTTATATTAAGTATTACTATTACATAACATCATGAACTTTGGAAGCACAAAACAGAATCAAACAAACTTGACATATAAAAGTGGCGGATGAAGCAAAGTAGACCTTTGCTTCTAGTCCCTGCTTCTTTAATTCATAGTCTAAGCTTGGGACAACAAAACTAAAACAAACTGAAAACAATAACAAACCCAATCGTCCTTGTATATTATATGTGGCAGCTAAGATGCATAAGTCTAAGGCTTAGGCTTACAAAGTTTGGCAAAGATGACTATGAGAATTCCCATCAAATAAACTGCAATGGATGTCACCTTAAATGGACACGGAAGATTGATCACGAGTGCCACCACCAACGCGGTGAAGGCAAAGAAAATCCCAACATGAACCATCAGAAGGGACGCCGAATTGTAATCCGTAGAGATGTATATAGACACGATCACAGCGGTGATGGAGAATACCAAAGTCATGCAGACCCATTGAAAACTCATAGAATGAAGCAGGCCAGAAATTTGGAGAGCTTGCAGAGTCGTAGCAATAACTGCAACACAAACCCCAATCAGTGACCATTGCATCCACATCATGTGAGAATCGGCATTATTCGTTTGATGGGAATGTTCTTCAGTAGTAGTAGTAATGCGTGCACACTCTGTCTCAAGTCCAATTGTGGGCAACGGTGTTGGTGAGTTTTGTGGGCTGTTGTACGTCCACAGATGGTTGAGCTTCTCCTTGGCGAGCTTGATGAAATTGAGTACGAAGTTCATCACAAGATTAACAAATTTTTCCCACATTTTGGTCATTATGTTACGGCAAAGTTTCTTAATTTATCTGAAGGATAAAATGTTAGTCCGTGACAGCTTAAGTAAGAGACTTGTAAGTGAACCCAAAACTCAAAACCTTAAAGCTTTATGAGCTTACGTAAGAGACATGTAAGCGGACCCAAAACAAAAAGGATAAATTACATATATCCCCTCGTATTTTTATTTATTACCAATCCCTGAATCTAAACACATTTAACATTTACCCTCTGAAATTTTTATTTATTATCAATCGATTTTTACTATTTGTCAAAACTACCAATACCTTCCTAAATCTTAAAAAAGTTTAACATTTACTCTCCAATAACAAATTCTGTTACGAATAGTACCATAACAATAATTTTTTAAAAATATTTAAACAAAATTATTCATCATACTCTAGCTATTAATTTGTAAACAAAAATACCCGTAACTAACATTTATTTTAAAAATAAAAGCAAAAATTATACGTATTCATTTGTATTAAAGGCAGAGTACGCAAAAAGAAAATAGAAATAGAATATTGACTTGTATTAACAAATTTGAATTAATTGAAGAGTAAATGACAAATCTATCAAAAAAGAAAGAATGTATGGCATAAAAATTTCTATAATTCATTTCATAATCAAATTCACTAAATCAACAAAAACAAAAAAATATATATTTCTTTTTTTTTAATACATATTATAAATTTTTTCTTCGTTGATAAATTTGCTTTTTAATTTTCAATCAATTTGAACTTTTGAATGCAGGTTAATTTTCTACTTCTATTTTTTTTTGTTACGTACGCTGTTTTTGGTATAAATAAATATGTATGATTTTTTTTTATTTTTAAGGTAAATATCAATTATCTGTATTTTTTTATACAAATTAGCTAGAGTATGAGTGGAAGTTTTGTCCAAATATTGAATTTTTTTACTATTATAGTACTGTTCATAATGGAGTTTGTTCTCAAGAGGGTAAATGTTAAATATTTTTAAGATTTAGGGGGGTAAATATTAAACGTTTTTAAGATTTAAGGGGTATTTTGACAAATAGTAAAAATCGATTAATAATAAACAAATATTTTAGAGGTATATGTTAAATATTTTTAAGTTTCAAAAGATTTTGATAGTTTTGAAAAATAGTAATAATCGATTGGTAACAAATAAAAATATCAAAGTGTAGATATAATTTATCCAAACAAAAAAGCTTTATGAGCTTACGTAAGAGACATGTAAGCGGACTCAAAACAAAAAAGCTTTATAAGCTTACGTAAGAGACATGTAAGCGGACTCAGGTGTGAGCGGACTCCAAACCAAAAAAAAAGCTTTATGAGCTTTACCATTTCAACCGAGGCTTGCAGTCGTTGGGCACGTGTCTAATTAAGCTAGGGGACACGTGTCCGGTTGTGAATTGTGAAGTGGGGTCTGTCTTGATTTGTGGTTGCTTTTCACACATAATCTAAACAAACCTAAAAATAATAGGCAGAGTAAAAGAAGGCATTCAAAGAAATTTCTGAACTACTCCCATTACCTATTTACCTTCCTGTATTTTATTAATACATTTTTTCATGCAAGTTTGTCTTTTATTTTCCTTCCCTTTTCTAAGAATATCACTTCATTATATTTCTAAGACATAAATCAAACAATTAATGAAATAATAAAATTATAATAAAATAACTTTGATTACATTGTTATACCTTGTTATCCTAAAATTTCAAAAAACTGATGAATAAGATTAAAAATAAAAACATATTGATCATATTACCATCTAATCGTTAACAAATTTAAACGAATTCATTTTTAGGTTTTCTTACTACATTTCTGTTGTCTCCTTCAAATCTAATATAAAAATAATAATTTTTTAAGGATAAGAGTAATAAATAATTTAATAATGTCTTTAGTAAGTACTAATTCACTGTCATTGTCTTCTCTTGCCTACAACTTGTTTAAATAAAAAGTTAAATGATTCTTTTATTATTTTGGCATGTTTGTGAAATTTTACGATAATACCAATTGGTCTGAACTCCCAAAGTTCCATTTTGGCAGCCAACATCTATTTTTAATTATGAGTTTAATTAGAAATGATTTTATTGGATTGAATGGTAGGTGAAGATGATTAGAAATTTGTTCGTCAGTTGGATAAAAATAAAGGAAAAATGGAAAGAAAACGGAAGCAAAACCGAGAAACAAAATAGTATGTGAAATATAATTAAAAATTTGGACAAAAATTTGCCCTCTCTTTATTTTGGATTTGCGAGGAAGAAGAGAACTGAATATCCAAAAAAAAAAAAAGAAAAAAAAAAGAAGTAAATTGGGTTAATGCATAATGTGTGCTCATAGAATTTTTATTCCATCTAAAACCTATCTTATTTGAACTCAATACTCATAA
Organism: Gynochthodes officinalis; assembly: GCA_020080225.1. Lineage (NCBI taxonomy): Eukaryota > Viridiplantae > Streptophyta > Magnoliopsida > Gentianales > Rubiaceae > Gynochthodes > Gynochthodes officinalis. Next base: position 1,734,864 of record JAIQDA010000012.1, read on the forward strand.
AATTGGACAAATCTTAATCGCTTATTTTCTGGTAGTCCGTCCATCCCCGTCAAAATCTCACCCTACATGCCTATTTGACATCTCTACAAACTACAAAAAAAAAAAAAAAAAAAGAAGGAAAGAAAAAGAAAAAAAAACCTACTATTGCAAATACAGAGGCAAATCACAGAAGGGAAACTTTTTCTTTTCTTTTCTTTTCTTTTCTTTCGGCTTAGTTGTTGCCTTTTCGAGATTTGTCTTAGTTGCTAACTAAATTTCATAATTTTTTTAAAAACTATTTTCACTACCTGAACTCAATATCCAGCAGTCGGAACTAGCAATAAAATTGCTAAATAAACCATAAATCCAGCACAATCAAATTTGAAAGCTATCGTCAATCCCTTACAATTGTGTTTGTTGAATAGAAATGGTACTGTAGCATTAGACATCTCATATATAGATATGAAATAATTAATAATTAATAGAATCTTTAATTATATTTTCTGCATTTGATATTATTAGATTGTTTCTATTAGATATATAGGAAAGTTTGAATTGTGATAAATGTAATATATACGACTATAAGATTCACCCATATTAAGTATATTTAATTAGTGAGAATATGATAAAATTCAAACTTACATAAATTTTTTTTTTACAAATTTAATATTATTTTTAAGTATTTTTTTGCTTTCACTACAAGAAAAGCGTAGTTTTCAGACGGAATTTTCCGGCCGAGAGTAATCCGTCGAATTTTCCGGCGGATATCCGTCGACAAAGCTCACGCATCGTGGCAACATTTCAAACGGATATCCGTCGGAATAAATTTTCCGCCAATGTCCGTGGAAAACCGTTGGAATAAAATGGCGTCGGTGGCGCCAATATATTCCGACGGCTAATCCGTCGGAAAATATTTTAAAAATTTATTTTAATATTTTCCGACGGATCATCTATCGGAAAATTTAAATAAAAATAAAAAAATTTTATTTCCACGGATTTTAAATCGGAAATAGTTTGTACAAAAATAAAAAAGTTTATAACTTTTAAAGCGGATATTCCGACGGATATTTTCGACGGACCGACATTTTCGGCGGAAATCCGTCGGAAAATGTTGATTCAACGGCAAAAGCGATTTGTGGCGAATTCCGTCGGAAAATGTTGATTTCCAGAAGCGGTTTGCGGAATTAGTCGGAAAGTTTACAATATGAATTCGATCTTGGCGAGCATTCTCTTGTTTGTTGTATTTCATCTTTACACCACTTTACACCACTCTTTGTAGCTCTTCTTTTCTTTGTGAGCTAAAAAAGCTACTTGATTAATGAAGAAGCTATCGCCGTTGATCGGCACAACATTTGAAAAGTGAGTTTTTCATCGATCATCTTTGCTCGCCCATTTATGGAGTCCAACATCTAAGTTTAACAAAATCACTGTAAGACCTTATCTTGTTTTCCATTATTTTCTTCTTCTTCTCCATTCAACCAAAATAAGTCGTTTATTTTTCATTTTCATCCAAGGTTTATTCTTCTAGATAAATAACTGTACGTAAAGAACACAAATCTTCCATTTTAACAAGATGCGTAGTTAATTTTTATTACTATAATATTTAATTTTTATGTGTAGATGGATTGTATTTGGTCAGTAGTTGTTTATATATCATGGTAATGTTATATTAATTTTATGTCTTGACATAATGGTATAATCTATCGGTTTAGGAATGGAATGGATTTGATAGAAAGAAAGGTTTGGAATAGAATGTAATGATAATAATTATGTTGTTTGGTATTATTTTTAGTGATGTAATGAATTTGAAAAAAAGCATTTTAGTTATTATTAGTTAATTATTCATTATAATATTAAATTACTTAATTATTAAAGAAAATAGTATTATTGAATTTATTTAAAGAAAATAATTAATTATGAATTAATTACTTAAAATTAATTAGTATTAATTATACATTAATTATTTAGGTTTAATATTAATGAATGTGATTAAGTAATTATTAATGATAATATTAAATTATATTATTAAATAAATGAATGATTAATTAAATGAATCTTATTTAATTAATTAATGATTAATAAAAATATTATTGATTAAATTAACTTTAAGTAATTAATTAATATTATAAATTAATTACTGTAAATTAATTTCATAGTAATTATAATAATTACTATTATTGAATGAGATTAATTAATTATTAATTATAATATTAATTTGAAATATTAAGTAAATGAATTAATTAATTATTTATTAATAATGAAAATATTATTGATGAAATTAATTTTAAGTAATTAATTAATTATACATTAATATAATTAATATTATCAATTAATTATTTATAAATTAATTATTATTAATTACAATAATTAATTCCTTTGAATGAGATTAATTAATTATTAATTATAATATTAAATTACAATATTCGATAAATGATTAATATTAATGTTATATTTTATTCTTGTGATGCTTATATATCTTGGTCATGCTATATTATTTTCATGTCGTGACATAAATTATGCATTATATTAAAGTTATATTTTTATTCTTGTGATATTTATTTTTATATATGTGTAGATGGATTTCATTCGACAGTAGTTGGATGTATAATAGAATTGGACCTATGAGAAGAGGTTTAGCAGATGAATTTATTAGTGGGGTAAATGAATTAGTGCAACATGCTTGTACTTTTCTTAAATATCGGAATGAAGGAGTCATTCGGTGTCCTGAGAAAGTGTAAGTGCGGTAAAATGTTTGGTCGAGTAAGATGTGGTGGTTCATTTATATAAGAATGGTTTTAAACCTAAATATTGGTGGTGGATTGACCATGGTGAGGTAGAGCGTCCGAATTTTGACTCTATATATGCTACATATCTGCGTGAGCGGAGGAATATCGCAAACAGATAATGCAGAAAGTAGTCGATATCATGATATGATAAGAGATGCGACAAATTCTCATTTTATGGGTCTTGGTGAGCGTGAATTTGTGCAAAATCTTGAACGACCTCTAATGAAGAAGCTCAAAATTTTATGATTTGTTAGAAATTCGCTGATGTCCGTTGTGGGAAGGTTCGACTCATTACGAATTATCCACAATTGTTAGACTAATGAGCATCAAGTCAGTTGGAGCGTACCACCATTGCATGAATGCCATGATTGAATTGATGAGAGGTTAACCCTCAACAAGAAATAGATATTCCAAAAGTTATTATTACGAAAAGTTGGTGTCTAAATTAGGAATATCGCGGGAAGATTGATTGTTGTCCAAGCGGTTGTATGTTGTACTACAACGAGCACAATCACTTAGAGGAGTGTAAATTTTGTGAACACCCTCGTTATAAAAGTGAATCGACTAGCAAAGGAAGCGAGTGCCACTTAAGTCGATGCATTACCTTCCTCTAATACCGGACTTAAGAGATTGTATGCCTCCATGAGTTACGCAGCATATGAGGTGGCATTATGTGAGCGAAGGCGGATGGTGTATTGTGTCATCCATCCGATGGGTTAGCATGGCGACATTTTGATGAAAAATATCCAGATTTCTTTGCGGACCGCGGAACATCGAGTTAGGTTTGTGTGCGGATGGTTTTACACCGCCCGATATGTCATCTACTCCTTATTCATGTTGGCTATTTTTGTGACTCCATATAATCTTCCACTGAGATGTGCATGACAACTTCATATCTATTTTTGAGTTGCGTCATTCGAGCCCGCATAATCCAAAGAATTCAATTGATGTCTACTTGGAACCCTTAATAGATGAATTGAAATTGTTATGGCATGTTGGAGTCTTGACATATGATATTTTCACAAAAGAAAATTTCAATATCGTCTTTGCACTTATGTGGACAATTAATGATTTTCTAGCATTATGGAATGTTATCGGGTGGAGTCTGCTAGGAGATTGGCTTGTCGATTTGCATGGAGGATGAAAGCATTCTATTTAAAAGAAAGCGGGGAAAAATTCGTGGTTTGATTGTCATCGACGATGGTTAGGACACGATCACACATTCAGGCGAATGTGTCTGGATTCATTAAAAATCGTGTTGAAGTTGATGATCCACCGCTGAAGGTTGTGCAGGGAAGAGATTTGGGATCGAATTTCATCTATGCCTAAGGTACATGAGGCGGGAAGTTTTAGACTTCACGGATATGGCATTGATAAGCTGGACAAAACAAAGCATATTTTGGAATTGCCCTCTTTGGAAAGATAACTTGCTTCGCCACAATTTAGATGTCATGCATATTGAGAAAAATTTCTTTGATAATTTGTTCAACAGCATTATGGATGTAAAGGACAAGAGCAAAGATAATGTGAAGGCAAGATTGGATCGATGAAGCATTGTAGGCGGAGTGAATTGCACCTACAAAAAGCAGGCCAGCGGCAAGTATTCCAAACCGAAGGCAAAAAACACATTCACATTGGATGAAAGACGCCTTATTTGTGAATGGATAAAGAATTTGAAGATGCGGATGGGTATGCATCAAATTTGCGTAGGTGTGTCCAAGCGAAAGAAGGAAAATTAACGAGGTTAAAATCCACGATTGTCATGTGTTAATGGAGAATTTGCTTCCCGTTGCATTCAATTCACTTCTGAAAATATTTGGAAAGCAATAGTGAGATCGATCAATTCTTCAAGCAATTGTGTTCGAGTACTTTGAGAGATCTGATTTAGGCAGAATGCAAGATAATATCCTGTTATCTTGTGCAAGTTGGAGAAAATCTTTCCACAGCTTTTGATGTAATGGAGCATTTTCCTATTCATTTAGTAGAAGAAGCCGGACTTGGAGGGCGGTTCAATATAGGTGGATGTATCCTTTTGAAAGGTAATTAAACCTATTTTTCCTAATTACGTATATATAATTTTTTTAAGTTCCCTAACATGTTGTTTAACGCATTTCAATTGTAGGAACATTGGGAAGTGTAAGCGGTCGATGAAACAAAAGGCTAGAGTCGAGGGCTCGATTTGCGAAACATACCTTGCAGGAAACTTCACACTTTTGTTCATTCTATTTTGAGAAGCATATCCCAAGTTTACAAAACAGAGTGAATCGGCATGATGATGGAGGTCCTAGTACGAACCCTCCATTTGTCAATATTTGATCTTCCGGGCAGAGCATCAGGAAAAGCAACTATTCGGTGGTTAGGCGATAATGAGCTCCACGCTGCAAGGCGCATTTGCTTAATTGTGAAGAGATCCAACCAACTTTGAGGTACGAGATGTTGATTATGCTTCTTTTACCATTTTTCTTATGTAATCTAATCGCGACATTAATGATTGAAATATATTTCAGAGATTTCAGAAATTGTTGCGGGGATGAAGCTGTTCGTGAATATTTTAGTACATGGTTCAAAGATTATGTAAGTGGTCTTTAGCTTGCAAACATCTATTACGCAATAGATGTAAATTCAGTGTAACTTAAATGTTGAAGTTTTTTTTAATTCAATCGTAGGTACAAAATGTTTCCAACGGAGTGACCAACCCAAATCTACATGCTCTATCATGGGGACCAAGTCGAAAGGTGAAATCATACCAGACGTACTTTGTAAATGGATACAAATTTCACAATGACACAGTGCGAAAAAGAAAGGCGATAAGCGATGGTGTATGGGTCAGAGGTGATGGTAGTGAAGCTGGCGAGGTCGACTACTACGGAGTTCTTCAAGACATTGTGGAACTGGAATACTCATCAGGAGATCTCGTCAAAACAGTAATATTATTTTACTGTACCTGGTTCGACACACGGAGACCATCAGGAACAAAGGTACATCCACAATATAAATTAGTTGATGTGAGATATACAAGACAATACGGTACATTTGACCCATTTGTTTGTGATTGCACAAAATGCTAGACAAGTGTATTATGTTCCTTATCCTTTGAGACCTGATAAGTCTGAATGGTGGGCCGTGATTAACACAAAACCAGTGGGTAGAATTCAAGTGGAGGATTCAATAGACATAGCATTTCAATCGACACATCAAGCGTGGAATACAAGTGGGCGATGATTTGAAGATAGTCTCAGAGATTTTCGGTGCAATAATGATGAAAATGTTGATGTAGAAATGAGCAGGCATGAGGATGATGAGGATGATGGCGATGTGAAGAAGAACACGTGAGCAATGATTCGGATGAAGAGATGGAATTTGTGCAATGAAGAAACGAGTCCGAACAAGAATTCGAGAATATATATTCGGACTAAAGAATATGTTTTTACATCTTGTTATGGATATATCTTGTAATATATATTTAATTCACTTATGAAATAATTCTTTTCATTTATGAAATATTCTAAAATTTGATTAAAATATTTTCTTATGATTTAAATAATTTCAAATAATTGAAACTTGATGATTTAAAGTTTTATTTCAAATTTTTAACGGAATTTAAATTTTTCTGAATATTTTGAATATTAAAATAAAAAATAAAATTTAGAAGTATTCAAAGTTTAAAGGGATAAAAACTCTTTCTTTTCAATTAAAGAGTATATATTTTTTAAAATACTTAACTAAATAACAAACACAGATAGATAAACACATATTATTTTCAATTATGTGTTTTGAATAATTAAAGAAATAACAATTATGATAAAAAGGAGGCAAATAACATGAATAAAAATACTTTAAAAATAAGTTGGAGAAATATTCCAAAAAAAAATTTAAGAAAAATATTCAAAATAAAATTTCAACACATTTCCGACGGAAAATCCGTCGAAAGTTCTTGCAAAAATTCAAAATAAAGTATCAACACTTTTCCGACAGATAATCCGTCGGAAGTTCTTGCGTAAAATTAGAAATAAAAATTTTAAAACATTTCCGACGGACAATCCGTCGGAAGTTCTTGCGCAAAATACAAAATAAAAATTTTATAAATTTCCGACGGATAATCCGTCGGAAATTCATCAATGCACCCCCGAACCCCAAATTTTCATACCTTCCCCCTTTCCTCTTTCCGAGTCACGGCCTCCCCCTTTTCCCCCAACTTTGCGGCGAAAATCTCCAAGCTTGGCGTCGTCCGTTGTCTCTTCCGCCGCCAGCCCGAAGCCGTGATTCACAGTCCGTTGTCTCTTCCTCTTCAATCTCAAGCGTCGGTCGTCCTCAACGTGAGCTCTTCAGATCTATTGTGGCTTCCAAATTATTTTGTGGTGGTTTTGTGTTTGTTTTTGTGTTCTGCAGCTTCGGCATTTATTTTTGTGTTTGATTCAAAAAATTTTGAATGAATATTCTCTGTCATTTCTACCGAATTTCCGATGCCCTCACGTAATTTCTGTTTTTATCCGGCCGATTATTTATCGCTTTTGTGACTCACTCAGTGTAATATTCTCTGTCAATTATCTGAAATATTATTTATTTTTATGCTTGGCTCAATTATCTGGGAAGTTTGTGATTGTACTTGGCTGTTGCTGTTGTTTCTTAACTGGTAGGAAGAACTTTTGTGTTCCCTATCATCATAAACAGGTCAGAGATGCTACATATATTTTTGTGTTTGTTGTTTGTGTTCTTAGTGAATACTTATGTTAAGTTACCAAATTGGGTTTAAAGTACTGTCTAGAGGTAAGTAAGTTTAGTACTTTTTATGCTTTTCATATGTTTTACAAATTGTTTTAAAATCTTGATGTGTTATTAGTGGACTGATAAATTGATAATAATTTTGCTAATTAATGATATTGGTGTTCCTAAATTATTTTGAATAATTTTGATTTGTTAGTGTTGTTTTGTAATTTTTTCAAAATTATGTTTGAAATTTTCGTTTGTTATTGACAACCTAGAATGGGCAGATCTTTTTTTTTTTTTGTATATATAAACGTGTATAATGTGGCTTATCAATTTTATTGGATGTTAAAGTGCATGAATGTATGATGATTTATTGATAGGAACGTATTTCATTCAATATAATGTTCTTCCTAATGAAATAAATAGTTAGCACACACTAAAATTGCGCAAGAGGATTCTCTTAGTCTAATAGAAACGAGATCGTGAATGGTTACTATGAACTTAATTTTACTGCAATCTTACGTACCTTTCCAAAATGATATAATCAAAATAAAGTGGATTACCAAAAAAATAATTATTATATATAAACACACCAAAAGAGGAAAAAATTTAAGGGGAAAAAACTAAAGAAAAGAAGTTTTTCTCTCGGCACCAAAAAATAAAATAAAAAATTAAAATTTTTCTTTATTCCAAAAAGAGTTTACTTTTAAATAAAATTCCTATTGAAAGAAAAAAACAAGAATTTAAGGTTTGAGGTTTGCGATTAAAGGAAGTTGAAGAGTAATGTTAAAGACTATTTTAACTTCAGAAATTTGATAATTTTGAGACCAAAAATTTGGATAATTAGAGATAAAGAGTTAAATTTGAAGCAAAATAAGGAATATAAAATTTAAGAGTCTACTAAAGTAACATATGAAGAAATTAAGAAGAATATTTATATGGAACTTGTGTTCTGGGTTGTTACTTCTTAAAATACAATTTAAGTCATAAAATGAATGGATCAAATGGATCAAGTTTAATTAATGGATCATATGGACAACTCGTTATATTTTGCAAGTTTAATTGTAGGATTTTAATTAAATGGATCAAGATCGGAGCAGGTCGCCGTGCAAGTCGCGGGCAGAGGTCGTATAGTTCACGCTCGGAGCATACACCATCGCGTACCGCCGTGAGTCGACTTTCGATCGTCCACTTTTAGCCGGCCAAGACAGAGCACGGAGATGGATCGGGTCCATCTTCATCACCACCGCGCATCATACATGCGGAGATGGATCTAGACCATCATCATCACCACCGCGTTCGAACATCGTGGCGATGACGGCCGAGATCGAGCCTCCATTGGATCATGCGGGAGGAGGATGGTGCAAGATATATAATACGCAGCGAGACTTCTAGGGTAAAATTTTTAGCATTTATATTTAATAATACTTGTATTCAATTAAAATTTTAATATTGATTTCTTATTTTGTTTATATTTTTAGATTCATTCCAAGTCATCTTCTTTGCGGGTGCAATTTACGATGCAATCAAAGCCCACTTTGAAAAACCTTAGGCGTATGGCGAAATTCCACTAGAGGTTCGCGATAGGATGTTTTCGGAGTTTAAGGTAATTAATTTTACTGTTATATTATTATTTATATTGATTTATATAAATTATAAGTTATATAATTACTAATGTTGTCTTTTATGTTTGTAGCGCAAGGTTTATTGGTTGCCAAGAAATGATGAAAACATCCACGAGCGTTCAAGTCCGAGGGGCAAAGCGCTTTGCGGATATTATGTATCAAATCCGCCACAGAAGGACAAGACCGCAATGGATAGGCGACCACGTCTGGGAATGCCTTCAAAAACATTGGGCGTCCGAAGCATTCAAAAAAAAGGCAAATTCGAGGCAAAGGAGGCTCGTCTTGAGAGAAAGGCGGGTCTCTCAATACTTATGCTCAATATCACTTGCTACACATGCAAGACTTGTAAGAATATTTATATATTTTTTGTTTCAATGTCATTTATGTATTATTTAATATGATTTGTTAATCTAATATTTATATAATATGTAGGAAAAACAATGGGCAAAAGGCCATCAAAGATTGACTTTGTTCTTAATTGGCCACAAGAAAAAAATCCGAGGCGGAGAGCGGGATCGATGGGTTGATTCCGTCGAGGCTACATATGTGAGTTTTTAGTAAAATAGTTTTTAACAATATCTATTTAGTTTATTAATAATAAATAAAAATGTGTAATATATTTTTTCCTTGATAGAACGCTTTTCAATCTCTTGCGGTGAAGAAAGACTAAATCGACGAAGCGACGGATGATAGTTACGCACGCATGAAAATCCCCACGCAGTGAGGAAGAATTATTTACTCAAGCTGCCGGTGGAGTCTACAAGGGTAGAGTTTATGGGATGGGGAATCAGCCTTCTACCAAATTGTTCAAAGTTTGTGTCGCAAGTGAGTATGATCTAATGCGACATAAAGTGGCGAACCGGCGAGGAGGTCGATGGGCGACATAGAGTGGCCGAATCGACTAAGGAGAGTCGATCTTTGGCGACAACAAATGACGGAGTGATTAGCGTCTACAGCAAAGATAGAGAAAATAGAAAAGTGTAGAAAGAATAAAAGAATAAAAGAAAAACAAGCAACAATGAAGAATCTTGACTCGAGCACGGATACGGACATGATTAGGATAGTATTAATTTTTGTCAAATTTATGTGTATAAAATAATTTTTAGTTCAATTTTAGAATGGAATTTATTTTTTTAAAAATTTTTATTAAATTTCCGATGACATTCCGGAAATTATTATTTATTTTTAAATTTTATTTCCATTCCGACGGACATCCGTCGAAAAATATAATACTTTCCACGGAGATCCGTGAAACCACTTATTTTAAAAATTTTTTATTACATTTCGACGGAATTCCGGAAATTATTTATTTCTTCTAAAATTTATTTAATTTCCGATGGACAATCGGAAATTAAATACATTCGACGGACATCCGTCGGAAATACAAAATTTTTCATAATCCGTTGTCGTGAAATCCGTCGGAAAAGTTAGCTCCGACGGTTAACCGTCGGAAAAGTTTTTTCCGACCGACGTTATTCCGAGGATAGGTTCCGACGGATTTCGTCGGAAGTCTTGCTTTTTCCGACGAAATGTGGATTTTCTCGGGAAAATTGCCGTCGGAATAAAATGATTTTCTTGTAGTGTTTCTTGTATTCATTTGAATTATATTAGTATTTATGTTTTTGTTGTTGGGAGTAAATTTAAAAGAAAACGGCCAAATAATGGTGAAAAAAGTTAGTGTAATAAAAGAGAAAACGTTGATAACAAGACTTATTGATGGAGTGATATCTCAAGTAACAAAATTTTATTTTGGATGATTTAAAATTTTTCGTTTCGTTTCGTTTCGTAGTTACTTTGGTCTATGTTTTGCGATGATCTGATATAGACTATGGAAAATAAACTTGGGATTGAATCCCAGTTTTTGCTGGGTACTATACGTATATAAACAGTTAGCACAGCCAAAATGGTGGACATATTATCCTCGTACGATCCATGCGTGATGAGATATCCCGTATTCTAGACATGGATCGTTCACAACTTCTTTTAGGTGGCTCTGATTATTTGTTAGAATTTGTACGATAGAGGTGCGTGCAAGCTAAAACCCACTATGTGATTCTAGCAGTAAACAGCGTTGAAACAATATCAACTGAACGACTGTGGAATGGATGAATGATGCATGGCCAATTGGCCAATTCTTGGTGATATTGGGGAGTAGTGGTCGGACAGATGGGAGTAAGTAGGAATTAGGACGTTGGAATTGGAAATTGTAAAGACCGAGTCATTGACTTATTCGGTCTCGTCTCGTCAAAATGTAATAACCAAGCAATCTCAATTTAGCCAGGTCTTCCACTTGGAAGGAAATTTCATTAAGGGTTAATTACATCCCCTCCCATCTGGTTTGGTCTTATTACAAATCGATTCCTAGTCTTTGTAAAATTTACATTCAAACCCCTTGACCACATGTCCAGAGAAGTCAAATGTCGAAATTAGTAAAAAGACCAAAAAACCAGGAGAGAAGAAGAGCGGGAAATGAGAAAAAAAAAAGAAGAGAAAAAAGCAAGATTTGTGAAAAGACAAAAAAATCTATTCGTGCATAAAAACAATAAAATCAACTTTTGGTCTCCTACAATTAGACCAAAGTCATATGAACACAAACTACAAACTTGCCACACTTAGCTAGTGCGTGAAGTAAAATTTGAGCAATTTCACCGATTAACAGTGAAAAGAATCCCTAACTGTATGAATCAGAGAAGCATGGAGTGATTGGAGCAAGCTATTTAAGGCTGAAGTTGTGTTACAAAATGCTATTGAAATGGTAAGACCTCGTGGCTTTTTTCATGGTTTGCATGGCCATATTTATGTCATTTTTTAGTGAACATGATCTCTTAAAACCTAAATCTCCTATCACTATATGGTGTGATGATCGTAGAATGTGGATCTAAAAACTTGTAGACTGGCATATATTTGGGTATTTTTTGAATATTTACATTTTTTAAGATATGCCTGTAAAAATATGAAATTGAGTGGTTATAAAACATGTTTTTGAAGTTATAATTGTTTATAATTTCATTTAATTATGCATGAGTACTTACGGTTAAATGTTAGGGTTTATAAGTTGAATTTTTTAAAATAGTGGATAATGTAATCATCATGAACAACCTTCAATTCTTTTTTATTTAGCAATAATATGATGGCTAACAATGAAAATATTGCCTTATGTTATTTTTATGGTTTTTGGTTATGAGGTGTGTCTATAAAAAATGTGAAATATTCAATCACACAATCTTTGCAGGATCTCAATGTGTATGCGATTGAATTTCAATATAGAAATGGTATATTTTCCATAACTAATGTTGATCCTAATAGATATTCTCACATTATTTTGCTTTTGGATATTACTGAAAAAGTTTAAACGACCTTGATAAATGGAAAACCATAAATCTTTTTATTGCCTGTGATGTGCCTGGTAGCAAAGATAGGAAGCTCATACGTTCAGAAATGATATGTTAGAAATGTTCAAACTAAATGTTGGTGATGGCTTGATTAGGTTATATGTTAGTGATACTAATAGCACTGTGGTGTTAAATGTCCCGCACTTTGTTGTTGAAAGTCAAGTTGGTAATGAGAAAAATATTTCTTCTATCTAGTAGTTGTCCATTAGGGAAGAAAAAAAATTGCAAAAAAAAAAAAAAAAAAAAATAGGCTACACTCATGTGCACTGCAAGGAGAAGTAAAAAACTGTCTGTGCCAAAAGAAACTAATACCGTTGATAAAGGTAAAGCACCTATGAGCTCTGTAGAGAATGGTGACAGTGATGGTGACTTGTATGCAATCAGTGATGATGAGGAAAGGAATGCAGATGTTGATGATGAATCGTTTAACAAATATGTGTATGATGACACTCATGATAACTCTGGTAATATTGGTGATGCATTATCTGACTATGAGTCAAATGATGAAGTTGAGCCCTGGAATGATTTAGACAGTGTGTTTGAGAATGATATACTTGGATCATGCCTAAATGCATATGAATTCAAGATTCTAGAGGGTGAGAAGTTCAATCTGATGGTTAAAATGATTTTTGAGGATGCTTCTAGTTTCAAAAGAGCGTTGTATGAGTATTCCATTCTATGGGGACGACCATTGTGAATGGAGAGTGCATGTTTCAATACTTCCTGATGGTACTACCTTTAAAATTAAGACATGCAATCCAGAACATTCTTGTAATGCCCTTGATATAGTCACAGCCTTTGCAAAATGGATGGCTAAAAAAATATAGGATCTTGTGAGGGCAGATAGACATGTGAAAATAGAAGTGATTAGAAAGAAGTTATTGAAATTTGGGGTTAATCCAACTAAAATGCAGGTGCAGAGGGCTAAGACTAAAGCACTTGAGATAGTTGATGGCAATCATAGAGAGTCATATAGGTTGCTTCCCAAATAATTCTTGATGGTCTTTAAAACAAATCTTGGAAGTATAGCTAAAATTCACTTTCACACATGCCTGGTGCTACAATTCCTTATATTCAGAGGTTTTTCTTGGGCCTAAATGCACTTTAAAAAAGGTTTCTAGATGGTTGTTTACCCTTTAAAAGGTTTGATGGTTGTCATTTGAAGGGTTATTTTGGAGGTGCTTTATTATCGGCTATTGGGATAGATGGAAATAATAGCTTATTCCCTATTGCCTTGTACTAGTTGAAAGTGAAAACAAAGAGAGTTGGATTTTTTTTTTTAATTTTTATTTTTAGAATGGCTATCTGAAATGCTACATGGTTTTCTTGCCGACAAACGATAGACTTTTATAACCAATAGACTTTTAATTGTGCATGTTATATCTATTTATTATCTTTTGTATATATTTTATATGTGTCTTATATATTTTTAGGCGTTGATAAAGGCTATAACTTGTAAAGTTTCTCATGCCATCAACTGAAAGTGTTGTAGACATATTTTTTGAAATTTCACAGCCAAATTCCCTCATCTAATTCTCAGAAAATTATTTTGGGTGAATGGTAGATCATACACAGTTAAAATGGAAAGTCAAGAAAATATCGTTAACTTTTATGTTTAACCCTTTGTCCAATTTAGTCATTTTAGGGCCCAAATTTGTCTTACAAGTAAGTTGTGCAAACTTATAACTGGTAGACAGCCCATATTGATAAAATCATATATTGAATTATACAACTTTAGATTAGACCATTTTTTAACCTATAAAAAGTTTAAAGATAGAGTTACAACTATTATGAAAACACTTTCTCTAAATTCATACATCTTGATGATCATTAAAATGCCAAAATTGAGCGTGCAATTAGCAATTTTCATATCAAGAAATGGATTAAGATTTGGCTTCTTAACTTTTTGTTCTTTGACAAATTTATTTTCTTTTGACTTTTTATATAGAATTTCTTAAGATATTTTGAACTATATTTTACATATTTCTTAGAACATCTTTCGATATTAGATAGGGGTTTAAAGAGGGAAAAAAAGAGACGGAGAAAAGGAACAAGAAAAAGCTAGTTTGATGAAAAAGATTCAAGTTTTGAAAGTTAAGGAAGATAAAAAAAAAAATTGGAGGTTACCCATTAGAGATCCATTTTTAAGCACTTATCTAATCTATTCAAGTCTTGAATCTCATGATTCTAATATTTAGTTTGCTTACTTTTATCTTTGTAATCGCTAGCTAAATCTTTCCCTTTGAAATTATGCTTTGTGAACCCTATGAATCTAATGTTGTATTAGTTATAGATTGTTCATTTGTTTAATAAGTTAATTCATTTAGTTTGTTATTAGAGTGGAATGAATTGACATGAATATAAGCTATTTTCCTCTGAGACAAGAGAATCTATCCATGCTTTGTCACTTATTATTTAGATTGAGTTGTTTAAGAGTTTAAAAATCAATAGATAAATAGCCTTCTACACAAGCAATTGAATTCTATAATAGAACAAAAATTGAGCTAATTCACAGTGAGAAAATGGTAAGATGGCTAATTGATGTTTGAAATGGATGAAGTATGTAATTAATTAAGGTATTTGCTTATAGAACGTGACAAAATTACGAGCATGAACCAGCCCTTGGGTTTATGAGAATGTCAACAAGGTAACATTTAACCACCCTATAGGGAGGGTTTATATCACAACAAATGACTTGAGTCAAAAAGTTTTGAACTAATGACTAATAAAGGGCATAAATTTAAATTGTTTGGGTTGAGTCCACGGATTAGTAAATTTTGGTGCGTGCTTTAGTTACTTTATGTAATCCTTAGTTAATTCATTAATGAGAATGCCATGGAGTATTAGGGCTTTTTAGGGGATCAATACTGCAATTCCAAAGTTTTTCTTATCTTACTTATTTCCCCTACATTTGTCCTTATTTTTTCTTACTTGATTGTTTTCTTTATTATTCAAATAGTTTAGTAACTTTTTAAAAACTTATTTTCTTATCATAGTTTCAATTCTTTTATAATTAAATTCATAACTATCCTTATAGAATAGAATAGTATTTATCACGATATTAGTTGTAATGACTCGTATATTTATTTGTAGTTTTAATTAAGCTATTAAAATCTTATAACTAAGTTAGATATGCCTATTTTTTTAATGTACCAAATTAAGTTATCCAAACAATGATGGGAATAATAATGAAATGTTTATTCCTTTATGATAATACCATGCTTGGACAACAAACACATTCTAAAGTTTGTTATTAAATAAATATTTATGATCTCAAAAATCATAATAAAATTTGATTATTTTTTCTTTTTTTCCTCGTTATTCATATGTTTTTTTCTTTTTAATTTCCTAAACGGACAATTTTATCATTTTCATTTACACATGTTTGCGCAATTTTTGTCATTCAAAATTGTTAAAAAATAAATAAATAACACCCACAAATACCAATTCAAATGATTATACTGCAATCCAACGCCTCGATTTTGAGGATATAAATTCTTGCTAGTGAATTTGAAAAGTAGTGAAATAATGAAAATAAATAATATTAATTCCACACACTAAATAGTAAATAAGAAAACTTTGAATTTGTTCATTTGTCAGTTGATAAATTCATGAATTAAATCAGAAAATAGTCAAACAACTTGACTATTTTTCACAAACAAGTTTAAAAACACCTATTTCATAGACATCGATTTCTTAAAAGATGGAAAAAAATAATGATATACTTATTTCTATGAAAAAGAAATAAGCAAACAATTATTCAACTATATATTTCTATACAAAACTATTCTACAGCATGTCTGCCAGACATTTTAGGGTGAAAAGAGGTGCATAGACCGTCTTTATTCCTTTGCCACTACGGATTTTATTATAAAATATTATTTTCATCTCAGAAAAAAGTTTAGTTTTAAAAATTTATTTTATTTTTAAAAAAAAAGTCTATTTTTTTGTGTAAATTTTTGTAATACCCTTACTAATAATGATAATGCATAACATAAATTTAATAATAAATATAAAAATATAAAATTATTTATTTAATTGTGTGTTAAACGTGTTGTACCTTATAATTTTAAAAAAAATTGTACCAAATTAGAAGTGAACATTTTTTTTGGGATAGATGAAATATAATTTCCATGAATTAATCAAACTAAAATATGGTCTATAAATTTATAAATGTCTTACTAAATATTAAATCACATTTAAAATTTACTAAATCTCTAAAATTAACAAGCTATTAAGTTCCTATCAAAATAAAATTTAGTAATCTCTTCAAATTTATAATTTTCAAATTATGATTTGAACAACTAAAACAAATCCAATGACTTTCTCAATGTGATTCATAATCTCTTTTTTTTTTTTTTTGTGCAAAAGAAACCGATTATATTAACGTGGGAATTTTCAAATTAATACAGTAGAAGTAGTGATTCGAAAATTCATAGCCTTCACTGAAGAAAAATCTAACTATACAGAGTATTTGAAACCTTTCCAAATTCAAATCACCTAAAAATTTAGATGTAAAATAATAAATTATTCATATTTTAATTAAATTAAAATATAGAAATCAATCCAAAATTGTGTTAGAGTTTTTCCTTTTTTAATATAAGTTAACAAAGATTAAAGTTCTTGTTAATTGAATATAAGAAATGAATAAAACAAAAAGTTTAACAATCAAATTACCAGTATTTTTTAGTGACACTTTTAGAACCTCTCAAAAGGATATCGAATAATTGTACTGATGACGGCGTGTCCTACTACAAGCTAAATATTTGGAGCATGTCTTACTACATTGTAAAAGAGTAAGGCTAGTATGGAAACTTGCTCTAATGCAATGGGAGCCGTTGACTACAACCTCACTCTTTTAAAGATTGGTGGAAGCAAATATGATTGGGGAGAAAAGGTAGTAATTGGTATGAAAGAGTTCAAGTGATGGTCTATATTTTTTGGCAGCTGTGGAAGTTCAAAAATCTATGAATATTCCACTATAAGTGGAGGGAGGAAAAATTAGTAATCAACTTGGTTATGTCTGAGTAGATAGAGTTTCAGTCTGTTAATATTAATGAGTGAGCCAATTCTTTTTGTCCGTATCTAGATATGTAAGCATGTAATGACTAGTTATTTTGTACCTTATGCTTAATTGGAGTACTAAAGTGATTTTTGTCATTTGGCAATAGTGTATATATTCATTTGTGCAATGTAAATATAGCTAGCGATTTGGAAAAAAAAAAAGAAGGACGGCATGTATCACATTAATACAGTTGCGTCATCCCTCATTCCATGCTTATCGTTGCCTTTTGTCGGCGTCGAACGACTTTTCATTTTTTTCTATTTTCTTTTTTATTTTTTTCTTTTTGAAGTGTGATTCCTACTACTTCTTCTTCTTCTTTTAGATAGTATTATGTCCCTATTTGTTAGGGTTTATGTCCTTAAATATTAGGGTTTTTGTCCTTTATCTTAGAGGTGTATGTACCTAATTTAGAAAGAGGGACTATGGATGTACAAGGCAGCATCAAGAAAAGCATGGATGGGAGTTAGGGGCTAATGTTCAGTGGTTCTTTTGCAACTTGCAGTTTGAGATGCTCCAATAAAGGCCGACAAGTTAGGATGTACAGTAATCCCAATTGCTATTGATATAAAGGCTATCGTGCTCTAGTCGTAAACATCAATATTTTATACAATCCTTTTTGTTTTTTATTTATCAAATGTTGTTGCACTTTCCTTTGTGGTTAAGATAAAAAACCATGATGAACAATTAGCATTTTTAGGTTATGTCCCGTATAGTTTGCAATTTGCAATGAAATTTCTACCGTTATTGTCAAAAAAAAAAAAAACTTTTTAGCAAATTCTTAATTTGAACCATTAAAATCTGAAAACATTAATTTGACCCCTTCAGATTTAAAAACTTATCAGAACAAAATTAATCAAGAAATAACATATGTTGACAATTAATCAAGAAATATGCATATCATTGACAATTAATATCATAATTAAATATATAAATATAAAGAAAAATTAATCCATAAATATAGTTAAACCAATAAAAAGATTGACTTCATATCACAATTTATTTTTACCCATGCATTGGATAATTACAAGATTGTTACCCTAGCAGCAAATTTACCAATGTCAATTAATATTGATGAAATTGGTTATAATACGCACAATTGTTAAACACCTAATAATATCGACATAAATAACTCATTTGGATCTTTAAATAATTAATCAGCTATGAGTATTTTTTTTTTGGTAACAGCTTATTTGCACCTAGTAGGATTGGTTACTCTATTATTAATTTCTTTCGATATGGAATACAAGATAGAGGGGCTTAAAACCTAACCTCTCACAAATTTTCAAAAACAAATGAACATTTCCTATAGAAAATTCAATTATTCTTTTTTTCCCTCATAATTTGTATCTCATTTTTCTTTTCCAAAATAACAACTTTATCTTCTCTTAAACTATATACCAAACAATTAATAATGCAATAAAAGTAATTATAACCATATCAATAACCAATCCCATAAAACGTTGAACTTTGATAAATAAAAATAATATTGATCATATTATAACAAAATTTTCAGTAAATTTCAACAAATTCTATTTCCCATTTAAGTACACATCTATAGTTCATCAGCCATCATCATCCCCTTCTGTTGTCACACTCTTGCAGCTATGAACATCTTTCAATAATTTAAATAAACTTTATAGGAGGTAAATGTATTTTATGACTTAGAGATATAGGACGTTTTCAGATTGATGTAGTTTTTTCTTAAATTGACGACAACAAATTTTACACTATTTAATGTTTGGAATCTATTTGTTAAATGTTTGGAATTAATATAATTAATGAGTAACTTCTCCGTGAAACGATAGGATTAATCTATGATTAATTCTACCTTTTTTAAACAAGGAAATTAAACTTATGCATTGCTGCATTTTGTTTATGTTGATATTAAAACTTCCTATTCTTTCCTACTTTGTTACCTTACACTCCTAGCTTTTTCATACTCTTAATACCCTAAACTCTTTGGTTCCTGCACGTCAAACGTTATCAATTGAGAATGTTTTCAATGGTTTTGATATCCAAGAAAAAAATAATTCCTGGCTAAAGTATTCGTGAGTAACTTCATTTTATGTACATGAATTCTCACAAAAGCATTTAGCCCACAGTTTATGACCCAATGAATATATCCCCATGGTAGAGTTGGTGGTCACTAGAAATGTCTTAAGCTATTTGTAGTGGGTCGTGATTGGGTTAGATATATCAATTAGTACTTTAGGCCGAAAATGCATTATTAAAACCCCCTATGTGGAATGATAAGTAGTGTGAGATCGTTCACTCTCATTCACTAGGGCAGTGTTGGGCTTAGCTTTGTTCGGCTAGATGTTCATTTTATATTTTCATATTATCGATACTATTTCTGTTCGACTTTTGTCTATTTCTAAAACGTAAAATATAAAAGGAAATTATTACAATAATTATTAAACTTTTTCAAATATATATTTTACATACGGAACTTTTTCAATCATTTTTCCATAGCACGCATTTAATATATATCTATAATTACATATATTATTATTCATACTGTCTTCCATCCATTCTATCATAAATTGGCTTTTAGGAAGCACATATTCCCTTTAAGACAGTTTGGACAAAAGATTTGAATCAGAACCAAGTTTCAAAACTAATTCGTGGATAGTTTTCCTTCTAAACATAGCTAATGCTTTGGCCGCAATCAACAACGGAGAAAAAAATAAACTTGTCGATAACCAATCTCTTATTTGTAATCAATTCAAAAACTAATATGGTCATTTCAAAGTGTTTAGAGCAGAAGACCTAAAAATTGAGCTTATTATAGAGGTGAGGTTCTAGTTTTTAGATAGTTGAGAAGACGGAGAGAATATAGAAGAGGCTATTGAATGGGAAGGGGACAGAATTGTAGGAGGAGATAGAAACAAGAGAGTTAGAATGGTGAAAATATCGACAGAAAATTTGGGAATAAATATATTTTAAATGAGTTAGTGAGGGAGCATGGGAAATGGTAGTAAAAAGAGTGGTAAGAGTAGGAGCGGTTGATAACTGTGAAAGAGTAGGAGGATTTTGTAGACAAAAATACCTCTAATTATAGACATTTGTTAGTCATGCACTAGTCATTCTATCAATGTAAACAGTCAAAATTGATGGAATAGCTACAAGTGAACAATTTTAAAAGTTGAATAATTTATTAATCGAAGTAAAAGTTAAGTAGTTAAAAATATACTATTAGAAAAACTTAATAACTATGGAGATAATTTGTCTAAAAATGAAATGCAATCCAACCAACCAATTTCTCATTACTTCTTTTCTTTTCTTTGGCAAAAACTCTACATAATGCCCTACCAGAACACAATCAGTGAAGGCTTAATTTTTGTTTTGACTACATTAATGAAATTTGAAATGAAATAAGATTCTTTCAAATGAGGGTTCTTAGGAACAATATTAACGATATCATTTCCTCAAAATTTTCTTGTTATTCCACCACTTATCCAAGTTCAACTTGTTAATCTCCTCCATCACATCCTTAAATCCCTCTATCACTAACTGTCTTGAAAACTTTCTGACAAATTCACCCCAATAAATTTGAGTTTTTCATCATCTTGATACTTTCATACCAAATCTCAACTTTCCCATTAAGAAACATCCCAACAATAGCCATCTTGTTGGCTTCTGGGATCTGATGCATCAAAAAGTAGTTTTGATACTTCCTCATCCACTCTCTTAGACTACTGCCTTGGAATATTAGAAGCAGAATTCTTGGTGTATTAGGCCAAACAGGCCTGAATACGTTCTCCTTATTCGTCTAATTAACATAAGCATGCTTGGATTGGATAGCGAAATGTAGTAAGGTAGGTCTTTCTTTTCGTAATAGCCTACCTTGTGGCTCCAAATGGAGGTTGAGCAGGATATCATTGGTTGATTTTGTACTTTCATTATCTTCCACCCGCTTCAAAAATAGGCCATCAAAGATTTATTTCGTAAGTACATATTCTCATCGCTTGCCATGCATCTTTTCCAAAATCATCAATCCAATCAAAGGCTACAGAACTGATAAGATAAAATTATTCATTATGATATCTAAATTCCGAAAACATAAAATCTATAATCCATAAATCAATATGGACCTCATTGGCTCGAAAGCGAAAATCACTTATCTCAGAGAAATGTGCTTGATTTCTTCTTCTAATTGCTTTGCTGCTTCCACAATTATGCAACTTTGACACCCTAGTTTCGGGAACAAACAGCCAAAAGAAAACCAACAACAACAACAACAACAATCTTATGTAAGTGGCAGTCAAAGCAGACTCGATGTGTATGTTAAATAAATAAAAATTTATAATTAATAGATAAATAATAGTATACTAATAATAAGTAGTAACTAATATTGTAATATAATGATTAAAAAATTTATTAATATAATTTTAATATAAATATAATCTAATAATTAAGGAATATTAGAATAAATAATTTTTTAATTAATATTAATAACATAATATATATAATCATATAAATAATATATTTACTAATACACATAAATAATATGTTTATTAAATTCAAATATATATTATATATATAATAAAAGTAAATAGATAAATAGGACAGGTGGCGAGACAAGGGAATCTCGCCCCACCACTCACTCCATTTAGGTCTAGGGAAAAGAAACTTTCCTAGCCACTTGCCTTGCCACTTGCTCCACCTACTCCTCACGGGGTTGAACAAGACAAGTATATCTGGGTGGCAGGTACCATTACCATACTTAAGTGGCACCAATAAAATTCCCAACATGTACAATTATAACTTTATTGAGTGGGTATTGAAATGCTCATGGCTTCCGATGAGAAAAATTTAAATATGTAATTATTAAAAACTATTGGATAATTAATGAGTAATAATAATTTTAGTTAATTTTTAATTTTTAATAGATTTGCATATATTATTAATATATAAAATTTATTTTTTATTTTAACTTCATGGTGGCCTATTGGTGGCCGAACCACCACCAAATTTGCCAATTAGCTGTGTTCTAGTCAGATTCTGGCAAGATCATTTAAATTTGGGTAGAATTTAGCCGGTTGACAATTAGTGGTGGTCCAACTACTAGTGACCACCTTTTAAATGAGAACATTTAATTAGATTTAATAGAAATTGAGAAATTTCAATCTATTAAATTTCATTCTCAACCAAACTCAAAATTTAGTAAAAAATAAATTACCCAATTCTAATTATTCCCTACTTATTTAAATCTCACACATTTCCTTCAAAAGTGCTACCCTTACTTCTCTTCTATTATCTACCTTATGTGATTGGGGTGGACTAATAAAAAGCTAGGAATGGCAATTGGAAAAAAATAAGCCTATGCAAAAACCGGTTAATTGGTCAATCGGTTAAAATTAGTTTAGTTAATTGATTTTTAGGCCAGAATTCGTAAAATTGAAACTGTACTAGTTCACCGGCCCACTAACAAATTTCATTTTTCATTTGGTTTAACTCCTTAAAACCATAACCAAGTCCCAATTGCGTAGAAGCAGAAAAAAATTAAAAATGAAAAGTCCATTTTTAATTGTTAATTGGATCCTTCCACAAACAAAAGTTAAAATTCAAAGTTGTCCAGTCTAATTACAAATGATCCAATAAGTCTCAATTAGAAGTCCAAATTTATAGAAATGAGTCCAAAAACTCCAAAGTAGTAATTGGATCGGCCCAAATTTACAAAAAAAATTATATTTAATATTATATACATCTCATAATTTTTTTGTGCTTTCATCTAAAAATTTTATAATTTCTTTCAATTACATCTCTAAATTATAATTGATTCATCACCACAAATTCAAAATTATAAAAATTAATATTATTTTGCAACCACAAAACTAAATTAATCTTTTTTATAATAACTTTGGTTCAAGTTTATATAACCGTAATATGTTAAGTGATTTTTATGTGTTTTAATACGAAGTATACATTATAATATGTATAAAATATTTTTATATTTTTCAAAAGATTTTAAGTGATTATAATATGTTTAAAAGATTTTAAAGTAATTTTCATATGTTTAAAAAAAATTATTATGCGCATAGCCATATACTTTAGTCTTATAACTTGATCCACAATAAATTTCAAATGTGAAATGCTACAACAACAATATTATATTTTACCAAAATTTATCATGTATATAGTGTTATTAATTCATTTTCCACTATGCCATGTAATTGTATTCTATGATGCTAATATATTTGATTTAAATACTCTACAAGTTAAATTGCTATTTATAATAACTTTTATTTTTAGAAAAATATTCTTATATATATTTCAATATAAGTAACTAAGTATAGGCTAGCATACGAGTTAACCATGCTTTGCAATTTGCATTCATAATATATTTAAATTTTAATATTATATACAAGTAACTAAAAAGTATCATTAAGTTATAATATTAGTATTTAGTAATGCTATATGTACAAGTGATAGCATTGTAATTTGTGAAACATATTAAATAACAAATTTTCAATTTTCAATTTTCAATTTTCAATTACTACATAAATATTAAGTTTTAACAATTTAATAGTAATATTAGGTGTATATTCATATTAGACAATTGAAGATATAGAAATATGTAATAACTTAGATTATAAGTTAGATATCTTAAAGGAAAAAAGAAACAAAAATAGTTAATTGATCAACTAGTTAATCGGTTAAACTAGAAATGAAATAGCTAGAAACATAAACTAGCTAGTTAATTAATCGGCAAAACCAACTAATTTTCAATTGGAGCAGACCAGTTAATTAGAACCAATTAAACAAATACTAACCGATTCGATCAGTTGACCGGTTTGACTGGCCAGTTGCACACCCCTAAAAAGGCATTGGTGGAAATGGGCAAGATTTAAATAAGTAGAGAATAATTGCGAATAGAAAATGTATTTCTCATTAGATTTTGAAGTTGGGTAAAAATGAGATTTAATGAAATTATAATTTCTCAATTCCCAACTGAATCTCAATGAAATTTCCTATTGAAAATTAAATGGTGGTACTTTCCAGCAAAGGCAACGCTTTGGCTATATCCTTCAACAATGCAAGAAAAACAAACTTGTCAGCAAGCAATCTTTTATTCATAATTGATTCAAAAGTTAATAGAGTCATTTCTAAGTGTTTAAAGGAGGAGAGTTGACAATTGAGCTCATTGTAGAGGTCAGGTTCTAGTTTTTGGATCGTGGAGAAGACAGAGAGAGCATAAAAGAGGCTGCTGAAGGAGAAGGGAAGGAATTGGGGTAGTACGTGGAAGGAAAGTGGCCAGTATCGGATAAGGAGTCAGGGTCAATTGGCAAGACTAGTATTAAAAACCCAGATGTTATGATATCATAAATAAATTTAAATTATAATTATATTAATATTGTATATAATTTTAAAATTATGTTATTTGACTAGTCATTAAAAGAAGAAAAAAATTCACTATTACATTTAAATAGATATGTTTATTACATGATATCTAATATATATGTTACAAGTGAAATATCATTCGAAAGTTGCTTCTTAAAATGAGGGAAAACTTCAATCCATTAAATCCTATCATGCAGTCCAAAACCAAAATTACGAGCGCAAGGAACCAAAAAAAAGAAGGCTGAGAGTGAGAAACTCAGCAAGATCGTCGATAATGGAAACAGAAAAGATTCATGACATGATTTACTCCAATGCCTTCTTAGCTGACAGACAAATTTTTATAATGCTAGGGAGAAATTTGGTGTGCGGCCTGCATTCCAATAATTGTTGGCTGATAAAGATCAAAGCCGTCCATTTCTATTATCTTTGTCTCTCAATCTTATAATCAAATTCACTTAAAATTTAGCCTGAAAACACCCGTTCAAACGCAAAATTCTAAACTTAGTCAGTAGACTAAATTGTATATTGAAAAGATCAGGTTCGGAATTTTTGGAAGAATTCTTAGCGTCGGGAGAAGACGACCTTTCTTTGATCTTCTCAAAAGCTTCTTCGACTTTTCAGGGGTATATAGAAGTCAAATTTGGTATTTGGATATTACTGATATCAACGATTTGCGCAATCAGCAATGATTCATTCTGAGGTCTTGGAAATGGAAATGATAATTTTACTAAATGATGAAGAGATAAAAAAAAATAAATTTTTACTATTCTGAAATGTTGATGTACCCTGGAAAGTAATAAGAATCGATTATCAACTTTTAAAAGTTTTTATAAAAAAGAAATGATGTATAAGCCGTGTGCAATGAAAAATGCAAGCACGGCTTGGGGAGGGGTGTTTACTTGTTTAATTTAACAATGAATCGAGAAATAGGTTTGATTGTCCATCTTTTCGATATATCTAAGGCATTCTCCGGATAATTCAAATTGAAGTAATTGGATGTCCAATTCGAACCTATATGATATGACCGATCAATAAAAATACTCCGCATTTGTCATATATTCCATACATCACACTAGATAGCCAAAGCGCATGGGGGCGTATCTGTATTTAGCGAAGTGGGTGAACGTACTCGTGAAGGAAATGATCTTTACATGGAAATGAAAGAATCTGGAGTGATTAACGGAGAAAATATTGCGAGAATCAAAAGTGGCTCTAGTTTACGGTCAAATGAATGAACCATCGTGAGCTCGTATGAAACTCACATTGGGTTTAGGGATAATCGTGCTCGAATCGATGACTTCCACCACGTCAAGGTGACACTCTGCCGTTGAGTTATATCCCTTTCGGCCGCATCGAGAAATAGAAGCTAATCCTAAGTCAAAGAGTTGAGAAACTCAACTCCATTATTCTTGAACGTAAGAATTAAGGTATTCATCATTAGAAGGAAGTAGACTACTCAAGAATTTTCCACTTCTTCATTTATTGAATCGTAATTGAATAAAGAAGTAAGAATAAGAAAAAAGAAAAAGCGGAATACCATTGTTCCTCATTAGCTCGATGGTAGCGGTCGGTATTAACCGATTGGTCGTAGGTTCGAATCCCACTTGGGAGATTTGATTCATTCTAAATTCTTTAATTCAAACTCAAAGATTTGACTCATTCACATCCGGATAATGAATGTTTGTAATGTTGGAATGTTGGAATCCATATTATGCAAGGAGACATTGCTTTTGCTAATTCGAATTGAAGGGTGATATAAAATCGGTCTATTTTGACAGATCATATCCATAGTTAGCGCATCCATCGAGTTACCAACGCTCCGTATCAAGGTCTACTTTTGACTCTTTTTTGGTTTACACCCACTATCTCAAGTTTTGGATTGAACCAATCCATTGACACAAATAGTTCAGGAGAAAGTTGAGTTATTTGGGCCCTGGGGACTAAATGTTTGGAATGTTGGAATGTTGGAATGTTGGAATGTTGGAATCCATATTATGCAAGGAGACATTGCTTTTGCTAATTCGAATTGAAGGGTGATATAAAATCATCTATTTCAGTATCATATCCATAGTTAGCGCATTCATCGAGTTACCAACTCCACTCCGTATCAAGGTCTACTTTTGACTCTTTTTTCAGTTTACACCCACTATCTCAAGTTTTAGATTGAACCAATCCATTGACACAAATAGTTCAGGGGAGTTGAGTTATTTGGGCCTGGGAGACTAACAGGTCGAACTGCTAGTAAATATAACTACTGTTTATTTGGCAAAAAAACAAAAACACAAAATCCTAAAAACACCATATTCTGAAGCAAAAATTGCAATTCAATAAACACGAAAAGAACATAATTAAAGTCCCAACACAATACGTTTCAATTATGGAATTCAAAAAAATGGTAAAAAAGAAAAAAACTTGCAGTAGATACATATTCAAGTATCTACTCCATCGTACTGGAGTGGACAATAAAATTTACCCATTACTATTGAAAGATCTATTTTAAATTAATGTGAAATCTTTCAGCTTTAACTGGAAAAGAATAGAATTAAAGTCCAAGGCAGTATGTGGCAATTTCAGTCCATAAATTGGAATTCAAAAAAAAATGGTTAAAAAAAGAAAAAGTTTGCAGTAGATACCTGAATATGGTGCTTGCAGTGGTGATTTTTGTAGAGGAGAAGGACAAATGATAGTGGTGCTACGGTTGGTTTCTCAACTCACAAGAAGGGCCGACGGGTTGCAAAAATTAGGGCAAGGAACCGCAATGGATTTCATAGGAGATTAGAGGTAAAATTAGGACAAACAGTGGTGGTGCTATCGATTTCTTAACTCACAATAAAGAGTCATTGGAGTAAGAACTTGAGAAGAGTTCTTACAGTTTTTATGGGGGAGGCAGCGACAAGAACCGAAGGATAGTCAACCAATTGAAAAGAGTGAAAAGGGGACAGACCTGGAACTGGAAGAAGTCTAGAACCTCAAAAAAGAAACCCATTCTGTCTCTCTCTCTCTCTCTTTTTTTCAACAGTTTTTATGCTTTTCTCGTTGAATTCAGATTTTGACCAAATTTAACCAATTTTTAAATTTAAGTGTTTTTATTTGGTTCCCACTCGAACCGGCCAGTTCAGTCCAGATTTAATAATATTGGGTGAAAGAGTAGGAAGCTATATAAACAATAATCCCTCTCATTTATGGAAATGTGTTAGTACATAGTGGTTATTCTGTCAATGCAAAATGTCAAAATGGATGGGATGGCTGCAACTAAACAAATTTAAAAGTTGGATAATTTATTATTTGAAATGAAAAGTTCAATAATTAAAAGTATCTTATTAAAAAAATTTTAATAGCTGTTGAAATAATTTGTCCAAAATAAAGTGCAATCAAACCAACCTATTTCTCATTTCTCATTTGCTTTTCTTTTAGGCCAAAAATAAATATTAAAAACTAAATTAGTTTAAAAAAATAGATAAACTTAGAAGGCTGTGATCAAAGTAAAAGTTTGGGAGATTTACAAATATAGCAGTCCGTTAGCGTTTTTGCAAATATAGCAGTCTTTTAAAACCATTGAAATATAGCAGTCAATCGTGTTTGACCATGTGAAAATACCACAATGTCCTCAATAGCAAACTTCATCGTTTCACTTTAGCTCATCATTCTTGATTCATTATTCATTATTCTTCATTCGAATTTGTGAGAATCATCGATTCGACATCTCATTTGCCCTGGTTGAATGGTTGCCTAGTTTGAATGTCATCGTCGTTGTGTAGATAATATCATTCGTAAGTTATCATGAAAAACAAAACCCGATCGACGAACATGGATTATTTCCACTGGCAATTGGTTGTTTTATGGACCTGCATCTTATATAAGTTTCAAAGTAAAAAATTATACATTTGTTTATGTATTCTACAATTTTGTCGACATTTGTTTATGTATTCTATATATTGGTCGATAGATTGGTCGACATTTTACTCCACATTTGAGTCGACATTTTCATTGATATTTTACTCCACATTTTGGTCGACATTTTACTCGGCAGGTTAAAAATACGAAAATGCCACTGCATTTGAAAATTGCGCCTGTTCGTTCTCCCACTCCCATTCACTTATTCGCTATCATTTTCAGTTACACGACTTCCAGACCGATTCAGTTGCCCTTCCGAACGCAATTTTCAAACCGATTCACCCTCTGCCTTAGTTCGTTCTTATTCAGCATTACTTACCTACATCATCAATGGCTCGCATGCGAGGTGGACGCCTGTCATCTGACACAATGGAGGAGAAATCAAACAATGTACAAAAGAAAAAGGTCAGCTTTTCCAAGTGTGATTTTACATAGGTAAGAAAACAATAATTTAAATACAAAAATAACTTAGTAATAATAAACAATTACACAAATTTTACCTCCCCGTTGGCAGTTCATTTTTCCCACACTTAGAAAAACTGACCTTTTTCTTTTGCACATTCTTTGATTTCTTCTCCATTGTGTCAGATGACGGGCGTGCACCTCGTGTGCGTGCAATTGATGTATAGATAAATAATGCTGAATAAGAACGAACTAAGGCAGAGGGTGAATCGGTCAGGAAATTGCGTTCGGGAGGGCAACTGAATCGGTCTGGAAGTCGTGTAACTGAAAATGATGGCGAATAACTGAATGGGAGTGAGAGAACGAACATGCGCGATTTTCAAATGCGTGGCATTTTCGTATTTTTAACTTACGAGTAAAATGTCGACTAAAATGTCATCTAAAATGTGGAGTAAAATATCGACGAAAATGTCAACTCAAATGTGGAGTAAAATGTCAACCAAAATGTCGATCAATATATAGAATACATAAACAAATGTCGACAAAATGTCGACAAAATTGTAAAATACATAAACAAATGTATAATTTTTACTTTAAAACTTATATAAGATGCAGTCCATAAAACAACCAATTGCGGTGAAATAGTCCATGTTCATTGATCGGGTTTTGTTTTTCATGATAACTTACGAATGATATTATCTACACAGCGACGATGACATTCAAACTAGGCAACCATTCAACCCAGGCAAATGAGATACTGGACCGATGATCCTCGCAAATTTAGAATGAAAAATAATGAATCAAGAATCAAGAATGGTGAGTTGAAGTGGAACGACGAAGTTTCTATTGAGAGACATTATGGTATTTTCCATATGGTCAAACACGATTGACTGCTATATTTCCAAAGGTTTTAACGGACTGCTATATTTCCAAAAATGCTAACGGTCCGCTATATTTGTAAATCCGCCTAAAAGTTTTCTTGTGCTGAAATGGCTCATCCATTTCTTGATGAAGGCTACATCGTGGAAATGGGTAGGAGAAAAAAAGGTCACTTTGAGATTAAAAAACATGGATGGATGTCTTAGCTTTTGGAGACTATGCTGATTGCTGATGATGTTGACATAAATAAAATTTCTTAATAAACACACATAGAAGTAATCCTTTTCTTCTTGGAAAGAATTAAAAGAAGTAAATAGAAAAGGATAATATGGCATAGAATAGGAACATATGCATTGATCCTCATACTTCACATAGGGAAAGTTACTCTTTATTTTATTTTATTTTATTTTGGGGTTTTTGGGGGAAGGAAAATCAAGAATACTTTCTTACAACAAATGTAAAGAAATATTTGGAGATTCATATTTCATAAACTTAAAAAAAATCTCATTTAACTCGTCAATAATTGTAAACGTTGTGTTCATTTAATAAATGAACTAAATATAAACATATGTTAGGATTCAATCACCTCATGAATGGATCAAACTTTTTCGCAGAGGATCATTTATGCTTTAGTGAACCAAAGCTGTGATGGACAAAAATATTATAGTATTAATGGCTCTCCATTTGCTTTTTGGTATAAGCTATAGTTTTTATATGAATACATTAAATTTTGATTAGTACTGTGTAAATTTTATTAAATAGTTGCTTCAATTCTGATGTTTTTGACCTTCTTATTTTGGCCATATATTGGTGGGGGGAAACTCCTGATTCTGAGTTGGGTTGGTTGGAAGAAAATAGCAACATTCTGACTATGCTCTTCATAATTTTCGTACATAGGACACCAGAAAGGGAGAAGCTTTTTATACAGCGCCCACATTAGGAAATATAGTGAGTGAGTTGAAATCACCACCCATATACTATATATATATATATATATATATATATGTAGCCTCTATTAAAGTGAGAAACAACATTTAAAATAGCATTTCCTTCTTAGATATGCACATGAGTAGTCTGTGATGCACTTTCAAAAAACTAACACAAACTTGCCATACGTCTAATTCTCCTGTATTGTGTGGGATGTGATACAATCAATCACAGGCTGCATAACTGTGAAAATCTAATTATTTGTATATAAGATATAGTACTATTTTCTGAGTTAAACAAAAGTGCAAGCCATAAATCATAGCACCTACTGGGCAGGATTTTTTTATTGCTCTGCTTCTTTATATTAAGAATTACATAACACGAACTTTAGAAGTACATAACAAAATCAAAACATCATCATTTTGCTGTCCAAGCGGCTAGGCTTAATAATTCTGGTGAGTTTCATTTCAAGGCAGAATTTTTAGTGTTTGTTCTAGTGCTTTTTGTTAGCAAATAAACAGCATAAATCCCAAAATTAAACATATACATGATTATAATATAAATACGTAAAGAATCGTGTATCACTTGCGATCCATAACTATATGCGGAAATATAATTGATCCTTACTAGATTCTTCTCCTCTATGACCCCCTGTATGAACTGGCTTTAATGAGTGTGTCTCTTTCTCTCTTAAACTTTATGAGTAAAAGTGTTTCTAAAGATTGGGGTTAGAGGAGAGAATCTAGCCAATATTTAAAGTTAAACCCTAGCTCCCTCATCATGGGCCAAGCTAATTGCAGCTCACACATGCCAATCCCACATTAGACAATTAAAAGCCCTTATATTTAACTTTATTAAACCAATCCCAAAACAATATTAATTAATATAAGTCCACATATAGAAAAAAACTTATATTCTCCCACTTGGGAGAATATTAATTAAAGTTGTACTTTATGTGCGCACATTTATGTTGGTTTAGATATTACTTTTAATTGTCAATCCTATCTCATAGATCTTTCAACACCGAACCATGACATTAACTGCATGTAATCATATAGAACCATCAATGATCACAAATGCTGTTAACTCTACTGATATAGATTCAATGTGATAGTGTGGCAAACCAAATAACAACACATATAGAGTCAAACTTTATGTGTTATCTCCTTTTGTTAATTCCTATTCTCTCTCTTCAGTGTCATAAAACCTTTATGTGCTACTAGAGAATAACTTTATAGTTCAAATGAAATTCCATATGTCTTTTCTTTACTGTTAACAAAATTTTATGTGTACAAGACATATATCCCAGACTAATAACTGTATACCCTTTTAGTCTGTGCTCAAAGTTTACACAATTCCTTGAGACTTTCACTTTATATATATGTATTCAGCATATAACTAGAAAATTGATCAAAATTTATTAAATTCAAATGCTAATTCACATATCAAAAAATGTCACTACATGTAACAAAATACGATGAAAACTTTATGAGCATATATAACATGCAACTCCCACTAAACTATAGTATCCAATGATGCAACTAAGTCCATACTTTTGACATGTCTTTCTAACACACATGGGCGAAGTTCTTTTGTTAGTGGATTTGCAATCATATCATCTGTAAGATATGCTCTACTGTTATGTCACCATTCTGTACTATTTCTTTAATAGTCAAGTATTTGATCTTCAAATGTTTAGACTTCTTGAGACCATTATGAGTATTAATGAATAACACTGATGAATTATTGTCACAATACAATTGTATGGATTTATCTACAAAATCAAATACAACCACCTTCTTTATAAGATTACAGATCTAAACAACTTGAGTAGCAACTGTAAAGCATGCTATCTACTCCACCTAGATACTAGAAGACGAAATTATCTTTTATTTATCACTTTTCAAGACACTGCATCATCTGCTAACTTAAAGCCATAACCGAATGTCGATTTTCTGTCATCCTTACAGTTAGCAAAGTCTGCATCCGTATACCTTACTAGCTCAAAATTGTGAACATGTCTATATGTCAGTATGTAGTCTTTTATCCTCTTTAAGTACCTAAAAACCTTCTTGGCAACTACCCAATGATTATGTCTTGGCTTTACTTGATATCTGCCCAGAAAACTAGTTGCAAAAGCAACGTCTGATCTAGTACATACTTGAGCATACATAATGCTCCCAAGTGTACTAGCATAAGGTACCTCTTTCATATTGGTTTTCTCAACATTTGTATAAGGGCCCTTGGACTTATTCAGTTTATCACCCTTGACAACGGAAGCAATTCTCGGCTTGTATTCCTACATACTGAATCATTCCAGAATATGGTATATGTAAGCCCTTTGAGATAAACCCAACAAACGACGAGAACGATCGCTATGGATCTCTATGCCTAGGACAAATGACACCTCACCAAGGTCTTTTATTTCAAAACTATGTGATAATATTTGCTTAGTCTCACACAACAAGTTGAGATCATTACTGACAAGCAAAATATTATCAACATATAACATGAGAAGAATGAAATTCCTCCCACTGACTTTGCTATATATATATTGACCTACTTTATTTTCAACAAAACCAAATGATGTTACAATTCTATGAAACTTTAAGTACCATTCTAGAAGCCTTTTTAAATTCATAGATAGACTTTTTAAGTTTACACACAAGCTCTCTAGAATCATCAACTGCAAAAACTTTCGTGTTAAACTATATAGACCTACACATTAGGGTCTCCATTTAGAAAAGTTGTTTTAACATCCATTTGGTGTAGCTCCAAATCCAGATGAGCTACTAATACTATGATCACTCTAAAAGAATCTTTAGAAGAGACTTAGAGAAAATGTCACTTCATAGTCTATTCATTCCTTATGAGTGAATCCCTTGGCTACTAATTTGGTTTTAAACTTTCCTATCTTTCATTTAGAGTCCTTTTTGGTCTTATATACCCATTTGCAACTAATGAGTTTGCAACCCTTAGGTAACTCAACAAGCTCTTAGACATCTTTATTTTTCATAGATTGCATCCATCATTCATGTTATCCATCACAGACTTGATTGGGGACAAGAAACAGCCTCTGTATAAGTTACTAAATCTATCACGCAACCAATTTCATAATCATGCTCTCTAAGATAAATCATGTAGTCCGGTGATATAGCTGACCATTTCTTTCTAGTAGACCTCTTGAGTGAAGCCATCATAGTCCCATTCAGTTCTTGATGAGATTGAGGAGTATCATCGAGCATGTGCTCAATAGCATTATCCTCAACTCCCACTGAATTAGGTTGTGATATAGAAAGCTCCATAATAGTTTGTACATGTAGAGAATCTAACTCAATGGTCTCCACCGCACTATCATCCCTAATGGTCTATGAACAAGTATTCTTTCGGCCACATTTAGTTCCAAGAACTTAGCTGTTTGTGATTCTACAGTTCTTGTACCTCCATTTGAGTTATAAAACATGTATCATTTTGAATGTTCTTGATAGGATACAAAATAACACCTAGTTGTTCTGGATTCCAACTCACTTAATATTGAATTATACAACCTTACCTCTGCAGACACCTCAAACTCTAAAATGGTTTAAATTAGGTTTATGTCCATTCTATAGCACATAAGGTGCTAATGGAACTGTTTTAGTAGGAACTCTATTCAGAATATAGAGAATCGTTTTTAAAATTTCTCCACATAAAAACTCAGACAAATTATTTTTACTTAACATACTTCTTATCATGTCCGTAAGGGTGCAATTTCGCCTTTTGGCCAAACCGTTTTGTTCAAAATTGTCAGGCATGGTAAATTGTCCTATAATTCCAGAATCCTCTAGGTATTTGGCAAATGGCCCTTTAAGCTATCTAGCATCGCCATACTTACCATAATATTCACCAATCCTATCGGATCGACGCTTTTAATAACTTTTTCCAATTGTCTCTCGATTTCAATCAAATATCTTGAATTTGTCAAGAGATTAGGACTTATCCTTAATCAAGTACAGATATCCATATCGAATAGTCATCAATAAAAGTGATGAAATAAAAATTTCTTCACAAAGTCACTTTATATGGACTACTGATATCAGTATGAATGATCTCCGAAAGATCAAAACTTCAAACTATTGTCTTCTTCTTAGCTTTAGTCATCTTACCCCTACAGTAGTCTACACAATCCTCTAAGTCACCTTTAAGAGTAGGTAGGATTTTAACCTTTATCAATATTTATACTCTTTCCTTAGAGATGTGGCTTAGTCTTTTATGCCACAATGTATAAGACTGTTTCTCAGGTAGAGATCTTTTGAAAACAACTTTTTCAACTGTACAAGTGACGTATTTATCATTAGGAGACAAACACAATCTATACAATTCATAAGACATAATGTAACTACTAACTTTATTTGAACTAAAGAACAAAGAAACCATATTGTTCTCTTTTTCAAAAGAGTAGCCACATTAGTCTAAACTTGAAAAAAGAAATTAAATTCTTTCTAAAGGAATGTGTATAGAAAGTGTTTCTTAATATTAAATTATAGCTAAATTCTAATATTAAGATGACATCTCCCACGAACTCTACGTCAACTTTTCGTTGTTTCCTCCTATCAAACTTGATTCATCCTAATTTGACTTCTTTCGATTTCTAAACCCCTGCATTGTGAACGCAACATAATTTGTTGCACTGCTATCTAACCACCATGAACTGGATGGAACTTCAGATAGACTGAATTCACAAACCAAAGCCAAATAATCATTACTTGTAACCTCATGTTTGGCTAACCAAGCCTTATATTTGTCATAGTTTTCTTTATGTGACCTTTCTTTTGTAGAAGAAGCAACAATCAGGTTTCTTACCGCTGAGTGCTGTCAGTGGTCTTATGAGAATCTTTATGGGCAAGAGTTTTAGATTTGTTACCCCTCTTACCACTAGCATTAGAAACATACATTGCCTGATGTCCTTTTTCATCTCTCAATTTTCCTTCATCTACCACTACCCTGGCTATTAGATTACTAATGGACCAAATCTCATTCAAGAATTGTAATTTATCTTTATAATTTCGAATTTAGGTGAAAAGGGTATTGAAAGCTTGATGGACAATCACATCAGTAGGAATAATGATCTTAAGTGCCTTAAGTTTACACTGTAATTCTACTATCTTTAAGACATAATTCTTAATTTCACTAGTACTATCATACGTAAAGTTGAAATGTGTTTGAAAAAAGGATCCCCTATCTCAATGTTGGATGACACCCGACACATGTCTAACAGGTGCTCTATCATTCGCTTAGCAATACAATTATCTGTTAAGGTACCTTTAAGATGATCCCAAATGGATCGCTGGATGGACAATCAACAAATTCGACTGCTCTTTCCCCAGACTAAAAATTTCTCATTTTAGCATTAATACTTTATGCAATGAGATCTGCAGGGTTGTCCTTATGAAGAGCATCAAACATGTCCGCCAAAACCATTCTAAACATTATATTATCTTTCTATTTTTTAAAAGAAATAAGTGAGAATCTTAATAATGAGTGAGTTGCCATTAACAGAAAATGTGACTTATAATAAATATATGTAAGAATAGTGCAAATTAGTATAAACAGTATAAGTACACTCTATAGAAAGTCACACGTATCATCATACAATCACCTTTGAGTAGAATGCATGACATATAATTGTCAACTTTCTATATGAACAACGGCCATGAAACTTATTCCAATCTTCATGAATTCACCACCTTTGGGTGTATGAACCACTAAAATTAGTCATTTCTCAAGCATATGTTGTACATGTATCCCTCTATTAACTAATACCCAATCACCTCCTTTGGGAGTATAACCAGACATTAGAAAGAGATGACATCCCTCATAGTATAAGACCGATATTTCATAAAACCAAATGAGTGTACCACTTTGGTGGTCACTGCCAAATTGAATTTATGAAACTCTCTCATACCAAGAATATTAAACTTTATTTCTTACATAAAACTTTATATACAATTTTAAATTATATAAATGACAAGGGCAATATGTCATTTAATTGCATGTAATCATATTTTACAAAACATAAACTGATTATTGCATATTAACACGGTTGACATACTTAAAAATTCAAAATACAAGTTAAAATATTTAAATTTTATCTTAAAAGCATAAAATCATATTCAATTCAGACTCTCACAAGTATAATAGTGCAAAAAAAATATGCAAACCATATGTCAAAATATAGATCATGTAAAACTGAATCCAATGATATCAAAATCATTCAAAACAGACTCCAGATGCACCTGAAAACAACCTATAAAAGGTTCTGGAAAAATGTGCTTAGCATAAGACCCTTGCTGTATGAGCGCTTTGATGCACACTAATGCACATGCGTTGGCGTAACTCGATGCTAACGATATCGATGGCGTCGACTTTTTGAAGCACGCCTTAAAAGCTTTCTGATTTTATTTTTTTGTTAAATATTGAATCGGTTCTTGCGACTTGAACATCCATACGGCCTACCAGAAGAAAGCCGACTCAAACTTTCAGTGCGACCAAAGAATACAGGCACAAACTTTTGCACCACCAAAGTAATTTTGGCCAGGGAACCAGAAGCACAAGAAGTTCGTATCTCAAAGTAATTTTGTAGCCATCCAAGGCACAAAATTTCAAAATATGGGTCAAATAAGAACATAACATATATTTTAATCATGATCTATTTCTATATTTTGATACAACATGTTAACAAATAAACAGCATAAACCCTAAGATCAACATATACATGATTAGAATATAAATACAAAGGTAAAGAATCGTATACCGGTCTTGCGAGCCATAACTATATCGGAAATATAATTGATCCTTACTAGATTCTTCACCTCTATGACCCCTTGTATGAACTGGCTTTGATAAGTGTGACTCTTTCTCTCATAAACTTTATGAGTAGAAAGTGTTTATGAAAATTGGGGTTAGATGAGCGAATCTAACTGATATTTAAAGTTAAACCTTAACCCCTCATCAGGGACCAGGATAATTGCAGCCCACACATGCCAGTCCCACATTAAACATTTAAAAGCCCTTATATCTGACTTTACTAAACCAATCCCAAAACAACATTAATTAATATAAGCCCACATATAGAAAAATCTTACATTTTTGTAATCTTGAGTTTCTACTTTAGCTGTGTTTGTAGATGTATTGGTGTTTGGTTTTGGAAGATTGTGGATTTGTGAGGTAATTGAAGCTAAATAATGTACCTGAGGCTCTATTACGGCATGGTTTTACCATTGTTCCTTGATGTTTATTTTGTGCTTGATTTTGCCTGGCAAGACAATGGGCAGTTCTTCATATCCTGTCCCTTGTTCTATGGCTTTGACTCAATTTTGAGTAATTATTTGTTCTGAAGATTGATTGGCTGTGAGACTACTCAAATTGATCAATCATTTTACCAAGGTCAATACTTAACTATCTGATTAAGGATTGAGCCTTAGCAAAAAGTGAATTCCTTGAAAATCGATATATATCTTGCTGTTCTTTGCTGTCACCAGTGCTTGCTTGTTTATGATAATAAAGATCATAAGTATTCGTACGGTTCCTGAAGCTCAAGCATCTAGATTACCAGATGCTCGTTTGACCATAGATGATGCAGGAGAAGATGACATTAGAGCATGGTTTCCCTGCCCCTTCCGTTATGTAGAAATTGAAGTGTCAGTACTATGTAGCCATTTGCAAGAAGAGCACTGTTTTCACTTGAAAAACGCGGTATCATGCTATTGCAATACATATGTCACAGTTTTATTTGTTTTTGGATATTGATAAGATATCATTTCACCATAGTATGGCATCCCAGCCGATTAATAAGCACAAAGACAACATTCAAGCATGATGATTACACTTCTACTATGCTTAGAAGCACCATTAACCATCAGAGAATTAGGGGGAAAGTTTGTTTTATTTTTTCAAAATCTAGTCTGGGAAGGGAACAATTTGAGAGGTTTTTGGTGTGCGTATTCTTAATTCTTGCAATAGTTTTCGTTTTTGACTAGAACTATACTACAGGTATGCTCAATATGCGCAGCAACTTTAGGAAAGATGCGATAGGGCATTTTACCATGCATGTTCATTCAGCGAACGTATATGTTTATCTTTACATTTAAATTCAATGAATTATCGGTTGAGGTAAATAAAAAGAGCTAACTTGTTCCAGAGGAGGAGAAAATCTCAAAGATCAGGCATGTGGGGTAATTCCTCAGCAGCTGTTGGCAAGAACTTGCAAGATTTAACTTCATTTCTTGGTTCAAATGCATTGAATTGTCGGTCTGACAAACAGGAACCTGCTCCAGATCCACTCCTTTCCCCATTTCTTTGTTCTTTACTCTGCCATGAACCATTTGGAGCTTCTAGTTTGCCATAGTCTTCAACATTAATCCAATAATTTTGAGTGAAGAAGAGTCATTGGAGATTTGAAAGCGTATGAGTTTTGTGGATATGCTTAATCTAATCATTGTCATGCTCAAAACAGCTAAACTAAGATCATTGAAATAGGTTTAGCATCATTATATACTTGTCGGGATACAATATCTTAAATTGTCAATATTCTGCTTGATCTTCAATTTTTTATAGTTATTCAGCTGTAGTTGTTTGTTTTGATTTAAGAATAGGATTGTTGTCGTCTTCTGATGCATTTTGTTTATCAACTATGACATCTACTGTTTTGAAGCATCGCAGTTTAATATTCTGTCCTATTGGCAGTAGAATTCTTAGATGCTTTCAGGATTTGTTCTATTGGAGGCCGGATATTTGTTTGGGGGAACAAATAATGAACAAAAACAAAAACAAAAGAATTAAAATTATTGTTGAGAAGCACCTAAAGGAATATCTTGCCAAAAGAGCAAAGAGTAGATGTAACTTAAGTATCTTATTTTGCATCACGTAAGTCTCCTATTTGACTCTGTTATGAGCATTTTTTTGCCAGATTTTAGTAATAGACGAGGACTTAAAAACCTATATCCTGCCAGAAATGCGAATCTCATTTTTCTGAAACATTTGTGGAAGACCTAAAATTAATGCTCAAACTTCATTTACTGGAAACTCTTATGCTCTCCTAGTTAATGTAATTTTCATGTTACATTTCCGTAGTTCCTCATATGATCACGGTGGACCAAATTATTCAGCTCTTAGACACGAAAGATGTTCCTAATGTTAAAGTGCACTTATTTTCTGGATGAAATTTGAGTTTCTTTTCTGACTTTCACAGTATAAGAAGTAGTACATCTTGTTCTGATCTGACAACCGTCCTAGTGTCTTACCACTTCTATCCCCTCCACCCCTCCCTCTTCCACCCAGTTAAAGAATAGGAAAGTTAAAAATGGAAAGTCTGAACACAAGTGTTTCAAGAACTGAAGGCGCCCATTAACAATCGACTGCAGCTAAATCTATGAGATAGTAGCCTAGAACATTTAAACATGATCGAATTGAGTAAGGTTATGGGACAGTGAATGATGCTTGTCATAATAAGCCTTTTCTTATACTTTGTCCTATTGGTTAAGCTGCTTCATTTATGTTTTCTGTGTTTGCATGAGATATACTGGTACAAGTGTTCTCTTTTTCACTCTGGTGCAAAGCAAGCTAGTCGTTTGTAATTATGAAATGCCATCTCAAGCGCTCCTGCACTCTGCAGTGCTGGTTGTGATTTAAAACCAAATTTGAAATAGGAGAATTTTAGGCTTCTGCTTATGAACACTAGTTATTAAGAGGAAAGAAAAAAGCAATCAATGGGAAATGCTCTGAGTAAACAAACTAGAAAAAGCTGGATTAGTGGTGCATGCTGCATGACCTTGATTATTCCTATGGAATGATCTAGTTTGTCTTTATTTTGCAGAAAGCCATCTTTGTCCGATGCTGTTCAAGAACAAGATTATGAGGAGAGGATGAATCGAGCTGCATTTTTTCAAGAACTGATCATGTCAACCATGTTCTAGGCTTTTCTGCAAACTTGATGAAGCACCAAAAATGATGCAACTCGGTGATTGCTCTTCATTGAAAGGGATGTGAGTTCTACTTGATACAATTATGCCAGATGGCAGAGTCTCTGATGAAATGGGCTGGTTATCGTTTGCTGAAAATTAGTTTTTGGTAACATGAGTGATATGATAGAATCACATGGTGTGCTTGTAATGCGTTGTTCAATATGCAATCAGATAATGTATTATATTATTCATCTATTAAGAAGCCATTGTGCCATCCTTTTTTTCGTTTTTCCGGTGAACCTCATGGTCTATGCACGAGGCTTCCTGAAAATGAATTGGTGAGATTGCTGGTTAATTGCGCTCCAATTAGTTCTATACCTGATTGCTTTGCTGCCTCTCTGTAACATGGTAACCATGAAACTTTGGAATAACAATTCGATCTGGAACAAAAACCCACAAAGAAACTAAAAAAATGAAGAAGAAGAAGAAAAACCCAATAGCAGCAGCAGCAGCAACAACAACAACAATCTTGTGTATCTGGCAGCTGAAGCAGAGTGGATGAAGATGTTGAATCTAAGACACAGGCTTACGAAGATTGCAAAGGATGATAATGGTTATGGCAATCAGGTAAATTGCAACGGTTATCTCCATCAATGGGCGCTAAAGGTTGATCACAAGCGCCGCTATCAGTGCAGTGGCACCGGTAAAAATCCAAATAAATTAAAAGCGATGCCCTCTTGTAATTTGAACGAATATATATAGACACTATAATAGCAGTAAGGAGATGACCAGAGCCATGCAGACCAACTGGGAGCTCACAGGAAGTGGCCCTTTAGTTTGGTACATTGTACTTACATTATACATGTATCCTCTAGCCTATAAATAGAGGCTATTATACACTTGTTGGATAGTGAAAATAGAGTTAGCATTTGTTATACATATTTCTAACATCTTTTCTATCTCTCTCTTTCTCACATATTATATTTTTACGTTGATGTTATATCATTGAGTTGAATCCAACGATCACAGTCTACAATTACAATAAATTATTCATTATAATATTAAATTAATTAATTATTAATTAAAAGCATTATTAATTAAATTAATTTTAAGTAATTAATTATTTATAAATTAATTAATATTATTTATAATAATTAATATTAATGAATTAGTTTAATTATTTATTAATTATAATATTAAATTATAATATTAAGTAAATTAATGATTAATTAAATTATTCTTAATTAATTTATTTATTATAAATTAAAAATAATAAGTTAATTATAAATTAATTTATAGTAATTAATTAGTTAGTATTAGTTAATTATTCATTCTTATATTAAACTAATTAATTAAATTAATTTTCATTTATTTATTATAACAACAACAATAACAATAATAATAATAATAATAATAAATTTAAAGTTAATTACTTTTATACCACTCAATTTTGGGATATGAAAAATACCTTTAAATGGATATATGAATTTATTGTTTAGCAAATCATTGATGGTAGGCAAGAAAGTACAGAGAAACATCAAAAGGAAGAATACGAGACAACATTTTGCCACGTGTCAAGAATCTATAGTGCCTTTTTTTTTACTGATAGTTTTAACCTAAAACTATTGTATGATGATGGGAAAATTCAACTGAATTGTATAAGGGGTTAAAAACCACCAAATCAAAATGTTGCATAACATCCCGGTGAATGTTTTTTTGTTTAGCTGGTGCCCGGTTTGAACTGAACAATCCCAACTCAGAGCCTCAAGTCTCTGTTGGTGGCCAACTTGGCTGGTTAAGAATCTATCGCTTTTGTGTGTTAGAAAAAGTTTCAGAATAGATTCCCCTCTATCGCTTTTGTATGTTAGAAATAGTTTCAGAGCAGATTGCCCTCTAATATAAAGAATCTATCGCTTTTGTGGGTTGGAAAAAGTTTCAGAGCAGATTTCCCCTCTAATATAAAGAGCTCTCCATTACTCGTCACGACAATGTACAACACCACATCCCATCAATTACCACATTACCTGCCAATAAAGCAGCAGCCACTCTCTTCTTTTCTTTCCTTCCTAATCTTCTGTACTACTGCTAATCTTTCTGCCAATCTTGACTTTGTTCTGTTGGGATTTCTCACTTTGCAGCTTCACTGACAACAGGGTAATTTTTTCTAGAAGGGTTGAAGTAAAGATGGATTTGGATTTCTGGGCTGCTAGAGTTCAGTCTTCAAAACATCATCTTTCTGCTGTCCAAGCGGCCGGGCTCAATAATTCTGGTGAGTTTCATTTCAAGGCAGAATTTTAGTGTTTGTTCTAGTGTTTTTGTAATCTTGAGTTTCTACTTTAGCTGTGTTTGTGGATGTATTTGGTGTTTGGTTTTTTTTGTAATGCACCTGAGGTTCTATTACGGCATGTTTTTATCATGTTCCTTGATGTTTATTTTCCGCTT
Organism: Gynochthodes officinalis; assembly: GCA_020080225.1. NCBI lineage: Eukaryota > Viridiplantae > Streptophyta > Magnoliopsida > Gentianales > Rubiaceae > Gynochthodes > Gynochthodes officinalis. Next base: position 1,778,247 of record JAIQDA010000012.1, read on the forward strand.
GATTTTGCCTGGCAAGACAATGAGCAGTTCTTCATATCCTGTTCCTTGTTTTGTGGCTTTGACTCAATTTTGGGTAGTTATATTTGTTCTGAAGATTGATTGGCTGTGATACTACTCAAATTGATCAACCATTTTACTAAGGTCAATACTTAACTATCTGATTAAGGATTGAGCCTTAGCAACAAGTGAATTCCATGAAAATAGATATCTAGTTGTTCTTTTCTGTCATCAGTGCTTGCTTGTTTATGATAATAAGATTATAAATATTCCTAAGGTTCCTGAAGCTCACATCACATCTGAAGATGATGCTCATTTGACTATAGATGATGCAGGAGAGAATGACACATTAGCATTGTTTTTCCCATTTCTGTTAGGTAGAAAAGAAATTGAAGTGTACAGTAGTTGTAGCAAGCTGTTTTGACTTGAAAAACGCGGTATCATGCTATTGCAATACTTATGTTACAATTTTATTCGTTTTTGGATATTGATAAGATATCATTTCACCATAGTATGGCATCCTAGCCGATTAATAAGCACAAAGACAACATTCAAGCATGATGATTGCACTTCTACTATGCTTAGAAGCACCATAAACCATCAGACAATTAGTGGGAAAGTTCGTTCGTATTATTGTTTCAAAATCTAGTCTGAGATGGGAACAGTTTGAGAGGTTTTTGGTGTGCTTATTCTTAATTCTTGCAACAGTTTTCGTTTTTGACTAGAACTGTACTACAGGTATGCCCAATATGCGCAGCAACTTTAGAAAAAGATGCGAAAGGGCATGTCACCATGCAGCACGCTCATTCAGTGAAGGTATATGTTTATCTTTACATTTAAATTCAATGAATTATCGGTTGAGGTAAGTAAAAAGAGCTAACTTGTTCCAGAGGAGGAGAAAATCTCAAAGATCAGGCATGTGGGGTAATTCTCAGCAGCTGTTGGCAAGAACTTGCGAGATTTAACTTCATTTCTTGGTTCAAATGCATTGAATTGTCGGTCTGACAAACAGGAACCTACTCCAGATCCACTGTTCAACACCTTTCTCAAACCCTAAGACTACAGAGAAGGTGTATCTTCTGGTTATACTGACACTACCTCTAACGCAGAGAGAGGTAACCACTTTTTCCAGTTCAGAAATTTTGTCTGCCTTAGTACTTGTTTTTGTAGGTCTGCACCTGTTTCTTGAATGTTATATGCAAGTATATGTGAAACCTGATCTAAGCTCATTCATAGCTCGAAAGGTCACATGAGATGTTTGCCTAGTAATAATACTCTTAGTGAAAACTCAAAATAACTGATATGGCAATGACGGAAAACAAATTCATTTATCATACTTATTGCAAAGTGCAACATAAAGCTACTATACATTAATAAAGATCAATGATACTCTTGGTGAAAAATCACAGTGAAAACTGATAATGACGGATATGGTAAGGACAAAAAGATAAAATCATTTATCAAACTCTCATTTGAAAGTGTAGAATAATGAAAGATGAAGATGTGTCTAGTGTATTTAATAAAGAGTGTCTATTATGTTCAGAATTTACCTTCTGATGTATCAATAAGAAGTGATAGAGAGAAAAATCCAGGATGGGGATCTATCTATATTCGTATAGACTAGAGTTTCAGTTTGTAGTTGATGACTTGCAGCCATGAGAATCAAACCCTGGTTATTAGACTCGGAGAAGGGTAGCTTTAGCACTCTAGCTCTTTCCTGCTCTCCACTATTTAGCAATTAGAAAAGCATAAAAAGATTATTGTAAATTAATATATAGATTGGATAAATTTGTTATTTCCTCCGTCCCATTGTTATAGTCACCTTTTCTCTTTTTTATTGTCCCAAAATAAGAATCACACTTTTATTATTTAAATTTACTTTCCCATCATGCCATTTGAAAAAGTAACTTTTCACTAATACCAACATACTTTTTAACTTAAACTTGAGATCTATTATGTAAATTCATTTATATCCACCTTGTCTAAATACAATCATTATATGTCTCCTTAGTAAATTTGTTTCCAAGATGTGACTTTAATTATGGGATAGAAGGAGTGTTAAATATAATTTGTAAAGTGAAGATTGGGAACATGAAAGAGATGGGGTGCATTTAGAGGAAATGAAGTTGATGAACCAATATTTTCAATTTGGGAAATATACACTTCAATTATTGTCTCAAAAGTGTGGAGCATCTTTCTGAACATTCTTTACTCTGCCATGAACCATTTGGAGCTTCTAGTTTGCCATAGTCTTCAACATTAATCCAATAATTTTGAGTGAATAAGAGTCGTTGGAGATTTTGAAGCGTATGACTTTTGTGGATATGCTTAATCTAAGCATTGTCATGCTCAAAAAGAGCTAAACTAAGATCATTGAAATAGGTTTAGCATCATTATACATTTCAGCAAAAATTAAAAAAATAATAAAACGAATCAAATTGAATCAAAATCCAACCCAACCTAGGATTCAAAATATTCATTGCGATCGGATCATTGATTTTGAACACTCATAAACTTTAAAAAAATCTGATTTATTTCTATCCATAATTGCAAACGTTATGAACTGAATATAAACATATCTTAGGAGTCAATCATATATTCAATGGATCGTTTTGGTACAGAGGATCATCTTGGTACTACGAAACAGAATCCAACAAACTTGACATATACCAGTGGCAGATGAAGCAGAGTAGACCTTTGCTTCTATTCCCCTACTTCTTTAATTCGCAATCTAAGCTTGGAACAGCAAACTGAAACAAACGGAAAACAATAACAAGCCAAATTGTCCTTGTATATTATAAGTGGCAGATAAAGTAGTGTGTGCAGGGAGACATGAGTCTAAGGCTTAGGCTTACACAGATTGGCAACCTTACACATTGGCAACGATGATGATGAGAATTCCAATCAAGTAAACTGCAATGGATGTCACCATAAAGGAAGCGGAAGATTGATCACAAATGCCACCACCAACGCCGTGAAAACTGAGAAAATCCCAACATGAAGCACCAGGAGCGAGGCCAGCTTGTAATCTCCAGGGATGTATATGGACACCATCACAGCGGTCAAGGAGAATACCAGAGCCATGCAGACCCAATGGAAACTCATAGAATGAAGCAGCCCAAAAGTTTGGAGAGCTTGCACAGTCGTAGCAATAACTGCAACACAAACGCCAAGTAATGACCATTGCTTCCCCATCATGTGAGAATCAGCATTATTCACAGGATGGGACCGCCTTTCAGAAGAAGTAGCGTTTTGTGCATGGTACTCCTCAAGTTTAATAATAGGCAGTGGTGGTGGTGAGTTTTGTGGACTGTTGAACATCCACAAAAATTGAGCTTCTCCTTGGCTAGGGTGATGAATTTGCGTAAAAGTTCATCACCTGATTAACAAAATTTTCCCACATTTAGGTGATGAAAATTTGCATATTTTGAGTAAGGAAAGTCTGGTCTGAGAAGAGGCGGATGAACTATTTATAAAATTCGGCCAGATACAATGTTGCTTTTTTCAGGTTAAACTGCTAAATCAATCTACTGTACAATGTTGCTTTTTTTCAGGCTAAACTACTAAAAAAGTCTAAATCGACTACTATAGTTTACCCTTATCTTGAAGTTGGCCTTGTTTTTAGGCTCCATCTTGGGTTCGGGTGATCGGATGGGCCTTATTTCTACTGTACAATGTAGCTTCTTTTTCAGGCTAAACTACTAAATCAATTCTAAATCAACTACTATAGTCCACGGCATGAACACGCTTATGTATCGCTTATCTTGAAATTGGCCTTTTTTTTTTTTTTGCATCTTGGGTGGGATTTTCCTCTTGGGTTCGGATGATCGGATGGGCTTTTCTTCCGAGCTTTTTCCATCTCTGGGTGGGATTTTCCCATCTTGGGTTCGGATGGAGTTCGGATGGTTTGATCCATCTTGGGTGGGATTTTCCAGGCTTTTTACATCTTTGGGTGGAAATTTGATCTTGCGTAGCTTAGACATCTACAACATCCTAACATCAGTCTTTAAAATCACGCCACATCGTCACATCATTATCACATCGCTATCGCTTTTGACTATTCTATAACCATCATAAAAAATACTCACGCCAAAGGCTTTTATTATTCACGCAACAAATTTCTCTCTCATCTACCTTCTTTACACTATTTATTTAATATATTTAATACTTCTTATTTAAATTAATAATTCTAAAATATTATCTATTGCTCATTTATCAAATTGATCATGATGTTGACATCGCATGAATTATTTGTGGATTTCTCGATAATCGAGCATGATTTTTAATTTAAACTCAAATTTTACTATATTTAATAATTAACATAATAATAAATTAATTGTTTCTTTAATTCTTATATAAAATTCAAAATTATAAATTTAGCATTATTTATCAATTAATTACAAAAAATTCTATGAAATTTAGACAAATCTGATTATTTCTTTAATTTTGTAATTGAATTGGCCACAAAATTATTTATATTATTTAACTATGAATAGATATAATTTTTAATAATCACATTCAATAATTTTATACAATATTACATTTAAATTAATTGTTTCAAAATTTTTGTAATTGATAAATAAGTATAATAATTTTACATAATATTAAAATTAAAATTTAATATTATTACACTTAAACTTAATATTAATAGAAATATTAATAATTTTATATTAAAATTTATAATATATTAATAAGAATATTATAATTTAATATTATATTACATTTAAGAAAATAAGATATTGCACAAAAAATGAAAGTCGTATGCCATTTTGTAGAAAAATATTTTACGTTGGTAATTAAAAAAAAAAGAGATCAAATAGGCGTTGCAAACCAAAGGTTTGCAACGCCAGTTGACGTGGTGCAGTCCCATTGGGCACATGACTTTTTCTTTTTTTAAAAAACTAAAGCACCAAACGATGTCGTTTTTGGATGCCACGGTGCGAAAAAGAAAAAAAAAAAAAAGGCCACGGCTTTGAGAGCATTTTACGGAACAAACGGTCTTCTGACCGTTTGTTCTGATTTCAGCCTCCACATCAGCAATTTGTGCTGAAGTGGAGGTCGTTGCAGGGAAGGCCAGCCCCATTTTGGGGTTGGTGTGCTTGCCCTTAGCACTGAGTGTCATTTTGTTGACTGGAAGCGTTTGCGATTTTATTCAACGAGCTGCCCTCCTCACCATTCCAAGTAAGGTTGTGTCAGATTCTCGCCCTTTGACCTCCTTATATACGGCATCTAAGTAATTTAGGCTATGTTTGGACAAGTTATTTTTATTTGTAAATAAATAAAAAGTTAACTTTAATTAAAAAAATTATTCAAAAAATTATTTTAAAATTTAAAATTAAATTTTCCTACTCAAATTCCTCTTATTTAATTTAAAAAAAACTATTCCTCCTGTTTTTCTTTCGAAAATAATTTTTCTATTAAAAAAAATATTCAGTAAAATTTTCACACATTCTAATATAACTTTTCTCAAATACGTCACACTCTAAATGGAGCCTTAGTTTCTCGATGTGGGATAATTGTCAAAATTTCCAGGACAATTACATAATTATGGCACCCGCTAGTGTGAAAAAGGAAACCGCGTTCCATTCCGGGCAAAGTGTGTCCTTCGTCCAAAAGGGAAGTAAAGATCTCTCCGTCCCAACCCAATAATGTTCTCGTAAAAATTCTTCCGATAATCTGATCCAAATCCCACGTAGAAAAAGTGGGGGCAGGGGTGCATGCCATTTAACATGAGGGCATTCGACTGGAAGACTGGGAAAATAATAATGTGGGCCCCTTGTCTCTTTTAGTGATGATGGGATCTTTCTACACAGGCACTCTTTTGACCGGAGACGTGAATTTCAGCAATAGCCAAGTTAAGCAACAGCTTCAGTATCTTAATATTTCATTATTTCATCGCTATCATCCCCTGGTTATTTAGTTGATTTTAGTAATTAAATTTGCTTTCTCTTTGGCTTTCCTTGGGGCTAGAGCAGCCGGCTTCACTTGGACGGTCAAAAACCTTGCGTCAGGAACGTTACGGATTTGAAAGCACCGCAACTACTGTAGTTATTAGTACTATGGGCAATACTGATAATTCAAGTGGATTTAGTTCCGTATATGTTTGAAAGTAAATATGAACAATGACCCATAATCAAGTGTGAGGGACTTTGGGGTTCATGCCATGAGAAGTGTGAAGAGTTGAAATCAAATCTGTGAGTGAATATGAAGATATGCCTGTGTAAAAAAATGTTAAAAGAGTACTAGTACTGCTATTATTACGTAAAAACTTTGTTAGTAATTGCAAGGCTATGTGAATACTTTTTAATATCTTAGATTTGGTGGCAAAGAGCTGGATATTTAATTTGGAGAACTAATTTAATCCCTAGACTAATGGATAGTAAGTGATTAGATTTGTGTCATCTAATATCATCTATTTTTCTTTTTATTTTCAATTTATTTTTTATTTGTATTTTTAGTTCAATAAATTAATAAGTATTTTAGTTTATTACTTTTCAATAGTTAATCTTGATTGAATGAGAGTATATGTAATTTTTTCAAATACCAAGATTTATTTTATAGTTTTATCAAATCTCAAAACTAATTTTCCTATTTAAATTTGATTTGGAGGAAGAATATGAGAAAAGGAAAGGCAAAAATAATTTCCAAAAAATGGAATTTAGAACAAATGGGGAAAGGATAGGTATATGTAGGGCTGTGCATTGATCGGTTAATCAGTTCGATTAATCGATTTTTATACAATCTAAGTGTAAAATCTTAATGAAACTGGTTGGCCGGCCGATTAATCGGTTCCGATTCTCGATTTGATTTCAATCGATTGAAAATCGAAAATCGATAAGGTGAGTCCAAATAAATCCCAATTAATTAAAGTGGTCTAATTTGTAATTATTAATTATATTCAACCTAAATTGTGTCCGATCTAAAATTGATAAAAAAATCCAACTTCTAATAATTACATGAATTTGACCCAAATAATTAGAAACCCAAATATTTAAAAATCAGTTCAAGAAATCCTAAGTAGGGCCCAAATTTGGAAGAAAACCCAAAATGTAAACAATCATTCTAAACTCGAAACTAAAAAGTAGCCCATTTTTTTAAAAAAACACAACCCAATTTGAAATAAAAGTCCAAATTTGCAAAAAAATCAGTCTTACACTAAACTAATTAATTGCCTATTTCCGAAAAAAAAGATTTAAAACAGCCTAAATTTGTAAAAAAGAAAAAGTTACTGAAAATTCTAAAGTCCAAAATACTAAATTAGGCCAATAATATTGATGAAAAAATATTTTAGAATTCTAAGTGCCAAAACTTGAACGGCATTGTTATTGGACTAATAATTATATTTAATATATCAACAAGAATTATTACATTTTGATAATTATTATTGGATCAATAATTATATTTAATTATATATATCCCATAATTTTTTCTTTTTGTGCTTTCATCTAAAAAGTTTATGATTTCTTTCAATTACATCCCTAAATTATAATTAATTCATCGCCATGAATTCACAATTATAAAAAAAAAATAATATTATTTTGCAATCATAAAATTAAATTATCATTTTAATATTAAGTGATTTTCATAATGTAATATAAGGCTCTCATTTTAACTATGAATGAAAGAAGATGACGGGAACAAAGAATGTAAGAGGAGGTTCAAACCCTCGTCTCTTAACCTCAACATTTGTTTGGTAAACGCTTGATCAAGTCTAGTGACTAATTGAAAGGTTGCAAATATGAGATCCCATTTATAATTTCTCATATATTATCATCCAACCTAATTTTCCCTCAAATATACTTAAAAATGTGATTCAATTAACATTCTCTTGTGGTTCATTTAAGTAGTCTCATTAAAGGAAAATAGAGATATATTTGCATAATGTTTGACATTCAATTTTCAAACAAAGTAATGATAAATACAGTAAATTTTTTTAGTAAAATCACTTAATAATTAACATAGCAAAAGTCACTAAACAATAATCACTCTAATTATCTAATATTATTTTGTCATATAAATATTATGTCGGTTATTGTGAGCTGCAAGGGATTTATAAAGTCTTTTACTTTTCTTTAATACATTTCCATGCATGTTTGTCTTTTTATTTTCCTTCCCTTTTCTAATAATATCACTTCATTATATTTTCTAAGACATAAATCAAACAATTAATGAAATAATAAAATTATAATAAAATAACTAAATTTCATAATTTTTTAATACTATTTTCACTACCTGAACTCAATATCCATCAGTAGAAACTAGCAGTAAAATTGCTAAACAAACCATAAATCCAGCACTATAAAATTTGAAAGCTATCGTCAATCCCTTTCAATGTGTTTGTTGAATAGAAATGGTACTGTAGTATTAGACATCTCATATATAGATATGAAATAATTAATAATTAATAGAATCTTTAATTATCTTTTCTGCATTTGATATTATTAGATTGTTTCTATTAGATATATAGGAAAGTTTGAATTATGATAAATGTAATATATACGACTATAAGATTCACCCATATTAAGCATATTTTAATTAGTGAGAATATGATCAAAGTCAAACTCACATAATTTTTTCTTACAAATTTAATCTTGTTTTTAAATAATTTTTTGCTTTCTTTTCTTGTATTCATTTGAACTATATTAGTATTTATGTTTTTGCTGTTAGAGTAAATCCAAAAGAAAATGGCCAAATAAGGGTGAAAAAAGCTAGTGCAATGAAAAGGAAAACGCTAATAACAAGACTTATTGACGGAGCAATATCTCAAGTAACAAAATTTCATTTTAGATGATTTAAAATGGAAAGTCAAGAAAATACCGATAACTTTTATGTTTAACCCTTTGTCCAATTCAGTCATTTTAGGGCCCAAATTTGGCTTACAAGTAAGTTGGTGCAAATCTTAACTGCCAGACGGATCATATTGTGAAAGTCATATATTGAATTATACAACTTCAGATTAGACCATTTTTTAACCTCTAAAAAGTTTAAAGATAGAGTTACAACTATTATGAAAACACTTTCTAAATTCATACATCTTGATGATCATTAACATGCCAAAATCGAGCGTGCAATTAGTAATTTTCATATCAACAAATGGATTGAGATTTGGCTTCTTAACTTTTTCTTCTTTGACCAACTTATTTTCTTTTGACTTTTTATATAGAATTATTTTGAACTATATTTCACATATTTCTAAGACCATCTTTAGATATTAGATAGGGGTTTAAGGTGGGGTAGAGAGAAGAAATGGAGAAAAGGAAGAAGAAAAAGCTAGTTTGATGAAAAAGATTCAAGTTTTGAAAGTTAAGAAAGATAAAAAAATTGGAGGTTACCCATTAGAGATCCATTTTTAAGCACTCATGTAATCTTTTCAAGTCTTGAATCTCATTGTTCTAATATTTAGTTTGCTTACTTTTATCTTTGTAATGGCTAGCTAAAACTTTCCCTTTGAAATTATGCCTATAAATCGAATGTTTTGTTAAGCGTAATGCTATTAGTAAATTAGTTATAGATTGTTCATTTGTTTAATAAGTTAAATCTTTTAGTTTATTATTAGAGTAGAATGAATTGACATGAATAAGTTATTTTCCTTTGGGACAAGAGAATCCATCCATACTTTGTTGCTTATAATTTATATTGAGTTGTTTAAGTGTTTAAAATCAATAGGTAAATAGCCTTCTTCGCAAGCAATTCAATTCTACATAATAGAACCAAAAATGAGCTAATTCACAATGAGTAAATGGTAAGATGGCTAATTGATATTTGAAATGGCTGAAGTATGTAATTAATTAAGGTATCTGCTTATAGAACGTGACAAATTAGGAGTATGAACCAGTTCTTGGATTTATGAGAATGTCAGTATAGTAACATTTAACCACCCTATAGAGAGGGTTTATATCACAACAAATGACTTGAATCTAAAAGTTTTGAAATAATGAGTAATAAAGGGTATAAATTTAAATTGTTTGGGTTGAGTCCACAAATTAGTAAATTTGGTGCGTCTTAGCTTGAGTTACTTTATGTAGACAATCCTTAGTTAATTCATTAATGAGAATGCTATGGAATATTAGGGCTTATGAGGGGATCAATATTGCAATTTCAAAGTTTTTCTTATCTTACTTATTTCCCCTACATTTGTCCTTATTTTTTTCTTACTTGATTATTTTCTTTATTATTCAAATAGTTTAGTAACTTCTGAAAAACTTATTTTCTTATCATAGTTTCAATTCTTTTATAATTAAATTCATAACTATCCTTATAGAATAGACTGGTACTTATCACGATATTAGATGTAAGGGCTCGTATATTTATTTGTAGTTTTAAGCTATCAAAATCTTATAACTAAGTTAGATATGCCTATTTTTTTAATGTACCAAATTAAGTTATCCAAACAATGATGGGAATAATAATGAAATGTTTATTCCTTTATGAAAATACCATGCCTAGACAACAAACACATTCTTAAGTTTGTCATTAAATAAATATTTGTGATCTCAAAAATCATATGAAAATTTGATTATTTTTTATTTCTTTCCTCGTTATTCTGTTTCTTTTTTTTTATTATTTCCTAAAAGGACAATTTGATCATCTTCATTTACACTTGTTTGCGCAATTTTTGTCGTTCAAAATAAAATTGCTAAAAAATAAATAAAAAACACCCACAAAATACCAATTCAAATGATTATATTGCAATCCAACTCAAATTTGAGGATATAAATTCTTGCTAGTGAAGTTTGAAAAGTAGTGACATAATGAAAATAAATAATATTAATTCCTCACACTAAATAGTAAATAAGAAAACTTTGAATTAGTTCATTGGTCAGTTGATAAATTCATGAATTAAATCAGAAAATAGTCAAACAACTTGACAGTTTTTCACAAACAAGTTTAAAAACACCTATTTCGATTTCTAAAAGGGTGGAAAAAATAATGATATACTTATTTTTATGAAAATGAAATAAGCAAACAATTATTCAACTATATATTTCTATACAAAACTATTCTACAGCATGTCTACCAGATATTCTAGGGTGGAAAAGGTGCATAGACCATCTTTATTCCTATGCTACTAAGGATTTATTATACAATATTATTTCCATCTCCAAAAAAGTTTATTTTTAAAATTTTATTTCATTTTAAAAAACTAACTTCCAAAGATCATGAATAAAATTAACTTTCAAAGTTCTTGATTAGTGTCATGCACTAAAGGATCTAACTGCGAAGTGGGAGATTTATAAATGCCAATCTGCTTGATGGGGGGTGTCACTCCAGGCTGAAGGGGGGGAGGGAAGAGAGAAGAGGAATAAGATATTCTTTATAACACTAAAAAATGCCTTACTTGGGCTCTCAAGACAAGGATTTCAACTTTTAGATAAATCCTAAACTAACTTCCAAATCTCCAACTTTAGCTCTCAAGACAAGCATTTCATCTTTTAGGTAAATTCAAAATTAGCTTTCAAAGATCTTGAACAAAATTAAATTCCAAAGATTTTGAACAAAATTAACTTCCATAAGACTAACTTACAAATATCTTAAACAAAATTAACTTCCCCAGATCTCGAACAAAATTGACTTCAAAAGATCTTGAACAAAATTAACTTTCAAAGAACTTAATTAGTGAAGTCAACTAAAGATCTAACTGCTAGGAAGGAGATTTGTAAATACCAATCTGTTTGACGGGGAGTGTCACTCTTGGCCAAAGGGGAGAGAGAAGTGAGAACAGGTATTAACATTTTTTTACAACACTTATAAATCTCCTACTTTAGCTCCTAGGACAAGCATTTTATCCTCAGAAAAATTCAAAACTATCTTCCAAAAATTAACCTTCAAAGATCTTGAACAAAATTAACTTATCTAAAGCAAAATTAACTTTCAAAAATCACCAAAAATTATCTTCCAAAGATCTTAAACAAAATCAATTTCCAAAGATCTTGAACAAAATTAACTTCAAAGAATCTCCAAAATTAACTTCAAAGGTGTTGGTTGATTAATGTCATGCACAATAAGATCTAACAACCAAGTTGGAGATTTTTAAATGGCAATCTACTTGACCAAGAGTGTCACTCCTAGCAAAAGGAGAGGGGGGAGGGAGGACAGGGAATACCACTTTTTTTTGTATAACACTTACAAATATCCTACTTTAGCTCGCAGGACAACCATTTCATCTTTCAGATAAATTCAAAATTAACTTCCAAAAGATCTTGAACAAATTTACTTCAAAAAAAATTAACTTCCAAAGATCTTGAACAAAATTAACTTCCGAAGATCTCGATTAGTGTCATGCACTAAAAGATCCAAAAGCCAAGTAAGAAATTTGCAAATACCATTCTGCTTTTGCAAGAGTGTTACTCTTTCCTGAAAGGAGGAGGGAACTGAGAAGAGGGAATAACATATTCTTTATAACACTTATAAATGTCCTACTTTAGCTCTCTAGACAAGCATTTTATGCTTCAAATAAATTCAAAACTAACTTCCAAAGATCTCTAAAAATTAACTTCCAAAGATCTTGAACAAAATTTGCATCCAATTAAAGATCTGGATTAGTGTCATGCACTAAAAGATCTACAGCCAAGTAGGCGTGTCACTCCTGTCCAAAGAGGAGAGGAAAGTGAGAACAAGGAATAACATATTCTTTATAACACTTATAAATCTCCTACTTTAGCTCTCAGGACAAGCATTTCATCCTTTAGTTAAATTCAAAATTAACTTCCAAAACTCTCCAAAAATTAGGTTCCAAAGATTTTGCACAAAATTAACTTCTAAAGATCGTTAACAAAATTAACTTCCAAAGATTTCCAAAAATCAATTTCAAAAGATCTCGAACAAAATTAACTTCGAAAGATCTTGATTAGTGTGATGCGCTAAAAGATCTGACAGCTAAGTAAAAATTTGTAAATACCAATGTGCTTGATTGGGAGTGTCATTCCTGGCTGAAGGGGAGGGGGGGAAGTGAGAGCAAAGAATAACATATTATTTATAACACTTATAAATCTCCTACTTTAGCTCTTAGGACAAGCATTTCATCCTTCTGATAAATTAAGAAAATTTCCACCACCTAATGACCAAAATGTGAGAAGAATTTGTTAACCTTGTGATGAACTTTCTACTCAATTTCTTCACCCTCACCATGCAGAAGCTCAATCTTTCGTGGATGTCCAGCAGTCTACAAAACTCACCATTACCACCACTGCTTATGAGACCGAGTACTCTACACCATACACTACTACTGCTGAAGGGGGATCTCATGCAACGAATAATGTTGATTCTTACGTGACGTTGAAGCAATCAATTGGGGTTTATGTTGCAGTTATTGCTGCAACTATGCAAGCTCTCCAAACTTACGGGTTGCTTCATTCTATGAGTTTCCATTGGGTCTGCCTGGCTCTGGTATTCTCCTTGACCGCTCTGTATAGATCTTGGAGATGCAAGCTGGCCTCGCTTCTGGTGGTTCACGTTGGGACTTTCTCTATTTTCACGGCATTGGTGGTGGCACTTGTGATCAATCTTCTGCTTCCAATTTAAGGTGACATCCATTGCAGTTTACTTGATTGGAATTCTCATCATCATCTTTGCCAGTCTTTGTTAGCCTAAGCCTTAGACTGATGCATCTTTGTCCACTCTACTTTAGCTGCCACATATAATATACAAAGACGATTTGGTTTGTTATTGTTTTCAGTTTGTTTGTTTGTTCCAATCTTAGATTACGAGTTAAAGAAGCAGGGGAATAGAAGCAGAATCTACTCTGCTTCATCAACCTTTGGTATATATCAAGTTTGATTCTATTTTGTGCTTCCAAAGTTCATGTTATGTAGTACTTAATATAAAGAAGAACCAGAGCAATAAAAAAAACATTCCTGCCCAAGAGGTGCTATGATTTATGGCTTGTACTCTTGGTTAACTCAAAAAATAATGCTACATCTTACTTAAATAAGAACTGGCAGACTAAACCGCACGAGGCGTGGTTTTAGAATGCCCAAGATAAAAATTTTAAATATATATTATGAAGAATTAAAATTAAAATAATATAAAATATAAATTGACAAAGATTCTTATTTATTTTTTTGTATTTAGTGTAAAATTTATTATTCATTTTATTTTTAATTTTTTTTTATTTAATACAATTTTTTAAAAATGAGAAATACAATAAATTTAATTTACTATTAAATATATAATTTTATATTTTTATTCTAAATTATACATTGTCATTATTAATAAGAACAAAACAAAAATTTCACAAAAATAAGTTACATTGTTGATAAACAAAGGTTACCAAACTCACTTAGTTCTCCTAGATGGATACCATCAATTGTTGACGATGATTAAGGAAATATGAGAGTATATGACAACTCTATCATCCTACTTTCAACTAAATGTAAGCCAACACTTCCTAAGTGTAAACCAACTCTATCATCCTTTACTGGTTTTCCACTTGCAAGCTAAGTGATGCTTTAATCGATATATGCCTCCTAACCGAATGACTATACAGAACTTGCACTGTACTATTTTTTTGGTTGAATCAATCTCAATTCTGTGTTTCCAAACACGTCTAGTCGAGCACTAGGAGCATATTTTCTAACTTTTGCTTCGGATTAGAAGATGACATTCTGAAATTGCAAAGTTAAGAAAAAGAGTTAGATTCGAGAAAAGTGAGAAAACCGGGGAAAAAATACGAAGCATCAAACAGTTTGCATCAAACCAAAAAATAAACAGAAGCATCAAATAGAAAAAACCCAGGTTTCAGTCCATCAAATAGATTTAAGAAAAAATAAGGAAAAAACATGAAAAACTAGGTTTCAGTCCATCAAACAAATTTAAGAAAAACCAGTTTCAATCCATGAAACATATTTTAAAAAAAAACAACCAGAAAAAATAGAAAAAACCATGCTTCAAATTCCCTCAACATATTTCGTAAAAACCAGATTAAGTCCATCAAACAGATTTAAGGAAAACCAAAAACAAGGAAAAACGAGATTTGTGGAAAAACCTGTGTTTGATCCATGAAACCTATTTGAAAAAACTAGAAAAGCAAGAAAAAATGAGGTTCCATCCAACAAATATATTTAAAAAAACTAGAAAAACCAATTTTCAAATCAAACAAATTTAAGGAAAACCCAAAAAAGAGGAAAAAACCAGATTTTACTCCATGAAACAGATTTAAAAACCAAATTTGATCCATGAAACCTATTTGAAAAACCAGAAAAAATCAAGTTCGAGTCCATCAAACATATTTAAAAAAACCCAGAATAACGGAAAAAATCGGTTTTGATCCATCAAACACATTTCAGAAAAACAGAAAAACTGATTTTAGTCCATGAAATGATTTGAAAAACCAGTTTCACCATGAAATCTATTTAAGGAAAAACCAGAAAAGTAGGAAAAAAACCAGGTTCCAATCCATCAAACATATTTCAGAAAAATCTAGAAAAAAAGAGGAAAAAACCAAGTTTCAGTCCATCAAACAGATTTCAAGAAAAATCAAGCTTTAGTCCATGAATCATATTTCAGGAAAACCAGAAAAAAATAGGTGAAAACCAGGTTCCAGTCCATGAAACATATTTCGGAAAAAACAAGAAAAACCAAACCAGATTCTCCTTATTTCCAGAAAAGAAATAGAAAAAAAGAAAACAGAAGCATCCAGTATCGAATGTAAATGTAAAATAGAAAATAGAAAAATGTAAATGTAAATGAAGAACAAAGAATAAAGAAGAAGCTTGCATCGACTTGAATGCAGAACACAAGCCATCCATCCCAAAGATTTCAAACCTCTAACAACGCCCATCACAATGGTCTAACAATAGTATACTTTGAAGATAAAATTTAGAGGGGAAAATACTAAAGGAAGAAAGAAAAGAAACATCATCCCACAAATACTGATTCAAGTTGGACAAATGCATTCACATGAGCACATAATGCATTCATATGAGCGTAAATGTAAAAATAACAGAACAAAATAGAAGCTTGGTGCCGATTTGGAACACAGAACACAAACCATCCATCACAAAGGTTTCAAACCTCGAACAAAGTCCATCACAATGGTCTAACTGAATAGTATACTTTGAAGACAAAATTTAGAGGGGAAAAAACTAAAGGAAGATAGAAAAGAAACATCATCTCACAAAGACTCGGAGTTGGACAAATGCATTCACATGAGCGAAATGTAAAACAAGAAATGTAAAAATAATAGGAACAGAAATGTAAATAGCAACAGGCTAAGTGCTGATTTTGAACGCTAACAAAAACATGACAAATACAAGAATTATTTTCTTTTCAATTAAGCTCATTTATTTCAAATGATGATGGCCCATTAAGGAGAAAACAATATCGAGTGTAGTAATACTATTTGAAGTGCACTAAACAAAGGACAAGTCTTTTTCCTTAGATACAAATTCAAGAAGTGAGAAAGATTGCATTGAATCAAATCATATGAAGTAAACCAATTTTATAACATTAATGGATATGGCTCTTTTTGAGGAAAATAAAAATGCATGATACATCAACCATTTATTAAAAATAAATGCACAATGAGTAAATAAATTGTAAAATCAAGAAAAAATAATGCGAAGGCCAAAACAATACACTAAACAAATGCACTAATCACAGTGACATGACTGTGTTGGTTAAACACAAACTTTAAAAAGCATTACACATGCACTGAATATAAGAAGATAGAAAGCATTGCATGGAATTCAAACATAATGCATTAAACAAATCTTAAAATAAATTTCATGAACATGACCATTTTTCACAAAAATCAAAATTACACAATACATGTACCATCAATAAATTCTTAAAAACATTGCAATTGACAACTAATAGATGCATTAGACAAATACACTAAGCATATATTATATATCATGTTAGTGGTCTAATAACTAACCACATTAGAACTAAGGAAATATATTTGTAATGAAAGAAAACAAATATTAACAAATCTATCAAAAACATTTCATGAGGAAAAGGAAGTAACACAAAAGTAGTCTATTTCGCAAAATGGACAAAACGTTGAAAAATGCAAATTTGGGCGTAAAAACAAAGACAGAGTAGCGAAGGTAAAACAGAACCAAAGACAACTAAGAAACAAGAAACAAACAATTAAGAGAAAGATTTATTTTTAAAAAGCCATTAGCAGATGCATTAAGGAAATTCAATAAACAAATGACGTATATATTGTGACAAAGGGCCTAATAACTAACAACATTGCAACAAAGGAAGTATATTTGTAATTAAAAACCACAAATATTAACAAATCACTCCAAGAAATTCCATAAAGAAAGAGGACAAACTGCTTTCTTGCATTAGCTTAGAGCAGCCAACTTTCTTCTCCTTCGTTTTCTGTTCTTCTCAGTAGTTTAGCAAGGTTCAGCAGCTTCCTCTCGGTTTTCTTCAGTACAATTTATCTTCTTATCCTCGGTTTTCTTCAGCAACTTCCAGTCGCTGCTCACGTAAAACCAGTTAGTTGATTGTCTTCCGTTTCCTGGACTGCACACCTCCATCTCTTTCTTGTTTTATTATGTTTTATTTTGTCTTAGGAAGAATAGAGACCACAGCCGCCAAGCTTGACTTACAAAGAGGCAGCAAATTGTTGTTTTTGTTTCTCTTTGAAGCTACGGTAAGCAACAAACCATGCAGTAATTTTGTTGTTTGACTTCAAGTCTTCGGTTTTGTCTTTTCTTGTCTTTCTTTAGTTAGTTTAGTTTAGCCATTTTAATTTTCTTTTGTTGTTATTAATGTTAGTACCTCTATTCCTTGCTTTTTGTTAAGAACTTCTTCTTGTGGTTTATCTTCAAGAACTAACTATTTTATAGTTTTGTGATAATTTAATGAATAATAGTTACTTTAATTTTCAGAATTTGTTTCAATTTTAATTATGTCTACTTTTATTTTTGTGGTTAGTTTAAGCTTCATTATGTTCTAATTTCTTTTGTTAGAGATTATATGGATCTTAATCATGAATAATTAATTCTTAAGACTTGTTCATGCAATCGATATTTCAATTATGAGTTTAATATCATGTTCTTAATGCTTTTAGGTGATTGATCACCACTTAATTGATTTTTATGCTTGTTTGATACCGTGTGGAGATGACATGCATGTGCTCATGTGATATTAAACCGTGAATTCAATTTAGACGGTAATAATCTAGGTTGTTCATGTGGTTTCGTAGTAGAACTAAGTCGTGGCTACTTAGATTGAATACGAGAATTTCCATAGTCCTTAATGCATTTAGAAATCTAAATTCACCTAGACCAAGTGTGAGTTGATTTTAATCTAAATAGGGTTATTAGACCGATGTCGCTATTAATTTACATTAGGAAATTTCACCATCATAATTTGGAATTTAAGTTAATTGCATGACAAGTCAAGAGAGTTAATTAGGATTGATTAAGTAAAATCAAACTTGTAACATCTTTATTAATTTGGTAAATTTTTAGTATTTGTTTATTGTTATAAATTTTCATTCTTTGTTAAGTTTAGTTAAATTGCATGAAAGCTTTTTAATAGGTTAGCTTGTTCTTGAATTAGTCAATTTGGTACGTAATTGGTTAAATTGAAATCAATTCGTGGGAACGATACTCTACTTCTCACTTTATTACTTGTTGATATTGTACGCTTGCAATTCATCAACATAGTAAATGTAATTTACCCATGAAAAGAATCTGTTGGTGCTACAGTGATGCTACAATCACTGAATTTAAATTTGTCTTTTGAAAAAGAAAAATCATTTGCTTAATCTTATGGAAAATGTGCATAAAATGATTTTAGAAAAGATTTTGTTGAGCCTTTAAGAAATTGATCATCATTTTAATGAATTAGTTACAAATAAATAAATTAATCTAATATCTAAACTAATTCACCTTCATATTCTTCCCTT
Source organism: Gynochthodes officinalis (assembly GCA_020080225.1). Classification (NCBI taxonomy): domain Eukaryota; kingdom Viridiplantae; phylum Streptophyta; class Magnoliopsida; order Gentianales; family Rubiaceae; genus Gynochthodes; species Gynochthodes officinalis. The sequence goes on from JAIQDA010000012.1 coordinate 1,797,115, forward strand.
TTCTCCTTGATTCTCCAATAATTATGACTTCTTTTCATCTTTTGTTGATCTTCACTTCTTCTTTTGTTCTTGTAGAATAATACAATTTGTTGGATTTTCTATCACTTAAATGTCTTAACAACATTAATTCCCAACATATTAATTTGTTCATCATCAAAACAAGTTGATTAAAGACTATAGGTCTTTCAAATGTAATTATATAAGTTACTATTAAATTAACTATAAAACATTATAGTTCATAGAATATAGTAAAATTAGTTAAAATACCAATTAAATCATTCGAAAGTTAAGCAAAAATTTTCTTGAAGACTTTATATTTACTAAACTTTATAATCCAAAAATGCTTTAGACTACAAATTAAAAACAATATAGAACATAATATTCAAAAGAACTTTACTTCTTTCCCATTTATCAATTTCAAATACTTTGATTCCAAAATGATAGAATTAACCTAAACATTATTCAATATTATCTCAGTTTATTATTTTAAATTTTATAATTATCAAAGTAAATTATGAATACAATAAAAAATACTCTATAATTACATATCATTATTTTAATATTTATAGTTTTATAGTAGTTTCAACTATTTCTATATATCAAACTAACGATATATTTATAAAAATTAATTTACATAATAAATAATAAATCAAGAAAAACAACTAAACTCCAACTCCACTATGTGATAAAGAATAAATGATAACAAAGCAATATGAATGTTTGAAATTGTGATATTATGCTTTTGTGTGTACGTGTGTGTGTGTGTGTTTTCAATTTTAACATGTGAGTGTTAATTAAATAACTAATTATATGGATTTATTTACTAATATTTAAAGATAGACATATCATAGTAATTGCAATTATATATAATATTTTGGTTAACTTTTAACAACATATATTAAAAAAATTTCTTGTAATACTAGAGTTATTCCACATACAATTAAAAATGATAAAACTATGTTAAATGTAAAAATTAAATTTCATAATAAATCTTAAAACTAATGTACTTTTATTTTGAATGCTATTGATAGTAAGATATATTTTTGTTTTCATCATTGTAATATTAAAAGATGTATTATTAAAAATAGTTTAGATGTGAGATGCAAATTTAATACATAACATGAATACTTGATTATTAGAACACATAAGACTATTATAACAAACTTAACTATTTATGTTAAAGTGATCTTTTTTTTGTAATAGTGATCTTACACTTAAAAGTTACCATTTAGTATAATTTTCAAAATAAAAATAATATTTTAACCCCAAAAATTATTATATAATTTATTGTAATTTAAAAATATTCTTTAAACATTATGTGGTTTAGAAAGAAAAATAAAAATAGTTAAAAATAATACTATGAAAATATTTGAAACAGACATACACAAATATTTTAAAAAAGATTTAAAGTTTGGTCAAGGTCAAATGGGTGACAATTATATGTACTTCTATTGATAAATTGAAATGAGTAACAAAAATATACTATCAAAATAAATTTAAACTTATATACAAATATAATAACTAATAAGAATATTAAATTGTTAAAATTTTTGAAACTATTGCATTGAAATTAATTATTTAGATAGAAATTGCTACTTTTAATAGTGTTCATTATCTACAATTTTTTTAATAATAATTTTTATAATTAAAAATCATTATTTCAACCAATGATGTTATTTTAAGATTTATTCTACTTTTAAATCAATTTAACAAAAAATTATATATTTTAGAAAATAATGTAAAAATATTTAAAATAAATATAAATTCCATTTTCTTAAAAAAATTGTAAAAATTTTAAAATTAATATTTATTTAAATATAAAAAGAATCTTGGCACTCCCTGAACCTCAAAGTGAGGTTTCCAAAACTAGTTACATTGAATACGTATGAGTAGGGAATAACCTCTCTTAACTAGATGTGCTGGATTACCTCAGTGCCAGCATGAGCTTGTAATTTTAGATATTCCTAATAATAAGTTAGAGTACGTTTTGAAATAAATTATTTTCACGCTGCAAAACTTGTGATTAAAAATGAACGATATATTTTCCATGATTAAGTAGAGAGACAAATCAAATGTAAATCCAGATCCTTAGACAAAATTATAGTAGTTTACATCCTGTGTTGCCAAACCATGAAGGAATAACTCCTGTAGTAAAATATTGTCTTTGCAAGGATGATTTTGTGTATGAACATAACATTGCACTAAGCATTGTACTAAGCAAATGTTGAGTTTTCCCAACAACTCTTTAACCACTTACATATCTTTGTAATCTTTTTTTCTAACAATTTAATGAGAACTTTCCTTTAGTCTTCCTACATCTTAAGTTCTTACTTTGTACTTTTCAATTTCTAGTTCCTTTAAAAATATTATTTACTTGTTCAAGTTACTTGCATATGCTTGTAAATTGCGATGTGCGAGAAAATTGTTTGGCAAAACAACATAAGAGCATTATTTATCTCGTGGGTGCATTTGTACGAACCTCACAACCATGACCCTGACTCCATGTGATAACTCTATTTTATATAGAGTTTTCTTATTAATTTTGGTTAGAAATTGGGCATGTTTTAATTTGTTTTTACATATTTTGATCAAATTATCCTTTGATTTTATGATTTCTAGTTTTCCAATATTTCTAAAACTTTTGAGTTTAATCTTGAATTTTACTTATAAATTGAGAACAAAGGACTAACCAATTAATTTTATCAGCTTGACCAAATTACTTCAACAACAAGACAAAGAAGATTTTTTTTGTTGGCTGCAACAAAGAAATCAAATAGCCAGTATCACAACAAACAAAGAGAAACCAAGTTGAAATTTGGACAACAAAGAAGCAAAAAGCAGCCGAGCTGCACACAAAGAAAACAAAAGGAATGAAGCAACTTCGGACAACAAAGAAACAAAGAAACAAAGCAAAAGAAAAGGAAACAACCCAGCTGCCATTCTTTCTTTTCTGAAGAAAGTCTCATGGGCAGCAAGAAAGTCTCTCCAAAATGCAATCTCACATGGGCAAAAGAAAGGCAAAGAAGAAAGAAAGAAAGCTGGACTAGCCGAAGGAAAGAAGAAAAGAAAATGGGCAGCAAGAATGACATTTGGAAAGCAAAGCTTGGGCTGTTTTCTTTGCTGTAAAGAAACCAAGCACATGGAAGACAACAACACCTTCGGCAGAGCAAAGAAAGAAAGCAAAGCCTTGCCTATAAATGGGCAAAGCTTGGAACGGAGGAAGGCATCCCAAAACAGCCGAGCAGCATTTCCTTTCCTTTGTTTTTATTTTCTTCCTTTAGTTTAGATTTAGTTGTTGCCATGTCCTTTTCTTGTCTTTATTTTCTGCATTTAGTTTAGAAGCAGTTGCTGGATTTGTGTACAAAGCCAGCAGTAGATTTTTCTTTGGACGCTACGGGTGCAAGAACACAAGCAGAATTCTGTTTTGACTTAATGCTTTACGGGTTTGGTTTGTTTCTTTCTTTTTCTTGTTTTAGTTTGAAAGAACAGCCGTTATTTTCTTTAAAACTTCAGCAGCTTTAAATAAAATAACGGCTGTTCTTTCAAACTAAAACAAGAAAAAGAAAGAAACAAAACAAAACCCGTAAAGCATGAAGTCAAAACAGAATTTGCTTGTGTTCTTGCACCTGTAGCGTCCAAAGAAAAATCTACTGCTGGCTTTGTACACAAATCCAGCTTGGCTGCTTCTAAACTAGCTGCAGAAAAGAAAGACAAGAAAAGGACATGGCTACAACTAAATCTAAACTAAAGGAAGAAAATAAAAACAAAGGAAAGGAAATGATGCTCGGCTGTTTTGGGATGCCTTCCTCCGTTCCAAGCTTTGCCCATTTATAGGCAAGGCTTTGCTTTTCTTTCTTTGCTCCGCCGAAGGTGTTGTTGTCTTCCATGTGCTTGGTTTCTTTTACAGCAAAGAAAACAGCCCAAGCTTTGCTTTCCAAATATCATTATTGCTGTCCGATTTCTTTTTTCTTCTTTCCTTCGGCTAGTCCAGCTTTCTTTCTTTCTTTTCTTCTTTTGCCTTTCTTTTGCCCATGTGAGATTGCATTTTGGAGAGACTTTCTTGCTGCCCATGTGAGACTTTTCTTCAGAAAAGAAAAGAATGGCAGCTGGGTTGTTTCTTTTCTTTTGCTTCTTTGTTTATTTGTTTCTTTGTTGTCCGAAGTTGCTTCATTCCTTTTGTTTTCTTTGTGTGCAGCTCGGCTGCTTTCTTTTGCTTCTTTGTTGTCCAAATTTCAACTTGGTTTCCTCTTTTGTTTGTTGTGGGTACTTGGCTCTTTGATTTCTTTGTTGCAGCCAACAAAAAAAAAAAAAAATCTTCTTTGTCTTGTTGTTGAAGTAATTTGGTCAAGCTTTGATAAAAATAATTGGTTAGTCCTTTGTTCTCAATTTATAAGTAAAATTCAAGATTAAAATCAAAAAGTTCTAGAAATATTGGAAAACTTAGAAATCATAAAATCAAAGGATAATTTGGCCAAAATATGTAAAAACAAATTAAAACACAAGCTAATTTTAACCAAAATTAATAAGAAAACTCTATATAAAATAAAGTTATCACCATGGGAGGTACTTTTACTATTGCACATTTGGAACAAAGGTAGAAGTGATTGGGAGGAGACTACCAAGGTAAATCACATTACAGTACAAGTCCCTTTTTCATCTCTTTTTGGTTTCTAGTGACAAAGTGTAGTACGAGTTATTTTAGAATTTTTTTCCAAACTAAGTTGGAAAAAAAAAAGGAAAATGGAAGGGGAGGTAAAGCACCCTGGCCTGCCAAAGTCGCATTTGGCAAATGTGACAATCACAAATATGGAACAAAAAATTTAACCCCATCCCCTACAATTTTTAAATTTTTTTCTCCAACTTAGTCTGGAAAAAACTCGTTATTTTAGTATATTCATCCCACAGATTTTATGCTTATACTACAACTCAAGATCATTTAAATTATATTAATATAAATTTCCATTTTTGTTTTATATTTAGGTCCACCTAGTTGTTTAAAATTATGTGCCTAAAAGAATAACTAATTAATGCATTGCAATTGAAAGGTCTCAAATTCAAAAATTTCAGTTACTACTTTTCCTATCTCAGCACCCGCGCTCTAACCCTCTCCCAACAACTAATCAATATAATAAGAGAAAAGAAGAAGCAGATCAAAAGAAAGATCTTTGGGGGTTAATCTATTATTAAGTTTTCAAAACTATAATATAGTATGATCTGGTTTGCTGTGCCAAAATATATCTATATCTATATCTATATCTATATATATATATATATATATATATATATATATATATATATATATATATATATAAATTGTTGACTTATTTTTGCAATTTTAAAATAAAACTTATATGGAAGTGACTTTAGTAACAGATCATGTTTTCCATTTAAATGCTGAAAATTAGTTTCAGGAACTTCCTAAATAAGTGAAATTTCCATGAACTTTCTAAAATGTTTCCAGCACATTGTAGTTGAGCACACTTGATAATGAATGCGTAAATTCTCTTTCAATTGTTTTCTTTTGTGAATTTTGTGCTCTGGAGCAGTACCATAATTAAAGAATGTTTGTTATTTTTGTGTGATGTTTAAGTAGTTGGATGCAACTTCAAAATGGGAGGTGCAGTGATTAAATTTCATGACAAATGCATACCTAACTATAATTTGATAATTGGTATCATTAAAGTCCTTTTCACTCCTTAGTTTGCAACATTATTTCTACGTGCAAAGGCTTTCTTTATATCTACATACTACATTGGTACAAGTATGAACAAACTTGCACAAGTATGTTTGTTTTTATATACTGTTCCATTAAAAAAAAAGAGAGTTCATTTTTAAAATTTTTAATCTAAAAAAAAGAACTTTTAATACTTTTTCTACCTTGGATTAAATGTGTATTTTACTTAGTAACTAATAAAAGATGTAACCAATCAAAAGTAAACTTTTGTTTGCATTGTGTTATATTTGAGAATTTTGTATTAGAATATGTACAAGTTTTGGTGGGAATTTTTTTATAAGCAAAATTGTATTGGAGGGAAAATGAAAAATTAGATTGGAGGGATTTCTTTCTTTTGGAATGATGTAAGAAGAATTTAAATTTAAATTTAAATTTTGAAATAAAATAAAATGTTTCTTGAATTTTTTATTTTTTTAAAAAATCTACTTTTCCTATATGAGTATTAAAACAAACACAATAGTGTTTTTTATGGAGGGAGTAAAATTTACGTGAAATCCATGTCGAATTAAGTTAAAGTTATTTTGTTCACTTATTTTATTTTATTTAAATCATGTAATGAATTTCCTATTATCACTAAAAAGTTCTAAAATTAATTTAACAAATGAACATAAAAATATAATTAATTAGAATTGTGAATTAATTATTACGTCAAATGATTTGATCTTTTTATTTTACATATAATTCTCAATCAGTAACACTCTTGGAAACTATATATGTATTAGATTTTTAAGAAAATTAATTTATGAAAAATATAATATATTATCAAGTATTTTCAAAACTTAATCAACTTAAATGAAAATCACCCTATGTGCATAGCACATACCTAATTTCTAGTTAATGAAACAGTTGGAGGGATAAGTTTGTCTATGTATCATAATTTTTGATATCATAATTTTTCACTATTAGGAGTCAAAGTGTTAATATTTTGGTCGACCAAAGAATTTCTTCATAGTTTCTCGTAACTAAAAGATTCTTTAGTGATTTAGCAAACCTGGAAAGAGGTTAATGTAATTTACTTTTGTTTTTTCCAAATCTTGTCCTCTAGGAGCAATGTAGGCTATTTTGGATAAGATATTAATCACAGCATAAGTGTGGCCTATGTTGAAATTTTCGACTCAAACTAGTATTTGTGGGTCGATGGGTCTCATAAGTAATCCCATCTTTGGTGCAAGTCGAGATTTTAAATCAATTGTGTGGAGTTATAATTTTGGCTAAATGAACATATCTGATTTGAGTCAGAGTTCTTTTCATCAAACCCTTCGCATATTGCGTTGGATGTTATGTTAATGGGAATATCTAGTCATTTGATTAGAAAATTGAAACTTAAAATACAATAGGAGTAACGAATAACATTATAGTTTAATTAATACTGTTCTATGTCTAATGAGACATATTCACACAGGCTCTCATATGACCGTTCAAAAGAGCTATGGATGCTTGTTTACTGTAGATCTACAAGTTCATCCGGCGGATAAAAGTGAGGCTTCGCAGGCAACTGAAAACTTTTCGAACCACCTTGTAGCATGTCCAGAACTTCTCTCATTGAAGGCCGATCATTTGGGGTCATTTGTATGCAACACAAGGCAATCAAAATCAGTTTTCTGGCAATCCCTCGTTCATCTTCGGTTAAATAATCTCCAATTTCTACATCCGTTCCGTGGTGAAATTGATCGTATATCCATGAGGGGAAGTGTTGGATTATGCCTTGTTTCCATATTAGAATGAGATTAGATAATTTTATCTAACATTCTAATTTGGTGTTTTTCATAATTCAATTAGGATTTGGAACCTTTAGATAATTCTACTAGGTTTTGTAACATATTGATCTAATCCGATTTGGATTGGATCTCTACTTGGTATCTATAAATATAGATGTAGTAGGGTTTTTTCATAGAAATAGAGAGTAGAGATTTCTAGGGTGAGAAGGTATATACAAGATTAGTGAGAGGTGGGTTGGCATGAACCCTTGGATAACTTGTTCCAAAAACTCACCACACGCGTTCTACCCCTTGGATCAACCCAACTGAAATCTTTCCTTGGAGATGGTATGTTCCTTGAAGGTGGAATAGCTCCTCAACCCCTAGATAACCTGTACCTGGAAACCTTGGAATCAATTGATGGAAGAATACCCGAATTTCCTAGGGAACAAATCTAGGAAAATCAAGAAACAAACACACAAATTCCGAATTTGTGTAATTTGCAAGTAATTACAGAACTAGAGAGCAAATTCTCTCAAGCATGTAATGTCAAGAACCAAATTTTCATTCATCAAAATCTGCCCCCTCAAGATGGCCGACGGCTCCTTATGGAGTACAAGCTAGGGTTTCACAAATTAGGGTTTCACAAGCTAGGGTTTCCAAATGGGCTCTAAGGGTTACATGATTCTTGGGCTACATGACTCTAATTACCATATAATTAAAACTAAACCCAATGATCTTAAGGTTCTAAGAAAAATAGTAGTCAAGCCAAACCCATTATGGTTACAACTTGGAATTTGGCTCCAAAGTCTAATTAACAAGACCCAATTACACTTGGTACATTAATAAACATGGTCTTGTCAATCTTGGTCTTCTCTCCATCCTTTTGGGCCGTTTGGATGAGTCCATTCAAGGCTTCTTTCATTTTCTTTGTTCTAGCCCTTGTCATTGGTCCACCAAGACCTTGAAGTGGATCCAAGAGCTTGCTCTTCTAACCTTCCTCTTCTCGTCTTTTCCCGCTCACGCTACTATCATCATGCTCCGTGCTCAAGTCTCTTTAATCTGGTTGAATTCATATCATGGGTGTTTCTAAGCGCTTGGGAAATCCTTGTAATCTCCGTATTTGTTATTAATATCATCATTGTCTTTGTTGTGGACGTAGATTTGAATTGTCGAGTCGAACCACGCTAATCGGGTGTCTCGATTTATTCTTTGTTCTTACTTTTCTATTCTTTGAATAATTTTAGGAATAATCACAACAAATTGGTATCAAAACTTGGGTTAGTTCAAGATGGCTACCACAAATATGACGTTGAAAAGTTTGATGGGAAGAATGATTTGCATCGTGGAAAATGAAGATGTATTCTTTATGTAAAGAAGGTCTCGGATGGCATTAAAGGATAAAGAACATTTACTTCAAATAATGACAAACCATGAGAAGGACGAATTCTTAGAGAAGGCGTATGGCTCAATTGTTTTGTTATTGGCGGATAATGTCTTGAGAGAGGTTGTTGTAGAAACAACACCGCAGGGCTTTGATTAAAGCTTAAGAATCTCTACATGACAAAGTCTCTCATAAATCAGTTGTATTTGAAACAACGGTTATACAACCCGAAGATGAAGGAAAGTACACTCATTGATACACATATAGATGTGTTTAATAAAATTATTTTAGACTTTCTTAATATTGATGTGTAAATAGATAATCAGGATCAAGCCCTTATTCTTCGTGTTCTTTACCAAAATCCTATGATTACTTGGTTACCACTTTGTTGTATGGGCATGACTAAATTTCCATGGAGGATGTAAAATTATCGTTGAACTCTAATGAGTTGTGAAGCCGCTTATCAAACAAGGTGATACAGCTTAGTGTAGAATGATTGGTTATTCAAGGTAGAGAAAATGAAAGAGGAAAATGGGGTAAAAGAAGATCCCAATCGAAATCTAAATCCAAGAAAATGACAAGTGCTATAATTGTGGGCAAAAGGGCATTATAAAAAGGATTGTCCAGATGTTCAAGGGAAAAAGATACTGAGCTCTACAGAAAATGCTGGAATTGCTAAGGTGAGTCAGAGGGTGCAGATGTTCTCACAGCTACTGTTGGTTACTTGGGTTGTAATGGATTCTTGATTCAGCCGCACTTTTCACATGAGTCCACGTAAGGACCGGTTTACTACTTATCAACTGCTGATAGTAATAAAGTTCTCATGGGCAATAATATTGCTTGTGAAGTGGTTGGAATAGGTATAGTAAGAATTAAGATGCATGATGGTATGGTGAGAACTTGGACAGATGTCGGACATATACTTGACTTGATGGCAACAACATACCTCCGCATCAATTATATAATGTTTTTAATACTTGTAATGGTCACAATAAAAAGGGTCACTTTCTAATTTTTACGAGTTGAAGGGTATTGTAAAGTATTGGAAATTCCAAGAATATTCAAGTTGCGAGATCAATACACTTAATTATTTGGTTTTCACATGCACTTTATGCAACAGATGAACAAGGGGTTTATTTTGCATTAGCAATTGGCCAAGATGAAGAATCAGTAGTACTAAAACTCTTGTTTTAGTTGGTGTTATCAATCCCATTGAGAGAATGATGGCACAATAACGCCAAACTAAATCAAGCTTAGACATTGATCTGATTTCAAAGATACCCATGCAAGTAACATTGTCATTTGATCCTTTACAAATCCTGAGGAATCGGACTACAAGAAAGCTTGGGCATCTTTTGCACCTATATCTCAAAGAAACAAATAGGACCGCATAATCGTAACATTATATTTGCTTTCTTTTAAAATCAAGAACATGAGCAAGAAATTAATTACTACATAAATACCACCAACAGCACCCAAAAAAACACAAAACCGTGAGAAAATACAATTGCGCACAAATTCTATTCTTTGTGAGGGTATTCTCACCTTATTGAAACCAAGTATGCATTTAGGACTCACACCGACATAACCAACTGAGCCATCTCTCATAATTCCAACTTGCCATCGATGCTTTAAGAAGGCAACCAAAATCGTGAAACCATACTTTGAAATATAATATTGAATCGTATAAGCACAACAGACAAATCAAGTATACATTACCTTGTTCATTATGATCCGCAACTTTGCGTATCATAAAATCTAGAACCTCATGAGTTGAGAAAAGAACAGAATTCAATGAGGGAGGCCAAATATTACTACCATTGCTACATCTAAAATCAGAGGCGCACAACGAAAAATGCGGCATTACTACAATGTTACTATTGGCAAGATTTTCAAGTAATGTAATAACAAAGGAAAGAGATCAAAACAACTTCACGTGGTCATACATTTCCACTTCCATTACAAAATAGTAAATTCTAATGCAAATACTCACAAATCTTGCCATGGCAAAGATTGAGGAAGAGATGATGTTCCCCTTAATAGATACTTCGCTTTTCTCTATTGATGCCTATCAAATAGAACAATCTAATTAAGAAAAAAAAAACATAAATGTTCATATTTAATATACAAAAGTGGTGCACGAAAAATCCCATTAGTCTTTTAAAATCCCATTTTAAGTGCATTATGCATGTTTTAGTGCGGTTGCAGTATTATTTCTGTTGATGTGGAAGCAAAGCAACGATGCGAAAGGTTTTGGGTTAAGAGAGGATCGTTCATAAAAATGTCTTAGTATTCTTTTATTTCTTGTAACTAAAATTTTGTTATTGAATGAATTAATGGTTTTTTTTGGTATATTTAATCATTTTATATTAGAAAATAAAAATAAAAATAAAAATAAAAATAAAAATATAGTACTATTGTTGTTAAGGATATGAAAGTATCACTAATGGTTAAGATCTATGAAGATAAAGTTTGCAATAGAATTTAGACAGAGGGCAATTGTAAAAGTTGGTTAACTAAAATCACTAAAGGGGTAAATCTATGTAATTTCAAACCTAGAAGATAAATTGACATTAAATAAAATCTTTGCTCCCAAAATGTAAATTATTAGTTGCTATTTTCACCTTACCAAACCTGTGGTTTAATTTGATGTCAATTTGCACCATAGAGATTGAGAAACAGGCAACTTTAACCCTTAACAGTCGCCATAAATACTTAACCATTTTGACTAATTGAAATATTAATTACCCTTCAAACAGATTTTAATATGACCTTTATTTGTTTAGATATTACATATTTAATGATATTTTATTGTTTTTCAGAATAATTTGTGGAACTTTCATAGAGGATGACCACATAAACAAAAAACTAATGAATTTACAATAATTAAAAAAATTAATTCAAGATAAATAAAAACTTCACATTCCAATAAATGTAGTAATATTAATCTATTGCCTTTCATGATTTAAAGTTTTCCTTTTACTCACTACTTTACACTTTAAATTCACCATTTGTATGTTGTAGCACAAAATAAGCAAATAAAATAAAATGTAAAATAAGAAAATATTGAAAATATTAAGTATTATTATATTAGAAAACACTTTTTGAGTCTCCGTTTCTTTTCTTTTTTTGTCATTATTATTATTTTTACTTTTACATTAACTCAAACTTGTAGACTCATAAAAAGTTTCAATACTCCATAAATATTTCTTTTATATATATATATTTGCATTAGACTAATTATTTTTCAATGGTTCTTTGTTATCTTATATTTAAATAATTTTTTTAGTTTATGCAATCATCTTATATTATGTTATGAAAATAAAATTGCACAAATTAATCTAAAAATAAAAATATTATTAAATATGTGATATCTAAATAAATAAGTTATACTTCTCCATCTCAAAAAAATGTTTAATTTTAAAAGAAGAGTCCACTTTGAATAAAAGTGTTATGTTGGGTCTACTAATAATGACCATATAAGAGTTAACATTAAAAGTAAAGATAAAAATGAAAAATTATATATTTTATAACTAAAGTAAAATTGTACCAAATATAAAGTGGACTTTTGCTAGAAATGGATAAAGTATTAAATATTAGTTAAAGGGTAATATTGTACTTTTGAATTAGTCAAAATGGTCAAGAGTTAAATATTTAACTAAAGCTGTTAAAGGAACTAAATTATGCCAATTTTTCCAACTTAGGGGGGTAAATTAACATGGAATGAAACCTGGACTAAGTAAAGTGAAAATAACTAAGTAATAAGTCAAACGTCAAGGTTTTAAAAAGTCATTTAGCAACGGGATTTTTTAGCTTTATTTAGGGGTGGCAAAATTTTGTAATCCTAATAGTACCCAATGGCATGAAAACTATTGAGTTTCTCACAACCATTAAAAATACCTTTGAAAAATAAAATGAAAAGAATTTAATTAAGATGAAATTTTATTGGGTGAATTTTAAGATATTCATGGGTCTTAATAGAAAAGTTAAATGAGTAATTTTTTAATAATGATAATTTTAATTATTTTTTAATGGATTTTTATATATTATTAATAAATAAGGAAAAAAAAAAAATAAAAAAAAAAATGTAAAAACAACAAAAAGATGGGATAGTAATTTTCTTCTTTAGTCAGATTAACATACTCATCACCTCTTTAATGATTGATCACTAGGATATCTCTCTGGTGTTAAGTAAACATCGCCACCTTAACTTTGTCTTCAAGTAGTTATCCATGACTGCAAGTGGTAGATGATTTGCAACTTTTGGAATAGCTTTCTTCTTATCACATGGCTCACACATATGCAAAGCTAGTACTATCTACCTCTATGTTTATTCTCTATATTCTTTCATATGTAAATGTTCTCTTCAAGATCTTCTGATCTCTATAGTGCTCATCATTATTAAGTTGGCTGATTGGATATTAGCAGGCGAGAAACAAGGGGAAAAAACAAAAAAAAAAAAAACAAAACCAAAACAAAAAAAAAACCAAAAAAAAAAGAAGAAGAAGAAAAAAAGAAGAAAAAACAGGAAAAAAAGGAAAAAAGAACAAAAAGGAGAAAAAAAAAAGAGAGGGAACAAAGAGGAAAATGAAAACATGGAGGAAAAAGAGAGAGAGAGAGAGAGAGAGAGAGAGAGAGAGGAGAAAAGATAGGAAGTATCTTCACTAGGAGGTTGCAGTAAATCTGTCTATACACCTCATGGATCTGCGTATCGCATCCAAATGTTTTATGAAATACTTTTGCTGTATTTGGGGTTTTGCTACATATTGCTCGCTGCCCATTTATTGTTTGTAAATTGTACCCTTTAAGTCGAGTCTTTTCTGGGGTTTGCTGATTACACATGATTTGTTTGTCTCTTCACTCAAGATACATCAAAGACTGGTTGTTGGAAAATAGCTACCGCTTTTGAGTGGAGTCTAGTTATGCTCGATTACCCATACTTGGTTGCTCGTGATGCATTTCTGTAATTTCTCGTCAAGCAATCTTCTTTGTCTAATGGTCCGCAATTTCCTTCCGTCCACGTTCTTTCTCTTCATCGGTTCTCTCTCGATTCTTTCCTATTCTCAAGTTTCACGTTACACGCAAGCATTTTATATACTTTCTGGTCTGAAACAACTAGCTTTGTCGAATGGTCTGCAAATTCCTAATGGTGGTCTGCTGGTCCTTTTTTTTAAAATCACTGGCTCTTTACCTCCATCAAGTAGCTTTTCTGCTGCTACATTACTGCTTTGATTACCGAAGGCTAGAATGAATTTGGTTACCTGTTTTCATTTTTTCTGGCTAGGACTGGGCTGCATTCTTGTTTGGCCTAACTATTTTGGCAGGGCCGAACTCCATTTTGAAGATGGCAGCATATAACTTGCACCATAAGTGGCCGATTCATTGTTATGTAAGCTAGAATACTCTTTTGTAATCGGTAGAGCACTTAGATTGCGAATGATGGTTCCAGATATAGTGTCCAAGCTTAGTCATTTAGTTGAAGTTAGCTTCTACACTATATCTCACCACATCAACCTTTAGGCAATCCTTTTGATATTATAGTTTTTTGACATTATATAGGTTAGAGTTATTGTTAGCAATTACTCGGCTAACTCTCCTTTGTAACTAATGGATCGTGGTAATCCCAACCATTATTCCATTTTCCTCCTTAAAAAAACATTAGACCAAGGAGATCAATTTAGCCTCTCTGGCTAGCACTTGTACAGTTCTGATTATTTAATCAATGAAAAATCTATCGTTTTGGAAAAAAAAAAAAAGTTATAAGACTACAGAGTATACGGCCATGCCCATATTAAAATTTTTTAAACATAAGAAAATCACTTTAAAATCTTTTAAACATATTATGATCACTTAAAATCTTTTGAAACATATAAAATCTTTTATACATATTATAATGTATACTTCGTATTAAAACACATAAAAATCACTTAAACATATTACGTTATATAAACTTGAACCAAAAGTTATTATAAAAAGATTAATTTAGTTTTGTGGTTGCAAAATTATATTAATTTTTTATAATTGTGAATTTGTGGTGATGAATCAATATTAATTTAGAAATTAAATTGAAATAAATTATAAAAGTTTTAGATGTAAGCACAAAAAAATTTTGGGATGTATATCATAGTAAGTATAATTCTTAGTCACACAATTATATTAAATTTTTTTTTGCAAATTTAGGCCGATCCAATTACTACTTTGGAGTTTTTGGGCTCATTTCTATAAATTTGGACTTCTAATTGAGACCTATTTCTAACAAATGGATCATTTGTAATTGTACTGATAACTGTGAAGTCGGTTTTTTAGTTGGGAAGGATCCAATTAACATTTAAAGATGGACTTTCCATAATTTTTTTGGCTTCTACACAATTGGGACTCCGGTCTGGTTTTAAGTGGTTAAACCAACTGAAAACTGAAATTGGTTAGTGGGCCAGTGAACTAGTACAGTTTCAGTTTTAGGAATTCTGATAGCAAAAGTCAATTAACCGGACTAGTTCTAATCGATTGATCAGTTAACTGGTTTTTGCACAAATTTATTTCTTTCCAATTGCCATTTCTAGCTTTTTATCAGTCCGCCCCAATCACATAAGAGAGAGAATATAAGAGAAGTAAGGGTAGTAATTTTGAAGGAAATGTGTGAGATTTAAATAAGTATGGAATAATTAGAATTAGGTAATTTATTTTTTACTAAATTTTGAGTTTGGTTGAGAATGAAATTTAATAGATTGAAATTTCTCAATTTCTATTAAATCTAATTTAAAAATTCTCATTTCTAGTAGTTGGATCACTGCTAGCTGCTAACTGACTAGATTCTAGCCAAATTTAAATGATCTTGTCAGAAACTGACTAGAACATGACTAATAGGCAATTTGGTGGTGGTCCGACCACCAATAGGGCACCATGATGTTAAAATAAAAAATAAAATTTATATATTAATAATATATGTAAATCTATTAAAAATTAAAAATTAACTAAAATTACCATCGCTCATTAATTACCCAATAATTTTTAAGAATACATATTTAAAATTTTCTCATTGGAAGCTATGAACATTTTAATACCCATTCAATAAAGGTATAATTGTACATGTTGGGAATTTTATTTGTGTATGACAATGGTACTCGCCAACCATATATACTTGTTTTGTTCAACCCCGTGGGGAGTAGGTGGAGCAAGTGGAGGGGCAAGTGGCAGGGCAAGTGACAGAAGAGTTTTTTTACTTGCACCTACACAGAGTAAGTGGTGGGGCGAGATTCCTCCCGTCTTGCCACCTATTTTGTTTATCTATTTACATTTATTTTATATATAATATATATTTGAATTTAGTAAATATATTATTTATGTGTATTAGTAAATATATTATTTATATGATTACATATATTATGTTATTAACATTAATTAAATTATAAGTTTATTATTAATATTTCTTAATTATTAGATTATATTTATATTAAAATTATATTAATATTTTTTATAATTATTATATTATAATATTAGTTATTAGTTATTATTAGTTTACTATTATTTATGTATTAATTATAAATTATTATTTATTTAACGTCCACATTGAAATTTGCTTTATTGCCACTTACATAATATTGTTGTTGTTGTTGTTGGTTTTCTTTTGGTTGTTTGTTCTTGAAACTAGGGTGTCAAAGTTGCATAATTGTGGAAGTAGCAAAGCAATTAGAAGAAGAAATCAAGTACATTTCTCGAGATAAGTGATTTTGGCTTTTGAGCCAACGAGGCCCATCATGATTTATGGATTATAGATTTTATGTTTCGAATTTAGATATCATAATGAATAATTTTATCTTATCAATTCTGAGCTTTGATTTTTTTTTTTTTGCCAAAAGATCGATAATGTTATTAACTCTTAAAAGTTAACCTTTACAAGAATGTCCTCCATAATTGGACTCTTTTTAGCTCTTTGTGCGGCTAAAGGCAGAAATGACTTGTTGTCAACATACCACTCTTTATCTCACAAAAAGACAGGATAGACAAAAGGCGATCAACATCAAACAAAGCGATAAATCTAAACTAAATCACAACTACAAGAGACCGTCTATTCCACCTCCTATACACCACCCACACTATCTTTTGCCATGACAGCCTTTGATTGGATTGATGATTTTGGAAAAGATGCATGGTAGCGATGGGAATATGTACTTACGAAATAAATCTTTGATGGCCTAATTATTGAAGCGGGTGGAAGATAATGAAAGTACAAAATCAACCAATGACATACTGCTCGGCCTCCATGCTACTACGAAATGAAAAACCTACCTTAATACATTCCGCTATCAATCCAAGCATGCTTATGTTAATTACATGAATAATGAGAACGTGTTCGCTGTTTGGCCTAATACACCAAGAATTCCGCTTCTAACATTCCAATGCAATAGTCTAAAAGAGTGGATGAGGAAGTGTCGAAACTACTTTTTGATGCATCATATTTCAGAAGCTAACAAGAAGTCTATTGTTAGGATGTTTCTTAATGGGAAAGTTGAGATTTGGTATGAAAGTACCAAGATGACGAAAAACTCAAATTTCTTGGGGTGAATTTGTGAGAAAGTTTTCAAGATAGTTAGTGATAGAGGGATTCAAGGATGTGATGGAGGAGATGAGCAAGTTGAACTTGGGTAAGTGGAGGAATAACAAGAAAATTTTGAGGAAATGCTATCGTTAATATTGTTCCTAAGAACCCTCATTTGAAAGAATCTTATTTCATTTCAAATTTTATTAATGTAGTCAAAAAAGAAATTAAGCCTTTGCTGAGATTGATGAAAGATATATTTAAGCCTTGCAGATTGTGTTATGATAGAGCATTATATAGAGTTTTTGCCAAAGAAAAGAAAAGAAGTAATGAGAAATTGGCTGGTTGGATTAGATTTCATTTTTAGATAAATTATCTCCATAGTTATTAAGCTTTTCTAATAGTATATTTTTAACTACTTAATTTTTACTTCAATTAATAAATTATTCAACTTTTAAAATTGTTCATTTGACTATTTACATTGATAGAATGACTACCACATGACTAACAAATGTCCATAATTAAAGATATTTTTGTCTACAAATCCTCCTACTCTTTCACAGTTATCAACCACTCCTATTCGTACCACTCTTTTACTACCATTTCCCTGCTACCTCACTAACCCATTTAATAATGCATTTTGAGCCTAAAGTGCTAATTGATATATTAACCCAATCATTACCCACTACAAATAGCTTAAGACATTTCGATTGACCACCAACTCTGCCATGGTGATATACTCATTGGGTCATAAGCTGTGGGCTAAATGCATTTGTGAGAATTCATGTATATAAAATGAAGTGACTCAAGAAAACTTTAGCCAGGAACTATATTTTTCTTGGATATCAAAACCATTGAAAACATTCTCAATTGATAACGTTGGGTTGCAGGAACCAAAGAGTTTAGGTATTAAGAGTATGAAAAAGTTAGGGGTGTAAGGTAACAAAGTAGGAAAGAATACGAAGTTTTCATATCAACATAAGCAAAACGCAGCAACGTATAAGTTCAATTTCCTTGGTTAAAAGGTAGAATTAATCACAGATTAATCCTATCATTTCACGGAGAAGTTACTCTTTAATTCTATTAACTGCAAACATTTAACAAATAGATTCCATCATTAAATGGTGTAAAATTTGTCGTCATCAATTTAAGAAAAAAACTACATCAATCTAAAAATGTCCTATATATCTTTAAGTCATAAAATACATTTACCTCCCATAAAGTTTATTTAAATTATTGAAAGATGTGTACTTAAAAGGGAAATATAATTTTTCAAATTTACTGAGAATTTTGTTATAATATGATCAATATTATTTTTACTTATCAAAGTTCAACGTTTTTGGGATTGGCTATTGATATGGTTATAATCACTTTTATTGCATTATTAATTGTTTGGTATATAGTTTAACAGAAGATAAAGTTGTCATTTTGGAAAGAAAAATGACATACAAATTATGAGGGAAAAAAGAATAATTGGATTTTCAACAGTAAATGTTCATTTGTTTTTGAAAATTTGTGAGAAGTTAGGTTTAAACCCCTCTATCTTGTATTCCAGATCGAAAGAAATTAATAATAGAGTAACCAATTCTACTAGGCGCAAATAAGTTGTTACCAAAAATAAATAAAAAAATACTCATAGCTGATTAATCATCTAAAGATCCAAATGAGTTATCTATGTGGATATTATTAGGTGCTTAACAATTGTGGCGTATTGTAATCAATTTCATCAATATTAATTAACATTGGTAAATTTGCTGATAGGGTAACAATCTTGTAATTATGCAATGCATGGGTAAAAATAAATAGTGATATGAAGTCAATTTTGTATTGGTTTAACTATATTTATGGATTAATTTTTCTTTATATTTATATATTTAATTATGATATTAATTGTCAATGATATGCATATTTCTTGATTAATTGTCAACATATGCTATTTCTTGATTAATTTTGTTATGAGAAGTTTTTAAATTTGAAGGGGTCAAATTAATGTTTTAAGATTTTAATGGCTCAAATTAAGAATTTGCTAAAAGTTTTGCTTAATAAAAAAAGGGTAAAATATTTCTACCACCTTTATGGTTTGTAGAAACTATCAATCAATTCGAAATTTGAAAAAATTATCAATATCCTTGAAATTTGATAAATTCATAACATTTAACCCCTCTTGACTAACGTTGATAATTGACTTTTGACCAAGTCAATGGTGAGTTTGTTGCAATTCCCAAACTACCCTTCAAACTATAATATTTGAATTACATTTATTCCATTGAAGTTTGTTTTAATTACAAAAAAAACTTGAGGTTTAACAAAATAGGTTACTCACTACTTTTTTATTTAATTAGTGTTACAAAAGATTAATAACAACTACCGATAAATAGAATTTGAATATAATTTAGACAATTCTCTACAAAATTTAATAATATAACATTTTACCAAAATAGATGTAAGGTTTAGATTTTTTATTATGCTTATTTTTTCATTTCCATTCAAATAATTTAAATTTAGTCTAATAAATATAATTCTTAGTTTTATAACTATTACATCAAATCATAATAAACAAAATAATTCTTAATTTTATGAATATTAATCAAATTATAATAACTACAAAAAACTACAAGAGATTTAAATAAATAATTATTTCTTAAAAGTTGATAGAGATACACAAATAACAAAAATAATTATTTAATCATTTAATCACTTAAACGGACAATAGTGATAGATTAATATTGAAGGTATAATAAGAAATTTAGAAAAAAGATTTTCAAATTTGAAGATGATGAAATAATAATATGGTAAAAAAATATTAATTTTACTATTTAGTTTTTAAAAATTCTAAAGGTACGTATTGATATTATATTCTTATTATTTTTTCAATTTATTAGTTTATGATATAAAATAAGATCATAAAATTATTCTTCATGAAAAGAAAAGAAAAAGAATATAAGAATATAAGAATATAAAATAAAGAAAAAGAAGTTATTAAATTTTATTTTATAAAGTTTTAAAACTTTCAAGATCATTTTGTAATTAGAACAAACCTCAAGAAGGTAAATGTTATTTTTTTAAACTAGTTTTTTATTTTTTTTTACTTATTTCGTTAGTTGACTTTAATGGTTGTTAGGTCAAAGAGGTTATTGATAGTTTTTTCAAATTATAAAATTAGATTAATAATTTTTACAAATTACAGAAATAGTAAATGTAATTTACTCAAAAGAAATGAAAAGCCGTTCGACGCCAACAAAAGGCGGCAATGAGCACGCAATGAGGATGACGCAACTGTATTGATGTGATACACGACGTCATCAATACAATTATTCGATATCCTTTTGAAAGAGTTCCAAAAGTGTCACTAAAAATACTGGTAATTTGGTTATTAAACTATTTGTTTTATTTATTTTGTATATTCAATTAACAAGAACTTTAATCTTTGTTAACTTATATTAAAAAAGAAAAACTCAAACACAGTTTTGGATTGATTTCTATATTTTAATTTAGTTAAAATAGGATATCATTTATTATTTTACATCTAAATTTATAGGTGATTTGAATTTGGTAAGGGTTTCAAATACTCCATATAGTTAGATTTTCTTATTTGATTATGAATCAAATTGAGAATGTCGTCGGATTTGTTTTAGTTGTTCAAATCATAATTTGAAAATTATAAATTTGAAGAAAATACTAAATTTTATTTTGATAGGAACTTAATAGCTTGTTAATTTTAGAGATTTAGTAAATTTTGAATGTGATTTAATATTTAGTAAGACATTTATAAATTTATATACCATATTTTAATTTGATTAATTCATGGGAATTATATTTCATCTATTTCAAAAAGAGTTCACTTTTAATTTGGTACAACTTTTTTTTAAATTATAAGGCACAACACATTTAATGCATAATTAAATAAATAATTTAACATTTTTATCTTTATATTTTAAATTTAGGTTATGCATTATCATTATTAGTAAGGGTAATACAAAAATTTACACAAAAAATGGACTCTTTTTGTAAAATGAAATAAATTTTTAAAACTAAACTTTTTTTTGAGATGAAAATAATATTTTATGATTAAATCCTTAGTAGCAGAGGAATAAAGACGGTAATGCTGTAGAATAGTTTTGTATAGAAATATATAGTTGAATAATTGTTTTCTTATTTCTTTTTCATAGAAATAAGTATATCATTATTTTTTTCCATCTTTTAAGAAATCGATGTCTCTGAAATAGGTGTTTTTAAACTTGTTTGTGAAAAATAGTCAAGTTGTTTGACTATTTTCTGATTTAATTATCAACTAACCAATGAACTAATTCAAAGTTTTCTTATTTACTATTTAGTGTGAGGAATTAATATTATTTATTTTCATTATTTCACTACTTTTCAAACTTCACTAGCAAGAATTTATATCCTCAAAATCAAGGTGTTCGATTGCAATATAATCATTTGAATTGGTATTTTGTGGGTGTTTTTTATTTATTTTTTAGCAATTTTATTTTGAACGACAAAAATTGCGCAAACAAGTGTAAATGAAGATGATCAAATTGTCCTTTTAGGAAATAATAAAAAAAAAGAAACAGAATAACGAGGAAAGAAATAAAAAATAATCAAATTTTATTATGATTTTTTTAGATCATAAATATTTATTTAATAACAAACTTAAGAATGTGTTTGTTGTCCAGGCATGGAATTTTCATAAAGGAATAAACATTTCATTATTATTCCCATCATTGTTTAGATAACTTAATTTGGTATATTAAAAGAATAGGCATATCTAACTTAGTTATAAGATTTTGATAGCTTAAAACTATAAATAAATATACAAATCATTACAACTAATATCGTGATATATACCATTCTATTCTATAAGGATAGTTATGAATTTAATTCTAAAATAATTAAAACTATGACAAGAAAATAAGTTTTTCAAAATTTACTAAACTATTTGAATAATAAAGAACATAATCAAGTAAGAAAAAAATGAGGACAAATGTAGGGGAAATAAGTAAGATAGAAAAACTTTGGAATTGCAGTATTGATCCCCTCATAGGCCCTAATATTTCATAGCATTCTCATTAATAAATTAACTAAGGATTGTCTACATAAAGTAACTCAAGCTAAGACGCACCAAATTTACTAATTTGTGGACTCAACCCAAACAATTTAAATTTATACCCTTTATTAGTCATTATTTCAAAACTTTTAGACTCAAGTCATTTGTTGTGATATAAACCCTCCCTATAGGGTGGTTAAATGTTTCCATACTGACATTCTCATAAACCCAAGAGCTGGTTCATACTCCTAATTTTGTCACATTCTATAAGCAAATACCTTAATTAATTACATACATTTACTCATTGTGAATTAGCTCAATTTTGGTTCTATTATGTAGAATTGAATTGCTTGTGTAGAAGGCTATTTACCTATTGATTTTTAAACTCTTAAACAACTCAATATAAATTGAAGGAAATAACCCCGTGAAGTCAAAAGACACCATGATGGCCACTAACATGGCGATTAGAAATGCCAAAAGTCTTTGGAGGACTACCAAGAGTCTAAGGACTTCTATAAAACCAAAAGAAAGATAGTGAGCAACACGAGAGTGTGTGGTGCTGCAAAAACTATAAGAAAAGTTTTTCTAAATTCTCTCTCGCAAAGGGAGCATTTTAATCATGGATAGTGGAGATAGTTCCTCGTGTGATTATATTCCGACCAGGTGATACAAGTAAATCGTTCTTGGGCATTTTCCGCATGTATTTTGTATCGATAATTTGGAATATGTTTCCAACATTGGTATCGAGCATATAATTACTTGTTTCTGGTTATTTATCATGTTTAGAACATGTTCAAACATGAAATCTATGAATGGATTGAATGTTCATATTTTCTAGTATGAATCTATTTCATTCAAGTATGTTGATCAGCCTCTGTTGTAGTGTATTTTTTAAAAAATATGGAATGATATAGGTAGTAATGGTTATAGTTTCTGAAACTAGACATTACAGGCTTCAAATCAGTATATAATATGTGTAATTTGGATGAAAAACGAAAGAGATATGAATCAACTAAGATTCAGTTTTCAAAATTCTGAATCTGGAAATTTGCTTTCCAGAATCAGAATTTTCAAGTAGTCATGTTTGACTGCTTGTATCTCTCTTAATTTTTGTTTTCTATTTACATATCCTGTACAAATTGAAACTAGATATTACAGGCTTTATAATGATATCTTATATGACCGATTTGAACTTAATATGAAGAAGATTCGAGTCTCCAAAGTCATGGGTTCATCAAGATCGAATCTGAAACTTGTTTTCCAAATTTGAATGACCATGTTTGTGGCCTGTATCTTTCAAATTTTTTGAACATGATTTACACCACCCACACATTTGAAAACTACATACTTCAAGGTTTAAAATGATATATGATATGATCAATTCGGACTTGAAATGAAGGAGATACAAGTCTCCAAACTTGCACACAAAAAAAAAAATTCTGATTTTGTGGGCAGCTGTTGATTGACTAGTGGCCAGTCGGACAAGTTTTTTGAAATTTTCATTGTGTCCTTTGATTGTTTGAGAACAACATTCCGGTCCTAAAGTTTTATAAAATTACAATTTTATCCCTAAGTTGTCCAAAAATTGTGAATCGGTCCTCCAACTTTGGGAAATTAGTTTTTTGTCTCTTTTTCTGACTAATCGTTGACTAGTCAATGCAGAAACTTTGACAGGCTCGTACGAGCTTGTTTGAGCTCCTTTGGGGGTGTATGAGGTACGTTTATGTTCGTATCAAAATTGTCTTCGTTTTGATATATTAATGGAACATGTTTGATGTGTATAAAGTAATGAATATCGTACAAATACTTATGATATGCATATTTTGAGGCATTTTTAAGTATTTTTCGCTCGTATTGTTTTTGATATAGAGAATATCATATATGCATGTGATGATTTATGATAGCATATATGAAGTCTATGGTGGTTCATGAATGATTGCTTTGGCTTTTCATGCATCAAGTATAATGAAAGACTTTTGGTTTTTCATTTTGAAGATGAATGAAGACTTTTGGCTTTTCATGCGTCAAGCATAATGAAAGACTTTTGACTTTTCATTTCAATGATGAATGAAGACTTTTGGCTTTTCATTCTCCAAACTTAATTGCTTGTCTTTTGAACATGATGTGAACAAGGAAATCTCCTTTATAAATAGAGAACTTTCCTTGGTGGACAAGTAGAACATATATGAAGTCTAAATGCTTGCTATCTATCTTGAAATTAAAGTATGATTTGATGCATATGTTATTTGTACATTAGTTCAAATCATATTATGCTATATTATAATTACAAGATATAAAAATCATTACATGTTTTATGATCTTTGTTTGAGTGGGCAGTTCTAGAAAGTTTTAGTAACCGTGAACTCGATTTTACATAAATGATTATGTTAATGGTAATTGCAAGCGAGAATTCTCGGACGATGATTGGGAACATAGTGAACTTTCGAATCTGAGACCTTATGTGAAATTACTTATTAATATAATTAGTTAGTGTAAAATGATGCATAAATGATAGGCATTAATAATTCGTGCATATATGTCTATAGAACTTTGTGTTCAAAAACAATGGTTTTAGCATCTAAGAATATTGTTCTTTGAACTAAAACAAAATGAGCAATGAAAATTATGGAATCTGAATATGAAAATCTAGTATGTGCTAGAAAAGCAAGAAGCACTAGAAGATCTTAACCAAGGTTATGGAAGAGCACGAAAATGGGAATCTTGCTCAATATTGAAGAGATAAAAAATACATTTGTTGCATGGAAAAGAACTCTCTTACTTGCATTACGTTGCTAAGTAGCATAGACAATAATATCATGTGAGAGTTCATGTATTTTATAATGCCAAAGATATGTGGTATTTTAGCAAAGCAAGATTTGGTAGTACATCAATTACCAAACTAAGACAACTCACTATAAGATTTGACTCTTATGATTCTTGAGTTAAAGGATCGCCACATATTAGCGATGAGCAACAAGTGCAAGTAGTGATTCGTTTCTTGCCTCAATATAGGGAACATATGAAAGTCCACTTGACCCACAATGAAAATATCAAATTTTTGAAAATGCTATGCATTATCTTGAGCTAGAAGATAACCGCTTGTTGACGGCTAAACTAGAAAGCGCATATATTGTGCAATAGAGCTCACAAGGAGCTTTGGGCTCCAAACGCAAGTATCAAAGTGGGCGATATAAGAGTGGAAATGCAAGGAAAAGCCCATTCGGCAAAAGGCCAAAGCTTAACCAACATAGGAAAGGAAAGCGTCCTTTCAAGAAAATATTTCAAAAGTGAAATGTTTCAACTGTGGTAAAAGGGTCACATTCGTGGAGTTCACGAGTTCCACAGGAACTAAATGTAGCGAACAACTCCAAAGTGGAAGTGAAAGAAATTGGCATTTGCCAATTAAACATGCGTGGTGATCGCATATTGTTCCTACATGATGTCTTATATGCTTCGGACAAACATCGGAACTTAGTTTATGTGTTGGTTTTAGTTAAGCTTGGTTTTAATATTCCATATTTATGGTGTTGACTTGTTTTTGAGAACAAGTTATTATGGTTCTGGATATTTTCTAGATGATTTTAGTGTTGGACATTTTTATAATAACATTAATGTATGTTATTCATTATTCACATCTTATAATTGTTATGAATGATGTGAATATATATCATTCTAGATTTGGTCACATTGGCCAACATAGAATGAAAAGGTTAGCCAACGTGGGCTTATTAGGCAATATTGAAAGTGTCGATTTGTCCATTTGTAAGAATTGTCTGGCAGGAAAATTGACACGAAAACTATTTGGAAAAAGAACAAGAGGTGAAATTCCTTTGCAATTAATCCAATGAATGTAAGAGCAAGACATGGGGTTATATACTTCATCACATTTATAGATAATTATACACGATTCGGTAATGTCTATTTGATTTCTCATAAATCTCATGCATTAAGTTGCTTTAAGAAATTTCTGAGCTTGGTAGAAAATCAATTGGCCAAGAAAATAAAAGCATTAAGAATTAATCAAGGTCGTGAATACTTATCTGATCAATTTCTATATTTGTGATGAAAAAGGAATAGAACGACAATTGACTATTCCCGAGACTCCTTAACAAAATGGTATTACGGAGAGAAGAACTAGAACCCTACTTGAAATGGTTAGATCTATTATGGCACAAGCTAACTTACCAATTACCTATTGGGGTGATACATTGTTAACTGCTGTCTATATACTTAACTGTGTTCCTACTAAATCAGTTACTTTCACTCCATATCAGTTATGAACAGGCCGAAAGCCCGATTTGAGTTTTCTCAAACCTTGGGAGTGTGCTGCCTATACTCATGATACCTCAAACAAATATGAAAAATTGGGTACAAAAGGTAAAAAGAGTATTTTTATAAGATATTCTGAGCACTCCAAAGGGTATGTGTTTATAGGTGTGTAAGATAGTGAGAGTATTGCTGAATTTGAATCACGAGATGTCACATTCTTAGAAAATGAATTTTCTAAAATGGGCGAGATAGGTAAAGACCTATCCTTATATGAAACTCTGAAACAAGATGATGGAATTACTCACGGATGGGAGTTGGTATACCATCGTCTCATCCAAGTGAAAGTAATGTGAGAAGTGGAGAATTAAATTCGAACCAGTCTCAATTACAATCACTTGATGAAACGATATTGCCATTGTCTTATCCGAGTGGGAGTGAACAATCTATACAGCGAATGAGTCGTAAAAGTGTTTCCTGTCGATGTTTTGACATTGAAGGGGAAGCTTTCATGATTGTTTTACAAGAAAATGATGAGCCAAGGAATGCACACGAGGCTCTAACATGCCCTGATAAGGAAAAATGGATACAAGCAATGGAAGATGAGATGGAGTCAATGAGATCAAACCAAGTTTGAGAACAGGTTGACCTCTCAAAAGGACACAAATCCATTGGGAACAAATGGGTTCTCAAAATAAAGTATAAAGCTTATGGCTCAATAGAAAGATATAAGGCTCGCCTTGTGGTGAAAGGGTTTCGCTTATCCTGGCAATAGTGATACATATGGATCTTGAATTACATGAAATGAATGTAAAGACTGTTTTTCTCAGTAAAGAATTAGAAGAAGAAATTAATATGGAACAACTAGTTAATTTCATAGCAAAAGGCCAAGAACAAAAAGTATATCAACTTTTAAGATCGATATATGGCCTTAAGTAGTCTTCGAGATAATGGTATATACATAATATCACAGGACTTTGTTATGATTGACAAAAATCAATGTGTATATATCAAAAGATCCAAGGATCAATATGTGATCTTATCATTATATATTGATGATATACTTATTGCCGAAAACAATAAAGAGTTTGTGAATATTGTGAAAATTTGGTTATTTTTCAATTTTGAAATGAAAGACATGCGTGAAACTGCATATATTCTTGAAGTTAAGATTTCAAGAAATCGTTCGAAGAAATTATTATCTCTTTCACAAGAGACATATATAAATAAAATCCTTGAACGATTCCATATGCAAGATTACAAACCCATAGATACTCCTATTACAAAAGTTGAAGGAATGAGGCATAAAGATGTCAAAAACTCCACAAGAGTAGAAACATATGGAACGTGTTCTATATGCTAGTGCTATTGGAAGTTTGATGTATGATATGATATGTAGAGACTGATATTTCGCAATTGAAATGGTAAGTAGATACCAATCCAATCCGGATCAAGCACATTAGGTTGCCGTTAAAAGGATATTGTGGTATCTAAAATATATTGTTGATTATTCATTATGTTATCAAGGAAGGGATCTGCACCTTGAAGGCTATCTTGATCTTGATTGGGAGGAGATTTAGATGAAAGAAAATCTACCTCTAAATCATTTACTTACTAAATAATAGTGTCATTTCCTGGAGTAGTAAGAAACAAACGTGTATAGCCTTATCAATAATGGAAGCTGAATTTATGGCACTTTCAGCAGCAGTACAAGAGGGTGTTTGGCTTAAAAGATTTTATGATCACTTAGGTGTTGCTAAACGTGCTGCAAATCCAATATTGGTCAACTGTGATAGCCAAGCAGCAATAGCATGTACTAAGGATCCTAAATTTCATTGTAAGACCAAACACATAAATACCAAGTATAATTTTGTAAAAGACATGGTTGCATGAAAAGAAGTGAACATACAGTACATACCTACGCATAGAATGACAGCAGATCCTATGAATAAACCAATTCCTAAGGATGTGCTCTCTAGTCTAGGATGCGTAGAAGTTAATGTATTGAATATTTTGCATTTCCCAAAAGTTCACAATTGAATGATATTTTAATGCCTAAGAGTTTATTCAACATCTATGCATATTAATGCTTTGTGTATCATATAATGCTTTGTGCATTATATTTGTTGTTTGAAAGTATGTCGGACAGATGGAAGATTAGCCTACTCACACGGGTAATCGCCTCTATTACTGTGTGATAATAGAGATGAGACAATTTTAAACTTATTATCTATGTGATAATTGAGAGCTCAAGTTTAAAATATGTATGTCGCCTTAACAAAATGTTAAGATGAGGTCGCAATATTGATTATGATCGAAAGTGAAATGACCCACACATTTCACTTTATGCATTTTTAATGCCGATGTGAGTTCTGATGAATTGATATTTAAAAGGAGTAGATATGTGAACTCAAGTTAGAAATGGCGAATGTCTGAACTATCATCTGTACGGTATTAGATGTAAAGACATACGATCCATGGGAAAGGAGAAAAATACCGTAATACGTGTTTCATACTACGTATGCATGAAGCGACCATTGTGAGATGGTGAAAGTTATGATCTCAACTTTCAAACCGTGTGAGACTCACGAGGATGAGTCCTCGATTGCGTGCCCTTATAACTCTTATCTTATTCTTAAAATTTTTATTCAATGTTTGCTATCTTAGAATGTTGCCCACGATCATGAATGATGCGATCTAACGGGACATTTCTAGAAAAGCAAATTGAATTGAAATTAAGAGATTGAAGAAAGAGGAAGATCAATTTGTTATTTGTCACATTTTATTTTGTATTCACTGGTCGACCAATTATGATTATTTTGAGTTTTAATCATAATTGTGAATACAATATATAACATTTAATGAGATCAAAGAGAAATATAATGTGACTGATTGATCTAGGGTAATGCATACTAAATCTACTCTAAATAATTATGCCCAAATATGAGCTGCTATATATTCCTAACAGATGTATAGTATCGAGCTCTCAGTGTATGCTGGTCGCACAGATTATTTGCTTGTATGAACTTTGCATAGAAGAAAGAGTTATAGTTTGACTATCATGGGCGAGTGGGAGATGAAGGAAATAACCCCCATGAAGTCAAAAAGACACCATGATGCCCACTAACATGGCAGTTAGAAATGCCAAAAGTTTTTGGAGGACTACCAAGAGTCTAAGGACTTCTATAAAACCAAAAGAAAGAGAGTGAGCAACATGAGAGTGTGTGGTGTTGTAGAAAAACTATAAGAAAAGTTTTTTCTAAATTTTCTCTACTGCAAAGGAAGCATTTTAATCTGTGGATAGTGGATATAGTTCCTCGTGTGATTATATTCCGACCGGTGATACAAGTAAGTCGTTCTTGGGCATTTTCCGTATGTATTTTGTATACGATAATTTGGAATATGTTTCCAACATAAATTATAAGTGACAAAACATGGATAGATTTTCTTGTCCCAAAGGAAAATAACTTATATTCATGTCAATTCATTCCACTCTAAGAACAAACTAAATGAATTAACTTATTAAACAAATGAACAATCTATAACTAATTCAATAATAGGATTACGATTAACAAAACATTAGATTCATAGGGTTCACAAAGCATAATTTCAAAGGGAAAGTTTTAGCTAGCCATTACAAAGATAAAAGTAAGCAAACTAAATATTAGAACAATGAGATTCAAGACTTGAAAAGATTACATGAGTGCTTAAAAATGGATCTCTAATGGGTAACCTCCAATTTTTTTATCTTTCTTAACTTTCAAAACTTGAATCTTTTTCATCAAACTAGCTTTTTCTTCTTCCTTTTCTGTCTCTTTTTTTGCCCCTTAAACCCGTATCTAATGTCTAAAGATGGTCTAAGAAATATGTAAAATATAGTTCAAAATATCCTAAGAAATTCTATATAAAAAGTCAAAAGAACATAAGTTGGTCAAAGAAGAAAAAGCTAAGAAGACAAATCTTCATCCATTTGTTGATATGAAAATTGCTAGCACGTCGATTTTGGCCTTTTAATGATCATCAAGATGTATGAATTCGAGAAACTGTTTTCATAATAGTTGTAAATCTATCTTTAAACTTTTATAGGTTAAAAATGGTCTAATCTAAAGTTGTATAATTCAATATCTCGAGAGGAATCCATTGGTGGTGTCGGTTTTGATTTGGTGACGGAAAGCGGCGAAATCGGTGTTTAAAGTCGCGGTGGCGAAAACTTTCTCTTGAGATCTTGAAAGATCCGCATGACGGTTTTAGATACCTAGGGTGTAATCTTCAAGCAATCGCGTATACTATTGCTTGACTTTAAACCCTAACACTATCTACGATTATTGGTTTGCACCAACTTACTTGTAAGCCACTGAATTGGACAAAGGGTTAAACATAAAAGTTATCGGTATTTTCTTGAAATTCAAAATGAAATTTTGTTACTGAGATATTGCTCATCAATAAGTTTTCTTATCGCTTTTCCCTTTTCATTGCACTCACTTTTTTCACCCTTATTTGCCAATTTTCTTTTAGATTTACTCCTAGCAACAAAACATAAATACTAATATAATCCAAATGAATACAAGAAAAGAAAGAAAAAATTATTTAAAAACAAGATTAAATTTGTAAGAAAAAATTATGTGAGTTTGGCTTTGATCATATTCTCACTAATTAAAATATAGTTAATGTGGTGAATCTTATAGTCGTATATATTACATTTGTCATAATTCAAACTTTCCTATATATCTAATAGAAACATTCTAATAATGTCAAATGTAGAAAAGATAATTAAAGATTCTATTAATTATTTCATATCTATATATGAGATGTCTAATTACAGTACCATTTCTATTCAACAAAGGCATTGTAAGGGATTGACGATAGCTTTCAAATTTGATTGTACTGGATTTATGGTTTCTTTAGCAATTTTATTACTAGTTCCGACTGATGGATATTGAGTTCAGGTAGTGAAAATAGTAATTAAAAAAATTATGAAATTTAGTTATTTTATTATAATTTTATTATTTCATTAATTGTTTGATCTATATCTTAGTAAATATAATGAAGTGATATTATTAGAAAAGGAAGGAAAATAAAAAGACAAACATTCATGGAAATGCATTAAAGAAAAGTAAAAGACTTTATAAATCCCTTGCAGCTCACAAACTGAGCTGAGGGAGAATCATTAATAAAATACAAGAAGGCAATAGAAGTAGCTCAGAAATTTCTTTGAATGCCTTCTTTTACTCTGCTTATTATTTTTAGGTTTGGTTAGATTGCGCGTGGAAGGAATCAAAACAAGACTACACATCACAATTCACAACCTGACGCGTGTCCCAAAGAATCTTGAGAGTGACTTGGGAAAAGGGGCTGGTTCATGTTGGGATTTTCTTTGCAGTTTACTTGATTGGAATTCTCATCATCATCTTTGCCCATCTTTGCAAGCGTAAGCCTTAGGCTGATGCATCTTTGCTGCCACATATAATATACAAGAACGATTGTATTTGTTATTGTTTTCAGTTTGTTTTAGTTATAACATGAGAATCAAACAAACTTTGACATATACCCAGGGCAGATGAAGCAGAGTAGATCTTTGCTTCTATTCCCTGCTTCTTTAATTCGTAGTCTAAGCTTGGAACTACAAAACTAAAACAAACTGAAAACAATAAAAACCAAATCGTCCTTGCATATTAATATGTGGCAGCTCGAGCAAAGTGTACAAAGACGCATCAGTCTAAGGCTTAGGTTTACAAAGCTTGGCAAAGATGATAATGAGAATTCCAATCAAGTAAACTGCAATGGGTGTCACCTTAAATGGAAGTGGAAGATTGATCACAAGTGCCACCACCAATGCCGTGAAAACAGAGAAAATCCCAACGTGAACCACCAGAAACGAGGCCAGCTTGCAATCTCCAAGGATGTATGTAGACACCATCACAGTGGTCAAGGAGAATACTAGAATCTTGCAAACCCAATGGAAACTCATAAAGTGAAGCAGCTCGTTAGTTTGGAGAACTTGCACAATCATAGCAGTAACTGCTACATAAACTCCAATTAATGACCATTGCTTCCCCATCATGTGAGAATCATCATTATTTATTGAATGGGGTCGCCCTTCAGAAACAGCAGCGTTTTGGGCAGAATACTCCCTCTCAAGTCTAATACTAGGCAGTGGTGGTGAGGAGTTTTGTGAACGGTTGGACATCCACAAAAGATTGAGCTTCTCCATGGCGAGGGTGATGAAATTATGTAAAAAGTTCATCACAAGGTTAACAAATTCTTCCCACAGTTTTGTCATCAGGTATGAAAAATTTCTTAATCTATTTGAAGGATGAAATGCTGGTCCCTGAAAGCTAAAAGAGATTTGTGAGTGTTATAAAGAATACGGTAGTCCCTGTACGTAACACTCCCAAACAAATAGATTAAGAAATTTTTTATGGCCTGATGACAAAACTGTGGGCAGAATTTGTTAACATTGTGATGAACTTTTTACAAAACTTCATCACCTCGCCAAGGAAAAACTTAATCTTTTGTGGATGTCCAACAGTCCACAAAACTCCTCACCGCCACTGCCTAGTATTGGATTTGAGAGGGAGTATTCTGCCCACAACGCTACTGCTTCTGAAGGGCGATCCCGTTCGATAAATAATGATGATTCTCACATGATGGGGAAGCAATGGTCATTAATTAATCGTAGCAATGGTCATTAAGTTTTTGCATGCACAATCGTAGAAGTAACTGCTACATAAACTCCAATTAATGACATGTTTAAATTTAATATAAAAGAAATAATTTAATCATAAACTCACTTCAGTAAATTTTGGTTTTGCAAAAATTAAAGGACAAAAAAGCCAACAAATCAGATTCTCCACACCTATCCAATGGCATATTAAATACTCTTAAAATTACAAATTGCAATAAAAAATTGCACTAATACATGTAAACAATAATTAAAATTATTGCATTGTAAATGAAAATTTTTGCATATAGTGTACTGGTTTAACTTATTCTAATACGAGTTCCCAAATTAAATAAGCCAAAATTGATAAGAAAAAATTAAGAAAGAAAAACTCAAGAATTGGGGAAAAATAATAAATGTAAATGTGGAGTGAATTCATCATCAATTATAAAATCCTCAACAATAATAACGCAAGTGTGAAGGAGTAGATTTAGTTGTGATGGTAGAATAATTTTGATAATAAAATCTTCTCCAATACTTATCTCATATCATTTGCCTGATATGGTAATGCATTAACATAAATTATCTGATTTTATTTGATTATCTATATTCGTAGAATTTTTATATGATTATCTATATTCGTAGAATTAAACTACTTTAATCTTTGTTATTTTTAAACAAAGATTTTGTAGTATTTTCGTATCATTGACCTATAGTTTATATGATCGGGATCCTATATCGAATCGATTTAGGATAGTAGAATCGGATCGGTGGGATCGAATCATAAGATTCTAAGAAAAAGAGAAAATATAACTTATAAATTATTTTTAAACGAATTATTAATCAATAAATGAATAAATATGTAGAAAATTCATGTATAGTTTATAATTAAATGATCTTATTTCAATTTTTATTGCTTATAATGATTTATATGATTTTTTAATATTTTAATTATTGTCGAAGGGTATTTATGTCTAATTTATTTATTTATTGTTAAAAGCTAATAAACTTATAATTCAACTAATTAAATTATTCACATAATGATAAATATTAATTTTACTTAGATATAAATTTTTTTAAAATAAATTTAATTATATTTTATTTACATAATAAGGTAGGATTGTAATTAGGATCGGGATCATTTTAGTAAATTTGGATAATAAAATTGTAGAATTAATAAGATCGAATCAGGATTTTGAAAACTATGCATTGACCGTATCAAAACAATTTTAAATGTAATGTTAATATGAAATTAAAATAATTATAATTAAAATGGATAATGATAATATAAACATTAATGCAAATAATAATAAATATGTCAAAGTTTTAAGATCGGTAATGAACATTCAAAATTTCTCTTTGTCAAATAAAGGGTTCATGTTTTTCAATAAAAGTCATATATTACTCTTATTAATAATGACTATATATTATTTAAAATTTAAAAGTAAGATAAAAATAAAAAAATTATACATTTAATATTGCACTAAGTGTATAATACTTTACAACTTAAAAAATTATACCAAATCTATAATGAACATTTTTTAATGTAGGAAGGAATATTATCTAAAATCGCATTTAGATATAGAGATTAAGGGAAAATCACACTTTTAATCCCTTATGTTTTATCCAATATCACTTGCAATCCCTAATGTTTTAAATTCGACACATTTAGTTTTAAACTTTCATATTTTGACGCATTTGGTACAATTGATGGCTATTAAGGCACGAGATGACAGAATTTGTTATGTAAATGTCATGTGGTTGTTAATCAATTTTGTTATCAAAATTTTTAATTTACAAAATTTGAAAATTACCTTCTTTGTTTTTATTTTTCATTCCAAACCTCTTTTTTTAATTAATTTATCTCACAAACCCTTAGTATTTGGACATTAAAAGATACGGGTTTTGAATGAAAAATAAAAGAACTAATTAAATTTGTGAAATAAAAATTTGACAAAAGGTATGACTAATGGCTTTTAATGTTTTACATGACAAGTGTTGTCATCTCCTACCTTAATAGCCATCAATTATACCAAATACATCAAAATATGAAAGTTTGAGTACTAAATATGTCAAATTTAAAATATTGAGAATTAAAAGTAATACTTGATAAAACATTAAGGATTGAAAGTGTGATTTTCCCAAAGATCAAAATAGACCATAAACTTATCATTTCATACTAAATCAACCATTTATTGTAGACATATTATTACAATGCAAAACATTAAATACATATTCTATGTAATTATGAAGAATAATTTACACCAAAAAAGTCCATAGTTTTTACTGTCACAAGTTTGGATCATTAAAAATAAATGAAATCTCATCTTTCATTCTTAATATATATAACCAATTATTCTTCATTCCTCAACGTGACTAAGTGAAGGAAGGAGAGACAAAAAGGTGTACTTCACTAAAATTATGGTGACCAACTTTTTATGAAACTTATCCTCATAAATGGTTGATTAATTTGACATTCTCCTCCTTCCCCACACCTCACCAAAAAAAATAATAATAATAATAATTTTTTATTTGATATTATTTTTTTTAGTTATAAGATACAATATATGTCATCACTAAATGCGTAATTTGTCAATTTTTCTTACGTTTTTAATTTGAATTATAATTGTCATTATTAGTAAAAGTAATACAAGAATTTAATACAAAAATTTAACTCTTTTTTTTATAAATAAATTTTTAAAACCAAACTCTTTTTTTACGACAAAAAGAGTACTATTTTACTTTGACATCTATTAATATTTTTTCTTTTTTACTCCAAATAAATTTTCAAATCCTCTAGCAAACCAATTATACACAAGCGAAGAAAAGACACACACATATAAAGGGAGAATTTTGATGATGTCATGGCAAAAGACTTTTAAAAATGTGACAAAGTTTATAATTTTTATATTTACATGAAGTCTTTTAATTTTTTAAATCTTTATATAGATCAAATGTGGTCATATTTAACATTGAAATCAAACAATATATAGTGAAACATTATGTGCATTTTAAAAAATCGACAATATGTATATTCTAACTTATCTTATAAAAAATTAAAAATGAAAATGAAGTGAACTTAAGAAAAGGTAAATTAACACACTGTCATCATCAGCTTTCAAATATTTTAACAAGTTAATCATTGAAGATAAACAGAAAACAGGAAGGAGCCAAAGAAGTGACAAGTAGTAGAGAGATCTTTAAATGTACTATCCCATATTATTCTCTTTTTCTTAGTTGATTTTACTTAAGTCAACCAATAATAAATTATTTCAAGAAAAACAAACTACATTAATTGCCGTTTGGGCTTCAAATGTACACAAATTATATTTAACTTGTTTCTGAGAAATTATTATTCCTCAATATAATTTCTAAACATGAAACTTGAACACTACATTTTCTCCTAGGAATATACACCTTGAAATCTAATACAAATCCCGCCATAATCAAAACAAAATCCTTTCACATCCATTGCTTGTAAACTGATTTATTTTGAATTGAGAAACTGTTAATTTAACTATTTTTTTATTCAATGGAGTGCGACTTAAATCAATAATAATAATAATAATAAAAGGCTATTTTCTTTAGGATTTCACTTGCCCAGTTGGACAGGGAAAACTAATCATACCCAAAATAAAATAAAGCCAGTTCCAGAATTTTAGTATGGTAAGTACAAACCCGTGTCCATAAAAATGCATGAATCAAATTAATCTAAAAATTTCATCATCACAAAAAAAGAAGAAGATAGGATTAAAGTAAAGGGTTTGATCCAAAAAAAAAGAAAGATTAAATAGGAAATATTCGTAGAGGCCAGTATTCCTCCTCCGTCATCATCGGTGGTTGTCGCATTAGAGGGACGAGGGTGGTGGGGCTGGCTGAAGTTGTGCTGAGATGATGACGACCTTGGTGGGCTACCTATGTAAAAGTTGCGGATATATGAATCCAAATCTGCCGAATGAATTATGTTATGATCTTTTACATCCTAGGTCTTCCCGGGCTTATGTTCTTCATGTAGCATTCAGACCGAATGACTCTAAAAAATTACGTCGATACTTCCACATATTATAGGTAACGTAGGAGACATCTTTATTTTTCCCCGGGGAATCTTTAAAATTATCACTCCTTAGTTTTCAATTCACCTCTGACCATTAAATGAAATGTGAATAACCCGTCCTCCTCTCTTTGAAAGAAGGGGCACTTCCGGCTCTGTCGATGCTTGAAACAATTTTGTCTTCTCCATATTACTATATCTCTAGAGTCAATAATTTTATATGAGGAACTAATGAACTCAATCACTTGCTGCCGTTACTCTTCAGTTTTCTAAAAGCTTGAAGGAGGAACACTCAGACCAAAACAGAACAGAAGAAAAAGGGGGGACCGGTGATTAGATGAGGGGAAGAAGACAATAGGATAACCTATTTTGTTATGATCTGAAAAAAGTCACATTTTATCCAAGAAAGGGTGTACGTATTTGTTAGTTTGTGGAGATATTAGATTTGCAAATTTTATAAAGAATTCAAATGGTGGAATTGAGATCGTTTAGAATTGGGATACAATTCTAATTTTTTCATATTTTATAAAAACAAACACCAATTGAACCCAATTTTAATTCTAAAGTCCTAATTTCAAATTATCAAACAAACCCTCAGAAAAATTCAGTGGATTAATTCATGGGTCAATTTAGTACTGATTACGAAGTATTACCAGTCCTGAAGTTTGTATTAGTTATGGCTATTAATGTAGACAAACTTTAAAAAATGGACTCGTTATCACGACTTTTTCTATATTTATATAATTGAATTAAGCATAAATAAAAGTAGTATTATAATATAAATTTAACATGAAAGGGTGAATTAAATTTTATTTTTATCTATTTTTTTAGTCATTTTGTGAACTATGTAAAGAAAATTTGACTTTTATATGATCAAAATGGAATATTGCAGTATTTCTAAATCTCAAACGATAATTGATTTAAAAAAAAATTCAACAAAATATTTATTATTTACCCTAGAAAATTTCTCATTTATTTATTTCATTTAAAATCATCCATGAAATTTTTATTTACACTGTTTCTCTAAGCAATGAAAGAAATGCGAACTCATCTTATTTTTTTATGACCTTCCTACTGAACATAATCATTTGAGGGTGTGTTTAGATTATATTTCAAAACATATTTATGCATTTTGTAATACTCTCTATATTTTCTATAAAAAAATCACTTTTTTTACTTTCTAAAAAGATTTAATTTTTAAATTAAAATTTTAAAATATTTTTATGAATAATAATTATGTATGCCAATAGTTAAAAGTAAAGATAAAATTTAAAATTATACATTTAATAATGCATTAAATTTATTGTACCTAATAACTATAAAAAATTTACTTAATTCAAAGTGGACTATTTTTTTAGATAGAGATATTAAAATTTTTAAACAATTTCTATTTCACAATTTTTATCTTTTTTAGATAGAGGTATTAAAATTTTTTAAACAATTTCTATTTCACAATTTTTATCTTAAAAGATGTCAAAATAAGTTTTGAAATGTAATCCATTATAATCTTTATCTTGCATTTTTATATTTGGAACTACAATTCATACAAAACCGTTATAAAGCTCACATGCAAAACAAACGACTCAAAATCCGATGTTCAAGAGAAAACACAAGTCATAGAAAAACAAGTGCCACAAACACAATAAAGGTATGAATTCTATTTACATAATTTTATTAAATTTTTGTCTTTAAATTTCATATTTTTGTCTTTTTAAAAATTTAATAAAGTTAATATCATTTACCCTCTCGAAGTTTTGTAATATAACAACTAGCGCATCGTAGTTTAAAAAACAACCAACCCCAAGGGTTTTTCGTCTTTTCCCAAGTTGACTATTAGTCAAATGGGTTAGTTGTTATTTTTCAAACTATAGAAGTGATTGTTATATTACAAAACCTAGAAGGAGGTAAATGATATTAACTTATTTAATTTTTGTGACTGTGAGTTCAATATCGACATTATGTGTAATATCTTTACAATAATTTTTGAAATAAATTATATTTTTAGCTATTATACTTTTAATTTGCCTTAACTCTAATTACTATATTTTTATCTCACTATTAAATCACTAAATTATTAAAAAAGGCAGAGAACTAAGCAATGCTATCAAGAAATGAGGACAAGGTATGCTAAATTTTTTCAAATTTGCCCTGTCAACTTCAAGTGCCTGACACATGTTAAATCAAAATTAAATTTTTTAACTTAGAGAACGAAATCCCCTAAGATAAGGGACTATTCACACAATTAACTTGAAATTAATTACAAAATTTTTCTCCGCCTCTCCTATTATGTAAATAGGTTGTTCCCACTAAATTATAAGTTGTCCTCTAATTATGTCTATCTGCACCATCCCATATGGTAAAATAAATGCATGGGATATTTGTTGGAAAATATGACCACATGTAGAAAATAGGGTGCAGTAGAGAAAATGTAGCTCCTCTACATTTGAAAATCATTATAGAGGTAACAAAATGATTTTTTTTTTCGAAACGATAGATAGATAGTAAATTAATAGAGGTGCACAAAGGCCAATTTACAAAGCCACAAGGGCTTAGAGTTCGGCGTCATGGCCCAAAAAGCAGCTATAACCCATGAAAACAAAGGCCAAAGGGGCAAAAGCCCACGAGGCAAGAAAAAGCAAAATAAAATAAACCCGCACATGACGGAAGCTAAACTGCACTAGGCGGGAAGGAGACAACCTAGACGACCTAAGTTCAACCTCATTGAACCCCGCCCGGGGCCGAATGGTTGAGGACTTGGACAACCTAGGAACTACGAATACAAAAAATCCGGATATATCGGGACATTAGTACAATACAAAATGATATTACACTACACTCAAGTAGGCCACAACACATGACCAATGGTAAAAACTACAACTTAATGTCTAACTCTCACCGCGTGCCTTGCATTAAAGCCAATTTGCGGGCGTTGAATAGCAACACCGACGAAACTGCGCCAGCGTTGAATAGCGAGACGATCGACTACTACGGTGGAGATAGTGCACAATACGAAGAAAAAAACCGTATATGAGCGATAAAAATATTGTTCATAAATAGTAAAATCTGTTCATGGCGTTAAAATTTTCGCAGAAATCACCCCCCGAGCAAAAAATGAGAGAAAAAAATGGCCACCGACGCGAGGAACGTAACAAAATGATTTACAAGTGAAAATTTCATCCTTACTATTGTTAGCGAAAACAAATTAAATTATTATTTTAAGCATCTGCAGCAAAGGTAAAGTTAAGTACTTTGTTTTGTCTAATTTAAACTCAATTGACTTTCATTTTGTTTACAAGAACAAGCACACTTCCAGATTCATCAAATTAAACACATTTCTTCCAAATTTATGCACATTAATATTTCTCTAGTATCTGGAACCAATATATATAATGGTCACAGGCAAGACTAACAACTCAAAATCTCCATGTTTGAGAGAAAACAGCAGTCATAGAGAAACAAGCGCCAGAAAAAAAGATATAAAATGCAGTATAAGTACAGGAGATGTTAAAAGTAAAATACAAACCATTTCCAGAATTGAGCAGCAAAATTCATTCAAAGTTTAAGACCTCACCCCGCCAGGTGAAAAAAAAAGGTTATATTTAATGTGAAGCTTTGATACATGTCATTTGGGGTTGCAGAAATACCGTGATTTTAGTAGCATTTTGTTGCATTATTCCAAAGAGACAGCCAGATTTCAGTTTACAACTAAAGTTAAACTTATCGCAAAAAAAGTTTCCCAAAAAAAAGCAACTAATAATACAAGTATGAACAAAACTACTTACTCAACTGGTTAATTATTTTCAAAGCCAACAGAAAAGCAATAATTGGATACCATTGCTACGCGGAAACAGCCTTGTTTCATCATCATAAAGTGTTCCTTTTGCTCGGTTATAAGCAAAGAATGATTCACACAAATCATCTGTTTTCATCCAAAATCTGACATCATAATATTTTTTCAATTTGCTCATAAGCGGTAATAAGATTCTAAACTGTCTGATCACCAGCACGGCATTCAAGACCAAGAAATAGAGAATCAATGAAACCAACCTTAGAGCAAAAGAAACAACTTCCGCAGGGCATTAAGAAAGCTCCAACAACTTGCGCTCCAATAGGGAATCTAGAAGTAAAATCCAAACAAAATCATTACGAAAACTAGCACATTATTCACTACAAATAACCTGTCATCAAAGAGGAATAAAAGGTTAAATCTTAGACCTCTCAATGATTTTTGAGTGAGTAAGCGCGCCATGTTCAACCACCTCACTTGTTATCTCATGCCCCAGAACACAAGGGCTTGAAAACCGAAGTTCACCTTTTATTACATGCAAATCTGAATGGCATACTCCACAGGCTGCACCAATCAATTCAACCAAAGCACACTTTCACAAATAGGTAATGGATATGTATAAATTGTCAACAGTTTAATGTGACTATAACCATAAAGACATAAGCAAGAGCATAACTATCATCAGCAATTCTAACATCCCACTGTCTGCCATATGCACATAAGGCTTCTTCGAGTTACTTCACCATGTATTTCTCCGTGCAAGAGAACTCTAGTTTGTGTATTACGTAACGATGACTGTAATGTATGAAAAAATACATATAAAGTGGATAACATTTAAAAACTACATTTAGAATTTCTACATCATTGTAATTCTGTTTCCAGTTTGATTATCTCTAACCAAGATGGAACTCTTCGATTTTATTCTAAATTCATCAACTTAAATAAGTAAATTTTGGACAGATGTTAAAGGTGGAAACTGAATGACTACCCTTGGTCTCGATAAGGATTTCATTAGCTTTTAGACAGGGCATGTGAAAATCTTCAAAGGTCAGGGGCTTGTTGGGTTCCCAAAACACTGCAGCACGCATATAAGAAGGCCCTCCATGGAGTGGGGGTAATGTTGTGTTCAATGGCCCTTGATTATCATTACCTCGAATATTTCAGATGGGGAGTGGTAGATATGAATGACCTCCTGAAGAAATTAAAACGACACCTATCATCATCAGTTTCACTGTAATAACTCCTGCAGGAAGAATTACAGGCTGCTGAAATAGGCTTTGATGATAGTCTCAAGAGTTGGCAATCGCCTTACGAATCGAATGAGAGCTGCAGTAAAGCCATGGAATGAAATTGGAACTCAAGTGACTTGCTCAAGATGAATTCATTTATTGGTTTTGCATTTTTAGCTGCAGTAAAGCCATGGAATGAAATTGGAACTCAAGTGACTTGTTCAAGATGAATTCATTTATTGGTTTTGCGTAAGATCTTTACAATTCAGATTACACTAATTTTGGATAAGATCTTTGCAATTCAGATTTGGATAAGATGTTTGCAATTATTACACTAATTTTTGGATTAAGATCTTTACAATTCAGATTACACCAATTTTTGGATAAGATCTTTGCAATTCAGATTACACTAATTTTGGATTTGCAATTAAATTGCTTTGGAATTTATTTATTTATTTTAGTGCATGACACTAATTTTTGAATTTTTCTTTTAAACTAGTATTAAGATTTGAACCCTAAATCAATCCCAACATTGAGTCGTATTGCTATAGTTGGTGACCACGCGACTTTCTTTGATTTGGAGAAAGTCCTCCTTTGAAGGAGAACTAGGCATAGCCAGGCGGGTTGTAAATCGAGGGATGTGTCTGGTGACAGAGGCCGAGGAAGGCCAGGCCAAAATCCGGGACAGACTCACAATATTTGTGAAAAATCGCTGCACGAGGTTTGATTGATCGTTGCGTTGGGAAGATTTCTCCCCACATCACCTCATGCTTACCAACTACTTTGTACTTCAGCCGCGACTTTACATTAATAGGTGAGGAGAATTTGGGTAGACCAATTTTTTCCTAAATGTATATATGGTTTGGTTTTCAAATTTTTTGGTCACATTACAGTTAATTACCAAACCTCCTAAGAATTTCTAAAAGATTGAGAAATGAGGGGAAATTGATTTCTTTACTTCCTTTGTGTTGGGAATGAGAGATAAGAAACATGTCCAAGCTTTCTTATCTTATAGCACGCCAGCCAAAGGTAGATGAAAATAAATTTGAAAAGCCATTAAATTTTCATAACTATTTTTGATTATTTAACTTTTTTTCATATCACTAACTCATTTATTAAAAACATATGTTAATACTTATTTTACTAAGTAAAAATAATACTCCCTAAAATAATTTTTGAATCAAATTTACTGTCATGCACTAAAAGAAATACAATCCAATTTAGTAATAGTTTCTCAGTAAGTATTAACATACATTCTCAAATTTAGTAATAGTTTCAGTTAGTAAAATAAGTATTAACATACATTTTTAATAAATGAGTCGGTTATCTTAAAAAAAAAAAAGGTTAAGTAATCAAAAACAGGTATGAAGATTTAATGGCTTTTGAAATTTATTTTCATTTATGTTTGGCCGGCGTGTGATAAGATAAGAAAACTTGGATATGTTTCTTATCTCTCATTCCCAACACAAAGGAAATAATGAAATTAATTTCCCCTCATTTCTCAATCTTTTACAAAGTCATTCTTAGGAGATTTGGTAATTGTAGTGGGACCATAAAATTTGAAAACCGAATCATGGATACAATTAGGAAAAAATTGGTCATGCTCAAATTCTCCTCACTAATTAACTAGAAGCTACTTAGCCACCAACAGACAAGGATTGGTTTAGGGTACCAATTTTAAAAAAAAATCCAAAAATTAGAATCATTTACCAAAAAAAATACAATCAAAATTAGCTTCAAAGATTTTGATTAGTGTCATGCACTAAAAAAATACAATCCAAAAATTAATTTTCAAAGAGTAATGATAAAGATAGTGACAAATCATAGTAACTTTCATACGATGGTAGCGTGGCAACCATGAATAGACAAAATTATCCCTAATGATTTTATGTTTTATAATGAAGATTTTGTTTTACATAGTTACCACTACGGTCACTATACAAAGTCATACATGATTTACTATCTCTATCACTACTCATTTTCAAAATCTTGATTAATGTCATGCACTAAAAGAAATAAAATCCAAAAATTAACTTCTAAAGATCTCCAAAATTAACTTCCAAAAATCTCTTGTAAATCTCGATTTAGGACAAGCATTTCATCTGTCAAGTTGCCCTCGGAGGCATGGCGA
This sequence comes from Gynochthodes officinalis, assembly GCA_020080225.1. Lineage (NCBI taxonomy): Eukaryota > Viridiplantae > Streptophyta > Magnoliopsida > Gentianales > Rubiaceae > Gynochthodes > Gynochthodes officinalis. Next base: position 1,841,638 of record JAIQDA010000012.1, read on the forward strand.
GTTAGTAACGCAGCTCGAGTGATGTAGGGGACAAATTTCTCGGCAACTTGTTTCAAACCTCGCGTGGGGCGATTTTATTTGAAATATTGTGGGAGTTTGTCCTGGGGGTTTCCTACTGGCTCTCTCTCTCGGCTGGCTCGCCAATTCGTGCACATCCACTGGATTTACAAGCCTCGCCTCGGGCCTCTTGGTCGTGCACATCACGGATTTACAACCCGCTTTGGTGGCTCTCTCCTCAGGCCTCGCCATTCGTGCACATCCCTCGATTTACAACCCGTCTGGCTAAGACCACTTTGGCTAAAGGGGCCTCGTACAGTGGGGAGTTTCGCGTAAGTGGGGACTTTCTCCAAATCAAAGAAAGTTTTCGTTCCTAATGACCAAAATTTGGGAAGAATTTGTTATCCTTGTGATGAATTTTTACTCAATTTATTCACCCTTGCCAAGCGAAGCTCAATCTTTTGCGGATGTCAACAGTCCACAGAACTCACAACTACCGCCAGTTCCTAGTATTGTACTTGAGACTGAGTACTCTGCACCAAGTGCTACTACTGCTGAAGGGGATCCCAGCCAACTAATAATGTTGATTCTCACGGGATGTTGAAGCAATGTTCATTAATTGGAATTTTGTTGCAGCTATTGCTGCAACTGTACAAACTATCAAACTTACAGGCTGCTTCATTCTATGAGTTCCCATTGATTTTGCATGGCTCTAGTATTCTTCTTAACCGCTGTGATGGTGTCTACACACATTCCTGGAGATTACAAGTTGGCCTCACTTCTGTGGGTCACGTTCGGATTTTCTCTGTTTTCACCGCGTTGGTGGTGGCACTTGTTATCGATCTTCCTTCCATTTAAAGTGACATCCATTGCAGTTTACTTCATTGGAATTCTCATCATCATCATCTTTGCTAATCTTAGTTAGCCTAAGCCTTAGACTGATGCATCATTGTCCACTCTGGTCAAGCTGACATATATAATAAAGGACAATTTGGTTTTTTATTGTTTTGAGTTTGTTTTAGTTTTGTTATTCCAAGCTTCGACCACGAATTTAAGTAGCAGGTGAACAGAAGCAGAGGTCTACTCCGCTTCATCTGTTTCATCTGTTTCATCTGCTTCATCTGCTTCGTATAAAAATTATAGTTTAAACTAAAGAGCAAATGGAGAGCTATTAATACTATCCTAATATTGTCCATTTACAGCTTTGGATCACTAAAGCATAAATGATGGATGCTCCGTGGGAAAAATTTGTATCCTCTCATTATATAAATGAATCCTAAGATATATGTTTAGTTCATTTATTAAATGAGCACAATCTTTACAATTATAAATCGAGGTAAATGAGATTTGTTTCAAGTTTATGCAATATGAATCTCTAAATATTTCTTAACATTTGTTATAAGAAAGTAGCCATGATCTCATTCCCCACCCCCCACCAAAAAAAAAAAAAAAAATAGCAAACAAATTTAAAGCAAGCCTCTTCCCCACACTCTAACAAAAAAAAAAAAAAAAAAAACACACACACACACTAAATTAGAGAGTGATTCACTCAATATGAAGTCTGAGGATCAAACACCGCATATGTTCCATACCATATTATCCTTACGTATTTCCTTCTTTTAATTCTTTCCATTAAGAAAAGGATTGCTTCTATTTGTGTTTATTAAAAAAATTTATTTTTGTTGACATCATCAGCATCGACTCCGAAAATCCATCTATGTGTTTTAATCCCAAAATGGCCCTTTTTTTTCTCTTAACCATTTCCAACAAGTTGTCAGAATATGGCTATTTTGACTCAATTAATGAAAAATAGAAGAAAAGGAAGGTTTCAGAATAGAAGAGAAAATGAAGAAAGAAACAAAGAAAGAAGAACAGCAAGAATGGAGAAAGGGGACTGGAAGGGTAGCATTAAGGTAAAGAGGAAAGGAAGTGGAAAGCAATTATGATCCAAGCTCCTTATCATTTAAAAGTAATCAAAATAAACAAAATATATTAAAAAGTAATTGAATCATGTTGAGTACATCAAAATATATTAAACATATATTTCTGTACTAACAAGATGGATATTGTTGGAATGCTCCTTCATGAGAAAGTTGAGATTTGGTATGAAGGTGTACATACTACATACCAAAGATGTGGAAAAGAAATTTTGAGATTAATTCATAATGATTGTCGTTTGAGAATCTCTTTGTTTGTTTATCCTTTTCTCTTGAATTTCCTTGAGTTAATTACATCTAACCAATTAATTGCTACATAAGTAGAAATTGACTCATTTATTACCGTTCAATTGCTAGATATTATGGCCATTATAATATCATATGTCGTTATTGGATTAGGTGAAGAAATTATTTTGATTTTCTTAATAGATATTATTTGGCCTCTTAGGAATTGATTTTAGCTGCGTTTGTTGGTAATAGCAGAGTTTTGTCGTATGTTGGATCATCCCAAGCTGTTACACTTAATCTCATTGCAAAATTTAAGGTTTTCATTATCATTAGGCGATGTTGTAAGTGTAACAATTTTGATATATATATATATATATATATATATATATATATATATATATATATATATATCATATCGATCGTTTTGAAAAAAAAAAAATTTGCACATCTATGCTTTCCCACCATTTGTTTTGAATTCCGATTTTTGAAAATTATTTTCGCCTTTCCATTTTTTCATCATTCTTTCACCAAATTGAATTTAAATGGACATTAGCTTTGAAATTTGATAAAACTACGAATAAATTTCTGTATTTAACAAAATTACATATGCTCCCATGGACTCAAAAACTATTGAAAAGTTTTTTAAAAAATAAAATACATATTAATTTACTGAACTAAAAATACAAATTAAAAATGAAAAGAATAATAGATGATATTAAATGACACAAATCTAATCACTTAACTATCCATCAGTCTAGGGATTAAATTAGTTCTCCAAATCAAATATCCAAGTCTCTGCCTCAAAGCTACTCTCATGATTATTGTTATTAATCATAAAAAAAATAGAGAGAGACAACATTAATAAAATAACCTATTTACAAAAATTAAATTGGCCATTTCTAATACTTCAGAAAATGCTAGCAGATTATTAGGGATTGTGTTTTTTACGAATGTTTTTTCCTCTTCAGCTGTTTCTTTTCGTGGGTTCGGTTAAATTCAAAAGTCAATTAGCCTTTTTAGCTATATAAATATTACTATTACAAATATACCGATCGTTTTGGGAAAAAAAATGCTAGCAGACAGCACAAAAAGGCATTTTTTCTTTTTTATTTTATTCAATTACAAGGAGCTGGATCAACAAACTGTTCAAAACAATCCCTAAAACAAAATTGAAAAGAGCAAGAGGAACGAGGGGTTAAAAGTATGTTGCACCCTTTTTATAAAACAGGTAAGTGGACGAACAGTTTTGTTAAAATGAGCTTAAAATGAGGTGCATTCTCTCTTTTCTCACCTACAGGAAAGAAAACTTCGTGTCCTCCAGCTGTTTTGTGATGCCAACCGCCACAGCCCTGTATCTCTCCATTCATCGACTCTCCTCACACCCTCACAACTCTCTTATCCCAAAGCCCTCTAGTTACAACTTCTTAAATCTTCCCTCATCCACTTCCCTCTTGCCTCAACATATCCACGAGTATCATCTCTTGGCAGAGTAAACTACATAGTACAGACAACTTACACGCAAAACACTAATAACAAGTCAAGATCCTTGCTCCAAATATTAAGAAATGAAGTTCCTAAATGGTCATTTCTCCTGCCTTCATTAGTTGTGTAGCAGCTCTGAGTTACTGCTCTGCACTAGCGATGAAGGGTAAGTCATGCAAGAAAAGAGAGAGGAAAGAGTTGCACAAGAGAGGACAATGTAAATGAGATGAATAGGCAGGAAAAGGAGTACAGTAAGGATTATTACTATTTAGATTTTTAAAAAAGTTTAACCCATATAACCCACAGTTAGTCTATTCTTCATCAAATTTAATAGTAGATGATGCAGCAGTGATTGAATTCCAGTAGCACGTGAAGAATTCATATCTTCACTTTATAACATATAATACCACCTTTTGCTTTATTAAATGATTAACATAATTTCAATCCACTAAACAACAAGTTATGTCCCTGAAAAGTCCCACCACTAAACAGACAAGAAACAATCATGTTAGAAGAGTTACAAAGAAACAACATTCACCTTCAAAAGTCAACAGAAGTCTAGCATCTAATTAGAGAAGCACAAACATGAAGTTCAAAGAATAATAGAAATTTACTTCTCATTCTAAACCAAGAGATGCATAGAAGATTAGACATTTTACCCAGTAGCGAGCAACAAAACATCAAAGAATCCAGGGATTATCCATCATACCATCATACAAAGACATAGCTTCTGCATCATTTGCCAAAATAAATCCTTGGCAGCTTCACTCAATACCTTCCCAGGGTCAAAATACCAATTTTAACCAATATATGAGTTCATAAGTTATGGCAATACATGTCAATCTTTAAGTTAAGATCCTAGACATTCTGACTGCTGAATAAAGTGTGTCAAAACATCCTTTGCCTATTACAGTCAACTCAAATAACTAAGATATTTTCTTTCAGCAGCAACAAATTATCTTTTCTCTTCATCCATAACTTAAGAATTTGACACAAGATAAGGCAATATTTAATTTAAAGGAGAACAAAATGGAATACAGCAGCAGGAACTTCTAGTTAACAAACAAAGTCGGTTAAAAGAAAGCTAGACAGCAGCTGAGGCACTGAGGGAAAATAAACCAAAAGTAAAAACACTTGTGGTGGTAAGAAATTTGCATGTATGATAATAGTAGCAGTTTTCCAAACTAAACTAAGACGCTAACACTTAAAAAGTAAACAAAATGTTCATCATATATGACACTGAATCCGAACTTCCCTTAAGAAAAGGTAGAACATGTTAAACACAGGGCGTGATAACTAGCCCCAATATCACTCAATAATAGATTGAATAACACCAGCTCCGACAGTCTTCCCTCCTTCCCGAATAGCGAACCTCATTCCCTGCTCACAAGCAACAGGCATAATGAGCTCAACCACCATCTTCACACGGTCACCAGGCATCACCATCTTTGACTCCTCATCCTTGTCATTCATAATCTGTATCACCTTGCCTGTAACATCAGTAGTCCTCATATAAAATTGAGGTCTGTAGCCAGCAAAAAAGGGAGAATGCCTTCCTCCCTCTTCTTTCTTCAACACATAAACAATAGCTTCAAACTTCATATGCGGTGTAATTGTACCAGGCTTTGCCAACACCATTCCTCTCTGAATATCAGCTTTCTGCATACCTCTCAACAACAACCCCACATTATCCCCTGCAATTGCCTCATCCAAAATCTTCTGGAACATTTCAACTCCAGTCACAGTAGTATTCCTGGTATCCTTTAACCCCACTAAATCAACAGTCTCCCCTACCTTAATAGTTCCACGCTCAACTCTACCAGTAGCCACTGTCCCTCTACCAGTAATTGAAAACACATCTTCCACAGCCAATAGGAATGGTAAATCAGTCTGCCTTTGGGGTATAGGAATATAACTATCAACAGCATCCATTAACACGTAAATTTTATCAACCCATTCATTTTCACCTCTTTTAATACCAGGATTAGCCATCAAAGCTTCTAAAGCCAACAAAGCAGAACCCGAAATAATAGGAATATTATCACCATCAAACTCATAAGAAGATAAAAGCTCCTTACCTCCAATTCAACAAGCTGAAGCAACTCCTCATCATCAACCTGATCCTGTTTATTCATGAAAACAACCATATTAGGTACACCGACTTGTTTAGCCAACAAAATATGTTCTTTAGTCTGTGGCATAGGCCCATCAGCTCCAGACACAACAAGAATCGCCCCATCCATTTGGGCAGCTCCAGTAATCATATTCTTGACGTAATCAGCATGGCCAGGACAATCCACATGGGCGTAATGGCGGTTCTCAGTTTCATACTCCACAGTGGCAGTATTAATAGTAATTCCACGAGCCCCTTCCTCGGAGCTGCATCAATTTCATCATATTTTTGGGAGCGGAGTTTCCCATGGCCGCTAACGCCATGGTGAGGGCTGCAGTGAGTGTGGTTTTCCCATGGTCAACATGCCCTATTGTACCAATGTTCAAATGGGGTTTTTTCCTTTCAAATTTGCCACGGGCAGCCCTGATTGTAAAGCGGCCGTGGGGGGTGACCTTGGACGGAGTGTGGATGAAAAGGTTTGATGGAGATGAAAAAAAGGATGAGGATAAGATAATTTTTGTGGCGTTTGAAGGGGAACTTCCAGAATATGATTGAAGAATGGGAAAATTATGGGTGTTAATGAAGAAGGGGAGTAATGAGTATATGAACTTGGTGGATGTAGCAGCAGCTGCTGTTGCTGTTGCTGTTACTGAAGCCATAGTTGTTCTGGCTTTGGAGATTTGGGGGGGATTGGAAATGGGGGACTGGGGGAATTGGGTGAAACTGCGGAGTGAGGAGGAATTGTGGGTAAAGGAAGGATATTGAATATGGAGTTATCTCAGCCAAGAAGAAATTGGGACCTTTCAAATCAGGGTGAGGCGTTTCTATTTTGGATAAACTCTTTGAGCTCTCTAGGTAACATGGGATGTTGGTGATATGTGCATTGCGGAGTGACGGGTGTAAATATAGGTCAAGTTGGGTTAGCCTTTTCTTTTGAGTGTTGGTGATTTGATTTTGGATTTCATTATTGTTTTGGAATTGAGAAGAGGTAAAAAAAAAGTTGTACAAAACTCCAAGGTGAGTAGCCATAAGAAGTATGAATTTGATTTTGGTTGTTCAAACAAAATTGAAAAATATTGGTGATCTAATCTTTGTACTTCAGAAAATGTAATGAAATCTTTTTAGTACTTTTGTGGTGTTCATTGTTTTTTAGCATGTACATACTGATTCGGGATGAAAAAATAATTAGTTTATTTTAAATTTATATTAGAATTGTGTGGTATTTTCAAGTAAAACAAATTTCACATTATCAAAATATATAACATTCCTTTCCTTCTTGCCAATTGTTTTGAAAATTTCACAAAAAGCATTCCGTGTTATTGTTGGTTCCAAAATTTCCATGTCGTCATTTGCCTTGCGTATATTCTTGGAAATCATTTCATTTCAAATATGTTCACAAAAATAAGTATTATAATGGCACTGGCAAAACTGAAACTTGGTGGCCAACACAAGGGAAAATGATTGATGGTGAATAGTGTGATTTTGATATTTTCAAGTGAGGGACCGGTTTTGGAAGCAAAAATTGAGCCCAGATTTGAGCCACGTTTTGAGTTTCAAATGCTCATATTCTTCAGAGTTGTGACTGGTTCTTGTCCTGGAGAAGCATTTTAGTTGTAGTTATTCTATGACTTCTCTCGGTATCATGTAAAGATTGTATAGCATTTATACTTCTATGACAAAACTGTAAATTTAATGAAATAAAATATGCACAGTCTATTGAACCAAATTTATTATTCTTTTTTGCAATTAGTTTGCTATGCTAAAATAAAAGACACAACCAGCTGATGTACTCAATATTTAGTCCTTATGTTGATACTTTGAAAATGTTACATCCAAATCCAATACTGCTGAACTATAATTTTCCACTCTCTTGGTTTTTTTGACTTCGAGTAAGCCAATAGAGTAGAAACAACATATCTTTTCTGAGCCCTTTCGAGATGGAAAATTTAAGACCTAAGACGTGCATGTGGTGTAAAACAAGTGGTACGTTTTAACAAGTTTAGTTTCAGAAGGCCAAGAAGAGAGACCTACAGACACAGTAAGTGAGACTTAGCAGTGAGAGCCAGAGAGGTAAGTGTGTAAAAATTAATGACAAACCAACAAGGGTCTCAACAATGATAAGTCTAGAATAACCAACAATCTGGTATTGTTAATTATTTGCATCATATGTACAAGTATACAAATCCAATGAAATTTGATGGCCTCTTTCAGCTATAACTTACATTTAGAGACATTCATTATATGCGTGTTAATCGCATGTAAAATACAGTTTTAAGGAATCATCAGACACCTCTATTACAAGGATTTACAACTAAAGTAAATTCTCACCTCTGCTAAGCAGCACCACGTAGCTATCCACAGTTGAATGCAGACTTCTGCCCATACTTTTAACTCTAGCACACCATCTTCGAAAATCACTGCAATAACAATACCAGAATTCAGATTCCACTTCATTACTTTAAAGTCGAATTTTGAACTGGTCCTTGAATAAGTTTCTCAACAACAGATGTGAGCATGTGATCATTTCCCAGCAACACGGTCACGCAGCATTCAGGAATTTATTGCCACAGTTAAGGATAAGGAGATGAATGGTGTAATCAAAGAACAATCCACACCATTATCCCCAGGTGAGTAGAGCAGGAGAGCAATACCTACAACCGCATGGAGGAGACAGACTCTCTACAACTTTCATACATTGACTCTCTACAACTGTCATAAGCACTACATGCTTCATAGAGCAATTTGTCATGGGCAATCATCAAGTTACAGTTGCTGAGAACTCTGCAACGCATTTCTGGGGAGAGGTCCTTTAGAAGTTCTGAGACAACCGATTCATGCTTCCTCTTAAGTTCATCTAATTCTTTTTTCTGCTCAACCAGAAGGTGCTCAAGTTTCTCCACAATTATTGTCATGTCAGCAGAATTACTGATGATGACTCTATTCTTGTCATCCGTGAGATGAATCTCATTGGCAGAACGTAAATCTGCAGAATGATCTATTTCACCTGATGGTGCATCAGGGACTCCAGTAGCTTCATCCTCTTGCACACTATGCTCAAGTTCGGTCTCATTCTCAGTATCCTCTGAACTGCTCTCATATTTATCAGTATCAGGAGAGAGTTCATTTTCTTCAATCCAGCTGTCTCTAGGAGTCACTGAATCTGAATGTGACAAATTTGAGTTCCTGGCCCAAGGAGAGCTTCCACCAAGTGTTTTAGGTGAATCAGACCAATATTTACGACCTGAAGGCAATCGCTCCAAAACTAAACTTGGAGAATTAGCACATTCATTTGTTGAGTGAGAAGCATCATCCTGAGTTTCAAAGGTGCCACTATCAGAAATTGAAGCTTCACAGCTATGGCTGGTGGAATGCTCTTGCAGGGGTGCCCAACCTGGAATATATGATCGAATTTCTGCATCAATCATTTCTGCAATTGCTGAGACATCTTGATCTGTTAAATCTAGCTCTTCAACCATTTCACTAGCAACAGCAGCTGCTGTGTCCACCTCAATATCAAATGGAAAGTGGATATTCCGTATATGACCTGAACATTTGTAAGAACATTTCAGAAATATTATCAGTAACCTTAAGACACTAATAATTTCCTTGCAATTAATGCACAAAAAAAAGAAAGACAAATTGTACCCAGGAGGAAAAAGAAAACAACAGACTACCTGAGGAATCTGCAATTCTTAATTTAAGAAATATTGTATTATGGTCTTTCCTTTGACCCTGCACAGTGAAATCTCGGCTTCCCTCAGGGATGGGCTCCTTGGGAAATTGACCACCATCAATCAGCCTATTACCATCTGCAAATATTTAGATAACTGTATTGAAAAAAAAAAGCTCAATAACACAATCAAGCTATATGAAGAGTATCAAAGCTTGGCAAACCACGGGTGAACGGATGCAAGGATCGACTGATACCTCCACTATCATCATCTGTCCTGAGAAAAGGGTCCACCTATGGTTCCTTAGCAGCCTACCGCTCAGCCACTTTTGCCATACATTTTTCTATCTATTCTTTGTCTACAGGATCCTTTACTTTTGTTAATGATGCTGGCTTGATTCCCTTTGGAAAAACAACAAAAGGACAATCATAATTTTACTAAACCTTAATCAGAAATCATTGTGAGGAGATAACAGCAGGATGATTGAGTAATGCACTAAATATAAGGATTGGCCTGTCTATTCTGCTTATTATGATACAGACAGTTATCATGCTTGGCAACAAACTAATAAAAAACAATACAAAAAGTATAACCTCCAGGCTTGCTGATAAGCAACTGTATAACAGTTAGTGCCAAGGTACTTCTCAACTAAAGATGTAAAAGAGGAGAAAATCAACTCTAATATGGCAAATGAGAAGTAGGCCCACCTTGGGAACTTCAATGAACAAAATTAATAGGGCAGCTAACGTTTCTTCATTTTGGGATGCTCATAAGTTGGTAATTTGATCAATGTTGCTATTTCAAGAATTACACAACTATTGGCCAATTGATGCACACAGTAGATATATAGAGCCCTTGATATATAGAGCCTTTTACAGAAGGGGAAAGTTAGGAGAAATAACATTCCCAATCCAGCTTTTGGTGTAAACTGCTTTCCTTGCTGTTGCTAGGTGTGATTCCTAGTCTTATTTATCCTATTTGATAAAAATCTAATTCCTCATTGCAATCTTGAAAATCAATTCTTTTTGCTAGAATCTTTGACGTCAGATTTCATCCTTTGATCCATGTGAACCCTGTACTTGAATTATAAATAGCTTCCAGACTAAAGAAAGCACTAGAAGAAATAAAAAGTGTCCCCAGAACATCATTATTTTCAAGGTTTGAGGGAAGGCCATCTGCTAGAATTATGTGCAACTATACACTTTTAGTCAGCACCAGAAACCTTGCTTTTGCTTGAATTCTAGCACCACCACTTGAAGCTTCTATTGTCTGTACAATGGTTAGGATAAAATTGTCTTAAATATACTGCAATCGAAAGGATTATGTATCTGATATCTGACTGGAAACTAAATTGGTATATTTTACACGTGGCAACAAAGGAAAAAATAAATAAAGCACTCTAACAAAAACATGTAAAATTAGATAATAGCAAATAATCATAACACAAAAGAAGGCAATATGATTGTCTACAAACTTTACTTCTGCTAAGCAAAAGCCACCTTTTAATCTATACTTGTTATGGTGTCTTATATGTTGTAACCTGTGTATTCTAGAACGCATAGGAGAGAGATTGGATAACCTAGTGATGGAGACAAATGGCAACAAGTTACTAAAGTTTACAAGAGGTGGGATAAAGAAAATTCCAAAGCCCAAACCTTGCTTAGGCATGCTTTAGAAGATAAGGATCCAATTTCAATCTTGCTTAATTTGCAAGAGTTACCTTAATTGAGTTTTAGATTTATTTGGATGTTTTAGTAATTGTTAAGTTTTAGCATTGGAAAGTTGAGTCTAGTTAGGTAAAAGATTTCTTAAAGCCTAATTAAGAAGCTAAATCCTATTGAGAATTGGATTTAAGCTCAATCTTACTATAAATTAGAAATCCTACTCTAAATTGTTTTCAGTTTTGTAGTCTATAAATAATGTACCTCTTCAAGGGCAGAAATTCAGAGGTTTAAGTAAATAAAATTTCTGCATAGTATTTCTCTTCTTCATAGGTTCTGTGATATAAGTTTGCCTTAGGAATGATGCCTAAAGATCCCTAGGTGTGACGCCAAAGGATTCTAGGAGTGATTCCTTGAGATTAATCTCGTGTCCTACAATTTAATTGCTGATTTTAGTTTTCAAATGTCTTTTAAAAAGGAAAACCCGTAGTTTTCTGCATTCCTAAAGCCTTAACAAGTTAATAAGATCCGTAGTTTTCTGCATTCCTAAAGCCTTAACAAGTTAATAAGATCCGTTCAACTTGAACCCACACTTCTGCTGCATCACCTAGATAGATAGCCAAAAATGGTAAAGAAGTACAATGATTGACTGTAAAAGAAAAAGAATATTGAGCTAAGAAGGGACAAAAATATTGGCCAAAGAACATCCAGATGGCAAGTAAAAGGAGCTCCAAAATTACAGTAAACATTGTAAATTTAGTCAAAAGGCACCAAAGAGAGGTCAATACCAGAAAGTTGAAAAACAAGAAAGGAAATGTGAAGATTGAAAGAGATTTGAACCAGTCTCTCTTCAATGAGAGAGGTTCATACACAATGCCTTCATGGTGCCAACTTATTGATGACTCTATCCTCCTAACTCTAGGGACATAGATCATCCACTCTATGGAGTTGAAGAAAGACAATACTCATGAATTCATAGCATAACTATATGGTTACAATTCTAGTCCACGCAGCTATACAAGTAATTCTAATTAAGTTCTTCATCTCTTCTAATTGAGGAGATGAATAAATGTTTTAAGTATATTTCTTTTAGTTTGTTTAATGTAGTTCAAATAAATAATAATGTACTAAAGCAGTGTAAGAACTAAGAACGCAAGTGGTGAAGTCATATAAAGGTCCATGTATGGGATGATGTCAAATGGAACTAGTATTAGTGACAACACCCCTAACATAGATCTAGTGATGTCGTCATTGCTTAAACTTTACAAATTCTCATTTACTCGTAAGTCATAAAACAAACTTAGCGAACATCAGATTTCAAAGGAGGTATGATATCCCATAGGGCCAATCCACTAAACAGGCCCCTATACCACACAAGTATCTTGATGCATGAATGTATGACTTAGAAGACCAAAGTGCTTAGGTAAATCCTCTGGCAAGAGCTGATGGAGGAATGCCCTTAGTTAAGCAACTCCATCGAGATGCCCTAGGCAAACCAGTTTATGTGTAATCCTACATCAGGCTCCTCTGAGCTCAATATTTAGGCAAAGTGTCAAAGGTATGATTTCCCATGGTAATATCTGGTAGTAGGAGCAGAGCATTCACTGGATTTCAAATATGGAAGTACTTCTAGTTCTCAGATAAAGGAAAGCATAAAGTAATAGAAAATAATTAAATAATGGGTTTTTCAGTGCCATCTTCAATTAGAATTGTGTCCAACTTCATAGTACTAGATGGTGCTCACTCTCATATCTAATCGAACCATGTCCATACTACCAACAAAATCAAATGCCACAAACCTCCAGTGCTCCCATTTCCAGTCAGAAGTCCATCTATTATAATTGTAAAACTTCATTATTCATTTCTTACACTCAATCAAAATATACTAATAGTCTATATCAGCAAATAATAGAATCATAAATGGGTGATAATATAGTTTTCAATTCATAGAAATGTCAAGTTCTTAAGAAATTGAAAATGAACCAAACTACCTACTTTCAGGGGCATGTAAATGAGTAGGTTCCAAAACTTACATGCACAAAATTAGAAGGTTAAACATGAGCTTCATACACAGTAAACTTGTAGAAGTATATTCATGTTGCAATGACCACTTTCCGAACAAAAATGTCAACAATCTCAATAAGTTGCAGACGTATGCATTGGCCTTTCAAGTGGATGACACTACATGATACCATCCCAAGATTTCTTGGTACCATGTTTCACCAACGTTAGTAAACTGAATTCAGCACATTCATTTTTTGGTCTGGTCTTGCCTACCAAAAGGTGCTGACTACTAAATCTAACAGAACAAAGAATAAAAAGAACAGACGATCAAGAAGTCCCCATATGTCTCTACTACCTCATATAATAGTTTCACTTAAAATAGTATCTAACCCAGTAAGAGACAAAAGGAGATGAAAAGAGGCAAAAAATTTCTGAAAAGGAAGCACAGTTAACTCCCCAATTCCCACTGGCCCAGGAACTGTACAGATAAATTATGGCCTTCCAAGCATTCTCAGCTCATGTCATAAGCAATTTTGAGTAGATCACATATTAAAACAGAAGACTGTACAAATAAAGCTTTGTGTAGGCAATTAAGTCCGTCCAGTAAGCAATAATGAAAATCACAGATTCCAAGATTCCTTTCATTTAACTTCTAAATGATTCAGAACAATCAACCACATACTAGCAAACTGGATGACAACAATAGTAGAAAGTCCAAAAGCTCCAAAGCTAAAGTAGCTTCTGCGGGAGGGGTTCAGAAAGATCAGACAGAAGGGGTTCAGAAAGATAATGGAAACAGCTAAGGAAAAAAGGAAAACTTGAGCTAATCACCAAAAAAAAAAACTTTTCAAAATGTTCCAGCCATCTACGGAAAAGAAAAGCATCTGATTGCTGGGAGGTTTAGAATATCTAGCGTTTTATCAGTCTGATGATATCTGAGGTTCTTGCTGCACAGTCACTCAAAACAGATAGTGGTTCAGATACACAAAGCACAGTGAAATGCAAAGATTCCCATTTTCATTATATCATGCAACAAAAAATAAAACATGTAATCTGCCAGAAAAATACTTGGTTACCACCAATCATGTCTCATATGTGCAAACCATACACATCAATAGGTCAAAATCAGAGAGACGAAGATCATGTTAAAAATATAGTGTTAGTCATTAACATTAGAATATTATATAAATAAATGGGAATGAAAATGGTAAAGCACTTTATAGCACAAACCAATTATCATCCTAGAGCTTTACAATCCAAATGAACTAAAGTAACTGTCATGTAATGCCCATGTTTTATGCTTCTTATCCTTCATTGTTGTCACAAAACCAACAGAATCATTCGTCTAAGAGTAAATTATGTCCCAAGGTCTCTAAATAGATATCTGAAGAAATATATTTTACGTTTTGGAATTCCTCTAAGTAAAAAGCAATACACATCAATGGGGAAGAACTTACAGGAGGCAAGAAGTGCTTTTTAAAGGCATTATACTCCTTTTTATCTAATCAAAGACTTAAGATTGAGAAGATGCACAACTAACAGAACGCATAGAACATTTGAATTTAAATATGACAAAGATCCATAAAACTATATGCCACTCAGGTATATCTGAATATCTGCTCACAAGATATATGGAAAGGGATAAAAAATTTCCCACCACCAAAGGCCAAAAAGAGAATATTGATTCTTCGTAAAATATCCATACTAAGCTCCTTCCAAGTTCCAAACAACCAAAATATTAGTGATCATGCGTGTTGGCTTTTGACTTTGACACCTTTGGGCTAATGAATGTAGATATTATTGAATTGAAGTAACAGAAATGACAGAGGCTTTCCAGTAGTAATTTGATCAAAACATTAAATCTAAAGAATACAGCATCATCCACTTAGTGCATCAACTGACATGTTAACTCAAGGTCTTTTCCCTATACATGAGGTTCAACTCCAAAACCCTTGTGTCTAATAGGTCAAAAGGTTCAAGACACTATTGCAAAATGAAATTTGTTTAGGCTACATCAGCATTCATGCAACATGTAATTTCGGTAAACCCTGAGCATATGAAGCTTTAAGCTTAGAATAACATAAATAACACTCTATTGTTCTATGTCTACCTTCCCATAACCCCAACAACCGTGTTTAGTGCAAATACGCCAATTTCTATGATCTAAAATGAACGAGTAAAATGAATTCTGTTGTACTCTGCAGATTTCAAATGATCAAACAGCTTTGGGTAAATATATCTACAGGGAAATGACCACAGTAAGATTAACATGTGTACCTATTCGTACATATATATATATCAATATATTTACTTCCAAACAAAAAAAAAAAATCAAGAGAATAGTTCAGTAAATTTTGAAGGAGGCAGCATGTAAAATGGCACAACAGTCAGAAAGTTAGGAAAGCCTTACTGAAGTCACTTTCTTAAATATCTGAGCAGCATTTGCACATTCAACATATGGATACTCAAATGTCACCAGCTCTAACAAGCACATCCCAAATGCATATATATCTACAAGTTCATTATATTCCTCCTCATAGAGTTCTGGGGCCATAAACTCAGGAGTGCCTAATTTCAAGAGCAGAACTACATTATCAATCAAAAGCTAAGCACTTGGGGAAACCCAATTTCAAAACATTAGAACCATATAAGAACAATCAAAATTAACACTGACCAATGACACTGTGAGCTGACCGAGCCTGACGTAAGATTGCAGCAAGTCCCAAGTCACCAATCTTCACCTCTCCTTGATTTCCATTGACAAAAATATTGTCACACTTCAAATCACGATGAATAACTGGAGGGTCATGACTGTGAAGGTATAAAAGCCCCTCTAATATCTGTCTTGACCACTTCTTCAGTGCTCGCAAATCCACATTTTTGTGCTTTTTCGATACCTGCATCGCAAAATTAGAGTCAGGCACATCATAACATGTTGCTATATCTGAAAATTTAGCTTCAAAACACCTAAAAGTTTATCTCCAACATACTGTCTTAGAGTCCCGGACGTGAAAATCTCGGTAATGAAGTTAATATTATCGTGTTTAGAATCAATCCACGAGTTGTAAAACTTAATAATGTTCTTGTGCTTAAGAGTTTTCAGCAAATGAACTTCTGAATACAAACGCTCCATGTCGTCCCCATTCCTTAAAAGATCAGACACCTTCACCTGATTCCATGCCACTTCAATTCCTTCCAACTCATCAAATGCTCTATATCTACAACCCACCATTTAAAGAAAAGTTATTTGAAAAAAATAGAAACCCATAAGATTCCATAAATACAATAACCCTGCAACAACATAATATCTATACGAGAATATGCAAGCAATTTTATACAGATAAATATTATGGAATTTTGGAAAGCATACACTTTCTTGAACGCTCCTTTCCCCAACACTTCTTTGTACTGCCAAATGCAACACAAACAAATCCGAATTAATATACAAAACTTTAACAACTGAAATAAATCAGACAGCAAAAATGCATCAACAACTTTACTTCTCATCAAAATCCCACTTACAAAAGAAAACTAAAAGAGCATAATTACACCTCAAGATGAATATGTCCATGGATACTTACCCGCCCATATCGACCAGAAGGATCAACCTCAACAAATTCGGGTTCAACATCAGAGTCATCCGGGTCCTGCTCAGACGAGGAGAATCCTGGGCCATTCTCTCTCAGTGGGATGCAGTCCAATCAAATCGAATCCACCAGCCTAATTTTCCACAGGAAAAATTCAAAACCCTCTTCTTCAATCCAGATCAAGAGCAAAAATTTAACTCAAAAAAACCAATTGGATGAAAACCCACTTCGGAGGTGGTAATTTCAACAGTAAATTCGACAGATTTATGCTGACTGCAGAAAAGGAAAAACTCAAATCTTAGTGGAAAATTACAACGATCGAATTTTGATCCCATATAAAGTAATGTATGATGAATATATTTTATCTCAGATGGACGGATAAGGTGAAAAGAAACGTGAAGAAGAAGTGAGAGAAAACGGACCACGCCTTTACGAAAATTGGATTATACTGTTACTGTACGAAGATGCTTCGATTTGTTCTGAAAATGAAAAAAAGTCAACTTTTGGTTGGATTATCAGACGTCGCTGTCTGTCTTCGGAGATTTGAGATTCGCATGATAGATCGTGGCATGGGGTATCCATTTAATTAATTGCATAAACAACCCCTGAGATTTGTGATGTTTGCCCCCAAGTGCCTGTCAACTTTTAAAAGTTTACAGTACCTGATTCACATGAGATTGCAATTTAGGCTTCATTTGAGAGTGTGATTTATTTGAGACAAATTATATTGAAATGTGTAAAAAATTTTATGGGTATTTTTTTGATAGAAAAAATATTTTGGAGGAAAAATATGAGAAAAATTTTTTAAAATTATATGAGAAAATTTGAGTGTCAAAATTTAAATTTTAAATTTTAAATTTTGAAATATAAAATGTATTTGGATGTTTTATTTTATTTAAGAAAAATTAACTTTTTGTAAATAGAAATGGAGTACCCCCTCCATCGGTGAGCTTTATTTGGTTTTTTTTCTTTTAAATGGAAGAAATATTTATTATCATTTATTGGCCAAAAAATAAGATGAGATGGGATTTTGGTTTCATTTTTCCATGTAAGTAAATAAAAATCACACTTTTCTTGAAAAGAGAAAAAGGAATGCTCTCCTACCTATACCAAATTATCCTTATTTAGACAATTTCTAGAAGGGAAAACTATAAGCATCTTTCAAAGCTCATATTTATACTATTTTAATTTTTTACAATTGAAATCTCTAATGAGGTCACACTCGAGGTCAAAGTTCGTCATTTTAGTTTCAAATTTTGTCGATGTTTTCTTCTTTTTTTTTTTTTAGATTTGTTGGTTTTTATAAAAAATAGGGGGAAAAAAATAAAGACAAAGGTTAAAAAATGTGGGTAAGGATAAGAGTAAGGGACCGTTGCTTCATTTTTTTTTTTTTTGACAATTCTATTCTATAATAATTGTATTATTGTAAGTCTTACATTTTTATTTTTTTTTTACAATCATATTTTATAACAACTGTATTATTACAAGCCTCACGCAATATAGGGTGAGACTCTCATGTTAACTGATTCTATTCTATAACAACTATATTATTATAAGTCTCACACAATATAGAGTGAGACTCTCATGTTAACTTATTCTATAACAACTATATTATTACAAGTCTCACACAATGTCGAATGAGACTATCATATTAACCTATTAAATAACAATCAGTATTATTACAAGTCTCACACAATGTGGAATGAGATTCTCATGTTAACCATGAGGTGAGACTCGTGTTAACGGATTCTATTCTATAACAACTGTATTATTACAAGACTCATACAATGTGGAGTGAAACTTTCATATTAATCAAGAGGCAATGAGGATGAGGGAGGAAGGGAGGGAGAGAAATGATAAATGCGGGAATCGAACCTTGATCTCTTAGTCTCAACAAGTGTTGGGTAGTCATTGGGGCAAGTCCACTGATTCCGTTACTCCTATTATAATAAAGGGAAAGATGAAAAGTTGGTGTTAGTTTGTACCTCTAATTTAGAGTAATTGTTGCCAGTTGAAAAAAAATAATAAAAAATGGGCAAATTGCATTGAATTTCCTTAATGTTTAATTTAATAATCAATAATTTTTTATGGTTTGTCAATACTCAATAGTAACCAGTGATTAATATAACATATACTTAGAGTATGTTATTTTGCGCTAAAATATAATTTACAAACCTATAACTCTACAACTATGTTGTTAAACTCAAATTGGTCCAGTCAATCAGACCGATCCAACTATGTACTGGACTTGGATTCGGTTCGAGTTTATCTAAAAAATTCCTTTAAAAAAAGGGGTCAGACCAATCAGACCGGTCCAACTATGTACTGGACTTGGGTTCAGTTCAAGTTTATGTAAAAAATTCCTTTAAAAAAAGGGTCAAACCACGGTTTGACCGATCAAAACTGGAATTGATATGAATTTGACCAGTTTTGAATTCTTTTTTAAAACAAAATTTTAACTTTTAAACATTATAATTTTACCTCATATTTTTATAAAACTCATTTTTAATACTTTTTATGTGAATATTTTGAATTTTTAACTATAAAATTTTTTAATTTTTTAAAATTTAATATTTCAAAAAATTATACAAGACATTTCTTACCATTTTTAACACATGCTTTCCTTAAAACATGTTTTATACTATTTTTCATGAAATTATTCAATTATATATTTGGGATTTCATGCAATTTATACTCAATTTAAATTTAACCACATTAAAAAAAATAGATAACTTATTTTTACTATATTTGTATGCTAATATTAATATTTTTATAATTCTTTATATTTTTTACATTATAATGACGTCTTTCAGTCTTTTACCACTAGTCCCACCGATTAACCCCTGACCCCTTGATTTGATCGATTCACACTCCAATCTAATTTTGACAATATTGCTCTACGACAATAGAAGTGAGAATAATGGCAGATGAAATAAATGTTTCAGACAGAATTTCTTTAAAGGGCGTGATACGAATCAAAATTATAAAAAAAGGCATAAGTCTAGTTAAAATTATTATAAAAGCATAAAAATTTAAACCTTTTATATATTACAAATATAAATCGGAGGGGTTTAGGATATTGTCCCAAATGGCATAAAAATATTTCTTTCTTGTTCATTTGTATGAATTTTTTTCGTTTTAATTAGTTATGTGATGTGGTGGTTTAAAATATAATTTAAGCATGATTACTGTCCCTTTCCTTCCTTTTTTGCTCAATTAACTTCTATATACCTAAAAAGGGGAGTGGCAAGTTATATAGTAAATTTTGGCATTACAGTGTTTTTTTAGGCATTTTACATGAATTCAAAATTGCATTTCATGAATTAATGTATTGTAAATTTTTAGCTTGACATTTTATATGCTTAAAAATCACTTGAGGGTAGGGGTTTATGAAAGTGTGATGTAGAGAACTTATTTTGGTTGTCATCTTATCTATGTTATTTATAGAAAAAGCACTAGTGTCACTAGTGTTTTCTTTTGGTTTTTTTGGATTAGTACAAATTTATAGGAAAGGTATTATAAACAAAAAAAAAAAGGATTTCTTATGGATTGCGTATAGATTGTGCATTGAAATACATTTTTGCAAATGTATTTTGAAATGTTACTTGGATTGATAGTTTGAAACGTGTTTTGAACTTAGAGGTGTAAGCGAACTAGTACTTCCGGTGAACAATTCGTGAACAAATTTGGTTACGTTCGTTTGTTAAGTTAAATGGACAGATTTTACTATTCGTTTAATAAATGAACTGAATATGAACAGACATGTATTTGATTCGTTTATATTCACGAACAATTTTGTTTACAAACAATTTTGATTAGTTTTCATGAACAAACTCTTTTAATGTTCATATAAAACTCCTTTAATGTTCGTTTATATTAAAATAATAATATAATATAATATAATATAATTATATATATATATAATAATATTAGTAATTGTTAGATGTTTGTTAATTATTCACGAACATGTTAACGAGCTATTTATGAACATGTTCGTTTAATGTGTAAATGAATATGTTCACGAACACTTATTGAACACTAATAAGCGAATATAAACAAGCTCGAATACAAATATAAAAACTTAAACGAACATGATTCGATCTCGAGCGATCTTAAAAATAAACTAACGATTCACGAACAATGTTCGTTCGTTTATGTTCAACTCGTTTACACCCTATTTGAACTGAAATGTTACATGGATTACAAACTAAAACATGTTTTGAATTGAAATATTATATAAATAATAAATATTAAAACTTATTTTTAATAAAATATTATAATGGCTTTTCTTTTTCTTTTTTTTTTGGTATGCAAAATGCGTTTTGAATCATTTAAAAATAAAAATGTTGGACATATAATATTTTACACATGGGAAAACGTGTGTGAGATAAAAATGTAAGGCTATGTTTGGTGGCTCATTATTTGCCATTTTTTCTCACCCTACCAATACATGTTTGGATAGCCCAAATAGTACTCATATGATGCAGCCCAAAACCCATTTAACCAAGAAAAAAAAATGTCGAAGACTTAGGGATGTTTGGATAGTCCAGATAACACACATATTCTATAGCACAAAACCCGTTAGACCAAATAAAAAAAAGTCAGACTTAAGGATGTTAGGATAGCCTAAATAACACAAGTATTCTACAGCCCAAAAATAAGCAAACCAAGGAAAAAAATCAAGGAGAAAAAAAAACTAGTGACCTATTATCCTCTTCTTCTCTATGTCCGTAACTCACATGCACCTAAAAGGCAGTGAAATTACAAATCAATCGGGAAAGGAAACCAACAAATCAATTCACTCCTCACTTTTCTTCCTGTTCAATAGAGGCTTTACTTGGTAGATGAGTAGCTTGCAAGGTTTACTGTAATTGCACAAGAACAGCATATACACCAAGTATTGACCTAGGGTTTTGTCCATTCTTCCCATTTAAAGAAGTGTATTCCAACATCAAATTCAATGCAAATTTTTGTTAAGAGCCCTAATAGGGCACAAATATAATTTCACATTAATCTAATTTTGTTGCCAACAAAAAATTTTAGGTGGGTTCTAGGGTACCAAATTTGGTATTCCACTTCTCCTCCTATTTATTGTAACAATTGTTTTTTTTACCCATTCTTGCATTTATCCATTGTAGGGTATCAATTTGGTGGTTCACACGGTTAAGCACATGTTCCGTTTAACAAGTCCAGGTACTGTCTTTGTTCTTCGGTATTGTATATTGATTTTTCATTTTTTAGCATGATGAAGATTGTTCTTTCTTTCTTGTTGTGTTGTTGTTGCTGTTGTTCTACGAGAGGAAAAGTGCTGCATTTCAAAATTTCATTGGAGTTCATGGTTCTTAGTTTTATTAGGGTAACATTTGTTTTCAGTTTCCTACGATTCATTTTAATATTGTGTGATGAATGTACAATTCAATGACTCATTTAATTCCACTTTTTATGAGTTGTTACAACGCATATTTTTCTTTTAATTCATATGCTAGGGAGCTCTCTAAAGGGTTGTTGCCCCTCTTTGTTCTGCCGATGATTTCCAAGCATTTTTTAAAAAAATAAAAATAAAAAATCAAACAACCCTTTGATATGAAAGAATGACAAACATAAGCAGTATATATCGATAAGGTCTAGTTGGATTTTTGATGTTGTTTAGTAAACTAGATTTCGTCATACAATAGAAAGATACAACTGTAAATTAATCACATCAGATGTTGTCAATGAGCAAATAAAGTTCAGCATGTCTTAAAGAAGCTACTAGAGACGAAAAAGTTTTCCAATTACTTGATTAGGTACTGATGTATGTGAAATTCAAAGACAAGTAATTGATGAAGAATAATAACGAGAAATCAAACTAGGGTGAATTAACTTGAGAAAATTCACTACTCCTAGGCCTCAACCGCAGAAGAGTAAAAGATGGCCTGACCATGGAAATAATAATATTGATAATCAAAGTCTAACCCTGAAGTAAGGGATTACACCAATATTTATAGAGAACATAAGAAACCCTAATAACAACTAAAACATAATACTAAACCCCTAATGAAACTAAGCCCATTAACTATTAGGCTTTATTAAAATAAGCAACATAAATAAGTAAATAACAAAACTAGCAAATAACAAAACGTCTCAATAATTTAATAACTAAAACTGATTCCCATTATTTCTCCCCGGCTGCAAAGAAGTCGCTCGTGACGAAGTAAAAGCTGTATAGCGCTCCAATAGGGTATGATCAATCTTACGGAACTCTGTAGCACTAATCCATATACAATCATCCAGCGGTTTGTTTCGCCACTTAACCAAATACTGTCGATAACCACCTCACGTAGTCAGTACAAACCTCTCATCCAAAACATCCTCAATTACCTCTGCTTTTTGCTGTGAAGATATAAAAAGAGATGCAGGTGGAACAGGTAATGAAGGTAAAGACATTGGCTCAATAGGGTTAACAGGTGTAGGAGAGACTGATGAAGAAATAGAAGAGGGATCACTGGAAGGTCCATGATAAGGAGTGAGATCGTCAACATTGAATACATGACCAATACCCATATTACTAGAAAGATCCAACTCATATGCATTAGCACTAACCTTCATTCGAATTCGAAATGGACCCATTCTCTTAGTATGCACTCTCTTCCATGTGCCAGGAGGAAACCTCTCAGCATGATGTCGCAACATCATTTGATCATTCTCATTAAACTCTTAATACCTACGATGAACATCTACAGCAAACTTATAATTTTCATTACTTAAATTAATTTTTTGTTTTATCTCAGCATGCAAATGATGAATATGTTGTGCAAAAGACTCTGCAGACTCACTAGTCCTATATGCAAGGGAAAGGAAAACCAAATCAATAGGTTTCCTAGGCTAATAACTAGTGTAAGCCCAAAGGACTTACTCGATCAAGCGATTAAGCGAACTATTATATGCAAACTCACCTGGAGGTAAAACTCTATCCCGGATGGACACATGATCACCTATAAGACAGTATCAAATTACCTAGATTCCTACTAACAACTTCAGTATGACCATCGGTTTGTGGGTGATAAGTAGTAGAGAACTTAAGTGTGGTATTAAGCTTCTTCTAGAGAGTTTTCTAAAAATAACTCATGAATTTCACATCTCTATCAGAAACTATGGACAAAGGTAAACTACGTAATCTCACAACCTCACTAAAGAAAATTGAAACAATATGAGAGGCATTATCAGTCCTACTGCATGAAATAAAGTGGGCCATCTTGGAAAAACAATCCACTACAACAAAAACTGAGTCATGACCCTAGGGGTCTTTGGTAATCCCAAGACAAAATCTATGCTAAGATTCTCCTAAAGAGCATGAGGAACTGGAAGTGGGGTGTATAAGCCTGTGTTTTGCTTCCTACTAACATGTACAACATTCAGCAACTATACAAGCTACATCCCTCTTAAGACTAGGCCAAGGGAACCTATCCTCAATAATAGCAATAGTTTTATCACGACCAAAATAACCAGCTAATCCTCCCGCATGTAACTCCATAGCTAAATAATCACGCAGTGATTTACCGATAATACCTACGCGAGTTCCTCTAAAAAGATACCTATCATGGATACAAAAATTACTAGAAGGTGGTGAACTAGGGTCCTATAAACTAACATAAGTATCACTAAAGTCACGACAAGAAGGGTACTCCTGAATAATACGCTCAAATCCTACAACTTTCACACTCAAGGTGTTAATAAGGATAGATACCCTGCTCAACGTGTCGGCAGCCTTGTTCTCTATCCCTCTGCAATGCTTAAGGACAAAAGAATACTTCTGAAGGAACTCTACCCCCTTAGCATGTCGATGACTCAACTTTTTCTGAGAGTTGAGATATTGAAGCGTCTGATGATCAGAATATAGCACAAACTCCTTAGGCAACAAGTAATGACACTAATATCTAAGTGTCTAGACTACAACATAAAACTCCCTATCATAGATTGAATACTTTTGTCTAGTCTTATTTAATTTCTCACTGAAAAACACAATTGAATGACCTTCTTAACTAAGCAGTCCTCTTATACTTACGCCTAAAACATCACATGCTACCTCAAAAATCTTACCAAAATCTGGTAGTGCAAGGACAGGTGAATGTGTCAACCTACCCTTAATCTCCACAAAGGCTTTAGCAGTTGATTTGGACCAAACAAACTCCTTTTTCTTCAAGCTATTGATAATGAGAGCCATGATAGTACTAAATCCCCTAATGAACCTCCTATAAAAGGTAGCTAGCCCATGGAAACTACAAGCCCCATGAATATTGGAAGGTTGAGGCCACTCCTTAATAGCCTTTACTTTCTCGGGGTTAGAAGAAACCCCATTCTTGGAAATCATAACCGACTCCTGTACAAAAGAACACTTCTTCAAGTTAACATATAATTTCTCTCGCTGAAAAGCGGCTAAAACTTGGCATAAATGAAGTAAGTGTTCTTCCTGTGTTTTACTATAAATCAAAATGTCATCAAAATAGAACACTACAAAATAGAATGTAACGCCTGATTCATAACTCTCATAAATGAGTTGGGTGCATTGGTTAGACCAAATGGCATGACTAACCACTCATAAAACCCATCCCCTGTCATAAAGGTAGTCTTCCACTCATCCCCCTCTCGAATGCGGATTTGGTGATATCCACTCCGCAGGTCTATTTTGGTGAAAACCTAAGCACCTGTCATCATATCTAACATGTCATCAAGCCTTGGTATGGGAAACCTATGTTTGACTGTGATCTTATTAATGGCTCGGCTATCACAACACATCCTCAAATTTCCATCACGTTGGGAGTGAATAAAGTCGGATGCAACAAGGACTAAGACTTTCTCTCACAAAACCCTTATGCAATAAGTCTTCTACTGTCGTCGATCTCTATCCGCTCTGTGGTTCATCCTATAATGTGGCGATTAGGTAAAGAAGACCCTGGAACAAGGTCAATGGCATGCTGGATATCCCAAAGAGGCAATAATCCATTGGGTAACTCATTAGGCATCACATCAACAAGTTCGTGGAGAATCTGTCTAACATCATTAGGAATCGCACAAGCACTCCCTTTAAGGACATCCCTCACCTCCCTAACAACTACCACATAAACAATCTTTTCTTTTAAGGCACTCCTCTCAAACTCCTTTCTATTAAGGATATGGAGTGATTTGATTAGCTAAGTAGGTGTGCTACTCTCTCATGGCGACCCTTTAGGAGACAATCGGGCCTTACAGTACTAAAGTTATCTTTTGCCCTTGTACATGAATACATAAGTGTTAGTTCTCTCATAATGAGTCACATTATGATCACCAAGGTTGTCCTAGTAAAATATGTGCAACATCCATAGGAAGAACATCACACCAAATGCTCTCCTTATAACCAAGGTAAATAAGAACTAAACTTCTTTGTGACACAGAATAGATGTCTTATTGACCCAAGCTACACTATATGGCTCGGTGTGGTTTTACTTTCAACTTCAACAGAGTAATCAACTTTGGGCAACCATATTTAAACAACTACCCCATCAATAACTACCTTAGAAGAAATACCACCGACTTTGCTATAAGTTTGGAATATGGTGGTTCTCTTCCAATCATCCTCTTTCCTAAGGTTGGCATAATTGCATCTCATAACATGTAATCATGTTGCCCCATAACATCCAGTCCTCATTTGTCGCCTCATCCTCTATGTTATACTCACCTTTTAAGTGTCCTTCATCTGCTTGCTCTCAATGACTCCAAGACAGATTGGGGACACTCAAAAGATTTATGGCCAAACTCATGACATTTAAAACACTCATCTGTGTTCCTAGACTATGAGAATGACATGGAGCCTTTCTTTCCTAGGGCCTCGAATCGTGCACTTACTATATTACTAGCCCTAGAGATACCCAGTGAGGTAGGAAGGAGCGGTTATGTGAAGTACTACGACTACTAACTTTGGTAGCATATGAAGAAATTCTTCTTTGGGAAGAACCATTCAATCTATACTCTTGCTCTAAAATAGCTTGAAAATGTCATCTAAGGTATTGACTTGAGTGATCAAAATCTCATGTTTAAACTCGTGTCTTAACCTATTCTTAAACCGGATGGTAGTCATTCGACTACTATCATTAACCTCACACCTCTAAATCAACTCCTATATTTACCAATATATTCAGAATAGACATAGTATCTTGACTCAAGTTGTTTAGTTGTTCCATCAACTCATCGATGTCCTAAAGGTAAGTAGTGCCTTGTTAAGCTCATTTTCATCTCTCGCAATGTCTAATAGGTGGTTCTCTTAAGCTCTAAAATTCTCTCAACACCACTCCAGAACACATCGACTTGTTTAACAAGCTTCATTTTGGCAAAACGCACTCTACTTGCATCGGACATATCATACCAGTCAAAAAATTTGTCCATACTAGGACACCAATCGGTGAAAACATTTGGATCAAACCTACCATCAAACTCAGGGGCATCTTCCTTGAACTTCTTAATATCATCATCACAGCGGTCATAAGGGTGACAATTCCTGTGGTTACAATGCCCATAATTTCTACGCTTCTCATAGTCATGGTCTCGATTCTGAGATAGTCAATATCCCTATGATCATGAAACATATTACATATAGGATGTTCATGAACATGTTCAAAGGCCCTCGATCAACTAAGTTTTTCACATCTCTCTCACCCTTTCTATGTTCAACCACAGGTGGTCTTTGTTCTAACACACGGACTCTTTCAGATACAATGTTGATCTATTCATTAAAGTTTCTTTGCATTTCATCTAGTTTAGCAAGTAAAAGAGTTGTATTATCATCTGGGTTATGCTAAGTTCCACTACTGTTATCACCTGGACTATGTTGGGTTCCACTACTGTTATTATTTGGACTATTATGGGTTTCTTTATGGGTAGTCATGATGAAATTCAAAGCTGAGATAATCTAGAATTTTAATTTAAACAACTAAATTATAATTCTAAAACGTATGCAGTCGCAAGCTCAAAAATCAATGATAAAATCAATTAATGTGCCACAACAATAGAAATAGTATGCAATTAAAGAAAATAAATCAAATGAATTTTCTAATAGTTTAATACTATGCTATAAATTGAAATCTAAGTAATATAAGTATATAATCCTAATTTTCGAAAAAAAATTATTTTTAAATTTTTTTTTTTTTGGATTGAAAATAATAAAAACAAGGCTCAAAGCTTAGGGTTAATTTGAAATGCTTAGAACTGTAAAGAAAAAAGAAGGATTAGGGTTACCTCCCTTATATTTTACAAAAGTAGTAAGCAATGGTTGTTGATAATGTATGGAAAGAGATGCACGATGAAGGCGAAACTTTTTTTTCGGATGACGTGTGAAGCTTCTACCGATGTTTGAGTTTGTGAAAGGAAGAGGGCTGCTGCTCCTGTGTTTTTATTTTGTCCAGCTGGTCCCATGTTTTTTTGTTTCTTGTGCGGCAGAAAGAGTCTTTCAATATGCGGCTATTCTATAAGAAAATTGGATGGCACCTTACATAGGAAAATTGAATAATAGCTTTCAAGCCGAAATTGAATGGCGGCCTTTTTTTGTGCGTTTTTTTTTTGTTTGGTGGTTGTATTTGATGGTTTTCTATGAATGTAGATTTGAAAATAAGAATTTTTATAACCTTACTCTGATACCAAAAATGATATAGGACGAAATTTAGAGATAAGTAATTGATGAAGAATAATAAACAAAAAATCAAACTAGGGTGAATTAACCGCAAAAAATTTACTACCTTTAGGATCTTCAACCACAGAAGAGTAAAAGATGACCACACCGAAGGAAATAATAATATTGATAATCAAAGTCTAACTTGAAGTAAGGGATTACACCAATATTTAGAGAGCATAAGAAACCCTAATAACAACTAAAACATAATACTAAAACCCTAATAAAACTAAGTCCATTAACTATTGGGCTTTATTAAAATAAGCAACATAAATAAAACCCAACAAAATTAGCAAATGACAAAAAGTCCCAATACTTTAATAACTAAAACTGATTCCCATAATTACCCACCATTTGTCTTGTTGTGTTTTTGTTGTTGTTGTTCTTGTGGTTGATGAATTGAGGTTGCTGTTATTTGTCACTCAATCTTGTTGTACCTTGAACCATCCATAATCCATGCTTTGCTTTTTGGTGTTGTAAGGTTATGATGAAGGGAATGTTTAGAAGCTTTGATGTTAAAAATCTTTTTTTGAGTTTTTATGGGGCATGGAGTTTATGACCATATCTTGGCTAGGCAATCTTGATGGCCCATGAGTTGGAATGCAATTTTTTGTTTATCCTAGTTCACGTCTGCAATTAGGATTTTGCAACCATGGTGATGTCTCCTTCCATTTTGCCTCCTTCATGATGGATTTGAGCCTATTAACACAATGCATAATTCTTTGTTGTACATTGTCGAGTTTTTGATGTATGAAATCTATGACTAAAATTCTCTCTCTGCATATTGGGAAATTTCTACATCTGTCTACAGTAGTGGTTTTCACATGTTTCTTATATAATATTCTATATGCATTATGGTTTTCAATTTATTACAAGTTTCTTGATAGTATTCAACATTATCCATGTATTATACAACTATTACATTGGCCATTCATTCTCAATCATTTTTTAGTAGATCTATGCTTTCTGGTTTTGATTCTAATGACATTGAACTCTATTCACTATATTTTAAGAAAGGAAGTGATATACTTGTAGATGAGTATATACTATTTAAATCATGTCTATTACATTATGTGTTAATTTGCAGACCATTCTAATAGTAGGTCTTGGGATGATGAGACAACTGTAGAGTTTATCTAAATAAATGTTAGAATACAATGATGAATTCACTTCAAATAACTTCAAGTCCACTATGTATATTAAGATCTAGGCTGAATTATTCAAACGGACAGGGGAAGCAAAGACGTCACATCAATTGAATATGAAATTCAATCGGCTGAGAAGTGATTAGCGCAAGTATAAGCTTTTGAAAGGGTAGACTGGTTTAGGTATCCACCCAGCTACCGGTGCAACTATAGCAATTGATAAACAATGACAAACATTGGAGATTGTAAGTGCATGTATTGATATTGCAATATTATGTCTGTAATTACATATGTTAGTTCAAAAAATATGACGAATTTTTCATCATGTAAGTACACGAGAGTGTCAGTAAGTTTCATCAAAGTGATATTCCCATGTATGATGAGTTGACCCAATTGTTTGCTACTACGATTACTACTAGTACATTACCTTACTCATCGACTTTGTCACCTCTAAACTCCAATAAAAAAAAGCTTTGGAGTTCAGCTTCAAGGGCAAGGCAATCATAGGTACATCGTTCATCACGGGACAATTTTGAGAATTTAGGTCGTCTCAAATGTTTGATACATCAATAAGCAGTGGTAAGCGAAAGATGAGCGAAATATCACCAAGTAGTGGTGATAGAGGGTCAAAGATGTTTAAGGGTGGTTTATCCATTGATATGCTTTCTCAGCTTTGGGCATAAAGGCAGTTGCAACGTTTCAGTTCATCTGATCCAAATGACCTCTATTACATTCCCAAATATATGAAAGTCTTCAATGCCATGCAAATAGAAGACCAAATTTGTATTATCGGGCTATTCGTATGTTTTAAACCACCACTAAGCAGCAAGCATTTATGACAATGAACCTAGAAATGCAACTAGGTTTCATTTCATCTTTGTAGAACATTTCAATATCTTTATGTCCTAGACAATATGTTTAGTTTAGTATTATAACTTGTAGCTAAATCTAGGTAGTTTCATTTATTGAGTGAATGTATAAAATTTAGAGATAACCCCCAAAATGGTCATTTACATATTGGCCAATGATCTTTTTAGTTCTTCACTTTTAAAATGGGAACAAATGGTCCCTCACATTTCTTGAATGTACCATTTTGGTCATCCGTCACTATTCCGACAGAAAAACAAAAGGAATAGTGACAGATGACCAAAATGGTACATTCACAAAATGTGAAGGACCATTTGTTCCCATTTTAAAAGTGAGGGACTAAAAAAATTATTGGATAATATGTGAGGGACTATTTTGAGGTTATCTCTAAAATTTATGTTAATCTTATTTTATGTGCAATGTGTTCACGTGATTATATATAAAATGTTGATGTTTGTGATTAGCATCTTACTAATTTTTCACGTGAGTTTGCCAAGTTTTACTCCAATCTTGTTATGTGTTCTTGATAAATCTAACATTGAATCGATCAATTTGCTACTATTAAGCCATGTAGGTGAAATCTCACGCAAATCATGTAGTTTAGACTTTGTCTATTGTTTCCGTATTAGAGCACAGATGTGTTTTGTGTGTTCCAAAAGAGTTTTGGTACCTACAGGATTTAGGTAGGATAAGGATAACATTAATTAGTTTTGCTCTTATGAGCACTGATGTTTCAAAGTGAACATGTTTGATTTTTCTTTACATAGATTATTATTAAATTCTCAACTTGGAGGCTTTAGAGATGGAGGATTTTTATTAAATTCATAGCTTCTTGGTTCTGCTTTAAAGCTTGAGTACAATTCTTCTGGAAGCTATCTAATAGTTTCGCTCACAGTTTTTTTTGTGGTAACCTTCCTGAATATACTCAGTGTTTGATTTTGGTCAACCATGGTAAGCCTACAAATGAAGAGCTAGGTTGTTTTTAGTCCCATAAGATTTTAATTGGATTAACTTTAGTTGTTTAATTATGATGCTCTCCTCATTCCCAAATTCAAATGAGGAATGCATAGTTCGAAATTGATGACTAGGAATTAGCTTGCCATTGTACAAGATTGAGGGCAAAATGATTTTTGCCACCTGATACATGTGTTTGTTATCTTATGTTTAATGCATGGTTCCTACTGATGTTCAAAGAGTGTAGTAAAACATTTCAAGACACAATGGGATCCTAGTCTTCACTAATTTTAACTATAATCACCTATGCTTGTATCATTCCTTTTTCTTTCTTCTGATCATTATCAGCAGGTCATTTTATTCCACTGTTTTGTAAATACTTGATCATCCTTGTCTAACTGTTGTTGATGAATAATGTCATTTGCAGTTTGTTGGTCTCATTGCCATGGAAAAACCTATTTCCATAAAGCCAAAGCATATATAAGGTGAAGAAAATGAAGGTTAGTTATTCGGCATGTTGCTTTAACATTTGAACAACACAAAGGTAGCTGTGTGATTTTGGCTAGAAATTTCAAAACATATGTTTTGTTTTGGTTGAGGTTTGGGGGAGGGAATGGAGAGTGACTGAAAAGAGAAAACCTATATAGAACAGACATGATCAGAATAAAAATTAGAATGTGAAGATGGTGTAAAGTTGATTTGGATTTTTTGGGTCTCACTCATGTATAGCCACTAGGCTGCTCATGCATATTGTACATGCTTTAGACGATTGAAAAAGCATTATTTCCCATCTATTAATGCACCTCATGGCTTACTGATGCTCTTTTTCTATGTTGTCAAATCATTATTACTCTAGAAGTTTGAAGTTTCCAATTATTTGCCCACACTTGCAATATAGATTCTCCAATCAATATTGTCGATTAAGGATGAAAAAGTTGTTATCGGACAATATGAAGGCTACACTGATGATCCCATAGTTCTAGGCAACTCAAATATTCCTACTTTTACAATTGTGATATTGAGAGTTCATAATGAACGGTAGGAAGGTGAAATAAGATATTTACTAACTAGTGCCTTACTTATTCAAAGTTAGATTTCATTCATTTTATCAGAAGTGTAGTGATGGCAATGAGGCTTGGGGTAGATATGCCTCTCCCACCACATGCCCTGTCCAGTGACACCTTTTCCAGTCATCCCCTTCATCTGTCACCCCGTCCTGTCCCATTTTCCCTGTGAGCATCCAATGGGATTGCGTTTCCATTGACGTTCGCCTACAACAAAAAATTTTTTTTTTTTAAAAAATAGCCGATAGAGATGAACAATACATTGGCTAGCGCAAAACAGAAAAATCACCCAAATCAAAAGAAAAATTAGCCGAAGGAGATAAACAGTCCATCGACCAACCCATCATCCAAATCAAACAAAAAAAATAACCAAATTAAAAGAAAAATTAAGTGATGGAGACTAACAGTTCATCGGCTTGGCATCTTGAATTGAGGATAGTGCATAGGACTAGGATGATACATTTTTCTTGTATGAGCATCTTTAATTGATGCTACTAGTTTTTGAGAAGAGCTCATGGAAAAGACAGTGAAATATTGATAAAAGGGAAAGAATTAAGTGCAAATTCAGACTAGAGTACAAAGGGATTTACCATATTTTGGACTAAAGTAATAACAAAAACTAAAAAGGTAAAAGCGAAAGAGATGACACCTTATTTTGTAGAGTTATTTAACAAATTATTGATGTTATTATACGAAAAAATTTAAAAATATTGATATTTCAAATTGTGTTTCCAAAATATTGAAAACCATTTTTGAGAGAGGCCTTTTTTTTTTTTTAAAGTTATCATGTTTATTCAAAAAACCCTAACAAAATGTTATCATATTAAAAAAAAGTCATAAGGCTTTTTTTTTTTTTTAAAAAAAGAAAAAGTTGTCATCATTTCAATAATTTTTTCGCACAAAATGCACAACTAATCCTGCCGGTCAGTAGCCAGCTTATTGGCCATAAGGTTTTTATTTGCTGTTTTTTTTTTCTGTAATTTTTTCTATGTTTTAAGCTACTATTTTTTTAAAAAAAAATTATTTACTGTTTTTGCCTTTTGTTGTATTTTTTTGGGTGGGGATGTACGTGGGGGTGGCTGTTAGGGAGTGGGGTGTTCACTAGGGGATAGGGCTGCAGGAAGCAAGGTTTTTTTTTGTTTTACTAGAAACGATAAATATATTAATATGCACAAAAATACACACTTGCCTATTGGCAAGACAAAGTATTAGTTTTCACACAAAGAGTAAGGAAAACTAACTAAAATACAACAAATGTACAAACAACACCTAACTAAACTAGTTAAGTGACTAAACCCGAGCCTATTGACCTCCACGGGAGCACCGCAACTGATATGTAGAGCTACCGGATAAAAAATAGATTGCATCCCCTGATATTCTTTATGCCCCTTTTTTCATCGAATACTCCACCATCAAAGCTCGGACTACAACCTCCATACAGGAGGGTAAAACCCTGAATAAATAGGGACCACACCATAAATGGTTACCAAACTACTACCGTACACGTTGAATATGCTAGAAGCCACTACCGTACACGTTGAATAGGCCTTAAACTACTACTGGACACGTTGAATAGTTCTGAAACTATTACCGCATACATTGAATAGCTCAGTAACCCTTTAAAAAAAAAAATTGATCACACCTATTGTCACACCACTGATCGCACCGCAGTATTGGAAAAAATGGCCGGGTGGTCCACAGGTTTTTTTGAATAGGAAGCAAGGCTTTTAGATGGGAGGGGGAGAAAGGTGCTAATTTGTTCTAAAAAAATGACGAAATTCTATCCAAAAAGGTTTATTGGAAGAGTTGAAGGAGACTTTTTTTCACAAAGATAATAACAAAAATAATTTAGGTGAAAACTACTCAAAAATTTATGTGGAAAATAACGTCATCAACACAAGTGAAAGATGATTGAAAAAATATTACACAAACTCATGTGATAGATGAATGAATCGAAAAGTAAACACATAAGATGATAACGAATGAATCAATAAATAAAATTAATAAACGAATTAAAAAATAACACTCATAAACTTTTATTATATATTTTTTTAAAAATAATTTATTTTTTATTTGATATAATTTTTTTTAATTACAAAATATAAATATATTTAATGTATAATTTTATATTTATATTTATATTTTTAATTTAAATTATATATTTGGTTATTATAATAATTTTATACAAACGTGAATTTTTATTTTTAAAAATAATTCGCTCAATAAACCACACAATCAGTTCCTCATTTCTACCACTAAGAAAAAAATTGTTGAGCCAAGAGAATTAAATCGTATGGAGGCTTTAAGCTTCCCTTGTTTTTTTAGTGTCCCTTTCCCACTTTAGCTAGCCTTACCTGTACTACATATATCTTATTATTTCTTCAACAAATGTCTTAAGCGGTGCTTTCAATATCATTCAACTTGATATGCAAAAGGTTATCCTGTTAGATGGACTTTCCTTTTTGATGATAAACTCACCAATCTCTTGTCTTAAACAAGGAGGTTTCAATATTCTACACGTTATATGCAAAAAGGGTCATTGCTCAATGCACTTTCTTATTTTGAATTCAACCAATCTACAATCCGAAAGAGAAAGTCCCTAAGGTGGCATCGCCTTTAGCAAGATCCTACAACTTTATATGCAAAAGGGATCATGTTAAATGTACTTTCTTACTTTGAATTCCGCCAATCTCCCATTTGGAAGGATGGAAGTACTCAATTTTATTGATCGAATTTTTATTTCTTATCGCCAAAATTTCTTTTCGCACCCATATCCATGCATCTATATAGTCTATGGTTAATGGTGTCAATCCATGCATCTACACTATATGTGATAGTTGACCCATCAAAATTTTCTTTTATTTTTGGTTAGAATGCAAAGAAATCGTAAGAGTATATGAGGTACTAAAAAGTTCTTTTTCTGCTTTTGTATTGTAGGTGGGTTGAAAGCAGAAAATCAAGGTAGAGAACCGAACGATTTTACTTTTTTGGAGAATGGTGCAGAAAGATTTTTTTTTTTACCTCGCCACTAATGCTATTGGTTTCACATCCCAAATTTAGTGCAATAGTAAAAAGTCATATCAAATCGACACGCTTTCTACAACAACTTGATCCTTTTTTGAGTAATTTTAGGGATGCTTTCAACATTAAACTTCATGTTGAATTTTCAAACCAAGTTGAGAAATAATTAGTATTTATTAAATCTTTAAACTTGATAATTTAATTTCGATTAAGTTTTATCAAAATCAAACCAAATCAAGAGTTTCAATTCTTTATTATGTCATATGAAATTGAAATTTTTTTGGTGTCCTAATTAAAGTAGTTTACTAAAAAAATTTAAAAAAAGGCCATTGGATTTCATATAATTCAATGAAGAATAGTACATGTTAAATTGGATCAATTTTAATCATAGGATGAACTAATATCAAACTATTAAGTTGGAAAATTAAATTGAACCTTTTTAAAAAACTTTGTGATGACCCGTTATAGGTGTCAGTAAAATGAAACTTTTTTTTTTTTGACAAGCCAGGGAGGCATAGCATTTTATTAGAAAATGATAGCTGAACATAAACATAATATTAAAGTAAAGAAGAGTAATCCTACACCAAGGACTACTAACCTAGTGGTCCAACCTATCTTAGAGAATAGAACACACCGCTAGTCCGAGAGAATAGAACATACACTATCAAATTAGAATCGCTAAGAGGTTTTGTGTTCTAGACACACCCGATTTTGCTAACCTGTAAACCACACAATTAATATCCCTTGGAACATGATTGCTATCCCATTGTTTAATTTTCTCTTTCAACAACTCTAAATGGTTGGAAACAGTTTTAAGATGCCAGGTGGCATTATTTGGGTTCATTAGCCAATTGATAGCATTAACAGAGTCACTTTCAATTATGAGCACATGAGAGCTCCTCCACGAAGACTCAGAAAACACCCAAAAGGCCTCACGAATAGCATAAAATTTTGCCTGATTTGAATCAAGAATTCCAATATGTTTTGAGAATACGGCCTTAGTTTTACCCAGATCATCTCTCAGAATACCCCCAATCCCCGCCTTACATGGCTTTCCAATAGCTGAACCATCCACATTAAACTTCATGGTACCGGATGGGAGCGAGACCAAGAGGCTTTTGCCTTCATGCACTCCTATTTGCGCTACCCTTGCAATATTCGGTTGAAGGAATAAATCCAAATAGACGTTGAAGAAGATGGCCATTTCACTTGAAACCAAGCAACAAACCTAATGAAAATCAAATCCATGAGTTGCTGGAAATCAAAACTCTTATTGTTAAAAGTGACTTGATTCCTACATAACCAGATCGACCAAGTAATAGCATAAAACAGCAAAATCCAAGGCTGCCGTCCTTTAAAATCCAGAGAGGACTGCTACCAACTATTTAGAAAGGTGGACGGATTTTCATGACAGACCCAAATAATACCCCAATAAAAGTAAAATGAAACTTCAAACTCAATATTGAGAGTTATAAACCCAGGCATAGTTAGAACTTGAAGTTTGGTAGTGAGTTCAAAGGCGTCACACTTTTGTGTCTAGTATCAACATAGATTTGGAATTCATCCTCAGTTTTGTGCATTGACAACTATCATTATTGAAAGATTTAATTAGAGACGGATTATATTGGCGAGAAAATAAAAGTCGCTGCAGCAAATTGCTGTGTTAAAAAAAAAAAGAAAAACACTTGATGGGTTAAATGTGTTATATTTTTAGCCAAAAAAAAAATTAATAAACCAATATGCTATTAGCTCTTGAAAAAAATTAGGGTGTTAAAAGTTTATAAATATTGACAAGTATTGATCTTAATTAATTATTCTATTCAATTAATAGACAACTATTTAGATTACATTTGATCTTCTTGTAATAGTAAGAAAATCACAGGTAGAAGGAATAAATATTGTGAGGTTGTTTCAGTTTTAACCACAGGGTAGAAGGAAGACTTGCACATAATCCCCCAACCATGATTAATTTATAGCAAAAGATGCTAACTTATTATGAACCTTGTTGATATTTTTCCCTAATAAATTCCACTTTGGTTGCATTTCGAATTTTGACTACCAAGTTCAAGAATATCTAGTAAAGAGTTGCAATGTATAATACGTTCAAATCAACGTGCATTACAACAAGTTACATTCGCAGGATTTCTTGCTTTAGGCCAAATCGAGGGATGTCTTGTCATGACGTCAAATCAAGGTACAATAAACACAGTTTGTAATTCGAGAAGTTGCTTTCGTTCATTTAAAATTGGAAACTATTGGACGAATTGGGGTTAACGACAAATATCCCTTTTCTTTTGAACCCTTTTAGCGAGCTCCCAAAAGCGGCAGTTTCACGAACATAGGAAGTCCTGGAAATCGGAAATGGTTGTGCATAGTTAACATGAATCTCAAAGTGGACGTGCCTCTTTCATTTGAATTGACTTCTCACTTTTCATTTTACAAAAGTTTATTATGAAATTACCTTATTTGTTTTTGTTTTTTCTTTTTGGTTCAAAAGAAGTTGAAAATATCTCTCTTTTGTTTTTAAGAAAAGAAGTAAAAATATTATTTGTTTTATTATTATTATTAGGATATATTAATAAAGCCTCAACAACTTCTTCCTGGTGATGACACGTGGACAAAAACTCTCCCTCCTCGCGCAGCTTTGGCCTCCCACGTTGGCTAAAACAAAAACGTGGCATGTACGTTCTCTCTCTTCCCATCTTTCTTCTCTAGGTTTTCACTCCTGCCGCCGCACCTCTATTTTCATCTTCTTCACCTCTTTCTTTCCTCTCTAGGGTTTTTACCCTTTCCTATCGCCAGTTTTGATCATCGTCGTCCTCATCATCCACATCAGCCCAACATTTGGCCGTCAATGGCTAGGGGTTCAAATTCTTCTAAATCATTTTGGGAGGGTTTTTAATTAATTTTCCTCCCAAAAAAATAACAAATTAAAATCGTCCAACAAATTCCTCACTTCGATCAATGACAAAGAAAGGCAGATTTTTGCCCTTAGCATCCAATCTCCGCCGATATTCTACAGCAATACGTCGTTGTATTGAGGATGAAGGCGATTGGTTTTACTCCTCCGAGTGGTGAGTTCCTCTTGTTGGTTTTACTCCTGCCGCTATGTTCGGATATCTTGTCTGCGTGGAAATCCAATTGCTATATTCTTCATTCAGGTTACCTTCAAGTTTGCTTGGCATGTCTTGTTTTAGATTTACACAATATTAATCTGTTGGTTCTATTTTAGTTTTTTCTACTTTGACCCAGAAATGTTATCTTTTTCGTTTAAATCTCCTTTATGACCAAAAGCTTGAAAGTCATACATCTCGTTTCCTTGTAAAATCTGTGTGTGATGTCGAAAATATTAGGCAAGATTTGAGTGTAAAGTGAAGACCTCGTAGAACAATAAGCCATATTGTATTGATAAATACTCCTACATGTGTAGTTCATTTCAAGTGTATCTATCTATTTGTATTTGTTAAATAGCTTATTTTGCTTATGGTTCTTCTGTAACAGTTGGAAAATAATTTCAGGTTACTTAATAGAGAACTTGCCTATTTAATTTTTGAAATTTGTAGCTGCATTTAGAGTTTTGACTAAGATTTTGCAACCTAATTATTTTATGCATCTTCTCTGCTGTTGATTGGGATTTCAGTAACAAGCCTTGAACCAGAGTTTCAACCAGTTGTGAATTACTTGGTTCCACACATAATGTCCAATAAACAGGAAGTCCATGATATGCATCTTCAGGTGAAACACTTTTATTGAACTAATCAGTAGGAGCATGAATCTGGAGTTTATATCTTGTTCATAATGTTGTATGTGCTTTATGTAGAAAAATTTATATGCATAAATGTGTTTTGGTGTGCCCAGTGTTTTCTAGATAACATTACATGCATAATATCTGTTTTCATGTATCCCTCATTTGCTGGTGCTTCTTTCTTGTTTGTAGTTGCTTCAAGACATGATGAACCGATTGGTGACATTCCTTCCCGAGCTAGAGGTATAAGTTTCTGTTTGATCTTAGTCATGGTCATTCCATCCAAATTTCCAGTCATGTTTGGTGTGCTATTTGCTATTGTGCAGGCAAATCTTAATTTCTTTTCACAAGCTCCTGAACCTATTTTACGGTTTTTTGCTATGCTAACTGGTCCATTTTTTCCAATCCTTCACATTGTGAATGAAAGGTTGGTAAAGCTTCTTTTCATATATTTGAGCGTCTGAAATAAGTCTCTAATGACATTTTGATGTTGTTTCACTTCATTTACTTTACCTTTGTAAATATTCTTCAGGCATTTGAAATTATTGTTATCCTTTCCTTTCTCAAAATCTACCTTTGTGTGCCTTAATTTCACGGGAGTGGTACTTAAGAATTCCTGGTTGTTATATTCTGAAGAAAGCAATCCATCTCCATGTTAAATGAATGAGGTTGCTATTTATGAGCTAAATTTCACTTGCACAAGGTATGTTGTCCCAAAACTTCAATTACTAGGCATTTGGTGCTTGAATTGTCATGCCTTTTGGAGTATTGATGGAAAGTTCTGAACCTGGTTGAGTTCTTTGATTAAATAAATCCAAAGCTACTTAATAAAGGTTATAAGAATTATGATTATAGTGTTTCACTCTTTCTATATTTGTCAAAATAATCCTTTAATGTTACTTAAATCAAGACAAAGTGAGTGAAAAATGATCCTAACTTGTATGTTCGCCTCTCTCTCCCTCTCTCTCTCTATACAAAAGCACATGTAAATTTTTTGTATTTCCTTTTCAGTTCTTCCCTTTCCGGTCCTGATTTCCCATGTTCTTCTCGACATTATTGATAGATGGTTCCAATCATTTGCATTTTTCTTCTTTTATTTCATCTTGTCAGTCTGAAAAAAAATCATTTTACTGTCATTCCACACATCGGCAATGCCCCCCACTCGCCCATACAAAAGAACAACCAGAACTCAAAAAAATTCATTTTTTGGTTGAGATGAGCTGTGCATGCTCTTCTTCGGTGGCTTAAGCATGCTATAATTTCTCTATGCAAGAGTTTCCATCTTCTCATTCCATATACTTCTTTTAACCCTGGTATTGCAATTTAACTGTAGATTTGGAAAGACATTTTTTGAAGGAGAAATAATAAATTTTTTTATTTCTAATTTTGTTTGATTCCTGGCTCTCAAGCTAGCTACTGTTCTATTTTATGGGAGTAAGACTGCTCTGGTCCTAGGGTGCATTAACAACAACATATGCGTGTATTTGCATCAAGATTGTAAGCTGACCTGGTTATGAAAACATTAAACAGGTGAGCTCTCTCTAGTCATTTGCTGTGCCATTGTTTAACATTAGTTATAAGTAGAATCAGAGTGTTTTTTTTAACTTGTTACATGTTGTACTCACAAGACTTATCTTAGCGGGGTAGCGTCTTACCAGTCTAGACTGACCAACAGTTTAGTTGGGGTTGTTAAAGAAGGTGGGTATCCAATAAAAAAACAACTAGCACTAAGTCGAGCTAAGGGCTTAGTTGTTGTTTATTAACTTGTTAGGGAATTGTTGATGGACTAATATGCGACTTTCTCCATTTACAGAACCTCATAGACATGACTTGGATTTAACAATAGCCCATGAAACTGAAATAGGTAAGAGGAGCTTTGTTGAGCTGCGGGTGAAACAAAGCCTAGAATCATGTAGGTGAGCTTGAAGTATGTTCTAACGAACCCTTAAAACCCTTGAAGCTTGAGTGGAAAGAAGGTAGTTGGATGTGCAACTATGGACTGGAGTGGTTGAATTGGAATCAAATGCCTAGCTATATTAACTTGGCCGATGGTTGGAGTTTTCCAATCTCTTTGTTAACTTGTTTGGAAATCCTTAGGGAACATAGTGGGATGTTGACTGTAGACAAAAGTTAGATGTGAACATCGAATTTGTGGTGCATTCATATGTTGACATATAGACATTTTTGTTTGTCTGATATACTGATTATGCTTAATTTCTGTAGAAAATACTTTGTTCCCTTTGTTTGACCGCAGAAGATTGTGCCGAGTTTCTATGAAGATAGTTAATTTCCTTTGTTTGAAAAAAAGGAGGTTGTACCATCTTTTTTTATTTCATGGTAGAGAAACAAGATTAGAGGTTTGTTTACAGGAGTACTATCTGGGAATGAGATTATTTGGCTTTAGTTTGATAAATTACTTTCATATTCAAAAAGTTAGTTTCAGCTTTGTTTTTACAAATAGAAGTTTACTTATAAAGTTAATTCTACTGTTACAGGGAAGCTGTGAGGGTCGCAGGTAATGTTTCAGACTCTGAAGTTTCAAAGAATAGTCAACTGGCAGTGGCCTTCACTGTTTCCTCCAATTTTGAGGTGATTATTGATTTCTTTCGTTATCTTGATTTTTCTTTACTGGCATCTGACTGCATTCTTTTCTAATCCATTCTCAGCCAAGGAAGTTACGTAGTGCATCGTTGTCCAGCTTGCCTTCATCCAGTTTCTTAGTTTTCGCCCTGATGCAATCTTCACATTGCTGAGGATGGCTTATAAAGATCCTAATTTGGGAAAAGTTTGTAAGATGGTGATTAAGCTGTCACATCTATTTCTGAGATGGGATGCAAATTTAAATTGGAAAAGCAATCAAATAGACTAATACTCCAGGACCCAAATTTGGATATACTGCTTGCAAGTCCAGCCCTTAAACATTTGCTATTGTATTGTTTAAATTACTTTCTTAAAGTATCTCTTAAACTTTTGAATGGCTTTTGAGGAATAAAAATTTTATGGGTTCATGAAGTAAGACAAATCATTGTACCATTAGTTGTTGGGTTAAACTTCTTTTCAGGTACACTTCCATATGGAAATAGGCAGCTAAATGGTTGACCCTGATTACCTGAAGAGTGTTTTCCAGAAAAATGTATCTTTTGGTTTCTGATTTCATTTTTTCTTCATGAGCATGTCTCGTGATCTATTTCAGGCATCTAGGATTTTCTGGATGTTAACAGATGCTGTAGAGCTTGAAGCTTCTACTCCCACTTCTAATTTATTGTCCAATGAGGCATCAAAATCTGAGCCTTGTGGTCCTCTCTCGTTGGTTGATTACTCAATCTTGTTTGGAGAAGAATTTTTTACACCAAATGCTCATTTGGAGCCAAACTATCTAAATATCTTAGATGTTGGATTGGTGGAAAAGGAACTTTTACATCTTCTCTATGCTTGTGCATCCCAGGTTGGTTGTGTTGTTGTGTTGTACGTTATTATTACTGTATACTGTTATTCCAATGTTGTGCATTAAATACAACTGAATTTCATTTGCTTTTGCAGCCAGTTCTCTGCACTAAATTGGCAGATAATGCTTCTGATATTTGGCTGGCACTACCCTTGGTACAAGCATTGCTTTCAAGTGCATGACCTCTTATCAATACATCAGTCTAAATTCTTGTTAATGAATGCGTGTGATTGATAAAACATATTAAATGAGAGTGAAAACTATTTTAGTTCATACTCTTCTTATAGAATGCTGTTATCCATTTGAAGAATATTATTATCAATAAATTTTTTTATTATTCTTTACTAAATTATATTCAGCATTTATATATTTTGCATCGTTGCAATTTTTTAAATGTTTTTTCCTTTTTTTGTGTGTTTTTGTGTAGCTCTTCATCCTAATATAAGTAGTCCAGATCAAATAGATGATAGCTTCTGACAGTGGAAACAACCTTTTATACAACATGCCCTGTCTCAGGTTTTGTGTTGTTCTATCATCCATTTGTTCTTTTTGTTCTTCTGTTGTCTGGGAACAATCCTTGTAACCATCGTGTAAACAATTGCAGATTGTGGCAACATCATTAACATATATTATTAAAGCCCCAACAACTTCTTCCTGGTGATGACATGTGGACAAAAATTCCCTCTCCTCGCGCAGCTTTGTG
Source organism: Gynochthodes officinalis (assembly GCA_020080225.1). Taxonomy (NCBI): domain Eukaryota; kingdom Viridiplantae; phylum Streptophyta; class Magnoliopsida; order Gentianales; family Rubiaceae; genus Gynochthodes; species Gynochthodes officinalis. The sequence continues at coordinate 1,884,939 of JAIQDA010000012.1, forward strand.
TTCCCACGTTGGCCTTCCACGTTTGCTAAAATAGGCCGGTTGGCAAGTACATGTCATCTCCCTCATGGAGTATAAGCGAGTCCTCTGTTTCTTCACACTTGTTTGGTTACACGCATTGTTTTGCTTTCGTTTCACCGCTTCCCTTTTTTCAAAACTAGAATTCTCATTATTTCTTGGCCATTTTCTTCCAGATCTGACTAAACTTGTTGCAATTTCTATTTTTTTTCATTCTCGGCTCGTCTTCATCACTGAAATTTTCACCATTTCCTCGCCGTTTTCTTGCAGATCTGAACCGGCGTTTTGTTGGAATTTCTATTATTTCCGTTTTTAATTTGTTTTGACAAACCCTAATATTGATTCTTTTGTTTGTTTGTGGTTAATCTCTTCGAAAAAACTTGTCGGAATGTTGCCTACTTTCTCTTATTGTCCAATATTTTTTGCTATTCAAAATGGGAATTTAGGGTTTGTAATTTGCTATCTTGGTTCAATTGCCATCCGGTTTTTTTTCCGTCATAATTTCCATGGAAAAAATTCTTCTACCGTGTGTACTTTCGCAATGCTTAGAGTTGCCTTCAATTCTGGACTCATGTTCTTCTCCAATTGTAATGTTTTGTGATTTTACCATTGCCCTAATTTGTTCTTTCTTTCAATGATGGAGCCACCAATGGTCAGGGTTTTGCGATTGTTTGTGTTCTTTTCTGTTGTTATCTCACCGCATTTTATCTATTGTTGCCGTTTTGGCCCGTAGAGACGATCGGTATTCCGACCAGTGAGGTATTTAGCCCTGTTGACCAGCCAGAAAGCAATGTATTTTTTTTTTTTGCTGTTATGTCCTTATTATACATGTGACCAGATCGATTGTTTTTTTCCAGTGTTTTAGCCGTGCCACAGTTGGTCGTATCTTCACTATTTTGGCTTATCAATGTCCGATTGTTCACTCTCTTGAACTGTGGTTTCTAAGCCAGCTCTAAATTTCTGTTTGACTGTGGATTTAGCATCTATACTAGGCTTTTTATGGTAGGTTTCCCCTTACCATTGTGCATGTTTATTAAACTTATTCCTTTGATTTATCTAACCCACCTTCCATCTTTTTGTGCCTTTCTATTAACACAATAGTTATCTTCTTCGACTGCATTAAAATCAAAACAACAGTACCTAAATGATTTTGCCTTTTCCGAAAATGGAATTACCTTTCATTTCTCTTTCTCTATTGTATTGTGTTTTTCTGGTTTGTTTTAGGTTCTCTCTATTGTGTGCTCACTCTTGTTGGCGTGTTTCCTTGCATCTGTTGACTTATTATTTTCCTTTATGTGAACTGTATTTGGATGATTTCTTGTTACTGGTCCGTCGTATTTGGCTGCGTTCTTAAATGCCTTTGTAGCATTTGCAGTTTCCTTCTAATAATTGACTACCTTATATGATAGATCCGATCTGCAAATATGCTTTCTTCTTTTTACAAACTGCTACCTATTCTATTTTTTATAGGTTCTCCCAGGATTTTTTTATATATTTCTCCCAGGAGGGAAACAATTAAGACACAAATTACATAACATGTGGATAACCATTATGTGTTCCTTCTTTTGTGTGCAAAAACAGACCATTCTTTGTCTTGGAAAAACAAATGGCTGTTTCTGTTTGCATATTCTTTGTTATTACCTTTTTCCCTATATTTATATACAAATGGGAAATACCAAAACAAACCGATGCTTTTTGTCCATTAACATGAAATTAAATGAAAACCTTTTTTCTCGTGCGTCAAACGCTAAAAACATCTCTTTCTTCTCGAGAAACAAAATTCTGCTTCTCTTCCAATAGCTTTTCTTCTTAAACTGCCTTAGCTTAGTTAGTCAGGTTGTTTTTCTATTTTCTTACTTGTATAAATGTTGAAGGTTGTTTGCTGCATCAAAAAAGGAATTCTAAGCCGCCTTCTCGTTTCTGTTTGCCCTTCTATTTAGGATTTGTTTTAGGCTTATTTATGTTACCTTCTCCCTTACAGTTTTTTTATATTTTTACAGCTGTGCACCTTCGTTAGACTTATGTCCTTCCTTCATGTAATGCCTTTTTCATCTTTTTCTTACTATGTAATGAGAGTATGATGATTTTCTTCCACTGCATTAAGATGTTAACAACACTACCTGTGTGATTTTTACTTTTTCCACCGATGTGTTTTCGTTCAGTTTCTCTTTTCCTATTCTGTTGTGCTTTCCTGCTTTCTTTTACGTTATCCCTGTTGTGTACTGCTTTCTTTTATCTTTCCCCGCATTTCCAACTCTGTTCCAATTATCCACTGGTTTATAGCATGGATTTTTTGTCTAGATCTATTTTCTTTTTCCTTCTTACAAACTACTGCCTGATCTATCTTGATACTTTCTGCCTCTACTTTTTATACATTTTCCTTACACCATAGAAATCATACATTCCAAATACATACTGTGTCTGTATATGTCTGTGTGGTAAAACAAATAAACCTCTCTTTCTGGAAAAACAAAAAACTGCATGTTTTTAAATATTTTGTCACCTTCAGTTTTGCTGTGTTTATATATAAATGGGAAATGAAAAAACAAAGGCATGGTTTTTCTCAGCTCAAGCAAAATGAAAACAATATTGCTGCTTTTCTGAGCATGCTTCTCATTCTGCTATGAAATTAAGTTTGTTCAGTACATTTGTCTTCTTTTTCTACATTGCATGCAACTGTCTTTTTTACTTTCCTTCTCTGCATATGCACTCAATGCCAACTGAATGTCAATGCTCGATGCGGAACTGATTAGCTTACACAGTTGGACTTTCAGAGGTAAAGTTCCATTTCGTGTTGCTCTTTTACGTCTAGAGTCCTGTTCTATATGATTTCTTGCTTGTACTCCTTGTAGCCTAAGTACGACACTGATGTGCTTCAGATTGGTAGAAAGAAATTATGTCCTGCATGTGCTAAACATATTTATTCAATAGCCAGTAATTTAGATTCCATTCTCAGTGCTTGACACATTTAAATGTGAAATGAATATGCGCTGCCTGTTTGATGGACTGGAACCTGGCTTTTTTTTCCTTTTTTTTTGGTTTTTTCTGAAATAGATTTCATGGATTGAAACGTGGTTTTTCTGAAATCTGTTTGATGGACTGAAATCTGGTTTTTTCCTATTTTTCCTGAAATGTGTTTGATGGACTGAAATATAGAGTTCCTAACTACATAATTGAGGTCCCAATAAAACTAACCAAGGTAGAGATTGCAAAGCTACTTGTTGCAAACCCATCAAAGGCGGAATTACTTAATTAGTTTTTACCAGCCTTCTATTCTTTTTATATGTTGATGTAATTTTTCTTTTATTTGCCTCTTAATGTTCCTGCAACCCTTTTTCTTTTTCTTTTAAGGAAATTTCCACGGTAGCTCACGGTGAGTCAAAATGGAAGCAAGTAGGAGAACTAGCTATGTCTACTGCAAAAGTAATTTTACACTTCATTGTTATAATTCTTCAATTGCACACATTCTGTTATATAACATCTAATGCTGAATACCTGTCTTCTTATATAATCCAATGTACTTGTGAATGACAAAACTACACTCACATTCTACATGCTAATGAAAGAAAACATGAATCCACTAACAGCAAAACAACAGGACTGATTCTAACACATTTCATTGACTAAAAAAGTGCTGCTTATAGTATAATATTTCAATGGCAAATTCTGCTATTTGTGTTCATCATCCCAATACAGATATACAGGATTTATCTGTTCAGTTTTTGTCTTACATATACATATGACTGACCAGTTTTACTTGCCAACTCAAACATAGCTGTAAAAGTAAGAAATGGGTCATATCAACATCTACCACATTCAAAAAGCACTTCTGCACACTGCAACCATGTTATTCATTGTTCTTATCCAGCATAAATACTGCACTGAGGTGAGGTGATTCCATTTCTATCTTCTTTCCTTTTGCTTCGTAAATTTACAACTTCCCAGCTTCTCAACTACGCCTCTATTTTTTTCCTCAGGACCACTAGGTTGGAAGTTTTTACTTGGATCAGTACTGCACAAACTTCATTCATCAACAGTGCCCTCACTCCATTTAAAATAGTACGGCTCAAATTAATCTGCTCCTACTTTTCTTTATTTTCTGTTCCACAAATACATGCAATCCATAACATCCATTAATCTATTTTGTTGGTTAGTATTTCTTTTTCTGCTTCAAAACTACTTGTTCAAGATTCTTATTGCCTCTCATCTTTCTTTTAAACAATTACTGCATGCTGATATTGTGCACACTTGTTTGTATAAATAGGAGAAAGATTCTTCCTCTCATTTCTTTGGTTGACTGAATGTCATGTTGAATATATAGTCCTTAAAACCTTCAATGTTGATTTTACTACAAAATTACTTGTTGTCTTTGCTATCTAGATAACATCTCCTTGTTTCTCTCATCTATAGTAAAATATAAACAAGGCATATCTCTGTTGTCTACTTTCCATAGCTTGGCGTTCCTTCATCATATTTACCACTTCTGACTTCTATTGCATGTAAAGGCTGTGAAGCAAACTTTCTCAGTATTCATTATCCACACAGATTGCAATTTTCTCACTATTGATTAGCCACACAGATTGCAATTGTGTAATAGTTTTTTGGGATTTTTTTAAGACCTTCGTCTATAGGATACTGTATCACTTTCTAAATTTGGTTTTGCTTTCTTACTAAGTATTTATTTGTTTGTTTTTTCAAATTTCTGTGATGCACTTACTCGGTGTACAGGAGATTACACTTCTTCCAATGCTCTATTATCTTGTTTAGGATGTCTGAATTTTATACTTACATGAATTTGTCGTATCTTCTTCTTCCACTAAAACCTATTTTTTAAAGTCTTTTATGTTTCATCTATTTGTAATTGTCTTGCAGTTTTACCCTATGACCTTATGATATTGAAAATCAATTATGAGTATGAATTGTTCACCAAAATAATTTGGCTGTTTTTGTAATGTATGTCCAGCAAGCTTTCTTATGCCATAAACTAAAAAAAAAACATCTGCTATCCAAAATACAAATTGTTACAACTCAACTAAATCTGAACAAGCCCATTCTTCAATTTTGCCTACGGTTGTCTTAAATTTTCCACAAATGGTTCCTATTGATCTTGTAAAACAAAATTACTTGCTTATGTTTTGAATTCCTATTCCAACTTATATCTGCAGTTCCCCTTTTCTTTCTCATTTTGTAAATGTTACTTATTTATTTGTACTCTAATTTATAATCTATTGCAAGTATTACTAAAGTTACAATTAAATAATTTATATATCATTATTTTTTCCAAATAAATAATTTTTATCAAATTTTGTTATAGGTCATGAAACATCACTTCATCCATTTACAAAATGGTTGATCAAACACAATGGTCAAAGGGAAAAAAAAATTTTCCTTACTCAATTTGTTACACATGTACATGCAGGCACATTAACATACTTGCAAAACAATCCAATCAATTATCAAATATGTTATAATTTTTTCCTCTCTTATCCAATGATATTTAAATACATTGGATACCCTAACGTACAATAAAAAAATTCAAGATTGGATGCGAATGTGTTATTTGCTACTCCCATAATACTTCATCAACCAGGTAATTTTTTTTTGTTTCATTCATAGTATTTTTTACATAATATTCTTTCTATAATAAATATTTCTTTAACGCTTTTTTTTTCTAAATTTTATACCATAATTGATAATGATTTTTCTCATATTCCTAAGACATAATTGAAAGGCCTTGTTGCTTTTTCTTCAAATCCCTTCAAAGAGAAAACTAGGTTTAATTTACAAATATTTGCCATTTATTTTTATATTTACTAACAAAAATTATTCCTTATTCAATTTCCCTTAGTTTTTAATTACTTTTTTTTCTCTTTTCAGAAATTACCAATAGGTCTTTATGCTATTCAAAATTTTTCCAATGAAGATCAAATCACACTCTACCAAGGACAAATGCAATGGAAATTAACAATCGATCAGCATGTTTTCACATTTGGCTGGACTGCATTCTTTGATGATAACTTACTTAATCAATATTGTTTAGTCTTACTAAGGTATCGTGGAAACAAAGCATTTGATAACCTTACATTTGACAATATGAACGGTCAAACAATGATGCCATGGACAATGCCACTACCCACATTACTGAAGCAAGGTTTGTCCATTTAATGACGTGCATATTTCGTTCCCAGTACATAATACGTAAATCTGTTCATAAACTTTATGCATTGGTTTCAGCCTTTAAAACAACAAATATCCAACAAAATGTCCTATCATTAGCGCTACATTCCTGTTATTTCTTCCAACAATTTTTAACAACGGATACTTATAGACTGATAAATATTACAAACTTTTACATATTTCATAAATTTACTCTACAAGTATTATTTAATCTCTCATTCAACTAATTTCCTGCATTTTCTTCTTCTTTTCACATAGAATATTCCAAAATATTCAAACATTGACTTGGAAGAGACGAAACAGTGTGACATTCAATCAAAGTTTGGAAACCGAGTATACGACATCACTGTCAGACGTTCTTCTCTCCGTAGAAATTGGCATCAGTTTGTACAAGATCATAACTGAGAAGAAAATGACAATTTAGTTTTCATTCCTCAAACAAACAATTTCTTCTTTGTTATTGTTTTTAACTGTCATGGCATAGAAAAATATTATCTATGGCAATTTAAATTTACAACAAATTAGATTCTCATTTTTTCCATTACACTTTTATATTAATAAACTCTTATTGTATAATTCTTCGTTCCAAATTTTAAAATTCCTCAACTCTTAGTTGTATTATAAATTTATCCAAAATATCATTATTATCTTTTCAAATTCTCTATTCTTTATATAAATCAGTGGGCATTCAATAAACTGCACATTGTGCGCTTATTGCTTGCTAGTACATTTTAACACGAGAAGTTGCTTTCATTAACTATATTAATAAAGTCCAACAGAACTCCCGGGTGAAGACACGTGGACAAGGATTATCCGCGCTTTGGCCTTCCACTGGCTAAAATAGAATGCGTGACATCTACGTGTCTTCCATCTCATCCCTAAATCGATCGGTTTTCACCATTTTGCTCACGCCGCATCTCTCTTGTCACCTTCTTCACCTTTTTGTCTTTCATCTCTAGGGTTTTACCTTTTCTTGCCGCCGCTTTGATCATCTTCGTCCTCATCATCCACCGCTTTGTATAAGGAAAATGTGGTCATGTCACCATTGTGCAGAAACTTTTCTTTTTACTTGGATCCGACCGCATCTATTCTTTTTTTTTGCGCTTTGTGGCGTTGAGAATCGGTCCGCTTTCTTGCATTTTCACTCGTGATGGATTCAGCCCTGTTTCATCGGCTGAGCCTCCGTCGGAGGTAAGCAATGTACTTTTTTTTTTTTTGGTGTTATATCGTTATGTGATTATATATGTGACAGATTTGTTTTTTTCTGCGTCACGACTTTGTATGTCCCACGATCCGAGCTTGAACTTGTTTGTGGAGTCGCCGAGCATTTTCTCCCGCAAACCACCGTCCACACTCTTCGGTTTGCCTCGCCTCCGGATTTTTGACCGATTAGTCAATGCACTTCTAGGTAGGAATTTTCATTCATACTTGTACTATACTGCTTTCGATCGTGGCAATTGTTGTTTTTGACTTAGTTTGGTAAGTATTTGCGCGTAATCATAATTATTGTTTTCCTTTTCTCTTTTTTCCCTCATTTGTAAGCTCTTTCCTTGTCACTGCCATAAAACAATGTTAATATGCATGCACCTCTACTCGTTAACTTGATACATTGTTTATTTTTACTCTACTCGCTTTGGTTCAAGTTTAGTTGAAAATTAAGACGTTGGTGTCCTGTTGCTTGGAGTTGCTTTTCTCTTTTTTGTCTGAATATTTTTGGTGGAATCTTGAGAAGTTACTAGAGTTTGATGTAATTGGATGATTGAGAAAGGACAATTTGTTTATGAGGTCTGCAAGAGCTAAATCCTTATACAAGTTCTCCACTACATCCATCGCCTTGATTTATGTACCTCTTGAGGTTGCTGGAATTTTTTCTTGTCCTTTTTTCTTGTTGAAATGTTTTGATGTGGATAATTGATACAATGACTTTTGTGGCATTTTAGAGTGTGCATTCATTCATGAACTCGTAAGTTTCTATTGCCTTTTTCAAACCATCCTCATTGTTTTCCGAGATGGTTGAATCTTAAGCTTCTATAAATATTCGCTTGCGCATTAGACAACTGTTTATTGTTTATAGTGACTTGTTTGTTATCTTCTTCTTCTTTTGTTTTTTTAATTTAGCTTCGTGTTTGGTACATGTTGAGATATTTCTTGTTGCTTGAATTTGGTGCAATCTTGGGAAATGCTTTTCCTTTGTTCAGTTTGCTCTTCTACTTTAATAGGTTGAAGGAAGAGTTTGTATGTTGAGGAGGCTAAATTGGAATTCTTGAAGCGCAAAAGGCTTCAACAGATGAAAACGGAAACTCTTAATGATTTCTGTATTCCAGAACATGATGAGTAGGAGTGGGGAGATGCTTTAAGAGGCTCTGCATCATGTGGCATGAGAATTCATGGCATGGATGCCTTTTCATGACCTCGAGCCGCTTCAAATGGGAAAGATATTTCACTAAACGCAAGGTTGCAAAGTTGGACACTAAAGACCTTGACCGGATTGATAAAATTCCAGAGTGCCCAGCTTTATCGCCCAAATAAAGAGGAATTTGAGGATCCGTTAGTTTTTTTGCGTAAGATAGCTCTTGAGGCATCTAAATATGGTATATGACTCTCAATCTTATCCTCGATTAATAGTTTTCCTCTTTGTGTAGTTTTGGAACCTCTAATTATGCATTGCTACTAAGAGTTAAGTCAATATGATCGTAACTTAACCTTTAGATCAAAAGTGACATGTGACTCACCCATAGATTGTCATCACGTGCTCCAAAGATTTACCGTTAATGGGTTCAAAGAAACTTTCACTTTTCTCATGCGTTGAAATAATTTGGAATCACCGTCTGCCGTATCCGTAAGATTGTTTCCGTGAGTGTTGATGTTCCCGCTGGTGTGGTTTTGATGAAAGAAAAGTCGGATTCAAGTTTACAACTAGAGTTCAACCTTTCCGCCTTGTCGAGGGGACACAGATGATGTGGTCACTTTCTTTATGAGTGGAAGGTTAGTTTATGTTTCGTAAGGTATGATATGTTTGGATTGTTTATTATAACTTTTAGTGTCAAGTGGTCGCATCTTGTGGATTTGTGATAACTTTGGCACACGGTAGGATTTTTGAGGATAAAGTCCGAGCATATATTTAGCTTATTTTTTGAAGAAAACTGAAAAAAAGTTACTCAAGAATGGGAGTGCTAAAATTTAGTGGACTCGCTATTAATTTAAATTTGTTGTTTCAACTTGAAGTTATTGAAATTAGAGATGCATCTTTACGCCTGAATATTGTGAAAACCCTCAGAAATTATAAACAAAAAGGGAAAATTTTCATTGTATTAATTGTGAGAAATTTCACAAGGAGTAACATTTGACAAATATATTTAATAATTTTAATATATGTTAATTTATTGCACCTTCACATTAAGAATGTGTTATTTGTGGTGGATAAAGTGAAAAAGAATAAGAGTAAAAGAAAGTAGATAATATGAGAGGAAATCATTTTTATTTAATGTGTTTATTTATTTGGCCGTAATGAATTAATTATATGTATAATATCAATCACTAATTGATTGATATCAATCAAATTATTATTAGATCTCTATAATTAATATTAAGATTACAAGACACAGGGTAATATGATATGAATATGTCAAAAATATGTTAAGAAAATAAAATATTATTAACATGAAATGCAACATAATATAATGAAATATAATTATATGATAAATAGAACGCTTAACAAGTGTTCTTATAATGCACAAAACCTAATGAGCAAAAATACAAGGCATAAATCTAATTTCAGCGTAAACTTTCACGCATGAGGCCTCAAGACACGTGGTTCAAAAGGTTGTTCCAAGTGCAAATCAACGTGATGTGACAAAATCACAAAATGCACCATTATATCGTTAAAAGATGATAGGAAATTTATCCCGTGTTGAAATTAATTTCGTGAGCATAGAGACCATTTCAAAGGAAGCTTCATTTAGTAAACTAACAATGTACGACTCACACATGAATACAAAATGGTACAATGCAAGACAACCAAAGGTCGAGACAAATCACGGTTGGAATCGAGCGCCAGATCCTAAAAATAGAGAGAGTTTGTTATTTTGTTACCAAGGATCCAAAAGATGCATACAGTAATTAAGGAGTAAGGACCCTACAATTTGTCGCAGGAGGTTTGCAGTGTGGGTTGTTTCCACCGAATGGTGCACACCGTGTTACTGAATCGACACGTGGCGCCTCTTCCTCCTCAATCTCAATTTGGTGGCACTGAGGGCATCATTCCATGGGTAAGGCAAAGGTGTAGCAGTCCCAAATTCCGAGAGAAGTCAAAAGACTCAAACGAATGTGACGACACTTACAAACAACTTAAAGCTCAATTTGTTAGCAAAAATCATATCACAAAAATCAAGCCGGGAGTATATTATAAATTTCCTAGAGCATATCATGGATTTAGCCATGGTAAGATATCTTATATCTTCTATAAATAAAATGATATTAATTTAATGACAACAATACAGTGTGAAGTTCTTTTGTTATTTCTTTAGTGAGCTTTTTTATCCATTTTATCTTTCTTTCTCAATCTTTGTTTTCCTAATAAATGTTTGAAGCATAATGCAAAGAAATGTAAACATTTTTTCTAGGCTTTAATTGAGGTGAGGTCATGAACTTTGCTATTGGTGATTGGTTTAATTGCTAGCCATTGTTATGCACTTCTTAACAGATGCCTCTTCTTCCTTGAGGAGCTTCTTTGCAAAGAAGCAATGATTCTAGCTACAAGTTTGGAAGTTGGAAATCCAGATTATTCATCTACCGACTTGATATCTAACCTAAACATTAAGGTTTCTTTTGTGAATTTGATGAGATTCCAAAGATAAAGCTCGTTGGTGCTTGATGAAATCCCAAGCATGCACCGGTGTTTCCTCGATCAACCATGGACAATTCTTTGCAGCATTTGTAAACGGATTGTTATGTCGCATATCTTAATCGCAATTGCTATTCACATCCTCGTGCTCGCGCCATGGTAATGCCATTTGGCATATGTTTGGTCTTTTTTAAAAAGTTTCGCTTTCTTGTGACTAGCTCTGCTTCAACTTGTTGGGACTACCTTTGTTATGAAGTTTCCAGCTTCCTTATTGGTTCGTGTTTTGCATTTATAATTTCAGATCCTATGGCGCTTGACTTGCCTTGTGGTGGGAATCAAACACTCTATGTACGTAAAGATATCTTGGACTTGGAAGTCGTGGCAAAGAAGTTCGAGCAGATGAGAGTGTATTCCATGAAGTTAGGAAACAATATAAGCATGGCAATGACTTTATTATGCTATCAAGCATCTTCCCTATGGTTGACGAGAATTTCCATACTGTGAGATAAGTTTTGAAGCAAGGTGCAAGTTCCAAAAGTTGAGAATCGCTAGAAGATCCAAGAACCGCTTATCATCCGTCATTGTCCGTGGCAAAGAAACTTTGAGGACCAAGTTTTAGATGTTTCAATTTCTCATGTTTCTTGTGCATCAACAATTGGTTCTTGTGATGATCTTGCCGAGAGTATAATAGCAAATGGCAATGTAAGACCGCTTTTGTGTTTTTTTCTTAAATTATTTGTTAGTTCCCTGTCTTCACGATATGTCCATTTCTTTGATTGAATAGAACCTTATTCATTCTCCGACAGTTCATGAGTCCGACATAGGGAACCCCGTGTCAACAAGGTGTTATACCGAATCTTTTAAATATGATGAACATTGCAATGGACATCGTAAAGTATTTCAAGGGCACATGCTAGATCCTCCAAATTTAAGAGAGTGATGAGTCCGATTCGTAAATCTTCGTGGTCAACGGCGGTCCTCACCAAGATGGAGCATAGAAATGGGCATGATTCCCTATTTGTCAACTCATACCACTGTAATATGGGCTTATAGAGTTAAATATTAATCAAGTAATTATCATTGCTTGTTTGGTCAGTCTTTTTGTTGTATTTTAGTTTTTATTTGTGTTGGGTTTTCAACTTTGTATAGCTTTGATAATTTTCATATGTTATAGCTATCCTATGTATTTTCAAAATTTATATATCATGGTTTTATGCCTTGGCATATTTGATATTTTTAATGCTTTGCTTCTGAAAGGAATAATTATTTATCCTCTTTCTTTCTAAATGTTTTGCCATCTGGGATGTACTCTAATTGCAAAAATAAATTTCTAGATATCATGGGTTAGGGTACATAGAAAGGATGAAAGCAAAAGGTTGCTTCTCTAATTTACGTGGTTCGTGTCCATTCTCATTTTTATAACTTTTTGGGAGCTTTAGCATAAAAGTTTAGTTGGTCATTTGACTCTTGAACGAATTTTCAGTATTTTCACAAAGGAAGACAAGTTATAGTAGAAATTTGCTATTGGGTGAGATTCTATAATTTGATATTTGAAATGTCGCTGGTATTTTGGGAACTGAGAAGTACTGAAATAGGCTTTTCTGTTCTAACAGGGGTCTAAGATGATTAATCCTACAATCTTTATGCATCTTAACATGCATTAAACATTAAGCCACTTCCTCTCTTGATGAAACAGATGTGTACACTTGGATATGCTATTTGTCCTTGTATAAATAGACAATTTCCTGAATGATTATTGACATTATGATTAAGTTCACTTGGATGTCATTGTGACTTAAAACAGGTTACAATTTTCTGTAGATCCAAAATCAAGTGGAATTTCAATTATATTCGTGGCTTAATTCACTTTTATTAGTATGGAAGGATCTGGTACCAATTTATTAAATTTCCATTGATAATTGGCATGTTTTACAATGCAGAAATTTTGGTACTGCTTTGTTCAATTTTTGCATCCAAGCTGCCAATTTACCGCCCATCCTTCACTATCTCGCTTCAATTGCCGTCGACCAGCGTAAGACTGGTTTGAGGAAGGAAGTCCAAACTTTTCCAAAATGTATGAACTTTTGTGCAATTACTTATTACAAAAAATCCTAACCAGATGTTTTGCAGGAATTTGAAGATCTTGTGATTAAGGGAGAAGCCATCGCGTTAAGATTGGTTGTCACGTGGAGAAGCCATCAAACCTTCATGGGACTTATTCTTTCTTTTCTTTTCTTTTCCCCTTTGTGTTGTGTTTCATGGCCACCAATATTTTTCTATATTTTACATATATACTGTGATTGACATGTTTTGGTATGCTCGATGAATTGTTTTTATCTGCTTGATGGATTTTTTTGGGTCGCTCGATAGTTTTTGCAATTTTGGCGGCTCCAATTGATACCATCGTGATTTTTTTGTCGCTTTAACTTTAGAGATTATCATGTCGTGTATTTGATTTGCTACCCGATTCAACGCGATTTGAGGCTCCGTGATCTTTTCCTTTTGCTATCATGTCATATTATTGTCTCGTGGATAACTTATTGGCATGGTGGATAATAACGTGGTTATCTCTATTCTTTAGCTAGTAGTTCGCCTTTATAATCATTCAAATCTATCAATTCCTATGAAAAGGCATCAAATGTACATTTGAATTGCTTTTATTTTCAGCATTTCTCTTGCTTTTGCCTTAAAATCTTTTGTTAATGTTAGCGCTTTTAGTCCATTTTTTACCTTAAGTCAGCTCCATAGAAAATTAGCAATTTTTTGCATTTTCCATTTTAAGCTTTTGTCTGTTCTTGCTTCAGTTTAGTAGTGTTCTATTGCATCCCTTAAGAAACATGCAAAAGGCAATCTTTTTAATGCCACTTATTACCATTCACAAACAAATAATGGGGAAAGGCAAAAGTAGCATGTGCATATACTTTGGAAATGTTGATATTCATCAAGTTCTTACTCTATGTAAAGCAAATTCACAGAGATGCATGGCTAGAAAATATCTTACCAAGCTTTCCTTGCTTTCATATAGCTCTATAATTGCTCTTGTATACAGGTTTCGACTTTTGTTATGTGGTCATCAAGGTGTTGGGCTTGTAATTAATTCCATCGCCTTTTTGTTTCACTTTGTAATTTTAGGAAATTGCAAACTAAGTCTACTTGCTGGTTTTACTTTTAAAGGATCACCTAGACCGGCAAATCCTGCATGAGTTGGAAAAGTTTCTTTTGTTTCAATTGGTCGTTTGACGAATATATTTGTTTGTATGGAGAGGATTTTGTCAATTTTCTTGCTTTTCATGTTAGCTTTTGTCAATGAATGTTTGAGGTATCGGAAAAGATGCACTTTGTTGTCAAGTCAAAGTAATCGAGCTCAAGCTTCCAACCCATATATAAACTCTTTTTTTAGCTATTTTCTTTAGTTTCTTTTCATTTTCCTTATTTTCCATCTAAATTAATGAAAATAGACAACAAATTGAAAACCGTAAGAGGTTGGTTCTTTTGACCGATCATTCTTTTGTTCCTTTAATCGTGCATTATCCTTTTATTCCGTTGATTTTTTCCCTTTATTTTTTTATGTTTTTAATTCATATTTTTCCCTTTTTCCTTTTCCTTTCTTCTTTTGCGATGAAAACACAGATGTCAAGTGCAAAGGAAGAAGAATATGAATGGTTTATTTGGTTGTAATCAATTGTGTTCCCTTTGTGGTGCTCTCTTCATGGAAGCTAATTTTTTTACTTCCTTTTATTTCTTATTTTATTTTGAATTTCTTTGTTTATATATATATATATATATATATTTTAAGTTATGGTCATCTGAATCTTTGTTTATTATTTTTAGCCTTGTGAAGCTTGATGAAATAGCTTTGATGTAACGCTTTTGTATTCGATGTAATCGTTGAAGCTAATCTTTATGTATTATGGTTGATTTGTGCTTTATTGTTAAAATTATAACTTTTTGGAACTATCTCTATTTGCTTCTTATATTTGCATATTTATTTAAAAGGTTTTGAGGCTCAATGAATTTTTCCTTTCGTTGTTAAGTCGACCTAAGTTACCAAAATTCTTCATAATATATATTAAAATTCTCTATTGTGGGCACTCTAAAACCGCACAAACGCAAGTTATAACCTACTAGTTCATTTAAAATTGGAAACTATTGGGCGAATTGGGGTTAACGACAAATATCCCTTTTCTTTTCAAAACCCTTTTAGCGAGCTTCCAAAATTGATTTCACGAACATAGGAAGTCTGTGGAAATCGGAAATGGTTGTGCATAGTTAACATGAATCTCAAAGTGGACGTGCCTCTTTCATTTGAATTGACTTTTCACTTTTCATTTTTACAAAAGTTTATCATGAAATTACCTTATTTGTTTTTGTTTTTTTTTGGTTCAAAAGAAGTTGAAAATATCTCTCTTTTGTTTTTAAGAAAAGAAGTAAAAATATTGTTTGTTTTATACATTTTAACACACAAAAATACATATCAGAATCCCAACCAACCTCCACCGTCTATATTTTTCTCCCTTCTCCTCCCTCTACCTCCTCCTCTCCCTAGATTTTGAGAGGAAAAGAAGATCTGGCCATCTGGCCAAATTTGGTGAATTTTTAGATAAACTAATAAGTCTTAGAATTAAATAAATTTTGATAAATGATTAAGTATAGCTTAAACTAAATATCACAACCGATTTAATCTAATAGTGTTAATTCAATAACCAAAACAAATTCAATTTAATTTTTCTTGTATTTTAATTAATCAATAATAAGATTTGTATTAAATATAATATTAGCTAAAAACAAGTTCCAAACCACAGAATAATCCAAATAGTTTTTTTTCTTAAAATATATTTTCAAATCTACCAACAAGAGCTAAAAGCTTTCGGTTATTATTAGCCAACCCACTAGTTAAAATTTCAGTCAATGATGACGAAGCTAAATTCAGGATCTTGAAAACATCACAGTTAAAATGCTACAGTGCCGCAATTGCTACTACAATTTTAATTTTAGAATAAAACATTTAATAATATATATAAAATAAATATATAAGTGTATGTGATTTACAAATTTTATATGGTAATAAAAATTAGAAAAAAATCGATGTAGGATGAAAATTTTGATTAATTTAAACTACAACTAATTTTACTTAAAAGTGACATTGAAATTGATAATAAATAATAAAAGACTTTTAAAGTAAATTAATATACTAAAAATAGTCTCAAAATTTTAACAAATTATACTTTTATCAAAGCGTAATATGCACAATACGGAGAAACTCTACTGATAATAAGTTACTATTAAATCTCTCTTTTAAAATATAGCAGAGTATGTCCTTTAAATCTCCCTTTCAAAATATAGAAAGGGGAAAATGATGCGCCACGGAATTCCATGTAAAGAAATGACAAATTGCGAGACCTATACAAGTATACATTCTCCATCTTCCCAAGTTTTATGATCACAATGGCTGGTATTTTATAGCTAGCTTTGGTTTTCTAATTTTTTTTTGCAAAAATTTTGTCAATAGTTGACTTTTATAATTTTTAGTTACTAGTTACAAAACTCAATCATTAAATTCGTGAAGTTTGAACCACCCTCACCTAGAACTCTAATATACTCACAGATTGTGGCGTTAAATCACAATTGAAATCTTTCAGATTGGTTTAGGAGATAGAACACAATAAAAAAACAAAAAAGTAGACAAAAGAAATGATATACTTCAAGTAATAATTTTTCCTCTAACTTGGATAACCTTGTTGCTTAAGTTTTACAAATCAAAACTAATTAAGTTAAACAAGTTTTTCTAATTAAGTTTTGCTAATCCACGCGTATTTTCCATTTCGTTTGCCACTGTGTACCTCGTCTGATCCGTTTGTCTGTTTCTCTGTATGTACGAAATTGTATTAACCAATACCATGCCATCGTCTGTTTCTCTGTATGTACGAGATTGTGTACGAGATTGTATTAACCAATACCATGCCATCGTCTGTTTCTCTGTATGTACCAGATTGTATTAACCAATACCATGCCATCGTCCTCGCCCAAGGCACAATAGGTTTAGCAGTGAGAGTTTCATCTGGCAGAGACTAAGATGGAGGAGAGGCAGAGAGAGGAGGAGAGACGGCGGAAAGGGAAGGGAAGATGAAAGAAGAACCTGGAGTGGAACGTCAGATGAGAGAAGAACACGAACAGGAGTCCACCAAGAGGAACGTCTCACACTTGGTGGGAACATGAAGTCCAGACCACGGGAGAAAGAGACAGAACTCGAGATGGAGGAGAGGCAGGGAGAGGAGGAGAGGCGGCGGAAAGGGAAGGGGAAGATGAAAGGAGAACCTGGAGTGGAACGTCAGGAGTCCACCAAGAGGAACGTCTCACACTTGGTGGGAACCTGAGATCAAAACGACGAGAGGAAGGTCCGGGAAAAGAGACAGAACCCGAGGGAGAAGGAAAAGAGGGAGCAGAAGATGCTGCCGCCAAGACGAACCAGAAAACTTCTACTACCTGCTGCGAAAGATGTTGCGGCCAGCGACTCTGCGATTTTCTGAGACGTAACCGCAAATGGATAATGGTAAATCGTTTTTTCCTTACGATTTTATGCTTATTTTTATTTTTTCTCAACATAATATTGTACCATCTTCCGCATCAAGTTTTGAAGTTTTGGTGATGGTTATGAAACTGTGTACCTGTCGAGATAACAACGAAATATTTCCTTGTTCTGTGAGTTCATTCTCTACCGATAGACTTCACTTTTGCCTAGTATTCTTTTTGTACTTGCTGTTTGCCTAGTATACTTATTCAGCTCAACTTCTGATTCTACTTGCTGTTTGCTGTTTGTCTAATAGCTATTATTTTTATTCTGCTCCACCTATACTTGCTGATTTTACATCTGCTTGGCTTCAATCTCTTGTTCGGTCTAACTTCACTGTTTTATCTAGACCATAAAACATATTGAAAATCACTTTTACATCTACAAGTTTAGGGATTTACGTTTTTGTGGCCATCTGCGTTAAGTACGAGCGTATATATTCTTTTACCCGTTGTTACTAAAAAAATTATGCATATATTATAGGTATATGGTGATACGTAATTGCCTTTGTGATTTGTTTGCTTAGTAACTTGTTGTCTCCATTCCAACGAAACTGGTATGTATCCTGAATTCTCATTCGAATATAGAGAACTGATAATGAAAATATTACGTTTGATTTGCAGTTGTTTTTGTCATCAGGTGGGGTTGCCACTGAGGTGGTGGCAAGTTTGGCTGAATTTCGTAAAATATTCAAGTCTGTACCCGAGGAATACTGCCTACAGTTACCATCCTGTGTTCTGCAACTGGTTTACTAGTTTCAGGATTTAGCTATTGGTGTCTGGGTAGGCTAGAGGGGCCAAATTTAGGGTGGCATGTGGATGTTTACCCGTGGGGCATACAGTTGAGAAGCCACCCAATGATCCCCATCTTTGGGGATCTGCCTTCCATATCCTAGGCATTTTATTCTGGGCCACCCATTTTATCTTGTCATGTCTAGATGCCCTGGTGAAATGGTTGAACCATGATGACTTCTATTTAGGTGAATTTTCAGTGTACCCGAGTATCCTATCAATGGTTGAGCTAGCACATGCCATAATAGCATTCAGTAGCTGTTTTGAAAGGAGATACTATGTTCGGTGCCAGGGGAAAAAAGTTCCAGCCAAACATTCCCTGTCTGGTGGTTGTGTTGTGATCGAGTGTCCGTCATGCAAGCAAGGATGGTGTCCAGAAGAACGAGCTGGGGCAAACCTCGCACTTGACTCTGCGGGGAGGAAAAGAAAGGGATCCTTTCTTCTTTTCTTACACGTCTCCTGCTATCGGAGGGCACCGAATCCAGTGACCCCATTGATGAGGCCTCAACGTCCCGCGCTCCTCCCCTGCTGAAGTTTGAAAAAAATTCTTGAATTTTAATGATAGAGCATTTTGAGGAAGGTTACCTTTGGATTTTTGGATGAATTAACTTTGAGAATTGAACTTATGATCACACTTATTATAAAGTGTGACTTATTACCAATTTTGTGATTTAAACGGTGTCAATTGCAAAATCCATTATATGTTTATAATAGTGCTATCTCTTGTCAATTGGGAAATGCATTATATGTTTCTAATTGGGAAATGCATTATATGTTTCTAATAGTGTTCTCTTTTGATTATGATCAAAGAGAAAAATAAAGTTAACAAAGCCAAACTTGAAATCCCCATAAAAACACATATTTTTGAGAGCTTCATGGGTGGTTCTTCAAAGGAGGATAGATATAGGAGCTAAGTGAGTGACAGATAGGAGATTGCTAAGGGGACGCTTAATGCTTTTCTTGATAGATGTATTATTATTGAAATAATTAGCTCCTTTGCCTTGCCAAGTTGGTTAGACCCTTACCAAATTTAATGTACTGTTTATTAGCCATTCATAACCAAACATTTTGACCCTTTAAAACCTGAATTGTTTTGGAATGTAATCATTTTTAACAAAGAAAAATCCTGTAAAAGGCAAATGAAGGAGTGAAATTATTAAATTCAATTTATGAAATAATTATCAAATGATAAATTTGGCCCCTCTCTCACTTCCGTGCCATTCTTCTCTAAATTTAGTGTGAACCCCTTCAAATGTTCTTTACCTCTCTTTCAAAGATGTCCTAATTGATTTGTTATCATTTTTATTTTCAATTTATGTCTTCATGCACATCTTACTTTACACCAATTTTATAAAAGGTTTCCTCAATCCCTTCCAATTGAAAATTTTCTAAATCATGTATCCTTTAGGTAAACCTTGAATGTCTATTTAATATTTATTTAGTTTATTTGAAATATGTTGAGCGTCATGTGTGAAAAACAGAATTAATAACAAGGGCGGCAACTCGTTTAGAAGCATAATTGGGATATTGGCTGTCATTGTGTTAAATTTACATAATTGACTTCACTTCATGTTATACTAGTATTACAATTAATCACGTGAAAAAGCTTTTAAGTGTCGGTTTAGTTTCAAATTAGAAGTGAAATTGGTTTAAAATTAGAGAACTTTTTATTATATTTGATTGAATTCTATAATTTTTATTCCAACTTATTTATAATGTCTATTTTATAATATTTTTAAATTGTTGAAATTTCTATAAAAATTCAAATTAAAATCTATACAAAATGTATTTAATTCTAATCAAAACCAAACAAATCCTAAGTGAAAATTAAAATAAAAGTTCCAGTCCTCCAATTCATCCACAAATGACTTCGTCATTACTAAAATCAAAGTAATAGTATATTCAGTTCTGAAGATTGATTCGAGTACAAAGGCTACCTCACTAGTGCTAAACATTGATTTAAGTTTAATTATAAGAGGATTTTTCAGAGGACACCCTCATGGAATAATGGATATGGGGAATAAGAAGAAATGTTAAAATAGTCTTTGGAAATTATTTACTAAATTAGTTTATTTAATGTGTTCAATCATATATATATATATATATATATATTACAATTTCACTTCTTCACTTCACTTTAAACAAAAATTTCGTTTTTCATTTATGCTAGTGTAGGATCCCGTCTAAGGTATGGGAATTAATGTCCGGTAATTTTTTTCATGAAATCTTAAATATATCTTGCTAAAAGTTTGGAAAAAAAAGAAAAATAAAAAAAAATCAAAGAGAAATTCTCAAAGAACTAAAATTCATAAAAGTAATATTTTTGAAATAAACATATCGCATAATGAATTCATAGACGGAGGTAAGAAAAATATTTCAAAATAAAACTATCAAATAATGATTATAATTTTCAAAAATAGTACAAAGACTAAATGTAAGTTTGACTTTTAATTATAATTTATATCATAATTTTACTAAAATCTTTTAAAATTCTGCCGACAAATAAAATGCTCCAAAAATTAAAATATCAAGAATTGAAAAATTAAATAATTGTCTAATGCCTCATTTTTGTCCCAATTGGCTTAAGAATTAAAATATTTATTTATCAACCAATTAAAAGTAAAGAAAATCAGAACTTACACAAAACATAAAGGATAAGAAGCATATAATTATGGCTCGGAAAAAAAATACAGAGAAGGGATATAAAATATTAAGAATTTTATTTAAAAAAAAAAGCATAAGGATTTTAACCATTTTCAAATTTTAAAAATTATTGGATAATAATTAAATACTGTTTGTAAGAGTTTGTAAGAGTTGAAATTTTAACCATCTTCTAATTACTAATATTAATATTAATGTTACAAAGATAATAAAAATAATTTAATTTTTAATAATTGTAATAATTACATTGAAACTGAGTGACAAAACTTTTGCTTTTATATAATAGATGTTTGGCTTGCTGACTTCCAATACGACTCTTAGTTTCGCTAGTAATTTTTGCTAAAATGTCTAAATTTCCGATAATTATTGTAATTAACTTTTGTCCACCTCTTTCTCCAGTGGTTTTTTCCTTAGGTGATATTCCTACCAATGTTCCTAATACTTATATTTTAAATTAACCAAATGAGAACTATTTTCATTTTTAGTCTCAATTATAACACGTATAATGCTAATATTTAGATTACTGAAATTTGCTTTCCAATAGTTTAATGTCATTTTATTAGATTTTGGAGGTTCAAAATGAAAATTCTTTCCCAAATTATGATTTTTGTTCTCAGTAATTATTGTTTGTTTGTAATACAATTAAATAAAAATATTGCTTAACAATATTGTTTACTTTTAAAAAAAAAAAAGAGGTTTTATTACACTTTTATTAATAGAACAACAATAACAACAACTAAACTTTTCTCCTGTTATATGGAGTTGCTTTTTATTAAAAAAACATATTTTTATTTAGATTTGGATAATTCATGTCATTCTTATAGTTTTTCAAGTCTTTTTAGGTCTTTCTTTTCCCTTTTTAGTTTGAGTTAATAATTATCTAATTTTTAGTCTTTTGAGCTTGTTGTGCTAGAGTATTTACTATTGAATTTGCCTCCCTATTTGAGTCTTATTTGGTCACATTGTTTTGACAGAGGTTGAATCCTTTTGCCTTTTAGTATTCTTTGAGATGACTGAAATGAAATCGTCATTCTTATATAAGCTAATTGTTGTTGTATGTTGTTAGTTACAAAAGATTCTGCCAGATCCGCTTGACTAGTCACTTAGTGATTTTCTTGAATTTTAAGTAAATGTCTGTTTGAGTCCTTCAAACATAGTACAATTTTGTTGAAATGTTGTCTCCGATTGGTAGGATTTGGTTTTGTTGGAAAGACACATATTTTGATCTAGTCGTAAGTCACTATGTGTCATATGGTATTCTAGGGTGCAATTTGCGACACGACACCTAACTTATCGTATTTAATAAGTACAAGTACACTCCTTAGTAGGTTTGGGTCAAAGTCAGGTTGGACTCGTTTAACACGCAAAATAAATAGGTTTAGGTCGACAACCTGTTTAACTCATTTAAAGTAATTTGAAAATTTATGTTAGGGTAATTTTGTAAAATTAAAAAATACTCGTTACAAGAAAATTGACCTTTAACCACACAATCAAAGTGGTCAATAAAAATATAATATTCGTCACAAATGAAATTCAGTGACCAAAACTCTGTCGTCACATAGTAGTGAAAGAAGCTTCGTCGGTAATACACGGTCATCCTCGTCCACCAAAGTTGTCACAAATTAGTACTAACTAGTGACCAGAAATTGTCGTCATGCTCTTGGCAACGACATAAAATGGTTATCAAAACATGACATTTTTTCGGTCACTGATAGTACATGGTGGTCACAAAAAAATAGTGATTAGTGACCACTTTTAGTCACGACATATGGTGGTCAAGATACGTAAGAAGATAAATGCCATTTGTGACAACCTAAATTCGTCAACAAATTGTAGACAAATTACTATATTTAGTGACAAAATATTGTTGTCAACTATTGTCATATAAACAACCATTCATAACCACATTGTTTTCTCACCAATTTTGTCACTAAATTTATGATTTGTGACTAATTGTCCATGCCATAATAGTTGTCATTATTGTTGAAGTAGCATATAATCTCATGATTATTGATGGCGATTTTTGTGGTTAATAATAATGTGTTGGTAACAAAATTTAAGTTGTCACTAATCTCTTGAAAGTAGTATCAAACCATCCAAACAACATTGACATTAAAATACAACATTTCCCAATTTTTCAAATCCAAACAACATCGACATTAAAATGCAATATCAAACCATCCAATCTCTTAAATGTAGTACGAAATGAAATACAACATTTCCCAATTTTGTCAAATATTGTGTTTTCCAGTACACCCATCCAAACAACATTGACATTAAAACTAGCAATACAACACCAAAGTCGCACAACAAATCAACATACCCACATAAAGTATTCATCAATAGATAAAACTAACATATCCCCACAAAATCGACAATTATATCATTTACACGACAAAGAGTTAGGACAATGTCAACCTAATGATATTCTAAAACAAAAGCATAAGTATCCAAAGTTAATGATGCATCAAAACAAAAGCAGCATTTCTTATCCTACAAAAGTACACAACTAAAGTTTCATTATCTATCATATGTAATATACAATCGAAAGGAACCCTTTGAACACCAACCAAACTATCATACTCTATGCGAACAGTCCAAATAGCATCCACTCCGTGTGGTGGAAGATGAGTTATTGCAAAGATTCCATAGAAACATCAATGAAAATCAAATAAGCAAGCACTTAAGAAAAAACACAAAGAGAAGATCTTAAATAGATCTTAATGCCAAGACATCACCAAAATGGTAGCTTACACAACCAAACCACAACTGCAATCAAGAAAAGCTAGGAAACATAAACCTAATCCAAATACAACAAAAATGACTAAGAAAAATAATAGGAGAAAAAAATAAGCGCTCTTACTTGCTATGAGGGGCTATGGCCTGTGCAGATTTTGGTCCGACTCCGATGCTCCCCATTGTACCTGTCTTTACAGATTAGTGAGGCTGCACTTCTGTTAGTATGGGATTGCAGCAAAATTCATAACGGCAGAAGATTACCTCATGCAAGGGCTTCTCAAATTGAAGATTTACACTCTCAGCATGTGCACGCAAAACAGGAACTCGTATGCATGTCGCAGCCACTTTCACATTCGGGTCATTCTACAAACAACAACAACATCATTCATTTAAGAGAAGAGGTAATTTTTAGCAGCTCTGACCCAGAGGATTAAGTCAGATACTCCATTAGATGTAAAAAGTATCCATATCTAGACAATCAAAATGACACTAAGAGTGTAAGTCTAAAGAAAGAGATAGCAATTGTGCAACACTTCCGGACAAGATGAGATAAGAGCAAACGGTTTTCTCCTTGAGGCCCAACCAGCATGGCTTCAAATAGTGAAGGACTAACCTACTCATTGGTTGAAAAGAAAATTAAAACATCTACTACAAATGAGAAGGGTCATATGTTCAAGAAAAAGCACAGTACCTCATTCTTCCAGCAACTACAAAAAATACCTAATCCTATTTTATAGCCTGTAAGTAATTTCAGTGAGAAGAAAAAAAAGGAAGTCAATTGTTACATGTTTATACACAAAATATAACTCAGCAAGGACAAGATTTATCAAAATCACCTGTCCACGAGAGTAATAAGCTCCATCAGGCAGCCCACCTTCCTCAAAAACCAGCTCATGCATCCTTTGATCTCTGAAAAAACAGCATTATACAACAAAAATAACTATTAAGAAGGCATGACAGAAACTATTAACCTAATACAAAAACAAGAACATCAGAAAAACCTATACAAACTTTTCTGTTATCTTCCATTGGCTCTTGGACTTTTGAGAGACAGATGTCAAAGAACTTTTTGAGGATTTCGGAGATGAAGTTTCGCTTACTGAGCTGAAAGAACATATGAATGAGTAGCAACATAAGAAAGCAAATACTATCCATAAAAAAATCACATAAAAACAGAAACAACGAAACAACTTCTTTAAGATATTTTTCTGATTTCCATTTTTCAATGATTTAAGAACTGAGACACTTTCTGTAGACTTACAAACAAAAGTAAAGCTAATATAGCCTAAGAAATCCAAGTGAAGACATTTCAGAAGAGAGCAAAAAAAATTTAATGGTGAAACAATTGAGTCAACCACAAAATTCAGGGTAAAAACAAGGAAAAGTAAAATAACCCACTTTTTATCTATCTTCCACCGGTTCTTCTTTCCTGATGATATAGAGACAGAAGGCTTAGGGGAAAGCTTCTGTTTTGAAGCCATCTGTGAGTATCTAAACCACATAGTTGCCGTCAAGTTAGTGTAAGTTCAGCAACTACAGATAGAAAATTTGTTTCAGAAGCTACAGTAAGAAATTCAAAAGCTACCAACTTTCTCTTTTTTCTCCCTTGGTGCTCATGTGGAGGAGCAGTATAAATTTCAGCACTTTTCGAGGGTTTGAAGCTCACAACTGGATCAGATGCCCTGGAATAACCCAAATATATCAGTTATTATCCTATATCCTTCAAGTTGGGGAAGCAGAAGACCTAGAAAGCACCAATCAAACCTGTGATATCCATTTGCTTTCCTTTCTTTGACTCTCTTTTTCACTTCTTTGGCTCTACTGCAAAAGAGTGCCAATTAGATTAAGACTCCATGGCAATATCTGAAATGGTTCTTTCTCCATGGCAATATCTAAAATGGTTCCTTTTTCTTCAAAGCACATTTTTTCCAACCCTTAAAGAACAAACCATTTCTAGTTGCTCTGTATCAGAAGCTACATAATGACCCTTGAAATCGGGCATAATGATACTAAAGGCAAGAAAAAATACACAGAAATTATTTGTCAAGGTCAAGCAAAATTAGGCAGGTTACAAACAAGTATGCCAGTGTTTATTTTTAAAAATAACATATTCTTATCTAGCCTGCTTTTTTTGAATATCACAGCAGAGGTAAGGCAGTATTGCACCTATACACATTTGCCACCAAAAGTGAAATTTTAGTATTGCAACAGCAGAGAAACCTTTTTGCTTTCTTGCTCACTCATTCTTTTCACTTTATCTTTTTGGTAGAAACATCAATAAAGTGAAACATCAGAAAAGTATTATGCCAAGCTTTAGAAAGTTGATGTCATTTCCATTCACACCATGCAACAAACAAAAAGGGGAAGAGGCCGCTCAAGAAACTCATAACAAACGAAAGAACATACCTAAGTTTCTCATATGTTTAAGTTACTGGTGTATACAAACATGATCAAAACTAAGTACCTTAGAATTCTGAACCCGAGGAACAAAGTTCTCAACCAAGCTTAAGATTTGCCTTGCAACATCTTTGATGTTTGAACAGGAATTCAAGTGATTACACTCAACCCTTCGCAGCAACAAACACACTTCACGCATCATGGTAGACAAATTATCAAGAAGTTGCTGCATTGGTGCACGAAATGTTACCATTAGAATTTGTAATCAATGAAAATTTCTGAAATATAGTTAGCTCTGGAGTTAAAACTCAACCTTCTGCTGCCACATGCAATTAAAAATTGCCTGTTGGTTTGGCGTAAAAGACCATTTGCTGCCAGCAGGACTAGCAAAAGAATCTGAGAACAAGTTCGCTAAAGGCCAAACACATTCCCTCAGACATATGAGTTGGTCAGTAAAACCATAGGCAACAGCACGTTGATCTTGCAGAATTACTATGAGATGTTCAACAAGCAGACTAGACCTTTTGACCTATAAAACCACAGGACACTATAAGTTGATTTTTACTCAGAGACAAATATCGGGAACTCCATCCCATACAGGTGAGAGAAATTCTGCAATTTAAGCGAGTTTCTTTAACTGGAATAGAGACATAGAATACACCTAAGAAGTGGTCTAAAGGAGTCGAGCAGATTTAAGCAACTATGCTGTTCAATTGGCATTACCAAGTTGGCTTAAATATGCTTTAGATGAGTGGTCCTCTTCATTGGTGTGTATTAAGTAACACATGTACCTACCAGAATCGTATACATCAATGCATAAAAGCTAAGAAGTTAATATTGAAATGCTTTCAAGATTGCTTTCATATTATCAAACTTGAAATGGGAAGCCAAGCTCATATAAAATTGAGAAATATCTTTGGCTCAATTTCTTGCCATAGTCCTGCCTACAAACATAAGAATCCAGGAATCTGTATTTTGTAATTTGGGAACAAGAAGATTCATAGATAGGTGTTAATTTACTTTTGTCCATTTTGGCATACATAACTTTCTTTAAAGTAGCGTAACTAAAAATTAGAACATTTTATACCACACAAACTAAAACTTGGAGAACATTCAAGAAAACTTAACTAGTAACAAGCTCCAGATGCTTCCATCTTCAAAGAAACTGCTCATATCTTTATTTCAATTAACTGTTATAGGGCGGGGTTGCACGCATAAGAGCATGCAGTATTTTTGTGTTCTCACTTTTTAAGTTTCAAAAACTTAATTGTCCAGGAATTATCAACCAGACAAACAAGTTCTGAACACAATTGACATCACATCTCACTTCTTCTAACCGAAACTCTGCTTGGCAATCTGGGTATTTGGGCCACTTTTGGTCAAACGCTAACTCCACCTAATGCTTTTAGCAACTGCTTTTAACTTTATCTACGTTCCTAGTTTGTCAAAAATTAATAAACTGCTTTTAAGTTTCAATGTGTCATGATCACTCATGTCATATAAATGTTGAATCCTGTTATGTATGAGAAAAAAGCAGAGATAATATAGAACCAGTAAAGCAAGAAAACTAAGAGAAGAGGAAGCCAGTTTTAACCTGTATTGGATAAATACCAGCTTTGAACCAAACTGGAAATTGACTAAATTTGCTTTTATTCTATTGGCCAAACTAAGTTCAACATAACTGGTTACCATTCTTTTTCATAGAGTTTGACATTAGATCCAAGATTAATTCTTTTCATAAAATATTTGATCTGTTTTTGTTGTGGGATGGCTAACCTCATTCCATGTTCTAAGCTCTCAAATTTGGATTTAATTATAATTCCAAGAAGAAAAGGATTAACTATCTTGATATCACTAAATGCAGTATTTAATGCGGTCTGCTGCCATCTCCTCACATACTGACTCTTAAGGTTGATGGTTTTAAACCAATTCCTCCAATGAACAGTTACGTCTTCAGTCCACTAAAAACAAAGAACCTAATCCTAGATCACAAGCTGTCATCCAATTTTGAGTCAAATAAGCAGTTAAGTAGGTTGCTAGCAATTATAAAAATTGATCATTGAGGAATACCTGCTCAAGAGTCAAATCTTTATGAAAATTAAGGCAAATTTGCTGCATGACATGTGTTGATGCAAGGCCCTTGAAGTAGAAACTGTTAGCATTTCTCCATTCACTCTCCAAATTTTCAGAAGATGAACTCTTCAAGTTGCTTGAAGCTGCAATATTTACATCTCAATTGGAGGCAAAAACTTGCAGGAGAAGATGTTGCACATCATACGATGGCTGAAGAACCCAATATCTGGATTTGTTGGTGTCAAGCTGATTTTGCCATTCAAAAGGAGAAGGGATATAAGAAAGTATACAAACAAATTATCCAATAACCATAAGGAAGATATACCCATAATACCTCCTCAGAGATTGGCCTATGCTTCAATAATCCACAACTTTCTAAAAGCTTTAAAAGATCCGTGAAAACCCTCCTCTTCCGTAGAGATTTGTTGTCATCCCTCCAAATATCACAACAATCAATAACAGTTCTGCAAACTTTTCCAACTGTATCCCAGATTTTCATTCCTTTGTTGAGCATGAATTTGGGAGGCACACCATCCTTTATCAATCTTGTAACGTCTAAACATTAACGAAATCATTACAGGAAAAAGCAACATGTAATGCACTCTGATGTGAGTTCTGACATCAAAAGAAGAGACAAACCTCCGTCTATATCCTTGAAGGAAAATCAGCTGAAGTAACCTCAAGTTCCTTTACATGATTTGAAGCTTGTGAAACCAAATCCAATTTCTTCAGGCTATCAAGAAACCAAGACAACCTTCACAAGTGGAGCTGATAATCAGATACAATCATTTAATGTACTACATAAAAACAAGTGCAAATGAGGAGAAAAATAAGAAACCTGTCCTCATCTTTAAACTTTGTCTGACGGTAAACAAGATCAAGAAGATTCCTATTACTCTCAAAAGAATCAACCAGGCCCAGAAGCGGGCTTTGCATGGATTAGCTAGCACCATTTCTTATAACTTCTTGTGTGAGGAAAAGCGTAACAGGTCGCTTCAAGAGATCCTGTGGAAAGGAAAGGAAAACACGATAACCAAAACACTTACTCCATCAAACCATGGAGATTTTGTAACCATGATCTGGAAACACAAGGGAAGCAAACTTTGGAATACAACTTTCCAATTACCTACTATAAGACAAAAATGTAAACCAATTTTTCCACAGATACACTATGGATGAACATTAATAAAACAGCAAAGAAAAGCATCAAGCTTGAATGAAAAATTGAATGAAAATAAAGCAGGGATAGAGCAGACCAAACAAGAAAGTGGTGACACAGTTATTGTAAGAATTATCGTGTCAAACTTGATTAATCAGTTGAAAGCAGTACATACAATTCAACTGAAGTCACCGTTGCACCATATAATTACATTTTAGAGGATGCTATCCTAATTTTTTTGGTAAATTGAGAGTAAGGTAAAAAGCCAAAAAGGTTTAGAAAACAAAAAATAATAACAAAAAAGGAATAGTAAAATTGAAAAGAATAACTCACATTATACTTTTCTACTATCATCCTCAACTTCTTGCGAGCCTTCCTCGAGTTTTCTATGCTAACATAATTGACATTATGCTCCCGACACAATCTCTTGAGATCCTTCAAATCGGTCTCGATGCTTCTTCTATTAGTTTCAATATGCTCCAAAATCCTTTAGAAAAGAAAATTTTTCATTAAAGTGACGAAATAGGACAGTCCAAAACCAACAATCATATCAACCATTATTGACTACATACTTTGGCAAGAACCGAATATAGAACCCAAACATGTTGTATAGAATCTTTACTATCTCCACTTGGCTAGGGCTTAAATGAGATCCCCAACATACACCACTACAGATTTGGACATGGAAAGCAAGTAAAAGTTGAAAACATCTTTTAAATTCACCAATGTTGGACATATGCATAAACTCATCCAAACTCTGAGTTGTATTTTCAGTATATTCATTAATATTAGCTGAATCTCTATGCTGAAGAACCGAGTAAAGTGGAAACCGCAACCTTGCAGCATTAATATCAAACTGAATTTGTACCTCATCAAGTAAGGCAAACCCACATTCAAACTCCAATTTCTGCATGGAAGACACCAAAGCAACAATAGGGTTCAAATAATCTCCTAGAGGAATTTTTGCAACAGTTTCCTGCAGAGCCCAAACCCGGTTCAGCAGAAACTGTAAACCTGAGAGAACCTTGGCAAGAGGTGTGCTTAAAGGTATAGCCAAGACCATCTCAACAGCATCCAATAATTTCTGAACAGCAGGATGACCATCCCATTCATTCAGAAGCACAAACACATGCTGCTTAAGGTTTATAATTGGCTCTACCACTTTAGCCATGATAGGGCATTTGAATCCTTGTAAAACTGTACATGGGACCTGCTTTATGAGTAGCAAACTGTTGTTCATGCTCCAGGCAAATGCTGAGAATGTGTTCTGGCATGAGTAGAGCATCAAAATTAGAAAAATTGTGCCTCTAAACTTCCAATCCCAATGAATAAGAATCAGTAAGGGAAGACAGATATGGCTATGTATTTTAAAAGGAAAATATGAGATAGGTAATTTTTGGCAGCTCTGACCCAGAGGATTCAGTTAGATGACTTCCAATGCTTCAGGGCTCAATAAGGAATGTACTAAAAGTGGAGTAAAATACTAACTCATACTGAATGTGTGTATCTGTGTGTACTTCAAGGCGCAAGAATGATGAGTTGAGTGTGTGTATCTGTGTGTAGAGAGAGATGTAATAGATCCAGTACCTCCACCCACAGCATGGAAGACCAGAATCCCTGTAGCCCAGTGCAGTTATCTGCAAGCTTCCCAATCCTATCCAAACACAGATCTACAATCTCCTTTCCAATGGTATACAAAGACGTCTCTAGAATTGAAAGACCACAATTTTATATTTGGAGAAAGGAAGGAAAGGAAGAAATGGATGGTGGAGAGGGTTTGAGTGAGCAAAGAGATGGCAAAGGAATTGCAATATTGTTAAGGGTCCGTTTGGTGCTTTAGAATTAGAATTGAATTTATTACATTAGAATTCCAAATTATTTATATTATTCTGTTTGGCAAATCACTTGAATCAAGATGGAATTCATTTATAATTCCAAATCCGTTGTTTGGATATTGAAAAATTACATGTAATTTAAAAATAACTCAGTCAACACCATTTATGTATCCATTGCCGGGGAATGTTTTCTTCTTCAAGAAGTCCACAATTGTTCAGTATAAGACACGGAGATAATTAATGACATATGGATTTTCTCTACTGCATGGCTCTTTTGCATTCATGGTAAAATATGGTGAACACTACGAACACGGACAATTTCATCAGGCAAAATGACCATATCTTTGGGATGATGATTATGAATGCCAACAATCTTGCTTTACTAGCTGCCAACAGAAAATATGTCAGATATATTACACCACTAGCTAGCATCAGAATCACCATCAGAAGGCTACCTTGAAGCCTTCTGCCTCTCATGCTTTCATTGGCTTTGACGATCGCCTTTAGTCCTGACTGCTTTTCTTCCATGACAGAGACAACAAGGCTCAACATCCAGAGAGCACAGATGTAAACATAATAGCATGCACCTAAAATGAGCATTGTGAAATCTAGAGTAATTAAGAGACAACCTTCAATCATAACCTTAACAATTCCAATTATGATTAAGAAGAGAACTACACTCGCCAAGCTGATGAGAACCATCCAAAAAAATGTGATTAAAGTCCTTTTCAACCTTTCTATAGTGCCCGATAACAATTCTTTTAAGCCTAATACTTTTCCAGTGTAAGCTTCATATTTGAATGAACAGAAGCAGCTAAAAAAAATACTAACAGGAGCCACGAGAATGACAAACTACCAATTTGTGACTGAGAAAACATCGAACATCTGTGGCAATGGCTTTATAAAAGGCAGGGTCAGCTTTGTTAATTTTAACATCTTTCGGTGAAATCTTCGATTTGGCCAACAAATCTGTCAACACAGGTGCCAATACTATATGATCAGCTAATCCCACCAGGGAGTGAAAAGAAAACATGATGAATGTGATGAAAAGTGCTATCCTCCCATTTCTAATGGTAGCCCTGAAGGCTTCCCTTAGAATTTCAAGAATGCCTAAGGGAGGTTGGGGTTCTCCCTTGATGAAGTGGGCTAGAGTTTTTCGCTTCTCAATTGATTTTTTTTGCGAGAATATCTAGGTTACGTTAAGTTTAATGTTAGCCCTCTTTTTGGCAGTTCTGTTTGTTTCTTTGTGTCACACCTGATTCTTTTTTTAGGTGACATATAAGAAATGTTAACCAATAAGCAAAATAAGTTCATCTCAGTGAACAAGCCATTAGGACTTGCAAGTTCAAAAGTTTTCATATATGCTTCTTGTATGTAACAGATTCATTGATCCAAATGTCATGCAACATCAAAGCTGCTTCAAGTTGGTCTAGTTCTTTTCTGTCGGCACCATGATATTTTGATCTTGTACATTGAATTTCAAATTCATTGAAGTTGGAACAACACCAATCATCTTTTGCATCTTAAGGTTGGCAAGCCTGAACTTTATGTACAACTAAAGCACCCCTAATGAAGACAATAAACATCTTGCATCTGAGGTACAGGGAATATTTTACAGTGAAAGAATTTAAATCAAGAGCTGCATTTTTCTTTAATTAGAGTAGTTTGCAACAGTACCTCAATAACTAGGAATCCTTGCTCTTCAGCACAGGCATAAATGGCAGTAGATTTCCCACTCTACAATTATAGAACAAGCACTTCAATCAATGAGTATATGCACACTTAACTCCATGGATTCTTATTTTAAAAGGCTAAAGAATAAGCATTGAGCGCAACTGTAGGGGGCATTTGGGACATAGTCGTATGAGAGAAAGTTATAACAGCAGAAAGCACAATACATTTCTCTTTAGGCCATATCTAGTGATAAATATCTCCCAGTAAAATTAGACACAAACTCCCAAATAGAAATTTGACGAAATCACTACTTTGTTTATGGCAAGGATGAAGATAGTTGTAATTTCATTGCAGCTCTAAGAATCTTCTGAATACGTGGAGTTGTAATTTCACTATGATAGTGTTCTGAGTTTTGAAGAAACTTTGGAGAAACAGTAACAAAATAAGAAAAGATCTCACAGAGTTCACAAATACTAAATCGTCTCATAATAATAGCATCTATCATTAATCGACTAATAAAAATTATAATCAGCCATGGAAGAAAATTGCCCAGAAATACTCCTTCCAATCAGTGACAACAGCAGTATCAACGTCCATAAGAATGCAGTCAGCTCCTAACCTCTGACCCGGGTCACAAAAGACTTGCTCAAGTTTCCTCGAGTAAATACTCCATTGGTAGAAGAGTGAAATAATTATGCAAACATACCCAGAGCTTCACACGTGCATCGATAATGACTGGAAAAAAGTATATAAAAATCATCCTCTCACCAATAAAAACCAGAAAACTAGAGATCACCAATCACATTCCACGTTTAGCAATCTGTAAAAACCATCTTATTCATCCAAGATTAGCATAAGGGCCTTAACAAATATGCCAATTCATCCAAATAATCATGCATAAAAGCACATAAAATCAACAATTTGGGGTAGTTTATCAATTTAAACATAATAAAAGAAAAGAGACAAAAGAAAATTCTAGCATAGAATAAGTAGTACCATATACAAAGAGAAAATAAAACTTACCTTAGAAATCTTGATGCCCTACTAGCGATTACTAATTCTTGTTTTCTCTTTCCTCTAGTTTTGATTTTAAGAGGGCGATGGCAATGAGAACGATGGGATAGAGGAAGCAAAAAATGACGGAGAGAACGAAGGGAAGAAGATGATAAGCTTAGAGATGATGATGATGATGACGGCCGAAGGGAGGAAGAAACAAACACAATGGATCCATTTTTCTTATAAACCCGAAACGTGCATATTTAATCCGAAAGAAGACCCGCGTCTATTTTAAGTTTTGATAAAGAAATTTTATTTTTTTTAGTGTTTTTTTTTTTGGTAGGTAGGTATTTTCGTTATAATTTTGATTGTTGTGATAGTAGTTTGGTTATCAAGCTATTTAATTGCGTTAGTAGTTTGGTTGTCACACTATTCGACGTAGTAGTTTGCGGGATTCTCACACGGCGTGGGACAAAAGTTAGGGCGCCGAGTTCGGTTCTTTTCATACGTATGCAATTTGTAATGCCCAGTCGAGCTAGCCATCTTAGTAGTAGTAGTTTTAGTGAACCCTAGCTAGGTTAGTGATCTCTTTTGTTGGCTCTTGTGGCCATTCTTGTAGTTCCTTGTGACCTTTCTTCTAGACCCTTGTGGTGCATTGCTGAGACTCTTTGTCTAGTCGCTTCTCCTTCGTGAGTTTGGTTAAATCCAATACTGAAGAGCAATTAATTTTTGGCTATGTACTTATTGCCTTAACAATGAAATCTATCTATCATTTTGTTAAAAAAAAAATTCTTTAAAACGATAGTTATTTTTACTTCCAAAAAAATCATCATTTATAGATTTGCCAACTGGCAATAATATCCTCAATAGAACATATGAACTACATATAACATCCTTAGCAAAACATAAGAACTACATAAGAACCTAAGGCACAAAAAGACCATAGGGTTTTGGAACCCAAAATCTTGTCATTACTTCAAAATCAATAGAGGAAACCATCCCACTAAATCACTAAAGCTCAGCCCTACTTAGGCACTGCTTGAAACTCCAATCACTCTACCATAGCCATATCCACGGCCAATTTCTCATCTCACCACTCTTGTTGGAAAAGCTAGTAATTCTGAGACTTTCACAACAACCATAGAATGTAAATCGACAATTGAACTCAAGCATGCCAATTACAGCTCTGTTGCCAGTTGCATATAGTCCGCCACCACTCATGGAAAGGCTGATTTTCAATAATGTATTTTAATACTAACAAAATTATGTGCTTAAAGTAATTAAACTTATGTGCACTTATTCATAAATCTCAGTGTCATACTATAATTATTTTAAATTAAGAGTCATAATATAAAATAAGCCAATAAAACTCAGTCCAATGAAGAATATACTTCGTCCATTTGTTACTTTTAACCAAAGAAAGTCAATTAGTACTAATCAATAGTGTATTGTAATACTAAAAATTTTGTGCAAATAATGTACAATTATATGAACAAACAAAAATGTTAGGGTGTTATAGTACAATTATTTGAAATTAGGAGTTATAATATAAGTAAGCTAAGTTTGGCATAAGGAAGAATATGCTTAGTTCAATCATTATTCTTTGCCAAAGAAATCCAATTATAATTAATTTATAGTTTATTTAAAAAGTTTCTATGCTTGAAGCAAAATAATGTAGGCAAATTCATATGTATTAGGGTGTATTAGTGCAATTATTATAAATTAAGAGCCATAAATTTAAAAAGTTAAGTTTGGCCTAATGAATAAATTACATAACCCAATCATTATCCTTAGCCAAACAATTCCAATCATTATATAAGTAGTGACCAATCAAATACATAACCCAATCATTATCCTTAGCTAAACAATTCCAATCATTATATAAGTAGTGACCAATCAAAGAAGGCTTTTTTCTTTTTAGTGTAAAATTATGTGGACAAATTCATAAATATTATGATGTCTTAGTACAATTATGAAAAATTAAGAGCCATAATATAAATTACCTAAGTACGGTCTAGTGAATAAATTGTTTAACCCAATCATAATTTTTTGTCAAAGAAGGCTACTAGTCAATAGTGTATTTTAACACTAAATGATTATGTGCTTTAGGTAAAATTATCGCAAATATATAAATAATAAGGTGTCAACTTACAATTAATGAAAATTAAGTGTCATATTACAAATTAGCTAAGTTTGATCCAATTAAAAAATTGTTTAGCCCAATCCTTATTTCTTATAATATAAGTCTAATTAATATAAAGTTAGGCCCAATCAATTTGACCCAATTAATATTTATATAATGTAAGCCAAATCTGTCAAGACTCTTATAGAATAGGGTTCAATTTGTAATAATGACAAGTATTCAGCCATATGTGAAATTAGTAGCAAAAGCAGTTAGTAGTTCAGTTAGTTGCATGGCTATTAAGCTGAAGTCAGTTGCAAACAAGCGATGAAGAAACTGCTATATATGTAAAGTGATTGCTTGCTTATCAAGCAGACTATTATGATGATTGGAATTGGGTATTGACCCATCCTTCTGAACTCTCTCCTCCCTATTTTCCTTTCTGCAATTCTCTTTAGTTTTCTTCTTTTCTTCTTACTTGTTCAGAAAGTCACGTTCATAAGCTTCTCTCAGGGTCTAACCCTGACAATTGGTATCAGAGAAGGCATTCATTGGAGATTCTAGATTCGGAAATGGCAGAGAGCACAGGATACAAAGCTCTTGAAGATCAGATCAAGAAACAGGAAGGCAAAACAATAGAATTGGGGGAATCTTTGGCCAAACAAAGTGCAGAATTCCGTGCAAATTTCTAGAGACAAAATGCGGAGTTTCAGAAACAATTTCTGGAAATTCAGAAACAAATGGCCAATATGCACTCATAGATGTAGAAGAGTGACAAGGTTTATACCGAGGTTGAATCTACACAAAGGGACAATACACTATTGTTGCCGACTTGGTAGGACTCGAGCGGGCAAGGATGATAGGTTTTATGCAGTTAGAGAAAATTGGGGAAAACCAGTTTATACTCACACTTCTTGGTTACCAAAGGTAGAGTTGCCTACTTTTTGGGAAAAAACCCCAGGAAATGGCTACGGAAATGTGAAATTTTTTTTCATGTGAATCAAGTTTCTGAACACCAAAAACTAGATGTGATGAACTATATATGGAAGGCAAGGCAAATGTATGGTACCAAGGCATCAAAATGACTAAACCAAATCTACATTGGGCAGAATTCAGGATGCTACTTATCAAGAGATTTTCAGAAAGGGGAAAAGTTGATGAAGTGGAGGCCTTCAACAAACTCCAGCAAGATAATTCTGTTCTTGAGTATCAAGAACTCTTTGATGAACTCAGAACAATGATGTTGCTTCAAGATCCTCGCCTATCTGAAGCATATTTCATTTCATCCTTCATCAGTGGTTTAAAGGAGGAAATTAAACTTGTAGTGAGAATGCATAAACCTGAGAGCCTGTTAGATGCGTTTGAACTAACACATTGGCAGGAATAGGTTCTGGAAAATGGGAACAAAAGAAACAAGAGTAGTTATAAGTCAGGATCTGATCATGCGTTTAATTTGTGAAAAACAAGAATGGAACCTCAAGTCAATCTGTACTACAAACACATTCAACAAAAGTAAGGACCAAGCTCGGGGAATATAAGCAATTTCATTTCGGGAGATTCGGAGAAGAAAGAACTTGGGGTTGTGTTTTAAATGTGGGGAGAAGTTTGGCTTGGGGCATGAGTGTAAATCAAAGCAGATTAACTTCATGGTCTCTGATGAGGAGAGAAAGATCAAGACAAGGAGGACTTGGATTGTCGGAAGATAATGATGATCTAGAATGTCGATTGTAGATGTATCCTGCATGCCTTATCGACAACATCAAGAGAAAGACCATTACACTAGGGGACAAATTAAGAAGGCAACAATCAACATTTTAGTTGACATGGGAAGTACTCATAGTTATGTCAACTATAGAGTGATTCAAAATTGTCCCTTCCTCACCAAGAAATGACCCCATTTACGATGTGATGGCTAATGGGAGTTCAATCACTAGAATAGCAGTTTGTCATTAACAAGAATGGGAAGTCCAGGGTTACAAATTCAAGTTGACCTCAGAATTATGGAGATAGGTGGCTGGGATGTGATTCTAGGAGTTGATTAGATGTCTTACTACAACCCTATTACTTTCGATTTTAGGCGACTTAATATCCAATTCCGGCACCAAGGAGAGGAGTTAATGTTACAAGGGTGTGTAGAGGATTCACATATGCACTGGTAGAGGAAGGATATTAAACCTTTTTGTATATATGAAGAGAAAGCTAACAACTGTTATGCACCTCAATGTGGCTGCAGAACCTAGAGGCAACACAAAGGTAAATGTTACTAAAACTGTTTCAAGTTTGTTATCTCAATATGCAGATGTTTTGACATGCCAAAAACCCTTCCCCTTCCGGATCTCATGACCATAACATACCTTCAAACCACGAAGCCAAACCTTTTAAACTCAAACCTTATAGGTATCCTCACGCTCACAAAACAGAAATAGAAAAACAAGTGATAGAAATGTTAGATAGTGGTATCATTCAGCCAAGCAATAGTCCTTATGCCTCTTCAGTACTTTTGGTTAAGAAAAAAGATGGTACATGGAGGATGTGTATAGACTACCGACATTTAAATGATATGACCATTAAAGATAGGTTCCCAATACCAAACATTGATGAGCTCTTAGATGAACTCTTTGGTTCCAAATTCTACTCCAAATTAGATTTAAGATCAGGATATCATCAAATCAGAATGCAGACAAAGGATATCCCAAAAAATGCCTTTCAAACTCATTCAGGTATCCATCCCATGTATTAATTGAAAAGTGAGCTAGGATTCCTTAATTAGATTATAAAAAAACTAGTCGTTCCTCAATGTTTCTATGTGTGATTGGGGTACGGATAAAGTGCGACTTTGTGCGCTTGTTTTTTTCCCTTTCTTAGGCGTTAAGTTTCCTCTCCTTCTGCGGTGAGGAGTCCACGTGCCATTTTGTAGCTCTTTCGTTTGTACTTGTGTCTTGTGTTCAGCTTCTTGGTGCTATCTGGTTTAGCAGCTTGTTTTATTTTTCCTCTTTGTTTTTGGTTTCCTTCAGCTTCTTTTTTCTTCGCTCCGTCACTTGTCTCTTGTTGCGCAGGCTCTCTTCTTCCTTCTTCCTTTGTTGATCTGCTAAGGATGGACAATGGGATACTTCCTGATCCCACTATGGTCAGATTCGTATGCGATGGCGGTTGGAGCTTTTTGGGGTTGATGATAGGGATGTTGAGATTGACGAGCAGGATGTCCAAGCCAGTTTAGAGAAGTGTTCCCGGAGTTTGTGCCGCTGTGTTTTTGGTGATTGGAGGGCCAATTTTATTGGACTGAAGAGTGCATTGATTCGGATATGGCCAACTACAGCTCCTTTTAAGGTACGTGAGCTTGGCCCCAATATATTTCAGTTTATATTTCAGAATATAGAGGACAAATTGCAGGTGTTGCAAGGTAAAGGATGGATGTTTGACCAGCAGTTCCTTGTCCTTCGTGAGTGGTCTGCCTCTGTTGGACCTTGGAGCAAGATTTTCATGTCGTTGAGTTGTGGATTCAGTTTGTAACTTGCCTCCTCAATGGCTTTCAAGGAAACGGGCTTCAAATTTCATCGATTATTTCCTAAAATTACGGATGTCTTCATTCTGATGTGGGTAGTGTTTCGGACAAACTATGCGGATCCTTGCCGTTGTTGATTTGTCTAAGTCATATTGCGTGGTACACGTTTGAAACTTGGCTCTCAAATGTCTGGGTTTCCTTTAGATATGAAAATTTAGCTACATTTTGTTATTATTGTGGTAAGGTTAGGTATTTAGAGAGGATGTGTCTTGCTCAGCTTGCTCTTGAGTGGTGAGTTCAAAAAGGCGGTTGATGACCGTTTGCGATCGATAACACTCGGGGCGGTATGAAGCTTGGTTCACGGCTTTGCTTCCACATGAAATGATCCGCAAGCCAGCTAGTGCTCAGGTCTCCTGAATGACGGTTTGAATGATGCTTTCCCCATTCCTTCGCGGTGATTACGCCGACCTCACTACCATTCTTTATTCTTTCTTCTTGCTCCTCTTGCCACGCCATTCTTGCATTCCGGCCAAGTTCAAGAGCATTTTGCGATGCTGCTAGAGTTTGTGAGGGGCGTGATGACCTTTCTGTGGTGGTTGATGCAGTTTTGGAGCGAGATGCAGATCCTCGTCTGAATCTGTTGTTTAGCTGTCAAATTTCCATTCTCCTGGTCTTGGCCGTTGGGATTCAGCTAAGCCGTGCCTTCCTGTTCTTGCTGAATTGTTGTTCCACTTATTCAGATGATGCTGCCTCGGTTGTTCCGCATGTTCCTGCTCTGGCAGCTTCTGAAGTTTCGCATTTTTCTCATTTAGTCGCTTCGAAAGTTCAGCATTTTCCTCCTTCGCTATGTGATCAGGTTGCTATGACCCTTCGCCAAATGGATTCGGTCGAGAAGGCTATAGAAAGTGACCAAAAGACGGTGGGTTCGACTTGGGGTTCGGGTTGAGAGGATTCCTAAGGTTGATGATGTTGTTCAAGTTGGAACCAAGCGGCCTATGTTATCTATGGATGGGGTTTTCTCTGAGGTGCAAGTGTCTTGTGTCAAAAACCACATGTGGAAGTGGATAATACATTGACGGTGATGGAGGCCAGCCGTGAATGGCCCACCCTTGTGTAATGAAAGTTTGTGTGTGGAATTGTAGAGGTTTAGGAGGACCTTCTACAATTTTCCAATTGCGAGAGGTCTTGAAATCTCACCTTCCGGATTTACTTTTTCTTTCTGAAACTAAGCAACATAGGAAGTTTGTGGCAACTATGTGTCGAGGTTTGCAATGCCGAGATAGATGGCGTGTTGTTGAACCCAATGGTACCAAAGGTGGGTTGTTTGTTTGTTGGAGTGATAATATTAGTATTCATGAGATTATATCTACTATTTTTTGTTTTCAGTTGCATTGTGAAATAAAAGGGGAGAATAGGTTTTTTTGGGTCGTTTTTTCTATGCTCATAACTGATATTCACTTTAGACATGAGCAATGGGAGTATTTTGAAAAGCAGCGGCCTCGTTGGGGTGATATGTGGTTTTTGGCAAGCGACTTTAATGATATATTGAGGCCGGCTGAGAAGAAAGGGAGGTGGCTCGGTCGGTGCTTGAATATCAACCTTTCAATTCATTTGTTGCCAATATGGGGATGGGGAGGTTGGTTTTATGGGCGGGTGTTTCATCCGCTAATAATCGGAAGGTGAGGTTTTGTGGAAGCACGGCTTGATAGGTTTTTGGCTCCCTAATTGGTTACTTCGCTATGTAGGAGTTATCGCTATCATATGGAAATGTTTTCTTGATCACTCACTTCTTGTGATGGATGTCCGGTAGATGGAGCATAAGGCTCGCGGAGATTCATGTTTGATAAGCGGTGGGTTAAAAGCGGCAGTCGAGAGCCTTGTGGCTACTTGGGGTAGGGTGCATCATGGGACCCCAATGTATGACTTTGTACTAAAATAGGGGTACTCGAGTGGGCCTTTTGAAATGGAGTCGGAAAATATGCATAATTCTAGGCGCATTGTCAACATTAAGCGCAAAGGATCACTTATTTGGGCAAGGGGCAATAGGAATTGGCGTGAATGGGGTTTCTTGGAAGGACCTTCATCGGGCCAATCGAATGAGAAGATGTATTGGTGCCAAAAATCAAGAATCCAATGGCTTCGAGAAAGAGACAAACACTAAATTTTTCATGCCTCCACTATCGATAGCGCAAGCAAAATACTAATGGTAATTTGGTCAAGCATGATAGAAGTCCATGTGTTAACACGCACGAGGTGAGGATGAGATTCTAGGGTTCTTTGATAAGTTTTTTCTGACCTCTCAGCCAAGGCTTCACCATGAAGACCTTGAGGGTATACCACGATCGATTATGGCAGCTATGAATCATCAGTTAACGTGTCCTGTTGAGGATTCTGAGATCAAGAGTGCCCTTTTCCATATGCATCCCACTAAGGTCCCGGGGCCTAACGGTATGACTCCTCTTTTCTTCTAGTCTTATTGGAATGTCATTCGTGCTGATTTGTGTTGTGTTGTGAAGTCTTTTTTTGAGCATAATACTATGCTTCGTCAGGTTAATCATTCACTTATTACATTGATCCCTAAGATAGCTAATCCTACCTCGATTGAGCACTATCGTCCTATTAGCTTATGTAATGTGGTGTATAAGATTATCTCTAGGATATTGGCTGACAGGATAGTGGTTTGTCTTCATGAGTGCATTAGTCCTTTTCAGGCTGCGTATCTTCTGGGGAGGCAAATTCTAGATAATGTTGTTATTGCACATGAGTGTATTCATACCCTTCAGTCTCGACGTAAAGGAATTAAGGGATGGATGGCTATTAAACTTGATATGGCCAAGGCTTATGATCGGGTTGAGTGGAGTTTTTTGTGTGAGATCCTTAGGCGCATGGGGTTTTCTGGTACTTTTATAGGTTGGATTTGGCGATGTATTTGTTCTTCAACCTTCTCTGTTAATGTTAACGGAGAGCAATGTGGGTACAGTCAACCTACACGGGGGATTCGACAGGGTGACACATTGTCTCCCTTCTTGTTCTTAGTTGTGTCGGAAGCTTTTTTGAATATGCTTAAGCAAGCCAGTTTGAGGGAGGAATATAAGGGTTTGAAGT
Source organism: Gynochthodes officinalis (assembly GCA_020080225.1). NCBI lineage: Eukaryota > Viridiplantae > Streptophyta > Magnoliopsida > Gentianales > Rubiaceae > Gynochthodes > Gynochthodes officinalis. Next base: position 1,927,596 of record JAIQDA010000012.1, read on the forward strand.
TTAGTAGGCAGGGTCCTCAAATTACTCATTTATTGTTTGCATACGACTCCATTCTTTTTTGTGAAGCTGATTTGCAGCAAGCTTGCAGGGTCAAGACGTTGTTATCCAGTTATAGACGTTGTTCGCCACCGGTCAATTGGGAAAAATCCTTTATTCTTTTCAAGAAGAATATTACATCGAGGCTAAGGGAAGATATTTGTGGGCTTTTGGATGGTATTAAAGAGAAGGTGAGTGCTAGGTATCTTGGCCTCCCAGATGATCATAGGCGATTGAAGAAAGAAGTGTTTTCTTATGTGGTAGAGCGGGTCCGTAGAGTTCAAGAATGAAAATGTCGATTTCTTAGTTCTGCGACTAAGGAGGTACTTATTAAGGCCGTGATTGATGCTCTTCCTACTTATGTGATGGCTTGTTTCAAACTCCCTAAAGGTGTTTGTCAAGATATTGTTCTCCTGGCCTCCCAGTTCTGGTGGGGAGATTCAGGTGCTGATCGATCTAAAATCCATTAGAAAACTTGGTAGGATCTTTCTTGGCCTAAGGAGAAGGGTGGCACAGGATTCAAAGATATTCAGATTTTTAATGATGCTCTCATCGCAAAAACAATTGTGGTGGTTTAGTACACAGCCGAATCTACTATTGAGTAAGGTTCTGAAGGCCAAGTATTTTACGCAGGGAGGTCTCTTACGGGCCTCAATTCGACAGAATGCGTCTTGGCTATGGAAATGCTGGATGGGGGCACGTTATATTCTTAATCAAGGAGTTATTTTCCAGGTGAGGGATGGTACATCAGTTCGTATTTGGGATGATCCTTGGATTCCTGACTTACCACATTTCCGACCTATTGCTTCTGCGGACCAGAGTGGTCGGCCAACTTGGGTGCACAAACTTCTGAATGTAAGGGGTGATTGCTGGAATGTGGATTTAGTGCGCCAGCTTTTTACTCCAATTGCTGCTGAGGCTATCATAGCAATTCCTCGATCTTTGTCCCTTAGTGATAGTAGGGATAAATTTGTGTAGCGGTTGTCTTGTCAAGGTAACTATATAGTCAAGTCCGCTTATTTACATGCTTGTAAGGCGAAGCGGGTTGTCTTCTTAGGCTAGAGAGTAGCTAGGCTAGGGATGTCATGAAGGTAGTTTGGAGGTGTTTTTGGAAGCTCAACATCACGGGGAAGCTTAAACATTTTCTCTGGCATTGATGGCATAGTATTCTTCCGACTAAGGCTCAATTGGTAAGGAGAGGCATTTACACTGATCGGATCTGTGTTGTGTGTGGGGAAACGCAGGAACATCTTGAGCATGTCCTGCTGTCTTGTCCTCGAGCATTGTTGGTGTGGAAGATCGTTTGGCTTAGGTGGACGCTTAGGGGGGATTCTAGTTTTTAGCATTGGTGGATTCAGATTTGCAGCGGGAGAAAAGATGATCAGTGACGAGGCAGAGTGGGGTTGACAGTCTATGTTCTTTGGATGCTCTGGAAGACTCGGAATTTGTGGATCTTTCAAAAGGACTGGATAGAAGGGCGAGTGCTCGTGGATCTAGCATTGGGAGGCTGGCTTGAGTTCAAGGAAGTTGGTACTGCATGTGGTGTTCTAATGATCATGAGTGACTAGAGCTAATCGTTTTGGTTGTGGTTATTCACTCGCATGTTTTCTATTTTTGTGACAGATGAGGTTATTAATATTGTATTCTTTTGCGCCTTAGCATTTGGCTATTGTCTTTGGAGGTAGTTCGCAGATGGAATTCCCATGTCTTGGGTTTTCTATATTATCTGACTTAATCTCATTATAGAGCTAAGGTTTCTATAACCAGTGGGCTATTATGTAATTGTGTCACTTTTGGATGTATATAATGATCGTTTCGGGGAAAAAAAAACTCATTCAGGTCATTACGAATTCCTTGTCATGCCATTTGGACTTACAAATGCCCCTTCTACTTTTCAATCACTCATGAACCATATTTTCCAACCTTACTTGAGGAAATTCGTCTTTGTATTTTTTGATGATATTTTGATATACGATTATGACTTTGAATCTCATGTCAAACATTTGAGTATTGTTTACAAACCTTGAGGAGCATCGCTTGTTTGCTAAGCTTTCCAAGTGTTCTTTTGCTCATACTCAAGTGGAGTATGTGGGCCACATCATTTTAAACAAAGGTGTAAGCATGGACAATTCGAAAGTGGAGAGTGTGCTCCAATGGCCACAACCAACCAATCTCAAACAGTTGAGGGGATTTTTGGGATTGGCTAGATACTACAGGAGGTTCATTAAAGGTTATGGTATCATAAGTAGACCTTTAACAGATCTACTTAAGAAGGACAACTTCCTATGGAACACAAATGCTCAAATGGCTTTTGAGCTACTTAAAGCAATAATGTGCTCAGCTCCAATATTAAAAATGCCAAACTTTGCACAGAAATTTGTTGCTGAAATTGATGCTTGTTCCAAGAGGATGGGAGCTGCGCTAATTTAAGAGGAACAACCTATTGCATATATAAGCCAGTCGTTCAATCAGCAAAATATGGGACTCTTCACCTATGAAAAGGAATTGCTGGCACTAGTGATATTAGTGAGTAAGTGGAAACGCTATCCAATGGGAGGGCATTTTATCATAAGGACTGACCATCAATCTTTGAAGTATCTGTTAGAGCAGAAATTGAACACTTCATTGCAACATAAGTGGTTTACTAAGTTGCTTGGTTTAAGCTATGAGATCAGGTATAAGAAAAGGATTGATAACAAAGTCATTGATGCTTTATGTACAAGAACAATGGATGATGAAACAGCAGAGTCATCAGGAATAGTAGTAGCAATATCTTCTACAAAACCAGAATGGGTGCAACAATTGGAGAGTAGTTATCAAGGAGATGAAGAGTGCACTGCTATCATAGCAAAACTGATGATTTCTCCACAAGCTGAATTAGATTACCATTATGACCATGGTATTTTGAAGAAAGGCACACGAATTTATGTAGGGACCTCTTCCGATCTCGAGAAACAATTGGTTCAAGAGATGCATGTGATATGTGAATTAAATGATAATTCCTAAGTTAAGATATGCTTGTTATTTTATCCAATTATTGGGGAAATTATCCTTAATTAGCTTGATTTGCAATTTTGTAGGAAGAAAAGCGCTTGGAGAAACATATGGACCGGAAAGATTTGTTTACATCAAAAGTTACGATTTGGTGGAGAAAAGAATGGAAAGTTGGTTGATAATGCCATGACGTGTAGCTTTCAATGCCATAGCATGGAGTAAGTTTGGCGTGCCAATAATGGAAAAGGAGAAGATTATGGAAAACTGATCAAATCGGATCATGCAAAAGAGTTTCACACGCTATTAATCTCTAGTCTTTAGGGACCGTAACAAGTATAAATAGAGGAATAGCATCAGTATGGGAAAGCTAGATAGCAATAGAGATAGTCTAGATTTAATTTTTACTTCTGTGAAAGCCATGTTGAGTAACTGAAGTTATTTCCTTTAGGACTGGGATGTAACCATCGTTATGTGAATTTCATTCATATAATTGTGGTATTATCCAATATCTGATTTATTTGGTATTATCTTCTTGTAAGTGCTTGATCACCATTTGCATGTTTAAGGTATTGATGAAGAGGCGACAGCTGACATCAATATTAGTTCGTGAATTCTTCAGACTTAAATTGTGAATTACGATAGTAAATTCTCAATTTCTGCAACACAGTATTCTTTTGTTCGTCATGCATCCATAGTAATTTTGGAGTCACGAAAGTAGTCCCATAATTACTATTTGAATAGTAATATTATACCCTGAGAAGGGATAATGTTTAAATATGTGAATAGTTGTGAGGATATTTATCACAAAGTAATTATGTGAATGGAATTTACGGTTGATGATCGGTGAAATCCCAAGTCCTAAAGTTTATTTATCTGATTTCTTTTATTTACTGTGAAAACGTGTTTATTATTGAATTACTTGATTTCTGTTATTTTCACTTCTCCTTTTACCTACTGATCTAGATAATAGGCATAAAATATTTCTCAACTGGTAATTGTTCACCTCCACGAGACGATACTGTAATTATACTACAATTACAGGACTTGTAATTAGTGGTTAAGTACAACGAGTCGACATGCAACACCCTTAGGGGTCATTCAGTCAAAAAGCTCTATGCAGCAGGTGAAAATGGTTTTTTTGGCCCAATATGAAAGAGGATGTCATTCAGCATGTAAGCAGCTGTGAAGTCTACCAGAGAAACAAGAGTGAACATTTGCCTTATCCGGGATTACTCCAACCATTAGAGGTGCCACAACAAGCATGGTCACAGATAACTATGGATTTTATAGAGAAACTGCCACAGTCCCAAGGCTTTGATACTATATTGGTTGTAGTGGATGATTTACCAAGTTTGGCCACTTCATCCCACTAGCACATCCAATTTCAGCTCCAATAGCGAAGTTTTCTTAGAGAACATCTTCAAGCTACATGGATTGCCTTCATCCATGATCGGTGATTGCGAGAATTTTCACAAGTTACTTCTAAAGAGCCTTATTTCAGCAGCTAAACATTACCCTTAATTACAGCACTTCATACCACACTCAAAGTGATGGTCAAAGTGAGAGGGTTAACCAGTGCTTGGAGACATATCTGAGGTGCTTTTCTTGTGACAAACCGACCGATTGGAGCGGATGGTTATCACTTCATCAATGATGGTATAACACAAAGATTTCATAGCGGATTAACATGACCCCTTCAAGCTTTATATGGTTACAAACCGAATCGTTTACCCTTGGGACCTTTCAAAGATGCAGTGATACCAGCTACACTGGATGACATCCAACAGAGGTACATGATTATCTTCAGCCTTAAGGACCACCTACACAAAGCCAGGGGAAGAATGAAGCAATTTCTTGGCAGACATCGCACAAAGAGGATACTAGAGGTGAGAGATTGGGTATTCCTCAAATTACAACCGTATAAACAATGTAGTATTGCAATCCGCTCCAATCTAAAGCTTTCTTCCAAGTATTTTGGCCCTTATTAGATTGAAGCTAAGATCGGTCAAGTTGTTTATAAGCTCAAACTACCACCGAAGCCAAATGCCACCCGATCTTTCATGTATCCTTGTTGAAGAAGAAAGTTGAGAATGAGGCGGACCTATAACAATGCTACCAGAGCTGAATGAGGAAGACATATGCCTAGTGCAACCAGCGGTTGTGTTACAAAGAAGGAATATAACTCGCCATCATAAGACAGTACCACAATGGCTCATCCAGTGGAACCAACTCTCTAATGAGAAAGCATCTTGGGAGGATCAATCTTTCATTAAGAAACAATTTCTTGAGTTCCAGCCTCGAGGACAAGGCTGTTTTAAAGGGGACGGAATTCGTTAGGACTCTTATAGAATAGGGTTCAATTTGTAATAATGACAAGTATTCAGCCATATGTGAAATTAGTAGCAAAAGCAGTTAGTAGTTCAGTTAGTTGCATGGCTGTTAAGCTGAAGTCGGTTGCAAAAAAGCGGTGAAGAAACTGCTATATATGTAAAGTGATTGCTTGCTTATCAAGTAGACTATTATGATGATTGGAATCGGGTTTTGACCCATCCTTCTGAACTCTCTCATCTCTATTTTCCTTTTTGCAATTCTCCTTAGTTTTCTTCTTTTCTTCTTACTTGTTAAGAAAGTCACGTTCATAAGCTTCTCTCAGGGTCTAACCCTGACAAAAGCATTCTAATTTGTTAACCCAATCATAGATCCATTTGTCAGCCCAATCATAACAATCCATTTGTTAGCCCAATCATAGGTCCATTTGTTAGCCCAATCATAATAATTTAGTGACTACAAAACATTATCAGTAAAACTCATAAATTTAGTGACAATTTTTTTTGTCACGAAAACACATTTTGTAACTTTTTCATGACAAGTGTAGTCGTCATCACCAATACTTATCATTAAATGTGGTCAACTTTTGATTGTCTTTTTCGCACCATAACAATTAGTGACGAATCGTGACAACTTATACTTTCTCGTCATTAAATGATGTCATTTAGTGATCATTTGGTGACCACTTTTTCATGTTGTCAAGGATGAATACATTTGTGATCAATTTTTTTGACTACATTTTTCTCACTACCAAAGGCTACTTTTGGTGACGAGAAACATTGTTGTCACCGCTTTTTTGGTCATTAAAAGTCATTTTTCTTGTAGTGACTCTACCAACCTGTCCAACCCTAATTGTCAATTGTTTTTCTCTTTCTTTCACTCAAGCACTGCTTCTAACCCTTTTTCACTCTCACTCAAGTGCTAGTACTCTGTTAAGCCTAGCACCAAGATAGAAAGCCACAGAGAGCAACCAACAATCACTGTGCACAGCAACTGAGCAACTAGTGAAAGCTAATCTCTATGGTTCATTCCATCCCTAGATATGACCTTATAGGTTCACTATATCTTCACGTATGTGGAGGATGTTTTTTCGATTTTGTCATTTTTTTGGTTCTCAAAGTTTGAAGCAAATTCCTCTATAATTTGCTTTTTGGGGACTTCCATGGAAGGATGATATTCTGGGTGGATTTGGTACTCAGGTCCCCCCAAGTTTAGCATTTGGGTTGGATCAAAGTGTGGTTCTTGATTATCATATTGGGGTGAAGTTCTGTCCTTGGGTTGAACTTTTTCTATTTTGGAGTCGTGAGTGTCCTTGATGGATTCAAAAGATGGAGTATTGTTAAGCTTGGAGTTATTATTGGGTTGTGCCGTCAAGGTAATTTATTTGGATTTGGTGATCATCTGCTCAACAAGTCTTAAAATTTTGTGAAGCTTTTGATGTAGAGTATTAATTACTTATGGTGGGATTTTGGAATTTGGATTGAGTCGGTATTGGCTTGGGATTGTTCACAAAATTCTCACAAATTGCATCGATGATGGCAAAATATGCTACACCGACAAATTTTTGTGTTGTAGTAGTAGGCTTGTTATTCATTACTTATCTTCCCGACTTTTGATGTGTTAATTTTTCACAAATAAGTATTTTAGTGTATAGGTTGTTATTTTCGTGTTACCTTAAATAGATTACCCACAAAATAAATAGGTCATGCTCGATACGTATAATTAAATGGGCCTAAAACTTATAATAATTTTTTTGCTTGGCCTTGGCGTGCCACGTCAATGAAGTCCCCATAAACCCCTATCTCAACTTGCACTATGCTCCTCTAATTTGAGTGAATAACTGCTTTTACGATTTGGAAATTCCTAATGTTGCTCTTGCGAATCATTATCCACGTCCATTTATTTTCCATCTTCTCCTTCATTCTTAACGACTTGCATATCTTTGTTCACAGGATGAAAAAGGAGCATCATTCGTAGTCCTATCTTTTGAAGAAAATTTTTAGCCTCCCAAGTGGATTCCCTATTCTTGATCATTTTTTTATTTTTTCATTGTAATTCAAGGAAGATCTCTTGGCTAAGACTTCTTCTTACTTTCATTTACCTTTTTGTGCTCTTTCTATATCATCTTAAGCTTTGGGTTTTTAACATGATGAATAACTTCATTGTGGCCAAGTTGCCAATAATAATTGATGGTAAATTTTTAGTCAAAGCCATTTTTGCTACAAATGCAGGTGTTTAAAATCAAATATTTGATTCAATCGCATTTGAGCGAATCGTGATTCGACCCGATCCAAATATTTTGTACCGGATCAAATTCAGATCGAATTGGTTTTTGATTCGATTTGATCTTCTTCTTTTTCTGCTATGGGTTTTTTTTTCATATATAATATTAGGTCATTTAACTTAGGTATGAAATTAATAGTTTCATATTAAAAATTGTCTGCTTTTATATAAAAATAATAAATAAATTTCATCTAAATATTTTAATTTGTGTATTTTTCATTTAAATTAATTTGTGTATTTGCATATAAATATTTTAATTTATTTTGTCACAAATTGACTAATTTTAATTAAAGAATTATTTGAATTATCAAAAATAGTAATTTATATAACTAATGTTAGCTAGTTTTTAAAGGAAAAAGTAATAATTTTTTCATTTGGATCAAAACAGATCGGATTGATCCGTCAATCCGATATTTAAAATGCATTGATTCAATTCGATCCACGAGCAAAATGAACACCATTAGTTCCAAGTACCAAACCCGAATTCGACTGAAAAATGCATTGTTCCAATTTAACTGCTTTTTTATCCGATCCAAATTTCAAATCAATGGATCAAAATGAACACCTTTAGCTCCAAGTACCATATCTACACTTAATATGACAAGTCCAAATCTTTCCAATTTTCATTTTCTTTGTCTCGTTTCCTTTAATCCAATCTACTTAATCCCTTAAATTTCTCTCTTATTCATCTTCTGTCTCCAGTAATTATGACATCAAATATATTAAAAGTCGTAGTTTCAAACCAAAAATAAATAAATAAATAAACTATTTAAGATTCAAAATCAAGTGTAACTCTTTTCCTCCAAATTTTTAACTGGAGAAAGGAAAACAGAAAATGATGCCTGATCAAAAGCTATCCACATTGATTCTCCTGTGTTTATTTTTTGAGTGCTTGTGAGCATAGAGAAGCGAATACAAATGCAATCCGCAAACCACCGGAGTCTTGTGAGAAATTAAGGAACGATCTCTCCTGATATAAGACCTTCATATGTATCAAGACATTTATATTTGATTTGATGAGGAAACTCATTTGGTAATAATTAATATTTCACTCTTTTGTTTTTGGAGTGCGTGTTTTTTTTTCTTTTCTTTTTTGGTTTTCTTGCATTTATTTATCATTTGAAGGAACTTTGTGCGAACAAAGGGATAGGAAAATTTAAAGGATGAAATAGTAGACATCCAAAAGAAAGATAATAAAAACATTTGAGATAATCGAGAATCGAGATAGGTTTTGGAAGGGAAGAAAGGAAAAACATTTGATTAGTGAAGGTAATTTAAGCGTTAGGGTACAAAATTACATCAGATGCTAGAAGTCGCTCGACATAATGCCAGTCTATTTGTTGGTGTTTGTACTTGTGTTTATAGATAGCATAATTGATATAAATTCACATTTATCTCTATAGCTCATTGATCTGTTAACCTAAAATTGCAGTGTGGACGTGCTCATATACTATATATTGTCTTGTGAAAGAAAATCTTTTAACAAAGATCTTTTTGATTTTTGGAGTGTCAATATTTTTCTGTTTTTATCTACCATATAGAAAAAAAAAGAAGTTAAGTGATTGCATTAGGCATAATTATTGAATAAAAAGACGTACTTGTCGCCTAACCCTGTAATAAAAAAATATCTTTAGATGAACCAATGATAGAAATCATTTATTAAAGAGTGTCCAAGTCTGTTTTAAATTTATTCAATATATGAATTTTTATATATTTTAGAAAAAATTATGTTTGTTTAAGGTGCCAAACCTTTCGTGAGACATTAGACTTTTAAAAAGAGTGATGACACGCATAATAAAAAAATCATAGGACTCTGTTTGTTTCTAAGGAATTGGGGCCTTAGAATTGGAATTGAAGGCCCCAATTCTAATTCGAGTGTTTGGTTTTACAAAATATGAAAAATTACAATTGTATTCCAATTCTAAACGCCCTCAATTCTACACATTCAATTCTTTACTAAAACTCAAAATTCCAAATCCAATTCTTAAAAATTTTAAAAACACGCGTGTCTAAAGTTAAAAACGGGTCGTACATATAGGTTATAACAAAACGGGTCAAGGCAATCCCAAACTCCAATTTGCATCGACTTGCTCCGCCCATTGCCACCTTCTTCTTCATCCAATGCATAGCCTGCAACTCAAAGAGGCTGTATCAAGCCCTCTATCTTATCTTCTACTTCCCTTTTCAACAGATCCGCTGCTTTCACATTTTTCAGAGCCTATTTCTTTTTCAGAAACTTTGAAATTAAAGCTCTGCTTATAAATCTCAGTATTCAATCCATAATCTTCTTCAGAAACTTGTTCGTCTCTCAATTTTCTGTCTCTTTGTCTCTTTGAAAATCTCAGTATTCAAGGGTGATCTTTTCTTGGCTTTTGATCCACAAACTCACAAACATTACTATGGTTGATGAGTGATTCAGAGGGTTCATATTCACTCAGACGAAAAGAAAAAGAAAGAGAAAAAGATAGGAGACCAAGGCAGTTTGATTCAAAGCCAAAGAGTCTATGCTGGGTTAGAATTGATGTACTACTTGGTCACCACCCTGAGCGGTGGCCGAAAGATGCCGCTGGAAACATTGTCTACAAGTGCTTCATGAACTGCAGTGGCTACCTTTCCTATGAATACGACCATATCATTCCCTTTTCCAAAGGTATCCTCCTCCTTCTTTGTGCTCAATCGATATGCTATTGATGTTCGAGTTTGTAAATAATAAAAAAAATATATGTAATCTTTTATTTCTGGGTTTTTTGATTCTGTTGGATTGATAAATTATTTACCTGAGCTAATTTTCCATTTCTGGTTTTTCGGTTTTTTTGGGTGTTATTTAGCCTCTTTTTTTTTTTTTGGTGTTTCTTCTGCAACAATTGATTAGTGTATGTATACTAAGCTTATAATGTTTGGGGCTATCTTGTTCAGGGGTTTGCTTTGGAATATTGGTTTGTGAGTCGTGGTGTGTTGTTGTGCTAATGTTTGTATCTCCAACTTTTTGGGGAACTTTATGTTATTCTTTTGTAAAGCTTGTAAAACTTTCACTCCAATTTATGTGAAATAAAAATAATACAATAAAGTATAATAAATTCAAAATAAAGAAAAGAAAAAGATAAAAGAATCTTGTCTCCTAATTGAAAAAAAAGTAATATATGATGGTAATTAGTAGTATACCTTGAAAAGTTTTAAAATAGTTGATTCAAGTGATTTACCAAACAAAAGAATTGAAATTAGGATTGTAATTATGTAGAATTCAATTAATTTACCAAACTGAAGAATTGAATTGGAATTACAATTGTAATTATGTAGAATTGAATTAAATTTTACATAATTGCAATTCTAATTCAATACTAATCTCAAACCACCGAATGGAGCCTAAGAAATGTTACAATATTTGACGTTGTGTTTGCCAGGTGGATTTTAACTCTGTCACTATAAGAATTTTATTAAAATTTTTTATTGTAAGTACTATTACTCTTTTACAAGTACGTAATCATCATTTATTTTAAATGGTTTTACTTTATATTTGAACTGTGTAATTCTTTAGTTCAATTAATTTAAAAGTAAAGTAAATTTTATACTTTTTCCTAAAAAGAGTTTAGTTTTTTTTTAAAAAAAATTATCCCAAAAAAAAAGTTCACCTCTTGGGTAAAATTCTTATATTACCCTTACTAATAATGATAATGCATAATTCAAATTAAAAATTAAGAATAAAAATATAAAAATATAAAAATATACATTTAATAGTAGATTTAGTATATTATACCTTGTAAGTTAAAAAACTTATACCAAATTAAAAGTAAATTGTTTTTGTTTAGAAGAGGTGAGTAATAACATCTATTACAATATAAAAAACAATTCCTAACTTTTTAAAATTTTGACATGTATATTAATTGTATATTTATATTTATAACACGTGTCCTTTTAAAAAAAAATGTTACGCCAATCATATGATCATAGCATTTATATTTTGAATTCTATATGCACTTCATCATATGGACATAATTTTGAATTCTATACATAATAGATAGATAGACAGGGTAGTCTGTGTTATAACAATTATTTCTTCAGTTCTTCTAATGTTTTTATCTTCATCTTAATCAAAATTCAAAACTAAATTAAAATATGGCACTTATATGCGAGTGTACTAAATTATATATTCACAATTATAAGACGTGTTCTCTGGAAAAGTTGGTAGGTTATTTATTTCATTGTTTAGTTTTCTTTGTGTTGAAATTGGCATGTAATTATCATTTCTTCTAATCTTTTGTCCTATCTTACATAGAAATCAAAATTAAATTAAAATATAACACTTATTCAAAAATTTAGTAATTATCTTGTTTAATAATCTGTTACATATAATTATACCACGCTTACAATTCAATACTTTATAATTTTCTTATCTCTCTATTATCATTCAAACACTCAATTTATTGTACTTTCACATTCGAACACTCTGATTTCTAACACTTGGGTCAAAATTGTGATCATATTTTTAAAATTTGTTACTTTAATAATCTTATATATTTATGTAAAATTTGTATTCTTTATTTTTTAATTTCTTTCAAGATTTTGTCTGTTACAATCCGATTACTAATCCCTTTTTTCCTTACTTTTAAATTACAAATTTAACAAAATAAATCTTAAGTTACTATTCACCAACATAAAAATTCTGTTTCACTGTTCTACATAATAACACAGCCACCCCCATCCCTCCCAACAAAAGGAAAATAATAATTACTTGGGAAATAATATATTTAAAATTATAGAGAATCTACTTTTATTATTATTATTATTATTACAGTTTTAAAACTGCATTATTTCATAGTTCAAAAAATTGGCATATCTAGAGTTTTTGTTTGAATATTCAAACTTCTTTTGTATAACTTATTTGTAATTTTTTCTCGATTCGTTTTCAAATCCTTTAAACTTTCTTGTTTTATATAAACTGTAATCTAACTTTGAAAGAACATCTATTAAGAGCTTCTTCTATAGATAACAACCAACACTATCCAAAAAACAATGTATTCAAACAACTCAATTTAATGTAATAAATTCAGAAATTCTAACAATTAGATGCTTATAGACCAAATTATATTTAAAGGCAACATGGGTTAAAAAGAAAATGTTAATCCTTTATGGCCATGCAAGCTCTCGACCTCTATAAGTTGGGTTGGAGTTTGGTTTCCATTAAGGGTGGCAATTTTCGACACGACACGTAAACACAACACGAATCTAACGCGTATTTAATAGGTATATGTACACCCTTTGCGGATTCGGGTCAAAATTAGGTCGGACTCAGATAATTGACAAAATAAATGGGTCATGTTCGGGTCAACCTGTTTAACCCGTTTAATCCATTTAGTAATTTGAACAATTATGTTAAGGTAATTTTGTAAAATTGGAAGAAACTATACTAACCTTAATTGTCTCCACTCTCGACTCTCAACTCTCCCTTTCTTTCACTTAGCAACGCCACTCCCTTGTTTCAAATCGCGCTCCATTTCTTTCACTTAGCAGCCAAAATTCTTTCAATTATTTTGTTAATTGGCAATTCTGATTTGCAATTGGCAATTGCCTTCCAGCAACCGGAATTTGAACAACAGACACCGGAATTTGAACAACAGACACCACAAAGACAGAACAATTCACAGCAACATTTAGTAAGAGGTGGTAGATTGGTCACAAGTCCTCAGGTACATCATAATTTTTATTTTTATTTTTATTTTTTGCTTCTTGCTTCTTGAAGGATTTACTTAAATAGTTTTTTGGTGTGTTGTTTCTTTACTTTATTTAGAGTAATGATGTTGGGATATCATATTGACATTCTTATGGAAGCTGTCTGTTACTTGTTGGTCTTCTTATTTTCTTGTACCCCAGATTAGTGCTTGCTTTAGTGAAGTGTCTTCTTATTAATTTGGAGGGGTTGTTTTTATGTGGCTCGGCAGAGATATTGGAACTCCTTAAAGGGGTCAAATTTGGGTGAAACCGAACGGTGGTATTGCTGCCGCGAGTTGGTTATTTGTGTCCAAAACGACACGTGGCTCCTGTGTGAATCTTCCATGAATTTTTGTTTCTTCATCTTCTCTTGGAATTTCATCATCTTCAGTTCTTCTAATGTTTTAATCTTCATCTTAATCAAAATTCAAAACTAAACTAAAATATGACACTTATATGCGAGTGTACTAAATTGTATATTCACAATTATAAGACGTGTTCTCTGGAAAAGTTGGTAGGTTATTTATTTCATTGTTTAGTTTTCTTTGTGTTGAAATTGGCATAGAATTATCATTTCTTCTAATCTTTTTGTCCTATCTTACATAGAAATCAAAATTAAATTAAAATATAACACTTATTTAAAAATTTTGTAATTATCTTATTTAATAATCTATTACATATAATTATACCACGCTTACAATTCAATACTTTATCATTTTCTCATCTCTATTATCATTCAAACACTCAATTTATTGTACTTTCACATTCGAACACTCGATTTCTAACACTTGAGTCAAAATTGTGATCATATCTTTAAAATTTGTTCGCTCACCCGCAAGGTTACCCAAATAAGGCACAGAGTTCCGACATGTGAGATAGCGAAGTTCGGTCCTGTGAGACAACGAAGTTCGGACTTGAAGACAAATGTTCCGCACTTGGAGTCAAAGGCCAGACCTTCGCGCCACTGCATAAAGGATAATAACCAATCCCTTTTATCAAGCAAGAAGATAAGGATAAGGGGATAAAGATAATAACCACCCCTTATCAAGCAAGAGGATAAGGATAATAACTAATCCCCTTTTTATCGTGGAGGAGGATGAGGATAACAATCCATCTTTCTTTATCAAGAAAAAGGATATTTATACAGGGAAAACGACTGTAAAGGGATCCATTCTCCGATTATTGAAAAATTACTAAACTCCAACAACAAAACTAACTTGGGCCGTAGAGTTTACCTCAAGAACCACTGGGATCTCTCTTGCAGGATTATCCATTGTTAAACACACAAAGAACCTTGGATTGTGACAACTAAATCGGATTGTGACCGGATTACGGATTTCTCCTTCATCAAGTGGCGCCACAATGGGAACGAAAAATTTCTTGATTTCTAAAAGCGCATTCGCAATCTTTCTCTCGATTTCGATTCGTGTTAAGATGGTGGACACTAGATTTGGAAGCCGAAGAGCGGCCGATGGAGCACGACATGATCGTTCGGGACTTAGGGCGGATGATCCGTTACATTTAGGTGGAATTCCTGAACGTTCAGAACACCACTCTAATCATGAAGGCAGACGCTCTCAACAAACACCTCCAAATCAAGACAAGTCATTGGCACGAAAACAACAAGAAGACGATGAAAGGGCTTTTGCAGAGTTACATCGTGCACAGTTTGAAGAATTCTGCAGAATTAGGTGTCATTCACGCCTCTCTGAGTATGAACTCTAACATAGCAATCGCGAAAAGAGTAGACGGAAAAAGAACGATGACAAGAGTGAAACTTATGCTTCTCATGTTGATAACAGTTATGAGAATGAACGTTTTAGGGTTAAGCCAAAACATCACCCTAAACGTTTTCGACGTGATGATTTGCCTCCAATCAACAATCAGGTTGCAGATGACATATATGGCTTTTGGGGTCGATGACAAAGGAGACGCCTTCGCCATTCACGCCAAGTATCATGCAATATCCAACTCCAACCGATTTAAGATGCGGATGGAATCCCATCTTACGAGGGGATTTGAACGATCCACTACTACTACAAATGAATTGTTGCTAGTTTAAAAATATGAATTAATTTTGGGGCTTCACAACCCAACCAACTATCATTAATTAATAATATACTTTCTATGTAGTCACATTATACTATCAAATAATTACATTATACCACCTGAGAAAAAGTATTATACCATCAGCACAATTACAAATTAATTTATGAATTCAGTTTTGAACATATATAGATAAACAATTACACTTGTGTAAAAAAAAAAAACGCAAAAAAATTTGATTATTCATTGCACTCCAAAGTGTCATAAAAATGAATTTTACCATCATTAATTCAGAATACTTTCCAATTATTCAAACTGTGCCATCAAATAATTAACATAGTACTACTCGAAAAAAGTATTATACCATCACAAAAAATAATAAATTAATTTATAAATTTAATTCTGACATATACAGATGAACAATTACACTTGTGCAAATGCAAATGTCACAAAATTCTAGTTGGCGACTATATTCCAAAGTGAACAAAAAAATGCATTGTGTAATCATTAATTAAACAAATATTTTCTAAGTATTCACACAATGCTATTGAATACTAACATTGTATTACCCGAGAAAAAGTATTGCATCATCATGACAATTAATAAACTAAATCAGAATTCAATTTTAAACATATGCAAATGAACAATTACATTTGTAAAAATGCAAATGGTAAAAATTTTGATCAATGACTATACTTCAAAGTCATCAAAAATGCTTTATACCATCATTAATTAAGAATGTAGTTTCGTTATTCACATTATATCACAAATAATTATCATTGTACCACTCGAGAAAAGGTATTGTACCAGCACGACAATTAATAAATTAAATTGTAAATTTCATTTTGGACATATGTAGATGAAAAACTACATTTGTGTAAAAAGATATGATCAGTGATTGCACTCCATAGTGATGGAAAATGCATTGTCCTATTATTGATTAAGAATGTACTTTCAAATATTCATATTGTACCAAATATTTAACATTATATTATCTACAATAATAGTACAATGGCTGATTCCAAATCCCATTTTCAGAATAATGTACTTGATAGTTACGTCTGTTTAAAACTAAGTACCACCATATATTAATTTGTAAAGTAAATATTCCATGTAGCAGTTTAAAACTAACAAGTCTTTTAATTGTTACCAACGAAAATTGTAACTCTTGATTATTAGTATTGCACTCTTAAAAGCATAGTATTGCACCACTTATGAGTAAGTATTGTACCACCATGATAATTAAAAATTAATTCGTAAATTGAGTTTTAGACATATGTAGATGAACAATTACTCTTATGGAAATACAAATGCCACAAAATTCTGATCAATGACTATACTGGAAAGAGACAAAAATGCATTATATCATCAGTTGTTAGGCATGTATTTTCTAACCACTCACATTGTATAATCAAACAATTAAAATTTTATCAACCACAAAAATAGTAAAATGGCTGGCCTAAAAGTTAACAATTTGATCTCGAAAATCGAGTTTCAAAATATAATATACTGATAATTACCTCAATTTTAAGATATAGTTCCACCAATTATTAAATTAACCCATCGTGGTTGAAAAAATACTTAATCAAATTTTATATTGCTATCAACGAAAATTTTTCTTTCTGATTATTGGTATTATGCTTGCAAGAATATTTTACTATACCACCGGTACAATTGTGACAATTTCTAAACTAATTCATAATTTTAGTTTTGGAAATATATGGATTGATAATTGCACGCGCTGTGTTTATATGCCACTAAATTTTAATTAGTAATTGGAGTTAAAAGTGATGTGAAAATTTTATTGACCATGACCAATTTACACTTTGTAGTCATCCACATGGTACTATCATCAATTAAGATTGTACCATTTACAAAAATAGTGCAATAATGACTAAAAATGTAGTGGTAATTATTTGAGTTTAATTGAATCAATTTTGTAATAAAGTGATAGGGTTCAATTGAAACAAATAAATAAATTTTAAGGATGTAATTGTAT
This sequence comes from Gynochthodes officinalis, assembly GCA_020080225.1. NCBI lineage: Eukaryota > Viridiplantae > Streptophyta > Magnoliopsida > Gentianales > Rubiaceae > Gynochthodes > Gynochthodes officinalis. Next base: position 1,944,988 of record JAIQDA010000012.1, read on the forward strand.
AAATTTTCATTTGTTTCAAGGTTGAAATTGTAACAGGAAAAAGATCAAGGCACATGTTTAGTAACTACTTTTTCGGTTTGGGCCAATGTAGAAATCAAATTAATCTTAGTTGTAAATTTGAAAAGTAGAGCTGTGATTGTCTTCCACTTTTCACCTCTCCTCTCCTATTTAAAAATAAAATTCCATATTGGAAAGGGTAACTGATATTAGTTATATATTTTTGTATTTTTGTATTTTTTCTATTTGATACACCGTATTTAAATTTAACTATTCAATAAAATTTAATGGTGCAAAATAACTAAATGCAACCATCCCATCAAAATATTAGATGGGAATACAGTTACTCCCACAATATATTTTTAAGAACTAATAAAAATTAATGCATTTTGTGAAAATTAAAAATTTGAAATAGTAGCAAATTAAACTTTTAACAAGTATTTTGCAAAAGAAAAAAATTTTGTGCAATTATTTAGAATTTACTATTTTTTATTTTGGTTTCTATCTACTTCTATTTGTTTTAAGTACGTGCAAGGCACGTAATAGGGTATATTAAATTTATTATCTCTTTTTTAAAGATTGACAATAAATCTTGAATGCACTCCTAAATGTCATTTTTATTAATTCCGATTACAAATTTCTATTTTGAGCTTAATTTTGTCCGTTATTGAGTAAAATTCGGAGGCAAAACTCTAAAGCCACCCAATATATAGAACGGATAATATATTAAAATGTCCCGAATTTAGCGCATTGTAATCGCTTTGATTCGACCTTGCAATTTTAACAATACGACACTTGAATTTTACAATTTGTAACAATAATGTCTTCCACAATGTGCCGCCTTTGAGCCCATTAAATTGATGATATGGTAGCGGTTGGTCTATACGTGACAAATTAGTCACCATTAAAGTTGGAAAAAGACAAAAACCCTCCGATATAAAGCATATAGTTTAAAATTCTAAAATAAATTTTTAAAAAGACAAAAAAGATAAAATTTAAAAATAAAAATTTAATAAAATTATTTACACTATATAATAAATTTTTTTAAGAAAAAAAAATTAAAGATGAAAATTTAAAGATAAAAATGACAAAAATTGATATAATTTTTTGAGTAAATGGTATATTTGGTCCTACAAAAATAGCTCTTTAACTTATTTGATACTACAAATTTCAAAATGATCTTTTTAGTCCCTTAAATTACAAATATGATTATTTTGGTCATTCGTCTGTTATTTCGGACATAATCCATTTGCGAGATGCACGTGCGCACAGCGTGACACTATAACGAAGGGCAAAATAGTCCTATAGCACATAACTACACAAAAAAGCCTCAAAAGTACCAAAAACTACCAAATCCCTAGAGGTGCCAATTCCATTCACTCTAAGCTCATGTTGCGGCATTTTATCAAACACTTTGCCTTCATTCACAAGACATTTCTTGTTGTCAAAAATTTCCAACGCCGGTTGTTTCCTTATTCACAAATAGCAGAATCACCACAATCATCATCACTAGAGTAAGAAAAATAAGAATTAACATCAAATAAATTGCAATTTAAAGCAATTTCAGCCACGGGTTTAAAGGTACAGGTGTTGGCGAGTTCCATTTCCTTAGAGCAAAGTGGTGCTCGTGGGATTTTCCCATGTTTCCTAGTGCTTGAGGATGCTTTTTGTTCTTCCCATGGTATTGAAGTGCAGGATTCAAAGAAACCATGGGGAGAAGCAAGCTCGAGATCGGTCGCGACTGAATTCAAAGAAACCAATGGGATCGTAAAAATAAAGAAAAACCCCCACAAATTGAGCAAATTCAGAGATTCAGGAATAAACCCACAAGAATCAGAGATTAAATCACCTGAGCTTGAGGATTCAGAAAATTTTTCAAAAACCCACGACAAAAGGCCGCTATTTCAGAAACCTGCTACTTCAATGAAAGCTTCGGATTTTCAGAAATAAAGCTTTAGGTTATCAGAAAATAAGCACAAGAATTCGGAAAACCCAAAAATTCAGAATTTTCAGAAATTCAGCTAACCCACAAGCTAAAAAATATTCAACAAATCACAACAGATCTTGGTTCTTTCCCGATCTCTCTATGTGTTATTGGAGCCCATGGAGAAATGCTTGAGGGATGCCAAAATTGATAAAAGCCATGTCCACGATGTGGTTCTTGTTGGTGGCTCGACAGGGATTCCAAAAGTTCAGCAACTCTTGCAAGATTTCTTTAATGGTAAAGAGCTTTGCAAGAGCATTAATCCCAATGAAGTTGTGGCTTATGGTGCAACAGTTCAAACTGCGATTTTGGGTGGAGAAAGTGATTAGAAGGTTCAAGACTTGTTACTTCTTGGCTTGTATCGTTATTCAAACCACAGATGTAAGGTGCTCACAAAGTTTTGATAGGTTTAGAGCAAATCTGAAATTTCCACTTGGAACCGTGAAGGTTCGGGAGAGCTGCAGAAAAAATCAGAGAAAATTCAAAAAAATTGAAGAAAAATTCTGGGTGGCTGTAATCCAACCCAATGAGCTTTGGAAAATCTTGGGGAGATGAATTAGATCACCCTCCACCCACAAAAAAAACCCAACAACCCAATCTAAAGCAAATCTGAAAATCTGCTTGAGTCGTGAAGGTTTGGGAGAGCTACAGAAAATATCAGAGAAAATTCCAAAAAAATTGAAGAAAAATTTTGGGCAGCTGTAATCCAACCCAATGAGCTTTGGAAAATCTTGGGGAGATGAATTAGATCACCCTCCACACACAGAAAAAACCCAACAACCCAATCTAGAGCAAATCTGAAAATCCGCTTGGAATCATGAAGGTTCGGGAGAGTTGCACAAAAAATCAGAGAAAATTCCAAAAAAATTGAAGAAAAATTCTGGGCTGTAATCCAACCCAATGAGCTTTGGAAAATCTTGGGGAGATGAATTAGATCACCCTCCACCCATAGAAAAACCCAACAACCCAATCTAGAGCAAATCTGAAAATCCACTTGGAATCGTGAAGGTTCAGGAGAGCTGCAGAAAAAATTAGAGAAAATTCCAAAAAATTGACGAAAAATTCTAGGTGGCTGGAATCCAAGCCAATGAGCTTTGAAAAATATTGGGGAGATGAATTAGATCATTCTCCAGGGCCTCCACCCACAGAAAAAACCCAACAACCCAATCTAGAGCAAATATGAAAATCCGCTTGGACCTGTGTAGGTTCAGGTGAGTTGCAAAAATTCAGAGGAAAGTCATTCTGGGCAGAAATTCACTCTACGCATCCAATTGAAACTCGAGAAGTCCACGGTTTGAGCGAAGAATTCGTTGGAAAACTATGCTTACAACATGAGCTTGGAGTGAATCAAGTTGGCTCCTCTAGGGATTTGGTAATTTGTGGTATTTTTGAGGTTTTTTGTGTAGTTATGTGCGAAAGAACTGTTTTGCCCTTTATTATAGTGTCAAGTCAGACGCACGCATCTCGCAAATGCATTCCATCCGAGATAACAGACGAATGACTAAAATAATCATATTTGTAATTTAAGGAACTAAAAAGATCATTTTTAAATTTGTGACACCAAATAAGTTAAAGACCTATTTTTGTGGGACCAAATATACCATTTACTCTAATTTTTTTATTAACTTTTTAAAAGAAAAAATTTGAAGATAAAAATTTATTAAAATTATGTAAAATTTTGTTAAAAATTTTAATGCAAACAGACAAAAAATTATTATATTGATAGTGGTTAAAATGGTCCTTTTTCTTGTTAATATTTTCTCATTATTATTTTGATTTTAAGGAAAAATTATTTGATTTTGGTATGTTTTTGTATTGGGAATGAAAAATGTTAATTTGGAGAAAAAGTTGAGAAAAAGAAGAGAGACTTTGGGCTAGGACAATTTGTGTCTAAAAGGAAGACCTGTATACATTAAAAGGAAAAGAAGGAGTTTACTGGACCAACATAACAAAGATGACAAAGAAAAGGAAACAAAGAAGTGGAGTCCACACGTTTTTGTTTCTAGCAGAATTGTGAAGACAAGCAATTACCTCTTTTCTTGCGGGGACGTTATTATTTGATTTGGCTTCTTTTCAGATTTAGAAAAACCAAAAATCCGCAGGGACAAAACAAAACAAGAAGGACAAAACAAAGATGACAAAGAAAAAGAAACAAAAGAAGTCAAACAAGAGTAGAAGTCTGGAAAAAGACAAAGAAGGAAAGAAATAAGGAAATGATACGGGACTTTTTGGCTGGAGGAGTTTTGGAAGGGGAGGAAACTTGACCAGAAAGAAGAAAAATAAAAAGTCAGCTGCTTGGAAGGAAAAAAGAAGAAAAAGAGGACCCGCGGAACCAGAGGGTGGAAGCTGAAGAACAACACGAGCAGTACCTCGGATTTTAGCTTAGCTTTTTCTTTTTATTTCTCTTTCAATTATGTTTGAAACTTTGGTGATAATCTTTTATATTAGTATGAACTAAATTAATTTTCTAAGGTTACGATGTAACCTAACTATAAAGTCTTTTTATTTTTCTATTAATATAGTTTGAATTAAGTTTATATAGTTGAGTATTTATCTCTGTTTAATGTTTCTAATTACTTGATCACTAATTAGATAATTTGTTAATCATAACGAATCGAAGGAGAGTTATGTGTCAAGTTCATTGAGATTAATGCCATAAATTGCATGTAGGATAGGAATATACCCGCAAGGTTTGTGTAGTCATATATGAGAAGCCATAGAAATTAATGACTTTGTAATTGTAATTATTATAATTCACATAGGAATATAGTGAATTAACAATTATTGAGATTTTTATTAGATCTCGGGAGGGACTAGTAAATAAATTAGGGAATCTCGACTATCAACCAGGAAAATAAATTAGACTATAGAGATAAATTAATATTAAGATGGACTAGTTATGGTGAACTCGAAAACCCTAGAGTTTTAGTTATCTGATATAAAATTTACTCATTAATTTATTTAGCTTAGTTTAAGATTTGGTTTTAATTTAGTTAATTTAAAAAGTATCTTTTTAATTGTTCAAATAAAGTTAGAAATATAAAAATTTCGGTATTTAGTAAATCATTAGTCATTGAGGGAACGATAATTTTTATTTACTCTTTATTACTTGTTAATGATCACGTGCACATGCGCAGAAAATCCGCAACACATATGATACTTTGTTTTTAACCTCAATTTTTTTGTCATTTTTGTCTCTAAATTTTATTAAATTGTCATCTTTAAATTTTATTTTTAGTTTAAAAATTTATTATATAATGTAAATAATTTTATTAAATTTTTGTCTTTAAATTTTGTCTTTTTAAAAATTTATTTTCAAATTTTAAACTATATGCTTTATACCGAGGATTTTTTTCTTTTTTCAACTTTAATGATCGATCAAGGCCCACGTAGACCAAATTGGCCGCCACATCATCAATTTAATGGGTTCAAGACGGCGCATTGACTGAGGACACTATTGTTACAAATTGTAAAGTTCGGATGTCATGTTGTTAAAATTAAAAGGTCGATTAAAACTACAAGCGTTTAAGTTCGTAATATTTTAATATATTATCCCTATATAAAAATTAGTGACCGATATGGGGAAGATGGCACTTTGCCAGGGACAACATCTTATTTTACCAAAATATCAACAAAGAAAAAATGTAAACCAATAACCCTTTATGTGGGATGGGACATAGACCCTTTTATTTTTGCCTTGTTTGGCCTTGAAACACTTCTTATCAAATAAATTTACAATTCTAGAGGAGTATCTCGAGTACCTATTTTCTAAATAGATACTGTGAAAAACCGTCGTATTACAAAAGATGGTATAGTCTGAAAAATTTATGGCAAAATATTATTTCGTTAGCTAAAATAAGCACAATTTAGGATTTAAGATTTATTTCGTTTTCAAAATCAGTTGCGAAATAAAATATAAGAATGCAGCTGCAATATTAAATATTTATTTTATTTTTTCATACTAACAATTACAGCGTGTAATTCTAAAATTATTCTTTTAACAAATTTCTTCCTGTAGTTACATTGTTAACAAATAATCCAATTAATGGCACATTATATTTAGTTCCAGGACAAAAATGACTCTAGATATTTACATTTCCATCCCCATCCTTCAAACTGTTTGTCTCACTCATCTCTATAAATACTTAGCACAATTGTTTCATACTATATATATATATCTGCCCAATTAAAAACTCTCCCAACAAGAAATCAAACATCAATTTTTTTTCTCCTTTGCCGATTATCAAATCCATAAAGATATTGCATCTATGGCTAAATCATTTGGGCTTCTCAAATCTATAACTCAAGTAATTTTATGCAAGTTGAAGTAGATGTTTACATGAAAATACACAAATTAATTTACATGAAAAGTACACAAATTAAAATATTTACATAAAAATTATTTATTATCTTTACATATAAAGATAATGGATTTTTACTTTAAGATATAAAAATCAGCCAGAAAGATCAGTTTATTGACTTGTACTAAGACATCTTCCATAACTCCTTCAGATATGCAGAGACCTATTAGCAAGTTTAATAATTACCCTTGTTGGCTTCATTAGACCTGCATTTAGAGCACAATACACTAATATGGCATAACATTAATAGATGCTCCTAAATCTAGCATGGCATGTTCAATTCCTTTATTCCCAATTACACAAGGATTTTTAACATGAAACTATTAGTTTCAAACTCAACATTGAATATGAAAAGGAAAATCGATCCGATCTAAAATTTGATTCGATTCGATTCAAAATATTTTCGGATCGCATCATGATCCATTCAAATACGGATCAAATCGGGTTCGGATCATATCATATCATTGAGATTTAATGACAAAATTCTGAAAACGTCAAGGCTAAAATTTGAAAATTAGAATCGGTATTGACATTTCACTTATTATTATTGAGACTTTATTTTCTTTTTCTCTCAAGGACATTATGTCTTTATCCCAATGTTAGTTTAAGTTATGAGAAACTAAAATTGAGTTAAGAACATAATGATGCTTGAAGAGACAATAAAAGGGAAAAGAAAATTTGTCAAATGGAAATTCTGCTTGGGAAAATTTTTAAGAAGGGCAATGGGAGTTATCAAATTAATAAAGAGGACATAATTTTATCTTAATTTCCATTAGGGCAAAGGTATTTAATTTCCAATAAACCAAATTTTATTTTTAATTACACCACTAAATATAACCAAATATCTAATTTTAAAGACAAATCTTTCATACGAAATTAAAGATTTATTCGTCAGCAAAATTTCAAATTTTTGAAGATAGAAAATTAAAAAAAAAATTCAAGATTAGAATATTCCAAAAGCTATCCAAAGTTAGAAATTTTGTATAAAGAATTTATTAAAATATTATTTAACATTGAATTTCACAAAGATTTCGGAATAAAATATCAAAACAGTGAGTTATTTAGTAATTTGTAATTATATAATTATTTGGGTGATTTTTTATTGCATAACATTTAGGTTCAAAAAAAAAAATATTTAAGATTAAAAGTTTTGAAGAAAAATTTTAAATTGTGTAATTATTTATTTAAAACTTCTTAGATTTTTATATTGATATTGAAGGGATATTATTACATAATTTCATATTTTGGTGATCTTTCAAAATTTGTAATCGCCATTTATTTTGAACCCTATAATTCTTTAGTTCAATTAATTTAAAAGTGAGGTAAATTTTATACTTCCTCCTTTTAAATTAAATTTATACTTCCTCCCTCATGTGTAAAGTAAAGTAAATCTTTAAAAGTAATTTTAAAAAACAATGTCTAACCCTTTAGAATTCTGACACGTATATTAATGGTATATTCATAATTATAACACGTGTCCTATGTCAGGTCATAGCATGTATAATTTTGATTTTATTTTAAATTCTTTATGCACTTAATTAATCATATCGTTGAATTCCATATTTAACAGATAGATAAATTGGCTTATAATAATTATTTCTTCCAATCTTTTATCTTTTATCTTAATCAAAATTCAAAAGTAAATTAAAATATAACATTATATGCGGGTGTACTAATTGTATATTTACAATTACAACACATGTTCTATGGGTTGAAATTATTTCACCGTTTAGTTTTCACCGTTTACAAAACTAAATTATTTCAGCGTTTAGTTTTCTATGGGTTGAAATTGGCATATAATTATTATTTGTTCTAATCTTTTATCCTATCTTATTCTAAATTCAAAATTAAATTAAAATATAAGACTTATCCAAATATAACAATCATTTTATATTGAGATTATCTTATATTTAATAATTAAATTTAGTAGTTATCTTATTTAATAATTTATTATATACATTAGAAAATGATGTTCCACATGCACAATAAATGTAGTTATACTATGTATATAATTCAATAGTTTATAATTTTACCACCTCTCTATTATCATTCAAAAACTCAATTTGTAACCCTCATCATTGTACTTTGATATTCAAACACTGATTTGTAACCCTTGGGTCAAATTTGTGATCGAATCTTTAAAATTTGTTAGTTTAATAATCTTACATATTTATGTAAAATTTTTATCCTTTATTTCTTTTTGTTTAGTTCTTTCTCGCTTTTGTCTGCTCTAATCCAATTACTTATCTTTTCTTTTTCTTACTTTTACATTTCAAATTTAACAAAATAAATCTTAAGTTTCTATTCACCAACATAAAAACAAATTGCTGTTTCACTGTTCTAATGATAATACAACTACCACCTCCTCCCAAAAAGGAAAACAATAATTACTTGGGTAATAATATATATATGGAAAATTATAAAGGAACTATTTTTTTATTATTGCAGTTTTTGAGATTGAATTATTTCATAGTTTAAAAAATTGGCACATCTATAGTTTTTATTAAAATATTGAAAGGAAATCGATTGGCCGGAATTTAGCTGCATTGTAATCTATCTGAACTGTAATCTTACTTTGAAAGGAAATCTTTTGTGAGCTATTTTATAGATAAAAAGCAACACCATCCAAAAACAACGTATTCAAGTTACTTAAAAAAATTCTAATAATTAGACCTTGTAGACTTAAAATTCTTTTTAGAGGCAACAGATAAAGAAATAGTTATCAATTGAAACTTTATAAGTTGGGCCGGAGTTTGGTTTCCAATGAAGCTTTAGAGATTGAGTGTGATTCAAAAAGTTGTTTGATGCAAATCCAAAATCAGCAACAGATAAAAGAAATAGTTATAAATTGAAACAACTCATTCACTCTTTATCTTTGTATGCCTCATGCTCTTTAATATCTAAATACTGCCCAGCAAACGCAAAAACTAACATGGAGTACTCATCATCAAATTTAACTCCACGCTTACCAAACGATATCACTTTGCAAATTTTAATTCGGTTGCCGTTGAAGACACTGGTTCGTTTCTCTTGTGTAAGTAAATCATGGCACAGTCTTATTTTGTCAAATCAAACAGATTTTGCAAGATGTCATCTCCAATATCACGCACCCCACGCCACAAAATCTGGATGAACAATATCGACAGCCCGTGGTTCGGGTGTAATGAAGTCCCCGATCAAGAGACTAAATATTTTGCAAATGCTGATCTCAGTACTATACTCCGTGGCCGCCGTCACCACTCCCGGTACCCATTCTTCGGTCTACGTGATAGAATGAGGGTGATGGGTTGCTGTGACGGAGTGTTTTGTATTCTCTACAGTTGCTACTGTACTTTAGCCTTAAAAATTTATTTTTGGAAGCCAGTTTTCCGTCAATCCATCTTCCTACCAAGAAATAAGGCAGTTGGTTATAGCACGATCACTGTGGGTTTTGGCTTCGATTCCTTTAGCCAGGATTATATAGTGGCAAAAGTGCAGTATGCTCAAGTAGTGCCCGAAAAGCGTAAAATCTACACGATTGCTATATATAGACTCAAGACTCATTGTTGGACAACAATTCACACTGAGATTTTTGATGGCGGTATTATTGACGACGAATTTCGAGTAGGGATTCCAAGTATTCCCTACGCAGAGCCCTCAATTTTGCAGATCATAAGCCAACCTATTCCGACTGTATGATCCACCATGGATATTTATATTGGTTGGCCAAGACAAAATGACCACGAAGTATATTCATGCTACTAAAGGAGATGATAAAGGTCATTTTGTAATTCCGGACTATGTAACGATAGAAAAGCGGCATCGTGTGCTTGACTGTACAAAGGATGCCTCTCTGTATCTGGATATACAAGAGTAGAGCATCCCACACAATCAATTTTTGATAAGTTTGAGCTTTGGATGATGCCAGAGCCAAATAACTATAACTTGTGGGTGAAACAGTTTGAGATACCAAATGGTCTGGGCATTAGGATAGACTCTTATATGTACACTCACATGACTGCAGGTGGGAAGATATTGACCTACGACTCGGCTCCATTTCGTGAACAACGTGGGTACTATGGTGAAAAAATAGAAGTAGGAAATCTTGTTCTTTTGATCCGGAGAGCCGAAAGGTAGAGGACGTGCATGATAGGATGTCTATTCGGAACAAATACTCCGTAGCGGATTATTATGTGGAAAGCTTAGTTTCTGTAATCCCTCCCCAAGAGAAAAGATTCCCAACATACAAAATCAAGAAGAGCATTTGGCGAAAATTCTTTTGCTCATTTTGTTCCAGCTAGTTAGGGACTAGTTGTAGATCATAAGTTTTAGGGGTTATTGTTTACGTATCACTATCATAATATGTAATATGTTCATGCAGAGGGATGCATTAATTTGTAGCCATAAATATAAATGAAGAATTTTATAGTTTTTAATAATATATTTTGCTGGATTGCAATTCGTAGCAGTTGATATTTGGTCGTTGACTAAAAACTTCTCATACTGAATGTTATATAACTTGATAAATGCTGTATAACTTTAACTATCACTTCCTTTAATATGCGTTATTCTGACATTGAATGTTGTACTTATAACTTTTCAAACTTTCCATATGAATGTTTTGTAACTTTAACTATCTATCAAGTGACTCATCAAGACAATTATAAAGGGAAAAAAAATTCATTATATACATCTTTTTTTGTTCCCTTTATAATTTTAAACTCAGTTTAGACAACAATTGCATAATTCTAGGTCAACCTTCTTGCATTTTTTTTTTCTTTTTTTAAAACTCAGTTCAGCATAGCCTTTTAATTTCTGACATTACGCTTTGGAGAGCAGAGCATTTTCATACCCACCCTTATGGGCACATGCATTTCCATCAAGTATTATAATATCACAGATATGGTAATTAGAATATCTAGACAAGATATTTTCGGCAATAATTTTTTCTATCAAGTATCATAATATTTGGCAATATCACGATCTTGTAACTAGAATATCTAGGCGAGATATTTTTGGCAATAAATTTTTATTCACTGGAATAAGAGTTATGAGAAGGATCATTGCTATCAATCGAACCAAATCGGGTGTCGGATGACCGGATCATCGTTGTCGATCACCCATCCGCTAGGTAGAAAATATAAATTAATATCCATTGAAATTGGAGGACGTAGAAAATATAACCATTTAAATTAATATCCATCTAAATAGGAGGACGTAGAAAATATAAATTAATATCCATTTTAAAAGAAGTTATTGGAAGGCAACTGACAACGGCCACAACAACTGAAAACTAGAACTTGGCATGCTAAGGGACTGTAATAGTGTCATACGTTCTATTGGGTATTCGTTCGATTTGCCAATTTTTTTTTTCGATGATAGTGTGATTCTCGTATTCAGCATTTGCAACAGTTATTTGGATTTTTCCTACCAATTATGTATGAAGATTGATAAATATTAAATCTCAACTCAAAGGATACTGTTTAAAAAGTTAGACGCATGAAAAATTTTGTATTAGGTAACTTATCCTTGTTTTAGATATATATTCCTATAATTTTGAATTCCAAATAAAAAAGCTTAGTTTTTATGCCTTAAACTTGCGACAATTTTAAAACCCTAATATTAACTTAACAATGGGAATATTAATGTTAAAATGATTTTGAAATCTATTTTACAAGCATAACATTGATCGTAGTAATTGGCTAAAATTCATCCTGGAGCAAGAGTGACCGATATTTACCTAATCAAGTTGCACTATTCCATAATTTTTGTGATTACTCATTGTTCCTTATAAATTGATTTGTATGCTCGTTTTTCCTATTTCTTTAAATCCTAATCATGAGTAATGTAGTAAATACGTGATTTCACGACTGAAGGCGAGGTGGCGACTGGCCACTAGGACAATGGACCTTAATACTCTGACCTCGCATGAGAGAGAAAGAGGACAATGGACCTAAATGCTCTAGTCTCGCAGGAGAGGAAAAGAGGTTGCTGGATGATATTCCTGAAAGATCCGAATGGGAGACCAACTCATAGAGACGACCAACCAAGACATTTGTTTCAAACAATTATGACTGGCTGATAGAAAACTACTATAATAATGATAAGCATGCATTTCTTGAACAAAATCGGCCTCAATTTGGAAAAGCTAGATAGGATCAAAGAAGCACAGAGCACAATCAAGTACGTGAAGAAGGTGAAAACTATCATGGGTGAAAAAGAGACGTTTAGAAGGAAAGTATGAGTCATATGCTGACAATAATTATTGAGATAATTGTCATGGCACAAGAGCACAAGAGAACTATCAAGTACCCCCTGTAAACAACGTTTTCGAAGTCAGCTAAAGAGTTAGAGATGACATTTGCTAGGAATGGATGGCAAAGAGGATGTGCCTTCCCTATTCACACCCCATATCACTAACTTTCCTAATTCATTGAATTTTAAGATGCCAGAAGGGTTAAAGGAGTATGATGGAAACTCTAACCCATTGGACCATCTATTTTGTTTCAAGTATGCAATGAAATTAAAAAACACTCACATATAGTTTATGTGTAAAGCATTCCTTATTTATTTCGAGGGAAAGGCCCGAATTTGGTTTAATGGCTTGTCTCGAGACAGCATCTCACCTTTCATGCAATTAGGAAAGCTTTTCTATGCCCATTTCTTCTAGAGTTAAGCAAGGAAAGAATGAGGTCATGAAGTCCTTGGATAGCTTTTGTGATTAGAGTTTATAAGTGGAGAGTTGCACTAACCAATTATTAATCTCGGAGTTTATGAAGGGGTTGAAACCCAATAATTTTTATATCAAATTGGTTTGGAATACCCTACCAATGTCCACCTTATAGCAGATGGTTCAGAATTACACCAAGGGAGAAAAAGCTAATACGAGAAAAAGGTAGAACGAAAAAATGAAAAAACCAACAAGAGGAGTTTAGGGGCAAAGAAAATCAGTGGAGCCAAAAGTGTGGTGTTCGATAAGCTGAACTTTAACTAGCGTAAGTTGGAACCCCATATTTAGGATAAAAATTTGATGCCGTTGACAAAAATCCACGCTAAGATCTTAACATTTCATAAAGGCATCCTAAGACCTTTGACGCCATTAAACGTGGCTCCGCACAAGCAACCCCGATATTTGTAGCGTGCTTTCCACAAAGATTATGACCATAATACCGAAGATAATAATGGCGGATAGGATTCATAATTTTTATTATTCACATTTTCCTATTTTAAATTGATTTATGTTCAGTTTAATTTGTTTATTTATTTTTATTTATGTGTTGAAATATAAAAATTTAAAAGGTTTACCTTTAATATAAAAATTATAAAAATTTTATTATATAATTGTTGGAAAATATACACGTATATGTTTGAGAATATAGTTACGAGCATATGTTTGAGTAGTATGTTTTCAATAAAAGATACACGTATATATATTTTACTACATATAAAAATTTAGTAAAAATTGAAAACAATTTTTGCTATGTGTACTAATTTTTACTAGGTGTCAAAAATATATTAAAATGGACAGAGTTATACCTTAACTATCAAAGTTCTAAATTACAAAAACTAGAGGTTACTTAAATAATTAGAGATGTCATTAAAATAAGACATTTATAAATATTCAATATAAAATGCAATTTATAAACATTTAAAAAGAAAACTTTTTTTATTCATTTTAGTGCTATATTTCTATTTTTTTAGAAGCTTATAAATTACATTTTATAATAAATATTTAAAGGGTTTTAGTACAAAAGAACAATAAAGAAGAGTAAATTGCAAATCACTACACAAAGAGCACTATTAGGAAATCAATCCATCACCCAACGAAATAATCAAAGGATTAATTACATACCAAAATTTCTTCATAATCCATGTATAGTATCAAATCGTCATGTGAGCAATAGATTTACCGATAATAGGCATGATTAATTACAATTTGCACAATTGTTTGGCCTCTAACAGATTCACACGCATAATTTCTAGAGATTCTCAAGGGATTGACCAACTATAAATCGCTAAATGCTAATTCCCTTCAGTATAGGAAGAACTAGGGTTTTGAGAAACTCTAACGTCTGATAGGTACGATACATAACAAATCTCAACCCCTTACTCAAGACCATGGTTGAGATTTATTTATAAACCTGATGGATTTGTACTAATTACCAAATAACCCAATGGCCTATTTATCAATAAGTTTTAAGATTTTATCTCATAAATTAATACCATAATTATTTTATAATTATAATATCATATTAAGTTATTAACCCAAGAAATTATCATTTAATTTATAATTCATTCGTTAATTAATTACTTTATATTTATAGATTAAGATTGGCCTCTAACCAGGCATCATGACCACCCAAGTGTTAAGAAAAGTCACGTGATCAATTTCACCTTTCCATGGATAGGATTCTGTAATTATTATCATTTCACCATAGTATATCCAATTAGTACAAGAATAAGGAATAGTACCAACTCTTAATGAACTAATTATTCTTTTCGTGTTTTGAAATATAACTCCTTGAAGATGAATTTATTTCAAATTCACTTCCAGTTTATGCAAACATTTTGAATCATATTTCAACAAGTGGCCATAAATGAGATATACCTTTGTACTATTAGAAGTGGCAAATCTTTTATTAATTATAATCTATCTATCCATGTTTCATACTATACCAAACTCTTAAAGCACTAACGCACTACAAGAAAAATGGGCTTTAGTGACAACCTGGAATATCGTCACTAAAAGTCGCCTTTTTCATCCAAAAACCGATTAGTGACGAAAAATAGTTCGTCACTAGGTCGTCACTAATGCTCCGTCACTAAAAGGTTTTAGTGACCGAAACAAAAAGTCGCCACTAAATGAGTGGCGTTAGTGACGACTTGAAGATGTGACAAAAATTAGTGACGGAAAAAGTCGTCACAAAAGGGAAAAAATCGTCACTAAAGTTAAGAATCGCCACTAATCGAGCACGTTTAGTGACGAAATTTAGTGATGAAAAATTTTCATCATCAAATTATTTCTGTTAGTTGACAGCGGACGGTTTAGTGACGGAAAAAAAAGTCATCACTAAAAAGAACCTTGGTCAACTCTTTCTGTGACGAACTAGTGACGATATGTTTTGTCGTCACTAAATGGTTAGTGACGATTTTATGTTTGTCACAAAAATTTTATTGTCACTAAATGATTAGTGACGACTTTAAGTTTGTCACGTAAAGTTTGTTGGCGAATGCAATTTTTGTGATAGAAAATTTTGACGTCCTTTTGCATTAGTGACGGAAAAATCTCATCACTAAAAATTCGTCATAAATAAAATTAGTGACAAAAAAATTTGTCACTAAATAGTGTTATTAGTGACAATTTTAACCAAGCTATAACATTGTATATTTCAATATTTTATCACTAATAACATCAATATATTGATTGTGACATTATTTATCCTTTTAATACAAACATCGCCGACGTCGAAAATGTAACAAAAGCAATCGTAATAAAACATTATTCAAACACCTTACACCTCACAAAATAGTAATGTACACATAATTCCCTTGGCATTCTAAAAAAAGAGGCAAAAGGAATGACTTAGACCTCGACAGTGCCATTTGGTGATGCCTTTAATCTATGGATGCTTGGCTATATGTGGTGGTGGTTGCGCCATCGTGACAAGAAAAGAAAAACACTCAATGTTATAAATTCAATTCAATCCAATTGTAAATATGACTAGCTACGAAAACAACACCCCATAACTATATATCTCATGACATAGTACAATTCATCGTAATGAATGATAATCATCATACTACATTTTCCACTAATCACATTTAACGGAAATAACCACGCAATCCATCACGTGACATAATACAAAACCACAAATCAAGATCATACTCATAAACCGCAATCTACTTTGGTCCGTAAACTTGATCTAGGAAAACTAGTCGCATTCTACTTCAATCCAAAAATTAGAAAACATAACCAAAAATAACTCACAACTCACAACACTTCATCTAGAAAAACTTAGAAAAACACCCCAAAATTAGTTCGGAAAACCACAAAATGCGCTAAAAACAAAACACTCATACAACTAGAAAATGAACACTAAAAACACAGAGATAAATGCTTCAGCCAATTCAATCCGTAAATAACCAAAAAAACTAGAAAAATCATGCATCTACTTCACCCTATACTCAATTCAATCCAGAAAATCAAAGCGCTTTGTCGCATTCTATTGCAAATTCAGCCAAGAAAATATCGTAAAAAGGCAAAAATCACTACAACACTTTGCCAATTCGATTCAAATTCGAAACACCAAAAACACCAAAACAATCCAGAAACAAGCAAAAGAAGCCAAATGCTAAAGCCAATTCAAATTAAAAACCAGAAAAATCACGCCATCTACTTCAAGTGAGTTCACCCAATTCACCCGCATAAACACCCAAAAATCGCCTCATTCACCATTCTACTGATCCGTAAAAATCGTAACAAAATCAAGAAATCACGCAATATTTCAAATCGTAAAAATCAAAAAATCAGATAAAACCATAAAATCAATCTAGACACAATCGTAAAATTAACCAAAAAGACACATAGCAACATGCTTCAGCCAATTCACCGAAAAACCAAAAAAAAAAAAATCAAAAATTAGTCGACATCTACTTCAAGTTCAGCCAATTCAATCCGAAAAAACCAAAAATTAGTCGATTATACTTCATACTTCACCCAAAGATTCAGCCAAAAGTGATATAAAGATTACAATCGTCATTTGTTTCCACATCAAAATAATCAAGAATTGGTACCCTAAAGTTGTTGCCACTTATCCTTCTACACAATTTTCAAAGCCAACCTTCAATTGCATTATTCATAGTTTTGGATCAAATGACGTTTCAAGCGATTCTCTTCTATTTTTAAGGTCACGAAAGCTGAAAATTTTCCATATAATGATCAAACACCTCTATGACAAAGGTACATATAAAAAAACCATTAAGTGCATAAATAACCCAATTTAAGCATAACCCATTAATATCAATAAACTGCATAAAAATCCCACAAATTCACAACTTCAATCCACTTTAAAAACAACAATAAACCCATAAGAAAGGAACTTTTACGATACAACAATTTGCCTTATATTGAGAGTCCATACAATGTAAATGCAATTTTATTTCATCCAAACACAAAAAGATGGCTAATTTTCATTACCTCTTATCCACATAGTCGCTTTATTTCCAACAAGGACAATGATGACATCATCGCTCTCTTAGTGCGAACCTCCTCAATCCACTTTGAAGTGTTCAGAAAGATTGCCGCCTAAACCCCAAAAATCACACCATTACATCAAATGGAATATAACACCATCAACATTATAAGGCTAAAGAAGTTATGAAGTAGAAGTACAAACCTGAATCGTTCTTGTCCAAAGAGTATCCCTACTCCAACGTTATAGTTCATTCAATTACAAACCAATTTGATAATACTAGGCCATCAACATGAGATATTGTGAGATAAACCAAGTATACAAAACATGGAATCATTTGTGTAAGGTGCAGAACAAGGTGTTCAAGTAAATCTAGTTGAACATTCCTACAATCCAACTATCGGATAGCACATTCCAAAGAATGTAGGTAATCAAGAAAAGAGAAAAAAAGTCAGCTTTGAACCTTAGGCACCAATGCGAAAAAATTACAAAAAATCAGAAAAATTTACGCCCAATTCTTGTAGCTGCAGAATTTAAGAATCAAACAGACTTTAGCAAATTTCACCCTTTTAATCCCATCTTTTCCTACATAAAGTTTTTGATACGCTTATATATAGATTATTTTTACTAAATATATTTTCCCTTACAGCTAGAATCAAATTACTTACATTCTCCTCTGTACTACATATCAAATTTTCTATCCATTCGCGTTTTGTTTCAGATATTTGTCTGTCCGGTAAGATTAGAGGTGAATTTCTCATTTTCATTCACAAACCTATTTCCAAGTCCATTACTTGGCCTCTTATTTCTTCCTATTAATCAAAACAAAAGTTAGTAAATCCAAAATATAAAAATGCAAAATAGGAAAAGTGGACATGTTGACCAGAGAGTTGAGGTAGAATAGATAGAATGTTTTACATCAGAAACTAAAATTCACAAACATAAAAAGCTATAAAAGATGTCGAGAAGGCTTTTACAAGATAAAATCACAATCCAAAACCAAGATTGTGCTTAAACACTAAGACGCAGTAAAGTAACACCAAAAGGCAACATTACGAAAAAAATTACAACTCGTCATTACAAAGATGAGGACGACAAAAGTAATTCATGTACGTGAACAAAAACCAACTAAATGAGAACAGTAGTGTAAATAGGCCAAAGAGAAATGTCAATCATAGACAATTAGATGATATCATGCTTTGAGTGATATCCATGCTTGCCTACTTGATAAATCAAATTTACAACTGCAGAACCAATTTCACTTGGGTACATCATACCATGGTTGCAAGTTGTCGGTCACTAGTTAGCTCAGAAAGTGCGCCCTCCAGATAACCAACATGAGGCATCAAGTGAGTTTGAAGTCCGATGACCGACTCATCTTTAGAATCTTCACTGTCACTGTTAAAATTATATTTGTGTGTAATGTCACTGTTAAAATTATATTTGTGTGTAATGTCACTGTTAAAATTATATTTGTGTGTAATGTCACTGTTAAAATTATATTTGTGTGTAAGGCAAACCAATAAGTAGCTTGAGGCAATAAAACTGAGCAATAGGAAGGAAATGTATATTGAACTGGCATATGATTACAGAAGTTCTTTGTTTGGAAATAAAAAGTGAAATCAAACATAGATGTGAATGTCTATTTACAAAATTTGAATCAACATCACGCATCAGCTACCTGAAGACTTAATTAATCTATAGAAGGTAGAAGCTTCTGCAATGACAGAGTTAGATATCTCAAGATAACCACTCATTTGTTAATGCCATATATCTTATGTTGAACTTCTGCACCTAATGATCTACTAGAGGAATAATAATGATGATGGTGGTGGTGGTGATGATGATGCAAGTCCACTGAAACATGTAATACTCAGAACCATTTTGAAAGCTACCCAAAAATACAGAAATTTGCTATCCACTGCACCCTTTCTGCAACATGAAATACTTCTGAAGTTAGAAACTTAAAAACATTACCGCTACAAACAAAAAGATACATGTTACAACCTTCAAGTGCACCACAATCGTTAGGACAGAAAAGACTAACAATGCAAAGGAAGTCTTTTTCATTGGAAAAGAATCAAATATACTTCCCACAATTGTAACATAAACCATCCCATCATCTGAGAGGCATGTGCTAAGAATAGCGTTCTTTGAAGTGACTCGGATATAGTGCTTCTTGATTCAATTAACAACCTTTTGATTTGACAGACATGTAAGCTAGTTAATACAAAGTGACTAGCTTACTTGATATAAATCCTATCCTATGCACTCTAAGCACGAGGCACATTTTACATAATGCATGTTGTATATTTCAACTAAAATTGCAAATTCCAATGGCAATAAGCTTTCCTGAATTCAAAAACAAATTTTTGAACTTTGACCAAATTTCATAATTAATTCATACAAGAAAATTTTCCAGATATTTCAACATTGTATTCTTGAAATTCTACTTGAACACTAAAATGAACATATTCTTAGAGAAACCATTGCTTAATCCTCCCAGTTTGGATTGAGTCCAGCTGCAGCCATTTAAGTAGTCACAAAAGTACTAACTTCACATCTTTAGTCCACGTTATTTGAGGGACAAACAGAAGATATAAAAAATACACAATAACAATTTCTTTTGACACTGGTTGGGATATGCAGCATGTCAATACTTTATGGGTTACAAAGTCAGAAACAACAGTAAAATGTATGAAAGGTAGGTGCAGTAATTTTAGTAAAATTAATCTCATTCATTAATATTAATTATTATAATTAATGTATAGTTAATATTAATTAATTTAAAATATTAATTAATTTACAATAATTAATTATTTAAGATTAATTTAATTAATAATATTTGCAACTTGATAAAATTCTTATCTTATAAAAACAACGCGCTTATAAAAGTTTTAGTAGAACAATGTAATTTTGGTGAAAATTAACAACATTAGTACATTTTAGTAGTTAAAGGAAAAGAAAATCAAAATGATTGTGTAGTAACAGTGAGTGAAATGAAAGTAGCCTAGCAAGGCAAAGCGACAACTGGAATGTGGGAAAGTCAGTAAAATATACAGTGTTAAACAGCAAAAGAGACCCAAAAAGTCATGGGTTCACACGCAAAAATAAACGAAAGAGGCCATGTACCTTAAACTGGGTACATCTCTTAGGGGTAAAGTCATTTCTTTAATGGCAGCCATTAGAACCCTAATTCTTTATACATTTTGTAAGTAAACTAAGCCAATAATGAATGTAACCGCGTTTATCTTTGTAAGTAAACTAAGTCAGAACCACCATTTCATTGTTGATATCAACATGCCTAATATTTAATTGGCAAAATATGAGCATTAAGAAACCTACAATTCTAATATAATATTGCAATGTGGTGGCAAGCGTCAATCAAAGAATCAAATCTCACTACCTTCATTCATCCTCACCTATGTGGACCAAAAGCCCAAAACAAGAACCTCTCAATTCATTCCTGGCCATCGACATTACCCCAGAATAAAAACCAATCTCATTTTTCTGGAGGGAATACCTCTCCATGAATCAATTGACTTGAGACAATGGCAGCAGAATAGAATAAATCTTTGTTTGTCTTCCCTTCTCCATATGCCAACACCTCAAAATGTGACAGTAGAGCATTCAACCAGAACACTTATAAATATTAGTCCTACTACTGATTTGTATGCACAACTAAAGCCAGCTATGGTAGCCGTTACATACGGGGTAAGGGTCAACCCAGTTTAGATAGGACATGGAGGCCAGACAATTCTTGACATTTTTATAAGAAAATGAAGCTTACTTAAGGCCGCTACTTTCAAATATGCACATAAACCAATATGATCATATTGCCAAGATGCTTGATTGAGCGCCATAAAATACCAGGACAAACAACACTATATAGCTCACATACCCACTCAAAAGTGTCAAAAAAGAAATCCAACAAAGAGGCAAAAGAAAAGCCAATGCATAAAAGGACCAAACTTCCACCATATGCCATCAAAGAAGTACCAGTTAAACCTCAAAATCTAATTAAAAAAAAAACAACTATGCACCTGTTTTGATAGTTTGAAACCGCTCTTGACCTGCTGTATCCCATATTTGCAACTTGATTCGCTTTCCATCAAGCTCAATGGTCCTTATTTTGAAGTCAATGCTATCAAAGAGGACAAATATTTTGAATTGCAATTGCCGTAGACACGAGTACATGACATGGAGGAGATGAATGAATGAATGAATGAATGAATGAATGAAATTGGTGACAAAACAGTGTAGTGGGTGATAAGGAGAAAAACGCTAGGAAGCACTTTGTTTCATAAAAATATCCGGCCCCATTAATTATATATAAATTCAGTCACTTTATGCCTTGGAATTTACCATAATACATACATGTCTTCCCCATAAACCGAAGAGCCGAAAGTCTATATTTTAAGTGATTAAGAAGAACCCTATAAATTCTAACTTAATTACATGGATTGGATACATCAAATCCAATCAAAGAACCTGCTCACCTATTTATTTTAGCTTTAAGTCTCTTATATATAAGGTGATAAACTTTTTATTAAGACCGAGAAAGTATGACGTGTATACACACATATATAAATATTCGAATGGAATGTGTTCCGTATTTTAACTTTATTACTACAACGGTACAACCGCTACACGGCCAGCCCAAAAGTTGTAAAAGAGAATGATGGAGAAGGCAGCAATTTGTACGTACATGTAAAAAGAGTGACAATGATGAGTTGAATGAATTTTAAATTCATTTAAGGGAATACCCAAGTTTCTTTGGGGCGTTTTGTCAAACAGGTTATACACCCAAACACCACCAAGCCAACTAACTCTACAAATGACAACAATTTCTCCACAAATTACAACAATCACAGACCAATCACACACAGTTCAATCACAATTCACAACCCAATCACAGAATCATCAAACTCTGAAACTTGTCAACAAAATACACTTAACTTGAAAGCTACGGACCTGAGGAAACAGCCTACGAGCTTCACAGATGAGGAAGATCCGAGCTGCACGTCTGAAATTCGGGGGGTGCTGCAATCGAAATCCGAGCTGACTCGTTTGCAATCGAAAATGAGCATAGACGAATCGCATCTCCTAGCGCTAACCCTTGAGGACGCCATTGATAAGATTATTGACGTGGTTGAGGGCGGTACGGATAGCGGCAATGGCCTTGTGAGACCCGAACCAAGCATCGACCTTGAGCTTTCTCTTTCCGGTGGCTTCGTCGGTGATGAGCTGGAAATCAAGGTTCAAATGCTTGAAATTGTGGACAAGCTTTCTCTCGCTGCTTCTGTTTTAAGAAAGAGGGAAGAGGGATTTTCAGAGAGGACCAAGTGTTCGATTGAAAATTTGTTAAGTGTTAGGAAAAGTGAAAATTTGTTTTAGCGCCTCCGGCTTTTCCCTCTTCCCCAAATTCATTTTCCCCGCTTTGGTGGGGAAAATTTCTAAAATAGCAGGCCCACCGTTGTTTATAAATATAATGTTCTCGGTTTTTTCTTTTGAAACATGGCAGTCAATCGTGTTTGACCATGTGAAAATATCACAATGTCCTCAATATAGCAAACCGCATCGTTATTCTTCAAGAATCTTGATTCTTGATTCATTATTCTTCATTCTCAAATTGGCAGGATCATCGCTTCATCATCTCATTTGTCGTGCATTAAACTGCTTATGTAGTCCATACATCGCTTTCATCCTCATTGACTCGTGTGTAGTAAGTTAGACTAAAACAAAACCCGATCGACGAACACGGAGTATTTCCTCCGAAATAGGATGTTTTATGGACCTACATCTTATACAAGTTTCAAAGAAAGAAATTATACAGCTTGTTTATGTACTTTACAATTTTGTCGACATTTCACGATATATGTATCGACATTTGTTTATGTATTCTATATATTGTTCGATGTTTAGGCCGACATTTTAGTTGATATATTTGTCGACATTTTAGACGATACTTTTGTCGACATTTGTGTCGATATTTTTGTCGACATTTTTCTAGAGAGGTGAAAATACTAAAATGCCACCGCATTTGAAAGTCGCTACTGCTCGCTTTCCCACTCTCTTCGCTTATCCTCATCATTTCGCCATTTCCAAAAAGTTTCAATTCCTTCCAAAAGGCTTCCAGACCGATTCAGCACCCTTACCAACCATCCTTTGTAGTTCGAGTTCAGCAAAGTACCTACACTACATTACACCATCAATGGCACGCACGCGAGGTGGACGCCCGTCGTCGGACACAATGGAGGAGAAATCAAAGAATGTGCAAAAGAAAAATGTCAGTTTTGAATGCATTGTTCTTTTACTTATTTGAAGCTTTCTGTGTTGGTGAGTTAGCAGCGGATTGTTGATTTGCTTATTTCTGCTTATTTGTTCACATTATATTTGAACCATATAAGTTAGGGTTTTATCACATAGTGTTTTTGTTCATATACAACAAACGGTTGAAAGAATACGCGTTTGCAAATGTTAATGTTAGCCATAAACAGTTTGAGGATCACTAAATGGAGACCAAATGCCGACATTTGTGTCGACTGTTTACCTTAGACTAAACTCTCGACTAAAGTATCGAGTGAAGTATCGACTAAAGTATGGACGATAGTTTGGAGTACAATCTCGAGTGAAGTGGCGACGAGACTATGGAGTAAAATCTCGAGTGAAGTGTCGACTGAGAGTATGGAGAGTATGGAGTAAAATCTCGAGTGAAGTGTCGACTAAAGTATCGAGTAAACTCTTGAGTGAAGTGTCGGCTGAAGTCTCGAGTGAAATCTCGAGTGAAGTGTCGACTGAGAGTATGGAGAGAGTATTGAGTGAAATCTCGAGTGAAGTGTCGACTGAAGTCTCGAGTAAAACCTAGAGTGAAGTAATGGACTGAGAGTATGGAGTAAAATCTCGAGTGAAGTGTCGACTTAAGTCTCGAGTGAAATCTCGAGTGAAGTATCGACTTAGAGTAAGGAGTAAATCTCGAGTGAAGTATCGATCAAGTATCGAGTAAAATATCGAATAATGTGACCAATTGAATTCACACTAAAAACATATTGTAGTTTCATGGAAACATATGACAAATGTACTAACTGGGTGATAATGGCGTGGAACAAAATATCAACCGCTTTGTTGACGCTTTCTTGTTATGTGCGTGAACACCTAAAGGATAGAATGGTTGTTCAAGGAGACTTTTTAACGCCCAAGTTTCGCAAAGATCTTGCTATTATTAAGCAAATATGAAGATGATCCGGTCCAAAATGACAGACGCAGTAAGCAAATCGCTGGCGAGAGTTGTCCGCCGCAATCGCTCTTGACCATGAGCACACATTTTGGTGCAACAGATCATACACTGCGGCCGATGAGGCAATCAAGCTTCGACGAGAAATCCACACGGATAATAGTATATACTTCCACTTCGCAGAAAGAAGGTGAAGTTCGGCAGAGGGAGTTTGCCATCATCACGCCTTAGGTCGGGCGATTTTGACATCGCTTGGCAACTACCATGCCCCACATGGTCCGCACCAATCGCCAAGTACATTAAACCATTAGGGTCAACCGAGAAAGCCACGTATGATGAAGTGTTAAAGGCTTACGATCGCATCAACTCAACTTATCCAGACGATGTCGTTAGCCTTACGCTCTTGCTCTTGTACACATCAATCAATGGCCCGCGAAGAGAACGAAAATCGAAGACAAGATACTTCATTTGGCATGCGATTGGCCTCGGTTTGATGCATTTCGCGTGGGTGAATTATCATACGTGCACCATTGATAGTGCTAGGAAGAGCATGATCAATGCCTTGAAACAAACTAGCCACCCACATCTTAGGACTTACACTGGGGATTCCGCCGCATTGGGGGTAAGGCTACCGATATTTGTCATATAAATCCATATTATGCCACATCATCTTCTTATGTATCTTTCAATGTCTCGATATTTGCATATGAGGTTATGCCACATCTAGAGCATCCAAGATGGTGCGTATGTCCACATCGAAGGTGTAAAGCCTAGGATGTTCGGATGGAAGGTCGTGAACGCACGTTGAGAACAAGAAAGAAAGCAAGTGTGGGAGAAACGAATCATTGACGGAGGTAAGATTTGTGTAAATGAAAGTTTTACTAAGTTATTTTTTATTTCAATTATTGTATACCGACTTAATGAAATGATTCAATTATTGCCCGAGGAATATGTTAATGATATGCGTAAAGTGGTAGTTACACGAATAAAGGCAATCGAGGAAGAAGAAGAACATTTCTTGCGGTGGGAAGATGAGACGGAGGATGAGGGGCTAACCAATCAAGAGAAGAAGGAGAAGAAGGAGACGGCGAGAGTCCTCAAGTTTTTTCGCCTCATATAGGAAGAGGCCCAGAAGAAGAAGTTTCAAGAGGAGAAAAGAGAACAAAGGTTCGCCATGAGGCCTGAAGCTGGCCCTAGAAATGTTAATGATACGCACCGCTTGAACGCCCGAGGCAGATCGAGCAAGAATTGTTCGATACAAGAGAGGAGCTCAAAAGTCCGAGGGCGGATATGGATTCTAAAGTGAATGGCTTGACTATTCAACTCGAGCGCATGTCCGCGAAATTCGAGCAAATTGAGTTCATATGTACAAAAACTTATTGGCAAAGATGCTTCTCCTCCCCGCCGCATTTCGGGTGGTGATAGCAATGAAGAGGGGGTCCGCATATGGTCCGGGGCAATGAAGAGGAGATCGTAAGCGGGCCAAGCCCTGAGACGGGGTCTGTGGCTTGGAGAGGGGATCCGGCCCGAGAGGGGTTCTCGCTCCTAGAGAGGGGCCCCAAGTGAAGGGGGTCTTGATGAAGGCCCCAGTGATGGGGACAAGGGCCTCAAGACGAATCACCGGTGATGCAATGATAAAGAGCAACCATTGGATCGGGCGAACGAAGAGGTCGATATAATGGATATTGTTCAACAGCTAACTGTTGAGCACAGTACTCCATCGCCAAAGGCAGCCGACCCAGCCGATAGTGCTCCGCCTCCGCCGATAAAAGAGAAGGGTACAACATCGACGGTAGAGGAAGGCATTGTTGGGCAAAATTTGGCCCTGTCACTTGACCTAGCAAAGGGTCAATGAGAGCAAAGATACCTTGTCTTTGCTCGCCTTTGCCTTTGCCGCCAACCGATAACAAGAGAAGGAAATGAAGGAATGGATGACCGCCGAAACTACTTATGGACCCCGCTTTTTCGGTGGACTCAAATGCTCGAGTCAATGTGACCAAGGGTTTTTGGTCGTCGGATCACGTAAGATTTCACGCTTGATCTATTGTCCATACTAACTTCGCTTTGTATGATTGTTTTCTCTTTCTAATGTTTTGTGTTTTGCAAGAAATTGATTTGTATACTTCCATGCCGCGTAAACGGATCATGGATGATGGCGGCGAAGAATATCGATTATGGAGTCATATTTTGATGTAAGTCGGACCTTTAATACTCTAGGCAAAAATTTGTCATATGTTAACTCACTACTTCCATACGTTAACTGCTTTCCTTATTTTATAGATCGCATGAAGATGATACATGACACGAATAAGGAGGTCGACGCCGATGACTTGGCGCTTAAGCAATTCGTTGGTGATACTCCATTTCCCCACGACCTCGTGATGTTGGATTATATTCTATTCCCGCCACATTGATGGCAACCATTGGATGTTAGTCAAGATGGACATTTATGAAAAGGAATTCCATGTGTTCAACCCATCGCCTCAAGGGGACATTGTCATTACGGTTAGACTATCTAGTGAAGACAATGCCAAGATATTCGAGGCTGTGATTTTTACGCACATTACTCCAAATGGATTTCTCTGCGGGATAGATGGGAGGTCGTGGTGGAGCCCAATATGGTGCACCAAGAACCGCGTAAGTTTACATTTGTCGGAAAGAAACGATACGTTGTTTAATCACGTTGTCTATATACTAACTTCAATTCTCGCTTAATGTATTTATGTTTTAAAATGGGCCGAGTGTATTATCCACTGTGCAGCTCAAAGACAATCACACCAACGAATGCTTTGAAGGTGCGCCAACAGATGGCGACTCACTTTTTGCCCATGCCTCCGAAAGCAAAATAAATTTCAATCGGATGATAGAATGAGAGTTAGGGCAGCTAGGCAACAAGAGAAGAAAAAGGCCGCGCTAAAAGGGCAAAGGAAGCCTCCAAAGAAGAAATGACATAGAAGATGTCGATAGGTTGCTCTTACACACATTATACAATGTAATTGGATATTTGATATGAGAAATACACAGATTATACAAATGTAAATAGATTAGATGATTACTTGTAAATATATACATTTACATTATAGGTTTCAATGTACACAAAATACATTATACAATGTAACTATATACATTTACACATTATACATTATACAAAACATACATTTGCAATGCAAATCTATACATTATACAAATCTATACACTACATATTATACAAATGTGTCATATTCCATGCTAAAATGTGCTAAATTCATTGCAGTGAAACTTCTGCTTCTAACTTTATTCGCATAATACTAGTTATGCATTTTAGTCTATATTTCTGTCGACAAATTGCAAGAGAAATTAGGATGGGGTTACTTAGTCGACATTTTAGTCGATATTTTAGAAAGTGGTCGACATTTCAGTCGATATATTAGTCGACATTTAAATCGATATATTAGTCGACATATTACTTGATATATTAGTCGACATATTAGTCGACAATTATGACCGTCGATAGTTTAGTCGATATTTTGATCGACATTTACTTAAAAAAATCTGGCGACGTCAACGCGCAACGGCGTCGTTGGGTATGCGCGGGAAAATCAAAAAGGAAAGGGCCGGGGAATTTTTATATTAGGGCATAGGAACACATCTGTACGCCTTACTGAGTAAAATAATTTCGGTGGACTCTGAAACTAGTGATCGATCTACCACATTTCCAATTTCAGAGCGCTTCATCAGTCGAGATACATTTCAGGTAAGGAGTATTTATATCCTCATTCTATGAAATTGTTCACCCACATTTACATTGGTCATTTGCATCGGTCGTGCATTGGTGACCTTCATCCATCTTTCTATTTTCATATGTCAGGAATGGCTCACCTGAACATTTGGACTGTCCATGTGTTAGTTGGCGAATGGACAATGATCCCGCCACAAATGAACATAGATTCGTGAACCATCGTAAGTTTGATAAGATTTTGTTGAAAGAGGACTCGAGCTTCGGAAGTGGTTGATGAGATCATGGGTATCATGGGTCTAGACCCGCACCAAGGAATAACCTAGTGATTCAATACCTACCAAAGTATCTATCAAACATTGGCGCCTTGGTCGATACTGCATGATCGCCAAGTCCGTTGTTTTTGAATGACATTATAAAACGCTCGAGGTCTCACGGTACCATTATGTGTTACCGCCAAAGACGTTGGAGCAATGAACCTAGAAGATGGGGCTAGCAACTCACGATGAAGCGATTGAGCTCGGATAGTCCAATATGGACTAACAATGTCATTGTTTCAAGACAAATGGATGAGCGAATATTGACTATACCGAACGGGTGGGAAAGATAGTGATGAGGAGGAGGATCGGGTTGACCAAACATTTGTTGG
The DNA here is from genome assembly GCA_020080225.1 of Gynochthodes officinalis. Taxonomy (NCBI): domain Eukaryota; kingdom Viridiplantae; phylum Streptophyta; class Magnoliopsida; order Gentianales; family Rubiaceae; genus Gynochthodes; species Gynochthodes officinalis. The sequence continues at coordinate 1,974,099 of JAIQDA010000012.1, forward strand.
GAGGATCATGGACAACGAGTCCCCACTAAACAAGATGTAGGAGAAATTGAAGCAGATTATAGAGAGCGGACATTGTCTAGACGAAACAAATTCATCACACGGATGCCGGTACTCATCTCGATAGACTATCCACATTGGTGGATGTTGCGAAAGGATGTGTTTGAGACCGCACGTCATTTGTACATGAGGATGTCCATGCCGCCGTGGAAAAATTTCTTCGAGTGGAAGGTTATAAGGGCAAATAGCCGCCCGTACCTACGCAGGTAAGGACAACAATTGCAAGTGGATGTTGAATGCGCCGCCATTGGGAATTCTAAGCCCGAGGATCACTAAATATGACAACACCCATACATGTCAATCATCTTTGGTTCGGTGATAATCGGCAGCTAATGTACCGGTACTTGGCTCATGGATCAAGTGTAAGTACACGGACGGTGTCGGCCAGATAGGCCAAAGGAAATCATTCATGATGTTCTGACAGAGTTGGGTGTTAACATTACCTACCAAAAGGCGTGGCGATCAAGAGAAGTCGCATTGGACTAAATTAGAGGAAATTTTGAGGATTCATATAGGATTCTACCAAATTATCTACACGTGATGAACGAGGTAAACCCCGGATCATTTATTGAGATAAGTAGAGAAGATGATGGTACATTAAAGTATCTGCTTTTCGCACTAGGTGCATCCATCCGGATTCCGCACTCCACCGCGCGAGTTATTGCCGTTGATGCTTGTTTTTTGAAAGGAAAACACCCTGGATCATTACTTGTTGCAACTAGCATGGACGGTAACAACCAAGTCTACCCTGTCGGATGGGGAATTGTTGATTCCGAAAATGACGCATCATGGGACTGGTTTTTACAAAAACTTAAGACTGCAATTGGTAACGATATGGATGGGTTGGTGTTTGTTTCCGACCGACATAAGAGCATTGCAAAGGGTATTGCCAATGTTTTTCCGTAATCATTCCACAGTGTGTATTTACCATCCGAGCAACAATCTAAAATCAAAATTCAAAGACTGCTCAGTGGATCCAATTATTCTTTAAGGTCAGAAAGGCTTACACCGTGGTCAATTCAATGAGATGTTTGGAAATCTTTCACTACAAAATCCAAGGATGAGTGAGTATTTAAGAGATGTTGGGATTGAACGATGGTCAAGGGCGCATTCTGGTGGCCGACGGTATGCAATAATGACGAGCAACATAGCAGAATGTCTAAATGCATTAATGAAAGATGCCCGGGAATTACCTATCTATTCTTTGGTCGATTACATCCGCAACACTCTTCAGAGGTGGTTCCACGATAGGCGCATCGCATGCGTCAAGTGAAAACAATGACAACCCCATACATTGAAGATAAAATCGGCTCTAGAATGAGAGAAGCACAAGCGTACGTTGTGGAGCCGGTCGATATGAACCGATGGTGTGTCCGAGACATTGCAAACCGTGCAGCTACAGTCGATTTGCTTGAGAAAACTTGCACGTGTAGAGTGTTTGATATAGATCAACTCTCGTGTGTGCATGCATTAGCCGCAACTCGGTCGGACAAATTGACCATTACACCTTATGCTCACCACTTTATCACGATGCACTTTCAGTGCATATACAGATCCTATTATGCCCGTTGGTGATCCTAATGATTGGAATGTGCCCAAGATATTGTAGCTTTTCAGCTATTACCTCCTAATCGAGGGCTAAGAGTGATAGGCGCAAGAAAAGAGAATTCCTTCAACCGCGAGCATGTGGTTCAAAAGAAATGTGGCCGTTGTGGACAACACTGACATAACCAAAGAAACTTGCTCAAATCCACTCGTTAGTAGAGAGAACCATTGATGACGCTCTTTTCCTTTCCTCTATTGCATATTAAAATGTATTCGATGGCAAGGAAATATGATGTTATATTACTACAACACAAAGAATTTGAGGAATAAAATAAATGCAATATTCTATTCTATTAATTTCTATATTCGAACCATTAAATATTGCAATAAAACCCATTTGGATCGCAATGGCCATGTGGTATTCTTTTTCAATAAGTTTTTTCGACAATTGAGTCGACAATTTGGTCGACAAATTTATAAAAAAAAGCTAATCAAGAATGAGCAATGTCGATTAAAATGTCGACTAAAATATCGACAAAAATGTCGACAAAAGTTTCGATCAAAATGTCGACCAATATATAGAACACATAAACAAATGTCGACCAAACTGTGGACCAAAATGTCGACAAGATCGTGGAATACATAAACGAATGTATAATATTTTACTTTGAAACTTATATCATATGCAAGTCCATAAAACAACCGCCTTCAATGAAATGGCCCATGTTTGTCGATAGGGTTTTGTTTTTCATGCTAACTTACGAATGCTTATATCTACATTAACGACGATGACATTCAAACTCGGAAATCGCTCAACCTGTGCAAATGAGATGATGAAACGATGATCCTCGCACGCCGAATTCGAATAATGAATAATGAATCAAGAAATGGTGAGTTGAAGTGAAACGATGAGGATATTGTGGTATTTTCACATGGTCAAACACATTGACTGCCATGTTTCAAAAGAAAAAGCGCGGTACCGCTATATTTGTAAAGAACGGTCATGGACCGCTATATATTAAATTTTCCCGTTTTGGTGTTTTAAGCATTCAACTTTTTATTTAATTATAAATTATTAAAAATTTTACTTGTAAGTGATAATTAATTTTTCACTCTATAATACTATATTAATTTAATAAAATTTGATTTGAATTTTTTAAATTAAATTTTAAAATATTAATTTGTTATTAAATGGCTAAAAAATTATTTTTAAAATAATTTTTTAAAAATAATATTTACATTTCCATGTTGAGTTTAAAGAAATTATGTATATTAAACGATATGTATATATGTACTAAACTACTTATGCTCTGTAATAATTACTTTTATTATAACTACATAACTATTATATATATGTATTAACTTTATAGATTTTAATCCTAACTATATATATATACTCACTCTATCCCAAAAGAAGAATTCAATTTCAAAACAAATTTTTTTCTCAAAAAAGAGTATAGTTTCAAAAGTCAAAGCTAATTTTTTAACAAAATTTCCAAAAATACCTTAATGAGATAGAATACATTAAAAGGTGTATTGATGTCTAATACCATTAATGAGGAAATTAATGGTATAAAATTAGTTATACCTCTATTTGGTTGACTATAAATAAAAAGTTGTATATTGGTAAAACCGAACTCTTTTTTTGGGACAAATAGAGTATAATTGTATAAGTATTTACTACTTTTTATACATTATACATCTAACTATATATATATATGTATTAATTCACTACGTGGTTATAATATTATATTAGTGATCAGAACTAGTTTGAAACTATATATTTTTTATTCTTTATTTGCTCATAAAGAAATATAGTTGTAATAAATGTCAAAATTTTTTATTACCATTAATTGATAGTGTACCTAAAAAGACAAGACTCAATTCTTGAAGTAAAATAATGTAGGCAAATTCATATATATTAGGGTGTCTTAGTGTAATTAATAAAATTAAGAGGCATAAATTTAAAAGTTAAATTTAGCCCAATGGATAAATTAAATAATCCAATCATTATCCTTAGCCCAATTAGTTCAATCATTATCCTTAACCCAATTCGTCCAATCATCATATAAGTTGTGGACAATCAATGTAGGGCAAAATATTTTATTTCATCAAATCCCTACTTATATGGGCCAATACATATCTTGTTATTAAAATTTATAATGAGATTTATGTTCGTCACAATGTTTTCCTTCACTAAAAGTCAATTTTTTGTAGTGTTAATAGTAATCAATAATGTATTGTAATACTAAAAAGACTCTGATTAATGTACAATTATATGGACAAACAAAAATATTAGAGTGTCCAATTACAATTATTAGAAATTAAGAGTTATAATATAAGTAAGCTAAGTTTGGCGTAAGGAAAAATAAATTTAATTATTTTTAGCCAAAGAAATCCAATTATAATTAATTTATAGTGTATTTAAAAAAGTCTCTATGTTTGAAGTATAATAATGTAGGCGAATTCATATATATTAGGGTGTATTTGTGCAATTATTAAAAATTAAGAGCCATAAATTAAAAAAAGTTAAGTTTGGCCCAATGAATAAATTACATAGCCCAATTATTATCTTTAGCCAAACAATTCGAATCATTATATAAGTGGTGGCAATCAAAGAAGGGTTTTTTTTTTTTTTGTTAGTGTAAAATTATGTGGACAAATTCATAAGTATTATGTGTCTTAGTACAATTATTAAAAATTTAGTCATAATACAAATTAGCTAACTTCGGTCTAGTGAATAAATTGTGTAACCCAATCATAATTCTTGATCAAAGAAGGCTATTAGTTAATAGTGTATTTTAATGCTAAATGATTATGTACTTTAGGTAAAATTATATAGCAAATATATAACTATTAGGGTGTCAACATACAATTAATGGAAATTAAGTGTCATATTACAAATTAGCTAAGTTTGACTCAATAAAATATTTGTTTAGCCCAAACCTTATTTCTTATAACATAAGCCCAATTAATATAAAGTTAGGTCCAATCATACTAATTTGTTTGTCCAATCATAGGTCCATTTGTAAGCCCAATTAATTTGTAAGCCAAACCAACACAAGCCCAATGATAGATTTATTGTTAGCCTAATCATAACATTTTAGTGACTACAAAATATTGTCACTAAAAGTCATAAATTTAGTGACGATTTTTTTGGTCACCAAAACACATTTTGTAACTTTTCCATGACAAATGGAATCGTTGTCACCAATACTGGTCATTAAATGTGGTCAACTTTTGGTTATCTTTTTCACACTATAACAATTAGTGACTACTTGGTGACCATTTTTTCTTTCTCGTCATTAAAGGATGTCAATTAGTAACCACTTTTTTGCGTGGTCAAGAATGAATACATTTGTGACCAATTTTTTATGATTACATTTTTCTCGTTGCTAAAGGCTACTTTTGGTGACCATAAATATTGTAGCTATTGCCTTTTTGGTCACGAAAGACCAATTTTTAACTTGTAGTGATATGTGTATATATAGATACTCCTTTGTTCTAAAAAAAAAGTGTTTGTCTCAAAACATATCAACTATTTCAAAAGTGCATACTAATTATTCAATAAAATATCCAAAATATTCTTAAAAATAGATTACATAAAAGGGTGTATGATATACAATACCTTTAATGAGGAAATTAGTTGCACTTGCATTTTGTTGACTAACAAGAAAAAGTTGTACATTAGTAAAACTGAACTCCTTTTTGGAACAAAGGAGTATAATCAGTATAAGTATCTACTACTTTTGTTATACATTATATGTCTCACTATATATGTACATGTATTAATCACTACTTGTGTTGTTATATTACATTAATGGCTATAATTAGTTTGAAACTATATATGTCCCAATGCATATGTTGTTATTAAAATTTATAATATTCAATTTCGTTGTATACCAAAGCAAATATTTTATATCTCCATAGTTAATAATATTATACATTAAAATACAATTTTGAGCCATTTCTTGTTAGTCAAATGGCGAGCAATATTGTTCTTGACGAGGCTTTGCACTGTGGTTTGAGCCAAATTTAATTAAAATAGTGAAAATATTTTACATTTTCTCCTCTCTCTATCTTAAAAATGGCTAATTTAGTAAAACATCTTATTAGTTATAAACTATGAATACAACAAACATAATTAATAATATTATTAAACCCAGTTTGTACGTCAAACTAGTAAACTAATTGGTTCTTGAGGTGCTTATTACTACTAACAAAATTATATATTTAAAGTGATTAAACTTATATGTGCAAATTCATATAATGTAGTCAAATTCATATATATGCGTAAATTCTCGAGTTGATAGTGTATCTACAAACAAATACTCTATTCGTACGTCAACTAATGTTGGCAAATGCATATATATTTGGGTGTTTTAGTACAATTATTAAAAATTAAGAATTATATTTTTCAAAAGTTAACTTCAGCCCAATAAGTAAATTACATAGCCTAATTCTTAAGTAAACAAAAATTAAGGCCAATCCATAAATCAATTGTGGCTCAAGTAATTTAGCCCAAAACAAGCTCAATCCTTATATAAGTTGTGGCCCAAGCAATTTAACCTAAAACAAGCCCAATCCTTTATAAGTTGTGGTCTAAGTAATTTAGCCCAAAACATTTTATTTACTCTATCCCAAATTAATTAGCTTAACACATATATTTTTTCATCAAATTTATAATATTATGTTTTATTATACACTAAAATAAATTTTTTCTATCTCCATATGTAATAATATTACACACTTCAACCCTATGTATGAAAAAATGAATTAATAGATTACAACTATTTTCTTTTCATTGTCACATAACCTACTAATTAAATTTTCTTTTGCACCGTAAAATTATATTTATAATGTACTAAAAAATATATATTTTTAATTAATGATATTTCACACATATACATATAATCAAAAATTTAATTAAAAATCATATATCAATAGTTTAGGTCTTCTTAATCCAATCAAGTCAATACTTGTTGTACTTGCGACGCCTATTTAAACTCTTTATTTTTATTATGACTAATGTAATGTGTTGTTTGGGGATTTCACTTTATACAATCACTTGGTTTAAAAAAAAGCAATTAGTGACTAAACAATTGCGTCACTAAAACATATTCCCATTAGTGACGCAAAAGTTATCGTCACTAAAAGGTGTTAAAACTTAGTGACGATAAAATTTCACACATTGATTATTTTAGTGACGATAATGAATGTCGCCACCGAATTCTCGCCACTAATTACGACTATTTTAGCGGAAAGTTTCTCACACACTCTTTAGTGACGACTTTTTGTGATTCGTCACTAAAAATTGGGATTAGATAAAAATTAGTGATAAAAGTTTTGGTCACTAAAGGTGATATTTAGTGACGATATTTTTTTCGTCATTAGAAATTGTCACTAAAGGGGGTTTTTTCTTGTAGTGGTGTTTGTTGAAACTCTTAAAATTAATCACTAGCCTCTTATGATTATAAATTTAATTTGCGTGATAGTGGATCAAGTGGAATCCTAAGGGAACCAAAGATGTAGTTTCCAAGTTTTGAAACAAGTAAAAATAAAAATAAAATTGGGAGGATTGGAATAAGTAACTATTTAACTAAATTAAAATAAATAAATAAAAAGAAAATTTGATAAGAAAACAAAGTAAAGATAATCAAACAAAAAATAGAGAAAATAAAATCAAATTTACCGAGTTTCCGATGCAAAGGGTGATGCCATTCAATTACATCACTGATAAAAAATTACAAATAATTATTTTGCAAATTCAAATATTTAGTTCGAAAACTTATTAGGATAGCCTTAATAAATTTCCTAAAGTAATTAATCGAGTTCAACACCCAAATCAAAACTTATCATTAATTGAATGGGCACGATAATATTTCATCTCAAATTAATGATAGTATTAAAATTAGTGAAAATAGTTAAATCAATATTAAAGAACCGAAATAGCTGTAGTAAATTAATTTTATCCCATTGATTCCTCTAGATCGAATATGCATATTTCAAGTCATAAACATAATCAACCTAGTTGTTACTTGTACCACTCATTTATAACAATTATGGATCACCAACTCATGAATAACAATAGAATAAAAGATGAAAAATTAATTTGTCGATTAACCAACATCAATTATTCATAGAAAATGAAACAAAAATCAACAAAACTTGAATTAAAAGCAAGAATTACAAATTTAGGGACAAAACTTCACAAGAATGACAATTGAAATCAATATTTCCTTTGAATCGCTGAATAAGCGCTTAGCCACTCATATCGCACACATAACTCCTTGAATTTTATGAGAAATTTGCTAACCCTAAAGGAAGAAAAAGACATGCATTCAAGCAAAAGAGAGAGACGCCACTTGATTGTATTTTTGGCACCTCTACGGTTTTGTTTTTATGAGAAAAGATAGCTCCTAAAATATTGTAATAGTTCCAATTCTAAAAGGATTCCAAAAAGTAAAATTCTATTCTAATAAGGAAAGATAACAAAATAGGAAAATATTCCTAACTAAAATAAAAAAATTGTTTCCCAAAAATTTGTTGCACTCAATCCTCTTTCCTTATTACAATTGATCACCAATAGCTTCCTTTTGTAAAAATTTGTCCATCAATTAAGTAGGCCCATCCGCTTCAAGCACCAAGAAGCCTTTAGATTGAGGTTCAGATCATACTAACGTTTCCACTCTTGACACCGTAAAGTCTTCAAGTCGCTTCTTCACAAAACTTTTCTTTTAGCTCCTTTTCCTTCAAGCTTCCACTTTTAACATTTAAAACACAAAGTATAACCAAATTAATTAATTTCATCCTATAATCAATCTAAAATTGGGTAAAATGTGAATAATAAATATATACAATTTGAATTCTATCAAGCACACATAACCAACTAAGGTTAACGACCAAAAGAGTAAAAGTACAATAATCCACACTTTAGATACTCTTATGATCTCAAGTTAAAGGATTATTTACACTATCGTCATATAGATATTAATTCTATCCGCACTCAAATAGATTACCTTATGAAAATCTCTAAATGGGTCAATCCAATGAACTTGTTCTTTAACAAATATCCACATATGTGCTTTTGTGTCAATGCACAACAATCTATGAGATAAATCAACTATTTCTTACCATAGGAAGAAGCAACATATGTGCTAGTCTCTTCAGATTAAAAATGTCCTGCCTTACTAATATCTAGAGATGATTTAAAAATAATATTATAAATACATGAAAAATTTCATCTTCATAACTCTTATGATTTATCTCATTATCATAACTTTCATGATTAGAGACTATTCTAATCATTTAGCTCCACCGCATTACCATTGTCACTTTGTCCCTACTCACTTAGCCGTATTTTGTATTATCTCTCTCTCGCACTTCTAGTGATGCCCATTACTAGCCTTACCTTCCCATTGGTTGGGAATCGAATTATTTGACCTCTTCCACCATCACCATTGTCGTAGCCATTATTGCTACCACCACTTCGCTATCAACACTATTATCGCTACTCATCACCCCTATCATTGCCACCTACGCAAACAATTGGATTATGTTTTCCCTATTTTGATCTAAAGTCCATAATTCAAATGTCGATGAAGTCCAAGAATAGGATCATGATCTTTATCGACCCAAATCAGTTCCTAGCTACTTGTAGTCCAATAGAGATGGAGGAAAACATGTTTATAGTTGATCGCTAATGACCCAAGAGTTAATGTCAAAGGGCAGCCACGAAGCGGTTTGTTTAGATGGAGGTTTTTTTTTTTTTTTTTTGACAAGCCAAGGCGAAGTTTTTATTAGAAATTTAGAGCAAAGTTTACAATGAAAAGGACAGCTACTAAGGGGTGGATACCCTATTCCGCATACTACAATAAAAAGAAGAAATAGTGGGTTACTTGCAGCCAAGACATATAATTATTTCTCAATAATCGCCAATAGGTTTTGCAATCTGGACACTCCTGACTTTGCCAACCTATCAGCCACTGTATTCACGTCCCTTGGGACATGGTAGCCCTCCCAGTGCTTTATTTTCTCCTTCAGCAAGTCTAGATGATTTGAGACATTTGTTAAATGCCAGGGGACATTTACTGGATTGTTCAGCCAATTGATTGCATTAGCCGAGTCACTTTCAATTACAAGTACATGGGAGCATTTCCAAATGGACTCAAGAAATACTTGAAAAGCTTCACGATAGCATAGAACTCACTGGTTTGAGTATAGTATAACAACATGCTTAGAGAACACGGCCTTTGTTTTACCCAATTCATCTCTTAGAATTCCTCCAACTCGGCCCTACTGGTTTCCCGATACCGAGCCATCAACATTAAACTTCATTCTACCAGTTGAGGCCGAGACCAAGAGACATTCTCCTTCCTACATCCTTGTACCGCCGACTTCCGCACTATTTGGTCATTCGAATATATCCCCGATAGATGTTGAAGATGATGGCCACTTCGCTTTAAACCAAGTAGCAAATCTAATAAAAATCAAATCCTTGAGCTGCAAAATCATAGCTCTTATTGTTGAAGGTGACCGATTCTGCACAACCAGATGGACCAAGTGATGACATAAAACAAGAGAATCCAAGGTCGCCTTCCTTTGTACTCCGGGAAGATCACGCTAACCGTCAGAATATAAAATGATGTCCTGTGCAAACCCAAATTGATACCCCAAGTCTTCGACATGTAGTCCACACCAAGTTGTTTAGATGGTGTTGAACCAAGTTGTTAAGCGGATGCCATGCAAATACATATTCCATTCTATTGACTTGGTTTGAATCACATCGTATTTGTTCTATTTGTCACTATAAGTTGCCTTGGGATTGTGTAATAAATTGTTAAATATTATAGTACCGTTATGTTAAATCTAAAAATGAAAGATAAAATATAAAAAAAGGACAAAGGCGCACTTTGTTGTTCATGTATTATATGTTTCATGGATAATGCTTAAATCAGAACTTACTAGTTGAATGAAACATGAGATGATCTACAATTAGTGACTTTTCGACTTGCATCAAAATAGTAATAATAATAATAATAATTTTGGCTTGATTGTTGCATTTAAAAGGCAATTAGAATTCCCATGTGAGAAGAGAGATGTGTCTTTAGTATAAGTTAGATGGAGTTTTAATTAAGCCTTTAGCAAAGTTCAAACTTCAAAACTACAATATTGGCTTTAATAGCTAAGCTTTTAAACTAGCATTAAGTTTTGAGATGGATAAATTGGTATCTATATCATCCAAAATTTTGGCGATATCGGCAATTACTTGAGACCATTTTCCATTTCTTCGATGCTTTCCCTTTATTGCCACAATTAATTGTTCATATTTGCTAATAGCAAAAAGTATACTTCAAAATAGAGTATCACGATGGTCACTGCATTCAATTAATTCCGAGGCTCGGAGAATCATATTAAAGTTGACAAATTTTTGTATAAAAGTTTTGTGATTTTTTATTGATGACATTTGTAAATATTATCTCTAATATGGACATATATATACGATAGCTCAACTCAATATTTCTTGTCGGTAAACCAATAATATGATGAATTAACCTTTAAATTTCCAATTTAATACAATTATTGGTTAGGTAATAATCTGACAAACTAGTTAGTAAATAGAGTTAGACCTATTTTAATTGGACAATGAACAAAACCTATTGGATTTTTAGTGACTTATCAATAGAATTTTCTAGATTAAAACTCAATCAAAATGATTTGATTTGAACTATTATATATATATATATATATATATATATATATATATATATATATATGGGGCTAATTGTGTAATGCACACTATTGCACAAATTTCAAATTTCATAAAAATATTCTTTCTTTCTTTGAAAAATAATGTTACTAGAATTAACGCAAAAAAACATTTATTGGATTTTCATCACTTATTAATAGAATAATATGAATTAAAAACTCAATCAAAATAATTTGATTCTAACTATTATATATATGCTAGGTGTCGATGATTTTTTTTTTTTTGGCTAGTGATGGTCATGGCTTGTTGGCGCGAGTTGGTGCGTAGCAGCATGAGGCACGACGCAAGGGATTTTGGGACATGAGACTTAAAAACGTTAAGTGACGAAGCATTTGGCGAGGTCGGCAGCAATCGGGTATGATTTGGTGGAAGTTATGAAGGTTAGTCGAGTAAGAAAATCCTCCTTGTACTTGTCACTTGTGACTATTCTTCCGTAACTTATGTAGGAAGGGTAACGCTGTAGCCGGAAAGACCCATAGGCAAGGCGTGTGAACTAAGTATTGCAAGGCAAAGGTGGTTATAGGCGCGGCCAAAGGCATGTGAAGCCTTTGGCCCGTGAGAAGCTTGTGCATGGGCGTCGTGCAAGAAATATATGTGTGCGCCTTTGAGCAAAAATTGGCACAAGGCAACGCGTCGGCATGCGAGTGTTGCGTGTGAAATATCCTTCGGTGAAGATTGGAAAGACAACGCGCTAGCATGCCGTGAATGCTTGCGATGTGGGATTCATGTGAGAATTGCACGCGGTGCACTCGGCATGCGGCAAATGCCTACAAAGTTAACCTACAGCGACAAACGGCACAAGTGTGGAGCGAAGGGCATCGAGTGAATGTGTTGCACGGGTAGAGTGCGAGCTTGTTGGCTAGGGCAAGTGTAGCCACCGCATGTGCGAGAAATGTGCTAAACTTGAGGGAGAATGCATGAGTGAGTCAACTGAGGCGTGCGGGTGCTTGCAGGAAAATGCGCAAGTGTGCATGTAGCTATGCAAGGCAGCACGCGCAAAGTCTACCGACGGCTCAAGAGATTGGGCTAAGTCCTAGAGAGGACGTGCAACACGTGGCACGACGGGTTTGTGATAAGTGAATTAAATGATAATTCCTAAGTTAAGATATGCTTGTTATTTTATCCAATTATTGAGGAAATTATCCTTAATTAGCTTGATTTGCAATTTTGTAGGAAGGAAACCGCTTGGAGAAACATATGGACCGAAAGATTTGTTTGCATCAAAAAGTTACGATTTGGTGGAGAAAAGAATGGAAAGTTGGTTGGTAATGCCATGACGTGTAACTTTCAATGCCATAGCATGGAGTAAGTTTGGCAGGCTAATAACGGAAAAGGAGAAGATTATGGAAAACTGATCAAATCCGTATCATGTTGGATTATGCCCTAAGAACCAATCATATAATGATGGTATATGCATATATTGTATCATAATGTTTATAATTAATGGCACTAATTATTATGTTTATCTTATATCTACGCTTTATGAAATAAACATAATAATGTCCCAAGAATTTAATTATTTTAAAACTATCCCTAGTCGGGTATTATCATAAAATGGGACAATGATAATGCATTAAGACTAGTATGTGTAGTGACTGATGAAATTGTTTATGATATGAGATATCAAGTCAACACGTGGGTACATGTTAGAGAACAATGTACTGGATTGACCCGCCATGAGAAATATTACATGGATTATTATATGAAGTGTCATAAATATTTCTCATAGTGATGATGGTGTAAATAATCCTTAGACTTGAGATCCTCAGAGATCCCAACATGAGGAGTTACATGTTTTGATACTACTAAACGTTACCCGTAAAAGGGTGAACTATAAAAGTAGTAATTGGATATGCAATAAATCATGTAGTGGGATGTTGAGTGATCAAGAAAAGATTTGCCCCTCCTATATAATGGGAGTGATATCTTTGGGCCCCTTGATTAAGTAAAACCATAAAATACATGGCCGTGCTCAAATGAGTTGATATGCGATACCGGGCTCATTTGTATAGATGTGTTTACTCGGGAATCAAGAAATGCAAAGATTGAACTATACGAGCATGACACGCTCCATGGCTCGTGTTCAATCATGATATCTAGGGCAAAGGGATTTAATTACACGGTAATATCTATCACAAGAAAAGTAATGTCGAATTACTAATATTCTCATGACTTGGGTAGTATTGATGTGTTGCTAGACACCGCTCATTACTTTTGGCATAAAATATATTTTATGTCAATGCCAACGTTATGAGAACCTATTGGGTCACACACTTAGATCGTATCCAAAAGAAGTGCAAAATTCATGTGATGAAATTTTGTTTAATTTAAGAATCCTATTGAGAATAGGAATCTATCGAGTTTCGTTTTAAAACGGTTTTGGATTTAAGGCTAAAAGATTTTGTTCTATTAATATTAATAAATCCAAAATGAGTTTTAGATTTATTAATTAAATAATAATCAAAATGGATTTTATTATTGGAAGATGAAAAGGCAACCATTCATTGGAAAATGAAAAGACAACCATTCATTGGAAAATGAAAAGGCAACATATTGCAATTCATTTTATGAAAATGAAAAGGCAGCCATTCATTGAAAATGGAAAGGCCACCATGTGCAACATGTTGCAATTCAATTTCTAGAATATGAAATGTGAAAGGGCAGCTGTTCACATAGATGAATTATTGAATTCAGATCAAGGAAACCGAAGGGACACTTTCATTGAGAGAGGTTTCCTTTTAAGCTTTCTTTGTTGAAAAAAATTGTGTGCTATTCTTGGTGCACGAATTTTATTCATTATTCTTCTCTTGTTCAATATAGACACCATTCCTTATTTGAGAAATAAGAACAAAAAACCGAAATTTGAGTTGAGAACTCAAAATAGAAAACCAATCCTTAAGTTGAGAACTTGAGGGAATACCCAAGCAACAAAATCTTAGTTAGCACTAAAAGAATTTTGTTATTTCTTTCTTTAGTTAATTGTTTGACAATTAACTTGAGGCTTGGAGACGATCGTGTGGATACCATAGAGGCAAGGCTAGATTGGTTTTGCTTGTGATTTGACAATCAACAATCTCCAACAATCAACAAGGCTACACTACCGGTAAGGTAACAATCTTTACTACCAATTTGATTTCACTTCGTATGGATCCTTGAAGGAAACCAAAAAAATTAAATTTCTGCTGCGTTCTTTGATTTGGTTTCCTACAGATCATTCAAAAGAGCTTCACACGCTATTAACCCCTAGTCTTTAGGAACCAGAACAATTATAAATAAGGGGGAACACGGAGGTAGATAGCAATAGAGATAGTCTAGATTTAATTTTTACTTCTGTGAAAGCCATGTTGAGTAGCTGAAATTATTTCCTTTAGGACTGGGATGTAACCATCATTATGTGATTTTCATTCATATAATTGTGGTATTATCCAATATCTGATTTATTTGGTACTATCTTCTTGTAAGTGCTTGATCACCATTTGCATGTTTAAGGTATTTGATGAAGAGGCGACAGTTGATATCAAATATTAGTTCGTGAATTCTTCAGACTTAAATTGTGAATTACGATAGTAAATTCTCAATTTCTGCAACACAATATTATTTTGTTCGTCATACATCCATAGTAATTTTGGAGTCACAAAAGTAGTTACATAATTACTATTTGAATAGTAATATTATACTTGAGAAGGGATAATGTTTAATTATGTGAATAGTTGTGAGGATGTTTATCACAAAGTAATTATGTGAATGGAATTTGCAGTTGATGATCGGTGAATCCCAAGTCCTAAAGTTTATTTATCTGATTTCTTTTATTTACTGTGAAAACGTGTTTTCTATTGCGTTTACTTGATTCTTGTTATTATTAAATCCACCTTTTCTTTTACATATTGATCTAGATAATAGGTATAAAATATTTCTTAACCGGTAATTGTTCACCTCCCTGTGGAACGATACTCGTAATTATACTACAATTACAGGACTTGTAATTAGTGGTTAAAATACTACGAGTCAAATTTCTGGTGCCGTTGCCTGGGAGGCATATACAATATCAAATTAGTAATATTTTTCCTATTAATTTAGATTGTATTTTATTAAGTTTACTGTTGGTAATTAATTGTTGCTGTGTTTTATGCCCAAGAGAACACGTGAATTACTACCGCATAAATCTGAGATAGAAAAGACCTATAGGGCATTAACCAAAGAAACCAAACGCGAAGGAAGCTCTTAAAATGGCGTAAAATAACCACAATCAAGCAAGAATACTGTTACGTGACTTTGCTATGCCTACACCTGAGGGAGCGCGTGCAAGTATTGCAAGACCTGTGGTAAATACTAATAATTTTGAATTAAAACCTTCATTTATTCATATGATTAAGCAAATTCAATTTGGAGGAGAATTATTCGAGGATCCAAATATTCACCTTTCAAATTTTCTGGAAATTTGTGATACCATAAAAATAAATGGGGTAACCGATGATGCCATCAGGCTAAGGTTATTTTCTTTTTCACTAAAAGATAAAGCCAAGGCTTGGTTCACTTCTTTTCCGTCTGGTACTTTTACCACTTGGGCAGGTTTATCCCAAGCATTTTTGAATAAATATTTTCCTCCTGGTAAAACTGCTAAGTTACGAAATGACATTGCCGGTTTTATACAGTTAGATAATGAATCATTATATGAGGCATGGGAAAGAAATAAAGAACTACAAAGAATGTGTCCTCACCATGGTCTCCTTGTGTGGCTAATTTTACAAACCTTTTATAATGGATTAAACCAATCTATTAAAACTTCTGTGGATGTAACTGCAGGTGGCACTTTAATGGGTAAATCACCAGAGGAATCATATAATTTGCTGGAGGAAATGTCTTCAAATAATTTTCAGTGGTCTAATGAGAAAAATCAACAAAGAAAGGTGGCTGGAATGTATGAAGTAGATAAAGTAGACTTGTTGAGTGCTAAAATTGATTCATTGACTAATATGTTTGAAAAATTAAGCAGTGCAAATGTCATCTCAAATTCTATTTTATGCTGTGAAAATTGTGGACGATCTCACACCACTGCTGAGTGTTTGCAGGTAGAAAATGCACAATTGGCTCAAAATTTTAATGTGCCACAAAGACAACCCATATTCCAACACATATAATCCGGGCTGGAGGAATCACCCGAACTTTTCATGGACAAATCAGAATACTGCCGGAAGCAGTAACGTGAGACAATTCAACCCAGCAGGATTTCAGCCAAGACCACATCAAGCTGAGGTAAAACCATCATGGGAAGTAGCAATTGAAAAGTTGACCGGTGCCACTTCAGACAGGTTTGAAAAATTGGAAGCGAAATTGGATCAAGTTGTGGCAGTAAACAAAAATCTGGAATTTCAGATGGGCCAGATAGCTAATTCTATAAATGCTAGAGACAAAGGGAAATTACCTAGCATGCCGGAAATAAATCCAAAGGAGCAGTGCAAAGCAATAATATTGCGCAGCGGAAAGCAGTTGGGTGAAGAGAACAAGAAAGAACAAGAAGAGGAATTGGTGACAACGGGAAAAGATAAAAAGTTAATGGAGGACGAATCTGAGATTGGGGGAGAACACTCAAGGAAAGCTCCTAAAGTAGTGAAGGAACCTAAACCTTATGTTCCGCCAATACCATTTCTTCAAAGGTTGAAGAAATTTAGAGATGACAAGCAATTCCAAAAATTTGTTCAAGTGTTCAAGCAGTTACACATCAACATACCTTTTGCTGATGCTCTTGCTCAAATCCCTACATACTCTAAATTTTTAAAGGAATCATGTCTAACAAGAGGAAGTTGGAAGATTTTGAGACAATACCTTTGACTAAGGAAACAAGTGCCTTGATTCAAAATAAATTACCTCAAAAGCTCAAAGACCCAGGGAGCTTTTCTATTCCTTGTACCATTGGTGAAATACATTTTTCTAAGGGATTATGTGATTTAGGAGCTAGTGTTTCTTTAATGCCCTTATCTGTTTCAGAAAAATTAGGATTGAAGGAGTTGCAACCTACTAATGTTATTTTACAATTGGCTGACAGGTCTTTAACACATCCAGTGGGAATTTTGGAAAACGTACTTGTCAAAGTAAATAATTTTTTTATTCCCACAAATTTTTTAGTGTTAGAAATAGATGAAGACGTTGAGATTCCAATCATTTTGGGAAGACCCTTTTTAGCCACAGCTGGTGCAGTTATTGATGTGAAGCACGGTAAATTAACTTTTAGTGTTGGTGATGAGCAGGTAGAATTCAATGTCTTTAAATCCTACAAATACCCTTCTTTTACTGACCATGTTTACTGTGTGGATGTTTTTACTAAGCTTACTGATGAGTTTGTTAGATTGGACAAAGCGAAGGATCCTTTGGATGAGTGCTTGGTTATTGCAGGACCTATAAAGGATAAGGATGAAGAGATGTCATTGATGGCAAGTGCATTGGAAGGGGCCAAATTCAGTCCCAATCAACGAGGTAAAATTCATGTTGAAGAATTAAGGAAAGATAAGTTGTTACCGTCTTCACCTAATAGTCAACTTACAGGTATTGAGTTAAAACCTTTACCTTCTCATTTGAAGTATGTATTTTTAGATGACAATCAAAAATTACCTATGATAGTAAATGCATACTTGATTGACCTGCAATTAGAAAAATTATTGCGTGTGTTGAGATCCAAGAAAAAGGCTATAGGTTGGTCTATAAGTGATCTTAAGGGAATTAGCCCTTCATTCTGTATGCATAGGATCCTAATGAAGGATAATTATAAACCCATTGTGGAAAATCAAAGAAGATTGAATCCAAACATGAAGGAAGTGGTGAGGTTAGAGATTTTAAAATTATTGGATGCTGGAATAATTTATCCCATTTTTGACAGCTTATGGATTAGTCCAGTACAGGTGGTACCAAAGAAGGGAGGGATCACAGTAGTGCAAAATGAACATAATGAATTACTGCCCACAAGAACAAAGGATCGATGGAGAGTCCAGATAGACTACAGGAAGTTAAATAGTGCTACTAGAAAGGATCATTTTCCTTTACCTTTTCTTGAGCAGATTTTGGAAAGACTGGCTGGTTATACATTTTATTGTTTCTTAGATGGGTACTCAGGATATAATCAAATTCATATAGCACCTGAGGACCAAGAAAAAACAGCATTTACATGTCCATATGGTACATTTGCTTTTCGCTCAATGCCCTTCGATTGTGTAATGCTCCCGCTACTTTTCAACGTTGCATGATGGCTATATTTTGATTATGTTGAAAAAATTTTGGAAATATTTATGGATGATTTCTCTGCTTTTGGTTCTTCTTTGATAATCGCTTAGCTAACTTATCTCTAGTTTTGCAGCGTTGTGAAGAAACGAATCTGGTGTTAAACTGGGAGAAATGTCATTTTATGGTAACGGAAGGGATTGTTCTTGGACATAAAGTTTCAGCAAAGGGAATTGAGGTGGATCGCGCAAAAGTTGGAGTCATTGAGAAATTACCTCCACCTACGTCTGTTAAGGGAGTAAGAAGTTTTTTAGGACATGCCAGTTTTTACAAACGCTTTATAAAAGATTTTTCAAAAATTGCAAAGCCGCTGTGTAACTTGCTAAATAAAGATGTGGATTTTTATTTTGATTCTAGCTGTTTAGAACCATTTAATAAATTGAAGCATGCTTTGATTTATGCACCTATTATGGCTGCACCCGATTGGAATTTTCCTTTTGAACTAATGTGTGATGCTAGCAATTTTGCTATAGGTGCAGTATTAGGACAAAGGAAGGACAATAAGTTGCATGTGATCTACTATGCTAGTAGAATGTTGAATGATGCACAATTAAATTATGCAACCACTGAAAAAGAGCTACTTGCTATTGTCTTTGCAGTTGATAAATTTTGTTCTTATCTTGTAGGTTCCAAGGTGATTGTGTTCACAGATCACTCCGCCATCAAATACTTGTTGTTAAAGAAAGATGCTAAGCCTAGATTGATTCGGTGGATCTTGTTGTTACAGGAATTCGATCTAGAAATTAAAGATAAAAAGGGATTAGAGAATGCAGATCGATCATCTTTCTAGACTAGAGGATAATAATAAGGACTCACAATTGCCTATTAATGAGAATTTTCCGATGAAAATCATAGCATATTCCATTTTACCTTGGAATGCGATTTAGTTAATTATTTAGTAAGTGGAATTGTGCCTGCAGATTTCAGCTATCAACAAAGGAAGAAATTGTTCTGGGGGGCTAAACACTATTTTTGGGAGGAACCATTACTTTATAAGTTTTGTGCAGATGGGATAATAAGGAGATGTGTACCTCAAGAGGATGTCCCAGACCTACGATGCCACTTTCATTCTTTGGAATGTGGAGGACATTTTAGCTCATCAAAACAATGGCTAAGGTATGGCAATCTGAATTTTATTGGGCTTCAATGTATAAAGATGCAAGGAGGGATGTTATCTCTTGTGTTAAATGCCAAAGGGGATGTAATATTTCCAAACGTGTTGAAATGCCTTTGAATAATATTTTTGAAGTTGAATTGTTTGACGTTTGGGGCATAGATTTTATGGGGCCATTCCCATCCTCTTATGGTCATAACTATATTTTAGTTACAAATGGATTATGTATCCAAATGGGTGAAAGCAATAGCCACTCAAACTAATGACTCCAAAGTGGTCATGAAGTTCATCAAGAGGAATATTTTTTGTAGATTTGGCATTCCTAGGGCCATCATAAGTGATGAAGGGACACATTTCTGCAACAAATCATTGGAGGGACTGCTTAGAAAATATGGTGTCACTCATAGAATTGCCTTGGCATATCACCCATAAGCTAATGGGCAAGTAGAGCTGGCCAACCGTGAGGTGCAAAGGATTTTAGAGAATGTGGAAATTCACGCAAGGATTGGGCAGCCAAACCGATGATGCACTCTGGGCATATAGGATTGCATTCAAGACAAGCTTGAGAATGTCACCTTATAGGCTAGTATTTGGGAAATCCTGTCATCCGCCTGCTGAGGTAGAGCACAAATCTTCTGGGTTAAGGAGTTAAATATGGACTTGAAGATCACTGAAATATGAGGTTGCTTCAACTTAGTGAACTTGAGTAGTTTAGATTAGATGCTTATGAGAATAACCGAATTTATAAGGAAAAGGTTAAGTTGTGGCATGATAAGCACATCAAGAGGAAAGCTTTTGAAGTAGGACAGAAGGTGTTACTTTTTAATTCAAGGCTGAAATTGTTTCCAGGCAAGCTGAGATCTAGATGGTCAGGACCGTTCACAATCACAAAAGTCTTTCCCTATGGTGCAGTTGAAATTCACAGTGAGAGGATTGGGGTATTCAAGATTAATGGCCAAAGATTGAAGCATTATTTTGAAGGAAAATCATACCAAATGGAGTTTCATACTCCTTGTCCAATCCACAAATGAACTAACTAATGAAAAGTCGAGCTAAAGACTATTAACAAGCACTTTGTTGTTTTAATTATTTATTTCCATCTTATTTTTATCTAATTTAAGTCAATAAAGTTTTCTATGTGTTGTTACAGAAGAGAATGTTTTTGATGACTGGACAAAGGAGAGTCAGCGCGAAGATGAGGGACAAATTTATTTTACATGCCATGGCATGACATTTGGAATGCTATGGCATGATGCAATTAAAAATCTTTTGCCTGCACCGATGGAAGAACAGAAAGTTTTCACCACCACAACGCTTGATTCAAAGACCGTGGCGGTAAAAAAAAAAAAAAAGAAGAAGAAGATGAAGGAGTTGTTTGAGTACCAAAGGCAAACCAATGAGATGCTCCACCACTTATTGGTTCAACTTGCACAGACAAGGAGATAATCCTATTGTGTTACCACCATTACTGCTTTCCCGCATAAGGCCACCAATATGAGTGATGCTTCTACTTGACTCAAGACAAGGAAGTCCTCTTTCTATATATTTGATTTTTGCGTTTTCTTAATTTGTGAAACATTGGGGACAATGTTTAATTCATTGGGGGAGTAATTCCATGTTTACTTCATTTTGGTGTGAGTTTTGTTAAAATTTGTTTCGATTAGTTTTTAGAAAATTTCTATCAAGAAAAAAAAAAAAAAGAACAATGTGAAAAAGTATTTTATGTGAAATTAGTTGTTATGATCTATGATGAGATTGGGTTAAAACTAAAGCCCCGGGATATAAAAATGCTATGAGAAGTGTGTAACTCAATCTTTTGATGTGACTTTTACTCATTAACATGACTAGAAATTCTTTTGAGCATAATCGTGATCAATCAATTGTTCTATGTGAAAAAGTTCTGTATAAACCAAAGGTCTTTATCTTTTTGAATGCAACAATTTGATTTGATTTGGAGATGAAGGTCATAGGCAGTTCTTTGGCCGTTTGAACCTTTCAAGCTAACCCAGTTGTGTATTTTATCCCTTGATCCCGATTTGAGCCTAAATGATAGAATGGAAAGAACCACCATTCAAGGTTATTTTTTCATAACCTCATTTAGTACTTTATAGCCTTATTCGTGGTAAATTTAATCCTGCTAGAAATCCCTTGAAAAGAGTTTAAATGCACCTTAGTATACATGATACAAGGGAAAGAGCGAGACACGAGTCTAATGTGAGGTACAAGTTAAAAGTGGGTAGGTGAAGGGATAGGTTATGGGTTTAAAAGATAAAGTCTGCTTGGTGCATGGGGTTGAAGGTGTTGTTATTCTGTTATGAATGATTTTCCGTTTATTGCTGTATAGTATGTAAAAAAAAAACCAAAGAAAAAAAAAGAGAAAAAAAAAAGAAGAAAGAAAAAAAGACTAAAAAAAAATACAAAGGAGAAGAAATTATTCTATAATTTAGACTCAAGGAATGCTTATATGAGGTTTGCTTTGTGTACATTGTCAAAAAGGGACTAGAGTTACAATAAGTTGGGGGTTGTGATTGTAGGTGCTACAAATTAAAGAGTATCTGTCCAATGTGCTTACTTAAACTCTTTTCTTTGATTTTATATATTTTTCCCCTTCTTTGCTAGCCAATCCTGAGCCTTACATTACAAGCTAAAAGTCCTACCTGATCCAAATTGAGTTGGTTGTTCTTATATATAAAGGATTGAGGATATTTGTTTTATGCAATTGGCTATAATTTGGAATGATGGGATGTGATCCATAGCACACACACCCTGGTGATGTTAAGCAGGTTTAAGTTGCTTTTTCGATTGGTCTTACCCATGAATATGGTGTTTTAAATTCACTATGGGTATTGGTTGAGAATCTCTGAGATTTAATATAACAGATAATTTCAGATGTTTATTTTCTTTTGCTTGAGGACAAGCAATTGCTTAAGTTGGGGGTATTTTGATAAGTGAATTAAAGGATAATTCTTAAGTTAAGATATTCTTGTTATTTTATCCAATTATTGGGGAAATTAGCCTTATTTAGCTTGGTTTGCAATTTTGTAGGAAAGAAACTGCTTGGAGAAACATATGGACCGGAAAGATTTGTTTGCATAAAAAAAGTTACGATTTGGTGGAGAAAAGAAATGGAAGTTGGTTGACAATGCCATGACGTGTAACTTTCAATGCCATAGCATGAAGTAAGTCTAGCAAGCTAATAACGGAAAAGGAGAAGATTATGGAAAACTGGTCAAAACAGATCATGCAAGAGTTTCACACGCTATTAATCTCTAGTCTTTAGGGACCGAACAAGTATAAATAGAGGGAATAGCATCAAGATGGGGAGGTAGATAGCAATAAAGATAGTCTAGATTTAATTTTTACTTCGTGAAAGCCATGTTGAGTAGTCAAGTTATTTCCTTTAGGACTGGATGTAACCATCATTATGTGATTTTCATTCATATAATTGTGGTATTATCCAATATCCGATTTATTTGGTATTATCTTCTTGTAAGTGCTTGATCACCAATTGCATGTTTAAGGTATTGATGAAGAGGCGACGGTGATATCAATATTAGTTCGTGAATTCTTCGGACTTAAATTGTGAATTACGACAAGAAATTCTCAATTTCTCGCAACACAAGATATTCTTTTGTTCGTCATGCATCCATAGTGATTTTGGAGTCACGAAAGTAGTCCCATAATTACTATTTAAATAGTAATATTATACCCGAGAAGGGATAATGTTTAATTATGTGAATAGTTGTGAGGATGTTTATCACAAAGTAATTATGTGAATGGAATTTGCGCTGATGATCGGTGAATCCCAAGTCCTAAAGTTTATTTATCCGATTTCTTTTATTTATCGTGAAGACGTGTTTATTATTGGATTACTTGATTTTTGTTATTTCCACTCTTCTTTACCTACCGATCTAGATAATAGGCATAAAATATTTCTCAACCGGTAATTGTTCACCTCCTCGTGGATGATACTGTAATTATACTACAATTACAGGACTTGTAATTAGTGGTTAAAATACAACGAGTCAGTTTGCTGAAGAGGGCGGCACTAACAGGCAATGGGCATGCTTTTGGACAGTGCGGGTAGCCATGCAAGCTTATGAATGAAGCTTCAAGGGCGGCCGTTTGAAGTCGTCAAGAAACCCTTATGCATGACCAACACGTGGCGGGAGATTTTTGCTTGGTGAAAGGTGTTTGGCATGCACGCATGCACGCTAGGTGCCGTAGCGATAGGCTAGGCTAGTCTTGCCCATCGTTTGGGGTCATCAACCGGTTCTTTATATATTTAACTTGGTCAAATGAATACAACGAACAAAGAGATACACCAACAGTAGAGTAGGAACTTGTGAGCTTGTGAGCAAGTTTGGAGTGGGTTCTTTGCTTGTATAGGCATTGGGGTGTGAGAGTGTTGCGTTTGGTTGAGCTTGTATGTATTCTTGGGTGTGAATAATATACGCTGGTCTTGGTGGCCTGTTCCTAAAATCCTTCGTGTGTTTGTTTGGTTTACGTGGGTTAAAGCTTTTGCCATTCATTCTCACAAACGCCTGGCCGTGTGTGTGTTATTTGCTGGTTTGAGTTTTCAGCTAAGGCTTGTTCTTGCTGGGTGGTGCTTTGTGAAGCATGTCAAACTGGTTAGCTTTGTGGGAAGGCTAACGTCGGCACGGGCATTTCGTTAAACACCTTGGCTGCGCAAGAGTTGGGCCTTTCTTGTGAGTTGTTAGAGCGCGAAAAATTTTTGCCATAGGTTGTAAGGGCGTGGGCGGACAAAAATGCTGACAAGAGTGGTATCGAGAGATAGTTGTGGATTGGAATTGATATCAAAAGCCTTTGTTGTGACCGACTCGGGCTTGTTGTGCTTGAGATGCGTTCGAGAATGGCTAAGAGTGATTGACTTGGCCGTGTTGAAGAAGTTGTTGAAAAGCTTGAACGCATTGTTAGGGCGGTTGACGATGAAATCAATTTGTTCCATATACTAGAGAGCATCATTGGCTGGATCGAGTTAGAAAATCGGGTGGCTAGCAGGAAGATACCTCAACCTCGTTGTGGGAGATTGATTTCTTAAAGCAAAACGTTCTCATTCAAACTGACGATTGAGGATGGCGTCGCATGGGAGATTGATTCCTTAAAGCAAGAAGTTCTCATTCAAACGGACGGTTGAGGATAAAGCCTCTCGAATGGAGTGAATGAATGCTCTAAGGCCGTGGAGACGATTCTTTGGAGATATGGTATTGTTAAACGGCGAGCTACGCCCGCGATAGGGCAAGAAAGGCCGCTGGCACTAAGGTAAAGATGTCAAAACCAAAGTTGTTTGACATGACTAGAAGCTCTAAGGAGTTGGATAATTTTTGTGGGACATTTAGCAAGATTTTGAGACTACCAAGGTTCCAGTAGTTAGGCGTGTGATGTTTGTAGCAATGTGCTTAACTAGCGATACTAAACTCGTGATGAACGAGATGTTTTGAGGAGGCGTAGCATCTGAGGTTGAGACGTGGGAAGAGTTAAACGGGGTGAAATCCCAATTCCTTCCCACTAATGCATCGTGGATTGCACGGAAAGTACTGAGAAAGCTACGCCAAGAGGGTATCTTGCGGGACTATGTTCAGAAATTCATATTGTTGCTGTTGGATGTGAAAGACATGTCCGAAGATGACAAGGTTTTAAATTTTGTTACCAGGTTGAAACCTTGGGTGCAAGTTGAAATGCACCGCAATAATGTGAGAGACTTGGCTCACGCTTTGCAAATAGCCAATCAGTTGATTGAGTTACACGGCAGTAAGAATGCCAAAGACCCCGTACAAAGAAAAAGGGCTGTGAGCAAGAGAAAAATATCACAGTTAGCGAAGAGAAAACTGTTGGCAAAGGCTTAAATGAGAAAACCAATAGCTGTGACTGCTTTAGATGCAGTGATGAGGGGCATCGGGTGAAAGATTGCCTTTTGAAGAAAAAAGGCTTGAATACCGCGTTGGTTGAGGAGGTGGTCGATAAGGAGGCTACGCCAAAGATGTTATTCTGTATTTTAGCGGGAGTAATGAAGGGCGTAGGGCATGTAAACCCTTAGTCGCGAGGAGATGCACAATGATTGATTTTGGGAAAATGAAAGCAATGTGAGTTCGATAGAGGTCAAGGTTGGCTTGGTTGTGTGAAAATCCAAGTTTGGGGCGTTGTAGTCCCTTTATCGTGAAGAAATACGACGAGTTACTTTGGACGCAGAGGTCATGATAACTTCGGCGGAGGCTAAATTCGTTAGAACGGGTGAAGTTCCAAGCGATTGTGGCGAGTTTAACCCAATGAGTTGCATACAAGGTATGGTCGGTTGTTCTTGCGATTGGCTAGAAGCGAATCGACGGCGATGGCTATTCGACGATGTTTTAGCTCAGGCAAGAGAAGATTGGGCATGTTCGGGTGGAGAATTCCCATTAGGTTGCAATGTGCATAGCAACCGGTTAACTCTTTTATTGAATAAAGCACTGAGGTTTAGGTAGAGCCAACAGAAACTTGGGCCGGAGAAGCTGGCTCAGGCGTGCGTTTGACGAGAGCGTCAAACATTTAAGTGAGGGAGGTTTGTCAGAATTTTTTTTGGCTAGTCGATGGTCGTGGCTTGTTGGCGTAGATTGGTGTTGAGCAAGCACAAGGCACGCATGTGTGGGATTTTGAGACATGAGACTTCCAAACGTTAAGTGACGAAGCATCCGTGAGGTCGGTAGGCAATTGGGTGTGATTTTGGGTCGAATTCACGAAGGTCGAGAGGGTAAGAAAATCCTCCTGCACTGCCGCTTGTGATTATTTTTCCAGAGTTTATGTAGAAATAGTAATGGTGTGGTTGAAAAAGATAGAGTTTAAATTGTGCATATTTTTGTTAATATTTCCTTAATATTAATTTGAATTTTAGGAGGAGTTATTTAGTTTTACTATACTTTTGTTTTAGGTATGAAGAAAGGTGAATTGGAGGAAAAGTGGATAAAGGCAAGATTTGAAGTAGAAAAGAAAGTTTCCTATTCCTTGCATGGACGTTGGTCTTGGAGCACAAAAGAAGCTACAAAGAAACAAAAACAAAATAGGAAACAAAGAAGAGAAGGAAATTCGTGGCACAGGTCATTCAGCAAAAAGGAAACAAACAAAAAAATGTTGCACAAATTAAACAAGGAAGAAGACAAAAGAAGAGAAAAAGGGAGAAATTGGAAAAAGAATTCACCAAGCTCTTGGCCGTTGGACTTGGGCAAATTTGTATCCAAAAATAAGAAGTTCATTCGGCAATAGAAGTCAAATTCAAGAAGAGGGCAGCCACACAACAAGACAAAACAAAACAAGAAGAAGAGGGCAGCCACACAACAAAACAAAATTGAAAACAAAAAGCATTAGGGAGTTGACTTTGGCTAGAGAGGAAGATAAGAAAATTCTGGTTGCAGGAGATTTTCTACTTTTTGTACGACTCAAGTCAAAGATGGCAACTGAGACAGCCCTTCCATTTATGCGCATAATTCAAGCAAAGGACAAAACAAACAAAAACAGCCAGCTGCAACAAGAGACATTCGGGGAAGACTTCTTTAGCAACTAAAAAACAGAAAGCCATGTTGCACAACAAAAGCATGAGATTCCTTCACCACAAGAAGATTAAAAGTGAGTTGAAGAAGGATTTGTACTAGAAGAGGAAGAAGAATACAACCGCATAAGGGAAACAAAAGAATTCAGCCTACAAGAACAAAAATTCAGCTACACCGCACCTTGTTATTTCCTAGAAAGCACTGCTAATTGGATGACAATAAGAAGACTTCTTCACTGCAATTTGAAGAAGATAAAACCGTGTTGTAGAAGGACAAAGAAAGACTACTGCAATCAAGAAAAGAGAAGTCGGTTGGCAATGAGTACAATTGGAAAAGAAACAAATTAAGAGTAGTATAAACCAACTACAATAAGATTACTACAAGTTGAGTGAATTAGGAAGCAAAAAGAAGACAAGAATCGGGCAATAATGAAGTAGAATATCGCTGGGATTGGAACACAAGGAGACAAGAAAGGTGCACTTTTGGAGAAAATTACAACAAACCCAAGATAATGAAGTAGTTTTGTGTGTAAGTAGTTGAAGAGAAGTCGGCTGCAATTTTCTACACAAGGAAGAAAACAAAATTAGCAAGAAGACAGAATGAGTTGACTACAATTTGAAGACAAAAACAAAGAAGGACTCATGGTTAAAGAAATCAAAACAAGTGCAATTGAAGTAGAAGACAAAATGATTTTGGTTATTGAGAAGCAAAGGGAAACGAACATGAGTTTACAACAGGAAAGGACGACGTGAAGTCTATAAAAGCATCAGCCATCTTCATCCATCAAGAGCATCTTGTTTTATTTCTTTGGTTTAGCTTGGGTGTTTTTTCTCTTTTCTTTTCCCAGTCCTTCACGTCCTTTTTTTTTCTCTTTAGCTTTGTAGCAGTTGTTAGAAAATTCCTAGCTGCCATTCTTCTTACCCGTTTGGTTTGTTTTTCCCTAGAAGCAAAAATTACATTCGGGTTTGCTTAAAACAAAACAGCCGCCTATTTTTGTTGTCTTCTTGGAATTCACAGGTTTTGTTTCTTTTGTTCTTTTCTTTCTTTTAGTTTTAGTCAAATTATTAGAAAAATCTTGTAGATATGTATGCCACTATGAGTGGCTAAATTCTCTTTTCTAATTCAAAGGAAGGATTAATTTCAATTGCAATCATTGTGAGGTTTTGTTCTTAATTTATTTTCTTGCTTTTAATTCAAATACTTGTTAATTCTTGATTTAATTTTATGAATAATTGATGATTAATTAATCTGACAATTTAACTGTTCATTATTTATTCTATTGCTATCCATGAGTTCAGTGATCCGTAATTGTCATGAATAAATGGACCAAATAGCAACTAAGTTAAAATTGTTTATGTTTGTAAATATGCATGCTTAGCTTAGGGGAATTAATGGGACAAGATTAATTTACTGCAGTTATCTCGGTGTTTTAATCTTGGTTTAACTGTTTTCATAGTTCTTAATGCTATCATTAAATTGATATGGAACGCTATCGTGCTCAGTCAATTGATGGTAAGTTTTGATTTAGGGTGTTGGGCTCGGTCAATTATTTTAGGAAATAGAAATTTATTAATGCTATCCTAATAAGTTTCAAGTTAAATATTTGAATTTGCAAGAAATTTTTTTTTTTGACCTATGATTAGTGATGCAATTAAATGATATTGACCTTTGGATTAGAAACTTGGTTAATTGGTAATTTTAGTTATTTTCTATTTTTACTGTTTTAAATATTTATTTTTATTAATTTTTATAATTTAATTATTATTTAAAATCCCCTTTGTTCTATTTAGTTTTATAATTTATTGTTCAAAACTTGGTACCATACTTTGGTTCCCTTGGGACTCGATCTGTTCTGCTAATTTGTAATTACTTAAGGACCGAATTAATTTTGTAGGCTTCGACAAACTTGTCAAAAACCCATGAGCAATGCGTGTGAGCTAAGCCTTGCGAATCAACGGTGGTTGTGGCGCGGTCGAAGGCATTTGAAGCTTTAGGCGCGTGAGACACTTGTGCATGGGCTCCAATGTGCGAAATACATGTGTGCGACCTTTGAGCGAAGATTGGCACGAGGTAACGCGCGCATGCGAGTGTTGCATGTGAAATAGCTTTCGGGCGAAGATAGGTGCTAGGCAACGAGCTGGCATTCAGGTGAATGAGTGCAATGTGGTCTTTAGGTGAGAATTGAAGCGGCGGTGCGCGCTGGCATGTGACAGATGTGTGCGAAGTTAGCTTACAGGGGAGAAACGGCTCAAATGCACGGCGGGCATTGGGTGAATGCGCCGCAGTGGAGTGCAAGCTTGCAAATAAAAGGCAAGTGTAGCCAAGGCAGATGTGTAGGAAATGCACTAAACTTTGTGGGAGAATGTGCGAGTGAGTTGACTGAGACGTGCGAGTACTTACGAGAAAATGTACAAGACAATTGGGTGCTTGCAAGAAAATGTGAAAGTGTGTGTGCGGCTATGCAAGGCAGCGCTCGTAGAGTCTACTGACGGCTCGAGTGATTGGCCTAAGTCCTAGAGAGGATGTGCGACATGTGGCATGAAGGGTTAGCTTAAGAGGACGGCATCAATGGGCAATGAGCATGCTATTGGACAGTGCGAGCAGCCGACAAGCTTATAAATGAAGCTTCAAAGGTGGCCGTCTCAAGTCTTCAAGAAACCCTTGTGCATGACCAACACGTGGCAACGGAGATTTGTGCATAGCTAAAAAGTGTCCAGCATGCACGTGCATGCGCGCTAGGTTCCGTTAGTAGATAGGCTAGTCTTGCTCACTGGTTTGGGGCTGTCAACCGGGCTCTTTATATATTTAGCTTGGCCAAACGAATGCAACGAACAAGAGAGACACACCAACGGGTAGAGTACGAACTTGTGAGCTTATGAGCAAGCTTGGGGCGGGTTCTTTGCTTGTATAGGTGTTTGGGTGTGAGAGGGTTGCGTTTGGTCGAGCGGCTTGTATGTATTCTTGGGTGTGAATAATGTAAGCGGGGTCTTGGTGGCCCGTTCTTAAAATCCTTCGTCTATTTGTTGGGTTTGCGTGGGTTAAAGCTTTGGCCATTCATTCTCACAAACACTCGGCCTTGTATGTGTTTCTTGTGGTTTGAGCCTTCGGCTAAGGTTCGTTCTTGTTGTGTGGTGCTTTGTGACGCATGTCAAGTCGGGTAGCTTTGTGGGAAAGCTAATATTGGCATGGGAATTTCGTGAACACCTTGGCGGTGCAAGAATTGGGTCCTTCTTGTGCTTAGTTAGGGCATGAAAAATTTTGCTCGCTACGGGGGCATGGGGCGGACGGAAAATCCGTGACACTAGGCATAACGGGCCACAACTCGTGCATTCCAAGTTGTGTTAGCCCAGTTTAATTGAAACGATTCATTTGTTAATTTAAAAAAAATATAATTTTTGTTTGATAAGAAAAATAAAAAATAATGTTGAAAAGATATATTAATTCATCCATTTTTTGTTCTAATAGTTTTGATATAAATATAACATAGTATATTCTCTTTTTTTGCTGAAAAAATCTATTAATAGGAAAAAATTCTGTAAATAACGTATGTTTATTAAATCGTTACAAAGGATACAAAAATATTAATAAAAATATTTGTACTGTTAATAGATGATTTTTCTTTTCATATATAAATATTTGTGTGGTACACAAATACTAAAAGTAGCAATTACTTATTAATTATATATGATGTTTAATATTTAATAATAATAATTGTTGATACACGCGTAAATTATGTTAATAAATTTTTATCAATAACATGTAATTGGTAATAATATACGCAAACCACATACAAAAAAATATATGAAATATTTATAGTAATTTCTTTAGTAATTGACGTTTTAATAATGCAAATGTTCTGATGCATCAGTATTTTTATTATTGTAAGTGTGTTGATGTGTTATCGTTTCCTTAATAATTTTATGAGGCCATGTGTCTTTCTATTAAGGACAAGGGTCTCTTAGCAAAGGATATTCAATCAACTATATAAACGTATACATCGATTCTCAGTCTTTTGTTAAATATAAAGTGTTTCAAATTTTCATAAACGAATAAAATTGATTGTGTTTTCATCAAGTATTACGCAATGAATTTCGATCGATTGATGCATGAGAACGGAATACATGAAAATCGCCAAAAGTATGAATGTTTATTATTTTATTTATTTATACAAATATAGTATTTTAGTAGTGATTAGAATACTTAACATAATATAAACTAATTAATTTTGAATTTTACCGCGATCAGGAATTAACATATACCAATCACAAATGATCGCACTAATCTATGATTGAGAAGTTTTGAAGTTGACTGGAGGTTAGTTGGGGATATACAGGCACACAACAAGAAATATACCAGTTATTTGTTTGATTTTTTCATAGAAGGGAGTAGGTTTTAGTTTTACACGAAGTATTAAGAAGCGGATTGGAGTTGGCAAGACTAAAAGAAATAATAAATAATCTCAAAAGGTCCAGATCAAATCAAAAGAATACGAGATCATATATTAGTACAACAACAAGGAACGACATCGATTAAAAAGTAATTTTGTGTATCTGTTTTGTAATGTTATGCATTAGCATGTATTAAGTAACAAGTTAAGTTTTATTTTAATATATTTTATTTAATGGACATAAGTTATATACCTTTACAGAACCTAAAACTTAACCAATTTTAGACGGTCTGTTTTGCATTGTGTATTATTAGTGTTCAACTATAATTAGAGTCTGAATTTTGTGCCTTTAACCCATTATTATAGTAAACTTTAAATAAGAAATCAAACTTATATATAATTATGAATATCAAGGATTGACAATGATTCTTTTTTCCTCTTATGAATTATGAATATCTTATGAATATCAAAATTTGTGCATGATTCGGAATACTTTTGATACTATATTTAAATGTTTATAATAACAGTCGTGTTTTTGAGAAAAGGAATGGATCATAAAAATTACATCTTGTTGCCTTAAGAAATATCATTTAGTCGTAAAATTTTCTAGTGTATTCAGTTAGAAAATACATAAGAAAATTGGGAACTATTATAAAAACACGGAAACATACAAAGAGGGCAATCCTTAACATATTAAAAATATATCAAATTATTTTATCCACTAATTAACACGGAAACAACATATATATATATATATATATATATATATATATATATATATATATATATATATATATATATATATTACAAGAAGTTTAAAAAGTCAGCAAAATTCTAAACATACACATAAAGTAAAAATTATTATTTTTGGCAATCCATGCTAGCTGTATAGTCTAACAAAATGGTGAGTTCTCATTCTATTTCTAGTACTTCACGTAAAGTGAAACTCTATGCTAATTAGAGAGAAAAATTGTTTGATCAGTTTTTCGACTTCTTTTCAAAATATGTAGTTAGAATAGTATTGGCTATAATTTAAACATGTACAATATCAACCTATGTCCATTAGATATGGGAAAAAATGGATTTATTATTATTATTATTGATACAGATGGTGTAGGAAAGAAATGATACTATTCATAAGTAGTTAGGAAAGTAATTAATATGATTAGTATATATGTAAGTAAAGAAATGATATTCATATGCTCTTCGAATGCCGAGTGTAATTTTGAATTGTATGTGGAAGATGCAACACAAGCAAATGGATTGTCAACATTTATATCATGCATAGATAATATAATAGAGTTAACACGAGTAGCACTTTGGGTGCAAACTATTACAAGAGTCTTTTTCGTGTCATTTTAATGTTATTTATTGAATAGATGTGAATGAATCATCACTGTTAATAACTTAGATATACCGCACCTGTAAATCCAGATCTAAACATGCGGCCGAGAGGGGAAAATAAGGAAAAAAATCAATAAGAATGAAAACCCTAAAACAGCCACCATATATAGGAAAAAGGAGTAAACACATAGAAAATAGACCATGCAATCACAAATAGAAAGAAAATTAATAGAGACGGTATGAAGGAAAAACAAAGTGTCAGAAAAAACTGGTAAAAACAGAGATAAGGCTAATTGTGCAATGCGCAACTATTGCACAGCCTCTGCTCATAAGAATATTCTTTCTTTCTTTCAAAAAAATAAAAATAAAATTTAATGTTATTAGAACTAACGCACGTTAAAAACGGAGACAATAACTAGCCAACGAGTATATTCTTTCCTTCCTTCTTTCAACAAAATTTTAATGTTATTAGGGCTAACACCCAAAAAAAAAAAAAAAAAGGAATCAAGAATTTTGAAGCATAATCTGATGAATTCGTTAAGTATTTTGGGCTCTAATATGTTGAATGTTTTAGAATTTAACTTCCTAAATGAAATACTAAGCTCATCTTTGAATTCCCAAAACAAACAACAACAGTTTATGAAATAATTGTTTGAGTTGAATTAGAGCACAGAGTTACATAAAGAACCAACCAAAAAGAACAAAACATTGGCCATATGAAAGTGAAAACTAAAATGTTTTCCTGTTAGGGACATTGTTTATCTCTATAACATTGGTAATAGCATGATGTTCCAACTTTGACATTCTTTCTACCTTGTAAAACCATGCGTATGTCGAGAGTCCAATAAGAAGGAAATCTCATAAATTTTAAACTTTAGTAATCATTTTTTTAAATTACAATTTACAGCAAGCAAGATTATATATTCCAGCGTAAATAAGTATTAAAACGAAAGAAAGAAAAAGAATATATCTGGACATTAATTTCAAAATCTGTAAAATTTTGAGATCCACGGCAATTAAAGAAGTGAAAGATTGATGAAGAGGCTGATATGATGGCATTTGGTAGGTTGTTGAATTCTCCAAAAATAATACTAATTTTACTATCAAACTAAGAAATTTCTATAATATGATGGTCAAAACTAGGTTGAATCCAAGTGAAATTTTACTACAAACTTTCTATAAGAAAAAAATTATCAGAAATAAATTAAAAACTTAATAAACAAATTATGAAAAATTAAAAAAATTCATCAACTTAAAAAGGGCTCAGCTCACATGTTAAATATCCTTTCCAAAAGCTCGGTTGCTCATGAAAGTGAAATAATTATCCCTTCAATTCAAGCAAACTAATTCGATTTTCTTTAAAACTTAAGGAATCAAGACATTCAAAACTAAAGTTTAGTAGACATAACTTCCAATCAATTCATTATTATCAAGTAAATTCAATTTTGAAAAGAAATTCTCATTCGCCCAATAATAGCGTTAAAAATAGGGAATGTATAGGAGTAGTGGCTGTTTTACCAAATTTCAAAAGAATAAATATAATTAACTTGTTTTTCTCGTTATCAATAAATATCAAAGTCGGATTTTCACCGTCTTATTTCCTTATCCTCACTCTTTACCTCCTATTCCTCGAAGATAAAAGAAGAAAGAAAATGACAAAGGTGTACAAGATTTTCTATAAAACATTTTATTATTATTTCCCATAATACAGATTAATATTTTGCATAATTGTTCTAGTTTATCTCATTATTTATATTGTTAGAATTTAGTTATATATTTTTATTTTTAATAGGAAATTTTATTTTTAGTTTTAGGAATATATTTAAATGTTTTCTTACTATTCTTTTAGAACGAAAAAATTTAAAATATATAAAGTGAGTACATAACAAATAAATCTTAATTTTAAAATACAATAAAATGAAATTAATCACCAATAGTATAATTTTTAACAAAAATAAAAATAAAAATAGTTATATGAAAATATTAAAATGTGTTATCAGGAATGGCACAAAAAATGTTATAGATAATCCTATGGGAGAGACAAGGAGGTGCACATGGGGTGAATATCCTCAACAATTACAATTTAAGCAATCATTCTAGATTAGCAAAATGGTTTACTCATTAGACTAATTAAAAATTAATTTGCAACTAATTAATAACATTTTTTCCAAGAACTTTTTCTTTATAATATATCTACACCTTTCATTGCAATTTGGACAAAACAATGGATTGTAAATTGTCAATGTATTTCCAAAGCTCGAAGGAAAATAATTTACCAAACTTCCCAAAATTAAAGCCGAGTCCGTCCTCTTGTTATTTGAGGCATAAACCCAAGTAAAACCAACCACAGGGCTTATTAATTGTTGAAGGGAAATTTTATGCTAGTCTCTCTCAAGAAGGCATGGCTAGTATGGAATTTTTGCACAATTCTTGACTAATCTTGAGTTTTACCCATAAGTTTTTCTGACAATAATTTTGATGGCTTATGGAAAACTTAATTTCCATTTGACGAATTTTCTTTTGCCTCTTTTTCGTCTCTCCAAGAATCATTTATTTGATCGGATAGGATCAAATGCAGATTGATTCAATTTGCTGATTAAAATGAGCACCTTTGATTCTCTCTACCTTCCAAACTTTAAAGGATGGAATACAATTTTTCCCAATTTTTATTGGTTTGGGCTTTGTTACTTACATTTGTGATTCACTTTGTAAATTGGGTTTTGATTTTGTAGGGACGAAAAATTCAAATTTCTATTCTATAAAAGAATAATGGTAGCATCACATTGTGTACATACGGCGTGTAAAATGAGTGCCTAAAACTAGGAATTGCATATAAGAGTTCAAAGGCAGGCCATATTGAATAAATTAAATTTCACAGTGCAGTTAACATATATTTGGGGAACAACACAATCCTGCAGTTAACATATATTTGTCCGGCCATATGTCCTGTATGTATGTAAATATTTGTAACATTTTCTCATATGTGGAATCCGAATAATTGTTTTAGGCAATTGTTGAAAGTCAAAGAAAATTAAATCGTGCGGATGCTGTAGTTGAAGTTAACTAGAGAAACACTGAAGACATGGTACTTTTTGTTCCTAGTGTTAACACTGTAGATAGTTAACTAGACAAACGTATTATAATAACAATTAATTAGGAAAAAATATTATAATAACACTATAAAAAATACTCTATTCATAAAAATAAAAATAAAAAATAAAAAGTCTACTTTTGCAATTTTGCTTTGCCTAAAGAGAAAAGAGTCTATTTCTTAAATTAAATTCCTACAGTATGTGTCATTAATAATGATAAATATATAACTCATAATTAAAAATTAATAATAAAAATATAAAATTATAAATTTAATAGTGTATTAAGTGTATACTGTAAACTAAAAAGAAAATTATACCTATACAAAATTGAAGTCATTTTTGTTTTCTTCCTAAAGGACAAAGCATTTTTATTGAAAAAGATTTTATTTCTATAATTAAATACTAAAATTAACTACATTAGCACATCCTAATCGTGTGATATTACTTTTCGTCACCTTCCAAATACTAAATTATTTTTGTAACTTTGAGAGTAAAAATGTCAACTCTCAAATAATAATATGGACCAAATTCGTCAATATTTGAAACTTTTAGAGACCAAAATATTAATATAAAATTAAACTTTAACTTTCAAATGTTATTTTTATTAATTTTTGTTAGTTGAATCAAAATTGATGTATTTGCCAAACTCTGAGAATTAAAAGTGTCTGAGAATTAAAAGTGTCGATCTCCAAATATTGAAGGTTTCAAAGTGTCGGACACCCAAATTTCATGGATTAAAGTGTCATTTTTTCAAAATTTTGTGCTTTTAATAATATCAATAAACGGTTGTTTACAACATCACTCTAGTTGGAGGTTTTTTTAATTTTTTTTTAAGAAAGGTATAAATATTTAAATTTGATATTTTTATATATTTTGTTATCAAGTATTTCTATCAAGTATCGGAATATCTTGTCAATATCAGCATACTGCCATCAACTATGGGTAGATATATATATATATATAACCAAATTCCTTGGCGTTTATTAAGTGGAGTACATGAAAACACAGTGCCACCCATGAATGGCTGACACTAGTACTTTGAGCTAGGGCGACTCCCAACAAGAGGGAGGCTTTAGGACAAGAGTACAACAAGCAAAGCAGGAAATACAACACAAAGACGACGTTGGAGATCGAGGAAAGCCTCCAACATCTTCATATTTATGACATAACATATGATAGGATATATGGATAGAAGTATCCTTCACTTCAGCCTCCTCCAAGCTTAATTCACCCTGAAATTGAAACCAAAAGAGACATCTTATTAACCATATATCATAATCTTTCTCTTAACTTGAACCTCGTTTTTTTTTGTGTTTGTTTAGAAATTAAAAAAATGCAAAAATCCATACGGTTTAAACAATCTGTAAACCATTTACAGTAATTTCTTTCTTCAGAAAATGTCACTAGAGTCCCTTCTTCTTCTTCTTCTTCTTCTTTTTTAAGAAAGTACAAAAGTTTATGAAGATAATAAAGGGAAAAATGTAGCGTTCGTAAGCAGTTAAAAATCTTTTAACATTTCACATGTCGAAGAGAGTGAAAATCTTAGATTACAGCATATATTTAAGTATAGAGGAAATACAAAGTTCAAAATTCCTTGGACTACTATAGTAAACTGGAAAAACTTTCTTCTTTTCTTCAAACCCTTACCAAGAGAAGAGAAGACTATACCTAGCTCTACGTTACACTTCATCATACATTGAATATTTTTCTCTCATGCAATCTTTATTTATGACGGAGCAAGATCAGAATGAATGAGATTCAAACTCTGCTTTAAGAGAGTAGAGTAAAAGAAAATTATAAATATAAAATTAAATAGCTAGACGAGCGACTATTTTCTCAAATTTCAAAAACCATACGTAATTTGCTGTTCTAAAATAGGAAAAAATTAAATTAATTGGGGAGAGAAATCTACTTGGAGCAATCGATCTTGGGGTTGAGTGCGTAAGGGAGGGTAACACCACATTTGCCAAGAAGTTCTTTAGCCTTGCCGATGCCAGAACTGTAACCGTTAGCCATGTTCTTGAGGCAGCCGCAAACGCTCTGACGATCAGGCGTGGTGTTAGCTCTGCTATACAAGCCCTTAATATTAGGGCAACAACTGGGATTCAAAGGCTGGCCGCCGATGAACCCTAGACACGGGGACAAGCTGGAATACACCTGGTTGCAATCGATCACGGCTTCGGCGTGGGGTGCCAGGACGAGCAAGCCCAGCAAACCCAGCAAACCCACACAAAACAGCTTCAACATTGCAGAGCTAGCCATGTCGGCAAAAGGGAGACTTCAAATGGCAAAATTTAGTACAAACTGTGCTTTGGGAGTTAGGATGGAAATGTTTTGTGTTGTGGTGAGGTGATATGGGGTTGGGAGGGAAGGGAATTTATAGTGGAATAAAGATATGGTTTGGTTTTTGGTAGTTGAGATTTATTGAATTCGTCCATTAATTATGGTTCCTGTTTTCTTTTCAGAATTTTTCTTTTTTTTAATGTGTGAATTCATGTAAGAATTGGTACGTATTGATTGATGATGCGAAATGGCTGGCACAAACCTACAGTGGCAGTCATGTAGGGGTAGACTTTCAGAAGTGAGGCATTTGATTAATGATTCCACCGTCATATATGCTGGAACTTTGAATTTGATTGCCTAACATTTACTATGGGGTTTGATGTTTGACTGTTCTTTGTTTTAATCGGTGATTAGAAGAAAACAGTATATAATTTATAAAACCATGCACTAGTGCACTTTTCTCTCGTT
This sequence comes from Gynochthodes officinalis, assembly GCA_020080225.1. Taxonomy (NCBI): domain Eukaryota; kingdom Viridiplantae; phylum Streptophyta; class Magnoliopsida; order Gentianales; family Rubiaceae; genus Gynochthodes; species Gynochthodes officinalis. Next base: position 2,012,968 of record JAIQDA010000012.1, read on the forward strand.
TAGTTTTTTTTTTTTTTTGACGTTGCCCGGTCCTTTTCTAAAATAGATACATAGGTCAAAAAGTTAATAATACAGTGTCGATAATATGTTTAAATAAAAGGTTTGTAAATTTTTTATGGTGAAAATAATACACCAAGTTGAGTTTTATCAGGCTTTAAATAATTCAAATAAGCATTGGTATTAGCTTTTTAACAACATGTCGAAGCGGATGTTGTTGGGTATTTAATATAACCCAAGTGTATGTTCTAATATGCCCAATAGGTAATGCACTTTTGTAGTGGCCTATGGGCAAGAGCCCATTAATTAGCTTTAACCCTAGTGTATCACTATTTATATGCTAATTTGAGCGATTAGGTATTCCAAATTAGATACCTAGGGTGTAATGCTTCAAGAATCGTGATATACTATTGCTTGACTTTAAACCCTAACAATCTTGAAGCATTAGGTATCAAATATTGAAAAAAAAACGTGAGCGATGCGTGAATAGTGCCGCGAGGTATTTTAGTCCGATTGAAAGTTGACTTTTACTCCGGTGACGGATCGAGGCAAAGGAGGAGTCCATATCGTGTATCTCGGCGAGAGGAATCCATTGGTGGTGTCGGTTTTTGATTTGGTGACCGGAAGACGGCGAAATCGGCGTTTAAAGTCGCGGTAGCGAAAACTTTCTGTTCAGATCTTGACAGATCCGCACAGTTTTACCTTGTAAGGTTCCTTGGGTTGTGTTCTCCTTATCAAGACGATCATTTTGAGGTCACAGGCCTTAATCGGAGTTCGGACTACGGAGATACGGCGATCAAAATTCGGCGAAACTTGGTGAAAATATCGTTCATCTGTGACCGATTATCGTTCATCGGTTGACTTTTGGTACTGTTCATCGTGATGATCGACATCGTTCATCGATTGATGCTTTGGTCTTATTCATCGATTGAAGTGCGATTGGCCGAGTTGACTTTTCGTAATTTTGTATGCTTTCTAAAATCAGTGCACTCATTGTATTTTCCATTCTTACTTATTAAAAATGGAAAAACGCATGCCAATTAAGATGGTCAAACTTTATACTTTTAGTGGGTCTAAATTTAATTCATGGAAGCGAAAGACTCAGTTTGGTTTAAAATATGAAAATATTTTTTATACTGTTTTGAATACATTTGCTGACACTACTGAGGAAGTTGATGAGTCTCAATGGAATAAGAATGATGACTTCTGCAAGGACTATTTATTGAACTGCTTTTCGAATCCGTTTAGCGAAGTTTATAGCAAGTTTAATACTGCTAAAGAAATATGAGGCAATTTAGATACTCAATTTAAGAAGGATGAGGAATTGTCAAAAACACATCTTGTTGACAAATTTATGGATTTCAAAATTAAGGAAAATATGGAAATCACTCCTCAAGTAACTGATCTAGAAAATTTGAGATCTAAATTGACCAATGAAAACATCATCGTTTGTGATCTTTTTTTGGTTGGTGCCATTATTTATAAATTACCATATGCATGGCATTCTTTCAAAATTGAGATGTACAGGAAGAAAGTGCAGGTGGAACTAGATGATCTTAAACGATTCATTAGAATCGAGGATAAAAATCGAGTTAGGAATAATTTGGAGATGGTTAGACAGAACAATCAGCTGCTAACGCGGTAACAAATCCCAAGAAATTTCTTAAGAAATCCAAGTCACATAAGAGTGAGTCTCAACAATTGGAGGCCAAAAAGCCTATCTTTAAGAAAAAGAAGGGCAAGTACCACAATTGTGGGAAGTGGAGCCACTTTACAGCAGATTGTAAGTAATCTAAAAAGGACAAATCTGACACACCAAAGAAGGAAGCAAATATGCTAGTACGTAAGATGAGCCTCAAAAATTTGTTGCTATGGTGGGCAATAATGGAAAAGCCGATTTCTTCGGAATGGTGGTTAGATTCGGGCAACGTGCATGTCCGCAAAAATGAAAAGTTACTTGATGATGTTCTTTGAGCCAAGAAACTATTGTTGTGGCTAGTGGGCGGAGACGGTGACTCACAGTATGGGCAATAATGGAAAAGCGATTTCTTCGTAATGGTGGTTAGATTTTGGGGCAACTTGCCATGTCTGCAAAAATGAAAAGTTACTTGATGATGTTGTTGAGGCGAACGAAACTATTGTTGTGGCTAGTGGGGCAGCAGAGACGGTGACTCACACTTGTACTGCAAATATGAGCCTTTCTTCAGGTAAACTTCTAACTTTAAAAGATGTTAAAGTAGTTCCTACTATTCAAAAGAATTTAATTTCTATTAGTCGCTTAGACAATGCTAGCATGAGCATATTTATTTCTGGTGGTAGAGTAGCTTTATCTGTTAACTCTCATTATTTTGGTTGTGGATTCTTGACTAGTGGTATGTATAGATTGAGTTCTGTAAATGAAACGGTCAGCCAAGTTAGTTCAAATTTAATTGATCCTACAACATTTCATAATCGGTTAGGACATGTGAACTACAAGAAAATGGCTAGACTAACTAAAACTCATAATATACCTCTAGATACTTCGATCAGATTTAACAGATGTGAAGTATGTGCTCAAACAAAATTACTAGAAAACCATTTCGTAAGGTCTCTAGGAGTACACAACTTCTTGAATTAATACATTCGACCTCTGTGACTTTAAAACTTTCACAACTAGAGGTGGAAGTATTTGGTCACTTTTATAGATGATTTTTCTAGATACTATCATATTTATCTGTTAAAATCAAAAGATGAAGTATTTGATAATTTTAAGATTTTCAAGAATTGTGTTTGAAAACCAATTGAACTTGAAAATTAAAAGGTTTAGGAGTGACAGAGGAGGAGAATATACATTGATAGGGTTCAAGAAATTTTGTACTTCAGAGGGCATAATACTTGAAATTACTTCTCCTTACTCACTTCAATCCAATGGCATAGCTAAATGTAAGAACAGGACGTTAACAGAAATGTTAAACTCTATGTTATTGACAGCTGGCATGCCTTCTTGTTATTGAGGAGAAGCAGTTTTGACTGCTAATCACATCTTGAATAGGTTGCCGCACTCTAAGTTGTCTTCAACTCGATATGAGATATGGCATAAACATCCTTATAGATATGATACTCTTAAGACTTGGGACTGTATTGCTTATTTGAGAATACAAGACCCTAGGAGATCTAAGGTGGGGCCTAGGAAAAACACTTGTGTGTACCTAGGTAGTGCAGAGGATAGTGCTGCTGATCGGTTCTTGGATCTATCAACTAATGTGGTTATAGAATCTAGAGATACAGTTTTCTTTGAAGATAAATTTCTTCGAGATCAAGGGTTGTGATGCAGGACTATAGAAATAATTTGAATCGCCTAAAGAAACTGAATCAAATTCCTCTGACACTCGAATAATTTCTGAATCTACACCTTTAAGGGTTTCTACAAGAGAACGAGTTCCCAAATCGTTTGGTGAGGATTTTGTCACTTACCATTTAGAAGATGATCCATCCACTTATAAAGCGATGAGATCTAGGGACTCCTTATTGTGGCGAAGCCATTGATGATGAAATGAGCTCTATGTTACAAAATAAAACTTGGCAACTAGTCGATTTGCCAAAAGGGGCTAAGTCTATAAGTTGCAAGTGGGTTTTGAAGAAAAAACTTAATCCTAACGGATCTATAGCTCGGTATAAAGCATGTTTAGTAATTAAGGGCTATACTCAAGTAAGTGGGGTAGATTATTTTGATGTATACTCCCCAATCTGTCACTTGACTATGATAAGAGTTCTTCTTGCTTTGGCATCTATTGAGCACTATATTGTCCATCAAATGGATGTAAAGACACTTTCCTAAATGGAGATATGATCGAGAAATCTACATGAACCAACTGAAGGGTTTGTCATGAAAGGTTTTGAGAACAAAGTTTGTAAGTTAAACAAATCTTTGAACGGTCTAAAACAAGCACCTAAATTGTGGCATCAAAAATTCGACAAGGTAGTAATGAGTTTAGGATTTTCGATCCAGTTACTCGGATAAATGCCTTTACTACCGTTACGTCGAATCGAGTTGCGATTATTTGCTTATATGTAGAAGACATGTTGATACTTGGTTAGATCATTCTGCGGTGAGTGACGTAATGTACCGAGTTGACAAAAGTGTTTAAAATGTCCGATATTGATGTGGTAGACATCATTCTTGATGCAGTAAGTTTTACTGAGCAAGGTATTACTCTTAGCCATACTCACTACATTGAAAAACTACTTTCACAGGGATACGATGAATGTAAAGTGGTTGAGACAGTATGATCCTAGTAAGCGGCTAAGCCCCAATGAGGAGCTAGTGTGAATCAATTAGATTATTCTAAATTGATTGGTAGTCTCATGTATGTAATGATATGTACCAGACCAGACATAGCCTTTTCTGTAGGCATGCTGAGTCGTTTCACTAGTAATCCTGGCCCTGGGGATTGGAATGCCCTCACGCGACTTATTGGAATGCCCAACTATGCTCTATGTTATAATGGCCATCCTTCTATCTTGGAAGGATTTTACGATGCATCGTGGTGCTCGGAATTAGGAGACGATAAATCTACTAGTGGTTATATTTTCACCTTTGGGTGGAAGCGGTATTTGCATGGAAATCCAAGAGCAGACTTATATTGCTTTGTCGTCTATGGAATCGAACTTTCGCTCTCGCCTTAGAGGAGAAGCGAGTGGATAAGAGAACCGATCTGGATATTCCATTAACCCGTTTAAAGATTAATTCTTTAAGTATGTTCTGTGATAATCAAAGCTGATTTGGTAGTGAAAAACTCACTCTTTAATGGTAAGAGGAGACATATTAGGTGAAACATGCTTTCTTGAATTATCTCATAGAACACGGTATTATCACTTTGGTCGATGTGAGATCGAAGGATAATATGGTGATGCTCTCACAAAGGGATGACTAAAGATCGAATATTCAAAATTGTGGAAATGGGGTTAAAGACTATATAGACATGTCTTAACCTACATTCTACATTTATGTTGTTTTGAATTTTGAATCTCCCTTTTAGCTAAGATAAGCACTTGATAATGTTTCGACGATGTTTATGGTTGTCAATATATCATTCCACATTTGATGATATATCCTTTTTGGATGAGTTGTCTCATTCCACATGTGATGAGGTAATTTTACTCATTTTGGATGTTCGGTTTAGAGCGGTTGTGTCATTCCATATATGATGATGCTGCTTAACTAAATTTGGACTTGATAGCTGTAACATTCCACATAGAAACATGAAATGGTTCTTTTGAAAAGAAACTATTTAGGTCTTGTTCTTATAAAGAAACTAGACATTGATGCTTATTGGTATGTGACATTGATGCATATTGTTATTGACATTGATGATTATTGTTATTGATATTGATGCTTATTGGCGTTGATATATATTTGTTTTCAGTCATTGTGGTATTGTGCTAAGTTCTTTTGGTAGAACTAGACACTTTAGTTTGTTACACAAATGATTGGATTTACATGAAATTCATATTTGGTAACTTGCAGAAAATGACGGAAATGGAGGAGCTGATTCCAACTGGGATCCTGAAGGGGATGATCTACTTGATGGATGATTCCTCTTGAGCTCTGCACTGTGAGGGACTATTATTTTCTCTGAAGTTGAATAAATAGTTCACTTACATATGAAATTGCCCATTTAGTTTGAGTTTAGAGTATGTCTAAAACTCTTGTGTTGAAGTTTAGAAAATTCTAAAACTTTGATTTGGTTCACTTATGAGTGAGACTTATTGATTATGTTTGGTTGAGTTTAGATTGTTTCTAAAACTCATAATTGTGTTTAAAGAATTCATATTTTTGAGTTATGAATCTTTTGTGCTATGAATGCTTCAAAATTCTGTTTTGAACATTACATTATCTATCTATTGGATTGTGCTATATGTAGAACATAGGAGGAGATTGTTGGGTATTTAATATAACCCAAGTGTATGTTCTAATATAATGCACCTTTGTAGTGGGCCTAAATGGGCAAGAGCCCATTAATTGGTTTTAACCCTAGTGTATCCTTTTTATATGCTAATTGAGGCAAAGCTAGGTATTCCAAATTAGATACATAGGGTGTAATGCTTCAAGCAATCGCATATACTATTGCTTGACTTTAAACCCTAACGGATGTTTGAACTTAGATGGAAGCACAATTAACATAAATGAAATAGTAATTAGCTATACTTGCTTGTTTGATTAAATTGAAGGTGATTATTACAATGTAAATAATGAACTAATTAATTTGCCAAAATTTTAATGATTACAATTTAATTTTGAATTTTGAATTTGAATGCACAACCAATCAATATTGTTTGATAAAATTATATGTAAAAAATGTTAATTTTACAATTAAGCATTAATTACAGATTCATGAAATTTATAAAAGATGAAGTCCATCAAAATTAATATTTAATACAAAATTTAATTTAATGAAATAAATTAATGAAAATTTATCAAACATCCTTGGAAAGAATTTTTTTAAAACCACTTTTGAAAAGATGTACGATGAGAAAAGAAAAAGAAGCGATTAGGCGAAGGAGTGAAAGAATAAGATTATTTAATATTAATAAGAAGATAAATGAGTTTGTTGAAAAAAATTTAGATATTGGGTATAATATCGTTAAAAGCGATGTATTTATTGCATTAAGTGAAAATTATTAAACTAACTTTTATACTTAAATTTCTACACAGTGTTTAAGCAATTAAATAAACTTACTTTTCATTATCAAATAATCTAAAAATTAAAATCCCTTAGTTTATTAATTTTAAGTAATAATTTTGATTATCAAACAGACTCTAAATTTTTCAAATGGTCTTCCAAGGAGTAAAACGTTTTCTTGACTAGTTTAAGCTGTGAAGTCTGCTGCCTATAGTAAAAGGCCATGGATTACTCTCCATGTCTTTCCTGCTCAATAGGAGACATTGATGAAGTGTGGTATGTTCTGTTTAGAAAATTGAAAGAATTTTTTTAATCGAGCGGAGGTATTTTCACATTTACTATTCTCCATATGCCCACATGGTACATAGCCACTCACCAAACTCCTTCATCGCACGAGCCTTAGACCCCACATATACTTGGTTAGGGATTATCGAATATACACTATCGTTAACTAGACGCGAGACTAATCTTCTTGGGTCACGACTCGTCCCTAACTACGATAACTAATGGCCATCATGGAAACTAGAACCCAAGTACCCCTAGAGATACTCGATTCCTAGTGAATGGTTTGGAGTCATCCAAGGAATACCCCTACGCCAACTCCGGGGACAGAAAATTGAAAGATCAATGGACATAAATTGCACTTTAATTTTACTGTTCTCTTTGTCAAAGTTGTCATGATCTAACAAAATAGACAAAATGCATATATTGTCAATTCAGTGGACATCTAAGTTGTATATATATATATATATTGGTGTATTAACTCGATTGAAATTTAATTCAAGCTAAAAGTTTCCCAACGGCCCACTTGATTTGGACTCCGAACATCCATGCGTGGCGCATCTAAAGGATGCCTCCACCAAGGCCGATGCAACCCCAACCATTACCAAATTAGTTAAGCCACCTGCCGGAATAAGAAGGCCGGTGTGGGTTGTTTGGCTCGCAAAATAAAAATGTAGATGAACAGTCTAATCAGGGAAGTTGTTGGTCGACTCAGCGAGGTTGTGTGTGTTGTGTTAAGAGTTTCCTTCAAAAAAAAAAAAAACTTTTACATTTGAAGTTACTAATATGGAGTTAATTTCATTTGCCATCGTTATTTGAGAAAAATTATACATAAACCATAAGGACTGAAATTTACCATTAAAAAGTAAGGAAAAAACTAAAATATTAATCAATTTATTGAACTAAAAATATAAATAAAAAATAACACTAAAAGTTAAAAAAATTGATTATAAATATTATATGATATTATTGTTTCAAAATTTAATTGAAATTGACAAGATATTAAATTTTAGAGGGTTAATTATTGTTTACTTCAGTTCAAGACACACAATTTGTGAGTTACTTTAATTTGTAGTGTGCCCAGAACTGTAGGTTGGCACTGTCACTATCGTAGGGATGCATTTGGAGGAGCATAATATGGCTCAATATAGAAATGAAGAATTTTATGGTTTTTAATAATATTATGCTGAATTTCCATTCTTAGCAGTTGGCAGTTGGTTGTTGACTGAAAATTAATTTTCTGGTACTTTTTATACTGAATGTTACAAATTTTCGGCAATGAATTTTTATTCATAGGAATGAGAGACTTGAGAGTTATGAGAAAGATCACTGCTATCACTTGCAAGCAGGCTAGAGGTAGAAAACATAAGTTAATATACATTTAAAATAGTATCCATGTAAATAGGAGGACATAGAAAATATATATTTATATCAATTTTAAGTGGGAGTTATTGGAAGAGGCAACTGACGACGGCCACAACAACCGAAAACTGGAATCTGGCATGTATGCTAAGGGAACATAATAGTGTAATAAGTTCTATTGGGCACTCGTTCGATTTGCACTTTTTTCTTTTGACGGTGGTGTGACTCTCGTATTCAACATTTGCAGGAAATATGATTTTGGTTTTTCCTATCCATTATGTCTGAAGATTGATATCTCACCCCAGAGTGCATAGTCCAAAAGTTAAGACACATGAATGATTTTGTAAGTGATAATGATGGTGGTGTTAAAAGTTGAATGGAATTTGATAATTTATCATTCTTTCAAATACACATTCTTATAACTTCAAACCCTGAATAAAAATATGTTTTAACTTTGTCCTATGTGAATAAGTTTTGCAATTAGTGTTTATAAGTGAAGAGTCGCACTAACTAGTTTGTAATATCTGACTTTAAAGTTGGGGGTAGGAAATTATCTTCATCCATTTTGCTTAATTGTAATAATAACTTGTTGGTATTTGTTTAATTTGAGAGCTTGATTTTCAGAAAACTTTTGAGATTTTATTTTTATTTAGTATATCCTTTTCCAATGATGTTATAAGATGATTTGAGGAAATTAAATGGTAACTGAGTGATTGATTAGTTATCCCTTATCCTTTTTCCCTTCTAAATTTACTCTCAAAATTATTCAACCTTCACGGGCAGTGGCTTCCATTGTGTAAAACATTTTTCCCATGAGATTTGCTCACCCGGAGTTTTATCTCCCCTGGAGAAGTGGGAGTATTAACATCCTTTTGAGATAAGTAGGATTTTTTTATATTCTTTTGGATTTTGTTAATTGTTGAAAAAGTAAGATTCAATCAAGATAGATCTAACTGAATAGATCTATGGTTTTTTGCTTTACCTCCGAATACATAGCATCTTCAGAACTACTCCTAACTAGTAACGCCACCAACTTCTTCAAGTCTCCAGTTGAGATTGCGTGATCAGATAATTCACTCGAGAACATCATTCCTTTCTTCTTCTTTTTCTTTCTGTGAATTTCTATGGATTTTGTACCACATTTTAGTGAATATATATATATATATATATATATAGGTTTTATTAAATTTCAATTATAAGGAATCCATGAACGAAGATAGTTAAGTTATATTTATAAGCACTGAGGAGGCATTTTGTAATTTAGATAGTTAAGGAGTTATTTTGTCCAAATATAATGTATATTTAAGAACTCATAAAAATTAGTGCATATTGTGAAAATTACAAAGTTAGAGATAGTATAAAATTGAACTTTTAACAAGCATTTTACAGAGGAGTAAAAATTTTATGCGGTAGTTTACAATTTACTCTTTTATTTTAGTTTCCACCCAATTCTTTTGTTTTAAGCACGTGCAAGGCACATAATAGAATATATTAAAATTAATATTTCTTTAAGGATTGACAATAAATCTTGAATGCACTCCTGAATGTTGTTTTTATTAATTCGAGCATAATTTTGTCAGTTACTGAATAAAATTCTAGGCAAAAACTCTAGAGCCAGCCAATATATACAAATCAGTGTCAATTAAGTCGATGGGGAAGATGTTACTTTGCCTGGGACAGCATCCTATTTTACCAAAAGATCAAAACAGAAAAATGAAAACCAATAACCCTCTATGTAGGCAATGGGAAATAAACCCTTTTGGCTTTTACCTTATTTGGCCTTGAAACAACACTTGATCAAATAAATTTGCAATTCTAAATGAGTATCTCGAATCCCTATATTTCAAAAAGATAGCGTGAAAAAATGTTGTGTTATGGAAAATGGTATAGTCTGAAAAATATATGGGCAAAATAGAATTTCGTTAGCTAAAACAAGCACAATTTAAGACTTAAAATTTATTTCTTTTTAAAATTAGTTGCGAAATGAAAAATAAGAATGCAGCTACTATACTGAATATTTAGTTTTTCTTTTGGGCACTAACCATTACAGCGTATAATTCCATAATTATTCTTTTAACAAATTTCTTCCTGTAATTACAATGTTACCAAACAATCCAATCAATGGCACATTAAATTTGTTACCAAAACACAAAATTTTTTTTTGACAAGCCAAAATGGTGGGTGTCGAATCCAACCAAAAATGACCGTCCTCTAAAGCGGAACTTGTAATATGAATGAGTAGGGTCGAATCTACAGAGATTGGTTAAAACCTGTTTCTTAGTAACAAACGGGAGTTTGGAGATTTTTAACTAATCAAACGAATAATTCTTAGGCAATAAACAAGAAAATAAATAAAAGAAAAATTCAATTCAAGAAAGGCTTTCAACCAGGGATTTATTTTGGTGTTGATTTTCTTAATTGATCATCGATTTAAAAGATAATTTTTTGTATTTCAAATAGATTAGTTATAGTCATTAAGGATCCGTCCTATAACAACCAATCTCTTCCAAAATTGTCGATAACTTTCGGAATACGACTTATAGGTTATTTCCCTAATTAACAAACATAATCTTTGATAACGATCTATAAATTATATCCGTTAATTGCATTAAGAACTGAAGAGACCCAATCTCTAGCCAGTAAACTCGGAAGTCGACCTAATTTATTTAAGTTAGAATATATATTCCTATAGCATAAATCTTAGGCGTTGATTACCTTTCGAATTTGCTATTTGTCACTAATTCAGAACAATTACATGAATTTATTCTAATTGACTGATTATTGTATTTAACTATTAAACAACAGGCCTAATTTGTTTAACATTCAAAACAATAATAAATTTATTTGCAAAGAATATATAATATTTAAAATAAAAAAAAACCGATGAAATACTGAAATCTCACAATTAATTGAAATCAAAACCTTATCATCCTTGGTTGAAAAGATAAATTTAGCTAGACATAGTTAAGGAAAATAAAAGAAAAATCAAGCGAGTCTTCTTTGTTTCCATCCGTGCGACTTTCGTCTCCTTCGGCCGTTGATCACTCCAGAAAGAAAGAATTGCCGTCGGTTCTTCTTTTTTTCTCGGGAAGGAACTCTTCTTTTTTCTATCCAGAAGAGTCAATCTCCAGTGCGCTCCTCTCTCTCCTTATCCTTGTTACGGTCCCTAAAGACTAGGAGTTTAGTAGCGTGTGAAACTCTTTTTGTGGGATCTTGAATGATCCGATTTGATTGCGTAATTGCATAATCTTTTCCTTTTCCGTAAGTCTGCCAACTTACTCAATGCTGTGGCATGAAAAGTTACATGCCATGGCATTAGCATCCAAGTCTTTCTTTTCTCCAACAAAATCGTGACAAATCTTTTGTGAAACAATTTTTCTCGAGTCCTTATCTTTCTCCAAGCGGTTTCCTCCCTACAAAATTGCAAATCAAGCTAGATAAGGCTAAATTCTCCCATAATTGGATAAGATAATAGAAATTTGAAATAATCAAAACTTTCCCAATTCTTTCTAATTAAACTCAAATAAAATCAAAATATAAGGGAATTAGTAACTAAAAATATGACAATTAACGACTTATCACAAAATAGGCGAATTTTATTATTGAGATAAAGAGACCAAAGCTACAAAAGAGACGTAACAGTAGCAAACCTACTCTACGGGGAGCAGAGAAATAGGGGAAGGGGGGACAACGGGCTTATTTTTCCATGATCGCCAACAAAGGATTAAGTCTGGACACTCTTGCCTTTGCTAACCTGTCAGCCACACTATTAATGTCCCTCGGAATGTGGTAGCCCTCCCAGTGCTTAATTTTTCTCTTCAGCAGGTCCAAGTGATTAGAGATATTTTTAAGATGCCAAGGGGCTTTGTCTGGGTTTTTCAGCCAAGTGATCGCATTAGCTGAGTCGCTCTCAATTTCCAGGACATGGGACCTTTTCCAAATAGTCTCTGAGAATACCCAGAAGGCCTCCCGGATAGCATAAAACTCAGCTTGATTTGAATCCAGAATCCCAACATGTTTAGAAAATATAGCCCTTGTTCTACCCAAATCATCTTTAAGAATACCCCCAATCCCCGCCATGCCCGGTTTCCCGATAGCTGAACTGTCCACATTAAACTTCATCCTACCAGAATATGGACGAGATCAAGCGGCACCAACCTTCCTACATTTGAAGACTTGCCTCACTACTGCATTATTCGGCTGTTGGAAGATGTCTGATATAGAAGCTGAAGAAGAAGGCCATCTTGCCTTAAACCAAGTAGCAAACCGAATGAAAATCAAGTCCATGAGAAGTTCTAAATCAAAGCGCTTATTGTTAAAAGTGACTTGATTTCTGCAAAGCCAGATCGACCATGCTATAACATAGAACATCAAAATCCAAGGCTGCCTTCCATTGAAATCCGGGAAAGATTGCTGCCAACTACTGAGAAAGGTGGAAGGGTTCCTTGGGCTAACCCAAACAATACCCCAAACTTCCAGACACCTGGACCACACCCTCCAGCTGCTCCAACAATCGAAAAACAGATGTTGAACAGATTCCATCTCGGCATTGCAGAAAGGACACATAGCAAGCTCCGGTCTAATAATGCCCCTTCTTAGCAGACAACTTCTAACGGGAAGCTTTTGGTGGATTAGTTGCCAGACAAAGATTTCAACTTTTGGCGGACCATAACCATTCCATACTAGATTCCAGATTACTTGCCCTTGCCTCTGAGGCCGCAACACTGATTTGTAGAAAGAGGAAGTGGAGTACATACCACTCGGTACCCATCGCCATATGATCCGATCCTGGGTGTGACTGTTAGGATATTGGCCCTGCAAAGTGCATAACAAGTTCTCCCATTGTTGTTTTTCCCAGTCAAGAACATTCCTACGAAGTGCAATCCTCCATTCCCAATAGTCATTTCTCCAATTTCGAACTCACCACATTTCCATCCTTATCAATAGACAAAGCAAAGACGCGAGGAAAGCATGTTTTTAAAATCATACCTTTTATCCATTCCTCATGCGAAAAACAATATTGTCTCCCGTCCCAAGCGGTGCCCTCATCCTGAAGAAACAACCCCATTAAATTTATCGGATGGAGTAAGTGGGCGATAATAGCTTTATGAATTAGATGCAAGTCTGTTGTTGCAAGGCTCGGGAGGAGGTGTTTCTTTACTAGCCCATACTTTTTCACCATAAAGTTCCGCCATAGTGAATCCACTTCGCTTAGAACCTCCATAGCCTTTTAGCTAATAGTGCAGGAGTTCTTTAAGTGGAAGTCTATCGGACCCAATCCCAGAGCCACTTTGGAGCATTTACCGTATGCCAATCCACGAATGCAATTTACATTCTTTGGTCCGTCTTGCCTGGAGAAATCTCCTTACCAATTTGTCCATGTCATTTTTAACACTGCAGGGGAGCTTAAAGACAGACAGAAAGAATATTGGCAAACTTGCCAAGACAGAATTAATCAAAGTCACTCTTCCACCCATGGAAAGGTACCTTATTTGCCAGCTTGCTAGCTTTGATCTCATTTTATCCAAGATTGGCCTCCAAATGTTTGAGTTCTTGAAGTTACTGAGAGGGAGTCCGAGGTATTTAACCGGGAAGGCTTCGACCTTGCAATTCAAGTACACGGCCCAACTATACTGGAGACCCTCTTCCACCCCAATTCCTATCAAGTTACTTTTGCTAAAGTTTATCTTCATGCCAGACAACACCTCAAAGCATCGGAGAATTCTTTTCACGTTCAGAACACTTTCGAGCTTAGGTTTGATGAAGACAAGAGTATCGTCCGCATACTGTAAGTGAGTTAACCTGAAGCTACCCTGGCCGATAGTCACCCCCTTGAACAGCCCTAAGGATTCTCCTTTTAGCATAAGGACACTAAAAGCTTCCGCCATGATATTGAAAAGCAGCGGAGAGAGGGGACAGCCCTGTCGGAGACCTTTTCTGATGCCAAACTGCTTGGTAGGAGAGCCATTGATCAGAATTGACATAGACACTGTAGCCACGCAGAAATGGATCCAACTTCTCCACTTCCTTCCAAAATTCATCTTTATCATAACCTGCTCCAAAAAATCCCAGTCAACATTACGGAACACAATTAACTTTAGATATTTACAATTCCATCCCCATCCTTCAAACTATTTGTCTCACTCATCTCTATAAATACTTAGCACAATTGTTTTATGCTATATATCAGTCAATCAAAACCTCTCCCAACAAGAGACCAAAAATCTTTTTTATTTCCTCCATTCGATTATCAAATCCATAAAGATAGTGCATAAATGGCTAAATCATCTGGGTTTCTCAAATATGTAACTCAAGTAATTTTCATGTGTACATTAATGATCATGAGTTTCACATGTTTAGGCCATGCAAAGATTACACATGATACTTGTGTACAATGACCTCTTTCCATGCATTAACTATGTGTTTCTTTGGGGAACAATCGACCACGCAACTTGGCGGTGGGGCAAAGATCCTTGTCATTTCGGCTACAAAAGCACGATATCATGACTGCATGTTCTTGCTTGAAATCCCTTCCTTCAAGTGTAATCAAGATCGGATCAAGAATGATGCAAACATCCTAATCTTTGCGATGTTCAAATCCTTCAATATTTCTCGTAATGTGGATTGTTCAAAGTAATATTCTTTCCCCTTTCATGATTATTGTTACAATTATTTTTATTTTTAATATTTTTGTACACTTGGGAAATGGGAATGGAGGATTTTCATATTTCTATTCGCCTGTTTTATTTTTTTTTACTTTTACTTTTCCCAACTAGACCTTTTAAGCTTCTAGTCTTAGGGCTTGTTTGATACTCTCTCCATCCCAAAAAGAATCCACTTGGTTTAATCTTTAACTTTGTGAAACTTCAACCTCTATCCTATCATAGTGAAATGTTCACTCTAATCATTCATACATTATTGAAAATTGGTTTAGGGTATATAACACAATAAAAACTAGACAAAAGAAATGATATATTTTTATCGCTAATGTTAAGTAATTAACTTTGATAACCTTATTGGCTTATTACAAAATTCTTAAGTTTTGCAAATTTAAACTAATTAAGTTAAACAAAATCTTTTGCTAAACCATATGCATTTGCCAACGTGTTTATAAATTAGCAACTAAACAAAAGGAATTGGTGCAATGCATTAATATTAATGATTGTAAACAAGCACTCGTAGCATCGAAAATTACACTCTATTACACCAATTTGTTTGTTTCAAATCCTTTTTTTATCGTGAAAGTTTTTCTATTCCTTCACCATATACGTTTGTATGAGACTATATGCACCAATGCCACTCCTACTTCTATCATCGCTTGTTCAAAAAGAAAATGGCACAAAAATAGTTATACAAAATTAGACACAAACCAAACAAAGCAGCTTTTAAATATTTAGTTGCCTTCGAACTAAATAAGAAGAAAAGCCTTTCATTTGGAGCAAAAAAGAAGAAAAGGAAAGAGAGATGAGTGAGGAAGGGAATATTAAGGTGATTGAAGTGGGGAAAGAGAGAGAAGAAGATGAGAGGTAGCAGAAAATGAAGGAAAAGATGAAAGAAGAAGCTCATAAAAGCAAAAAAGAGTCCAATGACTACTAGTTGAATGTCTCATTTGGAGGGATGATGTCAAATATGGGGCAATAGAAACCATCGGAGGAAGACCAAATGTCAAGGAAAAAGAAAAATTGGAGGTATAGGGAAAAGATAAATGTAATTTATACTTAGAATTTAAGAAATTTTAGAGAAAAATGATTTTATCTGGAAGAGATGTAATTAAATTTAAAGTAACACATATATTAATGAAGTAGAAAAACTAGGTCATGATCATTATTACATTTCTGATTTTCCAAGTAATCTATAATATTTGCCCTTAGTGCAAGTGAACCTAAGAACTTATCAATTGCTTTGCGAGCAACTTAGTCAAAAATTCAATTCCACATTGGATTGACCAAACTCGAGTCCAACTCGAATCGACTAAAAGAGGTTGATGAACCATGCTTGCATCTCTTAATACTAGACTCAAAAGTTCAACCGAGAGATAAAAGTAACTCGATTAAGATTGATGAGAGGAAGCGGAAAGGGAAGGGAAAAATGAAAGAAGAATAGGAGTCCACCAAACTCTAGTTCAACATCTTACATTTGGAGGATGAATTCAAAACCGGAAGAGAAAGATCTAGAAAGAGATAGAATTAGAGATAGATAAAAAGATAGAGCACAAGATGCTACTACCATGGTGAAAAACAAACCTTGTCCTACTGCTAAAGATACTATGGCCAATGACTTTGTGTTTTGCCGAGATGTAAATAAATGGATAATGATAAAATTATTATTTTCTTAGATCTCTCTAACTTCTACTTTTGCAATTTTATTCTTATTTTTTCGTATTAATACTTTTTTCTCATCATGAAACATAATATTTGTACATTTTTCTGCATCAAGTTACGTGATTTTTATGAAATGGATGGAAATTTACTTTTGCGGTGTACCTATCGAGATAACAAAGAAATCTTGGCTTGTTCATGCGAGTTTATTCTTTATTTAATTTCTACTATTGGTCGATGACAACGAGTACTTTTGTTTTGCTTGACTTCACATGCGCCTAATAGCTAGTATTCTTATTCGCTCAACTTATACTTGCGACTTTACATCTTTGTGACTTTAATCTTTTGTTTTGCCTAACTTTGTTAGAGGTTGAGTCCGCTTATCTCGAACTTGTGAATTTAGTGATAGAAAACTATATGATAGTACACCATTTTTTCTATTTGGTGATTCGATCTATGATTTGTCATTTATGGACATTGATAAGATCAATCAATTTAGCGTAAATTTTACCATTTCCAATTGGAAGTTGTAGTGATTTTTACGATCTTTTAACTTAAATTGTCTTATACACTTATAAGTTTAGAGGAATTGCTTCTTTATGCTCATTTTGTTACGTATAAGCATATATATAGTTTTACCAATAGTTACTTAAATTCTTTTGTGCATATATTATCGGTATATGATGTTGTTGACTTGTGATTTGTTCGTTTAGTAACTTTTTTTCTATTCCAATCAACTATATATATACCTAAATTCCAGTTCGAATATAGAAAACTAATATGGAAACACATTTGATTCGCAGTTGTTCTTGTCATCGTTTGGGGTTACCACTCAACTTGTTGTAAGTTTGGTTGAATTTCATAACATGTTCGAGTCTGTGATAGAGGTAATACCACCTATTGTAACCATCATTTGTTCTGTTACTGGATTACTAGTCTCAATATTTAGTTATTGGTGTCTCAATAAGCTAGAAGAGGCAAAGTTTAGGCTGGTATGTGGGTGTTTATAATACGAGTGACTCGTAGTATTTTACAAGTCCGAGGAATTGTAGTATAATTACGAGTATCGTCCCATAAGGAGGTGAACAATTACCGGTTGAGAAATATTTTATACCTATTATCTAGATCAGTAGGTAAAAAGAGAGGGAGATTTAATAATAAAAGAAATCAAGCAAACACTTTTCACAGTAAATAAAAGAAATCACAGTAGATTAACTTTAGGACTTGGAATTTCACCGATCATACCGTAAATTCCATTCACATAATTATTTTGTGATAAACATTCTCACAACTATTCACATAATTAAACATTATCCATTCTCAGGGTATGATATTACTATTCAAATAGTAATTATGGGACTACTTTCGTGACTCCAAAATTACTATTGATGCATGACGAACAAAAGAATACTGTGTTGCAGAAATTGAGAATTTACTATCGTAATTCACAATTTAAGTCTGAAGAATTCACGAACTAATATTTGATGTCAGCTGTCGCCTCTTCATCAAATACCTTAAACATGCAAATGGTGATCAAGCACTTACAAGTAGATAATACCAAACAAATCAGATATTGGATAATACCACAATTATATGAATGAAAATCACATAATGATGGTTACATCCCTGTCCTAAAGGAAATAACTTCAGTTACTCAACATGGCTTTCACGGAAGTAAAAATTAAATCTAAACTATCTCTATTGCCCTCCCAAAGATGCTAGTCCCTCTATTTATACTTGTTCTAATCCCTAAAGACTAGGGGTTAATAGCTTGTAAAAATCGGGTCCCTAAAGATTAGGGGTTAATAGCGTGTGAAAATCTTTTGAATGATCCGATTTGACCGTTTTCCATAATCTTCTCTGTTCCGTTATTGGCACCCAAACTTACTCCATGCCATGGCGTGAAAAGATGGAGTTGTGAGTGTCCTTGATGGATTACGAAAGATGGAGTATTGTTAAGCTTGGAGTTATTATTGGGTTATGCCGTCAAGGTAATTTGTTTGGATTTGGTGATCATCTGTTCAACAAGTCTTAAAATTTTGTGAAGCTTTTGATGTAGAGTATTAATTACTTATGGTGGGATTTTGGAATTTGGATTGAGTCGGTATTGGCTTGGGATTGTTCACAAAATTCTTACAAATTGCATCGATGATGGCAAAATATGCTACAATGACAATTTTTTGTGTTGTAGTAGTAGGCTTGTGATTCATTGCTTATCTTCCTGACTTTTGATGTGTTAATTTTTCACAAATAAGTATTTTAGTGTATAGGTCGTTATTTTCATGTCGCCTTAGATAGATTACTCACAAAATAAATAGGTCATGCTCAATACGTATAATTAAATGGGCCTAAAACTTATAATAATTTTTTGCTTGGCCTTGGCTGGCCACGTCAATGAAGTCCCCACAAACCCCTATCTCAACTTGCACTACATATCCATTCGTAGGAGCTTAAGCTTCTGCTCTAGACGCTGCTCCTCTAATTTGAGTGAATAAGCTGTTTATGATTTGGAAATTCCTAATGTTGCTCTTGCGAATCATTATCCACGTCCATTTATTTTCCATCTTCTCCTTCATTCTTAACGACTTGCATATCTTTGTTCACAGGATGAAAAAGGAGCCTCATTAAATCGTCTTATCTTTTGAAGAAAATTTTTGAGCCTCCCAAGTGGATTCCTATTCTTGATCATTTTTTCTTTTTCATTGTAATTCAAGGAAGATCTCTTGGCTAAGTCTTCTTCTTACTTTGATTACCTTTTTGCTCTTTCTATATCATCTTAAGCTTTGGGTTTTTAACATGATGAATAACTTCATTGTGGCCAAGTTGCCAATAATAATTGATGGTAAATTTTTAGTCAAAGCCATTTTTGCTACAAATGCGGGTGTTTAAAATCAAATATTCGATTCAATCGCATTTGAGCGAATCGTGATTCGATCCGATCCAAATATTTTGTACGGATCAAATTCGGATCAAATTGGTTTTGATTCGATTTGATCTTCTTCTTTTTACGCTATGGGTTTTTCATATATAATATTAGGTCATTTAACTTAGGTATGAAATTAATAGTTTCATATTAAAAATTATCTATTTTTATGTAAAAATAATAAATAAATTTCATCTAAATATTTTAATGTGTATTTTTCATTTAAATTAATTTGTGTATTTTCATATAAATATTTTAATTTATTTTGTCACAAATTGACTAATTTTAATTAAAGAATTATTTGAATTATCAAAGAATAGTAATTTATATAACTAATGTTAGCTAGTTTTAAAGGAAAAAGTAATAATTTTTTCATTTGGATCAAAGCGGATCGGATCGATCCATCAATCCGATCTGAAAAATGCATTGATCCAATTCGATCCACGAGCAAAATGAACACCATTAGTTCCAAGTACCAAACCCGACCCGACCGAAAAATGCATTGTTCCAATTTAATCTGTTTTTATCCGATCCAAATTTCAAATCAATGGATCAAAATGAACACCTTTAGCTCCAAGTACCATATCTACACTTAATATGACAAGTCCAAATCTTTCCAATTTTCATTTTCTTTGTCTCGTTTCCCTTTAATCCAATCTACTTAATCCCTTAAATTTCTCTCTTATTCATCTTCTCTCCAGTAATTATGACATCAAATATATTAAAAGTCGTAGTTTCAAACCAAAAATAAATAAATAAATAAACTATTTAAGATTCAAAATCAAGTGTAACTCTTTTCCTCCAAATTTTTAACTGGAGAAAAGAAAACAGAAAATGATGACTGATCAAAAGCTATCCACATTGATTCTCTTGTGTTTATTTTTGAGTGCTTGTGAGCATAGAGAAGCGAATACAAATGCAATCCGCAAACCACCGGAGTCTTGTGAGAAATTAAGGAACAATCTCTCCTGATATAAGACCTTCATATGTATCAAGACATTTATATTTGATTTGATGAGGAAACTCATTTGGTAATAATTAATATTTCACTCTTTTGTTTTTGGAGTGCGTGTTTTTTTTTCTTTTCTTTTTTGGTTTTCTTGCATTTATTTATCATTAGAAGGAATTTTGTGCGAACAAAGGGATAGGAAAATTTAAAGGATGAAATAGTAGACATCCAAAAGAAAGATAATAAAAACATTTGAGATAATCGAGAATCCAGATAGGTTTTGGAAGGAAGAAAGGAAAAACATTTGATTAGTGAAGGTAATTTAAGCGTTAGGGTACAAAATTACATCAGATGCTAGAAGTCGCTCGACATAATGCCAGTCTATTTGTTGGTGTTTGTACTTGTGTTTATAGATAGCATAATTGATATAAATTCACATTTATCTCTATAGCTCATTGATCTGTTAACCTAAAATTGCAGTTTGGACGTGCTCATATACTATATATTGTCTTGTGAAAGAAAATCTTTTAACAAAGATCTTTTTGATTTTTGGAGTGTCAATATTTATTCTGTTTTTATCTACCATATAGAAAAAAAAAAAAGAAGTTAAGTGATTGCATTAGGCATAATTATTGAATAAAAAGACGTACTTGTCGTCTAACCCTGTAATAAAAAAAATATCTTTAGATGAACCAATGATAGAAATCATTTATTAAAGAGTGTCCAAGTCTGTTTTAAATTTTATTCAATATATGAATTTTTATATATTTTAGAAAAAATTATGTTTGTTTAAGGTGCCAAACCTTTCGTGAGACATTAGACTTTTAAAAAGAGTGATGACACGCATACTAAAAAAATCATAGGGCTCTGCTTGTTTCTAAGGAATTGGGGGCCTTAGAATTGGAATTGGAGGTCCCAATCCTAATTTTAGTGTTTGTTTTAACAAAATATGAAAAAATTACAATTGTATTCCAATTCTAAACTCCTCAATTCTACACATTCAATTCTTTACTGAAACTCAAAATTCCAAATCCAATTCTTAAAAAATTTAAAACACACGTGTCTAAAGTTAAAAACAGGTCGTACATATGGGTTATAACAAAACGGGTCAAGGCAATCCCAAACTCCAATTTGCATCGACTTGCTTCGCCCATTGCCTCATTCTTCTTCATCAATGCATAGTCTGCAACTCAGAGAGGCTGTCTAGCAATCAAGTCCTTTATCTTATCTTCTACTTCCCTTTTCAACAGATCCGCTGCTTTCGCATTTTCAGAGCCTATGTCTTTTTAGAAACTTTGAAATTAAAGCTCTGCTGATAAATCTCAGTATTCAATCCATAGTCTTCTTCAGAAACTTGTTCTCTCAATTTTCTGCCTCTTTGTCTCTTTGAAAAATCTCAGTATTCAAGGGTGATCTTTTCTTGGCTTTTGATCCACAAACTCATAGACATTACTATGGTTGATGAGTGATTCAAAGGGCTCATATTCACTCAGACGAAAAGAAAAAGAAAGAGAAAAGATAGGAGACCAAGGCAGTTTGATTCCAAGGCAAAGAGTCTATGTTGGGTTAGAACTGATGTACTACCTAGTCACCACCCTGAGCGGTGGCCGAAAGATGCTGCTGGAAATATTGTCTGCAAGTGCTTCTTGAACTGCAGTGGCTACCTTTCCTATGAATATGACCATATCATTCCCTTTTCCAAAGGTATCCTCCTCATTCTTTGTGCTCAATCGATATGCTATTGATGTTCGAGTTTGTAAATAATAAAAAATATATATAATCTTTTATTTCTGGGTTTTTGATTCTGTTGGATTGATAAATTATTTACCTGAGCTAATTTTCCATTTTTGGTTTTTCAGGTGTTATTTAGCCTCTTTTTTTTTTTTTTTTTGGTGTTTCTTCTGCAACAATTGTTTAGTGTATGTATACTAAACTTATAATGTCTGGGGCTATCTTGTTCAGGGTTTTCTTTGGAATATTGGTTTGTGAGTCGTGGTGTGTTGTTGTGCTAATGTTTGTATCTCCAATTTTTGGGGAACTTTTTGTTATTCTTTTGTAAAGCTTGTAAAACTTTCACTCCAATTTATGTGAAATAAAAATAATACAATAAAGTATAATAAATTCAAAATAAAGAAAAGAAAAAGATAAAAGTATCTTGTCTCCTAATTGAAAAAAGTAATATATGATGGTAATTAGTAGTGTACCTTG
Source organism: Gynochthodes officinalis (assembly GCA_020080225.1). Taxonomy (NCBI): domain Eukaryota; kingdom Viridiplantae; phylum Streptophyta; class Magnoliopsida; order Gentianales; family Rubiaceae; genus Gynochthodes; species Gynochthodes officinalis. The sequence continues at coordinate 2,035,669 of JAIQDA010000012.1, forward strand.
AAAAGTTTTAAAATAGTTGATTCAAGTGATTTACCAAATAGAAGAATTGAAATTAGAATTGTTATTATGTAGAATTCAATTAATTTACCAAAATGAAGAATTGAATTGGAATTACAATTGCAATTATGTAGAATTGAATTAAATTTTACATAATTGTAATTCCAATTCAATTCTAATTTCAAAGCACCAAATGGAGCCTAAGAAATGTTTCAATATTTGGCGTTGTGTTTGCCACTGGATCTTAACTCTGTCACTATAAGAATTTTATTAAAAATTTTTATTGTAAGTACTATTACTCTTTTACAAGTACGTAATCATCATTTATTTTAAATGCTTTTACTTTATATTTGAACTGTATCATTCGTTAGTTCAATTAATTTAAAAGTAAAGTAAATTTTATACTTTTTCCTAAAAGAGTTTAGTTTTTAAAAAAATTTTATCACAAAAAAAAGTTCTCCTCTTGGTAAAATTCTTATATTACCCTTTGGTCGGGTTGTGAAGCCCCAAAATTAATTCAGATCTTCAAACTAACTACAATTGAATTGTAGTAGTAGTGGACCAGATTCGAATCCCATGAGAAGCTATGTGTTGAGGGTTTTTAGCACTTGAAATGAAAAAGGAAATAAAAGAAAAGAAGAAGGTTAATACCAATTCTAATAGTAATAAACAAAGGAAAATTATAAAAGAAATTACTAGAGATATGTAAAAGAAATACTGTCTTACCAAGCTCCGATCCAATGAAGTGTAGTTGTCTTGAATATATCTAGATCATAGGATTCTAAAGACACTTTTTATTCAAGCATTTAACCAAAATTTCAGGATAGCCATGACAAAATTTTGAGTTTTCCTATTCTATTTGTTTGAACCTAGCATTCATAACAAACCTTACTAACAAATGATGAGGCGATAGCGTTCCATATCATTTGACACTAAAAACATTGAAAATAGTCAAAACAAAACCAACAATTGAGATAGTTGCAATTGAAAATCTTTGTATCATTAATTCCCTTTAAATCATAAATGCATGATTCTGTCACTTTACACACGCAAAAGATTTAAGTGCTACTAGTACTAATTGTTAGGACAATTACGGATCAAGAACAAATAGATAGCTATAGGAAGAAAAATGAAAATAAGTTGTCAATTTATTTATCATTCAAAATCCATAAAAACATAATGCAAGAACTAATGATTACTTGAATGCAAAAGATATGAAACTATGAACAAAACCTCAATAAATATATTGGCATCAACACCTTGGAACGAAATGAAAGTAAATTAGCCACTCATGGTGGCAAAACTATTTTAATTTTATTCTAAAAGAAAGAGAAGTACAAAAGAAAGAGGAAATTCTGCAGAAAATTAAAGGAAAGAATTGTGTCTTCCAAGTTCACTAACTCTCCTATTTATAGCCTTATTCTCTAACAACCTCCTAAAGACTTCCTAAAATCTCTCTAACAAATCTAAGTCTTTAAACCTTAAATTCCTAACAAACCATCCTATCCTATCTAATCCTATCAATTGTCTTCAAATCCATTCTAACTTGAATTACAAAAGTTGAAATCAAAAGATAAATTAAAATCTTGAAATTCAAGTTATCGACTTATCGTTCTTTGTCTCGACTTAAGACATGGTCACGTGCATTTCTTTGAGTTTCTCCTCCAAGGTTTCATCCTTTAAGGCGTGGGCAAGCTTAATCCAAAATAGTCTTCTATTTTGACTCCAAAAGTGCTTCTCCAAAATCATCTAAATCTCCATTAAATTCCATCTTTTGCCTTAGTCCATCAACTTTACTCCTGGGACAAAAACACTTTAAATTAACCAATTTCATACCAAATAAAGCATTAATATCATAGTTTTGCTCCTATTAAATGGCAACAAATTAAATCCTATCAAATACCCCACAACTAAACTATGCTTGTCCTCAAGCATATGATAGATCAATGTCTTCCTCTCTATTCCCTTCCCTTTTCATACCATTCACAAATAATCCAAAATCACAACACATTAGAAATCAAGAATGAAATGACAATTCAAGCGATAAGTATTCATAGCCCGATTTTCTAAACAAAACACATGCATCTCATTAATCCCAACAATTTTATCAAATTCAAATATACAACATTTGATAACCTCGCAGTTGCATTGTATCCACTCAAAGTGTTTAGGGATTCATTTAGCACTCAAATCAAATATAGCATGTCATTACCATATGCTTGCTTATATATCACATCTCCACCACTAATGAATATGAATTTATGCAAAAATCAAAGGGACTTAAAAGGGTTGTAACAAAGCCTAGGTTAAGGTAGGTAAACAAAAGAAAAATTTAGGCTAAACAAATCAAGATAGGTAGGAACTTTCTTACAAGATTTAAAAGCACACAAGTAATATTTTTAGAACCACTTTTTTATTCTCCTCTTCTTTTTTTCTTTTTCTTCTTTTTCGGAATATAGTTGGACATTTTGTAAACAATGGAGCACATTTACTTTGTCCAAACATTTCATAGAATTCTTTTTCACTTTTTCTCATCAATTTTTTTCTTTCTTTTGTCTTCTTTTTTTTTTGTTCTGTTTTTTTTTTTCAAGTGGTTCTTTTCTTTGGAATCCATACAAATTTAGTCATGCAACTCATTCCTACATACACTTGACAAATGGTTTAACAATGGTAAATAACAACGGGTTAAGGCTAATGATGTGGTATTATCACAAAGAAAAGCTTAGGCTCAAAATTGGTTGACTAGGGTATATATAATGGAATGACTTTTTAGAAAGTTAAAATTGGCTACTCCTAAACGCCATTATTATTTCAAAGCATAAACCCACAATGTGATCTCGACATGCACAACAAAGCAAGTTCTAGAATAAACATACCATATTTATCAATACTCAACAAAGAAACATGTGTGCAAGAAAAAGACAATGCTCATAGGCTCAAATACTCACAATGGTTCAAAGTTCAAACATTGTATATCCTTATTCAACTCCATCATCAAATCCAATGAAATGCTTAAACAAAATTTTGAAACAAGGCTAATCATACTCTCCTTTTCATGCTTTTCAACTCAATCACTAATGCAAGTTAAACAAGAGTTATTCTGATCAAGTATTATAGAGTTAGGAATTGCAAGGATGGCATTCGAAATTTTAAACATGCTTTGAGGACTTTGCAAAAATTTGACCAAAATAATTCAAAACCAATGAGCTAATCACAAATGCACAAGAGCACCCCCACACCTAAATTATACATTGTCCCCAATGTATGAAGAATAGGCACACAATTCAGAAAAAGTAGTGAAAATAGAAAGACAAGGGGGCAAAATAACTTCCCTGAATTGCAAACATATGAGACAAGACATCCAAGGGAAAGGAGTGTACGCTATCTTTTCATGTGATTGAGAGTGTCAACATAAATTGAAAATCAAAAATACTTCTTCTCAAGGATGGGTACCTACAAATCATAGAAGAAGGTAATCAATAATAAGGCAAATGACACTCCCAAGCTTAATCTTTGAAACTCAATTAGAAATTATAGTAGTAAAATAGGATAAGAAAGGACTTTAGGATAGAGACATAATAAGTTCACAAAGATAAAGCGATGTAATCCAAATAAAAGTCACTCTATAGCCCAAATCACTTTCTTTATTTAGATGATCATAAACCACTATAATTTGCATATCCAAAGAGAAATTGAAAAGGGTTTGAAAGATTAATGAGTTAATAGAAGTTCAACACACCAAAGCACCAAGAAAAATATGAAAGTGTGGTTGAAATAAAATACAAATGAGACTAGGCAAAAGAAAAAAATTGAATAGAAACAAAATCTCTATCACATGATAACATGGTGCACTACATGCTACTATGTGAAAGTTGAAAAATAGTAGAATGAAAATGCACAAAACCATGCCAAAGTTGGCCTCACTACAACATGCTTTCATTCAAAACACATTCTCAATGAAGTTTATACATTGCAAACCACTATTGTTTCAATTCTTCTTACCTCATCACTATGGTTTAGCACATATATTTCAACCAAAATTTTCCAAACTAGAAACTAAAATAATAGAACTCATTAACCCATTCAAAAACTCTATAATTAGTCCCTTATTCAATCACAAAAATTAACTACAAGTACTGCCCAACATTCAGGTCAATCTCAAATGCCACAGAATGAAATCAAAGAAGCAATAAACCTTGTATGGCACAGGGTAGTAGCAAGAAAGTAACCAGGAAATTGGAGAATAAGATAGGATAGTACCCGCATATGCTAAAACTGAAATAAAATAAAACAGAAACTAATAGAAAAATAAATTAGTGAAGAAATAGAGTAGGAGCGGTGGCTAGAGATCCCGTGGCGACTCACAAAAATTTCATCTCTTGCGTCTTAAACCTTTCATAAAATCAACATGGAGAACACATCCCAAGACTTGGGGTGCCTGAGCAAAGCTGCGAAGACACGATGAGGAAGGTTACTTGGAGCGAGCAGCGGAGGTGTGGCCGAGCTTGGGCGTTATGTAGGAGAATTGGTGAACGGACTTGGAATTTGCCGCAGAGAGTTGGTTGAAAAGGGAAGAAGAAGAAAAGAATTGGATTCTTAAAATAAAAGGGAAAAGAGTCGGCTGCAATTGGAAAAGGAAGAGAGGAATTGGGTTGTTAAAAACCCTTATTTTGAAAAATAAAAATTTTCTTTTTCATTTTTTTAAAACTTTTTTTAATGTAAGAAAAACAGAAGACCAAATAAAATAAAGCATGGGCATGCCTAAGGAAAAGGGATTTTTAGATGAACATTATGAATAAAAATCCAGAAGATTATAGATATTAAGGCGTGAGCATGCCTAAAGTGTTAAAGTCTTCTGCTTTTCCTTCATAAGACTATCATTCTCTTGGCGTGGGCACGCCTAAAAGCTTTAGTCTTCTGCTTTTTTTCTCTTCAATTTTTTTTTGCAAAACTTCATGAATAAAACCTGCATTGCATAAACAATTAAAAATCATTAGTATATAAAGAAAAGGAAAGAAAAGAAGAAAAACACAATAAAATTATGGAGAAAAAAATTTCTTTGGGTTGCCTCCCAAAAGCGCAATTGTTTAAAGTCGTTATGCTCGACCATTCTTTCTCTCAAGTTATTAAATTTTTACAAATTGTTTGGACCACACCTGCATTTTCTTTATTGATTTTGGATGGCTTGGCAAGGGGTTCAATTTTAACTTAGAAGCCTGCAAAACGGAAGACAATAATTGCTCATGAGAAATATGAAATAAATCCTTCAAATTTAAAGGATTTCCAGGAATTTCCAAGTCATATTCTTCACTTATATCCTCATCCCCTTCTAACTTTGTACTCAGGCCTGTAGAAAAAACATCATTCTCTTCATCAAAAACATCTTGCACAATAGCATCCACAATGTCAATAGAACACAAGGAATGAGTGTCAACTAGATGTTTCATTGCTTCAAAAATTTTAAACTTGATAATTTGTTCATCAAATTTTATAGAAATTGTGCACTCATCCAGATTTATGTTAGTTTTAACTGTCATCATAAAAGGTCTTCCCAACAAAAGAGTGGCTGATTCTCCCACGTCATCATCCTCAGTTTTCAAGATATAAAAATCAGCCGGAAAAATCAATTTATTGACTTGTACTAAGATATCTTCCACAACTCCTTCAGGATATGCAGTAGACCTATTAGCAAGTTTAATAATTACCCTTGTTGGCTTCATTGGACCCAAATTTAGAGCACAATATACAGAATATGGCATAACATTAATAGATGCTCCTAAATCTAGCATGGCATGTTTAATCATTTTATTTCCAATTACACAAGGAATTGAAATCATACCCGGATCCACACACTTATCGTAATTTTTTAGAATTATTGTAGATGCGTTTTTCCCAACATTGATGGTTTCATCACATTTTAGCCTTCTTTTATTGGTGCAAAATTCCTTCAAAACTTTGCATACACGGGATTTGCTTGATTGCATCTATCAAGGGAATGTTTATTTCTACCTTTTGAATGTCTCCAAAATTCCTTGCTCATACTCCTCTCTTTTGATCTTGCTAACTCGCTTGGAAAAGGTGCAACATTAGTAATTGAATCATTAGGTAATAAAGGATCGATCTTACTACTTTTGGGCTCTCTTCTTTCTTATCCTTGGTCTCTCAACAATTCTCTTTGGGAAGTAGGTGTGTGTTGAAGTTCCTTACCACTTCTCAACATCATTGCATTAACACTTTCCTTTGGATTTACCACCATGCGAGAAGGTAATCCTTTTGAGATCGCTTGTTTCAATTCACCACTACGCCTAATTGAGATACTTGATTCTCCACATTGCGGATACTAGCTCGATCTCTTGTTGAAATTTCTCGCACATTGTTTTGAAATTGTTGTGTGTTAGTAACCAAAGACCTTACAATATCTTCTAAAAGCATACGAATTTGATGATTGCATTGGTGGTGGTTGTTGTGCTGGCCTATTTTGGCTCAAAATTGATATCTTGGCTGCCACCCGGTTCCCATAACTAAGATTTGGATGATCCTCCAACCAGATTATAATGGTTTGCATAAGGATCATATTTTCTTTGGGGTTGATTGGGATGTCCTCCAATTGCATTTGCTTGTTGCGTCATATCTTCTTGCAAGGTTGGGCACAAATCATAGGATGTCCAGAATCAAGCAAACTCCACACCTCTTTGCACCTTGCAATTGTCCTATAGCCATTTGACGAACTAGAGTAGTTAGATCGAAATTTGGTCTTGAATACTAGGGGGTGCCTGATGGAGGGGAATGGAATGGGGGGAAATGGAATGCATTCCATTTCTAGTGATTGGATGGGGGCAATGGAATGGAAGGGTTCACTTGGACTCACTTTTGATTACCCCATATGGAGTAATCCTCATACCTCCCAATATTGGAGGGTATGGAGCTAAGGAATGCTAATAATTTGATTAAATAAATAAATAAATAAATAATATTAATTAATTAATTAATATTAATTATTATAATTAATTAATATTAATTTATTATTAACTTATTATTATTAAGTAATAATAAATTAATTAATCAAGATTAATTTAATTAATTATTCATTTATTTATAATTAATTATTTACTTAATATTATTAATTAATTAATAAAATTTTTAATCTCATTTTATTAATAGTAATTATTATAATTAATGTATAATTAATTTATAAATAATTAATTGATAATATTAATTAATTACTAATTGTTACTAACTAATTAATTAACTAATACTAATTAATATTAATTAACTAATTAATTCATATTAGTTATTATAATTAATACTAATTAATTAATATTAATACTAATTAAGTAATTAATATTAATTATTATAATTAATATAAATTAATTTATTATTAACTTATTATTATTAAGTAATAATAAATTAACTAATTAATATTAATTTAATTAATCAATCATTTACTTAATATTATAATTAATATTAATTAATCTCATTTACTAATATTAATTATTATAATAAATATTAATTATTTACATAAAATTTATTTAAGTAATATCATTTTTACTAATAATTAATTAATTTAATATTATAATGAATATTTAACTAATAATAACTTATTTATTAATACTAATTATTATAATTTATTTATAATCATTTCCATTCCTCAACACAAATTAACCATCATTATTAGTAATCATTCCTATTCCCCAACACAAACCAACCAATGTAATTATAATGATTGACCCCACTATCATTCCCACTACTATCATTTCCATTACCTTTCCCATTTCCCCTTTGAACCAAAAATTTCTAGAAGTACTTACCTCATGAATCCTTTTGGTAGTCCCTTCGGATCTTGAACCAAACTGTGAATTCTCTGCCATGTTAGAAATTAATTGCCTTGCTGCAGTTGGTGTTTTGTTCACCAAGGCTCCTCCACTAGCTACATCTACCATACTGCGATCCATTGGTAATAACCCTTAATAAAAGTATTGGATCAAAAGTTGGTCTGAAATTTGGTGGTGCGGGCAACTTGCACACAATTGGTTAAATCTTTCCCAATATTCGTATAATGATTCTCCACCAAGTTGCCTAATACCACATATCTCCTTCCTAATATTTGCAGCTCATGAGGCCGGAAAAAATTTCTCCAAAAACAACCTTTTCATTTCCTCCCAAGTTGTAATGGAACCTGCAGGAAGATAATAAAGCCAATCTTTCGCCTTATCTCTCAAGGAGAAAGGGAAAGCTCTCAAATTAACTTGTTCTTCCGTCACTCCTTGTGGTTTCAAACTAGAGCAAACCACATGGAATTCCTTGAGATGTTTGTGTGGATCTTCACCTGCATTTCCACGAAAAATAGGCAACAAATGAATAAGTCCAGATTTTAACTCAAATGCAACTTCTAAATTTGGAAATTGTATGCAAAGAGGTTGTTGATTTAAAACTGGAGCAATAAGCTCTCTCAATGTACGATCTCTTGCAGCCATTCTTTTTTCCTCAAGTGGTGTTGAATTAAAGTGTAGCCTCCTTCTTGTTTCCTTCCTTAGTCGTTGTGCTTCCTTCTCAATTTCTGAAATGAACACAATATCACCTTTGTGAGAAGCACGGGTCATGCAAAAAAATCGCAATGCTAAAAAAAAAAAAATAGCTCCCCGGCAACGGCGCCAAAATTTTGGTCGGTTTGTCGAAGCCCCGAAAATTAATTCAGATTTTCAAACTAACTACAATTGATTTGTAGTAGTAGTGGACCAGTTCGAATCCCACAGGGAGTTATGTGTTGAGGGGGTTTTAGCACTTGAAATGAAAAAGGAAATAAAAGAAAAGAAGAAGGTTAATACCAATTCTAATAGTAATAAACAAAGGAAAATTATAAAAAAATTACTAGAGATATGTAAAAGAAATACTTGATCTTACCAAGTCCGATCCAAGCAAGTGTAGTTGTACCGAATATATCTAGATCATAGGATTCTAAAGACACTTTTTATTCAAGCATTTAACCGAAAATTTCGCAGATAGCCATGACATAATTTTCATTTTTCCTATTCTATTTGTTTGAACCTAGCATTCATAACAACCCTTACTAACATATGACTGGGGGCGATAGCGTTCCATATCATTTGATAGTATCACTAAGAACATTGAAAATAGTTAAAACAAAAACCAACAATTGAGATATCTGTAATTGAAAATCTTTGTATCATTAATTCCTTTAAATCATAAATGCATGATTATTGTCACTTTACACACGCAAAAGATTTAAGTGCTACTAGTACTAATTGTTCCGGACAATTACGGATCAAGAACAAATAGACACTATAGGAAGAAAAATGAAAATAAGTTGTCAATTTATTTATCATTCAAAATCTATAAAAACATAATGCAAGAACTAATGATTACTTGAATGCAAAAGATTATGAAACTATGAACAAAATCTCAATAAATATATTGGCATCAACACCTCTTGGAACGAAATGAAAGTAAATTAGCCACTCATGGTGGCAAAACTATTTTAATTTTATTCTAAAAGAAAGAGAAGTACAAAAGAAAGAGGAAATTATGCAGAAAATTAAAGGAAAGACTTGTGTCTTCCAAGTTCACTAACTCTCCTATTTATAGCCTTATTCTCTAACAACCTCCATAAAGACTTCCTAAAATCTCTCCAACAAATCTAAGTCTTCAAACCTTAAATTCCTAACCAACCATCCTATCGTATCTAATCCTATCAATTGTCTTCAAATCCATTATAACTTGAATTACAAAAGTTGAAATCAAAAGATAAATTCAAATCTTGAAATTCAAGTTATCGACTATCGGTTCTTTGTCTCGACTTAAGACATGGGCACGTGCATTTCTTTGAGTTTTTCTCCAAGACTTCATCCTTTAAGGCATGGGCAAGTTTAATCCAAAATAGTCTTCTGCTTTGGCTCCAAAAGTGGTTCTCCAAAAATTATCTAAATCTCCATTAAATTCCATCTTTTCGCTTTAGTCCATCAACTTTACTCCCAGGACAAAAACACTTTAAATTAACCAATTTCATACCAAATAAAGCATTAATATCATAGTTTTGCTCCTATTAAATGGTAACAAATTAAATCCTATCACCCTTACTAATAATGACAATGCATAATTCAAATTTAAAAATTAAAAATTAAAATATAAAAATATAAAAATATACATTTAATAGTAGATTTAGTATATTATACCTTGTAAGTTAAAAACTTATACCAAATTAAAAGTAAATTGTTTTTGTTTAGAAGAGGTGAGTAATAACGTCTATTACAATATAAAAACAATTCCTAACTTTTAAAAATTTTGACACGTATATTAATTGTATATTTATATTTATAACACGTGTCCTTTTAAAAAATGTTACGCCAATCATATGATCATAGCATTTATATTTTGAATTCTATATGCACTTCATCATATGGACATAATTTTGAATTCTATACACACTACAAGAAAAACCCCCTTTAGTGACAACCGGAATTTCGTCACCAAAGGGATGATTTTCGTAACCAAAGGCCCAGAGAGATCTTTAGTGACGAAAAATTTTTGGTGACGCTGTCACAAGAAAGGTCCGTCGCTAAAGGTCTTTCGTGACGAAAAAAAACATCGTCACTAAAGGGTTGCATTTAGTGACGAAACTTGGAAGTGACGAAATTTAGTGACCAAAAAAATTCGTCACCAAAAGAGGGAAATTGTTGTCACTAAAAGATACAAGTCGTCACTAAATGCGCGAAATTAGTGACGAAAATTAGTGACAAAAAATGGTCACATCGAAGTGCGATTGGGCAAGCAGTGACCGCTTTGGTGAGGAGAAAAATTTCATCACTAAATTATGCCTTAGTCAACACCTTTAGTGACGAGCTAGTGATTTACAAGTTTTTCGTCACCATTTACTTTTTCATTAGTGACGGAAAAAATTCGTCACTAAATTATGCCTTGATCAATGCCTTTAGTGACGAGCTTGTGACGACAAGTTTTTGTCACCAATTTTTTTAATCATTAGTGACGGAAAAATTTTGTCACAAAAGAGTTGTTGGATATGTAATTTGTGACAAAAAGTTTTAGTGATTTAAAGATGATATTTAGTGACGATATTTTTTCGTCACTAGAAATTCCGTCACTAAAGGGGGTTTTTCTTGTAGTGACATAATAGATAGATAGACAGGGTAGTCGTGTTATAACAATTATTTCTTCAGTTCTTCTAATGTTTTTATCTTCATCTTAATCAAATTCAAAACTAAATTAAAATATGGCACTTATATGCGAGTGTACTAAATTATATATTCACAATTATAAGACGTGTTCTGGAAAAGTTGGTAGGTTATTTATTTCATTGTTGAGTTTTCTTTGTGTTGAACTTGTCATGTAATTATCATTTCTTCTAATCTTTTTGTCCTATCTTACATAGAAATCAAAATTAAATTAAAATATAACACTTATTCAAAAATTTAGTAATTATCTTATTTAATAATCTGTTACATATAATTATACCACGTTTACAATTCAATACTTTATAATTTTCTTATCTCTATTATCATTCAAACACTCAATTTATTGTACTTTCACATTCGAACACTGATTTCTAACACTTGGGTCAAAATTGTGATCATATTTTTAAAATTTGTTACTTTAATAATCTTATATATTTATGTAAAATTTTTATCCTTTTTTTTATTTCTTTCAAGATTTTGTGTGTTACAATCCGATTACTAATATTTTTTCCTTACTTTTAAATTACAAATTTAACAAAATAAATCTTAAGTTACTATTCACCAACATAAAAAATTTCTGTTTCATTGTTCTATATAATAACACAGCCACCCCCATCCCTCCCAACAAAAGGAAAATAATAATTACTTGGGAAATAATATATTTAAAATTATAGAGGATCTACTTTTATTATTATTATTATTATTACGCTTTTAAAACTGCATTATTTCATAGTTCAAAAAATTGGCATATCTAGAGTTTTTGTTTGAATATTCAAACTTCTTTTGTATAACTTGTAATTTTTTCTCGATTCGTTTTCAAACCCTTTAAACTTTCTTGTTTTATATAAACTGTAATCTAACTTTGAAAGAACATCTATTAAGAGCTTCTTCTATAGATAACAACCAACACTATCCAAAAACAATGTATTCAAACAACTCAATTTAATGTAATAAATTCAGAAATTCTAACAATTAGATGCTTATAGACCAAATTATATTTAAAGGCAACATGGGTTAAAAAGAAAATGTTAATCCTTTATGGCCATGCAAGCTCTAATCTATAAGTTGGGCTGGAGTTTGGTCAAGTATAGGCGGCAATTTCCGACACGACACGTAAACACAATACGAACCTAACACGTATTTAATAGGTATATGTATACCCCTTTGGATTCGGGTCAAAATTAGGTCGGACTCGTATAATTGACAAAATAAATGAGTCATGTTCGGGTATACCCACAGGTCAACCTGTTTAACTCATTTAATAATTTGAAAAATTATATTAGGGTAATTTTGTAAAATTGGAAGAAACTATACTAACCTTAATTGTCTCCTCTCTCGACTCTCAACTCTCTCCCTTTCTTTCACTTAGCAGTCGCCACTCCCTTGTTTCAAATCGCCGCTCCATTTCTTTCACTTAGCAGCCAAAATTCTTTCAATTATTTTGTTAATTGGCAGTTCTGGTTTGCAATTGGCAATTGCCTTCCAGAACCGGAATTTGAACAACAGACACCACAAAGACAGAACAATTCACAGCAACATTTAGTAAGAGGTGGTAGATTGGTTACAGGTCCTCAGGTACATCATAATTTTTATTTTTATTTTTTGCTTCTTGCTTCTTGAAGGATTTACTTAAATAGCTTTTTGGTGTGTTGTTTCTTTACTTTCTTTAGAGTAATGATGTTGTGATATCATATTGTCATTCTGATGGAAGCTGTCTGTTACTTGTTGGTCTTCTTATTTTCTTGTACCCAGATTACTGCTTGCTTTAGTGAAGTGTCTTCTTATTAATTTGGAGGGGTTGTTTTATGTGGCTCAGCAGAGATATTGGAACTCCCTAAAGGGGTCGAATTTGGGTGAAACCGAATGGTGGTACTCCTGCCATGAGTTGGTTATTTGTGTCCAAAACGACACGTGGCTGCTGTGTGAATCTTCCATGAATTTTTGTTTCTTCATCTTCTCTTGGAATTTCATCATCTTCAGTTCTTCTAATGTTTTAATCTTCATCTTAATCAAAATTCAAAACTAAAATAAAAATGACACTTATATGCGAATGTACTAAATTGTATATTCACAATTATTAGACGCGTTCTCTGGAAAAGTTAGTAGGTTATTTATTTTATTGTTTAGTTTTCTTTGTGTTGAAATTGGCATATAATTATCATTTCTTCTAATCTTTTGTCCTATCTTACATAGAAATCAAAATTAAATTAAAATATAACACTTATTTAAAAATTTAGTAATTATCTTATTTAATAATCTATTACATATAATTATACCACGTTTACAATTCAATACTTTATCATTTTCTCATCTATCTATTATCATTCAAACACTCAATTTATTCACTACAAGAAAAGGTTTAATTTCCAATGGAACCTTCCGACGGACATTAATCCGTTGAAAATTTCCGACGGATATCCGTCGGAAAAAGCGAACTGGAGTCCGACAGCAAAATCTCCGACGGACATCCGTCGGCAAAAATATTTCCGATGGAACTCCGCCGGAAATCCGTAAAAAACAATTGGCGCCACACGGCGCCAATATATTCCAACGGATGTTCCGTCGGAAAAGCTTTTAAAAAATTTATTTTTCAAAATATTCCGACGGAGTATCTGTCAGAATATTTAACAAAATAATATAAAAAGAAAATTATATTTCCGACTGAGTTCCGTCGGAAATAGTTTTTAAAAAATTAAAAAATTAAAAAAGTTCCGACGGAAAATGCGTCGGAATTTAAAAAAATTTAATTCCGACGTGCCGACATATTCCGACGGATGTCCATTGGAAACTTTTGAATTCTCATGTCCGACATTTTCACTAAATCATTTAAAATTACTTATTACGTGTCAGATTTCCACTGGCTCAAAACAATTGCAGCTTTTGTGAGTCTTTCGAATCAACCGTTTCAAAGCCATCTCAGCTGAGCTCATTGATTTCTCTCTTCTAAATTGATTTCGTTCACTCTTATTCGTCCCAATTCCCACCAATTTCTCATTGGATCCTATCAGAAAGCACTAGCAGAGAGGCCTTTATTGTTTCTGCTCCAACTCTTTTTCTTCTTCTCAATTGGGCCCTTTAACAATTTCTTCGATTCCTAATGCTTATCAGATACATAGTAATGCTTGCTTACTACTTTCGTAAGCAGCATTTCCCTCTCCTTATTTTTTTTTCTTTTTCTTTTGGGTGCGCTCTTTCCCTTTTTTGATCAATGATGATTAATGGCATTTACTTATATATGTGTAGATGGATTTCATTCGACACTGTAGTTGTTTATATATCGTGGTCATGCTATATTATTTTCATGTCGTGACATAAATTATGCATTATATTAATGTTATATTTTTATTACTGTGATATTTATTTTTATATATGTGTAGATGGATTTCATTCGACATCGTAGTTGTTTATATATCGTGGTCATGCTATATTAATTTTATGTCGTGACATAAATTATGCTTTATATTAATGTTATATTTTTATTACTGTGATATTTATTTTTATATATGTGTAGATGGATTTCATTCGACACCGTAGTTGGATGTATAACAGAATAAATCCTAACAGAAGAGGTTTAACCGATGAATTTATGAGTGGGGGTAAATGAATTCGTGCAACATGCTTGTACTCTTCTTAAATATCAGAAGGAAGGAGTCATTCAGTGTCCCTGCTGAAAGTGTAAGTCTGGTAAAACATTTGGTCCAGAAGATGTGGTGGTTCATTTATATAAGAATGGTTTTAAACCTAAATATTGGTGGTGGATTGACCATGGTGAGGCAGAGCCTCCGAATTTTGACTCTATATATGCTACATATATGCATGAGCAGAGGAATATCTCGAGAACAGATAATGCAGAAAGTAGTTGATATCATGATATGATAAGAGATGCAGCAAATTCTCATTTTATGGGTAGTGGTGAACGTGAATTTGTGCAAAATACTGAACAGCTTCCTAATGAAGAAGCTCAAAAATTTTATGATTTGTTAGAGGCTGCAAGTCGTCCATTGTGGGAAGGTTCGACTCATTCTGAATTATCCACAGCTGTTAGACTAATGAGCATCAAGTCAGATTGGAACGTACCACACGACTGCATGAATGCCATGATTGAATTGATGAGAGAGGTTAGCCCCCAGCAAGAAATAGACATTCCAAAAAGTTATTATCACACGAAAAAGTTGGTGTCTAAATTAGGAATATCTGCCCAGAAGATTGATTGTTGTCCAACTGGTTGTATGTTGTACTACAACGAGAACGATCACTTAGAGGAGTGTAAATTTTGTGAACACCCTCGTTATAAAAGTGAATCGACTAGCAAAGGAAAGCGAGTGCCACTTAAGTCGATGCATTACCTTCCACTAATACTCAGGCTTAAGAGATTGTATGCCTCCATGAGTTCTGCACCGCATATGAGGTGGCATTATGTGAACAGAAGGCCAGATGGTGTATTGTGTCATCCATCCGATGGGTTAGCATGGCAACATTTTGATGAAAAATATCTAGATTTTGCTGCAGAACCACGGAATATCAGGTTAGGTTTGTGTGCGGATGGTTTTACACCCTTTAGTATGTCATCTACTCCTTATTCATGTTGGCCAATTTTTGTGACTCCGTATAATCTTCCACCTGAGATGTGCATGACAACTTCATATCTATTTTTGAGTTGCGTCATTCCAGGCCCGCATAATCCAAAGAATTGAATTGATGTCTACTTGCAACCCTTAATTGATGAATTGAAATTGTTGTGGCATGTTGGAGTCTTGACATATGATATTTTCACAAAAGAAAATTTCAAAATGGGGTCTGCACTTATGCGGACAATTAATGATTTTCCTGCGTATGGAATGTTATCCGTGAAGTACAGTGGGAGATTGGCTTGTCCGATTTGCATGGAGGATACGAAAGTAGTCTATTGAAAAGAAGGCAGGAAAAATTCGTGGTTTGATTGTCATCGGCGATGGTTAGAACCTGATCACACATTCAGGACGAATGTGTCCGGATTCATTAAAAATCGTGTTGAAGTTGATGATTCACCGCGAAGGTTGTCTGGGGAAGAGATTTGGGATCGAATTTCATCTATTCCTAAGGTATATGAGGCAGGAAGTTTTAGACTTCACGGATATGGCTTTCAAAGATAATCGACTAAACAAAGCATATTTTGGGAATTGCCTATGGAAAGATAACTTGCTTCGCCACAATTTAGATGTCATGCATATTGAGAAAAATTTCTTTGATAATTTGTTCAACATCATATGGATGTAAAGGACAAGAGCAAAGATAATGTGAAGGCAAGATTGGATCTGATGAAGTATTGCAGGTGGAGTGAATTGCACCTACAAAAACAGGCCAACGGCAAGTATTCCAAACCAAAGGCAAAATACACATTCACATTGGATGAAAGACGCAATATTTGTGAATGGATAAAGAATTTGAAGATGCCAGATGGGTATGCATCAAATTTGCGTAGGTGTGTCCAACTGAAAGAAGAAAAATTAACGAGGTTAAAAACCCACGATTGTCATGTCTTAATGGAGAATTTGCTTCCTGCTGCATTCAATTCACTTCTGAAAATATTTGGAAAGCAATAACAGAGATCACCAATTCTTCAAGCAATTGTGTTCGAGCACTTTGAGAGATACTGATTTAGACAGAATGCAAGATAATATCCTGTTATAATGCAAGTTGGAGAAAATCTTTCCACTGGCTTTTTGATGTAATGGAGCATCTTCCTATTCACTTAGTAGAAGAAGCGGACTTGGAGGCGGTTCAATATAGGTGAATGTATCCTTTTGAAAGGTAATTAAACCTATTTTTTCCTAATTACGTATATATAATTTTTTTAGTTCCCTAACATGTTGTTTAACGAATTTCAATTGTAGGAACATTGGGAAGTGTAAACGGTCGATGAAACAAGAGGCTAGAGTCGAGGGTTTGATTTGCGAAGCATACCTTGCCAGGAAATTTCACATTTTTGTTCATTCTATTTTGAAAAGCATATCCAAGTTTAAGAAACAGAGTGAATCGGCATGATGATGGAGGTCCTAGTACGAACCCTCCATCTTTGTCAATATTTGATCTTACGCAGAGCATCAGAAAACCAACTATTCTCGTGGTTAGACGATAATGAGATCTATCTTTGCAAAACAAAGGTGTTCTCGCTTAATTGTGAGGAGATCCAACCAACTCGAGGTACAGATGTTGATTATGTTTCTTTTACCATTTTTTTATGTAATCTAATCGCGACATTAATGATTGAAATATATTTGAGATTTCAGAAATTATTACGGGAATGAAGCTGTTCGTGAATATTTTAGTACATGGTTCAAAGATTATGTAAGTGGTCATTAGCCTGCAAATATCTATTACGCAATAGATGTAAATTCATTGTAACTTAAATGTTGAAGTTTTTTTTAATTCAATCGCAGGTACAAAATGTTTCCAACGGAGTGACCAACCCAAATCTACATGCTCTATCATGGGGACCAAGTCGAAAGGTGAAATCATACCATACTTACTTTGTAAATGGATACAAATTTCACACAGCGACCTGGTCCGAAAAAAGAAAGACGATAAACAGTGGTGTATGGGTCAGAGGTGATGGCAGTGAAGCTGGCGAGGTCGACTATTACGGAGTTCTTCAAGACATTGTGGAACTGGAATACTCATCAGGAGATCTCGTCAAAACAGTAACATTATTTTACTGTACCTGGTTCGACACACGGAGACCATCAGGAACAAAGGTACATCCACAATATAAATTAGTTGATGTGAGATATACAAGACAATACGGTACATTTGACCCATTTGTGATTGCACAAAATGCTAGACAAGTGTATTATGTTCCTTATCCTTTGAGACCTGATAAGTCTGAATGGTGGGCCGTGATTAACACAAAACCAATGGGTAGGGTCGAAGTGGAGGATTCAATAGACATAGCATTCCAAACTGACACATCAAACGTGGAATACACTGTAGACGATGATTTAGAAGATAGTCTCCGAGATTTTCAGTGCAATAATGATGAAGATGTTGATGTAGAAATGAAAGGCATGAGGATGATGAGGATGATGAGGATGTCAAGAAGAACATGTGAGCAATGATTCGGATGAAGAGACAGAATTTGTAGGCAATAAGAAACGAGTCCCAAGAAGAATTCGAGGATATATATTCATACTAAATAATATGTTTTTTTGAATTAAAAAGAGGTTTTAAGAAATAGTGAGTGGATGAATGATTTAAATAACCTTAATATTTGAAAATAATTTAATTCACTAATTACAACGTGTAAAAATAATTATTTTTCATTTATGAAATATTTTAAAATTTGAATAAAATATTTTCATTTTTTTATACATTTGAAACTTGATTAATTTAAATTTTTATTTCAATTTTTTACGAATTTAAACTTTCGACGGATATCTCATTGGAATATTAAAATAAAAATAAAATTTTGAAGTATTCAAAGTTTAAATGGGATAAAAACTCTTTCTTTTCAATAAAGGAATATATATTTTTAAAATACTTAAATAAATAACAAACAGAGATAGATAAAAATATATCATTTTCAATATATGTATTTTGAATAGTTAAAGAAATAACAATTATGATAAAAAGGAGGTAAATAATATGAATAAAAATACTTTGAAAATGAGTTATGGAAATATTCAAAAAAAAATTTAAGAAAAATATTCAAAATAAAATATAAAAATTTCCGACGGAAAATCCATCTAAGTTCTTGCCAAAAATTAAAAATTTAAAAATTTCCATGCATAAACCGTCGAATTTTAAGAAAAATAAAAATATATTTAACTTTCCAACGGATGTCCGCATGAAATATTCAGAATAAAAAATAAACAACGTTCCGACGGATTATCCGTCGGAATGTCTTCCGAAAAGTAAAAAAAATTACTTTTTCCGACGAATATCCGCCGGAAATGTGAAACTACATAAAAAACAAACCCCCCCTTTTCCCCCTCCCTCCCGTGCGCCTCCTCCCGCCCCACCCTCCCGCCTCCCACCTCCCACCTGCCCCAAAATTTTTCTTACCTTCCCCACCCCTCTCCTCTTTCCTCTTTCCCGCCTCTTCCCGCTCCCCTTTTCCCCAAATTTGCTAGTAGCAAGTAGGGTTGTCTTAATTTCTTGTCTCTTCCCGCCACCGATTCATTCCTTCACAGTCCAGTTGGCCGCTCTTCAATCTCCAACCGCCGGTCGTCACTATCATTCTCGTCCTCAACGTGAGCTCGTCGACCGTCGGCCGTGCACCTCTCACCGCGAGTCACCGCCTCCGCCGCCTCCTCAAGTGTATTCTGGTCCTTGTCTTATTTTTTCTCATTGGCTACGAATATTGGTGTTGTTTTTGGTTTCTGTTCTGGCTTTGTATGTGTTTTTGTTGGGAATTTGTGTTTTAATTTTTGGATTTTGCCCTAATTTGAGATTGATGAAGTGTTGTTTTTCGTTTAGGCTATTTTTGGGTTAAAATTTTAATTATTTAAGTAAAACCGTGGGCTGCTGCTATTCCAGAGGATAAATAATAATTGCGAAAAAAAATAAAGAGAAAAAATTATTACTGTTTAATCTTGTTTCTATTTCAATTCGTGTGTTTATTTATTTTTATGTGTGGAAAGTTTGTTATGAGAATGCGTGTATATTTCTGTTGGGATCTAGAATTGTATGTTTGTGTGTTATAGCTTGTTGTGTGTTTGTCCCTGTGTGTGTGTTTTCCTTTCAAAAATAGTCTTTTAAAAAAAAACACAGAAGATTCTTTTTGGAAGGGCTTTTGGATCTTATACATATCCTTTGAAGGATTTCTTGGATTATTGTGATTTATCATTGGACCCATATTCTTGAATTTATTTTTTTGAACCAAGGTAGTGTTGATGAAAAAGAGAGATTTTTCTTGAATAGTAAAAAGAACCTTAAAGACTTGTAGTTTATCTCCAATTTTAATTTTTAATGTTACTTGGTGTTTCATTGAACTGAGGTTATATAAATGAACTTGGCCTGTTGGTGGATTTGGAATTCTAGATTCTAAACAAGAGGATCCTCTTTATCTTAATCATATCCTTGACTTGGTACATGGAAGGTAGTGCAGGGCTTATGTTCTAATCCATGAATTTAATGAGAAATGACTGCATTGCATTTTGAGATTTGATTTGCATTCTTGATGACAATCCTAATTGGCTAAATGGTCTGAAATTTGAGCTATTTATGACTACTGATGCAAACTACTTTTACACTGTAATATTGGTTTAAATGTTATTTTATCTGATTAAGTTCATCTTGGACAGTTTTCAAGACCTTTGGTACAGTATGATAATTGATGATTATTGAAGGATTTACGTAAGGCCACAACACTCTTATCAGCTTTGCTCATATCCAACTTTAAGGCAACTAGACTTCTTCCCCCTTCCTTCTTTTTCCTTATACGTTCAAGCACTTCATGAGCTCTCAGGATGCTAGTGCTTTGTTCATATCAAGCACGTTTTTTTCCTTATTCTATTATCTTTTTCTTTTCTCTCAATAATTCCAAGTGCTCCTACTTGCTAGTTTTTTTTTTCAACAATTCTGGATGCTATATTATTTTTCCCAACAAGCTAGGGAAGAAAAATCTGTTGTTTTTTTTTCTCTCCCAACAATTTATGCCACTGCGTTTATGGTGTTTTGTTTTTCAACAATTTCTGGACTCAATATGTTTTGCGGGGCTTTTTTTGAGATTTGCATGGGTACAAGTGAATTTCTTGGTTCATGATTGTGTAAGTTTTTAATAGAGCATTGAACTATGGGTTGTAAATGAAAAAGGGCTGCATATTGTTGACTTTTTCTTGTCTAAATTAGAAATCTAACTGGTTATAAAAATTTATATGTGCACTATCTGTTTAGATTCTTGTATTTATACCAACAACACTGCCTCTTACCCCCTACAATAGCTAACTTCAATCGATTTGGCTAAATCTTTCACCAAATCTTTCAATATGAAAAGAATAAGGTCATTAATTTTTCTTGTCTGGAAAACATTAGCCAAAAAAATAAATAAAATTTTTGAAGTACGCTTCGCTAACAGGAGATCCCATCTTATGTTCAAATTTTAAAGAATTTTTAAATCTTTTATTTTACATTATATTTTTAATCAAATTTTAATTCAATAATCTTATTCAAATTCAACATTCTTACCTTTCTATATTCTTAATCATATTATTTAAATAAAATTTTAAATTTCTAATATAAATTCTTTAAATTATTATTTATATTATTTAAATTTAATATGAAATAATAATACTTTCAATAAAAAATTAATACTCCCTCTGTTTCAAAAAATAATTCACTTTGGAAATAGTAAGCTTACGTAGCAGGATTTACTGGCTATGCTATGAATGTTTGGTTATGCTGAAAATTGCATTCAAGGTTGTCCAAAATTTTAATCTATCTAATAGCATTCAAATTGACTTTCTGGATAAATATTAAAGTGGTTGAACCAACTCCGGGTTAAATATTGAAGGGTCAATAAACATCTTTATCAGATGCCATGGTAGTACATGGACATTTTACTCGACTGTTCTGAAATTGCTCCTGGATATAGGGCTTCTGGTGTTTGTGTTGAGTTCACTTGAAAAATAGATGCTCACTCTTTGAGAATCTTGGCCGGCAGTGAGAGAATTGTACACCCTTAGAAGCAGTAACCAGACAAAGATATTGCTAAAACTATCTTCCCTGTGTTTTCTCTTGAAGACAAGTAGTATAATTTGTCTTGAAGAATAGTTGCATCTGTTGAACCTAGGCTATCTAGTTATTTACGTGCCAAAGTTTTAAAAGTAGGTCATGCATTGCACATTTAGGTATTAATAATTTTTTAAAGACTTGGGACGTGAATTAATCATTAGCAATGATTCATGAATTATGAGTCTATACATATACACAAGTTGTTATATATATATAACAATCAAACATCAACAAAGAAGAATGCCTTTGGGAGGGATTAATAAATACTAGTACGAAATGTGTTTGAGCTATTCTGCTAACAAAATACAAATTCTAATGTCAATCACACCTCGTTATATTTTGTTAGATATTGTAGGATTTTAATTAAATGGATAAAGATCAGAGCAGAGGTCGCCGTGCAAGTCGCGGCAGAGGTCGTGCTAGTTCGCGCTCGTCGGAGCATACACCATTGCGTCCCCTTCCGTCAGGGTCGACTTTCGCCCACTCTTAGCCGGCCCAGCACAGAGCACTGGAGATGGATCGGGTCCATCTTCATCACCACCGCGCATCACACATACTGGAGATGGATCTAGACCATCATCATCACCACCGCATTCGGAGCATCGTGATGATGGCGAAGCCGAGATCGAGCCTCCATTGGATCATGTACGGGAGGAGGATGGTGCAAGATATATCATACCAGACGAGACTTCTACCGGGTAAAATTTTTAGCATTTATTTTAAATAATACTTGTATTCAATTAAAATTTTAATATTGATTTCTTCTTTTGTTTATATTTTTAGATTCATTCCGAGTCATACTGTTGTGGGTGCAATTTACGATGCAATCAAAGCCCACTTTGAAAAACCTTGGGCAGTATGGCGCGAAATTCCACTAGAGGTTCGCGATAGGATGTTTTCGGAGTTTAAGGTAATTTTTTACTGTTATATTATTATTTATATTGAATTATATAAATTATAAGTTACATAATTACTAATGTCGTCATTTATGTTTGTACCGCAAGGTTTATTGGTTGCCAAGAAATGATGAAAATATCCGCCGAGCGTTCAAGTACGAGGGCAAAGCGCTTATGCGGATATTTTTCATCAATCCCGCATGAAAGCCAAGACCGCAATGGATAGGAGACCACGCCCGGGAATACCTTCAAAAACATTGGGCGTCAAGCATTCAAAAAAGGCAAATTCAGGCAAAGGAGGCTCGTGCTTGAGAAAGGCGGGTCTCTCAATACTTATGCTCAATATCACTTGCTACACATGCAGCGAGAATTGTAAGAATATTTATATATTTTTTTGTTTCAATGTCATTTATGTATAATTTAATATGATTTGTTAATCTAATATTTATATAATATGTAGGAAAAGACTATGGGCAAAAGGCCATCAAAGATTGACCTTTTCTTAATTGGCCACAAGAAAAAAAATCCCGAGACTGGAGAGCGGGATCAGTGGGTTGATTCCCGTGCCGAGGCTACATATGTGAGTTTTTTAGTAAAAATACTTTTTTTTTACAAAATCTATTTAGTTTATTAATAATAAATAAAAATGTGTAATATATTTTTTTTAATTTGATAGAACGCTTTTCAATCTCTTGCGACTGAAGAAAGACTCAATCAGACAGAAACGACGGATGATAGTACTGTGCGGACGCAGAATCCCCCACGCAGTGATGAAGAATTATTTACTCAGGCTGCCGGTGGAGTCTACAAAGGTAGAGTTTATGGGATGGGGAATCAGCCTTCTACCAGTCGCTCTGTATATTCAAAGATCATCTTCAACGTTTGTGTCGCAGTCGAGTATGATCTGATGCGTCATAGAGTGGCCGAACTGACTTAGGAGGTCAGTAATGGGCGACAACAAATGACGGAGCTGATTCAAAGTCTACAGGCAAAGATAGAGAAAATGGAAAAGCGCGGCAAGAAGAAAAGAAAAATGAGCAACAATGAAGATACTAACTCGAGCACGGATACGGACAACGATTAGGATAGTATTACTTTTTGTCAAATTTATGTGTATAAAATAATTTTTAGTTTTTTGTTAAAATGGAATTTATTTTTTTAAAAAATTTTTTATTAAATTTCCATGATTTATTGAAATTATTTATTTCTTTTAAAATTTTATTTAAATTTCGACGGCTATCCGTCAGAAATTATTTTTAAAAAATTTTTAAATAATTTCCGACGGAACTCCGTCGGTAATTACTTATTTTTCAAAAAAAATTTAAATAATTTCCGACGGATTTCCGTCGGAAATTATTTATTTTTTAAAAAAATGTTATTTAATTTCCGACGGATTTCATTTAAATTATTTATTTCTTTAAAATTTTATTTAATTTTCAACGGTAATCCGTCGGAAATTATTTACTTATTTTTAATTTCTTCTCATAATTTCGAATGCAATCCGTCGGAAAAATATAATTTTTATTATCCACCGCCGCCGCAAAATCCATTCGATTTGACGGTTGATCACGGAAAAGTTTTTGCGACAACCGTTATTCCGACGGATGGTTTCCGACGGAAAACCGTCGGAAATCTCAAATTTTCCGACGGAACAGTGGATTTGCCGTCGGAAATTTTCCGTCGGAAAAATCCAATTTTCTTGTAGTGATTGTACTTTCACATTCGAACACTGATTCCTAACACTTGGGTCAAAATTGTGATCATATCTTTAAAATTTGTTACTTTAATACTCTTATATATTTATGTAAAATTTTTATCCTTTATTTATTTTTATTTCTTTCAAGCTTTTGTCTGCTACAATCCAATTACTAATCTTTTTTTTTTCTTACTTTTAAAATACAATTTAACAAAATAAATCTTAAGTTACTATTCACCAACATAAAAAAAATTTTGTTTCATTATTCGATATAATAACACACCACCTCCATGCCTCCCAATGTAAGGAAAATAATAATTACTTGGGAAATAATATGATGTGTATGGGTTAAGTTCGCTAAGCACGCAAGGTTACCGGCTAAGGCACAGAGTTACGAACATGTGAGACAAATAAGTTTGGTCTGTGAGACAAATGTTCGGACTGGGAGGCAATGAAGCTCAGGACCTTGGAGTCAAAGGCCGGGACCTTCGCTACTGCATAAAGGATAATAACCAATCCCTTTTATCAAACAAGAAGATAAGGATAAGAAGATAAGGATAAGGGGATAAAGATAATAACCAATTCCCCTTATCAAGCAAAAGTATAAGGATAATAACTAATCCCCTTTTTATCAGGGAGGAGGATGAGGATAACAATCCATCTTTCTTTATCAAGAAGAAGGATATTTATACAGGGGAAACACGACCAGGTAAAGGTATCCATTCTCTGATTATTGAAAAATTACTAAACTCCAACAACAAAACTAACTTGGGCGTAAGAGAGTTTACCCGGAGAACCACTCGGGATCTCTCTGCAGGATTATCCATTGTTGAACACACGAAGAACCTTGGATCGTGACAACTAAATCGGATTGTGATCAAGTTGCGATTTCACCTTCATCAAGTGGCGCCGTCTATGGGAACGAAAAATTTCTTGATTTCTAAAAGTGCATTTGCAATCTTTCTCTTGATTTCGATTCGTGTTAAGATGGTGGACACTAGATTTGGAAGCCAAGAGCGGCCGATGGAGCACGACATGGTCGTCGGGACTTAGGGCGGATGATCCTCTACACCTAGGTGGAATTTCGAACGCTCGAACACCACTCTAATCATGAAGGTAGACGCCTCAATGCACTCCTCCAAATCAAGACAAGTCACCGCACGAAAACAACAAGAAGACGATGAAAAGGCTTTTGCGAGTTATATCGCGCGCATTTGAAGAATTCGCGAACTAGGCGTCATTCATGCCTCTCGACGATGAACTCCAACATAGCAATGGCGAAAAGAGTAGACGGAAAAAGAACGATGACAAGAGTGAAGCTCATGTTTCTCCCAATTATGAGAATGAGCGTTTTAGGTTAAGCCAAAACATCACCCTAAACGCTTTCAACATGATGATTTGCCTCCGATCAACAATTAGATCATAGATGACATATATGGCTTTTGGGGTCGATGACAAAGGAGACGCCTTCGCCATTCACGCCAAGTATCATGCAATATCCAACTCCAACCGATTTAAAATGCCGATGGAATCTCGTCTTACGAGGGGAATTTGAACTAGTCCACTACTACTACAAATGAATTGTTGCTAGTTTAAAAATATGAATTAATTTTGGGGTTTCACAACCCAACCAACTATCATTAATTAATAATATACTTTCTATGTAGTCACATTATACTATCAAATAATTACATTATACCACCCGAGAAAAAGTATTATACCATCAAGACAATTACAAATTAATTTATGAATTCAGTTTTGAACATATATAGATAAACAATTACACTTGTGTAAAAAAATGCAAAAAAATTTGATTATTCATTGCACTCCAAAGTGTCATAAAAATGAATTTTACCATCATTAATTAAGAATACTTTCCAATTATTCAAACTGTGCCATCAAATAATTAACATAGTACTACTCGAAAAAAGTATTATACCATCACAAAAAATAATAAATTAATTTATAAATTTAATTCTGACATATACAGATGAACAATTACACTTGTGCAAATGCAAATGTCACAAAATTCTAGTTGGCGACTATATTCCAAAGTGAACAAAAAAATGCAATGTATAATCATTAATTAAACCAATATTTTCTAAGTTTTCACACAATGCTATTGAATATTAACATCGTATTACCCGAGAAAAAGTATTGTATCATCATGACAATTAATAAACTAAATCGTAAATTCAATTTTAAACATATGTAGATGAACAATTACATTTGTAAAAATGCAAATGGTAAAAAATTTTGATCAATGACTATACTTCAAAGTGATCAAAAAATGCATTATACCATCATTAATTAAGAATGTAGTTTCCCGTTATTCACATTATATCGTCAAATAATTATCATTGTACCACTCGAGAAAAGGTATTGTACCAGCACGACAATTAATAAATTAAATTGTAAATTTCATTTTGGACATATGTAGATGAAAAACTACATTTGTGTAAAAAGTTATGATCAGTGATTGCACTCCATAGTGATGGAAAAATGCATTGTCCTATTATTAATTAAGAATGTACTTTCGAAATATTCATATTGTACCGTCAAATATTTAACATTATATTATCTACAATAATAGTACAATGGCTGATTCCAAATCCCATTTTCAGAATAATGTACTTGATAGTTACGTCTGTTTAAAACTAAGTACCACCATTTATTAATTTGTAAAGTAAATATTCCATGTGGCAGTTTAAAACTAACAAGTCTTTTAATTGTTACCAACGAAAATTGTAACTCTTGATTATTAGTATTGCACTCTTAAAAGCATAGTATTGCACCACTTGAGAGTAAGTATTGTACCACCATGATAATTAAAAAATTAATTCGTAAATTGAGTTTTAGACATATGTAGATGAACAATTACTCTTATGTAAATACAAATGCCACAAAATTCTGACCAATGACTATACTGGAAAGAGACAAAAAAATGCATTATATCATCAGTTGTTAAGCATGTATTTTCTAACCACTCACATTGTATAATCAAACAATTAAAATTTTATCAACCACAAAAATAGTAAAATGGCTGGCCTAAAAATTAACAATTTGATCTCGAAAATCGAGTTTCAAAAATATAATATACTCGATAATTACCTCAATTTTAAGATATAGTTCCACCAATTATTAAATTAACCCATCGTGGTTGAAAAAATACTTAATCAAATTTTATATTGCTATCAACGAAAATTTTTCTTTCTGATTATTGGTATTATGCTTGCAAGAATATTTTACTATACCACCGGTACAATTGTGACAATTTCTAAACTAATTCATAATTTTAGTTTTGGAAATATATGGATTGATAATTGCACGCGCTGTGTTTATATGCCACTAAATTTTAATTAGTAATTGGAGTTAAAAGTGATGTGAAAAATTTATTGGACCATCACCAATTTACACTTTGTAGTCATCCACATGGTACTATCATCAATTAAGATTGTACCATTTACAAAAATAGTGCAATAATGACTAAAAAATGTAGTGGTAATTATTTGAGTTTAATTGAATCAATTTTGTAATAAAGTGATAGGGGTTCAATTGAAACAAATAATTAAATTTTAAGGATGTAATTGTATAAATTTTCATTTGTTTCAAGGTTGAAATTGTAACAGGAAAAAAGATCAAGGCACATGTTTAGTAACTACTTTTTCGGTTTGGGCCAATGTAGAAATCAAATTAATCTTAGTTGTAAATTTGAAAAGTAGAGCTGTGATTGTCTTCCACTTTTCACCTCTCCTCTCCTATTTAAAAAATAAAATTCCATATTGGAAAGGGTAACCGATATTAGTTATATATTTTTGTATTTTTTGTATTTTTTTCTATTTGATACACCATATTTAAATTTAACTATTCAATAAAATTTAATGGTGCAAAATAACTAAATGCAACCATCCCATCAAAATATTAGATGGGAATATAGTCACTCCCCACAATATATTTTTAAGAACTAATAAAAATTAATGCATTTTGTGAAAATTACGAATTTTGAAATAGTAGCAAATTAAACTTTTAACAAGTATTTTGCAAAAGAATAAAATTTTGTGCAATTGTTTAGAATTTACTATTTTTTATTTTGGTTTCTATCTACTTCTATTTGTTTTAAGTACGTGCAAGGCACGTAATAGGGTATATTAAATTTATTATCTCTTTTTTAAAGATTGACAATAAATCTTGAATGCACTCCTAAATGTCATTTTTTATTAATTCCGATTACAAATTTCTATTTTGAGCTTAATTTTGTCCGTTATTGAGTAAAATTCGGAGGCAAAAATTCTAAAGCCACCCAATATATAAAATGGATAATATATTAAAATGTCTCGAATTTAGGCTCTTGTAACCGTTTTGACCAGATCTTTCAATTTTAACAATACGATACTTAAACTTTACAATTTGTAACAATAGTGTCTTCCACAATGTACCGCCTTGAGCCCATTAAATTGATGATGTGGTAGCCAGTTGGTCTACACGTGGACAGCCTAGTCAGCCATTAAAGTTAGAAAAAAGACATAACCATCCTCCGATATAAAGCATATAGTTTAAAATTCTAAAATAAATTTTTAAAAAGACAAAAAAGAAAAAATTTAAAAATAAAAATTTAATAAAATTATTTACACTATATAATAAATTTTTTTAAGAAAAAAAAATTAAAGATGAAAATTTAATAAAATTTAAAGATAAAAATGACAAAAAATTGATATAGTTTAATTTTTTGAGTAAATGGTATATTTGGTCCTACAAAAATAGGTCTTTAACTTATTTGATACTACAAATTTCAAAATGATCTTTTTAGTCCTTTAAATTACAAATATGATTATTTTGGTCATTCGTCTGCATTATTTGGACGTAATCCATTTATGAGATGCACGTATGCGTGCGTGACACTATAACGAAGGGCAAAATAGTCCTATAGCACATAACTACACAAAAATGCCTCAAAAGTACTAAAACTTACCAAATCCCTAGAGGAGTCAGCTTGATTCACTCCAAACCCATGTTGAGGCATTTTATCAAACACTTTGCCTTCATTAACAAGACCTTTCTTGTTGTCAAAAATTTCCAACGCCGGTTGTTTCCTTATTCACAAATAGCAGAATCACCACAATCATCATCACTAGAGTAAGAAAAATAAGAATTAACATCAAATAAATTGCAATTTAAAGCAATTTCAGCCACGGGTTTAAAGGTACAGGTGTTGGCGAGTTCCATTTCCTAAGAGCAAGCAGTGGTGCTCGTGGGATTTTCCCCATGTTTCCTAGTGCTTGAGGATGCTTTTTGTTCTTCCCCATGGTATTGAAGTGCAGGATTCAGCAAACAATGGGGGAGAAGCAAGCTTCATGACGATCGCGACTTGAATTGACAAACCGGTTGGGATAAGAAAAAATAAAGAAAAACCCCACAAATTGAGCAAATTCAGAGATTCAGAATACACCCACAAGAATCGAGATTAAATCACCTAAGCTTGAGGATTGAAAGCTTTTCAAAACCCACAACAAAGGTCGCTATTTCGTAAATCCGCTACTTCAATGAAAGCTTGAATTTTGAAATAAAGCTTTAGGTTATCAGAAAATAAGCACAAGAATTCGGAAAACCCAAAAATTCAGAATTTTCAGAAATTCAGCTAACCCACAAGCTAAAAAATATTCAACAAATCACAACAGATCTTGGTTCTTTCCCGATCTCTCTATGTGTTATTGGAGCCCATGGAGAAATGCTTGGGGGATGCCAAAATTGATAAAAGCCATGTCCACGATGTGGTTCTTGTTGGTGGCTCGACAGGGATTCCAAAAGTTCAGCAACTCTTGCAAGATTTCTTTAATGGTAAAGAGCTTTGCAAGAGCATTAATCCGATGAAGTTGTGGCTTATGGTGCAACGATTCAAAGCTGCGATTTTGGGTGGAGAAAGTGATTAGAAGGTTCAAGATTTCTGCTTCTTGGCTTGTATCGTTATTCAAACCATAGATGTAAGGTGCCCACAAAGTTTTGATAGGTTTAGAGCAAATCTGAAATTTCCACTTGGGCAACCGTGAAGGTTCGGGAGAGCTCTGAGAAAAATCGGAGAAAATTCAAATAAATTGAAGAAAAATTCAGGTGGCTGTAATCCAACCCAATGAGCTTTGGAAAATCTTGGGAGATGAATTAGATCACCCTCCACCTGAAAAAACCCAACAACCCAATCTAAAGCAAGTCTGAAAATCCGCTTGAGTCGTGAAGGTTTGGGAGAGCTGAAAAAATCGGAAAATTCCAAAAATTTGAAGAAAAATTTTGGTAAGTAATCCAACCCAAAGAGCTTTGGAAAATCTTGGGAGATGAATTTGATCACCCTCCACACACAGAAAAAACCCAACAACCCAATCTAGAGCAAATCTGAAAATCCGCTTGGAATCATGAAAGTTCGGAGAGTTGCACAAAAATCGGAGAAAATTCCAAAAAATTGAAGAAAAATTAAGGTGGGTGTAATCCAACCCAATGAGCTTTGGAAAATCTTGGAGAGATGAATTAGATCACCCTCCACCCATAGAAAAAACCCAACAACCCAATCTAGAGCAAATATGAAAATCCGCTTGGAACCATGAAGGTTCGGGAGAGCTGCAGAAAAAATTAGAAAAAATTCCAAAAATTGTGAAAAATTCTAGGTGGCTGGAATCCAAGCCAATGAGCTTTGAAAAATATTGGGGAGATGAATTAGATCATTCTTGAGGCCTCCACTACGTAAAAACCCAACAACCCAATCTAGAGCAAATATGAAAATCCGCTTGGACCTGTGTAGGTTCAGGTGAGTTGCAAAAATTCAGAGGAAAGTCATTCTGGGCAGAAATTCACTCTACGCATCCAATTGAAACTCGAGAAGTCCACGGTTTGAGCGAAGAATTCGTTGGAAAACTATGCTTACAACATGAGCTTGGAGTGAATCAAGTTGGCTCCTCTAGGGATTTGGTAATTTGTGGTATTTTTGAGGTTTTTTGTGTAGTTATGTGCGAAAGAACTGTTTTGCCCTTTATTATAGTGTCAAGCTGCACGTACGTGCATCTCGCAAACAGATTCCATCCGAGATAACAGACGAATGACTAAAATAATCATATTTGTAATTTAAGGAACTAAAAAGATCATTTTTAAATTTGTGACACCAAATAAGTTAAAGACCTATTTTTGTGGGACCAAATATACCATTTACTCTAATTTTTTTATTAACTTTTTAAAAGAAAAAATTTGAAGATAAAAATTTATTAAAATTATGTAAAATTTTGTTAAAAATTTTAATGCAAACAGACAAAAAATTATTATATTGATAGTGGTTAAAATGGTCCTTTTTCTTGTTAATATTTTCTCATTATTATTTTGATTGTAAGGAAAAATTATTTGATTTTGGTATGTTTTTGTATTGGGAATGAAAAATGTTAATTTGGAGAAAAAGTTGAGCAAAAGAAGAGAGACTTTGGGCTAGGACAATTTGTGTCTAAAAGGAAGACCTGTATACATTAAAAGGAAAAGAAGGAGTTTACTGGACTAACAAAACAAAGATGACAAAGAAAAGGAAACAAAGAAGTGGAGTCCACACGTTTTTGTTTCTAGCAGAATTGTGAAGACAAGCAATTACCTCTTTTCTTGCGGGGACGTTATTATTTGATTTGGCTTCTTTTCAGATTTAGAAAAACCAAAAATCCGCAGGGACAAAACAAAACAAGAAGGACAAAACAAAGATGACAAAGAAAAAGAAACAAAAGAAGTCAACCAAGAGTAGCAGTCTCGAACAAGACAAAGAAGGAAAGAAATAAGGAAATGATACGGGACTTTTCGGCTTGAGGAGTTTTGGAAGGGCAGGAAACTTGACCAAAAAAAAAAAAAAAAAAAAAGGCAGCCGCTTGGAAGAAAAAAAAGAAGAAAAAGAGGACCCGCGGAACCAGAGGGTGGAAGCTGAAGAACAACACGAGCAGTACCTCGGATTTTAGCTTAGCTTTTTCTTTTTATTTCTCTTTCAATTATGTTTGAAACTTTGGTGATATTCTTTTATATTAGTATGAACTAAATTAATTTTCTAAGGCTACGATGTAGCCTAACTATAAAGTCTTTTTATTTTTCTATTAATATAGTTTGAATTAAGTTTCTATAGTTGAGTATTTATCTCTGTTTAATGTTTCTAATTACTTGATCACTAATTAGATAATTTGTTAATCATAACTGGAAGGAGAGTTATGTGTCAAGTTCATTGAGATAAATGCCATAAATTGCATGTAGGATAGGAATATACCGCAGGTTACTTGATCACTAATTAGATAATTTGTTAATCATAACGAACTGGAAGGAGAGTTATGTGTTAAGTTCATTGAGATAAATGCCATAAATTGCATGTAGGATAGGAATATACCTGCAGGGTTTGTGTAGCCGCTATATGAGAAGCCATAGAAATTAATGACTTCGTAATTGTCATAATTCACATAGGAATATAGTGAATTAGCAATTAGGAGATTTTTATTAGATCTCGGGAGGACTAGTAAATAAATTAGGGAATCTCACTATCAACCAGAAAATAAATTAGACTATAGAAAAAATTAATATTAAGATGAACTAGTTATGGTGAATTCGGAAACCCTAGAGTTTTAGTTATCCGATATAAAATTTACTCATTAATTTATTTAGCTTAGTTTAAGATTTGGTTTTAATTTAGTTAATTTAGAAAGTATCTTTATAATTGTTCAAATAAAGTTAGAAATATAAAAATTTGTATTTAGTAAATCATTAGTCCTTGGGGAACGATAATTTTTATTCACTCTTTATTACTTGTTAATGATCACGTGCACATGCGCATAAAATCAAACACATATGATACTTTGTTTTTAACCTCAATTTTTTTGTCATTTTGTCTCTAAATTTTATTAAATTGTCATCTTTAAATTTTATTTTTAGTTAAAAAATTTATTGTATAGTGTAAATAATTTTATTAAATTTTTGTCTTTAAATTTTGTCTTTTTAAAAATTTATTTTAAAAATTTAAATTATATGCTTTATATCGAAGGGTTTTTTGTCTTTTTTCCAACTTTAATGGTATTGGGTAGTCCACGTGTAGATCACGGTGGCCACATTATCAATTTAATGGGCTCAAGGCAGCGCATTGACGGAGGACACTATTGTTACAAATTGTAAAGTTCGGTCTTATGTTGTTAAAATTGAAATGTCGATTAAAGCGATTCTAAGCGCTTAAGTTCATAATATTTTAATATATTATCCCTATATAAAAATTAGTGACCGATATGGGGAAGATGGCACTTTGCCAGGGACAACGCCTTATTTTACCAAAATATCAACAAAGAAAAAATGAAAACCAATAACCCTTTATGTGGGATGGGACATAGACCCTTTTATTTTTGCCTTGTTTGGCCTTGAAACACTTCTTATCAAATAAATTTACAATTCTAGATGAGTATCTCGAGTACCTCTTTTCTAAATAGATAGTGTGAAAAACCGTTGTATTACAAAAGATGGTATAGTCTGAAAAATTTATGGCAAAATATTATTTCGTTAGCTAAAATAAGCACAATTTAGGATTTAAGATTTATTTCGTTTTCAAAATCAGTTGCGAAATAAAATATAAGAATGCAGCTGCAATATTAAATATTTAGTTTATTTTTTTCATACTAACAATTACAGCGTGTAATTCTAAAATTATTCTTTTAACAAATTTCTTCCTGTAGTTACATTGTTAACAAATAATCCAATTAATGGCACATTATATTTAGTTCCAGGACAAAAATGACTCTAGATATTTACATTTCCATCCCCATCCTTCAAACTGTTTGTCTCACTCATCTCTATAAATACTTAGCACAATTGTTTCATACTATATATATATATATATATCTGCCCAATTAAAAACTCTCCCAACAAGAAATCAAACATCAATTTTTTTCTCCTTTGCCGATTATCAAGTCCATAAAGATATTGCATCTATGGCTAAATCATTTGGGCTTCTCAAATCTATAACTCAAGTAATTTTATGCAAGTTGAAGTAGATGTTTACATGAAAATACACAAATTAATTTACATAAAAGTACACAAATTAAAATATTTACATAAAAATTATTTATTATCTTTACATATAAAGATAATGGATTTTTACTTTAAGATATAAAAATCAGCCAGAAAAATCAGTTTATTGACTTGTACTAAGACATCTTCCATAACTCTTTCAAGATATGCAGTAGATCTATTAGCAAGTTTAATAATTATCCTTGTTGGCTTCATTAGACCCAGATTTAGAGCACAATATACGGAATATGGCATAACATTAATAGATGCTCCTAAATCTAGCATGGCATGTTCAATTCTTTTTTTTCCAATTTCACAAGGATTTTTAACATGTTACTATTAGTTTCAAACTCAACATTGCATATGAAAAAGGAAAATAAGGGAAAAAAAATGAGATCAAAATCGATCCGATCTGAAATTTGATTCGATTCGATTCAAAATATTTTCGGATCAGATCATGATCCATTCAAATACGGATCAATTCGGGTTCGGATCATATCATATCATTGAGATTTAATGACAAAATTCTGAAACGTCGAGGCTAAAATTTGAAAATTAGAATCGGTATTGGCATTTCACTTATTATTATTGAGACTTCATTTTCTTTTTCTTCTCAAGGACATTATGTCTTTATCCCAATGTTAGTTTAAGTTATGAGAAACTAAAATTGAGTTAAGAACATAATGATGCTTGAAGGGACAATAAAAGGGAAAAAGAAAATTTGTCAAATGGAAATTACGCAGGAAAATTTTTAATGGGAGTTATCAAATTAATAAAGAGGACATAATTTTATCTTAATTTCCATTAGGGCAAAGGTATTTAATTTCCAATAAACCAAATTTTATTTTTAATTACACCACTAAATATAACCAAATATCTAATTTTAAAGACAAATCTTTCATACGAAATTAAAGATTTATTCGTCAGCAAAATTTCAAATTTTTGAAGATAGAAAATTAAAAAAAAAATTCAAGATTAGAATATTCCAAAAGCTATCCAAAGTTAGAAATTTTGTATAAAGAATTTATTAAAATATTATTTAACATTGAATTTCACAAAGATTTCGGAATAAAATATCAAAACAGTGAGTTATTTAGTAATTTGTAATTATATAATTATTTGGGTGATTTTTTATTGCATAACATTTAGGTTCAAAAAAAAAAATATTTAAGATTAAAAGTTTTGAAGAAAAATTTTAAATTGTGTAATTATTTATTTAAAACTTCTTAGATTTTTTATATTGATATTGAAGAGATATTATTACATAATTTCATATTTTGGTGATCTTTCAAAAATTGTAATCGCCATTTATTTTGAACCCTATAATTCTTTAGTTCAATTAATTTAAAAGTGAGGTAAATTTTATACTTCCTCCTTTTAAATTAAATTTATACTTCCTCCCTCATGTGTAAAGTAAAGTAAATCTTTAAAAGTAATTTTAAAAAACAATGTCTAACCCTTTAGAATTCTGACACGTATATTAATGGTATATTTATAATTATAACACGTGTCCTATGTCAGGTCATAGCATGTATAATTTTGATTTTATTTTAAATTCTTTATGCACTTAATTAATCATATCGTTGAATTCCATATTTAACAGATAGATAAATTGGCTTATAATAATTATTTCTTCCAATCTTTTTATCTTTTATCTTAATCAAAATTCAAAAGTAAATTAAAATATAACATTATATGCGGGTGTACTAATTGTATATTTACAATCACAACACATGTTCTATGGGTTGAAATTATTTCACCGTTTAGTTTTCACCGTTTACAAAACTAAATTATTTCAGCGTTTAGCTTTCTATGGGTTGAAATTGGCATATAATTATTATTTGTTCTAATCTTTTTATCCTATCTTATTCTAAATTCAAAATTAAATTAAAATATAAGACTTATCCAAATATAACAATCATTTTATATTGCGATTATCTTATATTTAATAATTAAATTTAATAGTTATCTTATTTAATAATTTATTATATACATTAGAAAATGATGTTCCACATGCACAATAAATATAGTTATACTATGTATATAATTCAATAGTTTATAATTTTACCACCTCTCTATTATCATTCAAAAACTCAATTTGTAACCCTCGATTCATTTGTACTTTGATATTCAAACACTCGATTTGTAACCCTTGGGTCAAATTTGTGATCGAATCTTTAAAATTTGTTAGTTTAATAATCTTACATATTTATGTAAAATTTTTATCCTTTATTTCTTTTGTTTAGTTCTTTCTCGCTTTTATGTTCTAATCCAATTACTTATCTTTTTCTTTTTCTTACTTTTACATTTCAAATTTAACAAAATAAATCTTAAGTTTCTATTCACCAACATAAAAAAACAAATTGCTGTTTCACTGTTCTAATGATAATACAACTACCACCTCCTCCCAAAAAGGAAAACAATAATTACTTGGGTAATAATTAATATATATATGGAAAATTATAAAGGAACTATTTTTATTATTGCAGTTTTGAGATTGAATTATTTCATAGTTTAAAAAATTGGCACATCTATAGTTTTTATTAAAATATTGAAAGGAAATCGATTGGCCGGAATTTAGCTGCATTGTAATCTATCTGAACTGTAATCTTACTTTGAAAGGAAATCTTTTGAGAGCTATTTTATAGATAAAAAGCAACACCATCCAAAAAAACAACGTATTCAAGTTACTTAAAAAAATTCTAATAATTAGACCTTGTAGACTTAAAATTCTTTTTAGAGGCAACAGATAAAGAAATAGTTATCAATTGAAACTTTATAAGTTGGGCCGGAGTTTGGTTTCCAATGAAGCTTTAGAGATTGAGTGTGATTCAAAAAGTTGTTTGATGCAAATCCAAAATCAGCAACAGATAAAAGAAATAGTTATAAATTGAAACAACTCATTCACTCTTTATCTTTGTATGCCTCATGCTCTTTAATATCTAAATACTGCCCAGCAAACGCAAAAACTAACATGGAGTACTCATCATCAAATTTAACTCCACGCTTACCAAACGAT
The DNA here is from genome assembly GCA_020080225.1 of Gynochthodes officinalis. Taxonomy (NCBI): domain Eukaryota; kingdom Viridiplantae; phylum Streptophyta; class Magnoliopsida; order Gentianales; family Rubiaceae; genus Gynochthodes; species Gynochthodes officinalis. Next base: position 2,073,232 of record JAIQDA010000012.1, read on the forward strand.
ATCACTTTGCAAATTTTAATTCGGTTGCCGTTGAAGACACTGGTTCGTTTCTCTTGTGTAAGTAAATCATGGCACAGTCTTATTTTGTCAAATCAAACAGATTTTGCAAGATGTCATCTCCAATATCACGCACCCCCACGCCACAAAATCTGGATGAACAATATCGACAGCCCGTGGTTCGGGTGTAATGAAGTCCCCGATCAAGAGACTAAATATTTTGTAAATGCTGATCTCAGTACTATACTCCGTGGCCGCCGTCACCACTCCCGGTACCCATTCTTCGGTCTACGTGATACAATGAGCGTGATGGGTTGCTGTGACGGAGTGTTTTGTATTCTCTACAGTTGCTACTGTAGTTTAGACTTAAAAATTTATTTATGGAACCCTGTTTTACGTCAATCCATCTTTCTACCAAGAAATAAGGCAGTTGGTTATAGCACGATCACTGTGGGTTTTGGCTTCGATTCCTTTAGCCAGGATTATATAGTGGCAAAAGTGCAGTATGCTCAAGTAGTGCCCGAAAAGCGTAAAATCTACAGGATTGCTATATATAGACTCAAGACTCATTCTTGGACAACAATTCACACTGAGATTTTTGATGGCGGTATTATTGGACGACGAATTTCGAGTATGGATTCCAAGTATTCCCTACTCAGAGCCCTCAATTTTGTAGATTATAAGCCAACCTATTCCGACTGTATGATCCACCATGGATATTTATATTGGCTTGGCCAAGACAAAATGACCACGAAGTATATTCATGCTACTAAAGGAGATGATAAAGGTCATTTTGTAATTCCGGACTATGTAACGATAGAAAAGCGGCATCGTGTGCTTGGATTGTACAAAGGATGCCTCTCTATATCTGGATATACAAGAGTAGAGCATCCCACACAATCAATTTTTGATAAGTTTGAGCTTTGGATGATGCCAGAGCCAAATAACTATAAATTGTGGGTGAAACAGTTTGAGATACCAAATGGTCTGGGCGTTAGGATTGACTCTTATATGTACACTAACATGACTGCAGGTGGGAAGATATTGACCTACGACTCGGCTCCATTTCGTGAACAACGTGGGTACTATGGTGAAAAAATAGAAGTAGGAAATCTTGTTCTTTTTGATCCGGAGAGCCGAAAGGTAGAGGACGTGCATGATAGGATGGCTATTCGGAACAAATACTCCGTAGCGGATAATTATGTGGAAAGCTTAGTTTCTGTAATCCCTCCCCAAGAGAAAAGATTCCCAAAATACAAAATCAAGAAGAGCATTTGGCGAAAATTCTTTTGCTCATTTTGTTCCAGCTAGTTAGGGACTAGTTGTAGATCATAAGTTTTAGGGGTTATTGTTTACGTATCACTATCGTAATATGTAATATGTTCATGCAGAGGATGCATTAATTTGTAGCCATAAATATAAATGAAGAATTTTATAGTTTTTAATAATATATTTTGCTGGATTGCAATTCGTAGCAGTTGATATTTGGTCGTTGACTAAAAACTTCTCATACTGAATGTTATATAACTTGATAAATGCTGTATAACTTTAACTATCACTTCCTTTAATATGTGTTATTCTGACATTGAATGTTGTACTTATAACTTTTCAAACTTTCCATATGAATGTTTTGTAACTTTAACTATCTATCAAGTGACTCATCAAGACAATTATAAAGGGAAAAAAATCATTATATACATCCTTTTTGTTCCCTTTATAATTTTAAACTCAGTTTAGACAACAATTGCATAATTCTAGGTCAACCTTCTTGCATTTTTTCTTTTTTAAAACTCAATTCAGCATAGCCTTTTAATTTCGACATTACGTTTTGGAAAGCGAGCATTTTCACACCCACCCTTATGGGCACATGATGGGTGTCAAAACCACCAAAAATCCTTCTGCAGGCTAAGCTTTGTAGATAGCGGTGAGAGAATTCGAATCCACAAAGATTGGTTAGATTTATTCCTTGAACAAAATAAAAAAAGAGGGGTGGGGGTTTGTATTATGAAACTAAGCAAGAATCAATTAAGACAACTAAAGCGAATTAAATAACTAACTAAAAATATGAGGAAAAATTAATAAGAAGAAGCTTTCAATCAAGATTTAATTTTGGTATTGATTCCTTGAATTGATCATTGATTTAAAAGATAAATTCTTTTATCTTGAATAAATTGGTTATAGTTGTTGAAGATCCTTAAACAACCAATCTTTTCTTACATTTTCGATAACCTTGGATCTGTCCTATGAGTTATGTATATTAATTACATTAAGATTCAAAAAGACCCAATTACTAACGATAAACCCTAAACGCCGTGTTTATTTAAGCTAGATTATATTTTTTCATAACATACAATCTAAGGCGTTGATTACCTTTCGATGTTGTTATTTGTCACTTGAATTAGAACAATCAACCAAAGATTAATTATTCTAAATGATTATCTATTGAATTCAACTACTAAACAATAGGCCTCTTGTCTAACAATTCAATCCAATAATATAATGAAGCATAGAAAATATATAAATACTCAAGAATAAAAGAAATAATAGAATTACTGAAATCTCACAATTGTTGGAATCAAACCTCAATTAATCTTGATTGGAAAATAAAAATTTAGCTAAACATAATTAAAAGAAAATACAAAGAAAATCAAATGACTGCCCTTTTTGTCAATCCCGTGCGGCTTTCGTCTTCTTCGGCTGTAGCTCACTCCATGAAAGGATGAATTGTGGCTGAAAATTCATTCACTCTTCTCCCTTCTTATCTTCAAACCTTGTTTTCCTCTCTATTGAACTAGGAAAGCCTAAAAAATGGGATGCCTTGATTGTCTCCAAGCCTTGCCTATTTATAGGCAAGGATTCAAGACATTTGGTTGTGGGATTTGGTGGCCTCAATTCAAGGCTTTGCTTTTCCTCAATTCAAGGCTTTGCTTTTCCTTTAATGGCCAACATTTTGTTGTGGAATTTGGTAGCCTTAATTGTGTCTTTCTTGTGCCCTTGACTTGTGAGACTACATTCTTTAGGAAAAATGCTTCATCTAACCATTAATCACAAAAATAATTAATATCCTTATAAACAAGCATTTTAATCAACTAAATCACAAGAGAATTGATCCAATAAATATGCAATTATACACTCTATTAGCACATGCATTTCTATAAAGTATTATAATATCACAAAGAATATCACGATATGGTAACTAGAATATCTAGGCAAGATATTTTCGGCAATAATTTTTTCTATCAAGTATCATAATATTTGGCAATATCACGATCTTGTAACTAGAATATCTAGGCGAGATATTTTTGGCAATAAATTTTTATTCTCTGGAATAAGAGTTATGAGAAGGATCATTGCTATCAATGAGGCTGAAATCGGGTGTCGGATGACCGGATCACCGTTGTCGATCACCCATCACTACAAGAAAAATGGGCTTTAGTGGCATTGACCGAATATCGTCACTAAAAGTCGCTTACCGTCAAAAACCAGTTAGTGACGAAAAAATGGTTCGTCACTAGGTCGTCACTAATACTCCGTCACTAAAGGGTTTTAGTGACCGAAACAAAAAAGTCGTCACTAAACGAGTGGCGTGAGTGACGACTTGAAGATGTGACGAAAATTAGTGACGGAAAAAAGTCGTCACAAAAAGGGGAAAAAAGACGTCACTAAAAGTTAAGAATCGTCACTAATTGAGCACGCGTTTAGTAGCGAAATTTAGTGACGAAAAATTTTAAATCCATCAAACTATTTCGTCGGTTAGGCGGTTGTGATGGTTTAGTGAGAAAAAAGGTCGTCACTAAAAAGAATCTTGGTCAACTCTTTCTGTGCCGAACTAGTGACGATATATTTTATCGTCACTAAATGGTTAGTGACGACTTTATGTTTGTCACAACAATTTTATTGTCACTAAATGGCTAGTGACGACTTTAAGTTTGTCACAGAAAGTTTGTTGGCGAATGCAATTTTGTGACGGAAAATTGACGTCTTTTTGCATTAGTGACGGAAAAATTTCGTCACTAAAAATTCGTTCGCAAATGAAATTAGTGATGAAAAAAATTTGTCACTAAATAGTGTTATTAGTGACAATTTTAACCGAAGCTATAACATTGTATATTTCAATATTTGATCACTAATAATATTAATATATTGATTGTGACATTATTTATCCTTTTAATAAAAACATCGTCGACGTCGAAAATGTAACAAAAGCAATCATACTAATCATTCAATATTCACAACCTATATGAAGAAAGACACAAAAAATAAACTTGTGCATTGCAAAAGATAACATTTTCCTTTCCCAACATACAAGAAAATTAAAGTCAAATATCCCAGTTGTACCATTAGAATAAAACATTATTCAAACACCTTACACCTCACAAAATAGTAATGTACACATAATTCCCTTGGCATTCTAAAAAAAAAGAGGCAAAAGGAATGACTTAGACCTCGACAGGCCATTTGGTGATGCCTTTAATCTATGGATGCTTGGCTATATGTGGTGGTGGTTGCGTCACTGTGACAAGAAAAGAAAAAGCACTCAATGTTATAAATTCAATCCAATCCAATTGTAAATATGACTAGCTACGAAAACAACACCCCATAACTATATATCTCATGACATAGTACAATTCATCGTAATGAATGATAATCATCATACTACATTTTCCACCAATCACATTTAACGGAAATAACCACGCAATCCATCACGTGACATAATACAAAACCACAAATCGAAAATCATACTCATAAACCGCAATCTACTTTGGTCCAGAAACTTCAGTCCAGGAAAACTAGTCGCATTCTACTTCAATCCTGAAAAATTAGAAAACATAACCAAAAATAACTCACAACTCACAACACTTCAGTCTAGAAAAACTTAGAAAAACACCCCAAAATTAGTTCAGAAAAACCACAAAATGAGCCAGAAAAACAAAACACTCATACAACCAGAAAATGAACACTAAAAAAACACAGAGATAAATGCTTGAGCTAATTCAATCCAGAAATAACCAAAAAAAAACTAGAAAAATCTGTCGGCATCTACTTCAGTCCAATACTCAATTCAATCCAGAAAAAACTGAAAGCGTTTGTCGCATTCTATTGCAGTCCAGTTCAACCAAGAAAATATCAGAAAAAAGGCAAAAAAAATCAGTCACAACACTTCGCCAATTCAGTTCAGTCCAGAAACAGCCAAAAAAACACCAAAACAATCCAGAAACAAGCAAAAGAAGCCAAATGCTAAAGCCAATCCAGTCCAGAAAAAGCCAAAAATAATTGAAGATTCAGTGCAGAAACAGCCAAATGCTTCAAGCCAATCCAGTCCAGAAAAGCCAGAAAAATCAGTTGCCATCTACTTCAGTGAGTTCAGTCCAATTCAGTCCAGACGAACACCCAAAAATCAGTCTCATTCAGTCATTCTACTTTGATCCAGAAAAAATCAGAACAAAATCAAGAAATCAGTCGCAATATTTCAGTCCAGAAAAATAAGAAAAAAATCAGGAAAAACCCATAAAATCAATCTAGACACAATCAGAAAATTAACCAGAAAGACACATAGCAACATGCTTCAGGCCAATTCAGTCCAGAAAAAACCAAAAAAAAAAAAAACTGAGAAATTAGTCGACATCTACTTCAAGTTCAGGCCAATTCAATCCAGAAAAAACCAAAAAATTAGTCACATTATACTTCATACTTCAGTCCAGTAATTCAGCCAAAAGTGATATAAAGATTACAATCTGGTCATTTGTTTCCAATACTGAAAATAATCAAGAATTGGTACCCTGAAGTTGTTGCCACTTATCCTTCTACACAATTTTCGAAAGCCAACCTTCAATTGCATTATTCATAGTTTTGGATCAAATGACGTTTCAAGCGATTCTCTTCTATTTTTAAGGTCACGAAAGCTGAAAATTTTCCATATAATGATCAAACACCTCTATGACAGTGTACATATGAAAAAAAAAACCATTAAGTGCATAAATAACCCAATTTAAGCATAACCCATTAATATCAATAAACTGCATAAAAAAATCCCACAAATTCACAACTTCAATCCACTTTAAAAACAACAATAAACCCAAAATAGAAAGGAACTTTTACGATACAACAATTTGCCTTATATTCAGAGTCCATACAACAGAAATGCAATTTTATTTCATCCAAACACAAAAAGATGGCTAATTTTCATTACCTCTTATCCACATAGTCAGTTTTATTTCCAACAAGGACAATGATGACATCACTGCCTCTCTTAGTGCGAACCTCCTCAATCCACTTTGAAGTGTTCAGGAAAGATTGCCGGCCTAAACCCCAAAAATCACACCAGTTACATCAAATGGAATATAACACCATCAACATTATAAGGCTAAAGAAGTTATGAAGTAGAAGTACAAACCTGAATCGTTCTTGTCCAGTAGTATCCCTACTCCAACATTATAGTTCATTCAATTACAAACCAATTTGATAATACTAGGCCATCAACATGAGATATTGTGAGATAAACCAAGTATACAAAACATGGAATCATTTGTGTAAGGTGCAGAACAAGGTGTTCAAGTAAATCTAGTTGAACATTCCTACAATCCAACTATTGGATAGCACATTCCAGCAATGTAGGTAATCAGCAAAAGAAAAAAAAAGTCAGCTTTGAACCTTAGGCACCAATGCGAAAAAATTACAAAAAAAATCAGAAAAATTTACGCCCAATTCTTGTAGCCTGCAGAATTTAAGAATCAAACAGACCCTTAGCAGCTCACCCTTTTTAATCCCATCTTTTTCCTACATAAAGTTTTTGGATACTGCTTATATATAGATTATTTTTACTAAATATATTTTCCCTTACAGCTAGAATCAAATTACTTACATTCTCCCCAAATCTACGTCCAAAACCACAGGGCTAATCCCCAACCATTCATCACTAGGTTAATAGAATTCAAAAGGCCACAAGTGTACGTACATAAAGGAAATGAAGAATGCTTAATGAAATGAAAGCATTCTAAAACATAAAAATAAAAATTTATAAAAACAAAAGAAGATACATCCATGAAAAACCAGACGTATAGAAGCTGAACAAAACTAATCAAAACCTTACTGTTGAAAGAGGATTCATCTGTTACATCATAAACTAGCAATATACCCATGGCTCCACGATAGTAAGCTGCATAAATTAAAAGCAAATTGTTGCCAACCATTAATTATGGAAAAAAAATATAAAAGCAACTTAAAGCTTAAAATATAACAAGCATTCCCAGTATTACCACAATAGAAAATGGCAAGCATGGACAAAAATATCTCTGGAATTTTGATAGCATGATCAATATTAAAGAAAATGAAGCTTACTTAAGGCTGCTACTTTCAAATATGCACATAAACCAATCATATTGCCAAGATGCTTGATTGAGTGCCATAAAATACCGGGACAAACAACACTATATAGCTCACATACCCACTCAAAAGTGTCAAAAAAGAAATCCAACAAAGAGGCAAAAGAAAAGCCAATGCATAAAAGGACCAAACTTCCACCATATGCCATCAAAGAAGTACCAGTTAAACCTCAAAATCTAATTTAAAAAAAAAACAACTATTCACCTATTTTGATAGTTTGAAACCGCTCTTGACTTGCTGTATCCCATATTTGCAACTTGATTCGCTTTCCATCAAGCTCAATGGTCCTTATTTTGAAGTCAATGCTATCAAAGAGGACAAATATTTTGAATTTAGAGGAGGAACAAATCAAAAGGGTTGCAAGAACAAGACTCATTTACTTTATGTATCTTCTTATAAAGGGGAATACCCAAGTTTCTTTGGGGCGTATTGTCAAACAGTTTATACACCCAAACATCACCAAGCCAACTAACTCTACAAATGACAACAATTTCTCCACAAATTACAACAATCACAGACCAATCACACACAGTTCAATCACAATGATGTTTTGAAGAAAAATGTTATAATAATAACGACAACAGAAAGAACAGGCAATCACGTATGTTCATTCGATTTTGAGACACACACTTTGTTCCAAAAAGCATCGAGGCTTGTGTTAATGGCCATAAGATTTTCTAAGAGTTAGAAAACTTGAGTATCAAACTCAAAATTAATTAGTTTGGAATGGAGCAATCTAAAGATCATAGTAACTAATTAATGAATTTTTAAGAAATTTATGTGAAATATTAGTAAGATTAGTTAATAGATCTTATTAATTAGTTTTTTTTTTACATGTTCTTTTAAAAATGACTTGGATCAATAGGGGATAATAACTTATATTACTATTATCTCACATTCATCATTTAAAGATTTATTAACTTATTTTACTAGTCAATTGATTTTTGAGTTAAATGTTTAGATTTTTAACGCAAAAATGACCAGCTTTCATGCTTCGAGTTTGGGTTTAATTTTTTTAAACATGACCAATTTTATCAATTCTGATTTGGGCTTCATGCTTACTTCAGTTTCTAGCATTCAGATTTAGGCTTAGTTTTGGTTTTTTTTTTTTATATAATAACCCATATAGGGAGTGAGCTTGGATACTCTTTAATCATAATATAAAATAAAATAAAAGAAAAACAGGAAACATTAATTTAACATCTTCTCGAGTAAATGGAATGTTACGATTAGTATATGATTAATAAATATTTTTTAAAAAAAAAAATAGATTTAGTCTCCGTCATTACTTGTATTTAAAAGTTCGACTCAAATCATTTTTGAGAATGATGTTTCAGTAAGTATGAATGTATTTGGCTGGTTTAAATTTTTTGTAACTACAATGGTTTAGTTAAATCATTTCCATAATATAAACTAGCTTAAGACATATTGTTATTGTGTTCTTATTACTTAAAAAAACATAAGATTTTTAAACCTTACTATCAAATTTTACAAACAATCAAAGCCTCAAAATCTCCCAAATTTTTATAGCATCATTAGTTACCCTTTTATTTTGTGGTTAGGCAGAACGTATAATTGTGAAACACTTGCAGTTTGTTCAGAATGTCCTTAATTTCCAAAGGGAAAAAATTCACTCGGCATCAAAGACAAAGCTGCCCAAATTTTGTTCCTGGTCTACATATGTTTAATTACCGGGCTAGTGAACACCTATAATGTGAGACTTATGAATGGGTATTACATTGGAAAACTCATAAGGAGAGGCCAAACATATAAATGATTTCTCACTTAATATATGCTGCAGATTACATAACAAAGCTTATAGCAAGTAGGAAATTCCATCTGATTGACGAAACCAATTAACCTCTCAAGTTGGAAGTATCAAAATGACATTAACATATGGAAGCATAAGAAATAAGCTGCAGTAGCACATAATAATGTAACAAACAACCATGCTCTCTTGACCTCACCTCCAAATTAAACTGCTATTTTTATTTTTCTCAAGGCATATCATTCTTTCCATCATCGGGAGTATTAAAATAAAACTGCATAAGATTAATAATGTTGCTTCACCTGAAGGGTCTGGTCAATTAGATTCTTCCTCTGCCGTGCATTTGACACATGACATACTAGTCCATAAACCTTAATTCCTCTCGCCTTAAGTTTTTCCACGGCCTCAGCAACATTCACCTGCAAAATACTCAAGGATCATCGTAAAAGAAGCAAAATTAAAAATCCCAGTAACATATATAATCAAACAAAGTTAACTAAAAAAAATAAAATTAGATTTTTATTCCTTTGAGCAAATCCCACAAAGTCTAACCAATGTCTTACAAAATCCCATATAAGGAATTGGCAGAAAAACAAAAAGGGTACCAAAAACTTCCCAAATCAAATCCCAAAAAGATGCAAAACACTGTCGCAAATAACAAGACTAACCTCTTTGGGGCGTTTTGTCAAACAGGTTATACATCCAAACATCACCAAGCCAACTAACTCTACAAATGACAACAATTTCTCCACAAATTACAACAATCACAAACCAATCACACACAGTTCCATCACAATTCACAACCCAATCACAAAATCATCAAACTCTGAAACTCGTCAACAAAACACACTTGAAACTTGAAAGCTACAGACCTGAGGAAATAGCCTACGAGCATCAGGGATGGGGAAGAGCCGAGCTGCCCGTCTGAAATCCGGGAGGAGCTGCGATCGAAATCTGAGCTGACTCGTTTGCAATCGAAAATGGGCGTAGATGAATCGCATTTTGTAGCGATAACCCTTGAGGACGCCATTGATGAGATTATTGATGTGGTTGAGGGCGGTATGGATAGCGGCGATTGCCTTGCGGGACCCGAACCAAGCGTCAACCTTGAGCTTTCTCTTTCCGGTTGCTTCGTCGGTGATGAGCTGGAAATCAAGGTTCAAATGCTTGAAATTGTGGACAAGCTTTCTCTCGCTGCTTTTGTTTTAAGAAAGAGGGAAGAGGGATTTTCAGAGAGGACCAAGTGTTCGATTGAAAATTTGTTAAGTGTTGGGAAAAGTGAAAAATTGTTTTAGCGCCTCCGGCTTTTCCCTCTTCCCCAAATTCATTTTCCCCCGTTTTGGTGTTTTAAGCATTCAACTTTTTATTTAATTATAAATTATTAAAAAATTTTACTTGTAAGCAGTAATCAATTTTTCACTCTATAATACTATATTAATTTAATAAAATTCTGATTTGAATTTTTTTTTTAAAATTAAATTTTAAAATATTAATTTGTTATTAAATGGCTAAAAAATTATTTTTTAAAATTTTTAAAAATAATATTTACATTTCCATGTTGAGTTTAAAGAAATTATGTATATTAAACGTATATGTATATATATACTAAACTACTTATGCTCTGTAATAATTACTTTTATTATAACTACATAACTATTATATATATGTATTAACTTTATAGATTTTAATCCTAACTATATATATATACACACTCTATCCCAAAAAAAGAATTCAATTTCAAAACAAATTTTTTTCTCAAAAAAGAGTATAGTTTCAAAAGTCAAAGCTAATTTTTTAACAAAATTTCCAAAAATACCTTAATGAGATAGAATACATTAAAAGGTGTATTGATGTCTAATACCATTAATGAGGAAATTAATGGTATAAAATTAGTTATACCTCTTTTTGGTTGACTATAAATAAAAAGTTGTATATTGGTAAAACCGAACTCTTTTTTGGGACAAATAGAGTATAATTGTATAAGTATTTACTAATTTTTATACATTATACATCTAACTATATATATATATGTATTAAGTACTATGTGGTTATAATATTATATTAGTGATCAGTAACTAGTTTGAAACTATATATTTTTATTCTTTATTTGCTTATAAAGAAATATAGTTGTAATAAATGTCAAAATTTTTATTACCATTAATTGATAGTGTATCTAAAAAAAAAGACTCAATTCTTGAAGTAAAATAATGTAGGCAATTTGTATATATTTATGGTGTCTTAGTGTAATTAATAAAAATTAAGAGGCATAAATTTAAAAGTTAAATTTAGCCCAATGGATAAATTAAATAATCCAATCATTATCCTTAGCCCAATTAGTTCAATCATTATCCTTAACCCAATTAGTCCAATCATTGTCCTTAACCCAATTAGTCCAATCATTATATAAGTTGTGGACAATCAATGTAGGCAAAATATTTTATTTCATCAAATCCCTACTTATATGGGCCAATACATATCTTGTTATTAAAAATTATAATGAGATTTTTGTTAATCACGATGTTTTCCTTCACTAAAAGTTAATTTTTTGTAGTGTTAGTACTAATCAATAATGTATTGTAATACTAAAAAGACTCTGCGATTAATGTACAATTATATGGACAAACAAAAATATTAGAGTGTCCTATTACAATTATTAGAAATTAAGAGTTATAATATAAGTAAGCTAAGTTTGGCGTCAGGAAAAATAAATTTAATTATTTTTAGCCAAAGAAATCCAATTATAATTAATTTATAGTGTATTTAAAAAAAGTCTCTATGTTTGAAGTATAATAATGTAGGCGAATTCATTTATATTAGGGTGTATTTGTGCAATTATTAAAAATTAAAAGCCATAAATTAAAAAAGTTAAGTTTGGCCCAATTATTATCTTTAGCCAAGCAATTCGAATCATTATATAAGCGGTGGCAATCAAAGAAGGATTTTTTTTTTTTGTTACTGTAAACTTATGTGGACAAATTCATAAGTATTATGTGTCTTAGTACAATTATTAAAAATTACGAGTCATAATACAAATTAGCTAACTTCGGTCTAGTGAATAAATTGTGTAACCCAATCATAATTCTTGATCAAAGAAGGCTATTAGTTAATAGTGTATTTTAATGCTAAATGATTATGTACTTTAGGTAAAATTATATAGCAAATATATAACTATTAGGGTGTCAACATACAATTAATGGAAATTAAGTGTCATAATACAAATTAGCTAAGTTTGACTCAATAAAATATTTGTTTAGCCCAAACCTTATTTCTTATAACATAAGCCCAATTAATATAAAGTTAGGTCCAATCATACTAATTTGTTTGTCCAATCATAGGTCCATTTGTAAGCCCAATTAATTTGTAAGCCAAACCAACACAAGCCCAATGATAGATTCATTGTTAGCCTAATCATAACCTTTTAGTGACTACAAAACATTGTCACTAAAAGTCATAAATTTAGTGACGATTTTTTAGTCAACAAAACATATTTTGTAACTTTTTGTGACAAATGGAATCGTAAATCACCAATCTAGTCATTAAATGTGGTCAACTTTTGGTTGTCTTTTCACACTATAACAATTAGTGACCACGTAGTTACCATTTTTTCTTTCGTCATTAAAAGATGTCATTTAGTGACCACTCGGTGACCACTTTTTGCGTGGTCAAGAATGAATACATTTAAAAGCTACTTTCGTTGACCAAAAATATTGTTGTTATTGCCTTTTTGGTCATTAAAGACCAATTTTTTCTTGTAGTGATATATGTATATATAGATACTCCCTTTGTTCTAAAAAAAAAGTGTTTGTCTCAAAACATATCCACTATTTCAAAAGTGCATACTGATTATTCAATAAAATATCCAAAATACTCTTAAAGAAATAGATTACATAAAAGGGTGTATGACATACAATACCTTTAATGAGGAAATTAGTTGCACTTGCATTTTGTTGACTAACAAGAAAAAGTTGTACATTAGTAAAACCGAACTCCTTTTTTGGAACAAAGCAGTATAATTGTATAAGTATTTATTACTTTTGTTATACATTATACGTCTCACTATATATGTACATGTATTAATCACTACTTGTGTTGTTATATTACATTAATGGATATAATTAGTTTGAAACTATATATGTCCCAATGCATATGTTGTTATTAAAATTTATAATATTCAATTTCGTTGTATACCAAAGCAAATATTTTATATCTCCATAGTTAATAATATTATACACTAAAATACAATTTTGAGCCATTTCTTGTTAGTCAAATGGCAGAGCAATATTGTTCTTGACGAGGCTTTGGCACCTGTGGTTTGAGCCAAATTTAATTAAAATAGTGAAAATATTTTACATTTTCTCCCTCTCTCTCCATCTGTTAAAAATGGCTAATTTAGTAAAACATCTTATTAGTTATAAACTATGAATACAACAAACATAATTAATAATATTATTAAACTCGGTTTATGTCAAACTAGTAAACTAATTGGTTCTTGAGGTGCTTATTACTACTAACAAAATTATATATTTAAAGTGATTAAACTTATATGTGCAAATTCATATAATGTAGTCAAATTCATATATATGCGTAAATTCTCGAGTTGATAGTGTATCTACAAACAAATACTCTATTCGTACGTCAACTAATGTTGGCAAATGCATATATATTTGGGTGTTTTAGTACAATTATTAAAAATTAAGAATTATATTTTTCAAAAGTTAACTTCAGCCCAATAAGTAAATTACATAGCCTAATTCTTAAGTAAACAAAAATTAAGGCCAATCCTTAAATCAATTGTGGCCTAAGTAATTTAGCCCAAAACAAGCTCAATCCTTATATAAGTTGTGGCCCAAGCAATTTAACCCAAAACAAGCCCAATCCTTTATAAGTTGTGGCCCAAGTAATTTAGCCCAAAACATTTTATTTACTCTATCCCAAATTAATTAGCTTAACACATATATTTTTTCATCAAATTTATAATATTATGTTTTATTATACACTAAAATAAATTTTTTCTATCTCCATATGTAATAATATTACACACTTCAACCCTATGTATAAAAAAAAAATGAATTAATAGATTACAACTATTTTCTTTTTCATTGTCACATAACCTACTAATTAAATTTTCTTTTGCACCAGAAAATTATATTTATAATGCACTAAAAAAATTTATATTTTTTAATTACTGATATTTCACACATATACATATAATCAAGAATTTAATTAAAAATCATATATCAGTAGCAGGTTTAGGCCTTAACCAATCCTTACTGGGGTTAGGTACTTTGTGTTAACGCACGTCTATTTAAACCTAGTATTTTTATGGACACTAATGTAATGTGTTAATTGGGGATTTCCACTTTAATACAATCAGTTTGGTTTGGAAAAAAAAAAGAAGCAATTAGTGACGAAACAATTGCGTCACTAAAACATATTCCCATTAGTGACGAAAAAGATATCGTCACTAAAAGGTGTTAAAACTTAGTGACGATAAAATTTCGTCACAATGATTATTTTAGTGACGATAATGAATGTCGTCACTGAATTCTCGTCACTAATTACGATTATTTTAGCGGGAAAGTTTCCCGCCACACTCTTTAGTGACGACTTTTTGTGATTCGTTACTAAAAATTGAGAGTAGACAAAAAATTAGTGACGATAAAAGTTTTGGTCACTAAAGGTGATATTTAGTGACGATATTTTTTTTCGTTACTAGAAATTCCGTCACTAAAGGGGGGTTTTTCTTGTAGTGCATCGGCTAGGCGTAGAAAATATAAATTAACATCCATTGAAATTGGAGGACGTAGAAAATATAACCATTTAAATTAATATCCATCTAAATAGGAGGACGTAGAAAATATAAATTAATATCCATTTTAAAAGAAGTTATTGGAAGGGGCAACTGACAACGGCCACAACAACTGAAAACTAGAACTTGGCATGCTAAGGGACTGTAATAGTGTCATACGTTCTATTGGGTATTCGTTCGATTTGCCAATTTTTTTTTTCGATGATAGTGTGATTCTCGTATTCAGCATTTGCAACAGTTATTTGGATTTTTCCTACCAATTATGTATGAAGATTGATAAATATTAAATCTCAACTCAAAGGATACTGTTTAAAAAGTTAGACGCATGAAAAATTTTGTATTAGGTAACTTATCCTTGTTTTAGATATATATTCCTATACTTTTGAATTCCAAATAAACAAAGTTTAGTTTTATGCCTTAAACTTGCGACAATTTTAAAACCCTAATATTAACTTAACAATGGGAATATTAATGTTAAAATGATATTGAAATCTATTTTACAAGCATAACATTGATCGTAGTAATTGGCTAAAATTCATCCTGGAGCAAGAGTGACCCATATTTACCTAATCAAGTTGCACTATTCCATAATTTTTGTGATTACTCATTGTTCCTAATAAATTGATTTGTATGCTCGTTTTTCCTATTTCTTTAAATATATCCTAATCATGAGTAATGTAGTTGATACGTGATTTCACGACTGAAGGCAAGGTGGCGACTGGCCACTAGGACAATGGACCTTAATACTCTGACCTCACATGAGAGAGAAAGAGGACAATGGACCTAAATGCTCTAGTCTTGCAGGAGAGGAAAAGAGGTTGCTGGATGATATTCCTGAAAGATCCGAATGGGAGACCAACTCATAGAGACGACCAACCAAGACATTTGCTTCAAACAATTATGACTGGCTGATAGAAAACTACTATAATAATGATAAGCATGCATTTCTTGAACAAAATCGGCCTCAATTTGGAAAAGCTAGATAGGATCAAAGAAGCACAGAGCACAATCAAGTACGTGAAGAAGGTGAAAACTATCATGGGTGAAAAAGAGACGTTTAGAAGGAAAGTATGAGTCATATGCTGACAATAATTATTGAGATAATTGTCATGGCACAAGAGCACAAGAGAACTATCAAGTACCCCCTGTAAACAACGTTTTCGAAGTCAGCTAAAGAGTTAGAGATGACATTTGCTAGGAATGGATGGCAAAGAGGATGTGCCTTCCTATTCACACCCCATATCACTAACTTTCCTAATTCATTGAATTTTAAGATGCCAGAAGGGTTAAAGGAGTATGATGGAAATTCTAACCCATTGGACCATCTATTTTGTTTCAAGTATGCAATGAAATTAAAAAACACTCACATATAGTTTATGTGTAAAGCATTCCTTATTTATTTCGAGGAAAGGCCCGAATTTGGTTTAATGGCTTGTCTCGAGACAGCATCTCACCTTTCATGCAATTAGGAAAGCTTTTCTATGCCCATTTCTTCTAGAGAAAGAAGTTTGAGAAAGCAGCCACAAATTTGATGAATATTAAGCAAGGAAAGAATGAGGTCATGAAGTGCTTGGATAGCTTTTGTGATTAGAGTTTATAAGTGGAGAGTTGCACTAACCAATTATTAATCTCGGAGTTTATGAAGGTTGAAACCAATAATTTTTATATGAAATTGGTTTGGAATACCCCACCAATGTCCACCTTATAGCAGATGGTTCAGAATTACACCAAGGAGAAAAAGCAAATATGAGAAAAAGGTAGAATGAAAAAAATGAAAAAAAAACCAACAAGAGGAGTTTAGGGGCAAAGAAAATCAGAGTGGAGCCAAAAGTGTGGTGTTCGATAAGCTGAACTTTAACTAGCGTAAGTTGGAACCCCATATTTTGGATAAAAATTTGATGCCGTTGACAAAAATCCACTGAGATCTTAACATTTCATAAAGGCATCCTAAGACCTTTGACGCCATTAAACGTGGCTCCGCACAAAGCAACCCCGATATTTGTAGCGTGCTTTCCACAAAGATTATGACCATAATACCGAAGATAATAATGACGGATAGGATTCATAATTTTTTATTATTCACATTTTCCTATTTTAAATTGATTTATGTTCAGTTTAATTTGTTTATTTATTTTTTATTTATGTGTTGAAATATAAAAATTTAAAAGGTTTACCTTTAATATAAAAATTATAAAAATTTTATTATATAATTCAGTTGGAAAATATACACGTATGTTTGAGAATATAGTTACGAGCATATGTTTTGAGAAGTATGTTTTCAATAAAATATACTCGTATATATATTTTACTACATATAAAAATTTAGTAAAAATTGAACACAATTTTTGCTATGTGTACTAATTTTTACTAGGTGTCAAAAATATATTAAAATGGACAGAGTTATACCTTAACTATCAAAGTTCTAAATTACAAAAACTAGACGTTACTTAAATAATTAGAGATGTCATTAAAATAAGACATTTATAAATATTCAATATAAAATGCAATATAAAATGCAATTTATAAACATTTAAAAGAAAACTTTTTATTCATTTTAGTGCTATATTTCTATTTTTTAAAAGCTTATAAATTACATTTTATAATATTTAAATGGTTTTAGTACAAAAGAACAATAAAGAAGAGTAAATTGCAAATAACTACACAAAGAGCACTATTAGGAAATCAATCCATCACCCAACGAAATAATCAAATGATTAATTACATACCAAAATTTCTTCATAATCCATGTATAGTATCAAATCGTCATGTGAGCAATAGATTCACCTATAATAGCCAAGAGTAATTACAATTTGTACAATTGTTTGGCCTCTAACAGTAGCCACACAGACAATTTCTAGAGATTCTCAAGGGATTGACCAACTATAAATCGCTAAATGCTAATTCCCTTCAGTATAGGAAGAACTAGGGTTTTGAGAAACTCTAACGTCTGATAGGTACGATACATAACAAATCTCAACCCCTTACTCAAGACCATGGTTGAGATTTATTTATAAACCTGATGGATTTGTACTAATTACCAAATAACCCAATGGCCTATTTATCAATAAGTTTTAAGATTTTATCTCATAAATTAATACCATAATTATTTTATAATTATAATATCATATTAACCCAAGAAATTATCATTTAATTTATAATTCATTCGTTAATTAATTACTTTATATTTATAGATTAAGATTGGCCTCTAACTGCATCATGACCACCTAAGTGTTAAGAAAAGTCACGTGATCAATTTCACCTTTCCATGGACAAGATTCTGCGTAATTATTATCATTTCACCATAGTATATCCAATTAGTACAAGAATAAGGAATAGTACCAACTCTTAATGAACTAATTATTCTTTTATTGTTTTGAAATATAACTCCCTTGAAGATGATTTTATTTCAAATTCACTTCAGTTTGCAAACATTTTGAATCATATTTCAACAAGTGGCCATAAATGAGATATACCCTCGTACTATTAGAGTGGCAAATCCTTTATTAATTATAAGCTATCTATCCATGTTTCATACTATACCAAACTCTTAAAGCACTAATGTGTTTGTTGAAACTCTCAAAATTAATCACTAGCCTCTTATGATTATAAATTTAATTTGTAGTGATAGTGGACCAAGTGGAATCCTAAGGAACCAAAGATGTAGTTTCAAGTTTTGAAACAAGTAAAAATAAAAATAAATTGGGAGGATTGGAATAAGTAACTATTTAACTAAATTAAAATAAATAACTAAATAGAAAAATTGAGAGAAAATCAAGTAAAGATAATCAAACCTGAAAATTATAGAAAATAAAATCAAATTTACGAACTTGATGCAAAGGGTGATGTCATTCAATTACATCACTAATAAAAATTACAAATAATTATCTTGCAAATTCAAATATTTAGTTCAAAACTTATTAAAATAGCCTAATAAATTTCCTAAGTAATTGGTGAGTTCAACACCCAAATCAAAATTTATCATTAATTAAATGGGCACGATAATATTTCATCTCAAATTAATGATAGTATTAAAATTAGTGAAAATAGTTAAATCAATATTAAAGAACCGAAATAGCTGTAGTAAATTAATTTTATCCCATTGATTCCTCTGAACATGCATATTTCAAATCATAAACATAATTAATCTAGTTGTTGCTTATACCACTCATTTATAACAATTACGGATCACCGAACTCATGAATAGCAATAGAATAAAAGATGAAAAATTAATTTGCAGATTAACCAACATCAATTATTCATAGAAAATGAAACAAGAATCAACAAAAACTTGAATTAAAAGCAACAATTACAAATATAGGGACAAAACTTCACAGTGATGACAATTGAAATCAATATTTCCTTTGAATAAGAAAGTAAGCGTTTAGCGACTCATGTGGCACACATAACTCCTTGAATTTTATGAGAAATTTGCTAACCCTAGAGGGAGAAAAAGACATGCATTCAAGCAAAAGAGAGAGACGCTACTTGATTGTATTTTTTGGCACCTCTAGGGTTTTGTTTTTATGAGAAAAGATAGCTCCTAAAATATTGTAATAGTTGCAATTCTAAAAGGATTCCTAAAAATAAAATTCTATTCTAATAATGAAAGATAACAAAATAGGAAAATATTCCTAACTAAAATAAAAAAAATTGTTTCCCAAAAATTTGTTGCACTCAACCCTCTTTCCTTATTACAATTGATCACCAATAGCTTCCTTTTGTAAAAATTCGTCCATGAATTATGTAGGCCCATCCACTTCAAGCACCAGGAAGGCTTTAGATTGAGGTTCAGATCATCGACGTATCCACTCCTAACAGGAAAGTCTTGATCACCTTCTTCACGAAACTTTTCTTTTTAGCCCCTTTTCCTTCAAGTTTCCACTTTTAACATTTAAAACACAAAGTATAACCAAATTAATTAATTTCATCCTATAATCAATCTAAATTTGGGAAAATATGAATAATAAATATATACAATTTGAATTCTATCAAGCACACATAACCAACCAAGGTTAAGGGCCAAAGAGTAAAAGTACAATAATCCACACTCTAGATACTCTTATGATCTCAAGTCAAAGGATTATTTACACTATCGTCATATAGATATTAATTCTATCCACACTCAAATAGATTACCTTATGAAAATCTCTAGATGGGTCAATCCAATGAGCTTGTTCTGTAACAAATATCCACATATGTGCTTTTGTGTCAATACACAACAATCTATGAGATAAATCAACTATTTCTTACCATAGGAAGAAGCAACATATGTGCTAGTCTCTTCGTATTAAAAATGTCCCCTCTTACTAATATTAAGACTAGAGATGATTTAAAAATAATATTATAAATACATGAAAAATTTCATACACGTAACTCTTATGATTTATCTCATTATCATAACTTTCATGATTAGAGACTATTCTAATCATTTAGCTCCACTGCGATTACCATTGTCACTGCTGTCCCTACTCAGCCGTATTTTGTATTATCTCTCCCTCGCACTTCTAGTGATGCCCATTACTAGCCTTACCTTCCCATTGGTTGGGAATCGAATTATTGACCTCTTCCACCATCACTGTTGTCGTAGCCATTATTGCTACCACCACTTCTGCTATCAACACTATTACTGCCACTCATCACCCCTGCTGTCGTTGCCACCGCCTGCAGACAATTGGATTATGTTTTTCCTCTTTTGATCTAAAGTCTATAATTCAAATGCTGATGAAGTCCCAGAATAGGATCACGATCTTTATCGACCCAAATTAGTTCCTAGCTACATGTAGTCAATAGAGATGGAGGAAAACATGTTTATATTTGATCGGCTAATGACCCAAGAGTTAATGTCAAAGGACAGTTCACAGTGCACGGTTTGTTTAGATGGAGTTGAACCAAGTTGCTAAGCAGATGCCATGCAAATACATATTCCATTCTATTGACTTGATTTGAATCACATCGTATTTGTTCTATTTGTCACTATAAGTTGCCTTGGGATTGTGTAATAAATTGTTAAATATTATAGTACCGTTATGTTAAATCTAAAAATGAAAGATAAAACGTAAAAAAAGGACAAAGGCGCACTTTGTTGTTCATATATTATATGTTTCATGGGTAATGCTTAAACTGTAACTTACTAGTTGAATGAAACATGACATGATCGACAATTAGTGACTTTTCAGACTTGCATCAAAATATTAATAATAACAATAATAATTTTGGCTTGATTGTTGCATTTAAAAGGCAATTAGAATTCCCATGTGAGAAGAGAGATGTGTCTTTAGTATAAGTTAGATGGAGTTTTAATTAAGCCTTTAGCAGAGTTCAAACTTCAAAACTACAATATTGGCTTTAATAGCTAAGTTTGTAAACTAGCATTAAGTTTTGAGATGGATAAATTGGTATCTATATCATCCAAAATTTTGGCGATATCAGCAATTACTTGAGACCAATTTCCATTTCTTCGATACTTTCCCTTTATTGCCACAATTAATTGTTCATATTTTCTAATAGCAAAAAGTATACTTCAAAATAGAGTATCACGATGGTCACTGCATTCAATTAATTCTGAGGCTCGGAGAATCATATTAAAGTTGACAGTTTTTGTATAAAAGTTTTGTGATTTTTTATTAATGACATTTGTAAATATTATCTCTAATATGGACATATATATACGATAGCTCAACTCAATATTTCTTGTCAGTAAACCAATAATATGATGAATTAACCTTTAAATTTTCAATTTAATACAATTATTAGTTAGGTAATAATCTGACGAACTAGTTAGTAAATAGAGTTAGACCTATTTTAATTGGACAATGAACAAAACCTATTGGATTTTCAGTGACTTATCAATAGAATTATCTAGATTAAAACTCAATCAAAATGATTTGATTTGAACTATTATATATATATATATATATATATATATATATATATATATATATATATATGTATATATGCAGCTATTGTGTAATGCACAGTCTCAGCCCATAAAAATATTCTTTCTTTCTTTAAAAAAATAATGTTACTAGAATTAATGCAAAAAAAAAACATTTATTGGATTTTCATCACTTATTAGTAGAATAATATGAATTAAAAACTCAGTCAAAATAATTTGATTCTAACTATTATATATATGCTAGGTGTCAGACGAGTTTTTTTTTTGGCTGGCCATGCGTGTGGCTTGTTGGCGCGAGTTGGTGCGAAACAGGCACGAGGCACGTACGTGTGGGATTTTGGGACATGAGACTTAAAAACGTTAAGTGACGAAGCATTTGGTGAGGTCGGCAGGCAATCGGGTGTGATTTCGAGTGGAAGTTACGGAGGTCAGTCGGGTAAGAAAATCCTTCTTGCACTTGTCACTTGTGACTATTTTTCCAGAACTTATGTAGGAAGGGTAACGTTGTCGTTGGAAAAACCCGTAGGCAAAGCGTGTGAACTAAGTATTGCAAGGCAATGGTGGTTGTAGCGCGGCCAAAGGCATGTGAAGCTTTAGGCTTTTGAGAAGCTTGTGCATGGGCGTCGTTGTGCGAGAAATACATCTGTGCGGCCTTTGAGCAAAAATTGGGGCAAGGCTGACACCGGCATGCGAGTGTTGCGTCTGAAATAGCCTTGGTGAAGATTGGCGCAAGGCGACCGCGGCATGTGGGTGAATCGTGCGATGTGGAATTTAGGTGAGAATTGGCACGGCGGTGCGCCGGCATGCGGCGGATAAGTGCAAAGTTAACCTACGGCGGAAACGACACAAGTGCGAGTGGCGGACATCGGATGAATGCGTTGCACGGGTGGAGTGTGAGCTTCGGCTAGGGCAAGTGTAGCCAAGGCGGATGTGCGAAATGTGCTAAACTTGAGGAGAATGCGCGAGTGAGTCAAGCGAGGCATGCGTGTGCTTGCGGGGAAAATGCGCAAGTGTGCATGCGGCTATGCAAGGCGGCGTGCAAAGTCTACCGACGGCTCGAGAGATTGGGCTAAGTCCTAGAGAAGGCGTGCAACACTTGGCACGACGGGTTTCTTGAAGAGCGGCACCAACGGGCAATGGGCATCTTTGTTGGATGGTGCGGGCAGCCATGTAAGCTTATGAATGAAGGTTCAAGGGTGGCGTGCAGGTTCTCTAGAAACCTTATGCATGACCAACACATGGCGGTGGAGATTTTTGCATGGTTGAAAGGTGTTCGGCATGCACGTGCATGCACGCCAGTGGCGTTAGTGGATAGGCTAGTCTTGCCCATGGTTTGGGTCAACCGGGTTCTTTATATATTTAACTTGGTCAAGCACGAATACAACGAACAAAGAGATGCACCAACAGTAGAGTAGGAACTTTGAGCTTGTGAGCAAGTTTGGAGTGGGTTCTTTGCTTGTATGGGCATTGTGGTGTGAGAGTGTTGCGTTTGGTTGAGCGGCTTGTATGTATTCTTGGGTGTGAATAATATAAGGTCTAGGTGGCTTGTTCCTAAAATTCTTCGTGTGTTTGTTTGGTTTTCGTGGGTTAAAACTTTTGCCGTTCATTCTCACAAACACCCGACCGCGTGTGTGTTATTTCTTGGTTTGAGTTTTCACTAAGGCTCGTTCTTGCTGGGTGGTGCTTTGTGAATCATGTCAAAGTAGTTAGCTTTGTGGGAAGGCTAACGTTGGCACAGCATTTCGTTAAATACCTTGGCTACGCAAGTTAGACCTTTCTTGTGAGTAGTTAGGGCGTGAAAAATTTTGCCATAGGTTGTAGGCGTGGGGCGGACAAAAAATTTGTGACAAGAGTGGTATCGGAGATCGTTGTGGATTGGAATTGATATCGAAAAGCCTTTGTTGTAGTGACTCGGGCTTGTTGTGCTTGAGATGTGTTCGAGAATGGCTAAGAGTGATCGACTTGACCGTGTTGAGAAAGTTGTTGAAAAGTTTGAACGCATTGTTGGGACGGATGGCGATGAAATCAATCTATTCTATATACTAGAGAGCATCGTTGCCCGATTGAGTGCGTTGGAAAATCGGGTGGCTAAGCGGGAAGATGCCTCGTCCTCATTGTGGGAGATTGATTCCCTAAAGCAAGGCGTTCTCATTCAAAGCAGACGGTTGAGGATGGCGTCGCATAGAGATTGATTTCTTAAAGCAAAAGTCCTCATTACAAACGAGCGGTTGAGGATAAAGCCTCTTGAATAGAGTGAATAAATGCTCTAAGGCCGTGAGACGATTGCTAGAGATGTGGTATTCTTTGAAATGGGCGTGCTAAATGCAGCCGATGGGGCAAGAAAGGCCGTTGGCACTAAGGTAAAGATGCCAAAACCAAAGTTGTTCGGAGTAGAAGCTCTAAGGAGTTGGAGAATTTTTGTGGGACGTTTAGCGGTATTTTGAGACTACCAAGTTTCCGGCCGTTAGGCGTGTGGCGCTGCGGCAATGTATTTAGCGGCGATGCTAAGCTGCGGTGGTGAGCGAGATGTTACGAGGAGGTAGTCTGGGGTTGAGGCGTGGGAAGAGCTAAAGCGGGAGTTGAAATCCCAATTCCTTCCCACTAATGCGTCGTGGATTGCACGGAAATCTTGAGAAAGCTGCGCCAAGAGGCCATCTTGTGGGACTATGTTCGGAAATTCACATCGTTCTTTGTTGCATGTGAAAGACATGTCCAAGATGACAAGGTTTTAAACTTTGATACCGAGTTGAAACCATGGGTCCAAGTTGAAATGCGCCGCAATAATGTGCAAGACTTGGCTCACGGTTTGCAAATAGCCGATCGGTTAATTGAGTTACACCATAGTAAGAATGCCAAAGACCTCGTACAAAGAAAAATGGTTGTGAGCAAGAGAAAAAGTATCACGATTAGCGAAGAAAGCGCCGACAAAGGCCTAAATGGGAAAACCAATAGATGTAGCTACTTAGATGCGTGATGAGGACATCGGGTGAAAGATTGTCTTTTGAAGAAAAAGGCTTGAATGCCGCTTTGGTTGAGGAGGTGGCGATGAGGAGGTTACGCCCGCATGTTATTTTGTCTTTCAATTTGGAATAATGAAGAGCGTGGGGCGTGTAAACCCTTAGCTAGGAGATGCACGATCGATTGCTTTTGGGAAAATGAAAGCAATGTGAGTTCGACAGAGGTTAGGCTTGGCTTGGTTGTGTGAAAATCCAAGTTTGGGGCATTGTAGTCCTTTTATTGTGAAGAAATACGATGAGTTACTTTGAGGCAGAGGTAATGGTGGCTTTGGCGGGAGGCTAAATTCTGCTAGAGCAGTGAAGTTCCAAGCGGTTGTGGTCGAGTTTAACCCAATGAGCTGCATACAAGGTGCGGCCGATTGTTCTTGCGGTTGGCGAAGTAGAACGGCGGCGGTGGCTATTCACGATGTTTTAGCTCGGAAGAGAAGATTGGGCATGTTTGGGTGGAGAATTCCCGTTAGGTTGCAATATGCATAGCAACCGGTTAACTCTTTATTGAATAAAGCGAGGTTTAGGTAGAGCCAGCGAAACTTGGGTCGAAGAAGGCGCTCGGGCATGCGTTTGATGAGGCGTCAAACATTTAAGTGAGAGAGGTTTGTCGAATTTTTGGCTAGTCGATGGTCGTGGCTTGTTGGCATGGATTGGCGTTGAGCAAGCACGAGGCACGCGTATGTGTGGGATTTTGAGACATGAGACTTCAAGCGTTAAGTGACGAAGCATCCGGTGAGGTCGGCGGGCAATCGGTGTGATTTGGTCGAATTCACGAAGGTCGATGAGTAAGAAAATCCTTCTGCACTGTCACTGTGATTATTTTCGAGTTTATATAGGAATAGTAATGGTGTGGTTGAAAAGACCCATAAGTAAGGCGTGTGAGTTAAGTCTTGCGAATCAGCGGTGGTTGTGGGCGCGTAGAAGGCGTGTCAAGCTTTAGGCGCGTGAGACACTTGTGCATGGCGTCAATGTGCGAAATACATGTGTGCAGCCTTGGGCGAAGATTGTACGAGATAAGCGCGCGACATGCGAGTGTTACGTGTGAAATAACCGGGCAAAGATGGCGTGAGGCAACGCGCTAGCATTCGAGTGAATGCATGCAATGTGGTCTTTGGATGAGAATTGGAGCGGCGGTGCGTCTTGGCATGTGACGGATCGTCGCGAAGTTAGCTTACGGGAGAAAGCGGCTCAAGTGCTAGCGGCGGGCATTGAGTGAATCGTTGCCGCAGTGGAGTGCAAGCTTGTTGGTTAAGGCAAGTGTAGCCAAGGCGGATGTGCGGAAATCGCTAAACTTTGTGGGAGAATGTGCGAGTGAGTTGGTAGGCGTGCGAGTGCTTACGAGAAAATGTACAAGACAATTGGGTGCTTGCAAGAAAATGTGAAAGTGTGCGTGCGGCTATGCAAGGTAGCGCCCGTGGAGTTTACCGACGGCTTGAGTGATTGGCCTAAGTCCTACGGAGGATGTGCGACATGTGCCATGAAGGGTTTGTTGAGCAGGGCGGCATCAATGAGCAATGGGCATGCTATTGGGCCGGTGCGAGCGGCGACAAACTTATAAATGAAAGTTCAAAGGTGGCGTCTCAAGTCCTCAAGAAACTCTTGTGCATGACCGGCCACATGGCAACAGAGATTTGTGCATAGGCGAAAAGTGTCCGACATGCGTGCGTGCATGCGCGCCAGTGCCGTTAGTAGATAGGCTAGTCTTGCTCATCGGTTTGGGGTCAGCGGGTTCTTTATATATTTAGCTTGGCCAAGCAGATACAACGAACAAAGAGACACACCAACGGGTAGAGTACGAACTTGTGAGCTTATGAGCAAGCATGGGCGGGTTCTTTGCTTGTATAGGTGTTTGGAGTGCGAGAGTGTTGCGTTTGGTCGAGTGGCTTGTATGTATTCTTGGGTGTGAATAATGTAAGCGAGGTTTTGGTGGCCCGTTCCTAAAACCCTTCGTCATTTGTTGGGTTTGTGTGGGTTAAAGCTTTGGCCATTCATTCTCACAAACACTCAACCTTGTGTGTTGATTCTTTGGTTTGAGCCTTGGCTAAGGTTTGTTCTTGTTGTGTGGTGCTTTGTGAAGCACGTTAAATTTCAGGTAGCTTTGTGGGAAAGATAACTCCGGCATGAGAATTTCGTCGAACACCTTGGTTGTGCAAGAATTGGGCCCTTCTTGTGCTTAGTTGGGACACACTACAAGAAAATTATTTTATTCCGACGGCAAACCCACATTTCCGTCGGAAAAATTAAAAATTCGACGGATTGCCGTCGGAAAATTTCCCTCGAATCACGTTAAATGCATAAAAAACTTTTCCGGCGGTTAACCGTCGGAATCTTAAGTTTCGATGGATTTTCCGACGGACTACGGGCGATGAAAAATTAAAATTTTCTAACGAAATCCGTCGGAAAGTATTTAATTACCGGAGTTCCGTCGGAAATTAAATAAATTTTCGAGAAGAAATAAATAATTTCACGGATTGTCGGAAATGTAATAAAATTTTTGAAAAATAAGTAATTTCACGGATTGCGTCGGAAAATATTAAAATTCTTTAATAAATAAATATGTTCCGGCTTTCATTGAAATTAAATAAATTTTCGAAAGAAATAAATAATTTCAATGATTTCCGGAAATGTAAAATTTTTTAAAAAATAAGTAATTTCCGACCATTACCGTCCGAAAATATTAAAATCTTTAATAAATAAATATGTTCAGCCATTTCCATTGGAAAATTAAATAAAATTTAAAAGAAATAAATAATTTCCGACGGAATGCCGTCGGAAATTTAATAAATTTTTTTTTAAAAAAAAATTCCATTTTAAATTATTTTTAAAAAAAATTATTTTATAAACATAAATTTGACACAAACTAATACTATCCTAATCTTTGTCCGTATCCGTGCTCAGTCAAGATCTTCATTGTTGCTTGCTTTTCTTTTACTCTTTCTACGCTTTTCCATTTTCTCTATCTTTGCTGTAGACTGAATCGACTCCGTCATTTGTTGTCGCCCGATCTTGACTCCTCGATCGGTTCGGCCACTCTATGTCGCCCAGTACTGACCTCCTCAGTCAGTTCGGCCACTTTATGTCGCATCAGATCATACTCAGCTTGCGACACAACGGTAGGTGATCTTTGAATAAACGAGCGGTAGAAGGTGATTCCCATCCCATAAAGTCTACCTTGTAGACTCCACCGTGACTTGAGTAAATAATTCTTCATCAACTGCGTGGGGATTACGTGCGCGATACTATCATCTGTCGCTTACATGCGATTGAGTCTTTCTTGACCGCAGAGATTGAAAAGCGTTCTATCAAGGAAAAAATATATTACACATTTTTATTTATTATTAATAAACTAAATAGATTTTGTTAAAAAAGTATTTTACTAAAAAACTCACATATGTAGCCTTGGCACGAGAATCAACCCATGATCCCGCTCTCCGGTCTGGATTTTTCTTTTGACCAATTAAGAAAAGGTCAATCTTTGATGGCCTTTTGCCCATAGTTATTTCCTACATATTATATAAATATTAGATTAACAAATCATATTAAATTATACATAAATGACATTGAAACAAAAATATATAAATATTCTTACAATTCTCTGCATGTGTAGCAAGTGATCTTGAGCAAGTATTGAGAGACCCGCCTTTCTCAAGCACGAGCCTCCTTTGCCTGAATTTGCCTTTTTAAATGCTTGACGACCAATGTTTTTGAAGGCATTCCCGGACATGATCGCCTATCCATTCGCGGTTTTGTCCTTCATGGCGGATTTGATGAAAAATATCCGAAAGCGCTTTGCCTCGTACTTGAGCGCTCGGCGGATGTTTTCATCATTTCTTGGCAACCAATAAACTTTGCGCTACAAACATAAATGACGACATTAGTAATTATATAATTTATAGAAATGAATATAAATAATAATATAACAAAAAAATTACCTTAAACTCCGCAAACATCCTATCACGAACCTCTAGTGGAATTTCAGCCATCTTGCCCAAGGTTTTTCAAAGTGGGCTTTGATTGCATCGTAAATTGCACTCGCAATATGACTCGGAATGAATCTAAAAATATAAACAAAAGAAGAAATCGATATTAAAATTTTAATTGAATACAAGTATTATTTAAAATAAATGCTAAAAATTTTACAGTAGAAGTCTCATCTGGTATAATATATATGGCACCATCCCCTCCCGTACATGATCCAATGGAGGCTCGATTCGACTAAACCGCCATCATCACGATGCTCGAATGCGGTGGTGATGATGATTGTCTAGATCTATCTCCGATATGTGTGATCTTGCGGTGGTGATGAGGATGGACCCGATCCATCTCCAGTGCTCTGTCTTTGGCCCGGCTAAGAGTGGGCGGCGAAAGTCAACTCTCGACGGAAGGGACGCGATGGTGTATGCTCCGAGCGCGAACTAGCACGACCTCTGCCGTGACTTGCACGGCGACCTGCTTCGATCTCTATCCATTTAATTAAAAGCCTACAATATCTAACAAAATATAACGAGCAATTCCTTTGTGATTTGGGAAAATTACCTAATGAATATCAAAATTTGCAAAACTAGCAATAATCCCAAAATTACAAGAATTTGTAAAGAATTACTAAGTTTACACGATCACATAGGCCAATGCTAAATAATTCAACTTAAGTGTTTGGAATTCCAAAATAACCATGCTTCATTTGTAAACACTATATCCAACTATTTTAAAGATTCATTGTTCAACATCCCTTTGATCTCCAAGTATAAAACAACACCTTAGTTGAAAATTTCTCCAATTCTATGTTTTTAGTCCAATTAATGAATTCATATATAGAGCATTGAGTTTTGAGCTATCAATTTTAACATAGGCACACCATATAAAATTGAAGTCCTCCTAATACTTAAGCAATTGTCGTTTTACTCTAACTTCCATTCTTAGTCACTAGAATATATAAATCATATTTCTATTCTACCATACCATTAAGAGTATTAATATACCTTTTGAATGTGAGATTCAAAATAGGTTATAACCGTTGAAATGGATTACATATACAGTATGTCCACACTTTCATGAATAGAATCAAAAGAAATAGTAGTTACAAAAATAAATTTAAAAATCTAATTATGTCTTTAATATTCAATTTGTTAGCCTAGTTGGT
The DNA here is from genome assembly GCA_020080225.1 of Gynochthodes officinalis. Lineage (NCBI taxonomy): Eukaryota > Viridiplantae > Streptophyta > Magnoliopsida > Gentianales > Rubiaceae > Gynochthodes > Gynochthodes officinalis. The sequence continues at coordinate 2,103,232 of JAIQDA010000012.1, forward strand.
TAAACATTAGTGCAGTGTTGGTAATAGCTTACCTAATAGTCATTGTAATGGAACATGAGTTGAAGGTAGTTCGAATATAAATAAAAACATATAATGACTACAACTAGCCACACTAGGTGAAAAAGGGCATTAAAGTGCAAAAAAAAAAAAAAAAACTAAATATGTCAATTTGAAATATTGAAAATGAAAAGTGACAATGTATGAAACATGCAGGATTAAAAATGTAATTTTTCTTTAATTTTAAAATAAAAAAATTTTATTTGATTAACTTTGACTAACTATGATGTTAGCAAGTTTGTTGTCTTTCTATTAAAGAAAAATGCATTTTAGTCCTCATAGTCATCCATGATTTTTTTTTAAAACATTCTTCATCAATTTTATGTCCTTGACAGTACGTGGCTCCTCTTTCATTTGGGGTTAGGAGAAATAATATGATAATTTTTTCCCATTAGATGAATACATTGAATCTACCATGTGGGTCTCAATCATCATCATAAAATCTTTTCATTTTCTGATCTTTTACAAGAGTTTCTATGTCATATTACTTTTTGTTCGAATAGTTAGTGAGAAAAATAACAAACACTTCTCGAAATTTAGGATTAATTAACAAAATGAATGTCAAAATCTAATGATTCTAAGGACAAAGGTTTAGACATAATGTATATCTAATGATCAAATACAAGCACCATTTCATACAACTTATGAAAATTAAACTACATAAATTGGATGATTTTCAAATGAAAACTTGAAATTGGATATTAATATGCATTAACCATCTAATATTCAAAACCAATCTACAATGCAAAAAAATACATTGCAGAAGTCCAAAAAAATTCCGAAAATGTTCATCTGCAAATTGCAATCCAAAATGCAAAAAATGTACAAAAAAACCTAAAAAATAAGAGTCCAGAACAACATACAAAAATGTAGATAAATACTGAATGTTTATATGCAGTCCAAATCCAGATTCTGTTCCCATCAAACACAGAACACAGAACACAGAACACAAATCCAGAACTTCATACAAATCACGAGCGAAACCAAAAACAAAACCAGCATTCGTTAAACAGAACCATTCTCATCAATCAGAAGCCAAAAAACCAGAAAATTATACAGTAAAATAGGCCAATTACAAAATGCCACAAACCAAAAAAACAGAACCGCTCGGCCGAGGAATTGAAGGCGATGAGGTATGGACGGAGGACGACGGCGGACGAGCAGATTGAACGACAGAACTTCTGACGGCTTCCGATTGAGGAGCGGCTGAAGGGGGAAGACGATTGAGGATGATGCGATGCGGGAGAGAGGAAAGAGGGGATGCGATGCGGGAGGCGGGAGAGAGGAAAGAGGGGAAAAAGGTAAGAAAATTTTTGGGGAGGCGGTGGGAGGCGGGAGGCGGGCGGGCGGGAGGAGGAAATGGAAAAGAGCGGGGTTTTTTATGTATTGTAACATTTCAGCGGATATCCGTCGGAACAAGTATATTTTTATTTCTCGGAAGAACTTCCGACGGATTATCCGTCGGAACCGTTTTAAAATTTTTATTTGAATATTTTCGACGGATTATCCGTCGAATTTTTTTTCAAATTCATGGATTTTTCCGTCGAATTTTGTAACTTTAATTCATGGTAGGACTTCCGACGGATATCCCGTCGGAAATGTTTCCATTTTTATTTTTAATATTTCGACGGATAATCCGTTGGAAAGTTACATTTATTTTATATTTTATATAATTCCGGCGATTTTTCCGTCGGAAATTAAAAAATTTCTTTATCCTCGGCAAGAACTTTTCGGAGTTTCCGTTGAAATTAATTAATATTTTATTTTGAATATATATCCTCAAAATTTTTTACTTTTTTTATTTTTCCACCAACTCAATGTTTAAGTATTTTTTTCATATTATTCAAAAGAGAAACAAAATCACAACCCCACAAGCATTTGAGGATTAGTGACAATACAGTTAATGTAGCGGTGATGTTAGTCCTAATGGGCTGCTTGGAGTTATATATTCAAAGGAATCTATATATATGGTCGTTTTCTCCCCAACTTCGCAAGCCTTCGTGGGCACTTGCATCCTGGGTCTTCTTTGCTTTTCTAAGCGATTCCGTCTATCATTTCGCCACGCAATCGAGGAGAACAAGAACATCACCCATTCGAACTCTCCTCCATCTTTTCCTTTTTCCCTAATTAGACAATTGGAAAATTGGGAGAGTTGCTTTCGTTAGATACATGAAGAGAAGGAGAACTTTGCATGAATTCACATTTCATGTCCGTTTATCTGATCTCCACAAACTTTTGTATTCTTTTTGACGATTATTTTGAAAGGAAAACACACACAGGACTAACACACAACAAGGGAAAGCATGCGCAAGAACTATTTTCGCAAGAACTTATTATAGATTTTCGCCGGAAACGTATTTATCTTTAATTTTGAATATTATTCTTAATTTTTAAAATTTTGTTTGAATATTTCCGCCATTTTAATTTTTAAAGTATTTTTATTCATATTATTTACCTCCTTTTATCATAATTGTTATTTTTGTCATTCTAAATACATATATCGAAAATGATATATTTTTATCTATCTCCGTTTGTTATTTATTTAAGGCTTTTAAAATATATATACTCTTTTATTGAAAAGAAATATTTTCAAATGTATTTCACAAAAGTAAATATTTTATTCAAAAAATTATTTTCCCACTCTGTAATAAGTTGATTATATTATTTTCAAATATTAAGGTTATTTCAATCATTCATCCACTCACTATTTCTTAAAACCTCTTTTTAATTCAAAATATAATGCATAAGAATCAATTAGTAAAATAATATAACATATATATCCTAAAATTATGTAAAAACATTTTACTTAGTCAAGATATATCCTCGAATTCTTCTTCTGGGACTCGTTTCTTCACCGTCTACAAATTCGCTTTCTTCATCCTCATCATTGCTCACGTGTTCTTCTTGACATCCTCATCATCCTCATGCCTGCTCATTTCTACATCAACATCTTCATCCTTATTGCACCGAAAATCTCGAGACTATCTTCTAAATCATCGCCTAGTGTATTCCACGTTTGATGTGTCACTTGAAATGCTATGTCTATTGAATCCTCCACTTGACCCTACCCATGGTTTTGTGTTAATCACGGACCACCATTCGGACTTATCAGTCTCAAAGGATAAGGAACATAATACACTTGTCTAGCATTTTGTGCAATCACAAATGGGTCAAATGTACCGTATTGTCTTGTATATCTCACATCAACTAATTTATATTGTGGATGTACCTTTGTTCTGATGGTCTACGTGTGTCGAACTGTGCATAAAATAAAATTACTATTTTGACGAGATCGCCTGATGAGTATTCGGTTCCACAATGTCTTGAAGAACTCCGTAATAGTCGACCTCGCCACTTCACCGCCATCACCTCACCCATACACCACTATTTATCGTCTTTCTTTTTTGGACAAGGTCATTGTGTGAAATTTGTATCCATTTACAAAATGCGTTTGGTATGATTTCACCTTTCGACTTGGTCCCATGATAGAGCATGTAGATTTGGGTTGGTCACTCCGTTAGAAACATTTTGTACTGCGATTGAATTAAAAAAACATCAACATTCAAGTTACAATGAATTTACATCTATTGCGTAATGACCACTTACATAATCTTTGAATCATGTACTAAAATATTCACGAACCGCTTCATCCCCGTAGTAATTTCAAGTCTCAAATATATTATATTTATTAATGTCGCGATTAGATTACATAAGAAAAATGGTAAAAGAAACATAATTAACATACTGTACCTCGAGTTGGTTGGATCTCATCACAATTAAGCGAACGCATCGCTTGCAACAGATAGCTCATTATCATCTAACCACCGAATTGTTGGTTTTCCGATGCTCTGCCGTGAGATCAAATATTGACAAAGATGGAGGGTTCGCACTAGGACCTCCATCATCATGCCGATTCACTTTGTTTCTTAAACTCGGGATATGCTTCTCGAAATAGAATGAACAAAAATGTGAAGTTTCCTGGCAAGGTATGCTTCGCAAATCGAACCTCGACTCTAGCCTTTTGTTTCATCGGCCGTTTACATTTCCCAATGTTCCTACAATTGAATTTCGTTAAACAACCTGTTAGGAACTTAAAAAATTATATATACGTAATTAGGAAAAAATAAGTTTAATTACCTTTCAAAAGGATACATCCACCTATATTGAACCTGCCTTTAAGTTTGGCTTCTTCTACTAAGTGAATAGGAAGATGCTCCATTACATCAAAAAGCCGGTGGAAAGATTTTCTCCAACTTGCACGAGATAACAGGATATTATCTTGCATTCTCTAAATCAGTATCCCGTAAAGTGCTCGAACACAATTGCTTGAACAATTGACTGATGTCTGTTATTGCTTTCCAAATATTTTCAGGAACTGAATTCAATGCAACCGGAAGCAAATTCTCCATTAAGACATGACCATCGTGGCTTTTTAACCCCCTTAATTTTCCTTCTTTCAGTTGGACACACCTAGGCAAATTTGATGCATACCCATCCGCATCTTCAAATTCTTTATCCATTCACAAATATTGCGTCTTTCATCCAATGTGAATGTGTATTTTGCCTTCAGTTTGGAATACTTGCCGTTGGCCTGTTTTTGTAGGTGCAATTCACTCCGCCTACAATGCTTCATCAGATCCAATCTTACCTTGACATTATTTTTGCTCTTGTCCTTTACATCCATAACAGTGTTGAACAAATTATCAAAGAAATTTTTCTCAATATGCATGACATCTAAATTGTGGCGAAGCAAGTTATCTTTCCAGTAGGGCAATTCCCAAAATATGCTTTGTTTTGTCCAGTTATGCTGAATGCCATATCCGTGAAGTCTAAAACTTCCTGCCTCATGTACCTTAGGAATAGATGAAATTCGATCCCAAATCTCTTCCCCAGACAACCTTCGCGGTGGATCATCAACTTCAACACGATTTTTAATGAATCCGGACACATTCGTCCTGAATGTGTGATCAGGTCCTAACCATCGCCGATGACAATCAAACCACGAATTTTTCCTGCCTTCTTTTAAATAGAATGCTTTCGTATCCTCCATGCAAATCGGACAAGCCAATCTCCCAGCTGTACTCCACCCAGATAACATTCCATACGCAGGAAAATCATTAATTATCCACATCAATGCAGCACGCATATTGAAATTTTCTTTTGTGAAAATATCATATGTCAAGACTCCAACATGCCACAACAATTTCAATTCATCTATTAAGGGTTGCAAGTAGACATCAATTGAATTCTTTGGATTATGCGGGCCTAGAATGATGCAACTCAAAAATAGATATGAAGTTGTCATGCACATCTCAGGTGGAAGATTATACGGAGTCACAAAAATTGGCCAACATGAATAAGGAGTAGATGACATACTAAAGGGTGTAAAACCATCCGCACACAAACCTAACCTGATATTCCGCGGTTCCGCAGCAAAATCTGGATATTTTTCATCAAAATGTCGCCATGCTAACCCATCGGATGGAAGACACAATACACCATCTGGCCTTCTGTTCACATAATGCCACCTCATATGCGGTGCAGAACTCATGGAGGCATACAATCTCTTAAGCCTGGGTATTAGAGGAAGGTAATGCATCGACTTAAGTGGCACTCGCTTTCCTTTGCTAGTCGATTCACTTTTATAACGAGGGTGTTCACAAAATTTACACTCCTCTAAGTGATCGTTCGTTGTAGTACAAAATACAACCAGCTTGGACAACAATCAATCTTCCGCGTATATTCCTAATTTAGACACCAACTTTTGGAATGATAATAACTTTTGGAATGTCTATTTCTTGTTGGGGTTAACTTCTCTCATCAATTCAATCATGGCATTCATGCGATCGTGTGATGCGTTTCAATCGACTTGATGCTCATTAGTCTAATAGGCGTGGATAATTCGGAATGAGTCGAACCTTCTCACAACGGATGACTTGCAACCTCTAACAAATCATAAAATTTTTAGCTTCTTCATTAGGAGGTCATTTTCGGTATTTTGCACAAATTCACGATCACCACTACCCATAAAATGAGAATTTGCTGCATCTCTTATCATGTCATGATATCGACTACGTTCTGCATTATCTGTTCCTGCGATATTCTTCTGCTCATGCTGAAATGTAGCATATATAGAGTCAAAATTCGGAGGCTCTACCTCACCATGGTCAATCCACCACCAATATTTAGGTTTAAAACCATTCTTATATAAATGAACCACCACATCTTCTGAACCAAACATTTTACCAGACTTACACTTTCTGTGGGACAGAATGACTCCTTCATTCGATAGTTAAGAAGAGTACAAGCATGTTGCACGAATTCATTTACCCCACTAATAAATTCATCGGTTAAACCTCTCTTGTAGGTCCAATTACGTTATACATCCAACTACGATTGTCGAATGAAATCCATCTACACTTATATAAAATTAAATATCACAGAATAAAAATATAACATTAATATTATTCATTTACTTAATATTGTAATTTAATATTATAATTAATAATTAATGAATCTCATTCAAAGGAATTAATTATTGTAATTAATAATAATTATTTTATAAATAATTAATTGATAATATTAATTATATTAATGTATAATTAATTAATTACTTAAAATTAATTTAATCAATAATATTTTTATTATTCATAATTAATTAATTAATTAATATAATTTATTTAATCATTCATTTACTTAATATTTTAAATTAATATTATAATTAATAATTAATTAATCTCATGCAATAATATTATTTATTATCGTTAATATTAATTAACTTATAATATTAATTAATTTATAATTAATTCATTACTTAAAGGTAATTTAATCAATATTATTTTTATTAATAATTAATTAAATAAATAAGATTATTTTAATTAATCATTCATCTATTTAATATTGTAATTTCATATTATAATTAATAATTACTTAATCTCATTAATTAATATTAATTATTATCATTAATGTATAATTAATGTATAATTAATTTTAAGTAATTGATTTATAATTAATTAATTCCTTCAAATTAATTCAATAATTATATTTTCATTAATACTTAATTAATTTAATATTATAATGAATAATTAACTATAATAACTAAACAGTTTTTTTCAAATCCATTCCATTACTAAAAATAATACCAAACAGCATAATTACTATCATTCCATTCTATTCCAAACCTTTCTTTCTATCAAATCCATTCCATTCCTAAACCCATGGATTATACCAAACGCCCCTAAATATCACGAGAATAAAAATATAATATTAATAAAATGAATAATTTATGTCAAGACATAAAATTAATATAACATTACCACGATATATAAACAACTACGGTACCAAATCCAATCCATCTACACATATAAAATTAAATATTATAGTAATAAAAATTAACTACGCATACCTTGTTAAAATGGAAGATTTGTGTTCTTACGAATGATTATTTATCAAGAAGAATAAAACCTTGGATGAAAATGAAAAATAAACGAGTTATTTTGGTTGAATGGAGAAGAAGAAGAAAATAATGGAGAATAAGATAAGATCTTACAGTGTTGTTGTTAGATTTAGATGTTGGATTCCATAGATGGGAGAGCAAAGCTGATCGATGAAAAACTCAGCCTTTCAAATATTGTGCAGATCAACGGCGGTAGCTACTTCATTAACTAGCGGCGCAATTTTTTTTTTGCTCACAAGGAAGAGCTACATTAACTAGCGAAAGATGAAACACAACGAAGAAGAGAATGCTCGCGATGCTTGGGTTCATATTCTCTAAATTTCCGACGGAAATCCGTCGGAAAATGTCGGCACCGTCGGAACCAAAAATTTTTAAATATTTTTTTTTCAAAATTCCGACGGCATTTCCGTCAGAAATGTTTCATTTTTAAATTTTTTACAAACTATTTCCGACGGAAATCAGTCGGAAATATAATTTTCTTTTTTTATTATATAGTTAAATATTCCGACGGCAAATCCGTCGGAAAAATTGGAAAATAATTTTTTTTTATTGCTCTTCCGACGGATTATCCATCGAATACAATGGCGCCACTAAATTTTTTTATTGCTCTTCCGACGGAATATCCGTCAGAAATACGTCGGAATAATTTTTACCGACGGATATCCGTCAGAATTTTGGGTGCCGCCCTGCCGTTCGCTTTTTCCGACGGATATCCGTCGGAATTTTTCGGCGGGTTAAAAACCGTCGGAATAGTCCGTCGGGAAAAAGCACTTTTCTTGTAGTGACATGAAAATTTTGGCTCTACGTTATGACGGTGTGGGGCGGACAAAAATCCGTGACATTAGGCATAATGGGTCACAACTCGTGCATTCCAAGTTGTGTTAGCCCAGTTTAATTGAAACGATTCATTTGTTAATTTTAAAAAATATACTTTTTGTTTGATAAGAAAAAAAAATGTTGAAAAGATATATTAATTCATGCATTTTTGTTCTAATAGTTTTGATATAAATATAACATAGTATATTCTCACTCTTTTTTTCTGAAAAAAAATTTATTAATAGGGAAAAATTCTGTAAATAATGTATATTTATTAAATCATTACAAAGGATACAAAAATATTAATAAAAATATTTGTACTGTTAATGAGATGATTTTTCTTTTCATATATAAATATTTGTGTGGTACATAAATACTAAAAGTAGCAATTACTTATTAATTATATATGACATTTAATATTTAATAATAATAATTGTTGATACATGCGTAAATTATGTTAATAAATTTTTATCAATAACATGTAATTGGTAATAATATACGCAAACCACATACAAAAATATATATATATATATATATGTATATGTATATGAAATATTTATAGTAATTTCTTTAGTAATTGACGTTTTAATAATGCAAATGTTTTGATGCGTCACTATTTTTATTATTGTAAGTGTGTTGATGTGTTATCATTTCCTTAATAATTTTATGAGGCCATGTGTCTTTCCATTAAGGACATGTGTTGCTTAGCAAAGGATATTCAATCAACTATATAAACGTATACATCGATTCTTAGTCTTTTGTTAAATATAAAGTGTTTCAAATTTTCATAAACGAATAAAATTGATTGTGTTTTCATCAAGTATTACGCAATGAATTTCGATCGATTGATGCATGAGAACGGAATACATGAAAATCGCCAAAAGTATGAATGTTTATTATTTTATTTTTTTATACAAATATAGTATTTTAGTTGTGATTAGAATACTTAACATAATATAAACTAATTAATTTTGAATTTTACCGTGATCAGGAATTAACATATACCAGTCACAAATGATCGCATTAATCTATGGTTGAGAAGTTTTGAAGTTGACTGGAGGTTAGTTGGGGATATATAGGTACACAACAAGAAATATACCAGTTATTTGTTTGATTTTTTCATAGAAGGGAGTGGGTTTTAGTTTTACACGAAGTATTAAGAAGCGGATTGGAGTTGACAAGACTAAAAGAAAGAATAAATAATCTCAAAAGGTCCAGATCAAATCAAAAGAATATGAGATCATATATTAGTACAACAACAAGGAACGACATCGATTAAAAAATAATTTTGTGCATCTGTTTTGTAATGTTATGCATTAGCATGTATTAAGTAACAAGTTAAGTTGTATTTTAATATATTTTATTTAATGGACATAAGTTATATACCTTTACAGAACCTAAAACTTAACCAATTTTAGACGGTCTGTTTTGCATTGTGTATTATTAGTGTTCAACTATAATTAGAGTCTGAATTTTGTGCCTTTAACCCATTATTATAGTAAACTTTAAATAAGAAATCAAACTTATATATAATTATGAATATCAAGGATTGACAATGATTCTTTTTCCTCTTATGAATTATGAATATCTTATGAATATCAAAATTTGTGCATGATTCGGAATACTTTTGATACTATATTTAAATGTTTATAATAACAGTCGTGTTTTTGAGAAAAGGAATGGATCATAAAGATTACATCTTGTTGCGTTAAGAAATATCATTTAGTCATAAAATTTTTCTAGTGTATTCAGTTAGAAAATACATTAGAAAATTGGGAACTATTATAAAAACACGGAAACATTCAAAGAGGGCCATCCTTAACATATTAAACATATATCATATTATTTTATCCACTAATTAACACGGAAACAACATATATATATATATATATATATATATCTTACAAGAAGTTTAAAAGTCACCAAAATTCTAAACATGCACATAAAGTAAAAATTATTATTTTTGGCAATTCATACTTGCTTCAATGCTAGCTGTATAGTCCAACAAAATGGTGAGTTCCCATTCTATTTCTAGTACTTCACGTAAGGTGAAACTCTATGCTAATTAGAGAGAAAAATTGTTTGATCAGTTTTTCGACTTCTTTTCAAAACATGTAGTTATAATAGTATTGGCTATAATTTAAACATGTACAATATCAACCTATGTCCATTACATAGGGAAAAAATGGATTTATTATTATTATTATTGATACAGATGGTGTAGGAAAGAAATGATACTATTCATAAGTAGTTAGGAAAGTAATTAATATGATTAGTATATATATAAGTAAAGAAATGATATTCATATGCTCTTCAAATGCCGAGTGTAATTTTGAATTGTATGTGGAAGATACAACACAAGCAAAGAAGTCGACACGAGTAGCACTTTGGTTGCAAATAATTAAAACACTCTTTTTCGTGTCATTTTAATGTTATTTATTGAATAGATGTGAATGAATCATCACTGTTTATAACTTAGATATACAGCACCTGTAAATCCAGATCTAAACATGCGGCCGAGAGGGGAAAAAAGGAAAAAATGAATAAGAATGAAAACCCTAAAACAGACACCACATATAGGAAAAAGGAGTAAACACATAGAAAATATACCATGCAATCACAAATAGAAAGAAAATTAATAGAGACGGTATGGAAGAAAAACAACGGGTAGAAAGAAAATGAAGGGGCTAAAGTGGCAGAAAAATCTGGTAAAAACAGAGATAAGGCTAATTGCGCAATGCGCAGTTATTGCACAGCCTCTGCCCATAAGAATATTCTTTCTTTCTTTCAAAAAAATAAAAATAATTTAATGTTATTAGAACTAACGCACGTTAAAAAGAAACAATAACTAGCCCACGAGTATATTCTTTCCTTCCTTCTTTCAACAAAATTTGAATGTTATTAGGGCTAACACCAAAAAAAAAAAAAAAGAATCAAGAATTTTGAAGCATAATCTGATGAATTCGTTAAGTATTTTGGGCTCTAATATGTTGAATGTTTTAGAATTTAATTTCGTAAATGAAATACTAAGCTCATTTTTGAATTCCCAAAACAAACAACAACAGTTTATGAAATAATTGTTTGAGTTGAATTAGAGCACAGAGTTACATGAAGAACCAACCAAAAAGAACAAAACATTGGCCATATGAAAGTGAAAACTAAAATGTTTTCCTGTTAGGGACATTGTTTATCTCTATAACATTGGTAATAGCATGATGTTCCAACTTTGACATTCTTTCTACCTTGTAAAACCACCATGCGTATGTCGAGAGTCTAATAAGAAGGAAATCTCATAAATTTTAAACTTTAGTAATCATTTTTTTAAATTACAATTTACAGCAAGGAAGATTATATATTCCAGCGTAAATAAGTATTAAAACGAAAGAAAGAAAAGAATATATCTGGACATAAATTTCGAAATCTGTAAAATTTTGAGATCCAAAAAGGCACGGCAATTAAAGAAGTGAAAGATTGATGAAGAGGCTGATATGATGCATTTGGTAGGTTGTTGAATTCTCCAAAAATAATACTAATTTTACTATCAAACTAAGAAATTTCTATAATATGATGGTGAAAACTAGGTTGAATCCAAGTGAAAGTTTACTACAAACTTTCTATAAGAAAACAAAATTATCGAAATAAATTACAAACTTAATAAACAAATTATGAAAAATTAAAAAAATTCATCAACTTAAATTCATCAACTTAAAAATTATCACATGTTAAATATCCTTTCCAAAAGCTCGGTTGCTCATGAAAGTGAAATAATTATCCTTTCAATTCAAGCAAACTAATTCGATTTTCTTTAAAACTTAAGGAATCAAGACATTCAAAACTAAAGTTTAGTAGACATAACTTCCAATTAATTCATTATTATCAAGTAAATTCAATTTTGAAAAGAAATTCTCATTTGCCCAATAATAGCGTTAAAAATAGGAATGTATAGGAGTAGTGGCGTTTTACCAAATTTCAAAAGAATAAATATAATTAACTTGTTTTTCTCGTTATCGACAAATATCTTTTTTTTGACAAGCCAATAAAGCAGATTATTATTACAAATTTAAAGTGAAGGATACATTGAAGATAACAAAATGCAACTCCTACTCATCCCGCCACTATAAAAACAATAAATAGAAGATAACAAAAGTAGAGGCAAACACTTATTCCTCAATAAACGCCACAGTTTTGCAACTGAATAGTCCGACTTTGCCAACCTATCGGCCGCACTATTCATGCCCCTTGGAATATGATAACGCTCCCACTCCTTAATTTTCTCCTCCAGCAGGACGAGGTGGTTAGAGACATTCTTTAGGTGCCATGGGGTATTCATTTGGATTGTTTAGCCAATTGATTACGTTAGCCAAGTCACTTTCAATTACCAGACATGAGAGAGCTTCCAAATAGACTCGAAAATACCGAAAGCTTCACGGATAGCATAGAACTTCGGCTGATTTGAATCCAAAATTCCGACATGCTTAGAAAACACGGCCTTTGTTTTACCCCAATCGTCCCTTAGAATACCCCCAATCCCGGCCCTACCTGGTTTCCCAATTGCTGAACCATCTACATTAAACTTCATTTTACCAGGTTGAGGTCGAGACCAAGTGGCACTTGTCTTCCTGCATCCGTGTACCTGACTCACTTCTGCGCTATTCGACTGCCGGAATAAATCTGTGACGGATGTTGTAGAGGATGGCCATTTCGCCTTAAACCAAGTTGCAAATCTTATAAAAATCAAATCTAAGAGTTGGTCAGGATCAAAGCTCTTATTATTGAAAGTAACCTGATTCCTGCACAACCAGATAGACCATGAGATGACATAAAACATTAGAATCCAAGGTTGCCTTCCTTTGAACTCTGGGGCGGTCTGCTGCCAGCTGCTCAGGAATATGAAAGGATCTCAAGCGGACCCATGTAATACCTACATTTCCAAACACTTAGTCCACACCGACCAACTACACCAACAATCAAAGAACAAGTGTTGCAGATTCTAGCTCGATTACAAAATGGACACATAGCAAGCTCTGCTCTAATAATGCCCTCCTAAGTAGACGACTTCTCACGGGCGCTTTTGGTGTATTAGTTGCGGACAAAGACTTCCACTTTAGGTGGTCCATACCCTTTCCAAACTAGGTTCCATTAACTTGCCCTTGCCTTTGTGGCAAAGAATACGAACTTGTAAAAAGAAGAGGTGGAGTATGTACCATTCGGGACCGCTCGCCAAATGATCCGATCTTGGAAGTTTCGGCCAGGATATTGCCCTTTCGAATGTTTAATAATCCTTCCCATCGTTGTTTTTCCCAATCAAGAGCATTCCTACGTAGATCAATCCTCCATCCCATTGACCATTTCTCCGTTCCATATTCGGCCACATATCCTTCCTTATTCACCGACAGGCATAAATGCGAGGAAAGCACAATTTAAGAATCTTACCTTCTATCCATTCATCATGCGAACACAATGTAGTCTCCCTTCCCGAGTAACGTTCTCATTCCATGTGTAACAACATCGTAAAATTTGTTAGAGGAGTGAGAGGAGCCGTAATAGCTTTCCATGAGTTGGAGACAAATCTATTATTGCTAAGATTGGGAGGAGACGCTTCTTGTCAAGTCCATATTTTTCAACCATAAAGGTCCTCCATAGTGAATTAACCTCATTGCCAAACCTCCATAGCCTTTTTGATAACAATGCTGAGTTTTTTAAATGAAAGTCAATCATGCCTAATCCCCCAAGCCACTTTGGAGCATTTACTGTAGTCCAATCCACATAATGCAATTTGCGCTGATGCTCCGAACTACCCCAGAGAAATCTCCGTATCAATTTATCCATGTCGTTTTTAACTCCACAAGGCAACTTAAAAGCAGATAGGAAAAGATCGGTAAACTTCGACAAGACGGAATTAATAAGAGTTACTCGCCACCCATTGAAAGGTACCTTGTTTGCCACCAATGAGCTTTGATCTCATTTTATCCAAGATAGGCCTCCAAATGCTTTGCACGTGAAATTAATACCTAAAGGAAAACCAAGATATTTGGTAGGAAGGTTTCAACCTTGCAGGCAAAATACTCGGCCCAAAGTTCAATAGACCCTCATCAACCCCAATCCCAATCAAATCGCTTTTGTTGAAATTGATCTTCAATCCGGACACCACCTCGAAACATCGAGGATTCTCTTCACATTCAAGACACTTTTAGATTCGGGTTTTATAAACACAAGAGTATCATCTGCATATTGCGGGTGAGCTAACTGAAGTTACCTTGACCTATGCTTACCCCTCAAAGAGCCACGAAGACTCCCTTTTGCATGAGAACGGAGAATGCTTCCGCCATAATATTAAAAGCATTGGGGATAGAGGACGCCTTGTGAAGGCCTTTTTGATCTTGAATCGCTTAGTGGGAGAGCCATTGATTAAAATTGACAATTTCCACGGTAGCCACAGAAACGAATCCAACTTCTCCACTTCCTTCCAAAGTTCATCTTTAGCATGACATAATCCAAGAAATCCCAATCAACATTGTCAAATGCTTTTTCAAAGTCTACCTTCAACAAAGTTCCACTTCTATTATTTTTCCTGAGATAATCAACAGCTTCATTGGCAATTAAGAAACAATCTGACAATTGTCTATTTTTTAGGAACGCAAACTGATTTCTCCCGATCACCTCATTAATCACCCCTTTCAATCTGATTGCCAGTACTTTGGCCAGTATTTTGTAAATGCTCCCCACAAGGCTTATAGGCCTATAATCTTTTAAATGGACAGGATTTTCCATCTTAGGAACCAAAGTGATAAAAGAAGAGTTAACTGCCTTATCAAAAGTCTCGGTCTCAAATAAGCCTTCAAGGAAAGACATCACATCTTGTTTGACTGAGCTCCAATGATGTTTGAAGAAATTCATATTATAACCGTCTGGCCCAGGAGCCTTATTACCATCACACTGCTTTATAGCTGCCCAAACTTCATCTTCCGAAAATGGGACTTCAAGGTTATCCCTTTGTTCATCTGATATGCTTTGAAATTGGCAGTCTAATTCCAAAACTCCAACTGCCGACTTCTTGTTGTAGAAGTCTGAATAATACTTTGCAACTGCATCTTTCAGCTCTCTTGGTTGCGTCACTCTCCTTCCATTGAAAACTAAATTGCTGATAAGATTCACCCTTCTCCTTGTGGAAGCCATCAGATGAAAATATTTAGTGTTCCTGTCTCTTTCTTGAAGCCATTTACTTCGAGACTTTTGCATCCAAGCTCTCTCCTCTGCCCGATACAAATTCCAAAGCTGGCCCCGCTTATTTGCAAGCTCAATTCTTTTATCACCAAGAACACATTTGATGCATCCTCCTTCTCCAATCTATCAATCTCCTCCTCCAATCTTTGAATGAAATTGGGATCTGCCTCACAGTTCTGACTTTTCCACTGCTTAATGAGTGGCTTAAGTCTCTTTAGCTTTAGCCATAGCCCAGCATTATTCCTAGATTGAGCTGCAATATCTTTCCATTCATTATGGACCATAGTGTTGAAGCCTTCTTTGTCGAGCGGTGATTAAAGAACTTAAAAGGTCGAGGGCCCCAATTTACCTCCTCTGTGGCTAGAAAAATGGGATGATGATCGGATATAGACCTTGGTAACACATTTGAACCACCGATGGAAAGTGATCCGAAATTCACTCAAGCATAAAAATCTGTCTAGCCTACTACTTACTGGAGGATCACGATTATTGCTCTAGGTGTATTTCCCATCAGACAGAGGCAAGTCTACCAACTGCAAATTTTCAATAAAATCATTGAACTCATTCATTGCTAATGGATTACCAGCTTGACCGCTTCTTTATTCAAAGACCTCGTCACATTAAAATCCTCCAAAGCACCATGGCATTTGCCAATTTGCTACTCTATTAGACAACTCAATCCAAAGGCCTCTTCTTTAATTATCACGATTGGGGCATATATAGTGCAAAAAGCACACTCAAAGTTTGAACCTTCCAATTTACCTCTGAGCAAAATGTATCATTTGCTCTAGAAATACCTCAACACAATGGAAAAAGTTTTCATTCCAAACTACAATCAAACCGCCTGCACGCCCAACAGAGGGAACCCACTCAAAATTAAATTCATTACCTCCCCAAATTTGACCCATTCCCAGTATCCAAGTGTTCCATTTTTGATTCTTGGAAAAAACCCATCCCAAATTTTTCCTTAACACAAGTTTTCTTATCGCCCTTTTTCTCCTAGCTCCTAGACCCCTTATGTTCCAAGAAAGGATCCTCATTTATCACTAATATACACGCTTAGAATAAATAGAGCGGAAAGAGTAGGTTCGATAGTAACTTGCTCTTGGCACCCGATGTTCCTTCTCCAATTCAGCAAAATGAGCAACCATGGCATCTTGATGAAGCTTGAAGACAATTCCCAGTTGAGAGCTAACTTCCCATGTTGATAGCGCCTCCTTCAGAATACTGTTATGATGGGCAATGTCCTCATCTGAAAGGGTGAATTCGGCCAAATCCGTGGGTTCTCTGCTCTCGCTGCTTGCCGACTGACTGGAGGAAATTATCTTCAGCTTTCCAGCATTTTTCCTGTGAGTGGAGTGTTGTCTGATTGACGGTTGCTTTATTTGTGTAAAGTGAGCTTGCGTTACGGGCTAACGACTTGGAAGGACTTAAGTCACAATCCAATTCTTCAAGAAGCACAAGTTTGGAGGCCTTTTGGCTTGACCCATTTCGGAGAGCAAATGGTTTGCCACTACAGCTTTTTCAACCTTGGGCAATTGGTCTTGCGAATCCTTCTCCGGATTATTACACCCGATTGAGGCCCAAAATCGCTAGGTCTTGTTGACTTGGATAGCACATCTTCTAACCCGGCCGTGCTGTCGACCCAAATAGTTCAAAAACTCGCTTTGCTCCGAACTGCTGCGTTGTCCTCTCCTGCTACTACTATCGCTCTCGGCAAGTCCGGACCAACTATCCCCACAGTGTTAAGAGCACTCTCCGGCGGCCGTTGCGTCTCACTGCACTGCTCAAAAGAGGTAATACCAGTACTTCACAAGCTCCGGATAAGTAAGACCTTTGACCAAACCGCAATCTTGACATTCCAACCACCAATGCACACCCGTGATTGCTTCTTCTTCTAGCCTCAATATAGGTGTCGAGTCCCTTTCTGCAAGGCTCTGCTACCCCGCTTGCTCTAAGTGGGTAAGGACTTGCCTTTCTTGTGTTGGATCACACTTGAGACCACCGGGTATTACCCAACCGAACTCATCTGGTTGCGCCTTTACCTTTCCACCATTTCCGTCTTCTCCAAGTTTGCTCCAAGGTAAGATCTTCCTCAACTTGAGTTTTATTATCTCTCTGGGACCGGTGGATGGTTGCCTCATCGAGCTCATCCAGTAGTGTCGTGAGAACTATACCTCGAGTGCACCTCTTCAAAAGAATCAGAACCACTTCATCCCTTGGTTCGAGACGCCATGAAGCCCGATCCGCCTCTACACCGCCTCTAAGTTTTAGATCATTAGAGGATTGATCTCGGCTTGGACAAATATCAAAGTCGGATTTTCACCGTCTTATTTCCCTTATCCTCACTCTTTACCTCCTATTCCTCGAAGATAAAAGAAGAAAGAAAATGACAAAGGTGTATAAGATTTTCGATAAAACATTTTATTATTATTTCCCATAATACCTCTTAATATTTTGCATAATTGTTCTAGTTTATCTCATTATTTATATTGTTAGAATTTAGTTTTATATTTTTATTTTTAATAGGAAATTTTATTTTTACGGTTTTAGGAATATATTTAAATGTTTTCTTACTATTCTTTTTGAACGAAAAAATTTAAAATATATAAAGTGAGTACATAACAAATAAATCTTAATTTTAAAATACAATAAAATGAAATTAATCACCAATAGTATAATTTTTAACAAAAATAAAAATAAAAATAGTTATATGAAAATATTAAAATGTGTTATGGGGAATGGCACAAAAAAATGTTATAGATAATCCTATGGGAGAGACAAGGAGGTGCACATGGGGTGAATATCCTCAACAATTACAATTTAAGCAATCATTCTAGATTAGCAAAATGGTTTACTCATTAGACTAATTAAAAATTAATTTGCAACTAATTAATAACATTTTTTCCAAGAACTTTTTCTTTATAAATATATCTACACCTTTCATTGCAATTTGGACAAAACAATGGACTGTAAATTGTCAATGTATTTCCGAAGCTCGAAGGAAAATAATTTACCAAACTTCCCAAAATTAAAGCCGAGTCCGTCCTCTTGTTATTTGAGGCATAAACCCAAATAAAACCAACCACAGGGCTTATTAATTGTTGAAGGGAAATTTTATGCTAGTGTCTCTCAAGAAGGCATGGCTAGTATGGAATTTTTGCACAATTCTTGACTAATCTTGAGTTTTACCCATAAGTTTTTTCCGACAATAATTTTGATGGCTTATGGAAAACTTAATTTCCATTTGACAAATTTTCTTTTTGCCTCTTTGTTCGTCTCTTCAAGAATCATTTATTTGATCGGATCGGATCGAATTGATAGATCGATTCAATTTCTTGATTAAAATGAGCACCTCTGATTCTCTCTACCTTCCAAACTTTAAAGGATAGAATACAATTTTTCCAAATTTTTTATTGGTTTGGGCTTTGTTACTTACATTTGTGATTCACTTTGTAAATACGGTTTTGATTTTGTAGAGACGAAAATTCAAATTTCTATTCTATAAAAGAATAATGGTAGCATCACATTGTGTACATACGGCGTGTAAAATGAGTGCCTAAAACTAGGAATTGCATATAAGAGTTCAAAGGCAGGCCAGATTGAATAAATTAAATTTCACAGTGCAAATGCCATAGCTTATTTATTTTGGGGAACAACACAATCCTGCAGTTAACATATATTTATCCGGCCATATGTCCTGTATGTATGTAAATATTTGTGACATTTTCTCATATGTGGAATCCGAATAATTGTTTTTTACAATGTGTGTATAATTTACTGTGGGTGAACAGTCCTACCAGAAAACTAATTGCTCTTGAAAAGCGATAACAATACAAGCGTAAGATGATGAAAAGGCTGATGCTATGCAAGGGTGCCATAAACAAATTTTGTAATTCTGGTAGCAATTGCTTGATAGAGTTTAAATTGTGCATATTTTTGTTAATATTTCCTTAATATTAATTTGAATTTTAAGAGGAATTATTTGTTTTAATATACTTTTTGTTTTAGGAATGAAAAATGATGAATTGAAGGAAAATTGGATAAAGGAAGAAAAAGAAGAAGAAGAAAAAAAAAGGAACCACACAAAATAACAAATGCAAAAGAAGACAAAGGAAGGAGCCAAATGCTGCACAAGTCAAAGTTCAATTGGGAAAAGGAAATGGAAAAAAAAAACAGCCACTGTAAGTATATTAATAAACAGTCAAGCCACACAATTAGACAAAAAGAAAACAAGAGGCAATAGAGAGTTGACTTCGGCCATAGAGAAAGAAAAAGAACAGCCGACCATCACTTTTTATTTCTTGGATACCAATTACTCTTTGAAGTTTCTGGGAAACAGCCACACAAGACAAAATACAGCAGCAATAATTTGGGCAAGTCAAAGAGCTGCAAAAGAAAAACGAAGCAGTGCATAAGTCTGAGAAGACTTTGTTCGGCCGAAGACAACAAAACAAAGAAGAAGCAAGCTGCACAACCAAACATGAAGGAGACTCCTCCAGCCGCAAGCAAGAAACAAGAGCCGTGCTGCACAACAAGAAAAGATGCGAAGGAAGAATTAGAAAGGTACAAGAAGAATACAACCAAAATCCAGAAACAAAGAGGAAGCAAAAGCTGAGTACAATTGGAAAAGAAACAGCCGAAGAGTAGTATAAACCAACTACAATAAGATTACTACAAGTTGAGCTGAATTAGAAAGCAAGAAGAAGACAAGAATTGGGCAACAATAATGAAGTAGAATTGTGGTTGTGGGAGAAGGATGCATAAACCGTACAAGAGAAACAAAAGGATTCTGCAGGCACAAGAACAAAAATTCAGCTACAATTTGAAGAAGACAAAACCATGTTGTAGAGGGACAAAGAAAGACTACTGCAATTAAGAAAAGAGAAGTCGGCTGCAATTTCAACACAAGAAAGAAAACAAAATCAACAACAAGACAAGAAGAAGTTGACTACAACTTGAAGACAAAAATAAAGAAGGTTCAGAAAGGAAAACAAAAGAGAAAAACCAAGACGGGACATGGAAGTGAACCCACACATTCATTCTTGGCAGAATTGTTGAGTGGGCAGAATTGAACCAGCAGTCATCCATTCCTATTTGGCTTCTCTTCTTCTAAGGTTGTGCTTAACAAGGAAAAGGGCACTTGTTAGTTTATAAATATTTGGGCAGCCGTGGTGTAGTAGCACGTACCGTTTTCTTTTGTTTTAGCAGCATCTTTGTCCGTAGTTTTCACCTTAATTTCTTTCGTAGGTTAGCTTAGGTGTTTGAATTTTGTCCAGTTCTTTACATCCTTTATTGTTCTTCTTAGAAGAGAAAAATTGCAATCAGATTTGCTCCAAAAATAAAACAGCCGGCTACGGTTTTTTGTTGATTTCCTGAAGTTCACGTATTTTCTCTTTTGTTAGGCAGCCGCAATTTGGTTTTTTCCTCTTATACTTTACGTGCTTTGCTTTTCTGTTTTCTGTTGTTCTTTTATTTCTTTAGCTTGTAGAAAAATAGCAGCATCCATATTTATTCTTCTTGGAACCTGTTTTCTCTTGTTCTTTCCTTGAAGACAAAAGACATTCGGGAAAGATAAAAAGTAGCCGTTTGTTGAGTATTTTTTTCCTTCGCCTCTCACGTCCTTCTGGGTTCTCTTAGAAGATAAAAATTGATACGGGTTGACTCGGGGAAGGAAACAACAAAGCAGCAACCGCCTCCCTCACTCCAGGAAACTCACATTCTTCACGGTTTTTCACTCTTCTTTCTTTAGTTAGTTTTTTTTTTTAGAAAATTCTAGTAGCTATGTATGCCACTATGAGTGGCTAAATTCTCTTTTCTAATTCAAGGGAAGGATGGATTTATTTTTTATTTTTTTTGACAAGCAAAAAGCTGTTGAATTTTATTAGAAAGTCTCCAATTACATAATAAAGAACCACCACTAGGCTGCATTAGCTAGCAGCAGTATGATGGGTTGATAGCAGAAAATAAAAGACATAAAAGAGAGACTAGAGTAATAAAATATCTGCCTACACAATAATCGCCAATAGGTTTTGAATTCTGGACACTCCTGATTTTGCCAATCTATCAGCAACATTATTCATTGTCCTCGGAACATGATGACCCTCCCATTCCTTAATTCTCCCCTTCAGTAGTTCAATGTGGTTGGATACATTTTTGAGGTGCCATGGGACTTTCTCAGGGTACTTTAACCAATTAATAGCATTAGTGGAGTCACTCTCAATCTCAAGGACATGTGACCGCTTCCAACTTGATTCGGAGAATATCAATAAAGCCTCACGAATAGCATAGAACTCGGCCTGATTTGATTCAAGAATTCCCACATGTTTAGAAAACACAGCTTTTGTTCTGCCTAGATCATCCCTGAGAATACCTCCAATCCTGCCATACAGTTTCCCAATGGCAGACCATCTACATTGAACTTCATTGTACTGTGTTTGGGTCGAGTCCAAGGATTGCTTACTTTCTTGCATCCATGGAAGTGCATCACTATCGCACTGTTTGGCTGGCGAAATATGTCGGAGACCGCCATTGTAGAAGTAGGCCACTTTGCCTTAAACCAGGTAGCAAATCTTATGAAAATCAAATCCATTAATTGAGTAAGATCAAAGCTCTTGCTGTTGAAAGTGATCTGGTTCCTGCATAGCCAAATTGACCAAGATATAACGTAAAACATCAAAATCCAAGGTTGTCTCCCTCTGCTATCTGGAAGAGCCTGCTGCCAACTACTCAAGAATGTGGATGGATCTCCAGGGCAGACCCAAGATATAGACCAAGTATTCAAACAAGTATTCCATACCAACCAGCTGCTCCTGCAATTAAAAAACAAATGTTGCACGGATTCGAGCTCATGATTACAAAGTGGACATAAAGCAAGCTCAGCCCTGATAATGCCTCTCCTCAATAAGCGAGGTTACGACTGCAATTTTTGATGAATAAGCTGCCATACAAATACTTCCACTTTGGGGGGCGCATATCCTTTCCACACTAAGTTCCATATAGCTCGGCATTGCCTTTGGGGCATCAACACAGTTTTATAGAATGAGGAGGTGGAAAACATACCGTTTGGAACTCCTTTCCAAATGATCCGATCATGTGCATTTTGATTAAGAAATTGGCCTTGCAGGATATCAAGCAATTCCTCCCATTGTTGCTTTTCCCAATCAAAAACATTCCTTCTAAGCTCTATTTTCCACTCCCATTGACCATTTCTCCATGTTCCATACTCTGCCACATATCCATTCTTATTTCTGAAAGAGCAAAGATACGGAAAACACACTTTTAGAGTCATACCTTGTAGCCATTCATCATGCCAAAAACAATATTATCCCTTTCCCAAGCAAAGGCTTCAACCACAAGATATCACATTAAAGAGTTTGTCGGAGGGTTAAGCGGTGCGTGATTGCTTTCCATGAGTTGGAGGCGAGCTGCTATTACTAAAAGAGGGAAGGAGACGCCTCTTGTCCAAGGTCGTATTTTTCCACCATAAAATTTCTCCATAATGTATTGACCTCATTGCCAAACCTCCATAGCCATTTAGTGAGCAAGGCTGAATTTTTAAGTGGAAGTCAATCATGCCAAGACCCCGAGCCACTTGGGAGCATTCATTGTAT
This sequence comes from Gynochthodes officinalis, assembly GCA_020080225.1. Classification (NCBI taxonomy): domain Eukaryota; kingdom Viridiplantae; phylum Streptophyta; class Magnoliopsida; order Gentianales; family Rubiaceae; genus Gynochthodes; species Gynochthodes officinalis. The sequence continues at coordinate 2,126,398 of JAIQDA010000012.1, forward strand.
TCCAATCCACATAGTGCATTTTGCGCTCTTGATCCGAATCGCCCCAAAGAAATCTCCGTATTAATTTGTCCATATCATTCTTGATGCCACAAGGAATCTTGAATACATCATGAAAAAATCAAAAGCGTGAGGTTTTGTTCGTAATTTTATTTACTTGCTTTTAATTCAAATACTTGTTAATTCTTGATTTAATTTTATGAATAATTAATCATTAATTAATGTGACAAATTAATTGTTTATTATTTATTCTATTGCTATCCATAAGTTCAATGATCCGTGGACCAAGTAGCAACTAAGTTACAATTGTTTATGTTTGTAAATATGCATGCTTAGCTTAGGGAATTAATGGGACAAAATTAATTTCTTTGTAGCTATCTCGGTTTATTAATTTTGGTTTAACTATTTTCATAGTGCCCAGTTAATTGATGGTAAGTTTTGATTTAGAGTCTTTGGACTCGGTCAATTATTTTAGAAAAATAAAAATTTATTACGGCTATCCTAATAAGTTTCAAGTTAAATGTTTGAATTAGCAAGAATTAATTTTTGTGACCTATGCAATTGAATGATATCGACCATGGGATTAGAAACTCGGTTAATTGATAATTCTAGTTATTTTCTATCTTTATTGCTTTAATATTTATTTTTATTTATTTTTTTAAAGTAATTATTATCTAAAAATCCCCTTGTTCTATTTAGTTTTATAATTTATTGTTCAAAACTTGGTACGATACTTTGGTTCCCTTGAGACTCGACTTGATGGTCTACTTATCAAATTTAATTTGTAATTACTTAAGGACCAAGTAATTAATTTGTGGGCTTCAAAACCTGCCATTGCTCACCAAAAAGGTCTGCGTGATAATTAAGTTAGTATATGATTATTCATTTTTAATAATTTGTTTCTGTTCTAACGATTTTTAAGAGGTTTGAACAAATAATTTGAATATTGGTATTCTTTCTATTTTTAGGAAAACATTTTGGGTCCGTTTGATTCCTTGTTTGAATTTGGAATTGGCATAAAATTATATATATTTATAAGATTTTAGTCTGAAATTTATAATTTATTTACATAATTTATAAATGTTATAAAATAGATATTATAAATGAGTTAAAATAAGGAAAAAAATAAAACTCAACCAAATATAATTAAATTTTAAATCAATTCTAACAAGAAATCAAATGGACCCATTTAAAAAATATACTTGCGAAAATTGCATTTTTGGTCTATAACTTTGGAGGACTAGTAGAATAGTTTTCAAAATCATAAAGTCAACATTTTTAGTTTTTAGTTTTTAGTATTTGGTATATATAGCACTTTTAGTACATTTTATAGGGAATTAATGCTAACCAATAACAGTTAGCCAAAGTCAATGTTCACGAACTTTGAAACTAAAAATACAATTTTTTTAATTTTATGTTTTTCCTTTCTTGATTTTTGTATTTTCTTTTAACCAAAAGATCTTCGTATATTAATCCCAATCATTTCCTTCTAAATTTCTTTTAATTTTAATAGTGTTAATTGTTTTTTTAAAAGCAAAATTTCCCTACACCGTGTTCATCTTAAACTTTTACCTACTCATCACAAAAAAAAAAAAGAAGAAGAAAACTTTAATATATTCCCTAATTTTGATAGCCTTAGAATTTTCACCTTTTTCTTCTTTTTTTAAAAATTTATTTTCATTTTTTAAAAGAAAGCTCTTTCCTTGACCATTAAATTTTTAATCTTCATTCATTCAGTCGTCGACCTTTTCCTTAACCATTAAATTGTTTCATATAACTTTAGGGATTATTTCTATCGACCCTCTAAACTTTTGAAAACAAAATGCAAATTTCCCAATCATAATATTAGGAAAAGTATGACTTATCGAATACAGAGAAATTATAAATGAACATTTTAGGAAAATAGTTTGTCGAAAAGAGAGAAGTAGAAAAGAAAAGGAAAAGATGGACATCACATCAATAAATAAATAAACTCCCGTAAAATTTTCATTATGTGTATTATTACATAATCATTTTAAATACTGATATATAAGTACTTTAATGCCATACTACAAAATATTTAAAAGTATTCACTTGTGAAACGAATAAGACAAAGACATCCCCTTGTGAAATTTAAACCCCATACCACAACTAATTTAATGCAGTTGTTGAAAGTCAAAGAAAATTAAATCGTGCGGATGCTGTAGTTGCAGTTAACTAGAGAAACACTGTAGACATGGTACTTTTGTTCCTAGTGTTACAAAAACACTGTAGATAGTTAACTAGAGAAACGTATTATAATAACAATTAATTAGGAAAATATTATAATAACACTATAAAAAATACTCTATTCATAAAAATTAAAAATAAAAAGTCTACTTTTGCAATTTTTCTTTGCCTAAAGAGAAAAGAGTCTATTTTTAAATTAAATTCCTACAGTATGTATCGGTACTAATGATAAATATATATGGCTCATAATTAAAAATTAACAATAAAAATATAAATTTATAAATTTAATAGTGTATTAAGTGTATATTGTAAACTAAAAGAGAAAATTGTACCTATACAAAATTGAAATCATTTTTGTTTTCTTCCTAACGGATGAAGCATTTTTATTCAAAAAGATTTTATTTCTAAAATTAACCACATTAGCACATCCTAATAGTGTGATATTACTTTTCATCACCTTCCAAATACTAAATTATTTTTGTAACTTTGAGAGTAAAAGTGTCAACTCTCAAATAATAATATGGATCAAATTCGTCAATATTTCAAATTTTTAGAGACCAAAAATATTAATATAAAATTAAACTTTAACTTTTAAATGTTATTTTCTATTAATTTTTGTTAGTTGGATCAAAATTGATATATTTGCCAAACTCTGAGAATTAAAAGTGTCGATCTCCAAATATTGAAGGTTTCAAAGTGTCGGACACCCAAATTTCATGGATTAAAAGTGTCATTTTTTCAAAATTTTGTGCTTTTAATAATATCAATAAACGATTGTTTACAACATCACTCAAGTTGGAGGATTTGTCGTTTAGGTTTTTTTAAATTTTTTTAAAAAAGTATAAATATTTAAATTTGATATTTTTATATATTTTGTTATCAAGTATTTCTATCAAGTATCGGAATATCTTGTCAATATCAGCATACTGCTATCAACTATGGGTAGATATATATATATATATATATAACCAAATTCCTCAACTATGGGTAGATATATATATATATATATATATATATATATATATAACCAAATTCCTTGGCGTTTATTAAGTGGAGTACATGAAAACACAGTGCCACCAATGAATGGCTGACACTAGTACTTTGACCTAGGGCGACTCCCAACAAGAGGGAGGCTTTTGGACAAGAGTACAACAAGCAAAGCAGGAAATACAACACAAAGACGACGTTGGAGATCGAGGAAAGCCTCCAACATCTTCATATTTATGACATAACATATGATAGGATATATGGATAGAAGTATCCTTCACTTCAGCCTCCTCCAAGCTTAATTCACCCTGAAATTGAAACAAAAGAGCCATCTTATTAACCATATATCATAATCATCCACTTAACTTGAACCAATATTTTTTTTGTGGCTGTTTAGAAATTAAATAAAAAATGTAAAAATCCATACGGTTTAAAGAATCTGTAAACCATTTACAGTAATTTCTTTCTTCAGAAAATATCACTAGAGTCCCTTCTACTTTTTTTTTTTTTTTCTAAGAAAGTACAAAAGTTTATGAAGATAATAAAGGCAAAAATGTAGCTTTCTTAAGCAGTTAAAAATCTTTTAACATTTTCCATGTCGAAAAGAGTGAAAATCAAAGATTAAAGCATATATTTAAGAATAGAGGGGAAATACAAACTTCAAAATTCCCTTGGACTACTATAGTAAACTGGAAAAACTTTCTTCTTTTCTTCAAACCCTTACCAAGAGAAGACTATACCTAGCTCTACGTTACACTTCATCATACATTGAATATTTTTCTCTCATGCAATCTTTATTTATGACGGAGCAAGATCAGAATGAATGAGATTCAAACTCTGCTTTAAGAGAGTAGAGGAAAAGAAAATTATAAATATAAAATTAACTAGCTAGACGAGCGACTATTTTCTCAAATTTCCAAAACCATACGTAATTTGCTGTTCTAAAATAGGAAAAAATTAAATTAATTGGGGAGAGAAATCTACTTGGAGCAATCGATCTTGGGGTTGAGTGCGTAAGGGAGGGTAACACCACATTTGCCAAGAAGTTCTTTAGCCTTGCCGATGCCAGAACTGTAACCGTTAGCCATGTTCTTGAGGCAGCCGCAAACGCTCTGACGATCAGGCGTGGTGTTAGCTCTGCTATACAAGCCCTTAATATTAGGGCAACAACTGGGATTCAAAGGCTGGCCGCCGATGAACCCTAGACACGGGGACAAGCTGGAATACACCTGGTTGCAATCGATCACGGCTTCGGCGTGGGGTGCCAGGACGAGCAAGCCCAGCAAACCCACACAAAACAGCTTCAACATTGCAGAGCTAGCCATGTCGGCAAAAGGGAGACTTCAAATGGCAAAATTTAGTACAAACTGTGCTTTGGGAGTTAGGATGGAAATGTTTTGTGTTGTGGTGAGGTGATATGGGGTTGGGAGGGAAGGGAATTTATATTGGAATAAAGATATGGTTTGGTTTTTGTAGTTGAGATTTATTGAATTCGTCCATTAATTATGGTTCCTGTTTTCTTTTCAGATTTTTTTAATATGTGCGAATTCATGTAAGAATTGGTACGGATTGATTGATGATGCGAAATGGCTGGCACAAACCTACAGTGGCAGTCATGTAGGGGTAGACTTTCAGAAGTGAGGCATTTGATTAATGATTCCACTGTCATATATGCTGGAACTTTGAATTTGATTGCCTAACATTTACTATGGGGTTTGATGTTTGACTGTTCTTTGTTTTAATCGGTGATTAGAAGAAAACAGTATATAATTTATAAAACCATGCACTAGTGCACTTTTCTCTCGTTTAGTTTTTTTTTTTTTTTTTGACGTTGCCCGGTCCTTTTCTGAAATAGATACATGGGTCAAAAAGTTGATAATACAGTGTCGATAATATGTTTAAATAAAAGGTTTGTAGATTTTTATGGTGAAAATAATACACCAAATTGAGTTTTATCGGGCTTTAAATAATTCAAATAAGCATTGGTATTAGCTTTTTAACAACATGTTGAAACAGATGTTTGAACTTAGATGGAAGCACAATTAACATAAATGAAATAGTAATTAGAAACAGATATTCGAACTTATACGAAAGCACAATTAACATAAATGAAATAGTAATTAGCTATACTTGCTTGTTTGATTAAATTGAAGGTGATTATTACAACGTAAATAATGAACTAATTAATTTGCCAAAATTTTAATGATTACAATTTAATTTTTAATTTTGAATTTCAATGCACAACCAATCAATATTGTTTGATAAAATTATATGTAAAAAATGTTAATTTTTACAATTAAGCATTAATTACAGTTCATTAAATTTATAAAAGATGAAGTCCATCAAAATTAATATTTAATACAAAATTTAATTTAATGAAATAAATTAATGAAAATTTATTAAACATCCTTGAAAGAAATTTTTTTAAAAACCACTTTTAAAAGATGTACGATGAGAAAAGAAAAGAAGCAGATTAGATAAAGGAGTGAAAGAATAAGATTATTTAATATTAATAAGAAGATAAATGAGTTTGTAGAAAAAAATTTAGATATTGGGTATAATATCGTTAAAAGCGATGTATTTATTGCATTAAGTGAAAATTATTAAACTAACTTTTACACTTAAATTTCTCTACAGTGTTTAAGCAATTAAATAAACTTACTTTTCATTATCAAATAATCTAAAAATTAAAATCCCTTAGTTTATTAATTTTAAGTAATAATTTTGATTATCAAACAGACTCTAAATTTTTCGAATGGTCTTCCAAGGAGTAAAACGTTTTTGACTAGTTTAACTGTGAAGTCTGTCAAGCCTATAGTAAAAGGCCATGGATTATTCTCCATGTCTTTCCTGCTCAATAGGAGACATTGATGGAGTGTGGTATGTTACTGTTTAGAAAATTGAAAGATTTTTGTAATCGACAGGAGGTATTTTCACATTTATTATTCTTCATATGTCAACATAGTACATAGCCACTCACCAAACTCCTTCATCGCACGAGCCTTTGGCCGTACATATATTTCGGTTAAGGATTATTGAGCATACACTACGCGTTAACTAGGCGCGGAACTAATCTTCCCGAGTCACCGAGGACTCGTCCTTAACTACTGATAGCCAATGGCCATCATGGAAACTAGAACCCAAGTACCCTAGAGATACTCGATCCCTAGTGAATGGTTTGTAGTCATCGAAGGAATACCGCTGCGCCAACTCCGGGGACAGAAAATTGAAAGATCAATGGACATAAATTGCATTTAAATTTTACTGTTCTCTTGGTCAAAGTTGTCATGATCTACAAAAATACGCAAAATGCATGTATTGTCAATTCAGTGGACATCTAAGTTGTTATTAGTATATATATATATATATATTGGTGTATTAACTCGATTGAAATTTGGACTCGAACATCCATGCGTGGCGCACCTAAAGGGTGCCTCCACGAAGGCCGATGCAACCACAAACCATTACCAAATTAGTTAAGCCACCCGCCGGAATAAGAAGGCCGGTGTGGGTTGTTTGGCTCGCAAAATCAAAAATGTAGATGAACAGTCTAATCAGGAAGTTGCTGGTCGACTCGGCGAGGTAACTTTTACATTTTTTGAAGAAACTCTTAACACAACACACACAACCTAGGTTGTGTGTGTTGTGTTAAGAGTTTCCTTCAAAAAAAAAACTTTTACATTTGAAGTTACAAACATGGAGTTAATTTCATTTGTCATCGTTATTTGAGAAAAATTATAAACAAACCATAAGGACTGAAATTTACCATTAAAAAGTAAGAAAAAACTAAAATATTAATCAATTTATTGAACTAAAAATATAAATAAAAAAATAACACTAAAAGTTAAAAAAAATTGATTATAAATATTATATGATATTATTGTTTCAAAATTTAATTGAAATTGACAAGATATTAAATTTTAGAGGGTTAATTGTTGTTTACTTCGGTTCAAGATACACAATTTGTGAGTTACTTTAATTTGTTTGTGCCCAGAACTGTAGGTTGGCACTGTCACTATCGTAGGGATGCATTTGGAGGAGCATAATATGGCTCAATATAGAAATGAAGAATTTTATGGTTTTTAATAATATTATGCTGAATTTCCATTCTTAGCAGTTGGCAGGTGGTTGTTGACTGAAAATTAATTTTCTGGTACTTTTTATACTGAATGTAACAAATTTTCGGCAATGAATTTTTATTCATTGGAATGAGAGACTTGAGAGTTATGAGAAAGATCACTGCTATCAATTGCAAACTGGCTAGAGGTAGAAAATATAAATTAATATACATTTAAATTAATATCCATTTAAATAGGAGGACATAGGCAATATATATTTATATCAATTTTAAGTGGGAGTTATTGGAAGAGGCAACTGACAATGGCCACAACAACCGAAAACTGGAATTTGGCATGTATGCTAAGGGAACATAATAGTGTAATAAGTTCTATTGGGTACTCGTTCGATTTGCACTTTTTTTTCTTTTGACGGTGGTGTGACTCTCGTATTCAACATTTGCAGCAAATATGATTTTGGTTTTCCTATCCATTATGTCCGAAGATTGATATCTCACCCCAGAGTGCATAGTCCAAAAGTTAAGACATATGAAAGATTTTGTAAGTGATAATAATGGTGGTATTAAAAGTTGAATGGAATTTGATAATTTATCATTCTTTCAAATACACATTCTTATAACTTCAAACCCTGAATAAAAATATGTTTTAACTTTGTCCTATGTGAATAAGTTTTGCAATTAGAGTTTATAAGTGAAGAGTCGCACTAACTAGTTTGTAATATCTGACTTTAAAGTTGGGGGTAGGAAATTATCTTCATCCATTTTGCTTAATTGTAATAATAACTTGTTGGTATTTGTTTAATTTGAGAGCTTGATTTTCAGAAAACTTTTGAGATTTTCTTTTTATTTAGTATATCCTTTTCCAATGATGTTATAAGATGATTTGAGGAAATTAAATGGTAACTGAGTGATTGATTAGTTATCCCTTATCCTTTTTCCCCTTCTAAATTTACTCTCAATATTATTCAACCTTCACGGGCGGTGGCTTCCATTGTGTAAAACATTTCTCCCATGAGATTTGCTCACCCGGAGTTTTATCTCCCCTGGAGAAGTGGGAGTATTAACATCCTTTTGAGATAAGTAGGATTTTTATTTTCTTTTGGGTTTTGTTAATTGTTGAAAAGTAAGATTCAATCAAGATAGATCTAACTGAATAGATCTATGGTTTTTGCTTTACCTCGGAATACATAGCATCTTCAAAACTACTCGGAACTGGTAACGCCACCAACTTCTTCAAGTCTCAGTTTTTCTTTTGACAAGTCAAGAAATCGAGAGATTATTATTAGGAATTTAGAGTAAAGGTTACATTGAAGCGGATATAAGCTAAAAATGCAACTCCTCTCAGTAAACTCTATAGAAACAAGAAATAGAAGATAACACAAGCGAGAGACAAACACTTATTCGCTCAATAAACGCCAACGGGTTTTGCAACTGGATAGTCGACTTTGCCAACCTATCGCCACACTATTCATGCCTTGGAATATGATAACCTCCCATTGCTTAATTTTCTCCTTCAAGTCTCAGTTGGGATGCGTGATCGGATAATTCACTCGAGAACATCATTCCTTTCTTCTTCTTTTTTCTTTACGTGAATTTCTATGGATTTTGTACCACATTTTAGTGAATATATATATATATATATATAGGTTTTATTAAATTTCAATTATAAGGAATCCATGAACGAAGATAGTTAAGTTATATTTATAAGCACTGAGGAGGCATTTTGTAATTTAGATAGTTAAGGAGTTATTTTGTCCAAATATAATGTATATTTAAGAACTCATAAAAATTAGTGCATATTGTGAAAATTACAAAGTTAGAGATAGTATAAAATTGAACTTTTAACAAGCATTTTACAGAGGAGTAAAAATTTTATGCAGTAGTTTACAATTTACTCTTTTATTTTAGTTTCCACCCAATTCTTTTTGTTTTAAGCACGTGCAATGCACATAATAGAATATATTAAAATTAATATTTCTTTAAGGATTGACAATAAATCTTGAATGCACTCCTGAATGTTGTTTTTATTAATTCGAGCATAATTTTGTCAGTTACTGAATAAAATTCTAGGGCAAAAACTCTAGAGCCAGCCAATATATACAAATCAGTGTCCAATTAAGTCGATGGGGAAGATGTTACTTTGCCTGGGACAGCATCCTATTTTACCAAAAGATCAAAACAGAAAAATGAAAACCAATAACCCTCTATGTAGGCAATGGGAAATAAACCCTTTTGGCTTTTACCTTATTTGGCCTTGAAACAACACTTGATCAAATAAATTTGCAATTCTAAATGAGTATCTCGAATCCCTATATTTCAAAAAGATAGCGTGAAAAAATGTTGTGTTATGGAAAATGGTATAGTCTGAAAAATATATGGGCAAAATAGAATTTCGTTAGCTAAAACAAGCACAATTTAAGACTTAAAATTTATTTCTTTTTAAAATTAGTTGCGAAATGAAAAATAAGAATGCAGCTACTATACTGAATATTTAGTTTTTCTTTTTGGGCACTAACCATTACAGCGTATAATTCCATAATTATTCTTTTAACAAATTTCTTCCTGTAATTACAATGTTACCAAACAATCCAATCAATAGCACATTAAATTTGTTACCAGAACACAATTAACTTTAGATATTTACAATTCCATCCCCATCCTTCACACTATTTGTCTCACTCATCTCTATAAATACTTAGCACAATTGTTTTATGCTATATATATATATCAGTCCAATCAAAACCTCTCCCAACAAGAGACCAAAAATCTTTTTATTTCCTCCATTACTGATTATCAAATCCATAAAGATAGTGCATAAATGGCTAAATCATCTGGGTTTCTCAAATATGTAACTAAAGTAATTTGCATGTGTACATTAATGATCATGAGTTTCACATGTTTAGGCCATGCAGAGATTACACGTGATACTGTGTACAATGACCTCTTTCCATGCATTAGCTATGTGTTTGCTGGGGAACAATCGACCCTGCAACTTGCTGCAGTGGGGCAAAGACCCTTGTCAGTCGGCTACAAAGTGTTGGTTTTGTACTAAAGTCAATTAAATCTAAGATTATAATTTATTATTTATTGTCAAGTGATTAAGAACCTAAAGGGTCACACACATAAATAATTTGTTCTTGGATTAAAATGATTAAATAATTATGTGATAATTATGGGGGTTAATTTGTAAAATAATTAACCTAAAAGATCATAAGTTGTGATAAGATAAAATTGTTTTATCTTAATAGAATTAAAATTATTTTTAATTTTAATTTTATTAAAAGAATTCTATTACGATAGAATGTCCGATCAATCTATTAAGTATCTATGAGATAGATAGAATTTACCTTTTAATAGAGAGCAGACACTAAATTAGTATAGGCGTGCGTCTGAGAATTTTGGCGTGCAACAAAGGGAAAAAGTTCTTCTTTTGTTTTGTTAGAGTTCTCTTGAACTCTAAAATTTTGCGGCGCTTATTGAAGGAACTAGCATATTGGTTTGGTGTCAATCAATCTTAGGAGGATTCTAAAAACTAGTTCGTGTGGATACCTTAGAAGTAGGACGTTTGTGAAATTTGTGATTGACAAAACTTCCGGCGACACAATTTTCGATCGTCAAAGCAGTTTTATTTATCGTATATTGAAATTGATCGGTGAAAATCATGTTTTAATTCATTGCTATAAATTTGTTTATGGAATACATGATTTCCTAACATTGGTATCAGAGCATAGGATTTAATTTGCGTATAAATATAAATTTATGTGAATATAAATTGTTTATGTTTACATATATGTATGTGTTATGTTGAATAATTGAGAAAAATTATTTTGTTGAGTGAAAAATTATTTTTCACTTATGGAACAAATTGAAAATTTTATTTGAAAATTTTACGATTTATTCTTGCGTGTCAAAATTGTTTGTGAAATTTTTGACTGCTGCTTATGATTCATGTTCTCAAAAGAAAAGAAAAGAAATTTTTTTTTGAAGCAGTTGGCGGCAGCATAGAAAAGAAAAAAAAGAGAAAAAAAAATTTTTTTTTTTTTTAAAAGATGCAGCGGCGGCAGTGGATGGGTGATGACGTCATGCTGACGTCATCCCTAGGGCTGATGTCAGGTGACGTCATCGTCAGCTGCAGAGAAGGGGTGATGTCATGTGATGACGTCACCGATGATGTCATCAGCCCAATGTTTATTAAAAAAAAAAAATTTCTGATGGGCCATTGGTTGGGCTTGGGCTGTGCTTTTAATGGAATGGTTCCTTGGGCTTTTTTTTTTTAATTTAGTAAATCATTGGGCCATTGGGCCATTATGGCTAGATAGGTCCATGAATTGGACTTATTTTTGATTTGGAGAATTGATGAATTCTCGTTGGGCTTCAAGTTGGAAGTTGGCTAAATGGTTTATTTAAACTTTAGCGCATCTGGTGGACTTTAGTCATTAATATGGATCAAACCCAATTGAATATCTTAAATAAATAAATAAAGAAATTTGGGACATTTTTCATTATAAAGAGTTTATTTATGTTAAGGTCCTTTTAATTTCTGTTATTTATTATTGGCCCAAGATTTGAAAACTTTTATGTTAACTCATAAAATTTCTCAATTAATTCAATAATATTTCTAATATGATTAGAAATGTAATGCATACAAGATTTATGACTGAAATTTGTTTATAATTGTTTAATGTGATTATTCAATTGTTATGTCATATGTGATTTAATATTTGATTAAATGATTAGATTATTTAATTGCATATTGTATGTTTAAATATTTATTACATATGATATATGTAGATGATGAGACCATAATTTAATCCCTCAATTAAATATTAAATCAATTTAAATGCCTTCCATTATTATAGTTTAAAACAATTTTGTTAGGGTAACTTGTTGAGCTAACTCAAGGTTATCTTACCAAAAATGTGTTTCAAACAATGAGATGAGATCTCTGAATAATGGGTATGATTTAACAAAGATTTTGATTTGTTGAGCTAACTCAAGGTCAAAAGTCTTTGAGGCAAGGGTTAGGAGACATATGTGATATGTGTATCAAAGCTTGATAACCTAACTAACTAGGAGTTGCATATAAGATGCAATTGGTGATTAATCCCTACTCATTAAAATTATTTTTGATTTGTTGAGCTAACTCAAGATTAAAAATTATTGAGATGGGATTCTAGCCTACTAAGAATTTTGAGAAAATTGTCGAATCAATTTGAGGGCTATTGATTTGAATAAAATAGTAGAGCAAAACCAAGATATTATTAAATCCATATATTTATGTATTTTGGTTTTGTAAATTGCATAAATTTAAATTCTTATTCTATCTTTATTTTCTTGTTGTAGAAATGAATAACAACATGAACTTGCGTAGCATTTTGTTAGACAATAAACTTCTTGGCCCAAACTATTTGGTGGGTTCAAAACCTAAGAATTGTTCTTAGGAATGAGAAGTTGCTTTATGTCCTTGATGGTCACATTCTGATGAGCTGCTGCGATGTTGATCAAGCAGTAAGAAATGCATATCAGAACCATTTTGATGATCCTGAAAATGCATGATGTATTATGCTCGCTTCAATGAGTCCCGAGCTACAAAAGCAGCATGAGGACATGACTGCCTTTACAATGCTTCAACATTTGAAACCACTATATGATAAAAAGGGCTAGAAGTGGCGATATGATACCACGAATGAACTCTTTCATAGCAAGTTGGCGGAAGGATCTTGATTTCAACTCATGTCTTGAAGATGATTGGTCTCATTGAAAAGATGGGTAAGTGGGATTTATAATGTATCATGAGTTAAGTGTTGACTTGATACTACAATCCCTTCCTCGACTTTTCTCGGTTTGTGATGAACTTCAACATGAACAAAGTTGAGACCTCCACTTTGCTTGAGTTATTGAACTTGCTTAAGGAAGTGAGGATACCATGAAGAAAGAAAAGGCTAATGTGTTGCTAATTGGGGTCCAATAAAGAAAGCGTAAAATTTGGTCTTAAGAAGACCAAGAAGAAAGTTGGACCCAAGGCAACACAGAAAGCCAAAAGGACAAGAAAGAAAAGGGCACTTGCTTCCATGTGGACAAGATGGACATTGGAAGAGAAATTGCAAGGCTTATCTTGAAGCAGTGAAGCGAAGAAACTACTTGAAGCTTCTACTTGAGTTTGTTTATGATTGAAATAAACCTTTCTACTTCAAAATCAAATTCTGGGTATTAGATACCGGATCGGCTCTCATATTTGTAATAATATGCGGGGTCTAAAGATAAGTAGAAAGGCGGCAAAGGGAGAGGTAGACCTACGCGTGGGCAATGGAGCAAAAGTTCTTTGCTTTAGCGTAGGAACATATAGTCTCTCTCGCCTAGTGGATTAATTCTTGATTTGAAAGATTGTTATTTTGTTCGATTCTCACGAAGAATATTATTTCAATTTCCTATTTAGATAATGATGGTTTTGAAATAAATCAAAAGAATAAGTGTTGTTCTATTTTTCGTGAAGGTATTTTTATTGTCTTTGGTTATCAAAATAATGATTTTTATATATTAGATCTTGAAAATCCAATTTTCAACATAAATACAAAGAAACCCAAAATTGATAATTTTAGAAATTCTTATCTCAGCATTGTAGACTAGGTCACATAAATGAGAAAGCATAACCAAATTACATAATGATGGTTATTTGGGCTCATTTGATTATGAATCATATGAAACATGCGAATCTTGTTTACTTGGAAAAATGACTAAAACACCTTTCATGGAAAGGGTGAAAAATCTCTTGAATTATTAGGTCTCTTACATACCGATGTGTGTGGACCTATGTCAATTCAAGCCAGAGGAGGTTTTCATACTTCCTAACATTCTTGATGATCATTCTAGATATGGTCATGTATACTTATTGAAGTATAAATTTGAAGTCTTTGAAAAGTTCAAAGAATATAAATGTGAAGTAGAAAAACAACTTGGGAAGAGTATTAAAATACTTGATCGGATCGAGGTGGAGAATATCTAAACCAAGAATTTCAAAATTATTTAAAAGAGAATGGGATTCTTTCACAATGGACTCCTCCATATACACCACAATTAAATGGTGTATACGAAGGAGAAATCGAACATTATTAGATATGGTTCGATCCATGATGAGTCATGCAACTCTCCTAAATCGTTTTGGGGTTAGGCTCTAAATACTGCCTCCTACCTATTAAATCATGTTCCATCTAAAGGTGTTGATACTACCCCATATGAGATATGGTATGGGAAAAAGCCAAATCTTAAACATTTAAGAATTTGGGGATGTCCTGCATTTGTTAAAAAGGTAGAATCGGACAAGCTCGATTCAAAATCTGAAATGCTATTTTGTAGGATATCCAAAAGAAACTTTTGGGTATCAATTTTATAACTCCATTGAACAGAACGTGTTTGTTTCAAAACATTCCATATTTCTAGAAAAAGAGTTTATTCTAGAAAAGGCAAAAAGGAGCAATATAGAACTTGAAGAAGTTCTAGAAACACAAATTAGCAAAGATAGGAACATGGAACAAGAGCTTGAACCTCATAATGATGTGGTAGAAATCGAAGCTCAAGATACACAAGGCATGCGTAGGTCAATTAGGACACGTCATGCACCTAGTAGGTATGATGATGTGTTTATTATTGATAATGATGAACCTACTACTTACAAGGAAACCTTATCGATAAGGACTCGAGAAGTGGCTTCAAGCCATGAAATCGAAATGGATTCCATGTATGATAATAAGGTATGGACCTTAGTCGATCCACTGAAGGATAAAACCCATAGGGTGCAAGTGGGTTTTCAAAGGAAAACCGACATGGATGGTAATGTGACTACTTATAAAGCTCATTGGTTGCAAGGTTACACACAAAAACATGGTATTGACTATGATGAAACCTCTTCACGGTTGCTATCTTTGAAATCCATTAGAATTTTACTTGCTATAGCTGCATACTATGATTATGAAATCTGGCAAATGGATGTTAAGACAGCTTTTCTTAACGGTCATTTGCAAGAAGAGGTGTATATGATACAACCTGAGGGCTTTGTATCCAAAGACCATAATAAAGTATGTAAGCTACAAAAGTCTATTTATGGACTTAAGCAAGCTTCAAGGAGTTGGAATATTCGTTTTAATGATACAATCAAAAAGTTTGGTTTTATCAAAAATGAAGATGAACCTTGTGTATACAAAATGATTAGTGGGAGTGTTGTAGTTTTTCTCATATTATATGTGGATGACATATTATTGATGGGAAACGACATACCTTCTCTGTCGATTAAGGTATGGTTGTCCAAAAACTTCTCAATGAAAGATTTGGGTGAAGCAACTTATATTTTGGGAATAAAGATCTATCGTGATAGATCCAATAAGTTGCTTGGTCTTTCACAGTCAACATACATAGATAAAATGCTAAAAAGGTTTAGCATGGATCAATCTAAGAGAGGTTATGTTCCTATGTCTCATGGGATTTACCTTTCTAAAGATATGTGTCCAAAAACTGATGTTGAAAAACATAGTATGCAAAATGTTCCTTATGCTTCTGCTGTAGGATCAATTATGTATGCTATGTTATGTACAAGACCAGATGTCTCTCATGCTCTAAGTGTTACGAGCAGATATCAGGCTAATCCCGGTGATGGTCACTGGAAAGCTGTTAAGAATATCCTTAAGTACTTAAGAAGAACTAGGGATTTATTCTTGATATATGGAGAGACAGAGCTTCAAGTACGTGGGTTCACTGATGCTAGCTTTCAATCTGATAAAGATGATAGCAAGTCTCGATCTAGGTACATTTTACCCTCAATGGTGGTCTTTGTAAGTTGGAAAAGTTCCAAACAAGAAACTACTGCAGATTCTACGACAGAAGCCGAATATATTGCTGCTTCAGAAGCTGCTAAAGAGGCTGTTTGGATCAAAAAGTTCATTTCTGAACTTGAAGTGGTTCCTTCAATAGCCGATCCAATACCTTTGTATTGTGATAATAATGGGGCTATTGCTCAAGCCAAGGAACCTAGGTCTCATCAACGGTCCAAACATGTACTTAGGCGCTATCATTTGATTAGAGAAATCATTGGTAGAAATGAAGTAAAGATAGAAAAGATTCCTACAGATGAAAATATAGCAGATCCATTGACTAAGCCTTTATCTCAAAAGAAACATGATTGTCATGTGTCTTCATTCGGTTTAAAATACATGAATGATTGGTTTTAGTAAGAGATTTGTTATGTATGTATTTTGATATTTTATGCAATAAAGATATATGGTGTTTTATCATCTTGGATTATATATATATTTTTTTATATATTGATGATAAAGTCCTTAGAATAATACTTATTATTCTTAAATATCCCTAATCATAGTATTAACAAAATTAAGGACGTTGTTAATACGGATAGATTAGCATATATGGTGATATATGAATGAATTGTTGGAGAATAATTCATTGGATTGATCCGCTTAGAGATTCCATGAGGTTAACTATTTGAGTGCCAATGGTATAATATCTACGTGACAGTAGTGTAAGTAATCCTCAGACTAGAGATCATAAGAGTATTTATAGTGTGAATTGTTATACTTTAACCCTATGAGTCCATAACTGTAACTAGTTGTGTGTGCCATAGAAGTTGGGTATAACATGAAACATTGATAGATGATTTATGATCAATAAAGGATTCACCACTTCTAATAGTAAGAAGAGTATATCCCACAAATGGCCACTTGTTGAAATATCAACTCAAAATGTTTGCAAACGAGTAAATAAATTTGGAAGAGTTCTAAATTTATTTTAAAGGAGTTGAATTTCTGGAACAAGAAATTATAATAATTAGTACATTAAGAGTTGGCACTTATACCTTACTCTTGTACTAATTAGGGATATAGTATGGTGAAAGGATATTAATTACGGATTACGGTTCATGGAAAGGTGAAGTCAACCACTTGACTTTTCTTAACTCTTGGGTGGTCATGATGCCTGGCTAGAGGCCAATCTTGATCTATAAATACAAGCTCATTAATTATTGTATTAATTATAAATTAAATTTGTTTAATTTATTTAATCTTAGAATACTCTTGACTAAATTGACTTTAGTCAAGTGGGAGCTTGTTGGTTTTGTACTAAAGCGTATTAAATCTAAGATTATAATTTGTTATTTATTGCCAAGTGATTAAGAACCTAAAGGGTCACACACATAAAGAATTTGTTCTTGGGTTAAAATGATTAAATAATTATGTGATAATTATGGGGTTAATTTGTAAAATAATTAACCTAAAAGATCTCCTATAAGATGAGTTGTGATAAGATAAAATTGTTTTATCTTGATAGAATTAAAATTAGTTTTAATTTTAATTTTATTAAAAGAATTCTATTACGATAGAATGTCGATCAATCTATTAGATCGCCTAGGATAGATAGAATTTACCTTTTAATAAGAGATGACACTAAGTTCCATATAGGCGTTGCGAAATTTTGGCGTGCAAGACGGAGGAAAAAGTTCTTCTTTTGTTTTGTTAGAGTTCTCTTAAACTCTAAAATTTTGACGCTCATTGAAGGAACTAGCATATTGGCTTGGTGTCAATCAATCCTAGGAGGATTCTAAAAACAAGTTCGTGTGGATACCTTAGAGGCGGACGTTTGTGAAGGTATGATTGACAAAACTTCCTTCGACACAATCTTGATCTTCAAAGCAGGTTTTTATTTATACGTATATTGAAATTGATCTGGTGAAAATCATGTTTTAATTCACGCCTATAAATTTGTTTATGGAATACATGATTTCCTTCACACTATTTGTCTCACTCATCTCTATAAATACTTAGCACAATTGTTTTATGCTATATATCAGTCAATCAAAACCTCTCCCAACAAGAGACCAAAAATCTTTTTATTTCCTCCATTATGATTATCAAATCCATAAAGATAGTGCATAAATGGCTAAATCATCTAGGTTTCTCAAATATGTAACTCAAGTAATTTGCATGTGTACATTAATGATCATGAGTTTCACATGTTTAGGCCATGCAGATTACACGTGATCACGTGTACAATGACCTCTTTCCATGCATTAGCTATGTGTTTCTTTGGGGAACAATCGACCACGCAACTTGCTGCGGTGGGGCAAAGACCTTTGTCATTTTGCAAAAAGCACTGATATCATGACTGCATGTTCTTGCTTGAAATCCCTTCCTTCAAGTGTAATGGCGATTATCGGATCAAGAATGATGCAAACATCCCTAATCTTTGCAAAGGTTCAAATCCCCTTCAATATTTCTCGTAATGTGGATTGTTCAAAGTAATATTCTTTCCCTTTCATGATTATTGTTACAATTATTTTTATTTTTAATATTTTTGTACACAGGAAATGGGAATGGAGGATTTTCATATTTCTATTAGCCTGTTTTTTTTTTTACATTTTACTTTTCCCAACTAGACCTTTTAAGCTTCTAGTCTTAGGGCTTGTTTGATACTCTCTCCATCCCAAAAAGAATCCACTTGGTTTAATCTTTAACTTTGTGAAACTTCAACCTCTATCCTATCAAAGTAGTGAAATGTTCACTCTAATCATTCATACATTATTGCAAATTGGTTTAGGGTATATAACACAATAAAAAGTAGACAAAAGAAATGATATATTTTTATCGCTAATGCTAAGTAATTAACTTTGATAACCTTATTGGCTTATTACAAAATTCTTAAGTTTTGCAAATTTAAACTAATTAAGTTAAACAAAATCTTTTGCTAAACCATATGCATTTGCCAATGTGTTTATAAATTAGCAACTAAACAAAAGGAATTGGTGCAATGCATTAATATTAATGATTGTAAACAAGCACTCGTGCATCGAAAATTACACTCTATTACACCAATTTGTTTGTTTCAAATCCTTTTTCTATCGTGAAAGTTTTTCTATTCCTTCACCATATCGTTTGTATGAGACTATATGCACCAATGCCAGCTCCTACTTCTATCATCAGCTTGTTCAAAAGAAAATGGCACAAAAATAGTTATACAAAATTAGACACAAACCAAACAAAGCAGCTTTTAAATATTTAGTTACCTTTGAACTAAATAAGAAGAAAAGCCTTTCATTTGGAGCAAAAGAAGAAAAGGAAAGAGAGAGGAGTGAGGAAGGGAATATTAAGGTGATTGAAGTGGGGAAAGAGAGAGAGAAGATGAGAGGTAGCAGAAAATGAAGGAAAAGATGAAAGAAGAAGCTCATAAAAGCAAAAAGAGTCCATGACTACTAGTTGAATGTCTCATTTGGAGGGATGATGTCAAATATGGGGCAATAGAAACCATCAGAGGAAGACCAAATGTCAAGGAAAGAGAAAAATTGGAGGTATAGGGAAAGATAAATGTAATTTATACTTAGAATTTAAGAAATTTTAGAGAAAAATGATTTTATCTGGAAGAGATGTAATTAAATTTAAAGTAACACATATATTAATGAAGTAGAAAAACTAGGTCATGATCATTATTACATTTCTACAGATTTTCCAAGTAATCTATAATATTTGCCTTTAGTGCAAGTGAACCTAAGAACTTATCAATTGCTTGCGAGCAACTTAGTCAAAAATTCAATTCCACATTGGATTGACCAAACTCGAGTCCAACTCGAATCGACTAAAAGAGGTTGATGAACCATGCTTGCATCTCTTAATACTAGACTCAAAAGTTCAATTGAGAGATAAAAGTAACTCGATTAAGATTGATGAGAGGAAAGGAAGGGAAAAATGAAAAAGAATAGGAGTCCACCAAACTCTAGTTCAACATCTTACATTTGGAGGATGAATTCAAAACCGGAAGAGAAAGATCCGAAAAGAGATAGAATTAGAGATAGAAAAAAGATAGAGCATAAGATGCTACTACCATGGTGAAAAACAAACCTTCTCCTACCTGCTAAAGATACTATGGCCAATGACTTTGTGCTTTGCCTAGATGTAAGCGCAAATGGGTAATGATAAAATTATTATTTTCTTAGATCTCTCTAACTTCTACTTTTGCGATTTTATTCTTATTTTTCGTATTAATACTTTTTTTCTCATCATGAAACATAATATTTGTACATTTTTCTGCATCAAGTTACGGTGATTTTTATGAAATGGATGGAAATTTACTTTTGTAGTGTACTGTCGAGATAACAAAGAAATCTTGGCTTGTTACATGCGAGTTTATTCTTTCTTTAATTTCTACTATTGGTCGATGATAGCAGTACTTTTGTTTTGCTTGACTTCATTGTCTGCGCCTAATAGCTAGTATTCTTATTGCTCAACTTATACTTTGACTTTACATCTTTGTGACTTTAATCTTTTGTTTTGCCTAACTTTGTTAGAGGTCCGAGTCATTATCTCGAATGGTGAATTTAGTGATAGAAAACTATATGATAGTACACCATTTTTTCTATTTGGCGATTCGATCTATGATTTGTCATTTATGGACATTGATAAGATCAATCAATTTAGCGAAATTTTACCATTTCCAATTGGAAGTTGTAGTGATTTTTACGATCTTTTAACTTAAATTGTCTTAGACACTTATAAGTTTAGAGAATTACTTCTTTATGCTCATTTTTTGTTACGTATAAGCATATATATAGTTTTACCAATAGTTACTTAAATTCTTTTGTGCATATATTATTGGTATATGATGTTGTTGACTTGTGATTTGTTCGTTTAGTAACTTTTTCTATTCCAATCAACTATATATATACCTAAATTGCAGTTCGAATATAGAAAACTAATATGGAAATACATTTGATTCAGTTGTTCTTGTCATCATTTGGGGTTACCACTCAACTTGTTGCAAGTTTGGTTGAATTTCATAACATATTCAAGTCTGTGATAGAGGTAATACCACTATTGTAACCATCATTTGTTACGCTCTTTGGATTACTAGTCTCAATATTTAGTTATTGGTGTCTCAATAAGCTAGAAGAGGCAAAGTTTAGGCTGGTATGTGGGTGTTTATAATACAAGAGTGACTCGTAGTATTTTAACCACTAATTACAAGTCCAAGAATTGTAGTATAATTACAGTATCGTCCACGAGGTGAACAATTAGATTGAGAAATATTTTATACCTATTATCTAGATCAATATGTAAAAGGAGAGGTGGATTTAATAATAACAGGAATCAAGTAAATGCAATAGTAAACACATTTTCACAGTAAATAAAAGAAATCAGATAAATAAACTTTAGGACTTGGGATTTCACCGATCATCAACTGTAAATTCCATTCACATAATTACTTTGTGATAAACATCCTCACAACTATTCACATAATTAAACATTATTGCTTCTCAGGGTATAATATTACTATTCAAATAGTAATTATGGGACTACTTTCGTAACTCCAAAATTACTATGGATGCATGACGAACAAAGGAATCTTGTGTTGCGAAGCGAGAATTTGCTATCGTAATTCACAATTTAAGTCTGAAGAATTCACGAACTAATATTTGATGTCGGTCACCTCTTCATCAAATACCTTAAACATGCAAATGGTGATCAAGCACTTACAGAAGATAGTACCAAATAAATCGGATATTGAATAATACCACAATTATATGAATGAAAATCACATAATGATGGTTATATCCATCCTAAAGGAAATAACTTCGATTACTCAACATAGCTTCCATGAAAGTAAAAATTAAGTCTAGGCTATCTCTCTTGCCCTCCCAAAGCGATGCTAGTCCCTCTATTTATACTTGTTCAGTCCCAAGATCGGGGTTAATAGCGTGTGAAAATCAGTCCCTAAAGATTAGGGGTTAATAGCGTGTGAAAATCTTACGAATGATCCGGTTGACCGGTTTCCATAATCTTCTCCTTTTCCGTTACTGACCTGCCAAACTTACTCCATGCCATGGCAGTGAAAATTACACGTCATGGCATTGTCAACCAACTTCCATTTCTTTTCTCTACCAAATCGTAACTTTTTGATGCAAATAAATCTTTCCGGTCCATATCTTTCTCCAAGCAGTTTCCTTCCTACAAAATTGCAAACCAAGCTAGATAAGGCTAATTTCCCCAATAATTGGATAAGATAACAAGAATATCTTAACTTATTGCAAACTAAATTTGAATGAGGAAGACATATGCCCAGTGCAACCAGCGGTTGTGTTACAAAGAAGGAATATAACTCGCCATCATAAGACAAGTACCACAATGGCTCATCCAAAGGAACCAACTCTCCAATGAGAAAGCATCTTGGGAGGATCAATCTTTCATTAAGAAACAATTTCTTGAGTTCCAACCTTGAGGACAAAGGTTTATTTTAAAGGACGGAATTCATTAGGACTCTTATAGAATAGGGTTCAATTTGTAATAATGACAAGTTTTCACCATATGTGAAATTAGTAGCAAAAGCGATTAGTAGTTCGATTAGTTGCATGGTATTAAGTAAATCGGTTGCAAAAAGCGATGAAGAAAGCGCTATATATGTAAAGTGATTGCTTGCTTATCAAGTAGACTATTATGATGATTGGAATCGGGATTTGACCCATCATTGAACTCTCTCATCTCTATTTTCCTTCTGCAATTCTTCTTAGTTTTCTTCTTTTCTTCTTACTTGTTAAGAAAGTCACGTTCATAAGCTTCTCTCGGGGTCCAACCACAAAATCATACTAATTTGTTAACCCAATCATAGATCCATTTGTTAGCCCAATCATAACAATCCATTTGTTAGCCCAATCGTAGGTCCATTTGTTAGCCCAATCATAATAATTTAGTGACTACAAAACATTATCGATAAAACTCATAAATTTAGTGACAAATTTTTTGTCACAAAAACACATTTTGTAACTTTTTCATGACAAGTGTAGTCGTCATCACCAATCCTTGTCATTAAATGTGGTCAACTTTTGATTGTCTTTTCGCACCATAACAATTAGTGACGAATCGTGCCAACTTATACGTTCGTCATTAAATGATGTCATTTAGTGATCATTTGGTGACCACTTTTTCATGTCGTCAAGGATGAATACATTTGTAACCAACTTTTTGTGACTACATTTTTCTCACTACCAAAGGCTACTTTTGGTGACGAGAAACATTGTTGTCACCGCTTTTTTGGTCATTAAAAGTCATTTTTCTTGTAGTGACTCTACCAACCTGTCCAACCCTAATTGTCAATTGTTTTTCTCTTTCTTTCACTCAAGCACTGCTTCTAACCCTTTTTCACTCTCACTCAAGTGCTAGTACTCTGTTAAGCCTAGCACCAAGATAGAAAGCCACAGAGAGCAACCAACAATCACTGTGCACAGCAACTGAGCAACTAGTGAAAGCTAATCTCTATGGTTCATTCCATCCCTAGATATGACCTTATAGGTTCACTATATCTTCACGTATGTGGAGGATGTTTTTTCGATTTTGTCATTTTTTTGGTTCTCAAAGTTTGAAGCAAATTCCTCTATAATTTGCTTTTTGGGGACTTCCATGGAAGGATGATATTAGGTGGATTTGGTTCTCGAGGTGCTCTCAAGTTTAGCATTTGGGTTGGATCAAAGTGTGGTTCTTGATTATCATATTGGGGTGAAGTTCTGTTCTTGGGTTGAACTTTTTCTATTTTGGAGTCCTGAGTGTCCTTGATGGACTTTGAAAAGATGGATGTTAAGCTTGGAGTTATTATTGGGTTGTGCCGTCAAGGTAATTTATTTGGATTTGGTGATCATCTGTTCAACAAGTCTTAAAATTTTGTGAAGCTTTTGATGTAGAGTATTAATTACTTATGGTGGGATTTTGGAATTTGGATTGAGTCGGTATTGGCTTGGGATTGTTCACAAAATTCTCACAAATTGCATCGATGATGGCAAAATATACTACAATGACAAATTTTTGTGTTGTAGTAGTAGGCTTGTGATTCATTGCTTATCTTCCCTGACTTTTGATGTGTTAATTTTCACAAATAAGTATTTTAGTGTATAGGTCGTTATTTTTGTGTCGCCTTAGATAGATTACCCACAAAATAAATAGGTCATGCTCGATACTTATTATTAAATGGGCCTAAAACTTATAATAATTTTTGCTTGGCCTTGTGAGCCATGTCAATGAAGTCCCCATAAGCCCCCTATCTCAACTTGCACTACATATCCATTGGTAGGAGCTTGGCTTTTGCTCTAGACATTGCTTCTCTAATTTGAGTGAATAAGCTGTTTACGATTTGGAAATTCCTAATGTTGCTCTTGCGAATCATTATCCACGTCCATTTATTTTCCATCTTCTCCTTCATTCTTAATGACTTGCATATCTTTGTTCACTGGGATGAAAAAGGAGCATCATTAAGTAGTGCTTGAGTTCCATTTCCTTAGAGCAAGCGATGGTGCTCGTGGGATTTTCCCATGGAGAAATGCTTGAGGATGCCAAAATTGATAAAAGCCATGTCACGATGTGGTTCTTGTTGGTGGCTCGACAGGATTCCAAAAGTTCAGCAACTCTTGCAAGATTTCTTTAATGGTAAAGAGCTTTGTAAGAGCATTAATCCCGATGAAGTTGTGGCTTATGGTGCGGCCAGTTCAAATGCGATTTTGGGTGGAGAAAGTGATTAGAAGGTTCAAGATTTGTTGCTTCTTGGCTTGTATCGTTATTCAAACCACGGATGTAAGGTGCCCAAAAGTTTTGATAGGTTTAGAGCAAATATGAAATTTCCACTTGGAACCGTGAAGGTTCGGGAGAGGCTGAGAAAAATTAGAGAAAATTCAAATAAATTGAAGAAAAAGTGCAGGTGGCTGTAATCCAACCCAATGAGCTTTGGAAAATCTTGGGGAGATGAATTAGATCACCCTCCACCCACAGAAAAAACCCTACAACCCAATCTAAAGCAAATCTGAAAATCCGCTTGAGTCGTGAAGGTTTGGGAGAGCTGAAAAAATTAGAAAATTCCAAAAATAGAAGAAAAATTTTGGTAATGTAATCCAACCCAATGAGCTTTGGAAAATCTTGGGAGATGAATTAGATCACCCTCCACACAGAAAAAACCCAACAACCCAATCTAGAGCAAATCGAAAATCCGCTTGGAATCATGAAGGTTCAGAGAGTTGCACAAAAAATCAGAGAAAATTCCAAAAAATTGAAGAAAAATTCTGGGTGGCTGTAATCCAACCCAATGAGCTTTGGAAAATCTTGGAGAGATGAATTAGATCACCCTCCACCCATACGAAAAACCCAACAACCCAATCTAGAGCAAATATGAAATCCACTTGGGCAAGTGAAGGTTGGGAAAATTTGAGAAAAAATTAGAGAAAATTCCAAAAAATTGACGAAAAATTCTAGGTGGCTGGAATCCAAGCCAATGAGCTTTGAAAAATATTGGGGAGATGAATTAGATCATTCTCCAGGGCCTCCACCCACAGAAAAAACCCAACAACCCAATCTAGAGCAAATATGAAAATCCGCTTGGACCTGTGTAGGTTCAGGTGAGTTGCAAAAATTCAGAGGAAAGTCATTACAGGCGAAATTCACGCATCCAATTGAAACTCGAGAAGTCCATGGTTTGAGCGAAGAATTCGTTGGAAAACTACGCACAACATGAGCTTGGAGTGAATCAATTTGGCTCCTCTAGGGATTTGGTAATTTGTGGTATTTTGAGGTTTTTTGTGTAGTTATGTGCTTGAAAGAAGCTTTGCCCTTTATTATAGTGTCAAGTTAGGCGTCGTGCATCTCGCAAACAGATTCCATCCGAGATAACAGACGAATGACTAAAATAATCATATTTGTAATTTAAGGAACTAAAAAGATCATTTTTAAATTTGTGACACCAAATAAGTTAAAGACCTATTTTTGTGGGTCCAAATATACCATTTACTCTAATTTTTTTATTAAGTTTTTGAAAGAAAAATTTAAGATAAAAATTTATTAAAATTATGTAAAATTATGTTAAAATTTTTAATGCAATCAGACAAAAAATTATTATATTGATAGTGGTTAAAATGGTCCTTTTTCTTGTTAATATTTTCTCATTATTATTTTGATTTTAAGGAAAAATTATTTGATTTTGGTATGTTTTTGTATTGGGAATGAAAAATGTTAATTTGGAGAAAAAGTTGAGCAAAAGAAGAGAGACTTTGGGCTAGGACAATTTGTGTCTAAAAGGAAGACCTGTATACATTAAAAGGAAAAGAAGGAGTTTACTGGACTAACAAAACAAAGATGACAAAGAAAAGGAAACAAAGAAGTGGAGTCCACACGTTTTTGTTTCTAGCAGAATTGTGAAGACAAGCAATTACCTCTTTTCTTGCGGGGACGTTATTATTTGATTTGGCTTCTTTTCAGATTTAGAAAAACCAAAAATCCGCAGGGACAAAACAAAACAAGAAGGACAAAACAAAGATGACAAAGAAAAAGAAACAAAAGAAGTCAAACAAGAGTAGAAGTCTGGAAAAAGACAAAGAAGGAAAGAAATAAGGAAATGATACGGGACTTTTTGGCTGGAGGAGTTTTGGAAGGGGAGGAAACTTGACCAGAAAGAAGAAAAATAAAAAAGGCAGCCGCTTGGAAGAAAAAAAAGAAGAAAAAGAGGACCCGCGGAACCAGAGGGTGGAAGCTGAAGAACAACACGAGCAGTACCTCGGATTTTAGCTTAGCTTTTTCTTTTTATTTCTCTTTCAATTATGTTTGAAACTTTGGTGATATTCTTTTATATTAGTATGAACTAAATTAATTTTCTAAGGCTACGATGTAGCCTAACTATAAAGTCTTTTTATTTTTCTATTAATATAGTTTGAATTAAGTTTCTATAGTTGAGTATTTATCTCTGTGTTTAATGTTTCTAATTACTTGATCACTAATTAGATAATTTGTTAATCATAATGAATGGAAGAAGAGTTATGTATCAAGTTCATTGAGATAAATGTCATAAATTGCATGTAGGATAGGAATATACTTGTAGGGTTTGTGTAGTCGCTATATGAGAAGCCAGAAATTAATGATTTGTAATTGTTATAATTCACATAGGAATATAGTGAATTAGCAATTAGAGAGATTTTTGTTAGATCTCGGGAGGGACTAGTAAATAAATTAGGAAATCTCGATTATCAACCAGAAAATAAATTAGACTATAGAGATAAATTAATACTAAGATGGACTAGTTATGGTGAACTCGGAAACCCTAGAGTTTTAGTTATCGATATAAAATTTACTCATTAATTTATTTAGCTTAGTTTAAGATTTAGTTTTAATTTAGTTAATTTAGAAAGTATCTTTATAATTGTTCAAATAAAGTTAGAAATATAAAAATTTAGGTATTTAGTAAATCATTAGTCCTTGGGAGCGATAATTTTTATTCACTCTTTATTACTTGTTAATGATCATGTGCACACACTACAAGAAAAATTTGGATTTCGACGAAACTTCCGACGACATTAATCCGTCGGAAATTTCCGATGGATTTCCGTCGGAAAAAGCGAATTGCAATCCGTGACAAAATCTCGACGGATTTCCGTCGGAAAAATTATTTCCGGATTATATCCGTCGAATAGTTAACAAAATAATATACAATAGAAAATTAGATTTTTCGACGGAAATCCGTCGGAAATAGTTTTTAAAAAATAAAAAGTTAAAAATGTTCGACGGAAAATCCGTCGAATTTAATAAATATTCGACGGATGACATTGTCAAATGAAATCGTCGGAAATAAAAAGCGTCGGAAGTTCTTCCCAAAATTAAGAAAAAGTAAACATTTCGACGGATGTCCGTCGGAAATATTCAAAATAAAAATTTAAAAATTTCCGACGGATAATCCGTGAATTTCTTCCGAAATGTAAAAATTTACTTTTTCCACGGCTATCCATCGGAAATGTGACAGATACATAATAAAAAAACCCCATCCTTTTCCCCTCCTCCCATTTCTCCTCCTCCTCCCGCCTCCCACCTCTTTCCCCTCTTTCTCTTTGCCTCTTTTCTCTTTGCCCCTCTTTCCTCTTTCCTCTTTCCCCCTCTTTCCCGCCCCTAAATTTTTCAATTTTTTGGGCGATTGTTTAGTCCTTCCCTTCGCATTTTAACTCCTTTTTCTTGGATCAATGTATCGTGAAGTACTGAGGAGCCCAAAATCCAACCAAGTGTAATTTTTCGTTCATTTGTGTCTTTGGAGTTGTGATTATGCATTTTGGATGTTCATCTTTGATGTTTCCTAGGAAAAAGGGCGAACTTATCTTTGATGTTTTAGATGTTCATCTTGCAATTCTTTTGGATATGATGATTTACATTGATTGTAAACCTTTTTGTTTCTTTTTTGAACATTAGATGGAATTTTGTTTTAGATGATTGATGCTAAATCCCAATGCAGGATAAGTAATTTTTGTCCATTTCTATGTTGTTGCAAGTAGCATGTTTCAGAACATCATTTTCATTAATTGGTTTTTGTGAATGTTATAAGCCTTCCTCATGGATTTAGAATGTGATGAGAATGATCTTGAACTTTTGCATTGGAATAATCAAGCCTTCCTCGTGGATTGGTTTTTGTTGAAGTTTTGGAATTTCTAAAATTTGATCTTCATTTGGTAGTGAATTTTCAAAATTTTGTGCTGCATTTGATTTGGTTATGAAGATTCAGGATTTGCATAGGAATTGTAGGAATGAACATTGTTGGTTTTTAAATTTTGGAAATTGGTACGCATTTGTTCTGTTTTTTGCTTTTAAATTCTTGTTAAATGGAATTTATTTTTTAAAATTTTTATTAAATTTCGATTTTCCGGAAATTATTATTTTAAAAAAGTTAAATAATTTCCACGGAAATCCGTGATTACTTATTTTTAAAAAAATTAAATACTTTACTATCGCTAATTTAAAGTCCGTCGGAAAAATATCTTGTGGCAAAATCCGTCGGAAATTCGTTCGATTTCCCACCGTTGACCGGAAAAGTTTTTGATTTAACGTTATTCGACGGATTATTTCCACGGAAATCCGTCGGAAATCTACAATTTTCCGGCGGAACAATGGATTTGCCGTCGGAAATTGTCCGTCGGAAACAAGCGATTTCTTGTAGTGACATGCGTGTAAAATCCATAACACATATGATACTTTGTTTTTTTACCTCAAATTTTTTTGTCATTTTTGTCTCTAAATTTTATTAAATTGTCATCTTTAAATTTTATTTTTAGTTCAAAATTTTTTATTATATAGTGTAAATAATGTTATTAAATTTTTGTCTTTAAATTTTGTTTTTTTGTCTTTTTAAAAATTTATTTTAAAATTTTAAACTATATGCTTTATATCGGAGGATTTTTTTGTTTTTTTTTTTCAACTTTAATGGTACCAAGTGTCCACGATAGACCAAATTTGTCACATCATCAATTTAATGGGTTCAAGACGGCGATTGACGGAGGACACTATTGTTACAAATTGTAAAGTTCATGTCGTATTGTTAAAATTGAAAGGTGATTAGAACGATTACAAGCGCTTAAGTTTAAAATATTTTAATATATTATCCCTATATAAAAATGAGTGACCGATATGGAAGATGGCACTTTGCCAGGGACAACGTCTTATTTTACCAAAATATCAACAAAGAAAAAATGAAAACCAATAACCCTTTATGTGGGATGGGACATAGACCTTTTATTTTTGCCTTGTTTGGCCTTGAAACACTTCTTATCAAATAAATTTACAATTCTAGATGAGTATCTCGAGTACCTATTTTCTAAATAGATTGTGTGAAAAACCGTTGTATTACAAAGATGGTATAGTCTGAAAAATTTATGGCAAAATATTATTTCGTTAGCTAAAATAAGCACAATTTAGGATTTAAGATTTATTTCGTTTTCAAAATCAGTTGCGAAATAAAATATAAGAATGCAGCTTCAATATTAAATATTTAGTTTATTTTTTCATTCTAACAATTACAGCGTGAAATTCTAAAATTATTCTTTTAACAAATTTCTTCCTGTAGTTACATTGTTAACAAATAATCCAATTAATGGCACATTATATTTAGTTCCAGGACAAAAATGACTTTAGATATTTACATTTCCATCCCCATCCTTCAAACTGTTTGTCTCACTCATCTCTATAAATACTTAGCACAATTGTTTCATACTATATATATATATCTGCCCAATTAAAAACTCTCCAACAAGAAATCAAACATCAATTTTTCTCCTTTGCCGATTATCAAATCCATAAAGATATTGAATCTATGGCTAAATCATTTGGGCTTCTCAAATCTATAACTCAAGTAATTTTATGCAAGTTGAAGTAGATGTTTACATGAAAATACACAAATTAATTTACATGAAAAGTACACAAATTAAAATATTTACATAAAATTATTTATTATCTTTACATATAAAGATATATAATGGATTTTACTTTAAGATATAAAATCAGCCAGAAAAATCAATTTATTGACTTGTACTAAGACATCTTCCATAACTCTTTCAGGATATGCATGGACCTATTAGCAAGTTTAATAATTACCCTTGTTGGCTTCATTAGACCCGATTTAGAGCACAATATATGGATTATGGCATAACATTAATAGATGCTCCTAAATCTAGCATGGCATGTTCAATTCTTTTATTCCCAATTACACAAGGATTTTTAACATGAAACTATTAGTTTCAAACTCAACATTGCATATGAAAAAGGAAAATAAGGGAAAAAAAAGATGAGATCAAAATCGATCCGATCTGAAATTTGATTCGATTCGATTCAAAATATTTTCGATCGGATCATGATCCATTCAAATACTGGATCAAATCGGGTTCGGATCATATCATATCATTGAGATTTAATGACAAAATTCTGAAAACGCGTCAAGGCTAAAATTTGAAAATTAGAATCGGTATTGGCATTTCACTTATTATTATTGAGACTTCATTTCTTTTTCTTCTCAAGGACATTATGTCTTTATCCCAATGTTAGTTTAAGTTATGAAACTAAAATTGAGTTAAGAACATAATGATGCTTGAAGAGACAATAAAAGGAAAAAAAAAATTTGTCAAATGGAAATTCATTGGGAAAATTTTTAAGAAGGGCAATGGGAGTTATCAAATTAATAAAGAGGACATAATTTTATCTTAATTTCCATTAGGCAAAGGTATTTAATTTCCAATAAACCAAATTTTATTTTTAATTACACCACTAAATATAACCAAATATCTAATTTTAAAGACAAATCTTTCATACGAAATTAAAGATTTATTAAATCAAACAAAATTTCAAATTTTGAAGATAGAAAATTAAAAAAAAAAATTCAAGATTAGAATATTCCAAAAGCTATCCAAAGTTAGAAATTTTGTATAAAGAATTTATTAAAATATTATTTAACTCTCTCTCCTTCTTATTATTAATAAGACCTATTAGCAAGTTTAAGTTTAATAATTGTTTTATTTTAGATTATTTTAGAGCATTATACAATACACCTTTAATATGGCATAACATTAATGCTCCTAATCTATTATGGCATGGCAAATTCCTTTTTATTCCCAATATACATGATTTTTTTAATGAAACTATATTAGGTTTCAAACTCAACATTGAATATGAAAGGAAAATCGATCCGATCTAAAATTTGATTCGATTCGATTCAAAATATTTTCGGATCAGATCATGATCCATTCAAATACGGATCAAATCGTTCGGATCATATCATATCATTGAGATTTAATGACAAAATTCTGAAAACGCCAAGGCTAAAATTTGAAAATTAGAATCGGTATTGACATTTCACTTATTATTATTGAGACTTCATTTTCTTTTTCTTCTCAAGGACATTATGTCTTTATCCCAATGTTAGTTTAAGTTATGAGAAACTAAAATTGAGTTAAGAACATAATGATGCTTGAAGGGACAATAAAAGGGAAAAAGAAAATTTGTCAAATGGAAATTCTTGGGAAAATTTTTTAAGAAGGGCAATGGGAGTTATCAAATTAATAAAGAGGACATAATTTTATCTTAATTTCCATTAGGGCAAAGGTATTTAATTTCCAATAAACCAAATTTTATTTTTAATTACACCACTAAATATAACCAAATATCTAATTTTAAAGACAAATCTTTCATACGAAATTAAAGATTTATTCGTCAGCAAAATTTCAAATTTTTGAAGATAGAAAATTAAAAAAAAAATTCAAGATTAGAATATTCCAAAAGCTATCCAAAGTTAGAAATTTTGTATAAAGAATTTATTAAAATATTATTTAACATTGAATTTCACAAAGATTTCGAATAAAATATCAAAACAAAGTGAGTTATTTAGTAATTTGTAATTATATAATTATTTGGGTGATTTTTATTGCATAACATTTAGGTTCACAAAAAAATTTAAGATTAAAAGTTTTGAAGAAAAATTTTAAATTGTGTAATTATTTATTTAAAACTTCTTAGATTTTTATATTGATATTGAAGGGATATTATTACATAATTTCATATTTTGGTGATCTTTCAAAAATTGTAATCGCCATTTATTTTGAACCCTATAATTTAGTTCAATTAATTTAAAAGTGAGGTAAATTTTATACTTCCTCCTTTTAAATTAAATTTATACTTCCTCCTCATGTGTAAAGTAAAGTAAATCTTTAAAAGTAATTTTAAAAACCAATGTCTAACCCTTTAGAATTTGACACGTATATTAATGGTATATTCATAATTATAACACGTGTCCTATGTCAGGTCATAGCATGTATAATTTGATTTTATTTTAAATTCTTATGCACTTAATTAATCATATCGTTGAATTCCATATTTAATATAGATAAATTGGCTTATAATAATTATTTCTTCCAATCTTTTATCTTTTATCTTAATCAAAATTCAAAGTAAATTAAAATATAACATTATATGGGTGTACTAATTGTATATTTACAATTACAACACATGTTCTATGGGTTGAAATTATTTCACCGCTTAGTTTTCACCGTTTACAAACTAAATTATTTATTTAGTTTTCTATGGGTTGAAATTGGCATATAATTATTATTTGTTCTATATAATCTTTTTATCCTATCTTATTCTAAATTCAAAATTAAATTAAAATATAAGACTTATCCAAATATAACAATCATTTTATATTGAGATTATCTTATATTTAATAATTAAGTTTAGTAGTTATCTTATTTAATAATTTATTATATACATTAGAAAATGATGTTCCACATGCACAATAAATATAGTTTTTTTTTTTGATAACAAAGCGATTATTATTACCAATTTAGAGTAAAAGTTATATTGAAGCGAAAAATGCCACTCCTACTCATCCCCACTATAGAAACAAGAAATGAAAATAACAAAAGTAGAGGCAAACATTTATTCCTCAATAAACGCCAATAGGTTTTGCAATCTGAATAGTCAGACTTTGCCAACCTATCGCCACACTATTCATGCTGGAATATGATAGCCCTCCCATTGCTTAATTTTCTCCTTCAAAGAGTCAAGGTGGTTGGAGACATTCTTTAGGTGCCATGGGGTATTCATTTGGATTATTTAGCCAATTAATTCATAATGAGTCACTTTCAATTACCAAAGACATGAGAGAGCTTCCAAATAGACTCGGAAAATACCTAAAGCTTCACTGATAGCATAGAACTCGCTCGATTTGAATCCAAAATTCGACATGCTTAGAAAACACGGCTTTGTTTTGCGAATCATCCTTTAGAATACCCCCAATCCCTACCTCACCGTTTCCCAATTGCTGAACCATCTACATTAAACTTCATTTTACTAGGTTGATGTCGAGACCAAGTGGCACTTGTCTTCCTGCATCCGTATACCTGACTCACTTCTCGCGCTTATTCGCCATTTAATAAATCTGTGACGGATGATGAAGAGGATGGCCATTTCGCCTTAAACCAAGTAGCAAATCTTATAAAAATCAAATCTAAGAGTTGGTCGGGATCAAAGCTCTTATTATTGAATGTAACCTGATTCCTGCACAGCCAGATAGACCATGAGATGACATAAAACATTAGAATCCAAGGTTGCCTTCCTTGAACTCGCGGTCACGCTAATCGCCAGAATATAAAAGGATCTCTGCACTCCATGTAATACCCCACGCTTTCCAAACACTTAGTCCACACCAACCAACTACACCTACAATCAAAGAACAAGTGTTGCATGATTCTAGCTCGAGATTACAAAATGGACACATAGCAAGCTCGCTCTAATAATGCCCTCCTAAGTGAGCCCACTTCTCACGCGCTTTTGATGTATTAGTTGCCGACAAAGACTTCCACTTTAGGTGGTCCATACCCTTTCCACACTAGGTTCCAGATTTACTTGCCCTGCCTTTGAGGCAAGAATACGAACTTGTAAAAGAAGAGGTGGAGTATGTACCATTCGGGACCGCCAAATGATCCGATCTTGAAGTTTCTGCCAGATATTGCCCTTTCGTAATGTTTAACAATTCTTCCCATCGTTGTTTTTCCCAATCCAGCATTCCTACGAGATCAATCCTCCATCCCATTGACCATTTCTCCAGTTCATATTCGCCACATATCCTTCCTTATTCACCGAGCATAAATGCGAGGAAAGCACAATTTTACAATCTTACCTTCTATCCATTCATCATGCCAACACAATGAAGTCTCCTTCCCGAGTAACGCTCTCATTCCTTGTGTAACAACATCGTAAAATTTGTTAGAGGAGTGAGAGGAGCAGAATAGCTTTCCATGAGTTGGAGGCCAATCTATTATTGCTAAGAGTGAGGAGACGCTCTGTCAAGTCCATATTTTTCCACCATAAAGGCCATCCATAGTGAATTAACCTCATTGCCAAACCTCCATAGCCTTTTGATAACAATGCCGAGCTTTTTAAATGAAAGTCAATCATGCCTAATCCCCAAGCCACTTTGGAGCATTTATCGTAGTCCAATCCACATAATGCAATTTGCCGATGTCCAACTACCCCGAGAAATCTCCGTATCAATTTATCCATGTCGCTTTAACTCCACAAGGTAACTTAAAAACAGATAGGAAAAATATCTAAACTCGACAAGACGGAATTAATAAGAGTTACTCGCCACCCATTGAAAGGTACCTTGTTTGCCACCAAATGAGCTTTGATCTCATTTTATCCAATATAGGCCTCCAAATACTTTGCACAGAATTAATACCTAGAGGAAAACCAAGATATTTGACTGAAGGTTTCAACCTTGCGTGCAAAATACTCGCCCACTGCTCAATAGACCCTCATCAACCCCAATCCCGATCAACCGCTTGTTGAAGTTGATCTTCAATCCTCGACACCACCTCAAACATCCGAGGATTCTTTTCACATTCAAGACACTTTTAGATTCAGTTTTATAAACACAAGAGTATCATCGCATATTGCAGTGAGCTAACTGGTTACCTTGACCTATGCTTACCCTCAAAGAGCCCTCAAGACTCACTTTTGCATGAGAACCGAGAATGCTTCCGCCATAATATTAAAAGCATTGGGGACAGAGGACAGGCGAAGGCCTTTTTGATACCGAATTGCTTAGTGGGAGAGCCATTGATTAAAATTGACATTGTCACAAAGAGCTACACAGAACGGATCCAACTTCTCCACTTCCTTCCAAAGTTCATCTTTAGCATGACATAATCCAAGAAATCCCAATCAACATTGTCAAATGCTTTTTCAAAGTCTACCTTCAATGTAGTTCCACTCCTATTATTTTTCCCGAGATAATCAATAACTTCATTGGCAATTAAGAAACAACTGACAATTGTCTATTTTTAGAAAGCAACCGATTCCTCCCGATCACCTCATTAATCACCCCTTTCAACTGATTGCCAAGATTTCTGGCCAAGATTTTGTAAATGCTCCCACAAGGCTTATAGGCCTATAATCTTTTAAATGGATAGGATTTTCCATCTTGGGAACCAAAGTGATAAAAGAAGAGTTAATCGCTTTGTCAAAAGTCTCTGCCCCAAAGAAGCCTTCAGGAAAGACATCACATCTTGTTTGATCGAGCTCCAATGATGTTTGAAGAAATTCATATTGAAACCATCCGCGGGAGCCTTATTACCATCACATTGCTTGATAGCCGCCTAAACTTCGGCTCAAAAAGGGACTTCAAGGTTATCCCTTTGTTCATCCGATATGCTTTGAAATTGGCGCCTAATTCCAAAATTCCAACAACCGACTTCTTGTTGTAGAAGTTCAATAATATTTTGCAATCGCATCTTTCACTCTCTTGGTTGCGCTACCTCCTTCCATTGAAGACTAGATTACCGATAAGATTCGCCTCCTCCCGGTAGAAGCAATCGATGAAAGTATTTAGTGTTCTGCCTCCTCCTCAAGCCATTTACTTGAGACTTCGCATCCAAACTCTCTCCTCTGCCTGATACAAATTCCAAAGTTGGCCCCGCTTATTTGCAAGTTCTATTCTTTATCACCAGAACACATTTGATGCATCCTCCTTCTCCAATCTATCAATCTCCTCCTCCAATCTTTGAATGCAATTAGGATCTCACAATTTTGACTTTTCCATCGCTTGATTAGTGGCTTAAGTCTCTTTAACTTTAGCCATAGCCCAAAGATTATTCCTTGATTGAGCTGCAATATCTTTCCATTCATTACGAACCATAGTGTTGAAGCCTTCTTTGTCTAGCCGATTAAAGAACTTAAAAGGTCGAGGCCCCAATTCACCTCCTCGTGACTAGAGAAATGGGATGATGATCGACAGAGACCTTGGTAGCACACGAACCACCGATGGAAAGTGATCCGTAAATTCACTCGAGAATAAAAATCGCCTAGCCTACTACTTACTGAAGATCACGATTATTGCTCCAAGTGTATTGCCCATCGACAAAGGCAAGTCGATTTAGCCAATTCTTCAATAAAATCATTGAACTCATTCATTGCTAACAGACACCGCTTGACCACTTCTTTCTTCAAAGCACTCGCCACATTAAAATCCTCCAAGCACCATGGCATTTGCCTTGCTACTTTGTTAGAAACCTCAATCCAAAGGCCTCTTCTTTGAGTATCACAAATTGGGGCATATATATTGCAAAAACACACTCAAAGTTTGAACCTCCAATTTACCCTCGAGCAAATATATCGCTTCGAATTTCTCAAGACAATGGAAAAGTTTTCATTCCAAACTACAATCAAACCTCCCGACGCCCAACAGAGGAACCCACTCAAAATTAAATTCACTACCTCCCCAAATTTGATCCATTCCCGAGTATCCAAGTGTTCCATTTTGATTCTTGGAAAACCCATCCCAAATTTTTTCCTTAACACAAGTTTTCTTATCGCCTTTTTTCTCCCTAGCTCCTAGACCTTATGTTCCAAGAAAGGATCCTCATTTATCACAAATATACACGCTTAGAATAAATAGAGCAGAAGAGGAGATTCAAGACTAACTCGCTCTTGGCACTGATGTTCCTTCTCCAATTCAAAGAAATGAGCAACCATGGCATCTTGATGAAGCTTGAAGACAATTCCTTGAGAGCTAACTTCCCATGTTGATAGCGCCTCCTTCGAATCATCATATGATGGGCAATGTCCTCATCCGAAGGGTGAATTCGCCAAATCCGGGTTATCTCGCTCGCTTGCCGATCGATCGAGGAAATTATCTTCACTTTCCAAAGATTTTTCCCGTGGAGTGGAGTGTTGTCCGATTGACGGTTGCTTTCTTTGTGCAAAGTGAGCTTGCGTTCAGTCGCCAACGACTTGGAAGGACTTAAGTCACAATCCAATTCTTCAAGAAGCAAGCTTGAGGCCTTTTGGCTTGACCCATTTTCGTAGGAAATGGTTTGCCACTACAGCATTTTCAACTTTGGGCAATTGGTCTTGCCGAATCCTTCCCGCCGGATTATTACACCCGAGTGAGGCCCAAAATCACTAGGTCTTGTTGACTTGGAGAGCTCATCTTCTAACTCCGGTCGTGCCCCGTCCGACCCTAATAGTTCAAAACATGCTTTGCTCCGAGCCCGCCGCGTTGTCCTCTCCTCATTACTACTATCGCCTCGCAAGTCCGACCAACTATCACCGAAGTGTTAATAGCACTCTCCCGCAGCACTGCCGTCTCACTTCCTACCTGCTCAAAAGAGGTAATACCAAGATTTCCCACAAGCTCCGGATAGGTAAGACCTTTGCCTAACCCGCAATCTTCAAAGATTCTAACCGCCAATGCACTGCACTGCATTGCTTCTTCTTCTAGCCTCAATATAGGTGTCGTCCCTTTCTCAGTGACTGCTACCCCCGCTTGCTCCAAGTGGGTAAGGACTTGCCTTTCTTGTGTTGGGTCACACTTGAGACCACCGGATATTACTTAAATTGAACTCATCCTGTTGCGCTTTTACCTTTCCACCGTTTCCGCCTTCTCCAAGTCGCCCAAAAAGGTAAGATCTTTCTCAACTTGAGTTTTATTATCTCTGGGACCATGCGGTTGCTCATCGAGCTCATCCGTAGTGTCGGCATCAATCGTACTTAGCCGCACCTCTTCAAGAGAATCGAACCACTTCATCCCTTGATTCGAGACGCCCGTAAGCCCGATCCGCCTGTACACCGCTCTAAGCTTTAGATCATTAGAGGATTGACCTCCACTGGGCACGACTTCTCTATAGAGCCCGCCATCTCTCAAAGATCCTCTTTATCATATGAGGCTCAGTAGAATGATTTTCCCGACCAAGTACTCCCCGAATCAACCCCCAACGCCTTTGACATAAATATGAATACCATCGATCCTTCTCCGATTGCCAAACTCGATAGCTCTCTCATCTCCAATGTTGACTGCGGATGAAAGCATAAGTCCTTTGCCCTTTGTAGTGCTTGAATGTAGACATCTCTTACAACTCCAAAAGAATCAAAATGTCCTCAATGCTTCTTTCGCACTTTGAGCTGAGATTGCTAACAAAGATGGAGAAGAAGGAGGATCTCCTTGACTGCCATTCTTGTCGTTGGTTCCTCCTTTGGTACTGATTATCTTTTCGATCGTAACTATTTGTTCGAAAGCCATGCGACTGCCAAGCTCTGCTGTTGTTGAAAGCTCTACTGTTTACCATGTTAAAGTGGTAATGAAGGAGAAGCTAGAGGCAGAAGCAATTGGAGCTTCAAGAAACAAGTAAATATGCAATTTCGGCAGACTGTTCTGAACTCCAGAACCGTCAAACTGGAGTTCAGCACAATTTCGGCAGACTTCCCTATCCAGATTCGCCAAAAAAATCCCAAACAATACCAGGAACTTCCAGAAAATTAGACAGCTCAAGTAAATTCAGAAATTCTCTGGAAGAACACCAAAAAATTCACCCAAAAAAGAACATCCAAGATAAATTCCAATGAATTCCAGAGGCAGCAAAAGCCTCAATATTGGGTAAATTTCAGAGGGGAGACCCAAAGTTGCTTTCCAAATAATATCAGTAAAAACTGATGTAAAGTGCAGAGTGTGTAAAAATTCGTTCAATCCATCAAAACCCACACCAATCAACACTTACTGGTGGAATTACAACATGAAATCCAGAATGAAATAGGCAAAATCCACAGATCTCAGCAATGGAGGGTTTCGGCTTTTTCAAATTTTGAAAATCAAAAATCTTGATGCGCAGATCTTCTTCACAGCAATGCTCTGGCAATAGCCTTCTTCTCAGCCACGCTTCGGCCACAACCCGCTGCCATAGCAGAACCAAGAAAGAAACAAGTACAGAAGAGGGATCTCACGGCCAAGTCTTGGAGAATATGTCTGTAGCCCAGTCCTCGGCGGAGTGATTCTCCAGGAAATTGATGAGGGGGAATGTCGGAGAATGGTGGTGGGTTGAAACGACTGGATCTGGTCGTAACAGCTCAGATCGTATGAACTTTTACCCAGCATGCCCAAATCCAGAACTGACCGTTGGTGTGGCGCGTTACTCTGATGCGGATATTTTGACTGTGCTTTGCAAGATGACGGTGGAGAAGACAGCTGGAGAGAGGTGGTGGCGCTTCGGTGGATGGGGACAAAATGACGGTGGCGGAGGAGGAAATCACGGGCAATAAATCACAAACAATAAATATAGTTATACTATGTATATAATTCAATAGTTTATAATTTTACCACCTCTCTATTATCATTCAAAAAACTCAATTTGTAACCCTCAGTTCGCTGTACTTTGATATTCAAACACTCTGATTTGTAACCCTTGGGTCAAATTTGTGATCGAATCTTTAAAATTTGTTAGTTTAATAATCTTACATATTTATGTAAAATTTTTATCCTTTATTTCTTTTTGTTTAGTTCTTTCTCACTTTTGTCTGTTCTAATCCAATTACTTATCTTTTTCTTTTTCTTACTTTTACATTTCAAATTTAACAAAATAAATCTTAAGTTTCTATTCACCAACATAAAAAAAACAAATTGCTGGTTCACTGTTCTAATGATAATACAACTACCACCTCCTCCCAAAAAAGGAAAACAATAATTACTTGGGTAATAATATATATATGGAAAATTATAAAGGAACTATTTTTATTATTGCAGTTTTTGAGATTGAATTATTTCATAGTTTAAAAAATTGGCACATCTTTAGTTTATATTAAAATATTGAAGGGAAATCGATTGGCAGGAATTTAGTTACATTGTAATCTATCTGAACTGTAATCTTACTTTGAAAGGAAATCTTTTGAGAGCTATTTTATAGATAAAAAGCAACACTATCCAAAAAAACAACGTATTCAAGTTACTTAAAAAAATTCTAATAATTAGACCTTGTAGACTTAAAATTCTTTTTAGAGGCAACAGATAAAGAAATAGTTATCAATTAAAACTTTATAAGTTCGGCCGGAGTTTGGTTTCCAATGAAGCTTTAGATATTGAGTGTGATTCAAAAGTTGTTTGATGCAAATCCAAAATCTGCAAAAAGAAATAGTTATAAATTGAAACAACTCATTCACTCTTTATCTTTCAGAGTGTTACTTTTGCTGTATGCCTCATGCTCTTTAATATCTAAATACTGCCCAGCAAACGCAAAACGAACATGGAGTACTCATCATCAAATTTAACTCCACGCTTACCAAACGATATCACTTTGCAAATTTTAATTCGGTTGCCGTTGAAGACACTGGTTCGTTTCTCTTGTGTAAGTAAATCATGGCATAGTCTTATTTTGTCAAATCAAACAGATTTTGCAAGATGTCATCTCCAATATCACGCCACAAAATCTGGATGAACAATATCGACAGCCCGTGGTTCAGGTGTAATGAAGTCCCCGATCAAGAGACTAAATATTTTGTAAATGCTGATCTCAGTACTATACTCGTGGCCGCCGTCACCACTCCCGGTACCCATTCTTCGGTCTACGTGATACAATGAGCGTGATGGGTTGCTGTGTCGGAGTGTTTTGTATTCTCTACAGTTGCTACTGTAGGTTAGACTTAAAAATTTATTTATGGAACCCTGTTTTACGTCATTCCATGTTTCTACCAAGAAATAGGGCAGTTGGGTATGGCACGATCACTGTGGGTTTTGGCTTCGATTCCTTTAGCCAGGATTATATAGTGGCAAAAGTGGAGGATGCTAAAGTAGTGCCCGAGAAGCGTAAAATCTGCAGGATTGCTATATATAGACTCAAGACTCATTCTTGGACAACAATTCACACTGAGATTTTTGATGGCGGTATTATTGGACGACGAATTTGGAGTAGGGATTCCAAGTATTCCCTACGCAGAGCTCTCAATTTTGCAGATCATAAGCCAACCTATTTTATGATCCACCATGGATATTTATATTGGCTTGGCCAAGACAAAATGACCACGAAGTATATTCATGCTACTAAAGGGGATGATAAAGGTCATTTTGTAATTCCGGACTATGTAACGATAGAAAAGCGGCATCGTGTGCTTCGATTGTACAAAGGATGCCTCTGTATCTGGATATACAAGAGTAGAGCATCCCACACAATCAATTTTTGATAAGTTTGAGCTTTGGATGATGCCAGAGCCAAATAACTATAACTTGTGGGTGAAACAGTTTGAGATACCAAATGGTCTGGGCATTAGGATTGACTCTTATATGTACACTCACATGACTGCAGGTGGGAAGATATTGACCTACGACTCGGCTCCATTTCGTGAACAACGTGGGTACTATGGTGAAAAAATAGAAGTAGGAAATCTTGTTCTTTTTGATCCGGAGAGCCGAAAGGTAGAGGACGTGCATGATAGGATGTCTATTCGGAACAAATACTCCGTAGCGGATAATTATGTGGAAAGCTTAGTTTCTGTAATCCCTCCCCAAGAGAAAAGATTCCCAAAATACAAAATCAAGAAGAGCATTTGGCGAAAATTCTTTTGCTCATTTTGTTCCAGCTAGTTAGGGACTAGTTGTAGATCATAAGTTTTAGGGGTTATTGTTTACGTATCACTATCGTAATATGTAATATGTTCATGCAGAGGGATGCATTAATTTGTAGCCATAAATATAAATGAAGAATTTTATAGTTTTTAATAATATATTTTGCTGGATTGCAATTCGTAGCAGTTGATATTTGGTCGTTGACTAAAAACTTCTCATACTGAATGTTATATAACTTGATAAATGCTGTATAACTTTAACTATCACTTCCTTTAATATGCGTTATTCTGACATTGAATGTTGTATTTATAACTTTCAAACTTTCCATATGAATGTTTTGTAACTTTAACTATCTATCAAGTGACTCATCAAGACAATTATAAAGGGAAAAAAAATTCATTATATACATCTTTTTTTGTTCCCTTTATAATTTTAAACACAGTTTAGACAACAATTGCATAATTCTAGGTCAACCTTCTTGCATTTTTTTCTTTTTTAAAACTCAGTTCAGCATAGCCTTTAATTTCGACATTCGTTTTGGAGAGCAGAGCATTTTCATACCCACCCTTATGGGCACATGCATTTCTATCAAGTATTATAATATCACGGATATGGTAACTAGAATATCTAGGCAAGATATTTTCGGCAATAATTTTTTTCTATCAAGTATCATAATATTTGGCAATATCACGATCTTGTGACTAGAATATCTAGGCGAGATATTTTTGGCAATAAATTTTTATTCACTGGAATAAGAGTTATGAGAAGGATCATTGCTATCAACTGGGAATCAAATCGGGTGTCGGATGACCTGGATCAACATTGTCTATCACCCATCCGCTAGACGTAGAAAATATAAATTAATATCCATTGAAATTGGAGGACGTAGAAAATATAACCATTTAAATTAATATCCATCTAAATAGGAGGACGTAGAAAATATAAATTAATATCCATTTTAAAAAGAAGTTATTGGAAGGGGCAACTGACAACGGCCACAACAACTGAAAACTAGAACTTGGCATGCTAAGGGACTGTAATAGTGTCATACGTTCTATTGGGTATTCGTTCGATTTGCCAATTTTTTTTTTCGATGATAGTGTGATTCTCGTATTCAGCATTTGCAACAGTTATTTGGATTTTTCCTACCAATTATGTATGAAGATTGATAAATATTAAATCTCAACTCAAAGGATACTGTTTAAAAAGTTAGACGCATGAAAAATTTTGTATTAGGTAACTTATCCTTGTTTTAGATATATATTCCTATAATTTTGAATTCCAAATAAAAAAGCTTAGTTTTTATGCCTTAAACTTGCGACAATTTTAAAACCCTAATATTAACTTAACAATGGGAATATTAATGTTAAAATGATTTTGAAATCTATTTTACAAGCATAACATTGATCGTAGTAATTGGCTAAAATTCATCCTGGAGCAAGAGTGACCGATATTTACCTAATCAAGTTGCACTATTCCATAATTTTTGTGATTACTCATTGTTCCTTATAAATTGATTTGTTTCAAACAACCAAGACATTTGTTAAAATGTCCAGATCCGAATGGGAGACCAACTCATAGAGACGACCAACCAAGACATTTGTTTCAAACAATTATGACTGGCTGATAGAAAACTACTATAATAATGATAAGCATGCATTTCTTGAACAAAATCGGCCTCAATTTGGAAAAGCTAGATAGGATCAAAGAAGCACAGAGCACAATCAAGTACGTGACATGCTAATGCATAACATTACAAAACAGATACACAAAATTACTTTTTAATCGATGTCGTTCCTTGTTGTTGTACTAATAATGATCTCATATTCTTTTGATTTGATCTGGACCTTTTGAGATTATTTATTATTTCTTTTAGTCTTGCCAACTCCAATCCGCTTCTAATACTTCGTGTAAAACTAAAACCCACTCCCTTCTATGAAAAAATCAAACAAATAACTGGTATATTTCTTGTTGTGTACCTGTATATCCCCAACTAACCTCCAGTCAACTTCAAAACTTCTCAATCATAGATTAGTGCGATCATTTGTGATTGGTATATGTTAATTCCTGATCACGGTAAAATTCAAAATTAATTAGTTTATATTCTGTTAAGTATTCTAATCACTACTAAAATACTATATTTGTATAAATAAATAAAATAATAAACATTCATACTTTTGGCGATTTTCATCTATTCCGTTCTCATGCATCAATCG
Organism: Gynochthodes officinalis; assembly: GCA_020080225.1. Lineage (NCBI taxonomy): Eukaryota > Viridiplantae > Streptophyta > Magnoliopsida > Gentianales > Rubiaceae > Gynochthodes > Gynochthodes officinalis. Next base: position 2,171,071 of record JAIQDA010000012.1, read on the forward strand.
ATCGAAATTCATTGCGTAATACTTGATAAAACACAAGCAATTTTATTCGTTTGTGAAAATTTGAAACACTTTATATTTAACAAAAAGACTAAGAATCGATGTATACGTTTATATAGTTGATTGAATATCCTTTGCTAAGCAACACATGTCCTTAATGGAAAGACACATGGCCTCATAAAATTATTAAGGAAATGATAACACATCAACACACTTACAATAATAAAAATAGTGACGCATCAAAACATTTGCATTATTAAAACGTCAATTACTAAAGAAATTACTATAAATATTTCATATATATATATATATATATTGTATGTAGTTTGCGTATATTATTACCAATTACATGTTATTGATAAAAATTTATTAACATAATTTACGCGTGTATCAACAATTATTATTATTAAATATTAAATGTCATATATAATTAATAAGTAATTGCTACTTTTAGTATTTGTGTACCACACAAATATTTATATATGAAAAGAAAAATCATCTATTAACAGTACAAATATTTTTATTAATATTTTTGTATCCTTTGTAACGATTTAATAAATATACGTTATTTACAGAATTTTTTCCCTATTAATAGATTTTTTCAGCAAAAAAAGAGAGAGAATATACTATGTTATATTTATATCAAAACTATTAGAACAAAAATGGATGAATTAATATATCTTTTCAACATTATTTTTATTTTTCTTATCAAACAAAAGTATATTTTTTAAAATTAACAAATGAATCGTTTCAATTAAACTGGCTAACACAACTTGGAATGCACGAGTTGTGGCCCATTATGCCTAGTGTCACGGATTTTCCGTCCGCCCCACGCCCTCGTAGCGTGAGCAAAATTTTTCATGCCCTAACTAAGCACAAGAAGGACCCAATTCTTGCACCAAGGTGTTCGACTAAATTCCCATGCCAATATTAGCTTTCCCACAAAGCTACCCACCTTGACATGCGTCACAAAGCACCACACAACAAGAACGAACCTTAGCCAAGGCTCAAACCAAAGCAAGAAACACCACAAGGCCGAGTGTTTGTGAGAATGAATGGCCAAAGCTTTAACCCACACAAACCTAACAAATAGACGAAGGATTTTAGGAACGGACCACCAAGACCTCGCTTACATTATTCACACCCAAGAATACATACAAGCCGCTCGACCAAACGCATCACTCTCACACCCAAACAGCTATACAAGTAAAGAACCCGCCCCAAGCCTGCTTATAAGCTCACAAGTTTGTACTTTACCCGTTGGTGCGTCTCTCTTGTTCGTTGCATTTGTTTGGCCAAGCTAAATATATAAAGAACCCGGTTGACAGCCCCAAACCGGTGAGCAAGACTAGCCTATCTACTAACGGAACCTAGCGCGCATGCACGTGCATGCTGGACACTTTTTAGCTATGCACAAATCTCCGTTGCCACGTGTTGGTCATGCACAAGGGTTTCTTGAAGACTTGAGACGGCCACCTTTGAAGCTTCATTTATAAGCTTGTCGGCTGCTCGCACTGTCCAATAGCATGCTCATTGCCCATTGATGCCGTCCTCTTAAGCTAACCCTTCATGCCACATGTCGCACATCCTCTCTAGGACTTAGGCCAATCACTCGAGCCGTCAGTAGACTCTACGAGCGCTGCCTTGCATAGCCGCACACACACTTTCACATTTTCTTGCAAGCACCCAATTGTCTTGTACATTTTCTCGTAAGTACTCGCACGTCTCAGTCAACTCACTCGCACATTCTCCCACAAAGTTTAGTGCATTTCCTACACATCTGCCTTGGCTACACTTGCCTTAACCAACAAGCTTATACTCCACCTGTGCAGCGCATTCACCCGATGCCCGTCGCTTCGTACTTGAGCCGTTTCTCCCCTGTAAGCTAACTTCGCACACATCTGTCACATGCCAGCGCGCACCGCCGCTTCAATTCTCACCTAAAGACCACATTGCACTCATTCACCTGAATGCCAGCTCGTTGCCTAGCACCTATCTTCGCCCGAAAGCTATTTCACATGCAACACTCGCATGCCGCGCACTACCTCATGCCAATCTTCGCTCAAAGGCCGCACACATGTATTTCTCGCACATTGGAGCCCATGCACAAGTGTCTCACGCGCCCAAAGCTTCAAACACCTTTGACCGCGCCACAACCATCGTTGATTCGCAAGGCTTAGCTCACACGCCTTGCTCATGGGTTTTTGGCGTGTTTGTAAGCCTTCAAAATTAATTCACGGTCCTTAAGTAATTACAAATTAAATTTATAAGAGTGAGACGGATCGAGTCCCAAGGAACCAAAGTATAGTACCAAGTTTTGAACAATAAATTATAAAACTAAATAGAACAAAGGGATTTTAAATAGTAATTAAATTATAAAAATTAATAAAAATAAATATTAAAACAGTAAAAATAACTAAAATTACCAATTAATCGAGTTTCTAATCCAAGGGTCGATATCATTCAATTGCATCACTGATCATAGGTCACAAAAAAAAATTCTTGCAAATTCAAATATTTAACTTAAAACTTATTAGGATGGCCGTAATAAATTTCTATTTTCCTAAAATAATTGACCGAGCCTAGCACCCTAAATCAAAAACTTACCATCAATTGATTGGGCACGATAGCGTTCCATATCAATTTAATGATAGCATTAAGAATTATGAAAACAGTTAAACCAAGACTAAACACCGAGATAGTTGCAATGAATTAATCTTGTCCCATTAATTCCCCTAAGCTAAGCATGCATATTTACAAACATAAACAATTTTAACTTAGTTGCTACTTGGTTTATTTATTCATGACAATTACGGATCACTGAACTCATGGATAGCAATAGAATAAATAATGAACAATTAATTTGTCAGATTAATTAATCATTAATTATTCATAACGTTAAATCAAGAATTAACAAGTATTTGAATTAAAGGAAGAAAATAAATTAAGAACAAAACCTCACAGTGATTGCAATTGAAATCAATCCTTCCTTGAATTAGAAAGAGAATTTAGCCACTCATAGTGGCATACATAGCTTTGGATTTGTCTAATAATTTGACTAAACCTAAAAGAAAGAAAAGAACAAAAGAAACAAAACCTGTGAATTCCAAGAAGACAACAAAAATAGGCGGCTGTTTTGTTTTAAGCACCCGAATGTAATTTTGGCTTCTAGGGAAAAACAGACCAAACGGGTAAGAAGAATGGCAGTTAGGAATTTTCTAACAACTTCTACAAAACCAAAAAGAAAAAAAACAAAGGACGTGAAGGACTGGGAAAAGAAAAGAGGAAAAACACCCAAGCTAAACCAAAGAAATAAAACAAGATGATCTTGACGGACGAAGATGGCTGTTGCTTTTATAGACTTCACGTCTTCCTTTTCCTGTTGTAAACTCATGTTCGCTTTCCCATTGCTTCTCAACTACCAAATCATTTTGTCTTCTACTTCAATTCCACTTGTTTTTGTTTTCTTTAACCACGAGTCCTTCTTTGTTTTGTCTTCAAATTGTAGTCAACTCCTTCTCATCTTCTTGCTAATTTTGTTTTCTTCCTTGTGTAGAAAATTGCAGCAAAACTTCTCTTCAACTACTTCGCCCACACAAAACTACTTCATTATCTTGGGTTTGTTGTAATTTTCTCTCCAAAGAAGTTGCACCTTTCTTGTCTCCTTCTTGTGTTCCAATCCCAACCATATTCTACTTCATTATTGCCCGATTCTTGTCTTCTTTTGCTTCCTAATTTAGCTCAACTTGTAGTAATCTTATTGTAGTTGGTTTATACTACTCTTGGTGCTTTCTTTTCCAATTGTACTCACTGCCAACCGACTTCTCTTTCTTGATTAATAGTCTTTCTTTGTCCTTCTACAACATGGTTTTATCTTCTTCAAATTGCAGTCAAGAAGTCTTCTTATTGTCATCCATTTCGCACCTGCTTTCTAGGAAATAACAAGGTGCGGTGTAGCTGAATTTTTGTTCTTGTGGCTGTAGAAGTCTTTTGTTTCCCTTGTACGGTTGTAGTCTTCTTCCTCTTCTAGTACAAATCCTTCTTCAACTCATTTTTAATCTTCTTGTGGTGAAGGAATCTCATGCTTTTGTTGTGCAACATGGCTTTCTGTTCTTTAGTTGCTAAAGAAGTCTTCCCCGAATGTCTCTTGTAGCAGCTGGCTGTTTTTGTTTGTTTTGTTACTGCTTGAATTGTACGCATAAATGGAAGGGTCGTCTCAATTGCCATCTTTGACTTGAGTTGTACAAAAGTAGAAAATCTTCTCGCAACTGAATTTTCTTATCTTCCTCTCCGGCCAAAGTAAACTCCCTAATGCTTTTGTTTTCAATTTTGTTTTGTTGTGTGGCTGCCCTCTTCTTCTTGTTTTGTTTTGTCTTGTTGTGTGGCTGCCTCTCTTCTTGAATTTGACTTCTATTGCGAATGAACTTCTTATTTTTGGATACAAATTTTGCCCAAGTGCAACGGCCAAGAGCTTGTTGAATTCTTTTCCAATTTCTCCTTTTTCTCTTCTTTTGTCTTCTTCCTTGTTTAATTTGTACAACATTTTTTGTTTGTTTCCTTTATTGAATGACTGTGCCACGAATTTCCTTCTCTTCTTTGTTTCCTATTTTCTTTTGTTTCTTTGTAGCTTCTTTTGTGCTCCAAGACCAACGTCCATGCAAGGAATAGGAAACTTTCTTTTCTACTTCAAATCTTGCCTTTTATCAACTTTTCCTCCAATTCACCTTTCTTCATACCTAAAACAAAAAGTATAGTAAAACTAAATAATTCCTCCTAAAATTCAAATTCATATTAAGGAAATATTAACAAAAAATATGCACAATTTAAACTCTATCATTTTCAACCACACCATTACTATTCCTATATAAACTCTGGAAAAATAATCACAAGTGACAGGTACAGGGAGGATTTTCTTACCCTACTGACCTTCGTGAATTCGACCCAAAATCACACCCGATTGCCTACCGACCTCACCGGATGCTTCGTCACTTAACGTTTGGAAGCCTCATGTCTCAAATCCCACACATATGTGCCTCATGCTTGCTCAACGCCAATCCACGCCAACAAGCCATGACCATCGACTAGCGAAAAAATTCTAACAAACCTCCTCACTTAAATGTTTGACGCTCGTCAAACGCATGCTGAGCGACTTCTCCAGCCCAAGTTTGGTTTGGCTCTACCCAAACCTCGTTGCTTTATTCAATAAAGGAGTTAACCGGTTGCTATGCACATTGTAACCTAAAAGGAATTCTTCACCGAACACGCCCAATCTTCTCTTGCCCGAGCTAAAACATTGTCGAATAGCCACTATCGTTGTTCGCTTCTAGCCAACCGCAAGAACAACCGGCCATACCTTGTATGCAGCTCATTGAGTTAAACTCGCCATAATCGCTTGGAACTTCACCGTTCTAGCGAATTTAGCCTCCCGCCAAAGCTATCATTACCTCTGCGTCAAAGTAACTCGTCGTATTTCTTCACTAAAAGGGACTACAATGCCCCAAACTTGGATTTTCACACAACCAAGCCAACCTTGATCTCTGTCGAACTCACATTGCTTTCATTTTCCCAAAATCAATCGATTGCGCATCTCATCGCGTAAGGGTTTACATGCCCTACGCCCTTCATTACTCCCGCTAAAATCTGAATAACATGCGGCGTAGCCTCCTTATCGCCACCTCCTCAACCAACGCGGTATTCAAGCCTTTTTCTTCAAAAGGCGATCTTTTGCCGATACCTCTCATCACGCATCTAAAACAATCACGGTATTGGTTTTCTCATGTAAGCCTTTGCCGACGCTTTCTCTTCGCTAATCGTGATATTTTTCTCTTGCTCACGACCTTTTTCTTTGTACGGGTCTTTGGCATTCTTATTGCCGTGTAACTCAATCAATCGATTGGCTATTTGCAAAGCGTGAGCCAAGTCTCTCACATTATTGTGGTGCATTTCAACTTGCACCCAAGGTTTCAACTCGTAACAAAGTTTAAAACCTTGTCATCTTGGACATGTCTTTCATATCCAATAAAGAACAATGAATTTGAACATAGTCCCGCAAGATACCCTCTTGGCGTAGCTTTCTCAAGACTTTCCGTGCAATCCACGATGCATTAGTGGGAAGGAATTGGGATTTCAGCCCCGTTTAACTCTTCCCACGTCTCAACCCCGTATGCTACGCCTTCTCAAACATCTCGTTCATCACGAGTTTAATATCGCTAGTTAAGCACATTGCTACAACATCACATCGCCTAACTACGGAACCTTGGTAGCCTCAAAATCCGCTAAACGTCCCACAAAAATTATCCAACTCCTTAGAGATTCTAGTTACGTCAAACAACTTTGGTTTGACATCTTTACCTTAGTGCCAACGGCCTTTCTTGCCCTATCCGCCTGCAGGCGTAGCTCGCCCGTTTAACAATACCATATCTCCAAGAATCGCCTCGACGGCCTTAGAGCATTCATTCACTCCATTCGAGAGGCTTTATCCTCAACCGTCCGTTTGAATGAGAACTTCTTGCTTTAAGGAATCAATCTCCCATGCGACGCCATCCTCAATCGTCTGCTTTGAATGAGAACGTTTTGCTTTAAGAAATCAATCTCCCACAACGAGGATGAGGTATCTTCCGCTAGCCACCCGATTTTCTAACTCGATTAATCGGGCAATGATGCTCTCTAGCATATGGAACAAATTGATTACATCGCCAACCGCCCTAACAATGCGTTAAAGCTTTTCAATAACTTCTTCAACACGGCCAAGTCGATCACTCTTAGCCATTCTCGAACGCATCTCAAGCACAACAAGCCTGAGTGAGTCACAACAAAGGCTTTTGATATCAATTCCAATCCACAACGATCTCGATACCACTCTTGTCAGCATTTTTTGTCCGCCCACACCCTTACAACCTATGGCAAAATTTTTCGCGCTCTAACAACTCACAAGAAAGGCCCAACTCTTGCGCAGCCAAGGTATTTAACGAAATGCCCGCCGATGTTAGCCTTCCCACAAAGCTAACTACTTTGACATGCTTCACAAAGCACCACCCAAAGAACAAGCCTTAAAGAAAACTCAAAGCGAAATAACACACACGCATCGGCGTTTGTGAGAATGAATGGCAAAAGCTTTAACCAATGATAACTCTATTTTATATAGAGTATTTTTATTCATTTTGGTTAGAAATTGTCTTGTGTTTTAATTTGATTTTACATATTTTGGCCAATTATCCTTTGATTTTATAATTTCAATTATCTAATATTGTTAGAACTTTTGAGCTTAATTTTGAATTTTTCTTCTAATTTCAAGATCGAAGGACTAACTAGTGATTTTGTCATTTTCAAAAGCCAAGTATAAAGCAAAAAGGAAAGGCAAAACTACAATTTGAGAGCTTATTTCAGTGCACAAAGTTGAGCACAAAGGACAATTTGAACAACAAGAGCCGAATCAAGAAAAAGAGAAGAAAGCGATGTAATTGAAAGAAGAAAAGAAAGAATGCTACAAAAAGGAAATACAAGTAAAGTGCAACTAGGAAGAAGACAAAAGCATTTTTCACCAAAAGAGAAAGGAAGTCAATTGCAAATTGGAAATAAGAGATTGAGTTGCAACAAAGAAACACAGTAGAAAAGAGAAAGAAACAAAGGAAACAAAATTAGGACAACAAAGAAAGAAGGAAACAAAGCTCAAGACAATTTAGAAAAGAAGAAATCAGGCTGACAAAACAAGGATAGGAATGCATCAAATTTGGAAACAAAAGTCGGTTGGGATTTGGAAGCAAAAGAGATTGATTTCAAGTTGAAGACAAAGAGCAAAACAAAGAAGGATTTGGATTTGTAGAATTTAGAAAGAAGCAACAAATCTTTGGCTCTATATAAAGCACACAACCGAGAGGAAGAATGACAGAACCACTCTTCTATTCCTTTGTTTTTTCTTTTCATTAGTTAGAGTAAGAGCACTTCCTCGGTTTTTCTACAAAGAAATTTTTCAGCCATCCTTTTGTTGTTTTCTTGATCTTTCTTCGTTGTTTTGTTCTTGTTGTTTGCATAGTTTAGCAAATAGAAATAGCCAAGCTTGACTTGCAAAGCAAGCGAATTTTTTCTTTCCTCTAGAAGCTTGGTGAAGCAAACAAAGCAAAGTGACAATTTCTTCCCTCACATATTTTATGCTATTTTTGTCTTCTTCTTGTTTTCTTTAGTTTATTTTAGTTATCAATTTTAGCTCTCTTTTATTGTTTTAGTTTTTAGTTTTATTTAGCAATTTTAGTAATTTGAGTTTTGTATTTTGTCATGAAATTTTTGGCTAAGTATTATTTCTAAGTACCAATCATCTACGGCTTTTGTTTGGATTTTATCTTTTATTTTTCTTTTCACTCATGTTTAAATTTTTGTGATATTCTTTTATATTAATATGAACTAAATTCTTTTCTAGGGCTACGATGTAGCCTAACTATGAAGTCTTTAATATTTTTCTATTAATATATTTTAATTTAATTTTCTATGGTTGAGTATTTATCTCCGTTCTTAATGCTTCTAATTACTTGATCACTAATTAGATGATTTGTTAATCATAACGAACTGGAAAGGGAGTTATGTGTCAAGTTCACTAGAATAAATGCCATAAATTGCATGTAAGATACGAATATACCTGCATGGTTTGTTTAGTCACTACATAAGAATCCATAGAATTTAATGACTTCATAATTGTTATAATTCACATAGGAATATAGTGAATTAGCAGTTAGGGAGATTTTATTAGATCTCGGGAGGGACTAGTAAATAAGTTAGGAAATCTCGACTATCAACCAGGAAAATAAATTAGACTATAGAGATAGATTAGTATTAAGATTGATTAGTTATGGTGAACTCGAAAACCCTAGAGCTTTAGTCAACTTAATCCATTAACTTGCTTTGTTTAGTTTTTAATTTTAGTTTTAATTAAGTTTTAAAATTACTTTTAATTTAGCTTAAAAATATTTTTTTCTTCAAATAAAGTTAGAACTATTTTAATTTTATTTAATAATTCATTAGTCTCTAGGAACGATAAATTATATTCACTCTATATTACTTGTTAACGATCACGTGCACTTGCGTGTAAAATTTGAAACAACCAACGTAAACCAAACAAACACACGAAGGATTTTAGGAACAGCCACCAAGACCATCTTATATTATTCACACCCAAGAATACATACAAGCCGTTCAACCAAACGCAACACTCTCACACCCCAATGCCTATACAAGCAAAGAACCCACTCCAAACTTGCTCACAAGCTCACAAGTTCCTACTCTACATTGGTGTATCTCTTTTGTTCGTTGTATTCATTTGACCAACTTAAATATATAAAGAACCGGTTGTGACCCCAAACCGATGGGCAAGACTAGCCTATCTGCTAACGGCACCTAGCGAGCATGCGTGCATGCCAAACACCTTTCAGCCATGCAAAAATCTCCACTGCCATGTGTTGGTCATGCATAAGGGTTTCTTGACGACTTCAAACGGCCGCCCTTGAAGCTTCATTCATAAGCTTGCATGGCTACCCGCACTGTCCAAAAGCATGCCCATTGCCCGTTGGTGCTGCCTCTTCAAAGCCCGACTCGTTGTATTTTAACCACTAATTACAAGTCCTGTAATTGTAGTATAATTCTACAGTATCGTCCACAGGTGAACAATTACCGGTTGAGAAATATTTTATGCCTATTATCTAGATCAGTAGCTAAAAGAAGAGGTGAAAATAACAAAAATCAAGTAATCCAATAATAAACACGTTTTCACAGTAAATAAAAGAAATCAGATAAATAAACTTTAGGACTTGGGATTCACCGATCATCAACTGCAAATTCCATTCACATAATTACTTTGTGATAAACATCCTCACAACTATTCACATAATTAAACATTATCCTCGAGGGTATAATATTACTATTCAAATAGTAATTATGGGACTACTTTGTGACTCCAAAATTACTATGGATGCATGACGAACAAAAGAATATGTGTTGCAGAATTGAGAATTTGCTATCGTAATTCACAATTTAAGTCTGAAGAATTCATGAACTAATATTGATGTTAAATTGTCGCCTCTTCATCAATACCTTAAACATGTAAATGGTGATCAAGCACTTACAAGAAGATAATACCAAATAAATCAGATATTGGATAATACCACAATTATATTAATGAAAATCACATAATGATGGTTACATCCCATCTGAAGGAAATAACTTTAGCTACTCAACATGGCTTTCGCAGTAAAAATTAAATCTAGACTATCTCTATTGCTATCTACCTCCCCATATGCGATGCTATTCCCCTCTATTTATACTTGTTCTGGTCCCTAAAGACTAGAGGTTAATAGCGTGTGAAACTCTTCTGCATGATCTGAATTGATCAGTTTTCCATAATCTTCTCCTTTTCCGTTATTAGCCTGCCAAACTTACTCCATGCTATGGCATTGAAAGTTACACGTCATGGCATTACCAACCAACTTTCCATTCTTTTCTCCACCAAATCGTAACCTTTGATGCAAACAAATCTTCCGTTCATATGTTTCTCCAAGCAGTTTCCTTCCTACAAAATTGCAAATCAAGCTAATTAAGGATAATTTCCTCAATAATTGGATAAAATAACAAGCATATCTTAACTTAGGAATTATCATTTAATTCACTTATCACAAACCCGTCGTGCCACGTGTTGCACGTCCTCTCTAGGACTTAGCCCAATCTCTTGAGCCGTCGGTAGACTTTGCGCGTGCTGCCTTGCATAGCTACATGCACACTTGCGCATTTTCCTGCAAGCACCCGCACGCCTCAGTTGACTCACTGACGCATTCTCCCTCAAGTTTAGCTCATTTCTCGCACATCTGCCTTGGCTACACTTGCCCTAGCAAGCAAGCTCGCACTCTACCCGTGCAGCACATTCACTCGATGCCCTTCGCTCCACACTTGTGCCGTTTGTCGCCCGTAGGTTAACTGCGAGCATTTGCCGCACGCCGAGCGCACGCGTGCCAATTCTCACATGAATCCCACATCGCACGCATTCACCAGCATGCTAGCGCGTTGTCGTTTCCAATCTTCACCCGAAGGCTATTTCGCACGCAACACTCGCATGCTGGCAGGCTGCCTTGTACCAATTTTTGCTCAAAGGCGCACACATATATTTCTCGCACAACGACGCCCATGCACAAGCTTCGTGGGCCTAAGGCTTCACATGCCTTCGGCGCCTATAACCACCTTTGCCTTGCAATACTTAGTCCACACGCCTTACCTATGGGTCTTTCCAGCTACAACGTTACCCTTCCTACATAAGTTCTGGAAGAATAGTCACAATTGACAAGTACAAGGAGGATTTTCTTACTCGACTGACCTTCGTAACTTCCACCCGAAATCACACCCGATTGCCTGCCGACCTCACCAAATGCTTCGTCACTTAACGTTTTTAAGTCTCATGTCCCAAAATCCCGCGTACATGCCTCATGCCTACTACGCACCAACTGGCGCCAACAAGCCATGACCATCACCTAGCCAAAAAAAAAAAAAAAAATCGTCTGACACCTAGCATATATATAATAGTTAGAATCAAATTATTTTGACTGAGTTTTTAATTCATATTATTCTACTAATAAGTGATGAAAATCCAATAAATGTTTTTTTTTTGCATTAATTCTAGTAACATTATTTTTTTAAAGAAAGAAAGAATATTTTTATGGGCTGAGACTGTGCAATAGCTGTGCATTACACAATTAGCCCCATATATATATATAATAGTTCAAATCAAATCATTTTGATTGAGTTTTAATCTAGATAATTCTATTGATAAGTCACTGAAAATCCAATAGGTTTTGTTCATTGTCCAATTAAAATAGGTCTACTAACTAGTTCGTCAGTTATTACCTAACCAATAATTGTATTAAATTGGAAATTTAAAGGTTAATTCATCATATTATTGGTTTACCGACAAGAAATATTGAGTTGAGCTATCGTATATATATGTCCATATTAGAGATAATATTTACAAATGTCATTGATAAAAATCACAAAACTTTTATACAAAAATTTGTCAACTTTAATATGATTCTCGAGCCTCAGAATTAATTGAATGCAGTGACCATCGTGATACTCTATTTTGAAGTATACTTTTGCTATTAGCAAATATGAACAATTAATTGTGGCAATAAAGGAAAGCATCGAAGAAATGGAAAATGGTCTCAAGTAATTGCCGATATCGCCAAAATTTTGGATGATATAGATACCAATTTATCCATCTCAAAACTTAATGCTAGTTTAAAAGCTTAGCTATTAAAGCCAATATTGTAGTTTTGAAGTTTGAACTTTGCTAAAGGCTTAATTAAAACTCCATCTAACTTATACTAAAGACACATCTCTACTCACATAGAATTCTAATTGCCTTTTAAATGCAACAATCAAGCCAAAATTATTATTATTATTATAATTACTATTTTGATGCAAGTCTGAAAAGTCACTAATTGTAGATCATCTCATGTTTCATTCAACTAGTAAGTTACAGTTTAAGCATTATCCATGAAACATATAATACATGAAAAACAAAGTGCGCCTTTGTCTTTTTTTTTTTATATTTTATCTTTCATTTTTAGATTTAACATAACGGTTTTATAATATTTAACAATTTATTACACAATCCCAAGGCAACTTATAGTGACAAATAGAACAAATACGATGTGATTCAAACCAAGTCAATAGAATGGAATATGTATTTGCATGGCATCTGCTTAACAACTTGGTTCAACTCCATCTAAACAACTTGGTGTGGACTACATGTCTGAAGACTTGGGGTATCACCTGGGTTTGCCTGGGACATCCTTTTATATTCTCGACCGGTTGGCGGCCTTCCCGAGAACAAAGGAAGGTAGCCTTGGATTCTACTGTTTATGTCATCACTTGGTCCATCTCGCACTACAAGAAAAATGGGCTTTAGTGACGATTGGAATATCGTCACTAAAAGTCGCTTTTTCGTCACAAAAACCAATTAGTGACGAAAAAATGGTTCGTCACTAGGTCGTCACTAATGCTCCGTCACTAAAGGGTTTTAGTGACCGAAACAAAAAAGTCGTCACTAAATGAGTGGCGTTAGTGACGACTTGAAGATGTGACGAAAATTAGTGACGGAAAAAAGTCGTCACAAAAAGGGGAAAAAAGTCGTCACTAAAAATTAAAAATCGTCACTAATTGAGCACGTTTAGTGACAAAATTTAGTGACGAGAAATTTTCGTCACTGAAACTATTTCGGTCAGTTGGGCAGTTGTGACGGTTTAGTGACGAAAAAAAATTCGTCACTAAAAAGAACCTTGGTCAACTCTTTCTGTGACGAACTAGTGACGATATGTTTTGTCGTCACTAAATGGTTAGTGACGACTTTATGTTTGTCACAACAATTTTATTGAAACTAAATGGCTAGTGACGACTTTAAGTTTGTCACAGAAAGTTTGTTGGCGAATGCAATTTTGTGACGGAAAATTGACGTCTTTTTGCATTAGTGACGGAAAAATTTCGTCACTAAAAATTCGTTCGCAAATGAAATTAGTGATGAAAAAAATTTGTCACTAAATAGTGTTATTAATGACAATTTTAACCAAATTATAACATTGTATATTTCAATATTTTATCACTAATAACATCAATATATTGATTGTGACATTATTTATCCTTTTAATAAAAACATCGTTGACTTTGAAAATGTAACAAAAGCAATCATACTAATCATTCAACATTCACAACCTATATGAAGAAAGACACAAAAGATAAACTTGTGCATTGCAAAGATAACATTTCCTTTCCCAACATACAAGAAAATTAAAGTCAAATATCTCGGTTGTACCATTAGAATAAAACATTATTCAAACACCTTACACCTCACAAAATAGTAATGTATACATAATTCCCTTGGCATTCTAAAAAAAGAGGCAAAAGGAATGACTTAGACCTCGGTGCCATTTGGTGATGCCTTTAATCTATGGATGCTTGGCTATATGTGGTGGTGGTTGCATCAACGTGACAAGAAAAGAAAAAGCACTCAATGTTATAAATTCAATCCAATCCAATTGTAAATATGACTAGCTACGAAAACAACACCCCATAACTATATATCTCATGACATAGTACAATTCATCGTAATGAATGATAATCATCATACTACATTTTCCACCAATCACATTTAACGGAAATAACCACGCAATCCATCACGTGACATAATACAAAATCACAAATCGAAAATCATACTCATAAACCGCAATCTACTTTGGTCCGAAACTTGATCCAGAAAACTAATCGCATTCTACTTCAATCCGAAAAATTAGAAAACATAACCAAAAATAACTCACAACTCACAACACTTGATCTAGAAAAACTTAGAAAAACACCCCAAAATTAGTTCGGAAAAACCACAAAATGAGCGGAAAAACAAAACACTCATACAACGGAAAATGAACACTAAAAAACACGAGATAAATGCTTGAGCCAATTCAATCCAAAAATAACAAAAAAACTAGAAAAATCTGTGGCATCTACTTGATCAATACTCAATTCAATCCAGAAAAAGCGGCGTTTGTCGCATTCTATTGCGATCCGATTCAACCAAGAAAATATCGGAAAAATGCAAAAAAATCGGTCACAACACTTCGCCAATTCGATTCGGTCGAAACAACTAAAAACACCAAAACAATCCAAAAACAAGCAAAAGAAGCCAAATGCTAAAGCCAATCCAAATCGAAAAAGCCAAAAATAATTGAAGATTGATGCAAGCTTGACCAAATGCTTCAAGTCTTTATCTTACACTCGCATAACAAATGCCCTTGAAACTCCATTCTTGTCCTTTGAGTTTGGAACTTCTCTGTTCTTTGACTTCAAAACTTCTCTGCACAATTTCAAACATCAGAATGCATTTTCTGATACCCAATGACCAGAAAGGCTCGCAACACAAAATGAGTACATGCAAAAACATACCCGGCATTAGTCTTAGTAGAAGATGAGGAAATCTTTAAAGAATGAGTCAGCTTGTTTTCAAGTCCATTAAGCTCCAAGAGAAGATCATCAAGTTTAGACTTTAACAAAATTACTTACGCCAAATGAATAAAACTATCCTTCTTGATATATCAAGCGATCTTGGACTCAATAAAATGTAAATAATAATTACGAAATAGAAATGCAGAGATGCTAATACAATCACAATAACAAGGAGCTAAACATCTAATCAATCCAGTTAAATCTTTCCAAGAGACCAGTGAAAAGTCAGTCCTTGGAAAAACTTACTTTCTTTTTTATTTTCCCACTAGGAAGACGCTTTACTTCTTCTTGATTAGAGGCTAAAGAACCTCTGACAACCAAAGGCGGGAAAGGGCAAAGAAGAAATAAAGAGTCAGAACATAAGCATAAGCATCATTTTAACTTATAAACCATTCGATCCATAACTACAAGAAGATTGAAACTTTGACATGAAAACACGGAGGACTTCTTATCATATGCTACAAATGCTACAGCAGTTGAAAAATCACACTTAGAATTGACGTAAATGATGAATCTTATTAGTATAATACACAACCTCTAACAAAGGATAGCAAACCAAATACTATTTAACGATACCAAAGCCCGAGAATTAAGTTCAGCTCAAAACAACCAAAAACACACCAAAACAATCCGAAACAAGCGAGAAAAAGCCAATGCTACAAGCCAATCTAGTCGAAAAAGCCAAAATAATTGAAGATTTAGTGCGAAATGACCAAATGCTTCAAGCCAATCCGATCGAAAAGCGGAAAAATCGATCGCCATTTACTTTAGTGAGTTGAGTCCAATTAAAGTAACTCAAAGACATACAACTCTAAACATTTGTCTAGCACAAACATGCAATTAGTAGAAACTTCCACATGCTCTTCATAAATGTCTTAGATCACACTTTTCAAATTCAATTGAAAAGTATTCTTATTGAATCAGAACCTAAAGCCAAGCAGTGATAGCTTTCTCGTACTACACTATCACATAACTTTGAAAACTTACACATACGCCTGCTCGTTGCCACAATAGCAATTCTTGAAAAAATCCCGCAAGGAAAGTAGAGAGTCTTCATGCTTACAAAAGAATGATAAGGTAGTGAGGATACATTTCTATGTATAATTAGTACAATAATGTGCAGCTAAAAGTCCCTTGTCGGGAAAATAAAATAATTTGATAATCTGAAGACAACATGAAGAATCATACACTAATTTAATCAATAGAAAAAACTCAACAATAGTCAACAAGTCATCTTTGAAACTACAAAAGTTATTTCACTACAAGCTTTGTCTTACATAGTGAAACTGGTCTTCAAAAATTTAATCCAAAATGTCTAGCATAAAACAATAGCACACTTGGCATATAATAGATTGGACTTTACCACTACTTTACCATCTAACAGGAGAATTCTTCTTGAAAAGAAGAGTTAAACAAAAGAGAAAACACAAGAAGGCATTTTTCAAACTCTTCATATTTGGTCTTAAATATTAAAAGTCCTTAAATGTTTAAATGAACAAAATGCTAAATTAAAATATACACACTTATTCTTTGAAACAAAAACCTATAAAGGATACCTATCTCCTGGCCTTACAAACAAACTAGAAGCAATAACCAATAGGTGCAGGAGAACAAAAAGTACAAACTTGGTTTCAATGTTAAAATGAACCATCTCATTGTATTTGGTTTGTAAGCCTTGCAATCAGCAAGACAAATTCTAATCCACACTTTTTGAGGAAAAACAGCAGAAAGAAAATGAACAGAGAAACCGCAATGCTTAGTTAGATGAAAATCAGAAAAACTTAAGTGCTTTTCAATATTAACCAAACATACAGAGGTCGGAAAGACAAGTGTATACATTCAGGAAAGAGCAAAACATAATCTTCCTTAATCTTCTTCATTAGGTTTTTCAAATGCCTCCATCCATTAAGTACACAACAAAGCTGTCTACTACATGCTTAACACAAGCATACATTGCATAGGCTATTTCTTGACTTTGCGGTTAAGTTCAAGTCATAAGCATCACTCGAAGTTGGTTAACTATGAAAGAGTAAATATTTGAGCCAAAGGAGATAGTAGTCCTTAAATGAACCCTTGACAAATCTCATGACAAAAATAAGAAAAATGGATAAAAGAAAGATTTATACCTGAGTAAACAATGAGTCCAACAAAGAACACCTGCAAACGCTACAAAATACATCCGATCGACACGGAGAGTAAAGTAAAATGTTATAACAAATTGGGAAAAACAAAAAAACGAAAAAAAGGGAGAGGACCGATACTTCAATCTCTAATATAGAAGATAAATTTATTGGATAACTCATTTATTTCTTATCTAGTTTAACCTTTTCATGGTATGCAAAGATACGGATGAAGACATTACATATCCGATGTGAGTAAGGATAGATTAAGCATTGTAGAACCACCGATCTGCATAGGAATAAGCGAGTAGAGCTAAGCAATTAATCAAACATAATCACATCGTTGGTTCAAGTCAAATATGGATAAGAAAGAAAGTCAAAACATTTAGTGTGGTTTGCCATCCGAACCTACTAAATGATTCATCATTTATGTAGCCCGAAAGACAAACTTATTGCCTAATTTTTAATAACAATTTGAGATGCCAAAATGCATGTTCCTTCGGCCTAGTGGATACTCGGCAACTTGGTAGCGGGCTCCAAAGCAAATAACTTTGGCGAGGAGCTCGGAAATAAGATGCATGTTCCTTCCAAAGTCTTTTTATATTTAGGTACTCTCAAAATCAGTAGGAGCTCGAGAAATAAGCACACCTTTAGTAAGATGGGCACAAATGAATAAAGCAGAAACATTGCCGGGAAAATCCAAAAAATGGAAGTGCACTGAAAGCATAAGAAAGAACAAATATCGAGTTGATGTGAAAGAGCATTTAAAGCATTAACCATGTTGCTAAGTAAACAGGAAGAAACAATGCAGTCATCTACAATTTAGAAAGAACATATAACTCTTCAACTTAGCATTTTCTTATTATCCTTACTTTTACTTATTAATTTCCACAAAACGCCTTCATCTCAAGAAAGTTTACGGGAAGGAAGCATTTAACGATAGAGTCAATATCTTCTTAGCATGTCAAGGCATAAGTATTAAACAAGTGAAATAAGATATGATACATTTTGAAGAAAGAGTAGGAAAAAACTTAGTCACCGTATTGAAAACTCCAAAATCTATATATCTATATATATATATATATATATATATATATATATATATATATGGAAACATACAAGGGCTTTCCTTTCTAGTCCTTAAAGCATTTGATAGTCTGGTAGTTAGAACTGTCCATAAGAGGGAAGGGGGAAAAAGAGGAAAGGACTGGAAAAGGAAAATAAGAACATCAATTTGGAGAGAAAAGAGTATTTTGACCACAGAAGGGGTAGCTCTTAAAAGAACAATAAATTCTAAAAGCTAGCAACTGTAAATACACAAAAAATGGACTAAGTCATATTAAGTTTCACAAGATTCTTAGAAGTGATGTAGTTTTCACTAAGTTGGGACACCCATCAGATGTTCGACAAGTTGTGCTAGAGAACCTCGTCCCCTCTCTCAACCCCAACACAGTCATTGTTGATCACACCAGCAGCCACCCCACCCTTGCCAAACAAATATATGATTCCGCCATGGGGGTGGCATTGTTTTCCATCACAAAAACAAGATTTGCGGGGAGAAAATTTCAAGGAAAAAAAGAGTTCTTTACCAAAGTTTGCAGGATTTCAAGAAGCGGATATCGGATCGATGGAGCGACCTCCTTGCCTTGACAATGAGCTTGGGGCGGTGAGAAGAGCTCTATGGCGGAGCTTCAAGCGGTGAGAGTGGCAACAAATGATGGGGCAATGAGGCCAAGGTAGCTTTGGCGGTGGATGACGCCAGCAATGAGAGAGGTGGCGAAAATTGGGGTGGTGAGGCGCCGGAGAGTTAGCCGATGAGGGAATTCAGGAAAGGGCAAAAATGGGAGGGGGTGGCCGGCTGATTGAGACAAAAGTGTTTGGGTTTCACGAGCTCCCAAATGTGTTTTGTGTAAAATGACTTGGAAGAGATGAAGTTTTGGCAGAGAAACTTTTGGCGTTAGATTGAAAATTTGACTAAGTGTTGGCAAAAGTAAAAAACATTTTGAATGTCAATTTTCCCTCTTAACAAATTCATTTTCCCTCATTTTGTTTTTTAAGTATTCAAACTTTTTATTTAATTATTAATTATTAAAAAATCTTTACTTTTTTTAATCAGTCATTAATTTTTCACTTTACAATACTATGTTAGTTTAATAAAATTTTGATTTAAATTTTTTTAAAATTTTAAATTTTGAATTGCTAATTAGTTATTAAATGGGAAAAGTGAATTCTTTAAAAAAAAATTAGAGAAAAAATAATATTTAAATTTCTATGTTGAAATTCAAGAAATTAGGTATATTAAAAGTATGTGTATATACGCACTAAACTACTTATACTTTGTAATGATTACTTTTATTATAACTATATAACTACTATATATATGTATTAACTACTTATACTATAGATTTTAGTCCTAACTATATATGTATATATAGATACTCCCTCTGTCCTATAAAAGAAAGAGCTCAGTTTTTCAAGAAGTGTTTGTCTCAAAACATAATTGAGTTTCAAAAGTCAAAACTGATCATTCAACAAAATATCCAAAATACTCTCAATGAGATAGATTACATTAAAGGGTGTATGACATATAATACCTTTAATGAGAAAATTAGTGATATAAAATCAGTTGTACTTCCCTTTGATTGACTAAAAAGAAAAAGTTGTATATTAGTGAAACCGAACTCTTTTTTTGGAACAAAAAGAATATAACTGTATAACTATTTACTACTTTTGTTATACATTATACGGATAACTATATATGTACATGTATTAATCACTACTTGTGTTGTAATATTACATTAGTGGCTTTAATTAGTTTGAAACTATATATTTTTAATTCCTAATTTTCCTATAAAGAAATATAGTTCGTAATAAATATCAAAACTTTTGATTACCATTAATCAATAGTTTATTTTAACACACACAAAACGTATGTGTGCTAATTCATAAACTTCAAGGTGTTATAGTATAATTATTTTAAATTAAAAACCATAAAATAAATAAGCTAATAAATCTCAACCCAATGAAGAATATGCTTAGTGCAATCTGTTATTCTTTACTAAAAAAGCCAACTAGTATCCTTGTGATACGGTTGAGTGGTAAGTCCCAAGTCTAATCCTTATATAAATCGTGGCCCAATTAGTTTAATCCAAAACATTTTATTTAATTTATTCCAAATTATATGTCCCAATGCATATCTTGTTATTAAAATTTATAACATTCAATTTAGTTATATATATACCAAAGAAAATATTTTATATCTCCATATTTAATAATATTATACACCAAAATACAATTTTGAGCCATTTCTTGTTAGTCAAATGTCGAGCATCTTGTTCTTGATGAGGTTGTGGCACTTTGTGGTTTGAGCCAAATTTAATTAAAATAGTGAAAATATTATACATTTTCTCCTCTCTCTCCATTTCAAAAAATGGCTAATTTAGTAAAACTTCTTATTAGTTATAAACTATGACTACAACAAACATAATTAATAATATTTTAAACCCAGTTAAATACGTCAAACTAGTAAACTAATTGGTTCTTGAGGTGTTTATTACTACTAACAAAATTATATATTTAAAGTGATTAACTTATATGTAAATTCATATAATGTAGTCAAATTCATATATATATGCGTAAATTCTCGAGTTGATAGTGTATCTACAAACAAATACTCTATTAAATGCGTCAACTAATGTTGGCAAATGCATATATATTTGGGTGTTTTAGTACAATTATTAAAAATTAAGAATTATATTTTTAAAAGTTAACTTATTAATAAGTAAATTACATAGCCCAATTCTTAAGTAAACAAAAATGAAGGCCAATCCTTATATCAGTTGTGGCTCAAGTAATTTAGCCCAAAACAAACCCAATCCTTATATAAGTTGAGGCCCAAGCAATTTAGCTCAAAACAAGCCCAATCCTTTATAAGTTGTGGCCCAAGTAATTTAGCCCAAAACATTTTATCTACTCTATCCCAAATTAATTATCTTAACATGTATATTTTTTCATCAAATTTATAATATTATGTTTTATTATACACTAAAATAAATTTTTTCTATCTCCATATGTAATAATATTACACACTTAAACCCTATGTATAAAAAAAAATGAATTAATAGATTACAACTATTTTCTTTTTCATTTTCACTTTTTTACTAATTAAATTTTCTTTTGCACCAAAAAATTATTTTTATAATGTGCTAAAAAAAATTCTATTTTTTAATTACTGATATTTCACACATATACATATAATCAAGAATTTAATTAAAAATCATATATCAATAGCGGGTTTAGGCCTTAACCAATCCCTTTAAGTTAGATACTTTGTGTTAACGCACGTTTATTTAAGCCTAGTATTTTTATGGACACTAATGTAATGTGTTAATTGGGGATTTCCACTTTAATAAAATCGATTTGGTTTGGAAAAAAAACAATTAGTGATGAAACAATAGCGTCACTAAAACGTATTCCCATTAGTGATGAAAAGATATCGTCACTAAAAGGTATTAAAACTTAGTGACGATAAAATTTCGTCACAATGATTATTTGAGTGACGATAATGAATGTCGTCACTGAATTCTCGTCACTAATTACGACCATTTTAGCGGGAAATTTTCCTGCCACACTCTTTTGTGACGATTTTCTGTGATTCGTCACTAAAAATTGGGGGTAGACAAAAAATTAGTGACGACAAAAGTTTTGATCACTAAAGGTGATATTTAGTGACGATATTTTTTTTCGTCACTAGAAATTCCGTCACTAAAGGGGGTTTTTCTTGTAGTCTTTGGTTGTGCGGAATCAGTCACCTTCAACAATAAGAGCTATGATTTTTGCAGCTCAAGGATTTGATTTTTATCAGTTTGCTACTTGGTTTAAGGTGAAGTGGCCATCATCTTCAACATCTATCGGGGATATATTCGAGACTGACCAAATAGTGCGTAAGTCGAGGCAAGTACAAGGATGTAGGAAGGAGAATGTCTCTTAGTCTCGGCCTCAACTGGAAGAATGAAGTTTAATGTTGATGGCTCATTTCGGGAAACCAGTAGGGCGATTGGAGGAATTCTAAGAGATGAATTGGGTAAAACAAAGGCCGTGTTCTCTAAGCATGTTGGAATACTAGACTCAAACCAGCAGTAGTTCTATGCTATCGTGAAGCTTTTCAAGTATTTGCTGAGTCCATTTGGAAATGCTCCCATGTACTTGTAATTGAAAGTGACTCGGCTAATGCAATCAATTGGCTGAACAATCCAGTAAATGTCCCCTGGCATTTAACAAATGTCTCAAATCATCTAGACTTGCTGAAGGAGAAAATAAAGCACTGGGAGGGCTACCATGTCCCAAGGGACGTGAATACAGTGGCTGATAGGTTGGCAAAGTCAGGAGTGTCCAGATTGCAAAACCTATTGGCGATTATTGAGAAATAATTATATGTCTTGGCTGCAAGTAACCCACTATTTCTTCTTTTTATTGTAGTATGCGGAATAGGGTATCCACCCCTTAGTAGCTGTCCTTTTCATTGTAAACTTTGCTCTAAATTTCTAATAAAAACTTCGACTTCTTGGCTTGTCCAAAAAAAAAAAAAAAACTCCATCTAAACAAACCGTGCACTGTGAACTGTCCTTTGACATTAACTCTTGGGTCATTAGCCGATCAACTATAAACATGTTTTCCTCCATCTCTATTGGACTACATGTAGCTAGGACTTCATCAGCATTTGAATTATAGACTTTAGATCAAAATAGGGAAAAACATAATCCAATTATTTGCAGCCGGTGGCAACGACAGTAGGGGTGATGAGTGGCAGTAATAGTGTTGATAGCAGAAGTGGTGGTAGCAATAATGGCTACGACAACAGTGATGGTGGAAGAGGTCAAATAATTCGATTCCCCAACCAATGGGGAAGGTAAGGCCAGTAATGGGCATCACTAGAAGTGCGAGAGAGAGATAATACAAAATACGGCTAAG
Source organism: Gynochthodes officinalis (assembly GCA_020080225.1). Classification (NCBI taxonomy): domain Eukaryota; kingdom Viridiplantae; phylum Streptophyta; class Magnoliopsida; order Gentianales; family Rubiaceae; genus Gynochthodes; species Gynochthodes officinalis. The sequence continues at coordinate 2,194,179 of JAIQDA010000012.1, forward strand.
TGAGTAGGGACAAAGTGACAATGGTAATCGCAGTGGAGCTAAATGATTAGAATAGTCTCTAATCATGAAAGTTATGATAATGAGATAAATCATAAGGGTTATGAAGATGAAATTTTTCATGTATTTATAATGTTATTTTTAAATCATCTCTAGTCATGATATTAGTAAGACAGGACATTTTTAATACTGAAGAGACTAGCACATATGTTGCTTCTTCCTATGGTAAGAAATAGTTGATTTATCTCATAGATTGTTGTGTATTGACACAAAAGCACATATGTGGATATTTGTTAAAGAACAAGTTCATTGGATTGACCCATCTAGAGATTTTCATAAGGTAATCTATTTGAGTGCGGATAGAATTAATATCTATATGACGATAGTGTAAATAATCCTTTGACTTGAGATCATAAGAGTATCTAGAGTGTGGATTATTGTACTTTTACTCTTTTGGTCCTTAACCTTAGTTGGTTATGTGTGCTTGATAGAATTCAAATTGTATATATTTATTATTCATATTTTACCCAATTTTAGATTGATTATAGGATGAAATTAATTAATTTGGTTATACTTTGTGTTTTAAATGTTAAAAGTGGAAGCTTGAAGGAAAAGGGGCTAAAAAGAAAAGCTTTTTGAAGAAGGTGACCTGAAGACTTTCCAGTGTTAGGAGTGGAAACGTCAATATGATCTGAACCTCAATCTAAAGCCTTCTTGGTGCTTGAAGCGGATGGGCCTACTTAATTGATGGACAAATTTTTACAAAAGGAAGCTATGGGTGATCAATTGTAAGACGGAAAGAGGGTTGAGTGCAACAAGTTTTTAGGAAACAAGACTTTCATTTTAGTTAGGAATACTTTCCTGTTTTGTTATCTTTCCTTATTAGAATAGAATTTTGTTTTTAGGAATCCTTTTAGAATTTGTACTATTACAATTTTAGGAGCTATCTTTTCTCATAAAAACAAAACCGTAGAGGTGCCAAAAATACAATCAAGTAGCGTCTCTCTCTTTTGCTTGAATGCATGTCTTTTCTCCCTTTAGTGTCTCATTGAATATTTATAAATGTCTTATTTTAATGACATCTCTAATTATTTAAGTAACCTCTAGTTTTGTAATTTAGAACTTTGATAGTTAAGGTATAACTCTGTCCATTTATAATATATTTTTGACACCTAGTAAAAATTAGTACACATAGCAAAAATTGTTTTCAATTTTACTAAATTTTATATGTAGTAAAATATATATACGTGTATATTTTATTGAAAACATACTTCTCAAACATATGCTCGTAACTATATTCTCAAACATATACGTGTATATTTTCCAACGAGAATTATATAATAAAATTTTTATAATTTTTATATTAAAGGTAAACCTTTTAAATTTTTATATTTCAACACATAAATAAAAATAAACAAACAAATTAAACTGAACATAAATCAATTTAAAATAGGAAAATGTGAATAATAAAAATTATGAACATGTATTAAGTAACAAGTTAAGTTGTATTTTAATATATTTTATTTAATGGACATAAGTTATATACCTTTCCAGAGCCTAAAACTTAACCAATTTTAAACGGTATGTTTTGCATTGTGTATTATTAGTGTTCAACTATAATTAGAGTCTGAATTTTGTGCCTTTAACCTTTTTTTCTTTTCCGATTGATTATTATAGTAAACTTTAAATAAGAAAACAAACTTATATATAATTATGAATATCAAGGATTGACAATGATTCTTTTTTCCTCTTATGAATTATGAATATCTTATGAATATCAAAATTTCTGCATTATTCGGAATACTTTTGATACTATATTTAAATGTTTATAATAACAGTCGTGTTTTTGAGAAAAGGAATGGATCATAAATATTACATTTTGTTGCCTTAAGAAATATCATTTAGTCGTAAAATTTTCTAGTGTATTCAGTTAGAAAATACATAAGAAAATTGGGAGCTATTATAAAAACACGGAAACATACAAAGAGGGCAATCCTTAACATATTAAACATATATCAAATTATTTTATTCACTAATTAACAAGGAAACAACATATATATATATTACAAGAAGTTTAAAAAGTCAGCAAAATTCTAAACATACACATAAAGTAAAAATTATTATTATTGGCAATCCATGCTAGCTGTATAGTCTAACAAAATGGTGAGTTCCCATTCTATTTCTAGTACTTCACGTAAAGTGAAACTCTATGCTAATTAGAGAGAAAAATTGTTTGATCAGTTTTTCGACTTCTTTTCAAAATATGTAGTTAGAATAGTATTGGCTATAATTTAAACATGTACAATATCAACCTATGTCCATTAGATATGGGAAAAAATGGATTTTTATTATTATTATTGATACAGATGGTGTAGGAAAGAAATGATACTATTCATAAGTAGTTAGGAAAGTAATTAATATGATTAGTATATATATAAGTAAAGAAATGATATTCATATGCTCTTCGAATGCCGAGTGTAATTTTGAATTGTATGTGGAATTGAAGATGCAACACAAGCAAATGGATTGTCAACATTTATATCATGCATATATAATATAATAGAGTTAACACGAGTAGCACTTTGGTTGCAAATAATTAAAACACTCTTTTTCGTGTCATTTTAATGTTATTTATTGAATAGATGTGAATGAATCATCACTGTTTATAACTTAGATATACAGCACCTGTAAATCCAGATCTAAACATGCGGCCGAGAGGGGAAAAAAAGGGAAAAAATGAATAAGAATGAAAACCCTAAAACAGGCACCACATATAGGAAAAGGAGTAAACACATAGAACATAGACCATGCAATCACAAATAGAAAGAAACTTAATAGAGACGGTACGGAAGAAAAACAACAGGTAGAAAGAAAATGAAGGGGCTAAAGTGGCAGAAAAAATCTGGTAAAAACAGAGATAAGGCTAATTGCGCAATGCGCAGTTATTGCACAGCCTCTGCCCGTAAGAATATTCTTTCTTTCTTTCAAAAAAAATAAAATAAAATTTAATGTTATTAGAACTAACGCATGTTAAAAAAAGAAACAATAACTAGCCCACAGTATATTCTTTCCTTCCTTCTTTCAACAAAATTTTAATGTTATTAGGGCTAACACCCAAAAAAAAAAAAAAAAAAAAAAGGAATCAAGAATTTTGAAGCATAATCTGATGAATTCGTTAAGTATTTTGGGCTCTAATATGTTGAATGTTTTAGAATTTAATTTCCTAAATGAAATACTAAGCTCATTTTGAATTCCCAAAACAAACAACAACAGTTTATGAAATAATTGTTTGAGTTGAATTAGAGCACAGAGTTACATAAAGAACCAAAACATTGGCCATATGAAAGTGAAAACTAAAATGTTTTCCTGTTAGGGACATTGTTTATCTCTATAACATTAGTAATAGCATGATGTTCCAACTTTGACATTCTTTCTACCTTGTAAAACCATGCGTATGTCGAGAGTCTAATAAGAAGGAAATCTCATAAATTTTAAACTTTAGTAATCATTTTTTTAAATTACAATTTACAGCAAGCAAGATTATATATTCCAGCGTAAATAAGTATTAAAACGAAAGAAAGAAAAAGATTATATCTGGACATAAATTTCAAAATCTGTAAAATTTTGAGATTCAAAAGGCACGGCAATTAAAGAAGTGAAAGATTGATGAAGAGGCTGATATGATGGCATTTGGTAGGTTGTTGAATTCTCCAAAAATAATACTAATTTTACTATCAAACTAAGAAATTTCTATAATATGATGGTCAAAACTAGGTTGAATCCAAGTGAAGTTTTACTACAAACTTTCTATAAGAAAACAAAATTATCAGAAATAAATTAAAAACTTAATAAACAAATTATGAAAAATTAAAAAAATCATCAACTTAAAAGGGCTCAGCTCACATGTTAAATATCCTTTCCAAAAGCTCAGTTGCTCATGAAAGTGAAATAATTATCCTTTCAATTCAAGCAAACTAATTCGATTTTCTTTAAAGCTTAAGGAATCAAGACATTCAAAACTAAAGTTTAGTAGACATAACTTCCAATCAATTCATTATTATCAAGTAAATTCAATTTTGAAAAGAAATTCTCATTCGCCCAATAATAGCGTTAAAAATAGGAATGTATAGGAGTAGTGGCCGTTTTACCAAATTTCAAAAGAATAAATATAATTAACTTGTTTTTCTCGTTATCAACAAATATCAAAGTCGGATTTTCACCGTCTTATTTCCCTTATCCTCACTCTTTACCTCCTATTCCTCGAATATAAAAGAAGAAAGAAAATGACAAAGGTGTACAAGATTTTCTATAAAACATTTTATTATTATTTCCCATAATACATATTAATATTTTGCATAATTGTTCTAGTTTATCTCATTATTTATATTGTTAGAATTTAGTTTTATATTTTTATTTTTAATAGGAAATTTTATTTTTACGGTTTTAGGAATATATTTAAATGTTTTCTTACTATTCTTTTTGAACGAAAAAAATTAAAATATATAAAGTGAGTACATAACAAATAAATCTTAATTTTAAAATACAATAAAATGAAATTAATCACCAATAGTATATTTTTAACAAAAATAAAAATAAAAATAGTTATATGAAAATATTAAAATGTGTTATGGGGAATGGCACAAAAAATGTTATAGATAATCCTATGGGAGAGACAAGGAGGTGCACATGGGTGAATATCCTCAACAATTACAATTTAAGCAATCATTCTAGATTAGCAAAACGGTTTACTCATTAGACTAATTAAAAATTAATTTGCAACTAATTAATAACATTTTTTCCAAGAACTTTTTCTTTACAAATATATCTACACATTTCATTGCAATTTGGACAAAACAATGGACTGTAAATTGTCAATGTATTTCCAAAGCTCGAAGGAAAATAATTTACCAAACTTCCCAAAATTAAAGCCGAGTCCGTCCTCTTGTTATTTGAGGCATAAACCCAAATAAAACCAACCACAGGGCTTATTAATTGTTGAAGGAAATTTTATGCTAGTCTCTCTCAAGAAGGCATGGTTAGTATGGAATTTTGCACAATTCTTGACTAATCTTGAGTTTTACCCATAAGTTTTTCTGACAATAATTTTGATGGCTTATGGAAAACTTAATTTCCATTTGACAAATTTTCTTTTGCCTCTTTTTCGTCTCATCAAGAATCATTTATTTGATCGGATAGAATCGAATGCAAATCGATTCAATTTCTTGATTAAAATGAGCACCTGATTCTCCCTACCTTCCAAACTTTAAAGGATAGAATACAATTTTTCCATTAATTTTTTATTGGTTTGGGCTTTGTTACTTACATTTGTGATTCACTTTGTAAATAGGGTTTTGATTTTGTAGGGACGAAAAATTCAAATTTCTACTCTATAAAAGAATAATGGTAGCATCACATTGTGTACATACGGCATGTAAAATGAGTGCCTAAAACTAGGAACTGCATATAAGAGTTCAAAGGCAGGCCATATTGAATAAATTAAATTTCACAGTGCAAATGCCATAGCTTATTTATGTTGATTTTGTATTAAAGCCAATTAAATCTAAGATTATAATTTGTTATTTATTGCCAAGTGATTAAGAACCTAAAGGGTCACACACATAAAGAATTTGTTCTTGGATTAAAATGATTAAATAATTATGTGATAATTATAGGGGTTAATTTGTAAAATAATTAACCTAAAAGATCTCCTATAATATAAGTTGTGATAAGATAAAATTGTTTTATCTTAATAGAATTAAAATTAGTTTTAATTTTTTTAAAAGAATTCTATTACGATAGAATGTCGATCGATCTGTTAGGTATCTATGATAGATAAATTTACCTTTTAATAGGAGACAGACACTAAGTTTCAAAAGAGAGTGTGCGTCTGAGAATTTTGGCGTGCGAAATGAAGGGAAAAAGTTCTTCTTTTTGTTTGTTAGAGTTCTCTTGAACTCTAAAATTTTGACGCCATTGAAGGAACTAGCATATTGGCTTGGTGTCAATCAATCCTAGGAGGATCCTAAAAACAAGTTCGTGTGGATACCTTAGAGGCGGACGTGCATGCGGTTGTGATTGACAAAACTTCCTTCGACAACATAATCTTGATCATCAAAGCGAGTTTTTATTTATACGTATATTGAAATTGATCCTGGTGGAAATCATGTTTTAATTCCGCTGCCTATAAATTTGTTTATGACATACATGATTTCCTTACAATTTATTTTGGGGAACAACACAATCCTGCAGTTAACATATATTTATCCATATGCATGTCCTGTATGTATGTAAATATTTGTAACATTTTCTCATATGTGGAATCCGAATAATTGTTTTGATTCTGTGTGTATAATTTACTGTGGGTGAACAGTCCTACCAGAAAACTAATTGCTCTTGAAAAGCGATAACAATACAAGCGTAAGATGATGAAAAGGCTGATGCTATGCAAGGGTGCCATAAACAAATTTTGTAATTCTGGTAGCAATTGCTCACCAAAAGGTCTGCGTATAATTAAGTTAGTATATGATTATTCATTTTTAATAATTTGTTTCTGTTCTAATGATTTTTAAGAGGTTTGTACAATAATTTGAATATTGGTATTCTTTCTATTTTTAGGAAAACATTTTGGGTCCGTTTGATTCCTTGTTTGAATTTGGAATTGGCATAAAATTATATATATATATATATATATATATATATATATATATATAAGATTTTAGTCTGAAATTTATAATTTATTTACATAATTTATAAATGTTATAAAATAGATATTATAAATGAGTTAAAATAAGGAAAAAAATAAAACTCAACCAAATATAATTAAATTTTAAATCAATTCTAATTCTAACAAGAAATCTAATGGACCCATTTAAAAATATACTTGCGAAAATCGCATTTTTGGTCTATAACTTTGGAGGACTAGTAGAATAGTTTTCAAAATCATAAAGTCAACATTTTTAGTTTTTAGTTTTTAGTTTTTAGTATTTGGTATGTATAGCACTTTTAGTACATTTTATAGGGAATTAATGCTGACCAATAACAGTTAGCCAAAGTCAATGTTCACGAACTTTGAAACTAAAAATATTTTTTTTTTTAATTTTATGTTTTTCCTTTCTTGATTTTTATATTTTCTTTTAACCATAAGATCTTCGTATATTAATCCCAATCATTTCCTTCTAAATTTCTTTTAATTTTAATAGTGTTAATTTTTTTTTAAAAGCAAAATTTCCTAAACCTTGTTCATCTTAAACTTTTACCTACTCATTAAAAAAAAAAAACTTTAATATATTCCCCTAATTTTGATAGCCTTAGAATTTTCACCTTTTTCTTCTTTTTTTCTAAATTTATTTTCATTTTTAAAAGAAAGCTCTTTCCTTGACCATTAAATTTTTAATCTTCATTCATTCAATCGTTGACCTTTTTCCTTGACCATTAAATTGTTTCATATAACTTTAGGGATTATTTCTATCGACCCTCTAAACTTTTGAAAACAAAATGCAAATTTCCCAATCATAATATTAGGAAAAGTATGACTTATCGAATACAGAGAAATTATAAATGAACATTTTAGGAAAATAGTTTGTCAACAAAGAAAGAAGTAGAAAAGAAGTAACACTACAAGAAAATTGGAATTTTCCGACGGAAAATTTCCGACGGTAAATCCACCTTTCCGTCGCAAATCTGAGATTTCCGACGGTTTTCCGTCGGAAACAATCCGTCGGAATAACGTTAATCGCAAAACTTTTCGGTGGTCAACCGTCGAAATTGTTTGATTCTGGCGGATAATAAAAAATTATAATTTTTAAGCGGATTTTGTGGAAATTATGAGAATAAATTAAAAAAATAATTTCAACGGATTACGTCGAAAATTAAATAAAATTTTAAAAGAATAAATAATTTCAAATGATTACCGTTGAAAATTAAATAAAATTTTAAAGAAATAAATAATTTAAACGGAAATCCGTGAAAAATAAATAACTTTTTTTAAAAAAATAAGTAATTTCCGACGGATATCCGTCGGAAATTATTTAAAATTTTTTTAAAAAATAAATATTTTCCGACGGAAGTCCGTCGAAAATGAAATAAATTTTTTTTAAAAATTAAATAATTTTCCAGAAAATATGCCAAAAAACAGCGGCAGGATGGAAAGAAAAATTCCAGAAAATATGCCAAAAAACAATTCCAGATATGAGATGCACACAAAATTCAAGAAGTTGGATGACCAATTGCACAATAAAATCCAGAAAAGGGCAAACAAAATCAGTCCTGCCCCAAACAAAATAATTATTTAGTAACCAACAAAAGAAAACAAAAAAGCTGTCTATGACGGACAGCAATTAAGTATATCCCAAGTACCAGTCAAAGACACATCAACATCTTCAAGATGCTCCCCACTATCCAAGCTCATATATTTGTTTACATATTCAGGGACACTCATTGAAGTTTCAAACTTGTGTGGATACGGATTTTTCCCAACTTCCTTTTGAGCTGCAAGAGCTTTCAGCCTGTTTTCAAAATATTGCTGCAAAGCCAGAAATTCCATCAAACTCAGATTCTAAAGCACCTCATTACAAAGCAAAGATGTATCAAACAAATAAGACAGAGATACCGTGGGATCCAATTCCTCATCCTCCCCGGCTTGATGCTGCTGAGTACGTGAGCTCGTCTTTGCAGGAGTCTGCATTCAGTTCAATAGCACAATTGTTATTCCAAAAACCACAGCAACAACACAAATAATACAGTCCATGGAAGTTATCAAATTGCTAGAAAAATCACATTCTTTATTCATCATCTCACAACCCAAATAGAGCATAAATACACACACATAAACACATAAAAGCATCTATAAGTGTATAATACTTGACCATTTGCTAAAAAAAGAAAATTTTTAAAAACACCTCAGAAACCCACAATAGAGGATGCCATTGAGCGCACATTTTAATTTGTGTACATTTATCCACACAAAAAAGAAAAACCGATACCACACTACAAGAAAATCAGTTTTTCCGACGGACAATTTCCGGCGGCAAATCTACGTTCCGTCGGAAAAATAAAGATTTCCAACGGTTTTCCGTCGGAAATAATCCGTCCGAATAAGAATCGCGAAAAATTTTCCGTCGGAAAACCGTGGAAATTATGAGAAAAATTCAAAAAAATAAATAATTTCCAGTTTCCGTGAAATTAACAATTACCGACGGATTGCCATCGGAATATATTTAAAATTTTTAAAAATAAATATTTTCCGACCGATATCCGTCGGAAATTAAATAAATTTTTAAAAAGAAATTAATAATTTCCGACGGATTTCCGTCGGAAATTTAATAAAAATTTTTTAAAAAAATAAATTCCAAATTAACAAGCCAATGTCATATCTGTTCAAACATCTGCCAATTTTGTGCAATGAAAAGTATGAAAAAGCCAATGTCCACAGACGAAAGATGAATGCTGCTTCCTGCTAAAGCAACTCATTAACCAAAGAACTAAGCATTTATTAGATTGCAATTGTTTGTCACTTAAGTTTGCAATTGTTTGTCAACATGAGAGGCTAATAACCCATTTATATGTGGACAAGTACAAGAATATATCCAAGTTTTCACCTTATGTCAGAGGCCAGCCACTCTGGGTTTATCTATCAAATATAGCATTAGAGGCTCAAAATAGCAAGATATTCACCTTGAAGAGTAAGTACAATAGCTTTTTGAATCTTACTCTTCTAAAAGGATGTGTTGAATACATAAAAATTTCAATGACAAAATCGTTTGTTCCCTATAAACTTCACCCAAAGAATTGCTCTCACACTTGTATGACAGATTGTGATATCAGTTTATACAGCTATAATCTTCAAAAAGAAAAAAAAAATTGAGCACATCCACAAAGAAAAGAAATCAAAAAGATGGAAAGCAACAGATTGGTGTTGTTGACTGCACTTGCTCAACTCTGCACATGACAAAATATCATTGACAAAGCCATACCAGAGACAGCTTAGAAAAGTAAACATTTTCACACTCCATTGAACTCATACCATTGGGTAATTTAATGCATTCAGTTGCTTAGGCCTGTTCAATATGAAAGTTCTCGAGCAGGACCTCTCTTCCACTAAAATCTGCCAAAACCCAGAATCAGTAAACCCATGAATAGAATCAAAATCAAGCAATAGAGTACAAATTCAAAATATTAAAAATCTCTATTCACTAAAAATACCAAATGTTGAATCCCTTTTGATTGCCACACTTAATGATGCAATTCTTGACTTCAGAGATAAATTAAAAAAATAAAAGCAGTGCAACACGTAACACTTCAGTCCGCAATTACATAGAGGAACTCTGAATGACAAAAACTGAAAACTCTAAAAGCGCAAACTATCTCCAGAGTTCTCAAGCGGTTCATCCATCATTTGCAATAAAGAAAACAAAACACATTAAAATTACATGCAACTCTCCTGGTATCTAATGAACTTTTAGAAGATTAAACCAAATATGCCCATAAGTTTCAATCTTTGCAAAATTCCTTCTTTTATGCATCATTAGTCCCATAAACAAAACAGAGAATCAGAGTAAAATAAAGATGCAGCAACCAAAACAAACGTTGAAGAGCAACCAAAAACTAGAAAAAACTAGAAACAACCAATTCAGTTCAGTGACTTCAGTCCATATTCAGAAACAACCAGAAAAACCAAAAAATTCACCTTTTCAAAAAACAACTTTAGTCCATATTCCACCAAATTTTCAATCACTAATTCACGTATTTTAATTCCAAAAACCAAATCAAGAAAGAACGAATATATCAACGAAATAAAGAAAGAATAGGAGTACTCTTAAAAGTAACCAACTGCGACGGTGGAAAATTTTCGAAATTCGACCACAAGGAACGGAGACAAGTTCGGACCACAACCGACTAAATCCGCGATGGACAAAGGCAGTGGAGATTGAAGAGCGGCCAACTGGACTGTGAAGGAATGAATCGGGCTGGCGGCGGAAGAGACAAGAAATGAAGACAAGAAATGAAGAAATGAATCGGGCAAATTTGGGGAAAAAGGGGGAGGCGGGAGGGGCGGGAAAGAGGAAAGAAGGGGGTGGGGAAAGAGCCAAGAAAAATTGAGGCAAAGAGGAAAGACAGGGGAAAGAGGTTGTAAAAATTTGAGGGAGGCGGGAGCAGCGCGCGGGAGGGGAAATGGGAGGAGGGGAAAAGGGGAGGTTTTTTTTTTATGTAATGTCACATTTCCGGCGGATTTTCGTCGGAAAAAGTAATTTTTTTTACTCTTCGGAAGAATTTCCGACGAATAATCCGTCGGAAGTCTGTTAAATTTTTATTTTGAATATTGCCGACGGAAATCCGTCAGAAAGTTAAATATTTTTTATTTTTTTTCAAATTACGACGGTTTGTCCGTCCGAAATTTTTAAATTTTTTTAATTTTTGGCAAAAACTTCCGACGGATTTTCCGTCGGAAAATTTTTTATATTTTTATTTTGAATATTTAAATGGAACTCCGTGAGAAATTTAAATATTTTATTTTTCTTCAAATTCGGCGGTTTTTCCGTCGGAAATATTTGTTAAATGCGAAATCCGTCGGAGATTTTGGCGACTGCGTACGCTTTTTCGACGGAGAATCAGGAAAATTTCCGACGGATTAATGGCCGTCGGAATGTTCGTCGGAAATTCAACATTTTCTTGTAGTGCGGTGACAAAATTCACACCATTTTCCAATTCGGGAGGCCAAACAAATCGGAAAATTCCGGCCATGGATACAAAAATTGCCGGAAAAATTGCTACCCTAAATTTCGGAAATGATACCAACAAATGCTAAAAATCGGAGATTGGATGACGAAAAGGGCAAACAAAATTCTAGGAATGGATGCGAAAAAACTCCAAAAATGATACCAACAAATGCACATTCCAATCCAGATATGGGACGACCAAAATCATAGAAAAATCCAGAAATGCCAAACAAAAATCGCACAAAATTTCACAAAAAGTTATGCTTCCCATTTCTGTCGAACTCTGTTCTTATTACTTCGTCACTCCGTCGGCGGCGCTTGCATTAGCGTGCGTAAATGGCCCTCAAATGAGCCTTGCAACCAAACCAAAATCAAAAGAAAATCAGTATAGGGGAGGTTGTGCGGGAACCCTTGTGTAGCGTCAAAGAATGGGAAGGGAAAAGAGGTAAGAAAAATTTGGGAGGGGCAGGCGGGAGGCGGGAGGGAGGAGGAAAAGGGGGTTTTATCTAGTGTCACATTTCCGGTCGATATCCGTCGGAAAGAGTAATTTTACTTTTGGAAGGAATTACGGCGGATTATCCGTTGCAAATTTTTAAAATTTTTATTTTGAATATTTTCAGATAATCCGTCGGAAATTTAAATATTTTTATTTTCTTAAAATTCCGGCGGTTTGTCCGTCGGACATTTTTAAATTTTTAATTTTTGACAAGAACTTAAATGGATTGTCCGTTGGAAATTTTTAATATTTTATTTTGAATATTACCATTGTAATCCGTCGGAAAGGTAAACTTTTAAACGGACATCCGTCGGAAAATGTCGGCCGTCGAAATTAAATTTTTAAATATTTTTGAAATTAAACGGATTTTATTTGAAACTTTTAATTTTTAAAAACTATTTAATGAAATCGATCGGAAATATAATTTTTTCTATTATTTTGTTAAATATTCGACGGATACTCCGTCGGAAAAGTTTGAAAAATAAATTTTTAAAGCTTTTTGACGGAAAATCCGTCGGAATATATTATTGCGTGGCGCCAATTTGTTCCTCTGGATTTTAGTGGTTTCCCTTGAAATATTTTTTCCAACGGATTTCCATCGAAGATTTTGCTACGGACTCAGTTCTCTTTTTCCGGCGGATGTCCTTCGGAAATTTTCGATGGATTAATATCCGGCGGCAGTTTGCGTGGGAAATTGAGGCTTTTCTTGTAGTGAAAGGAAAATATGGACATCACATCAATAAATAAATAAAATCCCAAAATTTTCATTATGTGTATTATTACATAATCATTTTAAATACTGATATATAAGTACTTTAATGCCATACTACAAAATATTTAAAAGTATTCACTTGTGAAACGAATAAGATAAAGACATCCCCTTGTGAAATTTAAACCCCATACCACAACTAATTTAATGCAATTGTTGAAAGTCACAGAAAATTAAATCGTGCTGATGCTGTCGTTGCAGTTAACTAGAGAAACACTGTAGACATGGTACTTTTTGTTCCTAGTGTTACAAAAACACTGTAGATAGTTAACTGGAGAAACGTATTATAATAACAATTAATTAGGGGAAAATATTATAATAACACTATAAAAAAATACTCTATTCATAAAAATAAAAAATAAAAAATAAAAAGTCTACTTTTGCAATTTTTCTTTGCCTAAAGAGAAAAGAGTCTATTTTTTAAATTAAATTCCTACAGTATGTATCGGTACTAATGATAAATATATATGGCTCATAATTAAAAATTAACAATAAAAATATAAAATTATAAATTTAATAGTGTATTAAGTGTATCTTTGTAAACTAAAAAGAAAATTGTACCTATACAAAATTGAAGTCATTTTTGTTTTCTTCCTAACGGACGAAGCATTTTTATTCGAAAAGATTTTATTTCTATAATTAAATACTAAAATTAACCACATTAGCACATCCTAATAGTGTGATATTACTTTTCATCACCTTCCAATTACTAAATTATTTTTGTAACTTTGAGAGTAAAAGTGTCAACTCTCAAATAATAATATGGATCAAATTCGTCAATATTTCAAATTTTTAGAGACCAAAAATATTAATATAAAATTAAACTTTAACTTTTAAATGTTATTTTCTATTAATTTTGTTAGTTGGATCAAAATTGATATACTTACCAAACTACGAGAATTAAAAGTGTCGATCTCCAAATATTGAAGGTTTCAAAGTGTCGAACTCCCAAATTTCATGGATTAAAAGTGTCATTTTTTCAAAATTTTTGCTTTTAATAATATCAATAAACGGTTGTTTACAACATCACTCTAGTTGGAGGATTTGTCGTTTAGGCTTTTTTTAATTTTTTAAAGAAAAGTATAAATATTTAAATTTGATATTTTTATATATTTTGTTATCAAGTATCGGAATATCTTGTCAATATCAGCATACTGCCATCAACTATGGGTAGATATATATATATATATAACCAAATTCCTTGGCGTTTATTAAGTGGAGTACATGAAAACACGGTGCCACCAATGAATGGTGACACTAGTTGTTGCGAATTTTACGCATGAAGTGCGTGATCGTTAACAAGTAATATCTGATGAATATAATTTATCGTTCACAGACTAATGAATTATTAAATACGAAATTAAAATAGTTCTAACTTTATTTGAAGAAAAAAATATTTTATGGATAAGCTAAATTAAAAGTAATTTTAAAACTTAATTAAAACTAAAATTAAAAACTAAACAACGCAAGTTAATAGATTAAGTTGACGAAAGATCTAGGGTTTTCGATTTCACCATAACTATTCCATCTTAATATTCATCTATTTCTATAATCTAATTTAATTTCTTGGTTGATAGTCGAGATTCCCAAATTTATTTACTAGTCCCTCGAGATCTAATAAAAATCCTCCTAATTGCTAATTCACTATATTCCTATGTGAATTACAACAATTATGAAGTCATTAATTTCTATGGATTCTCATATAGCAACTACACAAACCATGTAGGTATATTCCTATCCTACATGTAATTTATGGCATTTATCTCAATGAACTTGACACATAACTCCTCTTCCAATTCGTTATGATTAACAAATCATCTAATTAGTGATCAAGTAATTAGAAGCATTAAGCACAAAGATAAATACTCAACCAATAGAAAATTAAATCAAATTATATTAATAGAAAAATATTAAGACTTCATAATTAGGCTACATGAAACCCTAGAAAAAGAATTTAGTTCATATTAAAATAGAAGAACAACACCAATATCTTAAACATAATTGCAAAAGAAACAAAAATGAAAAAATAAATAAAATAAAATCCAACAAAACCCGTAGGTGGTAGCCACTCCACTCTTTGTTCTTTGACTTTTGTCTTCTCTACCCGTAAACTTCCAAAGAGAAGGTTCAGCTTCTGCCTTTGTATCCAAGTCAAGCTTACCGGCTGCTTCTCTTAGACTTACTACAAACAAGAACAAAGACTGGAAATTGACGGGAGAAGCATGAAGAAGACACAAGAGGAAACTGAAATTCTGCTGCAGAAAACCGAGAAGCAAGCTGAATTTGCTGCATAAAATCCGAGCAGAAAATCAAGAAGAAATACAAGAAGAAAAACAGAGAATGAAAACCGAGAACAAGGAGAAAAACAGAAAACAGAAAAATCAAGAAAATGAAAATTCTGCTAGAAGCTAAAGAAAAGGAAGCAAAGAATTCTTTGAAGAAAATAAAGGACTGCTGCCCGAAATTCTGCTAAGAACAAAACTAAACTAAAGAAAAGAAAAGAACAAAACAGAACTCGCTGCTAATCCTAAACTAAAGGAAGAAAAGAAAAAACAAAGGAAGAAAAAAAAATGCTGCTCTCGGCTGAATGGGATCAGCTGAAATGGGATGCCTTCCGTTCCAAGCTTTGCCCATTTATAGGCAAGGCTTTGCTTTTCTTTCTTTGCTCTGCCGAAGATGTTGTGTTGTTGTCTTCCATGTGCTTGTCATCTTTTACAGCAAAGAAAGCAGCCCAAGCTTTGCTTTTCACATGTCATTCTTGCTGCCCGATCTCTTTTTTTTCTTCTTTCCTTCGGCTGTTTTCCTTCGGCCAGCCCAGCTTTCTTTCTTTTGTTCTTTTGCCTTTCTTTGTTGTCATGTGAGACTGCATTTTGGAGAGACTTTCTTGCTGTCCTCATGCATTTCTTTCTTCAGAAAAATAAAAGAATGGCAGCTGGTTTTTCCTTTTACATGTGTGCTGTTTCTTTCTTTTTTTTTTGTGTATTGCTCTGTCTCTTTTTCTTTTGCTTCTTTGTTGTCCGATTTGTTTCTTCATTCTCTTTTCCTTTGGCTGAGTAAGAAGGCTTCTTCTTCTTGAATGTTGCTATCAAATTGTGCTACAAAAACCGTGAAGCAGCCTGCTGAATTTCTGAACCCGTAGCTAAAGAAAATTTCAGAAAAAATCTTCAAGTTTCTGTCCAGTTGTGTCCTTTTCTTCCAGAATTTGAGAAAACTTTCTTCATAAAAGTTTTGCTCTCTTTCTTAGCTTTCCATACGATCTTGTATCATCTCATTTGGGTATCTGAATCAAGAGTTATGAACTCTGGAACATGAGTGGGCTACCAAATGATAATTTGGCCAAATTTTGTGCTTTCCTGCCTTCGCGTGCTGACGCTTGCTTCATTTTTCTTTGTTGCAGCCAACAAAAGAAAATCTTCTTTGTCTTGTTGTTGAAGTAATTAGGGCAAGCTTTGATAAAATAATTGGTTAGTCCTTTGTTCTCAAGATTAAACTCAAAAGTTCTAGAAATATTGCAAAACTTAGAACACGTAAAATCAACGGATAATTTGACCAAAATATGTAAAAACAAAGTAAAACACAACCCAATTTCTAACCAATATTGATGAGAAATCTCTATATAAAATTGAGTTTTCAAATCACCCCAACTTAGCTCAAAGCTTGTCCTCAAGCTTGCACTAGATAAATATCTTTCTTTTCATTTCATATCCTTTCTAACTCATTCATAAATAATTCAAAGTCATTACACATTAGAGATCTAGATTGGAATAATAATCCAAAGAACAAGTATTCATAGCCCTTTTAATCTAAACAAAATACTCATCTCATTATTTCTAACAATTTTGTCGAAAACAAATGCACAACATTTGATAACCTCTCACAGGTTGTACTCTAACCACTCGAAGTGATTACGCTATCATTCAGCACTCAAATGAAACATAGCATGCCATTGCCATAGGCTTGCTTATGTATCACATCACCTCCACTAATCAGTATTAATCCATGCAATAATCAAAGGGTCTTATTAAAGGTTATGTGGGCTTAGATAAAGGTAGGTAAAAATAAAGGAAAATTTAGGTTAAGCATATCAATGTATGAAGGAACTTTCTTGTATAACACATAAGCACAAAAAGAGCACATTAAAACCAATTCTTATTCCAAATAGCATGCATTCCCTTGAAGTTGGACCATCTTGTACACAATGAAGAACATCCACTTTGTAGAATATCTACTTTGTCCAATTTTTGTCGGGAATATTTTTCACTTCTTTTCTTTTTATCTTTTTTCTTTTTTTTTTTTTTTTTTTTTTTTTTTTTTGAATCATTAGACATTTTATCATTCAATTAATTCCACATACTCTTGACATAGGGTTTAACTTGATAAACAAAAACAATGGTTTGGGGCTAATGATGTAGTGTTTATAACAAAGAAAGGTTAAAGGCGCAAAATAGGTTGACTAGGTGTAATGGGATGGCTTTTTAATAAGTTTAAGCGGCTCATCCTAAATGGCCTTATCATCTCAAAGCATGGACTCATAATGTGCTCTCAACATGCATAACAAAGGAAGATCTAGAATGAACATACCATATTTGACAACACTCAACAAAGAAATATGTGAGCAATGAAAATAAAATGCTCATAGGCTCAAATACTCACAATGGTTTCATTATATCAAATATTGCACATTCTCATTCAATTCAATCATCAAAATCAACAAGATGCTTTAAAATTTTCAAAACAAAGACTAATCATTCTTGCCTCATTCATACATTCCAACCCAAATCTCTAATGCATATAACTCAAAATTATTCTAAATGAGTATCAAAAGAGTGAGAAATTTCAAAGAAGATATCAATAAAATTGAAAACTTGGAAGGACTTTTCTTTTTTTTACCCAATTAAAATTGAAATCTTGTAAAAATTTTGACAAAAATCCAGCACAAAATTTCATGTATCCCACCCCCAACTTAAAATTGAGCATTGTCCTCAATGCAACAAGGAGTAAGTAGAAAGAGAACATAAGCAAAACAAAAGATTAGGAAAGCGCCTGTTGTGAACAACTGTTGAAGATGAATTTCTTTCAGGTAACAAAACAGCTCCAAAAAATCTGAAATCTGGTGGATATGAACCTGGGGAAATCTTCTTCCTGCCTGTAAAATTTCAGCACAAAATTCCAATAGGAAGGTCTTGAACAGAATTCTTCTTTTGGTAGTGCAGCAACAAGGTGAAGCGAATTTCACCTGATAAATTTTTTTTTATAAGACAAAAATAAGAATAATAATAATAAGAAGAATAACAAAATAAAAGCAATAAAGGTAAAAGAACTTGGGTTGCCTCCCAAGTAGCGCAATTTTTTAACGTCGTTATGCTCGACGTCCTCTATTGCTCAAATAATTAAATTTTTACCAATTGCTTGGACCATATCTGCATGTTCTTCATTGATTTTGCAGAAACCACCATTGCATTCTCATACACCCCTTGACGGAATTCATCCATCTTATCCAATTGGAGTAGTCTTTTCTCACCTAAGGCTTTCAAGTCAAAGTTAAGATGCTTGGGCAATGGATTGAGGTCTAATTGTGGAGGCTTCTCAACTGAAGGTAGTGGTTTGGAAACACCTTTTCCAAGGTCTTCAAATGGCCTTTTAATGAACATAGGTGCTAAGGTCTCAAGTTGTTTGGAGCATGTATCTACCTCTTGATTTTAGAATGCTTTATCCCCACAAGACATGCTTGATTGGATCTTTTGGATGGCTCGCTTGAATTTTCTTTAGTGCACCCATCAATTGTATCCACCTTCATACAATTGTCTATCTCACTCGGAAATTTTAGTGCTTTAAAGACATTGAAAGTGACTTGCTCATCTTGAACCCTCATGGTTAATTGCCCTTTTGCACATCTATTAGGGTCCTTCCGTAGCTAAGAAAGGTCTACCAAGAATAATAGGAATTTCTTGGTCTTCCTCCATGTCAAGTACAATGAAATCACGGGAAGATAAATTTATCCACCTTGACAAGCACATCCTCTATAACACCTCTTGGGTATTTCAATGATCTATCTCGCCAATTGCAATGTAATCAGAGTGGGTTTGGGTTCTCCTAAGCCAAGTTTCCTAAAAACAGAAAGTGGCATAAAATTAATACTTGAAACAAGATCACACAAAACTTTATTAAAATAAGAATTTACTATAGTGCAAGGAATAGCAAAACTCCCTGGATCTTTAAGTTTAGGAGGAAGCTTTTTCTGCAAAATGGCACTGCATTCTTCAGTAAGTGCAACAGTCTCATACTCTTCTAGCTTTCTTTTGTTGGAGAGGATCTCCTTCATGAACTTCATATAGCTAGGCATCTGTTCCAAAGCATCAGCAAAAGGAATATTAATATGTAATTTCTTTAAAACATCAAGAAATTTAGAAAATTGCTTATCTAGTTTTTGCTTTTGGAATCGCTGAGGATATGGCATAGGTGGCACATAAGGAGGTGGATTATCTGGAAACAACTTCGACTTGGGTTCTGCAACTTCTTCAGTTTGTTCCTCAGATATTTCAAACTGCACTTCCACTGCTTCTTGTTTTGACTTTTTCTGTGCCACAGGTTCAGGTAACTCTTTGCCACTTCTTAGTGTAATTGCCTTCACTTGTTCCTTAAGGTTGATTTCTGTATTACTAGGCAAAGACCCTTGTGGTCTAGAATTTAATGCACTGGCCAGTTGTCCTATCTGAACCTCCAAATTTCGAATGGATGCTGTCTGATTTTGCAATGTGGCTTCAGTCTTAGTCATGAACTGTGAGGTGGTCATGCTCAATTGAACAAGAGCATCTTCTAAAGACACCTTTTGTGCTTGGGGTTGAAGTGGTGTGGAGGTTGAAATCCATAGGGTTTATCAAGTGGTGATTGTTTCTCCAAGAAAAGTTGGGATGATCTCTCCATCCCTGATTGTAAGTGTTGGAGTATGGATTATACTGTCTGTTTGAATTCCCTACAAACTGAGCTTGTTCCCTCTGCGATGGGGCAAAAGGATTTCCCACTTGACAATCACCACTAGAATGAGGTCCACCACAAAAATCACAAGCTTCTGGAGGAATATGGATGGCATTTGCAGTGATTGAACTAAGTTGCTTTGACAGTGTAGCAACCTGGGCTGATAGTGCAGTGAGGGCATCAACCTTATAGTTGCCATGATTTTTCGGTAGAGTGGATCTCCCTGAAGACCATTGGTAGTCTGTAGATGCCATCTCATCCAACAATGCATAAGCAGCCTCATATGTCTTCCCCATTAGTGAACCTCCCGCTGCAGCATCTACAAGTATCTTGGTTGATCGAGTCAACCCGTTATAAAAAGTCTGCAACTGTAACCAATCTGGGATACCGTGATGAGGGCATGCTCGCAATAAATCTTTGTACCTCTCCCATGCTTCAGAAAGTGATTCCATCTCATTTTGAGTAAATGTGGTGATCTCATTCCTCATCTTTGCAGTTTTTGTGGGTGGAAAATATTTCGTCAAAAATTTCTGCCTACACATGTCCCACGTGGTGATTGCTCCTGCTGGCAAAGAAAGCAACCAACTCTTGGCCCTATCCCTCAGTGAGAATGGGAAAAGCCTCAGTCTAATGGCATCATCAGAGACACCATTCATTTTCAATGTAGCACAGATCTCAAGAAAATTGATTAAGTGAGCATTAGGATCCTCATGTGCCAACCGGTGAACTGATTAGCTTGAACCATCTGGATTATGCGACTTCAATTCAAAATTATTTGCATAGCAGTTGGAGGTATGACCTTTGGAGATCATATGTGGCGATAGGCAAAGCATAGTCACGTAATGCTCTAGTGTTGGCATTAGCGGCCGGGATAGCGTTCTCTTCATGTTCACCATAGTGTTATGAGATTGTGCGAAGTTCCTCTCTTTTCCTTTCTATTCAAGCGACAAGTCTTTTCTATCTCTGGATCCAATGGGAGGAGATTATCACTTCCAAACCTTCTCATGCACCACGAATAATATCTAAAAGATAAAAGAACAAAAGTAAATAAAAGTTCAAATTAAAGGTAGAACTACTTGGTATCGATATTAATAAAATCAAATTAGTCCCGTAGCGCAAAAACTTGTTGCGAATTTTACACGCAAGTGCGTGATGATCGTTAACAAGTAATATCTGATGAATATAATTTATCGTTCCCACGAAGACTAATGAATTATTAAATACGAAATTAAAATAGTTCTAACTTTATTTGAAGAAAAAAATATTTTATGGATAAGCTAAATTAAAAGTAATTTTAAAACTTAATTAAAACTAAAATTAAAAACTAAACAACGCAAGTTAATAGATTAAGTTGACGAAAGATCTAGGGTTTTCGATTTCACCATAACTATTCCATCTTAATATTCTTCTATTTCTATAATCTTATTTAATATCTTGGTTGTTAGCCGACATTCCCCCATCTATTTACTCGTCCCTCCCCAGATCTAATAAAAATCCTCCTAATTGCTAATTCACTATATTCCTATGTGAATTACAACAATTATGAAGTCATTAATTTCTATGGATTCTCATATAGCAACTACACAAACCATGTAGGTATATTCCTATCCTACATGTAATTTATGGCATTTATCTCAATGAACTTGACACATAACTCCTCTTCCAATTCGTTATGATTAACAAATCATCTAATTAGTGATCAAGTAATTAGAAGCATTAAGCACAAAGATAAATACTCAACCAATAGAAAATTAAATCAAATTATATTAATAGAAAAATATTAAGACTTCATAATTAGGCTACATGAAACCCTAGAAAAGAATTTAGTTCATATTAAAATAGAAGAACAACACCAATATCTTAAACATAATTGCAAAAAGAAACAAAAATGAAAAAATAAATAAAATAAAATCCAACAAAACCCGTAAGTGATAGCCACTCCCCTCTTTGTTCTTTGACTTTTGTCTTCTCTAACCGTAAACTTCCAAAGAGAAGGTTCAGCTTCTGCCTTTGTATCCAAGTCAAGCTTACCGGCTGCTTCTCTTAGACTTACTACAAACAAGAACAAAGACTGGAAATTGACGGGAGAAGCATGAAGAAGACACAAGAGGAAACTGAAATTCTGCTGCAGAAAACCGAGAAGCAAGCTGAATTTGCTGCATAAAATCGAGCAGAAAATCAAGAAGAAATACAAGAAGAAAAACAGAGAATGAAAACCGAGAACAAGGAGAAAAACAGAAAACAGAAAAATCAAGAAAAGGAAAATTCTGCTAGAAGCTAAAGAAAAGGAAGCAAAGAATTCTTTGAAGAAAATAAAGGACTGCTGCCCGAAATTCTGCTAACAACAAAACTAAACTAAAGAAAAGAAAAGAACAAACTGATCCTAAACTAAAGGAAGAAAGGAAAAACAAAGGAAAAAAAATGCTGCTCGGCTGAAAATGGGATCGGCTGAAATGGGATCTCTTCCGTTCCAAGCTTTGCCCATTTATAGGCAAGGCTTTGCTTTTCTTTCTTTGCTCTGCCGAAGGTGTTGTGTTGTTGTCTTCCATGTGCTTGTCATCTTTTACAGCAAAGAAAGCAGCCCAAGCTTTGCTTTTCACATGTTATTCTTGCTGCCCGATCTCTTTTTTTTCTTCTTTCCTTCGGCTGTTTTCCTTCGGCCAGCCCAGCTTTCTTTCTTTTGTTCTTTTGCCTTTCTTTTTCCCATGTGAGACTGCATTTTGGAGAGACTTTCTTGCTGTCCTCATGCAATTCTTTCTTCAGAAAAATAAAGAATGGCAGCTGGTTTTTCCTTTTACATGTGTGCTGTTTCTTTCTTTTTTTTTGTGTATTGCTCAGCTGTCTCTTTTTCTTTTGCTTCTTTGTTGTCCGATTTGTTTCTTCATTCTCTTTTTCCTTTGGCTAAGTAAGAAGGCTTCTTCTTCTTGAATGTTGCTATCAAATTGTGCTACAAAAACCGTGCAGCAGCCTGCTGAATTTCTGAACCCGTAGCTAAAGAAACTTTCAGAAGAAATCTTCAAGTTTCTGTCCAGTTGTGTCCTTTTGCTTCCAGAATTTGAGAAAACTTTCTTCATAAAAGTTTTTGCTCTCTTTCTTAGCTTTCCATATCATCTTGAATCATCTCATTTGGACGACTGAAGCAAGACTTATGACCTCCGGAAGATGAGTGGGTTTACAAAGGATAATTTGGCCAAAATTTCTGTTTTCCTCTTCTTGTGTGCTGTCGGTTGCTTCATTTTTCTTTGTTGCAGCCATCAAAAGAAAATCTTCTTTGTCTTGTTGTTGAAGTAATTTGGACAAGCTTTGATAAAAATAATTGGTTAGTCCTTTGTTCTCAAGATTAAACTCAAAAGTTCTAGAAATATTGGAAAACTTAGAAATCATAAAATCAAAGGATAATTTGGCCAAAATATGTAAAAACAAAGTAAAACACAAGCCAATTTCTAACCAAAATTAATAAGAAAACTCTATATAAAATAGAGTTATCACTAGTACTTTGACCTAGGGCGACTCCCAACAAGAGGGAGGCTTTAGGACAAGAGTACAACAAGCAAAGCAGGAAATACAACATAAAGACGACGTTGGAGATCGAGGAAAGCCTCCAACAACTTCATATTTATGACATAACGTATGATAGGATATATGGATAGAAGTATCCTTCACTTCAGCCTCCTCCAAGCTTAATTCACCCTGAAATTGAAAACAAAAGAGCCATCTTATTAACCATATATCATAATCATCCACTTAACTTGAACCTTTTTTTTTTTTTTTTTTTGTGGCTGTTTAGAAATTTAAAAAAATGTAAAAATCCATACAGTTTAAACAATCTGTAAACCATTTACAGTAATTTCTTTCTGTGTCACTAGAGTCCCTTCTACTTTTCTTTTTTTTCTAAGAAAGTACAAAAGTTTATGAAGATAATAAAGGGAAAAAATGTAGCTTTCTTAAGCAGTTAAAAATCTTTTAACATTTCCCATGTCGAAAAGAGTGAAAATCTAAGATTAAAGCATATATTTAAGAATAGAGGGGAAATACAAACTTCAAAATTCCCTTGGACTAGTATAGTAAACTGGAAAAACTTTCTTCTTTTCTTCAAACCCTTACCAAGAGAAGACTATACCTAGCTCTACGTTACACTTCATCATACATTGAATATTTTTCTCTCATGCAATCTTTATTTATGACGGAGCAAGATCAGAATGAATGAGATTCAAACTCTGCTTTAAGAGAGTAGAGTAAAAGAAAATTATAAATATAAAATTAAATAGCTAGACGAGCGACTATTTTCTCAAATTTCAAAAACCATACGTAATTTGCTGTTCTAAAATAGGAAAAAATTAAATTAATTGGGGAGAGAAATCTACTTGGAGCAATCGATCTTGGGGTTGAGTGCGTAAGGGAGTAACACCACATTTGCCAAGAAGTTCTTTAGCCTTGCCGATGCCAGAACTGTAACCGTTAGCCATGTTCTTGAGGCAGCCGCAAACGCTCTGACGATCAGGCGTGGTGTTAGCTCTGCTATACAAGCCCTTAATATTAGGGCAACAACTGGGATTCAAAGGCTGGCCGCCGATGAACCCTAGACACGGGGACAAGCTGGAATACACCTGGTTGCAATCGATCACGGCTTCGGCGTGGGGTGCCAGGACGAGCAAGCCCAGCAAACCCACACAAGTCAGCTTCAACATTGCAGACCTAGCCATGTTGGCAAAAGGGAGACTTCAAATGCCAAAATTTAGTACAAACTGTGCTTTGGGTGTTAGGATGGAAATGTTTTGTGTTGTGGTGAGGTGATATGGGGTTGGGAGGAAGGGAATTTATAGTGGAATAAAGATATGGTTTGGTTTTGGTTGTTGAGATTTATTGAATTCGTCCATTAATTATGCTTCCTGTTTTCTTTTCAGATTTTTTTTTAATTTGTGAATTCATGTAAGAATTGGTACGTATTGATTGATGATGCGAAATGGCTGGCACAAACCTGCAGTGGCAGTCATGTCAGGGTAGACTTTCAGAAGTGAGGCATTTGATTAATGATTCCACCGTCATATATGCTGGAACTTTGAATTTGATTGCCTAACATTTACTATGGGGTTTGATGTTTGACTGTTCTTTGTTTTAATCGGTGATTAGAAGAAAACAGTATATAATTTATAAAACCATGCACTAGTGCACTTTTCTCTCGTTTAGTTTTTTTTTTTTTTTTTTTTGACGTTGCCCGGTCCTTTTCTGAAATAGATACATGGGTCAAAAAGTTGATAATACAGTGTCGATAATATGTTTAAATAAAAGGTTTGTAGATTTTTTTATGGTAAAAATAATACACCAAGTTGAGTTTTATCAGGCTTTAAATAATTCGAAATAAGCATTAGTATTAGTTTTTTAACAACATGTCGAAACAGATGTTTGAACTTAGATGGAAGCACAATTAACATAAATGAAATAGTAATTAGAAACAGATGTTCGAACTTATACGGAAGCACAATTAACATAAATGAAATAGTAATAAGCTATACTTGCTTGTTTGATTAAATTGAAGGTGATTATTACAATGTAAATAGTGAACTAATTAATTTGCCAAAATTTTAATGATTACAATTTAATTTTTAATTTTAAATTTGAATGCACAACCAATCAATATTGTTTGATAAAATTATATGTAAAAATGTTAATTTTACAATTAAGCATTAATTACAGTTCATGAAATTTATAAAAGATGAAGTCCATCAAAATTAATATTTAATACAAAATTTAATTTAATGAAATAAATTAATGAAAATTTATTAAACATCCTTGGAAAGAATTTTTTTAAAAACCACTTTTAAAAGATGTACGATGAGAAAAGAAAAGAAGCAGATTAGATGAAGGAGTGAAAGAATAAGATTATTTAATATTAATAAGAAGATAAATGAGTTTGTTGAAAAAAATTTAGATATTGGGTATAATATCGTTAAAAGCGATGTATTTATTGCATTAAGTGAAAATTATTAAACTAACTTTTACACTTAAATTTATCTACACAGTGTTTAAGCAATTAAATAAACTTACTTTTCATTATCAAATAATCTAAAAATTAAAATCGCTTAGTTTATTAATTTTAAGTAATAATTTTGATTATCAAACAGACTCTAAATTTTTGAATGGTCTTCCAAGGAGTAAAAGCGTTTTCTTGACTAGTTTAACTGTGAAGTCTGTCAAGCCTATAGTAAAAGGCCATGGATTATTCTCCATGTCTTTCCTGCTCAATAGGAGACATTGATGGAGTGTGTATGTTCTGTTTAGAAAATTGAAAGATTTTTTTTAATCGACGGAGATATTCCCACATTTACTATTCTCCATATGCCCATAGTGCGTACATATCATTCACCAAACTCTTTCATCGCATGAGCCTTTGGCCCCATATATCGCCGGTTAGGGATTATCGAACATACACTAAGTGTTGACTAGATGCGGGACTAATCTTCCCGGTCATCAAGACTGCCGTCCTAACTCACGATAGCCAATGGCTATCATGGAAACTAGATCCCAAGTACCCCTAGAGATACTCGATCCCTAGTGAATGGTTTGGAGTCATCCAAGGAATACCGCTGCGCCAACTCCAGGGATAGAAAATTAGAAGATCAATGGACATAAATTGCACTTTAATTTTACTGTTCTCTTGGTCAAAGTTGTCATGATCTACAAAAATAGACAAAATGCATATATTGTCAATTCAGTGGACATCTAAGTTGTTATTAGTATATATATATATATATATATATATATATATATATATATATATATATATTGGTGTATTAACTCGATTGAAATTTAATTCAAGCTAGAAGTTTCCCAACGGCCCAGTTGATTTGGACTCGAACATCCATGCGTGGCGCATCTAAAGCGTGCCAAGCGTGCCTCCACCAAGGCCGATGCAACCCCAACCATTACCAAATTAGTTAAGCCACCTGCCGGAATAAGAAGGCCGGTGTGGGTTGTTTGGCTCGCAAAATCAAAAATGTAGATGAACAGTCTAGTCAGGAAGTTGCTGGTCGACTCGGCGAAGTAACTTTACATTTTTTGAAGGAAACTCTTAACACAACACACACAACGTAGGTTGTGTGTGTTGTGTTAAGAGTTTCCTTCAAAAAAAAAAAAAAAAACTTTTACATTTGAAGTTACAAACATGGAGTTAATTTCATTTGCCATCGTTATTTGATAAAAATTATAAATAAACCATAAGGACTGAAATTTACCATTAAAAAGTAAGAAAGAAAACTAAAATATTGATCAATTTATTGAACTAAAAATATAAATAAAAAATAACACTAAAAGTTTAAAAAAATTGATTATAAATATTATATGATATTATTGTTTCAAAATTTAATTGAAATTGACAAGATATTAAATTTTAGAGGGTTAATTATTGTTTACTTCAGTTCAAGATACACAATTTGTGAGTTACTTTAATTTGTTTGTGCCCAGAACTGTAGGTTGGCACTGTCACTATCGTAGGGATGCATTTGGAGGAGCATAATATGGCTCAATATAGAAATGAAGAATTTTATGGTTTTAATAATATTATGCTGAATTTCCATTCTTAGCAGTTGGCAGTTGGTTGTTGACTGAAAATTAATTTTCTGGTACTTTTATACTGAATGTTACAAATTTTCGGCAATGAATTTTTATTCATTGGAATGAGAGACTTGAGAGTTATGAGAAAGATCACTGCTATCAATTGCAAACTGGCTAGAGGTAGAAAATATAAATTAATATCCATTTAAATAGGAGGACATAGACAATATATATTTATATCAATTTTAAGTGGGAGTTATTGGAAGAGGCAACTGACAATGGCCACAACAACCGAAAACTGGAATTTGGCATGTATGCTAAGGGAACATAATAGGGTAATAAGTTCTATTGGGTACTCGTTCGATTTGCACTTTTTTTCTTTTGACGGTGGCGTGACTCTCGTATTCAACATTTGCAGGAAATAAGATTTTGGTTTTTCCTATCCATTATGTCTGAAGATTGATATCTCACCCCAGAGTGCATAGTCCAAAAGTTAAGACATATGAATGATTTTGTAAGTGATAATAATGGTGGTGTTAAAAGTTGAATGGAATTTGATAATTTATCATTCTTTCAAATACACATTCTTATAACTTCAAACCCTGAATAAAAATATGTTGTAACTTTGTCCTATGTGAATAAGTTTTGCAATTAGAGTTTATAAGTAAAGAGTCGCACTAACTAGTTTGTAATATCTGACTTTAAAGTTGGGGGTAGGAAATTATCTTCATCCATTTTGCTTAATTGTAATAATAACTTGTTGGTATTTGTTTAATTTGGGAGCTTGATTTTCGGAAAACTTTTGAGATTTTGTTTTTATTTAGTATATCCTTTTCCAATGATGTTATAAGATGAATTGAGGAGATTAAATGGTAACTGAGTGATTGATTAGTTATACCTTATCCTTTTTCCCCTTCTAAATTTACTCTCAATATTATCCAACCTTCACGGGCGGTGGCTTCCATTGTGTAAAACATTTCTCCCATGAGATTTGCTCACCCGGAGTTTTATCTCCCCTGGAGAAGTGGGAGTATTAACCTCCTTTTGAGATAAGTAGAATTTTCTTATTTTCTTTTGGGTTTTGTTAATTGTTGAAAAAGTAAGATTCAATCAAGATAGATCTAACTAAATAGATCTATGGTTTTTTCTTTACCTCGGAATACATAGCATCTTCAGAACTACTCGGAACTGATAACGCCACCAACTTCTTCAAGTCTCCAGTTGAGATTGCGTGATCAGATAATTCACTCGAGAACATCATTCCTTTCTTCTTCTTTTTCTTTCTGTGAATTTCTATGGATTTTGTACCACATTTTAGTGAATATATATATATATATATATATATATATATATATATAGGTTTTGTTAAATTTCAATTATAAGGAATCCATGAACGAAGATAGTTAAGTTATATTTATAAGCACTTAGGAGGCATTTTGTAATTTAGATAGTTAAGGAGTTATTTTGTCCAAATATAATGTATATTTAAGAACTCATAAAAATTAGTGCATATTGTGAAAATTACAAAGTTAGAGATAGTATAAAATTGAACTTTTAACAAGCATTTTACAAAGGAGTAAAAATTTTATGCGGTAGTTTACAATTTACTCTTTTATTTTAGTTTCCACCCAATTCTTTTTGTTTTAAATACGTGCAAGGCACATAATAGAATATATTAAAATTAATATTTCTTTAAGGATTGACAATAAATCTTGAATGCACTCCTGAATGTTATTTTTATTAATTTGAGCATAATTTTGTCGGTTACTGAATAAAATTCTAGGGCAAAACTCTAGAGCCAGCCAATATATACAAATCAGTGTCCAATTAAGTCGATGGGGAAGATGTTACTTTGCCTGGGACAGTATTCTATTTTACCAAAAGATCAAAACAGAAAAATGAAAACCAATAACCCTTTTGGCTTTTACCTTATTTGGCCTTGAAACAACACTTGATCAAATAAATTTGCAATTCTAAATGAGTATCTCGAATCCCTATATTTCAAAAAGATAGCGTGAAAAAATGTTGTGTTATGAAAAACGGTATAGTCTGAAAAATATATGGGCAAAATAGAATTTCGTTAGCTAAAACAAGCACAATTTAAGACTTAAAATTTATTTGTTTTTAAAATTAGTTGTGAAATGAAAAATAAGAATGCAGCTGCTATACTGAATATTTAGTTTTTCTTTTTGAGCACTAACCGTTACAGCGTATAATTCCATAATTATTCTTTTAACAAATTTCTTCCTGTAATTACAATGTTACCAAACAATCCAATCAATGGCACATTAAATTTGTTACCAGAACACAATTAACTTTAGATATTTACAATTCCATCCCCATCCTTCAAACTATTTGTCTCACTCATCTCTATAAATACTTAGCACAATTGTTTTATGCTATATGTCAGTCCAATCAAAACCTCTCCCAACAAGAGACCAAAAATCTTTTTATTTCCTCCATTACTGATTATCAAATCCATAAAGATAGTGCATAAATGGCTAAATCATCTGGGTTTCTCAAATCTGTAACTCAAGTAATTTTCATGTGTACATTAATGATCATGAGTTTCACATGTTTAGGCCATGCAGAGATTACACGTGATACTGTGTACAATGACCTCTTTCCATGCATTAGCTATGTGTTTGCTGGGGAACAATCACTACAAGAAAATTAGATTTTTCCGACGGACAATTTCCGGACGGCAAATCCATGTTTCCTTTGGAAACATAAAGGTTTCGACGGTTTTCCGTCGGAAATAATCCGTCGGAATAACGGTCGTCATAAAAAATTTTCCGGTCAACCGTGAAATTGAACGCAATTTCCGTCGGAAATTATGAGAAGAAATAGAAAAAAATAAATAATTTCCGATGGATTACCGTCGAAAATTAAATAAAATTTTAAAAAGAAATAAATAATTTTCGACGGAAATCCGTCGGAAATTAAATAACATTTTTTAAAAAATAAGTAATTTCCGACGGATAACCGTCGAAAATTATTTAAAAAATAAATATTTTCCGACAGAAGTCCGTCGAAAATGAAATAAATTTTTTTAAAAAAATAAATAATTTTCAAACAAATCAGTCCAGGAAAAATGCAAAAAAATAATTTCCAAAAATGGGACGAACAAATGCACAAAAAATTCTTGAAATAGGCAAACAAAAGGCAGCACAAAATTTCAATCCAGGAGGCCAAAATAATCAGTCCAGAAATGGGGCTTGCCGCAAAACCAAAATGCCAAACAAATCGGTCGAGAAGCCAAACAATTCGTAGAAAATTTCAGCAAATGATGACTAAAAATTTCCAGAAAAAATCCAAAAAATATTTTAACAAATTATCCCAACATATGCACAAAATTTTCAAGAAATTGGAAGGCCAAATGCACAATACAATCCAGCAGGGTCCAAAAAAATTGCACAAATTTTCAATCCACGGAGGAAAAGCAGCGGCAGGATGGAAAGAAAAATTCCAGAAAATATGCCAAAAAACAATTCCAGAAATGAGATGCACACAAAATTCAAGAAGTTGGATGACCAATTGCACAATAAAATCCAGAAAAGGGCAAACAAAATCAGTCCTGCCCCAAACAAAATAATTATTTAGTAACCAACAAAAGAAAACAAAAAAGTTGTCTATGACGGACAGCAATTAAGTATATCCCAAGTACCAGTCAAAGACACATCAACATCTTCAAGATGCTCCCCACTATCCAAGCTCATATATTTGTTTACATATTCAGGGACACTCATTGAAGTTTCAAACTTGTGTGGATACGGATTTTTCCCAACTTCCTTTTGAGCTGCAAGAGCTTTCAGCCTGTTTTCAAAATATTGCTGCAAAGCCAGAAATTCCATCAAACTCAGATTCTAAAGCACCTCATTACAAAGCAAAGATGTATCAAACAAATAAGACAGAGATACCGTGGGATCCAATTCCTCATCCTCCCAGCTTGATGCTGCTGAGTACGTGAGCTCGTCTTTGCAGGAGTCTGCATTCAGTTCAATAGCACAATTGTTATTCCAAAAACCACAGCAACAACACAAATAATACAGTCCATGGAAGTTATCAAATTGCTAGAAAAATCACATTCTTTATTCATCATCTCACAACCCAAATAGAGCATAAATACACACACATAAACACATAAAAGCATCTATAAGTGTATAATACTTGACCATTTGCTAAAAAAAGAAAATTTTTAAAAACACCTCAGAAACCCACAATAGAGGATGCCATTGAGCGCACATTTTAATTTGTGTACATTTATCCACACAAAAAAGAAAAACCGATACCAGTGACAAAATTCGCACCATTTTCCAATTCAGCAACAAAATTCAACCACCGAAAAGTTGCTGCATGCAAGCTCAAACACACACACACAGAGACAGACACAAATTGATAGAATCCAGCAAAACAAAAATTAGCCAAAGGGAAGAGAAAGGAAAAGACGAAGTAAACCATTTCTCAAGCCAATGGTGGACTCCTGAGGATTGAGCTGAAACAGAAATCCTTCATACCGAATCTCGTACTTGGTAATCAAACTTATGAGGCTGCCTATGAAGGCCTCGGCTGTGGCGGCGTCGGCGGAGTTGGCAGGCGCCGCTGCCATTGCTGAACATGAAAAAAAAAACAAAAAAGACAAGCAAGCACCGAACAGAAGGGAGAGCAAAAAATGTGAGTTAGCGAAATGGAAAATGGAAGCGGTGCGAGAGGCGAGAGGTGACGAGGGAAGAGGGGAGATCCCTAGAGCACAATCGCCACGTATAAATAGAAGGAAGGAGGAGGAGGAGGCAAAATAAATTCGAGAAAAAGAAAAAAGGAATTGAATTGAAGGAATGGGAAGGCGGATTTTGGCTGGAAAACTTTTGTAACTGCTGGGTTTGGTTATGGCGGGCGGGAGGAGGGGAAAAAGGGGGTTTATCTAGTGTCACATTTCAGCGGATATTCGTCGGAAAGAGTAATTTTTACTTTTTGGAAAGAATTCGACGGATTATCCGTGAAAATTTTAAAATTTATTTTGAATATTTTCAACGGATTACCGTCGGAAATTTTTAATTTTTTTTAATTTTTGGCAAGAACTTTCGACGAATTGTCTGTCGGAAATTTTTTAATATTTTATTTTGAATATTACCGACCGTAATCCGTCGGAAAATGTCGGCCGTCAAATTAAATTTTTTAAAATATTTTTTAAAATTCCGACAGATTTTCTATCGGAACTTTTTTAATTTTTTATTTTTTAAAAAGCTATTTCCGACGAAAATCAGTCGGAAATATAATTTTCTTTTTTATATTATTTTGTTAAATATTCCGACGGATACTCCGTCGGAAAAGTTTGAAAAATAAATTTTTTTAAAACTTTTCCGACGGAACATCCGTCGGAATATATTGGCGCCGTGTGGCGCCAATTTGTTCCTACGGATTTCTCGGAAATATTTTTTCCGACGGATGTCCGTCGGAGAGTTCTTTAGGACTCTAGTTCGCTTTTCCGACGGATGTCGTCGGAAATTTCCGACGGATTAATGTCCGTTGGAAGTTTCCGTCGAATTGAGACTTTTCTTGTAGTGAATCGACCACGCAACTTGTCGACTGGGCAAAGACCCTTGTCACTTCGGCTACAAAAGCACTGATATCATGACTACATGTTCTTGCTTGAAATCCCTTCCTTCAAGTGTAAGCGATGATCGGATCAAGAATGATGCAAACATCCCTAATCTTTGCGGTGTTCAAATCCCTTCAATATTTCTCGTAATGTGGATTGTTCAAAGTAATATTCTTTCCCCTTTCATGATTATTGTTACAATTATTTTTATTTTAATATTTTTGTACACAGGAAATGGGAATGGAGGATTTTCATATTTCTATTCGCCTGTTTGTTTGTTTTTTTTTTTTTTTTTGTTTTACTTTTCCCAACTAGACCTTTTTAAGCTTCTAGTCTTAGGGCTTGTTTGATAGTCTCTCCGTCCCAAAAAGAATCCACTTGGTTTAATCTTTAACTTTGTGAAACTTCAACCTCTATCCTATCAAAGTAGTGAAATGTTCACTCTAATCATTCATACATTATTGCAAATTGGTTTAGGTATATAACACAATAAAAAAGTAGACAAAAGAAATGATATATTTTTATCGCTAATGCTAAGTAATTAACTTTGATAACCTTTTGGCTTATTACAAAATTCTTAAGTTTTGCAAATTTAAACTAATTAAGTTAAACAAAATCTTTTGCTAAACCATATGCATTTGCCAATGTGTTTATAAATTAGCAACTAAACAAAAGGAATTGGTGCAATGCATTAATATTAATGATTGTAAACAAGCACTCGTAGCATCGAAAATTACACTCTATTACACCAATTTGTTTGTTTCAAATCCTTTTTCTATCGTGAAAGTTTTTCTATTCCTTCACCATATATGTTTGTATGAGACTATATGCACCAATGCCAGCTCCTACTTCTATCATCAGCTTGTTCAAAAAGAAAATGGCACAAAAATAGTTATACAAAATTAGACACAAACCAAACAAAGTAGCTTTTAAATATTTAGTTGCCTTCGAACTAAATAAGAAGAAAAGCCTTTCATTTGGAGCAAAAAAGAAGAAAAGGAAAGAGAGATGAGTGAGGAAGGGAATATTAAGGTGATTGAAGTGGGGAAAGAGAGAGAAGAAGATGAGAGGTAGCAGAAAATGAAGGAAAAGATGAAAGAAGAAGCTCATAAAAGCAAAAAAGAGTCCAACAGCTACTAGTTGAATGCCTCATTTGGAGGGATGATGTCAAATATGGGGCAATAGAAACCATCAGAGGAAGACCAAATGTCAAGGAAAGAGAAAAAATTGGAGGTATAGGAAAAAGATAAATGTAATTTAAACTTAGAATTTAAGAAATTTTAGAGAAAAATGATTTTATCTGGAAGAGATGTAATTAAATTTAAAGTAACACACATATTAATGAAGTAGAAAAACTAGGTCATGATCATTATTACATTTTACAGTTTTCCAAGTAATCTATAATATTTGCCCTTAGTGCAAGTGAACCTAAGAACTTATCAATTGCTTGCGAACAACTTAGTCAAAAATTCAATTCCACATTGGATTGACCAAACTCGAGTCCAACTCGAACTGACTAAAAGAGGTTGATGAACCATGCTTGCATCTCTTAATACTAGACTCAAAAGTTCAATTGAGAGATAAAAGTAACTCGATTAAGATTGATGAGAGGAAGCGGAAAAGGGAAGGGAAAAATGAAAGAAGAATAGAGTCCACCAAACTCCAGTTCAACATCTTACATTTGGAGGATGAATTCAAAACCGTAAGAGAAAGATCCTGAGAAAGAGATAGAATTAGAGATAGATAAAAAGATAGAGCACAAGATGCTACTACCATGGTGAAAAAACCTTCTCCTAGTCTTTGAAGATACTATGGCCAATGACTTTGTGCTTTGCCAAGATGTAAATCGCAAATGGATAATGATAAAATTATTATTTTCTTAGATCTCTCTAACTTCTACTTTTTGCGATTTTATTCTTATTTTTCAGATTAATACTTTTTTTCTCATCATGAAACATAATATTTGTACATTTTTCTCGCACCAAGTTTTGGTGATTTTTATGAAATGGATGGAAATTTACTTTTTGCAAAGGTAATTGTCGAGATAACAAAGAAATCTTTACTTGTTTTGTCTAAGTTTATTCTTTCTTTAATTTCTACTATTGGTCGATGATAATGAGTACTTTTGTTTTGCTTGACTTCACCGTCGCCTAATAGCTAGTATTCTTATTCGTCAACTTATATTTCTTGACTTTGCATCTTTGTGACTTTAATCTTTTGTTTTGCCTAAATTTGTTAGAGGTTCGAGTCCGCTTATCTCGAACTTGTGAATTTAGCTAATAGAAAACTATATGATAGTACACCATTTTTCTATTTGGCGATTCGATCTATGATTTGTCATTTATGGACATTGATAAGATCAATCAATTTAGCAAAAATTTTACCATTTCCAATTGGAAGTTGTAGTGATTTTTACGATCTTTTAACTTAAATTGTCTTCTGTACACTTATAAGTTTAGAGGAATTACTTCTTTATGCTCATTTTTGCTACGTATAAGCATATATATAGTTTTACCAATAGTTACTTAAATTCTTTTGTGCATATATTATCGGTATATGATGTTATTGACTTGTGATTTGTTGCTTAGTAACTTTTTTCCTATTCCAATCAACTATAGATATACCTAAATTCCAGTTCGAATATAGAAAACTAATATGGAAACATATTTGATTCACATTGTTCTTGTCATCGTTTGGGGTTACCACTCAACTTGTTGCAAGTTTGGTTGAATTTCATAAAATATTCAAGTCCTGTGATAGAGGTAATACCACCTATTGTAACCATCATTTGTTCTCACTTTGGATTACTAGTCTCAATATTTAGTTATTGGTGTCTTAATAAGCTAGAAGAGGCAAAGTGTAGGTGGTATGTGGGTGTTTATAATACGAGAGAGATAAAGGAAGACAATCTTCTCAAATAATAATAATAATAATAATTCTGCAGAATTTGGAGGAAATTCTATTGAATAAAGTTGATTAACAACTTGAACCACTAAAAGCAAAATCCTACATACATATTTATAACCTAAAAACCCTAAACAAAACTGAAAAAGAATTCAAAAACTATTAAAAAACTAAAAGATAAAGATAACTCTTATTAAAAATATGATGAACATATATCGATAATTACTCTAGATATTGTTTTCGTAATTAATTTTGATAACCATACTCTAGAAAATATATTGTTCCACATCAGACCCTCCACTTGGAAAGAACTCATACTCGAGTTCTAAGAACAAAGCTCGAACTAATATTTTGTAGAACTTCTAATTTTGAAGAACATCATTCCAACAATCCATCCACTTGAGTTCTAAGAACAAGGCTCGAACAAGTTATTTTATAGAACTTGTAATTTTGAAGAAAATCATTCCAACAATCCGTTCATGAACCTAAATCCATATAAAAAAATATTGAAGAGCAAATAAATCCATAGAAACACATAAAAAAATACTAGTTTAAAAGTAATATAAGGTCATTTTTATTGGCATTTAGCGTGAAAATGATAGGATTTAATTTGTTACCATTTAATAGGAGCAAAACTATGATGTTAATGCTTTATTTGGTATGAAATTGGCTAATTTAAAGTGTTTTGTTCCAGGAATAAAATTGATGGACTAAGGCAAAAGATGGAATTTAATGGAGATTTAGAAGATTTTTGGAGAAGCATTTTATGAGCCAAACAGAAGACTATTTTGGATTAAGCTTGCCCATGCCTTAAGGATGAAGGCTTGGAGGTGAAACTCAAAGAAATGCACATGACCACGTCTTAAGTGAGACAAAGGACCGATGGGCTGAAATTTCAAGATTTGAATTTGTCTTTTGATTTAAATTTTGTAATTCAAGTTAGAATGGATTGGATGACATTTGTTAGAATTAGATAGGATTAGATAGGATAGAATGGTTGGCTGGATAATTAGTTAGGAATTTAAGGTTTAAAAACTTAGATTTGTTGGAGAGATTTTAGGAAGTTTTTAGGAGGTTGTTAGAGAAGAAGGCTATAAATAGGAGAGTTAATAAACTTGGAAGACATAAGTCTTTCCTTTAATTTTCTGCAGAATTCTTCCTTTCTTTTGTACTTTTCTTTCTTTTTAGAATAAAGTTAGAATAGTTTTGCCACAATGAGTGGCTAGATTACTTTCATTCCGTTCCAAGGGGTGTTAATGCCAATATATTTAGTGAGGTTTTGTTCATAGTTTCATAATCTTTTGCATTCAAGTAATCATTAGTTCTTGCATTATGTTTTTCATGGATTTTGAATGATAAATAAATTGACGACTTATTTTCATTTTTCTTCCTATAGCTATCTATTTGTTCTTGATCCGTAATTGTCCAGAACAATTAGTACAAGTAGCACTTAAATCTTTTTGCATGTGTAAAGTGACAGTAATCATGCATTTATGATTTAAAGGGAATTAACAATACAAAGATATGGAACACTATCGCCTATCATTTGTTAGTAAGGTTTGTTATGAATGCTAGGCTCAAACAAATAGAATAGGAAAACTCAAAATTTTGTCATGGCTATCCTGCGAAATTTTCGGTTAAATGCTTGAATAAAAAAGTGTCTTTAGAATCTTATGATCTAGATATATTTGGTACAACTACACTTCCTGGATCGGAGTTTGGTAAGATCAAGTATTTCTTTTACATATTCCTAGTAATTCCTTTTATAATTTTCCTTTATTTATTACTATTAGAATTTGTATTAACCTTCTTCTTTTATTTTTTTCTTTTCATCTCAAGTGCTAAAAATCCCCTCAACATATAGCTCCTGTGGGATTCGAATCGATCCACTACTACTACAAATCAATTGTAGTTAGTTGAATATCTGAATTAATTTTGGGGCTTGACAACCCGACTGAAAACAACCTAAATTCCATTGGCTGGTTCTAATCATTACTGGCCCAAATATAACTGATCCCCTAACCCATCTCCAACTGAAAGCAAAGTTTTCGTTCCTTTCTTCCGCTGCTTAAACTTTGCTCACTCACAGTCACTGTTGCCTTTCTGAGGTAATTTAGCCAATAGAAATCTATATGATAGTACCTTATTTTTTTGAAAAACTAGGACATGAGCATTTTGTATAATATTACACTTTACAATTTTCCAAGTAATTTATAATATTTTCCCTTGGTGCAAGTGAACCTTGGAACTCATGAATTGATTGCTAGCAACTCAATCAAAAACTCAATTCCACATTGAATAGACCAAGCTCGAGTCCAACTCGAATTGATTAAAAGAGGTTGATGAACCATGCTTGTATTTGTTAATACTAGACTCAAAAGTTCAATTGAAATATAAAAGTAACTTGATTAAGATTGATGAGAGACGGTGAAAAGGAAAAAGAATAGTGAGCCCACCAAACACCAGTTCAACATCTCATATTTGGAGGGATGAGTTCAAAATCGAGGAGAAAGATCCGGAAAAGAGATAGAACGAGATAGATAAAAAGAGAGAGCACAAGATGTTATTGCCATGGTGAATATGATAAGTCGTTAATTCGTCATATTTTTAGTTACTAATTCCCTTATATTTTGATTTTATTTGAGTCTAATTGGAAAGAATTGGGAAAGTTTTGATTATTTCAAGTTTCTATGATCTTATCCAATTATGGGAGAATTTAGCCTTATCTAGCTTGATTTGCAATTTTGTAGGAAGGAAACTCTTGGAAGAAGATAAGGATTGAGAAAAGATTGTTCTCAAAGATTTGTTATGATTTTGTTGGAGAAAAGAAAACCAAGATCTGGGAAAAATATCATGCCAATGCCATGGCATGTAATTTTGAGTGCCATGGCATCACACACTTCATGATGGAAGATGCTTGGGAGAAGATTTCAATATGGCGGTTATTTCAATAAGAAATGGCTTGCTATAAATTTCTTTCCAATGCCATGGCATGTAATTTTTAATGCCATGGCATAACGCATTTTATGAAAGAAGGACGTTGGACAGAGAATTTTATCCACAGCATTGAGTAGTTGGCAGACTTACGGAAATTGTGAGATTTACGCAATCAAATCATATCCTTCAAGATCAGCCAAAAGAGTTTCACACGCTACTAATCTCCTAGTCTTTAGGGACTAGAACAAGGATAAAAAGTGGAGTTCCTTCCTGGAGTTCCTTCCTGGAGTTCCTTCCTGAAGAGAAAAAGAAAGAAACCTGCCGCAATTCTTTCCTGGAGAATCAACGGCCGAAGGAGACAAAAGCTGCACGGGATGGACAGAAACAGCAGCACTCCTTTGATCTTTCTTGTATTTTCCTTAACTATGTCTAGCTAGATTTTACTTTTCAACCAAGGATTATAAGGATTGATTTCAATTAATTGTGAGATTTCATGTTTTTCATCGGTTTCTTTGATTTTGAATATTATATATTCTTTGCAATAAATTTATTATTGTTTTGAATGTTAAACAATTTAGGCCTATTGTTTAATAGTTAAATACAATAATCAGTCAATTAGAATAAATTCATGTAATTGTTCTAAACTAGTGACAAATAGCAAATTCGAAAGGTAATCAACGCCTAAGATTTATGCTATAGGAATATATATTCTAGCTTAAATAAACTAGGTCGACTTCCGAGTTTATTGGCTAGAGATTGGGTCTTCTGATTCTTAATGCAATTAACGGATATAATTTACAGATCGTTATCGAAGATTATGTATGTTAATTAGGGAAATAACCTATAGGTCGTATTCCGAAAGTTATCAACAATTTTAGAGATTGGTTGTTATAGGACGGATCCTTAACGACTATAACTAATCTATTTGAAGTACAAAGATTTATCTTTTAAATCGATGATCAATTAAGAGAATCAACACCGAAATAAATCCTTGGTTGAAAGCTTTTATTGAATTGAATTTATCTTTTATTTATTTTCTTGTTTATTGCCATAGAATATTTGTTTAATTAGTTGAAAATCTCCAAACCCCCATTTGTTACTAAGAAACAGGTTTTAACCAATCTCTGTGGATTCGACCCTACTCATCGCTACTACAAGTTCCGGTCTAGAGAAGGTTTATTTTTGGTTGGATTCGACACCCACCAAATTTTGGCGCCGCTGCCGGGGATTGGTTCTTAAATTTCTTTCTTTTATTTTTATTATCTTTATTTTATTTTATTATTTTTCTTTCTTTTCTTCTCTTCCGCTATTGTTTGGTTTATGCCACGATCTAACTGCATCGCAAACTCGTTTTTGATTCAGAAATCGAGAAGACTGCTAGGAGATTAAGGAAAGAAGCGAAGCAACATTCACAGGGAGTATCTTCTTCTTCTTCATCACTTACTGATTTTGGTTTAGAAAACTTGTTTACATTTGAAGAAGAAACAATGGCGAAACGAACACTAAAAGATCTGGCTATGCCGAATTTGAACCAACAGCCATTATGTATTGAATACCCAGCTCTTGAAGTGGATTTTGAATTAAAATCCGGTTTAATTCACTTACTCCTGAAATTTCACGGTCTTGCAGGTGAGGATCCACACAAACATTTAAAAGAGTTTCATGTGGTGTGTTCGACAATGAAGCCGCAAAGTGTAGCCGAGGAGCAAGTAAAGTTGCGAGCCTTTCCGCTTTCATTAGGCGATAGAGCGAAGGATTGGCTGTACTACCTACCTTCCGCTCTGACCACGTGGAATGAGATGAAAAGACAATTCCTCGAGAAATTTTTTCCTGCATCCGAGTCGCTACCATCGGAAGGACATATGTGGAATCCGACAATATAATGGAGAAACTCTCCATGAGTACGGGAGAGGTTCAAGCGGTTGTGTTCGATTGCCCACAACATCGATTCTGACCCTACTAATTCAGTATTTTTATGAAGGGCTATCCAACATGGATAGGAACATGGTGGATGCTGCTAGTGGAGGTGCTTTAGTACATAAAACACCAACTGAGGCTAAGACCTTGATTTGAAATATGGCTGCCAATACACAACAGTTTGGTGTGCGAAGAGATGATCCACCAAGAAGAGTGAATGAGGTAAATGTGTTTTCTATTGACCAACGATTAAATAATCTCACTACTCTTGTTGAAAAATTGGTTGCGGGGCATTCAACAGGTGAAGACTTGTGGGATATGTACCCAAACGGATCATACAACTAATATGTGCCCGACACTTCAAGAGGATTCAACTGAGCAAGCCAATGCAGTTGGTGGATTCCCAGGGGCACCACAAGGAAAATATGATCCCTATTCTAATACATACAATCAAGGGTGGAAAAATTGCAATCAGTTTGCTCCAAGAATAAAACAAATGCCATGTGTTTTGGTTGATTTCCGAAGTTCACGTATTTTTACTGCTTTGTTAGGCACTGCAATTTGTTTTTTCCTCTTATACTTTACGTGCTTTGCTTTTACATTTCTGTTGTTCTTTTATTTCTTTAGTTTGTAGAAAAATAAGCAGCCATCTTCGTCCATCAAGAGCATCTAGTTTTCTTTCTTTAGTTAGCTTCGGTTTTTCTTTTCTTTTACTGCACCTTCCGCCCTTTGGTTTGGTTTTTCTTTAGGTTAGCTTAGGTGTTTGAATTTTTTCCAGTTCTTTACATCCTTTATTGTTCTTCTTAGAAAACTATGGACGAAGAATGTTGCTAAAACAAAAGAAACCAGTACATCTGCTACACCATGGTCGCCGGATATTTATAAACTACCAAGTGCCCTTCTCCTTGTAAATCATCAATTCGAAACAAGAAACCAAGTAGGAATGGATTTACGCTAGCTCAATTCCGTGCATCGCCAAGAAGGAATGTGTGAGTTCACTTTTACTTGTCCCGTATCCTTCTTTACTTTTGTCTTCAAGTTGTAGTCAACTTCTTCTATTTGTTTCATTTTGTTTTCTTCCTTTTGTAGAAAATCAGCCGACTTCTCTTTTTGAATTTGACTTCTATTGCCGACTAAACTTCTTATTTTTTATACAAATTTGCCCAAGTCCAATGGCCAAGAGCTTGCTGAATTCTTTCTCCAATTTCTCCCTTTTCTCTTCTTTTGTCTTCTTCCTTGTTTAATTTGTGCAGATTTTTATGTTTGTTTACTTTCTGAATAACTTGGCCCACAATCTTCTTTGTTCCGTATTTTGTTTTTGTTCCTTTGTAGCGTCTTTTGTACTTCAAAACCAACATCCATGTAAGGAATAGGAAACTTTCTTTTTCTACTTCAAATCTTGCCTTTTGTCAACTTTTTCTCCAATTCATCATTTCTCATGCCTAAAACAAAAAGTATATTAAAACAAATAATTCCTCTTAAAATTCAAATTAATATTAAGGAAATATTAACAAAAATATATACACAATTTAAACTCTATCAAATCCCCCACACCTAAACCATGCTTGTCCTCAAGCATATATTAGATTAATATCTTCCTCTTCATTCCTGTCCCCTTCTCAACCCATTTACAAATAACCAAAAGTCATCACACATTAGAAATCAAGATTGGAATAACAATCCAACGAACAAGTAATCGTAGCCCGATGGTCTAACAAAACATACGCATCCCATTGATCCCAACAATTCTATTGAAATCAAATGCAACAAAATTTGATAACTCCTCACGGTTGCACTCTAAGCACTCAAAGTGTTTAGGGGTTCAATATAGCACTCAAATCAAACATAGCATGTCATTACCATAGGCTTGCTTATATATCACATCTCCACCACTTATAAATATGAATCCATACAACAATCAAAGGGTCTTTATAAGGGTTGTAACGGGGCTTAGGTAAAGGTAGGTAAAAAGAGAGGAAAATTTAGGCTACAGTAATCAAGATATGTAAGAACTTCCTTGCATGACTCAAAAGTAGCAACAATAGCATAATAGAACCACTTTTTTTTTTTCCACATAACATGCATCCCCCTCTTTTTTTTTTGCAACTTCATCATACCGTTTGTATACAATGGAGAACACTCACTTTGTCCAATCGTCGTAGGGAATGCTTTTCACTTTTCTTTTCTTCTTTTTCTCTTTTTTTTCGTATTTTTTCCCTTTTTTTCACACTTTTCATCATTCTTTTTTTTTCATTCTTTTTTTTTCCCTTTTTTTTTTCACACTTCCCCTTTTTTTTCCATGGTTCTTTTCCTTGAAATCAATAGAAATTATCATACAATTCATTCCCACATACTCTTGACAAAGGTTCAATGATGGTAAAAAAAACAATGGTTTATGGCTAATGATGTAGTGTTATAACAAAGAAAGGTTAAGGCTCAAAATTGGTTAACTAGAGGTATATATAATAGGATGGTTTTTTAGAAAGTTTAACTGGCTAATCCTAAATGCCCTTATCATTTCAAAGCATGAATCCACAATGTGATCTCGACATGCATAACAAAGCAAGTTCTAGAATAAACATACCATATTCGACAACACTCCACAAAGAAATATGTGAGCAAGAAAAGGAAATGCTCTTAGGCTCAAATACTCACAAAATGGGTTCAATGTATCGAATATTGCACATTCTCACTCAATTCAATCATTAAAATCAACGAGATGCTTTTAAAATTTTCAAAAACAAAGGCTAATCATACTCGCCCCTTTTCATGCTTTCCAACTCAACTACTAATGCATGCTAACCAAGAGTTATTCTAAACAAGCATCAAAAGAGTTAGGAATTCCAAGGAAAACATTCAAATTGTCAAGCATGATTTTGAAAAAATAAAAATAAATAAAATTGTAAAATTTTATCAAAATAATTC
This sequence comes from Gynochthodes officinalis, assembly GCA_020080225.1. Lineage (NCBI taxonomy): Eukaryota > Viridiplantae > Streptophyta > Magnoliopsida > Gentianales > Rubiaceae > Gynochthodes > Gynochthodes officinalis. The sequence goes on from JAIQDA010000012.1 coordinate 2,237,963, forward strand.
AAATAACCACATCAAAATAATTCAAATAACTACAAAAATAAAATTGTAAAATTTTATAAAAATAATTCAAATAACCACATCAAAATAATTCAAATAACCACAAAACATCCCCCCCACACCTAAATCATACATTGTCCCCAATGTATGAAAGACTTGTGCACACAATTCAGGAGATAAAAAATAATGGCAATGAAATAAGAAACTTCCCTGAATCGTGGCATTAGCAATGGGCGATGGTGAGGTTGGGCATGGAGGAAGGTGAAAAATGAAGTAATTGGCAAGGCATGCATCTTCTCTATCAAATTTCTGAAGCTTAAACTTTAAAAAAAAACAAGGATGATGCTAAGGATAAAAATTAATAATAATAATAATAAAAGACTAACAAAAAGTAAAAGAGAAAGAATAATTCCTTTGGGTTGCCTCCCAAGTAGCGCAATTGTTTAACGTCGTTATGCTCGACGCCTCTATGTCACATTAAAAATCCAGGTAAATGGGCAAGGTTAACTTAATGTTAGTCAAAGTTGAAACATTAACCTCGCCATGAAATATCTTGAGTCTATGCCCGTTTACCTTGAAGATCTTCCTGTTTCCAAACTTTGAATCTCAACGCACCATAGGGAAAACATTAGTAACAACAAATGGACCAAGCCGTGAGAACGTAACTTACCGCATGAGCTTTAATCTAGAATTGTATAACAACACTTTCGCCCACATCAAATTGTTTCCTCATAAGAACATTGTCATGAAACAATTTGGTCTTCTCCTTATACATTCTTGAGTTTTCATATGCATCCAATCTTAATTCTTCCAACTCTTGCAACTGTAATTTCCTAGAGTTCCCAGCTTCATTCAAATCCATATTGGTTTGACGAACTGCCCAATAAGCCTTATGTTCAATCTCGACTGGAAGATGACAAGCTTTGCCAAAAACCAACCGATATGGAGACATCCCAATCGGAGTTTTGTATGCAGTTCGATAAGCCCATAATGCATCATCTAGGCGTAGGCTCCAATCTTTCTTCCCTGGGTTGACAGTTTTCTCCAAAATGGCTTTTATCTCACGATTAGAGATCTCTGCTTGGCCATTTGTTTGAGGATGATATACCGTTGCTACCCGGTGATGTACTCCATATTTCTTCAACAAAGCCTCAATTGTCTTATTACAAAAATGGCTTCCTTGATCACTAATGATTGCTCGAGGTATCCCAAATCTACTAAAAAGGTTAGTTTTTATAAAACTTGCTACCGTCTTAGAATCATCCGTTTTAGTAGCCTTTGCCTCTACCCATTTTGAAACATAATCAACTGCTAAAAGAATGTAGAAATTTCCACAAGATGAAGGAAAAGGTCCCATGAAATCAATTCCCCAAACGTCAAATATTTCACAAACCAAAATAGGTGTTTGGGGCATCTCATTCCTATGGGTCAACGTACCTGTTCTTTGGCATCGATCACAATTTTTACAAAATAAGTAAGCATCCTTAAACAGGGTTGTCCAATAAAGGCCACTATCCAAAACCTTTCTAGCAGTTCTTTTAGGCCCAAAATGACCTCCACAAGCAAGATTATGGCAAAAAGAAAGAACAGAGTGATGCTCATTATCAGGGACACATCTCCTAATGACTTGATCAGAGCAAAATTTCCAAAGATATGGTTCATCCCAAACATAATATTTTGCCTCAGCTTTTATTTTTGCCCTTGTGGATGTATTTAAACCACTTGGTAAGACTTTGGTAACCAAATAATTAACAATATCAGCGTACCAAGGAACCATACCTTCGAATTGAAACAGATGTTCATCAGGAAAATTTTCAGAAATAGGTAGTGATTCTTCCTCCCGAACTAACCTGCTCAAATGGTCAGCTACCAAATTTTCAGCTCCCTTGCGATCTCTTATCTCAAGGTCAAATTCTTGGAGCAGCAAAATCCATCTAATGAGGCGTGGCTTTGATTCCTTCTTAGCAAGTAGGTACTTCAAAGCTGCATGGTCAGAATAAATAATTACCTTAGATCCAAGTAGATATGATCTAAATATATCTAAAGCAAAACAATTGCCAAAAGCTCCTTTTCGGTAGTAGTATAATTGCCGAGCGCATTCAATGTCCTTGAGGCATAATAGATGATGTGGCTCTTTTTATCAACTCGTTGGCCAGACTCCTACCGCGTAGTTGCTTGCGTCACACATGAGTTCAAAAGGCAAGTTCCAATCAGGTGGTTTAAGAATAGGTGCTGTCGTCAACAAACTCTTGAGTTTATCAAACGCCTTTCTACAATCATCACCGAATTCAAAAACTACATCCTTTTAGAGCAGATTGGTCAAGGGCAATGCAATTTTTGAAAAATATTGAATAAACCTGCAGTAAAAACCTGCATGGCCAAGAAAAGCACGTACTTCCCTAACATTCGTACGGTAAGGTAAGCTCACAATAAGATCCATCTTAGCCTTGTCCACTTCTATACCTCTAGAGGAAATTACATGTCCTAAAACAATGCCGTCATTTACCGTAAAATGACATTTTTCATAATTCAAAACCAAATTGTTTTCTATGCACCTTTTCAGAATTTTTGTCAAATGGTCTAAGCAATTATCAAACGAATCTCCATAAACAGTAAAATCATCCATGAATACTTCTATGCAATTCTCTAAGAAATCCGAAAAAATACTTCTATGCATGCATCTTTGAAATGTACCTGGAGCATTGCAAAGACCAAAAGGCATCCTTCTATATGCAAAAGTCCCAAAAGGGCAAGCGAAAGTAGTTTTCTCTTGGTCTTTTTTAGCTATAATGTCTGGTAATAACCTCAAAATCCATCAAGAAAACAAAAGAAAACTTTTCCAGCCAATCTTTCTAACATTTGGTCTATAAAGGGTAGGGGAAAATGGTCTTTTCTAGTTGATAAATTGAACTTTCAAAATCAATAACCATTCGCCACCCATTTTGAATTCTCATGGGCACCAATTCATTATTTTGATTTCTTACCACCGTAATCCCGCTTTTCTTTGGTACCACATGAACCGGACTTACCCACTTACCGCCGAGATTGGGTAAATAATTCCTTCAGCAAGTAACTTAAGGACTTCCTTCATAACCACTTCCTTCATTGCTGGATTCAACTTTCTTTGAGCTTCCCTTACTGGCTTAGCATCTTCTTCAAGAAGAATGCGGTGCATACAAATCGCTGGATTTATTCCTCTAATGTCGGCCAGCTGCCAACCAATTGCCAATTTATGCTCTTTTAAAACAACCACTAACCTCTCTTCCTGGTCCTTTGTTAACTGTTTTGAAACTATGACCGGAAGGGTCCCATTGTCTCCCAAATATACATATTTAAGATGATCGGGTAGTTGCTTTAATTCAAGTTTTGGGGCCTGCAAAACAGAAGGTAACACTTTTTCTTGAGATACATGAGATTCAATATTAAAAAGTATTGACCTTTCTTGTGTGTCCTTAGTACAGTCAATATCATTGCACAATTCAGCGGCTTCTTCCTCACTCAATTGTCCTTCCTTCTTAGTGTTTTCTTCATCAAAAGTTTCCTGTGTAATGGAATCAACAGTATCAATAGAACAAATTGAATGAGCCTCAGAAGGATATCTCATAGCATCAAAAATATTAAATTTAACAATTTCCCCATCAAACTCTCTGAGTTAACGCCTCATCCACATCTATCTTTGTTTTAGCGGTCTTCATGAAGGGTCTCCCAAGCAAAATTGGGGCGGAAATTGTGTTTGAGTCATCCTCCGTTTTTAGGATGTAAAAATCTGCTGGAAAAATTAACTCATTAACTCGCACTAAAACATACTCAACAACCCCTTCGGGATAAGCATTAGACCTGGCCAAGTTGAATCACTATCCTAGTCTCTTTCAAAGGACCCAAATTTAGAGTTTTGAAAATTGAGTATGGCATGACATTTATAGAAGCTCCTAAATCAAGCATAGCACGCTCAATTTTCTTATCTCCAATAACACATGGAATTGTGAACATACCTGGGTCCTTGCATTTTTCAGGTAGAGATTTATGAGTGAGCATCGCTGAAACATTCTTTCCTACCTTAATCTTTTCGTTTCCCTTAAGCCTTCTTTTGTTGGTGCACAACTCCTTCAAAAATTTTGCATATTTCGGAATTTGTTTGATAGCATCCAACAAAGGTATGTTCACTTCTACCTTTCTAAAGGTATCTAGAATTTCTTTCTCATAATCCTCTTGTCTTGATTTCGCCAACCTGCTAGGAAAAGGGGGAACAATCGCATTAGGAAATGTTGGCTTAGAATTAGAAGAAAGAGTTACCTTTGATTGCGGTTCAAGTGTGCATTCTTTTTCTTCTTTATTTTCATGCTCCTTTGCATTCTCTGGTTTTTCAGGTAGATTAGGTCTTGTATCAATCTGTTTCCCACTTCTTAATACAATGGCACTTGCATTTTCTTTTGGATTAACCACTGGTTGTGAAGGTAACCTTCCAGAATTCTGTGCTTCCAACTTGCTAATAGATGTAGCCAGTTGGGTAATTTGGTTCCCCAAGGCTCTTTGCTCCTGTTGCATTTGTTGCATATTAGTAGCAAGTGATTTAACAATATCTTCTAAATGCATACCTGAGTTTGAAGACGGAGCTGGTGGTGGGGGTGGCTTATTGTAAGGTTGTGGTGGAAATCTCTGTTGTGGTCCTTGGTTCCCATAACTAAAATTAGGATGATCTCTCCATCCAGGGTTGTAAGTATTAGAATAGGGATCATATCTCCGTTGAGGCTGACCAGGAAACCCTCCTACGACATTTATTTGTTGATGTGAATCTTCTTGCAATGTAGGACACATGTCCGTAGGATGACCAGGATTCGAGCATATTCCACAGACCTTAACAGTTTGTATGTGCCCTGTAGCCAATTGACGAACCATGGTAGTTAGATCGGCAATTTGATTTTTAAGATCAAAAGTGTCTACCTCATTGACCCGCTTAAAATTCCCTTCCACTCGGGTTCTGAATTGTTGAGAATTTTCTACCATATTGGATATTAATTGCCTAGCCGCTGTGGGTGTTTTATTTACTAATGCTCCTCCACTGGCTGCGTCTACCATACTCCTTTCCATTGGTAATAATCCTTCATAGAAGTATTGGATGAGGAGTTGTTCGGGAATTTGATGGTGGGGACAACTAGCACATAGTTGTTTAAATCGTTCCCAATACTCGTACAGAGTTTCCCCACTATGCTGTCGTATCCCACAGATTTCTTTCCTAATATTTGCAGCCCGAGATGCAGGGAAGAACTTTTCTAAGAATAACCGCTTCATCTCATCCCATGAAGTAATTGAACCGGAAGGAAGGTAGTATAACCAATCCTTCGCCTTATCTCCTAAGGAAAAAGGAAAGGCTCTCAACTTAATTTGTTCTTCCGACACTCCTTGTGGTCTCATACTAGAACACACGACATGGAACTCCTTTAGATGTTTGTGCGGATCTTCACCTACAAGACCACGAAAAATAGGCAATAAGTGGATTAAACCAGATTTTAATTCAAAACCAACATCTAAATTAGGAAATTGAATGCAAAGAGGTTTGTGGTTTAAAGTAGGAGCCGCCAACTCCTTTAATGTTCTATCTCCCATTGTTGCAAATTCGGTTATCTCCAAGTCGGTAGATTCCGTTTCAATGTCCTCCCCTGAAGATGAATCACCCTTTCTTTGCTTAGCCTCTTTCCTTAGTTGGCGAGCAGTCTTCTCAATTTCAGGATTATATTCTAATTCGCCTTCCTGAGAAGCACGAGTCATACAAGAAAGAAAAATATTAGTAGCACTAGATGTTCAAAACTAGGAACTAATTGGTTCCCCGGCAACGGCGCCAAAATTTGGCAGGTTTGTCGAAGCCCACAAAATTAATTACTGGTCTTTAAGTAATTACAAATTAAATTTCTGGTAATATGCACTGTGTCGAGTCCCAAGAGAACCAAAGTATAGTACCAAGTTTTGAACAATAAATTATAAATAAATAAACACGGGGATTTTTAGATAATAATTAAATTACTAAAATTATAAAAATTAATAAAAATATATATTAAAGCAGTAAAAATAGAAAATAATAAAAATTACCTAATTTACAGAGTTTCCAATCCAAGGGTCGATATCATTCAATTACATCACTGATCATAGGTCACAAAAAATAATCTTGCAACTTAAATATTTAACTTGAAATTTATTAGGATAGTCGTAATAAATTCCTATTTTCCTAAAATAATTGACCGAGCCCAGCACTCTAAATCAAAACTTACCATCAATTGACTGGGTACGATAGCGTTCCATATCAATTTAATGATAGCATTAAGAACTATTGAAAATAGTTAAACCAAAATTAATATACCGAGATAGCTACAGTAAATTAATTTTGTCCCATTAATTCCCCTAAATTAAGCATGCATATTTACAAACATAAACATTTTTAACTTAGTTGCTACTTGGTCCATTTATTCATGACAATTACGGATCATTGAACTTATGGATAGCAATAGAATAACTAATGAACAATTAAATTGTCAGATTAATTAATCATTAATTATTCATAAAATTAAATCAAGAATTAACAAGTATTTGAATTAAAAGCAAGAAAATAAATTAAGAACAAAACCTCACAGTGATTGCAATTGAAATCAATCCTTCCCTTGAATTAGAAAAGAGAACTTAGCCACTCATAATGGCATACATAGCTACTAAAATTTTTCTGATTATATGACTAAACTAAAAAGAAGGAAAAGAACAAAATAAACAAAAGTATGTAAATTCCAGGAAGGCAACAACGAAATCTCATTGTTTTTGTTTGTCCTAAACAACCCGAATGTAAATTTTGCTTCTAGGGAAAACAGACCAAACGGGTAAGAAGAATAGAAGCTAGGAACTTTCTAACCACTTCTACAAAGCTAAAGAAAAGAAAGAAAAAAAAACCAAACCAAAGGACGGGAAGGTCCAGTAAAAGAAAAGAAAAAAAACCGAAGCTAACTAAAGAAAGAAAACTAGATGCTCTTGATGGACGAAGATGGCTGCTGCTATTTTTCTACAAAATAAAGAAATAAAAGAACAACGGAAAACAGAAAAGCAAAGCACGTAAAGTATAAGAAGAAAAAAACAAATTGCAAATGCCTAACAAAAACAGAAAATACGTGAACTTCAGAAATCAACCAAAACCTGTGTATCATTGTTTTATTCTTGGAGCAAATCTGATTGCAATTTTTCTCTTCTAAGAAGAACAATAAAGGATGTAAAGAACTGGACAAAATTCAAACACCTAAGCTAACCTACGAAAGAAATTAAGGTGAAAACTATGAACGAAGAATGTTGCTAAAACAAAAGAAACCGTACATCTGCTACACCATGGCTGCTGATATTTATAAACTACCAAGTGCCCTTCTCCTTGTAAATCATCAATTCGAAACAAGAAACCAAGTAGGAATGGATTTCGCTAGCTCAATTCCGTGCATCGCCAAGAAGGAATGTGTGAGTTCACTTTTTACTTGTCCCGTATCCTTCTTTACTTTTGTCTTCAAGTTGTAGTCAACTTCTTCTATTTGTTTCGATTTTGTTTTCTTCCTTTTGTAGAAAATCGCGGTGACTTCTCTTCTTGAATTTGACTTCTATTGCCGACTAAACTTCTTATTTTTTTTATACAAATTTGCCCAAGTCCAATGGCCAAGAGCTTGCTGAATTCTTTTTCCAATTTCTCCCTTTTTCTCTTCTTTTGTCTTCTTCCTTGTTTAACTTGTGCAGCAAACTTCTTTGTTCCCTATTTTGTTTTTGTTCCTTTGTAGCGTCTTTTGTACTTCAAAACCAACATCCATGTAAGGAATAGGAAACTTTCTTTTTCTACTTCAAATCTTGCCTTTTGTCAACTTTTTCTCCAATTCATCATTTCTCATGCCTAAAACAAAAAGTATATTAAAACAAATAATTCCTCTTAAAATTCAAATTAATATTAAGGAAATATTAACAAAAATATATACACAATTTAAACTCTATCAAGGATCATCCAAATTTCAAACTATGGGCCTAGACCGAATAATTCCCAACCATATTACCAACCGAGGTGATAAGTCAACAATTTCAAGCAACCTCCTAAACAAGGTAAATCTCTTGAGCAATTAGTTGAATCTCTTGCTAATAGTTCCTATTCAATTTCAACAGGAAACCAGGTCGAGCATTCGAAATCTGGAGAACCAAGTTACTCAGCTTGCATCTTCACTTAGCAAGCTTGAGAACCAAGGTAAATTGCTCTCACAAACATTGGTAATTACAAGTGAAAATGTGAGTGCAATTACCTTGAGAAGTGGAAAGGTATTGGAAGAACTGTTCTCGTGAGATAGACTGAAAAAGGAAAAGGAAAAGAAGTTGCACGCCTCCACCATCGATAAGTCCAAAGGTAACGCCTCCCCATTTCCCACACGATTGTCCAATCTAAGAAACTTGAAGAAGAAAAAGGAATTTTGAGACATTTGGTAAAGTTGAGGTAAATATTCCCTTGCTTGATGCTATAAATCAAATTCCTCGTTATGCAAAATTTCTTAAAGATTTATGCACCAATAAAAGAAAGTTGCAAGGTAATGAGAAAATAAGTGTGGGGGAGAATGTTTCGGCAATACTACAAAAGAAGTTACCTTCAAAATGCAAGGATCCAGGTATGTTTCTCATTCCTTGTAAAATAGGTAATAAAAATGTTGGAAAAGCTATGTGTGATTTGGGTGCATCAATTAATGTTATGCCTTTGTCTGTGTATAAATCTTTGAATGCTGGACCATTAAAAGATACTGGCATAATCATTCAATTAGCTGACCGATCTAATGCATATCTTGAGGGAGTATTAGAAGATGTTTTGGTGCAAGTAAATGGATTAGTGTTTCCTGTAGATTTTTATGTACTTGATATGGAGGAAGATCATTCTCCTAATTCAAGTATAATTTTATTAGGGAGACCTTTCCTGAAAACATCTAGAACAAAGATTGATGTGCATGATGGTACATTAACAATGGAATTTGATGGTGAAATAATTAAATTTAATATTTATGATGCCATGAAATTTCCTAATGATGTAAGTGCTGTTTATGCATTTGATGTGATTGACACTCTAGCTCAGAATGCTTTTGATATTTCTCATGAGAATAAGCTTAAAGTCGGCATTGCTCATAGCTTGACCGATAATGATCTTCAAGATATGGTTTATGACTTAAGCCAACCCGTTGCACATAATTCTATTAACATTACTGATTTTAGTGTGCAGGATGTTTTTAAAGAAAAAACAAATGTAAGTGAAGTTGAATTGAATGCACAAGTAGAAGTGAATGAGAAGGCAATGGTAGCTTGTGAGAACATGCAAGTGTGGTCCAAACAATTGGTGAAAATTTAATAACTTAAAGAGAAGTGGAGACGTCTAGCCAAAGACGTTAAATGAAGGCGCTTTTGGGAGGCAACCCAATTTTATTTTTATTTATTTATTTTTATTTTATTTACTTTATTTTACTATTATTTTTTTAGGAACTTGCCCCATGCCAATGAGTCGTTATCTTCATCACCACTTCACCCAATCTCTGTCAAGCTTTTCTTACTCGGGGAGTATTTTCTCTTTCTGTCACTTAAATTTGTTATGTGTGAGCCATTGCTTACAACATTGAGGACAATGTTTGTTTTAAGTGTGGGGAGGGATTTTATATTCTCGAGTCGGTTGATGGTTTTGTTTTGAAGTTGTGATTGGGTAGTATAAATGAAATCAACTCATGAGGAGGTGCTTGTGTTGCTAGCTAAATTTCTTCTTTCTTTAAACTCATTTTTCTAAAATAGTCGATTCGATTGAAATATGCAAGATTTGATACTTACCTAATTTTTTTTTGTGAGCTTTTGAGCCGAATAGAGCAAATCATTATACATATGCTCTAATTTTTGTTAATCTGTGTGCATTCATGCTTAGTGAGTAACTTTCGAATTTGCATAAAATGCGTTTAGACTGCATTTATTCTATCGAGTCGTGAGATGATGAAGGCATTTAAGAGTAACCATTTGACTTAAAAAGCCTCCTTTTACCATTAGTAAACCAATTTGAGCCTTTAAACCTTTTGTTCTTGAACCTAAATACTTATTCACTTTCACCTCATTATTCCTTCGATGAACAGTTAGCTATGTGCTACATTTTCATGTCTATGTGATTATGTTTAAAAAAAGAAGACATGCCATATACCGAGAAAGTGTGCAAGCGACTTCATCCCTTCTCGCTTTGATCATAAGTGGAACTATATTGATCATGGCACAAATTACTCCGCTTTGTGTCGTTTGTTTTCATCTTATTGGTCTTTGGTTCAAGGCTTGGAATAATTTTTATGCTTGGAAAGTGGTTGTGATCTCTCTGAATTCTCCATTCTTGAGAAAGAAAAGTGAGAGCAAATGCTATTAAAATATTTTGTTAAGCTCTCAGAGAGAAAAAAAGAAAAGAAAAAAAGAGAAGAGCAAAAAGAAAAAAAAAGAAGAGAAAAGCAGAAAAAAGAAAGAAAAAAGAGAAATATACATTGTTATGTGAATTTGAGATTGAGATGTTCCACTTGTGATATGAAGATGTATCTTTCGATAGGGTGGAGTAAATTTTAGGCTATTGCAGTTACAACATTTTTATCAAAATGATCTGCCTATTTGGTTTCCCTTGATCTTGAGCCAAAATTTTCCCTTTCTCAAACCTTTAATCACGGCCTCTTCATATCCGTAAGACCTTCGGATTTGTGTCTCGATAGTTTATAAGTGTGGGGGGATTCGATTGAAGTGCAAATTTATAGAGTTCTTGTTGAGTACTGAATTTGAGAGTCATTCTTTGAATCCGAAGCTTAAACATTTGTGTGAATAGAGTGACATCTTTGTGAGGGTGTTGAATCTTGCTATGTTTCAATATTGTTTGAGATTATTGAAGTTGATGAGATTTTCCACAAGATTTTCAGTCATTTCGTTTTTACATTTTAAGCTGTGTAACACTTGCACTTTCCGATTGTTGTCTTGATTTCAGTTTATAATACGTGGTTGATCCTATTTTTGAGAGAGATGTTTTATGTTTAATTTGATTGCTTGAGGACAAGCAAGGTCTAAGTGTGGGGGAATTTGATAAGTTGTTAATTCGTCATATTTTTAGTGACTAATTCCCTTATATTTTGATTTTATTTGAGTCTAATTGGAAAGAATTGGGAAAGTTTTGATTATTTCAAGTTTCTATGATCTTATCCAATTATGGGAGAATTTAGCCTTATCTAGCTTGATTTGCAATTTTGTAGGAAGGAAACTCTTGGAAGAAGATAAGGATTGAGAAAAGATTGTTCCGTCAAAGATTTGTTATGATTTTGTTGGAGAAAAGAAAACCAAGATCTGGAAAAATATCATGCCAATGCCATGGCATGTAATTTTGAGTGCCATGGCATCACACACTTCATGACTAAGATGCTTGGACAGAAGATTTCAACATGGCGGTTATTTCAAAGCCAGCGTTTGCTATAAATTTCTTTCCAATGCCATGGCATGTAATTTTCAATGCCATGGCATAACGCATTTTAGGAAAGAAGGACATTGGACAGAGAATTTTATCCACAGCATTGAGTAGTTGGCAGACTTACGGAAATTGTGAGATTTACGCAATCAAATCATATCCTTCAAGATCAGCCAAAAGAGTTACACACACTACTAAACTCTTGGTCTTTAGGACTAGAACAAGGATAAAAAGTGGAGTTCCTTCACAGAGTTCCTTCCTGAAGAGAAAAAGAAAGAAACCTGCCGCAATTCTTTCCTGGAGAATCAACGGCCGAAGGAGACAAAAGTCACGCAGGATGGACAAGCAAAGACTCCTTTGATTTTTCTTGTATTTTCCTTAACTATGTCTAGCTAAATTTTACTTTTCAACCAAGGATTATAAGGTTTGATTTCAATTAATTGTGAGATTTCATGTTTTTCATCGGATTCTTTGATTTTGAATATTATATATTCTTTGCAAATAAATTTATTATTGTTTTGAATGTTAAACAATTCAGGCCTGTTGTTTAATAGTTAAATACAATAATCAGTCAATTAGAATAAATTCATGTAATTGTTCTAAATTAGTGACAAATAGCAAATTCGAAAGGTAATCAACGCCTAAGATTTATGCTATAGGAATATATATTCTAGCTTAAATAAACTAGGTCGACTTAGAGTTCTTGGCTAGAGATTGGGTCTTACATTCTTAATGCAATTAATGGATGTAATTCATAGATCGTTATCGAAGATTATACATTACTTAGGGAAATAACCTATAGGTCGTATTCCGAAAGTTATCAACAATTTTAGAGATTGGTTGTTATAGGACGGATCCTTAACGACTATAACTAATCTATTTGAAGTACAAAGATTTATCTTTTAAATCGATGATCAATTAAGAGAATCAACACCGAAATAAATCCTTGGTTGAAAGCTTTTATTGAATTGAATTTATCTTTTATTTATTTTCTTGTTTATTGCCATAGAATATTTGTTTAATTAGTTGAAAATCTCCAAACCCCCATTTGTTACTAAGAAACAGGTTTTAACCAATCTCTGTGGATTCGACCCTACTCATCGCTACTACAAGTTCCGGTCTAGAGAAGGTTTATTTTTGGTTGGATTCGACACCCACCGAATAACAAACCTTCTCATAGTTGCTAAAGATACTATGCCCAATGAATTTGTACTTTGCTGAGATGTAACCGCAAATGGATAATGATAAATTGTTATTTTCTTAGATCTCTCTAACTTCTACTTTTGCGATTTTATTCTTATGTTTTCGTGTTAATACTTTTTTCTTATCATGAAACATAATATTTGTACAGTTTTTTGCATCAAATTTTGGTGATTTTTATGAACTGGATGGAAGTTTACTTTTGCAATTTACTATCAAGATAACAAAGAAATCTTTACTTGTTCTCGCTTGAGTTTATTCTTTCCTTAATTTTCATTATTGGTCTATGATAACAAGCACTTTTGTTTTATTTGACTTCACTATTTGCCTAATGGGTAGTATTCTTATTCGCTTAACTTATACTTGTTGATTTTACATCTTTGTGACTTCAATCTTTTGTTCGCTAACCGTTAGACATTCGAGTCCGCTTATTTCCAACTCATGAATTTAGCCGATAAAAACTATAGGATAGTACCCTATTTTTTCAATTTGGCGGTTGGATAAATGATCAATCCATTTAGCATAAATTTTACCATTTCCCATAGGAAGTTGTAGTGATTTTTACAATCTTTTAGCTTAAATTGTCTTCAGACACTTATAAGTTTAGAGGAATTACTTTTTGTGCTCATTTTGTTATATATGAGCATATATATATTTTACCAATAGTTATTTAAATTCTTTCGTGCATATATTATCGGTATATGGTGGTAATTGGCTTGTGATTTGTTTGTTTAATAACTTTTGTTTCTATTCCAATGAACAATATGTATACTTAAATTCTAGTTCGAATATAGAAACTAATAAGGAAAAATTACACATTCGATTCATAGTTCTTGTCATCATTTGGGGTTACCACTAAGCTCATGGCATGTTTGGCTGAATTCCATAAGATATTCAAGTCTGTGATAAAGGTAATACCACTTATCAGAATAATCATTTGTTTTGCTACTAGATTACTAGTTTCTGGATTTAATTATTGGTGTCTTAGTAGGCTAGAAAGGGCAAAGTTTTGGGTGGTATGTGGGTGTTTATAATACAAGAGAGATAAAGGAAGACAAACAATTTTGAATTCCTTAGAATTTGGAGGAAATTCTATTGAATAAAGTTGATTAACAATCAACCATGAAAAACAAAATCCTACATACGTATTTATAACGTAAGAAACCCTAGACAAAACTGAAAAGAATTCAAAATCTATTAGAAAACTAAAGATAAAGATAACTCATATTAAAAATATGATGAACATATATAGATAATTATTATAGATATTGTTTTCCTAATTAATTTTGATAACCATACTCTAGGAAGTAGATTGTCTCACATCAAACTTTCCACTTGGAAGGAACTTGTCCTCGAGTTCTAAGAACAAAGTTTGAACTAGTATTTTGTAGAACTTCTAACTTTGAAGAACATCATTCCAATAATCCATCCACTGAAGTTCTAAAAACAAAGCTCGAACAAGTTATTATGTAGAACTTCTCATTTTGAAGAACATCAATCCAACAATGCGTCCATGAACCTTATAAGGACCATAATTTCTTGAACCAATTTTTCAAATATAAAATTCATGATATTGTGGAGGAGGAACAAAAATAAAACATTCTTAATGAACAACAATGGAAATATGATAACCAATATCTGTCTCTTTTGCTTGAAAACCGATTTTCACAACTAAGTTATAATCCTCTGTAGGAACCTTTAGATTAATGATTTTGTTATTATTCTTGATTTCTTCATTCTCTTCATCTATCAATAGTTCTAATAACATGCCACTAACCATATTATCGTGATATTCACCCTCTATCTTTTCATCTAGTTTACATATGTATTATTCTTCAATATGTTCATATATGTATACTCCTTCATTTTCAAATTTTTACTTCACAGAACTTTCTACTTTTGTAATTTATATACAATTCTAATTTTCATCAGCAGTCAAATTTGACTTTTCAATTATAGAGAAGTGAACCTTATAGATAGGTCTTGTATGAGAAACTCCATATTCATAACAAATGACAAATCGATCAAGAGCAAATATTTCAACTCAGTTCCTATCGGTTCCTATCATCGCTATTTGTATTACGGTTAGCTCGTAAGGCTTGCAAATTCATCTCTATACATTTGATACGAAAAATTAAATTTTAAAGCATCACAATCATGTTTTGGATCCCGAGCATGTTAGAGAGGGTGTTACCTTCGCTAATTTAGTTAGCCATCATAACGGAAATCCTTGCTTTGATACCAACTAACATAGGATAGATAAAATGAAGACAAACAATCTTTGCAAAGAAACAAATTCCATAGAATTTGGAGGCAATTCTATTGAATAAAGTTGATTAACCTTGAGCCATGAAAAACAAAACCCTACGTACATATTTATGGCCAAAAACTCTAAAAAAGTTGAAAAGAATTCAAAACCTATTAGAAAACTAAAAGATAAAGATAACTTCTATTAAAAATATGATTAACATATATCGATAATTATTATAGATACTATTTTCCTAATTAATTTTGATAACTATATTTTAGAAAGTAAATTGTCTCAAATCGCTTTACTCGTAGAGTATACCGTTGAGAATCCACCCTACGGTCCCCATTTTTGGAGATCCACCTTCCATATCCTAAACATTTTATTCTTGGCCCATTTTATCTTGTCCTGCTTAGATGCCACGTGAAATGGTTGAACCATCATGATTTCTATTTAGGTCGGCTTTTCTTGTACCCAAGTATACTATCAATGGTTGAGCTAATGCACATTATAATAACATTTAATAGTTGTTTTGGGAGGAGATACTATGTTGAGTGTGAAGGGATACAAGTTCAAGCTTGACATTCATTTTGGGTGGTCGTGTTATCATTCGGTGTTAAATCGTGTAAGCAAAGATGGTGTCCAAAAAGACAAGTTGGGACAAACCTAGCACTTGACTATATGGGGTAGAAAAAGAAGCATTTCTTCTTTTTTACACGTGTGTGAGGATTGGAGGGCACCAAATCCAGTGACCCCATTAAGGAGTTTGTGTCCATCTCTTCTCCTCTATTGAAGTTTAATAAAATTTTTTTGAATTTTAATGATAAAGTATTTTGAGGAGAATTACCTTAGAATTTTTGGGTGAATTAACTTTGAGAATGGAACTTATAATCTGATTTATTATATATATTAACTTTTGTGATTTAAACAATGTCCATTGCAAAATGCATTATATGTTTCTAATAGTGTTGTCTCTTGATTACTAATCAAAGAAAAAAATAAAGTCAACAAAATCAAAGCTGAACCCGTAAAAACACATATTTTTAGGAGTGTAATGAGTGGTTCTTCAAAGAGTGGTATATATGTGAGCAAATGACGATGAATTTTCCTTACTTTTTTTTTTTTTTTTAGAGATCGATAAGGTGCACCCAATGCTTTTTATTGATAGATATATTATTATTGAAATACATGGCTCATCCGCCCGCCAAGAAGGGAAATTATTAAATTTAATTTATGAAATAATTATCAAAGGATAAATTTTTCCTCCTTTCTCTGTCATTCGTCTCTAAATTTAGTGTCAATCCCTTCAAATTTTATTGACCTCTCTTTGAGATGCCCTAATTCATTTGTCATCATTTTTATTTTCAATTTATCGCTTCATGCATATCCTAATTTACACTAATTTTATAAAATGTTCTCTCAATTCCTCCCAATTAAAGAATTTCTAAATCATGTATTCTTTAGGTAAACCTTGAATATCTATTTTTTTTGACAAGCCAAGGAGGCAAGATTTATTGTTAGAGATATAGAGTAAAAGGTTACAAAGTAGGAGTCAGTAGCAAATGGAAGGACAAGAACATTCCTACGCGGCATACAAACAAAAATGAAAGTAGAGATTAGTAGATACAAGACTCATTGCTCGATGATCGCCAACAAGTTTTGCACTCTGGATACTCCTGACTTTGCCAACCTGTCGGCCACACTATTCATGTCTCTTGGAATGTGATGGCCCTCCCAGTGCTTGATTTTCTCCTTCAGTAGATCTATGTGGTTGGAGACATTTTTTAGGTGCCAGGGGGCATTCTCCGGATTCTTGAGCCAATTGATTGCATTAACAGAATCACTTTCAATTACAAGCACATGAGAGCTCTTCCAAATAGATTCAGAGAACACCCAGAAAGCCTCACGGATAGCATAGAACTCAGCCTGATTCGAATCCAAAATTCCAACATACTTGGAGAACACGGCCTTTGTTTTACCCAAATCACCTCTCAAAATTCCTCCAATCCCCATACTGCTGGTTTTCCAATTCTTGAGCCATCAACATTAAACTTCATTTTACTAGATTGAGGCCGAGACCAAGCCACACTTTCCTTTCTACACTGTCACCCGCCTCATACGCACTTTTGTCGAAAAATATTTGTAATAGATGCTGATGAAGATGGCCATTTCGCCTTAAACCAAGTTGCGAACCTAATGATAATCAAATCCATGAGATGCTCAAGATCAAAGCTCTTATTGTTAAAAGTAACCTGGTTCCTGCACAGCCAAATTGACCAAGTAATGGCATAAAACAGTAGTATCCAAGGCTGCCTTCCTTGGAGATCCGGGGAGGACTGATGCCAGCTCATCAGGAAGATGGAAGGATCTCCCGGGCAGACCCAGGTGACACCCCAAGTTTCCAAACACCTCGTCCATACCAACCAGCTACTCCAACAATCAAAAAATAGATGCTGGACAGATTCCGGCACAGTATTGCAGAACGGACACACTGCATGCTCTGCTCGAATGATGCCCCTCCGAAGCAGGCAGCTTCTAACAGGGAGCTTTTGATGGATCAGTTGCCAGACAAAGACTTCCACTTTAGGTGGACCATACCCATTCCACACGAGGTTCCAGATAACGTTGCCTTGCCTTTGTGCCAACAGCACAGATTTGTAGAAAGAAGAAGTGGAATATGTACCATTCGGGACCCCTCTCCAAATGATCCGATCTTGGGAGTGGTGGTTGGGATATTGCTCGTGCAGGATAGATAACAAGTCTTCCCATTGCTGGGTTTCCCAATCAAGCACATTCCTACAGAGATCAATCCTCCATTCCCATTGACCATTCCTGCAATTTCCGAACTCGGCCACATATCCATTCTTATTCACAGACAGAGCAAAGATGCGAGGAAAGCACACTTTTAGAATCATACCTTCTATCCATTCGTCATGCCAGAAAACAATATTGTCTCCCTTCCCAAGAATCGCCCTCATTCTTGAAGATACGACCTCATGGAATTGATTAGAAGGAATAAGTGGAGCAATAATAGCTTTCCATGAATGGGAAACAAATCTATTATTACAAAGGGTGGGAAGGAGTTGCCTCTGGTCAAACCCGTATTTTTCCACAAAGAAATTCCTCCAAAATGAATCCACCTAGTTGCCAAACCTCCATAACCTTTTTGATAGTAAGGCCGAGTTTTTTAAGTGGAAGTCAATTATACCCAATCCACCAAGCCACTTTGGAGCATTCACTGTCTTCCAGTCCGCATAGTGCAATTTGCGTTGGTGATAGCCCCAGAGAAATCTCCGTATCAGTTTGTCCATGTCATTTTTTACCCCACAAGGTAGTTTTAAAGACAGATATGAAAAAGATTGGCAAACTCGACAAGATAGAATTGATTAGTGTTACTCTGCCACCCATGGAAAGGTACCTCGTTTGCCATCCTGCAAGCTTTGATCTCATTTTTTCCAAGATAGGCCTCCAAATGCTTTGGCCCGCTGAGTTAGCCCCTAGAGGAAGACCAATGTATTTGACCGGGAGAATTTCAAACTTGCACGATAAATATTTAGCCCAGCCAGACAAGAGACCCGCATCCAACCCAATACTAACCAAACTACTTTTGTTGAAATTGATCTTCAAACCGGACAACGCCTCAAAGCATCTTAGAATTCTTTTTACATTCAAGAGACTTTTAAATTCCGGTTTAATGAATACTAGAGTATCATCCGCATATTGTAAGTGGGCTAACCTGAAACTTCCTTGGCCGATGCTTAGTCCCTCAAACAGCCCCCGGGTTTCGCCTTTTTGCATAAGAATGCTAAAAGTTTCGGCCATGTTATTAAAGAGCATTGGGGAGACGGGACAGCCTTGGCGGAGACCTTTTTTGATGCCAAACTGCTTGGTGGGGGAGCCATTGACCAAAATTGACAATGATACAGTGGCCACACAGAACCGGATCCAACTCCTCCACTTTCTGCCGAAATTCATCTTTGTCATGACATAATCTAGAAAATCCCAGTCAACATTATCAAACGCTTTTTCAAAGTCCACCTTTAACAACAAACCACTCCTGCTATGCTTCTTGAGATAATCAACGGCTTCATTGGCAATTAAGAAACAATCTGACAATTGCCTATCTTTTAGGAACGCAAACTGGTTGCTCCCGATCACCTCATTCATCAACCCTTTCAGTCTAACTGCTAAAACTTTAGCCATAATTTTATAAATGCTCCCCACAAGACTTATAGGCCTATAGTCTTTTAAGTGAATAGGATTTTCCGTCTTTGGAACCAAGGTGATAAAGGAAGAGTTGATTGCCTTGTCAAAAGTCTCGGTTTCAAAGAAGCCTTCTAGGAAAGTCATTACATCGGATTTGACTGAGTTCCAATTATGCTTGAAGAAGTTCATATTAAATCCATCAGGCCTAGGTGCCTTATTGCCATCACACTGTTTGATTGCTTCCCAAACTTCGGTTTCTAAAAATGGAGCTTCAAGATTGTCCCTTTGTTTAGCTGAGATGCTTTTAAATTGACAATCTAATTCCAGAACACCAACTGCCGACACCTTATTGTAGAAATCTGAGTAATACTTGGCTACTGCATCCTTTAGCTCTTTTGGTTGTGATACTCTCTTACCCTCGAAGACCAGGATACTGATGAGGTTCGTCCTTCTCCTTGAGGAAGCCAGCAGGTGAAAGTATTTGGTATTTCGATCTCCTTCCTGAAGCCATTTTGCTCTGGATTTCTGTAACCAAGCTCTCTCCTCTACCTTATACACATTCCATAGCTGGGCTCACTTAGTTGCAAGTTTTCTTTTATCGGCCGGTAACGAGTTTGCTGCATCCAATTTCTCGAGCTTATTAATCTCCTCCTCCAATTCCTGGACATAGTTGGGATCAGCCTCACCGTTCTAAAGTTTCCACTGTTTGATAAGAGGCTTAAGCCTCTTAAGCTTCAGCCATATACCAGCATTATTTCTAGAATGAGCTGCAATGGTCTTCCATTCATTACGGACCATAATGTTGAAGCCTTCTTTGTCTAGCCAGTGGTTGAAGAACTTGAAAGGTCTAGGGCCCCAATTTACCTCCTCTGTAGCCAAAAAGATGGGATGGTAGTCGGACAGAGATCTCGGTAGCGCTCTCTGGACCAACGCTGGAAAACTATCAAGAAATTCGGTTGAAAAGAGAAATCTATCCAGCCTACTTTTTGGAGGATTGTTATTGCCCCATGTGAACTGCCCATCTAACAAAGGCAAGTCTACAAGCTGCAAATACTCAATAAAATCATCAAACTCATTCATGGCTAATTGATTACCTGAGTGCCCGCTTCTTTCTTTAGGCGATCTCGTGACATTAAAATCTCCCCTAAAGCACCACGGCATTTGCAAGTTTGCCGCTCTGTTGGACAACTCATTCCACAGGACTCTTCTTTGATTATCACAATTTGGAGCATAGATGATGCAGAAAGCACACTCAAAATTGGCTCCCTTCAATTTACCTCTTAACAGGATATATCTCTGCTCTAAAACGGTCTCGGTATAGTGGAAAAAATCATCATTCCAAATAGCAAGTAAACTACCCGAACGGCTAGCAGAGGGAACCCACTCAAATTTATATTCATTGCCTCCCCAAATTTGGCCAACTCCATGCCCATCAAGATGTTCCAACTTTGTTTCTTGGAAAAATCCCATCCCAAATTTTTGCCTTAAAACCATTTTTCGGATAGCCCTTTTTTTCTCCCTAGCACCCAAACCCCTTACATTCCAAGATAAAATCCTCATTTTACCAATATAAACTCGTAAATAGGAAAGCAGCAGGTGAAATACTAACCTGCTCTTGACTCTCAATGCTCCTTTTCCATTTTGGCAAAATGATCAACCATTTCTTCTTGGTGGAGCTTAAAGACTATCCCCAGTTGAGTGCTCACTTCCCATGTTGATAGTGCCTCTCTTAGAATATTATTGTGATGGGTAATATCTTCATTAGAAAGAATGAAATCCGCCACTTCTTTGGGTTCGCTGTTGTCTCTGTGTTCCAACCGACTGAAGCCAACCGCCATTGCATTCCGCTTACGCTGTGGGAGCGCTTTGGGTGGGCTACCTCAAGCTTGGAGAGAATGGAGCCACCGTCCAAATCTTCTAATGACAAAAGTTTGGTGGGCCTTTGGCATGAGTCCTTGCCTTTTGCCTCTCGCCTGCTAGTCATCACCCTAATTTGGACTTAGGCATATTTCTTTGGGTTGGAGAGCTCACTTGTGACCCAACTTCCCGAGCCTTGTTGATGACCCATCGTTTGAGAGTCCTTCATTGGGCCCAAAGCTAGTACCACTCCCCGTGTTTGACCCGTGTTGCAAGAGAACTTTTGGATTTCCACATTCATTATCTTTTTCGCTGCTTCTCGCTTAGCATCAAAATGCTTGCCCGCACCCTGCGCACCACAAACTCGTGCTTCCAAAGAAGCTCCAAAGAGGTAAGACCAATAATACCCACGCAACATGCATTCTTCTCGATCCTACCACAGGTACTCACCGCACCATCTCTTACGCTATCTTCAAAGTAGGTGACATGTATCCGCTTCTGCGCCGACACCTCTGCTTCACTTGTTCCAAGAAGGTGAGGTCATTCCCTTCTTGGACCGGATTTTCACAAGAACCGTTGGACATTATCCAGAAAAATTCATCGAGCGATGCACCTTCCGCCATTACCATCTTCTCCAAATTGCTCCAAGAAGGTGAGATCCGTTCCTTCTTTGGTTGGGTTGCCAAGAGGGCCATTAGACACTATCTTGCAAAGCTCATCGTGCATCCGCCATCGCCCACCGTGTAGCCCTCTTCGCGAGTCGAGATCGCCTCTTCCGATGGTTCGTGGATCGCGCGGAGGAACGATTAGCCTCAATATTGCAGTTTTGCTTTCCCCCAGCTGATTGAATGACTTCTCTATATAGCCTCCCGTCTCGCAGGGATTCTTTGTGAATCAATGAAGGCTTCCTGTGAGGTGGGTTTCCATGCTCTGAAAATCCGACCCTATGTTGAAATCCAAAAGCTTCTTTGACATAAATGGTAATGGCGTCAATCGTCACCGATTTCAAACTTTATCGCCTCGTCATCTCCATAGCCATCGAAACGGACTAAACGCATATGTCCTTTGCCCTTTGAGACGTCGCTGAATGTAAACATCTTTAACATCTTCAAAGGAACTGAAAATGTCCCTCAAAGTAGCCCTTGGAACCCTCGAGCTTAGGTTGCTAATGAAAATGGAGAAAGAAAAGAAGCGCTTTGACTGCCATTCTTGTCGATCTGGATGGTACCTCCGTTGATACTGCTTGCCATTCCGGTTGAATATCAGTGGCGTAGTGTTGTTCTGTGTTGCCTCACCATAGTTGTTCTTCGATCCCAGTATAACTATTGATGGCTATTACAAAGAAGTCAGACAACAATGATGGCCGTGAACTACTAACCGATCTTGACAAAGTGAAGTTGAAAATAACTACTGAAAGCCAAAAGAAGCCAATTCGCATATTTGTGCCTTCCTTCTTCTTTCGTAGAGAACATTATCTCCAATATGAATCGTATGGCCTCAAATCAATGGAGTCGTCTTGAATTAGGAAAAGGAATTGAAGACGTGATTACCTACTCAAGTTAGAGTTCAATTAGGACTCTATGACATTAATGGCCGTAGACTACTAATCGGCCGTAGCTCTCATATGCGCAGAATTTTTCTCTCTTCACACTAAGCTTTGAGCACTCCAAGTTTCCCAACTCCGGCGATCCCCACGCCTTTGGAGCCATTGAATCACCAACCCGGATTTTCAAATCCGAAAACAAGAAGTCACGGACCTCACGCGTTACGCAACAATCGCGTGGCGGATCTGGGCGGATTCGAATCATCCGGCTTCAAAGTTTTTGAGCGGATCTGAATTTGAAGAAGCGATATTCTCAAGTCGGTAAGGGCAACACGAGATGGCTGAATCTGTAATTGGGTCCGTGTTTTGATTTGTATTACCGGTCTTGGGTGTTGTTCTCACGAATTGGTCCGAGTTTTGGTTGGATTCTCCGCCTTGGTGTCTTTGGTTTGTTGAATTGGGAATATACACACAAAGCTGTTTGATAAAATGTCTAAAGACCTTTGCAAAACACTACCATATGTAGCACTCACTCTTTCCACAAATCCCACCCACGCCGATCTCCTCCCAAGCAAACCCCACCTCAACAGCGGCTCGACTTTGCAAAACCAACACTCTGCTCCTAATGGCTACCACTTGACCATCTTCCTTTCTCTCGAGGGAGCCATTGTCAACCACTCTTCATCAACATCTACATCTTCATCATCTTCGTTTCGATCTGTGCTTCTTCATCCTATCTCTCTTGCCGGATTTCCTCACCCGGCGTTCCCTTATTTTTTCTCTCTTCTTCATTCCCAAAATTCAAACACTTATCCTTCTTTATTCTCAAAATCCAGTCCAATTCCATACCCTTCTTCATCAACCAAATCTACTCCTCTCTTACAAACTTTACTGCCTTAACAACAGAACCTTGGTGAACTATGGTGAGGCGATCCGCAACAACACTACGCTACAGATTTGGCCGAAATGGCAAGCAGTATCAACGGAGGTACCATCCAGATCGACAAGAATGGCAGTCAAAGCGCTTCTTTTCTTTCTCCATTTTCATTAGCAACCTAAGCTCGAGGGTTCCAAGGGCTACTTTGAGGACATTTTGATTCTTTTGGAGATGTTAGAGATGTTTACATCCGGACGTCTCAAAGGGCAAAGGACATATGCGTTAAATCCGTTTCGATCGGCTATGGAGATGAGGAGGGCAATAAAGTTTGAAACCGCGACGGATTGATGGCATTACCATTTACGTCAAAGAAGCTTTTGGATCTCAAAGGCCGGTCAGATTCTCGAGCATGGAAACCCACCTCACGAAGCCTTCATCGATTCACAAAGAATCCTGCGAGGCGGGAGGTTGTATAGAGAAGTCATTCAATCGGTGGGGAAAGAAAAGCTGCGATTGAGGTGATCATTTCTCATGACAGATCTGAACCATTGGAAGAGGCGGTACGACTCGCTTGAAGAGGGCTACGGTGGGCGATGGCGGATGCACGATGAGCTTTGCAAGATAGTGTCTAACGGCCCTTTGGGCAACCCAACCAAAGAAGGAGCGGATCTCACCTTCTTGGAGCAATTTGGAGAAGATGTCAATGGTAGGATGGTGCAGTCTTGCTGACGAATTTTTCTGGATAATGTCCAATGGTTCTTGTGAAAATCCAATCCAAAAAGGGAATGACCTCACCTTCTTGGAACAAGTGGGGGCAGAGGCGTCGGCGCAGAAAGGATACATGTCACCTACTTTGAAGATAGCAGAAGAGATTGTGCAGTGTGCATACCCAGGTGGTAGGACTGCAGAAGAATGCGTGTTGCAGGGGCTGGGTATTGGTCTTACATCTCTGGAGCTTGCTGGAAACACGAGCTTGTGGCTGCAGGGGTGCCAGGCAAGCATTTTGATGCTAACTGAGGAAGCAGCGCAGGAAAAGATAACAGAAAGTGGAAATCCAGAAGGTCTCTTGCAACACAGGTCGGACACGGGTAGTGGTTCTAGCTTTGGGCCCAAAGAAGGACTCTCAAATGATGGGTCACCAACAAGGCCTGGAGAAGTTGGGCCACAAGTGAGCTCTCCAACCCAGCAAATATGCCTAAGTCCTAATCAGGGGCTGATGACTAACGGGCGAGAGGCACAAGGCAAGGACTCACGCCAAAGGCCCACCAAACTTTTGTCATTGGAAGATTTGGATGGTAGCTCCATTCTCTCCAAGCTTGAGGTAGCCCACCCAAGCAGCGCACCCAGCAAGCAGAAGCGGAATGCAATGGCGGTTGGCTTCAGTCGGTTGGAACACAGAGACAACAGCGAACCCAAAGAAGTGGCGGATTTCATTCTTTCTAATGAAGATATTGCCCACCACAATAATATTCTAAGAGAGGCACTATCAACATGGGAAGTGAGCACTCAACTGGGGATAGTCTTTAAGCTCCACCAAGAAGAAATGGTTGATCATTTTGCCAAAATGGAAAAGGAGCATCGAGAGTCAAGAAGCGAGTTAGTATTTCACCTTCTGCTTTCCTATTCTACGAGTTTTTATTGGTTAAATGAGGATTTTATCTTGGAATGTAAGGGGTTTGGGTGCTAGGAGAAAAAAGGGCTATCGAAAAATGGTTTTAAGGAAAAATTTGGGATGGGATTTTCCAAGAAACAAAGTTGGAACATCTTGATGGGCGTGGAGTTGGCCAAATTTGGGAGGCAATGAATATAAATTTGAGTGGGTTCCTCTGGCCGTTCGGGTGGTTTACTTGCTATTTGGAATGATGATTTTTTCCATCGCATCGAGGCCGTTTTAGAGCGAGATATATCTTGTTAAGAGGTAAATTGAAGGGATCAATTTTGAGTGTGCTTTTCTGTATCTATGCTCCAAATTGTGATAATCAAAGAAGAGTCATGTGGAATGAGTCATCAACAGGCGACAAGCGGCGAATGCCGTGGTGCTTTGGGGAGATTTTAATGTCACAAGATTACTCGAAGAAAGAAAGCGGACACTCGGGTAATCAAACGACCATGAATGAGTTCGATGATTTTATTGAGTATTTGCGACTTGTAGACTTGCCTTTGTTAGATGGGCGATTCACGTGGAGCAATAACCAACATCCTCCAAACTAGAAGTAGGTTGGATAGATTTCTCTTTTCACCGAATTTCTTGATAGTTTTCCATCGTTGGTCAGAGCGCTACCGAGATCTCTCGGACCACCATCCCATCTTTTGGCTACAGAGGAGGTAAATTGGGGCCCTAGACCTTTCAAGTTCTTCAACCACCTGTTTGGACAAAGAAACTTCAACACTATGGTCCGTAATGAATGGAAGACCATTGCGGCTCACTCTAGAAATAATCTTTGGTATATGGTTGAAGCTTAAGAGGCTTAAGCCTCTTATCAAACAATGGAAACTTGAACGGTGGTGATCCCAACTATGTTCAGAATTGGAGGAGGAGATTGATAAGCTCGAGAAATTGGATGCAGCAAACGCGTTACCGGCTGATAAAAGACTTGAACTTGCAACTAAGCGAGCCCAGCTATGGAATGTGTATAGAGCAGAGGAAAGAGCTTGGTTACAGAAGTCCAGAGCAAAATGGATTCAGGAAGGAGATCGAAATACCAAATATTTTCACCGCTTCCTCGCCGAGGAGAAGGTGAACCTCATCAAGAACTGGTTTTGAGGGTAGGAGTATCTCAACCAAAGAGCTAAAGGATGCGAGCCAAACATTATTTAGATCTCTACAATAAGGTGTCGGCAGTTGGTGTTCTGGAATTAGATTGTCAGTTTAAAAGCATCTCAGCTGAACAAAGGGATAATCTTGAAACTCCATTTTCAGAAACTGAAGTTTGGGAAGCAATCAAGCAGTGTGATGGCAATAAGGCACCTGGGCCTGATGGATTTAATATGAACTTCTTCAAGCATCATTGGAACTCAGTCAAATCCGATGTAATGACTTTCCTAGAAGGCTTCTTCGAGACCGAGACTTTTGACAAGGCAATCAACTCTTCCTTTATCACCTTGGTTCCAAAGACGGAAAATCCTATTCACTTAAAAGACTATAGGCCTATAAGTCTTGTGGGGAGCATTTATAAAATTCTGGCTAAAGTTCTTGCAGCTAGACTGAAAGGGGTGATGAATGAGGTGATCGGGAGCAACCAATTTGCGTTCCTAAAAAATAGGCAATTGTCAGATTGTTTCTTAATTGCCAATGAAGCCGTTGATTATCTCAAGAAGCATAGCAGGAGTGGTCTAGTGTTGAAGGTGGACTTTGAAAAAGCGTTTGATAATGTTGACTGGGATTTTCTGGATTATGTCATGACAAAGATGAATTTTGGCAGAAAGTGGAGGAGTTGGATCCGGTTCTGTGTTGCCACTGTATCACTGTCAATTTTGGTCAATGGCTCCCCCACCAAGCAGTTTGGCATCAAAAAAGGTCTCCGCCAAGGTTGTCCCCTCTCCCCAATGCTCTTTAATATCATGGCCGAAGCTTTTAGCGTTCTAATGCAAAAAGGCGAAAACCAGGGGCTGTTTGAGGGAATAAGCATCGGCCAAGGAAGTTTCAGGTTAGCCCACTTACAATACGCGGATGATACCCTAGTATTCATTAAACCGGAACTTAACAGTCTCTTGAATGTAAAAAGAACTCTAAGATGCTTTGAGGCGTTGTCCGGTTTGAAGATCAATTTCAACAAAAGTAGTTTGGTTGGTATTGGGTTGGATGCGGGTCTCTTATCTGGCTGGGCTGAATATTTATCGTGCAAGGTTGAAATCCTCCCGGTCAAATACCTTGGTCTTCCTCTAGGGGCTAACTCAGCAGCTCAAAGCATTTGGAGGCCTATCTTGGAAAAAATGAGATCAAAGCTTGCAGGATGGCAAACGAGGTACCTTTCCATGGGTGGCAGAGTAACACTAATTAATTCTGTCTTGTCGAGTCTGCCAATCTTTTTCATGTCTGTATTTAAACTGCCTTGTGGGGTAAAAAATGACATGGATAAATTGATACGGAGATTTCTCTGGGGCAGTTCAGATCACCAACGCAAATTGCACTATGTGGACTGGAAGACAGTGAATTCTCCAAAGTGGCTTGGTGGATTGGGTATGATTGACTTCCATTTAAAAAACTCGGCCTTACTATCAAAAAGGTTATGGCGGTTTGGCAACGAGGTGGATTCATTATGGAGAAATTTCTTTGTGGAAAAATACGGGCTTGACGAGGCAACTCCTTCCCACCCCTTGTAATAACGGATTTGTTTCCCATTCATGGAAAGCTATTACTGCTCCACTTATTCCTTCTAATCAATTCCATGAGGTTGTATCTTCAGGAATGAGGGCGATGCTTGGGAAGGGAGAAAATATTGTCTTCTGGCATGATGAATGGGTAGAAGGTATGATTCTAAAAGTGTGCTTTCCTCGCATCTTTGCTCTGCATGAATAAGAATGGATATGTGGCTGAATTTGGAAATTGGAGAAATGGTCAATGGGAATGGAGGATTGATCTCCGTAGGAATGCGCTGATTGGGAAACCCAACGATTGGGAAGACTTGTTATCTATCACCTGCACGAGCAATATCCCAACCACCATTCCCAAGATCGGATCATTTGGAGAGGGTTCGAATGGTACATATTCCACTTCTTCTTTCTACAAATGTCTTTGTTGGCACAAAGGCAAGGCAACATTATCCGAACCTCATGTGGAATGGGTATGGTCCACCTAAAGTGGAAGTCTTTGTTTGGCAACCGATCCATCAAAAGCTCCTGTTAGTTTGCTTCGGAGGCATCATTCGAAGCGAGCATGCGATGTGTCCGTTTCGCAATATTGTGCGAATCCGTCCGGCATCTATTTTTGATTGTTGGAGTAGCGGTTGGTATGGGCGAGGTGTTTGGAAACTTGGGGTGTCACAGGTTTGCCCGAGATCCTTCCATCTTCCCGATGAGTGGCATCACTCCCGGATCTCCAAGGAAGCGCACTTGGATACTACCGTTTTATGTCATTACTTGGTCAATTTGGTGTGCGGGAACCAAAGTTACTTTTAACAATAAGAGCTTTGATCTTGAGCATCTCATGGATTTAATTATCATTAGGTTCGCAACTTGGTTTAAGGCGAAATGGCCATCTTCATCAAGATCTATTACGGACATTTTTCGGCACCAAAAGTGCGTAAGTGGCGGGTGCACAGTGCGGGAAGGAAAGTGTGGCTTGGTCTCGGCCTCAATGCGGTAAAATGAAGTTTAATGTCGATGGCTCGGCAATTGGAAAACCCGGTAGGGCGGGATTGGAGGAATTTTGAGAGATGATTTGGGTAAAACAAAAGGCCGTGTTCTCCAAGTGTGTTGGAATTTTGGATTCGAATCAGTGAGTTCTATGCTATCCGTGAGGCTTTCTGGTGTTCTCTGAATCTATTTGGAAGAGTTCTCATGTGCTTGTAATTGAAAGTGATTACATTAATGCAATCGGTTGGCTTAAGAATCAGGAGAATGCACCACGGCACTTAAAAATGTCTCCAACCACATAGAGCCATGAAGGAGAAAATCAAGCCTTTGGGAGGGCTATCACATTCCAAGAGACATGAATAGTGTGGCCGACAAAGTTGGCAAAGTCGGGGAGTATCCAGTGCAAAACTTGTTGGCAATCATCGAGCAATGAGTCTTGTATCTACTAATCTCTACTCGTTTTTGTTTGTAAGCGCGTAAGAATGTTCTTGTCCTTCCATTTACTCACTGATTCCTACTTTGTAACCTTTTACTCTATATCTCTAATAATAAATCTTGCCTTCTTGGCTTGTCAAAAAAAAACAATGATGGCTATTCCGAGTCTAAGCGACTTGTTCAGCAATGTTTGTAAGAAAGGACTTGAATATCTATTTAATTGATTGAAAATATGTTGAGAATCATGTGTGAAAAAATGGAATAAGTGGGTCAGAGCACAAGGAAACCCAAACTATCCAAACCAAATCCATACATATTCAATAATTGTTTTGACGCATAATTCGGATGTTGGTTGTCATTGTGCTAAATTTACATATTTGACTTCACTTCATGTTACACTAGTATTATAATTAATCAAGTGAAAAAGTTTTAAGTGCCTTTTCAGTTTCAAATTAGAATTGAAATTAGTTTAAAATTAAAAATATTTTTATTATATTTGATTGAATTTCATAATCTTTTCTTTATTCCAACTTATTTATAATGTCTATTTTATAATATTTTCAAATTGTTGAAATTTTTATAAAATTCAAACTAAAATCCATACAAAATGTATTTAATTCTAATCAAAACCAAACAAATTTTAAATGAAAATTTAAAAAAAGTTCCAGTCCTCCAATTCATCCTCAAATGACTTCATCAATATTATTAAAGTCAATGTAATAGTATATTGAGTTCTGAAGATTGATTCCAGTACAAAGCCAACCTCACTAGTGCTGAAGATTTATTTGAGTTTAATTATAAGAAGATCTTTCAGAGGACATGCTCATGGAATAATGGATAAGGGGGAATAGGGCTTGAAGATAAAGTTTAAAAAGAATGGTTAAAATAATCTTTGGAAATTATTTAATAAATTTAATTTATTTAATGTCTTCAATAATATATATAATTACAATTTTACTTCTTCACATCACTTTGAACAAAAAGTTTGCTTTTCATTTATATGTTTGGCTTGCTTATTTCCAGAACAACTCTTAGCCTTGCGAGCAAATTTTGCTCTCATGCCTAAATTACCATCAATTATTGTAATTAACTTTTGTCTCGCCTCTTTCTCCAGTTGTTTCTTTCCTCAGTTAAGTTATTTGATATTCCTTTGCAAGCTATTTTATAAGAACGGAGTTTACCCAATACGCACCATTGGGTAGGTTGTGAGTTCTCTTATCAAAAAAACAAAAAGTTATTTGATATTCCTACCAATGTTTCTTATACTTGTATTTTAAATTAATCAAATGAGAACTATTTTTCATTTTTAGTCTCAATTATAATGCACGTATAATGCTTATATTTAGATTACTGAAATTTGGTTTCCAATAGTTTAATGTCAATTTTATTATATTTTGTAGGTTCAAAATGAAATTTTTTTTCCCAAATTATGATTTTTTGCTCTTAATAATTATTGTTTATTTTCCTTTAGTTGTTTTTGTATTGTAATAAAATTAAATAAAAAAATATTTCTTAACAATATTGTTTACTTTTTTTTTTCAAAAAAAAAAAGGCTTGATTACAGTTTTATTAATACAACAATAATAACAGCAACCAAGCCTTTATCCTATTATGTGGAGTTACTTTTTAACAAAACACATATTTTTGTTTAGATTTAGATAATTCATGTCATTTTAATAGTGTTTCAAGTTTTTTAGGTTTTGCTCTTCCTTTTTAGTTTGAGTTAATAATTGTCTAGTTTTTACACATTGTATTGGTCATCTAAAGGTCATTTACACATATGTTCAAAATACTTTAAATGTGTTTCCTTCATTTTGTCAACTATTGAGATTACTTCTACTTTCTTCTTAATACATTTATTACTTATTTTATCTAATTTAATATATTCGCACGTTTATTAATAACAAAAGAAATCACATAGAAGAGGAGTCAAAACCCAACCTCTACTAAAATTAGAGAAAATTAAGATGTGGGGGACATTTAAGAATTAAAGACGAAATAATTAAGGTGAAATTGCGTAGTCTTTCACTCTTTTGAGCTCCTTGTGCTGGAGCATCTACAATTGAATTTACCTCCCTATTACAATGCTTAATCTAGGAAGCTAATGGAGTGGTAAAAAAATATCGATTTCGAATCCTGTTTGATTTACATTGTTTTGGCAGAGATTGAATAATCCTTTTGCCTTTTAGTATTCTTTGAAATGACTAAAATGAAATCATCATTCTTATGCTGAGCTGATTGTTGTTGTATGTTGTTAGTTACAAAAGATTCTGCCACATCCGCTTGAGTACTCAGAGATTTTCTTGAACTTTAAGTAAATATCTTCTTGAACTCCTTCAAACATTGTACAATTTCGTTGACATATTCTTTCCTAATCCAAGCATTTGTTTTTGTTTTAAAGAGAGGACCTATATTATTTTGATCTGGTTGTAAGTCACTATGTGTCACCAACTATTCCTTCGTGCCCTATGACCAATGGTCCAATACCCAAACAAGACCTTTGTACTCTAAGCCTATGTGCGCAAATCATGGTACATAAATTTTAGATTGATGGGTATTTTTCATAATCAAAATACCATGTGATCACAACTACCATCGAATAATTTGTTTTACTTGGGACATCTTTTACAACACCTTAGCTCCGAAGCTGCCAGTGAGCCCCGCCACCCACTCAATGCTCGAGCAGCTCAATATAAAACTATTAACACCCATAACTCAATTGATATAATGGTGTTAGGTTTGATGTTGACCTTGTTACTTCTTGAGAAGTTGACTATCTACTTCGTGTTTATTCTCTTTTATGAAATCTTCATTTTGATTTCCCTATGTGGATAGCACTCCATGTACTAGTTGCAAAACTTCCAATTTTGTGCATTGGCCTGGCACGGCACGTCAATAAGGTTTCCCCCCTCAGTCTCAACTTGCACTACATATTCCCTATCCTTGATCATTTTTTTTCTTTTTTTGTGGTAATTCAAGGAAGATCTCTTGGCTAAATCTTCTTCTTACCTTCATTTACTTTTTGTGGTCTTTCTATGCCATCTTAAGCTATGGGTTCTTAGTATGACAAACAACTTCATTGTGGCCAAGACGCCAACGATGAGTGCAATATGATGGTAAAGTTTATAGTCACAGCCATTTTTGCCCTAAGTACCAAATCTACACTTAATATATTTTTGTGACTAAAAATGATAGCTATATATTTATATAAACAAACATTTACACAATTGCCCATGGCAACACAAATCCCTTTAGTTCACACAATAAAATCAAGGAAAGCTAAACTCGGTTTATAGAATTAGTAACAACAACATTTAACTAAATTAATTAAGCGACTTAATGAACCTAACTTAATGAACCCTTACGAGAGCATCACAACCAATATGTATAGCTATTAGGTTAAAAATAGACCGTAATCACCGCTATTCTTTACTCTGCTTTTATCATCGAATACCCCACTGCCCAAACTCGGTCCACTAAACAACTTCAAAGGGGTAACAAAACCCTCCAAAAGGAGGAACCAAAACATCCTAGAAGGAGGAACACAACGTAACCACAAAAACATCCTGAAGGAGGAACACAACCTAAACACAAGAAAAAAAAAAAAACCCACCACTTTCCAGTAACTTTTCCTCGGTCCACGCCCCTCTTCCTTCTCTCTACCGACAGCCTCGTAAGAACATCATCATCTGCCTCTCTTCACCATCTTCATCTACAACCTATCATCTTCATCATAATACGGAAGTCAAAATATCATCATCAACAGCATGACTTTTCCCTCCCCATCTTCATCAAGTTAATCATCATCTCCATCCTCTCCTCTTCTTCATCCTCATGTCAGTGGAAGACCAACATCTTCTCTGCATCATCCTCGTCATCCTCTACTTCATTATCTCCTCAGATTTTGACCGACCATCATCACAAGATGGCGATCTCCATTTTCTCTCTCTCTCTCTTTTTTGTTTAATAAATAAGTACCTAGATCTAAAGCTAAATCTAAAATAACAGATTAAAGCAGGTAGAAATTAATCTCCTCAACAAACTACAAAAGAAGGAAACTTAGAGACAAAACACCTCTACAATATAACAAGAAAAATAACAAAAACAGAAAAAATAACAAGAAAAATAACTTCCCATCACAGGCAACTACTAAACTACGAACAGAAGGAAAAGTAAAACAAAGAAAATACCTAAAAAAAAAAAAGGTACCTCCCCCATTCTCCAAAGAGGAGAATGGGGGAGAAGACAAAGAGATTGTTGTGTTGCAGGTGGCAGAGTACCGAGGTGGTGCTAGGAAATTAGGAGATAATATGTTACTGAAACTGCTGCTCAAGTTGGGGGCTTTTGATCTGGGCTGTTGCTCTTTGTTTGGGTGAGGTTGTTGTAGCGGAAGGGAGGTTACTGTTGTTTGTTCGCCTGAAGTTGCTGCGGGGGTGGGTTTGAGCGGACGAAAAAATATCAATGAAACTGATTGACTCAACAAATTATTGGAAACTAGAAACCCATATCCCAAAATAACAAAAACTCTGATAAATCTACGCTTAATATGACATGTCCGGATCTTTCCAATTTTCATTTTCTTTGTCTCTTTTTTCTTTAATCCAATCTACTTAATCCCTTCAATATCTCTCTTACTCTTCTTCTGTCTCCAGTAATTATGACATCAAATATATCGAGATTCATAGTTTCAAACCAAAAATAAATAAATAAACTATTTAAGATTCAAAATGAAGGGTGACTCTTTACTCCAAACTTCTTAACTGGAGAAAAGAAAACAGAAAATGATGCTTGGCCAAGTGCCACCCACATTGATTCTCTTGTGTTTATTTTTGAGTTCTTGTGAGCATATAGAGAAGCGAATACACTTGGGTCATTATAAGAACTTATTAAAAATTTTATTGTAAGTATTATTACTCTTTTAAAAATATGTAATCATCATTTATTTTTAATTCATTTAAAAGTAAAGTAAATTTTATGCTTCCTCCCATGTGTAAAGTAAAGTAAAGTACAGTAAAATAAAGTAAATCTTTAAAAGTAATTTTAAAAATAATGTCTAACCCTTTAGAATTTTGACACATATGTTAATGGTATATTTATAACTATAATGTATCCTTTTCAGAAAATAAAAATGTTATGTCAGGTCATAACATGTATAATTTTGATTTTATTTTGAATTCTATATCCACTTAATCATATCGACATAATTTTGAATTGATATTTAATTAATAGATAGATAAATTGGCTTATAATAATTATTTCTTCTATTCTTTTTATCTTTGTCCTAATCACAATTCCAAACTAAATTAAAATATAAGATTATCTGCGCGTGTACTAATTGTATATTTACGATTACAACACATGGGAAATTATTTCACCGTTTAGTTTTCTATGGGTTGAAATTGGCATATAATTATTATTTGTTCTAGTTATCCTATCTTATTCTAAATTCAAAAGTAAATTAAAATATAAGACTTATCCAAATGTAACAATCATTTTATATTGAAATTATCTTATATTTAATAATTAAATTAGTAATTATCTTATTTAATAATTTATTATATATATTAGAAAACAATGTTCCACACTCTTCTATTATGTATATAATTCAATAATTTATAATCTTACCACCTCTTTGTTATCATTCAAAAACTCAATTTGTAACACTCAATTTGCTTTTCTTTGACATTCAAACACTCTGATTTGTAACCCTTGGTTCAAAATTGTGATCGTATCTTTAAAATTTGTTACTTTAATAATCCTATATATTTATATCGGAATATCTTGTCAATATCAGCATATTGCTATCAACTGTAGGTAGATATATATATAACCAAATTCCTTGGAGTTTATTAAGCGGAGTACATGAAAACACAGTGCCACCAATAAATGGCTGACACTAGTACTTTGACCTAGGCGACTCCCAACAAGAGGAGGCTTTAGGACTAGAGTACAACAAGCAAAGCAGGAAATACAACATAAAGACGACGTTGGAGGTCGACGAAAGCCTCCAACATCTTCATATTTATGACATAACATATGATAGGATAGATGGATAGAAGTATCCTTCACTTCAGCCTCCTCCAAGCTTAATTCACCCTGGAATTGAAAACAAAAGAGCCATCTTATTAACCATATATCATAATCATCCACTTAACTTGAACCTTTTTTTTTTTTTGGTGGCAATTTAGAAATTAAAAAAAATGTAAAAATCTAGAGAGTTTAAACAATGTGCAAACCATTTACAGTAATTTCTTTCTTCAGAAAATTTCACTAGAGTCCCTTTATTTTTTTAAAAGAAAATACAAAAGTTTATGAAGATAATAAAAGGAAAAAATGTAGCTTTCTTATGCAGTTAAAAATCTTTTAACATTTCCCATGTCAGAAAGAGTGAAAATCTAAGACTGAAGCACATATTTAAGAATAGAGGGGAAATACAAACTTCAAAATTCTCTTGGACTACTGTAGTAAACTGGAAATTTTTTTTTCTTTTCTTCAAACCTTTACCAAGAGAAGACTATACCTAGCTCTACATTACCCTTCACCATACATTGAATATTTTGCTCTCATGCAATCTTTATTTATGACGGAGCAAGATCAGAATGAATGAGATTCAAACTCTGGTTTAAGAGAGTAGAGTAAAAGAAAATTATAAATATAAAATTACATACCTAAATGAGTGACTATTTTCTCAAATTCAAAAAACCATGCGTAATTTGCTGTTCTAAAATAGGAAAAAATTAAATTAATTGGGGAGAGAAATCTACTTGGAGCAATCGATATTGGGGTCGAGTGCGTAAGGGAGGGTAACACCACATTGGCCAAGAAGTTCTTTAGCCTTGCCGATGCCAGAACTGTAACCGTTAGCCATGTTCTTGAGGCAGCCGCAAACGCTCTGACGATCAGGCGTGGTGTTAGCTCTGCTATACAAGCCCCTAATATTAGGGCAACAACTGGGATTCAAAGGCTGGCCGCCGATGAACCCTAGACACGGAACAAGCTGGAATACACCTCATTGCAACCGATCACGGCTTCGGCGTGGGGTGCCAGGACGAGCAAGCCCAGCAAACCCACACAAAACAGCTCCAACATTGCAGAGCTAGCCATGTCGGCAAAAGGGAGACTTCAAATGGCAAAATTTAGTACAAACTGTGCTTTGGGAGTTAGGATGGAAATGTTTTGTGTTGTGGTGAGGTGATATGGGGTTGGGAGGAAGGGAATTTATAGTGAAATAAAGATATGGTTTGGTTTTTGGTAGTTGAGGTTTATTGAATTCGTCCATTAATTATGTTTCCTATTTTCTTTTCCGAATTTTTTTTTTTTTGATATGTATGAATTCATGTAAGAATTGGTACGTATTGATTGATGATGCGAAATGGCTGGCACAAACCTACAGTGGTAGCCATGCAGGGGTGGACGTTTATAAGTGAGGCCATTGATTAATGATTCCACCTTCATATATGCAGGAACTTTGAATTTGATTGCCTAACATTTACTATAGGGGTTTGATGTTTGACTGTTCTTTGTTTTACTCGGTGATTAGAAGAAAACACTATAGAATTTATAAAACCATGCACTAGTGCACTTTTCTCTCGTTTAGTCTTTTTGTTTTTGTTTTTAACCTTGCCGGGTCCTTTTCTGAAATAGTTACATAGTTAAAAAGTTGATAATACCGTGTCGATAATATGTTTAAATGTAGATTTTTTATGGTGAAAAATGATACACCAAGTTGAATTTTATCGGGCTTTAAATAATTCAAATAAGCATTGATATTAACTTTTTAACAACTTGTCGAAACAGATGTTTGAACTTGGAAGCACAATTAACACAAATGAAGTAGTAATTAGTAATAGATGTTTGAACTTATACGGAAGAACAATTAACATAAATGAAATAGTAATTAGCTATACTTGCTTGTTTGATTAAAATTGAAGGTGATTATTACAATGTAAATAATGAAATAATTAAGTTGCTAAAATTTTAATGAATGAAATTTAATTTTTAATGGTTGAATTTGAATGCGCAACCAATAAATATTGTTTGATAAAATTATTAGTTTAAATATTGAATTACTAAAATTCTACCATTTTGTCATTCTATTAATTTTTTAATTGTATGTACAAAATGTTAATTTTACAATTAAACATCAATTATTGTTCATGAAAATTTATAAAAAATGAAGTCCATCAAAATTAATATTTAATATAAAAAATTTATTTAATGAAAATTTGTTAAACATTCTTGCAAAGAATTTTTTTTTTTTTTTTTTTACAAACCACTTTTAAAAAGATGTACCATGAGAAAAGAAAAAGAAGAAGATTAGATGAAGGGGTGAAAGAATAAGATTATTTAATATTAATAAGAAGATAAATGAGTTTGTTGAAAAAAGGGAAGTAATTTTAGATATTGGGTATAAATCGTTAAAAACTGTGTATTTAATGCATTAAGTGAAAATTATTAAACTAACTTTTTACACTTAAATTTCTCTACACAGTGTTTAAGCAATTAAATAAACTTACTTTTCATTATCAAATAATCTAAAAATTAAAATCCCCTAGTTTATTAATTTAAGTAATAATTTTGATTATCAAACGTACTCTAAATTTTTCGAATGGTCTTTCAAGGAGTAAAACGTTTTCTTGACTAGTTTAACTGTGAAGTCTGTCAAGCTTATAGTAAAAGGCCATCGATTATTAAGTCCCGATTCTCCACGTCTTTCCTGCTCAATAGGAGACACACATGGAGTGTGTTATGTTACTGTTTAGAAAATTGAAAGATCAATGGACATAAATTGCACTTTAATTTTACTGTCCTCTTGGTCAAAGTCCCAGCTGACGAATGTACTCTCTGTTGCCGTGGTAGTCGCAGCTGGTCCAGTAACCTTTTAAGTACAGTTTTGGTCAAAATATTATTAACAGATCACATAAAATAGAATAAAAGATAAAACACTCACTATGAGTATATTTTTTCATATTCCTTACTTTAGTTATTGTAATTAGTTTTTGTTAAAAATAATCACTGAACTATTTTAAATTTTAATCTATGTATTTAATTATTCCTACAATGAATTTATCTCAGGTATCTACGTATTTAATTTCCCCTAAAATGAATTTATCTCTGGTGACTTATATGTGTTAAATTGAAGAGGGCCAAAGCATCCAAATTAAGGCTAGCAAAAGCAAAGTAAATGTAGAAATTGAACACAACTCACCCATTATTTCAACTAATTAGTTTAGATGAAATGGATCACAGATGAAATGGTTATGAGTGGAATAATAATTTGTAAATTTACTATTTAAATTTGGTTCAACCCATTTAACCCATGAATTAAAATTATTAATTTTTAAAAATAAAATAGGCAATTGACTGGCACTTTATCGCCGTCTACCACCGTTGATTGGTAATTAGCTGACTAGATTTTGACTAACTTTTGACAATTTCGCTAGAATATAATTAGCTAATCGACAACTGAATATGGCCGACGATGGTCTAGTAGCAATAAACTGTCTAGCGATGACGGTTTGATAGGAATAAACTGTCAATCGATGATGGGCTGATAGTCATAAATTATTAGTTAACGGGTGATTTTATTTTTAAATTAACAACTTTAATTGATGGCTTGAGTTGGGCTCTCATTATTATTCAAATTGGGCTAAGTTAAGTTATGAATCTACTATTTACTTATAATTTCACGCATAAGTGTTCTAATCTATCCATTTATCACCACTAATTCAATTCAATTATGAATCACTAGACCTAGCCATTTTCACCCATGGTTATCTTTGTTAATTTTATTTTTAATCAAAGTTATTTTCCAAGCTTACGGTCATGTACCGGATTCGGATTCTACAAACCTTGGTTCAAGGTGATCCATTCACATTTTACAAGTAGTCTGTTTACTAATTAATTAGTGCAGCAATCTTTGCGTAAAAATTTGAGTGCGACTTTGTGAAAATGCATGTATTGTCAATTCTGTGGACATCTAAGCTGTTATATTTTATAGAGACACCCAAAATCGTCATCCACAATTCATCAAATAATTTTTTCATCTTCCACTTTTAAAATTGGAACAAATAGTCCTTCAAATTTCAAGGATTAAAATTTGAAAAAATTTGAACTAAACGTTAAGTTTATGAAATTTGAATGACTAAAAGTTCCCGTTTAAAAGTGGAGGATGAAAAGATTATTCTTTGAAATGTGGAGTACGATTTTGAGTGTTTCCTCTATATATATATATATATATATATATATATATATATATATTGGTGTATTAACTCGATTGAAATTAATTCAAACTAGAAGTTTCCAATGCCCCACTTGATTTGGAATCCGAACATCCATGCGGGTAGGCATCTAAAGGTGCCTCCACCAAGGCCGATGCAACCCCAACCATTACCAAATTAATTAAGCCACCTGCCGGAATAAGGAGGCAGGTGTGGGTTGTTTGGCTTGCAAAATCAATAATGTAGATGAACACTCTAATCAGGGAAGCTACTGGTCAACTCGACGAAGTAACTTTTACATTTGAAGTTACAAACATGGAGTTAATTTCATTTGCCATGGTTATTTGAGAAAAATTATAAATAAACCATACGGACTGAAAGTTACCATTAAAAAGTAAGCAAAAATCTAAAATATTAATCAATTTATTGAACTAAAAATATAAATAAAAATAACACCAAAAGCAAAAAAATTCAATCATAAATATTATATAATATTACAGTCTCAAAATTTAATTGAAATTGACAAGATATTAAATTTTAGGGGTTAACTATTGTTTTCTTCAGTTCAAGCTACACAATTTGTGAGTTACTTTAATTTGTTTGTGCCAAGAACTGTAGGTTGGCACTGTCACTATCTTAATATGTAATATGTTCATGCAGAGGGATGCATTTTGAGGAGTATACTATGGCTACAATATATAAATGAAGAATTTTATGGTTTTTAATAATATTATGCTGGATTTCCATTCTTAGCAGTTGGCCGTAGGTTGTTGACTGAAAATTAATTTTCTGATACTTGTTTTACTGAATGTTACAAATTTTCGGCAATGAATTTTTATTCATTGGAATGAGAGACTTGAGAGCTATGAGAAAGATCACTGCTATCAATTGCAAACTGGGATGTCGATCACCCACTGGAATCTGGCTAGACGTAGAAAATATAAATTAATATTCATTTAAATAGGAGGACAAAGAAAATATATATTAATATCAATTTTAACTAGGAGTTATTGCAAGAGGCAACTGACAACGGCCACAACAACCGAAAACTGGAATTTGGCATGTATGCGAAGGAACATAATAGTGTAATAAGTTCTATTGGGTACTCGTTCGATTTGCACTCTTCTTTTTTTTTTTTTTTTTTTGGACGGTGGTGTGGCTCTCGTATTCAACATTTGCAGGAAATATGATTTTGGTTTTTCCTATCGATTGTGTCTGAAGATTGATATTTCACCCGAGAGTACATAGTCCAAAAAGTTCAGACATATGAATGGTTTTGTAAGTGATAATAATGGTGCTGTTAGAAGTAGAATGGAATTTGGTAATTTATCATTCTTTCAAATACACATTCTTATAATTTCAAACCCTGAATAAAAATTTGTTTTAACCGTGTCCTATGTAGATAAGTTTTGCAATTAGAGTCTATAAGTGGAGAGTCGCACTAACTAGTTAATTTGTAATATCTGACAATGAAACAAATGTTACGATTTAAAGTTGGGGTTAGGAAATTATCTTCATCCATTTTGCTTAATTGTAATATTAACTTGTTGCTATTTGATTAACTTGAAAGCTTGATTTTCGAAAACTTTTGAGATTTTCTTTTTATTTAGTGTATTCTTTTCCAATGATTTTCCAAGATGATTTGAGGAAATTAAATGGTAACTGAGTG
Organism: Gynochthodes officinalis; assembly: GCA_020080225.1. Classification (NCBI taxonomy): domain Eukaryota; kingdom Viridiplantae; phylum Streptophyta; class Magnoliopsida; order Gentianales; family Rubiaceae; genus Gynochthodes; species Gynochthodes officinalis. The sequence goes on from JAIQDA010000012.1 coordinate 2,278,995, forward strand.
ATTTAGTTGAATAGATCTATGTTTTTTCACTTTACCTCGGAACTGGTAACGCCACTCACTTCTTCGCGTCTTCAATTGAGATTGCATGATCAGATAATTCACTCGAGAACATCATTTCTTTCTTCTTCTTCTTTTTTTTTTTTTTCTTTCTGTGAATTGCTATGGATTTTGTACCACATTTTAGTGAATATATATATTTATATATTATATAGATATAGTTTTCTAGAAACTAAATTGAAGAATAAGTTGATCAAATTATTGCGTGAGATAAATGTGAATAAAACCTATATAATATTATTATGATATAATAAAATTTTTAATTATAATAATATTAATATACAAAAAAGAGTCACTAAATTTAATGTATTTTATTATTTGACTTGCACATGTTTAGAATAAAGAGAAATAGATAAAAACTAAAATAAAAAAGAGTAAATTGAAAACAACTATTTCAAACTTTGACATTTTAACAAGATACTTTCTAGAAGTTTAGTTTGCAATTTATCACTTCCAATTTTGCAACTTTTGCGATATGTACAAATTTTTATTAGTTGTCAAAATTATATCATATATGGACAAATTTATACCTCAACTATCAAAGTTGTAAAGTGCCAAAATTAGAGGTTATTTAAATAATTAAAAATGTAATTAAAATAAAACATTTATAAATATTTAATATAGAATGCAATTTATAAGCATTTCAAAAGAAAAAAAATTTCTTTTATTCCTTTTAGTGCAATATTTTTATTTTTTCAAAAGCTTATAAATTACATTTTACATTAAATATTTATCAAGGTTTTATCAAATTTCAATTATAAGGAATCCATGAACGAAGATAGTTAAGTTATATTCATAAGCACTTAGGAGGCATTTTGTAATTTAGATAGTTAAGGAGTTATTTTGTCCAAATATAATGTATATTTAAGAACACATAAAAATTAGTGCATATTGTGAAAATTACAAAGTTAGAGATAGTAGAAAATTGAACTTTTAACAAGCATTTTACAGAAGATTAAAATTTTATGCGGTAGTTTACAATTTACTCTTTTATTTTAGTTTCCACCCAATTCTTTTTGTTTTAAGCACGTGCAAGACACATTATAGAATATATTAAAATTAATATTTCTTTAAGGATTGAATGCACTCCTGAATGTTATTTTTATTAATTCGAGCTTAATTTTGTCAGTTACTGAATAAAATTCTAGGACAAAAACTTAGCCAGCCGATAGATACAAATCAGTGTCCAATTAAGTCGATGGGGAAGATGTTACTTTGCCAGCATCCTATTTTACCAAAAGATCAAAACAGAAAAATGAAAACCAATAACCCTCTATGTAGGCAATGGAAATAAACCCTTTTGCTTTTACTTTACTTGGCCTTGAAACAACACTTGATCAAATAAGTTTGCAATTCTAGATGAGTATCTCGAATCCTATTTTTTAAAAGATAGTGTGAAAAACTGTTGTGTTATGAAAGATGATATAGTCTGAAAAATATATGGGCAAAATAGAATTTCGTTAGCCAAAATAAGCACAATTTAGGATTTAAATTTTATTTCTTTTTAAAATTAGTTGTGAAATGAAAAATAGGAATGTAGCTACTATACTGAATAATTAGTTTATTTTTTGGGCACTAACCATCTCAAAAACTTTGGGATAGGTTTCTTTCAAGAATCTAAAATGGAGCAATTTGACACACGTGGAGTTGGCCAAATTTGGGGAGGAAAAGACTATAATGTTGAGTGGGTTCCTTCAGATGGGCGTGCTAGGGGTTTGATTCTTTATCTGAATGCTGATTTCTTCCAATGTGTAGAGGCTATTTTAGAGCAAAGATATATCACGCTAAGAGGCAAATTGAAGGGTCTTGATTTTGAGTGTGTTTTCAGACTGCTTATGCTCGATTGTGATACTCAAAGAAGAGCCCTTTGGATTGAGTGACTAACGAGTGGCAACCGCAAATCCATGGTGCTTGGAGGAGACTTCAATGTAACGAGATCGCTGAAGAAAGAAGTGGTCAATCGGTGTCATTAGCCATGGGCGATTTTAATGAATTTATTGAAAATTTGCAACTAGTAGATTTGCCTTTGTTAGATGGGAAATACACATGGGAAATAATTGAAATTCTCGATTAGTAGTAAATTTGATTCTTGCTCTCTAGTGAATTTCTGGACAATTTCCCATCATTGGTTCAGCGGGTGCTACCAAGGTCTCTGTCTGATCATCATCCCATTTATCTGGACACAGAGGAGATAAATTGGGGTCCAAAGCCTTTCAAGTTTTTCAACCACTGGCTTGAAAAAGAAAGTTTCAACATAATGGTTCGTAATGAATGGAAAGATATAGCAGCACAATCGAGGAATAATGCTGGTTTGTGGCAAAAGCTGAAGAGACTTAAGCCTCATTAAGCGATGGAAAGTTCAAAATTGTGAGGTGATCCAAGCATCAGGAATTGGAGGAAGAGATTGATAGGCTGGAGAAGTAACATACAGTTATGGTGCTGCCGGCTGACAAAAGATTTGAACTCGCAAATAAACGCTGACTTTGGAATTTGTATAGGGTTGAGGAAAGAGCTTGGTTGCAAAAGTCCAGAAGTAAATGGCTACAGGCAGGCGATAGGAATACTAAGTATTTCCATCTCATGGCTTCCTCAAGGAGAAGGGTGAACTTTATTAGTAATCTGGTCTTGAGGAAGGAGAGTGTCGCAACCAAAAGAGCTGAAGAATGCAGTTGCAAAGTACTACTCAGATTTATATAACAAGGTGTCGGCAGTTGGTGTATTGGAATTAGACTGTCAATTCAAATGCATCTCAGATGAACAAAGGGAGATTCTTGAAGTTCCAGTCTCAGAGTCCGAAGTTTGGGAAGTTATCAAGCAATGTGATGGGAATAAAGCCCCAGGATCAGATGGTTTCAATATGAACTTCTTTAAGCATCATTGGAGCTCAATCAAATCAGATGTGATGACTTTCTTAGAAGGCTTCTTTGAGACCGAGACTTTCGACAAGGCAGCAAACGCTTCATTTATTACCTTGGTTCCAAAATTGGAGAACCTGGTCCACTTAAAAAACTATAGGCCTATTAGTCTTGTGGGGAGCATTTATAAAATTCTGGCCAAAGTTTTGGCAATGAGATTGAAAGGAGTGATTAATGAGGTGATTGGGAGCAGCAAGTTTGCATTCCTAAGGAATAAGCAATTGTCAGATTGTTTCTTAATTGCCAATGAGACTGTCAATTATCTCCGGAAAAATAACAGAAGTGGCATCTTGATGAAGGTGGACTTTGAAAAAGCTTTTGATAATGTGGATTGGGATTTTCTGGATTATGTCATGGCCAAGATGAATTTTGGAAGGAAGTGGAGGAGTAGGATCCGTTATTGAGTGGCTACTGTGTCAATGTCAATTTTGATCAACAGCTCCCCTACTAAGCAGTTCGGCATCAAAAAAGGGCTCCGTCAAGGATGCCCCCTCTCTCCAATGCTTTTTAATATCATGGCCAAAGCGTTTAGTGTACTTATGCAAAAAGGGGAATTCACTGGGCTGTTTGAGGGGATAAGCATTGGTCAAGGAAGTTTCAGGTTAGCTCATTTACAATATGCGGATGATACTCTTATATTCATCAAGCCTGAATTTGATAGCGTCTTGAATGTGAAAAGAATTCTCATATGTTTTGAGGCGTTGTCTGGTTTGAGGATCAACTTCAGCAAAAGTAGTTTGATCGGTATTGGGATGGATGTGGGACTCTTGAACGGCTGGGCTGAGCTCCTCTCTTGCAAGGTTGAAACCTTCCCAGTTAAATACCTTGACCTCCCTCTGGGGGTCAACTCCACAATCCAAAATATCTGGAGGCCTATCCTTGACAAAATGCGATCAAAGCTTGCCGGCTGGCAAACAAGGTACCTTTCTATGGGTGGTAGAGTGACTCTAATAAATTCTGTCTTGTCAAGCTTGCCGGTTTTTTTCATGTCTATTTTTAAGCTGCCTTGTGGAATAAAAAATGATATGGATAAGTTGATAAGGAGATTTCTCTGGGGCAGTTCGGACCAACAGCGTAAATTGCACTATGTGGACTGGCATACAGTAAATGTTCCAAAATGACTTAGGGGACTGGGTATGATTGACTTTCAATTAAAAAACTCAGCCTTATTAACAAAAAGGCTATGGAGGTTTGGCAATGAGGTGAATTCATTATAGAGGAATTTTATTATGGAAAAATATGGGCTTGACAAGAAGCGACTTCTCCTCACTCCATGTAATAATAGTATCGTCTCTAATTCATGGAAAACTATTACTGCTCCCCTTAGTCCTTCTAACAAATTTTATGAGGTTGTTTCAGCAGGAATGAGGGCATTGCTTAGGAAGGGGGAAAATATTGTTTTCTAGTAGGATGAATGGATAGAAAGAGTGATCCTAAAAATGTGCTTCCCTCGGATCTTTGCTCTGTCCGTGAATAAGGATGGATGTGTGGCTGATTTTGGCAATTGGAGGAATGGTAAATGAGAATGGAGGATTGCTCTCCGTAGGGTTGTTCTTGATTGGGAAAAATAGCAGTGGGAGAACTCGCTATATTTCTTTGCAAGGCCAATTCCCAAGTCAAATGTCCCAAGATCGAATCATCCGCGACGAGTCCCGAATGGTACGTATTCCACTTCTTCTTTTACAAATGCGTATTGACCTCAAAGGTAAGGGAAGTAACTGGAATCTAGTATGGAATGGGTATGGTCCACCTAAAGTGGAAGTCCTTGTCCGCAACCGATTCATCAAAAGCTTCCATTAGAAGGTATGCCTTAAGAGGGTATTATTAGAGCGGAGCTTCTTTGTGTGCCCTTTTGCAACTCGAGTGGAATCATCAACATTTGTTTTTGTTGTTGGTGTAGTGGTTGGTGTGGACTAGGTGTTTGGATATCGGGGCATTACAGGTGGTCCGCAGGAAACCCTTCCATCTTTACGAATAGTTTGGCGTGAGCCTTCCCTAATTTCAAAGGAAGCGGCCTTGGATTCTTCTATTCTATGTTATTACTTGGTCGATCGTCATGCAGAATCAAGTTACCTTTAATAATAAGAACTTTGATTTCGCATCTCTTGGATTTGATCTTCATTAGGTTTGCTACGTGGTTTAAGGCGAGATGGCCTTCTTCTTCAAAGATCTATTACCGACATATTCGGCAAAATAAGCGCAGTGAGGCGGGAGGCTGGGTGCAAGAAGGAAAGTGCTACTTGGTCTCGGCCCTTACCAGGCATAATGAAGTTTAATGTAGATGGTTCAGCTATCGGGAAACCAGGCAGGGCAGGAATTGGGGGAATTCTTAGGGATGATTTGGGTAGAACAAAGGCTGTGTTCTCGAAGCAGGTTGGGATCTTAGAGTCGAATCAGGCGGAGTTTTATGCTATTCGTGAGGCTTTTCAGGTGTTTACCGAGTCTATTTGGAGGAGCTCTCATATCCTTGTAGTCGAAAGTGACTCAGTTAACGCAATCAAGTGGCTAAAGAATCCAGACAGCGCCTGGCACCTTAAAAATGTCTCAAACCATTTAGACCTACTGAAGAAGAAACTTAAGCACTGGGAGGCTTACCATATTCCAAGAGGCATCAATAGTGTGGCCGATAGGCTAGCAAAGTCAGGAGTGTTCAGATCGCAAAACTTGTTGGCAATCATTGAGTAAATAGTGCATGCCATTATCTCCTAACTCTATAGTAGTCTGAGGAGTATGATTGTTATTGTGTCTCTCTTATTTACTATCTTATGTATTGTAAACTTTTTCTCATCATCTAATAATCAATTTGCCTTCTTGGCTTGTCAAAAAAAAACCATTACAAATGTAATTCTATAATTATTCTTTTAACAAATTTCTTCCTGTAATTACATTGTTACCAAACAATCCAATCAATGGCACATTAAATTTGTTACGAGAACACAATTAACTTTAGATATTTACAATTACATCCCTATCCTTCAAACTATTTGTCTCACTCATCTCTATAAATAGTGCTTAGCACAATTGTTTTATGCTATATATCACCAATTAAAACCTCTCCCAACAAGACACAAAACATCATTTTTTCCTCCATTATCGATTATCAAATCCATAAAGATATCGCATAAATGGCTAAATCATCCGGGCTTCTCAAATCAGTAACTCAAGTAATTTTCATGTGTACATTATTAATGATCATGAGTTTCACATGTTTAGGCCATGAAATTACATGTGATACTATGTACAATGACCTCTTTCCATGCATATTAGCTATGTGTTTGTTGGGGAACAATTGACTGTTGCTTGTTGCATTGGGGCAAAGACCCTTGTCATCGGCTACAAAAGCACCTAATATCATGACTGCATGTGCTTGCTTGAAATCCCTTCCTTCAAGTGTAACCGATGATCGGATCAAGAATCGCAAACATCCCTAATCTTTGCGGTGTTCAAATCCCCTTCAATATTACTCGTGATGTGGATTGTTCAAAGTAATATTCTTTCCCCTTTCATGATTATTGTTACAAATTTTTATTTTTAATAGTTTTGTACCACTGGAAATGGGAATGGAGGATTTTCGTATTTCTATTTGCCCTAATTTTTGTTTTAAATTGTACATTTCCATTTAGACCTTTTTAAACTTCTAGTCTTAGGGCATGTTTGATACTTCCTTCGTCCCAAAAAAGAATCCACTGTTTAATCTTTAACTTCGTGAAACTTCAACCTCTATCTATCAAAGTAGTGAAATGTTCACTCTAATCATTCATACATTATCGCAAATTGGTTTAGGGTATATAACACAATAAAAAGTAGACAAAACAAATGATATATTTTAATCACTAATGCTAAGTAATTAACTTTGATAACCTTATTGGCTTATTACAAAATTCTTAAGGTTTGCAAATTAAAACTAATTAAGTTAAACAAAATATTTTGCTAAACCATATGCATTTGCCAATGTGTTTATAAATTAGCATTGAACAAAAAGAATTGGTGTAATGCATTAATATTAATGATTGTAAATGAGCACTCGTGCATCGAAAATTACACTCTATTACACCAATTTGTTTGTTTGAGATCCGTTTTCTATTCCTTCACCATATACATTTGTATGAGACTATATGAACCAATGCCAACTCCTACTTCTATCATCAAGCTTGTTCAAAAAGAAAATGCCACAAAAATAGTTATACAAAATTAGACACAAACCAAACAAAGCAGCTTTTACATATTTAGTTACCTTTGAACTAAATAAGAAGAAAGGCCTTTCATTTGGAGCAAAAAAGAAGAAAAGGAAAGAGAGATGAGTGAGGAAGGGAATATTAAGGTGATTAAAGAGGAGAGACAGAGAGAAGAAGATGAGAGGTAGCAAAAAATGAAGGAAAAGATGAAAGAAGAAACTCATAAAAGCAAAAAAGAGTCCAACAACTACTAGTTGAATGTCTCATTTGGAGGGATGATGTCAAATATGGGGCAATAGAAACCATAAGAGGAAGACCATGCAAACGTCAAGGAAAGAGAAAAAATTGGAGGTATAGGAAAAGATAAATGTAATTTATAATTAGAATTTAAGAAATTTTTAGAGGAAAATGATTTTATCTGGAAGAGATGTAATTAAATTTAAGGTAACACATATATTAATGAAGTAAAAAAACTAGGACATGATTATTATTACATTTTACAGTTTTCCAAGTAATTTATAATATTTGCCCTTAGTGCAAGTGAACCTAGGAACTCATGAATTACTTGCGAGCAACTTAGTCAAAATTTCAATTCCACATTGAATTGACCAAGCTCGAGTCCAACTCGAACTGACTAAAAGTGGTTGATGAACCATGCTTGCATCTCTTAATACTAGACTCAAAAGTTCAATTGAGAGATAAAAGTAACTCGAGTAAGATTGATGAGAGGGAGTGTAAAGGGAAGGGAAAAATGAAAGAAGAATAGGGAGTCCACCAAACACCAGTTCAACATATCACATTTGGAGGGATGAGTTCAAAACCAGAAGAGAAAGATCCGGGAAAAGAGATAGAATTGGAGATAGATAAAAAGAGAGCACAAGATGCTGCTGCCATGGTGAAAAACAAACCCTCCTACTTGCTAAGGATGCTATGGCCAACGACTTTGTGCTTTCTTTGAGATGTAGCAAATGGATAATGATAAATTGCTATTTTCTTAGATCTCTCTAACTTCTACTTTGCGATTTTATTCTTATTTTTCATGTTAACAAATTTTTTTCTCATCATGAAACATAATATTTGTACATTTTTCTGCATCAAGTTTTGGTGATTTTTATGAATTGGATGGAAATTTACTTTTGCGAGTGTACTGTCGAGATAACAAAGAAATCTTTGCTTGTTCTGCAGGTTTGTTCTTTCCTTAATTTATACTATTGGTCTATGATAACGAGTACTTTTGTTTTGCTTGACTTCACTATTTGCCTAATAGCTAGTATTCTTATTCCGCTCAACTTATACTTGCTAACTTTACATCTTTGTGACTTTAATCTTTTGTTCTGTCTAACTTCGTTAGAGGTTCGATTCGCTTATCTCCAACTCGTGAATTTAGTTGATAGAAAACTATATGATAGTATACCATTTTTTCTATTTGGCTATTTAATATATGATTTGTCATTTATGGACATTGAAAAGATCCATCCATTTAGCGAAATTTTACCATTTCCCATTGGAAGTTGTAGTGATTTTACGATCTTTTAACTTAAATTGTCTTACGTACACTTATAAGGTTAGAGAGAATTACTTTTTATGCTCATTTTGTTATGTATAAGCATATATATATATATTTACCAAGTAGTTACTTAAATTCTTTTGTACATATATTATCGGTTTATAGTGGTAATTCTTGTGATTTTTGTTTAATAACTTTTGTTTCTATTCCAACGAACAATATGTATAAGTAAATTCCAATTCGAATATAGAAAACTAATAAGAAAAAATTATATACTTGATTCGCAGTTGTTCTTGTCATCGTTTGGGGTTACCACTCATTTCGTGGCAAGTTTGGGTGGATTTCATAATATATTCAAGTCTGTGATAAAGGTAATACTACCTCGCAACCATCATTTGTTTTGCTACTAGATTACTAATATCGATTTAACTATTAGAAAGCTAAAAGATAAGGATTATACTCTTATTGAAAATATGATGAACATATATCGATAATTACTATAGATATTGTTTTCCTACTTAATTTTGATAATCATAATCTAGGAAGTATATTATCCCACATCAAACCCTCCACTAGTAAAGAACTCAGTACTCAAATTCTAAGAACAAAGCTCGAACCAATATTTTGTAGAACTTCTAATTTTGAAAAACATCATACCAATAATCTGTCCACTCGAGTTCTAAGAACAAAGCTCGAACTAGTTATTTTGTAAAACTTGTAATTTTGAAGAAAATCATTCCAACAATCTGTCCACGAACCTAAATCCATATCAAACAATATTGAAAAGCAAATAAATCCATTGAAAAGCTTAAAAAAATACTAGGTTAAAAATAATATAAGGTCATTTTTATTGGCATTCAACGTGTGAAAACAACCTAAATCCCATTAGCTAGCTCTAATCATTCTTGGCCTAAATATAATGATCCGCCAACCCATTTCCAACTAAAATTAAAGTGTTCGTTCGTTTCTTCAGCTGCACAAACTTTGCTCGCTCCTAGTCACTACTAGCTTTCTGAGGTAATTTAGACAATAGAAAACTATATGATAGTGTCTTATTTTTTTGAAAAACTAGGACATGATCATTTTGTATAATATTACGCTTTATAGTTTTCTAAGTAATTTATAATATTTGGCCTTGGTGCAAGTGAACCTAGGAACTTATGAATTGATTGTGAGCAACTCACTCATAAACTCAATTCCACATTGAATTGACCAAGCTCGAGTCCAACTCGAATTGACTAAAAGAGGTTAATGAACCATGCTTGCATTTGTTAATACTAGACTCAAAAGTTCAATTGAAAGATAAAAGTAACTCGATTAAGATTGATGAGAGGCGGTGAAAAAGGAAAAATAATAAGGAGTCCATCAAACACTAGTTCAACGTCTCACATTTGGAGAGATGAGTTCAAAATCGAGAGGAGAAAAATCCGGAAAAGAGATAGAACTGGAGATAGATAAAAAGAGAGCACGAGATGCTGCTGCCATGGTGAATAACAAACCTTCTCCTACCTACTAAAGATACTATACCAAATGACTTTGGGTTTGCTGAGATGTAATCGCAGATGGATAATGATAAATTGTTATTTTCTTAGATCACTCTAACTTCTACTTTTGTGATTTTATTCTTATTTTTGTGTTAATATTTTTTTATCATCATAAAACATAATATTTGTATAGTTTTCTACATCAAGTTTTGGTAATTTTATGAACTAGATAGAAGTTTACTTTTGCAATGTCTTGTTGAGATAACAAAGAAATCTTTGCTTGTTACGCCCAAGTTTATTCTTTTCTTAATTTCCGTTATTCTTTGTATGATAACAAGTACTTTTGTTTTATTTGACTTCAATATTTACCTAATGTGTAGCATTCTTATTTTGCTTAACTTATACTTGCTGATTTTACTTCTTTGTGACTTCAATCTTTTGTTCCACCTAACCCGTTAGAAGTTCGAGTCTGCTTATTTCTAACTCGTGAATTTAGCCAATAGAAAATTATATGATAGTACCCTACTTTTACAATTTGGCGGTTTGATAAATGATCAATCCATTTAGCAAAAATTTTACCATATCTCATAGAAAGTTGTAGTGATTTTTATGATCTTTTAAGTTTAGAGGAATTACCTTTTTGTGCTCATTTTTGTTATATATGAGCATATATATATATATATATATATATATATATATATATATATATATTTTACCAATAGTTACTTAAATTCTTTTCTGCATATATTATCGGTGTATGGTGGTAATTGGCTTGTGATTTGTTTGTTTAATAACTTTTGTTTCCATTCCAACAAACTATAGCTATACCTAAATTCCAGTTTGAATATAGAAAACTAATAAGGAGAAATTACACATTTGATTCGTAGTTGTTCTTGTCATCGTTTGGGGTTACCACTCAACTCGTGGCAAGTTTAGTGAATTTCATAAAATATTCAAGTCTATGATAGAAGTAATACCACCTACTATAACCATCACTTCTTCTACTCTGGATTACTAGTCTTAGGATTTAATTATTGGTGTCTCAGTAGGCTTGAAACGGCAAAGTTTTGGGTGGTATGTTGGTGTTTATAATACAGCAAAGATAAAAAAAAGACAAACAATCTTGAATCCCATAGAATTTGGAGGAAATTCTATTGAATAAAGTTGATTAACAGTTTGAACAATGAAAAACACAACCCCACATACTTATTTATAGCCTAAATAACCCTAAACAAAACTGAAAAAGAATTCAAAATCTATGAGAAGACTGAAAGATAAAGATAACTCATATTAAAAATATGATGAACATATACAGATAATTATTATAGATATTGTTTTCCTAATTAATTTTGATAACCATATTCTAGGAAGTAGATTGTCCTACATCGGACCTTCCATTTCAAAGCACTTGTCTTTGGAGTTCTAAGAAGAAAGCTTGAACCAATATTTTGAAGAACTTCTAATTTTGAAGAACATGATTCCAACAATCCATCCACTCGAGCTCTAAAAATAAAGCTCAAACCATTTATTTTGTGGAACTTCTTATTTTGAAGAACATCATTCCAACAATGTGTCCACGGACTTTATAAGGACTATAATTTCTTGAAACAATTTTCCAAATATAAAATTCGTGATATTGTGGAGGAGGAACAAGAATAAAACATTCTTCATGAGCAATGGTAGAAATATGATAACCAATATCATCTCTTTTGCTTGAAAAATGACATTCACAACTAAGTTATAATCCTATGTAGGAAACTTTAGATTAATGATTTTGTTATTGTTCTTGATTTTTCATTCTCTTCATCCATCACTAGTTCTAATAACATGCCACTAACCATATTATCGGGATATTCACCCTCTATCTCTTCATTTAGTTTACATAAGTATTATTCTTTAATATGTTCATATATGTATCCTCCTTCATTTTCAAATTTTTGCTTGATCATGAGAACTTTTAATTTTTTTAATCTGTATACAATTCTAATTTTCATCAGCAGTCAAATTTGACTTTTCAATTATAGAGAAGTGAACCTTATAGATAGGTCTTGTATGAGAACCTTTGTAATCATAACAAATGACAAATCGATCAAGAGCAAATATTTCAATTCGGTTCCTATCATCGTTATTCATATTACGGTTGCTCGTAATGCATGCGAATTCGTCTCTATACATTTGATATGAGCAGTTAAATTTTAAAGCATCACATTCATATTTTGGATCCCCGAACATGTTAGAGAGGGTGTTACCTTTGCGATTTAATTAGCCATCACTAAGGAAATCCTTGCTCTGATACCAACTAACTTGGGAAAGATAAAAAGATAAACAATCTTTCCAAAGAAAACAAATTCGGTAGAATTTGGGGAAAACTTTATTGAATAAAGTTGATTAACCTTACGAACCATGAAAAACAAAACCCAATGTACATAATTATGGCGTAAAAACTCTAAAAAAGTTGAAAAAGAATTCAAAACCTATTAGAAAACTAAAAGATAAAGATAACTCCTATTAAAAATGATTAACATATATCAATAGTTATTGTAGATACTATTTTCCTAATTAATTTTGATAACTATTTTTTAGAAAGTAAATTGTCTCACATCAGTTTACTTGTAGGTATACTATTGAGAATCCACCCTACGGTCCCAATTTTTGGAGATCTACCTTCCATATCCTAAACATTTTATTCTGGGCCACCCATTTTATCTTGTCCTATTTAAATGTCTGGCAAAATGGTTGAACCATCATGATTTCTTTTTAGGTCAATTTTAGTGTACCCAAGTATCCTATCAATGGTTGAGCTAGTACATGTTATAATAAGATTCAATAGCTATTTTGGGAGGAGATACTATGTTGAGTATGAGGGGATACAAGTTCCACTTGACATTCATTTTTGGGTGGTTGTATTATCATTCATTGTTCGTCATGTAAGCAAAGATGGTGTCTAGAAAGATGAGTTGGGACAAACTGAGTCAACGATATTGGTAGTTATGGAAAAAAAGATGAAAATTTGAGGGTTGTTAGTGATGTTCCAAAAGGGGCCAAATGCGCCCAACCCCTTTTTGAAACATCACCAAAACACCACCCTCCCTAAAAAAATTCATCTTTTTTTTTCCAACTTATATGTGGGAAAGATTTGACAAACCTAGCACTTGACTATACAGGTAGAAAAAGAATAACCATTTCTTCTTTTTACACGTCTGTGAGGATTGGAGGGCACCAAATCCAGTGACCTCACTGTTTAGGTGTCTGTGTCCATCTCTTCTCCCTCTGCTACAGTTTAATATATATTTTTTTTGAATTTTAATGATAGAGTATTTTGAGGAGAATTATGATAGAGTTTAAAATGTTCCTTTTTCTTGTTAATATTTCCTTAATATTAATTTAAATTTTAAGAGAAATTATTTGGTTTTAATATACTTTTTTGTTTTAGGTATGAAAAATGATGAATTTGAGGAAAAGTTCATAAAAGGCAACAATTGAAGCAGAAAAAGAAAACTTCCTATTCCTTGCATGGGCATTGGTCTTGGAACACAAAAGAAGCTGCAAAGAAAAGAAAACAAATTGGAAACAAGACGAAAAGAAGTAGATACGAGAAAAGAGAAGCAAAATCAAAGAAACCAAAGAAGAGAACCACGCAACTGCACAAGTCAAAAGCCATTCGGGAAAAGGAAACGAAAAAATTGATTTCGGGAAGAGGAATTTGGAAGCAGCCATTCTTGGAAGTCAAATGAAGTAAAAAGACAAAGGAAAAGGACCCTTTGTAGTCTATAAATACTTGGTAGCCTTGGAGTAGTTTTTTTATCTCTCTTATTATTATTTTTTTTTGCTTAAGTAGCCATCTACACGGCTTCATCTTGTTTTCTTTCTTTTCTTTCTTCGTTTCTTTTAGTTTATTTTTAGTTTAGCAAAATTATTAAAACAATTCCAGCCATGTATGCCACCATGAGTGGCTAAATTCTCTTTTCTAATTCAAGGGAATGATTGATTTCAATTGCAATCACTGTCAGGTTTTATTGTTGATTTATTTTCTTGCTTTTATTCAAGTACTTGTTAATTCTTGATTTAATTCTTGTGAATAATTGATGATTAATTAATCTGACAAATTAATTGTTAATTATTTATTCTATTGCTATCCATGAGTTCGTGATCCATAATTGTCATAAAGGAATGAACCAAGTAGAAACTAGGTTAATTATATTTATAACTTGAAATATACATGCTTAGCCTAAGGAATTAACGGGACAAAATTAATTTACCGTAGCTATCTCGGCGCATTAATTTTGGTTTAACTGTTTTCATAACTCTTAATGCCATCATTAAATTGATATGGAACGCTATCGTGCCCAATCAATTTATGGTAAGTTTTGATTTAGGGTGTTGGGTTCGGTCAATTATATTAGGAAAATGAAAATTTATTACGGCTATCCCAATAAGTTTCAAGTTAAATATATGAGTTTGTAAGATTATTTTTCATGACCTATGATCAGTGATGCAATTGAATGATATCAACCCTTGGATTGGAAACTCAGTAAACTTCGTAATTTTCATTATTCTCTATTTTTTATTGCTTTGATATTCAATTTTTATTAATTTTTAGAATTCAGTAAATTAGTTAAGCAATCAAAACTCCCCTCTCATTTTATTTATTTAATTTTATCTATTATTCAAGACTTGGAACTATATTTCGGTTCCCTTGGGATTCGACCTAGTCCGCTACTATTGCAAATTTAATTTGTAATCACTTAAAGATTAGTGATTAATTTTGCGAGCTTGACAAACTGTCAAATTACCTTAGGATTTTTTGGGTGAATTAATTTTGAGAATTGAACTTATGTTCTGACTTATTATGTATATTAACTTTTGTGATTTAAACAATGTCCATTGCAAACTGCATTGTATGTTTCTAATAGTTTTGTCTCTTGATTATTGTCAATTGTAAATGTATTATATGTTTCTAATAGTGTTGTCTCTTGATTCTTGATCAAAGAAAAAAATAAAGTTAACAAAAGTCAAAGTTGAACCAGTAAAAACAAATATTTTTAAGAGTGTAATGAGTGGTTCTTCAAAGAGTGGTAGATATATGAGCAAATGACAATGAATTTTCCTCTTTTTTCTTTTTGTTTTGTTTTTAGAGATCGATAAGGGGCACCCAATGCTTTTTATTGATAGATATATTATTATTGAAATAAATGGCTCATCCGCCCCACCAAGTTGTTTAGGCCCTTTAAAAGTCAAAAAGGTTGAGAGAACACCCAAAAGTATCATTCATATTATAGCGAATGATCTTTTTTATTCTCCACTTTTAAAATTGGAACAAATAGTCCTTCAAATTTCAAGGACCAAAATTTGAAGGAAAATTGTAGGACTAAACGTTCCCGTTTATGAAATTTGAAGAACTAAAAGTTCCCGTTTATTTCACAAATAGTACAAAAAGGTCCAGTTTATAAATTGTGACGGACATTTTATTCCTTTTTTAAAAGTGAAAGACAAAAAAGATCATTCGCTATAAGGTGAAGGATACTTTTGGGTGTTCTCTCAAAAATTTTATGTGATTCTACCAAATTTAATGTTACAGTTTATTATCAATTCATAACCAAACATTTTGAATTTAAACCTCCTTTCAAACCTTAATTGTTTTGAAATGTTAACATTTTTAACAAAGAAATGTATCAAGGCAAATGAAGAAGTGAAATTATTGAATTTAATTTATGAAATAATGATCAAAGGATAAATTTTTCCTCCTTTCTCTATCATTCTTCTCTAAATTTAGTGTCAATCCCTTCAAATTTTCTTTACCTCTCTTTCAGAGATGCCCTAATTCATTTGTCATCATTTTTTATTTTCAATTTATCTCTTCATGCACATCCTGTTTTACACTAATTTTATAAAAAAGGTTCTCTCAATTTCCTCCCAATTAAAGAATTTCTAAATCATATATTCTTTAGGTAAACCTTAAATATCTATTTACTGTTTATTCAATTGATTGAAAATATGTTGAGAATCATGCGTGAAAAAATAGAATAAGTGGGTCAGAGCACAAGGAAACCCAAACTATCCAAATCCATACATATTCAATAACAAGGGTGGTAACTTGTTTTGACGCATAATTCGGATATTGGTTCTCGTTGTGCTAAATTTACATAATTGACTTCACTTCATGTTATGCTAGTATTACAATTAATCAAGTGAAAAAGTTTTAAGTGTCGTTTCAGTTTCAAATTAGAATTGAAATTATAGTTTAAAATAAAAAAATGTTTTTATTATATTTGATTGAATTTCATGATCTTTTTCTTTATTCCAACTTATTTATAACGTCTATTTTATAATATTTTCAAATTGTTGAAATTTTTATAAAATTCAAACCAAAATCTATACAAAATGTGTTTAATTCTAATCAAAACCAAACAAATTCTAAATGAAAATTAAAACAAAAGTTCCAGTGCTCCAATTCATCCCCAAATGAGTTCATCATTATTAAAGTCAATGTAATAGTATATTGAGTTCTGAAGATTGATTCTAGTACAAAGCCTACCTCACTAGTGCTAAAGATTGATTTTAGTTTAATTATAAGAAGTTCTTTCAGAGGACATGCTCATGGAATAATGGATAAGGGGGAATAGGGCTTGAAGATAAAGTTTAAAAAGAATGGTTAAAATAGTCTTTGGAAATTATTTAATAAATTTAATTTATTTAATGTCTTCAATAATATATATAATTATAATTTTACTTCTTCACATCACTTTGAACAAAAAAAAATTTCATTTATATGTCTCATGCCTAAATTACCATTAATTATTGTAATTAACTTTTGTCCCGCTTCTTTCTCTAGTTGTCTCTTTCCTCAGTTAAGTTATCTGATATTCCTACCTATGTTTCTTATACTTGTATTTTAAATTAATCAAATGAGAACTATTTTTCATTTTTAGTCTCAATTATAAAGCATGTATAATGCTTCTATTTAGATTACTGAAATTTGCTTTCCAATAGTTTAATGTCCATTTTATTATATTTTGTAGGTTCCAAAGAAATTTTTTCCCAAATTATGATTTTTCTCTTAATAATTATTGTTTATTTTCCTTTAGTTGTTTTTGTATTGTAACAAAGTTAAAGAAAAATATTGCTTAACAATATTGTTTACCTTTTTCAAAAAAAAAAAAAAGAGGCTTGATTACACTTTTATTAATACAACGATTACTAACAACAACTAAACCTTTATCCCATTATGTAGAGCTACTTTCTAACAAGCACATATTTTCGTTTAGATTTAGATAATTCATGTCATTTTCATAGTTTTCAAGTTTTTAGGTTTTGCTCTTCCTTTTAGTTTGAGTTAGTAATTCTCTAGTTTTTAAACGTTGTATTGGTCATTTAAAGGTCATTAATTTACACACATGTTCAAAATATTTTAAATGTGTTTCCTTCATTTTGTCAACTATTGAGATTAGTTTTACTTTTTCTTAATACATTCATTACTTATTTTATCTAATTTAATATATTCTCACTTTTATTAATAATAACAAAAGAAATCACATAGAAGAGGAGTCAAAACCCGACCTCTATTAAAATTAGAAAAATTAAGATGTGGGGACATTTAAGAATTAAAGACGAAATGATTAAGGTGAAATTGTGTAGTCTTTCACTCTTTTGAGCTCGTTGTGCTAGAGCATCTACAATTGAATTTGCCTCCTTATTTTTTTCAAACGATAGTATATTAAAAGGCACAATGGCAAATGTACAAGCCACGAGCGGAGAGGGTTTAGTGGTGTCATCAAGAAAGGCTATAAGCCACGAAAACAAAAGCCCACAAAGGGGCAAAATCTGAAGAACAACGAGCGGGAAGAAAAAAAAAACAAAACAAAATAAACTCTTACTAGAAGTGAAGGGTTGACAACTTAAACGACCTAAATTCAACTGAATTTAAACCCACACAAGACGGGAAGGATTGAGGACTTTGACAATCTAGTAACAATCCAAAGTACCAAAATACAAAAGTCCGGTTATATCGGGACACTCATACTATACACAAGTAATACTACGTATCTCAAGTGGCCCACTACTAAAGGCCTGTGGTGTAAGAAATTAGAACTAAATCTCTAACTCGCACCTCAAGCCGTGGCGTGAATCCAACCTGCAGACGTTGAATAGCGTCGCCCCCCAACTACTGCCGCAAGCGTTGAATAGTCAGACGGATCTGCTACTACCGTATGAAGAGCCCGCAGCACAAAAAAAACATTCAAATTTGGAACCGTTGCACTGTAGCTACAGGAGCTACGATTACAGCAGTTTGCACTTCGCACCATAAGTCGCGACTACGGTGGATTGTTGGGAGCAAAGCCTTCCGGCAATTATGAATTCGGTGGTTACCCATTAATATTACATATTGTTCAATTTGCCTCCCTATTACAATGCTTAATCTAGGAAGCTAATAGAGTGGAAAACAAATATCGATTTTGAATCCTTTTGATGTACATTGTTTTTACAGAGATTGAATAATCCTTGTACCTTTTAGTATTCTTCGAAATGACTAAAATGAAATCATCATTCTTATGCTGAGCTGATTGTTGTTCTATGTTGTTAGTTAAAAAGATTCTGCCACATCCGCTTGAGTACTCAGAGATTTTCTTGAACTTTAAGTAAATATCTTTTGAACTAATTCAAACATTGTACAATTTTGTTAAGATATTAATTCTTTCCTAATCGAAGCATTTGTTTTGTTTTAAAGAGAGGACCTATATTATTTTGATCTGGTCTTAAGTCACTATGTGTCATTGACTATTTCTTCGTGTCCCTATGACCAATGGTCCAATACGCAAACAAGACCTTTGTGCTCTAAGCCTATGTGCGCAATTCATGTTAAGTTATGTCTTAATATTACTTCCTCAGAAACGTATGCCTGCATATATACAGTCTCGTGTCATGCTCATTCAACTAATCTCAATGTGCATGCACGTATCCAAACGCCCATTTGCTACCGTACAAGTGTAGTGCCCGTTTTTGCTCAAACACACCAAAACATGCACAATTATTAAGTTTCACAATTGTATGCCTCTTAGCTCACTTACTAGTATTACATGCATATCTACACAGTATAGTGCTCATTTTTTAGAAAGTCATCCATATATATGCTCAAACACACATAACTTTTAGATTGATGGGTATTTTTTTCGTAATCAAAATATCATGTGATCACAACTACCATCGAATAACTTATTTTGCTTGGAACATCTTTTTACAACACCTTTGCTCCGAAGTTGCTAGTGAGCCCTGCCACCCATTCAATGCTCGAGCAGTTCAAGATAAAAACTATAACACCCAGAACTCAATTGATAAAATGAATAGGTGTTAGCTTTCATGTTGACCTTGTTACTTCTTGAGAAGTTGACTATCTACTTCGTGTTTATTGTCTTTTATGAAATCTTCCTTTTGATTTTCCTATGTGGATAGCACTTCATGCACTAATTGCAAAACTTCCATTTTTTTGTGCATTCGCCTAGGCACGGCACATCACGTCACGTCAATGAGGTTTCCCCTCTCAGCCTCAACTTGCATTACACATCCAATGGTAGGAGCTTCGTTTTTGGCTCTTGACGTTGCTCCCCTAATTTGAGTGAATAACTGTTTCTGAGTTGGAAATTCTTGATGTTGCTCTTCTGAATCATTATCCACGTCCATTTATTTTCCATCTTGTCCTTCATTCTTAACAGCTTGCATACCTTTGTCCACATGGGATGAAAAAGGAGCATCATTCATGGCTGTTGAGTTTAAAAATAAATAAACCCAAAAAACAACAAAAATAGATTAAAATCTTGACGAAAACCACCAAAAGTGGTATGAGTTTAGACGCTCAAACAAGTCGGCAAGCTTTTGGCCGAGGAAATTGAGAACCAAAATACAAAAATTTTAGCCAAGACGGCTAAACAAGTAAAGGAAGAATAAGACATAAGACAATATTTAGAACGCAAACCTTGCGGCTATTTCTAATGATGGACTACTGTTTTTCTTTTTTTCTATATGTTTATCTGTACAACAAAATTTTTGACAATATGTCCTATTTATAGAATTCAACAAAATTTTAAATCTATTAGATTTGGAAACTATTAAATTCAAAATCCAATATGACTAACATTTATAAATATAATATCATTACAAAATCACAAATAGAAAATTTAGTTTAATTCTATCACAAGAGCCTTATCTTGTGTAGCAAAATTCTGAGCCTCCCTAGTGGAATATTCCCTATCCTTGATCATTTTTTTCTTTTTATGATAATTCTCTCTTGGCTAAATCTTCTTTCTTACTTTCATTTACTTTTTATGGTCTTTCTATGTCATCTTAAACTTTGGGCTCTTAGTATGACAAACAACTTCATAGTGACCAAGATGCTAACAATGAGTGCAATATGATGGTAAATTTTCTAGTCAGAGCAAGTTTTGCCTAAGTACCAAATCTACACTTAATATGACAAGTACGGATCTTTCCAATTTTCATTTTCTTCGTCTCTTTTTCTTTAATCCAATCTACTTAATCCCTTCAATTTTATCTCTTATTCTTCTTCTGTCTCCAGTAAATATGACATCAAATATATCGAGATTCATAGTTTCAAACCAAAAGTAAATAAATAAATAAACTTTTTAAGATTCAAAATGAAGGGTAACTCTTTTCCTCCAAACATCTCAAAGAAAACAGAAAATAATGCTTTGCCAAGTGCCACCCACATCGATTCCCCTGTGTTTAGTTTTTGAGTACTTGTGAGCATAGAGAAGCGAATACACTTGGGTCATTGTAAGAACTTATTGAAAATTTTTATCGTAAGTATTATTACTCTTTTAAAAATATGTAATCATCATTTATTTTGTTCAATTAATTTAAAAGTAAATTAAATTTTATACTTCTTCCCCAAGTGTAAAGTAAAGTAAATATTTAAAAGTAATTTTAAAAAACAATGTCTAACCCTTTAGAATTTTAACACGTATGTTAATGGTATATTTATAACTATAACACGTGTTCTTTTCAGAAAAAATGTTATGTCAGGTCATAGCATGTATAATTTTGATTTTATTTTGAATTCTAAATGCACTTAATCATATCGACATAATTTTGAATTCTATATTCAATAGATAGATAAATTGGCTGATAATAATTATTTTTTCTATTCTTTTTATCTTTGTCTTAATCACAATTCAAAACTAAATTAAAATATAACATTATCTGCGAGTGTACTAATTGTATATTTACGATGACAACACGTGTGAAATTATTTCACCGTTTACAAAACTAAATTATTACACCGTTTAATTAGTTTTCTATGGGTTGAAATTGGCATATAATTATTATTTGTTCTAATTATCCAATCTTATTCTAAATTCAAAACTAAATTAAAATATAAGACTTATCCAAATATAACAATCATTTTATATTGAAATTATCTTATTTAATAACTAAATTTAGTAATTATCTTATTTACTAATTTATTATATATATTAGAAAATAATGTACCGCACACTTCTATGATATATATACAATTCAATAATTTATAATCTTGCCACCTCTCTATTATCATTCAAAAACTCAATTTGTAACACTCAATTTGCTGTACTTTGACATTAATTCAAACACTCTGATTTGTAACCCTTGGGTCAAAATTGTGACCGTATCTTTAAAATTTGTTACTTTAATAATCTTATATATTTATGTAAAATTTTTATCCTTTATTTATTATTATTATTATTTTTAAAGTTTTCTCGCTTTGTCTGTTCTAATCCAATTGCTTAGCTTTTTCTTACTTTTAAACTTCAAATTTAACAAAATAAATCTTAAGTTACTATTCACCAACATAAACAAATTCCGTTTCACTGTTCTAATAGTAATACAACCACCCCTCCTCCCAACAAAGGAAAATAATAATTACTTGGGTAAAAATATATGTAAAATTATAGAGGAACTATTTTTTATTATTAAAATTTTTAAAACTGCATTATTTCATAGTTTAAAAATTGGCACATCTATAGTTTTGATTAGAATATTGAAAGGAAATCGATTGGCCATAGTTTATCTGAACTGTAATCTTACTTGGAAAGGTAATCTATTGAGAGCTATTTTATCGATAAAAACCACCACTATCCAAGAAGCAACGTACTCAAACAACTCAATTTAATGTAATAAATTTAAAAATTCTAATAATTGGATGCTTATGGCCTCAAAATTCTATTTAGAGGCAACATGGGTGACCCTTTATAAGTTGGACGGAGTTTGGTTTCCAATGAGCTACCCGAAGCTTTAGAAATTGAGTGTGATTCAAATCCAAAATCAGCAACAGATAAGCAATTGTTATCAATGGAAAGTAGAACAACTCATTCATGCTTCATCTTTCAGTGTTAGTTTTGCTGTATGCCTCATGCTCTTTAATATCTAAATATTGCTCAGCAAACCCAAAAGCGAACATGGAGTACTCTTAATCAAATTTAACTCCATGCTTACCAAATGATATCACTTTGCAAATTTTAATTCGGTTGCCGTTGAAGACACCGGTTCGTTTCTCTTGTGTAAGCGAATCATGGCACAGTCTTAGTTTCTCAAATCAAGCGAATTTTGCAAGATGTCATTTCCAATATCAGACACCCCACGCCACAAAATCTGGATGACCAATATCCTAGTGCTTATTACGCAATTCATTATCAAATGTTTTGCATTTAAACCTTTAAAACCTGAATTATTTGGAATGTTACCAATTTTAGCGAAGCAAAATTTTGTATATGGGCAAACGAGCAAATAATACCATTAATGAATAAAACAAAAATAGAACCAAATTAGATCTCATAGTTGTTGTAGAACCACAGCTTTGGTTATCTTTCAACTAGAAAAAGAGAGTGTAGTTGCTAACCATGGGGAAAAACTACACCAAGAAAAATAGAAGAAGATGATAGCATTTCAAACTTACTTCCTAACTCTCCCTTGTATGAGAATTGCTTTATTTTAATGCTAAAAATAAGCTTTCGAAAAATAAGGTGGAAATTCAAATTCTAAATCTAATATACTTCCCTAAAAATAGGAATTCCGTATAAGAATATGAGTAACTATAATATTCAAATAATGATAACATTGATAAAATAGGGTCTTAAAATATATTTCTAAATTTTATCTTCAATTTTTGTCATTAGCAAAATACCACTTTTTTCAGAACAGCTCACGTTTTATCGAAGGAGATCTATGTTTTTTATTTTGTGAAACCAAATTTGTCTCTTTAAACACCAGTAGCTCCAAAGTACTATAATACAAAACATAATCAAAATCAATTAATTAGTACAGTATATTATCAATATAAAGGGAATATTTATAAATATTATGCATATTAATCACCCTATAAATAAATATTTTTAGTTTCTTCAAATTATAAGAGGATATTAGTAGTTTTACCAAATCTGTAGGAAACATGAATGTAATCAGCTAAAATATATATATATCTTAATTAGTCATCATACTAAATCTTGATGGAGATAAATATAATTAGCTAAAAAGAAAAAAAACTCTTAATTAATCATCATATCGTATCTGACTCATGTGCACCATAGACTATGGCAAGGTTGCAATGGCAAAATTAGTGACCGATTATACGAAGAAGATAAAGATTTAACAATATGATTGTTTTCAAATCTTAATATAGAGTGCAAAATTGAAACCAGTATTTAAATACCAAATAGAGGCCAAAACGGGGATGGTTTTTATATCTTAAGTACTTAGTTTCCACGGTACGTTAACATCGATTACAGGCTCTGCAGCCAAAATTGCAGCCTCAATCAGGTTCCAGCTCCAGAACTTTTTCAGCTGTACGAAGTTTAATTTGAGCAGTAACGGCAATGTTGTTGTATAACATGTGTCTGGGAAGATATCCCATCATGATTTGGATGTGGGAACATGATGTTTGAAGAGGATTCTCTAGATTGTTGAAGGAATCAACCTTCTTTTGATTAGTCCAGACTCCAATTAAAGTGCAAGTAAATTTTGATAACAAAAATCTTTCAAAAAGACGTGCCTGCAGGATTTGGCTTAGAAGTTTTGATCTTGACTCCTCTGTTTTGAATGTATTAAACCGTTGCATGCCTAATGATAGATAATTGTGAACCATTTTGTCATGTATTAATTAACTTTATAAGCTATATTCAGTCAACTAGGCTTTTCCCTTTTGCAAGGCTTAAACTCTCTCAGATGAATTTTTTTAAAAAATAAGACAGTATGTGGAGCTGTAGGCTTGGTGGGCTAAGGAAAATTCAATTTGTAATCCACCCAATATTTATTTCTTATTGACGAAATGTTAGTATAAGTCATTTGTTATCTGCCTAGTATGTATTTTTATTTATAAGCAACCCTTAAATATTTGGGTGCTGATGGTGCCTTAATATCGTTCATGGTGCTGATGGTGCCTTAATATCGTCCATGGTAAGATGATGACTTGAAATCTAATGTTTAGTAATATTGATTTCTATTCATATTACCATTTTTTCCATTATAATTGAAATAAAGAGAGTCTCATTGTGGTCAATTTTCTCATTTTAAAACTAAAAAAATGCAACTAATTGTTATGAAATTCAAAAAGTATCATTATAGTATGCACGTGAGCAACAACTTTCACTACGTGCGATTTAGGTGCGATTAGGTGCGAGTTTTGTAGCTTTCTTCCAAGCTAAGTTTTCTGTTTGTACATCGCAAGTGAGGGCGTGTGGTTTTGTAGCTTTCTTCCAAGCTAAGTTTTGTTTGTACATCGATGAGTGAGGCGTGTGGTTTTTGTAGCTTTCTTCCAAGCTAAGTTTTCTGCTTGTACATCGCAAGTGAGGCGTGTGGTGTCTAAACTTGGTGGCTTGTTCTTGGTGTTTGCTGATGTCGTTGGGTGGAGTGAAACTTGGGAACCGGAGGTAGCGGCGTTGGTAGAAAACCTCCGGCTATCTTGGCCGAGAGGAGGCGTTGAGTGCTAACCACGGATGTTCAAATTGCTGACGAGGATGAGGTCGTGAAGCTTGTTGAAGCGAATTTTGGAGGCGCCGAGCTAACTTTTTGGGATTGAGAGGTACTATGAAGTCTCTTTGGCGAGTTAGTTCTCCATTTGTTGTTCGGGAGTTGGGAGTGAATTTCTTTCAATTCGTTTTGCGTCCGTGGAGGATAAGCGAAAGGGTCCTAGCTGGAAGGATGGACCTATGATAGGCAATATTTGGTGTTGAGGAGTGGGAACCAAGCATAAGTAGTGTGGATGTGGCCTTTCGGCGGGTGGAGATTTGGGTCCAAGTTTGGAATTTGCCTCATCACTGGATTACCATGGAAACAGGCCGTCAGATTGGGAGTATTTTTTCTGAGATGCGCGATGTCTTTCTTCCTGAAGGCGGTAGTGCACATGGCAGACATTTGTGGCTACTGGTCACGGTGGATTTGGATCTCACTTTACTTCGTGGTATGAAGGTTTGTTTCAGAACTATTCTCATTGGGCTATGTTTCATCACGAATTCCTTGCTTTTCTGTGTCTATTGCGGTTGTGTGGGTCATGAGGAGTTCGTGTGTAAAAAGGCGTGAGAGCAGACGAACATGCCTTGAAGAGAGGCGATTTGGAAATTGGTTGCGTCACGGGTTTTGGTTTGGATGGAGACCTTGATATGGAGTGCGGACGGTGGTGAGGAACGCGGTGGAAGATATATGAACCTTCCCATTGAATGAAAAGAGGCGAGGCTTTCGGATCCGATGTTGCCACATTCTTTACAATTGGCATTGAAGAAAGCTGCGTTACTGAGCCTTGTCTCGAAGGTTCATCACGCCCGGTAGAGGATTTCTTTGCATGTACAAATTGCGAGAAGGAGGCTACGATTTCATCGCAGCTTTGGTTTGATGTCCGATAATTACGTGGATTATTCATTTCTGTGTTCTCTTCGCTATACACCACGCATTTGCTTCATCACTTGTTGCTACGGGTCTCACACCTCACGCCGCTTCATCAATTGTTCCGATATCAATCCAGTCCGGATGCCGCTTCATCACTTGATGCGGCTATCAATTCAATCCGGTACACCTTCACTTGATGCTTCTATTATTTCCGTTCATTGCCGCTTTGTCGAGTGAAGAAGCGACTTTGTGAAGTCTTGGTGGGCCTCGGTTCTTTGGAAATTGACATGCAAATAGGCTCTTGGTTGGCTTGCCTTCTTTGGAGCACGACTTGAAGAAGGTGGCATTGATTTCTTTACAATCTTTGGGCGAATTAAAGCGACTGCTTGGCTCATAATTCTATGCAACCTTCTTCATCTCTTGCTCCACTATGTCGTCAGAATGTTAACAGTGGAGAAGAGTTGGGCGTAGACTACTCTCGGATCCGTAGTAACTCAAGAGTTGTCTCTGGGGGTGTTCAAATTGGTGAGAAGCGCGTGTGGGAGCGGGAGGAGATGGAGTTAGGTTATGTCGAGATACCAAAAGTGAAGATACCTTGCCATGAAAAGGTTCATCAAGGGGTGAAAGGGACTAGCCTCCATGGGTCCCAAGCACCTCAATGAAGATCGGGGTGTGGAATTGTCGAGGCTTGGGTGCAGCCTTCACAATTTCCCGATTGAGGAATCTATCATGTCCCAAAGACCGAGGTACTTTTTATTTACGAAACTAAACAAAAGTCTATGTTTGTTGAGAAGGTTGTTCGGATTGAAATATGATGATAGGTGGCGGCTTGTTGAGCCCGAGGGCACTCGAGGGGGTTGTTAGTCCGTTGGGAGCCTCAAGTTGTGGTTATGAATGTAATTACTACTTCCTTTTGTGTCTGATTACAATTTAAATTGGAGGATGAGTCGAGGATAGGGTGGGCTGTTTCGTTTATGCTAGTGCTTGATTATGCGACTAGGGCTCTTGGTGGAGCTACTTAGCAAATGAAAGGCCCAAGTGGGGCGATTGGTGGGTTATGGGAGGGGATTTTAATGACATTGTGTCGCCACTTGAAAAGAGGGGGGGCCGGCTTAGAACGGAACATAGTTGTGTTGCTTTTAATAATTTTGTCCGCCAACCGGAGATGGTGGATCTTGGGTATGTTGGTAGCCCATTTACTTGGAGTAATAATAGGGTTGGAGAGGGTTTTGTGGAGGAGCGGTTGGATCGATTTTTGCCTCATCGGTGTGGAGGTTGCATTATCCACATGCTAGGGTTTCTCATTGCTCCAAGCAAGCATCCGATCATTCCTTCCTTCTCTTGGACGGAGCCTATGCAAAGCAACGGGTTGGTAGAAGGTTTACATTTGATAAAAGATGGATTAAAAATCGGATCTCCAACAAAAAGTGGTGGAGGCATGGAACAAAGAACGATGGGGACGAGACAATTTGTGTTAAGCTCCAAGATTACCGAATGTCGATTGGAGTTACTGAAATGGAGCTTTAATTTAGGGACTAATTCTGCCAGACGAATCAAAGTTCTTCAAGCTCAAATGGAGGCTATGAGTGGGAATGGTGGGGGGAGGGATTGGCCGGTCTGGAATGCACTTAAGAGTCAACTCCGACATGAGTATATGGAAGAAGAGAGGTATTGGCAACAGAAGTCAAGAAATCATTGGTTGAAAGAGGGAGATAGCAATTCCAAATTTTTTCATGCGTCCACCATTCAAAGGAGGAAGAGGAATCATATTGACAGCTTACTAGTGTGTGATGGGAAGGTGTGTGCGACGAAAGGGGAGATAGAAGAGGAAATTTTGGGTTACTACGAAAAGTTATGTGCTTCCATTCAACCGGCTCGATCATCAGTGCTTGAGGGTTTCTAAAACTATCACTCATGGCATGAACACAACATTGATGAGACTGTGGAGGAAGAGGAGATCAAAGCGCCTTATTCCAAATGAATCCTCATACGACTCGAGGACTGATGGTATGACTCCTTTATTTTTCAAACTTATTGGAATGTGGTTAAATTGGATGTTATAAATGCTGTGAAGGAGTTTTTTCATAGTACGAAAATGCTTAGGAAACTTAATCATACTTTGATTACGCTGATACCGAAGGTTCGGTCTCCTGTGTCTATCTCACAATATAGACCCATTAGCTTGTGTAATGTGGTCTATAAGATTGTTTCTAAAATATTGGTGAACGAATTAAGCCATGCCTTCATAAATGTATTAGCCCAAATCAATCAGCATTTATTCCTGGGCGTCAAATTCTTGATAATGTGATTATAGCGCATGAGGGAGTGCATACTTTGAACTCCATGAGGAAAGGACGGACAGGCTATATGGCTTTAAAAATAGATATGGCTAAGGCTTATGATAGGGTGGAGTGGTGATTTTTGGAGCAGGTCATGAGGAAAATGGGGTTTGCGTGGGGAGTGATAATGTGGATTAGGCAATGTCTTTGTACTAGTTCCTTTTCCGTTAATATTAATGGTGCTCCATGTGGGTATATTAAGCCAACTCGAGGCATTCGGCAAGGGGATCCTCTTTCGCCGTATCTGTTTCTTATGGTTTCAGAGGCGCTCTCTCATCTTATTATAAGAGCTAGTGCTTGTGGAAAGTATAAGAGGCTGAGGGTTAGTCGGAATGGGCCTATCATTACTCATTTGTTCTTTCTTGATGACTCTTTACTATTTTGTGAGGTGATGATCATCAAGCGCAGGTTTCAGTGGTATGCTTCAAAAGATAGTCAAGTTTGTGCCAAGCAATTAATTTGGATAAGTCTTGATGTTTTTCAACAATGTGTCCCTGTGGCAAGGAGTGAGATTTGTCAAATACTGGAGGGAGTGAGGGAACAATCAAATGCTCGCTACTTAGGCCTTCCAATGAGGATTGGCC
This sequence comes from Gynochthodes officinalis, assembly GCA_020080225.1. Classification (NCBI taxonomy): domain Eukaryota; kingdom Viridiplantae; phylum Streptophyta; class Magnoliopsida; order Gentianales; family Rubiaceae; genus Gynochthodes; species Gynochthodes officinalis. Next base: position 2,307,917 of record JAIQDA010000012.1, read on the forward strand.
GATCGAAAAAGGAGGTTTTAAACTTTATCATTCAGAAGGTGCAGCAGCGAATTCAGAATTGGAAGACTCAGTTTTTGAGCGGGGCAGGCAAAGAGATCCTTATCAAAGCAGTGGTAAATGCTTTGCCAACGTATGTGATGGGGTGTTTTAAACTTCCGGTAGGTGTGTAAGGAAATTTGTCGACTTACGCGAATTTTTGGTGGGGTGAAAGAACAGTGCGAAGCAGAAAATACATTGGAAGAGGTGGCAAGAGATTAGTAAGGCAAAGAAGGAAGGAGGATGGGTTTTCGTGATATTCAACTGCTCAACGATGCCTTGCTTGCTAAACAAGTCTCACGTGTTCTTTCCCAACCAGAGTTCGATGAGCGAGTCATGAAAGCCAAGTATCTCCTAATAATCAATTGTTGTTGGAAACGGAGAAGAAAAATGCTTCTTGGTGGAAGGGTTGGATGGGGCTAGGCGCCTAATCCAAGTTGATGAGGTAGGTACCCATTCTCAAGCATATTCACCGTCACTTACCATCGATCAGTTGCAGGAGAGACAATGGCCGAGCAACAACCGAGAATGCGAATGCAAGAGGCGAAGACAGTATGTGGAAGACCACTTGGAAGTTGAAAGTGACGGGTAAGGTGAAGCATTTCTTATGGAGATGTTGTCACAATATTTTGCCTCTCAATGCCAAGTTGTACCAAAGGAAATCTTGGTGGAGCCTTTTTGTCCAAGGTGTGGAGAGGCCAAGAGACAAGGAGCATATGTTGCTCAAGTGTTCTCGCCAAGTTGGTTTGGAACATGACCCAATGGGTGGGATCACCTGGCGCCTACAGTTACATTTCAACAATCGTGGCAAGATTTGTGCTCTGGGTGAAGGGATAATAGTTGGCGGGACCAAGTTCAATTTACAAAGATACATTTTGTGGACGCTGTGGAAGGGTCGGAATGTTTGGGTTTTCAACACGAATGGTGGGAGCCAAAACAAATTGTGAATATGGCAAGGAATGCTTGGATAGAGTTCTTGGAAGAAGATAGCGGTGAGCTAGGATCATTCGATTGATCGGTCGCCTTGTAAGTAGCGGGGTGGTGTATAGGACCTGGAACATTCTGATGTAAAAGTCGATGGTTGAATCCAGGACTTATTCCCTTGGATCTTTGTAGCTTAATTTTGGGCTGTTTTGTCTTTTGTGGGAGGTGGAATTATCTAGTGACATTAAGGTCGGTTTGTCTTAGCCGCATTTGAGCTAAGAAGAGTCCTGTGTGAAAGGACATTTATTATGCAGTTAACTTTTAAAAGTTAATATAATTATCGATCTTTGATAAAAAAAAAAAAAAAAAAAAAAAGAGATCAAGAATAGTTCCAAGTACCAAAGCCAGCATCTCATATGTACGTAGAACGGATGTGAAAATAAAGTAGATTCCTCTATTTTATTCAGTATAATGTGACCTTGTGTTAATTATTCAAGAATGTAAGGTTGTATTTTATTTTATTTTTATTTTTTACCACTAGCCAATAGGTCAAGATTAGAGTACGAGGAATATTCACAAAGCAACAATTTTATCTTCTCACCTGACACAATACATGTTCCAATTTCTCCACAAATCTGTTTATAAATACTGTCCCCAACTAAGCTACAAAATATCCCAAAATCTATCAACTATCTCCTCATCTTGATCATCAATTTGTCCCAAAAAATCACAAGTATGGCCAAACAAAAGTAGCAATCCTAGTATTCATGTGCTTGTTCATCATGGGTTTCTCTCATGTCAGCCATGCACAAATTTCTTGTGACACTGTGTACAGTGACCTCTATCCATGCCTTAGCTTTGTAATCAATGGAGGGAAGGTTGATCCGGCTTGTTGTAGTGGATTCAAGACACTTCTGGCCTTGGCTAAGACAAAAACTGATCTCCAAAGCGTATGCTCTTGCTTGAAATCCCTCGTTTCAAACGCCACTGATGGTCAAATCAAGAATGCTGCTCAAATCCCTAAACTATGTGGCGTTAAGGTTCCCTACAATATTACTCGTAATATTGACTGCTCAAAGTAATGTTTTCTCTCTCTCTCTTAATTATAAAAATCATTTTTTTAACACTCTGGAAGTTTTTGATTTTATGGGTTCATGGAGGAACAGATCACTTAGATCCCTACTAAAAGCTATGTCTAAAGGAGTAAAAATAAATAAAATAATGAATAAATTTTTTTCATCCTAGGAATAACGAACGAAAAACCATTATTCATAACCATCTTCACTTTCATCGAAGATTGAAAATTCATAGATTCTTCATTCTGAAAAAAAAAATTCAGTTTCAAAATTTTTTTATATCCTGAGAAAAAAAGTTTACTTTTTATGTGAAATTATTATATTATTCTTAGTAATAATAATAATAATGTATAATTTAAATTAAAAAGTAGGGGTAAAAAATGAAAAATTATATATTTAATGGTGTATTAAGTATGTTAAATCTTGTAACTTCAAATAGTTATATTATACCAAATTAAAAGTGAACTCTTTTTTTAAAATAGAGGGAATACTAATTGAAAAAATAAAAATAAAAAAGTTCACTAGACTATGAGAGCGTCATGGAACCTTGTTTCTTCATTATGAATTACGACTGGCGCATTGTGCCCTCCTACCCTTCTCTAAAGAATTAATAATAATAATAATAATAATGTAAAAGAAAAGGGATAATTTTTGTTTCTCAATTAGAACATACTGTTTTGGGGTGAAATATTCCTTCTGACTTTTGAAATCTTGTTAACTTATCTTTCTTTAATACCAATACATTTGCACTCTCTCGGTCCAATTAATTGGATTCAATTATTTGTGTTTGTATGAACAAATGACAAAAATGATCCCTAAATGTCTTACTTGGCAAGTTTAAAAAATATATGTATTAAACTTCCAATGATTGAGGTAAAACTAATGGAACCTGCATTTTAAACAATAACAACAATCCAAAATATGCATTTTGTAAAGATTTCTCTTTTGTTCCTGCTACGCACGCATGGAAATATTTTAGCAATTTTAAGATTCAATTAGAAAGTTAGCTTAGTTATGCAAAGTTCTTAATGGTTCAATTGGCATTTCTGGTCTTGCAGGGTGAAGTTGTATTGATGGGCAATTGATAAGCCCCTTGCTGGGGATATCTTGCATCGGTGTGATTTATGGACTAAAAATCTTCAAAAAGGCACCTCATTAATGTAAACAGTGAACACATATGTTAATCTTTTGTTTATTTTAGATACCTTATTAATGTAAACGATGAACACATATGTTAATCTTATGTTACAAAATATACTTGTGACACGACATCCTGTTATGTATTTATGTGTATTTATTTTTTAAAATTATAATATATAACATGTTTAATGTACTATAAAATGTATATTTTTATATTTTTATCCTTATTTTTTAATTTAAATTATACATTATTATTATTAATAAGGGTAATATAAGAATTTTATAAAAAAGTGAATTCTTCTTTTAAGACAAAAAAAAAATTAAAACTGAACTTTTTTAGAGAGGAGAGTAATAATTTACGTAACTTATCAAGAGCATTTTGACCCATTAGTTTTCTTGTATTGCTTGTTTCATATCAATAAAAATATTATTATTTCTAGCAAAAAAATTCAAATAAGTTAATACCTAAGCAAATACTAATTCACATTCTTGAAGATTTCAATCACATTGTTCAACATTGAAAACATCTGAATCTTGCACGATAAAAACAACGCAGTCCATTCCTTAGTTATTGAACCACCTTGACCAAGTGCGCAAGTGATGCATCTCCATGTAGCTCTGCTTGAGAGGCTCTAATTAGCTTCAGGATAAAGACAAATTTTTTTCCCAAAATGGTTCGAGCATGTAAACTCACTTTCTCCTTTGTTCTCTGAACACTTTTTGCGCCTTTTTTTTCTTTTGGGAATTAGAAAAATTAAAATGAAAAAGTATATTTTCTAGACTTAAAAATGTTAAGATGTCATGATCAAATCATTGTGAATATCAAAATGAAAAGTTCAAGAAAATAGCTATATTTCAGCAATATCTATTTTAATCTTTTTCAAAGAACTATTTTACAAAATTGACAATGAATTACCAAAGCAGCAGAATGTATTAAGAGGGACTCATTGGCATCCCCCGTGTATCCTGAAGTAAATTTTAACATGTGAAGAGAAAATCTGGACGAATTTTATTCTGTATTTCAATGTTAAATCCAACTCATGAGTAAATCTAAATTAACGTTTTCACATGCCACGGCCGACTATGAAGCTTTTGGGATGCATAAAATACAGACATCTAATTAATCTTTAATGAACATTATCGATCCAAGAAAAATTGTACGTACGAGGACTGACTAAAGTTGATGCAAATGGATACCACAGTTTAATGAACAAGCATAATGCCTTACGAGATCATCTTAATAAATAAATAAGACATCAATTTTTCTTTTGAAGGATACAATATAAAATTTGTTTTCTTAAAAGCCCTTTTGCCAAAATATGGAATTCGCATTAATTACTAAGTGTGATTCTACTTTGTTTGTCCCAAAAATATATTAAAATAGAGATAAAAACTTGGATGAACAAGCCACGAACACATGGCCTAATGGATTTCAATCCTAAGGCTAGAAAATAATAAATAAAAAGAATTGATGTGGCAAAAGCTTTCACCAACAAAACTACAAAAGTAAAAGTTTCAAATCAATCTAATTGATTTATAAAGAATGAGCTCGTATGATGTGCCAAAACAAGCAGCAAGAAACGATAAAAGCAGCAAGGAAGCTTTTTTGATGAGCAAGAGGCTTGCAAAAGCAAACAAGCGTGCTGCTTTTACACAATTTTCTTTCTTCCTCCCTTACTCTTAAGTTAAAAGCTCTGACAATATGCCCATCAATAAAATCTAAACTTTAAAATTTAACTATCTGATTCCCAATAAAAACAATTAACAAAACTAAAATTCAATGGAAATTTTAGTTAATTCTACTACATTCTTGTGACTTAATGATCTACCGATGAATTCTGGCTAATTGCCTCATCCCCTTTGAAGTGCTAATTTCTATTTAGTTTTAGTGCAGTACTTCTGATTGAAATCTTACACCGAATGCTTCGCCTATACCAAAATTAGTTAATGGATTGATTAATTCTTTATCAACTATTAGATCTAAGTGGTGCACATAATGTTAAATAATGAAGAAATTAATACATTTTCACATTTATGACTTAAATTAATGGCATTACATGCAAATGCAAGTGAATTCCTTCAGAAATATAAGGAATTCTCTCTTTAAAATAAGTAGCTTTTCAACAACTTTCATCAGCCTAAAAATATTATTCTCACAACAAATTTAAAACAATTTATGTATTGATCGCCTTCTCTGAAACAAATATAGTGTTAACCAAGCATCTTGTGTGACACCCTGCAATAATAATTCCATATTAAAAGTGTGAGACATAAACTTTCTATAATATTATCCCCATTTCTAAAAATAGTTCAGTTTTAAAAAAAAAAATTGTCCCAAAAAGAGTTTATTTTTTATAAAATTCTTTTATTACCTAATTAATAATAAAAATGCATAACCCAAATTAAAAAGTAAGGATAAAATGAAAAATTATACATTTTATGATGCATTAAATATATTATATCTTACAATTTAAAAAAATTATACCAAATTAAAAATGAAATATATATATTTTTTTAACAGAAGGAGTACCTTAATAGGTCACTAATAACATAATGTAAATATTTTGTCCCGTGTTAATAATATATAGAATTTAAAAGTTATGAAGTCATTCTGTGATCAGAGTATTATAGTTAACCGATCTCATGCTAATTAGTTTGATCTGAGAATTAGTATTGCATGTATAGGGTAAAATGTTACACGAAAATCATTTCTATAATTTTACACCACATATGACTGGACAGAGATACCCATCGTAATCAAACCTTAATTAGGAACATTTTGGGCTATTGATCAACAAAGTCCAATATTTATTAAGTTAGTCCAATATTTTGGCTAAAGTGTGATCTTTTAGTGTGCAAAATTATAAGTGGGGTAAAAAGAAGATGATAAATGGTATCTAGTAGCCACTCTTCAGTTGGATAGATGTTTTGGGAAATTATAGAATTTAGTTGTGTTGATTGAAATTTGTTAGTTGAGCCTTGGCCGAATCAAAGAGCCAGGAGAGTTGCAAGTAGCAGAATCATTGATGTATTTGTTAACTTTTCTAGAAAAAGTTAATATAATTACTGCATTTTTGGAAAAAATATATAGATCATGGAATTTGTTCCATGTGAAAATCACAAAGACTGGCACGTGTTAGCATTAGACGGGAAGAGTGCTGAGCTTCTCTCTTAGATCAATAATATATAGTCATTAACAAATTATGTAATTCCTGTCGGGAAAATCAAATCCCAAGATGAATCTCCATCCAGCCCATCTCACATTAATCCCTCCAAGTTCCAATGTTCTTCCCTCCAAAATTCCTCCACACGCCTCCTCCTATAAAATCACCATCGCTTATGGATATTTTCAGGTGCAAAACCAGTTAGTACCCAAAAGATCTTCTTCTTGATATCCTCTCTTCCTGCCTGAAATTCCCTTCTAGTACTATGGCAAACTTTAGGTCACTAGTAGTAAGGATTGCAACCATGGTATTATTGTGCGTGATGATCAATCCACCAAGTTGCAGTAAAGCACATCAAATCTCTTGTAAGACTGTTTCCTTGCTTGGACTATGTACTGTTCGATAAAATGGCGCCTACCCAGGCACCCCGTGCTGCCAAGGCCTCATGAACCTTTGTTTTCACCCTTTAGATACCCTAAGTCTTGGACTACTGACTTGTGATTCCGGAAAGATCCTTAGTAACCTGATTATAGTTTAAAATCAGCATATTTCAAGAATCTGAAAACAAACTTAAATCTAAAATTGATAGTTATATACCTAACGATTAACAAATATATCTGATTGTTTGATTTCTTGACTTGTGTGTGGTATATATAATGGCAGGGTGAACTAAGGTTGAAGCAAATGGTGGACGGTAAGTGACGCAAGTCAAATAAAGAAATATTTGAGAAAAATCAATTCAAAAATCAATAATAATAATGAATTATCCACAAAGAAATCCTAAACAACCTTATATAGGTCTAAAACACAACTCGCCTATGATTAGGATACTAAAACATAATTCTACTAAGTTTAGGACATTCTAAATAAAATTCCTAAAATAAATTAAAATATCGAAAATAATAATAAAATAATTAAAAATTAGAAAACCTGTAAATGATCCCTAACGCTGAAATCCATCGTACCTCATGGCAAAGCCATGAGTATTGATCCTCACACCGCTTCGCTTCTAACGAACTAATTTGAGCTCAAACGAGGTCGTTAACCCGATCCGCCAATTCTAGACATCACGCCTTTTGTCTTCCGAGTGGACTTCTTCCGCCGAATTGATCCATAAACGCAGCACTAATACATTCCACATCATTCTCCTCCACTTAAAGAAAACTCGCCTCGAGTTAGAATTAGAATCCGGATACATTGGGTCCGTGGACTTATGGAACGGCGACAAATCAGCAACATTGAAAGTGTTGGAAATGCCCATGCTACGTGGGAGGTCAATCACATAAGCATTGTCATTAATCTTCTTGCTGACAGTGTAAGGTCCATACTTCTTTGGCTGCAATTTGCTGTAAGATCCAACTGAGAACCGCTTCTTGTGAAGAAATTCCATAACCTGATCTCCAACTTCAAACACTTGCTTGCAACGGTGCTTATCCGCGGCTGCTTTATATTTCTTATTAGTCTTCTCTAGCTTCTGCTTGACTTTTTGATAAACCTCTACGACCTGTTGGGCCATATGACCAGCTGCTATACTCTTGTCGGTTTGCTTAGACAACTGTACCAAATCCAGAGTATGTTGAGGCGCCTTTGTATACACAACAGAAAAAAAGGCGATATATCAGTAGAACTATAAACTGCATTATTATAAGCAAACTCTGCCTGCAATAAAGCTACGTCCCATTGCTTCGGCTTATCCTTGCAAATACGCCGAATCAAGTTACCCAGAGTTCTATTGACCACCTCTGTCTGGCCATCAGTTTGTGAGTGAGCTGTGCTACTGAAATTCAATGGCGAATCAAATAGCTTCCACAAAATCCGCCAAAAATGCCCTAGGAATTTGCTGTCCCTATCAAAAGTAATAGAATTAGGAACGCCATGCAAGTGAACCACCTCCTTAAAGAACAACTCGCCACACTTAAGGCATCGTAAGTCTTCCTACAAGGAATGAAATGTGCTATCTTGGAAAACCTATCAATCACAACGAAACCGAATCTACTTCCTTGGGTCCTTGGCAAACCAAGTACAAAATCCATGGACACATCTTCCCATATATTGTTAGGAACAGGTAAAAGCATATTTAGACCCGTATTATTACATTGCCCCTTAGCAGTCTGGCAAATATTACGCTTCTGCACATACCTGCTGACCTCTCTACGTAACTGAGGCCAATAGAATCACTCCTTAACAGCAGCGATGGTTTTGTCACGTCCCAAATGTGCAGCTAGTCCTCCCTCATATAAATCACAAACTACCTTCTCTCTCAACGAGGTCTGAGGAAGGCAAAGCTGATTGCCACACATCAAATACCCATCCGCATATAAAATTCTTGCACAGTTGACCAAAGAAGACATGACTCCCAAATCATCCAAAGTCAAGATCACGTGCATAACATTCTTTTATCTGCTCAAACCCCTGTAATGTCTTAGCTCAAGATAATTAATAATCCAACTCTGCTGCTCAAAGCGTCAGCCATCACATTATGCACACCTGATTTGTGCTGTAATCTGAAAGGAAACTTCTGCAAAAATTGACACCAACGTGCATGCATATCTTTGCTAATTCTCTTCTGGCTATTCAGATATTTCAAAGTTTCATGATCCGAATATAGCACAAACTTCTTCCCAATCGATAATGTTCCTGTGTCTTTAAAGCCCTTACAAATGTAATAAACTTCTTTGTCATAAGTACTCTATTTTTGCCTGGCGCCACTAAGCTTCTCACCGAAATAGCAAATAGGCCTACGCTCCCGAGACAAAACAGCTTTAATAAAGCGCCTATAAAAGGTAGCCAACCCGTGGAGGCTCCTAACTTCGTAAACAGCTTTTAGGGTCACCAATCTCTTATTGCTCTTACCTTTGCCTCAACCACCTCTATTCCTTAGTAATAATAAACCCCAAGAAAAGCAGCTTATTGGTTAGAAAACTGCACTTTTTAAGATTTATATATAGCTTATTATTTTGCAAGGCTGTCAACACCTCCCTTAAGTGCATTAAATGATCCTCCTCGCTTTGCTATAAATTAGGATATCGCCAAAATAAACTACAACGAATTTTCCAATGAAAGATTTCGTAACTGATTCATAAGCCTCATGAAGGTGGTTGGAGCATTCAAAGCCCGAACGGCATCACCAACCACTCATACAAATTCTCTTTGTCTTGAAAGTCGCCTTCCACTCGCTTTTTCGGTCGATGCGAATTTGATGATATCCATTCTTCAAATCTAACTTTGTAAACCACGTAGCTCCATACAACCTATCTAGCATATCATCCAATCTAGGCATTGGAAATTTGTAGCCTACGATTATCCTATTAATTGCTCTACTATCCACACTCATCCTCCAATTCCGCCTTTCTTAGAGTTAGTAGCACCTAACAAAGACAAGGACTCATGCTATTCTCAACATGCCCTTTCGCAACAACTCCTCCACCTTTCTTTTATAATCTCGCCTCTTTAGACTCATCCTATAGCACGAGAGATTGGGCAAACTAGCACCAGAATTAAATCTATATGGTGTCAATATCGCGTATGGAAGGCAATCCATCCGAATCTCGTCGCATCAACTCTTTAAACTCCTCTAACAAAGGCTTAATAGCCTCAGATACTCCTCCACTTGTAATTCATTTCAACCTCTATGGTTTGCTTCACAATCAATACGTGAATTTGCCGAGTATCCGCAACTTCGCTCAAACTTCCTTGTGAGAGTAATGAAATTGTCACTTGCAGCCTAATTAGTTAAATTTTGTATTAACATATTAACTTATTAAGGGTGTAATTAAAAGAAAGAAATATATTTTAAGGATATGATTAAATAAAATTAGATTTATTGAGAGATTAAAATTAAAATAGAAAGAAAGTATTGGTATTATTATAATAATAACTATTGTAATTGGGCCAAATTGAAAATAAAATTACTTTAAATTGGACGATTTTGCAATTTTACAAAATTAAAGCCATAATTTGGCAAATAATACTCCAATTTCCTTTGCTAGGTTCTATCCTAAACTTTCTCCTTTCTTTTTCACCTTCATTTGTTCCGCCCGCCGCCTTCCTTCTTCTTCAGTTGTTCTGCCGCCATCGCCACTCTTTTTCGCGTTTTGCCGTTTGGGTCTGTCGCTCGGTTTCTTCAGCTTTGGCACTTGGCAGTCGCCTTCTCCTTTTCGTCTTCCTGGTAATTTTCGATCGTTTACGGCTTATTTACCTGCATTTTATTCAATTTACTGTTTGGATTGAGCTTGGCTACCTACCTTTTAATCTGATTAAGTTTGTAGACTGGAAATTAAGGTAAAAAATAAAAAATCCCACGTGGATTATAGATTTGCCCTCCTTGAGCACATTATTTTGATGTGCTTAACTGAATAACTGAATTTGCCTTCTTACTCCCTGGGATTCAGAAGAAAGTGCTGGGCTTTTTAGAAGAACTGGAAAAAATCTCGTCTTGATTAGATTTATGTACTGATAAGTTTGGCCATGTAGGAAAATGGGTTAACGTGTGTTGATATATATTGATAAGTTTGGCCATGTAGGAAAAATGGGTTAATGTATATTGATACGATGGGAAGTTATTGATTGGGCTATCCTGACTCAGGTAACTTTTGAAGTTTGAGTTTTTTTCACAATTTTGCCAAGATGCAGAACGAGGAGGGACAGAATATGGATCTCTATATTCTTAGGAAGTGGTATGATTTGTAGTTTTTGATTCTTTATGCTATTCTTGCTGTTGATGTAAGTTATTAGGATGTTTTAACCATTGTGAAGTTTTTTCCTGGTAATTCTCTTTTTGTCACTTTCATCATGAATTGTGTAATGCCTGTGGATTGTCTTTGTATTTATTTTCTTGTTATTTTTTCTCAAAATGTGGAAGAACTTGCTGCAGCCAAAAGTTCTTCCATCTTTAATATTTTTTCTCAAAATCCTACATTTCCACTAAAATAAATCATTTGTTTTTTCTTAATTTGTTTACAAATCTGAGTTGTTTCACAGGTTCGGGTTTCGGGTTTCGGGATCGGGTTTTGGGGTTCGGGTTTCGGGGGGTTGGGGTTGGGGTTTTGAAGTTCGGGTTTGTTCCAAACCCGATCGGGGTCGGGTATGGGGTTTGAAAGTAAAACCCGATCGGGGTCGGGGTCGGGTATATTCCAAAATTTCGGGTTTGGGGATGGGTATAGCAAACCCAACCCCGAACCCGGAAATTGCCATTCTTAATTTAGTATGCATTCAGATTGCTCCACGGTGAATGTCACAGCTTTATTAGTGGTATATTCATACACCATACATTAGCATATTTATACACGTAAGGTTAGTGTTTCCCTTTCTTTGCCCCAAATTGGGTGTATGACCTGAAATTTGCTTGTGGTGTACAAGGAGTGGGAACAGTGTGGGGAAAAAAATCCAGTACCCAATACCAAAGTGAGTTTTTTTGGGGGTAGAGAGAACACCAACAGTTAACGTTGCTAGTAATATTGAAGGGGACATAATGCCTAAGGTAATTATGGCTAGCATTTATAGATGATCAGAGAAGATGAATTGTTTAATTTCTTTGTACTCATCGAGTCATGGTTGAACCTTTAGTTGGACTTCTCTAGAACAAATAATTAACTTAATGAGCAAAGCGATAGTGTAAATGACTGCTTTTTTGATTGATTATGTTTCTTTTGTTTGATTGAATTCTTGAGATCTGATACAAATTGTGGGAAATTTTAAGGTTGTATATTTTGTATGCCTAGTTATATGATTGATTTAATTGATCGTTGATTGAGTGATTGAGAAATTCTGCAATGAGTCTCTGATGGAATGAATCTACCTTTTGTGTGTACATTGCGCTTATTAGTTACTGTTGTTTCTTCTACCTTTTGGGTTTGGAGTAGTCATTTGAATATCAACTCTTATGCACACCTGAGGTGAATATTAACTAAAAGTGAATGTTTTGTTTATTTATTATTCTGTTGTTTCAGCTTTTCCCTTTTTCCAATCTTAGAAACTTTATAAACTCTATGGCTCATTTTAGTTGTCTGAAGAATTTCTTGCTGTGTTTTTTCAATTGTTCCCCTTCTATAAACAACTGAATCATGTTTCTATGTTTTGTAAATTTTTGTGAACTCATGGAATTCTGAATTTAGATGCTGTTTCTTTAACTCATTTTTGGATATGTCTTCTTATTTCTTTAACTCAGGATTGAAGCAAGCAGAAGCATTTACCCTTGTAACTGAGCAGTGTAGGACTGAAATAGAAAAATGGCCACTTCATCCTGTCCATCTCATTCTTATCTCAAACAACACAACTCTGTTACCACTTCAAACCCCTTCTATTTCAATAGTAATTCTTCCCATTGTTCAAACCCCTTCTATTTCAATAGTAATTCTTCCCGTTGTTCAAACCTCAGGATCCTTACCTCACTTCATCATGCTCCATCTCAACATAATCAATCTTTGAGATGTTCAGCCTCCTCAGAACCTCAGCCTATCTTCACATCTGTCAAGACCTTTGCTCCAGCCACTGTTGCTAACCTCGGCCCTGGTTTTGACTTCCTTGGTTGTGCTGTTGACGGTGTTGGAGACTTTGTCACCCTCCATGTTGACCCTGATGTGCACCCCGGCCAGATCTGCATCGCCAACATCTCTGGCACAAGCAAGACACTTAGCAAAGACCCCCTCTGGAACTGTGCTGGCATCGCTGCTATCTCTGTCATGAAGATGCTTGGCATCCAATCTGTTGGCCTCTCACTTTCCCTTGAGAAAGGCTTGCCTTTAGGGAGTGGGCTCGGCTCGAGTGCTGCCAGCGCAGCTGCTGCTGCCGTTGCTGTGAACGAACTCTTTGGCCGCCAATTATCTGTGCCAGACCTTGTGACAGCAGGACTAGAATCAGAATCGAAGGTGTCTGGTTACCATGCAGATAATATTGCTCCAGCTATCATGGGAGGTTTTGTTTTGATTCAGAGCTATGATCCTCTTGAACTAATTTCACTCAAGTTTCCACAGAAACCGCCTTGGTCTTCATCCTGGTCAATCCAGAATTTGAAACTCCCACAAAGAAGATGAGAAAAGCCTTACCACTTGAGGTTCCCATGTTCTATCACATTTGGAATTGCAGTCAGGCAGGGGCTTTGGTGGCATCCGTGTTGCAGGGAGATGTCAGGATTAGGTAAGGCATTGTCTTCTGACAAGATCGTGGAGCCAAAGAGGCACCACTGATTCCCGGAATGGAGGCAGTCAAGGTAGCTGCAATTGAGGCGGGAGCTTTTGGCTGCACCATAAGCGGGGCTGGACCCACTGCTGTTGCGGTGACTGATGATGAAGAGCGAGGAAGGGAGATTGGGGAGCGAATGGTAGAAGCTTTTATGAATGTAGGCAATCTGAAATCCAAAGCCATGATAAAGAGGCTCGACCGGGTAGGTGCTAGGCTTGTTAACAGCACTCCCAAATGGTGATGACCCACACCTTTTAACAAGCTTATCACTTACCCGGTCGAGCCTCTTTATCATGGCTTTGAACTTCAGATTGCTTGCATTCATAAAAGCTTCTACCATTTGCTTCCCAATCTCCCTTCCTCGCTCTTCATCATCAGACACCACAACAGCAGTGGGTCCAGCCCCGCTTATGGTGCAGTCAAAAGCCTAGCACCTACTCGGTCGAACCTCTTTGGAATGGTGCGGCCAAAAGCTTGTTAACAGTACTCCCAGATGATGATGACCCTTTTCCATTAACAGCAATGCATTCCTTTTATTTCATAACTAGTGGAAGTAATCAATTCCAACGTTTATTTTCGTTGTAACCTTTCCATAGTTGGGCTAATAGTTGTTTGTAACTTTTATTTGTTATAGCTGCTTTGAACTTATGGCGGGCTTGTGCCATGGAATCACGAAATGTTTTCGTTTGCTTTTCCGTCTCGTTTCTTGTAGCAATTCTTCATTTATATGGGTTGGTGCTTTCATTTGGACTGAAGTTTTAGAAAATCTGGCCCCTATAAAATATCATCTTTACAGGGATAATATTGTTGAATTGTTGGTCCAGATTTCATAATTTGCTCCATGCTAAGGTGGCTGACATTTTTTTATTGAAGTTTTTCAGTTTTCGATGGCTTTGTGATAAGTTTAATCTTACTACATAAACATGCAATCGATGAACTACGGCAAGAGGAAAGAACTAAGAAAAAAAGAGGAAAGAAAAAAAAAAAAAAAAGGGTAGGAAATGGGAAATAATGTACAGGGAATATACAACATAAAAATGGTATTCCAGGGAATATACAACAGAAAAATGGCACATAGCCACAAATTCTTTCAACTGCCATATTGCAATGAGGCTCTTGGAATATCATATATAAAACAAAAAAATGTCACTCAAGGCAAACACTGATGCAAGAAATCCCAAGAAGCTTTTAGTTATGCAAGTAGCTAGCCATCAAGCCAAATTCACCCTGCAACAAGATTTGATAGTTAACTAGGAAAATTTTATTTAATTCTCCTGAAGGAAATAGGCTATAATAAATACCTTTCAATATGAAACAATTTTTTGTCAACTTAGAAACAATTTTACTAATTGTTTTAATTGCATGTGGATGTAGTTGGTTTCAAGGATTTCATACAATAAAAGTAGTCTTCTTTTTAATTTGTGAAAGTATAAAAGATTTTGCAAAATTCTCCCGTGCACAAAAATAAATATTCATTAAAACACACGCTACTTTTTTTTTGTTCAATAACTTTTATATTCAATAATAATAATCTCTTGCGCTAGTCATTAGATCATTCCAACAATATATGAATATCTTTTAAATTTTGCAATACTTTTTAGTATCAAATGTGATAATTTTCACTCAAGATGCTAATCAAAACACAAGTATCATAATGTGAATTTCAATGAAAATTTTCTTATAGAGACGGTCCCAATTTAAGTCAAGCAATTCCCAATGTATAGTAAGAATAACTAATGATGAAAAGGAGATCAGAGCTAGGAGGGCCCTCTACCATTTCTCACCTTAAGGAAACTCTCGATTCCACCTCCCAGATATAGTATTTCTTAGTGAAACAAAAAAACAGTCTTTCATTCAAACTTTTTGTAAAACCTCCGTATCCAAAAGTTGGAAAAATGTTGAACCATTGGGTACAAGAGGAGGCCTTTTACTTTTTGGAGTGAAAAAATGGTAATAAATCAAGTCATATCAACGGACTTTTGCTTTGAAGTTCAAGCTCATAATATAGATGATCAAGAGCATTTTTGGATAATTTTTGTATATGCAAGCACGGACCCAAGAATCCGATCTCAAGAATGGGAATATCTTCTACAGGCCAACAATAAATGGGGACAAAAATGGGTAATGGGTGGAGAATTTAATGACCTTGTGGCTCATACAGAAAGAGAGGTGGACAACCCTGCTCGAGTCCAGCTTTTGATGTTTTAGAGACTTCATCACTGATATGGGTATGGCAGATCTAGGGTTTACAGGAAGACCTTACACATGGGCAAATAATAGGGTGAATGAGGGGTTTGTGGAAGAAAGACTCGATCGTTTCTTTGGATCGCCCGAGTGGATGCTTAACTATCCTACCGCAGTGGTCAGACATCTGGAGAAACAAACATCCGATCATTCTCTGCTTTTATTGCATACGTCTAGGGAGTTGCCTAGACAGAAAAGAAGATTCTACTTTGACAAAAGATGGACTCAAAAGAAAGGAGCAACAGATATTGTTGACCAGGCGTGGTCTAGGATTCAAATCGGTGCCCCGATGTACCAGATCACAAGAAAAATCAAACAATGCAGAATTGCGTTGTTAAAGTGGGCAAATGATGAAACAATCAATGCGGCAAAGAAGATAAAGGAGATCAAGGACCAAATGGAACTGATGAGCCAAGAAGGAAATACAAGGGACTGGCAACTTTGGAAGATGCTAAGAGGCGATCGCACAAAGCTTATAGAGAGGAGGAACAATATTGGCAACAAAAAGCCCGCATTCAATGGCTTAAGGAGGGTGATAAGAATACAAAGTACTTTCATGCCTCAACTGTACAAAGAAGAAGATTGAATGCAATTGATAGGTTGGTGAAAAACAACAGCCGGATTTGTACCAATCCAGAAGAAATCGGGAGAAGAAATGTGACTTCTACTCTAACCTCTTTACTACTTCTCTCCCTATCGATTCGGTCTTTATGATAGGTATACCAAAGTCAATTACAAGTGCAATGAACTAGAGGCTCACTAGACCGGTGGAGGATGCGTAAATCCGAATGCTTTGTTTGGTATGAACCCTAATAAGGCCCCTGGCCCGGATGGTATGACTCCCCTCTTCTTCCAACATTATTGGCAGGTAGTCCAAGCTGATATTATTTTTGCTGTCAAAAGCTTTTTTGTCCACTCTAGAATGCTCAAAAGTGTCAACCATACACTCATTACTCTCATTCCCAAAATAGCTAGCCCATCCCACATAGGCCAATATAGGCCTATTAGTTTATGTAATGTTGTGTATAAAATAATTTCTAAGATACTAGCTGAAAGAATGAAACTTTACCTCGAAGTCTGCATCAATGAAAGCCAGGCGGCTTTTGTACCTGGAAGACAAATCACGGATAATGTGGTTATTGCACATGAATGTATACATTACATCAAAAGCCTCAAAAAAACAGGAAGGAATTTCATGGCATTAAAATTAGATATGACAAAGGCCTTTGATCGGGTAGAATGGGGATTCTTATCTCAAGTCTTACTTCAGATGGGTTTTGCCCAAAAGTTTGTAAATTGGGTTATAACATGTATTAGTACCTCCTCCTTCTCTTTCAATATAAATGGTGAGGTTAGTGGGTATGTGCAACCCACAAGAGGTATTAGACAAGGAGACCCACTATCTCCTTACTTGTTTATCATTCTTTCAGAAGTTTTCTCTTTTTTAATTCATAAGGCTGTAAATGAGGGTACCTACAAGGGAATGAGATTGTGTCGTAATAGTCCACTCCTTACTCATCTCTTTTTTGCAGATGATTCTTTACTCTTTGGGGAGGCTACAGTAGAGCAAGCTCGGCATATTAGAAAGATCATTGATGACTACTGTGAGGCATCAGGGCAGAAAGTTAACCTCTCTAAATCCTCGGTTATCTTGGCAGCACATAGCAAGTCTAGAGAAATCGCCATTATCCGAATTTTCAATGGGATAAAGGAACAAAGAAGTGCGAGAAACCTAGGATTGCCTTTGGGAATCGGCAAATCGAAAAAGAAGTGTTTGCGTATGTAATTGAAGCGGCAAAGAAAAGAATAGGTAACTGGAAAACTCAATTCCTAAGTCAGCGGTAAAGAAATTCTCATCAAATCGATTTAATTCCTTACCCATTTACCTAATGTCATGCTTTAAATTACCAATTGGCATATGCAAAAAATTGATCAGTGAGACGGCAAATTTCTGGTGGGGGTCTAATGTCAATAATGGCCACAAAATACATTGGAGAGCCTGGTCAAAATTAACATTACCAAAAGGAATGGGAGGCCTTGATTTGCAAGAGATACAAGATTTCAATGATTTCTTGTTAGATGAACAGTTATGGAGGTTAATCCAGTCCCTAACTTACTTCGAGTCGTGTTATGAAAGCGAGATACTATCCCCATGGAACAATCATGCAAGCCAAAGTTCACACAAATGCATCCTGGCTCTGGAGATGTTGGATGGGAGCAAAACACATTCTAGAAATGGGGATGAGATATCAAGTGGGAAATGGCAAAGAAATAAGAATCTGGGAATCCCCATGGCTGGCTCATCGAGCAAATTTCAGGCCAATTCCAACAGTGCATAATGAGGAATCTATTATTTGGTGCCACCAACTAATGAAGGAGGAAGGGAGAGAATGGAACCAAAACCTGATAGATCAACTTTTTCACCCCGAGGATGCAGAGGCAATTTCCCGAATTCCTTTAACCAGGAAGCTGGTCCGGATAAGCTAATTTGGCAATATGACAAGAAAGGTAATTTCCAGTGCATTCTGCATATCAAGTTGCAATGGAACAAAGCAACGAGCCCAAGCAATTGTAAATGAAGCTACCACTAGCTCTCCTCTGACCAAATCCTCCCGTATGTGGAGTAGCCTATGGAAACTTCAGGTTAAAGATAAATTGAAGCACTTTCTATGGCGCTGTTGTCATGGAATCTTGCCAACCAAAGCAGTATTGTGCAAACGTAAATTTCTGCAGGATCCCATCTGTGGTTATTGCGGATTGAATGAGGAAACCATTGAGCACGCTCTTTTTTCCTGTGAAAGAGCAGAAATGGTGTGAGACTGTCTCCAGTTCATTGGGATGGGTTAAGACAAGAACAATCTTATTTCCGGCATTGGTGGGAATCCTTAAGTGCATTGAGCAAAACTCACATTAATATGGATCGAATTACACTTTCTGTATACATCCTTTGGATGTTATGGAAAACTCGTAATCTTTGGTTATTTGAGGATACTTAAACCAGCTAATGAAGTGGTCACCAAGGCATTGTCGGAATGGCAGGAATACCAGGACATTCAAGAAAGGGATAATCCAACCATAGTATAAGGCAGTCCTAGTTTTTGTAGATATTGTAGAAGTTTAGCCAGTGTTTTGCTATCTTTTTCACCCTGCACTCTTTTAATTTGCTTTCCGGCCTTAAGTAATTAAGTTTAAAATGTCTGTATTTTCTCACAGGCAAAGGTGAAACCAAAGGGCATATTCAGATACCAATATCAAATGGTTCAACGGAGGTGGCACCCATCGTGGTATAGGCAGCTCAAATGGAAATCATATAATGCTCCTCATTTGTGGTTCCTCAACCATCTACTGGAAATATCTCATTTGAGGCAGTTGTGCGGCCACATACAAAGCCCTATGGGATATACTAAATGGCCTTTAGTAAGTCGCTATATGTCCTTTCATATTCTTTGAGGAAAACCGCATTCGAATTGGAGCAGATTGCATTTTCTCTTTTACTCTTCATTAGCTCTGCTTTCAGTTTCCTCACGGTTTCTGCTTCTTTTGAAGTTCGCTGTTCTCAGTATTTTCCAGGCTCTAATTATGTGATCTTCTACTAAAGAAGAGCGGGCTACTAATTTCCAGTATCCGGTCACGACTGTGGTACCGGGTTATAACCCAATGAGTCCATTCTGTTAATAAAGTCCTAAACTATTATTTCCTTTTACTCTTATTTCTTGACCGGTCAAAAAGCCAGGGATACGGATTATGACCGCTACCAATGCTAAGTTACAGCAGCTAGATACACTCTTTTGGTGCAGTTAACATAATCATCTTGGGACTGTTTAACTCAGGTAAGTCTTCCTGTTGGATTTTGCTTGCATCTTGGGACGGAAATTTGAATGGATGGGGGATGCCGAACTGTTTTTGTTGATGGGGAATAGATGGGAAGGAAATTTGGTTGAAGGGGATTGTCGAACTGTTTTGTATGAGCATTATGTCTTGGCTGAGTTGCCTGGTTTTTTCTTGGTGTTTTGGCTGAATTTTGGAGTAAGTTTGAACGCTGGACTGATTAGTAATTGGTGACTTGTGGTATTTCTATTGTTTATGTTGTTTAATACTGCTGGATTGTTAGTACTGCTGGATTGTTAGTACTGGTTTTTATTACTTGGCTTATGTGATTTAAAGGTGGAATCGACGATTCCTGGTTTTCTAATCTTCCATGGAGTTAGCTTTCTGGACTTGATTTTGGCCGCACGAAACCTGCTTGATAAAATGCTGCAAAGAGATATGTTTGCTAACTGGTTTTTATTACTTGGCTTATGTGATTTAAAGGTGGAATCGACGATTCCTGGTTTTTTTCTAATCTTCCATGGAGTTAGCTTTTCTGGACTTGATTTTGGCTGCACGAAACCTGCTTGATAAAATGCTGCAAAGAGATATGTTTGCTAGCCACGTGAGACTTTGCTAATTTCTGCACTTGATATGTTTGCTAACTTTCTCATTCTCAACTTTTAGCTTTGGCAGGTGTCCCCATCTTAGCAAAACAACAAGAGTCTCACAGTTTACAATTAGCATGAATGCCGCCTTTGCTACTATCTGTCCAAAAGGCAATTTGAGACATTAGTACCTGCGCATGTTGAATTAATGACATCTTAGCTCATTTTCCAGGCACGAAGATTAGACTCACTGGAATTCTTTAGCTAGCCAGGTTATGAAGACGGCAACAAATCAACCAAAAAAAAAAAAAAAACAAAATAGAAGAAGAAGAGGAAAAGGAAAAAAAAAGAAGGAAAAAAAGAAGGAAAGAAAAAAAGAAAAAGGAGAAAAACCAAAAAGAAAAAATGAGGAAAAACCAAAAAAAAAAAAAAAAAACCAATTTGAGGGTAAGTATTTTCTTTATTGCAGCCACTTGTCCAAATATTGCAACATAGGTGAGCAATGCTCCCTCACTCGAACTTTCTCTCAAAGTTTTGCTCATAAGGATCTTTTTGGAGGTATGTACGTTTAACTCTCTTCGCATTATTTCAATGCTACTCCTTGGTTTCTAGTGGTAGAGATATAACATCATTTGGCTGGGCTATCATATGTACATAACCAATAATATATGCCTCTAGGTCCTTCATATTCTCACTACATAGGTAATGTTCTCCCTAAGATATTCTGCCCCTATGGCTCTCTATAATATGGCCTTGACTGCCTTGTTTTTCTGGCTTGAGAAACATGAAGAAAAAACAAAAACACAAAAAAGAAGAACAAAATAAAAACAAAAAAAAAAAAAACAAAAAACAAAAAAAAAAAAAAGAAGAAAGAAATACAAGAAAAAGGAAAAATAGAAAATGGAAATATGGAAAACATGAAGGAAAAAAAAGAGGAGGAGGAAAAAAAAAAGAAAGAAGAAAAACACAGAAAAAAAAGGAAGAGGAATCATCCAGTTTCTTCATTTGGCTCAACCACTCTTTATGAGAAAAGCTGACTCACTAATGGTGCAAGCAGCCCCAAAGCCCAAAGTGAAAGCGTCGTTTGATTTTTGTTCCTGAACTATACTGGCAATCTATCAAACTTCCAAATGATTTTAATTACTTGCTCCTTTCTATTCT
This sequence comes from Gynochthodes officinalis, assembly GCA_020080225.1. Taxonomy (NCBI): domain Eukaryota; kingdom Viridiplantae; phylum Streptophyta; class Magnoliopsida; order Gentianales; family Rubiaceae; genus Gynochthodes; species Gynochthodes officinalis. The sequence goes on from JAIQDA010000012.1 coordinate 2,329,256, forward strand.
GGTGGCTGTTTCGATGATTTGGCATTGATGGTTACTCGCTACTGGTTTTACATAGTCTTCTATGTCACATTTCTGATCTGAAGGATTGATATGGTTAGTTACATGCTGCTGGCTTGTCACAAGCTCTTTTCAATCTCTGGGCTGGTGCAAAGCTATTTCACAATTTCATGGTTGAAGCAAGCTATTTCTGGTTTGAAAATCTCTATTGCTGGTGCTACATCATTGTTGGTATAATTGCTGATATATTCATTACAACATGCTCCATTCGCTGGTTTCTTCAGTTGGCTTCTTCTTATACTTATTCCCCTTGATCTGCTAGCTGAAATTAGATTCTCTATTGAAGAGTTGCCTTTTATGTTGGTCCTAATACTCCCTTGTAATAGTTAGACTGCAAAGATTGTGATTGATGCTTAAGGATATAGTGTTCAAGCTTAGTCATTCAATGAAGTTAGCTATGAACACGATACCTTACCACATCAAGTTTTGATGGCAATCCTTTGACACTATAATGTTATGTCCATTGTATATGTTAGAATCATTATTAGCCCCTACTAGGCTAATATTTCCTTGTAACTAATGGAGAGTGGTAATTCCAACCACATTCCATTTTCCTCCTTGGCTATGAATTTAGTCCAAGGAGATCATTTAGCTTTTCAGCTAATCCTTTGTACAGTACTATTCTTCAATTAATGAAAAATCTATCGTTTCAAAAAAAAAAAAAAAAAAAAAAGGGAGATCAGAGAGCATTACTTTGAGCAGTCCATGTCACGAGTAATATTGAAATGGATGTTAACGCCACAAAGTGAAGGTATGCTAGCAGCATTGTTGACCTGCCCATCGTTGGCATTTGCAAGAAAGGATTTCACACAGTTGCAGACACTCTGTCGATCAGCTAGGGTCTTAGCCATGCTAACAAGATCCTTGAACCCATCGCAGCAAGCAGCAGGCAATGTTCCGCCATTCATCACATAATTTGCACATGGCAAGAGATCATTGTCAACAGTTGTACATGGGATTTGTGCATGGCTAATATGGGAGAAACTCATCATCAACATGCACATCAACCCTAGAGTGACCAAAGATTTAGCCATTCTTGTGATTTCCATTTAACTAATGATGATGACTAAAATATTTTTGGAGTATATATATATATATATATATGGAGTTGTTTTACTTCGAATTTTGTGATGCTTGTATAGAGCCTTTTGCATGCTATTTATAGAGTTGGAGAGAAACTTGAACAGTAATGAGTTTGGATAGAATTAAAGCTTTGGTGATAGTGAGTTTTGATTAGTTTAATTTATTTCTAATGTATTGATCCAAATGTTTGAACCATTAATTGTACTATATGGTAACACTAGTAGGAACTAGGAATTGTCTTTTGTACCTTTTTTGAAAGATTAAATGACATCTAAAGACAATTAAAAATATGGTATCTTAAAGTAAAGAAATTGACAATGTTGAGCGAATAAGCTGAAAATGTACCAAAATGAGGGTTCGCATCTTGGGGTTTGCAGTTTTATTTTATTTTTTATTTTTAATTTACGAAGCGGTAATAATAACAGAGTTATAATTGGGGATGTAATTGTAGTAAAATAAGCTCGTACAATTACGATAAAATATAGTACTGAATAAGTTGTGATTATAATCATACAATTTTATGGATTAATTTTTAAGCAAGAAGCCTTAGTATACTATACTCTAAAAATACTAATGTGGTTTTTATTGGAGGATCAAATTTGCATAATCAACTCAATTAAGTATATATTTTGTATGCTTGTACTTACTAATGATCTTTACTAATTTATTCTTAAAACTACCATGACTATAATGTATTATCTTGTTGCACCAAAAATTTGCTTTGGCTCCGGCACGAAGGGACAGAAAGGAGAGTAGAAAATATATGTACATATAAGAGAAATTTAATTGACAAATGAGTTTGAATACTAGGCCAACTATTTACCCAAATGGCTATTTTGAGCACAAATAACTCACATTCTGATGTTGCCATCACCGGAGAAAGCCTTTCATTATATATGAACAAAATTTTGTAAGATTCCCAAAATACATCTACTCTAGCTATGGAATGGATACAATATACCCTATCTAAAGGATTGCCTACCAAAAGATTGATTTTCAACGATAAGCTATATATATATATATATGTCCCATGAAAAAGTCATATTTGTTTTTCTTTGTTCACAAATTAATTTTTATTTAAAAAATAATCAATTTACATTTTAAAGAAAATTTTATTTTTACCCCTCATGCAATTACTATTTACTCCCCATAATTTTTTTTTCAAATTAGTAGTTATTTTAAAATAGTTAATATAATTGTTTAATAAAATTTTGCTTTTACCTTTTAAGTGATCTATTACTTACTTTCCACAATTGTCAATATTAAATAAAATGTGACCTTCCACTAAAAATTTAAAAAACAAAGTAAAAATTCTCGTTCCTAGTAATATCACTATACATAAATTGTACGTTATTTTAAAAATGACAAAAAAATGTTCGATAGAAGGAGTATACTAATAGGAGTTTTGTTTGAAATATATTAATTCTATTTTTAGCCAAATATTAATTTTACTTAGTGATAAAGCTTTTTAACTAATAATTATTTATAAGTGACAGAGGGATTTAAAAAAAAAAAGGTTATGAAATTAATTATAACGCGTAGACGTGTTAGTCTTTTCATTTCGTACCATTTTGGTTATTACAATAGAAATTCCAAATTAACCATTAATTATTTACAAAATTCACGGTTTATTGTATTACAATTATTTTTTTACCGTTATAAACATTTTACTGTTATAAAATGTTTCCCTTTGTTTTGTTGAAGATATATGTAAAGATGAAAGCAACAAATATTTACTAATTTATTCTTCTTCTCTAAAGTTTTTCTTAGTATTATATATTTGAGTCTAAATAAGGTATTCAAGAATTTGGGCCGGTGAAGAAAAGACACACATTGCAGAAAAGGTGGGATGGAATGATGTTTGTTGTGAGCTAAAGAAGGAAGGATTAGGAGTTGGCAAAACAAAGTTGCGAACCAAATGCCCTGTAGCTAAACATATTTGGTTGGGTGATGAGAAGGTAAACTTTTGATATGAGTCTACTATATCAATCATATCCTGAGAGATTGTTATATGGTTTTAATTGCAATACATTAGGGAATTTTGTTGTCAATGATCACTAGTGGGGGCCAGAAGAAAGGGAGGCAAGAAAATTTACAAAAATCTATAAATGCTAATTAATTTAGATTGATGTATTTACTATGAACCTCAACAGGAATGAGAAGAAGAACGCGAGAGGCATTTATTCTAATTGTGTGGAGAAGACTTTTACTTGCCATAATTTTTTTTTTCTAAAAACATTAGATATATTATTGTAATAGCAAAACATTTATATAAGATAGCCAAAAACAAGCTATATAATTTTTGTGATAATTGATCTGAATTACGAAGAAAAATACTATGACTAGAACCTCAAACATGGAGGAAAAATTCTTAATGAATAGGGAATTGAACCCTAATAAATAGGGACAAAAGACTATCTAAAAAACTATAATTTTGAGCCTCACAAAATAACAAGTTGTAGAAGAAATTGAACCCAAATCCACTAAATAGGAGTTTTAAGGAATGAGTTGAGTGCAATAATTAAATCCATTCACCAACAAATTAAATCGTGATTTTCTCGCATATTAAATGTTCGTGAAACATGATCAATACTTCCCATTCATAAAAACAAGGCCGTCGGTTTGGCAGTTAGGGGAAGAATTCTACTAATCGAGATTGAGACGACTAGAAGACTAGACTTCCATTAATGACGGCAAAATTAAAAGGTGTTCGTAAATGACTAATGACGCACATCTCTCTAATTCACATACAATTTTGAAATTACTTCTTCTATTTCAACTGTGGTGTATTATATTCTAAACTGATGCCATTTTATTTATAATTTAAGTAAAATAATGTAGATATTAAGTGTGATACACCATTAACAAATACACTATGATTAGGACAAAAAAACTTATCTGAAATGCCAAAAATTTTCTTTGATAAACATAAATCAAGAGGAGGATGCACGGGAGAGCCACTAGTGACTTCATAATGAATGAGAAAATTTCCTTGCACATTATAATTCTAAAAACTGCTTAAATTCGTGCCATTTAACAGTATTGTTGACACAAATTTCCCTCTGAAGATTAGGGAACCTTGAACACTTGTTATAATTAAAGTCAAAACGCTTCAATTGTTTTACACCATTAATTTTTGCATAATTATAATTGATTGCATATAATCATAATCACAATTAGAATGCCAATACTTCATGGCTACTCTTTACATATTAAGTGTGTTGTATTTTGTAATTTAAAAAAAAAGTTATACCAAATAAAAAATAAACTCTTTTTTAGTACAGATGAAGTATCTCTAAAGAAGTCGAAAAAAAAGTAAAAATTCAATGGTAACTATGATAAAGCTCAAAGAAACGGTAAGTATAATTTAAACTTTGGAATTTCAAAAAATGACGGAAATTTTGACAAAATGAAATCTTCCTGATGGACATTGAATATTTTGGTAGTGTGGAATTAAAATTAAAAAAACATAAGTCCTAGCATGCCTGGAAATTTCGTTTTACTTTCTTTCCAGTTCCAGTATTACTCAAACTAATGTTTTAATTGTTTATGAAATGCATATAATTTGTGGGCAAAGCCAACTGGCAAGATTTCTTTATTTGCTAATAAAGGGAGGCTAGCAGGACTATTTGACTGTTTCCATTTCTCAATATGGGTTGTCATCTCAGAACATTAAAGGTGGATGTCAAATTTCGTTAGTTATATTATAATTCATAAACTATTTGGCAAAATACTCTAATATGAAATCATACAGTCTTTTAGAAGGGACTTTTATGATCAGAGTGTTCCTCACAATTCCCTTTCAATTTCAAGCCAAGGGAATAGCAAGTTCTGAAACTATAGAAATAGACAAATTTTTACTTTTTTTATTCAACACCAGCAATCTAAGATATATTGAGTACTGATTAGTTTTAATCCATTGTGATCATGCCATAAATTACTAGGAACAAACATAAAATAAAACACATGAATAGATCAAAGGAAGGAAAATATATATATCTCTGTGTGTGTGTGGAGACCTTTTTTTTTTTTCCTCTAAACGATAGTCATATCATTTCATAAAATAAATGAACTGTACAAATGGTAGCCAAAGAAGGTTAAATGATCTTCCTGGTCTAATGCAATAACCAAGAAGAAAATGTGATAATGCTTAAAAGAAACTGTTATCCCATTCATTACAAGGCTAACTAGTCTATGACTAGTTACTATATATTAATCTATACAAAGGAAAAATTCACTAATGTCAAAAAGATTGCACAAAATTGATGTTTTCAAATATAGTGGAAACATCTAACTTCAAATAAATGACTAAGCATCCGCACTATATCCTATACCTCAATTGCAATCTACTCATAATTATTCTGTAGAAAATTCTACCTAACGCTATAGAAGAGGAAACAAACATTCTTAAACAAAACCAAAATGTAGATGGACTAAACAAAAGCCAAGAAAGCCATTCTTCCTTCCTTCGCATATAATTGAAACCAAATCCAACAAGACCGGAAAATTTCCAATGATAGAGAAACAGAATCAAACTCCATTCCAAAGAAGCAATGATATAATCCAGACTCTTATTTGAGTCAAAGGCCAGTCAAGCCAGCAAGCCGTGGAATCAATTCCAAACCAGCCAAAATATGTCCATACAAAGACCGGAATGAAAGGGGACCAAGCGGTCCTCCTTCCAGAGTAGGGAAAACAGAAAGTAAAGGCGAGAAAAAACAGGAGTAAAAGCGTCCAGAGGATTGAAAAATCAAGCAATCGAATAAAGAGGACCAGAAAACACCAAAAAGCGGATGGACTAGACAAAAGCCAAGAAGGCCATCCTTTTTCCAATGATAGAGAAATAAAGAAACTTAAATATCATTCCATCAAGCAAGGATATTGTTAGGAAATCATGTATGCCATAAACAAATTTATAGGTCATGAATTAAAACATGATTTTCACCATGATCAATTTCAATATATGTATAAATAAAAACCTATTTTAATGATCAAGATTGTGTCGTCGAAGGAAGTTTTGTCAACCACAACCGCATTGCACGCCCTCTCTAAGGTATCCACACGAACTTATTCTTAGGATCCTCCTAGGATTGATTGACACCAAGCCAATATGCTAGTTCCTTCAATGAGCGTCAGAAAATTTTAGAGTTCAAGAGAACTCTAACAAAACAAAAGTAGAACTTTTTCTCTGTCTTGCGTCAAAATTCTGTGCATTAACACTCTATTTGGAACTTAGTATCTGTCTCTATTAAAAGGTAAATTCTATCTATCATTGATAGGCGATTAACGGTGATCGACGCACATTCTATCGTGATAGAATTCTTTTAATAAAATTAAAACTAATTTTAATTCTATTAAGATAAAACAATTTTATCTTATCACAACTTATCTTATAGGAGATCTTTTAGGTTAATTATTTTACAAATTAACCCCATAATTATCACATAATTATTTAATCATTTTAATCCAAGAACAAATTCTTTATATGTGTGTGACCCTTTAGGTTCTTAATCACTTGGCAATAAATAACAAATTATAATCTTAGATTTAATTGGCTTTAGTACAAAACCAACAAACTCCCACTTGGACTAAAGTCAATTTAGTCAAGAGTATTCTAAGATTAAATAAATTAAACAACATTAATTTACAATTAAATCAATAATTAATGAACTTGTATTTATAGATCAAGATTGGACTCTAGCCAGGCATCATGACCACCCAAGAGTTAAGAAAAGTCAAGTGGTTGACTTCACCTTTCATGAACCGAATCCAGTGTAATTAATATCCTTTCACCATACTATATCCCTAATTAGTACAAGAGTAAGGTATAAGTGCCAACTCTTAATGTACTAATTATTATAATTTATTATTCCCGAAATTCAACTCCTTTAAAATAAATTTAGAACTCTTCCAAATTTATTTACTTGTTTGCAAATATTTTGAGTTGATATTTCAACAAGTGGCCATTTGAGGGATATACTCTTCTTACTATTAGAAGTGGTGAATCCTTTATTGATCATAAATCATCTATCAATGTTTTATGTTATACCCAACTTCTATGGCACACACAACTAGTTCTGATTATGGATTCATAGGGTTAAAGTATAACAATTCACACTATAGATACTCTTATGATCTCAAGTCTAAGGATTACTTACACTACTGTCACGTAAAGATTATACCATTGGCACTCAAATAGTTAACCTCATGGAATCTCTAAGCGGATCAATCCAATGAATTATTCTCCAACAATCCATTCATATATCACCATATATGCTAATCTATCCGTATTAACAACGTCCTTAATTTTGTTAATACTATAATTAGGGATATTTAAGAATAATAATTATTATTCTAAGGACTTTATCATCAATATATAAATATATATAAACCAAGATGATAAAACACCATATATCTTTATTGCATAAAATATCAAAATACATATATAACAAATCTCTTACTAAAACCAATCATTCATGTATTTTAAACCGAATGAAGACACATGACAATCATGTTTCTTTGAGATAAAGGCTTAGTCAATGGATCTGCTATATTTTCATCAGTAGGAATCTTTTCTATCTTTACTTCATTTCTACCAATGATTTCTCTAATCAAATGATAGCTAAGTACATGTTTGGACCGTTGATGAGACCTAGGTTCCTTGGCTTGAGCAATAGCCCCATTATTATCACAATACAAAGGTATTGGATCGGCTATTGAAGGAACCACTTCAAGTTCGAAATGAACTTTTGATCCAAACGACCTCTTTAGCGCCTCCACGGCGACAATATATTCGAAACTATCGTAGAATCTGCGGCAGCTTCTTGTTTGGAACTCTTCCAACTTACTGACACCACCATTGAGGGTAAAATTGTACCCAGATCGAGACTTGCTATCATCTTTATCAGTTGAAAGCTAGCATCGGTGAACCCACGTACTTGAAGCTCTGTCTCTCCATATATCAAGAATAAATCCTAGTTCTTCTTAAGTACTTAAGGATATTCTTATGACTTTCCGATGACCATCAGGATTAGCCGATATCTACTCGTAACACTTAGAGCATGAGAGACATCTGGTCCTGTACATAACATAGCATACATAATTGATCCTGCAGCAGAAGCATAAGGAACATTTTGCATACTATGTTTTTCAACATCAGTTTTTGGACACATATCTTTAAAAGGTAAATCCCATGAGACATAGGAGCATAATCTCTCTTAGATTGATCCATGCTAAACCTTTTTAGCATTTTATCTATGTATGTTGCTGTGAAAGACCAAGCAACTTATTGGATCTATCACGATAGATCTTTATTCCCAAAATATAAGTTGCTTCACCCAAATCTTTTATTGAGAAGTTTTTGAACAACCATACCTTAACTGATTGTAGAGAAGATATGTCGTTTCCCACCAATAATATGTCATCCACATATAATATGAGGAAAACTACAGCACTCCCACTAATCCTTTTGTATACACAAGGTTCATCTTCATTTTTGATAAAACCAAACTTTTGATTGTATCATTAAAGCGAATATTCCAACTCCTTGAAGCTTGCTTAAGTCCATAAATAGACTTTTGTAGCTTACATACTTTATTATGGTCTTTGGATACAAAGCCCTCAGGTTGTATCATATACACCTCTTCTTGCAAATGACCGTTAAGAAAAGTCGCCTTAACATCCATTTGCGATTTCATAATCATAGTATACAAATTATAGCAAGTAAAATTCTAATGGATTTCAGCATAGCAACTGGTGAAAATGTTTCATCATAGTCAATACCATGTTTTTGCGTGTAACCTTTTGCAACCAGTCGAGCTTTATAAGTAGTCACATTACCATCCATGTCGGTTTCCTTTTGAAAACCCACTTGCTCCCTATGGGTTTTATCCTTCAGTGGACCGACTAAGGTTCATACCTTATTGTCATACATGGAATCCATTTGATTTTATGGCTTGAAGCCACTTCTCGAGTCCTTATCGGATAAGGCTTCCTTGTAAGTAGTAGGTTCATCATTATCAATAATAAACACATCATCATACCTACTCTGCATGACGTGTCCTAATTGACCTACGTCTGACTTGTGTATCTTGAGCTTGATTTCTACCTCATCATTTGGAGGTTCAAGCGCGTGATCCATGTTCCTATCTTTGCTAATTTGTGTTCCTAGTATTTCTTCAAGTTCTATATTGCACCCTCTTGCCTTTGCTAGAATAAACTCTTTTTCTAGAAATATGGCGTGTTTTGAAACAAACACCTTTTGTTCAATGGAGTTATAAAATTGATACCCAAAAGTTTCTTTTGGATATCCTAAAATAGCATTTCTGATTTTGAATCGAGCTTATGCGATTCTACCTTTTTAACAAATGCGGGACATCCCCAAATTCTTTAATGTTTAAGATTTGGCTTTTTCCCATACCATATCTCATATGGGGTAGTATCAACGACTTTATATGGAACATGATTTAATAGGTAGGAGGCGATATTTAGGGCATAACCCCAAAGCGATTTAGGGAGAGTTGCATGACTCATCATGGATCGAACCATATCTAATAATGTTCGATTTCTCCTTTCGGATACACCATTCAATTGTGGTGTATATGGAGAGTCCATTGTGAAAGAATCCCATTCTCTTTTAAATAATTTTGAAATTCTTGGTTTAGATATTCTCCACCTCGATCCGATCAAGTATTTTAATACTCTTCCCAAGTTGTTTTTCTACTTCACTTATATTCTTTGAACTTTTCAAAGACTTCAAATTTATACTTCAATAAGTATACATGACCATATCTAGAATGATCATCGATAAATGTTAGGAAGTATGAAAAACCTCCTCCGGCTTGAATTGACATAGGTCCACACATCGGTATGTATGAAACCTAATAATTGATAGATTTTTCACCCTTTCCAGATGAAAGGTGTTTTAGTCATTTTTAGAGTAAACAAGATTCACATGTTTCATATGATTCATAATCAAATGAGCCCAAATAACCATCATTATGTAATTTGGTTATGCGTTTCTCATTTATGTGACCTAGTCTACAATGCAGAGATAAGAATTTCTAAAATTATCAATTTTGGGTTTCTTTGTATTTATGTTGAAAATTGGATTTTCAAGTTCTAATATATAAAGACCATTATTTTGATAACGAGATAATAAAAAATACCTTCACGAAAAATAGAACAACACTTATTCTTTTGATTTATTTCAAAACCATCATTATCTAAATAGGAAATTGAAATAATATTCTTCGTGATCTTTGGAACAAAATAACAATCTTTCAAATCAAGAATTAATCCACTAGGCAGAGAGACTATATGTTCCTACGGCCTAAGCAGAACTTTTGCTCCATTGCCCACGCGTAGGTCTACCTCTCCCTTTGCCTTTCTACTTATCTTTAGACCACGCATATTATTACAAATATGAGAGCGGATCCGTATCTAATACCCAAGAATTTGATTTTGAAGTAGAAAGGTTTATTTCAATCATAAACAAACCTAAAGTAGAAGCTTGATAGTTTAACCTTCACGGTTTCAAGATAAGCCTTGCAATTTCTCTTCCAATGTCCATCTTTTCCACAATGAAAGCAAGTGCCCTTTTCTTTCTTGTCCTTTTTGGCTTTACGTGTTGCCTTGGGTCCAACTTTCTTCTTGGTCTTCTTAAGACCACTTTACGCTTTCTTTTATTGGACCTCAATTAGCAACACATTAGCCTTTTCTTTCTTCATGGTATCCTCGAACTTCCTTAAGCAAGTTCAATAACTCGTGCAAAGTAGAGGTCTCAACTTTGTTCATGTTGAAGTTCATCACAAACCGAGAAAAGTGGGAGGAAGGGATTGTAGTATCAAGTCAACACTTAACTCATGACACATTATAAATCCCGGTTACCCATCTTTTCAATGAGACCAATCATCTTGATTACATGAGTTGAAATCAAGATCCTTCCGCCAACTTGCTATGAAAGAGTTCATTCGTGGTATCATATCGCTCACTTCTAGCCCTTTTATCATATAATGCTTTCAAATGTTGAAGCATTGTAAAAGCGATCATGTCCTCATCTTTGCTTTTGCACTCGGGACTCATTGAAGGCGAGCATGATACAACATGCATTTTCGAATCATCTAAATGCTTATGATATGCATTTCTTGCTTGATCAACATCGCCAGAGGGCTCATCGAGGAAGAGGACCATCAAGGACAAAAAGCAACTTCTCATTCCTAAGAACAATTCTTAGGTTTGAACCCGATCCATATAGTTTGGGCGGTAAGTTTATTGTCTAACAAAATGCTACGCAAGTTCATGTAGTTATTCATTTTCTACAACAAGAAAATAAAGATAGAATAAGAATTTAAATTCATGCAATTTACAAAACCAAAACACACAAATATATGGATTTAATAATATCTTGGTTTTGCTCACTATTTTATTCAAATCAATATCCTCAAATTGATTCGAGAATTTTCTCAAAATTCTTAGTAGGCTAGAATCCCATCTCAATTATTTTTAATCTTGAGTTAGCTCAACAAATCAAAAATAATTTTAATGAGTAGGTATTAATCACCAATTGCAACTTATTTGCAACTCCTAGATAGTTAGGTTATCAACTTTTGATACACATATCACATATGTCTCCTAACCCTTGCCTCAAAGACTTTTGATCTTGAGTTAGCTCAACAAATCAAAATCTTTGTTAAATCATACCCATTATTCAGAGATCTTATCTCATAGTTTGAAACACATTTTTGGTAAGACAACCTTGAGTTAGCTCAACAAGTTACCTAACAAAATTGTTTTAAACTATAATAATGGAAGCATTTAAATTGATTTAATATTTAATTGAAGGATTAAATTATGGTCTCATCATCTACATATATCATATGTAATAAATATTTAAACATACAATATGCAATTAAATAATCCAATCATTTAATCAAATATTAAATCACATATGACATAACAATTGAATAACCACATTAAACAATTATAAACAAATTTGATCATAAATCTTGTATGCATTACATTTCTAATCATATTAGAAATATTATTGAATTAATTGAGAAGTTTTATTAACATAAAAATTTTCAAATCTTGGGCTATAATAAATAAATAACAGAAATTAAAAGAACCTTAACATAAATAAACTCTTTATAATGAAAAATGTCCCAAATTTCTTTATTTATTTATTCAGATAGTCTAATTGGGTTTGATCCATATGGTATTAATGGACTAAAAGTCCACTCTACAGTAGAAAGTTTAAATCTTAGCCAAACCATACCAACTTTGGTAAATCCCTTGCATGTCTATGTCATCGGGCCAATGCCCAAAACAAGTTAAAAACAGCCCAAGGAATCAAAGAAGCCGAGAATTCATCAATTCTGGTCCAAATCAAAAACAAGTCCAATTCATGGACCTATCCAACCACAATGGCCCAATGGCCCAATGATTTACTAAATTAAAAAAAAAAAAAGAAGCCCAAGGAACCATTCCATTTAAAAAAAACCTAAGCCCAATGAGCTCAAAAAAAAATTCTTTTTAATAAATGGGACTGATGACGTCATCTGATCATATGATGTCATCCTTGTGCTCTGCAGCTAACGCTGATGTCATCTGACATCAGCCTTATGGGAATATCAGCCCTAGGGATGACGTCATCATGACGTCATCATCCATTCACTTCTGCCATCGCCTCTTCAAAAAAAAAAAAAATCTTTTTTTCCTTTTCTATACTTCTTCAAAAAAAAAAATTTTCTTTTTTTTCTTTCAAGAACATGAATAGCGGCCAAAAATTCAACAAACAACTTTGACAAGCGGTAATAAATCGAAAATTTTCAAATAAAATTTTCAATTTGTTCCATAAGTGAAAAACAATTTTTCACTCAATAAAATAATTTTCTCAATCATTCAACATAACACATACATATATGTAAACATAAACAATTTATATTCACATAAATTGATATTTATACATAAATTAAATTCTATGCTCGATACCAATGTTAGGAAATCATGTATGCCATAAACAAATTTATAAGGCGCAGAATTAAACATGATTTTCACGGGATCAATTTCAATATACGTATAAATGAAAAACTGTTTTAATGATTGAAGATTGTGTCGTCGAAGGAAGTTTTGTCAACCACGTATGCACGGACATCCGCCTCTAAGGTATCCACACGAACTTGTTCTTAGGATCCTCCAGGATTGATTGACACCAAGCCAATATGCTAGTTCCTTCAATGGCGTCATAAAATTTTAGAGTTCAAGAGAACTCTAACAAAACAAAGAAGAACTTTTTCTCTCTGTCTTGCACGTCAAAATTCATGCGAACACTCTATTTGGAACTTAGTGTATGCATCTCCTATTAAAAGGTAAATTCTATCTATCATTAGGCAGTCTAACGGTGATCGGACATTCTATCGTGATAGAATTCTTTTAATAAAATTAAAACTAATTTTAATTCTATTAAGATAAAACAATTTTATCTTATCACAACTCATCTTATAGGAGATCTTTTAGGTTAATTATTTTACAAATTAACCCCATAATTATCACATAATTATTTAATCATTTTAACCCAAGAACAAATTCTTTATGTGTATGACCCTTTAGGTTCTTAATCACTTGGCAATAAATAACAAATTATAATCTTAGATTTAATTGGCTTTAGTACAAAACCAACGGATATAATCCGGACATTCCAGAAGCACAAGCCGTAGATTCCTTCGCAAAAAGTCATAAGCCAAAGCCAAGAAGGCCATCACATTTTCCAGTCAGATATAGAAACAGCAACAGAAATACCATTCCATCAAGCAATGATATAATCCAGACAATCCAGCAAGCATAAGCCGTAGATTCCATTAGTAGATTCCCTTCCATACTAGCCAAAATATATCCAAACAAAAGACCAACAATAAGAAGGTACCAAGCAGTCCTCCTTCCAGTGTAGAAAACAGAAAGTAAAAAGAGAAATAAAAACAGCAAGAGTAAAAAGGAGCCAGAGTTGGAACAGCAAATTCCATCATTCAAAGTATATAGGCCAGCAATCCGACTAAAGAAGTCCAGCAATCAGCACCTGCTGTCAAGTTGAACTAGTAGTACAAAAGTACATTAACCATAAGTTTCCCAATTACAAACACTATACGGAAAACATACCTCTAAATGGTAAAATGCAGTCATGTGTAGGACTGAAACAAATATAGTATATATGCTAGTAGAATAACAAAACTGGACAAAGTATAAGTGCAGTATCTATATATATATATAGATATATCCTTTTGTTTTTGTTTTTTTTTTTCCTTTTTTTTTCTTTTCCTTTTTCCTGTTTTCTTTTTTCTTCACCTCTTTTTTGTTTTGTTTGTTTGCATTGGGTGGGACTTACAGCATGGTTTACACACACAGTCTCATATTGCTCGATCGAGCTGTTCCTGAAATTAAACATACGTGCCATCAACAGTATCTTTCTTCAATTTTCATGAATGATTGATCAAATTTCAAATGTTTGCCGTCAATCACTCGTTGATGGAGTGTTCTTTGTGGATGGTTATTGTGTTTTGCTCTCTATTGGGGCATGTTTATGCTTAAAAAGAAATGATTATGTTGCCAGAATTTGATTTCTTTAGCGAATTAAAATGCACGATCATTTGCGATCAATGCATATTATACACTTAATCTATTTTTGGTTATTATGTGTAATCATTTATACCAAAATGTCAATTATTCCCACATTCACAAATTATATAAATTATTTCTTTCACGATTCATTTATGGTGGATTTTCATTAAACTCATGCCTAGCTACCATTAACAAATTATAACTATAAGAATAAATGCACATCACAATAGAAAAACCGTTAGTGTAATTTAACTTTTAGTTTTAAAAGAATAACTTAAAATTTTAAGAAATTTAATGATCCTATATAATAATACTTTACTGCTTTTATTAAAAAAAGTTCATTTTAAAAATATTTTTTCTTTAAGAAAATTCAATTTAATTTTTTTTCATTTATTATCTTTACGACTTAAAATAAAACAAGTAAGAATACAAGTAAAAAATTATATATTTAATAATATTATAATTTATAATTAAAAAAATTCTACCTAACAAATAATAGACTTTTTTTTTAAGACTTAAAATAAAAAAAGTAAGAATACGATTAAATGCGTAAGAGATGCATTTAATTTGTCGTAATCTCAAATGGCAAAATTCCTTGCTTTGAGCTTGCGATAGTTAGGTGGCGCTATTCAATGTATGCGAGTTGGATTCCATGCAGGCATGAGGTGATAGTTAGAGATTTAGTTCTAATTTCTGTCACCAAAGGCTATTAGTAGCGGGCCAATTGAAATGAGTAGTATCACTTTTGTATAGTATTAGTGATTCGATATAATTAGACTTTTGTATTTTTGTCCTTTAGATCGATCCTAAGTCGTCTAGGTTTTCAACTCTTACCGCTAGTCGGTCTTCTTCCCTTCGTCGAGAGTTAAATTTTTCTTCCCGCTAGTCGGTTTGCCCTTCATGGGCATTTTGCCCTGTGGGCCTTTTGCCTCTTTGAAGGGCTTTGTTTTCGTGGGTTATAATGTTGTATTCGATTCTGACACTATGAAACTCTCTTAGCCCTTATGGCTATGTAATTTGGCAATTGTGTCACCTTATTAATAAACTATCGTTTAAAAAAAGATTTAGTGATTCCACTTTCCGTAATAATTGACTTGGGTCAACCCACAATGCAATCGGACACCTCACCGCATTGCACTTTTATGATCGAGTTTCCGTTGGAATTTGAAGCCTAGTTTGTTTTTGTTTTTTTTTACTATGTGAAGGAATGCATCACTTTTTTGTCTAAAGACTAAAGCAGAGCTGTGAACACATGAATCATGTCATAGTTTGATTGGTGTATTCTATTGTTTTCTTTTGGTTTTTCAGATCTTTGCAATAGCCCTAAATCTGTACACCAAGTTTCTACTAGTTCAATGGTTGATGATTTTACTATATTTTTTCGCCTATATTCTTGCGTATTTGTTCTTGAAGGCAAACCACATAATTTGAGATTCTGTTAATGTTATTTTTAGGCTATCTTGCTTGGTAATCCAGAGTAAGACCGGTGACATAGAGACCACGGCTCTTGGAGCAACTTATGCGATTGGATTAGTTGTTGGTGTTTGGACAAAAGATGACATATTTTCTTCTAGGAGAAGATGAAAAAATGTACCACTTTCCGTCCATTTTTTGATGAAGAATTGAGAAAGAAGAAGGTGGAATCTTGGTGCAAAGTCATTGCGAACTTTTGATTTAAGCTGATTTATCTCTATAATAATCTCTGTTCATCTCTTGTGTTGTCTACTTACTTTAGTGCTTTGACACTCTTGTTTTTATTCATACTTATGGATTGATTTTCCTTATTAATAAATGCACCTTTCAAGCTTTCATACTCACTCTCATGCCCTTATATTCACCTTTCAAGCTTGCTTGTAATCATGCTTGAGAAAGCTTTTGAAATGACCAAGAATAAATATGGTGAAAGTGGATCTCCGCTAATTCTCTTGTTGGTTGGATATACCCACTTTTTCTCCATTGATGTTTATTGACAAAGTGGAAGAACTAATGCATTTCATTATCCATTTATAAAAGTGTTAGAGAACTCCATTTTCCTAAGAACCTCACACAAGAAACACAATTCTACCCTATCATAAGCCTTAGCCATATCTAATTTTAGAGCCATAATCCCTTTTTCCATTTTACTTAGAATTTAACGTGTGGATACACTCATGTGCTATCACCACATTATCTAAATCAGTCTCCTAGAATGAAGGCTACTTGGTTAGGACTAATGCATTTACAAAAGCAATTTTATTCCTTGATCACAATTTTAGAAATAACTTTATATACTATATTACACAAGTTAATTGATCTATAATATACAATTGAAGTAAGGTTCGACTTTTGGAATAAGAGTGATCATTTTATGATTCATTTGCGTAAGCATTTTCTTATGATTAAAGAAGTTTACATGACATTGCAAATGTCCACCTTGATCACATTCCAAAAATACTAGAAGAAAAGATGAGCCATACTATCAAAACCAGAGCTTTGTTAGAGTGTCTTTGAAAATGAGTATTTTTATTTTGATCTCTTCCATTAAACTTGTCAATCTTTAGTTCATTGCCTTGGTAATAAATCAGAGGATACCTTCCAACCATTCATGAAACAACTGTGGGTTTGAAGTGGTAAAAAGTTGCTCATAGAAACTCAATATTTATTTTGCACCTCTTTCTTATTCTCACAAATCACCCATCACTTTCACCAATCTTTCAAGTACTCTTACCTTCTACTCACTATACAAGCATGAAAAAACCTTGTGTTCTTGTCCTTCTTGCAGCCATTGAACCCTTGACTTTTGTCTCGAAAGTTTTTTCATTTTTATAGGCAATATTAAGTTTAGCTTTTAGTCTACACCAATCATTCCAGTTCGCTCCACTTGGTTTCTCGGTATTTCCATTTTGCCTTTATCATTGAGATTTGCTTAGTTGAATTCCACAAATGGTTATGGCTCCACTTTAGCAATTCTATCCTATACTATTTAATTTTGGAACATAGTGACACATGGGAGTTTCTCCCCAAACTTCTTCCACTACCCTATGCACCTTTTCCTTCTTGATCCATCTTCTATCGAATATGAACCTCATTTTAATTTGCTGCTTTTTTGGTTCAATATCTAGTATAAGAAGTGAATGATTTGAGAATTGCCTATCAACATGGTACACTTTAGCTCTTTGATATTTAACCAACCAGTTGGGGGCTCCAAAAAGTCTATCTAGCCTCTCTTCTACAAATCCTTCCTCTTCTCTATCATTTGCTCAAGTGAAATTTCTTCCCACAAAAGCTATTTTCCCCATTTCCATACTCCTTATAAAGTTCCTAAATGGTGTAAAACTGAACTTAGCCCTTATTCTTCCTCCTTTTTCTCATCTTGATGCACAAGGTCATTAAAATCACCACTTAGGAACCACCAATCTCCTATTCTTGCTGTGTTTTTCCAAGTACTTCTATTGTTCCTCCTTACTCTAATATATGTACGAATATAGGAAAACTAACCAAAACTTGTTAGATTCCCCATTCAATGTACACTCCAATTGATGCAAAAGCTTATGGATATGATCTTGCTAACAGTTATGTCTTCAGACCAACAGACCAGTAGCCCTCCCTTAATTCCTTCAAATTTCACTATCCTCCATCTATCATGGTATCTAAATCTTCTACAAATAGTTGCTATAAAAAGTTTCTTCTTCTTTTCTTCATATTAGAAAACTAACTCTAGATGGTGGAATCTTACTACTTCCATTAGTTGGGAAATTGTAAAAGGTCCTCCCAAACTTTTACAATAATACACACATACTTTCATGGTTCATTTTGAGACCATTTAAGGCTTGTGTCCTTCACCTTTGCTCACCTCTAACTCCCCATTCTTCAAATCTTTGCTTTATAGACCTTAAGTCAATTCTCTCTTTCGAATCTGAATCTTCATCCTATAAGCACCATCCCCTTTAAACTCTTGTGGCTGAAGTACCTACTGCTTCTCTATCTTTGTTTCTAGTTTCTCTTTCAATCTTACTATCTACCTTTCTCCACCACCTTGTCTGCTTGAAGTCCTTTGTATTTCTTGTTGCAGATCCTGTCCCATTATCCGTGATTACTGCTTTTTTTAGCTTCCTGCCTACAATCTCATATCTTATAGGGACATTTATTAACTTTATACTCTGAATAACCTACTCTTCCTCAACACTTTCTTGCCTCTTGTCTATTTCCATTTCTTTCACCTGTTTTCTGTAGTTTTCTATATTCTTCTACCCTTCTTCTGCTAACTGAATTGCTTGTGATTCTTCATCCCCTTTAGCTGCCATAGCCTCTTCACTCCCATCTAGCTTTCCCTACCAGTATCTTACCCTTCTTTCTAATTTC
Organism: Gynochthodes officinalis; assembly: GCA_020080225.1. Lineage (NCBI taxonomy): Eukaryota > Viridiplantae > Streptophyta > Magnoliopsida > Gentianales > Rubiaceae > Gynochthodes > Gynochthodes officinalis. Next base: position 2,348,348 of record JAIQDA010000012.1, read on the forward strand.
ATTTTTCCCACAATCTCTCTGGATCGGCTTCCTTAGTGAGCCTACTATAACCTCTTGGTCATTCTCCTCAGTCACCCCTTGTCCTTCCTACAAGATTTTCATGCTCCACTGATTTCTCCTGTCAAGTTCAGACCTGCTCCCTTTCTCTTTTATGCTGCTTTTGGCCCTTAAAGCTCTGAGCCAGTCTCATATTGACCATCTTTTGACTCATTCTTACTTAAATCCTCCTTCTAGTCCGACATATTCATTACAGATGCTCTACTCTTCCACAATAGTGGTAGAAAGTAGCTAAATTCTCATACTTGAAGAATATCCAAGAGGTCTTGTCATTAAACTTAAGAACTATACCTCTCATTAGTGATTTCTTTGAGATCAATGAATCTAGGATCCTCATATGGCTCCCAAATTTGCATCCATTTTTGGAATTGGTACATCAAAGACTTTATGAAATAACTTTCCAATTTTGGTGGTTTCCTTATCATCCACAATTATGGTAGGTACTAGATCTAAATCTAGACCTCTACTTTTTGGAAAGTATTTTCTTGAATCTATAAGCGGTTTGTCCATTCCTTTAGGATGAGATATTGTTGTTCAAAAGTCCAACCTTTGCCTGTAACACCTTGAGCTTATCATCAATATTTATGAATACAAATTGAAAGAAGTTTACTCTAACTCTCTCACTATGAAAGGTTTTTGTGGCCGTATTCGTTCTCAAACCAGAAAGTTCACTCCCCAAATACCACTTCCAATCAAGTTCTTTTGCACTCTTCCCTTGGTTTTGACATCCTTTTACTCCAGTTTCACCCCAACCTCCTCTTCCTTGGATAGCTTGAGTTTTTGGAACAAGCCTACCACTTCCATTTCCATTTCAGTTGGAGGTACCCCCTATCCATTCCCCTAGCTAATTTTGCCAAACATCAACTAGCCTAAAGAAGAATAACAAGGAAAGCGTTAACGGGATAAAGCTACAAGCACCTAAGCGTCATGTAGGAAACATAGAAGACATCCGCTAGGTGCATATCATTAAAATAATTTGTAAAGCGGATCTACTAAAAACTTGAAGAGCAGGAACCCTAGCGCCTCACATTAATTGTGTGCGAATCAAGGGGACAAAGGAGACATTAAGACTGTGTGTGAAAACAAGGTTCCGGCAAGCTAATCATTAACATTTAGCTATTAAATAGTAATGACTAGAAATCATATTAATTAGTAATGAATGTTTAGTGGCTAAAGCGCAATTCTTCCTCCATAAAGGCACTTTCCTCCTCTTCTCCTAAATAGAGAACTTTACACTCTAAACAAGATGATTTGCATCTTTAGGGGAGGCACTTCTAAGTATCTGAATTCTTTCTATTTTTTTTGGTTAAGATTTGGAATTATCTTATATCAATAGAATAATAATAATTTATTATTATTATTAGATTTCAGTTGAAATGTCTATATATTCTATCTACAATTCATACTCATTCTAATTTTCACTTAACACCAAACCTTATGTAGAAAGCAACGATGTGCGAGTCTATTGGATTAATTACAAGAAATAATTTTTAGTCTTTTATATTTTTTCATTTTTATATTGCAATATTTTTAGTTTGCAAGATACATTATTAGTTTAATATCATTAATCAAAATGCTCATTAAATTATTAACCTAATTGGCTATTTTTGTCTGAGCAAAGGTCTAATTTCATGACTAGAGAAGATGCATTGAAAGGATATATATATTCTTGATGTGTTTATAAACAGTAAACTCAAGCTAATTCATGAAATTCAGAAGAGAAAATATTCATCGGAGTGATTATATCACATCAGGCTATAAAGCTTCACAAAATTACATTAAAAGTTTCAAATTTTAATGAAAGAATTGAAATTAACGGGTTCCGATAAACAATTAAAATCCTTATACTATGCAACCATTGCATAAATTTTTTTATTTCCAATTTGACAATTCATCTTAGTTTTAATTTACCAAATGAGTCACCATCAGGGAACTACATCCAAATAATGGAGCAATATCGATTCTAGCTGGCAAACAATTAATATTTGCAAACATAATTCTCTAATTTAAATAATTTTTTCAGCATTATTTCTTTAGAGTGGTCTGTCTTTTCATAGAATAGTAATTAAATTCAAATTTATACATTGGGTGTAATCATCAGTGAACGAAAATATTGTGTGTATATATTATTCATTGGGCTGTTGCTGTTCTTAAACGGCAACTTCTTGCCTCGTCAAATGAAGTCGACGAACCACTACTTTAATTGTTCTCTAATAGTTCAGTAATCCACTTTGTGATCTCTTGTTGTTTACAGATTGCAATTTTTATTTTTATTTTTGGTTATAACAATATTAATTTTTGTGTATGAAGTTGTCCAAAATATTATATAAAAAAACAATGCATAATGTTCTGTAGAGAAACAAGTACTGTATAATGTTGTCAGAAAAATAAATTAATTCAACAACTTTATGGTTTACAAATGTTCCATGCGGCATGGACTCTAATATTATATAAGATTTGAAATTTTCGTATAAACTCATTTTGTAATATGAATTACTTGAATAAATTATAAAGAAAAGTAGCAATTAATTGAAATTATATATATATATATATATATATAGTTTAGTTTTGTAATCGATGTGCATCGGATCTCGGACTAAAACCTAATTGCTCTTACCATGTATATCAGGCTTTGGCCCATAGCCCAATAGTGTGGGAATTCAGACCCAACGCAATAATGTGGGACCTCAGACCACACCAAAATCACACCAAGATATAGGATCTCAGACTACACAAACAATGTGGGAACTCGATAGTCCAACCTACCCATAAGCAGCTAATGTTATGTGATATCTGAAGAAAACCGTTACAACAATCAACCATTACAAGTTACAACGTGATCAACCGTTACAACATATTTTGCGGATTTCGAAAGTAAGATATATATACGTAGTTGAGCCGCCGAGTAAAAAAACGTACCCTAATTTTGGTTAGTAATTCTACTATTACACACAAGACTACCAAAAAAAATTCTCTGACTTAAACATTGGAGTTTCTACTTCGAATAACTACTACTTTGGGATCTGTTTTGCAGGTGTTTATAGATCAAATTGGCTGTAGTTTGGTAAATCATGTTTGTTGGACCGAATTGTGGATTACGCATTCATCAGTAATGAAGTTCATAATCTATAGTTAGACTCTCTTTCTCTTTATAGAGTCAGTAGAATGTATTTGCCCTCCGTTGGAAAATTTAGAAAGAAATGAAATATTTTGGTCAAAATATTTTCCTCTTGCTGAAATTTTTACTTTTATTTTAATTAATGGATGTGAGGCTTTTACGTGCCTTTTTTATTGAAAAAAAATAAAAAAGAGTATATTAATGCTAGAAATTATTGGAGGAGGGAGGGAGCAGGCCATTTTATATTTCATCTTATTTGTAGTGTTGTTAGAACCAAATTGGAGTACAAACCGGTGAAGTAAATTGGTAAAAAATTAAGCGATCGGATCGGTAGAAAAAAAAAAAGGAATAGCGTCATTATGATATAATGAATATAAATTAATTATAAAAATATTAATACTAATATACAAATGTACTAGAGATAAATTATTTAATATTTTTAGTGTAGGTAAGTTTAAATTTAGTATAATTTGTATGAAATTTTAAGTGTATAAATTAATAATTTTGTGAAAAATAGTATAAAAAATATTTTAACTTATTTATATGTTTAAAATTTTAATAATTTTTTTTATAAATATTTTAGATATTTAATTTTAAAATTTTAAAAATTTATAAGTGAAAAATAAATTTTATAAAAATTTGAAATTAAATTATAACTTTTAAAAATTATATTTACTTTCCATAAAATATAAGTTTTGACCCCATCAAACTGGGAAAACTCAGGTCAATATCGGTTTTGATCGGTCAAATTGGACTGAACCTTAGACCAATTCGACTAGATTTTACAACATGGCTTATTTGCACTAGATTACCTTACATCAATAAAAAGTCCACCACTATTGTAATTTTCATGTAAAAAGAAAAGAATGTAGGCTATTCAATAATTCCTTTAATGAAAAACATTCATAAACAGAAATTCTCAAAAGGGGTCGACATTAAAGGTGAAGTATTGCCTGTGCCGATGACAGAAGAAATAGGAGGTAGAAGAAAAATATTGTGTATTTATAGATAGAATTAATTTTTCATTCATTTGACAAAGTGAAATCGAATTTTCAATATGAGTTCGTTTTGATTTTCAATTTAAATCAATTTAATTCAATTTTCGTTTGAGTTTTAGATTGCTAATTGTGATTGGGTTAAACCCAAACCGGATTCTAAAAATTTATATATTTATAGATATATATATATATATATATATATATATATATGTGTGTGTGTGTGTGTGTGTGTGTGTAGATATATATTATACGTATAGCTTCATAATATAAATGGAAAAGTAAATATATATTATATATATAATATCAACAAGATGTTAAATTATATTTGATGTATTATATATATGTGTGTGAAACTTTAAAAATTAAAATAATTTGTAAAATTATCAAGGTGTGATTTTTAATTTGCATTTTATTATATACAACATATATTTATAAATTATATACAAATAATGTACATATATTATATATATAGTGTAGTAAATTGGAAAAGATTAAATGTTGGAGAATGTTAAATGTAATTTATTAAAACATGTAAAGATTATTAAAAAATAGAAAAATAAATGAAAAATAGAAAAATAAAATATATAGTATACAAATAAGTAAAAATAATGTATATTTCCTTATTTATAAAACTATTTAGTTTATATTACAATATATATATATATATATATATTCTCTAATAAGGTAGTGATTCGACTTTGATAGTTAACTTATAGGCTAGTACCAAAATTGAGTCATAAATAAGCGAATCTAATTTAATAGCTGTAATAATAACAATGAAAATGGCTCTCTCATTGGTGAAATTATATGATCAAATGTTGTAATTAAAATATATTATTATTGACATTCTTTGTGCGAGCATATATAATTTACAAGAAAGATGTTTAGTAAGGATTCTTATAGTATTGTTTAGGAATTGATAATCGTATATTAAAATCATAATAATAATATCAATATATTAAATCATAATAGAAAAAGAAATTTATTAAAAATTAAAAATTATTTAAAATAAGATAAATAATTGGAAAAAATAGAGAAAATAACATGTATAGATTTATTAGAAGAAAATTAATGGGGAAAGAGTTGATCATGATAAATTAAAAATTATTTGGTCCTCATTTAGAAATTATAATTGATCAGTACTATTTTACTAATTGATCATATATATATATTTTAATTGACTAAATTTTTTATTAAAATATTGAGGTGCAATTGAAAGAAAATAAATATATTTTGAGGATGTGAATGAATAAAGTTTGATTTCTTGGAGGTTTAAAATTGAAATAGAAATAAAGTATGGGTATTATTATAATAATAACTATTTTACTTGGACCAAATTAAGAATAAAATTAATTTACCTATACATATACGATTTTCTAATTTTTAATCTAATTTTAAAAATTAGAAAATTAATCGCCAAATTATTTTCCAATTGCAAATTTGCTAGTAGCAAGTAGGGTTGTCTTCATTTCTTGTCTCTTGTTATGCCCGATTCATTCCTTGATCCGGTTGGCGCTCTTCAATCTCCAACCGCCAATCGTCACTATCGTTCTCGTCCTCAATGTGAGCTCGTCGACCATCATGATGGAGTACAAGTTTTAGCCGCTCTTGATCTTCTCGTCCTCAATCGTCTCCCATCGGCGTCTCTCTTCCGTCGATGCGTTGATCGTCCTCCGTCCTTACCTCTTGATTCAATTCACGTCGGCGGTTGGAGTTTCGCTTTTAGCAATAAATCGGCCGTGCACCTCTCACCGCATGATCACCGCCTCACGCCTCAAGTGTATTGGTCCTTGTCTTATTTTTCTCATTGGCTACTAACACAAGCTATTCGGTCACAAGAATTTCTTTTAGCGAGAATCTTTGTGTAGGCTGCAAGTGGAGTTCTGCCTAACTTCAACTCGGTAAGCAATTTAATTCTGGTCCAATTGTATCTCTGTTTGTCTTTGTGATTTTCCTATCAAATTGTAGTACTACCCGGTGTGCAATTTTGAATTAATTCGAATATCCGAACTCGAAAATTCGAAAAAAATCGAACGAAATTGAATTTTCGGTTTTGAACCGAACCGTCAGTCGTTTCGGTTGGTTGAATTTAGGATCTGGAACGAAAATCGAATCGAACGAACCAAAAACCGAAACTCAAAATTGAAACGAAAATCGAAACCAAATTGGACTCGCAAAGCAAAAACCGACCAAACAAACCAATTCGAATTTACAAAATAAAATTTATATATATAATAAAAAATATGCTTGATTATTGTTGATTTATTATATATATGTGTGTGAAATTTTAAAAATTAAAATAATTTGTAAAATTGTCAAGATGTGTATTTTAACTTTTTAATTTGCATTTTATTGTATACAACACATATTTATAAATTATATACAAATAATGTGTATATATATAATGTAATTATTTATTTATTTACAAAATTACTTGGTTTACAATAATATATAGATATATATACAATAGACAAAAGTATTAATATTATGATTTTAGTTTTATTCAATTGTCGAATAAGTTAAAAAAAATTATATTTCATAAGTCTAATTTAATAATTACAATATAATGACATTAGTATAGTAATTTAAATATTAAAATTGTATGAATGTCATTAGTATAGTAAATTGGAAAAGATTAAATGTAAATTTATTAAAAAGGTGTAAAATTATGAAAAAAAAAATTAATAAGTAAATGGATAAAGTGATGAGTAATGATGTATATATTATATAGTATACAAATGATAGAGCAATTCTCGTTAGTATTAACTTATCCATGTCTCATTTGAACATATAACTTTGTAATTTAATAATAATAACCAAAAGTGCAAATTGATTAGTGAGTAATAATTAGGCATTGATTCAGATTGTTATTAACTTAATAATCACAAAGTTTTTTTTATTTAGTAGTTTTTACTTCTAATTTCTGCTAATTACTAATAATTCAAAATTCAAAAGTTTGAAATATAAAAAATTGCAAAATAATTAAATGTGTGTTTTTATTTTCCTATGGGTTTACAATTATTGTATAGAACACATATTTATTTATAAATCAAATACAATAAGGTATATGTAATATAGATAGTGTAACTACTTACTTCTTTGTATTACTACTTGGTATACATTACAATATATATATATATATATATATATATATATATATATATATATATATATATATATATATATGCTAATTGCTATATAGTAAAAGATATATATAATTCTTGTGATATTAGTTTTATTGAATTGTTAAATAAGTAACAAATTTATAACTAATAAGTTTGATTTGATAATTGTAATATAATGACATTAGTGTAGTAATTGAGATATTAAAATCGTAATAATGATATTAGTACATTACATCATACAAGGAAAAAATTATTAACAAATGTAAAAATTATTTTAAAATAAGATAAATATATGGAAAAAATAGAAAATAACATGTGTAGTTGTACATATGACTTATGACTTATGAGAATGCAAACTGTGCAATTATCTTCTTTAATAACTCATCCCTATTTCATTTAAGTGTGTAACTTTATAATTAATCACTCGATGTCTAATTTAATAATTACAATATAATGACATTAGTATAGTAATTTAAATATTAAAATTATGCGAATGACGTTAGTATAGTAAATTGGAAAATATTAAATGTTGGAGAATATTAAATGTAAATTTATTAAAAATGCATAAAATTATGACAAAATTTGATAAGTAAATGAAAAAGTGAGGAAAAATAATGTATATACTATATAGTATATAAATATGATAGAATCATAGAGCAATTCTCATTTGTATTAACTTATTCATGTCTCATTTGAGCATATAACTTTGTAATTTAATAATAATAATTACAAAAGTTCAAATTGATTAGTGAGTAATAATTAGGCATTGGTTATTATTAACTTAATAATCACAAAGTTTTATTTATTTAGTAGTTTTACTTCTAATTTCTTTACGCTAATTACTAATAATTCAAAATTTGAAAGTTTGAAATATAAAAATTACAAAATAATTGAATGTGTGATTTTAATTACTTTTGAATTTACAATTATTGTATAGAACACGTATTTATTTGTAAATCATATACAAATAAGGTGTATGTAATGTAGACAATGTAAGTGTGTAACTATTTATTTTTCTGTATTACTACTTGGTTTACATTACAATATGTATATATGCTAATTGCTATATAGTAAAAACATATATATAATTCTTGTAATTTTAGTTTTATTGAATTGTTAAATAAGTAACAAATTTATAACTAATAAGTTTGATTTGATAATTGTAATATAATGGCATTAGTATAGTAATTGAGATATTAAAATTGTAATAATGATATTAGTACATTACATCATATAAGAAAAAATTAAAAATGTAAAAGTTATTTAAAAATAAGATAAATATATGGAAAAAATAGAAAATAACACTTGTAAACTTGTAGTTGTGTACACATGAGTTATGACTTATGAGAATGCAAACTATGCAATTATCTTCTTTAATAACTAATTCCTATTTCATTTGAGTGTATAATTATATAATTAATCACTCAGTGATTAATGAATATTAATTAGATATTTATTATTATTAACTTACGAGACTGAAAGAGCATTAAATTGAATAACAACATTAACTTAATAATTTTAGTTTAATAGTAATTTAAATTTATACATTTTTGAGAAAAAATTAGTAGGAAAAATTTAATCATGATAAATTAACAATAACTAATTGATCATACTAATATGAAATATTACATTGATAGTTAAATTTTGTATCAATATATTAACTTATTAAGTGTGTAATTGAAATTTGAAAGAATTAAATATATTTTAAGGATGTGATTGAATAAAATTAGATTTATTGAAAGATTAGAAATAAAATAGAAAGAAAGTATGAGTTTTAATATAATAATAGTTATTTTAATTAGGTCAAATTGAGAATAAAATTACTTTAAATTAGACGATTTTGTAATTTACAAAACTAGAACCTTAATTTGGCAAATAATATCCCAATTGCAATTGCTTTAGGTTTTTGCTTCAGCCTTATACTCTTATTCGTTTTGCTACCGCCTCCAGGCCCTCCACCTTCCTTCCGCCTCCACCTTCTAGATCTGTTGTCTTACTCGCGTTCGTTCCGCCGTTCTTGCTCGGCTTCATTCCGCCATCGTTCCTCCGCCACCTCCTGCTCACTTTGAGTGGACGCCAACCAATCTTCTACTCGTTCATAATAAAGTAATTTCTCTGTTAAACTCTTCTATTTTTATATTTGTTCTTCCAGGATTTTGAGAAGGTGTGGAGGAATTCTCAAAAAATTTCTCAGGCAACATCTTAGTGGTATTTTTCCTATGATAAAAAAAGATTGTGCTTTTATGACCAATAGAAAGTGAAAATATCATCACCTATACCATTTATTTATGAAGTTAAAGATTTAAATACAAAATCAGAATATAAACATACCGTTAATTGTCGGAGGGCATCTTGACTCATGCAAAGTTAAGTCTGCAAAGTAGGAAAAAGGGAACAAAGAGAGAGAGTTTGACATTTTTATATTTGTTCTTCCAGGATTTTGAGAAGGAGTGGAGGAATTCTCAAATAATTTCTCAGGCAACATCTTAGTGGTATCATACGAAAAATACTACTAAGTTGTTTTTATATTTGTTCTTCCAGGATTTTGAGAAGAAGTAGAGGAATTGTCAAAAGCATAATCTTCTGTTTTTACTTGCGTTGTTACGGAAAAACGAAATGGACGAAGATGTTGAAAATATTTGAAAAAAAGAAGAAAAGATTGACGCACTCAGTACCCAACCATCCAAAAAACGAAAGTACACCACACATAATCATTCCTTAATTTCCTTAATCATCCCCCTGGTTCATCTTTGTTGAGAAGAAGTGTTCGCTGAATTTTTTCTTTTATTTTGTTTTCTGGTTTTTGATTTCTGTGATTATCTTCTAGTTTCCGAATTCTATTTTGTTTTCTAATTTTCTGATTTTTACTTTCTATGTAGATGTCACAGGTGGAAGATCGCAATAGCAGCCAACAAACTGCCCAAAGCTTTGAAGTTGGGTCCAACACACAAATGGAGACTATGATGCAGTTGTAGGAGATGTAGAGCTTGTAAATTGTTGAAGTATGATGCAGTTTTGTGTGGTCCGTCAGGTGTGAGATTTGGTTTGTTGCAGGGTATTGAATGACTGAGGTGCAACACATCTTGTATGCTCTGTACTTCTGTAGTGATTTTAGTAGGCTTTCAAATGAGTTGTTGGCATGCATAGATTTGCATTTCCAGCTTTGGCAGGCCAACTCATTTTTTCATGGATTTTAGGATAAAATGTGTTGGATAGATTGATAAGGATTTGGTTGTTGCTGTTGTGTTGCTGTTTCTGTGTTGCATTTTAGGATTGATAAGGATTTGCTTGCTGTTTGGAAGAAAATGGCAATTCTGACTGCTGTTGTTTGGATCTTCCTTGTCATTGTATAGTCTGTAGAATGCTGTGCATTCAGAAAGAACAGGGAGGAGAATTCATGGAAGCGTTACCCTTGAACATGGTTGCTGGTGTTTGAGTAGATATTATTCGAGACTCTAATAAGACTTAGGATTTTGATCTTCTGTTAGTATGTTGCATTTCATGATGCACCTCATTTCTATCTGTTTCCTTCATGTATAGCATGATTTTTTCTTAAGACCCTTCTAGATTATTAATTTTCACTTTAGTATTTGGATTCTATTTTTAAGGCGTGTGGTGTTCTGCATATGTTTTTGTTTGAGTGAATCGAGTGTGTTTGTGGTGTCTTTATGATCTTTTCTGCCAATGATGTTTAGCTTTGTCCTCATGGATGATATTTAGCTTTGTCCTCATGGATGATATTTAGCTTTGTCCTCGTGAATCGAGTGTGTTGGATAGTTGGAGTGCTTTTATGTTTTTTCTTGTCAAGTGTTTCAAACTTTCAATTTCAGCCAAGGAGTAAAACTTTGCAAGCCTTAATTATGTATCACTACGAATGAAATTCTTGTTTTGAATTCCATGATGCGTTTTTTTTTTCCCCAAAGTGTTGCTTAGCTTCTTATGATATTCTGTTGAGTGCTGTGAATTAACGCAATTTGGTGCGAAAAAACCCAATTCGAATTCAATCAAATTGAAGTCGAATTTGGTTCAAATTCACCAGTCGAACCAAATTCAAACAGAATTTGAAATTCGGGTTCTTTGGTCGAATCATTCGAACGAAAATCAATTTCAAATTCGGTTTGAATTATCGAATCGGTTCGGTTTTGAATTTGGCTTTGAAAATTTTCAATTCGAACAAACCAACTCGAACAAACCGAAATTGAAGAAACCGACCAAATTGCACCCCTTACTACTGCCTGATCAATTTTTTTTTTTGTTTGGCCGAGACTTTGTCCAAAGTACTCTTGTTTTAGTCTTATAAAATTTCCTGGCCAAAAACATCTTCCTCGTTCAAAAAAATTGGATCGAAAGTGTGTGTTGACTTTAGTTCTTCTCTAATCATTAGTCTCCTGTCCAATTCTTCTGCCCTATATTCCATTATACAGAATTTTTGTTCGGCTGAAAGTGTGTTTCTACGTACCTACCTTAGCTTCTCTACCGAAGTCTAGTTCTAGTTTCTGATTTCTGTTTTGGTTTGTGGCATATTGTTAATTGGCCGTGCCGATGTTTAATTTTCTGGTTTTTGGCTTCTGATTGATGAGAATGGTTCTGATTTTTTTACTTATTTTTTCTGATTTTAGCTTCTGGTTTCTCATGTCTATTTTGGTTTCTAATTTGGCCGAATTTGATTTTTGGTTAATTCAGTCTAACCCAAATTTGAACCGAAAACCAAATTTCTAATTCGGTTTGGTTTGAATCAGGCGGCGGTCGGTTCTGTTTTCGGATTGGGTTTTGAAAAATTGAAAACCGAATAAACTGTCGGATGAATACCCCTACTTCTAAGGGCTGCACTGAAACTGATACTTGCAGAACTTGAAATATTGAAGAGTGCATCATACTTAACGCAATGCAGAGTAAACATTTCATTATTCCATTGGAATATTCACTTTTGTTCGGTTTTCATCAAATATGCAAATTTTTTTAAAAAAAATTGGCGTATTTTTCAGTTTTTAATGTTTTAGGGTTCCATCTACTAAATTGTCATCACAATTTTTATGTTGTATTAGTTGAGTAAATGTAGGTGATTAATTGAGTATAACTTGAATTGGGGTGCTCGAAGAGCTAATTGGCCATGACTATCTATTTGAGATGGGGAGTATTTATTTTCAATGTTTAATCAACTTTCCAAGCAAGCTTTGATTTTATAGTCCCCATGAGTAAATTGGAAACAAGAAAATTACCAGGAATGTTTGTAAAATTAAATGTATATTAGTATGCATTCGTATTGCTCCACGGTGAATGTCACAGCTTTATTAGTGGGATATTCATACACCATACATTAGCATATTTATACACGTAAGGTTAGTGTTTCCCTTTCTTTGCCCCAAATTGGGTGTATGACCTGAAATTTGCTTGTGGTGTACAGGAGTGGGAACAGTGTGGGGCAGGGGGTGTAGAGAGAGAACACCTGAACAGTTAACGTTGCTAGTAATATTGAAGGGGACATAATGCCTAAGGTAATTATGGCTAGCATTTATAGATGATCAGAGAAGATGAATTGTTTAATTTCTTTGTACTCATCGAGTCATGGTTGAACCTTTAGTTGGACTTCTCTAGAACAAATAATTAACTTATTGAGCAGAGTGATAGTGTAAATGACTGCTTTTTTGATTGATTATGTTTCTTTTTGTTTGATTGAATTCTTGAGATCTGATACAAATTGTGGGAAATTTTAAGGTTGTATGTATTGTATGCCTAGTTATATGATTGATTTAATTGATCGTTGATTGAGTGATTGAGAAATTCTGCAATGAGTATCTGATGGAATGAATCTACCTTTTTGTATGTACATTGCGTTTATTAGTTACTGTTGTTTCTTCTACCTTTTGGGTTTGGAGTAGTCATTTGAATATCAACTCTTATGCACACCTGAGGTGAATATTAACTAAAAGTGAATGTTTTGTTTATTTATTATTCTGTTGTTTCAGCTTTTCCCTTTTTCCAATCTTAGAAACTTTATAAACTCTATGGCTCATTTTAGTTGTCTGAAGAATTTCTTGCTGTGTTTTTTCAATTGTTCCCCTTCTATAAACAACTGAATCATGTTTCTATGTTTTGTAAATTTTTGTGAACTCATGGAATTCTGAATTTAGATGCTGTTTCTTTAACTCATTTTTGGATATGCGTTCTTATTTCTTTAACTCAGGATTGAAGCAAGCAGAAGCAGAAGCATTTACACTTGTAACTGAGCAGTGTAGGACTGAAATAGAAAAATGGCCACTTCATCCTGTCCATCTCATTCTTATCTCAAACAACACAACTCTGTTACCACTTCAAACCCCTTCTATTTCAATAGTAATTCTTCCCGTTGTTCAAACCTCAGGATCCTTACCTCACTTCATCATGCTCCATCTCAACATAATCAATCTTTGAGATGTTCAGCCTCCTCAGAACCTCAGCCTATCTTCACATCTGTCAAGACCTTTGCTCCAGCCACTGTTGCTAACCTCGGTCCTGGTTTTGACTTCCTTGGTTGTGCTGTTGACGGTGTTGGAGACTTTGTCACCCTCCATGTTGACCCTGATGTGCACCCCGGCCAGATCTGCATCGCCAACATCTCTGGCACAAGCAAGACACTTAGCAAAGACCCCCTCTGGAACTGTGCTGGCATCGCTGCTATCTCTGTCATGAAGATGCTTGGCATCCAATCTGTTGGCCTCTCACTTTCCCTTGAGAAAGGCTTGCCTTTAGGGAGTGGGCTCGGCTCGAGTGCTGCCAGCGCAGCTGCTGCTGCTGTTGCTGTGAACGAACTCTTTGGCCGCCAATTATCTGTGCCAGACCTTGTGACAGCAGGACTAGAATCAGAATCGAAGGTGTCTGGTTACCATGCAGATAATATTGCTCCAGCTATCATGGGAGGTTTTGTTTTGATTCAGAGCTATGATCCTCTTGAACTAATTTCACTCAAGTTTCCACAAGAAACGGCCTTGGTCTTCATCCTGGTCAATCCAGAATTTGAAGCTCCCACAAAGAAGATGAGAAAAGCCTTACCACTTGAGGTTCCCATGTCCCATCACATTTGGAATTGCAGTCAGGCAGGGGCTTTGGTGGCATCTGTGTTGCAGGGAGATGTCAGGGGATTAGGTAAGGCATTGTCTTCTGACAAGATTGTGGAGCCAAAGAGGGCACCACTGATTCCCGGAATGGAGGCAGTCAAGGTAGCTGCAATTGAGGCGGGAGCTTTTGGCTGCACCATAAGCGGGGCTGGACCCACTGCTGTTGCGGTGACTGATGATGAAGAGCGAGGAAGGGAGATTGGGGAGCGAATGGTAGAAGCTTTTATGAATGTAGGCAATCTGAAATCCAAAGCCATGATAAAGAGGCTCGACCGGGTAGGTGCTAGGCTTGTTAACAGCACTCCCAAATGGTGATGACCCGCACCTTTCAACAAGCTTATCACTTACCCGGTCGAGCCTCTTTATCATGGCTTTGAACTTCAGATTGCTTGCATTCATAAAAGCTTCTACCATTTGCTTCCCAATCTCCCTTCCTCGCTTCATCATCACCACAACAGCGATGGGTTCAGCCCGCTTATGGTGCAGTCAAAAGCCTAGCTCCTACCCGGTCGACCCTCTTTGGAATGGTGCGGCCAAAAGCTTGTTAACAGTACTCCCAGATGATGATGACCCTTTTCCAGTAACAGCAATGCATACCTTTTATTTCATAACTAGTGGAAGTAATCAATTCCAACGTTTATTTTCGTTGTAACCTTTCCATAGTTGGGCTAATAGTTGTTTGTAACTTTTATTTGTTATAGCTGCTTTGAACTTATGGCGGGCTTGTGCCATGGAATCACGAAATGTTTTCGTTTGCTTGTCCGTCTCGTTTCTTGTAGCAATTCTTCATTTATATGGGTTGGTGCTTTCATTTGGACTGAAGTTTTAGAAAATCTTGCCGCTATAAAATATCATCTTTTACAGGGATAATATTGTTGAATTGTTGGTCCAGATTTCATAATTTGCTCCGTGCTTAGGTGGCTGACATTTTTTTATTGAAGTTTTTCAGTTTTCGATGGTTTTGTGATAAGTTTAATCTTACTACATAATCATGAGTTGAGTGCAATAATTAAATCCATTCACCAACAAATTAAATCGTGATTTTCTCGCATATTAAATGTTCGTGAAACATGATCAATACTTCCCATTCATAAAAACAAGGCCGTCGGTTTGGCAGTTAGGGGAAGAATTCTACTAATCGAGATTGAGACGACTAGAAGACTAGACTTCCATTAATGACGGCAAAATTAAAAGGTGTTCGTAAATGACTAATGACGCACATCTCTCTAATTCACATACAATTTTGAAATTACTTCTTCTATTTCAACTGTGGTGTATTATATTCTAAACTGATGCCATTTTATTTATAATTTAAGTAAAATAATGTAGATATTAAGTGTGATGCACCATTAACAAATACACTATGATTAGGACAAAAAAAACTTATCGGAAATGCCAAAAATTTTCTTTGATAAACATAAATCAAGAGGAGGATGCACGGGAGAGCCACTAGTGACTTCATAATGAATGAGAAAATTTCCTTGCACATTATAATTCTAAAAACTGCTTAAATTCGTGCCATTTAACAGTATTGTTGACACAAATTTCCCTCTGAAGATTAGGGAACCTTGAACACTTGTTATAATTAAAGTCAAAACGCTTCAATTGTTTTACACCATTAATTTTTGCATAATTATAATTGATTGCATATAATCATAATCACAATTAGAATGCCAATACTTCATGGCTACTCTTTACATATTAAGTGTGTTGTATTTTGTAATTTAAAAAAAAAGTTATACCAAATAAAAAATAAACTCTTTTTTAGTACAGATGAAGTATCTCTAAAGAAGTTGAAAAAAATAAAAATTCAATGGTAACTATGATAAAGCTCAAAGAAACGGTAAGTATAATTTAAACTTTGGAATTTCAAAAAATGACGGAAATTTTGACAAAATGAAATCTTCCTGATGGACATTGAATATTTTGGTAGTGTGGAATTAAAATTAAAAAAACATAAGTCCTAGCATGCCTGGAAATTTCGTTTTACTTTCTTTCCAGTTCCAGTATTACTCAAACTAATGTTTTAATTGTTTATGAAATGCATATAATTTGTGGGCAAAGCCAACTGGCAAGATTTCTTTATTTGCTAATAAAGGGAGGCTAGCAGGACTATTTGACTGTTTCCATTTCTCAATATGGGTTGTCATCTCAGAACATTAAAGGTGGATGTCAAATTTCGTTAGTTATATTATAATTCATAAACTATTTGGCAAAATACTCTAATATGAAATCATACAGTCTTTTAGAAGGGACTTTTATGATCAGAGTGTTCCTCACAATTCCCTTTCAATTTCAAGCCAAGGGAATAGCAAGTTCTGAAACTATAGAAATAGACAAATTTTTACTTTTTTTTTTTATTCAACACCTGCAATCTAAGATATATTGAGTACTGATTAGTTTTAATCCATTGTGATCATGCCATAAATTACTAGGAACAAACATAAAATAAAACACAGGAATAGATCAAAGGGAAGGAAAAATATATATATATCTCTTTGTGTGTGGAGACCTTTTTTTCCCCCTCTAAAGCGATAGTCATATCATTGCATAAAATAAATGAACTATACAAGTGGTAGCCAAAGAAGGCTAAATGATCTCCCTAGTCTAATGCAATGGCTAAGAAGGAAAATGTGATAACAGTTAAAAGAAACCCGTTATCCCATTGATTACAAGGCTAACTAGTCTATGACTAGTTACTATATATTAATCTATACAAAGGAAAAACCCACTAATGTCAAAAGATTGCACAAAAATTGATGTATTCAAATATAGTAGAAACATCTAACTTCAAATAAATGACTAAGCATCCACTATATCCTATACCTCAATTGCAATCTACTCATAATTATTCTGTAGAAAATTCTACCTAACGCTATAGAAGAGGAAACAAACATTCTTAAACAAAACCAAAATGTAGATGGACTAAACAAAAGCCAAGAAAGCCATTCTTCCTTCCTTCGCATATAATTCAGAAACCAAATCCAAGAAGACCAGCAAAATTTCCAGTCAGATAGAGAAACAGCAACCGAAACTCCATTCCAGCAAGCAATGATATAATCCAGGAAACTTATTTGAGTCAAAGGCCAGGCCAGCCAGCAGAAGCCGTGGAATCAATTCCAAACCAGCCAAAATATGTCCATACAAAAGACCAGCAATGAAATGGGAACAAGCAGTCCTCCTTCCAGAGTAGGGAAAACAGAAAGTAAAGGCGAGAAAAGACAGGAGTAAAGAGCGTCAGAGGACTAAAAATCAAGCAATCAGAATAAAGAGGACCAGAAAAAACCAAAAACAGATGGACTAGACAAAAGCCAAGAAGGCCATCCTTTTTCCAGTCAGAGAGAAACAGCAAATATCATTCCATCAAGCAAGGATATAATCCAGACATTCCAGCAAGCACAAGCCGTAGATTCCTTCGCAAAAAAAGTCATAAGCCAAAGCCAAGAAGGCCATCACATTTTCCAGTCAGATATAGAAACAGCAACAGAAATACCATTCCATCAAGCAATGATATAATCCAGACAATCCAGCAAGCATAAGCCGTAGATTCCATTAGTAGATTCCCTTCCATACCAGCCGAAATATATCCAAAAAAGACCAGCAATAAGAAGGTACCAGGCAGTCCTCCTTCAAGTGTAGAGAAAACAGAAAGTAAAAGAGAGAAATAAAAACAGCAAGAGTAAAAAGGAGCCAGAGTTGGAACAGCAAATAAATTTCCATTCCATCATTCAAAGTATATAGGCCAGCAATCCGACTAAAGAAGTCCAGCAATCAGCACCTGCTGTCAAGTTGAAGTAGTAGTACAAAGTACATTAACCATAAGTTTCCCAATTACAAACACTATACGGAAAACATACCTCTAAATGGTAAAATGCAGTCATGTGTAGGACTGAAACAAATATAGTATATATGCTAGTAGAATAACAAAACTGGACAAAGTATAAGTGCAGTATCTATATATATATATAGATATATCCTTTTGTTTTTGTTTTTGTTTTTTTTTTTGCCTTTTTTTTTGGTTTTTTTTTCTTTCCTTTTCCTGTTTTCTTTTTCTTCTCCTCTTTTTGTTTTGTTTGTTTGCATTGGGTGGGACTTACAGCAGGGTTTACACACACAGTCTCATATTGCTCGACCGAGCTGTTCCTGAAATTAAACATACGTGCCATCAACAGTATCTTTCTACAATTTTCATGAATGATTGATCAAATTTTAAATGTTTGCCGTCAATCACTCGTTGATGGAGTGTTCTTTGTGGATGGTTATTGTGTTTTGCTCTCTATTGGGGCATGTTATGCTTAAAAGAAATGATTATGTTGCCAGAATTTGATTTCTTTAGCGAATTAAAATGCACGATCATTTGCGATCAATGCATATTATACACTTAATCTATTTTTGGTTATTATGTGTAATCATTTATACCAAAATGTCAATTATTCCCACATTCACAAATTATATAAATTATTTCTTTCACGATTCATTTATGGTGGATTTTCATTAAACTCATGCCTAGCTACCATTAACAAATTATAACTATAAGAATAAATGCACATCACAATAGAAAAACCGTTAGTGTAATTTAACTTTTAGTTTTAAAAGAATAACTTAAAATTTTAAGAAATTTAATGATCCTATATAATAATACTTTACTGCTTTTATTAAAAAAAGTTCATTTTAAAAATATTTTTTCTTTAAGAAAATTCAATTTAATTTTTTTTCATTTATTATCTTTACGACTTAAAATAAAACAAGTAAGAATACAAGTAAAAAATTATATATTTAATAATATTATAATTTATAATTAAAAAAATTCTACCTAACAAATAATAGACTTTTTTTTTAAGACTTAAAATAAAAAAAGTAAGAATACGATTAAATGCATAAGAGATGCATTTAATTTGTCCATAATCTCAAATGGCAAAATTCCTTGCTTTGAGCTTGCGGCAATAGTTAGTGGCGTATTATTCAACGTTCTGAGTTGAATTCCATGCAAAGGCATGAGGTGATAGTTAGAGATTTAGTTCTAGTTTCTTTTACCAAAGGCCTTTAGTAGTGGGGCCAATTGAGAATAGTAGTATCACTTTTGTATAGTATTAGTGACCGATATAACAGACTTTTGTATTTTTGTCCTTTAGGTTGATCTTAGGCCGTCTAGGTTTTCAACTCTTGCCACTAATCGGCCTTCTTCCTGCTCGTCGGGTTAAATCTTTTCTTCCGCTAGTCGGGTTTTGCCATCGTGGGCCTTTTACCTGTGGGCCTTTTGCCTCTTTGAGGGCCTTTGTTTTTCGTGGGTTATAGCGTTGTATTGATTCGGTTGCGACACTGAAACTTTCTTTGCCCTTGTAGCTATGTAATTTGGCCATTGTGCGCCTCGTTAATAGACTATCGTTTTAAGAAAAAAAAAATTTAGTGATTCCACTTTCCGTAATAATTGACTTAGGTCAACCCACAATGCAATCAGACACCTCACCTGCACTGCACTTTTATGATCACAGTTTCCTTTGGAAATTGAAGCCTAGTTTGTTTGTTTTTTTTTTTTGACTATGTGTAGGAATGCATCACCATTTTTGTCTAAAGACTCGAAACAGGCATGACCGAAGCACGTGAATCATGTCATAGTTTGATTGGTGTATTCTGTAGTGTTCTTTTTGGTTTTTGGATCTTTGCAGTAGCCCTAAATTTGTACACCAAGTTTCTACTAGTTCAATGGTTGATGATTTTACTATATTTTTTTCACCTATATTCTTGCGTATTTGATCTTGAAGGCATACCACATAATTTGAGATTCTATTAATGTTATTTTTAGGCTAACTTGCTGGGTAATCCAGTAGTAAAACCAGCTGACATAGAGACCACGGCTCTTGGAGCAGCTTATGCTGCTGGATTAGCTGTTGGTGTTTGGACAGAAGATGAAATATTTTCTTTTGGGGAGAAGATGAAAAAAGCTACCGCTTTTCGTCCATTTTTAGATGAAGAATTGAGAAAGAAGAAGGTGGAATCTTGGTGCAAAGCTGTTGCGCGAACTTTTGATTTAGCTGATTTATCTCTGTAATTATGTCTGTTCATACCTTGTGTTGTTTACTTTAGTGCTTTGACACTCTTGTTTTGTTTGTACCTGTGGATTGATTTTTCTTATTAATAAACGCCTGCTTCGGAAATTTTGTTGAAAATTTATCTCAATACTTTAAAACTTCATCACGTCGTTGACACTATCAAAAATTTTGTTCAAAATTGATCTCGATATTTTAAACTTCATCATGTCGTTGACATTATCAAAAATTTTGTTCAAAATTGATCTCAATACTTTGAACTTCATCATCTCGTTGACACCATCAATATGCCTAGAGAAACCCATCCTCATGTAATTTTAAGATCATTTTTTGACATTAGAATATCCTTATTAAATAGTTGATTCCAAATGTTGATTTTTTATGTCGTGTACGGTTTATTAGCTAACTGTGAGTGTACCATCCAACATCTTTCCTCGAGATTATTGTATGAAAGGTGCAAACTCTCTATGATTTTCAACATGGAGAGTCTTGATGGGATAAAACCTTGCATGTTATTATGGGATAAGTTCAATGCTCGAATATCTGTGTTAGATAACCCAATTCTAGTGGTATTTCTCCTATGCATTGGTCGTGGGACAAATCAAGTCTCCACTGGGGGGTGTTTATACTTTAAAAGAAACAGTCAGTGATCATATTGTAGAAAATTCATGGTATTCCCTTTGTAATTGAATTTTGATTCTTAAAATAGATTATCAAAACCAAAAGTTTGCACAACAAATAGATATCCTCATGATCTAGTCACGAAAATTATTGTATTACGCTTGGTAAAACTATTCCTTGAGCTACCACAAAAAAACACAAAAAACTATCAAAATATAAAATACAAAAAAAAATTTCTATGGTTTTGCTCCATGCAATTACCATAATCACTTGCAACGAGATTTGTACCTAAGGTAGAATTTGAATAGGATCCATGTGTCTATAAAATTAGACCATGCTCTACAATAGTGAGGGCTGAGATAAAGAGAGAGAGCTAACGTCGCTAAGACAGCCACAAATGACCCTGAGAAGCTCAAAAAGAATTCTATTGTATAATCTGCACCATCATTATCTTTGCCACCAACACCATGGACTGGATTGACTGTACCTTTAATGCTTTTACATTGTCTTTGGAGCAATTGTCCACAAAGACCTGGGTTTCCTTTGTAATTACTCTTATCAAAATTTGCAAACTCCCCTTGATCAGGTGTTCTACCTGACAAATTATTATATGCTACATTGAACTTGGACAAGAAGTTCAAATTTGTGAGTTCAAAAGGTATTTGACCACTGAGATTATTGTATGAAAGGTCCAAACTCTCTATAAGATTCAGCATGGAGAGTTTTAATGGAATAGATCCTTCCAAGTAATTGTGGGATAAGTTTAGTGCCCGAATATTACTTAGATCACCCAATTCTGGTGGTATTTCTCCTGTCAATTGGTTGTGGGACAAATCAATTCCAGACATATAATTTAGCATGTTACCTGTATAAGAGTAGGTTATATCTTTCGTCGTGAACTGGACTATTTCATACATTTGAGCAGGAGGAGTAAAGGGTATCTGAGCAATGGCCCAATTTGTTGGGTACCTAGAAGTCAAATCCGCATAACTAAATGGTCCCAAATTCCAGCTGTCATAATTAAATTTTTCTCCAAAAGAGATGTAACTTATGCATGAAGGAATTGGACCAGAAAAATTATTCCAAGAAAGATCCATAATGCTTAGTTCCTTCAGTTGACATATGGACGTAGGAATCTTGTCATGAAAATTGTTTCCTCCCAACAAGAGAACCCTAAGTTGTGTAGGTGTTGTAATGTCATGTGGCAAGCCACGGAAATATGATTATACCTTAAATCCAGGCCTTCAAAGATGTAGAATTTTCCAATAGTGCATTCGGTATTGATCCTGTGATTTGATTCCTTTGCAGGTGGATGAATTTCAATGATGGAAAACCACAGCATGAAGGTATGGATCCATTTAAGCGATTTTCAAAGAGGCCTAAAAATTGAAGATCCGAAAGCTTGCAAATATCATCTGGAATGGTACCTTCACTACAAGAAAAACATTTTATTCGACGGCACATTTCCGACGGAAATTCCACATTTAAATCGGAAAAAGTAAGAATTCCGACGGAAAATTTCCCTCAAAATAACGTTAAATCGCAAAAAAATTTCCGGTTAACGTGAATTCTAAATTTTCCACGGATTTTCCGACGGACTACGGACAATGAAAAATTATCTTCTTCCGACGGATTTCCGTCGGAAAAATTATCTTCTTGACGGACTTCGGAAATTAAATAAATTTTACAAAAGAAATAAATAATTTCCGGCGGCATTAAAATCGGGCTGTAATAAAATTTTTTAAAAAATAAGTAATTTCAATGATTTCCGTCGGAAATGAAATAAAATTTTAAAAAGAAATAAATTGGTTCCGACGGAATTCCGTCGGAAATTGAATAAATTTTTTTTTAAAAAAATAAATTCCATTTTAAAATTGAGTTAAAAATTATTTTATACACATAAATTTGACAAAAAGTAATACTATCCTAATCTTCGTCTGTATCCGTGCTCGAGTCAGTATCTTCATTGTTGCTCGTTTTTCTTTTATTCTTTCTGCGCTTTTCCATTTTCTCTATCTTTGCCTGTAGGCTCTGAATCACCTCCTCCATTTTTTGTTGCTTAGTATTGACCGTCTCAGTCAGTTCGGCCACTCTATGTCGATCTTGACCTCGATCGATTCGGCCACTTTATGTCGCATCAGATCATACCCAGCTGGCGACACAACAGCCGAAGGTGATGCTGAATAGACAGAACGACTGGTAGAAGGCTGATTCCCCATCCCATAAACTCTACCCTTGTAGACTCCACCGGCAGCCTGAGTAAAAAATTCTTCATCACTGCGTGGGGATTACTGTGCGTTGATACCATCTGTAAACGACATGCGATTGAGTCTTTCTTGGCAAGAGATTGAAAAGCGTTCTATCAAGGAAAAAATATATTACACATTTTTATTTATTATTAATAAACTAAATAAATTTTGTTAAAAAAGTATTTTTACTAAAAACTCACATATGTAGCCTCGACACGAATCAACCCACCGATCCCGCTCTCGGTTTGGGATTTTTTACCTTGTGGCCAATTAAGAAAAGATCAATCTTTGATGGCCTTTTGCCTATTGTTTTTTCCTACATATTATATAAATATTAGATTAACAAATCATATTAAATTATACATAAATGTCTAAATGACATTGAAACAAAAAAATATATAAATATTCTTACAAGTCTCGCTGCATGTGTAGCAAGTGATATTGAGCATAAGTATTGAGAGACCCGTCTTTCTCTGAAGCACGAGCCTCCTTTGGCTGAATTTGCCTTTTTTTGAATACTTTAGTCGCCCAATGTTTTTGAAGGCATTCCCAGACGTGGTCGCCTATCCATTGCGGTCTTGTCCTTCTTGGTGGTTGATGAAAAATATCCGCAAAGCGCTTTGCCCTCTCGTACTTGAGCATCGGCGGATGTTTTCATCATTTCTTGGCAACCAATAAACCTTGAGCTACAAACATAAATAGCGACATTAGTAATTATATAACTTATAATTTATATAAATCAATATAAATAATAATATAACCATCGTCCAAAATTACCTTAAACTCCGAAAACATCCTATCGCGAACCTCTAGTGGAATTTCGCGCCATACTGCCCAAGGTTGTTCAAAGTGGGCTTTGATTGCATCGTAAATTGCACCCGCAGCAGTATGACTCGGAATGAATCTAAAAATATAAACAAAAGAAGAAATAAATATTAAAATTTTAATTGAATACAAGTATTATTTAAAATAAA
Organism: Gynochthodes officinalis; assembly: GCA_020080225.1. Lineage (NCBI taxonomy): Eukaryota > Viridiplantae > Streptophyta > Magnoliopsida > Gentianales > Rubiaceae > Gynochthodes > Gynochthodes officinalis. Next base: position 2,372,631 of record JAIQDA010000012.1, read on the forward strand.
TGCTAAAAATTTTACCCGGTAGAAGTCTCGTCTGGTATGATATATCTTGCACCATCCTCCTCCCGTACATGATCCAATGGAGGCTCGATCTCGACTTCGCCCTCATCACGATGCTCCGAATGCGGTGGTGATGATGATAGTCTAGATCCATCTCCAGTATGTGTGATGCGCGGTGGTGATGAAGATGGACCCGATCCATCTCGGTGCTCTGTCTTTGGCCAGGCTAAGAGTGGGACGGAAAGCCAACTCGACGGAGGGGCGCAATGGTATGCGCTCCGACGTGCGAACTAACACGACCTTTGCGCGACTTGCACGGCGACCTGCGCTCGATCTTTATCCATTTAATTAAAATCCTACAATATCTAACAAAAAAGCTTGTCATTTTACAATAATTTGTGCACTTGATAATAACTCATATATATTTTCTTACCAATGATTTCATGTTTCCAATGTATCATTTTCACTAAAAAATAATAAATAGTAGAGTTTGAATAAATAAAAGATATTTTTGTTTACAAATTTTTGAAATAATATCTAGTCATATTTTCCGTCCAAATATAAAATTTCCGACAAATAAATGTCTTTGAATAATAATGAATAAGTGTAATTCTTCCATAGTTTTTCTTAGATTTTATTTATATGTAAATATTATATATGCAATGGATATAGGTACATAAAAAGATATTATAAAAGTTTCAAAATGTGGTTTGAGTTTAATTTTGTTTCATTTTATTATTCATAATTATTTTAGAAAATTTTGATTGATAACAACTCATAAATCTAAATTCAACTTCAAATTTATCATTGAATCTAACCCCGTAAAGAGTTTCGACTCCCCTCTTTTAACATTTTTCTCTTTCCCATTGTCCTCCCTCCCTTTCTCCTAGTTAAGGAAAAATAGAAATTTCACCCAGATCGTATGCTATAAAAAGATGGCAATGCATGATTTAAAATAAATAAAAAAGCTTATCCTTAAAAATAACCAAAAAAAAAGAAGAATGCATTGTGGTAAATAACCAAAAAAAAAAGAAGAAGATAACTTCTAACAATTTAAAATTAAAATTTAGATTTAGATGAGATTACATGTACATTGTGGTAAATAATTATAAAAAAAAACCCTTATCCTAAATCCAAAGCACCCCAAAAATAGCGAGAGAGGATGACTTCTAACAAATTAACGTACCATTTAGCCAATTAGGATTGTCATCAAGAATGCAAATCAAAACTCACTGAAATGTACATTCATTTGAACAAATTATTCCTTAAAAAAGAGAAACAAAATCACAACCCCACAAGGGCCATATATGTACATTCTGTCTATCATTTCTTCCACGCAATCGGGTAGAACAAGCATAACTTTATTTATCATACTCAATTAGTAAGCAAATTCTATGTCAAATTAAGTATATCATTGGTCGGTTTTGTGCTAAGAAATTAACACCTTTTCTTTCTCTCTCTCTTTGATATCCTTAGTGGTTTGAGTTATATCCAGAGTTTCAAGCCAATCCATTCTTTTGCGAAAGTATCAACCATTGAACAACTAAAAGACTTGGTATAGAGTCAAAACACCACAAAAGTGTTTTCTTACGAGTTATGGAGAAAATAACAATTGACCTTCAAAAAAGACAAGGTATCCAACAACTAAAATAGAAAAATAGGGAAGAAAAAGTTCATTCTATTGTGAATATTTCCGCCAACCCATTCTATTGTGAATATTTAAACACTTTGAAAAAAATGTATAAATTATACATCATGCCGATTAGTAAATACTTTTCTTTGTTTAAAACACACACATAGAATAACTTTTTTTCTCAATTTAACAATAATAAAAGATGGAATAAAAACCAAAGGAAAAACAACAATAATCAAAACCCAGATGGAATAACTTTTTTTTTTTTACATATATTTTCCCCCAGCCGAAGATGCAGTGCAGAGGACAAACAACAAACACAAAACCACCACAAAAAATTTAGATGAAATTCGGCAAATGACAACCTACAAAATCAGTGCCACATTCACACCCATTCGCCATTAGCCACAAAATCATCAATGAAACAATTTAAGGTCCAAAAAAGATCGGAAATTCGGCCCTTCATCAAACTCCCAAAAACAGAACGGAAATTCGGCTCTTCATCAAATTAGGGCAAAATCCAAAAATTCAAACACAAATTCCCACCAAAAACACATACACAGCCAGAACAGAAATCAAAAACAACACCAATATTCGTAGCCAATGAGAAAAAATAAGAGAAGGACCGGAATACACTTGAGGCGGCGGAAGTGACAGGAACTGCAAACAACCCTACGGATTTTTTCGCAAGAAGGACAGTGACGCCCGGCAGTTGGAGATTGAAGAGCGGCCGACGGATTTCCGAATGACGCCTTCGGGGTGGCGGCGAAGGGAAAAGGGGGAGGCGGATTTTTTCGCAAGAAAAGGGAAAAGGGGGAGGCGGTGACTCCGGAAAGAGGAATGAGGTGGGGGAAAATAGTATGAAAAAATTGAGGGGGCCAGGTGGGAGGCGGGAGGGTCGGGCGGGAGGGGAGAGCGCGCGGGAGGAGGAAATGGGAGGGAAGGGAAAAGGGGGTTTTTATGTAGTTTTACATTTCCGGCGGATATCTGTCGGAAATTATTAATTTTTTTTACTTTGACGGATTATCCGTCGAATGTTTTTAATTTTAATGTTGAATAGTTCCGGAAATCCGTCGAAACATAAAATTTTTTAATTTTTACATTTATTCCGACGGTTTGTCAGGAAGTTTTAAATTTTTCCAATTTTCCAAGAACTTAGACGGATGTACCGTCGGAAATTTTTATATTTTATTTTGAATATTTTAGTTACATTTTTTCATTTTCTTAAAATTCCGGCGGTTTGTCCATCGGAAGTTTTGAAGTTTTATTTTTATGCAAGAACCTCCGACGGCTTTTCCGTCGGAAAGGTTTTTATATTTCATTTTGAATATTTTACTTAAATTGTTTTAATTTTTTAAAATTCGACGGTTTGTCCGTCGGAATCTTTACATTTTGTATTTTTCGCAAGGATTTCCGCCAGTTTCCGTCGGAAGTCCTTTCATATTTTATATCCCATATTTTTCTTAAATTTTTTTATTTTTTCTGAATATTTCCGCCAACCCATTTTGAAAGTATTTTTTTCAGATTATTTACCTCCTTTTTATCATAATTTTTATTTCTTTAACTTTTCAAAATACATATATTGAAAATAGTATATTTATTTCTATCCCTGTTTGTTATTTATTTAAGTATTTTAAAAAAATATATACTCTTTTATTGAAAAGAAAGAGTTTTTATCCCATTTAAACTTTAAATACTTCTAAATTTTATTTTTTTTTAATATTTCGACAGATATCCGTCGAAAATTTAAATTCCGTTAAAAATTGAAATAAAAAAAAACATATTATTTAGTTTGAATATATATCCTCGAATTCTTCTTCGGGACTCGTTTCTTCGTTGTCTTCAAATTCTGGCTCTTCATCTGAATCATTGCTCACGTGTTCTTCTTCAGCATCCTCATCATCCTCACCATTCTCATGCCTGTTCATTTCTACATCAACATCTTCATCATTATTGCGCTGAAAATCTCGGAGACTATTTTCCAAATCATCATCTACGGTGTACTCCACGTTTGATGTGTCATTTTGGAATGCTATGTCTATTGAATCCTCCACTTCGACCCTACCCACTGGTTTTGTGTTAATCACGGCCCACCATTCAGACTTATCAGGTCTCAAAGGATAAGGAACATAATACACTTGTCTAGCATTTTGTGCAATCACAAATGGGTCAAATGTACCGTATTGTCTTGTATATCTCACATCAACTAATTTATATTGTGGATGTACCTTTGTTCTGATGGTCTCGTGTGTCGAACCAGTACAATAAAATAATGTTCTTGTTTTGATGAGATCTCTGATGAGTATTCGGTTCGACAATGTCTTGAAGAGCTCAGTAATAGTCGACCTCGCACTTCACTGCCATCACCTCGACCCATACACCACTTTATTGTCTTTCTTTTTGGACCAAGTCATTGTGTGAAATTTGTATCCATTTACAAAGTAAATGCGGTATAATTTCACCTTTCGACTTGGTCCCCATGAAGCATGTAGATTTGGGTTGGTCACTCCGTTGGAAACATTTTGTACTGCGATTAAATTAAAAAAACTTCAACCTTTAAATTACAATGAATTTACATCTATTGCGTAATAGATATTTGCGGGCTAATGACCACTTACATAATCTTTGAACCATGAACTAAAATATTCACCATGACTTCATTCGTAATAATTTACAAATCTCTGAAATATATTTCAATCATTAATGTCGCGATTAGATTACATAATAAAAATGGTAAAAGAAACATAATAAACATACTGTACCTCAGAGTTGGTTGGATCTCCTCAACATTAAGCAGAACGCACTGTTTCGCAGTGTAGAGCTCGTTATCGTCTAACCACCGAATAGTTGCTTTTCCTGATGCTCTGCCCGGAAGATCAAATATTGACAAAGATGGAGGGTTCGTACTAGGACCTCCATCATCATGCCGATTCACTCTGTTTCGTAAACTCGGGATATGCTTCTCAAAATAGAATGAACAAAAATGTGAAGTTTCCCTGGCAAGGTATGCTTCGCAAATCGAACCCTCGACTTTAGCCTTTTGTTTCACCGACCGTTTACACTTCCCAATGTTCCTACAATTGAAATTCGTTAAACAACATGTTAGGAAACTAAAAAAAAATTATATATACGTAATTAGGAAAAAATAGGTTTAATTACCTTTCAAAAGGATACATCCACCTATATTGAACCGGCCCTCCAAGTCTGGCTTCTTCTACTAAGTGAATAGGAAGATGCTCCATTACATCAAAAAAGCCAGGTGGAAAGATTTTCTCCAACTTGCACAGTATAACAGGGATATTATCTTGCATTCTGTCTAAATCTGTATCTCTCAAAGTGCTCGAACACAATTGCTTGAAGAATTGGTGATCTCTGTTATTGCTTTCCAAATATTTTTAGGAGTGAATTGAATGCAGCAGGAAGCAAATTCTCCATTAAGACATGACAATCGTGAGATTTTAACCCGTTAATTTTCCTTCTTTCGATTGGACACACCTCATACGCAAATTTGATGCATACCCATCGGCATCTTCAAATTCTTTATCCATTCACAAATATTGTCTTTCATCCAATGTGAATGTGTATTTTGCCTTCGGTTTGGAATACTTGCCGTTGCTGTTTTTGTAGGTGCAATTCACTCCGCCACGATGTTTCATCGATCCAATCTTGCCTTCACATTATCTTTGCTCTTGTCCTTTACATCCATAACGATGTTGAACAAATTATCAAAGAATTTTTCTCAATATGCATGACATCTAAATTGTGGCGAAGCAAGTTATCTTTCCAATAGGGCAATTCCCAAAATATGCTTTGTTTTGTCGATTATCTTTGAATGCCATATCCGTAAAGTCTAAACCTGCCAGCCTCATATACCTTAGGCATAGATGAAATTCGATCCCAAATCTCTTCCCCAGACAACCTTCGCGGTGGATCATCAACTTCGACACGATTTTTAATGAATCCGGACACATTCGTCCTGAATGTGTGATCAGGTCCTAACCATCGTCGATGACAATCAAACCACGAATTTTTCCTGCCTTCTTTTAAATAGAATGCTTTCGTATCCTCCATGCAAATCGGACAAGCCAATCTCCCAGCTGTACTCCACCCAGATAACATTCCATACGCAGGAAAATCATTAATTGTCCACATAAGTGCAGCACGCATATTGAAATTTTCTTTTGTGAAAATATCATATGTCAAGACTCCAACATGCCACAACAATTTCAATTCATCCATTAAGGGTTGCAAGTAGACATCAATTGAATTCTTTGGATTATGCGGGCCTGGAATGACGCAACTCAAAAATAGATATGAAGTTGTCATGCACATCTCAGGTGGAAGATTATACGGAGTCACAAAAATAGGCCAACATGAATAAGGAGTAGATGACATACTAAAGGGTGTAAAACCATCCGCACACAAACCTAACCTGATGTTCCGCGGTTCCAGCGACAAAATCTGGATATTTTTCATCAAAATGTCGCCATGCTAACCCATCGGATGGATGACACAATACACCATCTGGCCTCTTGTTCACATAATGCCACCTCATATGCGGTGCATAACTCATGGAGGCATACAATCTCTTAAGTCTGGGTATTAGAGGAAGGTAATGCATCGACTTAAGTGGCACTCGCTTTCCTTTGCTAGTCGATTCACTTTTATAACGAGGGTGTTCACAAAATTTACACTCCTCTAAGTGATCGTTCTCGTTGTAGTACAACATACAACCGTTAGACAACAATCAATCTTACGAGCGGATATTGCTAATTTAGACACCAACTTCGTGTGATAATAACTTTTTGGAATGTCTATTTCTTGTTGGGGGTTAACCTCTCTCATCAATTCAATCATGGCATTCATGCAGCCGTGTGCTACGTTCCAATCTGACTTGATGCTCATTAGTCTAACAGCTGTGGATAATTCAGAATGAGTCGAACCTTCCCACAACGGACGACTAGCAGCCTCTAACAAATCATAAAATTTTTGAGCTTCTTCATTTGGAGGTCGTTGAGATTTTGCACAAATTCACGTTCACCACTACCCCTAAAATGAGAATTTGCGCATCTCTTATCATATCATGATATCGACTACTTTCTGCATTATCTGTTTTTGCGATATTCCTCTGCTCATGCAGATATGTAGCATATATAGAGTCAAAATTCGGAGGCTCAACCTCACCATGGTCAATCCACCACCAATATTTTGGTTTAAAACCATTCTTATATAAATGAACCACCACATCTTCTGGACCAAATGTTTTACCTGACTTACACTTTTTACAGGGACACGAATGACTCCTTCTTTTCGATATTTAAGAAGAGTACAAGCATGTTGCACGAATTCATTTACCCCACTAATAAATTCATCGGTTAAACCTCTTACGGTTAGGTCCAATTACATTATATATCCAACTACGATTATCGAATGAAATCCATCTGCACATATATAAAAATAAATATCAACGTAATAAAAATATAACATTAATATAAAGCCTAATTTATGTCACGACATAAAATTAATATAGCATGACCACGATATATAAACAACTACGATTGTCAAATGAAATCCATCTACACATATATAAAAATAAATATCACGATAATAAAAATATAACATTAATATAATGCATAATTTATATCACGACGGAAAATAATATAGCATGACCACGATATATAAGCGACAACAATAAAAATATAACAATAATATTATTCATTTAGTTAATATTGTAATTTAATATTATAATTAATAATTAATTAATCTCATTCAAAGGAATTAATTATTCTAATTAATAATAATTAATTTAAAAATAATTAATTGAGAATATTAATTATATGAATGTATAATTCATTAATTACTTAAAATTAATTTAATCATTAATAGTTTTATTATTATTAATTAATTAATTAATTAAAATTAATTTAATTAATCATTCATTTACTTAATATTTTAAATTAATAATTCATTAATATCATTCAATAATATTAATTATTATAATTACTATTAATTCATTTATAATTAATTAATTACTTAAAGTTAATTTAATCAATAACATTTTTATTAATAATTAATTAATTAAATAAGATTATTTTAATTAATCATTAATTTATTTAATATTGTAATTTAATATTATAATTCATAATTACTTAATCTCATTCATTAATATTAATTATTATCATTACTATATAATTAATATTAATTAATTTTAAGTAATTAATTTATAATTCATTAATTTCTTTAAATTAATTCAATAATAATATTTTCATTAATAATTAATTAATTTAATATTCTAATGAATAATTAACTAATAATAACTAAACAGTTTTTCAAATTCATTCCATTACTAAAAATAATACCAAACAGCATAATTACTATCATTCCATTCTATTCCAAACCTTTCTTTCTATCAAATCCATTCCATTTCTAAACCCATAAATTATTCCAAACGCCCCTAAATATCACGATAATAAAAATATAATATTAATAAAATGAATAATTTATGTCAAGACATAAAATTAATATAACATTACCACGATATATAAACAACTACGATTACCAAATACAATCCATCTACACATATAAAATTAAATATTATAGTAATAAAAAATTAACTACGTACCTTGTTAAAATGGAAGATTTGTGTTCTTCTGAACGATTATTTATCTAGAAGAATAAAACCTTGGATGAAAATGAAAAATAAACGAGTTATTTTGGTTGAATAGAAGAAGAAGAAAATAATGGAGAAGAAGATAAGATCTTACGGTGTTGTTGTTAGATTTAGATGTTGGACTCCATAGATGGGAGAGCAAAGGCGATCGATGAAAAACTCACCTTTCAAATGTTTTGTCGATCAACGGCGTAGCTACTTCATTAACTAGCGGCGCAATTTTTTTGCTCACAAGGAAGAGCTACATTAACTAGCGAAAGATGAAATACAACGAAGAAGAGAATGCTCGCAATGCTTGGGTTCATATTCTTTAAATTTTCGAAATCCGTCGGAAAATGTCGCACCGTCGGAAAAAAAAATTTCAGCGAATTCCGTCGGAAAATGTCGGCAAATCGGAAAAAAATTTTAATTTTTTCAAAATTCGCCGGTATGTACGTCGGTGATGTTTCATTTTAAAATTTTTTACAAACTATTTCCGACGGAAATCAGTCGGAAATATAATTTTCTTTTTTTTATTATATAGTTAAATATTCCGACGGCAAATCCGTCGGAAAAATTGAGAAATAAATTTTTTTATTGATCTTCCGACGGATTATCCGTCGGAATACATTGGCGCCGGGATTATCCGTCGGAAATACATCGGAATTATTTTTTCCGACGGATATCCGTCGGAGATTTTGCCGCCGCCCTGCCGTTCGCTTTTTCCGACGGATTAAACGCCGTCGGAATATTCCGTCGGAAAAAAACAGTTTTCTTGTAGTGCTTCTAGTTGGTTCCTCGACAGGTCAAGAAAATGCAATGATGAAAAGTTTCCAATCCACCTCGGAATTTCCCCTTGAAACTCATTGTTGGATATATCTAAGAAGAGTAGACTAGAACTACGAGATAATCCATGTGAAATGCTTCCGGAGAAATGATTGTTATCCATGTGAAGGATATTCAAAATGGTTAAGTTTGTTGAACTTGAGGGGAAATAGCGTCTCAAACTATTATAGGATAATACCAAAGCCCAAAGATGGACACACCCAGTTCCAATTCGATCTGGCACTTCTCCAAAAAAATTGTTGTGTGACAAATCAAAAATGAATGCCCAAGTCAAGTTGCCAAGGGATTCGGGTATGCTACCTTCAAAAGAATTTCTTGCCAAATTCAAGCGTTGCAAACTCGGGAGGAATAGACCGATATCTTGAGGAACTTGACCACCAACCTCATTGTTTGAGATGTCTAATATCCAGAGATGTTGTAGTTTGGGTGTGGCATCTGATAGAAATGGGGCTGTAAATGAGTTATCCCTCAAGTTAAGAGCTTCTAAGCGAGTGTTGTTTTCCAGCAGCCAATTTGGAAACTTCCCAACTAAATTATTGGAGGAAAGATCAAGAACTCTTAGTTCTTTCTGATACAACAAAAACTTAGGAACCTTCCCAGTTTCATTGTTCAAATTGCATCCAACCAACCGGAGAACTCTAAACTGGAATGAAGGTAAGAAATCTAGACCTTCAGTTTTAACGTATAATTTACCGCCTAGAGGTTCAAGCATGAATTGCTGAAGCTTTGAGTGGTTGGCAACAGAAGTCAAGGAAAATGAACCTTCAAAATGGTTGCTAGAAAGAGATAGGCATTCGAGATGTACGAGGCTAGTGATGACAAGTGAGGGTATGTTGCCGCTAAAATTATTGTGTGAGATATCAAGAAACTGGAGAGATGTCAAGTTCTTTGGTTTCACTTATTAACTCGTGGTCTTTTCTTACAGGCTTTCTTTTCCATTGAGCTTTCATATGGTGGACCGCTAGATGTTGTCGTTTCATGCTTCGGATTTTTACTTGTTTGGACTGATTATTTTTGGCAAGTCTGAACTACTTTTGAAGACCGGAAATGGGATCATGATTACGAGTTGATGAAGGGTAGCATGATGCTTTTGTGAGTCTCCTAATGGTCCATTTCCTATCTAGGTTTTGCAATTTCTCGTATGTAATAGTTACACAAAATGTGTATATGGATTGCAATTGATGTTCAAGATATATTGTCCAAGCTTAGTCATTTAGTTGAAGTTAGCCATACACTATATCTCAAGACATCAATCTTTTGGCAATCCTTTTGATAGTGTAATTTCTTTCCATAGTTTTAGGATAGATTTGTTGTTAGCTAGCACTATGCAAAAGCTAAATTTCCATTGTAACTAATGGGATAATGGCAACCCCAATCCATTATACCATTTTCCTCCTTGGCTAACAATTTAGACCAAGGAGATCATTTAGCCTCTTTGGGCTAATATCGTAAAGAATTTATTCTGCAATCAAAGAAATTGCTATCGTTCAAAAAAAAACGTAGGAATGATAGGGAGAACGCGAGAGGCATTTATTCTAATTGTGTGGACAAGGTGAACTTAAAAAGCGAGCCTGCTCAACGCTCCTAGCAAGAAGAATTGGAAGTCAAGATGGAGAAGACTTTTACTTGCCATAATTTTTTTTTTCTAAAAACATTAGATATATTATTGTAATAGCAAAACATTTATATAAGATAGCCAAAAACAAGCTATATAATTTTTGTGATAATTGATCTGAATTACGAAGAAAAATACTATGACTAGAACCTCAAACATGGAGGAAAAATTCTTAATGAATAGGGAATTGAACCCTAATAAATAGGGACAAAAGACTATCTAAAAATTACAATCTTGAGCCTCACAAAATAACAAGTTGTAACAAGTTGTAAAAGAAATTGAACGCAAATCCGATAAATAGGAGTTTTAAGGAATGAGTTGAGTCCGCCTCATCTTCCCATTGCATCCACACATTCCTCCTCCTCCACCCATTACTCCTTTGCCGCTCCGAACCCCCTCCTCCCTTTACCGGTTTGACCCCAAGACCGACCCCTCCTTGCAATCGCGGATCTCCTCCTCCTCCACCTTCACCGCAGCCCACCGTCGGCCTCCACAACTCAACACTCGCGATGCCGCCCTTCTCGCCTCACCGGCCAAGGAAGTGAGCCGTTGGGACGCGGGCGCAGCGGCTAAGGCACTAAAAACTTCTTCCTTGTCGACAAAAAGTCTGCGGGAAGCGGCCAAGAAATCCAGTGTGGCGGTGGGTTATTTGACCGGAAAAGCCAATATTGTTGATTCCATCTCGGTGTAAACTCGTAAGATCAAGAGAAACCTCACCACGCACTCCATTTTTGATTTTCCATGAAGCATCTCACCTCCGCGGAAGGGAAAAAAAAAACTCGATCGCTCAGATTTCTTCTTCCCCAACTCCTCGGCATCCGCTGGTGAATAACCAACACACAAATATCCCCTTCGCCCCCCCCATTCTCCTCTGTGGTGGATGAGGGTGGTACCAAGTCTGTCTTTTTTTGCTCTTTTAATTGTAGTACAAAACTTTTAATCCTAATTTTAGTGCTTCCCTTACCCTTTTGTTGGTCCGCTATTTCTTCAACCATTTCATTGGAGTGGTGTGGATTCCATGGGGTCTTTGGGTTGCAGAGGGGCGGCGACTGAAGGCTAGGGATGAAAGAAAATTTGGTTTTTTTTTTTTTCTTTTTTTTTTTTTTTTTTCTGCGGTCTCTCCATCCGGTAGTAGCTGAATTGTCTGACTATTCAACGTTTACGGCAGTAGTTGGAATTGTTCTGACTATTCAACGTTCGCGGTAGTAGTTGGGGAGCGACGCTATTCAACGTATGCAGGTGGATTTCATGCAATTGCTTGAGGTGCGAGTTAGAGATTAAGTTCTAGTTTCTTGTACCAAAGGCCGTAGTAGTGTGCCACATGAGATTAGTAGCATTATCTTTGTATTGTATTTTGTCCATTGGGTTGAGCCTAGGTCGTCTAGGTTTTTAACCCTTCCCGCTTGTCGGGTCCTTTTCCCGCCTGTCGGGTCCTCTTCTCGCTCGTCGAGTTGTTTTTTTCTGCCCTTTTGTGGGCATTTGTTTTCGTGGGTTATAGTGCTGTTTTCAGTTACGACACCACGAAACTCTTTAGCCCTTGTGGCTTGTAATTTGGCTATTATGCCCCTTCGTAATAGACTATCGTTTTGAAAAAAAAAGGAATGAGTTGAGTGCAATAATTAAATCCATTCACCAACAAATTAAATCGTGATTTTCTCGCATATTAAATGTTCGTGAAACATGATCAATACTTCCCATTCATAAAAACAAGGCCGTCGGTTTGGCAGTTAGGGGAAGAATTCTACTAATCGAGATTGAGACGACTAGAAGACTAGACTTCCATTAATGACGGCAAAATTAAAAGGTGTTCGTAAATGACTAATGACGCACATCTCTCTAATTCACATACAATTTTGAAATTACTTCTTCTATTTCAACTGTGGTGTATTATATTCTAAACTGATGCCATTTTATTTATAATTTAAGTAAAATAATGTAGATATTAAGTGTGATGCACCATTAACAAATACACTATGATTAGGACAAAAAAAACTTATCGGAAATGCCAAAAATTTTCTTTGATAAACATAAATCAAGAGGAGGATGCACGGGAGAGCCACTAGTGACTTCATAATGAATGAGAAAATTTCCTTGCACATTATAATTCTAAAAACTGCTTAAATTCGTGCCATTTAACAGTATTGTTGACACAAATTTCCCTCTGAAGATTAGGGAACCTTGAACACTTGTTATAATTAAAGTCAAAACGCTTCAATTGTTTTACACCATTAATTTTTGCATAATTATAATTGATTGCATATAATCATAATCACAATTAGAATGCCAATACTTCATGGCTACTCTTTACATATTAAGTGTGTTGTATTTTGTAATTTTAAAAAAGTTATACCAAATAAAAAATAAACTCTTTTTTAGTACAGATGAAGTATCTCTAAAGAAGTCGAAAAAAAAGTAAAAATTCAATGGTAACTATGATAAAGCTCAAAGAAACGGTAAGTATAATTTAAACTTTGGAATTTCAAAAAATGACGGAAATTTTGACAAAATGAAATCTTCCTGATGGACATTGAATATTTTGGTAGTGTGGAATTAAAATTAAAAAAACATAAGTCCTAGCATGCCTGGAAATTTCGTTTTACTTTCTTTCCAGTTCCAGTATTACTCAAACTAATGTTTTAATTGTTTATGAAATGCATATAATTTGTGGGCAAAGCCAACTGGCAAGATTTCTTTATTTGCTAATAAAGGGAGGCTAGCAGGACTATTTGACTGTTTCCATTTCTCAATATGGGTTGTCATCTCAGAACATTAAAGGTGGATGTCAAATTTCGTTAGTTATATTATAATTCATAAACTATTTGGCAAAATACTCTAATATGAAATCATACAGTCTTTTAGAAGGGACTTTTATGATCAGAGTGTTCCTCACAATTCCCTTTCAATTTCAAGCCAAGGGAATAGCAAGGTCTGAAACTATAGAAATTGACAAATTTTTACCTTTTTTCTATTCAACACCTGCAATCTAAGATATGTTGAGTACTGATTAGTTGTAATCCATTGTGATCATGCCATAAATTACTAGGAACAAACATAAAATAAAACACAGGAATAGATCAAAGGGAAGGAAAAATATATATATATCTCTTTGTGTGTGTGGAGACTTTTTTTTTTTTTTTTTTCTAAAACGATAGCCATATCATTTCATAAAATAAATAAACTGTACAAGTGATAGCCAAAGAAAGCTAAATCATCTCCCTAGTCTAATGCAATAGTTTAGAAGGAAAATGTGATAACAGCTAAAAGAAACCCGTTATCCCATTGATTACAAGGCTAACTAATCTATGACTAGTTACTATATATTAATCTATACAAAGGGAAAAACCCACTAATGTCAAAAAGATTGCACAAAAATTGATATCTTCAAATATAGTGGAAACATCTAACTTCAAATAAATGACTAAGCATCCGCACTATATCCTATACCTCAATTGCAATCTACTCATAATTATTCTATAGAAAATTCTACCTAACGCTATAGAAGAGGAAACAAACATTCTTAAACAAAACCAAAATGTAGATGGACTAAACAAAAGCCAAGAAAACCATTCTTCCTTCCTTCGCATATAATTCAGAAACCAAATCCAAGAAGACCAGCAAAATTTCCAGTCAGATAGAGAAACACCAACCGAAACTCCATTCCAGCAAGCAATGATATAATCCAGGAAACTTATTTGAGTCAAAGGCCAGTCCAGCCAGCAAAAGCCGGGGAATCAATTCCAAACCAGCCAAAATATGTCCATACAAAAGACCAGCAATGAAAGGGGACCAAGCAGTCCTCCTTCTAGAGTAGGGAAAACAGAAAGTAAAGGCGAGAAAAAACAGGAGTAAATAGAGTCCAGAGGACTAAAAAATCAAGCAATCAGAATAAAGAGGACCAGAAAAAACCAAAAACAGATGGACTAGACAAAAAGCCAAGAAGGCCATCCTTTTTCCAGTCAGAGAGAGAAACAGCAAATATCATTCCATCAAGCAAGTATATAATCCAGACATTCCAGCAAGCACAGGCCGTAGATTCCTTCGCAAAAAAGTCATAAGCCAAAGCCAAGAAGGCCATCACATTTTCCTGTCAGTTATAGAAACAGCAACAGAAATACCATTCCATCAAGCAATGATATAATCCAGACAATCCAGCAAGCATAAGCCGTAGATTCCATTAGTAGATTCCCTTCCATACCAGCCGAAATATATCCAAACAAAAGACCAGCAATAAGAAGGTACCAAGCAGTCCTCCTTCCAGTGTAGAGAAAACAGAAAGTAAAAGAGAGAAATAAAAACAGCAAGAGTAAAAAGGAGCCAGAGTTGGAACAGCAAATAAATTTCCATTCCATCATTCAAAGTATATAGGCCAGCAATCCGACTAAAGAAGTCCAGCAATCAGCACCTGCTGTCAAGTTGAACTAGTAGTACAAAAGTACATTAACCATAAGTTTCCCAATTACAAACACTATACGGAAAACATACCTCTAAATGGTAAAATGCAGTCATGTGTAGGACTGAAACAAATATAGTATATATGCTAGTAGAATAACAAAACTGGACAAAGTATAAGTGCAGTATCTATATATATATATAGATATATCCTTTTGTTTTTGTTTTTTTTTTTCCTTTTTTTTTCTTTTCCTTTTTCCTGTTTTCTTTTTTCTTCACCTCTTTTTTGTTTTGTTTGTTTGCATTGGGTGGGTGTAGGATGTAAAAATCCTACGTACAAAAATCACGCAGCGGAAAGACAACAAACAATTTATTTGGAGACAAACAATAAGGTAGGGAAAAATCCTACACTTCAAAATACAAACAGTAGGAAGAAACTCCTACTTCTCACAATTTGGAGTCTCTCTCTTTTTTATTTTTCTGAGTCTCTCTCGAAAACTAATAACCATGGGTCCTTTATATAGATCCCATATTTAATCAAAACCAATTAGGATTTGATAATCAAATCCCACACAAAATCTGTTTTCTAAAAAGAATCCAAATCTAATTCAACTAAGAATTAGTAAATCCTAATCAAAATATAATTTGTTAAATAAGCTTGGTTTAATACACCTACAAAGCCTCCCTTAAACCAAGCTTGCCATAAAAGTAGCTCCAACTCCATCTCGAGTATGAATTTCTTTTGAAATCTCCTTTGCCGTGTAGACCACGTACAATATCAACTTCTTGATCTTGATCTTCATTATCACCTTCAATCTTGTCATTGGTGAAAATTTATACTTTGAAAATTTTCTATTTGCGTCTTCTTCTTGATCAAAAACCTCAACCACATTGACCCACTTGTCAAAACAATCATCTTCACCATTGCTATGCAATTCAAAATATTTTATGATACCCAATTTCTCTTCTAGGTAAAGAGATTCAAATTTTCTCTCATCTTCTTCAACCGTGTCAATGGTTTCCGATTTTTCTTCTAAATTAACGATTTCTTCATCAACCAAAACATCAAAAAATTCTTCTTGTTGCTCTACCGAACCAAGTATCTCTTCTTCATCTTTTACAAAATCAACTTGGCAATTTTCACAATCCATCTCTTCAAAATTTTGACTGTGAACAATAGACTCCACATTGGGACCATCTTTTTCCTCAATTATTGTAGTATCTTGAGGATTTGATATTTGTTCCACTGGCTTGTTCTCTAATACAAGTTTCCCATCAATTCTTTGTTCATGAAGAATTAATGAACTTTGTAGTTCTTCAATGCTCAAAGTTGATAAATCTTTAGTCTCCAATATAAGTGCAACAACATAATCAAACCTCATAGATAATGAATAAAGAACTTTTTCCACAAAAAATTTATCATCAAGAATACACCCATTAAATTCCATCTCATTCTTGATATCCAACAAACGGGAAAAATAGTTCTCAATCGTTTCAAATTTCTCCATAGAGCACAACTCAAATTTTCTCTTCAACAATAACACATTATTTTTTCTAACTTGATCTATGCCAATATAAGCTCTTTCTAAAATATCCCATGCTTGTTTGGCAGTTTTAGCCGTACAAATTTTATGAAAAATTGACATATCAATTCCTTGATGAATTTGAGATAAGGTCAAATATACCTTTCTTTTGGTTTCAACATCGGCATTATCTCGGTACCTCTTTTGAATGAACTGTAGCAAATCGTATGCTTGAAGGTGTGTTTCCATCTGAATCCTCCAAAATTTATAATTTTGCTTTCCGTGAGTTTTGGAACAACACATTTTATGTTCCAATCATCCATGGCTAACAAACAACTTTTAGCCTCCCTTGCTGGAAAATCACGGGATCAAGAAACCAACAATTAACGTTGTTGGCTCGATACCATATGTAGGATGTAAAATCCTCATTACAAAAATCACGTGGAAAGACAACAAACAATTTATTTGGAGACAAACAATAAGGTAGGGAAAAATCCTACACTTCAAAATACAAGCAGAGGGAAGAAACTCCTACTTCTCACAATTTGAGTCTCTCTTTTTTATTTTTCTGAGTCTCTATCAAAAACTAATAACCATGGGTCCTTTATATAGATCCCATATTTAATCAAAACCAATTAGGATTTGATAATCAAATCCCACACAAAATCATTTTCTAAAAGAATCCAAATCTAATTCAACTAAGAATTAGTAAATCCTAATCAAAATATAATTTGTTAAATAAGCTTGGTTTAATACACCTACGGTGGGACTTACAATGAGGTTTACACACGATCTCATATTGCTCGATCGAAATTTCACGAAATTAAACATACGTGCCATCAACAGTATCTTTCTTCAATTTTCATGAATGATCGATCAAATTTTAAATGTTTGCCGTCAATCACTCGTTGATGGAGTGTTCTTTGTGGATGGTTATTGTGTTTTGCTCTCTATTGGGGCATGTTATGCTTAAAAGAAATGATTATTTTGCGAATTTGATTTCTTTATCGAATTAAAATGCACAATCATTTGCGATCAATGCATATTATACACTTAATCTATTTTTGGTTATTATGTGTAATCATTTATACCAAAATGTCAATTATTCCCACATTCACAAATTATATAAATTATTTCTTTCACGATTCATTTATGGTGGATTTTCATTAAACTCATGCCTAGCTACCATTAACAAATTATAACTATAAGAATAAATGCACATCACAATAGAAAAACCGTTAGTGTAATTTAACTTTTAGTTTTAAAAGAATAACTTAAAATTTTAAGAAATTTAATGATCCTATATAATAATACTTTACTGCTTTTATTAAAAAAAGTTCATTTTAAAAATATTTTTTCTTTAAGAAAATTCAATTTAATTTTTTTTCATTTATTATCTTTACGACTTAAAATAAAACAAGTAAGAATACAAGTAAAAAATTATATATTTAATAATATTATAATTTATAATTAAAAAAATTCTACCTAACAAATAATAGACTTTTTTTTTAAGACTTAAAATAAAAAAAGTAAGAATACGATTAAATGCATAAGAGATGCATTTAATTTGTCCGCAATCTCAAATAGCAAAATTCCTTGCTTTGAGCTTGCGGCAGTAGTTGGGTGGCGGCGCTATTCAACGTTTGTAGGTTGAATTCCATGCAAAGGCATGAGGTGATAGTTAGATATTTAGTTCTAGTTTCTTTCACCAAAGGCCTTTAGTAGTGGGCCAATTGAGTTGAGTAGTATCACTTTTGTATAGTATTAGTGACCCGATATAACCGGGCTTTTGTATTTTTGTCCTTTAGGTTGATCGTAGGCCGTCTAGGTTTTTAACCCTTGCCGCTAGTCGGCCTTCTTCCTGCTCGTCGGGTTAAATCTTTTCTTCCCGCAAGTCAGGTTTTTGCCCCTCGTGGGCCTTTTACCCCTTGTGAGCATTTTGCCTCTTTGAGGGCCTTTGTTTTCGTGGGTTATAGCGCTGTATTCAGTTGCGACATTACGAAACTTTCTTTGCCCTTGTAGCTATGTAATTTGGCCATTGTGCCGTCTCATTAATAGACTATCGTTTTAAGAAAAAAAAAATTTAGTGATTCCACTTTCCGTAATAATTGACTTAGGTCAACCCACAATGCAATCAGACACCTCACCTGCACTGCACTTTTATGATCACAGTTTCCTTTGGAAATTGAAGCCTAGTTTGTTTGTTTTTTTTTTTTGACTATGTGTAGGAATGCATCACCATTTTTGTCTAAAGACTCGAAACAGGCATGACCGAAGCACGTGAATCATGTCATAGTTTGATTGGTGTATTCTGTAGTTTTCTTTTTGGTTTTTCAGATGCTGCAGTAGCCCTAAATTTGTACACCAAGTTTCTACTAGTTCAATGGTTGATGATTTTACTATATTTTTTTCACCTATATTCTTGCGTATTTGATCTTGAAGGCATACCACATAATTTGAGATTCTATTAATGTTATTTTTAGGCTAACTTGCTGGGTAATCCAGTAGTAAAACCAGCTGACATAGAGACCACGGCTCTTGGAGCAACTTATGCGGTTGGATTAGCTATTGGTGTTTGGACAAAAGATGACATATTTTCTTCTGGGGAGAAGATGAAAAAAGCTACCACTTTCTGTCAATTTTTTGATGAAGAATTGAGAAAGAATAAGGTGGAATCTTGGTGCAAAGCTGTTGCGCGAACTTTTGATTTAGCTGATTTATCTCTATAATTATCTCTGTTCATCTCTTGTGTTGTCTACTTACTTTAGTGCTTTGACACTCTTGTTTTTATTCGTACTTATGGATTGATTTTCCTTATTAATAAATGCTTGCTTTGGAAATTTTGTTGAAAATTTATCTGAGTACTTTAAACTTCATCACGTCGTTGACACTATCAAATATTTTGTTGAAAATTGATCTCAGTATTTTAAACTTCATCACATCGTTGACATTATCAAAAATTTTGTTCAAAATTGATCTCAATACTTTGAACTTCATCATCTCGTTGACACCATCAATATGCCTAGAGAAACCCATCCTCATGTAATTTTAAGATCATTTTTTGACATTAGAATATCCTTATTAAATAGTTGATTCCAAATGTTGATTTTTTATGTCGTGGCACAGTTTATTAGCTAACTGTGAGTGTACCATCCAACATCTTTCCTCGAGATTATTGTATGAAAGGTGCAAACTCTCTATGATTTTCAACATGGAGAGTCTTGATGGGATAAAACCTTGCATGTTATTATGGGATAAGTTCAATGCTTGAATATCTGTGTTGGATCACCCAATTCTAGTGGTATTTCCCCTATGCATTGGTCGTGGGACAAATCAAGTCTATATAAGACTGTATACGAATGGTTATTGTGTTTTGCTCTCCACTGGGGGGTGTTTATACTTTAAAAGAAACAGTCAGTGATCATATTGTAGAAAATTCATGGTATTCCCTTTGTAAGTGAATTTTGATTCTTAAAATAGATTATCAAAACCAAAAGTTTGCACAACAAATAGATATCCTCATGATCTAGTCACGAAAATTATTGTATTGCGCTTGGTAAAACTATTCCTTGAGCTACCACAAAAAAGCACAAAAAACTATCAAAAGATAAAACACAAAAAAGTTTTTCTATGGTTTAGCTCCATTCAATTACCATAATCACTTGGAGCGAGATTTGTACCTTAGGTAGAATTTGAATAGGATCCATGTGTCTATAAAATTAGACCATGCTCTACGATAGTGAGGGCTGAGATAAAGAGAGAGAGCTAACGTCACTAAAACAGCCACAAATGACACTGAGAAGCTCAGAAAGAATTCTGTTGAATAATCTGCACCATCATTATCTTCACCACCAACACCATGCACTGGATTAATTGTACCTGTAATGCTTTCACATTGTCTTTGGAGCAATGGTCCACAAAGACATGGGTTTCCTCTGTAATTGCTCTCATCAAAATTTGCAAACTCCCCTTGATCAGGTGTTCTACCTGACAAATTATTATATGCTACATTGAACTTGGACAAGAAGTTCAAATTTGTGAGTTCAAAAGGTATTTGACCACTGAGATTATTGTATGAAAGGTCCAAACTCTCTATAAGATTCAGCATGGAGAGTTTTAATGGAATAGATCCTTCCAAGTAATTGTGGGATAAGTTTAGTGCCCGAATATTACTTAGATCACCCAATTCTGGTGGTATTTCTCCTGTCAATTGGTTGTGGGACAAATCAATTCCAGACATATAATTTAGCATGTTACCTGTATAAGAGTAGGTTATATCTTTCGTCGTGAACTGGACTATTTCATACATTTCAGAACGGGAGGAGTAAAGGGTATCCTGAGCAATGCCCCAAGTTGTTGGGTACCTAGAAGTCAAATCCGCATAACTAAATGGTCCCAAATTCCAGCTGTCATAATTAAATTTTTCTCCAAAAGAGATGTAACTTATGCATGAAGGAATTGGACCAGAAAAATTATTCCAAGAAAGATCCATAATGCTTAGTTCCTTCAGTTGACATATGGACGTAGGAATCTTGTCATGAAAATTGTTTCCTCCCAACAAGAGAACCCTAAGTTGTGTAGGTGTTGTAATGTCACATGGAAAGCCACCAGAAATATGATTATACCTTAAATCCAGAGCCTTCAAAGATGTAGAATTTTCCAATAGTGCATTCGGTATTGATCCTGTGATTTGATTCCTTTGCAGGTGGATGAATTTCAATGATGGAAAACCACAGCATGAAGGTATGGATCCATTTAAGCGATTTTCAAAGAGGCCTAAAAATTGAAGATCCGAAAGCTTGCAAATATCATCTGGAATGGTACCTTCACTACAAGAAAAACATTTTATTCCGACGGCACATTTCCGACGGAAAATCCACCTTTCCGTTGGAAAAAGTAAGAATTCCGACGGAAAATTTCCTCGAATAACGTTAAATCGCAAAAATTTCCGCGTTAACCGTCGGAATTCTAAATTTTCCGACGGATTTTCCGACGGACTACGGACAATGAAAATTTATCTTCTTCTGACAGCTTTCCGTAGGAAAAATTATCTTCTTCCGACGGACTTTCGAAATTAAATAAATTTTACAAAAGAAATAAATAATTTCCGACGGCATTCCGGAATCGTAATAAAATTTTTTAAAAAATAAGTAATTTCACGATTTCCGTTGAAATGAAATAAAATTTTAAAAAGAAATAAATAATTTCCGACGGAATGCCGTCGGAAATTTAATAATTTTTTTTTTAAAAAATAAATTCCATTTTAAAATTGAACTAAAAATTATTTTATACACATAAATTTGACAAAAAGTAATACTATCCTAATCTTTGTCCGTATCTATGCTCGAGTCAAGATTCTTTATTGTTGCTCGCTTTTTCTTTATTCTTTCGCGCTTTTCCATTTTCTATCTTTGCTCAGACTCGAATCACCTCCTCCATTTTTGTTGCTTAGTATTGACGTCTCGCGGTTCGGCCACTCTATGTCGCCCAGTACTGACCTCCTCAGTCAGTTCGGCCACTTTATGTCGCATCAGATCATACTCAGCTTGCGACACAACAGCCGAAGGTGATGCTGAATAGACAGAGCGACTGGTAGAAGGCTGATTCCCCATCCCATAAACTCTACCCTTGTAGACTCCACCGGCAGCCTGAGTAAATAATTCTTCATCACTGCGTGGGGGATTCTGCGTGCGCGCAGTACTATCATCTGTCGCTTCTGTCTGATTGAGTCTTTCTTCAGCCGCAAGAGATTGAAAAGCGTTCTATCAAGGAAAAAAATATATTACACATTTTTATTTATTATTAATAAACTAAATAAATTTTGTTAAAAAAAAGTATTTTTACTAAAAAACTCACATATGTAGCCTCGGCACGAGAATCAACCCACTGATCCCGCTCTCCAGTCTCGGGATTTTTTTTCTTGTGGCCAATTAAGAAAAGGTCAATCTTTGATGGCCTTTTGCCTATTGTTTTTTCCTACATATTATATAAATATTAGATTAACAAATCATATTAAATTATACATAAATGACATTGAAACAAAAAAATATATAAATATTCTTACAAGTCTCGCTGCATGTGTAGCAAGTGATATTGAGCCGCAAGTATTGAGAGACCCGCCTTTCTCTGAAGCACGAGCCTCCTTTGCCTGAATTTGCCTTTTTTTGAATACTTCAGTCGCCCAATGTTTTTGAAGGCATTCCCAGACGTGGTCGCCTATCCATTGCGGTCTTGTCCTTCTTCGGATTTGATGAAAAATATCCGCAGCGCTTTGCCCTCAGACTTGAACGCCGCGGATGTTTTCATCATTTCTTGGCAACCAATAAACCTTGCGCTACAAACATAAATGACGACATTAGTAATTATATAACTTATAATTTATATAAATCAATATAAATAATAATATAACCATCGTCCAAAATTACCTTAAACTCCGAAAACATCCTATCGCGAACCTCTAGTGGAATTTCGCGCCATACTGCCCAAGGTTGTTCAAAGTGGGCTTTGATTGCATCGTAAATTGCACCCGCAGGTATGACTCGGAATAAATCTAAAAATATAAACAAAAGAAAAAATAAATATTAAAATTTTAATTGAATACAAGTATTATTTAAAATAAATGCTAAAAATTTTATCCGGTAGAAGTCTTGTCTGGTATGATATATCTTGCACCATCCTCCTCCCGTACATGATCCAATGGAGGCTCGATCTCGACTTCGCCCTCATCACGATGCTCCGAATGCGGTGGTGATGATGATAGTCTAGATCCATCTCCAGTATGTGTGATGCTCGGTGGTGATGAAGATGGACCCGATCCATCTCCAGTGCTCTGTGCTGAGCCGGCTAAGAGTGGACGACGGAAAGCCAACTCACCGGAGGGACGCAATGGTGTACGCCCGACGAGTGCGAACTAGCACGACCTTTGCCGCGACTTGCACGGCGACCTGCCTGATCTTTATCCATTTAATTAAAATCCTACAATATCTAACAAAAAGCTTGTCATTTTACAATAATTTGTGCACTTGATAATAACTCATATATATTTTCTTACTGATTTCATGTTTCCAATGTATCATTTTCACTAAAAATAATAAATAGTAGAGTTTGAATAAATAAAAGATATTTTTGTTTACAAATTATTGAAATAATATCTAGTCATATTTTCCGTCCAAATATAAAATTTCCATGATAAATGTCTTTGAATAATAATGAATAAGTGTAATTCTTCCATAGTTTTTCTTAGATTTTATTTATATGTAAATATTATGTATGCAATGGATATAGGTACATAAAAAGATATTATAAAAGTTTCAAAATGTGGTTTGAGTTTAATTTTGTTTCATTTTATTATTCATAATTATTTTAGAAAATTTTGATTGATAACAACTCATAAATCTAAATTCAACTTCAAATTTATCATTGAATCTAACCCCATAAAGAGTTTCGACTCCCCTCTTTTAACATTTTTCTCTTTCCCATTGTCCTCCCTCCCTTTCTCCTAGTTAAGGAAAAATAGAAATTTCACCCAGATCGTATGCTATAAAAAGATGGCAATGCATGATTTAAAATAAATAAAAAAGCTTATCCTTAAAAATAACCAAAAAAAAAGAAGAATGCATTGTGGTAAATAACCAAAAAAAAAAGAAGATAACTTCTAACAATTTAAAATTAAAATTTAGATTTAGATGAGATTACATGTACATTGTGGTAAATAATTATAAAAAAAAACCCTTATCCTAAATCCAAAGCACCCCAAAAATAGCGAGAGGATGACTTCTAACAAATTAACGTACCATTTAGCCAATTAGGATTGTCATCAAGAATGCAAATCAAAACTCACGGAAATGTACATTCATTTGAACAAATTATTCCTTAAAAAAGAGAAACAAAATCACAACCCCACAAGGGCCATATATGTACATTCTGTCTATCATTTCTTCCACGCAATCGGGTAGAACAAGCATAACTTTATTTATCATACTCAATTAGTAAGCAAATTCTATGTCAAATTAAGTATATCATTACTCGGTTTTGTGCTAAGAAATTAACACCTTTTCTTTCTCTCTCTTTGATATCCTTAGTGGTTTGAGTTATATCCAGAGTTTCAAGCCAATCCATTCTTTTTGAAAGTATCAACCATTGAACAACTAAAAGACTTGGTATAGAGTCAAAACACCACAAAAGTGTTTTCTTACGAGTTATGGAGAAAATAACAATTGACCTTCAAAAAGACAAGGTATCCAACAACTAAAATAGAAAAATAGGAAGAAAAGTTCATTCTATTGTGAATATTTCCACAACCCATTCTATTGTGAATATTTAAACACTTTGAAAAAATGTATAAATTATACATCATGCCGATTAGTAAATACTTTTGTTTGTTTAAAACACACACATAGAATAACTTTTTTCCTCAATTTAACAATAATAAAAGATGGAATAAAACCAAAGGAAAAACAACAATAATCAAAACCCAAATGGAATAACTTTTTTTTACATATATTTTCCCCTAGAAGATGCGGTCTGGAGGACAAACAACAAACACAAACCACCACAAAAATTTAGATGAAATTCGGCAAATGACAACCTACAAAATCAGTGCCACATTCACACCCATTCGCCATTAGCCACAAAATCATCAATGAAACAATTTAAGGTCCAAAAAGATCGGAAATTCGGTCCTTCATCAAACTCCCAAAAAGCGAACGGAAATTCGGCTCTTCATCAAATTAGGGCAAAATCCAAAAATTCAAACACAAATTCCACCAAAAACACATACACGGCCAGTAAATCAAAAACAACACCAATATTCGTAGCCAATGAGAAAAAATAAGAGAATGACCGAATACACTTGGCGGCGGAGTAGCGAGAACTGCAAACAACCCTACGGATTTTTCGCAAGAAGGACAGTGGCCGCCGGTTGGAGATTGAAGAGCGGCCGACGGATTTCTAATGACGCCTTCGGGTGGCGCGAAGGGAAAATGGGACGGATTTTTCGCAAGAAAAGGGAAAAGGGGAGGCGGTGACTCGGAAAGATGAATGAGGGGAAATAGTATGAAAAAATTGGGGGGGCCAGGTGGGAGGCGGGAGGGTCGGGCGGGAGGGGAGAGCCGCCGGGAGGGACGGCGAAATGGGAGGGAAGGGGAAAAGGGGGGGGTTTTTTTTATGTAGTTTTACATTTCCGGCCGATATCCGTCGGAAATTATTAATTTTTTTACTTTTGATGAATGTTTTTTAATTTTAATGTTGAATAGTTCCGACGGAAATCCGTCGGAAACATAAATTTTTTTAATTTTTACATTTATTCCGACGGTTTGTCCGTCGGAAGTTTTAAATTTTTCCAATTTTCCGCAAGAACTTCAAATGGATGTACATCGGAAATTTTTTATATTTTATTTTGAATATTTTCGTTACATTTTTTCATTTTTCTTAAAATTCCGACGGTTTGTCCGTCGGAAGTTTTTGAACTTTTATTTTTATGCAAGAACTTCCGACGGCTTTTCCGTCGGAAAGGTTTTTATATTTCATTTTGAATATTTTTCTTAAATTGTTTTAATTTTTCTAAAATTCCGACGGTTTGTCCGTCGGAATCTTTTACATTTTTGTATTTTTCGCAAGGATTTCCGACGGATTTACCGTCGGAAGTCTTTTTTCATATTTTATATCCCATATTTTTCTTAAATTTTTTTATTTTTTCTGAATATTTCCGCCAACCCATTTTGAAAGTATTTTTTTCAGATTATTTACCTCCTTTTTATCATAATTTTTATTTCTTTAACTTTTCAAAATACATATATTGAAAATAGTATATTTATTTCTATCCCTGTTTGTTATTTATTTAAATATTTTTAAAAAATATATACTCTTTTATTGAAAAGAAAGAGTTTTTATCCCATTTAAACTTTGAATACTTCTAAATTTTATTTTTTATTTTAAAATTTCGACAGATATCCGTCGAATATTTAAAGAAGAGTACAAAAAGTGAAATAAAAAAAAACATATTATTTAGTCTGAATATATATCCTCGAATTCTTCTTCAAGACTCGTTTCTTCGCTGTCTTCAAATTCTGGCTCTTCATCTGAATCATTGCTCACGTGTTCTTCTTCAGCATCCTCATCATCCTCACCATCCTCATGCCTGTTCATTTCTACATCAACATCTTCATCATTAATGCGCTGAAAATCTCGGAGACTATTTTCCAAATCATCATCTATAGTGTACTCCACGTTTGATGTGTCATTTTGGAATGCTATGTCTATTGAATCCTCCACTTCGACCCTACCCACTGGTTTTGTGTTAATCACGGCCCACCATTCAGACTTATGAGGTCTCAAAGGATAAGGAACATAATACACTTGTCTAGCATTTTGTGCAATCACAAATGGGTCAAATGTACCGTATTGTCTTGTATATCTCACATCAACTAATTTATATTGTGGATGTACCTTTGTTCCTAATGGTCTCCGTGTGTCGAACCAGGTACAATAAAATAATGTTACTGTTTTGATGAGATCTCCTGATGAGTATTCCAGTTCGACAATGTCTTGAAGAACTCCGTAATAGTCGACCTCGCCAAACTTCCGCCATCACCTCGACCCATACACCACTGTTTATTGTCTTTCTTTTTGGACCAAGTCAGTGTGAAATTTGTATCCATTTACAAAGTAAATGCCGTATAATTTCACCTTTCGACTTGGTCCCCATGAAGCATGTAGATTTGGGTTGGTCACTCCATTGGAAACATTTTGTACCTGCGATTGAATTAAAAAAAACTTCAACATTTAAATTACAATGAATTTACATCTATTGCGTAATAGATATTTGCAGGCTAATGACCACTTATATAATCTTTGAACCATGAACTAAAATATTCACCAACAGCTTCATTCCCGTAATAATTTCTGAAATCTCTGAAATATATTTCAATCATTAATTTCTCTATTAGATTACATAATAAAAATGGTAAAGAAACATAATAAACATCTGTACCTCGAGTTGGTTGGATCTCCTCAACATTAAGCGAGCATCATTTGCAGCGTAGAGCTCGTTATCGTCTAACCACCGAATAGTTGCTTTTCCTGATGCTCTGCCCGGAAGATCAAATATTGACAAATGGAGGGTTCGTACTAGGACCTCCATCATCATGCCGATTCACTCTGTATCTTAAACTCGGGATATGCTTCTCAAAATAGAATGAACAAAAATGTGAAGTTTCCCTGGCAAGGTATGCTTCGTAAATCGAACCCTCGACTCTAGCCTTTTATTTCACTGACCGTTTACACTTCCCAATGTTTCTACAATTGAAATTCGTTAAACAACATGTTCGGGAACTAAAATTAAAATTATATATACGTAATTAGGAAAAATAGGTTTAATTACCTTTCAAAAGGATACATCCACCTATATTGAACCGCCCTCCAAGTCCGCTTCTTCTACTAAGTGAATAGGAAGATGCTCCATTACATCAAAAAGCCAGTGGAAAGATTTTCTCCAACTTGCACAAGATAACAGGATATTATCTTGCATTACATCTAAATCAGATCTCTCAAAGTGCTCGAACACAATTGCTTGAAGAATTGGTGATCTCATTATTGCTTTCCAAATATTTTTAGGAGTGAATTGAATGCAACGGGAAGCAAATTCTCCATTAAGACATGACAATCGTGAGATTTTAACCCGTTAATTTTCCTTCTTTCGATTGGACACACCTACGCAAATTTGATGCATACCCATCCGCATCTTCAAATTCTTTATCCATTCACAAATATTGCGTCTTTCATCCAATGTGAATGTGTATTTTGCCTTCGGTTTGGAATACTTGCCGTTGCTTTGTTTTGTAGGTGCAATTCACTCACTTTCACGATGTTTCATCAGATCCAATCTTGCCTTCACATTATCTTTGCTCTTGTCCTTTACATCCATAACAGTGTTGAACAAATTATCAAAGAAATTTTTCTCAATATGCATGACATCTAAATTGTGGCGAAGCAAGTTATCTTTCCAGTAGGGCAATTCCCAAAATATGCTTTGTTTTGTCCAGTTATGCTGAATGCCATATCCGTCAAGTCTAAAACTGCCAGCCTCATATACCTTAGGCATAGATGAAATTCGATCCCAAATCTCTTCCCCAGACAACCTTCGCGGTGGATCATCAACTTCGACACGATTTTTAATGAATCCGGACACATTCGTCCTGAATGTGTGATCAGATCCTAACCATCGTCGATGACAATCAAACCACGAATTTTTCCTGCCTTCTTTTAAATAGAATGCTTTCGTATCCTCCATGCAAATCGGACAAGCCAATCTCCCAGCTGTACTCCACCCAGATAACATTCCATACGCAGGAAAATCATTAATTGTCCACATAAGTGCAGCACGCATATTGAAATTTTCTTTTGTGAAAATATCATATGTCAAGACTCCAACATGCCACAACAATTTCAATTCATCCATTAAGGGTTGCAAGTAGACATCAATTGAATTCTTTGGATTATGCGGGCCTGGAATGACGCAACTCAAAAATAGATATGAAGTTGTCATGCACATCTCGGTGAAAGATTATACGGAGTCACAAAAATAGGCCAACATGAATAAGGAGTAGATGACATACTAAAGGGTGTAAAACCATCCGCACACAAACCTAACCTGATGTTCCGCGGTTCCGCAGCAAAATCTGGATATTTTTCATCAAAATGTCGCCATGCTAACCCATCGGATGGATGACACAATACACCATCTAGCCTCCTGTTCACATAATGCCACCTCATATGCGGTGCAGAACTCATGGAGGCATACAATCTCTTAAGTCTGGGTATTAGAGGAAGGTAATGCATCGACTTAAGTGGCACTCGCTTTCCTTTGCTAGTCGATTCACTTTTATAACGAGGGTGTTCACAAAATTTACACTCCTCTAAGTGATCGTTCTCGTTGTAGTACAACATACAACCAGTTGGACAACAATCAATCTTCTGGGCAGATATTCCTAATTTAGACACCAACTTCTTCGTGTGATAATAACTTTTTGGAATGTCTATTTCTTGTTGGGGGTTAACCTCTCTCATCAATTCAATCATGGCATTCATGCAGCCGTGTGCTACGTTCCAATCTGACTTGATGCTCATTAGTCTAACAGCTGTGGATAATTCAGAATGAGTCGAACCTTCCCTCAACGGAGGACTAGCAGCCTCTAACAAATCATAAAATTTTGAGCTTCTTCATTAGGAGGTCATTCGGATTTTGCACAAATTCACATTCACCACTACCCATAAAATGAGAATTTGCTGCATCTCTTATCATATCATGATATCGACTACTTTCTGCATTATCTGTTTTTGCGATATTCCTCTGCTCATGCAGATATGTAGCATATATAGAGTCAAAATTCGGAGGCTCAACCTCACCATGGTCAATCCACCAATATTTTGGTTTAAAACCATTCTTATATAAATGAACCACCACATCTTACGGACCAAATGTTTTAGACTTACACTTTTTGTAGGGACAGAATGACTCCTTCTTTCTAATATTTAAGAAGAGTACAAGCATGTTGCACAATTCATTTACCCCACTAATAAATTCATCGGTTAAACCTCTTACTAGGTCCAATTACATTTATACATCCAACTACGATTGTCGAATGAAATCCATCTGCACATATATAAAAATAAATATCAGTGTAATAAAAATATAACATTAATATAAAGCCTAATTTATGTCAGGACATAAAATTAATATAGCATGACCACGATATATAAACAACTACGGTGTCGAATGAAATCCATCTACACATATATAAAAATAAATATCACAGTAATAAAAATATAACATTAATATAATGCATAATTTATATCACGACAGGAAAATAATATAGCATGACCACGATATATAAGCAGCACAGTAATAAAAATATAACAATAATATTATTCATTTAGTTAATATTGTAATTTAATATTATAATTAATAATTAATTAATCTCATTCAAAGGAATTAATTATTCTAATTAATAATAATTAATTTATAAATAATTAATTGAGAATATTAATTATATGAATGTATAATTCATTAATTACTTAAAATTAATTTAATCATTAATAGTTTTATTATTAATAATTAATTAATTAATTAAAATTAATTTAATTAATCATTCATTTACTTAATATTTTAAATTAATAATTCATTAATATCATTCAATAATATTAATTATTATAATTACTATTAATTCATTTATAATTAATTAATTACTTAAAGTTAATTTAATCAATAACATTTTATTAATAATTAATTAATTAAATAAGATTATTTTAATTAATCATTAATTTATTTAATATTGTAATTTAATATTATAATTCATAATTACTTAATCTCATTCATTAATATTAATTATTATCATTACTATATAATTAATATTAAATAATTTTAAGTAATTAATTTATAATTAATTAATTACTTTAAATTAATTCAATAATAATAATTTTATTAATAATTAATTAATTTAATATTATAATGAATAATTAACTAATAATAACTAAACAGTTTTTTTCAAATTCATTCCATTACTAAAAATAATACCAAACAGCATAATTACTATCATTCCATTCTATTCCAAACCTTTCTTTCTATCAAATCCATTCCATTTCTAAACCCATAAATTATTCCAAACGCCCCTAAATATCACAGTAATAAAAATATAATATTAATAAAATGAATAATTTATGTCAAGACATAAAATTAATATAACATTACCACGATATATAAACAACTACGATTACCAAATACAATCCATCTACACATATAAAATTAAATATTATAGTAATAAAAATTAACTACGTACCTTGTTAAAATGGAAGATTTGTGTTCTTTACGAATGATTATTTATCTAGAAGAATAAAACCTTGGATGAAAATGAAAAATAACGAGTTATTTTGGTTGAATAGAGAAGAAGAAGAAAATAATGGAGAAGAAGATAAGATCTTACAGTGTTGTTGTTAGATTTAGATGTTGCACTCCATAGATGGGAGCGCAAAGCTGATCGATGCAAACCTCAGCCTTCCAAATGTTGTGCTGATCAACGGTGCTAGCTACTTCAATAACTAGCGGCGCAATTTTTTTGCTCACAAGGAAGAGCTACATTAACTAGCGAAAGATGAAATACAACGAGAAGAGAATGCTCGCAATGCTTGGGTTCATATTCTTTAAATTTTAATGAAATCCGTCGGAAAATGTCATTGCCGTCGGAAAAAAAATTTCCGAATTCCGTCGAAAAATGTCAAACCGTCGGAAAAAAAAATTTAATTTTTTTCAAAATTCGACGGCATGTCCGTGAAATGTTTCATTTTAAATTTTTACAAACTATTTCCGGAAATCGATCGGAAATATAATTTTCTTTTTTATTATATAGTTAAATATTCGACGGCAAATCCGTCGGAAAAATTGAAAAATAAATTTTTTATTGCTCTTGACGGATTATACATCGGAATACATTGTAGCCGGATTATCGTCGGAAATACATCGGAATTATTTTTACCGACGGATGTCGTCGGAGATTTAGTTGCCGTCACACGCCGCTTTTTCCGACGGATTAAAGCGTCGAATATTCCGTCGGAAAATATCACTTTTCTTGTAGTGCTTCTAGTTGGTTCCTCGACAGGTCAAGAAAATGCAATGATGAAAAGTTTCCAATCCACCTCGGAATTTCCCCTTGAAACTCATTGTTGGATATATCTAAGAAGAGTAGACTAGAACTACGAGATAATCCATGTGAAATGCTTCCGGAGAAATGATTGTTATCCATGTGAAGGATATTCAAAATGGTTAAGTTTGTTGAACTTGAGGGGAAATAGCGTCTCAAACTATTATAGGATAATACCAAAGCCCAAAGATGGACACACCCAGTTCCAATTCGATCTGGCACTTCTCCAAAAAAATTGTTGTGTGACAAATCAAAAATGAATGCCCAAGTCAAGTTGCCAAAGGGATTCGGTATGCTCCCTTCAAAAGAATTCCTTACCAAATTCAAGCGTTGCAAACTTGGGAATAATAAACCGATATCTTGAGGAACTTGACCACCAACCTCATTGTTTGAGATGTCTAGGACCCCGAGATGTTGTAGTTTGGGTGTAGCATCCAACAGAAATAGGCCTGTAAATGAGTTATCCCCCAAGTTAAGAATTTCTAAGTGCGTGTTATTTTCCATCAGCCAATTTGGAAACTTCCCAACTAAATTATTGGAGGAAAGATCAAGAACTCTTAGTTCTTTCTGATACAACAAAAACTTAGGAACCTTCCCAGTCTCATTGTTCAAATTGCATCCAGTCAACTGGAGAAATCTAAGCTGGAATGAAGGTAAGAAATCTAGACCTTCAGTTTTAACGTATAATTTACCGCCTAGAGGTTCAAGCATGAATTGCTGAAGCTTTGAGTGGTTGGCAACAGAAGTTAAGGAAAATGAACCTTCAAAATGGTTGCTAGAAAGAGATAGGTATTCGAGATGTACGAGGCTAGTGATGACGAGTGAGGGTATGTTGCCGCTCAAATTATTGTATGAGATATCAAGAAACCGGAGAGATGTCAAGTTGCTGAGACACAGCGGAATATTACCACTAAAATTATTCTCACTCAGATCAAGTTGAAGGAGATTCTTCAAGCTGCAAATTCCTGCCCAAAAATAAAATGATCCAGCTGAGGAAAACTTTAATTCCTTGCGAGTTATATGAAATTTGTACAATCTAAAGTGATATATCTGCAATTATCATCCACTAGATTAATTTTTTTCTTAATTTCTGCATATATAACATTTTATTTAGTTGAGCAAACCTATGCTTTGCTATCATTTATAAACAAAAAACAGGACCCTATTTTATAGTAAAATGTCACTTTCAGCTGCACATTTTTATTTTATTCTTTTGATAAACAATGAAAAGTAAACTGCAATTTAGTGCAAAGAAGCGAATGTATGTGAATATTACACAAATTCGATCAATGTTAGAATATTACCTTCAAGGATGGATGAATCATTAATTTTATTACCACTCAAAGATAAGGTTTTGAGGGATGTCATGACTTCAATTGATGATAGCTCTTGCATGCCTGTATATCCGAGATTGAGTAGCTCTAAATGCGGTAGCTTCAGATCTACAGCAAAGAATATTCAAAACTAATATCACGAGGTTAATTTTGATATTATTTAGTTGTTCAAAAGAAAAGAGAGAGAGGAAAAGGAAGTTAGAATTCTATGTTGCAAGGAACTCATTCAAATAACTAACAAAATTAACCAACCAATTACCAGTCATAGTGATACAAAATAATTGAATATCACTCTCAAAATGAAATGTCTTTACTTAATTAAAAAAGTAAAAATAAAATTAAAAAAATATTATTGTACATCATACATAATAAAAAATTATATTTATCTCCTAATGTACTTTTTTTTTTGGGACTTAGAAAATAATACATAATTATTAAATGTTCGTATTACAGATCAAAGATAATGATACAATGATATTAATATGCTGCTTCACAAGTTTGCTTTGGACTCGTTTTTCCAGAGTTACATATTCCAGTTAATTTATAAACAAACTTGAATCATAAAAAGTATCAAATCATGATTCAAATTTGTGGCATATAATAATAATATTTACCCAAATTTACCTTTGAAGGATAGAGAACTTTGAAAGTAATTATCACTCAAGTCAAGATACTCCAGTTGTTTCAGACGATTAATTTCTGCATAAACAAAATTATGAAACAGATTACTAAATATTGAAAAAGAGGCCAAAATGTTGATGAAGTGAGAGATTAGTCATAGGAGCCATGTGAATTTTCAAGTACTTTGTCGATTATGTAAAGGATACTGTTTCCAACATTGAAAAAAAAAGGAGTAAATTTACCTTTGAAAGGAAACAACCCCTGCAAGTGATTCCCAGCAAGAGACAAATTTTTTAATAAAGAAATTGTTGTTATACATTGAATTGTACTATTCTCAAGGTGGTTCCAATCCAAGTATAAAGATTTTAGATTTTTGAAATTAGTCAATCGTTCACAACCTGCAAAAATCGAAATTATAAATAAAAAGATGCAATGAGCCAGCACATTTTCTTGCTATTGATGTAAAAAAAAAAGAGATAAAAGAAAAAAACATTTTTTTTATATGCATAGCAAACAAAGTAATTAACATATTTAGGTTAAATGTGTGGTTTATTATTACATATGTTCTCCATTTCAAAATTTTCAATATCAGAAATTTGAACTCGTAAATAGTTCAATGATTTGGGGGAAGGGTTTGGTGTTTTTTGTCTTTTAAAAAAACTCTCTTCTTGAGTTCAAGAAAGTCAAAAAAAAAATCTTAAGAATTAAAAAAACAATTGGGATCAGTTGAATAATCATAATTTTTTTTTAAAAAAAATCTCTAATTCAAATAAATTTAACAAAATCTGAACTATTAAGCAACAAAATTTGGAAAAAAAATTATATCATTGAAAGCTTGATTCTTTATTGAATTTGTTCATGTATAACTCTTCGTTTCAACATTAGAGAAATTAGGATCTTGTGATGAAATGAAATTTAAATTATAAGATTTTATATAATACTAATAAGTGAAATTCTTACAAGGAGCACAAGTGAACAGTTTACACAATATTTTTACATCTCAGTGAAATTTCACTTTTTTGGGTATTTTAAAAAAAACAGTTTGTTTTAAAATTATAAAATTCAGTGACAATCTACATTCAAAACTAGTGTGGAAATATTTTTTTGATTATATATAAACATACTTATCCAACATGTGAAAAAAAAAACCTAAATTAAAATTACCTTCTAAAGAAGTCATCGCATTTCTAGCAAGAGACAGATTCTTTAGGGAAGAAATTGTTGTTAAGCACTGAGCTGTAGTGTCCTCGAATCCAAATTTAAGGATTCGAGATTTTTGAAACCAGATAATCGTTCACAAGGTGCTAAAAACACAAATTGTAAATAAAAGATGCAATTAGACAATAACTTTTCTTCCCAACAACTATTGATAAAGATTCATAATAAATGTAAACTTTTTCGACAAGTCCCAAGGTGCTAGCTTCCATGAATTGTTTCAAAAAAATATTTAGTGCAGTTAAATTTTTAAATGCTGAGATCAAACTACAGAGAACAAAAGAGTATATTAAATTAAAGAGGGGTACCACACCAAGTCCGGAGCTTCCAAAATAATTCCCACTCAAGTCCAGAGCTTGCAGGTTCTCAAGTGGGAGTAAAATGCTTAAGTTTAGAAACTGGTGCTGATCATATTTCTTATAACCATAATTCTTATGAATATTTTTTGCAAGATCACTAAGATGGAGTTCAACAATTCTTCCAGTGGCATCACTGCACTTGACCCCTTCCCAGTTGCAGCAGTCAGTAGCAATTGGATCATCATTATTATATCCTTGTTCTTCATGATCATGATGATCATCACTCCATGAGGGAAGGATAAGATTGGGATGGCGCATCTCATTCATGGAAGCTTTGAAGTCCAAGAGAGCCCGAATTTCTTCTGGAAAGCAACTTGAATAAATCTGTGTAATAGACACATTAATTAGAGCCCACAACACAAGTATAAAATGGCAGTACTTCATGATCAATATATATTTTTCTCTCTATGAATATATATGAGGAAAAACAAATGTGATAAAGAGGATTTTGCAATATCGATGAAAGTGTTGAAGGAATAATAATGTTATGGTGTAAACTAGGCTGCCCAAACATATGGTATGGAGATCTATCATTAATGAATTTCCTTATCCTAATTGTGTGGAAAAGGGTGAATTTAGAAAAAAAATGCAAGCCCGTATGACACTCCGAGCAGGACTTGACTGAAGTCCTATCACCGCAAAATGAAAGGTATTTGCAAAACTTGGTCTTTGAAAATTACTCTTCAACTACCATATATGGTGTTGAATATTAATGTTATGTTGTTGAATATTAATGTTATGGTGTTGAATATTAATGTTATGTTGTAAAATGTCAAGCAAGCAGAAACAAATTATAGATAGGGGGAGATCGAATATTAATCAATTTTCTTCTCCTAATTGTGTGAAAAGGGTGAAACTTAACAAGGCCGCCTGTCGGACGTGTAATCTAAGCAAGAAAACTTCCAAGTCAACAAGACTCAAGATGAAGTCGACTACTCTAAACTTTATCACTAATAAACATCCAAGAGTCAAAAGTTTTGTGCTTCTTTTTCTTTTGTTCACACATTTAGGACACGGAAATTGGTTAGTTGATGTGTGGACAAAGGACAATCATTCCTAGTGGATCTTCGTTAAACTCATACCCAACTACCATTAACAACTTATAACTATAAGAATAAATGTATATCACAATAGAAAAACCATTTCAGAAAAAAAAAAGGGGGGGGGGGGGGGGTGGGGGTTGGTGTAATTTAACCTTTAGTTTTAAAAGAATGACTTAAATGGAATTTAGCCAGAATCCGGTTACCAATCGTCAGTCAAGAGCGATTTGGCGGTGACCTGTGGTCACGGCCAGTAGCCATTTAAATTTTTAAAAATTATACTTTTAACCCGT
This sequence comes from Gynochthodes officinalis, assembly GCA_020080225.1. Lineage (NCBI taxonomy): Eukaryota > Viridiplantae > Streptophyta > Magnoliopsida > Gentianales > Rubiaceae > Gynochthodes > Gynochthodes officinalis. The sequence goes on from JAIQDA010000012.1 coordinate 2,409,837, forward strand.
TTACGTAATTGAGTTCAATTCAACCCGACTCATTAAATTATATGACCCATGTCACCTTTGTGACCCATTGATCCAACCTATTGAATAAAATAATGGATTAATTGAATTAATTTTTGCGTTAGGTTGATTTTTGCCACCCCTAAATTCTCTTTATATTCGGTTTTACTTGTCACAAAAACTAATGTGCTGCCTATCTTTGGCTGGTTTGGAATAGCATGCTTTTGCATCATTAAATTTTCGTTTTTAACACTTAAATTGTCTTTAGACTAATTTTGATTGATATTCGAAGTACTATTGCTAAAGGAGGAAGATTATTATATTTAGGAGTGCAATTTTCAGAGTGAGGGTGTATCCCCATATGTTGTTGTCCATTTGCAAAATTTAATTTTAAAAACTTTAATATTGTTTGGAGGAAAAAAAATGAAAAAAGGGTACTAATTTATTCTTGTTTTACAAAGACAAAGCGTCAACCAAAAATGTTGTTGTTTAATGCTTCGATTAAGATGACTTAAATTTGTTATCGGTAAGTTATCAAATCAATAATACGCAAAATAAGAATAGTGGGAAGAACCATTTGATTTCATAAATTAATTTTTTAAATAAAAATTTCTAAAATCATATAAATACATTACTTAATTTGATTAAGAAGCAGTAGATCTATTTACCAAATAGAATACAACGCAAATAATTTGACTGCTGCTCAAAAACCAGTACATAAACATTTTTCTAAGATGGAAAGTTTACAAATATTCATCAATTTCTAAAATTCAAATTTCGGCAAAGACAACACTTTTGAACGTGTATCAACCATTTGAATCATTACTTTTAGTGCTTTGATTATTATTAACAAATTTGATTTTATATTTAGTGGCAATTTATCGTCAAATGTGATTGAAACACTATGACATTTCATTCTTGATAGAGTTTAAAATGTATATATTTCTTGTTAATATTTTCTCAATATTAACTTGATTATATGGTGAAATTGTTTGGTTTTGATATACTTGTATTTTAGGTATGGAAATTAGAGAATTGGAGAAAAAGAAGATAAAAGGGCGAAATTGAAGCAAAAAAATAAAAAAATCCAGAAAACTTCTAGTTACTAGCATTGGCCACATCTAAGGCAATGTAGGGTTCGACAAATTTTTGGTCAAAAAGAAGAATTTATGGATGAAATTTTCATCAAGAAAAGGGAATTATGAGCTGTCAAAATTGAAGAAGGAAAAAGAATATTGTAGCCAAGATTTTAGGAAACAAATCTTTTATTTTAGTTAGGAGTAATAATCCTATACTTACCAAACTTTGAGCAAACAACTTGGGCTATAAAAGAAAACCCTAGAGCTACAAAATAAATAAATAAAATCATATAGCCGTCTCCTCTCCTCAATACTTCATCTCTCTCCATCATCTTTTATTTTTTTTTCTCCTTTTTACTTTTTTTCTCATATCTAGGAACTAAATCTCTACTCTAGTTGAAGTATAATTGAAAGGTAGTTCTACAACAATTGTGAGACTTATTGTTTTTAATGTTCTTATAAATTCATGGGTATTTGTTTATTTCCTATAATTTATTATTTATGATTGTGTTGTTGAATTGGATAATTGGCGCCATTATTTGATTGACAATATAATCTACTACTGACTAGGACGTCAAAGTTTGATTGTTTTTGAAGTAGCAATTGGCATAATTATTGCTTGGTAAGTGATTTAATTATATCAAGGGATAAACAATCTAATTGAAACAACCACGGTGTGAGTTGTTTGGTTAGAATTGGGTTTTTCTAATTTTTAATGCTGTGAGTAAATTGAATTCTATGGTGGTACCTACGTTATTTACTTACAAAAGAAGTGATTAATAAGAGTCTCTTAATTGCCAATAAAATAAGGAAAAATTGGTTGTTTAGCAGTATTAAGTGACTAAAACCAATTTATTTGTGAATTTATGACATTAATCTTGTGTCAATGACCAACTGAACGAACCAGTTCTAAAATTATTCATTTGACTAAAGCTTGTTAATTATTAAATTTTACCACTTTAAATTCTGCGTTAATTATTATATTTAGTCTTAATTTGTTATTTTGCATTTTTCATTTTTAGTATTGTCCAAAAACAGCCCCTAATTATTTTGTTGAGAGATAAATCCACCATTCCCTGTAGAGACGACTCGACTCCCACTATACTATGAAAGGTTTGAGAGTTGAAATTATTTTTTTGTGGTTTAACGATACGCCAATTCTCAACCCCTATTACTTGAAGAATTAACATCTTTCATGTTGACTCATTAGAATTTCAACATTTTTGTTCAAAAATATTCCTTACATTGCTATATTTTCTCCTCAATGCCAACAAATAAGCCATTTTTTCTCTTTCTTTTTTTGCCAAATAAGCGATAGTTATATTTCTTTGCTAAAATTGTCACCGTATACAACTTTGCCCACTGGTTGTGAAGACTTTAACTCTCGCAATGAGGTTAAATGTGACAGTATGGGGTTTTTTCATCTTTTGCTGATTCTATACACTTTGAAACCCATTTCTATACTTTCTAACCTATGAGGCCAAAAAAGAATGAAATATCATCAACCTCATCAAGTAATAACAAAAACCACAACCCTTGCTTGATCCTTGTGTCCTTCATTTGACTATAGTGGATAGAATATCCTACTCCCATGATGTCTGGATATTCTTTCCAATATAGTCATTGCCTTAACCTATCAATTAATTTCTTGACATGAGTAGTGACTACTGAACTTGGTTAATAGTTCTTAGTCACTCTCCTTAATTTGATCATCTCTTCAACTTGCTCACATCTTGAAATTCCAGCCATTCCACCAAAGCAAGATCAACCACTACCTTTTCTTATCTCCATTCTTTTTGGAAGATCCATAAATTTCTTGATTTTCAAAGCATCCATAAGATAAATATTGTCAATTTAGCTCTATCTTGCCAATGATTGTCATTTTTCCTTTGCATATTTTAAGCCACCATTGTTTGAAGTTTAACTCTTCTCCTCCCAGATCTTCCCACCTTAACAAAGCCATTTTCCACACCTTTTTGGCCCTTGGGCAATGCAATGTTCTAAGTTCTCCTTAGTTTCTCCACACGTGTTGCAAATAGGATGTTCTTAAATGCCTCTCCTCAATAATTGATCTTTTGTTGGGATAATGCCATGCCAACATCATCACATGAAGTGCTTGAGCTTTCCTTTGATGTTGAGCTTCCAACTACTCTTCCAAACCATTTCCATTGCTCTCCTGGTTAAGCTACTCTCGGCTTGCTTATACACCTCCTTTTATCTCCTAAGTGCATTTCGGTAGGTTGACTTTACCATGTAGTTTCCTTGTTTTGTCAATTGCCACAAGAGTTTGTCTCGATAGTCTCTATGGCCTTTTTTTGATTAGGGGATATTTACTATAGTTTCAACATCTAGTTGGTTGAAGATTTGCCTAACTAGTTCTTCGTTCCAGCTATCACCCATTTTGTTCAAAAGCTCACTCACCCATGTAGCCTTGTCTCTCTAGATAGGAATGGTTGTTGGCTTGAAATGTGGTCTTCTTGGAATCAAAGGGCTCTCCCATATTCTGAAGGATTTCTCATCCCCCACTGGAAAAAAGGTCCCTCTTTTGAGAATATATCTGGCTCCCATCCAACACTTTCACAATCATGATACATTGCTTTTAATCAAGACTTGCAGGAGATCACCATCTGGAAAATATTTGGCCTTCATTATCTTACTCATAAGGAGGTTGGCTATGTAATGAGTCTTCAAAGTTGTTTTACTATGAGTGCATCATTACATAGCTGTATATTTTTGAATCCCCAACCCCCCTCTTCTTTCGACTAGGTTAGATCCTTCTAAACCTTCCAATGTATCTTGGATCGCCCATCTTCTTTGTCTCCCCACTAGAAACGTGTAGTCTTTCTAATAATGTTCTAGCATACTCTTTTTGGAAGTTTGAAGTATGCCATCACATAAGTGGAAAGGGCATCAATTATCGCTTTAATGAGCACTTCTTTTCTGGCAATGCTAAGAAACCTATTTTCCTACCCTGTAACTCTCTGTTGGACTTTTTTCCCAACGTAGTTGAACACCTCTTTCTTTTATCAAGGGGTGTCCGAGATACCTTGCCTTCTACTTCTCCTTGATACCATCTAGGATCTTACAGATGTCTTCTTTCTACTTCTTTGGAATATTCTTGCTAAAGAATATTGAAAATCTTTCCCAGTTGAGAAGCTAAGTAGCAGCTGTAGTTGGATAAGAGAGTCTTGATCTTGCTTGTGTGCTTTACATCTACTTTACAAAAAAGTCGTGAGTCATATGCAAAAGATATATGTGTAATTTGAGGACCTTTTTCCCAACCCTCATGCCCTTGTATTCCCCTCCCAAACTTGCTTGCTTAATCATGTTTGAGAATGCCTCAGACAAGACTAAGAAAAGATAGGACGACAATGAATCCTCCTATCTAATTCCCCTTGTGGGTTGGATATACCCACATTTTCCCCTACTGATGTTAACAAATAAAGTTGAGGAACTAAGGTATTGCCAAATCCCACCTATAAAAGTGCTAAAGAAACCCATTTTCCTAAACACCTCACACAAAAATCTCCATTTTACCCTATCATATGCTTTAGCTATATCAACTTTGATAGCCATCCACCCCTTATTTCCTTTATGCCTAGCATTTAGTGTGTGAATACACTCATACGCTATCACTACAATATCTTAGATTTGTCTTCCGGGAATGTACACAACTTGCAAGGAGCTAATGCATTTGTGAAGACAAACTTTATCCTTTGCTTGATATTTTAGAAACAACCTTATACACTACATTACATAAGCTAATGGCCAATAGATGTAGGGTTTTTAATTTTTGGGACCAATGTGATTAATGTATAGTTCACTTGTTTAAGCATTTTCTTCTACTCAATTTTTTTTTAACAACATTGCATAGATCTACACTAATCACACTCCAATAAGACTGTAAGAAAAGATGAGTCATACCATCAGGCTCAAGGGCCTTGTTGGGATTGATTTTGAAAAGAGCACTTTTGATTTCAGATTCTTTCACAAGTCTCATCAACCTATGGTTCATTGCTTCTATGATAGACAATGGGATACCTTCGAAATCTTCATGTTGTAGAATCGGGTCAGAGGTAGAGAAGAGCTTGTCATAGAATCTTAGGATTTCCTCCTTCACTTCTTGAATGTTTTCACATTGACTTCCATTTTCATTCACCAAGCTTTCAATAGTGTTTTGCCTCCTCCTGTTGATAGTTTAGGCATGGAAAAACTTTGTGTTTTTGTCCCCTTCTTGAAGCCATTAAATTCTTGGTTTTTGTCTCCAATATATTTCCTCATCCCTTATAAGCACCATAGAGCTTTTTTATTTAGTTTTCCCCATTCTTGCCAATTCCTGTTGCCCTCATGACTAGATAGAAGCTCCATTTGTAATTTGATCAATTCTATTTGCCTGGCTAAATTATGCATATTCTTCTGGCTTCATTTTAACAGTCCACTCTACTTTGTCCAATTTTAGCACATACTTGATACATTGGGTTCCTTTTTGCTCCTTACCCATGTAGCTTCCACTAGTCTGTCCATCTCCACTTTGTTGACCCATCTTTTGTCAAATATAAATCCTTTTTTTAGTTTTTTTTCTCTTTCGGTTCAATGTCCATTAGGATGAGTGAGTGGTCTGACGATTGTCTCTCCACATGATAGGCTTTTGCTCTAGGAAAGTTGAGTAACCAATTGGGGGAGCCAAATAATCTATCTAACATTTCTTCCACAAAGCCTTTCCTTTCTCTATTATTAGTCCATGTGCTCCTTCCCACAAAGCTTACTTCTCCCATCTCCATTTTGCTGACAAATGATTTAAAAGGTTGACAACTGGCCTTTGCTTCCCCAGCCCTTTCTTCTCTTTGGGACTTAAGATATCATTAAAATCTCCTCCCAAAAATTACATGTCTCCCTAATCCTATCTTTGTTGCTCTAAGTACTCCTATTGTTCTTCCCTTATCTTTTTATTTGTACTAGCATACAAGAAAACAGCCCAAAAGAGACTATTCTCCCCTTTTAGCTCACATTCCATTTGAATGCAAAAACTAATAGATATTATTTTCTTAATCCCTATATTATCATTCCAACTGACCAACAGCCCTTCTTTTGTGCCATTCGACTCTACTACTCTCCACCTTTCTTGGCATCTCAATCTTCTACATACCCTAGCCATGAACTTTCTATTTTTTATTTTTTTTTAGATAGAAATATCAATTTGGGAAGGTGGGATTGAATAACCTCCATTAGTTAGAAAACTGTAGAGGGTCCTCCCAAACCTCTACAATTCCACACACAAACCTTCATCTTTCATGTTGGGACCACTCTAGGCTAGTACCATCACCTTTGATGAGTTTCCTATTTCTTGACATGCACTTTTTAGACTTTTGTTGCACATATCCCTCCCTTCCTTTGAATCGGACCTTTCATCTTGAAGCTGCCAAGTTCTCTTATAGCCCAAAGATTCCCCTTCTGTATTTCAACCTATTTCTTCTGCCCTGCACACCTTCCTTTGCCTTTCTTGTTAACGTCACAGCTTTATCATTTTTGTAATCATCCTTCTTCTTTTGCTGGAATGACATCTCACTTCTGAATGGAACATTAATCGATTCGAAATCTGCATTTGATTTGCCAACTGCCTTTCTCTCCTTTTGGCTGTCTAATTCCATCTCCTCAATCTGTATACCATGACTTTTACTACCATTGATTTAGCCTCATGAATCCGAGCCTCTTTTTTTTTTTTTCCTGCACCCTCATTCAAGGTCATCTCCCTCTCCAGCTACTACCCTTTTAATTGGCCACCATTCTTCTTCCTCAAGCCCTATTCTCTATTCATTTATTCGTCATGGTTAAAGCTGAGTTTGCATATGTTCTGAGCCTTCCCCGCATGCCCTTCTCTTTTGTAGAAATGACTTCTGCTAATTGTTGAGTTTTAGATTTAGCTACTTGATTTTTAGCTTGCATTTCTGTGCTTGGAATTCTGATCCAATCTAGCCTCTTATCTAAATCTCTCGCATGTTTCTGCCTTTGAACTTATGACCCAGCTTTGCTTCCTCTTTCATTTGTGTTAGCTTTACTCCCTATAGCCCTCAACCAGTCACCAATTTGTCCATCTTTTAGTTCATCTTTTTTAGTCTCTGCCATCCTAACAAAACACAATCTCTCCAAATGCCCAAACTTGCCACAGTAATAACAGAAAGCTACTAAATTTTCATACGTGAAGGATATCTAGCACTCCTTATCCTTTAGTTTCAGCCGTGTACCTCTCAACAAAGGCTTGCACAAATCAACTAAAGTGAGAATCTTCATGCACCTTCCAGCGCTACTTCCAGTTTCTGGGATGAGGACATCAAAAACCTTTGGAAAAATTTGCTTTAGCTTGAATTTCTCTAGTCATCCACTGAGTCAACAAGTTTCACACTTGAATCCATAGCTCCACCTTGTTAAAATTCTCCTTCTTGAGCTGCAGATTATCCTTCTAGTCTCTAAGAATGACAAATTGCTAATCAAACTTCCAACCTCTACTTTGCAGTACTCTCAATTTGTCCTCGTTGTTGCTAAATACAAACTGATATATATCTGGCCCTAGCTAGCTCCCGCACTTTGAAGAGGTCTCTAGCTAGCCAAACTCCTTCCAAAGTGTTCTTGAGGTATGTGAAGTTCGCCTTCCTCTCCCCAAAAATTATGTCTATTAGGCTCCTTGAACATGTTTCCATACTGCTTTTGACATCCTCCTCCTAAATCACCACCCCACTTCCTTCATCTTTAGTGAGCTCTAGCCTTTGTAGCATATTGGAGACTGCCAATGTCTTATTTAGAGGGTTTTCACTATCCATCCTTAGCTAACCAAGCTCACAAGTTGACTACTTGCCTAGAAAAAAAAAATTAGCAAGGGTAAGAATTAGGTAGGTAAAAAACTAGGACCTTAGTTGAGCTTCCATGAACAAGGTTTGATAGAAAGATTAGCCTAGAAGGCAAAAATCGGGAGTGGATCTCTTAGACTGTCAGAGGAAGCAAGGATTTTTCCATGGATCTAGCAGTTGGAAGAAGAAATTAGAAGAAAGGATCAAACCCTAAGGAAGAGAAGTTTCTTTAATGATGTTTGAAGCCACATTAAGATTAATCATCCGTGTAATCATTGTGCATACAAACTAATGATTAGTTGTTAACTATTAAGTAAAGTCACTAGTGCATGTTAGTTGTTTGACAATGGCTATTAGGCTAAACTTTTGCCTCCACTAAGGCACTTCACTTCTCTTCTCTTGGAGAGAGGAACATATACTCCAAATGAGACGACCTAAATAAGTCATCTTCATAGTGATCTTTCTTACACTCTTCATTTGCAAAAACAGTCAATAATATAGCTTTTACAACAGCTGTGTTTTTTTGTGGAATTCAAGGATGTCATGATTTTTATTCCGTTAAAAATTTGATTACATAGAAACAAGTGAGAAACCAGCCAAAATTTTTCCAAAAGGATTCAAATTTTAAAGTACTAGTACAATCAAACTGTTGCCAAAATCTGAGGAAAGATAACGTTTACCAAAATTTTGAGAAAAGATAGGTAATGCGCTATCTTGTTGATTACTAGCATATGAATTCTATATAATTGCAGCCATCGGGGACGGATTGAATCTAAACCCTCTTGTATTTGATTCCATTGGCTTTCATACATGCCAAGCTTCTGATTGTGGTGGAGCTCATGCGAGCATTCTTCTTCATTGTACTTCTCTTGATGCCACTTAAGTGGGTATCCTACTCCATCTTACTCAATTCGATGACACTCAATCGGGTCGCCTCCTCCATCTTTCTTATTTTCACAACACTTAATTCAGCATCCTCCTTCATGCTTATTCTACTGGCATTTTTTTTTGACGAAATGTCAAATATATTGCATATTAATTTCAAAAATACATAGCCAAACAAACATATTAAATACCACAAGGGCCTACAAAAGCGACCACAAGGATCTACAAAATTCCGAATAAATTGGGAAATACTACTACTACTACTACTAACTAAGGTTGCCGACTCAACCGGTATCTTTGGAAAATGCATACGATAAAAGAAACTGAACGCGAAATTTCTAACTTTCGTCTAATGCCGTTCGTAGTGATCCCTGAATATGTTGAATAGCCTGGAAGCCAAACTACTACCGCATACAGTAAAGAGCCTGCAACCAAAGTAATAGCAAAAAAATAAAAAAAATATTTACAATCGCATGTGCTCGCACCACTGATCGGCCCTAGTGTTTGTCGTGTAGCGAGCCTAGCAGACCAGACTAAATAATGGGCAACAATGTCATTGTCTATTCTATTGGCATTTGAAAGAGTATCCTCTACCATCTTAACCTTGACCTTTTTCAATTCTTCCTCCACTATTGTTCTCCCCAAACTTGGCCATCAGGTACATCAATATCTTTCACTAACATAATATGGAGCAAAGTTGGTGGTTTGATTGTCGAGTGATGGTTGGACCTTGCGAAGGAGGCGCCAAGCATATCAATGGGTGTCTCTCAGCTGATTGATAGGCAGAGGGCTCAGCAACCATGCTCTTGCCCTTTTGCTCTTCAACGACCATGCCCGGCAGCATTTCGGTAAAAGAGGGCCTGCGGTTCTTCTTAAATTTCTCTAGGAAGGCGCATTTTTAAAACACACTTCTATGTTTTTTAAAAAAGTTTTGTACTTTTCAATAAATCTCCCATCTCACAATCATTATTTTAAAAAAATGTACAAACATATTTTAAAATGTTATTCATACAACCATTAAAAAAATGATTTATTACTTTTGAAGATTTAAAAATAACCAAATTATTCATGGTAAAAGAATTAAACTAAATTTTTGTTTGGCTTTATGATTTGGTATTTGTTTATTATTGGGAATTGGATTGGTAAATTTTGATGGGTTTATATTTTATTGAATTTTACAAATAAAATATATTTTCAAGGTTTTTGGAATAGAAGAGAGCGAAAAAAAAATTATCATTTAAAAAATAGTCGTCCCTTACTTAGTTTTGGTGAATCCTCTTGTATTTTCAAAATCATAGCTTGTTTCTTGAACTTTTGCTAATTCCTTATTTCGTCACCTTATATGACCTCATATGACATCAAATCAATCTAATTGATTCATAAAGGAGGAGCAATATGATGTGACAAAACAAGGAGCAAGCAAAAATTCAAAAACAATCCATCTGTCTTTTAAAAAAACAAGAGGCATTCACCAAAATTAATAAAGCAGTTAGGCAACTATTTTATGAGCAAGATTTTTTTGGTTGTTTCTTACTATAAAAAATATTAATAATATGTTCTATATATAAGATTCAATAACACATAAACCTATTAAAGTTTACCAATAAAATTTCTAGCAAGAAAAAATTACCAAAAAATAAATCCATACAAAAAAGTAGTTTAATTCTACTACACCCACTCTGCAATGCTAACATCCACCTTAACTCTTCCAATTTAACACATTAGGAATTCTGATCTTGGACCAATATATTATCAATGTGCTCATCTGATTACAATGCTTTGCCATTCATGTTTTCATGCTGGTTAAGCGTGTATAATTGATGATCTAATATTATACTAGTTGTAGTAGACAGCTCTTATGTTTGCCTTCCACAATGGTAGTTCTGAGTGACCCTTGTCCATCAGAAATTTAGTAAGCTTTATTCGAACTGCAAATGAAACAATTTTTCTCATCCTTTCAAATTCAACTGCAAAAACAAATGCTAAAAGAGCAAAAGTTACAAACTAGGATCGACATGGTAGCGTTGACTAAAAATCATAAGATGATGGTACGCACGTGAGTGAAGCTTATCACTACGTGCGAGTTAGGTGCGATTTGGGTGAGAGTTTTTTTAGCTTTCTTCACAGTTAAGTTTTCTTTTTGTGAGGCGGTGTGTGAGGGTGTGGGGTGTCTGAACTTGGTGATTTGCTCTTGGTTGTGGCTTGATGTCGTCGAGTGTAGCTGCAACTTGGGAAATGGAGGTAGCTGTGTTGGTCCAGAGCCTTCAGCTGTCTTCTGTGGAGAAGGGGGAAGTTGAGCTGCTGCATGCTGATGTTCAAGCTGGACAGGACGAGGGTCAGAGGAGTTTGTTGGGGAGGATTTTTGGAGATACACGAGCTAATTTTATGGGCTTAAGGAGTACTATGAAAGCTATCTAGCCAATTAGTAATCTTTTTGTTGTTAGGGAGTTGGGGGTTAATTTTTTCCAATTTGTTTTTGCGTCGTTAGAGGATAGAAAAAAGGTTCTCGCTGGAAGGGGATGGACATATGATCAGCAGTATCTTGTGTTGCGGGAGTGGGAGCCGAGTGTCACTAGTATGGATATGGAATTTCGAATGGTGGAGCTTTGGGTGCAGGTTTGGAATTTACCTTCTCATTGGATTACCATGGAAACACGGAGTCGAATTGGGCATGTTTTTCCTGGGTTGCACGAAGTTTTTCTTCCTGAAAGAGGTAGCGCACATGGCTGACATTTGCGACTGTTGGTCATGGTAGATTTGGATCAACCTTTACTTCGTGGAACTATGGTTTTTTTCCAAAACCTTTCTCGCTGGGCTTTGTTTCAATATGAATTCCTTGCTGCTTTCTGTGTATATTGTGGTTGTGTGGGACATGTTGAGAGTTCGTGTGCTCGACGTTGTGTGAATCAGCAAGCTAATATGCTGAAAGTTGGGCAGTTTGGAAATTGGTTGCGTGCTGGGTTTGGTTTGTCTGGTGGTATTGATTCGGAGATGCTAATGGTGGTGAGCAAACGTAGTGGATGCTATCTGGACCCTCCCCGCTTGCATGTGAGGGAGGAGTTGCTTTCGAATCCAATGTTGCCACATTCTTTAAAGGAATTGGCATTGCGGAAAGTTGGGATGCCTGAAGTTGCGTCTACTGCCATTGGTTGTGGGGACTTTTTGCAGCCATCTGCTTTGTCTTAGCCTTGTATGGATGTTCCTGCTTGTCGCCCGATGGCTTTGCTGCAGTTACAGCTTGCTAATACGCACACTGATTTTTCTGGTAATGAGTCATTGTTGCAGCAATCTGCTTTGTCTTGTGCGAAGAATAATTGTGTGGAGGCTTCGTCTGCTTTGTTATCTTCGCCCCAACTAGAAGTGCTGTCTGCTTTGTAGCGTGTTGAGGAGCTGCCTGCTTTGTCGTGTGCTGAAGTGATTCCTCCAATGCAACTACCTGCTTTGTCATGTGTGGGGGAGCTTCCTGTGGAGTCTTCTGTGGGTTTGTTTTCTGTGGATCCCAAACTACAGCAGCCAGCTTCAGTTGGTTTCCTTTCTTTGGACTATACTTCTATGCGGGCTTCTTTGTCTACTGCTTCACTTGTTTGTCCGAAGGTTCACAAATGGAGAAGAGTGGGGCGACGACTGTTTTCGGCTTCTGAAGGCATTCAGAAGTTGTATTCTGGGGGTGTTCGAATTGGTGAGAAGCGAGATTGGTTGCGGGAGGATGTGGAGATATGCTATTTGGAGAACCAAAATCTGAAGAAACATCGACAAGATGAGCAACACCACACTTTGATTCCTGGTTATGGGGTGAACGGGACCAGCCCTCATCGGTCCCAAGCACCTCAATAAAGATTGGGGTGTGGAATTGTCGAGACTTGGGTGCAGCCTTCACAATTTTCCAGTTGAAGGAATCTATCATATCCCAGCATCCAGAGGTACTTTTTCTTTCTGAAACTAAACAAAAGTCTGTTTTTGTTGAGAAAGTTGTTAGGCAATTGAAATTTGAAGATAGGTGGAGGCATGTTGAGCCTGAGGGCACCGAGGAGGGTTGTTAATATGTTGGGCACCTCAAGTTGTGGTTATGGATGTCATTACTACTTCCTTTTGTGTACAGTTACAATATAAGATTGAGGATGATTCGAGGATGGGGTGGGCTATTTTTGTTTATGCAAGTACGGATTATGGAACTAGGGCACTTCAGTGGAGTTATTTAGAGAATGAGACGAAAAATTGGGGCGATTTGTGGATTATGGTGGGGGGGGGGGATTTTAATGACATAGTGTCTCTACATGAGAAGAGGGAGGACGGGTTAGAACGGACCATAGTTGTGTTGCTTTTCAAAACTTTATCCGACGACTAGAGATGGTTGATCTTGGGTATGTGGGTAGTCTTTATACTTGGAGTAATAATAGGGTGGGAGAGGGTTTTGTGGAGGAACAATTGGATAGATTTTTTGGCTTATCGATGTGGAGGTTGAGATTTCCAAATGCTAGGGTATTTCATTGTGCCAAGCAAGCTTCCGATCATTTTTTCCTTCTTTTGGAAATGGATCCTATGCCGCAACGGTCTCGTAGACGATTTGTATTTGATAGCAGATGGATTAAAAAATCCGATCTCTAACAAGCGTGGTGGAGGGATGGAACAGACACCGGTGAGGACAAGACAATTTGTGTTAAGCTCTAAGATTACCAAATGCCGGTTAGCTTTCTTTGAAGTGGAGCTTTACTTTCGGGAATAATTTTGCGAGAAGAATTACAGCTCTTAAAGCTCAAATGGAGACTATGAGTGGGAGTGGTGGGGGTCGGGATTGGATAGTATGGCATGCGCTTCAGAATCAACTTCGACTTGTGTATTTGGAAGAAGAGAAATATTGGCAATAGAAGTCACAAAATCAATAGTTGTCCAAGGGAGATAGCAATTCTAAATTTTTCCATACGTCAACCATTCAAAGGAGGAAGAGCAATCATATTGACAGCTTACTCACGAGTGATGGGAAAGTGTGTGTGACTAAAGGGGGGATTGAAGAGGAAATTGTGGGTTATTATGATACGCTATATGCTTTTACTCAACCGGCTCAATCTCCTTCTTTGCTTGAAGGGTTCCCTCAAACTATCACTCATGCCATGAATAGATCTTTGATGAGACCTGTGGAGGAAGATGAGATTAAAGCTGCCTTGTTCCAAATGAATCCCCATAAAGCTGCCGAACCTAATGGTATGACTCCTTTATTTTTTCAAACTTTTTGAAGTGAGTTTAAAGTGGATATTATCAATGCGGTAAAGGAGTTTTTTCATAGTAAGAAATTGCTTAGGAAACTTAATCATACTTTGCTGACATTGATACCTAAGGTTCAGTCTCCTGTGTCTATCTCACAATATAGGCCCATTAGCTTATGTAATATGGTCTATAAGATTGTTTCTAAAATCTTGGCTGAACGAATTAAGCCGTGCTTTCATAAGTGTATTAGTCAAAATCAATTAGCATTTATTCCTGGGTGTCAAATTCTTGATAATGTGATTATAGCTCATGAGGGGGTGCATACATTGAATTCACTAAGAAATGGAGAAAAGGGTATATGGCTTTAAAAATAGATATGGCTAAGGCTTATAATAGGGTGGAGTGGCAGTTTTTGGAGCAGGTCATGGGGAAAATGGGATTTGCATGGGGAGTGATTATATGGATTAGGCAATCTCTTTGTACTGGTACCTTTTCCATTAATATTAATGGTGATCCATGTGGGTATATTAAGCCAACTCGAGGCATTTGGCAAGGGGATCCTCTTTCGCCATATCTGTTTCTTATTGTTTCGAAGGCGCTATCTCATCTTATTACGCGAGCTATGGGTCGTGGAGTATAAAGGGATGAGGGTTAGTAGGAATGGGCCTATCATTACACACTTGTTCTTCGCTAATGATTCTTTGTTATTTTGTGAGGCGATGTCCATCAAGCACAGTGGTACAAGATATTCTCCATCAATATAGTCAATGTTTGAGCCAAGCGATTAATTTGGCCAAGTTGTTGGTTTTATTTAGTCATAATGTTTCCCGGTGGCCGAGTGAGATTTGTCAAATGATGGGGTGTGAATGAACAATCAAATGCTCGCCATTTAGGACTTCCTATGAGGATTGGGTGGTCAAAAAGGAGGTCTTTAACTTTATCATTCAGAAGGTGCACCAGCGAATTCAAACTTGGAAAACTCAGTTTTTGAGCTTGGCAGGCAAAGAGATCCTCATCAAATAGGTGGTGCATGCTTTGCCAACGTATGTGATGGGGTGTTTTAAGCTTCCGGTAGGAGTGTGTAAGGAAATTTGTCGTATTACGATGAATTTTTGGTGGGGTGAACGCAAGGATGCGAGACAGAAAATTCATTGGAAAATGTGGCAAGAGCTTAGTAAGCCAAAGAAGGAGGGAGGGTTGGGATTTCAGGATCTTCAACTGTTCAATGATACTTTGCTTGCTAAACAAAGCATATTTTGTGTCTTCCTGTGAAGCCATTATATCCAACTTGGACAATTTCGATGGGGATTAGCAATCATTTTCAACGGCCGAAGGGAAAATTTTGAGTCTTGAGTCACAAAGTGCACAAACTTATAGTTGATGAAAAAACTTTATAATCCATACCAAGTTATATACGTATCATGAGAATTTGCAAAGATTGCGAGCTCCTCCAACAGCAATCATTTTATATTAGTTGCATCTTTTGATGTATTCTAAAATAAATTCAGCAATAGCTTCAGAGGATATTCTTGCCTCCATCCCTTTTCATTTGCTTGATACATTTTTGCTCGCAGTTGTCTCAGCTACTCTAGAAATACACTGACACGAAAATGATTACTGACAAGAGATGGTACAAAGTAAAACTGGTGTTCAAGTGTTTTGATTTGACTAGAATATTCACCTGTAAGTGTTTTGATTTTTAATAAATACGCACTAAGTTAATCACCTCATTATGATTCTGAAATTATCTATGTTAAAAAAGTTGGACAAATTACACGAATATGGTGTTTTGGAATTATCTATGTTAAAAAAGATTTTGGTACTTGGAGTTTCTCTTTTATTTCTATTGACTCCTTAATCTGTTGAAAAGATTAATTTTTCGGAAAAAAATTGATTATGGGCATTTTAACTATTAAAATTACTCCCTCCATCCTAAAAAGAAGATCCAGTTTAGTTTAGATACAATTTTTAATTAATTATTAAGTACAACACACTTAATGTACTTACTAATGTATAATTTTACATTTTATCCTTACTTTTTAATTTTGAATATACACAATTATTATTAGTAACAATATTTCAGAAATTTGGTTTAAAAATAAACTATTTTTTTGGGACAAGAAAGAATTTTAAAAGTGGACTCTTTTTCTAGAATGGAGGGAGTATTAAAGAGGGCAAAAGCTTTAATAATTTATTGTGAAAGGCATTGAAATATCTTTAATACATTTTTTTATTAAAAGACTATTTTATCCTTCTCTAATTATGTAATCAATCTCAATTATTCTATTGTCCTTGATAAGACAATTCAACTAAACTAAAACTAATTACTTTATCCGTCCCAAAAAAAATCTATTTTAAAAATCTTTTTCTTATACAAAAAAAAAAGTCCACTTTTGGAATGAAATTTATTCAATACCCTTATTAATAATAATTATGTACAACAATAATTGAAAAATAAAAATATAAAATATAAAATTATGTATTTAATGATACATTAAATATGTTACATCTAATAACTAAAAAATATTATACCCAATCCAAACTAGACATTTTTTGTTAATTTTTTATTTTTTGAAAAATTTGGAAAAAATAGACCTTTTTTCCTTACAAGTTTTGGTGCTTGACTTTTTAAGTAACTCTGTAGCTTTGTGCTTTTTGTTGCATCAGTTATAATTTTTCTGACACATTTTTTAAACAAATGTTTCTTTTTAGTTTACAAAAATTCGAATTACGCAAATTTTGAAAAAGTGAAATTTTCCGCTCAATTTTTTGAGTATTTTTTTCAAACCACACAGAGTAATTTCAGTCTCTTTATATGTTTTCTCATTCCACACATGCTTTAAAAAAAATTTGGACTGAGAAAGGAATGATTTCAACACAGCTAACTCCATTTGCTATATAGAGTACAACATTTTCCTATAATCTACTACATTAGCCATACTACCTACTATATTTTTTATGTAGGTTACTTCATTTTTCATAAAACTCACTACAATTTCACATAACATCCTAGAAAAAAAAAACTCTAAAAAATTGTTGTATGTCAAGGAGCCTTCCAAGTATAATTTCATCAGTTTTTGGCCAAATTTATGAATTTTTTTTTCTAAAACTTTTAAAAATAAATTTGCAAAAAAAAAAAGACTATTTTTTTACAATTTTTTGTGCTTCATTTTTTTAAATAATTCCATAGATTTGTGTTTTTATGCATCAGTGGTATTTTTTTTCTCACATATTTTGGAACAAATGTATTTTTTCTTAGTTTACAAAAATTTGAATTATGTAAATCCTGAAAAAGTGAATTTTTTGGCTTAATTTTTTGAGTACTTGTTGGGGAGGTTTTTAACATGGGGAGTCCAACTAGTGATAAAGCAAGAGCCCACCTGAACCCAAAATCTTTTTTGGGTTCAAGTGGGCTCCTACTGCTTATTGGGCCGCTCTAGTTGGGCTCCCCATGTTAAAAACCTCCCCAACAAGTGGTATCAGAACCAGAATGTTGGCCTACTCGGGGAAGTAAGTGGTTCCTCTTACGGTTGGCCTTAGTGGGGTACTCGTGGACAAGTAGGTTTGTGATACCGCTTTTCTGCACTACACTAAATGGGTCCATAGTGAAGAGATGTGTTTGCTGGAGTATGGATTGGGCATGTGGGGAGTGGGCTTTAATACGGTAGTGTATCCATGAAGGGGAAGGTTTGTTGTGTTCATGGATACTTCCCACATTGAAAAATTAAGAGAAACTAGAGCACTTAATAAGTGACAAGGAACCATGACCCACTAGCTTAAGCTTTTGGGTTCAGGTGGGCTCCTACTACTTATTGGGCCGCTCTAGTTGGGGCTCCCCATGGTTAAAACCTCCCCAACAAGTGGTGTTGTAATTATTCTCAAGATTGTTCAAGAATAGAAAAGTAAGAGCAAAGAATAAATCGAGACACACAAGTTAACGAGGCTCGACTAGATAATTCAAGCCTACATCCACGACAAAGACGATGATGATATTAATAACAGATGTGGAGATTACAAGGATTTCCCAAACCCTTAGAAACACCCCACATCTCACAAAAGCTCTTAAAGCTTTCTTTGAAATCTCTCTCAATTTCTCTATTAAAAAAGACCTCAACTACAACTATATTTATAAATACCAAATACAGATCCAATCCTGATCTGATAGAGATTTAATCCTAATCTCATTTAGATTAGTGTTACAAAACACAGTAGGATTATATAAAGGTTCTGAATCCTAATTGAATTATGAAAAACACCAAATTAGAATATTAGATAAAATTATTTAATCCCATTCCAATTTGGAAACAAGGCATAATCCAACAAATCTCTACCTTGACTTGTTTCCCATTATGATGTCTTCGCTCATCCAAAACATTCCTATCTCAAACTGCACACATTGACCAAATCCAAGCAATGTTTGAACTTTGTCGATATAATGGACTTAGTCATCATATCTGCTGGATTATCTGCAGTCCCAATCTTCTTTACAGAGATTAACCTTTGAGACAAAATTTTTCAAACAAAATGATATCTAACATCAATGTGCTTGATTCTCTCATGGTACATTTGGTTCTTCATCAAGTGTATGGCACTTTGACTATCACAATAGATAGTGTTTTGCTTTAACTCCATACTCAATTCGCCAACCAAACCATTCAACCAAATAGCTTCTTTCACGCCTTAAATCCATTCACAACTTTTGCCAAAACCATGTACTTTGTCTCATTGTAGACAAAGAATCGATAAGATGTATAATTACATATCTATTAGATCAAATTCCTTGTGTTTAAGTGATTAAAATGCTTATTTATATGAATATTAAGTGTTTTTATTATTGATGGATAGATTGGAGCTTTGTAGGAAAAATTTAACAAATAAAGCAAAATGTTATCTTTCTTAGCAAAAGCTTCAAGGTTTCTTTGTGCATGAAGTCATCTTAGGAGTTCATAACTCTTGATGCAGATGTCCAAATGAGATGATTCAAGATGATATGGAAAGCTGGGAAAGAGAGCAAAACTTTCATGAAGAAACTTTTCTCAAATTCGGAAGAAAAGGACCAAAATCTGGGCGAAACTTGGGTTCAAGAGGTTCATTTCTTTTCTGAATTTTGGCAGCTACGGGTTTTCTAATTGTGCAGCAGTCTGGCCTTATTTTTTTTCAGCAGCAATTCAACAACAAAATTCTCCAATATTCACACAAGAAAACAAGAGCACAGCACCAAGTTGTCACACAAGAAAACAGAATGATAAGGGCACAAAACAGCATGTGATGCCAACCTTTCATTTGAGTGAAAGAGAAACATTTGCACATGAAGGCTTGGAGACCAGCTGCCATCTTTTTATTTTTCTGAAGAAAGATGCATGAGGACAGCAAGAAAGTCCTTCCAAAATGCAGCCTCACATGAAAAAAGAAAGAAAGCCAAACAAGAAGTGCATGAGGACACCAAGAAAGTCCTTCCAAAATGTAGCCTCACATGGGAAAAAGAAAGCCAAACAAGAAAAGAAAATAAGAAAAAAAAATCTGTACAAAAACAAAAGGAAGCAAGAAGCATTAACAAAAGAAAGAAAGAAGAAAAAAAAGAAAAGGAGGGTATTGATTAATTATGAAAAATGGTGAAGAATGTGAGAAAAAGCAAGTGGCCACAACCAAATGTCTTGAATCCTTGCCTATAAATAGGCAAGGCTTGGATATGATCAAGCATCCCATTCTTTGGAGCAGCACTTCATTCTTTGCTTCTTTTTCTTTAGCTTTAGGTTAGAGTTAGAAAAATTTTCCTTTTTTCTGTTTTTTTTTTTTAGTTCTTCTTCTTGTTCTTCTTGGTTTTTCTTCTTGTTTTCTTCTTGATCTTCTTCTTGGCAGAATTTCAGCCGGTTGTTGTTCTTCTTCCGGTTGTTGTTCTTCTTCCTTTTGTTGTTCTTCTTCCTTTTGTTGTTCTTCCAGCAGCCACTAAGCTTGATTTGGATACAAAGGAAGCAGCTGAACCTTCTCTTTGGAAGTTTACGGGTAGAGAAGACAAAAGTCAAAGAACAAAGAGGGGAGTGGCTACCACCTACGGGTTTTGTTGAAGTTTATTTTTATTTTTATTTTTTTTTCTTTTTGCAATTATGTTTAAGAAATTGGTATTGTTCTTTTATATTAATATGAATTAAATTCTTTTTCTAGGGTTTTGATGTAGCCTAACTATGAAGTCTTAATATTTTTCTATTAATATAGTTTGATTTAATTTTCCATGGTTGAGTATTTATCTTTGTGTTTAATGCTTCTAATTACTTGATCACTAATTAGATGATTTGTTAATCATAACGAATTGGAAGAGGAGTTATGTGTCAAGTTCATTGAGATAAATGCCATAAATTACATGTAGGATAGGAATATACCTACATGGTTTGTGTAGTTGCTATATGAGAATCCATAGAAATTAATGACTTCATAATTGTTGTAATTCACATAGGAATATAGTGAATTAGCAATTAGGAGGATTTTATTAGATCTCGGGAGGGACTAGTAAATAAATTTGGGAATCTCACTATCAACCAGGAAATTAAATTAGTTTATAGAAATAGATTAATATTAGGATGGATTAGTTATGGTGAAAACAAGAACTCTAGTTCTTACGTCAACTTAATCTTTAAACTTACTTTGTTTAGTTTTTAATTTTAGTTTTAATAAAGTTTTAAAATTACTTTTAATATAGCTTAACCATAAAATATCTTTTTTCTTCAAATAAAGTTAGAACTATTTTAATTTAGGTATTTAATAATTCATTAGTCTCGTGGGAGCGATAAATTATATTCACTCTATATTACTTGTTAACGATCACGTGCACTTGCGTGTGAAATCGACCAACAAGTTTTTATGCCACGCCGGGACTAATTTGATTTTATTAATATCGATACCAAGTAGTTCTACCTTTAATTTGAACTTTTATTTTTATTATTATTATTTTAATTTATTTACTTTTGTTCTTTTACCTTTTAGATATTACGTGGTGCATGAGAAGGTTTGGAAGTGATAATCCCTCCCTAATGGGAAGACATATGAAATTTGCTTATGCATTGTTGGATGAGATGGCATCTACTGGACTACCATTGGTCTTGAGGAGATCCACATTGCCAAAAATCATGGCAACTATAACGTTGATGCCCTCACCGCACTATCACCCGAGTTGCTACCTTTGCCAAAGCAACTTAGTACACTCAATGCAAATGCCATCCATATTCCTCCAAAAGCTTATGATATTTGTGGTGGACCTCATCCTAGTGTTGATTGTCAAGTGGGAAATCCTTTCGCTCAATCTCATATGGAGCAATTTCGGTTGTAGGAATTTTAATAGACAATATAATCCCTACTCCAACACATACAATCAGGATGGAGAAACCATCCTAACTTTTCTTGGAGAAACAATCTGCCTGTTGATAACACCCAAGGATTTCAAATTCTCCACAATTCAACCCCATGCACAAAAGATGTCTTTAGAAGATGCTCTTGCCCAATTGAGCATGACCACCTCACAGTTCATGATTAAGACTGAAGCCACATTGCAAAATCAGTCAGCATCCATCCGAAATTTGGAAGTTCAAGTGGGACAACTTGCCAGTGCATTAAACTCTAGACCACAAGGGTCTTTGCCTAGTAATACGGAAATCAACCCTAAGGAACAAGTGAAGGCAATTACACTAAGAAGTGGCAAAGAGTTACCTGAACCTGTGACAGAGAAAGCGAGAACAAGCGATGGAAGTGCGGACCGGAAAATCGGAGAACAAATTGAAGAAGTTGCGAAACCCAAGTCGAAGTTGTTTCGGATAATCCACCTCCGTATGTACCACCTATGCCATATCCTCACGATTCGAAGCAAAAGCTAGATAAGCAATTTTCTAAATTTCTTGATGTTTTTAAGAAATTACATATTAATATTTCTTTTGCTGATGCTTTGGAACAGATGCCTAGCTATGTGAAGTTCATGAAGGAGATCCTCTCCAACAAAAGAAAGCTAGAAGAGCAATACAAGCCAGTCATCCAACCACAAATGAGGCTTAATCCACATTTTAAAGTGATTGAGAATGCAATGGTGGCTTCTAAAAAATCAATAGAAAACATGCAGATGTGGTCAAGCAATTGGTAAAAATTTGAGCGATAGAGGGCGTCGAGCATAACGACGTTAACCAATTGCGCTAATTGGGAGCAACCCAAGTTCTTTTACCTTTCTTATTTTAGTTTGTGTGATTTTTATTTTTATTTTTATTTTTATTTTTATTTTTGTTTTTAGAGAAGAAGAAAGAGAACATTCACACAATTTTGCTGCACCAGTTAGAAGATAAATCTGGTTCAAGGCCTTCCCAATGGATTTTTGTGCTGAAATTTTACAGGAAGAAGAAGAATTCTCCAGCTTCCTATTCACAAAATTTCAAAATTTTTGGAGCTGTTTTGGTACCTAAAAGAAATTCCTCTTCGAAGCTATTCCAAACAGGGCAGTATCCTAACCCTTCGTTTTCTTATGACTCTTTAATTGCTATACTTTTGTTAGTTCTTTGTAGCATTGAGGACAATGCTAAATTTTAAGTTGGGGGTACATGAATTTTTTTGCTTAAATTTTTGTCCAATGATTGCTAGTTATCAATTTTATAAGTTTGACATTTTGATATCTTCTTTGAAATTCCTCACTCTTTTGATACTCATTTAAAATAATTTTGAGTTATATGCATTAGAGATTCGGGTTGGAATGTATGAATGAGGCAAGTATGATTAGTCTTTGTCTTTAAAATTTTTAAAGCATCTTGTTGATTTTGATGATTGAATTGAATGAGAATGTGCAATATTTGATATAATGAACCCATTGTGAGTATTTGAGCCTATGAGCATTTTTATTTTCATTGCTCACATATTTCTTTGTTGAGTGTTGTCAAATATGGTATGTTCATTCTAGAACTTGCTTTGTTATGCATGTTGAGATCACAATATGAATTTATGCTTTGAGATGATAAGGGCATTTAGGATGAGCCGTTTAAACTTTCTAAAAAGCCATCCCATTACATATACCCCTAGTCAACCAATTTTGCGCCTTAACCTTTCTTTTGTTATAAACACCACATCATTAGCCCCAAACCATTTGTCTTTTTTACCAAAGGTAAACCCTTTATCAAGTGTACGTAGGAATGAATTGCATTTCTATTGATTCCAAAGAAAAGAACCACTGAAAAAAAAACAAAAGAAAAAAAAAAAAAAAGAGGAAAAGAAGTGAACAATATTCCCTCGAAGATTGGACAAAGTTAATGTCTTCACTATGTACAAGATAGTCCAATTATATGATGAAGTTGTAGAAAGGGGATACATGTTATTTGGAATAAAGAAGTGGTTCTAATATGCTACTTGTTGCTTTGTAGTCATGCAAGGAAGTTTATACATATCTTGATTTGTGAAAACCTAAATTTTCCTTTCTTTTTACCTACCTTTACCTAAGCCCCGTTACAACCCTTATAAAGATCCTTTGATTATTGCATGGATTCATATTCATTAGTGGTGGAGATGTGATATATAAGCAAGCCTATGGTAATGACATGCTATGTTTGATTTGAGTGCCAAATGAAACCTTAAACACTTTGAGTGATTAGAATGCAACCTATGAGAGGGTATCAAATTTTGTTGCATTTGATTTCGACGAAAATTGTTGGAATTAATGAGATGTGTATTTTGTTTAGAAAATTTGGACTAAGAATACTTGTTCTTTGGATTATTATTTCGATCTTAATTGCTAATGTGTGATAACTTTGGATTATTTTTGGATGGGTTGAAAAAAAAAAAAAAGGGTATGGAATGGAGAGAAAGATGTTGATCTAGTGCAAGCTTGAGGACAAGCATTGATCTAAGTGTGGGGGAATTTGATAAGATGTATAATTGCATATCTATTAGGTCAATTTCCTTGTGTTTAAGTGATTAAAATGCTTATTTATATGAATATTAAGTGTTTTTATTATTGATGGATAGATTGGAGCTTTGTAGGAAAAATTTAACAAATAAAGCAAAATGTTATCTTTCTTAGCAAAAGCTTCAAGGTTTCTTTGTGCATATAGTCATCTTCCGGAGTTCATAACTCTTGATGCAGATGTCCAAATGAGATGATTCAAGATGATATGGAAAGCTGGGAAAGAGAGCAAAAACTTTCATGAAGAAAGTTTTCTCAAATTCCGGAAGCAAAGGGACCAAAATCTGGGCAGAAACTTGGGTTCAAGAGGTTCATTTCTTTTCTGAATTTTGGCAGCTACGGGTTTTCTAATTGTGCAGCAGTCTGGCCTTATTTTTTTTCAGCAGCAATTCAACAACAAAATTCTCCAATATTCACACAAGAAAACAAGAGCACAGCACCAAGTTGTCACACAAGAAAACAGAATGATAAGGGCACAAAACAGCATGTGATGCCAACCTTTCATTTGAGTGAAAGAGAAACATTTGCACATGAAGGCTTGGAGACCAGCTGCCATCTTTTTATTTTTCTGAAGAAAGATGCATGAGGACAGCAAGAAAGTCCTTCCAAAATGCAGCCTCACATGAAAAAAGAAAGAAAGCCAAACAAGAAGTGCATGAGGACACCAAGAAAGTCCTTCCAAAATGTAGCCTCACATGGGAAAAGAAAGCCAAACAAGAAAAGAAAATAAGAAAAAAAATCTGTACAAAAACAAAAGGAAGCAAGAAGCATTAACAAAAGAAAGAAAGAAGAAAAAAAAGAAAAGGAGGGTATTGATTAATTATGAAAAATGGTGAAGAATGTGAGAAAAAGCAAGTGGCCACAACCAAATGTCTTGAATCCTTGCCTATAAATAGGCAAGGCTTGGATATGATCAAGCATCCCATTCTTTGGAGCAGCACTTCATTCTTTGCTTCTTTTTCTTTAGCTTTAGGTTAGAGTTAGAAAAATTTTCCTTTTTTCTGTTTTTTTTAGTTCTTCTTCTTGTTCTTCTTGGTTTTTCTTGTTTTCTTCTTGATCTTCTTCTTGCAATTTCAGCGGGTTGTTGTTCTTCTTCCGGTTGTTGTTCTTCTTCCTTTTGTTGTTCTTCTTCCTTTTGTTGTTCTTCCAGCAGCCACTAAGCTTGATTTGGATACAAAGGAAGCAGCTGAACCTTCTCTTTGGAAGTTTACGGGTAGAAGACAAAAGTCAAAGAACAAAGAGGAGTGGCTACCACCTACGGGTTTTGTTGAAGTTTATTTTTATTTTTATTTTTTTCTTTTTGCAATTATGTTTAAGAAATTGGTATTGTTCTTTTATATTAATATGAATTAAATTCTTTTCTAGGGTTTTGATGTAGCCTAACTATGAAGTCTTAATATTTTCTATTAATATAGTTTGATTTAATTTTCCATGGTTGAGTATTTATCTTTGTGTTTAATGCTTCTAATTACTTGATCACTAATTAGATGATTTGTTAATCATAACGAATTGGAAGAGGAGTTATGTGTCAAGTTCATTGAGATAAATGCCATAAATTACATGTAGGATAGGAATATACCTACATGGTTTGTGTAATGCTATATGAGAATCCATAGAAATTAATGACTTCATAATTGTTGTAATTCACATAGGAATATAGTGAATTAGCAATTAGGAGGATTTTATTAGATCTCGGGAGGGACTAGTAAATAAATTTGGGAATCTAGGCTATCAACCAGAAATTAAATTAGATTATAGAAATAGATTAATATTAGGATGGATTAGTTATGGTGAAATCAAAACCCTAGATCTTTCACAACTTAATCTATTAACTTGCTTTGTTTAGTTTTTAATTTTAGTTTTAATTAAGTTTTAAAATTACTTTTAATTTAGCTTATCCATAAAATATTTTTTCTTCAAATAAAGTTAGAACTATTTTAATTTCGTATTTAATAATTCATTAGTCTGTGAACGATAAATTATATTCACTCTATATTACTTGTTAACGATCACGTGCACTTGCGTGTGAAATCGACTCAACAAAGAACATTTGATTATAACATAGCCTTCCAATTGATAGTACAATCGCAAAGTGTGAAAATATAACCTATCGTAGATCTTCTTTGTCCAAGTCTCCGCATAATCCAAATCCACATAACCAACGAGTTGGCCAAGTTTACGATCTCGTTTATATACTAAGCCAATGTCTGCAGCCTTTGAGACACCTTAAGATCCATTTCATAGCTTCCTAGTGAGTTTTTCCAAAACAATGCATGAATCTACTCACAACACTTAATGCATATGAAAGATCTATCACGCTTTCAATGGGCTCTTTTCGAGTTATCCGTAACTTTTTCAAAAGTTTTAACCTCAAACTCCACTTGCTTCTCAATGCTCTTGTCTTTGTCAATATCACCTTTTCCTCTTTCTTTGTTAATAAAACAGACTCATCAAAGGTAACATCCTGTGATAAAAAACTTGGATGATTTATCATCAAAACACCACAATCGATAACCCATCACTCCATCTACATACCTTAGAAAATATGCACTTCTTTGCCCTTAGCTCAAGCTTACGATCCTTAACATGAGCATATGTAGGACAACCAAATACTCTCAATTCAGAGTAATTTGCAGGGGAACCTGACCATCTTTCTTCAGGAGTCTGACAATTAATTGCTGTGGATGGAGACCGATTTACCAAGTAACAAGCTGTGTTTACAGCTTTAGCTCAAAATTCCTTGGTTAATCGAGCATTAGAAAGCATGCACCTAACTTTTTTCCAGAATAGTTCTATTCATCCGTTCTGCAACTCCATTCTGTTGTGGTGTATATGTGACTGTGTGGTGCCTCACAATCCCCTCATCCTTGCCAAACTCATTGAATTCATCTTTACAAAATTCTATGCCATTATCCGTTCTAAAGTGCTTAATCTTCTTGTCAGTCTGTTTTTCAATCATGGTCTTCCAACGCTTGAACGCTACAAAGATTTCATCTTTGTGTTTAAGAAAATACACCCATACCTTCCTTGAATAATCATAAATGAATGTTAACATGTATCTTACAACACCCTTTGAAGGAACTTGAGAAGGGCCCTAAAGATCATAATGAATATAATCCAGAATACTTTTGATTTGGTGAATTCTAGTAGTAAATTTTACCCTGTGTTGCTTGCCGAATATGCAATGCTCACAGAAATCCAACTTCCCTATCACCAGTCCACCAAGCAAACCCCATTTGCTTAATTTGAACATCCCTATTTTACTCATATGCCTTAATCGCATATGCCACAATTTGGTAGTATCTATGTTATTATTCGAACTAGAAGAGGAAACAGTTGCAGCACCTATCACCGTGCTACTTTGTAAAATGTAGAGACCAAACTGTCTAATTCCTTTCATGACCATTAGTGCACCTCTAAAGATACTCAGAACTCCACCTCCACCTTTTTAGTGACAGTCAATTACGTCAAGTGTTCCTAAAGAAATCAAAATTTTCTTCAAGTCAGGTACATGTCTGACATCTGTCAAAGTCCCCACCATACCATCATGCATCTTAATTCTTATCAGACTTATTCCAACAACTTCACAAGCAATATTATTGCCCATGAAAACTTTACCACCATCAATAGATTGATAAGTAGTAAACCGGTTCCTACGTGGACTCATGTGGAAAGTGCGATCAATCAAGAATCTACTCTAAACCCGAGTAACCAATAGTAGCAATGAGAACATCTCGCACCTCGACTCACCTTCAAGAATTCCAAAGATTTCTGTATAGCTCACTATCTTCTTCCCTTGGACATCTGCACAATCTCTTTTATAATGCCCTTTTTACCCTGATTATAGCACTTGTCATTTTTCTTGGATTTAGATTTTGATCGGGATCTTCTTTTACCCTCTTTTCCTATTTCTTTCTCTCTACCTCGAATAACTAATCCTTCCACACTAACTGTATCACCTTGTTCAGTAACTGACTTCCACAACTCATTAGAGTTCAACGATGCTTTTACATCCTCTATGGAAATTGAGTCACGCTCATACAACAAAGTGGTAACCAAGTGATCGTAGGATTTTGGTAAAAAAACAAAGAAGAATAAGGGCTTGATCCTCATCTTCTATTTTCACATCGATATTATTCAAGTCTAAAATAACTTTATTGAACACATCGATATGTGTATCAATGAGTGTACCTTCCTTCATCTTCATTTTGTATAACCGTTATTTCAAATACAACCGATTTGTGAGAGACTTTGTCATTTAGAGATTCTCAAGCTTTAACCAAAGTCCTGCAGGTGTTGTTTCTCTAGCAACTTCTCTCAAGACATTATCCGCCAATGACAAAATAATTGAGCCATATGCCTTCTCTAAGAATTCATCCTTCTCATGATCTGTCATTATTTGAGGTAAATATTCTTTACCTTTTAATGCCCTTTGGAGACCTTCTTTACATAAAAAAGCATACATCTTCATCTTCCATAGTCCGAAATCATTCTTCCCATCAAACTTTTCAATGTCATATTTGACGATAGCCATCTTGAACTAACCTAAGCTCTGATACCAGATTGTTATGATTATTCCCAAGATTGTTCAAGAACCGAAAAGTAAGAACAAGGAATAAATCGAGACACACAAGTTAACGTGCTTCGACTCGACAATTCAAGCCTACGTCCACAACAAAGACGATTATGATATTAATAACAAACGTGGAAATTACAAGGATTTCCCAAACCCTTAGAAACACCCCACCTCTCACAAAAGCTCTTAATGCTTTCTTTGAAATCTTTCTCAATTTCTTTATAAAAAGACCTCAACTATATCTATATTTATAGACACCAAGTAGAGACCCAATCCTAATCTGATAGAGATTCAATCCTAATCTCATTTAGATTAGTATTACAAAATACAGTAAGATTATATAAAGATTCCAAATCCTAATTGAATTATGAAAAATACCAAATTAAAATATTAGATAAAATTATCTAATCCCATTCCAATTTGGAAACAAGGCATAATCCAACAGTACTTGTGTTGCATCACAAAAGTAATTTTATTTCCTTCATTTGTCTCCTCATCCTACACGTACGTAAGAAATTTTCAGACAAAAAAATAAACAATTTCAGTGTTTTTTTTTTTTTTAGTTTTAGCATGAAGAATTGAGGGATTTTAGTCAACTGGTGCAGGACGATTCATGCTTCTTCTTCCTAGAAGAATTGAGGGATTGCACCCACTTGGTGAAATTTAATTCACGCTTCTTCATAGCTAGTTCGTTTTTTGTCCCTACGTGTTAGGGTTAGTTCCCTATTTATTAGGGTTATTTCTTCTATGTTAGAAGTGTTTTGGACAACTTTTCTAGTCGCACTTTCCTTAGTGGTTACTTTCACGGAGAACAATTAGCCTTGTTTTGGCTATGTACAAATTTGCAATTTGCAATAAAATATCTGCCATTTCAGAAGGAAAAAAAAATTATATTTTCCACATAACATATTATGTTTTCTACATAACCTACTACATTTGTCACATTACTTAATATAATTTCCACACAACTTATTATACTTTTCACAAAGTTACTATAATTTCACCTAGTATCCCAAAAAAATCTTCAGAAATTTGTTGCGCTCAAGGAGCCTTCCATGTATGATCTCATTGGTTTAGTGAGTTTGTGAATTTCTTCATTTTTTTGAAAAAAATTTTAAAAATATATGGAAAAAGGTAGAACCATTTTTTTAAAACAATTTTTCGTGCTTGATTTTTTAAGTGATTTTGAGTCTTTATGCGTAAATGGTATTTTTGGTCACACATTTTAGAATGGATGTGATTTCTATTTAATTTACAAAAATCTGAACTACACGAATCCCAAAAAGTGAATTTTTCTACTCAAATTTTAGTGCTTGTATGGTATCACATAAAGTATTTTTGGTCCCTTTATGTCTTCCATCATCTTACACGAACATAAATAAATCTCTTACAAATAAAGAATGACCTTTCATACAAATAACTACATTTGCTACCTATGGACTACATTTCGCATATTGCCTGTTATATCACCACACTACCTACTACAATTTTTACACAAGCTACTAAATTTTTCACAAACTCACTATAATTTTACCCAAGATCCTAAAAATATCCAAAACTTTGTTGCATGACCATGAGCCTTCTAAGTATAATTTCATTTGTTTTTGAGTGAATTTTTGAATATTTTGATTTTTATTGAAAATTAGAAAAAATAGACTTTTTTTGGGTGAATTACATCTACTACACCTGTGGTTCATGTAAATTACCAATTAAACTCTGAGATTTGGAAAATTATCAATAGTCCCTTAAATTTGATAAATTCATAACATTTAATCCCTTTAATCAGCTAAATTCATAACATTTAGCCTTCTTAAATTCATAATATTTAACCCCTTAAATGGGTATTAGTAGTTTTACCAAATCTCAGGGTTTGATTGGTAATTTACATGAACCACAGGGGTAGTTGATGTAATTCACCTTTTTTTTACAATTTTTCTTGCTTAATTTTGGAAATAATTATGTAGTTCTGTGTTTTTATGCATTAGTGGTAATTTTTCTCACACATTTTTTGGAACATATGTGATTTCCTTTTAGTGTAAAAAAAATTCGAATTAGGCAAATTTCGAAAAAAGTGAATTTTTTATTCATTTTTTTTAGTACTTGTATCACATTACACAGTCTAATTTTGATCTTTTCAGGTACTTACTCATCCCACACAAGCTTAAAAATTTTCGGATGGAGAAAGGAATAATTTCAACATAACTAACTGCAGTTGCCACAAAGCGTACTACATTTGCCATACTACCTACTACAATTTCCATATGGCTTACTACATTTTTCTACAAACCTACTACAGTTTCGCGTAGGATCTCAAAAAAAATCTCCAAATATCTATTGCACATCAAATTTTTGTACATTTCTTAATTTACCCCATCAACTATCGGTATGTGCTACTCACGTAATGCCTTTAATTGAGAAAATGGATTGTAGTTGATCATTAGACCAAAGAGTCAAGGAATTTGCAAATATAGCACCTTTGACTATTGACTTTGCAAATATAGCACCTCCCTTTTTTTGTTTGCAACCATAACACTTTAAGGCTGCATAAAGACCAAAATGCTCCTCCTCTCTAATAGCAAACTTCTTAAATATAACACCTTCGCTTTTTTGTTTGCAAACTTTACTTATTTTACATTGGTCTTTTTTCTCTATCGACTCAACATCTCATTTCACACATTCCATCCCATTGTCGTATGCTTCAATGGCAACTTGCAATGTTTTTTTGTTTATATTTGGACTGTGTTTGGACGAGAAATTCGCTGAGCATATGTCAAAAAAATAAAATAATTAACACGTGGGTCAAGTACTAAGTTGAGTAATAATTGGTAGAGTACTAGATCAAGTAGGTGAATTTAGGTCGAGCTCAACCTAGTACTAGCTCGAGTGAATTTTTTTTTTTTTTTGAAAAAAAAATAACTCAACCTATTACTAGGTCGAGTATTAGGTCGAACTCGACTTAAATTTGACCTATTACTCGAACAATTATTATTTCTCAACCTAGTACTCGACCAATTATTACTCGACCTAGTACTCGACTTATTGCTTGGCCCAAGGCTCAACCTATGTGTTAATTTTTTAATTTTTTGACGTATGCTCAATGAATTTCTCGTTCAAACCCAGTTCAAATGTAAACAAAAAAACATTGCAGCTTACCATTGAAACATACGGCAATGGGGTGGAATGTGTGAAATGAGATGTTGAGTTGACAGAGAAAAAAGACCAATGTAAAATAAGTAAAGTTTGCAAACAAAAAAGTGAATGTGTTATATTTGATAAGTTTGCCATTAGAGAAGACGAGTATTTTGGTCTTTATGTAGCCTTGAAGTGCTATGGTTGCAAACAAAAAAAATGAGGTGCTATATTTGTAAAGTCAACGGTCAAATGTGCTATATTTGCAAATTTCCCAAGAGTGAATGGTGAATTACATCTACTACTCTTGTAGTTTGTATAAACTATCAATCAAATTTTGATATTTGAAAAAACTACCAATACATCATTTGACCTAATGACCATTATGTTAACTAACAAAATAAGTGAAAAGACCCAAAAAAAAAAAATAGCATAGAAAAATAACATATATCCCCCCTGAGATTTGTTCTATTACAAAATGACTCTTAAAGTTTTAAAATTTTATTAAATAAAATTTAATAACTTCTATTTCTTTATTTTATATTCTTATTTTGTTTTTCTTTTCTTTTCATGAGGAATAATTTTATAATTTTATTTTATATCATAAACAAATAGAATGAAAAAGTAATAAGAATATGTTTCTTTAGAATTTTTGAAAACTAAATAATAAAATTAATAATTTTTTTACCATATTAATATTTCATCATTTTCAAATTTGAAAACCTTATTTTCTAAATTTCTTAGTATGCTTTCGATATTAATCTACCATTACGGTCCCTTTAAATGATTAAATGATTGTTTTTATTATTTGTGTATCTTTATAAAATTTTAAGAAATAATTATTTATTTAAATCTCTTTTAGTTTTATCTTAGTTATTAGAATTTGATGTAATAGTCATAAAATTAATAATTTTTTTTGTTATTATGATTAAATGTAATAGTCGTAAAACTAAGAATTATATTTATTAGAATGAGCTTAAATTATTTGAATAGAAATGATAAAATAAGCATTATAAAATATTGTCACGTCTAAACTTTATATCTATTTTTGTAAAATGTTAGATTGTTAAATTGTGTAAAAAAATTGTTTAAATTGTGTTCAAATTTTGTTTATCAATAATTGTTATTAACATTTTTATAACACTAATCAAATAAAAAAAAAGTAGGGAAAGATCTATTTTGTTAAACCTCTGGATCCATTTTATAATTAAAACAAACCCCAAAATGTTAAATGTAATTCAAATATTATAGTTTAAAGGGTAATTTAGGAATTTTAAGTAAATTAACCATTAACTTGGTCAAAAGTCGATGGTCAATGTTAGTGAACTAATGATAAATGATTAAATATTATGAATTTATCAAATTTAAAGGAGCATTGGTAGTTTCCCCAAATCTTTAGATTTAATTGGTAGTTTCTACAAACTATAAAGGTAGTGAATGTAATTCACCCAAAAGTCATGCTTCTTTATGTGGAAATCCAAGTTGGGTTTGTTGGGTTACAAACAGGCATTTTACCAAAGGTTATAACTATAAGATTCGACCCTTTCGCGAATTGGGAAAGTAAATGTAATTCACCCAAGAGTCAATTTTAAAATTGTATATGACCAAACAAATTATTTTTAAATGTGGAAAAAAATATGATTGAAATTTCATAAACAACAAGAGTTAATATATTAAGGGTGACAACACAAATAATGTACAAATAATACACTGTATAATCATTACTGAGAAGACAAGTGTTGCATTCTTAATGAAGAGTAAATTAGTCTTTTAATAATTAAAGTAATATTAAAGATATACTAATACCTTTATAATAAATCATTAAAACTTAATTCCTTTTTAATAATTTCAATACTTAAAATGCTTCTAATCAAAATTTTCCCTAAGTTTGTCATAAATATGATCATCAGTAGTAATAGATTTGCTCTCCATGTTACAATTTTTCAATATTTCGTCCATAGCTACAATAATATTTTGTTCAATTGGAGGGAATAAACATTGATCATATCATTTTAAAACGAAATCTCACTTATATGGTCACTTATATCATTATGAATTGGTTGAACTACTCTATACTGATAATGAAATAAATCATTATCTCTTTCCTCAAAAAAAGAGCTCACTTTGAATTAGTCATAACTTTTTATTAATTATTAAATACAACATATTCGGTGTACTAATAAATATATAATTTTGCATATTTATCTTGACTTTTTAATTGTGATTATAAATAATTATGACTAGTAAAGATATTTTAGAAATTTAGTTCAAAAAATAATTTTAAGACTATAAAATTTCCAAAAGTTTTAAACTTTTTATATATTCTTTTTTTTAAAAAAAAGTTCACTTCAAAATTTTAAAATGCTGTACTCCCTTTATTAATAATGTTTATCTATTGCCAAAAAATTTTAAAATAAGATTAAAACAAAAAAATTATATACTTAATTGTGTATTAAATTTTACCCTATAATTAAAAAAAAGTTTTATCAAACTTAAAGTAAATTCTTTTTTTTTTAATACAATGGAAAGAATAAAACATTTTTAAGAGTTTGAGCTGGACACTGGTTACACAAGATCATTCGTAGATGAATTGCATCATGCTTTTTTTTTTTTTGCCCCTTTTCCAATCCCATGAACAATAAGAACTGAGCTAATTTTGTAAAATGAGAAAAACAAATAATTTGGGAGAAAAAAAGGGAAAAGGAGATTGAAATTTTTTTTAATCCTAGTGCAGTAGAATCTAATATGCTGCTATTATTTTAATGGTAAATGACATCAATGGTCAAAAATAAAGAAGCAATTTAGTGATAATTTGCCACTTAAAAGAATATTCAAAGAAAGTGGTGAAAGTGAAACAAACAAAATCCAAGAGGCTTCAATGCAAAATGCAAGCAAGAAACCAAAATGAAAAGTACAATAACGTTATTGCCAATAGCTGCAAAGCTAGCATATGATCTACCCCAGAATAAATTTTGCTATCGAAGTAATGCTATATCCTCACTAAATATAGAGAAACTATATTACTACATTTCATCTAAAATATGTCACCCTCTGACTCAAACATGATAGAACTAATTAGGAAGTTGTACTACATTTTAACCAATTCATAATTACCCTAGGCTTGAGATGGCATAATACAATTAATTACATTGTAATTCGGGTAGGATGGATTTGATCAAATACTCAGACATCAACTTGTAAGCTTGTTGAGTCATGTGAATTCCATCCCAACTGATATGATTGTCTGGATTTGGACAAGCAGTAGTGACTCCTGGCATTCCACATAACTTGTCAACAGAGAAATTGTGCTTCCCACCACTTCCACAACAAGCTCTCTGTGTTTCCTTGAACCCAAGCTTTTGAGCATTCAACAAGAGTGACAAATAGGCATTGTAGTAGTCACCATAAACAATCAATGTGTTGGGATATTCTTTGCGCAATCCATGGATGGCTACTTTCAAAAATTCATTGTGAAAGGCAGCGAAATCATTCAAGCCTTTCAAACAATTGTTTGAATCGTATGCGCTGGAGTCATTGGTTTGGAAGATGCTAAGATAAATTGGGTGACAGCCAATTGGGAAATTTCCAGGAACAATGATTGTAGTAGCTCCGAAACTGATCACTCTTCTAACTGCATCTGCAATGCCACGAACAACATCTGGGATCAAACTGTTGAGGTCGTCTATACCTTTATTTCCAAGGAGTGCATAATTGTAATCGTTACCGCCAACTTCTCCAACCATAAATAGGGATTTCAGCAACATCTTTTGGCATACTTCTTTGGAGTGACAGGTTGAGTTAAGATAAGAAGATATCCATTCCAATTGTACTTCGAGTGAGCTATTGGTTACTGAATTCGGTGGAAAACCCTTAGCCATCAATGCCTGTGATGACAAAACAGTAGCACCAGCAACGGCAAAGTTTACCCCATTCTTGAAGTTTGCATCAGCTTTCTTGTAAGGGTTGAGGTATGGAAGGCCAGATGATGATGCAAAATAGTCTATCATTAGGAGTCCATTAGAACAACGACCAGTGGGACTACCGAAAGTTTGTCCATAAGGCAATTTATTGAACAAAAAACCACTACCAAGTGGGCTTTCTAGAACAAGATTTCCAGTGTCTGATATGGAGTCTCCAAGTTGATATATACCATAAAAATTGCATATCTCCAGTGAGTTGGCATTTGAAGCAGCACCTAATTTTCTGCCATTGCTGAGAGCTGGACCAAGAACTAGAAAAATTAGGAACAAACTTAGACAGAAAATGGAATTCTTTATCGCCATTGGAAGGATCCAGAGAACGTCCTTGGGAAGTCTGAGCAAAAGATAGACCTACGGAGGTTACTGCAAGGAAACGAAGGAAAACTGAAGAAGGAGAAGTTTGAGGTTTTCTTTATTTTGATTGTAACAAATCTATGGGAAGTTTGAGTTGTATATATAGAACAATTTAATGGTAAAAGCCCATTAGGATTCGATTTCTATTCCTCATCTTCATCGAAATCTAACTGAAAAACCAAATCATATAAGGAACGTGATTTACTTAATTAAGTTTGATTTATCAGGCATGTACTTTTCTTTGATCAAGGAATCATATGTGACCAAGGAACTTTTAATGTAATAGTACTCCAACTGTAAGTGTTTAAACTAATGCGTATGTATTTCTTTTAAGGAACTTTTAGTATAATACGTTTAAAGGGACTTTTCTTTTAAGGGTATTTTTAATGAGATTTATTAAATTAGTGCTAATTAATAGTACGCCAACTCTACTCCATATAAACATATTTATTTAATAAATACCCATAAATACTTCATCATATTAAAAAAAAAGTCACATTCAAAATTTTTATTTATTTCAAAAAAGAAGGGTCCATTTTCAAAACAAAATTCTTAAATTATTCTTGATTATAACTACTATATATGTTCATAATTAAAAAATATGGACAAAAATAAGGAATTACATATAATGTGTATTAAGTACATTATAGTTTACTATTAATAAAAAGTTATATTTAATTAAAAGTAAACTTTGTTTCTGAAACGGACAAAGCATATGCTTTGATACTTGCAGCTCTCTTTCTATTACAATAACTACTATTATTATACGTTAAAAACTATTTTGTATTATAATACAAATTCCATCTCCTACTATTATTAAAATTGTAATAGCAAATGATTACTAGTATTTTTGTTTTAATAGAATACAATTCCTACTTTTTTTCTATTTGATACACTATTTTCAAATCTATCGATTCAATAAAATCTAAGGACATAAATTATCTAAACAGTACCATCTTGTCAAAAATAAGAGAGGGAATGTAGTCATTCCCCATAATAATATATTTGAGGACTTGGATTTGGAGGACAGAAAGTAAAGATCATGTATAGTATAACTAATCTTCTACTTCTTGGGAGGCACTTAAGGTAAACGTGTTCTATTGTTATACATAATGCTAAGATGTTTCAATAGGAAGTATTTTTTGTCACCCAATATGCGCAGTGCAGTGAGGCAGCATAATCACCTTGTATTATTATAATTTATCATAAAGTAGTTTGGGTGATTAGCATGGCAAAAGTTTCACAGCAATATCAATAATTAAGCAAATTTGTGAATATCTATATTGATTCTCAAAGATTGCCGAGTTTACAACCGACAGTGACATTGCTTTTATACTTAGTTTTGTATTATTTTTCTTTTTATTTTTATATCTTTGATACTGCATAATTTTATCCAATCTGTTTTTCTTCTTTTTTTTTGGAAGAAAGGATTCAAGATTCCCAACCCAAATTGCAATTCAATTTCTTGATAGGGAGAAAAAAATTAGTGTGCATTGGCATGGAACTTATCTACTCTCTCTCTCTCTCTCTCTCTCTCTCTCTCTCTCTCTCTCTCTCTCTCTCTCTCTCTCTCTCTCTCTCTCTCTCTCTCTCTCTCTCTCTCTCTCTCTCTCTATATATATATATATATATATATATATATATATATATATATATATATATATAACATATGTAATTAAATAGTCTGTAACTTACTATCTATTGTATTTACAAACTCTATTTTTCTTAGATTTTTCTTGAGGCACATCCGCTATTCTATGTATCTCTAATTTTAAAATTAAATCAATTAAAAAATGCTTAAAGTTATTTTTACTTTATTGTATTTATCTATAAAAATATACCAAAAATTGTGTTGCAATTGACTTCACTTAAATATTAATACTATGTTTATCATTATTATACGAGATCATATTCTCTATCCCTAATTCTTTATTCCGCTTGTGTGCCACAATTAAAATGGCGTAGTTTTAAATTCAATTTTAATTAAATAATCCGTCAACTTCAAACCAACCTATATAAAATGATTGTTTTTGGGAAATTTACAAAATACTAAAGTTGACCGTTGACTTTACAAAAATACCACCCTCCTTTTTTTCTTTTGTGTTATAACACTTCCAAAAAAAGTCTACAACACCCCTCTCTTGTATTATAGAACATGACTCTAGCACATCTGCTCTTCCCACTCTTGTATTACTGAAACGCAATTGTTTGCGCTCTATAGCTTGCTTCAAAATTGTCGTGTTAAACCATTCCAAACATTTAGAAAGGTACACACAAAGGAGGACGATCATCTTCCATCGTTAAGAGAAGCGACCACGATGGAGAAGAAGAAGGAAGCACATCATAATGAGGTCGATACCATTTTGTCGATAAATTTATCATTTTATTCTTCATGTAGTGTGTGTTGATATTGTATGTACGCATCTGAAATGGGTTGATCGAATTTCGTCGAGAAATTGGTCAAGCGTGGTCGATGATAGGTTCAACCCTAGATCGGCGTTACTCGACTTCTTAAAAGTCGAGTTTTAAATCGATTCTTTAGTCGAGTCAATGGTTCGCCAATGGTCCGACCTTTAATTTTTAGTAATTTCTATGTTTGGTCGAGCTATTAGTCGAGTAAAGGTCGAGCCAATTAATTAAATTTATGTTTTCAAAATTTATGTTTTTAGTCGAGCTATTAGTCGAGTAAAAGGTCGAGCGTTTATTAATTTCAAAACTTTATGTTTTGATCTAGCTATTAGTCGAGTAAAGGGTTGAATCACCCATTCCATTCATCTACTTCAAATCTTCAAAAATTACATATTACCCGTTTCAATGGCAAGCACAAAAGGAGAACCATCATCTTGAGCAAGAAAGTGCGAGCTCACGAGGTCATCAAAATTTCAATACAAATTGTCATTTTAATCTTACAAATTAAATGCAGTCTTTGTTGAATGTTTGAATTTGTCAAGCAAATTATCAAGCATGAATCAAGCATGTTCCTTGTATTTTCTTTCATATATTGCAGGAGAAATGAGAGATTGTAGCTCAGATATGCATGCACGAATGAATGCTCTTGCCCCCAAAATAACGGGCAATAGAGATGCCAACAATACCGGCGCTTAGAACATGGCGTCAAACATTTGGATAAAGGAGTCAAACGTGTTTAGAAGTGACGGCCAAATTTGATGCTCATGTTGAGAAGGCCAAAATTCAGCATTTAGAAAATGCCATAGAAAATGTTTATGAAACAGAGGGAACTACTTCAAGAGGGCGAATGTAGCTGATTGAAGATAATTGACAAAAACTAATGTCAATTTGTATTTATCTTCACTTTTATTTTAAGGAACATTTTAAGAAATTGTCATTTTTTCTTTTGTTTGTGGAACATTTTGTTGTTATTCAAGATAACTTATCATTGGTATATCTGAGAAAGCAAGAAGAGTTTTTATTTGGTCAAGTTTCTAGTCAGAGTAAATAGTCGTGCAGGTAACAGGAACTCTGATAATTCTGCTTTAATAAATTATGGTCGAGTTTAGGGTCGATCAGGAGGCCAAGTTTTTTATTTGGTCGAGTTGGTAATCGAGTAAGTAGTCGAGTAGGAAAGCAAACTTTGATACTTTTGCTTCAATTAATTATGGTCAAGTTTAAGGTCGAGCACATGGTCGAGCTAGAAATGAAAAAACAACCGTTGTTTGTCGTTCAACAAAAATAATGCTTAAAAAAAGTCATAAATTAAAAAGAAAACACCCAAAATCATCCTCCACATTTCACGAATAATCTTTTTCATCCTCCACTTTCAAACGGAACAAATAGTCCTTCAAATTTCAAAGTTTGAAGGAAAATTTGAAGGAAAATTTCGGACTAAACGTTCCGCTTATGAAATTTGAAGGACTAAAAGTTCCGTTTATTTCACAATAGTATAGTACCAAAAGTTCCAATTTATGAAATTTGAAGGACTATTTGTTCCCGCTTTAAAAGTGGGCGATGAAAAAGATTATTTGCTAAAATATGGAGGGACGATTTTGGGTGTTTCTCATTAAAAATATTGAAAAGGCTTGTGTCTTCTTTCAACAAAACCAAAACATTCAAGAAACAACTATACTTATATCAAAAGAAAAGAACAATAAATGAATTAAGCCATAAACAAGTAGTAGGATCGTGGTAGGGCTATAAATAAATGAGAAATTCCTTCCGACATCGGTGCTCAACCTCGTTGTCGACCTTAAACTCGATTTACTATATCTTTGGACACTTTACAGAGCTAACGCAGTACTCGACTCAATATTGACTAAATACTCGACCTAACTACGTGCAACTTTGTTGCTCGACTAGATCTGACCTCGTGCTCAACTACTTCCTTTATGCGATTCACAAACCTAGTTCAAAAGGTAATAAATCAAACTAACTGCAATATAATTCGATTTCAAACTAACTGCAATATAAATCAAACTAACTTTGCAATATGATGAGTAGTCTTGAACTAGGCAATCGACCAAGCAGTCTACAACGTTGAAGTGAAGAGTGGGAAGAACGGATGTGCTAAAGTGCATGTTCTATAATAGAAGAGAGGGTGTTGTAGTCTTTTTTAGATGGAAGTGCTATAACACAAAAGAAAAAAGGAGAGTGGTATTTTTGTAAAGCTAACGGTCAACTATGGTATATTTGTAAATTTCCCTTGTTTTTCCTCTTTTCTCTTTCTCTCTCTTTTCTACCACCATATTTTTGCCTACAAGTCCAACTTATACTATACATCATCTTAATTTATTATACGTAATTTATATTTTGTAATAGAGTTAATTATATAAAAATTATAAGAGTGCACTCTTATAATTTTTTATCTATTTCATTCAAAATCAAATTCAACTATAAATCTATAACACTTATCCTAATTTTAAAAAGTTCAATTTAAATATTTCATTCAAAATCAAATTTAACTATCAGTCTATAACACTTATCCTAATCTTAAAAGTTCAATTTAAATATTTCTTTTAAATTGAACATGATTCATCTTAGAAGTCAAAGGAAAACATAATTTAACTTTTTGTCTTTGATTTAGTCTCTCGTAAATTTCAGGTAATTTCAATCACTTTTCCTCCTCTACTTCCCTTTACTTTATGTTTTGTTCATTTTCTTAAAAATTTGCTCTTTTGCTCTTTATTTTTTTCCTTCAATAATCTCTAGGAGGGTTGCCATCGTCCCCACCAAAGTGTCCAGGCATGGTAAATTGAATTTTTATTCATCAAGTTATATATATATATATATATATATATATATATATATATATATATATATATATATATATATATATATAGTTATAGATTTTTTCCCTTTAAATCAAAATAGAATTTATTTACGATGGATTTAATTGTGATATCAAAATAGACTTGGTCCACTTTTTATTCACATATTTTCCTCATCACTCTCATTCAAATGCTTCTATCATAATTAGTTTGACTGAAAAAATCTCAAGTTTAGGATTTTTCTATTCATTTCTTTGTTAAATATTTAAACATTTTTTTAATTTGAGATATAAAAGTATATATTGAAACGTCTTGCAAGATATAAAGTTCAAAAAATAGTAAAATATGTGCTTTTTCTGAACTTATTCTCTTTTTAATTCTTGAATCTAATAACATTTTATTTGTTAAGTTTTTGCGGTGGTTGGTTTAGATTGTACGTGGCAAAAAGTTTCCTCTAGGGAGTATGATTTTAAATTCTAAGTTGTATTACTTTAGTATAGATTTTTACAGATTAGTCTACTTGGTTATAACAAACCCATTTTTTCTTCTGTTTTTTTTTTTTTTTAACGAAGAATATCCTAAGACATGCATAAGTTTCAAAGAATATCTTTAGGACATAATTAATCTTTCAAAAGTTTTAAAATTCATTTCATTTTAAAATGATTAAATTGTATTCTAATTAGATAGTGATTGTTTTCCTTAACTAATTTAAGCTGTTTATTCATCAACTCTTGAATTTTGTATTAAATTAGTGTATTAATTTTTCTCAAAATTTTCACCTAAAGTTTTTCACATGTGACTCTGTTCTTTTCAAAGGAAGCATTGTACATTTTTTTAAAGATTTTGGCAGACAATAATCTATAAATCTCATTGATAGAATTATCTATTCATTAAAAATTATATTCTATTTATTACAAGCTTTCAAAACCAATCTAATTATTACAATTGTTTTAAAAGTACTTCTTTCTGGGTGAAATGCTTGTGGTACGAGAAAACAATATCCACCATCCAGCCTACAAGAGTAGATGGGATAATAGTATATAAATCCTGGATTAGCAGTATGGTCAACAATGGGCAACAGCTGAAGATAGCCGAAATCTTTCTTGGGACCATTATAAAAGCCCAGTAGGGGTATGGGTTTGGGGTAGTAGCTACTGGGAATTCTGCCTATAAATACCACAAAATTGGCAATCATACAATGTTATCCGCAATTTATGCTACAATGTTTTTAGAGTTAACGGTCAAAATGGTCTCTCGTATATGGTTAACGAGTTTTTAATCCCAAGAAAAAATGGTCCATTATATTTCATGAATATACTCTTTTAGTCCTCCATCACTATTCCGTTTGTTTTTACATGGAATAGTGATTGAATAATATCAAAATCTTGACAAAATAGTGACGGATAGTTACGGATAACTAAAATGATACATTCATGAAATATGATAAACTATCCCGTTTTAAAAGTGAGTGACTAAAATGCTCATTCACCAACATGTGAGGATCATTTTGGTCATTAACTCATGTTTTTATTCCTCACTCATTTGCTTTCTATCAATATAGAGTATACACCCAACTAAATCTTCCTCATGGAGCTTTTGGTCCTGATTCAGTGGCCTTAGATTGGTCTAATTAAGGATCATATGTAACTATTAATGATGGTAGAGTTTTCAAATATAATAGTTTTACTTCTGAATATTTCGCATATACTTCCCCAAATAGGTGAAAATTTTCCTCCTCATAATCCACAAATTATTATTGTTTTTATATTATCATAAATATAAAAGGACCTAATGAGCAGACCTATAATCAAGTTATTCATTTAAATTGATTTTGTTTGGAAATTGAAGGACTGACATACATGTAAGTTTAAAGCATTAAATACTTTGGATCAATGGTAATTATCTTTTATTCTCTTAGTTAAATTTCTAATCTTTTACTAAAAAGAGTTGAGTTGAATACAAAGCTTTTATTACGCATGTTTTCACTAAAAAATATTCTAGTAAATAAATAAACTAATTCAATTTGAAACTCGATTAAACTTACTTCCTATGAATGTGAATTTTTAATTTCTCACATACAAGAAAATGATTCAATTTCAAAATTAAAACCCATTGTTCTTGAATGAGTAATGTAAAAGATTTATTTATTAATGCATCTATGTAAAATGTAAGAATCATATGCATAAGTTCCTTTTTAATAAAAATAATTGTTTTTAATTACTCTTTGTTCACAAATATTCCACTTGTAATTATTATGTGCCACTAGACTTTTGTAGTTTTAGTTGACCAAACTACTTATACTATAGTTTGTTTGTCATTTTAATTCTCTTTAGGTCTAAACAACTGTGTGATGATACAAGAGATTTACAGCTTGTATAATTTGCATTTCAAAATGTATTTTTACACTTTATAACATATTTTTCAGTTTTTATACAACTCCTATCTCACAACTATATTTTTAAAAATGCATAAATGCATTTTAAGATGTTATCTATACATGCTCCTAAACTTGGGTCCATTATGCAAAAGGTTTGTTTGGTTTTAGTTTTGATTTAGTTTTAGTTTTAGTTTCAATCCTATAATGGATTTCTT
The DNA here is from genome assembly GCA_020080225.1 of Gynochthodes officinalis. Taxonomy (NCBI): domain Eukaryota; kingdom Viridiplantae; phylum Streptophyta; class Magnoliopsida; order Gentianales; family Rubiaceae; genus Gynochthodes; species Gynochthodes officinalis. The sequence goes on from JAIQDA010000012.1 coordinate 2,453,614, forward strand.
TTTTTCTTTTTTTTTATCTTAAACGTTAGAAATGCATTGCAAATTTGCAATAGCAAATTGTATAATATTTACAAGATTTAGCCAAAAGATAGGCTAATTGATCCTCATGATTTTACAGTGATATAACGCAACCATGGAGGCAAGTGCACATCTAACAAGAAACATAAACTAAGATTGTTGCGCAAATATTGATGTGGCTAGTGCACATTAACCAAGACATCGAAGCAATCGATACTCCTATACTACGACTAGTTTACATCAACTGGAAAATTCCTCGATGGAGAATCTCAAAGCGCATGTATCAAATACCCGAGCGGAAACTCGGTGGCGAGGCCTCGTATCTAATGCCTCTTCATGCCTTTACGTGACTCCAATGGAAAACGTGGAAAAGCCATGCAACCAAACTAGTAACAAAAGCCTCACGAGGGGAGAGGACAAAAGCCCTAATCAATAAGGAATAAGAGGAAGAATCACAAATTGTGCGTGATACAATCCTCAATTTTTCTTACCCAAAAAAAAAAAAATTTGGGTGATCGCACATAGTATCACACCCTCGATAGCCACAAGTGGGCAATTGAGGTGCGAAGTGTGGCGTGCCCATTTCCAAATTTTCACGTTCACCTAGTGAAGGTGGGAAAAAACCACACATAACTGGATTTCGTTTATTTTTTCCAAATAAGCGATCATTATATTAATATAAAACAATGTTACATACATAGCACGCCCACTAACGATGAAAGCCTTAGAACTAGCAATGAGACTAAGTAAATCTAACTAATACATTGAATCGGTTAAAACTACATCATTGCTAAATAATGTTAACTATGCGGACAACAACATGAAACAAAACAAACACAAAAACAAAAGACCAAGCTTGTTGGTCACTAGAATAGCAGACAAAAGTCGCATACACCGGATGGGAACTTCGATACGAAACGCCGATCGGTCCCTAGCTTCTGCCATGCCACTCAAAACGCTATCTAACTTCCGCCCAAATCACAACCACCTCCATATTGGAGGAACAAATGCCTAATACAATAAGTCCATGACGCCATGAATAAGCATAGAGAAGTACCAAAAAATTAAAAAAAACCAAAAATTCACACCATGAATTGCACCATCGTCACTGCACACATAGTATTTTTTGAACTGGATTTCTTTTATCTTTTCTCGCGGATGCATATCTTGGTCTTTTAAAGTAGGACCAAATGATGGACAAGAGACATTACTTGCTAACATGGCTAATGGTGTACCATTTAAATTCCTTAATGGAATGGACATTGATTTACACAAAGGAATTGTTTATTTCACATATGCAAGCTCATTACATACTTTGGGAGTAGGTCTTTCGTTTAACTTCAATTTAAACGTGTCAAGTATATGTGTTTCTCATAGCTTAATATTTGATTTTTTTAATTTTTATCTTTTCTTTTAAATTGTAATCTATATATAATTCTATTGTCCCCACTTAAGGATGACAAATGACGGATTGAGTCACTCATGAGTTGAGATTTTGCGAGTTATGACTCAATTCAATTAATATAATTATGGATTAAATTTAGCTTGGGTTAAATTCAATTGACTAACTTGAGTTAAGTTATAATTTTTGAAAACCAAATGGTGACTCAACAAATTAAAATTATAGTTTTAAAAAATCAAATGATGACCCAACAGTCAAAGGTATGATTTTAAAAAATAAAGTGATGGCCAATCTCTTGCCAACTGGACTATTGTCAATAGATTGCTAACCAATTGGATTTTAGCCAAGTTGTTAGGTTCTGGCTGGCCATTTTAATTTTTAAAAATCATACTTATAGCCCATTTGGTTGATTGAGTTTAACTCAACCCATTTCATTAAATTATATAACTTATGTGATTCATAACCTATGTGATTTGTGTGACCTATTTGACTTAACTCAATGAGTTAAAATCGCCAATTGATTGGGTTGCTTTTTCTCACCCGCACCCCCACTAACCGAGAAAATTGATTGTTTTTATAGAGATGGCATGGATGGGAAACCGATCAGAATCTTAAACCAAAGAATAAGAATTCGAACCTATACGAGTATTAGTCCTAGTATCGTCCTCTAAGTTGAACTAGTCTTCCTTTAGCAAGACACCCAATGGAATTATCAAAACCCAAGATGTGAACTTTGACTATCCTTGGAACCTTACTTTTATCCACTTGACACCCAATGGAATTATCAAAAACTCAAGATGTGAACTTTGACTATACTTGGAACCAACCAGCACACTCAGATTGTTGAGGGAAAGAAACTCAATAAAATAGCTCAAACATGAACCTAAGAGGCTATCCTCAAAAACTCAAAACAAGTTCTAAACTAGAACTCAAAGAAAAGCTAAAAGCTCTCAAGTTTGTAATTGATCAAAGTCATGTCTTTTCTTGAGGTGAATGACCTCTATTTATAGTTTACAATGTGCAAGAATTAAGAAAGCCATCTCATAGAAGGATTAGTTTTTAGGAAACTAATTACTAAAAGGAATAATTGCTTAAAGTCTTCTAATCTAAGAAAAAGGAAATAGAAAAATAGTTGCCTAAAACTAATACAAAGTCAGTGTTGGATTTGAGTTGGCCGAGAGTTGCTTGAATTGGCTCTCAAAATGTGGATTGGATTTGAGGTCGGCAATTTAGAAGTCCAGAATTTAGAATGGAATTGAAGCTTCCTAAACCTCATGTCTTTGAGCTGAATTTAGAATGGAATTGCAACTTCTTAAACCTTATGTCTTTGAGTTGAATTTGAGGTGGAATCTTCCTCTTTGATTTACATACTTGGCACATCTTCCATAACATTAAGTAGAATGACATATGGACTAGAATTGCCAACCTTCCAAATTCGAACTTGGATTGTGATGAGAAATGGTCTAAGGATCTTGATTACACAAGTGAAAATCAACCACACTCGATCCTTCATTCTTGATTCTTCATGGATGACTAGAATGACAAATGATGAGCTAAGTTCAAAAGTCTTCCTTGCTACCTTAGCTTGATTCCATGGATTCATTTATGAAAGAGATTAAGGCAACTTGCATTCTCTTAGTTCTTGACCTTGTAATAAGACCACCAATCCCTTGTGGATGCCTAGGTTCATGGTCGGTTTCATGTCGAGTTATAGTTGTCTCGGCATTAGGATTTCATCGTAAACCGACGGAGATTCAAGCGGAAGAGTAATGCAATATGATCCTAATTAAGATTCAACGGGGCACGATAACTAGTAATACTGAAATGTTTCGATGTATTCTTAGTAATTTTTGTCACCCAATATGCTTAACATGGTGCAGCGCAGACTCACTTTGTAGTATTATAATTTAATAATTTATCATAAAGTAATTTAGGTGATGAGCACGGAAAATTTTTAACTGCAAAATAAAAAATTAAGCAAATTTGTAAACACTTGTATATTGATTTGATTCTCATAGATTGCAAGTTTTACATTCGACAGTGACATTAGTGAATCAATGTCTTAATTTTGTATTATTATTATTATTATTTTGTTTATTGTTTCATATCTTTGATACAGCATAATTTTATTCAATCTATTTTTCTTCTTTCCTTGGAAGAAAGAATTCAAGATTCCCAGCGCAAGTTGCAATTCAATTTCTTGACAGGGAAAAAAGTGTAAATTATTATGCATTGGCATGGAATGGTATGGAAAAAAAAATTTAAAAATCCGTCATCCAGCCCACAAGAGTGAATGGGATAATAGTTTATAAATAATGGACTAGCATTACGGTCAACAATGGAAAAGAGCCGAAGCTAGCTGAAATCATGCTCGGGACACTAGGGGGATGGGCTTGGGGATAGTAGTTGCTGGGAATTCTGCCCATAAATACCACAAAGTTTTCTTTAGACAACCACTTTGGATGTATCAGTCGTTTTTTATGCAATTATACCATGTTATCCATCATCTATGGCATGCTGTTTTTCCTTCCTTGTTTATTTGCTTTCGATCCATATAAAGTATACACCCAACTCAATCTTCCTTATGGAGCTTTTGGTCCCGATTCAGTTGCTTTAGATCGATTTAATCAAGGACCATATGTGGCTATTAATGATGGTAGAGTTCTCAAGTATAATGGTTCTACTTTTGAAGATTTCGCCTATACTTCACCAAACAGGTTAAACTTTTCCTCCTTGTAATCCAAAAAAAGGCCTAATGAATGGAACTATATTCAAGTTATTCATTTAAATTGATGGCAATTATGTTTTGTTCTTCTAGTTGAATTGAAATTTAATCCGAACAAATTTTTTACTCAAAGGAGTGAGTGAGTGACTTAAATAAAGATATTTTATTACATATGTTTTCAACAAATACCTATGCATCAACCTATCCAAGAACTTACTTGTTGATGAGAAACTGATTCAATTCAAACTTGTTAATGTTTATACCTATGCATCAAAGAAAAAATTGCTGATTCATCTTGATTAAGCTTACTTCCTATGAACGTGGAAGTTTTTCTTATATACAAGAAAATGATTTAATTCCATAGTTGAAAATCATAGTTGTCAAATGATTATAGTGATCAAAAAGATTTACTTATTAATGTTTTTACCCATAGATATGTTCCTTTTTTCCCTGTTTATTCTTAGCTACTCTTTGTTCACAATTAATCCACTTGTAGTTATTATGTGCTAATAGACTTTTGTAGTTTTCAGTCGACCAAACTACTTATACTATAGTCTGTTTGTTATTTTTCTTATCTTTAGGTCCAAACAATTCTGTGATGGTACAAGAGACCTAAATTTGGGTTCAGTATGTAAAGGCCTTTCGGTTTCAGTTTCAATCCTACAACTGGGTTTCTTTTCATCGTAGAGGTTATCTTGGTTTATTTAAAGTAGACTAAATGTGCAAGCAACATTACTTACAACTATGCTAATGGTGTGCTATCTAAATTCTTTCCGGAATTGATATTAATTCGCATTGGGAATTATTTATTCTACAGCCGTGTCTAATATATACTCTAAGTAGTCTTTGTTTTGAACTGAACTTGAACATGTCCAATCCCCATCATTCAAAAAAACCATGTCCAAAATCTTATGTTTCGATTGTTTATTTGAGAAATTTTTTTTATTAAATGTGTCAAAATTTTGAAGAAAAGTATTTTTGAGGGATAATAAAAAGTATTGGGTAGAAAGTTTTAAAATTGGCATGAGGAGAATTTTATAGAAATTTTATTATTAAATTTAAATGTCAACATAAATAAAAGATGTTTGAAAATAGTTAATCCAGGCTTAATGTTTGATTCTGTTCTTTAGCCTTTTCTCTTCCATCTATTCATAAGTGGAACTACTGTTGCTCATATTGACAATCAGGATCTTCATAAAACGAAGCTTGGCTATGTAACCCTACACTCATAAAATAGATTCAAATTGGCCTTGTTCCTTGTAATGTTAAAAACAATATTGCCTAGAATATATTTATTAATTTTGAGTCCTTCAAATAAAAACTAAAATAAATCCTCATATATACATAAGGATGTGCATAAGTATAACTCTGTAGCCACTACTAGGCAGCACCCATACCTTCCCATCGGCAGGATTTTTTTGTATTAAATTTATAATGAATTTTTTTATTCATTTTTATTTTTTGCTTCCTGAAAATTAGAAATTCACTTTGCTCTCTTATACAGTAACTTTCTCCTGCTGTGTATTACAATTTTGTTTTAAATTAATCACACAAACTTCATTCGAACATATTGTTATTGGTGTTCCAAAGAACAAAACCTGGAAAAATATCTTCCATAATTAGTTTGAAACCTTTTTTTTCCCTCGTTTTAGAAAATAAAAAAAAATGTTAAAAATATTCGCCTTAAGATTTTTAAAAGAAAAGATTTCTTGAAGACAATAAAATATTCACAAACAAAAATATTAAGCCTAACAAATGAACATAGACGTCTTATAGTAGTAAACTTAATTGGTGAGAAAATGTAAATGCTGCTTGATTAGTTTTTGAAGCATATTTTATTTATTTTTTTCATACAAAATAATATTAGTTCTATCACAAAAAATATTTAGCATCGTCTAAGATGTGTTTTATGACTTAATTGTACCCAATATAAAATTTATTTTAATTATGCTAAAGTAATTATGAATAATTAAATTACATATCGATGGCTTGTGCATTAAGTTCTGATGGCAACGATCATATAGGCCTTAATATGTATCTAAAATCGTCAGTCCCAATTAGTGTATACCAATTTATTCTATTAATGAAAAAAAATATAATTTTATTAAAATTAAAATTTATACATTTCATGATAAAGTTTGATATTTATTAATAAAACTATAATATTTTATTAATAAAATACGATTGATACGAATTAATTAGTTAGGACAAGAATCTACCCTCCTTCTTAATGTCAAACTATATGAATTTAAAAGTTTAGACACCAAAAAGAATTCAATCAAAGAATAAAAAAAAAAAAAAAAATCACTCCATTGTTGCACATATCCATCTAAGAAAATGGGATACAATTCTATTGGTGCCCCACTAACTGAGGAACTTGATTTTGATTGTTTTTGATAGAGATGGCATAGAAGGGACACTTCCTTTGACAGATTCCACTGCAAGATTAATGCAATACAATCCTCTAACACGAGAGGTAAAGGTATTGTTACAAGGGCTTCCTCCAATATCAGGGCCTGCAGTTAGTAGCGATGGTTCATTTCTAATGTTCCCCTTGTTTTACAAGCAACAAGTGTTGAAGTATTGGCTCGTAGGGCCAAAAAGAAACACAGCTGAAGTTCTATTGAACGTACCAGGTAATCCTTTAAAAATTAAGCGAGCCCTGAACTTTGGAGAATTTTGGGTGCCAATAAATCAAAATTCTCAACGATCTGCTTACAAATTTAATTCCAATGGTGAAATACTTCTCATAAAAGATCTTTCAAGGGAGTTTGCCAATACTCGAGTAGATGTGATTCAGGAATATGAAGGGGTGATAATCTATGTTGGCTCACTAGAAACTACGTATGTTGGCATCTACAGTGGATGGTGAATGAAACCAAGAAGGATATATCATGATGCATCGTGGAATATTTACAAGGAAGAATAAATAAAGTATTAATTAATTAAGTTCCTCTTAATTTGCTACTTTGTTGGTTGGAGAAGGTGATATGTGCAACTTTGCTCTAATGTGATGATGCTTATTAGTAAGTATTACGCACTACATATGTTGTGTTGGGAAAAATAGTAGCTAGCAGCTTCACATTGATTTGCAACAAGAAGATTTTTCTTTTTTAATAAAATGTTTATTCTAGCTTTGTTTTTCCTAATAAATGTAACCAAGTTTGTCAATGTGGCTCTTTTTTTTTGTGATCTTAGAATGTGTACTCCAGTATCTTAATTAAAAAATTTGCAAGCTAAATGTTGGGTTTGCCTCCTCTAGATCATACTCCCTTAATCCGTTGTTTTCCACAATTTTGTTAAACTATTGTTTATTGTGTGGTGCTCTTTTATGCATTGCAACAAATATCTTTTGCAAATTATTTTTTTTAGTGTAAATCATATTTACTTTCCGTAAATTTTGGTTTTATTCTTAATTGTCTCTTAAAATTTGCTATTATTATGATTTTCCGTCTTATCATCTAGATATTAGTTCTTTGTTACGAAATTAATGAAATAACTAAAATCTCAAATAAAAACATAAACGAGAAATATTCTCAAAGTAAGTAGATAAAAAAAAGAAGGTAAAATGATGGCAGTCCTAATAGCTATGCAATCAAAAGAGCCAAATTGATGATAAAAAATGCCCGTTAAGTCCTGATATATTCCAAACTATTTATGATAAACGGTCTTGCATTTAGAACATGCACATCAACCCCTTTTAATATCAGGCCTTAGACACGCTATATCAATGTAAGGCATGACTTTTACTATTTATATAGTTATCGTCAAAAAATTATCTATGCTGATAACCTAATCTTAAAATCCACATCACTAAGGCCATGACAGGCATCAACACAAAGGCCACCATTGAAGGCTATGCAATTTTAAGGTCACGCCACATCAATACATGTGGCGTGGTCAATGTGCATCTCGCTTGGATGAGACTAGGAATGTTGTGCTTGGATGAGATGTATTAATATTGAAATAGTCAAAATCACGACTTTAACAATCACAGATTTTAATACACTATTGATAATAAAATCAAATATTAAAAAAATAAATATAATTTACCGGGCTTGCACTTTCCTAAACATATAGAATTGATGAACCAACAATATTCATGAAGCAAGTATAAAATGAAGTATAAAATTTTATAAATGGGCATGGCAAATATATGACAATTTCCATGTAACGAATGGAATAACATGAAATATGACTAAAGTCAAAGCAAATGTTTTTCATCACAACCAAGTTTCTGATTACAAGATTAATTTTAAAGTATTAATTAATTAAGTTCCTCTTAATTTGCTACTTTGTTGGTTGGAGAAGGTGATATGTGCAACTTTGCTCTAATGTGATGATGCTTATTAGTAAGTATTACGCAATACATATGTTGTGTTGGGAAAAATAGTAGCTAGCAGCTTCACATTGATTGGCAACAAGAAGATTTTTCTTTTTTAATAAAATGTGTATTCTAGCTTTGTTTTTCCTAATAAATGTAACCAAGTTTGTCAATGTGGCTCTTATTTTTTGTGATCTTAGAATGTGTACTCCAGTATCTTAATTAAAAAATTTGCAAGCTAAATGTTGGGTTTGCCTCCTCTAGATCATACTCCCTTAATCCGTTGTTTTCCACAATTTTGTTAAACTATTGTTTATTGTGTGGTGCTCTTTTATGCATTGCAACAAATATCTTTTGCAAATTATTTTTTTTAGTGTAAATCATATTTACTTTCCGTAAATTTTGGTTTTATTCTTAATTGTCTCTTAAAATTTGCTATTATTATGATTTTCCGTCTTATCATCTAGATATTAGTTCTTTGTTCTGAAATTAATAAAATAACTAAAATCTCAAATAAAAACATAAACGAGAAATATTCTCAAAGTAAATAGATAAAAAAAAGAAGGTAAAGGATGGCAATCTCAATAGCTATGCAATCAAAAGAGCCAAATTGATGATAAAAATGCCGTTAAGTCTGATATATTCCAAACTATTTATGATAAAGCGATCTTGCATTTAGAACATGCACATCAGCCCTTTTAATATCAAGTCTTAGAAATGTAAGGCATGATTTTTACTATTTATACAACCATCGTCAAAAAATTATCTATGCTGATAACCTAATCTTAAAATCCACATCACTAAGGCCATGACAGGCATCAACACAAAGGCCACCATTGAAGGCTATGCAATTTTAAGGTCACGCCACATCAACAGCTGTGCTGATGTGGCGTGGCCTTGATAGACACGGCCAGCCGCAAAAAGGAATGTTGTGCATGCCCTTAGACTAGGGCTCTTCGTTTGGATGAGATGTATTAATATTGAAATAGTCAAAATGACGACTTTAACAATCACAGATTTTAATACACTATTGATAATAAAATCAAATATTAAAAAAATAAATATAATTTACCGGGCTTGCACTTTCCTAAACATATAGAATTGATGAACCAACAATATTCATGAAGCAAGTATAAAATGAAGTATAAAATTTTATAAATGGGCATGGCAAATATATGACAATTTCCATGTAACGAATGGAATAACATGAAATATGACTAAAGTCAAAGCAAATGTTTTTCATCACAACCAAGTTTCTGATTACAAGATTAATTTAGACACATATAAAATTAATTCCCATATTTCAATTTTCTTTGTGTCTTTCTCACAAATCAGGCACTAAGATATGCCTTTATTCTAATGTAAGTTTGGAATATGTTTCAACAACAGTTTTCAGTTTTAGTATAGATTAAAAATCCGTCAGCCTAATTATTTTCCAAATTTTCAAAAAATGGTTCACGAATCAGGCACGAAGTTATGCAAAAGTGTTTTTTTTTTTTTTTGTTTAAATGATCTTACAAGTCATTTTAGTGAAAGGGAACGTTGACTATTTTGGTTATAATATCACACAGGAATATACAACATTGTATTTTTTTTTTTGGGAATTTGAGGAAATTTAGAAATATTGAGTTTGTTCAAGAAAAAATAAATTATAGCTATTATTCTGATATTATGATGCCATCTATTTTTCAAACATGTTAGTCAATAACTTCACTTTAAGGCAAATATAATACTAGTGCACTACAGCCTCAAAGACATAAGCACAAAACTATTGATCAATCTTGACACAATATAAAGGGTCAAAATATTACAAAACTCTATTTTGTTTTTAACTACATGAAAAATAAGGAGAGAGCCATCGCGCTGAGCTTTCAATGCCGCTTGCATAAAACAAATTTGCTACTAAAATATAGCATTATATCAAAATATAATGGGGCTGAATGATACTCGACGAGACCACATTGACTGGCTAGTTGACCATCCATATCAAGAAGGGATGTTTTGTTGACAGTCTGATACAAAGTTTCTATCAATTTTAAGGCATTGAGAAAACATAATACCAAAAAAAAAAAAAAAGACGGAGGGAGACAGAAGGATATAGAGATACAACATGGGAAGAGTGCTAATGCAAATCTAGAATTGCAGAAAACTCCCATTGAAGTTTCGTCTTGGGAAGTGAAATGCTTTCTCCAATTTTAGGGATAAGAAAACATAAAGAAACATGGTTCCTAAGTACTTCAGCATGAAATATCTTTACCAAAGAGTTCAGTGATTCCCGTAGTTGGATCCCTTTGCTTCACAATTGACTCTCCAACCAAAATCTGTGATGGCACCAAAAGAATATTTCCAGCTTTAACAGCAAATTCTTCAATAGACGCATACAATTTTTAATATAAAACCAATCAATCTACAGGCATGACGAAGCCAAAAAAAATAAAAATTAAACTCAATGGTGTAGCCTGTTTTGCATCAAACATGATTTGTTCAATTAGTGAAAGAAAATATTATCTGGTTGACAGGTCTTGATGCATACTGTTGCTTTGATAACATTGTTTTGTAAAGCAGGTCATCTATGAAACAAAGTCATATCATCTCCACAGAGTCCATTAAACATTTTTCTAAAAGGAAGTTACCACCTTTACCCACTTCAAAAACCAGTAAATAGATGGCCAAAAACTGAGAGTGATGATGCAAGTTTTAGGTGCATTTTGTCCGCTTTTAATCTCCTCATCACACTTTTACCAGGTAAATGATGAATGACAGAAAGTAAATAAATTTCCACAAGGTACTTTCTGCCGGCTGTGTAATTTATGTATGTATGATTACTTACGGCTTTAACGCCAGATTCTTGCACATAAGCAATATCAGCAGGAGTAAAAAGTCCAGACTCCCCAACCACCTAAAGAATAAAAACGAAGGAGAAACAAGAATAGTAAGGATTTAAACACATCGAAACATTCCAAGGCAGAGATATGAATTTCTTAATGTTCCTGTAAGAATAGAGAAGAAATTCAAAAATAGTAAAGAAAAATGCGGACTGTGCCACTCACAATTATGCCTCTTTCCTGGATTTTTCGCCCGCATTCTCCCTGGAGAAGATTCTTTGTGTTGCTTATGTCAACTTTAAATGTCTCTGCAGATAAAAAAAAATTAGACATACATGCAAGAATACACACAAAAAATGAGCTCATTATATTTTACCCTCTTCTTTATTGATTCAGTGAATTATCACTTCATCTTTGTTTCCCCATTTATGCCTGGTTTAATCCACTCGCATACAAGAGCAGCACATGTTTTTCTATTCAATTCATCTTCTATACCTGAAAATTGATTGCTTACACACTACCAGGATAACATAGCAGGTTTTATATCTGGTTACACAGAACAACAAAAATGAAGGTGACAAGAACAACTAGATGATAATTGCAAGGGTATTTAGAAAAAGGTTATTGGCTTACAATAACAGTTTATATATAGAAGTAGATCAAAAAGATCGTTTTTGGCAAGTTTGAAACTGGTATTATTACTAACAGAGAGGAAAAGCAAGGGTATCATAGTTTGCAGGTGGTATAATTTGGAAGCATGAAAGGAGCAAAGATACATAAGTACAGATTTAAAGCAGGTCACAAAGAAGCATATTACTAATAATTTCAAATTTACGTACTTCACTGTCATTGAATACAATAGTCAATAATCTTTTTCTTCTTAAATAGAAACCAAATAAAAATTTCAGTATCCAGTAGTATCATACTAAATATACAGGTACAGAATAAAGATGCTTCAAACTTCACAAGCCATAAAATTAAGAGACTTACCAAGGTTACGGTTGTTTATGCCAATAAGTTCAATCCCATCTATTCTAAGAACACGATCCATCTCCCTCTCATCATGTACCTAGAAAATGTAAAGATGAGAAATTATAAGTCAAAACTTTGATGGGGAGAATTATCTAGTTGACAAGAGGTAAAATTATAAAAATAAGGAAAGCAAATGCACTCCATTTTTTGAAAAGGAAAGGGGTAAAAGGGAGAGCAGGAAGCAAGATGGGGATGTAAGACTCTATACCATCTACCACTCTATTATATCTGATTCTCAGGCAAAAAACACACTTATTGACAAACCCTTTATGAAAACTGAATGGCTGGTTACCTGTATTTCATTAGATAAACTCTTCTCTCATCAAGGAGGAAGAAGAAAAAGATTAAAAAGGCTTGAGACAATTCTAACTCTCTTGAGATAATATTCTAGTGTCACAAATAAAATGTTCTAAATGAATCTGAAATCATAATTTTCTTTAATATTCATGAAGAGTTATCATAAAAAGAATAACTTAACTTTGATATCATTTAAAGGTCCTAGACCTCAGACCAAAAATTAAAAGATTTTACAAGGTTCAGTTCCCCTAAAATTTGAGCCTAAGAAAAAATCATGGAAGAAAGTATTAGCCAAACCTCTACAAGTGCCGTCAACCCTAGCAATTTGCAGATCTTAGTCATGTATTGAATATCAAGATCTGGTAAAACAGCAGCAATCAACAGAATTGCATCTGCACCTTTAGTCCGGGCAAAGTAGATTTGCCAAGCATCTATGACAAATTCTTTGCATAAGAGAGGGCACTGCATATATAATTTGTGTTAAAAGAGTCTTCCTCAAATAAACTCAAAGAAAAGGATGTGGGACAATTATGTATGGTACAAACACATTACAAAATGAATACCTTTACTCCAGAATTCCTTATTTTCTCCAAATTCTCAAAGCCTCCCTTTTTGATGTTTGGGAAAAAGAAACAATGTTAATTACTGTCAAAAAATATCTTGAAATAACTCAACACTTTCCTAGACAGACCAGTAAGAATTTGCCAAAGAAAGCAAAAATGATTGAAGCAATCCAATCCTTACCTGAAAGTATTTCTGGTCAGTCAAAACACTAAGGCATGCTGCTCCACCTTTTTCATAGGCTTTAGCAATTTCAACCTGTCATTAGATTCAATACAAATTTATAAGCACATCTAACAATGCCAACAACTTACAATATGTTGTATGAGTTTTGCTAGATAAAGATGCAACTATGCCATATTCATGTAAATTGTAATCAAAAAGAGAAAGCTTTTTTGGCCACTTTATAAACTTTCAAACCCAATGGCAGAGTGGCGGATGATTTCAGAATGTCATATTTAAGTTAACCAAACAGTATTCATCCTATCTACCTGTTTTTATTATTGATGAATAATAACCAGCTAATAATCAGAAGCTAGATGTTTACATGTTAATAGGAGACACCATTGATATTTTAAGGATTTAGGATCTGAAGCAAAACAAGATGAATGACGGTAATGCTGAGAAACTTGGAGGGGGGAAAAATTCTTGAGTAGTTCATGAGGAAAGATTTTGAAACATTCTAAAATATGAAATAATATGATATAGTATCACATAAAAGCTTTAGCTATTCAAAAGCAGATGCATGCGATAGTGTAAAAGTTAGTTTCACAGAAAAGATCAACAGTATTACTCCATTCAACTTATTTGGTCAAATCTAATCTTCAATTCAGTCAATCAATTAGTTATTTCAAAAGAATCCCTGGAGCTCATATGATGCACTTTATGTTTTACAATTAGAACTTGACAATCCAAACAATAAAGTGGGTTCGTTGGCTATAGAAACAAGTCAAGTCAAGTCAAGATGCAACCCACACCATATCTGTCTAATATCTCACCAAATGTCAACAACCCTCACAAGGCCTTCGCAAGATACACAGCCGCAAGCCAAAAAGAAAATCATAATAAAATAAAATAATTAATACCAAATAAAAAGCATCTTAGGAACAGATCAAACATTTTATAGCAATATAAGAATTGGTTGTGCATTCAGAAAATTCTTCCACATAAACTTTCCAAACAACCAAACCCCCTCTGCGATTTAGTCTAACTTCAAGTATGTAAGACGAGTATGTAGTCTACATTGAGTCTTTATGTGAGTAATTTTGGTTAAGTGCCAGCCTGTCACAGTCATTCAGGTCCACATAAAACTATCAACTTTTATAAGTTCATCATGGGGAACCTTTTATTATGCGATCTTCCATTGGTGCTCTTTGAAAGAAAGCAATAGGATTAAACAATTGTGGACTTCTCATAGAATCATCAGTAAAGTATAATGTCTAACATTGACATACGGTAGCACATTTGATCTTCGAATAAAAAATATGCCACTTGATCTCTCTAGTATTCATTTGTCCAAAAAAGGTAGTAATAGAGTTTAACAAACAAAAAGGGTATAAATACAGCAAGAAATTTAGACTCATATTTTGCCATTTTTATCAAAGTTGAAAGGAATGGTATCAAGACAAATCTGCAAAGGTCACTTCTTTTACCTTGAATCCATACTCGTCCATCTTCTGTATTCTTCATATTTCTAAATATTTTCACAAAAATTTAATGCAATTACACCCATTGCATCTAAAGTTATTTTTGGTACCCTGTGACTGAACCCAAGCTAAGACATTACTAACATCCATTAGAGCAGATAATTAAACCTCTTTATTCCTTTTGGATACAGGTTTAAGACATGCTAAAACTTGCATAAGTATTTATATTCCAGAAACTGCTTCTTCCTCAGGAAGAAAATGCATTACTATATACAACGGCTTATTGCAAAATGTAGTAAACTTAGTTTATTGTTGCCATTGATGAACGATCACACCCATTGACACATATGCGAGCTGCTTAACAGTATTAACATAAAAATCACACTCATACTCTTAACATTAGTAAGAAATGATCCAGGACTAATTTGGCAGTCCAAAGAACTCAGGGGACCAAATAATTACACCTTGAATGTTAAGAACAATTGCAACAAATGTCCATTCCCAATAAGATGAAGAACCTCCGTTTTTTCCATCATTAGTTACTGAATCATAGATCACAAATTCAATTTCCTAATCACAAAAATAAAGTCCCACATGCATTAGGGAGTTAAAAGTGCTCAAGCACAGACTTACAGGATCAAAATCTTCCCTTAAGATTCCTCTACTTGGAGAAGCCTTTTTCACTTCAGCAATTAGAGCAGGCAATCCAGTTCGTGTGTTTGCAGCCTTAAGGGCTGCCATAAAATCTCTAACTGGTGGAGCACTGTCAAGAGCTCTTTTCAAGGAGGGAAGAGGTATTTTCTCTTTCATCTACCAAAAATGCGGAAATGAATCGAGATTTCAGATGGAATTGGTCCATAAGAAAAACAGACACAAAAGGTTAAACTCAGAACATAATTGTTGGTTACCTGAGACACTTCCACATCTTTGTGCCACACAATCTCTTCAAGTATGTTACGAGGAGTGTTCCCCTCATTCTGTATTCTAAACTCAAAAGGACCAACATAATGCAGAGGAGGCCCTGTCGGTGGCCGCCTCCTAATCCTTATACCTTGGCTTGCAGCTACCTCATTTTGAAACATCCCAACTTCCCAGTCCTTAACCTTCAGAGCATCTCTTTCAGAAATTTCAGCATCAGTTTCTTTCAATTCAGACTACACCCACAGCGAAAATGCATTTCTTAACAGTTGAAACCATCTATCTAAATTTTAATCATCTTTATCTAGAACTCAAATTAAACTCAGAACGCATTACTAATTTTTAGTTTCCGAATTAGGGAAAAAAAAAAGTCACTTCAAATTTAATCAGTGCCGTTAGCTCAAAAGTTTAACTTTTCAACTCCAGACAGAAGTTATTCACAAAATTTCCTCAAACCGTAACCAATTCAATTCAAATGAACTTTTACTTCATCCAACATGGGAAAAAAAATTAATCAAAATTTTAACTCATTAAAGTGTTCAAGAGTGAAACAAATTACAAAATGGGCAGCAAAAAAACAAACTTGAGCTACGACTACAACATAAAAGCAATGGAAACTGTGAACAACCATGCCTACTGCAATCCGTATGGTTGATAAAATGCTAGATACCTTTTGAGCTTGAATAACTAAACGGGTATTCCGGGACATAGAATTCCCAAGTGGGGTAGGCTTAAAACATGTGAATTTTGGTCTGATATTGACAGATTGCGCCGACACCACCCGGGTTGGCGTATTTGTTGCTGCTCTCGTTGCGATGGACATGGCAGCTTCCATCCACACTGATTTATGCTAGGCAGGGATAAAAAAATGAAATCAACGGTGATTGGGACCGGGACAGCATCCTTCAGAGAGGGTTAGACTCCATTTTGTTGGGTTTCAGTTGATTCGATCGGGGACTACGACGCTGGTGTTCATTCGTCAATCCAAATTCCAAATCCCAGACCAAGGCGGCGGCGTTTGTGATTTGTGATAACTGATAATAATGTAATGATTTGACACCGGCCCACTCCATTGTGGGGCCAACGTGTGAGTTTTATACAGCCATGGGTTAGGCCTTGTACAGTTTAATTACATTTAACCCCCTATATTTTGGCTAAATAACAAAATAATCTCTAAACTTTCGCCAAATAACAATTTCTCCCTTAAAATGGCCAAATGTACCTTTTTTGGTTGAAATACCAAATTTGTCCATCATATGGCAAATTAAATATTCTTAAAATATTTTTTAGTATCAAATCTATATTTTATAAATATATACTTATCTCATTCAAATTCAACATAAATAACCTTTTTTAAGTTTTTAATTGAATTTTTTAATTTAATTAACTAACTAACTAAGTCTTACTAATTTTGGGAATATTTATGTAAAAAAATGCAATGATAATAGTTATTTTATTGCTGCTAGTGAAGAATTTATTATTATAATATTTCATAAAAATAAATTTTATTTGATGTTTAAAATAAAAAATAGGAAACAATGGGCTATCTTATTAATTTTTCTTTTTATTGCATTTTAAAATAATTACTTTATTTGTTAATAAAAATATGAGGAGTATATTCATTCTAATTAAAGGTTATTTTTATTATTTCGCAAACCAAGAAGAGAGAGACTGTTATTTAACTAAACTTTAAGATTTATTTTGTTAATAGGAAAATGGAAGATGACCAAATAGACCAATTGTAGATTATTAAAGTGGTATTCGTTTTTGTTTTTCCAAAATTGCTATTATTAAAAAATATATATATTACATTTTTTCTTTTGTTTTTTTTATGTTGTACGCATCACTAATGTAAATTTGCGGAGATCCAAGCTTGTGACTTGGAGAGGTGTCCGGACTCATCATAATAACATCAAAAAATACTCAGGGCACGTTTGGACAAGCTATTTTCATTTGCAAATAAGATAATTCTCAAACAAAAACAAATAATTCAAACACATTTTTATTTCAAAATTTAGAATTTAAATTTTCCCACTCAAATTCCTCTCATATAATTTTTTAAAAATTTTCCTTTTATATTTTCCCTCCAAAATACTTTTTCTATAAAAAAAAATACCCACAAAAATTTTTACACATTCCAATAAAACTTTTTCCATTTGCAAATAAAAATGCATTATCCAAACGGACCTCAATTTTTTCAAATCATCTCTTGGAGAGACTCAAGATGCTTTGTCAACAATGGATAAAACCTACATAGGGAGTTATTTAACTTAATATTATATTTTTTATATAAGATTAAAAAAAATATTAATATTTTTAATCTTATTTCAAAAATAATGAAGTCAATTTTTGAAAAATCAACTTCAAAGTTGGCTTCTCAAAAATCGACTTCAAAGTTGATTTTTGAAAATCAAATTCTCTTATGGCAACTTCAATTTTTCTTTTTTTTTTTGTTTGTTGCTGAAAAATGGAGGTTTGGGGGGTGTTTTTTCCCATTCTATCTTCTTTTTCTAAATTACGCTTCCTCCTATCTCTTTTTTTCTTTTTGTCCCTTGTCCTATCAGTTTTGCCACACCAAAGGAAAAGAAAAACCTCACTATTTTGTTGCTTTTTATTTCAACAGCAATTCCATTTTGGCAAGGGTTGGGAGGGTGCAAGGGGAGGGGAAGAGAGGTTTCTACTACTGGGTTGGGGGGGTGCGAGAGGAGAGGGGTCGCAGCAGGGGTGGGGTGCAAGGAAGGGGGAATGACGGGGAAATGATGAAACCAAGGAGGGTGAAAGAACTAGTCCAAAAGAGGAAAACATAAATTAGTGATTTTTTTTTTGTTAAAATCAATATTTTGGATGTTCAATTTCAAATTTGAAATCTTATATATCGGTTTCAATATTTTTGAACACTTTTATAAATATTGATATTTATTTAATTATTATTAAAAATTAAAATATTTAGGTAAAAAACTCCCTTCAAATGATTGGTTAAGTGTTTTTTATGGTTTAATATTAATACATATATTAAAATATTTCAAGTACTATTTTTAGCTCATTGTTCACGTTTAATCTAATAATTAAATGACAAAAAAAGGGGGTGGGATACTGATGAAGGAGAAATCTGCAACCCGATCACGATTCGATGTAATTGTCACGATCTAAGGTTTTTTTGACTGTTGCTGCTAACAATCCGATTCTCTTGTCACAACCCGAGAGTTTCTAAGTAAATAACAATGGTGGTTCCTGCAAAACAGATCCCGGAGTGGTTCTCCGGGGTAAACTCTCCGACGATCAAGTTAGTCTTGTTATCAGAGTATAGTATATTTTTAGTGATCAGAGAATGGATCCCATACCTTGTCGTTTTTCCTCGTATAAATAACCTTCTTCCTAATAAAGAAAGATAGATTATTATCCATATTTTCCTCCCTGATAAAAGGGAATTAGTTATTACCCTTATCCTCTTATCCTTATCCTCTTGTTTGATAAGGGGGATTAGTTATTATCCTTATCCTCTTCCCTTATGCAGGTAGAGTGAAGGTTCTGGCCTTTGATTCACAGTCGGGACTTTTGCCTCGCAGTCCGGGACTTTGCTACCTTACAGTCCGAACTTTGCTACTTACAGTCGGAACTTTCTTTGCCTCACGGGTTTAGAGCATGCGGGCTTAGTGAACCTAATCCATACATATCATAAGCCCTCCAGACCTTGGTTTGATAACGTCAGACGAAAGTCTTATCAAGAATAGGCTCTCTCTTTTTTTTCTTTTTTTTTTTTTTGGTGTCTCCATGGTGCACTGAAATTGTATAAGCAACAGATTCTGGAGTTGTAATGTGGGATGTGAAGATCCCAAATCGCTGAGATGGGACCTGTTTAAAAGGGTAGAGATCCTGCAAGAGAGAACTAAGGAAAGGCAAAAGAAAATATTAGTGTTTTATATTCACATTTTATTATGTAATAAAATAGTCCGATGTCCGAAACATTTGATGCGCAGGTTCCCACCCCTTAGGATGTTTGGGAACTTTGAGACGAAATTCCTCACCCCTTAGGATGTTTGGGAACTCAGAGTTGAAGTCTCCCGCTTATGAGGGTATTTTTAGGAATTGTGATCCGAAGTTCCCCACCTGTGAGTGGGTGTTTGGGAACTGTGAGTCAAAGTTCCCCACCTGTGAGTGGGTGTTTGGGAACTGTGAGTCAAAGTTCCCCACCTGTGAGTGGGTGTTCGGGAACTATGAAAATTTTATTTTTTTGACATTCGTATGGATGTCTGTATCCCCTCACCCCCTTGGGATGTTATGAAGTTCACAGCTAAACTCAGCTGAACCGAGGTTACACGTGATCCTCGATTTAAAATTTAGCAAGGCAGTTTCACTACCTTGAACCGAGTTTAGGATAATCATTATCCCCCTACTTGATTTAAAAATAGCGTCCCACCCTGTAGGATATTTGGGATTTTAGTTGTTTCATTCGAGATCCCCACCCCATAAGATGTTTGGGATTCTAGTTGTTCAATTCGATATCCTCACCCCGTAGGATGTTTGGGATTTCAATATACTATCGTTGTTGATCTCTAAACCTAAAGTTCGGAGTTTAGGTGGAGACTATGCTGTTGAGAATGCCGCAGAGGTCCGGAACTTTGCGTGTCACTAAGGTCTGATCTTTGATTCCAAGATCCCGCTTTTGGGCCGCGAAGGTTGAGGCCTGTTCTTTGAGGTCTGCGCTTGATCGGTTGGTTCAAGGTGGAAGCAAGCTGGTTCAGAGTTTTAGGACTTTGCCCTCAAGAAGAATCTTCATCCCCTAACGTAACTGAGACACTAGAAGTGATTGCATGAACTTGTCTCTCTTGAACTATCTGTTTAGGCATTTTATCAAGCACATGACCTTCACTGTCGGATCTTCCTTTGAATCCACCACAGTCTGATTCAGCATTGCCCATAGTTTCAGTAACAGCCAGTTAGCCACAAACATTAACAGCAGAATCAATAGAGGAAGCAGATGATTCAGAAGAATCATTACAAATTAGTTTCAGCTTTCCCGTTTTGTTCTTACGGGTTTCAGAAATTGTTGGTTTCTTCTTTTTCCTCTTCCTCTTCCTCTTAGGCGAGGGCTTTAGAAGGAGGATCTTCTTCCCCATAGTTTTGAAGAGCTGAGTTCCCCAAACCATGGGGAGAGGAACGAAAATCAGATCCACCCACGGATATTCAGAAAAAATTCCACCAACAAATCCAAAATAAATACCACCAAAAATCCAGAAAAATTCCGAGACAAATTCAGAGATATAAAAGAGTAACCCACAAGATTCAAAGCATAATGGAGCTATTGAGAGTTTAGAATAATGATCAATTCATAGAATTTCAGAATGTATAAGCAGCAAATTCATAAACCCGTTTTTTTCGTTTTCCAAAAATAAGAGCGTCGGATTTCTGAATATTAATCTCGAGGAAAGCAATGGATTCAGAATACCTTTTTCTAGAAATACAGAGCTAGAGTGTACTCTACAAGAAACATCGTCAATGACCAAGATCTGTTGCAATCGGTTTGCAGATTAAGAAACCCGTATGCAGAACTCGTTTTCAGAACCTTTGACTCCGTTTGCAAAAATTGAAAATGAGAACCGATCGGGAACCCACCCTTTTCACCAAGCCGATTTAAGAACAATAATCAAATTCATGAATGAGATTTCAATTTGGAACTAAGATTCCGGAACCCTTCAAACCGCGCACGGTGTAACTCTATAATTCTTTGCAGGGCCTGAATGACTATTCAATGCTCTTTCTCGGCTAGTTCTTTTGGTTTCCCTCCAATTTCCAAATCTGATATCTACCATCTTCGTGTAGGTCGGAATCAAAAAGGAATTACGAAAATTCCTTTGAAATCAAGAAATCTTTTCGTTCCCACAAACGGCGCCACTTGATGAAGGAGAAATCCGCAACCCGATCACGATCCGATGTAATTGTCACGATCTAAGGTTTTTTTGGTATTCTTTGTTATCAATCGATCCTCTTACCACAACGAGAGTGTCTAAGTAAATAACAATGGTGGTTCTGCCAAAGCAGTTCGAGTGGTTCTCCGGAGTAAACTCTTTTACGATCAAGTTAGTCTTGTTATCGGAGTATAGTATATTTTTAGTGATCAGAGAATGGATCCCATACCTTGTCGTTTCCCCTATATAAATAACCTCCTTCCAAATAAAGAAATATGGATTATTATCCATATTTTCCTCCCTGATAAAAGGGAATTAGTTATTACCCTTATCCTCTTATCCTTATCATCCCCCTTGATAAGGGGGATTAGTTATTATCTTTATCCTCTTGCTTGATAAGGGGATTAGTTATTATACTTATCCTCTTCTCTTATACAAGTAAAGTGAAGGTTCTGGCCTTTGATTCACAGGTCCGGGATTTTCTGCGTCACAGTCCGAAACTTTCTTTGCTTATAAGTCGGGACTTCATTGCCTCGCAGTCAGGATTTTCTTGTCTTCTGATCCGAACTTTGCTAGCTCACAAGTCCAGCTATGCGTGTTTAGCGAACCTAACCCATACACATCAGATACAGTTTTCAGTGCACCATCCAAATTGCACCAAAACATGAGTTTAGAACAGTTAACTGATAGTATATCCCTAAACCAATAACCAACCGTTTTAACTCTATTGTAAAAGTGGTTTGATTAAAAATTGATCCACAAACCGAAAGGGTCGAATGGTTTTGAGCAACATACGATTTAGTGCGAGCAGTTTTTGGGATTTGCTTAGAAAGTGTCCACTCCAGAAGGTGAGTTAATTACAAGAAATGTCCTTCATTTGATCTATTTAGTCTTTTAAATAGAGAATACATACTTTTAGTCTTCTACGTTTTCTAAAGCATTTACTCTAGTTTTTGTCTTATTTTCCATTAAAACCAGATTATGTGTATATCACGAAATATTTTAGTCAGGACATAATAGAAAGTACATGTCTTTGATGCCCTTTTCCAATAAATAAAATATTTTGGAAAAATTCTTGTTAAAGACACACTAGAATTTGAAATTCCTAAAAATAGTGTAAGACTTTAAAATTTCTTACAGGAGCATGAAAATAATTTTCATCTTTTAAAGAATTTATCAATTGCAATATTAAGCTTAATCCCACACCAATCTCATTTTTAACCACCTCAAATTTATTGATATGACTACCAATTTTTCATTTCACCACCACCAATTCGCGGCTTCAAGTTTTTTCCCACACCACCGCCAATTTATTGCCCATTATAACTTTCGTCTTTTTTTTTTTTTTTCAAAAACAATAGTCTATTGATAATGGGCAAATTATATAACCACAAGGGCTAAAAGAGTTTCATGGTGTCATGATTACAATTTCTATAACCTACAAAAGTAAATGCCCACATGGAAAATTATATAATCTTAAAATATTTTTTTGTATCAAATCTATATTTTATAAATAGATAATTATCTCATCCAAATTCAACATAAATAACCTTTTTTTTAAAGTTTTTAATTGAATTTTTTTATTTAGTTAACTAACTAAGTCTTACTAATTTTGAAAATATTTATGTAAAAAAATGCAACGATAATAGTTATTTTATTGGTGCTAGTGAAAATTTTATTATTATAATAGTTCATAAAAATAAACTTTATTTGATTTTTAAAATAAAAAATAGGAAACAATGGGTTATCTTATTAATTTTTCTTTTTATTGTATTTTAAAACAATTATTTTATTTGTTAATAAAAGTATGAGGAGTATATTCATTCTAATTAAAGGTTATTTTTATTATTTCGCAAATCGAGAAGGGAGACTGTTATTTAACTCAACTTTATATTTATATAATTTTTATATAACATTTACTAATAATAATATATAACTCAAATTAAAAAGTAAAGATAAAATAAAAAAATATACATTTAATGGTACATTAATTGTTTTGTACCTTATGATTTTAATTTTTAAAAAAAGAAATAAAATAATACCAAATTAAAAGTAGATTTTTTTTTGGTGGGACTAAAACGGTTAAACAGTAATTTTTAAGAGACCAATTTTGTGATTTATAACTTTTTATCACGGAATTTTTCCATCATAGAGTTTTTCCTTTTTTATTGCAATTTTCTATAATGCATTTAAGTTAATTAACAAATATAGTGGGGAATTTAGGTAGATAGCATATATAGATGGCATAACACGTTGTTCTTCGAAGTGTAGCAGTTGACAGAATTTAGGTCTACTATAACTTCATGCATTTTGCATGCTGGTACAACCAAAGATTAGATTAATTACAAAAAGCCAATCCGAGTGAATCAGGGAACGTAGGTAGCTGGCGAAGATTTTGTTGCGAAAGATCAAGAGAGGACGCGTACTCTTATGGTACAACAAAAGATTTCAATCCAATCCCAAATTTATATAGCTCCATATACTATAAAAACATGCAGCATATGTACAAACATTTGGGATAGATCTAATTAGCCACACAGTCCTCGACTGCAGATTGGTGACCAAAATGAGCTTCCATCTATCTTCAGATCCCATGTAATTAATTGACTCCTCCTCCCACCCCAACCATCTCTGCGATCTCACATCTGGACAACGCTTAGGAGGTGTTTGTTTGGTGGGTTTGGAATTGAATGAGATGAAAATGAGTGTTTGGTTGTGAGTGATAGATTTAGGAAACGTATTTAAAACCCACCCCACAAGTGGGTTTAAGAAAAAAGATTTTGAAGAATGGCTCAAAACGACGTCGTTTTGAGACAAATTAAAAAAAAAAATTCAGCACGCACCCACACATGTCTTGGGAATTATAAATCCTCAATGGTTTGCAATCCCCATTTTTCTCTTTTTTTTTTTAAAAAACAATTTTCACTAAATTGTAAAAAATATTTTTCTCTATAAATTGACATGTACTTTGACAATTTTTTTTATCAAGATATAATTTTTTAAATATCATATAATATAAAATAATAATATTTTTATTATAATTTTAATATAAAATTTATTAATAAATTTATTAATATTAATATTAAATTTTAATTTTAATATAAAATTTATTTTATTTTATTACAAAATAATATTAAATAACATAATTACTATTATTTTATTTTATTTCAAACATTTCCTTTTATCAAATTTATTCCATTTTTAAATCCACCGTTTATACCAAGCGCCCTTTAAATTCACTTCAACCCAAACTTTATCCCATCATTCCCTAATCCTCCTGACTTTTGCCAATCAGTTTTAAGATACCAACAGGACCTCCCCGAGGCTAACTTTAACGTGGCAGAAGCCATGTGTATATGAATGTTGCTGGTGGTGGTGGTGCTCACAAGTCATACTCAAGACCAGTGAATTGTATCTGATCTACTGCCAAAGATCACGCCAGAGCAAAGCAACGAGGGAATCGGATACAAAAACAGTAGTAGGTCCTGAACTTGGGACTTCTGAGATACGAAAAGCATCTGAAAGGAGCTGAATATGCCATGACATAGTATTGATTGATTAGGAACTGAGCAACAAGGGGAATCGGATGCAAGTGTTGTATATTTCAAAAGACAATCGAAACCTACAAAACATTGTAACACTTTATATTAAATTTCCTATTAGTAGACTTTTGATCAAGTGAAAAAATGCTGGGCTTGTACGCATGAGAGAGAACCAAATTAGGTCAATTCAATCGAAAACGGTGAATCCCCCGGTGGAAATTTTACTCATTCTCTTCTGAGGCTTTATTTTTTCATCTTACCATCCTTGACCTGACCGCGTAAATTTTACTTATTTTCTTTTGAGGCTTTATTTTTTCATCTTACCGTCCTTTGACTTGACCGCGCCCTCGCATATCTGCTTCAACGACCTCCAACTTGCAGCATATTTTCCTCACCTTGTTGCCCACCCAACCCCTTATCCAGCACTATAAATGCTGCTGCCGAGCCTCAAAGGGTGCCAACAAAAATTCTGCAACCCTTCAAAATTCTTTCTACTCTCTCACTCCAAAAATCCTTTTCCGTTCTGCTGGTTCTTCTTCTTCGTCCTTGCTGCTTCTGCCGATCTCAACAAACAGAGGAAGCCTTATTTAATTCTGGGAAACATTTCTTATTCCACGGAAATAGTTTCTTTAGACAAAGCAAATTTCTTTACGACTCAAGTTTGTCCTTGCTTCTGGTTATTAGCCTTCATATTCCAACAGCAAGAACCGTGATAAATCGCCCCTGTACTTTGGACATTTGAGGAGACATGAGAAGCATCTACAACCAATTTAATATGCCAAAGGAGATAAAGATGGGATCATACTAAAGACCAAGAGCAGCAGTTGCATTTCCAAGGTTGGAACAAGTGGTTCACTAACAAATTGTTACTCCCAACTAAAGTACCCGTGAAGTGCGGACCAAGGAACCCACAGCGGGAGCTGCAGGGGGTCCAGTGCCCGCTGAGAAAGACCTGGCATGGCACCATTTCCCCAGTCCATCGTTATTGTATTTTTACTTTTTAAAATAATTTTGTATTTATTAATATAACTTTTATTTGGAATTTTTCATTTCGATAAATATACATATTCAGAAAATTTTCAATTCACAGCAAATTAAAAGGTCTTACATCTTCATGTAACATGTCCTACATCTCATTACTTATCATGCCATTTTTTATCCTCAAGATCAACCCATTTTGTTTTTAAATGGAGAATTCAACACAAACTAGTAAAACAAAGAGACCCTTCAGTCCAAAATCAGTTGTATGCGAACCTAATCCACTTTGACATGCTTGGTATTCCTCCATTCACTACTGTGAACAAATAATAGCCAGAAGGTGCAACCTTAGCAGATGGAGGAGCTTCAACAACTGCATTCACCCAGCCATCTTCAGCCTTAACCATTTTGTTGCATTTAAGTCTTAGCATCCTTTGATTCATGGAAAGGGAATGCGTGTTAAATGGAGGTGCATAGGCACTAAATACAACATCATTGCTGCTGAATTTCCTCAGCAAAAAATGGACTCCAAATTCTCTTCCATAACCAATACTTTCCTTCCTAGTATTGATAATTATGGACACATTATGTGGCCTTCTGTGGTTGAATTTCCGGTCCATGTGATTGGGAACAAACGTTTGTAATCTCAGTTCGGTAGGATATTTCACGTTCTTGTACTTGTACCTTCTGTTGGGATTGCTTCCTGCGACAAGAACCCTCCCATCAGGAAGAAGAATTGCTGCTGAATGATACATTCTTGCAATTTTAGTGGCCTTGAGGACAGTAAACTTTCTTCCTTGTGATTTTTCGGGCTTGTACAGATAAGGCTGGAGAGCAGGGGAGGCTGCATTGTTCCATCCAGCAGCACCACGTCTAGCTCCATTTATAATCAGTATATGACCAGTTGGAAGAATCACCATATCACTCATTAGCCTTGGTCCGGGCATGTTCTCCATATGCCACTTGTGTCTGTTTCCTGTGATCACCATTCTACCACAAGACCTTAAGCCCTTCAAGAATTTGCCTGCTTGAGCTGCTGCATATGCCCCTGGAACCGCACCTCCACAGACCATGACCTCAACTTTTTGGAAGCCATGTTTATGGTCTAAAGGGAGAATGACTGACGAGCCAGTGCTGGGATAGCTCCTTGACCCTTCCACAGGAATTCTAGGAAATGTCTTCATCACCTTCCTTCTCTTATAGTCAAAAAGAATCGAGTCCCGATTTGCAAAGATGAATATATTCCCATCAGAAGAAAGATGAAGGAAAGGGTAGAGATTGTTTCCTTTGCTTTTACTCTCATAAGTCTTGTGCAAGAAGGAAGATCAAATGACTTCTCCTTGGATGATAATTTTGGAACAAACTCATATGTATAAACCCTCTGTCCACCTAGAACGATGATCTGATCATTCTCAGGCAGCAATAGAGTGGAAGCATACCATCTCATGTCTGACAGAGAATTCTTAGCCTGCTCCCAATCACATTTGCCATCATCACACGGCTTAAAGTACCTAATTCTTCGACCGCCATGACCATAACCACCAACCTGAATAATCCTTCCATCATTCAATATAGAGCCTGAGGAGCACCAAGTATCAGTTTGGATGCTAAGAGGCCTAATCTTATTTCTCTGAATATCATACTCCACTGAATAAGCAAAACAAGATGGGTCTTCCATGTCATCATGTGTTCCTTTGCACTTTGTTCCATTGTGTCGCCTTCTTAGATGGTAAGCTGATTGGGGATACTGAATCTGATCAAGTATGACCACAGTATTACGGTGTGTTAAAGCCATATGCATAGCTAAAACACCAGAATTGTTCAAAAGAAGCTCCCAATTCCCTTTGCCTCCTTTAGAGAATCCTTTTATTGCAATACAATCCTCAATGGATTGGATTGAAAAGAACAGTACCAAAGTTATATATTTGAAGAACAAGTGAAAATTTCTTTGCTCCATGAGGAAAGAATTGTTTTTCTTGCCTATGTTTAGTACTGCTTAAATACCATGTGCAATACGTATTAAGAGCTGAGGGAAATCTATGAAAGAATCCAAGCGCGTCATGCCTAGTCTGCTAAAGAAGCTTTTCCATATTAAAAAATTGCTGTTGTTTCCATGAATTCCTTCTCTAAAGGAGCGCTCAAACTACATCTTAGCATTCTCTACAAGTATGAAAGATGTCACATAAAGCTTCAATCTGCGAAACCTTCTAGTCAGGCCAGCATGTAAAGCTTGTGAATGGCCTAAACTTTTTAAGGAATTTCATATTCATGGATCCAAGGCAGAAGTCTAATTTTGTACAATCCTAAAAGAAATGAAACCTGCAACACAATGACAACATCTACGATTCTACGTTATGTACAAAGTTAGTAGACTGACCGCATCACTGCTGCAAAAGCACAAGTAGTAGCATCAGATGTAAAATGGATATATACAGTTTCTACTTTTGGCGGCGGGACCAGAGGATTATGAGGATTTCCTATGAATATTCTGTTCTTTTATTTGGTTGAAAGCGACGCATAATTAGCTAAAATTTTCAAAATCCTCTAACTATAGTAGAGTTACAGGATTCAGCCAAAATGTTATGATTATCATATTCCAGCAGTATATACAAGAATAAATGAAAACGAGTAAAAACCAACCACCAATTAGCAATTAGTTGGAAGACCGATTAAATATGAACAGAGATCATGTTGGCACGGTTAAAAAGCACCATTCTTAAGCTGTCTCCACGACAAGAAGCAAACATACAAACCCCTCCAGCTCCTTTGACTTCTTTAGAATATCAACATACCAAGACAGAAATGTATCACTCAGAACTTTCAGATGCAGGTGAGTAAGATTTAAAGACTAATCACAGAAAAAAGAATGAAGTGGACAACATTCAAATTAAATTCCATAGAGATATGTGGCTTCATCCTGTAAAACTATCAGCATATAAAAGAACGAAAAGAATTGTTATATACAGATCAAGAACTCGGGAGAAAATCAAACCCTTCATAACACATTATGTTTTATGAATATTGACCTGACATATTCGCAAACACATCATCGGAAGGAGAAGTTCAGCTAGAACTAAAAGATTAGAACCTATGGAAGAGTTAAATATACATTGAGTTGGAACTTCCTTTCAGTAAAGTCTAATCCTTGTCTGTATAGGGTCCCGACAAATTGGGCAAGATTGAAGATCTTCCCCGCAGTCACAGCATGTCTGCAAAAAAAAATTTAAAAAAATGACTAAATAGATAAAAGGCTAAACATCAAATATATCTCTTATCCGTTCCCCCAACAAATAAACAAAAGCAAGAGTTGCACCTGATGTCCACAACCAAAAGCCATGTTCTTGGGGTCCGTGAGGCAAATGGGGCATAGCTGCGAAGATGATTTAAGAAGAAAATGGTTCTGTTATATTGGTTCCACAAATAAATGAAATTCCATCCCCTGAGTAATTAAGTTGATAATAACAGTGCAAATCTAGAATATAATGAGACCAATGAGTTCATAGTGTTCATTGTGTACCTGTATTTTCGAATGAACTAATGACATGTAGAATGAACTTACATTGTTGTCAAAATAACTTGCCGATTGACTTGTGCCAACAGGTCGCACAGGTCTATGAGGAGAAGGTGCACTTGGGCGAAAGCTGTTGTTTCGTGAAGGTTTTGATGCACCTAAGAGGCTGCACCATAGAGAGGAGGGTAGGGAATCCTATTTATAGCGTTTCCTCTGCTTGCTCTGTTCAACCAAATTCAACCAGGTAATATTAACCATCTAACAAGAAGAACGGAGACACCTGAAAGAGTAGCATTTGAAATTTTCTAAAATTACCCAAGAATATTAAGTTCCAGGGTTGCTTTGTACTGAGAAGGATTTCCATCAAGGCTGCAAGAGAAAACTCAGCCTCTTTCCTGGATCTGTCCATGTTCTTTGACATAATCTCTGTAAAATTAACAAACTAGAAAAGGCGCAAATGTCAGGACAAAATGCCTGTCTGGAAAGGAAAGAAGCACAATAGTCATTAAAGAAAAATAATAACAGATACACTTGCCTGAAAATTATCAAAGGCTCGAGCAGGGATATTATCATCAAACTCCTCATCATATCCCAGGGTCCATCTCCAACCCCAACCAAAATGATTGATAAAGGGTACTGACTGTGCAAACCAACAACACAATTAAATATGACTTAACCGAAAAATAAAATAAAATAAAATAATACATTCTCACGTAGAAACTAATATAAGTTACCTTGCTTTCACAATTGCCTCTACAGTTTTCTTCTCTTGTGGGCTAAATTGACCCCGCCCAGTATCTACACTTCTTGTCACCTGTAAAGTACAAACAATTAGATCATTTAACAAGCAAAATTCAATTTTAAGCAACAGAAACATGTTTGCAAGATATCAAAATACAATATAATACATTGCAAACTGTCCAAACATAAGATAATACATTGATGCAAAAAAGAAAATCCACAATGAATGGAGCTTCCACAATCTCACCATTTACAATTTAGAGAGAGAGAGAGATAGAAAGTCAGGTATGACATTCTGGTGTCAGAAATTGGTTCGTCCATGTAATCTGAACAATTGCCAGGTTTTGGGGCTAATATATATTTGGTAACTTAAAAAAGGCAGAAATGTGGTTGCATTTGCAGTCAGGTAAATATCCATCAAATGAACATGATCCAGTCAGAATCAGTTTTTATTCCCAACATGCAGAAAATATTCAAAAGAAATCTGGTCTTTGACATTCACAAATTGTGAATCTTTACGCACTTTATAATGCTATGCCACAGAAAGAAAAAGGAAATCAAGGGAATAAGATCAATACAAAATATATATGAGAATGCATGTTTCTTTATTATGACTCAAACAGATCAAATACTACGTCCATCCCAAAAACATAGCCAGTTTCAAAACTTCTCTTTTGTCCCGAAAAAGAAATCCAGTTTTGAATTGAAGTCTTATACCACCCTTACTAAGTAAGACTATATATGGTTCAAATTAAAAGGTAAGGACAAAAGTGAGAAATTATACACTTAATAGTGTAATAAGTGTATTGTATCTTATAACCAAAAAATAATTGTAAACATTCAACAGTGCAAAGTGGACTCTTTTTTTTGGATAGAGGAGTAACTTGTAGCACACAGGTAATAATAAGATTCATTGTGAGCCTACCATTCAAGTGCATGTAATGGACAAGATTCCCTAGAAGAGAAGAAAACTACCTGGCCATCAGCTATGATCAGTAAAACATGGTACTGTCCACCACTTTGCTCAACAATAGTGATGGCCATCTCAATGACAGGTGCAAAAGATGTAGGTCCTATCAGAGGAAAAGGAACCAAAACTTTGAATCGCACAGACCAATCAGTAAAAGAAATACAGAATGGATAAATCTCACATGTGAACTTTAAGAAGAAAATGTTTCTATGCTGGACGCAAATACTCTTCTTACACTCTAATCTGCATAAGAAATTATTCACATGCTTCTGCTTTTCCACATTTTGGCAGAAATTACCTTTAGAATGGAAATTGAAGCATTAGATCAAGTCCACATGCAATGAACATATGATGCAACTCGCCATTTATCCTCTACATCTACATTAGTTAAGGTAAGGAATATCGGTTTAACAGCCACTGATTGCAGAATGAATGACTCCCTATTTCCCTCCCTCTTTCTACTGCATTCTTTATTTAATTTTCTTAGTTTCATCTGTGATCAAGTCAATCTCTCTTGTACAATACAGCAGCCAACTTGAACATCAAACCAACAAACCACCAATACTTGTAAACAAAACCACACCCCCCCAACCAACCAAAAAACCAAACTCAAAAGAAAAAATTCTCAGGGACAGTTAACATATTAGCACTTTAACTACTGCGCCTATAGCTGTATACCGCACAGAGTACCCTTTGCTAGCAACAAGATGAACACCTAAATGAGATTAGAATGAGAAATGGTAAAAGTAAACTTCGAGAATAAAACCGGAGAGCAAACTTTCCGTGCACAAACATGTGAGGATACATCAGAAAGGGAGAGGACTAAAGTTAGGGAAAGTTGTTATTGTATCAAAAAGTATTGTATTGGGAGACAGAACGAAATCATATTTTAAAGCCATAACAAATAACAAAAACAGGTAAGAATAATTTGCAAGTTGCCCATAATCATGTTATTATTACTTCAAAGGCCAAACACATTTTGTTAAATACTCCACCAATGGGAAATATGGTCCAAATGTCCAATCCTAGTATGTATAAATCCATCACAAAAGGGAAACCCATAAAATACACAAAATAAGAGGTGGAACGGAATAAGGACCTGCAAGACGTAACTGAGGAACTAATTCACGATATCGTGTCAAGACTTCCTCAAACCCTTCACAAAATCTCTCATCTGGATAGAAGCTGAAAACCTCTTGGTCATGCGTAGAGGCTGCCACATGCACCACCATTATAATCCATAAAATTCAAAGCAAAATTCAAAGTAAATTCTTCTGAATACTTATCAAAATATACCATCTCCAAACCCGAAACAAGGAATCATGTTGTCCTCATCAAATTTAGATAATGTCCTTCCAATAATTGATATGGCCTGTTCGTAGGGGTTTTGCTCATCTCCAAGGTGATGCAAACTTTTTCGGTTGAATGACCTCGATCCTAGTTCCATAAAGAAAATCTCAATAGTTCACCTAACTTATGTTGAGTTACATCTTCAGAAACAGGAATCAAACTAACCTGTCCACTCATTGCTCTTAGTGAAATCAATACCAACAATCAAATTTGATGATTCCAGACCAGCTCGAGAAAGGGCATCAGTAACCTAATGAAAGCAAATTGGACATCATTTCTAATTTAATGAAAATGTCAAGACCAAGTCACATTGCCATCACCAAATATGACTCTACCTAGAAGTACCTAGATGGAAAAATCAAAAGTCAAGAGTACCGAATTCAGAAAACTGGCATACAAAAACTGTCAAATATACTAATAAATTGGGGTACCAAAAAGTTGCACAACAATTCGTACTGATTACCTCTAAGAAGAATAAACAAAAGAACTTGGAGTAAACATGTTAATATGTTCAAGAACCCATGAAAAGCAACAAATGAATGCTTTGCTTAAAACTTGCCCAAACATGAATGAATATTATATTCACAAGCCATCTGGACAGCAAATCATGAGATGGTTTAGAATTAGGTATATAAGGGGTGAAGAGCAGAATCTGAATGGCACTATGGCTGAAAATATATATAGATTGCAGAATACAAACCGGGGGGAAAACGAAGAAGAAACCCATAGTTCTGAGACTGGATAGGAGAACACAATCTAAGGTCAGCAGACCAAATTGCTCCAAAATTTTACTAGAAGAATTGTATTTCTGTGGAAAGACACATTTTCAAACTGACTAGTTTTTATGTTCCAACGAGGACTTCAACCCAATTTTAAATAAACAAGACACAACCAGGGAAGCTAATTTAAATCAACTAATAAGTCCTGATAATACAAGTAAACGCCAAATTCAAAGAGAATGTAACAAACGAAACACCAGATTATATAATTACTTAAATGCATAGAAATGCCAAACCCTTATCAAACATAAAATGTCATAAAACTCTTAACAACTTATGAAAATTACTTAACAAGGACCCATAAATGATCCAAGTTCTCCATGAAGGTTGCAAATCCTCAATCTTAAGCAAAACCAAAGCTTGAACTTTATGTTATTTTTGGGTGCAATCTAAATACCATGGTCCACTGCTGCCAATTTTACCGATCCGAAGAATGCGAAATATATACTCACAACCTATAAATAGCAAATGCACATTATTGGAAATATTACATGAACTGTTCCCTTGTAACTACATTGAAATCATCAACGATTACCACTAGAAATAAAAAATATCTAATTTCTCTAAAAGCAAAGAATAAATGGTCAATAATGCCAGTAAGTCCATACCAAAGAACAAAGCCATCCTCCAATAATAACTGTAAACTAACATAATTCCACATCGTGCAACTAAACAAAATACCCTTTTGGGGAATAACTTTCAGAAAAACTTCCAGCCTTTAAACTCTATAAATGCATATGAATGCAAGAATCACCAATTGTTATATAGAGCTCAAAGTAGTGACAAATTACATGGGAAAAAAATAGATGTGCCCCAGTATACAAGTGGAATCATTCAATCTCATTCAAAGGGAAAAATTTGGAAATAAGGATAAGTAATATCCTCCATAATTAAAACTGAAATGAATAGCAGCGTCATAGCATCTATGTCAGTCTTTTATGCAGCTATAGTATTTCTATCTTCGTATGCAAGATCACTCCAAACTCAGATATCACAAATTCATTGCTAATGCATCAATTTGAAATGAATAGAATGATGTAAATAACGTCAAATAAGCATAACAAAATAACATGCAAACACATGAATATGGAAAAAAGTAAGGATGTAATTTGATTTCATAATGGATCAACTCAGTTGGTCTAACCTGAAAAAAAATTCCCACATCGATAAAATGTCAAAGTACTGATATCCAAAAGAAGTAAATGACCATATCACCATTTAATCCATATTTGTTACCTGTTCCAAGCTATTATAGTCATCATCTATCCTCGAATATTTCCTCTCAAGCCGTTTTCTCGACTCAGGGGGTGGAACATCATAACTTTGATAAGCTGGTGGTGGTGCTGGTGCATAAGTATGACTCGGTTGTGCGTAAGGATACTGTGGATTGCCATAATCATTCCATGAGCATGAACTAGGACTATAGGATGAATACCGACCAGAATTCGAATGTTTAGAACTCTTGCCACCCATGAACCTAATAAACAAGAAAGTCGATCCTGTATAACATGACATAAACTTGTTTTAGAGAAACAAGATGTAGTTAACATTCAGGCAACATGAGCATCTATATAATTATGCAACTCAGGTAGTTTCTAATATGTAAAAGTTATCCATTGGGCTAAATTCTAGTGAAAATTGACTGAAAATAAATTATTGGAAAGAATTATAAAAGCACAGTTGATGCAGATACAAAACCACAAAAGATAGGTCAACCTAAATGTGTTATTGACAGTGCTGAGGGTTCCGTTCTAGACCCATTAGATACATTTGTTTGTGTTCCTGTCTATAAATTAAGACAACTCCTTTTATAAGTTTTTATCGGCTTCATACTATTCTATCTAACCAGCAGTTTCATTTCCGATAAAATTAGATACATCTAAAAGATTACTGATTTTGTTCCTGTGATATATCCGAGTGATAGCTGGGAAATTTTCACTATTTTTCACTTTTAAATGTAAAAGGAATGCGTTTTAGGTTCTGCTTACACAGAGGCAATTCCATCTTTGTTTTCAAGTATACATTGCATATCCCATAGATGTTCCAACACACTTCATAATTGCCTTTTCGAGATTTTGAATTGTATCTTTCTAATATTCACAAATCAAAAGGAATGCCGTGATCCTGTTGAGCATGCTACACGATGAAGCTACATTATAGTATGATATTTCTAGCATCTTAATGAGTTCTAAGGAATTCAGCCACCCAGGATATAATGCAGGCAATAACAGAGCAATGGTGAAAACTCAATTGCTGTAGATTGCCAAATTTAATAGACACAAAGCAATTCCCTTCGTTGTGATAGAATCACAATTTCAAAGGACCATCAATCAAAATTCCTAGTATTCATAAGTTTGGTCTCTGCTAACTTTTGCAAATCCCTTTTAACAAGCATATATACGGTAAATCTCTTCCTTATAATCCCTCCTAATCAGCCACCAAGAATGACACAAGTAATAAAAAAAATAATTATACGTTATATACCTTCTATCCTTCAAATATAAGTCACTCTCAAGCCATCCATAATCCAATAGCAAGACTAATTATATGCTACAACATTCCTAACCAAGAAGGAAACAAATAAGGAAAACTCAATCAACAAGGTTCCATAAGGTAGAGAACAAACAACCGAACTGACCTGGACCCCTACTTTCAGGACATCTCTATTATTCCGAATAATTCTTTTATCTAAGATTCACTTTGTCCATCCTGAAAGGATACAAAATCCAACCTTTCTTCATAATCTTCCCACTCTACCACGTGACTAAATCCAAGAACAGAATTTGATTAATAGACGTGATGCATGTTAAATCGTGAGGATTGTTAAGTAACATCTCATGTGAAAAATTAAGTCCGGCTAAAACGAAACTAGTTCAATACTTGATCCAACCACAAACTGAAAATGCTTAAGCAGTTTCAATCAGATACAGTTTGCAGTTCTGTCCACTAGACAAAAATTGCCATCTTTCTCATCCTTGGCATCAAGTTTACACTCTTACTTCTTAAACAAACAATCCAACCCATAATTCAGCAATGCCAATTCAAGAAAATTCATAAAAACATCAACCCGCCGACAAAAACACATAAACAACAAGAGCAGCAGCCAAAAACTGAAGAACCCTAAAAAAAATTTCATATTCTTGAAACCACAAAACGATCCCAATAACAAAGAAGTAATATTTAAAAGTTATCTTTACAACCCAGAGCAAATCATCACTAAACAATTCAAATAAAAACTTAAATATGTCTCACCTGATTTTAAGAACCCTCCAACTTTGGCAGCATTCTTTACAAAAACGAATAATGTGTGTGCGTGTGAAGAAGAGAAGGGAGAATTGGACTAACTATAGAGGCGGTAAGGGATGGATGCAGGGAGGGGGATATGGGGATAGACTCGAGTTGATATTAGGTGGACGACTTGGGACTTGGGACTTGGGACTTGGGACTTGGGAGGCTTTTCAGTTTTTGGTTTGGAGTTGACTCTGCGGTGGGGACGGGTGCGAAACATGCAAGTCTTGCTTTAAACTTAAGTTTTTATCTCGGACGCAGATTGATTTGGATGGGTTTTAGCGGAGTAAATGTTTTACGGTGGTTTAAAGGTTTTTGGGGTTAATAGCGGTAAATTACCCATTTTATTATTACCATTTTACAAAATAGTAGTGAAATTTTCATCACTTAATATTTAATTTTTATATTTTTATATATATATATATTTTAATAAATCAGTCTATACAAGTTCACGTAGTAAAAATATTTTCCCATAAATTTCATAATCAATTTTTAAATATTTATAATGAATTTCGACATAAATTTTTCTTGGAACAATAAGGTTGCTGCTTTCACGGCGCATGTCAAGGAGAATCTCGCTCTAGAATCCAAAAATTATAGGAAATTTGCATATATATAGGTTGGCCATTGACTTTCAAATATAAGACCCTCCTTTTTTCCTCGCAAACATAAGACTTCTGAAACAAAGCACCACCTCTCTTTCTTGATTCTTCATAGCATCTCTTCTTCGGTTTTCTCTCTAAACTCTCTAAATTCGCACTCTCTCTTCTTCCGTTTTTTCTCTAAGTTCGCACCCATTGCCCTCTCTTCTTCCAATAGAATCTAGGAAACAAATTTTCTTCTCACCACATTGTTCACAAACTCCATTGGCCCATCATCTGTAAGCAAGAAGATCTCTACTGTGGAGTCAAAGGATCAGCTGTTAGAGGTTAGTCGAAATTTACTTTTGCGATCTGGGTTTGTGAAATTGAAAAGAAAGTCGAGCCCTATAGTCGAGCACTAGGTCGAGCAACGTAAAGGTCGAGTATTATATTGAGTTGTAGGTCGAGTAATATGTTGAAAGGTCAAGTAATTGGACTGTCATTCTTCATGATCGAGTCCTTGGTGAGTCTTGTATTAGGTCGAATAACCGGTCGTGCATAAGGTCGAGTCTATAAATGGTCGAATAAATGGTCGTGCATAAGGTCGAGTCTCTTAATTGGTCGAATATAAATGTCGTGCATAAGGTCGAGGGAGTGCTTGGTTTGGTCGAGTAGTTGTACCAGTTGTGGTGGAGCAATATTCACATTCCTTCCACTGTACTATTAACTTGGTTATGCCTAATTTGGGTTATGGTTTCGTTGGATTGTAGGAATGTCGCATCCCATTATGGTCACAACCCATGTGTTTTATGGGGGAGAATGGGTCGTTGATCCCAATACAAATGAACGAAATTTTATTAATCACAAGCGGCTTGAACCTCTTATGTTAAAAGAGGACACAAGCTTCAATGACCTGGTGAATCTCATAGTATCTGTCATGGAATTAGATATGGAGCTCAAAGATAGACTGGTCATCGAATATCTACCAAAGTACTTGTCTAAAGTCTCCACTATCCCCATCAAGACTGATTACCATGTGAAGTGTTTTTGAATGAAATTATTAGATGGCCCGAACATGCTAGGATCCCAATATGTGTTAGCGTCACCATCCATGAATCATCACATCAAGTTAATGCTAGCAATTCACCGATAAAGCGACGGGCTCGACGGTCGATATGGACTAACGATGTTCTTCCTCCAAACCGTTTTGTGGAAAACAATTGTATGGATAAAATTGACCACTGAAGGAGCTAGCAATGCGGGTGGCGTGCAGTTGACAATCCCATAGTTGTTGAAGAAGATAATGTATCAACCAAGGAACAAGAAATACTTGAGAAACCAACCATACCATGCCATACAATAACAAGGGCATCCCATGAGAACAAGTGGGACTTCTTCGATAGATTAGCGTATCGTAGATGTTGCGTAAATGACATATTTGAAACGAGGAGCAATTAGCCTTGCGAATGAGTATGTTGGTCGTGAAACATTTTTTCGAGTGGAAGGTTATTAGGGCAAATAGCAAATATTGGTACATCCGATGCAAGCATGCCAATTGCAATCGCAATCAATGCATCGCCATTGGGAATTCGAGATCTTGGAAGGTCAATAAATTAGAAAACACCCATACTTGTCAATCATCGTTGCTACATTGTGATAATAGGCGAAAAGACAAAGTTATTGGTTCATGGATCAAGTGTAAGTACCGAGCGGTTCTTGGCCGTATAAACCCGGAAATCATGGCGGATATTCGCCAAGAGTTGGGTGTGAACATAACGCATAACAAGGCTTGGCGATCAAGAGAATCGCTCTGGAAGAAATGCGAGGTGGATTTGAAGATTCTTATAGAATACTTCCACTTATATGCACATCGCGGGCATGTAATCCGGCACGCGTTCGATCTTGAAATGGAAGAAGATGGACGCTTCAAATACTTTTTTTCGCATTTGGCCCATCTCTACGTGGATTTCAAACTTCTATGCACCCCGTTGTTGCTGTTGATGCATGCTTTTTGAAGGGAAAATACCCTGGGTCATTACTTGTTGCAACTTGCATGGATGGTAACAACCAAGTGTACCCCATCGGTGGGAGTGGTCGATTCGAAAATGATGCGTCGTGGGAGTGGTTTTGGAAAGGTTACTGATCCGCTATAGGTGATGAGATCGAGGATTTGGTGTTTGTTTTGATAGACATAAGAGCATTGCGAAGGGTATATCAACGGTTTTTCGAATGCCTTCCATGGAGTGTGTATCTATCATTTGAGCAACAACCTTAGAGCAACATTCAAAAGAAACGACATGCTCCGGCCTACTTTAAAGCGGCCAAGGCTTACACTCTTCTTGGTCGATGAACTGGAGAACCCTTGAACGCCAAAATTCACGTGTGTGTGAGTATTTAATCGAGTCGGCATTGAACGATGGGCAAGGGCACATTCTCAAGGTAGACACTATACCATAATGACCACCAACATCGCGGAATGTCTCAACGCCTTTGTTAAAGGATGCGCGTGAATTACCAATTCATTGTTTGGTTGAGTACATTCGTAACACGCTGCGAGATGGTTTTATGAAAGGCGCACGGCTGCCGTGAATTTAACTCACACAACCCCATACATCAAGCCGAGCTTGATGGCGTAATGAGAAGCACAAGCGTATGTTCTTTGAACCGTCGATCTACACATATGGAATGTTCGAGACCTATCAAATCGGTCGGCT
Source organism: Gynochthodes officinalis (assembly GCA_020080225.1). Taxonomy (NCBI): domain Eukaryota; kingdom Viridiplantae; phylum Streptophyta; class Magnoliopsida; order Gentianales; family Rubiaceae; genus Gynochthodes; species Gynochthodes officinalis. The sequence continues at coordinate 2,493,722 of JAIQDA010000012.1, forward strand.
ATAGTGAATTTGCAAAGTAGAACGTGCACGTCGGGTGTTTGATATGGACCAATCGCCTTGTGGCCATGCATTAGCGCATCCGACACGCATAAATCGACCACTACGCCTTATGCTCGCGCTTTTTATCACATCGATGCATTGTTAGCGCATATGCAGATCCCATTATCCCGATTGGTGAGCACGAGAATTGGTTTGTCCTCAAGAAGTTCTATGCATTCAACTAGCTCCTCCGAACCTGTGTCTAAAAGTGGGCGGCCCAAGAAAGCAGAGAATCCGCTCAACCGAGAGGAGAAAGTAACAAAGAAATGTGGTCGTTGCGGAGGAAGTGGTCACAACCGTAAACGTGCTCGAATCCATACGTTTGTGCGAATAATTGATATGTGATGGAGTTTAAGGCAAAATTCATGTAAACAAATGGTCAAATGGAGTTCATGTAATGAATTATAGTTGAATTTCTATCAAATATTTGCTATGGTTATTGTCTTTTTATCTTCATCTCAATCATGAATGCTTAAATTTTGAACTCACACTTTCGACTCGACTTTTGTGAAATATAGTTTCATGCGTGATGTGCTCAACTTTATACTCGACATGGGACTCGACCTTTATAGATTATAGTTTCTGTGTGTGATGTGCTCGTCCTTAAACTCGACATGGGACTCGACTTTTTAAATTATAGTGTCCGTCTGTGATGTGCTCGACTTTAAACTCGACATGGGACTCGACTTTAATAAATTATATTTTCATGCAGAATGTGCTCGACTTTGTACTCGATTTTGAACTCGACTTTTATAGATTATAGTTTCTGTCTGTGTTGTGCTCGACTTTAAACTCGACATGGGACTCGACTTTTATAAATTATATTTTTCATGCAGAATGTGCTCGACTTTGTACTCGATTTTGAACTCGACTTTTATAGATTATAGTTTCGTGCGTGTTGTGCTCTACTTTAAACTCGACATGGGACTCGACTTTTGTGAATTATAGTTTCTGCGTATGTTGTGCTCGACTTTACTCGACATGGGACTCGACTTTTGTGAATTATAGTTTCATGCGTGATGTGCTCGAATTTGTACTCGACATGGGACTCGACTTTTCTAAATTATAGTTTTTCAGTAATGTGCTCGACTAGATCTCGACATGGGACTCGACTTTTTAAATTATAGTTTCCGTCAGTGATGTGCTCGACTTTGTACTTTCGACATGGGACTCGACTTTTCTAAATTATAGTTTTCAGAATGTGCTCGACTTAGAACTCGACATGGGACTCGACTTTTTAAATTATAGTTTCCGTCATGATGTGCTCGACTTTAAACTCGACATGGGACTCGACTTTAATAAATTATATTTTCAACAGAATGTGCTCGACTTTGTACTCGATTTTGAACTCGACTTTTATAGGTTTTTTATTCTCCCAGAATGTTCTCGTCTTTGGGCTCGATTTTAAAACTCGACTCTCAAATATGAATGAAATGCATAAATATATGCACAAATGTATAAATATATGTACAAATGTATAAATATTTGTACAAATAAATAAATATATGTACAAATAAATAAATATGTGTACAAATGTATAAAAATATATGTACAAATACGAATATGTGTAGAAATCATTTTCTTTTTTCTTACGCTTTGCTCTTCTTTGGTCCTCTTGCCTTGCATGTGCAAACAAAGCGCGGCCACTCGATCCGAGCATCCATTGTATTGTCAATTTTGAACTCCCCCAGTGGCAACCCGTGAATTAGCCGTTCTGCCCATTTCAATACATACACGCCACAATCTCCGGTGCTATACGAAACAAAAACCATGCGTTATTAGAAATAAAAGATGAAATTTAAAAGTGACATTTTAAATTTTTAAAGTGCTAACCGGTGTTTGGCCTATCAATCCCCTCTGCACTCGACCGCGATACCTATCATATCCATCTCACATGCTTGAAGTATTTTTGGCATGATTTGGACAAGGTGGTCAAGTTTTGGACGATCCCCTTCCGGTCAAGCGGATTGTACACGCGTGGATCGCCCTCGGTGAATTCAACCTTAACGAGTATCCAATGATTGCCATCGACATGCGCGGAAATAAGAAATGGTTGGCATACCGGCAATCAACTTCATATGGCCGAACCGACAAATTGCTTTATTGCCAAGTCTTCATAGTTTGATCCTGGGTTGCGTCTGACGTCTTCATATCGATCATCACGACAAATAAACACACGAAATGTCATAAGTATAAGTTGAGATGAAATGTTATATTCTACACATGTATAAGTTGAGATGATCGGTAACTTACATCGGCGCGTCTCAATATTGAGACATCTTTGCGCCCATTACTGTGACCCTCTTCCGAGCATTGACGTGTATAAGTTGAGATCTTTGAAAAATAGTACAACACAAATATTAGTTTAAAACCGATATATGTGCAACGACGAATGAGTATGATTGACACTTACATCATTTGTGACCATTCATTTTCACGCATCATAGTCTTTAGCAAGTCGTAATCAAGGTCGAAACCGGTCCATAGGCCGTGCCGCTTGACGCTTTGGCACTTTTTCATGTCATCAATCTCGTCGGGCCCGGTTGGAAATCCTCAATCTTGAAACGCCAACTATGGGGTTGGGGTGTGGGATATTCAATTACGAAAGGACTCAAATTGATAACCCCGAGAGTCCTCTATGGCAAAATTTTGTTCTTTCCGGTTACGCTTCATCGGGCGGGTGGAGGCTCTCGATTTCAACAACGATCGGGATGGAAGGAGTCTTTTCAACAACCACCAACGCAGCTTGAAGTCTTTTCATCCTTAAGCGATCGGACTCCGACTCCGCGCCTTGATTGTAGTTGCTCAACGGTATGTGTCGAGTTTTGGGCGATGGCGGTCGGATCTTTATTGAGGTTTCGGCTCGGCGTCACGGGTCTCCGACCTTTCCGGCCGTTCAAGAACGACTTATAAAAGCTTGCGCGCCTCAATTCGGCTGCCCGTTCCGATGAAGGATCTCGAGCCTTTTCAGATCCCACTGAGGCATCAAGGGGCTGGCCGGCTTCTTCTTCCAAATCCTCTTCCAACCCCACATCCTTCTCGGATTCGGCATTTTCTCCGTCCTCCCACGTCAAAAATTGTGCAGCTTCATCCAGGTTGGGTTATTGGGATCACTTTAATCGCCGCAATACAAAATATGGTCATTTATCAAACTACGCAATACCACAATCAACTATGGGAGTTCAAAAAACACAACACTAGGAAATCATACCTCTCCGCTAACCAACCGTTTCGACCATACTTGTTTTTTTTCTTGGACCGATCGGTGGGTCTTCACTGCTTGCCACCTGAACATCCGTGGCGTGCACCCAGTGGTTTGGACCCTTTCAACCAATGAGAAGCGTTCAAAATGTGGCATCACCTCATATGCGAACACCTATGATTGGAAAATAATTAGTTCGGTCGCATCACGAAAACAACAAAATTAAATATGCTTATGGGTCGAATCCTTACCCCTAGCGCCATCGAAGCCCCCAACAAGGTACGCCCTATTATCGACGTCCCCTGGTTTGTTTTAGGGCATTGGTCATAGACTTGCGCACTATCGACTGTTGCCCTAAATGAAATTTCCCCCCATGGCATCTCATCAAATTTCCTCCAGTCGCATGCCAGATGAACGACCTTGTCCTCAATGTGGTTTCTCTTTTGTTCCCCGAGGATGGAGGTGTATAGCAATAACAAAGTGAGAGAGACAACAACTTCGTCAGAGTAGCTGGAGGAAATTTGATCGTATGCTTTGAAAACGTCGGCGTATGTCGTGTCTTCGTGCCGACCTTCCCCAGACAAAAACTTACTAGTCACACTCGCCCATCAGTGCACGGTATTTGGCGTGCTCGCGATCAAAATCTCCCATCCTTAAACCGTGATTAGTGCAAACTCCCTCCTTCCAAATTTCACCTTCTTACCCGCGAAATTAAAGTACATCGCATTGTCCGCCTTGTTTGCCTCATCTGACTTTAATTGGCGCAATAGCACGCTGTGGATTATCTGTTTACACCAAAATGTATGTTGGTGGTCCAAAGCAATCGCGCTGCATCGCTTCTCCGTCTAAGAATGTCTTCTGTTTGCCCGGTTAGTTTAGTCCTTATGCGTAGCATATTTGCTTCATAGTAGCAATACTGTGACACCTTGGCATTGAAGAAATCACATTGAACCACCATTTGCTTCTGTAGAGGGTCCTGAGGAAAAGAGGTGTAGTAAATTAGGGTTGAAGATAGAGGTGAAGTAAATCGGGACGACGCTCGACCAAACACTCGACTATAAACTCGACAGACATCGACATATAGTACTCGACCAAACCCTCGACTATAAACTCGACCTGTATTACTGGACATATAGTACTCGACTAAACACTCCACTACAAACTCGACCTGAAAGACTCGACATATAGTACTCGACCTCATTCACGAATTCAGATGGACATTAACAACTTGTCCTTACACATGTTTTCCCCTAAAACCCTAAACCTAAACCATTTAGTCGACTAATCTATGACTATGACTCGAGTGTTAAACTCGACTAACGCTACCCTAAGGTTCTGATCGTTAAACTCGACTAACGATTAACCTATGACTCGATCGTGAAACTCGGCATGAAACTCGACTTTTTATTAGTGCTCGACCTATAGCTCGACCTAGGGCTCGACCCAGCTCGACTTCTTATACATTACTCTTCCGTCGACCTTTATCTCGACTAAACCTTTATCGACCTACAATACTCTCATACAACCCGAGGTGTAAAATATCTACACTATGAACCAAAAGAATATTGAAATGTGCATTTTCTGCAATATAGAGCTTACCTCGCGGTGATGGGTATCCTTCTTCCCCTTCTTCTCTATGGCAGTCGGGGTCGTCTTGGAGGTAGATGGTGCTCCCCTTGTTCGTGGCATTGTAAATGATTGAATGATTGTAATGGGTTATGAAATGGATGAAGAAAGCTATGAGGTTGAAGATGACCGCCGAATGAATAATTGAAGGTACTCAAGATGTTTGCGAAGTCGGTTATGATATGTTTCATTCACATGACCTTTGGTTTTCTTTCAAAACAGAGGGCATGTAGGTCTTTTACGCGCGAAGATAAAATAAAAATGATACTAGACTTATTATTATTGGGTCCAGTTTTTATCGAGTAGTCGATGAGCAAAAATAAACATAAAAATATCCAATTAAACAAAACTATACTTTCTATTAAATTTTAGTCGTATCAAAATTTAGTGGAGTAAAGGTCTTGCGGAAAAGAATTTTTACAAATTTAGTCTTACAGATTTAGTTATATCGTTAGGTCGGGTTTTTTGGTTTTGGTCTAGTATAAGGTCGTGCGAAAAAGAATTTTAAAAAAATTTACCCTAAACATTAAGTCGAGTTTTTAATCGAGTTTTAGGTCGAGCGAATATGAGTTTTTGGTCGAGTTTTTAGTCTAAAATTTTATAAAATAAATAAACCTTCAAAAATACAAAGTTTAATAAACGCTCATAAACCAACTAATAGAAAGAAACTTAAAAGTAAACTCAATAAAGAAAGTGAAGACTAATACATGTCAATTGTCTTCAACTGTGCTACTACAATCGTCCTCTTCATGATGATTTCCTCCAAGGGCAACAAGGGCATTGTTTAAACGCTGCATTTTGGTATGCAGATTGTCAACACGAGCATCCAATTTGTTACCCGGCCGCCACACGCTTGACGGCCTTATTCATACGTTTTAGATCATTCATTGCTTCTTGCGCCGAGATAGGATGACCGATTTCTCCTGCAAGTCATGAAAGAAAATAAAAGTAACATGTCACGATAATTTGCTCGACTACTAACTCGACTTCAGTTCGACTAATAAAGAGACAAATTACTCGACAAACAATATGGCTCGACTAATCGCCGACATAAGGTTCACCTATGATCGACAAAACCATTTACAAATTCAAACAAACCCAACTCAAATTCCAACATGGAGAGAATTTTTCTTTCTCGAGATTAATATTTGAGTATAATCTCGTGACTTTTCCTTGTCACATTTTGCATACATGCTATATTCCATGCATTTGAGAACAGCATGTAATATTTAGTGTATATTTACACCTACGAGGGACTAAAATATCTTTGGGTTTGGTTCATTGAAACTCTTCTTATTAGCCTTTAAGGGTCAGAACAGATTTTGGAATAAAGTGGATTACAGGCAAATGGCAAATGATGAATAGGCAAAACCAGTATCAATAAATCGTTCAGAGAACCACAATGATGATATTAGTAAACCACTGGCCATACATACATTCATACATTCATAAGGGAAAAAAAATTTTAGTTCTATATCGACTGACCTCGACCTCGAGAGCCTGCACTTTCTTGCTTGAAGATGGTGGTTCTCCTTTTCTGCTTGCCATTGAAATGGGTGATATGTAATGTTTTGTTGAATCCGGAAGTTTTGCAGTGTTAAGAAAATGAAGAGGAACGGCCGCTCGGTAGGTTTTCGAAAAGAAGAGAGAGTGCGAATGAAGAGGAACGGCCGCTCTGAGTGCGAAAATAAAGAGGGAACTGAAGCGACAGTAGGTCTTTTTGGAAGCGAAAATAAATTTAAAAAATAAACTAGACTAATTATTAGGTCGAGTTTTCTGTCGAGTTTTTGGTCGAGTGAAAATAAAATTAACAACACAACTATACTTAGTATTAGGTCCACGTTTTTGTCGAGTATTTCGTCTAGTCACATTAAAATTAAGAGACAACTATACTTAGTATTAGGTCGAGTTTTTGTCAGTATTTGGTCGACAAAAAGAATGTTTAAACATATTAGAGTTAGTAATTGGGTCGAGTTTTTGGTCGAGTTTAATAAAATTTTAATAACACTGAAGTCGAGTAACAGTGACAAAAGTAAAAATGATACTTGACTGAAGTCGAGCAAGATCAAAATTACATCAAAATGAAGATATAACAACAAATTGTTCCAAACACAAAAGTAAAATTGACAATTTCTTAAAACACAATGGTCCTTAAAATAAAAGTAAAGACTAATACAAAGCTAAAACATGTCAATTGTCTTCAATCATGCTACTACATTCGCCCACTTGTAAAGCTCGCTTCTTGCATCTTTTAGATCTTTGACCACCTTTTCTACGCGGCGCGCTTTGTTGGCATCTCTCTGCCACGCCATGTCGGGGCGAGATCATTCATTGCTTCTTGCATATGCCGAGATACGATGACCGATTTCTCCCGCAAGACATGAAAGAAAATAAAAGTAACATGTCGCTTGATAATTTGCTCGACTATTAACTCAATATGAATACTCGACTTGTGCTCGACTATTAACAAGACTAAATACTCGACCAACAATATGGCTCGACTAATTACTCGACCTATGATCGACCAAATTGCATTTCCGTCCAAGCCTAATTAAACTCGACCCTAAACTCGACTATTAACTCGACGATATCATACTCCACTTGAGGCTCGACTATTAACGCGACTAAATACTGACCAACAATATGGCTCGACTAATTACTCGCCTAGGGTTCGACTCTATCAAAACACTCTCAAGATGAATTCAAACAAACCCAACTCAAATTCCAACATTCAATAACACCGCACTCTATCAAAACACTCTCGCATGAATTCATAAGAATAAAAGACAATTTGTAGTTCATTGATCGACCTTGTGAGCCTCGCACATTCTTACTTGAAGATGATGGTCCTCCTTTTGTGCTTGCCATTAAACGGGTGATATATATTGTTTTGTTGTAGAGGAGTTTTGTAGTGTTAAGAAAATGAAGAATTAATGAGTAAAGCAATCGAGCAAATGGGGTCCGCAAACTTCTACGAACTTAGAGAGACAAGAAATTACGCCACAATGGGGTCTCATGAACTTAGAGAAAAAAACTAAGAAGAGAGGTCTGCGAATTTAGAGAGTTTAGAGAGAAAACCGAAGAAGAGATGCTATGAAGAATCAAGAAAGAGAGGTACGGTGGTCTTTGTTCACTCAAGTGCTATGTTTGCAAGGAAAAAAGGAGAGTGCTATATTTGCAAAGTCAACGGTCAACCTCGCTTATATATGCAAATTTCCCAAAATTATATGTCACATAGATTCTACAATTTTTGTAATTTAGGGTGAAATTATAAAAATTTTGCCAAATTTAACATAAGAATGGAGAATGAAGTTTTTATTACTTATTTTGATTAATTTATTACACCAAGACTCAAGATGTAACGTACTAAATAATTTATCTGTTTTGTTATTGAGAAATTTGGGAGGTTTATTAGCAATGAGAATCCTCTAGTTTGTCCATTATCTAAAAATATCCCCATAAAATAAATTAAAGTTTAGAGTTTTTTACATCAGATTTGTCTATATTTTTTTACGGCAAAATCTATTTTCCTGAGAAGGGTCAATATTGATGATAATTTACGTGCATAAGATCTATTTTTTCCATAAAAAAGTCTATATTAAGGTCACATGATTTGCAGCCTAAATAAAAATGTTGTTAGTTTTGATTGTAGAATGTTATCATATTAGTATTTAGAAAAAAACATTCTATATATCTATCTGTGAAACACATAATATCAGAAATAATTAGATGGACTATTTATGTATATATAAGGACAAAATTAGTTAAAATTTTATATAATTAATTTATTATACTAAAAATAAAAATGTAATAAATATATGAAATATTTTTTCTAGTTATTTCAAGCGATTTAAGATTATTGAGGCCTCTCTTTCTCTTATATATAAGGTATTTTGTTCAAATTTTGTGGCGTTGATAAGAAAGTTTTGCATAGTCATACGTTTATGAATGCGAATCTTCAATTCAATAATGAAGAACTAAATTGTTAGAGAGACGAGGAATCAAAACAAAAAGGGACTAAATTTAAGATTTTGATTTTGATTTTTTTTTTCTCAAAAACGTTATAAATTTTATAGTAATATGTAATATTACAAGATTTAGCCAAAAAAAGACTAATTGATTTTCATAATTTAGACAGGTGATAGCTTAACTATAAAAGAAAATACACTACTAACAAGTAAAAATAAAAAAATATTGACTTATTACAATAAATAATAATAATAACAAAATCTCTCTTCTTTTTTTTTTTTTTACTCATGGACTCATTATATCAAATAATAATAATAAATCGATGGCACTAAATATTTTCTTACACTGGTCATTAATAATAAGTTGGTTATTAGTTTATTAGATTTTTGTTACATGCGTTCATAGTTAATTTTGAGTCTTTAACATGAAAAATTCAAAGTAAGTTTTAAAACTACTTATCATACAAGATAATAGTGATAGTTATTAACTCTATATTTTTGCAACAAGGCCATTGTTTTTAGTTTACTATGAGTTTGTTACAATAACAACAATTAAACAAAGTCTTTATCTTGGTATTTGAGGTAAGTTATATAAATCACATCTCATTGTTAGTTTCTATAAAAAATACACATTTTCATTTAATGTTATTTAATTTTAAATAATTCCATTTATATTTGTTTCTTCTTTAATTTAAGTTAATAATTTAAATATTTTCTTTTCCTTTTACTTTGAATTCGAGTTAATAATTTTCTAATTTTTAAACGTTGTATTGATATATCTAAAAGTGTCCTTTGCACATTTCTAAACAATTTTAAATATATTTTCTTGATTTTAGCATTTGTAGTAGCTACTTTTACTTTTTTGTTTCCCTATTACATTTAATGGAGTAACTCATGTTTTCTATCTAATACATTAATTGTTTATTCTATTTAGTATAATAAGTTAACACACCTATTTGATTTGGAGTTTGCTAAATCTAAAAAATAAAAAATAAAAAATTCCATGCATCCTTATTTTTAGTTTAACAAAACAATTTTATAGACTTTTATTCTTTTTCCTTATTAATCATTCCCTAATTATTCATGACGCAACACATATATAAAATATTTTCTAATTAAATCCATCCAAAATAAGATTAATCTTTCTTGGGGACTTCTTACACTGTTGTCTGCATCAAGTCAAATTCAAATTCCAGAACTCCAAAGGAGGCATTGGAGAAAATTTTGGTACAAGTTTGAAAATGACCAAGGCCTCGTTTGGACAGGACAGGAAGTTTAGGCTCTATTTGGAGTGTAGTGTATTTGAAAAAAGTTATATTAGAATGTGTGAAAATTTTGGTGGGTATTTTTTTATAAAAAAAAAAGTATTTTAGAGGGAAAAATGAGAGAGAAATTTTTTTCAAATTATGTGAGAGGAATTTGAGTGGAAAAATTTAAAATTTAAATTTTAAAATAAAAATTTGTTTAGAGTGTGATGTTTTTATTTGAGAAAAAAACTTACTTTTTCTATTTGAGAATAAAAATAATTTGTCCAAATGAAGCCTTATATTTGTAAATACAAAAATTTTTAAATAAAAATAAATTATTCATACATATTTTTATTTTAAAATTTAAAAATCAAATTTTCCACTCAAAATCCTCTCACATAATTTTTTTAAAAAAAAATTTCTTATTTTTCCCTCTAAAATATTTTTTTATAAAAAAATATTCATTAAAATTCTCACATATTTCAATACAATTTTTTTAAAATAAGAATAATCCAAACAAAACTCAAGAGGCCCTTTGAAATGGTCACCAAAAAAAAAAAAAAAAAAAAAACCCCATCACATCGAGGAAAGCTGGATAGTTTCAAAGTTTACGAAAATTCCAGTGGGGCTGGACTGGAATTGCGATGTAGAAAGTCACGTTATTGCTGGCGAAGGCACCTTCCATGAAGGTTCTTCCTGAGTGTGAAAACGACAACCCCAAAGCAGATATTATTATTGTTATCCTCAGATACATGGGATTTCCAGCATTCCCCATGGACCGAACATATATTGCGGAGTCCACTTCATTCCCACCACACCATTTCCATTTTGGCTTTGCTTTATGAACTCTACACTCCAATCATTGTGCTTAACTTGTTATACTAACATTATTACAATGTAGTCGTGTTCACATTCTTAAAAGAATCTATTACTTTTACTCCATCTTTTCCATCCCACTTTTTCAACTTTATGGCAAAAAAAAAAAGAAATTAAAGTGCCACTTTGAAATTTTGTTTATCTTTGCCATTGAGAATTACAAATTATTTTGCTCAAAGGAATTTCAAAAGTCTAACTTGTGCACATCCAATTTGAAACATAAATAAGAAGGTAGGTAGACATATTTTTCCTGAAATTCATTCTAATTAACAAGGATTTACGAATTAGTGACTTTTTCATGATTAAAAACTATAATAAAAGTGAAAAATATGAAGAAAAAAAATTTTATTAGGGTTTTCAAAAAATATCAGATAATAAAAAATATATATTTTTTTTTAAAATATATCATATTAGTCATTATAACTTTTTACTTTAAAAAGTTACTAAAATATGATTGCTCTTTTGAGAAACTATTGTTAAACTCTCCCAATAGAGTGAAAATGGAAAAATTTTCATTAAGTACGGTAGAACTTTGTAAATATTTAAAAAGAGTATAACTTTTCTATAATTTCCAATGAGGGCATAATTTATTTGTGTGAAGGTATGAAATTGATAAACAAAATTAAAAAAACATGGTTACCCATTTAATAATTAAATTTCTACCATGACTTTTCTTCTTTCATCAACCTAAACTCTCAATCATCCCAAAACAAACAAAAATATTGAACTTGAACTCAAGGAAAACTTATAAAAGCAATGAAAACTGTCACAGGAACTTAATTTCAAGGCTGGAAGTTTCAATGTTCCTTCATCATCTTATTAAAAAATTAATTCAGATGAGACGAGGAAGATGATGACATAACATATTTTATATTCGTCAAAAGACTCAAAATGACATTGAAGCTGCCAACATAAAAATCCAATGAAAAATAATAGAAGTCGAATAGTTAAGGATCAGAAAGGACTCTGACACATTGGAAGCTGGGATTGTTTTCCAGTTTGCTTCGATCATGGTAATCCAAATTCACTTCTCTATAATAATGTAGGTAATGTATGTTCTTGAGTAAGATTATGTAGGATAATGTAGGTAATGTATGAATCTAAATCCTAAAATGTTAATTGGGGTATTCTTTTTTATCTGATTTAATATTTTCTTTTAAAATTTTAGTAAATAATTACTGCCTTCATTTGAAATTATAGAAAACTTACACCCTCTTTAATTATTCACAAAGTTCCACTGCGCCTGATGGAAAATTTTCCAATATGAAAGATTAAATTACATATTTTGCCTCTTATAAATTACTTCTCTTATAAAAAAAATAAAATAAAATCATTTACTTTTGATTTGATACTTCTATTTTTAAATTACTTAATACATAATTAAATATATTATTTTACATTTTGTATCTCTATTTTTTTAATTTGATTTATACATTGTAATTATTAATAAAGGTATAAAAATTTCATATCAAAATTGAACACTTTTTTTCAAAACAAATAAATTTTTTTAAACTAAACTCTTTTTTCAAAAAAGATGAGTACTATTTAACTCTTTTTAGTCCTTCATGAAGACAAAGTAATCCTAACATTTATAAAGTGAATTTTTTTTTATCTTTTAATAGTTTTCTAAGGTACCATTATACATTTACTAAATTACATCGTCAACATTCAAAATTTTCATTTTTGCTTCTCGTATCATTTTCTTCTTTTTTTTCATTTTCTTCCTCCATTTCTTCTCCTTCATCCACCATTACCACCATTCCACGACCATCCCACCACCATCTATACCATAACAACCATGGAAATAATTGATATCTTTAATTCCATAAACTAAATCGCATTGGCAAATTTTATTAATCTCCACATCACTTATTTAGTATAATAATAGTAGACAAATTTTCAAATCGTTGGAGATTATTTTATTCACAACACTACTAATCCATGCAAAAAATGGCAATTATCTAGTTACAAACCAAGAGTGGTCATACAAAGATATTTTTCCAAACTATACCCTTGGGTATTTGATTCAAGTGCTGTGCACAATCCATTCTTCCAATGATATTCAAAATAGTACAACTCTCAATTTACTAGTAAAAGCCAAGTATACCTTGGCGTGGTTCAAACTTTGGAGGAAGGTATGGAAGCCTCCAAAACTTACAAACTGCTCTTACTTAGAATAAAATGCCTTACAGATATTAAATCACAAGAAATAAAATACCTCTTTGATTTAATGGGTTTAATTCAGAAATTCTAAATCTTTTTCCAATTTTCAAACACTTACAAAGGGTCCATTTTGTTTAAATCAAGCTCTATAATCGTGTTCTTCATCAATCGCAATATTATTTTTTAGTACTAATTTTGCGATTAAGGTCCTGGGTTGCCCGTTCATATAATAGCGTGAGTGAGTGATGAATATCATTTGAAAAGACAAACTTATCCATTTCGAATAATATTAATTTTGATCATACTAATCTCCCTTTCATATGAAAAACATTGGGCTATTTTTTTGGGAAAACTTGTTTTCAAACTTTCAATTTGTCCAACTCTCCACGTTATTATTTGTTTTTTTTTGTTTTGTTTCTCCACGTTATTGAAGGTAGGAAAAACGGACTTCCAAATCTCTCATTTAACTTTTTCTAATAATAACCCCCGCTCTAGTTTTCTTTGGTAACGAATTTGGCATTCAATAATATATATTATATTATAAGAATTGCTTCCGTGGCAATATTGTTTTAGAGTTTAGGTATTGAAAAAAAAAAAATCAACGTGAAGGCTTGACAATGCGTACATATAAACCTTCACCATGCGACTTTAATTAGAGTTTAAATATCCATTATTCTAAGGATCCAATAGTACTTGGTTCTTATTGGAGTGGGGAAAACGTAACATTTGATTTTGATATGATTTATTTGGTCGTGTTTTCTTCTTTGAACGGTGTAAATCCCAACCAATTATGAGTGATTTCCCATAGGATGGTTACGAGGGAGACAATAATGGTTTGTGGGCCTTCATAATTCCCTAATTTAATTATGTTTGTCATTCTAATAAAATTGTCAATTTGTGTCATTGTTTTTGGGGTTGCTTTCAATTAGGCCATCCATCGAGATCTTTTCTACCTTAAACGAGGGTTATTTCGAGAAAATTGTCGAATATTCATTTGATTCATGTCATACAAGTCACTTCGTTTTACGTTATAGTTAATTTATAAGAAAGCTCTCCGTTTTTAATTCTAGAACTTTATACGATTTAAAATTATAAGCTTAACGGCTTCATTTTGAAAACTATTTACAAATAAAAATAATAATAATTAAGATAGAATAACTTTAGAAGTGAAAAGACTATTTCAAAACACATATCAATAACTAATACAGTGGGTAAAAAGAAAAAATATATATATAAAAATAATAACCTGCATGTCCAGAAATGAAAAAAGAACAATTTGAAATAATCAAACTCATGTAAACTTAGAAAACATTTTGTTAAAAGCTTCATTTGATATAAGAAGCAGCAACAATGGATTTAAATTTAGCTCTAATTCAAGAACCTCAATCCAAAAAAGTTGCTAGGCACTTTTCTAGTTCAGTTCTAACTTTAACAGATACAATAATTTTTATTTTTATGTACTTTTTTTGTTATTTCTGATTATATTTTCTTTCTTTTTTGAATTTAAAGATCCTTATATTTTTTTTAATTAGTATCTTATTTTAGATTTTTCATAAATTTTCTTTTTGGATTTTAAATATATCCAGATATGCCTGTTAGCCAAATTGGCTACTTTGTACACATCTTTTTCGATAGATTAATAAAAACTATTGTTACTGTTTAAAAAAAAAAAAAAAACTCAATTACAGATTAAAATGTATCATGAAACTCGTACTTAAAAAAACTCCTGTGGGACGAAAAGGGTTTTGGATTGTTGGTTTAAGCGACCAAGTTTTCATTTTCGTAGTTGACTCACATTGTCAATTCGTTTGTATTTTTATATTTCGTTTCCAGTATTCAAATAAAATAGTAGCAGTACAAGTTGAATTTTAGAATAATTAGATAGAATAAAGTACATTATCATGACTTTCATTGCACGAAAACTATGACTTTGACATAGAAATAAGGTGGTTGTCTATATTAAAAGTACATAATTATTATTGCACGCATTCCACTAGCAAGAGAGAGATCAATCATTGAGCAGTTTTTAATTTTTATTACAATCATTTATACTTGATTGTTATTGAAAAAATTCGTTCTCCTAATATGATATATATCCTCCCACTGATTTTCTCGAGATGGGCAGACTTTATCATATTGACATTTTCAATTTTAGTTTTTTTTGTGTGTGTGTGTGTGATATGATAGAAAAAATTTTATTAACAGAAACAAATATAATTTGTACATTACTCACTGACTAATTATATTCAATAGTATCTATTTAGATCTAACAAGTAAACTAATTTTATCTAAACATTCTCAAATGATTAACTTATTAGGTGTTTCCATTTGTCTAATTTTTTTTACTTTGTTTTATCAATAAAAATGGTTGTTCAGAATGCAATACAAGCATTTTTTTTATTATTTTTTTGTTTTTTGGCAGCTAGGAAAGGGAAGGTGTCACTACATTTTTGCATTTTAGCATACTAGAAAATGCTTTAATTATTAAGACATTTGATATATTAAAACATTTATTAAAAATGAGGTAGTTATAGTACACTTCCTATTAGAAAGCCTCTAACTGTCTATATAAAGTTTTTTTTTTTTTTGGCTACGCATACATACCATTAATTCTACAACAATAAATACTAAGAAATTCCTTCATAAATGTTTCGAGAAGACATTGACAAACCCCTTGATAAACTTAGTCTTTGTTTAATAACTTAATTTAGTACTTAAATTTAATTGAATAAGTATTTAATGAAATAAGTGTATTTAAAAATAAGTGCTTCATAAATTAAGTATGTTTGAAAAAACTTGAATGTCTTAATTGATTAAACCGATTTGAAAAGTAAATGGAAATGTTGGTCATTAATAGATAAGCCTTTCACTTATCAGTGAACTGAATTGTCCATTGTCTATATATATATATTTTTTCTCTTTCCATCACTTTCTTTATTTTATGATTTTAAAGTTCTAAATTTTTTTATTTACTTAAATTTTGTAAAATAAATTCTATAATCCTATAAATGTATAAATATATATTTATATGACTTCTTTAATTTTCTTAATTTTTTTTTATCATATCTTGATACTTTCATTTTGTATTAATAACTTTTTTTTTGAAAATTGATAATATATTTATTTTTTCTTTCAAATATTCCTTAAAACATTTGCACAATTACTAGTTATTTTATTATTAGCAAAAAAAAAAAAACACATTATAGAAATTATATACTCCTTGCGTCCCTAAAAAAGAGTCCACTTTGGTTTAGCTACAAATTTTTATTAGTTATTAGATACAATATACTTAATGCAGTAATTAAATATATAATTTTACATTTTTATCCTTACTTTTTAATTGTGAGTATACATAATTCTTATTAGTAAGAATATTTTAAAATTTTAGTTTAAAAATATACTCTTTTTTTAGAACAAGAAAATTTTTTGAAAGTTGACTTTTTTTTTTTGGACGGATGGAGTATTTTATTAGTAAAGTAATAAATTTTTGTATTATTGTAATTTCGTATATGATTTTATTATTAGGTTAATTTTTGTAACTTGATAGGTTCATATCCAAATTCCAAATTTCACATTTTCGGCTTTAGATTTCATACCTTAAATTTCAAATTTTAGAACAAATTTATCAAACAAAGTAACTTACTATCTTCAAACTTCATACTTCTTCAATTTTCAAATTTCAATTTTATCAAACAAAACCTTATGTTTTTTACAGGGAAAAAATTGTTCCTAACATGCTCTTGTTCTCCTAATGAAATTGTGAATGTCTGATTTAGTGATGAAAAACTTCAATAAAAAAATTCAACAAACTCCATGGAAAGAAATTAGATTACGAAAAGATAAACAAAGATGCTGTTTAGCCAAAGATAGCAATTACACAAGGGAGACTCAACTGAAATAGCATGCCTAAAAACTTGAAGCTTAATGGGTCAATAAAAACTTTCAAAACTTGCATCACGGCCAAGCGAGTTCGCCGGGGCCGGGGGGCAGGCGGTGGGGCTAAAAGAGGCGAATTGCCCGTACCGCCTCCCAAATATTCCTTACAGAGTTCTCTAATTAGGCTTGTTTCCCTCACAAAATTCTATATTTGCACAAATTATTTTAATTTCTGTTGCATCACAAAATTTCCCTTTTTGATGTACACATTTAAAAATTCTAAAACTTAGTGCATTTGTTTTTAATTAAGATGAGAACTCATTGTGTTTGGAAAATAGTTTTCTTTCTTTATAGGCAAATCTTACAATTTGTTAGGCCAAGTCTGATCTTACAAGGTGTTTGGTACAAGCGGATTAGGGAGGAATGGAAAGAATTGGAATAAATATCAACGTTTGGTGAGTGGTTTTGGAATAAACTCTACAGAAACAAAACCTACAAGTGCACCTTTTCTTCAAACCCCGGGGGGGGGGGGGGGGGTGGGGGGTTCTTCAAACCCACGGACGCCCCTTTGTTTTTTTTGGCTGAAGTGAAGCGCACCCAATGAGCGCGCACTACCTGTCCATTTTACATTTTTTTTTAAAAAAAAATTTCACTAATTTATAGAAAATATTTTTCTCTACAAATTGATATACACTTTGACTATTTTTGGAATAAGATATGATTTTCTTAAATATAATATAATATAAAATAATAATATCTTTATTATAATATTAATATTAAATTTTAATTTTAATATAAAATCTATTCCATTGTATTACAAAATAATACCAAACAACATAATTACTATCATTTTATTCCATTCCAAACCTTTTCTTCTATCAAATCCATTCCATTCCTAAACTCACCGTTTATACCAAGTGCCCCCTTAATTATGTTTTAATTGATAATATTAAACTACTCTTATAAGATACCTTCAAGTTATGAGATTGTGTTATTTTCTAATTCTCTACATTATATGCAGTTATTAAAACTTAATTAAATTGTTATTGTAATTGAATATTAGACAAAATGAGCTCAATACTTTATATAGTCAACCAATTACTAAGATTGTAAATCATATATAATTTGAACTTATGAATACTGTTTCACATTAAAAAAAATATAAAAAATTAGAACACTTAATAAATGAAAATGAATTAAAACCCACTACTAAAACTTTTACATTCAAATTAAACTCATATGCTTATTGGGCCGTTGTAATTAAGTGTCATAGGAAACGGAATTGGGTTGGGAAAATAAGTTGAAAAAAATCAAGCAAAGGCTTGGGACTGGGCTAAAAGGTTGAAGATGGCCCAAGACCAAAAGAAACACCGCCTAACCTTTTAATAAGGCGGTGGAGACTATTGCTGATCCAACAGCCAGGAAGAGTTAGTTAGATATCAGCAGTTGAGATGTATAAACAAGAACGGAGAGAGATAGATATCAGTGATGAAGATGTATAAATAAAAAAGGAGAGAGATAGGTAGGTAGTTCTGAATGTTGTACTTGCTTGCCTCAGCATTTTTGTACTCAATTCTTTCTTTCTTGTTATGAATTTTCTAGCCTAATAAATATTTCTTTTGGGCTTTAGCCCCTTTCTTTGACAAAATTGGAATAAGAATTGTCGAGCCTCAGCTTGTGGAGCAAGAAATGGCAGAACCAACAAGGTTTAGAACACTTAAGGAGCAGGTAAAGAAGTGTGAAACTACTCAACTCAAGATTCAAGAACTGCTAGAAGGTTTGTTGAAATCTCAACAATTGTTCAGTGAGAAAATTGAACCTAATAACAAAAAAGTGGATGACAATGTAGTTGCTATGGATGCGAAGATCTTGGCATTCATGAAGATGGCGAACAATCAAGAAAAATAGATTGCTTGGGATGATCATGAAAGTACTACTGTTAACAAAACTCCTCTATTGCCTATCTCCACTATCAGGAAGAAGGATGTAGGGAGTTAAGACTGGGAAGTCATGAAAGGCTCTCCTGAATGTGGCCACCAAACCCCAGAATTGAGCTATCTATGTTCAGTGGAGAATATCCAAGAGAATGGCTATGGAAATGCCAAAAATAGTGTTTGATTTATTAGGTTCCTGAAAATCAGAAAATGCATGTGGTGGATATACATTTAGAGAGGAAGGCAAAGATTTGGTATCATAGTACCAAATTCGCAAAAGGACCATTCAGTTGGGAAGAATTTTGCCTATCCATTTATAGGAGGTTTAGGGAGGTTAAAGCTGCAGGATGAGATTGAAGAATTCAATAAGTTGCAATAAATTGGGTCTGTAAGGAGTATTACTAAAAGTTTGAAGAATTAAGGGCAATGATGCTACTCAAGGATCCAAGGTTATTAGAGACCTATTTCATCTCCAGCTTTATTAGTGGAGTTAAGGAGGAAATTAAGCCAATGTTAAGGCTTCTGAACCTAGCGTCCTTGCTGGAAGCCTTTGCATTGGTACAAGAACAGTCCATAGAAGTGCTACAAGAGAAGACTAAAAATGTGGTCAAATCTTGGAAGGATTATGAAGGGACAAATGAAAAAGTGGCCACTGGAAATGAAGGAAAAGGGAAGGAGACTGAAGGGCAAGAGCTCAAGAAGATTTCTGTTCAAGAAATTCAGTATAGAAGGCAGAATCACTTGTACTTCAAGTGTGGAGGAAAATATAGTCCAGGACATCAATGCAAATATGACCACTTGAATTTTATAGTAACTAAAGATGAGGAAGAATTCCTCGATATTGGAGAACAAGAAAAAGGGAATGATCAGATCATAGCAATATTAGTTCTCACCCTGCCCAATACTATTAGAAGGCAGATTATCACCATTCAAGGGAGACTAATGCATCAAGATATAACCATACTAGTGGATATAGGAAGTTCTCACACTTTCATCAATCCACAATTGGTGCAAAATCTGAATATCAGTTGTGAAGTAACTGAACCCTTGATTGCCACCACAGCAGATGGAAGTAGTGTAAGTCTGTAACCAGTTGTGGAGTTTGCAAACAAGTGGAATGGGAGATTGATAGAACTTAATTTGTATATATTTATTGTTATTATTTTCCATAATATTTGGTTGGATTTAGGATGAAATTAATTGATTTAGTTATGTTTTGTGTTGTAAATGGTGAAAGTAGTGGTTTGAAGAAAATGGGATTTAAAAGTAAGATTTTGTGGAGAATTTAACCAGAAGACCTTTCGGTGTTAGGCGTAAACACGTTAGTGAATTAAAAGTTCAACCAGAAGACTTTTAGTTGTCTGCCGTGAACACGCCTAAAGCATTGATGGGTTAAACAAAATTTTTATCAAGAAGAGTCTTTTGGGTGACTAAAAGGCAATTAAAGAAAGAGAATATTGTAGCAAAGATTTTAGGAAACAAATCTTTTATTTTAGTTAGGAGTAATTTTCCAATTCTTGTTGTATTTCTCTTTTATAATAGAATTTAATTTTTAGTAACCTTTTAGAATTAGTATACTTATCAAACTTTTAGAAAACAACTTTTGTTATAAAAGAAGAACCCTAGAAGTGCCTAAAGGAGAAATTGGCAATCGCACGCACACATCATCTTCTCTCCATCGCCTTTTATTCTCTTTTCTCCTTTTTAATTTTGTTTTACCATCTATCATGTCTAGAAACTATACTGCTATTCTTGTTGAAGGATAATTGAATGTTGGTTCTATAACCATTGTGAGACTTATTGTTTTTAATGTTCTTATAAATTCAAAGGTATTTGTTTATTTCTTGCAATTTATTATTTATGATTGTATTATTTAATTGGATAATTGACGTCATTATTTGATTGACAATATAATCTACAACTAAGTAGGGCATCAAGATTTGATTGTTTTAGTAAAGTAGCTATTGACATGATTATTACTTGCTAAGTGATTCAATTATGTCAATGGATAAAAATCTAATTGAAACAAGCACAATGTGAGTTTGTTGGTTAGAATTGGGTTTCTCTAATTCTTAATGTTGTGGGTAAATTGAATTCTGTGGTGGTACCTAAATTATTTACTGACAAGAGAAGTGATTAATTAGAATCTCTTAATTACCAACAAAGTAAGGAGAAATTGGTTGATGGTGGTACTAAGTGACTACAACCAATTTATTTGTGAATTTATGAGATTAACCTTGTGTCAATGACCAATTGAATGAACCAGTTCTAAAATTATTCCTTTGACAAGAGCTTGATAATTATTGAATTTTACCACTTCTAATTATGCATTAATTACTACATTTAATTTTAATTTGTTATTTTACATTTTTAACTTTTAGTATTGTATAAAAACAACCCGCAATTATTCTATTGAGAGATAAATCCACTATTCTCTGAGGAGACGACTTGACTCCCATTATATTACGGAAGTTTTGAGAGTTGAAATTTATTTTTGATGATTTAATGACACGCCAGAGATAGAAGATTACAAGTTCAAGTTTTATCTAAAGATAATGACTATTGGTGCTTGGGACTTAATTCTTGGTGTGGACTGGATGTATCAATTCAGTCCTCTATTGTTTATTTCAGGTAGCTGAAAATATAGCTGTCCACTAAAAGCAACCAATTGACATTGGAAGGTGTGGCCAATCAACCCCAAATGCAATTGATTAGAGGCAATAAGGTGCATCGATTTAGGAAAGAAACACTGGAAAGCAAGTTACAGGCTGAGGTAAATACTCTTGATACTGAAACTGAAATTATACCTTATGAGATCAAAGAGTTACTTTCTCAATTTTCATATGTATTTGAGACACCTAAAGAACTTTCCCCTAAAATATGTTGTGACCATGCTATACCTTTGAAACCAGATAGCCAACTTTTCAAGCTTAAACCATACAAATATCCCCATTCCCAAAAAAATGAGATTGAACAATAAGTAGCTGAAATGCTAACCAATGGAATTGTACAACCAAATAATAGCCCTTTTGCCTCACCAATCTTATTAGTAAAGAAAAAGGATAATTCATGGCACTTATGTGTGGATTATAGGCATTTAAATGCCCTTACCATTAAGGACAGATATCTTATTCCACACATTGAAGAGCTATTAACTAAGTTATTTGGATCCAAGTATTATACTAAAATTGATTTGAGGGTTGGTTACCATCAAATAAGAGTAAAACCCCAAGATAAGTACAAGACTGCCTTCCAAACACATCATGGGCATTATGAGTTCTTGGTTATGCCATTTGGACTTACAAATGCCCTAGTCACCTTCCAAAATCCCATGAACCAAAATTTTCAACCATATTTGCACAAATTTGTATTAGTATTGTTTGATGACATTTTAATCTATAGCCCTAACCTTGTAACTCATTGAACGCATCTGAAAACTGTGTTAGAAACTTTGAGAATTCATAAGTTATATGCAAAGCAATCAAAATGTGCTTTTGCACAGCAAATGATAGAGTACTTGGGGCACATTAGCACAATTGAAGGTGTTGAAATGGACAAAGCTAGGGTTCAAGCTATGCAAGATTGGTCAGTTCCCACAGACGTCAAAGGGTTGAGAGGTTTCTTGGAACTCATAGTCTACAATGGAAGGTTCATACGAAACTATAGGACCATTACAAGACCTCTTGCTAATATTCTTAAAAAAGATGGATTTCTGTGGGATAACAAAGCTGAAGAAGCCTTCCAAAGACTCAAAGAGATCATGAGTACTACCCCAGTTCTCAGATTACCAGACTTTTCTAAGACTTTTGAAGTGGAGATAGATGCTAGTAGTAAAGGAATTAGAGCAGTACTATCTCAAGAAGGTCACCCCATTGCATACCTCAGTAAAGCCTTAAGTTCTAGAAACATTTGACTGTCCATTTATGAAAAAGAGCTTTGGGCAATAATTATGGCAGTGGTCAAGTGGAAACACTACTTAGCAAGTTTTATAATAAAAACTGACCACCAAAGCTTTAAATTCTTACTAGATCAGCAACTCACAACAACACTATAGCACAAGTGCTTTGCTAAATTGCTAGGGTTGGATTATGAAATTCAATATAGGAAAGGTACTAAAAACAAGGCTGCAGATGCCCTATTAAAAAGAGATATAGGGGAGAAAGAGGCAGTCCAGCTAGTGGCAATATTTGGGATTCAAACTAGATAGATGACTGAGATAAGGGACAGCTATGAACAGGATGCTATATGTCAAGATCTAACTGCTACACTAGCATTAGATCTTAACAACATGCTTGACTATGCACTAGTAGGTGATATGATTAGATATAAAAATAAAATCTATGTTGGAGCGGGAAAAAGAGTACATAGGGAGATCATAGCAGCATCACATGCTTCAGTACTTGGAGGACACACTAGACAACAAGGTAGCATACAAAGGATCAGCTCCATATTTTACTGGCCATATATAAAGGAAGAAATTGTGTAGTTTGTAGGGGAATGTGACAAACGCCAGAGAAATAAACATGACAATGTCCCTTATCCTGGCTTACTTTTGCCACTTTCTATCCTTGATAATGCTTGGAATCACATTAGCATGGATTTCATGGAACACTTGCCTCTTTCAAAACAATGTGAAACCATACTTGTGGTACTAGATAAACTCACTAAAATGTCACACTTCATTGGTCTAGGACACCCTTTTTTAGCTAAAGATGTGGCTAAATCCTTTATGAATATAGTATTTAGGTTGCATAGTTATCCTGAAACCATAGTGAATGATAGAGATAAACTCTTTACTAGCATATTCTGGAAAAAGCTGTTCAGAATCTAGGGGGTCAAATTACAATTCAGTTTTGCATATCATTTTCAAACTAATGGCCAAAGTGAGAGGATTAGTCAATGCCTAGAGTCATACCTAAAGTGTATGTGTGGAGATAGGCCTAGTTCTTGGAGGCCGTGGTTACCAAAGGCTAAGTGGTGGTATAATACCAATTTCCACTTCAGTATACAAATGACGCCTTTTGAATCATAGTATGGTTTTAAACCTACACAACTACCACTAAGTTCTGTTTTTGATTATGTTTCTTGTAGCTAGCCACATTCTGAGAGACATGTAAGCTATTTTGCAAATTTTAAAGGAACACTTGTTGCAAGCTCAAAACAGGATGAAGATGTAAACGACACTATTCCACTAATTCTTAAATGGAACTTGAAAAATCTCCTTGCGCTTCTACCTCATTCCTCTAAATATCTACCACTCTTTTCTCGCCCTTTTGTGCTATAACAATAGCTACATTTAGAAGAATCGAATCTGGTTCTTAGCTGGTCTAGTCTAATAACAATTCGGAATACCTATACGACTTTTTCTCACTTTCATTTTTGGCTTTTTTTTTCTTTCACTAGTTACAACTTAAGTTCTAACTTTGCATTAACACAACTGGTTTATAATCATGATAATATGTTGATAAAATCAAGAGCCAATATTAGGTTGAATTTGTCAAAAGTTTGCTTAGTGATACTTTTTCATATATACTTATTCATCAATTTATATGGTCAATAATTTAGGGGGCTCGCAATTGTATTTTGAAACAAGGGAGTTTGATTGATCAATTACCTAAACATCAAGGGAGAGATGTAATTTTCCCTCAGTAATATGTCCATCATCAAATGAAAATGCAATGCATAGTAAAATTGACCTTTTTTCCTTTTATCTCATGCAAACATCTGTTGAACTTATAATTCTACAATATATAGAGAAGAAATATCAGTTATGGTGGTTTATTTTTATCTGCAAAATTATGGTATCTGAAAAACCAATTTGATCCAATTTGAAATTGTTTGATCAAATCGGATCAGATAATTTATAACATAACTAACAATTTTTTAGTTAAATTCAAATTGGATATTCAATCTATGTATTACACTAAATATTTGGAACCGATTCAACTTGAATTATGCAAATTAGTTTTATATCACAACCTATATAACAATAATCAATTCGGATCAGTTCCAATTTTTCCATTTGAGCAACTCTAATACAAGTTTTTCTTTTACTTTAACTAAAACATGCATGGAAGATTAAAAATAGATAAATCCACCCATAGATAGAGGTATGTAATGATCTCTCTTCAAACTTTTAGCCAAGCAAATTCATTGAAAATATTTATTAGAAGTTATAAACTTAAAACCTATTAGTATTGAGTGATTTAGAGTCAACCCTTAATCAAGTTGATGATTGTTTTATCTTATACCTTGTAGCCTAGCTTAAAATAGAATTGGGAATTTGAAATCCACTTTCTTTAAGCACTTTGTATTTGTCCTTCTCATTTTGAAAAATAAACTGGAAATATTTGTCCCCCCAACTTCCTTATTCGAAAAGGAGCCTGAGTTGGCCATGGCCCTTCAAGCACATTGAGTAAACCAGTAAAATTTATAGTTTTTTCTCCAAAAATTCTCCCAACTAGACTCCTCTTCTGCTCAACTAGTCCTAACATCCTCTTCAACTAGTCGCACCCCTTTTTCTTCCTCTTTAGAAAGGCTTTTTCTTAAATAAGCTTGAAACCTCAAGCTCTTTTTCTGAAAGACAGATATCCTTTTGTGCCATACTCAACCATTGACCACTGCAGAATTCTAGAGCAAGAGGCTCGAGAAAAAACAAAATATACACACCAAGAATTCTAGAACAAGAAACATAATAAGAAGAACCAAAAGATATACCCCACGCCTTTGCACAAAACAAGAAAACCCGATGCTAAAGATACACACCAAGAATTCTAGAACAAGAAACTCAAGAAGAAGCAAAAAGACACATCAAGAATTCTAGAACAAAAAGAACAAATAGTCACAAAATATCTAGACCAAGCCTTTGCACAAACTGCTATCACCCAAGGCTAAAGAAAATTGCTAATTAAGGCCATGAACGTGCTACATCCGTGTACCTTAGACATAAGAACGTATTTGGGAAGTTGTAGCAACTGAAACAGCAGTCCTCCACCAAGTAGATTAGTTCAGAAGTTGGGAGTATATCCTTCAACTGCAATGCCTATTAGCACAACTTCTAGAAGGGTATAGGGAGCTCTTAAAACTGAAGTTGTAGCCTTCTGACAACGATGAGACGAAGAAAAGAACTGAGCAAATCTGCTAGAAGGTTGGGTGAAGATCCTTCAACAGCAACAGCGAGCAGCCAAGCCTCCATGCTAAGCACGAGTAGCTCCTGAAGCCGAAAGTGTAGTTTTTTCAAGAATAAACTTCCAATTAGTTTCACCAATAGATAGACCTCAACCAGATTTAAATGCTCCAAGCTCAACCACTAGATGAATCACCTGATTTAGTTTGCTAAGAGACGCAGAATTTTGAAACCGTCAATGAACAGTACCTCCTACAAAAAAGAGACGAGAATTCTCTCGAATAAGAGAGAACTTATTCTTCCAGACGGACGAACGGTATGACTCCTCTTTTCTTTTAACATTATTGGGATGTAGTTAAAATGGATATTTGCAATACTGTTTGGAATTTTTTCTCTGAAAAGAAAATGCTTAAACAGATGAATCATACATTGATCACGTTAATTCCAAAGGTTAAGGATCCTACTTCGATCATGCAATACAGACCTATTAGTTTGTGCAATGTAGTGTATAAAATCATATGTAAAGTTGTGGCTGAAAGGTTAAAAAGTGTCATTCATCGTTGCATTAGTTCTACTCAAGATGCTTTTATTCTGGGGAGATAAATTTTAGATAATGTTGTTGTTTCTCATGAATGCATTCACACTCTATACTCTAAGCGCAAGGGGCACAAAGGCTATATGGCACTAAAACTTAATATGGCAAAAGCACATGATCGAGTAGAATGGACCTTCTTATGTGCAGTGCTTAGGAAAATGGGCTTCTCCTATCTTTTTATAGATTGGATAAGGCAATGTATGCTTTCTACTATGTTTGCAATTAATATTAATGGAGAAACGTGTGGTTATATTGAGCTTTCATGGGGTATAAGGCAAAGGAATCCCATTTCACCTTACTTGTTTGTTATTATGTTAGAAGCTTTTTCCAATATGATTTAGCATGCTAGTATTCAAGGTGTTTATCGAGAGTTGAAAGTGTGTAGAAAATGACCCACAATCACTCATCTTTTGTTTGCAGATGACTCTCCTATATTTTGTGAAGCAAATGGAGTACAAACAAGGAGGCTTAAGGACATGTTACTAAGGTATTGTAGGCTATCAGGGCAATTGGTTAATTTTGACAAGTCTTCAATTTTCTTTAGTTAGAATATGTCCCAAGAGTAGAGTGAAATTGTATGTCGTATGTTGGAAGGGGTTAAAGAAAAGCAAAATGCCAAATATTTAGGGCTCCCTATGCATATTGGCATATCCAAAATAGAGATTTTTGTCCTTCATTATTGATCAAGTGTCGAAAAAAATGACAGGTTGGAAAAATTGATTTGTCAACCTGGTGGGTAAAGAAGTGTTAATCAAAGCTGTCATCGATGCTCTTCCAATATATGTTATGCATGCTTTAAATTTCCTAAGTGTGTTTGTACAGATATAATTCGGGCTACAAAAGCATTTTGGTGGGGTGCACAAGTGGATGGGCATCGAGGTATCTATTGGAAAGCCTAGACGGATTTAGCTATCCCTAAAGAGGAAGGAGGGCTGGGATTCAAGAATCTTGACTTATTTAATGATGCTCTTATCGCAAAACAATTGTGGCGACTCATCACTCAACCAAATCTTTTAATGAGTAAGGTTATGAAAGCCAAGTATTTTCCGTAAGAGGACTTAATGTAAGTACATCAAAAAAGTAATTCATATTGGTTGTGAAAAAGTTGGCTTGGGGCAAGGTATGTTTTACAAAATGGGGCACTTTTTCAAGTGAGAGATGGCAAATCTATTAAGATTTAAGAGCACCTATGGATTCCAGGCTGACAATGACGGACCTTACAAAGTCACGACCTTCCAAGACACAGGTTACATGGGTCAGTCAGCTTATGCACACAGAGCATAGGGAGTGGAATGATGAAGTTATTGGGTGAATTTTCAACTGTACGGAAGATGCACTAATCCTTTCCATCCCTATAGATTAGAGTGGAGGTCAAGATAAGCTAATTTGGCAGCTAGCTAAGCAAGGAAGTTATACTGTCAAATCAACATACCAGAAGTTAGTCAGAGAATAGATGCGCAATCCAATGACAGCAGAGAACAGTATAGCAAGGCGTTCAATGAAAGTCCTTTGGTGGGCACTCTGGAGACTGGATATCACAGGCAAAATGAAGCATTTTCTTTAGAAATGTTGGTACGGTATTCTTAATACATCGATCAGCTTATTCGTCATTGTATCAATATGGATATGATTTGTCATATGTGTGGTGAACACACAAAATCTTTAAAGCATATTTTATTCTATTTTCAAAGAGTAAGGTTAGTATGGAAATTGGCTCCGGTATAATAGAAGCTGTTGAATTCGCCTCATCACACGTTTCAAGATTGGTGAAAACACATATGCATGGGACCTAAAGGGTCATCTTTGGCATGGTTCAAGTGACGATTTTTATCCTTTGGCAGTTGTGGAAGTCCAGAAACCTCTGGATATTTTAGCATGAGTGGTGGGAGGAACAAGTGATCATCGATTTAGCTATGTCTGAGTGGCTGGAGTTCTAGACTGTTACTAGCTCAGCCTAAGTGCCTTTCGTTTTGTCGGTACCTTCCTATGTAATAGGTGTGTGCCTTAGACTACCCTAGAGTACTAAGGTGATCTTTGTCATTTGGTAATGTTGTACATCTTGATTTGTGGATAATATCATTACCTATCAATTTGGACAAAAAAAAAAAAAAAGAACAATTGATTTCTTAAGTGAACTACTCATAAATTCCAAGTCTCCAAAAGGGCTAAATAACTACCAACAAAATTTCGAGGGTTATGAAAAATTATTTTAACTCATAATGTTCCTATATTGAGAAAAAAAGTTGAAATTTATGAGATTTAATCTACTATTATACCCTCTAGATAGTATAACTAGAGGAAAATTGACTCCTAACTATTATTTCTTCAATGGATTAAGCAAAATTTCGTTTTGTATGGATCACTTTATGATACGTAGAAAAATAAAGTATGGCAGCTAGAATTTTGTCCAATTCGAGATAGGGATCAAGAACTTTGAACAATAATCAAGAAAAAATAATTTATGCAATACCCAATTAAAATATAATTACTCTAGCCATGCACTTCTTCTCTTTTTTTTTTCTTTTTTTTTTTAAATAAAATCTTGGTAGTACCAAAATTTAAGGGACAATATCAGGAAGTAACCAAATTTGGGTAGAAAATTTTTTTTCTAGACAAAAGGACTATAAGTTGATGACAAGAATTGAAGTTAGGCAGGAATTCCACTTGCGGGTAGAAGAAAAATTCTAGAATTTACAATACAAACAATAAGGATTGTAGCAGACCTAATGTAAATGACAGGAAATAAATTGAAGCTAGTAAGCAATTGAGGAAGCAATGAGAACAAACTCCTAGAGAATCCAAAGTTAGGTAGGAATTAAAATTCGGCCAAGAGAATTTATGGTTCGGCCAAAACAATTTTAATTGGCCAATAGACACAAATTGAGAAAATCAACTAGACAACACAATTCTTAATTGAGTAGGACTTAACTTGCGGCAGAAAAGACAAATTCAATTAGAAACAAATTTCTAGAACAACAACAAACTTCTTTCGGCTAGAAAATTGTTAGCAAACACATCGGACAATGACTATCAATAAAGGAGTTTTTTCCCCGATATCGACTTTAGGCCATTTATAAATTAAAAAAAAAAACGTTTGCCTTACTGAGGCAATCCCAACCTTTCTTCTCCCAAAAAAAATTGGCCGCCCTTTTTCCCCCTCTCTTTTTCTCACCTAAAGGCTTGCAATCCCAGCCAGCACTTTCATGTTTTTTTTTCTCCTCTCCCTACCGAATCACATTCCCTTCCACACCCCCCCCATCATTCTTTCAATTTTTTAGCTTCCTTTTTCCTTCCCACCCCTCGCCCAACCCCACTGTTGCCCCCCTCGCCCCTCCCCTTACTGCCTCCAATTCCCGCTCCCACCCAAAAAAAAAAAAATTGAATGGGCAACCTGGCATTGAATATTGAATGGGCAGTTTGTTGTGATTTCTCATCATGCAGTGTGAGATTAATGAGTCAGCTTGTTGATGCTTGAATGTTAAAACATTGGTCTCCAGTTTTGGATTTTTCTTAGGCTTTCCTTTTGATTGTGGTGTTTTAGAGGTGATGATAAAGGTAAATTTTGGCTCCAGAAAAACTGAAAAGTTATGATGTAGTAAACAATTGGGCATTTTATCATTGGGTGATTTAATTTTTTCACTTCTTCCTTTCACTTGGGATTATGGTAAAGGGGGGATAGAAGAAGGGAGGATGATGAGGGGTTTGGGGGATGGAGATGTGAT
This sequence comes from Gynochthodes officinalis, assembly GCA_020080225.1. NCBI lineage: Eukaryota > Viridiplantae > Streptophyta > Magnoliopsida > Gentianales > Rubiaceae > Gynochthodes > Gynochthodes officinalis. The sequence goes on from JAIQDA010000012.1 coordinate 2,524,096, forward strand.
TTGCAAAAATGGGGAAGAGGTGCCAGTGAGAATGGTAACGCTGTTGATAATTTTGATTGTTGGTATGCATGGACTGGTTATGAACAGTGGTGGCATCTATGCTGGGCTTCTTCAATGTTGCTTGACATCCATGCCAGACTGGTTTTAATTTTTTTTAAAAAAAAAATATTGAAATCTATGTTGAGGAATGGAAAAGGGAGAAGAATAATGGAGACAAGATTTTTTTTTTCCAAAGTTTGAAGTCGATATTTCCACTATCGACTTCAAAGTTCCAATACCGACTTCAGCAAAATTGCAATCCTTTTTCAAATAACAATATTTTTTTATTTTTTTTAAAAAAGGCAATATTTCGTTATTTTGCTCATCAATAAGGAGATGGACAAGAATTTAGGAACAAGAAAAAAAAATAACAAAGGGCAAGAGTCAACACAAATCAAGAACAAAAGAAAAACAAGATCTCAAGAGCAACAGAAGGGTGACTAGAACACAAAAACTAGAAACAATGATATGAAAAAAAAAACATAAAAAAGGATATGAACAATTCAAGACAAATCATATTGCTCTAATACCAAAAAATTAATATGCACCTGAAAGCCAATAAGGACCACCCAATACGACTAAATTTCACAAGTTCAGAACTTACCAAAAATTGAAATGGCGTGATCTGATAGAACCTCAAATGCGAGTTGGTTAAACCTAACAAACTAGACCCAATTATAAATACCTAACCCTTTAAACTATAATCAGTAATTAACTAGTCGATAAGTCAAAAATATGTCACAAGGTGAACATTGATAAATTCAAAATTAAGTAAAAAACAAGAACTTAAATGTGAAGAAAACCTCACTAATTTTTATTATTCTCTCAACGTCTAAAATTTGGCCATGGACTCTGTATTTATAATAGTCATAGAAGCCCCTCTTGGTCTTACAATTAGACTAAAATTAGTGGTTTGATAATTTGATAATTAAACCTTAGCATACTTGGACTAAAATTAAAAGACACAAATTCTAATCCTAATATAATTTACTCTTGCTTATATTTTAGCGCGCCTAAACTTATTAAAACCATATTAAAATTATTACAACTATTATATCTCATGGGAAGTTTCAATGTGGCTCATAATTTCGAAAATTATGCACTTGAGTTCCCATCACTTTTTCTCTTGAAATAGCTCAAATTTCTTCTCAAAAATATGAAATCTAGTTTATAATAAAAATTTGTGCAAAATAATTTTTTTATCCAATATTGGTTTTACTGGCTGGCAAGCACATTAGATTTACAAAAATATTTTTTTATAATTAAATAAATATCATTTTAATTTCTTCCATCAATTCTACATAATTAATAATTGCCAAAAAATTTTTGACAATTGACGGGCACTTTGGTAATTTCACTCTTCAGTCGAACAGAATGTTCAAAATGCCCTTGGATCGTTTCCGATCAAGTTTCATTGCCCCCGGGCTTTGAATCAGTTCAACAGCAACTGACGCGGCGGAGAGAGAGCTCTGAAGAATTGACAGAGGCGGCGGCGGCGGCGAAAACTATGGCGTCCGGATGGGGAATAACGGGGAACAAAGGACGATGCTACGATTTCTGGATGGATTTCAGTGAATGTATGTCTCGCTGTAGAGAACCCAAGGATTGCGCTCTTCTCAGAGAAGATTATTTCGAATGTCTCCACCATTCTAAGGAGGTATAATTTATCTATGATCGTTTTTTTGTTCGTTCATTTCTGCAATTTTTCCCTTTTTTGGTATTTCAGTGTATGCTTGTCAGATTTAGTGCTGGTAGTTAAAACAACGGTACAAATGAGGGTATTTTTGGGTTTTTCTTTTTTGTGGTTGTTGTGGATTAAGTGAAGAAATTAGGTGGTTCTTCTGTTAAATTTGAACGGGAGGTTTCATTTGAGATGAAATGTCTGAAAATCTTATTTGGGATGTAGCAACAGAATCCAGTGTGGTTTTGAGAGTGCTTAGAGAAGATTTTGAACTTTATGCTCTGTTTGAATGAAAATTTTCCACATTTGATTGCTGATTTTTTTTTTCATATTTTAAGCAATTGATTTGGGCTGGTTGTTCTGGAAGTAGTGGAAGAGAAGAAGATAGCGATGAAGGACGTGTTTTGTGAAACAAAGGGAATGTGGTTGGTAAAATCAATTGGGTGGGGTGATTTATTTTACCGGGATGCATCAAGTTGGAAGCTACATTTTAACTTCAATATAAATAAAATCACATGAGATAAAGTGAAAATTCCAAGAAACTATCTGAAATTAGATTAACTTAAAGTCATCCATTGGTGACTCGGGATTTTATCAGAAAATGAGAAGGTTGATTTAATCTAGCTGATAGGAGAAAGATGCCCCACCAATTAATTTCCAATGAAAAAAGTCATCTTGGTTAACTTTGTGGTTCACTTTGGGGGGTTAGACATGTTTTGAGATTATTTAGATTCTTGTTCAAATGGGGCCTTTTGGAGGTCCTGATCCTGCTAGCCTTTCTCACCCAACTTTTTTGAACGCTACTGTGGAAAGATGGGTTAATCACATTAAAGGGCAAAAAAAAAAAAAAGCCTTAAGAGCCCAAATCTATGTTATGAACATGTCTAAGATATGCTATTACTTCACCCTGAAACAAATGTTCGTGTTGCGGGTTCAAAACCAGGATCCTGATAAAATTCATGTTTTAAAACTTCTCCTGCACCGCCCATTTTTAAAAACTTGTCTTCTATTGCTCCTAATCAATGGCCTGCTTGGGAACCACTACAACCTCACTGTAGTTAGAATATGAAGAATTCTGCTTTATTTTACATGCATTCGACATCTTTCTCTCAGAGATCTTGCCAATTGATTTTAATGGAAATCTTACAACCTTATGTTCACAAAGATCCAATTCAGTATGGCAGATTCTAGTGTTCTTAGTATTCTGATCTTTCTGTTCAGTCAAAAGTATAAAATGAATTAATGAACATGATCCCAAGTTCAGCCTTCTGTGGAGAGCTTTTTAGGCTTTATTTACCTAAACTGGAATCCAACATGCATAAAAGAATATGTGAAAGATTTTGAATCTTTTACAGATTTTCCACTTCTATTTCAGAATTCTCATCCAGTGAGCAAACCTAGGTAATTGTTTGAGACAATTGAACCTCTTTGTCATTCTTTCTTTAGTTTTTTTTTTTTTTTTTTTGGATTTTAGCTTGTCAAACATGTTATCTTATGTGAATGACTATTCCATTTCTGCAATTACAGCCTTATTTTCCTGTGTGATCACCATGGGGTCACTGAAGCACATATTCAATTTTGCTGAACACTTTTGCCTAGTGCTGTATGAAATTTTCTTGCATTTATAACTGATAGCTCTTGAGTGTGAGAGAGAAATTGATGCATTCTCCTCCTTTCATGATGATATGTTCTAGCATTATTGTACTTGCTAAAATATACTCTTCATAGCTCTTATCCCTATTTTCAATCTACCAATAGGATCAGATGCCTCTCAGCTAGGTTGTATGGTGGCTATATATTCCTATAATCTCTCTCTCTCTCTCTCTCTCTCTCTCTATAAGCAATGCTACTGTCAGATAGTAATTCTTTCATGGTTGTCACTGTCACTGTTTTTAGTATTTTGAAGTAATTTTACCAGTTTCAGAATTCCAGTAATTTTCTTACAGCTTTTCTAATTCTGGTCTTCATATTTCAGTTTCTCTGCTTGGGTTTTAAATTTTCCATTATAGTTTCAGTTTCTACATTACATAGCTTCTCAGCTTTGAAATATTGCACACACTGACATAGAGTTATGAGCTCTCCTTATATTGGGTTTTACTGTAGTTACTCAGCATATCATCTACAAATTCAGTAACAGTTCTTGGCACCCTCGTTGGGGCTTAATGTAGCGGCAGTGCTGTGATGAATGTTGGATGTAATAGGATACAAGGTGGTAATTACACAATCATCAATTAGTAGAAGTTCACTAAGTTAATATGTTTCAATAAAGAACACAGACATAGAGTAATGAGCTTTCCAATGGTTTTACCGTAGTTACTTGGCATAGCATCTACAAATTCAGTAACAGTTCTTAGCACGCTTTTTAGGCTTATTCAGTGGTGATACTGTGATCAACCTTGGACTCAATGGGATTCAAGCTAGTATTTACACAATCGTCAATTAGTAGAAGTTTACTAAGCTAATATATTTTAAGAAAATTTGAATAGAAGTAAAGATCATCAGTGGTGAAGAAAATTCTTGTCTGAGACTGGGGGAAACGTAGTTTTTATGCAATGTATTGAATAAGAATTTGACAAATTAGGTAACTTGACAATCTTAAGGCAACTTCACATTCTTACTGTCTGACAAATGGGTTTAAATCTAGGTTGGAGTTGTTCTGAGTAAAAATTAGTGAATTTGTTACTTCAGGAGATACAGTTAGATTAACCTGGTAGATTCCTGGGTCTAATGATAATTTTTTAAAATCTTGCAGCATGATCCTCTCATTAACTTTTAATTAGTTGTCTTCTTTGAAGCAAGTTTCTTTGTTTACATTCCAATTTTTGATGATTAGACTGAATGTGAGGGGAAACGTGAAAAGTGTTTGGGAAAGTAATTTGCAAGGTGCCGTTCAATTCAGAAAATTGTCAAGTTTAATATTTTCCCAAAATCTGGCCACTGGTACTTTTGCGCACTTAATTTTGGATTACTGTTTTGCATGTTTGTAGTTCTGAACAAGTTTAACAACGCTGAGTTGATGACATTGCTTTTCTTGCAGTTCCAACGTAGAAACCGAATCTACAAGGAGGAGCAGCGTCAGCTAAGAGCAGCTGCACAAAAGGTTGAGGGAGGAGGACATGGTGGGAGTCATCACTGAAAATTGTATTTTGCAAGTGGGTGGCTCAAGTGTTCATCTGTTGAACTTTTGAATAATTGCCAATCAGTTGTATTTGCACTTTTGAGCCATTGGAAACACAACCATGGTCTATAGTTGTCAGATTGTGTCCATTTCTTGGTGTATGTGGCAAATGATACACAGAGTTTCCGTGCAAAGGGAGAGAAATAGTTAATCTTTCTTTTGGTTAATGAGAAAGCAACATGATGTTAGTTGTGTTATTTTATCAGTTATAATCCTTGTATTTGCTTATGGCGACTGTAGCAATTCCCCAAGTTAGGGGTGTTTTGGGGGATGGCTGGCGGGGGAGAGACCATGAAAAAAAAAAAAAAAACCATCTTTGGTTAGAAGGTATAAAAAATTGGGACAATTCATCGAGGATTTCTATTTTTCTGAGATTGTGTTCAAAGTCAGGGCATTTGTCTTTGAGTGGTCTCTATATAAATACAGATAAGTAGAGAACAAGGGAAGGGATGTCAGATATGTTAACCAATATGTAGGGAGAATGAGGTAAGGGAGATGTTAGGGCATACACATTAACTCTAACATCAGTCAACCTAAGGTCACGTCACATTAGTATTATATTAGCTTGTGAACGGTCTTTACTTACATTAGTTTATGAACGGGTTTTACTATTTAGACAATCATCATAAAAAAAAATGTTTACTCAACGGTCTCTTCTATTTACATACTAATTGTTCTTTCCTTTACCTTTTTTTATACTATTTATTTAATATATTTAATACTTTTTATTTAAATTAATAATTCTAAAATATTATCTATTTTTCATTTATCAAATTTAATATATATTAATAATGCAACTTATAATTTGTTCTTATCATATATTAAATAATTGAAAACAATTAATGGAAAATAATTTTACATTGCATTAAAATTAAAATTGAATAATACATTTAAAACATGAAATAAAATACTTTAAATTAAATATGAAATACTAAAAACAATTAAAACATAATAAATTTACATTACCTTAAAATTAAAATTTTAATAATATACTTGAAACATTGGCCTAACCTTCACTATCATGGTATTTTTTGTATCATTTAGGATTTATAATACAACTCAAATTTTACTATATTTAATAATTAACATAATAATAAATTTATTGTTTCTTTAATTCTTCTATAAAATTCAAAATTATTTCACAATTAAAATGATTTTAAAAAATTTAGCATTCTTTATCAATTAATTACAAAAAATTCTTCTTCATTTAGGCAAATGTGATTATTTCTTTAATTTTTTAATCTATTTTGCAACAAAGTTATTTGATATAATTTTTAATCATCACATCTTAATATTTTTAAAACAAAATTATATTTTTAAAAAAAATCACCAATTTTTTTCGTAATTATTAAATAAGTATAAATAATTTTACATTATATTAAAATTAAAATTTAATATTATATTTAAGAATATCAGATTTTGCACCAAAAATAGGCAAAGTGCATGTCAGTTTGTAAAGAAAAATATTTTCTACTCTTTGGTGATTTAATTTTTTTTTTAAAAAAAATAAATAAAATGACCTTTATAAACTAGTATTTGGTTTGCAACAGTATTGTGACGTGACGAGGGCCCATTGGGCACACATCACGTCGGTCGGTGGACAAGCGTGTCAGCGCCTATTCGCTGAACAAATTAAAAAAAAAAAAGAGTCAAAACTACACCGTTTAGCATCGTTTTGCAAGGCCATGAAAGAGAAAAAAAAAAAAAAAAGCCGTTCGTGAGCGGATTTATCAGAATAAACAGTTTTGTTCTTGCAAGGCCTCCATATCAGCATTTTTTACTGATGTGGAGGCCTTTGCAGAATAGGGCTGGTGTGCATGCTCTTAGAGACAAGGTTCAAATTCATGACCTCTTGGTTTCAAGACACATATTGGGTGATCATTGAGACAAGTAAGTAGTTGTATATAAATATTTATTTCCAAGTTAGCTATATAATGTCTTAATTTAAAGCATAGATTCTCTAAGTGATTGTGTAACTTTTTAGTTAGTAATTTTTTGTTTTTTGATACAGATGCGAATCGGATGGAGCCACCTTGCAATTGATCATTTCGACCATTGGCAGAAAACCAAACAAATCTAACTATACATTTTTGTAGGTGACGCCACGAGGGAAAGAGATTTCTTCAATATTTCAATCCTCCGCTAGAATTTCCCCAGGAAACGACCAGTCCAACGGAAACAGATGATTCACAAATTGAAGATCAATAAATGGTATTTAGCAATTGATTCCAGGACCAACTTTCCTTACAACCCCAAATGCTATAAGCTCAAAGTTGTCCTACGAAGTCAAAAGAACTATCTTAGAATCTTTCAGGGTTGGATGCATTTGGCGCTTCCCAATTCCCTGGCGATTGACGTCCTCCAATGATGCAGTTCTTCAGTGCTTTTTAGTTTTGTGTTTCTTCAAGAATTTTGCAAAATTTTCTTTTTCCATCATTCCCTCTTTTACCAAAGGTTGTGCCACGAAGATCATTTTCTGAGACCAAGTGGCCAACGTGCAAGATTGACAATTTCAAACAACGAGCCATAAACCAGAGAACACAAGCAACTTCTTCCTAACGTACAGCCTCGAAAGTTGCATCCTATTTGAAGCTCTCTCCACTACTCGAAAGATTGCAGCCTCCAAACGATTGCATCTCTCCCCAGTATTCCTCAAAGGGTGCAAAGGATACCTTACAGCTGTTAAGGTAACTTCTTTGGTGTTACAATGGACACTGGGTGGAGAAAGCAGGAACGTGGCTTTTAAAGATCTCTGTCAGTGTTAGCTGCGGCCTGCGAAGACCACTAAAGTTGGTAGAAAACCAAGCCGCAAAAACATTATATGACATGACCTTTGTGCATACACCTCTTTTCTTCCGTTTATGGAAAATTAAAAGAAACTCAGGCATTGAAAGAGAGATGCAATTGTCGATAGAATTTGAGGACTTGTTTGTGATATGGAACTCCTTTACATGGCAGAAATGTAGGAAAGGTGGCGTGAACCCTTGGATAACCTATTCCAAAAACTCACTACACGCGTTCTATCCTTGGATCAATCCAACTGGAATCTTTCCTTGGAGATGGTATGTTCCTTGAAGGTGGAATGGATCCTCAACCCCTTGATAACCTGTATCTAGGAACCTTGGAATTTGATTGATGGAAGAATACTCGGATTTCTTAAGGAACAAATCTAGGAAAAACTAAGAGCCAACAAACACACAAGTCGACCCTTGTGTAATTTGCAAGTAATTACAGAACTAGAGAGCAAATTCTCTCAAGCACTTAATGTCAAGAACCAAATTTTTTATTCATCCAAATTCGTTCCTTTCAAGAGTGGCCGACGATTCCATTTAAAGGAGTACAAATCATCATTCACAAGCTAGGGTTTCTTTAGGGCCAAATGGACTCTAAGAATTATATGACTCTTGGACTGACCTTACAGGTCTGTATCACCCTCTAATTACTTATATAATTAAAACTAAACCCAATGACCTTAAGGGTCCTAAGGAAAACAGTAGTCAAGCCAAACCCATTATGGCCACAAATTGGAATTTGGCACCCAAAGTCTAATTAACAAGACCCAATTACACTTAGTACATTAATAAATATGGTCTTGTCAATCCTGGTCTTCTCCCCATCCTTTTGAGCTGTTTGGATGAGTCCATTCAAGGCTTCCTTCATTTTTTTAGTTCTAGCCCTTGTCATTGGTCCACCAAGATCTTGAAGTGGATCCAAGCTTGTTCTTGAAACCTTACTCTTCGAACCTTCCTCTTCTTGCCTTTTCCCTCTCACGCTATTGTCATCATGCTCCAGACTCGAAGTCTCTTCAATGCTTGTTGAATTCATATCAAAAGGCTTGCCTAAGATGATGATTGATCATCTTGCAGGAGAGAGTTTAACATAACTAGTGGGAAGTATACCTGAAGCAAATGAAATTAAGATTGGCTCGTGCAATTTTTCTTGTCCAAATTTCATATTCTATTATCTCCCTTTCAAGTTCAGTATACATCAAATATTTCTATCCCCATCTGGCTAAGATATACATCTCACAAAATCACAATATAATGTACAATCATTGACAAAAATGCCATTAGTCCACTGAAAATTCCGCTAACAAATTCTCCCTCATTTTTTACCATGGAACCAAAAGAAGGACAACAAGAAGCCAATACATCATTTCCTCTTTCACTTCAATTTGTTGGATGCTTTTATGTAGCTTAGGAGCCTCTTCAGAGCCTTGCCACTGTCGATAGCTTCCCTAGCTCTATCCAAAGCTGAGGGTATATCTTCTGCGCCATCACAACCAAGCAAATGATCTACCATTCCAGCATTAAGGATGATCCGATCATATGCAGGTCCTTTCTCACCACTCAGAGCATCTAAGCCCAATTCTATGTTCCTTGATATCTAGAATAATTCACAGAAAAAGGGACACAATTGATCAGTATGGGTGGTGCCTGGATCTATAGTAGGATTGGACACTAGAAGAGCAAACAATTCAAAAGATCACACGCCTATCCTCCATACTAAATCAAATGGCCCTCAACTTGATGGATTCAACATGAATGACTAACAAAAATCCAAGATGCTTAGAATTGAATATGAGATTAGGTACCTAACTTTGCATCACATGCCTAACTTAGTATGCACAAAAAACTCATAAGATCGATCATGTAATACCCAGCAAAACCAATGGATGAGAACCTCTACAACGAACAGTAAGCCTTTACATGCTTGGATCATGGTATCCAGAAAAGTAACAGTTTCAAAGTGGTTGCGTGGACACAGAAAATTCAAGGATCATGCATGGACTTGGAGAACTTGGAAGGGATATCAAATGGAATAAAGTGGTGTTCTGCTAAAACATGGTGAATTATGTCAACAAAAGAATAATTTTATTCCTAGAGCATTCTCTCAACAACATTACCAGAAGAAAAACAAGTATGTAAGAATGGACACGTATAAGAAGTAGTTAACAGAAGGATATAAAAAGCGTTACCGATCTATCAGTTCTTGGAGTATCAGTGGGTTCAAAGCCATGGTTCCTTGCATCCACCTCCATTTTAAAAGTTTCACGAGAGAATCCTACAGTAACATCTACCTATTTATTAGGAGACGCAATAATACAAATCTCCTTTGTCTCACTACATCTAGAACATCTCAATTAATTCATTTCACTTCAACCTAATGTGAAAATTCATTGAACTTCAGAACCCAAGAAAGCAACAAACAAGTCTAAGACAGGTATACCATCAAGAGCATGGGCAGGTGACACATTCAAGGAACGAAATCCTGAACAGTAATTGACAGGTACTCCCTTTGATGCATTAACTGATCTTGATTTCGTTGTCATTGAAAGGGCCCCTTCCTCTCCCTAAACATTGAGATGAAACATGAGGAATGGGAGTATTAAAAAGTATATATTGAATGCTTAAACCTTCTGTGTATACAAATAAACTTATACGTGTATTATTAAAATCTGTAAATGTAAGTATTCCTACAAACACCTCGTAGAAATATTCTTAAAGCATCTAATTCAAATAATGAGTACTCCTCAGACAAAAATTATTTGCACAGATACATCGAAAACCACCTATATGGGTAAGCATATTTTACACAAAGAATTAGAAGATATATCAACATATATGATACACCCCTAAGCACAAGTATATTTCACAGTAAGACCTAAAGATAAAAATGTAACTATTGTACACATATATGCAAGAAATGCTCTCCAGAGTTTTACTTTTCACATAAATTTAGTAAGTTATTGAAACAAGTATCATACCTTAACTACCAAACCAGAATGAACACCTCTTCTTCTCATGAGCATTAACAATGGCTCCTCATAACCATCATGATAGAATCCAGCAACAATTGCTTCCCTTCCCTGATTCTACACAGTTCGAAGAAAAGGAAGAGAAGAAAGAGAAACAAGGCGGAAAAAAAAAGAAGAAGAAGAAGAAGCTGATTAGCAAATTCTGCACCAAAAGTCTAGAAGTTTCTCTTGAGATGCCTATGGATACATCAGACAGGATCCACACACAACATTAGGGTGCAGGAATTTGTTGGTCACATGGTATTCAAATGGAAAAAAGGGAGAGGTCAGCAGAAGCTTACGTGGGGGAAAGTAGTAAAACAAGATTTAGGAGAGTGGGAAATAGATTGGCGTACAGTTTGTCTTAGGACGGAGTGGAGGAAAGCTATTAGTGTGGTGGAAGAGCAAAATTCTTATGTTCCCGACTGCCATTTCTAGTCCTAGCTCTTTTACCTTTATTTTTCTATTTCATTTTATAACTATTTCTTCTCCTCACTTTTTTTTTGGGTTCATCGATTGCCGACCCCAACTAGTTGGGATAAAGGTGATGTTGATGATGTTGATGTTGATGATATTCAAAATCTATTTGACATGTTACATTCACTTTTCTCCTAGTTGACTCATATTCACACCCTCTTGATCTTTCAAATGCATCAATCAGCTCGCAGCTTTCTATTTTCAATTTCTTCAACTCTCCTAGAAATCCCTAAATCCCTGTCAAAAAACCTAGGCCATGCCCCCATTGTCCGAGTCAGATTACTTTTCCATTTGCATCAGTTGGTGGAAGGCATGATAGTGTATATCACAGGCTACTTGTTTTGCCCTGAAACAATTTGACGCCTGGGCATATTTTGCTTGAGAATGTTCCCAACAAAGTCAACATCCAGGAAGTTGAACAATGCCATAAACCTATTAACTTGCATATGTACAAACATAACATCCATTTTTTAAGAAAAGGAACTGAAGCTAAAATGATCTTTGGTCTTTAAGATGTACATATCAAAGCTATTAAGAGATTGTGAATTTAAAAAAGAAATTCATGTACCCGTGGTAAAAAAATAAAAATCAAGCCAAATTCAAGAGGTAAACAGGCCATAACATTTCAAAGACATTTAAAATTGTTAGGTGTCATACAATTAATGCTTAGACCTACCAAAGAAAACAAGTTAAAACAAATCAGTAGCATCATATATCCAAGAGCAATCAGTATTACCCTAACAATTTGTTGAATCTTCTCAGATGTTGCCAAAGGTGGACGTTTCTTTATGTGTTCTCTCAACCCTACCAATGAATACCTGCAAAAAGAAAAAAGAAAAAAAAATATAGGTTATTAGATGCAGTATTCCATATCAGAAAAATATTATCAACTGAAAATTGAATGGCAGCCATGATTGATTTGCTTTAGGCATTTGAATTCTTTACCCTCACGAGGGGAGTTTGAAGTGGTGTAAAGTTACAGAGGTTCCCAATGGGTTCTTAATCTCAATTTCCTCTAAAAAATCCATGATTGATAAAAACCGCATATGCACAGAGAGACCGTCTTGAAGATGCTCCAATACAAAAACAACTGATAGAAAAGTACACAATTTTTGTTACAAACTTCTGCTCTTCTGTTCTCCCAAAAATACTAGTCTCTACCGTTCATATGATAATCGAATTTTGAGTAGTTTTATCTTCCCCCCACCCCACTGGTCTGTCTCACATACAATACTCAAACACAAAAAAAGACCAACACCCAGTTTTTGCTCCTTTTATGTAACGATCTCAATCCATGCATCACACTTGTAGATGGATAAACTACTGCTCAAAGAACAACACCACAATAGTGAACAATACATAGATGATCAAACTCTATCTATTTCATCCTTTGATAGAGAAGACGCATGAAAAATAAATGGTAAAGAAGAGGGATTCAAAAGTTAGAGTAGATATAGTTCGTGAAGCATCACACACATTCTGGGCAAATCTTCATGTCCTTAGTTGTTCAAAGTTTAGTGTAGTAAATTTCATCTTTCACAAATCACGTTACAAATTGTTATTTACATGCCACAGAGCCAAAATGGTTGGGCCAAAAAAGGAATGAATACAGAGATTGGAACCATACTGAAGAGCAAATTATGGGGCACCACATCACTGTGTATTCTATCTCAAGAAAACCTTTTAAGTCAAATTAGTAGAGATCGTTTCTGATAACTAAAAGCCTTGCTGATGCATCTTATCCAAAGAATACAGTGAAATCAATTGCGGAAGGTCTCACGAGTATGAACAAGCAGGGCATATAAGAAAGAGATGAAGAGAAAAAAAGTTATGAGAATACAGTTGGTTAAGTCTGCATACAGGGATGGGTGAGCTTCCTGCTGACTAACATAAGCAAAACCAACCTCTGCATCCTGTAGTGACAATGAAAGAATGTTATCAGATTGCAGACAACTACTGACGCTATTGAAAGATAACATAAAGAAGTTTTATAATATAAAAAGATGCGGAGGAGGAACCTCAAGAAGCTTTTTTGCTTGCAGCGGAGATAAATGTGTATTTGCCCCCATGAACTTCAACATTTGTTCTTCAGTGATGCCTCCCTGAGAATAGACAACGGATGGATGGGATTCAAATTGCATATTACAGAGGCTAATACCTTTATCGTTTTTTTTCCCCCTTCTCGCCTTATGTTTCCATATTTGCAAATTACCATGAAATACAGATGCATGAAGAGAAGCATTAAGAAGAAACATTTTTAGAAAACTTCCAAATAGGAAACAAATCATGCAAACATTGTATGTGTACCAAAGCAAGTAAATTATAAAGATTTCTGATCAATAACTGAACTGTAGGGATGGAAAAATTTTAAATTATGACCTTTGGTGGCATCCAATCCACACCGTGAAGCAAGCAAGATTCACCATAACAAGATCTAACAGCAGCGACAAATAAAGTGCTCTTAAAGAAGCGTGTATTTCCGTCATACGGTTCACCATAATGTGTCAATGATTTAACATCAACAACTGGTGAAGGACCTAATCGATTGGAAAAAAGCAGATAGAAACAGAAAAGAATATTATTAGTATCTATCTAATAAAAAACCAGCCAATTTACCCTTATTATGAGAAAAGTACCAAGTTCATCATCAAATGCAAGGCAGTAGGCTTTCAGTTCACGATCTGTCTCTCTGTTCATACGTTGGCCTATTAAGAAAGCTGAAAGCAGTGACTCACTAGCACTATCTGATGCCAATTCTTCGAATTTAAGTGGAAGAACATCTTTTAGAACACCCTGAACTTCTTCATACCCAAGGTGCCCTCCAGCTAAAACTTCCCTGAGGGCACCCACTAACCTCATTTCAGAAGTAACACTGCCTACAAACCGGGGTCCTATTGAGCTTCCAGCTCCCATTATACTTCCTTCAGGATCAGCAATAAAAATTATATCTGGAGGTAGTGCTCGCATTAACTGGGGCCAATAATAATTCATTGCAAGCCTTTCCCCTTCACTCCATTGGGTAGATTCAGGGAAAGCATTAGCACGAATTGTCATTGCTGCAAAAAATGCCCCAAGTTGCGCTCTTGATACTTGTTCTTCATCATCTTTCAGTTCCCCCTTTGCTGAATTGAACAACAATACGATAAATAACTTCAAAAAAAATCAACAAGGACAAAATAGTTATAGAACTACAAACTTGATGCACACAAAACTTAATAGCATTTGTTCAAAAGTAGTAACTCCGTGCAGAAATTTTCTCTAGGGCTCATAAGCAATCAAAACTCATAGCTAAGCAGGTATAAGGAGGACAGACGGCCCAATAGGGCTGAAGTCAATGCTATCAGCAGAAGATCATTTGTTGCAAAATGCCATAGTTTATCCAACCCTTTTAACTCATGCAGGGACCAATCTGTTGGCAACAGATATAGTTCCTTATCATAACCCAAATTCCTCATCAAATACCGGACAACCAAAAAAAAAAAAACATTATCAAACATCATGTGATTCAGTGGAAAATGGTGAATAATATCCTGTAAAGAAGTACTTGATGATCAACCAAAGAAAGTATGAATTTGAACAATTCTTCAAACTTCATAATTCTAAAATTAAGTCCAGTTCCCACTCAACTTAGTTGTGCTCCAACTAAAACAAAACATTTTACCATAACATTTCTCATAAAGATCAGTATTCGCAGAAATGAAAAAGATTATAACTTGTACCAAAATAGATCAAGAATTTATACGACTGAACTTCAACTTAAAAGATTTTAATTTTCAGAAATTACACTTTAATAGTAAAAAAAGGGGAACAAATCAATACTACTAAACATCGTACTTACACACCTGATCTTAGAATGGTGTCCAAAACCTTAAACGCTTGTTGTTCAGAAAGTGGCCGAGTTTGAGTTGGCCCAGTACAGACCCTCGCCTGAGCTTCTAGTACAGTCTGATTAGGCTTCGGAAAATTGGGATTCCGGTAGGAAGTGGAGATGGCCGGGTTTCGGATACTCGACCCGGTTTCATCGGCCAGAACCGTATCAAGAACCGCTTTAACCGAAATACTCAACAGCCGGGCATTTCTTTTCCGAATAATCCAACGGGCAGGACTATTTTGGGGAGGGAATTGGAGAGAGGGTTGCCGTCTGAGGCATTGAGGTGGCTTCGTTCGAACCATGGGGTCCGGGTTCAGTATGGGCCCGAATGTATTGACCCGACAAGGGTCAAGCACGGCACTCGTGGGCATGGCGGTTAGCGGGATTTTTCTACTTTGGACTTCACCGTTGTTCTATTGTTCGGCTGGCCGTTGACTTCAGTCCAGTTTAATTTCCTTTTAACTAAAAGATTTCATGGAATATGCTCGTCCCATTTCGAATACAGTATTTTAAAAAAAAAAATTATTGCTACGTTTGGATTGTAATTTGTTTAAGAAATTTTTTATTAAAATGAGTAAAAATTTGGGTAAGAATTTTTATAAGAAAAAGTATTTTGAAAAAGAATAAAAATAGCATTGAAGAAAAAAAATTTTATAATTATGTGAGGAAAATTTGGTAAGAGTTATGTTTGGTTGGCCATTTTTTCATTTTCTTTTTGGTAAAGGAGTGAGAATTTTTGTTGACTTATTTTTATTTTAAAGGGAATTTGTTGATTATTTGGTAAAAAAATGAGTTCAACATATTATTTTCATTCAAATATGAGATTGAATGTGTAATTTTTTATTTGTTATTATTATAATAAAATTGGGATAACACATGTTTTTTTCTCATTCTATTGAGTATGAACATAAAATGTGAAATTCATAACTCACAAAATACATATTCATAATACATGAACTTACATGAAATTTATCCAATTTTGAATTTTATACACATAACTAACATCATAATAATAAAATAAGTGTGATATCACAAATGATAATGTCTAACAAATGTTATAGTTAACACTTGAAATTCCTATCATAATTCCACATATGCATTGTAATTTCATCTCGACATTCATTCTACTCACCTACTCCTTCAATGGAAGTATCCAAATGAGAAATAACTAACAATCTATCATGATCCACAATCATGCCTTCATCTAGGTGCTCCAAAAAATATGCATCATTAGGTAATTGCTCCATAATAAGGTTATGTAGTACACAACATGCTATTACCATTGATGTTTGTCTAACCATCATATATTTTTGCATTGGCCCTTTTAATAGGAAAAATCTTTTCCTTAGGACACCAAAAGTTCACTCAATTATATTTCTTATTGAGGAATAACGGTGATTAAATAGTTCTTTTCATGATTTAGGATTTCTGCCACTTCAATGAAAATTATGTAAATGATACCGTTGACCACGATACGGTGTAAGAAAACCAAAAATGTTTCTATATATCGAGTCAACAACACAATATTTGCCTTAAAAAATTCAAAATTCATAATTATATTGATAATGACTATGAATATTATGCAATTTATAAGTGCAACAAAATATAGATGATGTTTTTTGCATGGACTATTCACTACTATAATTGTGTTCATATTTATTTTAGATATAATATCATAATGTTAGTAGTAAATTATGTTAGATAATTAAGAGGAACAAATTATTAAGTAAATACCATTAATGCAACTTTATGCTATAATTTTTGCAGTTCGTACTAAATACGTGCTTTGTACATACATAAATGATAAGTTATTTATTATCCTGAGGTGGGAATGGAAAATTATTTTCTAATTTCAAAAATGCATCCCCAAAAACATGAGTATCATGTGCATTGCCTTCCTAACTAGCATGGACAAAAAAAATCGTATATCATGATCATATGTTGCTAATAAATTTTGTGAAATTTCTGTCTTACAATTACGAAATGCTTCCTTTCTATCACACGAAACCAAGCAGATATTGTTGTTCTATCAATCGCACCAATACCATCCTAAATAGTTGACGTATGACAAATATGTCATAAGTAGGCATTATTATACATTCATGGTAAAATTCTCCTACATTTTAATGAGAAACACAAAAATTGATTAATATCTTAAACCATTATTCAACATTCATGGGTGTACATTTGTTGATTTTTCATACGAATTACCACCAATCCTAATGCTACTATAGCCCTAACAACCTGTCTAACATTCTAATTGATTGTCTCAAAGAAATGCTAAAATCTCTCAGTCTCAGCCAATAGTCGTTGTCTTTGATTATGGCTCACAAGTACAAGAAACATACACACAACTTTTTCAACGGACACATATCTATGTGGGTTGTCATCAATGTATCTACCATCTCGTAATAAATTACAAAAGTGAAGAAATGTATCTACATCCATTCTACAATTTTTCAGACAATCACATATAATGTCCCATCAATATCTCATGTACCCACTGGCATCCTATTAATGCATAATCATGACATGGCTGTTGTGAAATCTGTAGGTATTCCTTATAAGATTAGTCGTTTGAATCTGAAGAGTTATCATCATCTGCATTGTCTCCAATTTGATTATGAAAATAATTCCACGATGACCCATCTATAGATTGACACTGTGAATACGTTATGTTAGTAATGCAGTATGAATATGAAATTATGGAAAGACAAAAATATAATGTTAACACCTTTACATGGTAGAAAAATGCAGTTCACAAAATCATTTTGAAGACAATTAATACTAATATAGTACAAATAAGCTTGTAAACCATTTTATAATAAAAACGACAATTATAAACAATACACATCTTATGTTAAATTATTTTTTGGGTGGACTTTTTTTGGTTCAAAACAAACAAGAACTTATTATTATAGTAAATAGATATATTTAGTGAACGAATCTCACAAACATATTTGTGATTTTTTCCAAAAAAAAATCCCAATACAAATTTCGTAAAGAAAAAAAGCTTAAATGTAAATTATCCGTTCTATAATACAACTGAGAAATACTTGAAACTTGTTGTAAAGAATATCATTCTAACAATAATCTCAACCATAGGTGCCCAATTATTTATAGCCTTAACTCTTTAATTTTGAATTATTGCTTTGAAATACATCCAATCATCATGTTAAGCAATTGTTGAAAACTTATAAAGTTGTATTATAAGATCCGAAATGTTTTGTACTCATATAGACAGACCATCAGTGAAGTACATGCATTATGAGAGTTAAAAAAAATGCATGTGAAAAGAAAAACTATATTTGGACCAGTACCGTGCATGTGAAAGAATGGCCTCTCAACTTTTGTACTTGATGAATATGAATCATTCGATGAAAATTGAACAATTGAATTGGTTCAATTCTTTTCTTTAAGTACCATTACTTTTTTTTGTGCAATTGTCTAATTGACAAAGTATAGTTCACAATTGTTTTACTAAACTTGTGAGTGCATTATTATCATTTGTCCCTTATCTTACCAACTTTTTGGTGATTGGACAAGCATGATTATTAGGTTGAAATGGCAAAGTATTTTTATTTCTTATGTCAATTTACATGATTAATAATTGAAGTTACCCTTCATGCACTTGAATGACAATGGTCCTAAAATTATTTGGATTTTAGAGATGAAGCACCTGCAATAGCAATTTTTATAACATTGTACTCAACACACTCAAACTGTCTCTTCATTTCAAGGGACAAGAAATGTTCAAAATGTCAACTACAATGCGTGTTATTCAATACCTGGCTCAAGCATTTGTGTCCTAATTTTTTTTAGCTTAGTGTGAGAAGAGACCAAAATGGAAATAATAATAAATAAAAAAAGCACAGAGATACAGATTCTAAGTGGCAGGGGTCAACTTATAGAAACAACATGCAAATATAATGATTTCACTACCCAAAATCAACTTCCGACAACTTGTGACTACTCGTTTTCACTTAGAATGTTGATGGTATGCAAATTTGAGCACTGAGAGCTTCAACAAAAAAAGCCCAATAATTCAGAACTTTGAAATGCATACCTAACTCTCTTTGTCATTGCCATTGAACGTAACAATGGTAGTAACAATTAATAAATTCATAATACATTTCCTCTCTGTTAATCTAACAATGTGCACGCAAACCAAAAAAAAATGTGTGTCATGTTTATATAACTTATATGCTTATAATAATCTACAATAATGAATAATCTAGATTATATCTTTTTATTTCTAAAAAAAGTGCAGCAGTATAATAATCTCTTTAAAGGCAAAGGAATTTAAAAGGGAAAAATGTAGCGGTATAATAATCCCTTCAAAGGCAAAGGAATTTAAAAGGGAAAAGACCAATACATAAGTTGTTTTCTTTGCCAAGCTAATTAGCTCAAGTACACAATAAAGTAGGGTAGAGGTAGTGTGGATAAATTAGGCCGGATTTTAAATTAGCATCTTTTCCATCATACACTCGCTTAAGCATTTGTGTCTGCTGAAGTTTTGGGAAATAACCTGCATGAGGCATTGAATAGTTGTCTTAGATGATTGTAAAGTGTAGGCGGATTGATAATATACCCCTGGGTAGATTTTTTCAAGTGTTCAATTGGTTGGCTATGATCTCCTTTAGCTCAAAAAGCTCACGTGTGAAAACAGTAAGCCTCAGAAAAGGAAAAACACCAATATGCAACTAGTTAAATAAAATATTTGATCTATAGGTGAACTCGTTGATAAGAAAATGGTTCATTTGCACACATATATTTCAAAGCACAACTGTCCTAAAATATCTTAAGTTTAAGAATATGTACATAGAGCAACCAAGTAGTAGTTGTTTTATTATGGATGGAAGAACTTTATCCCATTTGGGTTCAAATATTTTTATCCCATTTGGGTTCAAATATCCTAATATGCTTTACATATGCATTCAGCCACTTGAAAATATTTCCATATGCTTATTTGGTAAATTTTGTCATACTTCTTTATGAGAAATTAGCCCATCTCTAAGCACATTTATAATAACCACTTATTTTTAGGTTTTGTGGGCCTAAAAAAGGACGTGTAGAAGACAATGCAATCTGATGATGATGATTACTAGATTCCTATTCCAACCAAGTTTGTACCACAAAACTTAAATGGACTAGCCAATGAGCCAAAACTGGATGTGAACATAGTCATAATGTTATTGATTCTTTATTAAACCAAGACTTAAGAAACATATCAAGTTCCCAATCATTGCCATGGAACTTACCATCTTGGATAGTATTAAGTCACTTTGTAACCCCAGCAGAATATCCAAGGCACTCTTAGCCGAATGTGAAACATTAAACCTTTTGAATAATATGGTATTGATCTTTCTATTTTTCTTTGAAATAAATTGAATGTCATCTTTGTGCAATTAGCACTCTATATTCAATTGAATGCCATCTTTGTCCTATTCCTAAACAAATACTTCTTTCATGATATCACTTGTAATCCAATGAATTCCTTTTTTTCAATTGTTTTGTTGACAAAATTTTCTAGAATTTTGAAATCAGGCACTTGAACATATCTTGTAAGAAGTATATGTTTTGTATGAATTTTTGTGTAGTATGAAGTAGCTAAAATAGAATGAGTAACAAGTTTTGAAATAGTAGCTTGAATTTTTTGAGAAGGTGAATCCGCTACCATTAAATAAGTCAATAGAAGGTAATCCTTGAGGGATTGAAATCTATTAAGAGAAATAAAATCATTAAGGGTAAATTACATTTACCATCCCAAGATTCATGTAAATTACCAATTGAACCTCGAAATTTGGTTAAACTACCAATACCTCCCTAAACCCTAACTTCGTCATGAACAATAACGAAACAATAAAAAAAATTAATATTTGAACAAAAATACCCCTCATACTCCAGTTATTAATTTGTATAAAAAAATACTTATATCTAACATTTACCCTAAAAATAAAAGCAAAAATTATACATATTTATTTGTATCAAAGGCAAAGTATGCAGGAAGAAAATAGAAGTAGAAGTTGATTTGTATAAACAAAATTTGAATTAATTGAAGAGTAAAAAACAAATCTATCAACGAAAAAGGAAAGTATGGTATGTATGAAAAAAAAGAAATATATGTATTTTCATTTTTGTTGGTTTGGTGAATTTAACTATGAAATGCATTTTTAAAATTTTCATACCATACTTTTTTTCTTCGTTAATAGATTTGCTTTTTATTCTTCAGTTAATTTGAAGTTTTTGATGCAAGTCAACCTTCTATTTTATTTTTTTTCCTGCATATTCTGCCTTTGATACAAATGGATATGTATAATTTTTTCTTTTATTTTTAGGGTAAGTGTTAGTTATAAGTATTTTTTTATACAAATTAATAACTGGAGTATGAGGGGTATTTTTGTCTAAATATTAAATTTTTTTACTGTTATGTTACTGTTCATGAAGGAGTCAAGGTTCAAGGGGGTATTGGTAGTTTTATCAAATCTCGGGATTCAATTGATAAACACAAACCTCGGGGGTAGTAAATGTAATTTACCCAATCATTAACAAATTGAATTTGAGTCTTTGAATCTCCTTCTTTCTTGACTATACTCATTTTGAAATACATGTAAAAAATTCTCAAGTTAGAAAATCAAGCTATGAATTCTCATCACCTTTTATGTATTCAATATCAAAATCGAATACAGATATGATAGCTTGTCATCTTGCAAAGATTTGTTTTGAAATAATATTTTGAACATCTTTTTGTAAAACATCTTTTGTTGACTTACAATCAATTCTCAATAAAAATCTTTGATAATATAAGTCATCTTGAAACTTTGAAATACATAAAACAATAGACAAAAAAAAAATTAATAGTTGAATAGTTTTTTCTAATCCCACTCCAGATGCTACTATAAAATCTTACTAGTTGTTCTAAAGAATTTTTTTCTAACTTTTGTTTGAGTACACCTCTGTACCCTATGTCAGACATATCTGTTTCTACAATCATCTTAAATGCTTTGAAATTTGGAATAATTAGACATGGAAGATATTTTATCTGTCTTTTAATATCTTGTACTACTTTGGTGTGAACTTCTGTCAATGCAGGAGGTGTTTTCTATAATATTTGAAATAAATGATTGCATTTTTTTCTAAGTTTTAGGAAGAAATCAGAAATATAATTTAAGCATCCTAAAAAAAATTTTAATTGATTTTTATCTTTAATTTCATCTGAAAATTTCTCTGTAAATTCTAAACTTCTATTAATTGGAATAATAGTTTCTAAATAAATATTATGTCCTAAAAATCTTACATTTGTTTGAAATAATTTCATTTTAGTAGCAGAAACTACTAAACCATTTCTTTTTATTACTCTATATTAAGGGCAAAAGTAGTTACATTAACAAAAAAACATTTATCATTAACTTGTGAATGGAAATTTATCATTCAATGTCAGCTATGCTCTCATCTTTGACCAATTTCAGAAGGATCAATATAGAGTGTTCAAAGTGGATTATAATTTTTTAATTCAAAAGCATAACATTTCATTCATAGTGCCCAAAATGAATTGTGAATACAGTCTTATACCTATCTTTTTTAACTATTTGAATTTGCTAGTATTTTGACTTCATGTCAAATTTTGAAAATACTTTAGCATTGAATAATCTATTTAATAAATCCTTTTTTTTTCGAAATAGGATATCTTATCCACTTTAATACTTTATTTAATGGTTTGTAATTTATGACTAATCTAGGTACTCATCTTTCTTTCTCAATTCGATTCATAACATAAAAAGTTGGACAATACCAAGGAGACTTTGAAGGTTTTATTAATTTTTTATCTAATAATGTCTTAATTTTTTGTTTGCATATTTCTAATAATTCCTTATTCATTTGAATAGGTCTTGCTTTAGTCGTAATATCTTTTTCTATAAATCCTTCTTCATATGGAAGTTCTACCTCATGTTTCTTTATATAATCCAGAAAGCATTAGATAAATATGCACATATTTCTTTCTTCAATAATTCTTCTAATTTAAGAATTTTGTTTTGAATATTATTATCTTTTAATCTTTCTTCTATTATAGCATAAGAGTGTTCTTCGCTTAAGAATCCTATTTGATTTTTTATATAACTAATATTATTTATTTGTTTAAATATTGAACACTTTTGAATTAATTTTTTTTTTGTCTTTTTGGAGAAATAAACTTAAATAAAATCTTTTTACCCATAATTTTAGTATGAATACCTTCATGATCTACTTTCATTGGATTAATCTGATGAAGAAATGATAATTCTAAGACTAAATCTTGAGCAATATCATTAACTACGTAGCATAGATTTTTAATACAATAATCATGATTATAAACATTTAAAATTACTCAATGTTAAACATGTAATCTTCTTGAATTAGCTGTTAATAAACTTTTATTTGTTTTCTGACAATATTTTGTAAGAATTATATATGTTTTAACACAGTTTGCATCAGCTCTACTATTTATCATAGCATGAACTATAATTTTGAAATCATTTATCCCTAATGTAATAAAACAATACCACTTTTGATATTTTATTTTATTTATTATTTGAATATACATTTTATTAGAAATTTCATCATTGTTTATTTGAATAGAGTTTAAATCTTGAATATCTTCTGAAATTTCTTTACCTTTTGAAGTTGAAGGTATATCTGAACTACTTCCATTTTTAATTAAACTTATTTAGTATCTAACTCTAAATCTTTTGTTTTTAATTCTATTATATCCTTTTGTAATTTTTTAACTTGTTCTTTTAATGTTTTAATTTCTTTTTTTATATCATCTGATTTTCTTATTCCTAGTGAACTCTAATTTGGATATTTATCTAATAATTTGGAAATATTAAATGGTTCCTCAAATTTTTTAGGCTCTTCTTCTTCTAATATTAAATCTCTTAACTTTTGCAAGTATTCTTTTTTACATTCCTTATCATCTATTTTTTTCTATCATTTCGAATAATATTTCTTGAAATTAAATTAATACATTTGTAATTATTTATACAGTCTAAACTAGAATATGTGTTAACATCATCTTGAATATTTTCTTCATCTATATTTGTGTCAAATAAACTGGAATCGGAGCTATCACCTTCCGCTAAAGCATCTTCTTGTGCTCCGTCTCGAGCTACTGCTTCTTCTATTTTGTTAGAATTCTTCACAACCTTCTGTTTTCCCTTTGAGTTTTTGGACTTCTTTTTGTCCTTCGCAGTTGTGATCCCCAACTCTCTGTTGAAGGAACAGAGAGTGGAACATCGACCAGACATTTTAGGGGTTTTTTTTGGAGATTTTACCTTTAAGATGGCTCCCGAGAGGTGTCAAACCGTAACTATCTTTTTAACACAACATCATTTGATTAGTTGGTTCCATTTTGACTTTTTTTCCCACATATTATACGAAGTATTAGAAAAGATAAAAAGAGATAAGTGGGCAGATCTTTGAATGAGCTCAGCCCAACGAGATGGAGAGGAGTGAACTGTCATGATCTCACTTAGTTCCCACATGTAAAGTACAGGATTTCCATAAAGGGTTTATATGGCATTGGATTCTTCCACCTCACAAGCTAATTTTTGTGGTGGATTCCCTCAAAGACATGACAAATAGTATTAGAGACAACCACTACCTTCCGCCCATGCTATGATCGGTTGGTGACGCCAGCAGTGCAGGGACTAAATGGTTTCACCAACAGTGCAGGGACTAGATGGTGATGCCGGTATTGTAGTGTTCCCTTGCAGAGACTAGATGGTGATGCCGGTATTGCAGTGTTTGCCTAGAACTAGGTTGGTGATGCTAGCTGGTTGGGATTAGAGAGAAGAATCTAGTGCATAGCCATCTAGTGCAAAGCCAATATTTCCGTGTGGACGCAGCATGCGGAACCTAGTGGATTGTCATGATCTTACTTGGTTTCCACATAAAAGGTATGGGACATGCAGAGCCTGGTGAATTGTTATAATCTCACTTGGTTCCTACATAAAAAGTTTGGGATTTCCATAAGGGGTTTATATAGTTTTGGGTTCTTCCACCTCACAAGCTAGCTTTTTGTAGTGGGTTTTCTCAAGGACATGACATAAGCACCCCAAAAGACTAGTACACTATTTTCCATATTCGGACTTTTTATCAATTGACAATTGTGAATGTTTAACATCATTTGAAATTTGAAAACTTGTGTGTTTGAACTATAGTTTTACAATTTTCAAAATAATTTTTAATATTTCTTCACTTGTGTATAAATTATATTTTTCAGAATGTATTTTTTTATTTTTTAACATAGTTATTTTGAAATAAAAGTATATTAAAAAACACAAAGACAATCTCTCTCGCCATCTTCCTTTCTGGTTTCCTGTGGAAAAACTGTTTCAAAAATTAAAATTCATCAATTGGAGACAATTTAGTAGTAGTGCACTTTTTGCTAATAATTAGAGATTGCGCATAATTTTATATTAGAGACAATATTTCAAAATGTGTTTTTATATCTTTTAAAATAGTAATTATGAAATAAGAAACATACTAAAACCTAAAAAAGTGTTTTATAAAATATTTTAAAATGCTATCCAAACATGAAAGGATTCAATCTACTACAAAAATATGTTGTTGCAATGGGCGCATGAACAAAATGATCGTAGTAACTTGCTCCTGTTATATTTGGTGCATTGAACATGATCAACTAATAATTAACTTTAAAAAAACACAAGCAAAACAAATTTAATTTTTGATCGTCAGTAATAAATTTAATCATAAAAAGACTTAGGTCTACAAATTCAACAAGGCAGCTAACAAGGCAAAACTAACAGCTTACAGCCTCATGGCCACCCTAGCAGTGTTGTGCACCAATTGACATCGCTAGTAGTTACCATACATGCTGAAAATTATATACTACAGAAACTAGGGGAACAAAAAAAAGAAAACTTAAACATACAAAATACAGAAATTCTGAAGTCCCCACGATTGCTGAAAACATAAAGACTCCAATTCGCATTCCGAATCCAATGTGCCGTGCTGAAAATTGCTAAACATGGTACACAGAAAGGGAAATGTTCCTAAATACCCAGTTTTGCGAGGAGCTGGCGCCATCTTGGAGTTTCCTCATCAAAGATATAGGTCAGAGGAGAAACCAAAACACCACTACCACCAATCTGCAACAGACCCAAAAAAAAAAAAAAAAAAAAAAAAAAACAAGGGCAAACATTCAGAAAATCTAAAGAATTGCTAAGTGGGAGAACCTTCGAGTTTCATATGTCAACAATGACGAAAGGTATATAAACATTGGGCAAACATAAAAATTCTTAATATGTAAGTTGATTGCGGGTGTTGGCAATTAACATGCCCGCACTTAAATTGTTAAGAGTTTAGTGTCTCACCGCTCTCAACTGTTGAACAGACTTGTATAATTCTTTCTTTGGCACACATATAACCACAGCATAATAATCAGCCATTACCCTGCCATTACGATTGCAGAAAACTGGACTTACAGTGGGTCCCTGAAAGGTAAATGCATCAGAGTTTAAACTAGGTCTCACAAATGGAGAGGAAAGATTCCAGAGTTCTTAAACACTGTTTACGAGGTTTTTTCATCTTTCATTTATCTTTATGTAGGACACATTTGTTTCACCTGCAACCCCGACAATGACGGTTGGCTTAGCACTTGCTTAGCCACTTCCTCAGCACTGCTTCCCCTCATATTGGCAGTTACCTATGTGAAAAAGTATGAGAATATAGGACTAACAACAAGCATATATATTATGAAATTAATCAAAGTAAATAATGCACACCGTGAATTGACCAATGGCTCTCAAATGTGCCTCCAATCTTTCAAGCATTTCGTGTGTTATGTCAAGCACACCTTTTCTCTTGACCAATGACTTTCTGCTAGCAACGAGAACAGCCTGAAGTGGAAAACTAAGGTCAGAAACTACTAAGCTTGTATTGTACACGTTTAATGCTTCCAGCCATGAAGAGAGTAATCACCTGACTTTCCAAAATAGTTCCACCTTCTATTTCTTTCAAGTTGTTCTCCTTTAAAGTAGTTCCACTACTAACAAGATCTACAATGGCATCAGCTATCCCCATCTGAGTTGAAAAGTAAACTAAGAAGTCAATGGTAACAATGGAAAACAGCAACAGAAAATGTAACTCTAACAGCATTGTAATTTTCTGAAGCACAATGTCAAAACAAAGTTTAATGCACAGCATCAATGACTCAAATTCTAGATGAAGATATAATGGATTAAGCAAAACAAAACAAAACAAAACAAAAATATAGATCCATGCAACAAGTTGCATGCATCAATGTCAACAAATATTCCTCAGTTTAGTGTTATCTAAACAACAGGTTCTTTTATATCATTTTTTACCCACAAACTAACAAGTTTAATACAGAGACAACATCTGGAAGCCCTTCATCTTTAAATTGACCTCAGATCCTTCCTACTTTCAGACCTTTGATCAGTAAACTTTGAATAATTGGGTCGAATATTTTGTGACTGGATCCAATCCTATACATCTGGCTTTACAAACAAGTAGTTATAGAAATTCTCAGTCTCTCATAACAGACTGCCCAAATTTCCAACTGAGTACATGCAAAAGAGTCTATACATGGTGTAAAAACACTACTTTTACCTCATGTAAAACTATTCGGTTTAGATGATAGATAGAAATGCCATGTGATCAAGCTTTTGAATTCAACCATAATAAATAAATAATTCCTCTGGACAATCACAGAGGCACTTCAAAGTACAGAACTAAGTAAATTCAAACAGAAACTTTCCAGCAAGATTTCAGAACTTGTTGCATTAGAATCCTTCAACCAGTCATCTCCAATGACATGAGACAACAAAAGAAAATTTTCAAATTTCTAAAGAAAGCATGCCAACATTTATGCCTCAGTCAAATTATTGCCAAGAGAATAGCTGGCCCGGATAACAGAAATTG
This sequence comes from Gynochthodes officinalis, assembly GCA_020080225.1. Classification (NCBI taxonomy): domain Eukaryota; kingdom Viridiplantae; phylum Streptophyta; class Magnoliopsida; order Gentianales; family Rubiaceae; genus Gynochthodes; species Gynochthodes officinalis. The sequence continues at coordinate 2,552,084 of JAIQDA010000012.1, forward strand.
AAACTTTTAGCCACTGAACTTTGCAGTCAATAACACATAACTTTATGCAAATTTTAATTGCCGTATGTCCAAAACAGCTCTAATGAGAAAGAAAGGAAAATCATGTGCATATGGATTGCATTTCAAGACGTGTTTTTGCACTTTTTGATGTGAAGGTTGTGAGATAGAAATTCTTGAAAATATAAAAGCTTGCTTTGGAAAGCGCAAAAATACATTTTGAAATGCTATCCAAACACACAATAATAGCCAAGCAAGAAAAAGATTTATGACTCAAACATACTAAGAACATGAAAAAGAGGTTTGGCATTTTCTAAGACATACTTCATTCATGGACTTTTAGAAATAGTATGACCAACAAATGAAAATTTAAAGAGGGGGTGGGCATTCTTTCATAGCACTTCCTTTCGGCTTCATTTTAGTTTTTCCATCTTCTTCAACTCCGTTTTCTTAATTTCTTTTCCTTATGCAGCTTAAACAGCAACCAATAGACCGCAACATGTAACATGTACTTCAAGATGCATAAATGTACTCATGGTTCAACAAACAAGCATAAAGTAACAAAATTAGACTTACTGCAGGAGCTGCTTCCAGGGCTCCATCACCTGTAGAAAAAATTACATACTTTAATCCTTTCTCTTTCATAAATTTAGGGCCCATCTGAATGAATAATCAAGTCAAAACAAAGCAATCAATTAGAAAAGAAGAAGAAATAAATAAATAAATAAAAACTGAACAGATTTGAGATCTCAAAATCATTTACATAGGTAAAGCCAGTAGCGACTCTCAAAGGTCTCTCAGGTGTCCACTGCGGCATTTGTGCAAGATCTCCTATTGAATTCACATTCTCAAAAATTCCATACTTGGGGATCTGGCAACCAGAAATGTATCAGAGCTACATCTACACTTAACACAATATTGCAATTTTCTCAGTTGAAGTCAAACGATAGTGATGACATACAGCAAGGGATAAATGACAATCTCCAAACTCCAGAGCATCATGAACAATTATGAGATCTTCATTCCCCTGAAAAGAAAAGAAACTTATGCACTAGTATTTAGTCAAAATCCTCTAAAATAATCCAGACAAAGGAAACGTGAGAACACCTCAAACAGAGACATGCATGAATTGAAAATAAACATTAATCAGCATAATTAATACAACTTTTTAAAGCAGGGGGAAAAAAGTAATAATTAACAAATACTTTTAGCAAGAGTTCACCCAATTTCACATTCTTACCATTTCTTAAACAAAGTTTAGCAGCTATAGATCACAACCTTTCGTAAAACTGATGTCAGATATTAATTATTACTCATATAAAGTTTTCTATTTGGATCTTCATACTAGATTCATGCGCATATGAGCTATATCACTCCATAAGTTTAATTAATAACTAATTTCTTGGCTGTAAACCCTACAACGCACAGAAGTAAAAGTACAAATGGACTAGCTTTTAGTTTGCATGAACACAGGGTCTTTGCAACCTGTCAAAAGGCACATTCTTCTTATTGATTTTAAAAGCAAAAAGTGGGACTAACAGGAAGTCAACAAGATACTTCTTGGTTGACCTTTCCAAAGGAAAAAGGCACACATGGCTAGGATTCTCTAAAACGGTCTATTAAACAAATGAGTGCAAGTATATTGCTTTTCCAAAGCCAAACCACTAGTCTCTGTCACATACTTGGTAAATAATAAAGCAGTAACAGTTTAATCACTACTTTCCACCAGGAGTATTTGTGGCATTGAGCACAAACACGTTGCTTTGAGAAAATGTGTAAATAAAAATTTACTCACGTGACTCAAAAATTACTCAGAGGTCATTTCATTCCATAGCAAGCATTTCATACAATCATACTTGCCAGCTAAAATGCGGCTTTTTGAATCAATACTATATTACCATCATGAATATTAGCTATTTACCTGCCCATATTCATGAACCGTGTCAAGCCCAACAATACCAAGGTCTAAATCTCCTGAGACTAACTTCCGTACAACATCTTTTGGCCGCTGAAACCAAACCTCTAAATTTGGGAGCTGTAACAGGATTAAAAAACAAAATCACTTTCCGTAATAGAAAGGCACAAAATTTTCCTGGGGAAGAAAACAACAACAACAACAATTGGCATATTGACCAAAATCAATGCTACCGCGCAAGCAGCATCACAGCTTAGTAGGACAAGATCAACATAGAAAAGTGAGGAAAAAAATTTCCAGGTATTAAAACAAAGGGTTTTACCTAATGTAGAAAAATGTAACACTGCATTTGGCAATATAAATGAATGCTAAATTTCGATAGTTGAAACGTCAAAATTACTTAAGCCGCATACTAGTTCGCACCTTTGCAAGACTGTGAGTAACAAATGTTCTTGGTCTTTTCCTATTCCAAAATGTTAACGTCCTTAAATCCAACGCTGTATTTTATTTCAACAGATTATGCCCTTAGAAAAAAGCTGGAAGTTCACGAACATATTGCAAAAAACTATAAAGTTCCACATACCTGAGGAATTTCAGCAACATACTGTCGTGGATTCACTTGCTTCACAGATAACTGACAATCCTATAATAGCAAAATAATATTTTCCAAAAAAATTATAACTACACTATAAAAATGCAAAACTACAGTGGAAATGAGCAGACAATTCAGAACGAAATGACCTTTAGAAGATCTAAAGTATCGGACGCCATACGACCTTTACTCGGCAAGCCGAGGCGAATTTCATTCCTCTCCTGAGGCTTTTTCTCAGCATTTCCATTGACCACGGTAACCGGCGACGGCGCCAAAGAACAACACGAGATGGAAAATCTCACCGAAATTTTCGCAGTAAGTGAAGAAGAGTACAGCATTGAAGCTGAAGAATAAAAACATTGCGCAGATGGAAATTGAACCGTCGACATGGTTGAGAGAAATGTTCAATTTTCAGGGAACAGTGGGGAGTAGAGTCGGGGGCGGCTGGCGGCGTTTTGGCTGCGATGAGATTAATCGCCGCCGCCAAAGTGGGGTGACTCAGACAGTAGAGTGGTGGCCACGTGGGTACATTCGGGGTATGAAATTATGATTCCGCTTTGCTAAATTTAATGCGTGAACATGGATTGGTCCGTTTGTGATTTATTTGAAAAAAAATTATATTAAAATGTGTGAAAATTTTAGTGATTATTTTTTGATAAAAAAGTATTTTAGAGCGAAAATTTTTTATTTTTTAAAATTATGTAAAAGAAATTTGAGTGAGAATATTTAAATTTTAAATTTTAAAATAAAAATATGTTTATATATTTTATTTTTATTTAAAAAAATTTAATTTTTTGTAAATGAAAATGAAGTCTAAACGAAAATCATATATTTTTTATAATAGAATTAAATATAGACTAATATAATTGGTGAATGTCCAATTAGTAGAAGGATAACAATTAAGGGCACAAGTTATTAAAATCTTTTTTCTTTCCCTTTTCATTTTGAAAGAACGGACTATTTCAATTTTTGCTTTTCATGCATTTGATGTGTGGATTATTATTTCATATAAACAAACTAGGGCCATTTTTCTGTATTTTTATCTGCATATTTGGGAGTAATATTAGTAGAAGGACCCACTTGGTTGAGGATAGTGATGCATGTGCTTGCAAATTGACAAACTGTAAGGAAAATTGTAGCCTTGATGCTGGAAATGGTCTCAACTAGATTAACACTCTCTATCTTTGAATGAATACCTTCAAATTTTGAATCGTCCTTTAATATCTGTTGAGGTACTCATACGGAGAATTTTTGAGCTTTTATGTGCATACCTGTTGGGTGATAATGAGATGGTTACATCTGTGCATCTTTCTTTACAATAGATCAAAATTAATATTAATGAAGATGAAGTATTAGTTTCTCTTATTAAAAGGTAGAGAATAATGTAAATTATCAATAGTTTCATATGACATTAAAAAAGTTTATCTACATAATAATTACTCAAATCAGATTTTGCATTCGATAGCTAATCAGGTAAAATATTTAGTTACAAAAATAGATTCAATACCTAAAAGTAAGCCTAGATTTCTTCAAGATGTGACAATTCCTCATTTTTAACCTAGAAGTTTACCTAGGGAAAAAGAAGAAGAAGCTAATGCCAACTTAGTAAAAAATTCAAATAATTTACTTAGCCGTATTTGTCAAAATTTAGGAAATGAAAAACCAAGTGTAAATAAAGAAAAAGATTCTCTCTTTAATGAAAAGCCAAGCATATATAAGTTTAGGAAATGCATGATATTCTCTCTTTTCTTTTTTTAAAAAAAAATTACTATTATATAAGTATAACTTGTTATTAGTAATAAGTGTATAAATTTATATTATTATTACTATTTTAGTTATAACTAATGCAATAAAAATATTATAAAATTTGATTTAAAAGTGGATTCTTTTTTTGAATGATAGGAAAAAATTTGAAAGTGAATTACACAAAACAATTATATTATCCACAACATTTGAAAAACCTTTTCTACAGCCTACTTCCAATAATCTTCATAAAATTCTTATTCCCAAATCCTGTTATCCAATATTTGTAAACTTATTTGAAGAAGCACTTTTGTATTTTGGAGTTGTAATTCAAATTTTGAAGTTTTATAACAAGTAAGTATTTTATTCAACTCAGTCTTATATATACATACATACATACATACATATATATACATACATACATATATATATATATGATTTCTTATACTATCTTAAATAATGGTTCTGCCCTATTTGGTATCAGAGCTATCTGTTCTATTTAAGCGTTCATTTGCATTTGCATAAGTTAAGCATACTTGTTCATGACTACATAATTTAAAATTTCTATATTTGGTAGAGTTAAAGACTGGTTTGGTAAGCAGTTTGATGAAACCTGTAAGTCCATTGGTAAGTCCTAAGTGAGTTAAGTGTTCTAGACTGGTTGCTCCCCATGTTCCCCGTTTAAAACTTTAAACAATATAAAAGATTGAATTATGTATTTGTAATCATGGTTGCTAGACTTACAAAGATGTTTATGAATACTGAGAGTAGACACTCTGATATTATTCAGAGTTAGGAGATTCATACGCCTATTGATTATTCAAATTGGACTGTTCCTTAACAAAATATTGAATCTATTTACAAGTTAAGATCATTAGATTTTAAAGTTTCTTTTTCAATTAAAACTCATGAAGAAACAATTTCTATTCAAGAAGAATTTCAAACTATTCCTTTATTAAATCAAGTTTCTCTTAAAAAATACATAGAAAAATGTTATATATATATTCACTTTGGATTAATTCAAATAGTTGTTAAACAATTGGTGTATTTAGGTGTAGATGCTCCAATTTATTTAGCTTTAAAAGACAAAAGACTCAAAAGACATAAAACTTCATTATTAGCAATGATTCAAACTAATGTTTGCAATGGTCCAATTTATTTTAATTGTGCTATTAATTTTTCAGTTGATCTAACTGATCCATTAATATTAGACTTTTTAATATTATACATTCATTTGCAAGGTGACGAATTGGAAAAATTATGTAAAAACTTTGCTATTATTTATAGAGTTTACTTTAGATTGATCAGTTCTCAATTAAATCCAATATTTAACATGAATCCTACTTCAAAAGAAGAAACTATTTTACTTCAGGTAGAAGCAAATCAACCTATAGTTTTATCCCTAAGAGGCTAAAATGGAATCAAATAACTATTCCTCATGAATTTCAGATTCAAAATACTTAGCCTCCAAGAAATCTAGCAAGACAAGAAATCTTGCAAATTATTGAAGAAGCTGACAGAACTAGTTTATTAAGATTTAATTCATTTGGAGAATAAACTAGTTCTTTAGAGAATCTTGTTTTTCAAAGAAGATCTTATTCAGAACCATCTCCTTCAATGATTTATGAAAATATTTCAAAACACCAATTTTAGAAAATATAAATTCACCTCCTATGTCTCCCACTATGTTTCAAATGGGAATTAATATAATTACAAAATTAATAAACATTTTATGGTAGACATAGAATATATGGAAGAGTTGTTTGAAGAAGAAGAAGATGATAAAAAACAATAGTTTTTATCATTGGACAAACTTATTCAAGAAAAATTAAAAGAAGAATGGATATCATATATAAAAGAAAAAAAGTGTAATATTCTTTTAATGTCATGGTTAGAATATTGATTTTCAAGAAATGAAAGGATTAATGAAATATTTAAATTAAAATATATTAATGTTCAGACTAATTTATATAACAAATGGAATTTGGTAGATAATCAGATGGTTACATCTGTGTATCCTCCTTTACAATCGATCAAAATTAATGTTAATGGAGATGAAGTATTGGCTTCCCCTTTTAAAAAGAGTAGAGAAGAAGGTAATTCAACAAAAGTTTTAGATGATATTTAAAAAGTTTATCAATAGAATAATTACTCAAATCAAATTTTGCATATGATAGCTAACCAAGTAGAACATTTAGCTACAAAGATAGATTCAATACTTAAAGAAAAGCCTAAATTTCCTCAGGATGTGACAATTCCTCATTTTCAACTTAGAACTTTACCTAAGGAAAAAGAAGAAGTAAAATTCAAGTAATTTACTTAGTCATATTTCTCAAAGTTTAGAAAATGAAAGCCAAGTAGTTCAAAATTAAGAATAGGATATTTAGAAATAGGATGTCAAAATGAAGAAGATGAATATTCAAGTGATGAATTAAGTGAAGAAAAGGAAAAATGAGGAAATAGAAAAAGAATTTTAGGATAGTCAAGATTTAGAAATTAATAGGATTAGAAGACAAAAGAAATACATTGATAAGAATAATTGGAAATTAGCTAATACTAGAACGTAGTATCTTAAGCCTACTCCTCCTAATATTCAATATGAAGAAATGTCCAAGTTTAGTTCAACTAATTACAATGGTGAATCAATTTATGAATGGAATATAGATGGTAAATTAGAATATGAAATACTTAATACATTAAAAGAAATGGGTATGGCTAGATTAGCCTATAAAGTAAAAAATGTTAAAGAACAAGATGCTACATGCCTACTAGTTACTGGCTTTACAGGTCAGTTGAAAAACTGTTGAGACAATACATTAACTATTCAAGATAAATGATCAATTTTAGATCACATAATGGAAGTAGAAAATGAACAAGGACAAATAATGACTCAATTTGATGCTAGTGAATTTTTACTAATAACTATTGAAATGTACTTTATAGGAAATCCAAGAGAAGAACTACAAAGTTCAAAAATGTTTTTAACAAATTTAAGATGCCCAACTTTATCTAATTTTAGATGGTATAAAGATATGTTTTTGACTCAAGTATTAAGACAAACATATTGCAATGCTCATTTTTGGAAAGAAAAGTTTATTACTGGATTACCTAGTTTATTTTCCCAAAGAATAATGACGAATTTGCAAAAACAAATGGGCACTGAATATATTCAATTTGATTCTATTACTTTTGATCAATTATTTGCTTTTGTTAAAAAAGAAGATTTAGCTCTTCATATAGAGTTGAAAATCCCATCAAAATATGGTTTGGAAAAACGTGAATTAGGAACTTTTTTGTGAAATTTTTTGTGTTAAAGGTATTAAGGCACTTTTTGCTAAAAATAAAAAAAATAATAAAATACAAGAAAACTCCTAAGAGGATTAAAGACAAAAGTAGCAAACAATATTATAACAAATCTAAGAAGAAAGCAAGTAATTCAATTACCTGCTGGAAATGTGGAAGATTTGGTCATAAGGTAAATCAATGTAAAATGAACAAAAAAATTAATAAAATATTTCAAAAAGATGAACTACGAGATAAAATGGTAGCCTTGTTAATATCAAGATAGCGATATAGATGATGAAATAATTCATGATGATATAGTCTAACTCTAGTATGGAAAGTATAGAAAATTGTAAATGTATAAATGTAATTTCAAAAGATAAAAAATAAATTTTATTTGAAATGATAGAAAAAATTAATGATACAGAAACTAGAATAGAATATTTAAATAAATTAAAAGAATGAATATTAGAAGAAAAAGAAGAAAAATCTAATTCAATAGAAATAATAGAGCCATTTAGTAATTCAAAGTTATTAGATAAATATCCTGAAAAAAGTACATTTAGAATAAGTAAAACTAAAGACATTCAATCTGAAATAAAAGATTTAAAATCTCATATTAAAAATTACAATAAGAGATAATAAAATTGAAAACAAAAGATTTAGAAATAGAAACAAATTAACTTTAATGAAAAATGATATTTTACTTCAGAGGAACCTTCAAGAAGCATTCAAGAGTTATCTAGTATCCAAGAGTCATCATCTATTTAAGTAAGTGATGCGGAAATTACAAATCAAATGTTTATTCAAATGATTCATAGAATATAATGTCAAAAATAGTAATGTTTTGTTACCATAGGAATTAATAATTTCAAGATAATCGTACATGCTATGTTAGATAGTGGTGCAAATGCTAATTGCATTAATACTAGCATAATTCCTACTAAATATTGTTAAAAAACAAATAAAACTTTGTTAGCTGCAAACTCAACTAGATTAACTGTAAAACATAAATTAATTGCAAATGTTTGCAATAATGAGTATATCATTAAGAATCTATTTTATGTGGTAGATAATATTGCTCAAGATGTAATATTAGGATTACCATTGTTAAATCAAATTAATCTTTTAAATTAGACGATGAAAGTATTCATACTAAAATCATGGGGAAGAAGATATCTTTTAAATTTATCTCTTCTAAGAAACGAAAAAAATAGAATTAATTCAAAAGTCTTCAATCTTTAAACAAATAAATAATATTAATCATATAACTAAACAAATTACATTTTTCAAAGAAGAATATTCATTGCTAAGATAGAAGAAAGACTTAAAGATTTCAATATTCAAAAGAAGATAATAGAATTAGAAGAATTATTCAAAAAAGAAATATGTTCAAATTTACCTAATGCTCTTTGGGATAGGAAAAAGCATGAGGTAGAGTTACCTTATGAAGAAAGATTTTTGGAAAAGAACATTCTTACTAAAACTAGACCTATTCAAATGAATCATGAATTATTAGAAATTTGTAAAAAAGAGATTCAAACACTATTGGAGAAAATGTTAATTAGACCCTCAAAATCACCTTAGAGCTATTCTACTTTTTATGTAATGAATCAAGCAGAAATGAAAGAGGAGTTCCCAAGTTTGTGGTTAATTATAAACCTTTGAATAAAGTATTAAAATTGATTAGATATCTTATTCCTAATAAAAGATTTTAAGAAAGATTGTAATTTATCTAATAATACCACTAATTTGAATCCTTCTAACATTGGACAAAGATGAGGTATTGGATTAAAATTGATATCCTTATGAAATTAGTGGGATAATATTGTATGTAATTATTGTGCTCTATAAAATTTTTTTGGAGAGAGTACATATATAATTTAGGAGGTTGGATTAATTTATTTTTATTTTTATTTTTAATTAATTTATTGTGCAAATTTTAACGTTGGTATATAAATTTTTTTCGAGGAAGTATAATTATAATTTAGGAGGCTAGATTTATTTATTTTTATTTACTTTTATTTTAAATTAATTTACCACATAAACGTTAACGACGATTATATATAATATTTAGGTGCTGTTTGGTATGTGGGTTTGGCTTGGGATTGGAATACTTTAGAGTCAAATGGGATTTTGGTATATGGTTTTGGGTTTTTGTAACCCTTTGGGGGTGGGTTTATCTGAAACCCACCCCTCCCCCCTCCTTTTGTGTAAACCCATCCACATGGGTTTTGAAAGAACAAAAAAACGACGTAGTTTTAATGAAAAAGAAAAAAAAAAAATTTTTTATTCGGCAGCTCGGGCCAGCCGATGATTGGGCGCGCCACATGGCAAGGGGGGTTGCAAACCCCCTTATGGTTTGCAACCCCTATTTTGCCCTTTTTTTTTAAATTTCACTAAATTATAGAAAATATTTTTCTCTACAAAATGACATGCACTTTGACTATTTTTTGAATAAAATATAATTTATTAAATATCATATAATATAAAATATTAATATTTTTGTTATAATTTTAATATAAAATTTATTTATAAATTTATTATTATTAATATTAAATTTTAATTTTAATATAAAATCTATTCCATTCCATTACAAAATAATACCAAACAACATAATTATTATCAATCCGTTCTATTCCAAACCTTTCCATTCCACGAATCCATTCCATTCCTAAACCCACCATTTATACCAAGCGCCCTTAGTTCTCGACCTAGAATAGGGATTATGATAGAGTATTTAGCTTGGGTTTGGGCTGATGTAAATGCTTGGACCCAGATTGTTCCCATCCCACTAAACAACCATCATCTTTTGAATTTTTTTTCTCTTCTTGTGTATTTTTAAAAGGTTCTAAATTCATATTGAGCTAGTATTTTTTTCCTTTTTTATATGTTCTATTTTTTTTTACACGCTATAAATTCATAGATTCTCAAACATTTACGTCCTTTGGGTTTATCACTCCTATGAAACACGGTTTTATTTCCTAGAAAAACATGGTTTTATGCCAAAACCAAGGCTTTCCAAGCACCTCAATATTATTTATTCCATGCGATATAAATACATGTCATCTATTTATTTATCTATTCTAAATTTATAGATGATGACCTACAAATTATCATAGAAGGAGTAGATGATGCTATATCATGTAATATAACACTATAAGCATATGCCAAACTCTTTAGCCTGACACATAGACTAGCTGACTCAATCTGCCTTCACCAAGGGTGGATGGATTCCAGGTGTTGTGATGCCTGAAAATCCCACAAAGACCTTATGAATTTATGACAGGATCAATAATTAATGAAAAATATAGAATTAAGGGATTATATATTGAATATAACGATTGTATTCTTGATTTTAGTGTAATGAATTAATTAAGACAAAAAATAATAATTTTGCCTTTTTAATTTGTGCGTTCTTGATAAAAAAAAATTATACTTTCACTATAAAATTATAAAAGTAATATAATCCTACTTGAAACAATAACTGCACTTCATATCTTCTTAAATTAAGAGAATGAATTAGTATTACTCATCGGAATGAAAACTCTTTATTTTATTTATGGTGTACCAAACTCTAAAGCAATATCATTTTACTTATAATTTAAATAAAATAACATTGTTTCACTTATTTAGCATGTTGTCTTTTTGCCAAAATTAGGGGCGACAATTTGCAACACGACACGAAAACATGACACGAACTTAACACGTAATTAATGAGTATAAGTCTATTCCTTAACGGGTTCGGGTCGAAATAAGATCGGACCTATATGACACGCAAAATAAATGGGTCATGTTCAGGTCAACCCGACGGGTTGGCGGATTGACTTACTTAACCCGTTAATAAAATAAATGGGTCATGTTTAGTTCAACTCACGGGTTGACCTGCTTAACCTATTCAACCTATTTAGTAATTTCAAGAATTATGTTAGGGTAATTTTAAAAAAATAGAAAAAATTATACTAACCCTAATCTCCACTCTTCACATTTCTTTCACTTTTGAGTCGTCGCTCGACCCTCTCCCTTGTTTCTACCTTTCAAATCGTTGCTCCTCATCGCAGGCCGCTCCCTTGTTTCAAATCGTCACTGGCTGTTCCCTTTCTTTCACTTAGCCACTGGCCGCTAGAAGTTATACAAGATAACAAAGCACTAAGCAAGAGAAATCTAGAAAAGCGTATGTTTGAGTACTCCAATGTTTATCCTTTATTTCTTGATGTCACCTTAGCTATCATTTTTGTGTTTTGCTGGCTTTTGAAAAATATTTCTTGGAGTGGATATGTTATTAGCACCAGCCATTTGCACATTTGTTCTTGTTGCTTCTTTATGTATCTCTTTTGTTTTTCCTTCAGTAATCCAGAAGTTGTCAACTTTATGTTAGTTTCAAATAAATAAATAGAGCCAGTAAAAAGATAACATTATTTTGAATGGAGTTTTTTGTTCTGAAAGTTTGCCGCCTAGCTGGTTCTATATATGTTGCACTAGCACTACAATCGTAACAATATAGTACTAATTCTTTCTTTGTCTTCTTGTATTTTCGGGATCTAGTTGATATAAAATGGCATAATATAAAACGTGAGGATTGTGCTATCACTTATCACCTGTGAATGTTAAATCCAGAATTTAATCGCCAAAATGACGATCTGATGGATGTCAAAGAGTTTCATAAACTGTTGTCCTGAACTTCCACATGCTTTGGGTGGAACATGACCTGGCTGACTTAGTGGCTTTTCATCTTTTGTTTTGCTAATTTTACATAATCCAACCACTTATTGCCTTCTCTTCATGTCTTTTAAGTTTCCTTTGCATTTGTTACAGTGTTTATTACCTTCTTCAGGACTCTGAATTACTTTCTTACCATAACACTAGTTATGCTTAGAAATTTTTTGGAAAATTTTGTTTTAATACTCATGCTGACATATGAATTTAGGATATTATAGGCCTTTTTGTATCCCCAAGGCATGCAATAAACACGGCTTGTTTCACACTAGTAAATAAATTTTTTTATTATGAGACCATCTTAGTTAGTTGAGTATAATAGATGATAACTTTGAGCAAACTGTTACAAAATTGAATGAAATCTTCCTACCCATGATTTTTGTATGAATACCTTCAGTATCTACTTTGATAGAATTAATCTGATGTAAAAATGGTAATCCTAGAATTAAATCTTGAGCTATATCTTCAACTACATAACATAAATTTATAATACAATAATCATCATTGCATACATTTAATATTACTCTATGCTTAACATGTAATCTACTTGAATTTGCTGCTAATAAACTCTCATTAGTTTTTTGGCAATATTTTATAGGAATTATTCCTGTTTTAATTTCTCACTAGTCTAAATGTCATGTGTGAGCACCAAAGTCAAATGTTCATATCCAAAGAAATCTATAAAGAAGATTTGTACATCCATGCATGATGTACATTGAATATGAGGAAACAAGGCATATAAATGTGCCAACTAACAAATCTCCACATTGACTTGGTTCTGAAAAATTGGTGACTTGCTCTACCTTCTCTAGCAATGCCCCAGTGGATTGAATCACCAACTATGAACACCAATCAATTTAAAACACTGCTAGAACTTGTAAACTAGAAGAGCCTTCGTAAACATATCTAAAGAATGTGGAGCAAGCCACCAAGTTTTCGGAACCAAGTCAATGTGGAGATTTGTTAGTTGGCACATTGATATGCCTTGTTTCCTCATATTCAATGTACATCATGCATGGATGTACAAATATTCCTTTATAGATTTCTTTGGATATGAACATTGGACTTTGGTGCTCACACATGACATTTAGACTGGTGAGAAATTAATTAAGCCATGAAAATTGTCTAAAAATCTGTCTATAAATTGGAATAGATATGAGACTTTTCAAGAGATATATTCTTGAGACCATAAATTAGTTTCTTCTTTTTGGTCTTTTCTTCCTAAAATAATTCCTTTATTCAGATATCTAAATTAGGTTTTATGGATCCTCTTGATATATTCCTACTAGTATTTTGTATACAATTCATTGTTTGGCATTTGTTATTTTTCACATACTTGCATTGGGTAGTAGGGTGGTTGGGAAGGTACTACCTGTAAAATTATCTCCATATAATAGTGAAGTTTGGCTCCTTCTTTGGTCATGAATGTAGATCATATAGATAGAACCACGTAAATTCTTTTGTCTTTTGTCTTATTTATTTCCTCATTTTTACTATTTTTGTTATTTTCTTTACGAGTTATCAGCTAATAATAGGGCCCGTTCCCTAATAGGTTCTGATTCTACCCTCAAAGAATTCGAGAACTGGTGGTTTTGGAACTATATCCAGTGGTTTTAGAACCGTGATTAGGTCTAGCTAGACTTAGTGTACAAGTAATCCATGTGTGTTAGAGTTTCATCATTATGTATATCATATCAATTATACAAAATTAGGGCAAATTACATTTATCATCATCAAGATTTAGAAAAATTACCAAATAAACTCCAAAATTTAGAAAAACTATTAGCACTTCTTCTAAGTTGGAAAGGTGATGTAAGTTGTTGATGTTTGCTCAAAATATAAATTGTGTGACAAAATAATCTTTGAAATTTTCCCTCTATTTTTTGTTTGATAAAATGCCCTTCAACCTTTTTAGGATACAAACATAAAATGATTTTTTTTTGGGCAACGCGAGTTAAATCTTTAATGACACAATTTCATCTTGAAGTTACCAATCTCAATTATGACAAATTTTTAGCATGTCTATTATTAGTGCAACATTTTTAGGTTGGTCCAAACACATTGCCCATACAACAATTAGTACTCCAAATCTAATGCTTTCCAAACTGAATTCCATCCATCGTGATTAAAAGTCCACCAATTGATAAATGTGTAAGGATTTACAAGTAAATTGTCCAATCTCTCACAATTAGTCATCTCTATTCAATCCTACTTTCAATTTTTTTCTAGCATTTAGGTTTTTTGAATTTCCCCTCCAAAAAATCCACATTCCTAACTAGCCAAATGAACTTTTGCTCACCTTTTTCCAACCCAATTACAATCTCTTTGACTAGTTCATCTGTTAATGAAGTTGCAGAACCAAAAGACATGAACATCATAGAATTCAGAGCATGCATTCTCAAGGAAGGAACTAGTTGATTGGAAATGGATTCTTTTATTACTCATATTGGCATATGTTTGGTTTTTTTTTTCTTTTTCAGTTTCAAAATGAACACTGGAATATGATATTTCTTACCATCACCATCCTGCAAATAGTTACCAACACATAGAATAGACAACATGAACAAGTGCATGATTTTACCTAAAGAACTATTGGCATAAAACCTCGCATTAGACACGGAACAACATCTTAGCTTAGTGGCATTGTGGCTTGAAGTACTGAAAAAAGTCAATATAAACAGCACAACTCTTAATAGACAATGGCCTATGCAACCGCCCACTACATTCATAAATACTATGCCTCAAGCCAACTAAAGAGGTACGAGAAAAACCTTTAGCATTAGTGTTTATTTCCTTTTTTCACCTTAGGAAACTGAGTTAAGCATCGGAGAGTTTTTCCTAGGACCCTTTTCAAAACTTGTTCTCACTATCTTTTCTTTCTCATGTTTTCACCAATTGTCCAGTTTAGTCACACCAAGGTGGGACTTATCGATTGATACTATATGTGGGAATTTGATTAACTTTTTGCAAATACTTATATCTGTTAGAGCTCTTCCTTGGTTCAATTCATGCCAATGAGATTTGAAATATGATTGACGCATTGAATTTTGAATCAAACATAGAAGAGAGACAAAGAGCTCTCTTTGCTGCCAAAACTAGTGAAGGAGGTCTTTGGACTTTTGGCCCCTCGGATGACCTTTGAGGCCATGCAACAATTTTTCTCAAAACTACCCACAAATTTAGTGAATCTTTTGGATTATCAACAATCGCTACCATGTGGGTCGAACCCCATGACAAGTTTTTGTCCCTCCAGCATTTGACAAATTCCATGTCCCTCAAGCACGTGACAAGTTTTTAAGTTTGTTTTGGTTTATTCTTTGACCAATGGTTTGGATATCTTCATTAAACTTTGATCCAAGGGCCATGATTCATGGTATAAAAAGGCACAAGGGTTTCTCTCTCTTGGTAACTTAAAAACACGGCAAAAAACTGGTGCTTGGGGTGCGTGTGGCTTGTTGACGACACTCAAAGAGAAAAAATGAGAAAAAGCCAAGTTTTGTTGGTTCTTGCAAGGGAGAAAAATTGAAGACTTGCAAGGTGAAAGAACTTGTGATTTTCTTTACTCCATAGAGAGTAAGAATGAGAGATAAGTTTGTAACAAATTGGCTGTCTCTTTGAGTGGTGATTTGTGAAATCTCAAAGAGATAAATCTGTGTATTTGTTCCAATTTGTTGGGTCTTAAGTTTTGGGCAAAAGCTTAAGTGATAAAGTCTTATAATTTTTTATTTCTCATAATGGATTATACTATCCTATTTGTCCCTTGATTTTTCCCTTCACACCGAAGGGTTTTCAATGTAAATTCCATGTTGTTTATTTTCTTATTGTTGCTTAAGATTATTTGTTGCTTTATTTGTTGGTTGATTGGCTTGGAGAGTTGGTTGGATATTTTTAATTATTTTGAATAATTGATTCTACAATTGGCTATTAGATTTTGATTATGGGTCTTTTTTATTGCTTCCTAGTGTTCGTGGTCTTCGTTGTTTGAGCCTACCTAACACCGCAATCATTGCCTCATTCCCTTAGGTGATATAAATTCCCTACTTAACATGAGGAGAAACCACATTCAAACATTCAAGGTAACTTATCTGGAAGCTCTTCTTGTGGAAGTCTTAACAAGCTAAACGATGAAGAAACACATAGGCTGGAGCTTTTTCCAATTTTATGATGGAAAAAAATGGGAAGGAAATTTCTAGGGTGGAAAAAAATTGTGTTCCAATTTTGTTGTGGGCGCATTTGGCAAATGGGCCCATTTTTTTTGGGCCTGGAATTGTGAGCCTGAGCTTGGGCACATTTGTGGAATTTAATTTTTTTAACTCCTATTTGTGGATTTTTTTGTAAGCCCTCATTACTAAATTTTTTTGGCTTGTTGGTTTGGTTGTAAGCACCATGTCTGAACCATTTTTAACCCTCTGCTGCCGCTGCTGCCACCTCAGTGACAAAGTAAGGTCCAGTTTTGACTGAAATTTGTAAATCCCATTTCCCATTTGTGGAATTTATTTTTTGTTCACCCCATCTGTGGATTTTATTGTAAGCCCCCATTACTGAATTTTCCATAGCCTTTTGGTTTGGTTGCCGTTTAAGGATTTTTTTACGCCCCATAAACTGTTGTCCTGAGCTTCAACATGCTTTGGGTGGAACATGATCTGGCTGACTTAGTGGCTTTTCATCTTCTATTTTGCTAATTTTGCATAATCCAAACACTTATTGCCTTCTCTTCATGTCTTTTAAGTTTTTTTTTGCATTTTTTATAGTGTTCATTACCTTCTTTAGGACTTTGAATTACTTTCTTACCATAATACTAGTTATGCTTAGAAATTTTTTGGAAAAATTTGTTTTAATACTCATGCTGACATATGAATTTAGGATACTATAGACCTCTTTGCATTCCCAAGGCATGCAATAAACACGGCTTGTTTCACACTAATAAATAAATTTTTTTATTATAAGACAATCTTATTTAGTTGAGCATAATAGATGATAACTTTGGACAAACTGTTACATGGATCACTGGGTTTCTTTGGTTTCTTCAGGGATATATTGGCATCCTTTGGTGGACCTAAAACCCAGTTCAACTACTGCAAATTTCAACTAACATCAAATTTATGCGATTTCTTCTCTACGATTGCGGCCTTCTTACTTGGAGATGATAGTCCAATAAGGTGTACGAACAATGAGGTGTGCAAATAATAGGGTGTAAGAACAAATTTTGTTGAATCGATCAAATGGGTTTTGAGAAAAAAGAAGAAGAAGATGGAGTGAAGTGTTGTGTTTCTGCCAGAGGGTGTTGTAGTCTTTTTCGTCGTAGAAGTGCTATAACAGAGAACAAAAAAAGGAGGGTGTTATTTTTGTAAAGTCAACGGTCAAAGGTGTTATATTTGTAAATTTCCCTAGATTATTCAATACTAAAGTATTTTCAAAATTTGACATGAAGTCAGGATACTGATAAATTCAAATAGTTGAAAAAGATAGGTATAAGATTGCATTCACAGTTTTTTTTGGACACTATGAATGGAATGTTATGCCTTTTGAATTAAAAAATATAGTTTACAATTTTGCCATAGGAATAAGAAATATTCTTAAGAATTATTTCAAGCGTATGACAGGATGACGTAATATTCTTTAAACCTAATAGCTTTGCTATAGGAATCACGTAAATTATAAAACTCCTATTGGTATGTCACCTTTTCGACTTCTCTGTGGTAAGACATGTCATTTGCTGTTGAACTTGAGCATAGAGCATCTGGGCTTTGAAATCTCTTAACTTTGATATGCAAACAGAAGAGAGAAAAGGTTGTTGCAATTGGATGAATTGGAAGAACTCCGCAATGAAGCTTACGATAATGCAAGGATTTACAAAGTAAAACAAAGAAATGGCATGATAAACACATCTTGCGGTGGGAGTTTCATGTTGGCGAAAAAGGTTTGTTATATAATTCTCGTCTTCGTTTGTTTCCAGGAAAATTAAAGTCTCGATGGACTGGACCTTATACCATCACAAAAGTTATTCCTTAGGGTGCTGTGGAGATAACTACTGAAAATGAGGGCACATTTAAAGTTAATGGACAAAGGCTTAAGCATTACAATGGAGGAGATGTTGCTAATCAATCATCCTTCATTACATTGATGCCACCGCCTTAGACCAAAAGGAAAGTTCGGCTGCGATCTATAAAGCAAGCGCTACTTGGGAGGCAACCCAAGTTCTTTTACCTTTTTTTCTTTTATTTTGTCTTAATAAAAAAAAAAGAAGAGAAAAAGAAAAGAAGAAGAAAAAGATCTATTTTTATTATGTGAAATTCTGCTTCACCTTTTTGCTGCACTGCTCAAGAAAAATCCGGTTCAAGGCTTGTCCCTTAGAATTTCGTGCTGAAATTTTATAGCAAGGTAGACGATTCACCCAGGTTCATGTCCACCAAATTTCAGAATTTTTGGAGCTGTTTTGGTACCTAAACGAAATTCATCTTCAACAGCTTGTTCAAAACAGGCGCTTTCCTCACTTTTCGCTTTTTCTTATGCTCTCTTTGGTTGCTATACTTGATCTTGCTCCTTGCTGCATTGAGGACAATGCTCAATTTTAAGTTGGGGGTGGGATACATGAAATTTTGTGCTGGATTTCTGTCAAAAATTTTGCAAAATTTCAATTTTATTGGATTACAAAGAAAAGTCCTTCCAAGTTTTCAATTTTGTTGATATCTTCTTTGAAATTTCTAACTCTTTTGATACTCATTTGGAATAATTTTGAGTTATATGCATTAGTTATTTGGATTGGAATGTATGAATGAGGCAAGTATGATTAGTCTTTGTTTTGAAAATTTTAAAGCATCTTGTTGATTTTAATGATTGAATTGAATGAGAATGTGCAAGATTTGATATACATTGAACCTATTGTGAGTATTTGAGCCTAAGAGCAATTTCTTTTTCTTTGCTCACATATTTCTTTGATTGAGTGTTGTCAAATATGGTATGTTCATTCTAGAACTTGCGTTGTTATGCATATTGAGATCACATTATGGATTCATGCTTTGAAATGATAAGGGCACTTAGGATTAACCATTTTTAACTTTCTAAAAAAGCTTAACCATTACATATACCCCTAGTCAACAAATTTTGAGCCTTAACCTTTCTTTGTGATAAAACCACATTCTTTAGCCTTAACCCGTTGTTTTTGTTTACCACCGTTGAACCCTTTGTCAAGAGTATGAAGAAATGAATTGCATGATAAAATTTCTATTGATTCCAAAGAAAAGAACCACTGAAAAAAAAAAAAGAAGTGAACAATATTCATTACGAAGATTGGACAAAGTTAATGTTTTCATTGTATACAAGATGGTCCAATTATATGATGAAGTTGTGAAAAAGGGATGCATGTTATTTGAAAAAAAAAAAAAGAAAAAAAAAGAAAAAAAAATGGTTCTAATGTGCTACTTGTTGCTTTTGAGTCATGCAAGGAAGTTTTTTTTACATATCTTGATTTGTGAAAACCTAAAATTTCCTATCTTTCTACCTACCCTTACCTAAGCCTCACATAACCTTATAAAGAAACTTTGATTATTGCATAGATTCATATTTATTAGTGTTAGAGATGTGATATATAAGCAAGCCTATGGTAATGACATGCTATATTTGATTTGAGTGTTGAATGAAACCCTAAACACTTTGAGTGATTAGAGTGCAACCTATGAGAGGTTATCAAATTTTGTGCATTTGATTTCATTTAAATTGTTGGAATTAATGAGATGTGTATTTTGTTAAGAAAAAGGGCTATGAATATTTGTTCTTTGGATTATTATTCCAGTCTAGATCTTTAATGTGTAATGACTTTGAATTATTTATGGATGAGTTAGAAAGGGTATGGAATGAAAAGAAATATGTTGTTCTAGTGCAAGCTTGAGGACAAGCTTTGATCTAAATTGGGGTAATTTGATAACTCTATTTTATATAGAGTTTTCTTGTTAATTTTGGTTAGAAATTGGCTTGTGTTTTACTTTGTTTTTACATATTGTGGCCAAATTATCCTTTGATTTTATGATTTCTAAGTTTTCCAATATTATTAGAACTTTGAGCTTAATCTTGAATTTTTCTACTAATTTGAAGATCAAAGGACTAACTAATGATTTTGTCATTTTCAAAAGCCAAGGAGATGCTACAATTTGAGAGCTTATTTCAGCTGAAAAGAAGGTAACACAGAGGAAAAGAAAAGAAAAGGCTCCAAGAATGCTACAAAACAAGAAATACAAGGAAGAAGAAAAAAAGATTTTGCAAATCGGAAATAGAAGACTCTTGAGACAAGAAAAGAAAACAAAGTTGTACAAAGAAGAAAACTTCTAGATGCATGGAAAAATTAGCCAACTACCCACAACAAACAAAGAGGAAACCAAACTAAGTTTGGTTAAAAAGCAATTCTGACAACAAGTTGAACAAGAAGGAAGCGAGCAAAAGAAAGAAGTTTGGTAAAACCAATTCGGGCAACAAGTTGAAGACAAAGAGAGCAAACCAAAGAAGAATTTAGATTTGTACAATGTAGAAATTTACAACCAATCTTTTGCTCTATAAAAAGGACACAACCGAGAGCAGCAAGGGAGCATCCATAGAGTTCCATATTTTTTCTTCTTCTTTTCCTTAGCTGTAGTTTAGTTTTCTTCATAGCATTTTTAGCAAACCCACTCTTCTATTTTTCTTTTTCTCTTCTTTGTAATAGCACATCTATTCAGCTTTTTAGTTTCTTTCTTTAGTTAGAATTAGTAGCACTAGTGCTTGCTTTCATTAGTTTAGAAAAATACAGACAAGTTTCTTGTTCTTCGTTGTAGTTTGGTATAATTTTTCATTCTTATGTTGGTTTTATCTTCGTAACTTCTGTTATCTTCTTCTCGCTTTTGTCTAAACTTTGTTGTAGTTTCTCACGGCTTTCTTAGAAGAATTACAGCCACAGTTTGTCGCTTTCTTCTTATTTCTCACGGTTTTTCTGCCACTTTTCTACTTAATTTCTTGTCTCGGTTTTGTTCAAATTTTCCTCTCGGTTTTTCCACTGCATGCTCACAGCTTTTCTTCATCAAATTTGTCTTCTTATTCTCGGATTTCTTCAAATTCCAGCAATTGCTCATGGGTTGTCTTCATCAAATTCCACCAAATGTTTTCAATGAACTTGTTCAGAATTTCAAATGCATGTTTATGGGTTTCTTTCATCAACTTCAGAATCTAATTTTCTCTTGTTTCCTGGATCGCCCACTTCCATTTCTTTCTTTGTTATTCTGCTTTTGTTTGTTTTAGGAAGAGTAGAGACTATAGCCACCAAGCTTGACTCACAAGGAAGTAGCAAATACTCATTTGTTTTGTTCTCTTTGAAAGCCTACTGTGTGAACAAAAACCATGCAGAATTTTATTTCTTTGACTTCAAGTCTTTGTCTTTTCTTATTTTATTTTAGTTAGTTACTTTAGTAATTTTAGCTTTCTTGTCTTGTTTTTAATTTTAGTAGTTTATTTCTCTTATTTAGTTATAAACTTCGAGTTGTGGTTTATTTTCAAGTATTAACTATTTTATAGTTTTTGTTTATTTATTGAATAATAGTTATTTTAATTTTCAGAATTTGTTTTAATTTCAATTATGTCTATTTTTATTTTTATTTTTAGTTTAAATTTCATTATGTTTTAACTTCTTTTGTTAGAGATTAGATGGATCTTAATCAGGAATAATTAATTTTTAAGACTTGTTCATGCAATTTATATTTCAATTATGAGTTTAATATCATGTTCTCAATGCTTTTAGGTGATTGATCACCACTTAATTGATTTTTTATGCTTGTTTGATACCGAGAGGAGATGACATGCATGGGCTCATGTGATATTAAACCGTGAATTCAATTTAGACAAGAATAATCTAGATTGTTCATGTGGTTTGAGTAGAACTAAGTCGTGGCTACTTAGATTGAATCCGGGAATTTCCATAATTCTTAATGCATTTAGAAATCTAAATTCACCTAGACCAAGTGTGAGTTGATTTTAATCTAAATAGGGTTATTAGACCGATGTCGGCTATTAATTTACATTAGGGAAATTTCACCATCATAATTTGGAATTTAAGTTAATTGCATGACAAGTCAAGAGAATTAATTAGGATTGATTAAGTGAAATCGAAATCTCTAACATCTTTGTTAATTTGGTAAATTTTTAGTATTTGTTTATTGTTATAAAATTTTCATTCTTTGTTAAGTTTAATTAAAATTGCATGAAAGTAATTTTATTGGCTAGCTTGTTTTTGAATTAATCAATTTGGTAAGTAATTGGTTAAATTGAAATCAATCCTCATGGGAACGATGCTCTACTCATCACTTTATTTCTTTGCCCAATCCTTCCTATTAATATTCATGACTTTTCCAATATTCTTTTGAGTTCCCTATTAGATATTTCATTTGACCACTAGTTTGGGGATGGTAAGTGGCTATCTTATGAGTGACACCATACTTTTGCAAAAGTGACTTGAATTGCTTATTTATGAAATGAGTACCTTGATCACTTATAATTGCTTTAGGTGTACCAAACCTAGTAAAGATGTGTTTCTTCAAGAAATTGCAAACAACCCTAGCATCATTTGATCGCAAAGCTACAAATTTCTACCCATTTAGACACATACTCACAAGCAACCAAAATATACATATTACCAAAAGAAGGTGGAAATGGACCCATGAAGTCAATACCCAAACATCAAATAACTCACATATCATAATATTATTAAGGGGCATCTCATGTCGCCTAGATATATTTCCAGCTTTTGGCACCTATCACATTGAGCAACATAATTGTATGCATCTTTAAAAGAGTAGGCCAATAGAAACCACATTGTAAGATCTTAGCAGCGCTTTAGTGGCACCAAAGTGACCACCTGGGTCCATCATGGCAATGAAAAAGAATACTAGGAATCTCATCATTAGAAACACAACGTCGATAATACGATCGCACATACCTTGAATAAGTACGGTTCATCCCAAAAGTAATATTTAACATCAAAGAAAAACTTCTTCTTTTGTTGATAAGTCAAATCGTGAAGAATACCACTTACCAAATAATTTACTGATCAGATACCATGGAAGTACAAAGGTTGAAAGCAAAAAGTGCTTCATCAGAAAACTTTCCAAAATAGGTACCTCATCCTTGGGAGCATTTGGCAATCTTGAAAGATGGTCACCACAAGATTTTCGGTTCCTCTTTGTCTTTAATCTCTAAATCGACTTGAAGAAGCAAAATCCATCGAATGAGTCTTGGTTTTGCATCTTTCTTTGCCAATAAGTACTTCAAGGTCGCATGATCGATAAACAATTACTTTAGAGCCAATCAAATAAGAACGAAATTTATCAAAAGCAAACACTGACCAAAAGTTCTTTTCAAGAGTAGCATAATTCAATTGTGCTCCATTCAAGGTTCTGCTAGCATAGTAAATTGCTCAAAAATTCGATTTTCTTTGTCCAAGCACACCCAATAGCTTGATCACTTGCATCACACATGAGTTCAAAAGGCTTCTCCCAATCGTGCACCATCATCGGAGTCAAATTAATTTCTTTTCAAGATCTCAAATGCCCGCAAACAATCGATTAAAGTCAAATTTAGCATCTTTCTCAAGTAGTTTAGTCAATGGTCTTGTAATTTTTGAGAAATCCTTGATAAAACGCCTATAAAATCTCGCATGTCCTAAAAATCCACGAAGTAGCTTCACGGAAGTAGGTGGCGGCAATTTAGAAATGACTTCAATTTTTGCTCGATCCACCTCAATACCTTCGGCAGAGATTTTATGGCCTAGAACAATACCTTCCTGCACCATAAAGTGACACTTTTCCCAATTTAAAACAAGGTTAGTCTCTTCACATCTTTGTAACACCAAATCCAAATTTTTCAGGCATGAATCAAAAGAAACACCAAACACAGAAAAATCATCCATGAAAATTTCAATATGTTTCTCTATCATGTCAGAAAAAATTGCCATCATGCATCTTTGAAAAGTAGCAGGTGCATTACAAAGACCAAAAGGCATTCTTCTATATGCAAAAGTACCATAGGGACAAGTGAACGTTGTCTTTTCCTGGTCACTAGGTGCTATAGGTATCTGATTATACCCTGAATATCCATCTAGAAAGCAGTAAAATGCATATCCTGCAAGTTTTTCTAGCATTTGATCAATAAAAGGCAAAGGAAAATGATCCTTACGGGTGGCATCATTTAATTTTCTATAGTCAATGCAAACACGCCATCCTCGCGGATCGTTTCTAGTAGGAATTAATTCATCATTGTCATTAGTTAAAACAAGAATGCCTCCTTTCTTAGGTACTACTTGCACAGGACTTACCCAAATACCATCGAAATTGGATAGATAATACCGCATCGAGAAGCTTGATCACCTCGGCTTTCACTACTTCTTGCATTTTTGGATTGAGTCTCCTTTGTGGTTGGATGACCTGCTTATATTGCTCCTTCATTAAAATCTTGTGCATACAAATTGAAGGGCTAATTCCTTTGATATCTGCAATGGTCCACCCAAAAGCACTTTTGTGCTTTCTTAGTGCCCTTAACAGTTTTTCCTCCAACACACCTGACAAAGAAGAAGAAATAATTACTGGAAGATTTAAACCATCAAGGAAAGCATATTTTAAATGAGAAGGAAGAGGTTTAAGTTCAAGAGTTGGTGCTTCTTCAATGGATGGCGCTGGTTTCTTTGTATTCATCCCCAATTCTTCATATTTTGGTGCTCTCCACCTTGGATAAGGTGGATTTGCCTCTAATATGCTCATCGCTTCCTTACTTCATCATCTTCTGTACTTTCTCTCAATGACCGAATCATACACTTTTCAATTGTGTCCTTGGTCATGGCATGAATTCCAAAATTTTGGACAATTTCGCCCACCACTTCAATTTGCAAACAATCACTGATCGTAAGGAAATTTCATTGCCTTGAGCACATTGAAGGTGACTTGCTCATTTTGAACTCTAAGAATTAATTTTCCTTGTTGAACATCAATGAGAGCTCGCCCAAAGGCTGTGAATGGTCGGCCTAAAATAATTGGTACTTCAAAGTCTTCCTCCATTTCTAACACAATGAAGTCTGCAGAAAAATAAACTTGTCAACCTTGATCAACACATCCTCCACCACTCCTTGGATATTTTATAGATCGACCGCTAGTTGAAGAGACACAGTGGTGCCCTTAACTTCTCCTAGTCCAAGTTTCTTAAAAACAGAATAAGGCATTAGATTAATACTAGCACCAAGATCGCATAAAGCTTTGTCAAAATAAGAATCACCAATTGTGCAAGGAATCGTAAAACTCCCTGGATCTTTAAGCTTTGGTGGTAGCTTATTTTGCAGAATAGCGGAGCATTCTTCAGTGAGGTTGACTGTCTCATAATCCTCCAACTTTCTCTTGTTTGCCAAGATTTCCTTTAAGAACTTTGCATAGCTCGGCATTTGAGCCAATGCATCCGCAAAGGAATGTTAATGTGCAATTTTTAAACACATCAAGAAATTTGGAGAATTGCTTATCTATTTTGTCTTTGCATAAGTCGTCCGGAAAAGGAATAGGAGGCACATATGGCGTAGGATTGTCAGGAAATAGCTTTCTTTGAGGTGATTCTTCTTTTGAGTGTTTTGGGTCGGCATCATCCTTCAAATCAACTTTGGACTCCTCTTTTTCTCCTTCACCTCTTTCTTCATTTTTAAGCTCTTTCCACTCCTTAGGGTGATGGCTTTTGCATTCTCAATTGGATTCTTCACGGTGTTGCTCGGAAGACCACCATATGGTCTCTGATATTTGGTTAGCAAGTTGACCAACTTGTTTTTCCACATTCCGAATACTTACCTCCATATGTCGAATCGTTGCATCTTGATTGTTCATGCGACTTTCAAAACGATTCATCACTTCTTGATTTGATTGAATAAGCTTTGCCATCATTTCTTCAAGGTTATTTTTCGGCTTCTACGGTGGTGGGAATCTTTGGTCTAGGTGGGTTCATCGATCACGATTTTGTCCTCCCCAAGAAAAATTTGGGTGATTCCTCCATCCAGGGTTGTATGTATTTGAGTAAGGATTATTTTGAGGTCCCCTGTTGAAATTAGAAACAAAATTAGCATCTTCAGTAGTATAAGAATTATGATTTACCTGACAAGCAGTTGACTCATGTCTTCCACCACAGAAGTCGCAAGTTGTCTCCTTTATCTTCAAAACCGAATCTATCTTTTTATTCGAAGAAATTGAGCAAGAATGGCATTATTAACATTAATCTCATGCACTCCACTAGGTTTCTTGGCATTGAATCTTTCATTGGCCATTGATAGCTATTAGACGCCATTTGGTCAATCAACTCAAAAGCTTCTTCAAAGCGTTTTATTATTCAATGTACCACCACCATGATCTAAGGTAGTTCTCATATTTCGACCAATTCCATTATAGAAAGTTTGCACTTGCATCCAAATCGGAATACCATGGTGTGGACATCGCCTTAGTAGCTCCTTAAACCTTTCCCATGCCTCATATAGGGATTCTCCATCATTTTGTATAAATGTGGTGATATCATTCCTCATTTTTGCTGACTTGGCAGGTGGAAAATATCGACTTAAGAATTTTTGGGCCATATCCTCCCAAGTGATGATAGAACCTGTAGGAAGAGAAGATAACCATGCCTTAGCTTTATCAATGAAAGAGAATGGAAATAACCTAAGTCTAATAGCGTCATTGTGAACTCCATTATATTTAATGGTATCACAAATTTCAAGAAAAGCTTCAATGTGGAGATTAGGATCTTCATTCGGCAAGCCACTGAATTGAACAAAGATTTTGAAGCATTTGGATCAAAGACGCTTGAGCTCAAAATTGTTGGCTTGAATGGGCCTTCTAATGCTTGAAGTAGAATCTAGAATCGTTGGAGTGGAATAGTCTATCAAAGTTCTCCTTTGAGGTTGAATTGGGAGATGTTCTTCTTCGCCGCCATTGGATTTGTGTCAATTACTAACTCTTGCTTTTTCAATCCTCTTAGAAGTTTTCTTCGTTCAGGATCAAATTCTTCCAATTCTCCTTTCCGATTTCTCAAATTCATGCAACTTTGAAATTCCTTGACAAAAATCAAACCAATAAAAATTAAAAGGCTAGTCTCAACCAAGAATCAATCAATATCAATAGTAATTGGAAAAAATTAGTAAATTCAATCCCCAAGAATGCGCCAAAAACTTGTTCTAAGATTTGCAAGCGTACAATATCAACAAGTAATAAAGTGATGAGTAGAGCATCGTTCCCATGAGGATTGATTTCAATTTAACCAATTACTTACCAAATTGATTAATTCAAAAACAAGCTAGCCAATAAAATTACTTTCATGCAATTTTAATTAAATTTAACAAGAATGAAAATTTTATAACAATAAACAAATACTAAAAATTTACCAAATTAACAAAGATGTTAGAGATTCGATTTCACTTAATCAATCCTAATTAAGTCTCTTAACTTGTCATGCAATTAACTTAAATTCCAAATTATGATGGTGAAATTTCCTAATGTAAATTAATAGCCGACATCGGTCTAATAACCCTATTTAGATTAAAATCAATTCACACTTGGTCTAGGTGAATTTAGATTTCCAAATGCATTAAGAACTATGGAAATTCCTGATTCAATCTAAGTATCCACGACTTAGTTCTACTACCAAACCACATGAACAATCTAGATTATTATTGTCTAAATTGAATTCACGGTTTAATATCACATGAGCACATGCATGTCATCTCCTCTCGTATCAAACAAGCATAAAAATCAATTAAGTGGTGATCAATCACCTAAAAGCATTGAGAACATGATATTAAACTCATAATTGAAATATAAATTGCATGAACAAGTCTTAAAATTAATTATTCATGATTAAGATCCATCTAATCTCTAACAAAAGAACTTAAAACATAATGAAATTTAAACTAAAAATAAAAATAAAAATAGACATAATTGAAATTAAAACAAATTAAAAATTAAAATAACTATTATTCAATAAATAAACAAAACTATAAAATAGTTAATACATGAAAATAAACCACAACTCAAGTTTATAACTAAATAAGAGAAATAAACTACTAAAATTAAAAACAAGACAAGAAAGCTAAAATTACTAAAGTAACTAACTAAAATAAAATAAGAAAAGACAAAGACTTGAAGTCAAAGAAATAAAATTCGCATGGTTTTTGTTCACACCAAGGCTTTCAAAGAGAACAAAACAAATGAGTATTTGCTACTTCCTTGTGAGTCAAGCTTGGTGGCTATAGTCTCTACTCTTCCTAAAACAAACAAAAACAGAATAACAAAGAAAGAAATGGAAGTGGGCAGTCCAGAAACAAGAGAAAATTAGATTCAAGTTGATGAAAGAAACCCGTAAACATGCAATAAATTAACAAGTTCATTGAAAACATTTGATCGGAATTTGATGAAGACAACCCATGAGCACTGCTGGAATTTGCTGAAGAAATCCGAGAATAAGAAGACAAATTTGATGAAGAAAAGCTGTGAGCATGCAAATGAAAAACCGAGAGGAAGTGAACAAAACCGAGACAAGAAATTAAGTAGAAAAGTGGCGTAAAAACCGTGAGAAATAAGAAGAAGAAAGCAAGAAACTGTGGCTGTAATTCTTCTAAGAAAACCGTGAGAAACTACAACAAAGTTTAGACAAAAGAGAAGAAGATAACCAAGTTCAAGATAAAACCAACATAAGAAGTGAAAAATTATACCAAACTACAACGAAGAACAAGAAACTTGTCAGTATTTTTCTAAACTAATGAAAGCAAGCACTGCTACTAATTCTAACTAAAGAAAGAAACTAAAACTGAATAGATGTGCTATTACAAAGAAGAGAAAACAGAAAAATAGAAGAGTGGGTTTGCTAAAAATCTGCTATGAAGAAAACTAAACTACAAATAAGGAAAAGAAGAAGAAAAATATGGAACTCTATGGATGCCCCTTGCTGCCTCGGTTGTGTCCTTTTTATAGAGCAAAAGATTGGTTGTAAATTTCTACATTGTACAAATCTAAATTCTTCTTTGGTTTGCTCTCTTTGTCTTCAACTTGTTGCCCGAATTGGTTTTTACCAAACTTCTTTCTTTTTGCTCTACCGCTCCTTCTTGTTCAACTTGTTGTCCGAATTGCTTTTAACCAAACTTAGTTTGGTTTCCTCTTTGTTTGTTGTGGGTAGTTGGCTAATTTTTTCCATGCATCTAGAAGTTTTCTTTGTACAACTTTGTTTTCTTTTCTTGTCTCGGTAGTCTTCTATTTCCAATTTGCAAAATGATGCTTTTCTTCTTCCTTGTATTTCTTGTTTTTGTAGCATACTTGGAGCCTTTTCTTTTCTCTTTCCTCGATCGTGTTACCTTCTTTTCACTGAAATAAGCTCTCAAATTGTAGCATCTCCTTGGCTTTTGAAAATGACAAAATCATTAGTTAGTCCTTTGATCTTCAAATTAGAAGAAAAATTCAAGATTAAGCTCAAAAGTTCTAATAATATTGGAAAACTTAGAAATCATAAAATCAAAGGATAATTTGGCCACAATATGTAAAACAAAGTAAAACACAAGCCAATTTCTAACCAAAATTAACAAGAAAACTCTATATAAAATAGAGTTATCAAAGTTTGACATCAAAGTTTATGATTGTTCATGAACAAGACTAAAAATAGATTTTAGAAGTGTTTGACACACAAATTGACTTTCCAATTTTGAAACTTAAGCTGCTTTAAGAGTTTTTTTTTTTTAATCAATAAACTTAAGTGAATGTTTCATATTTACTTCTAAATTAATTTTGGGAAATACACTTTAATATTGCACAATCAAAATTCAAAAAAAAAAATAGAAGTAAAGATCCCTTAAATTTAAATAAATTATTTTCCGTGT
Source organism: Gynochthodes officinalis (assembly GCA_020080225.1). NCBI lineage: Eukaryota > Viridiplantae > Streptophyta > Magnoliopsida > Gentianales > Rubiaceae > Gynochthodes > Gynochthodes officinalis. The sequence continues at coordinate 2,582,219 of JAIQDA010000012.1, forward strand.
CTATGTTTGTGGACCTTTCTTTCTAACAAAACAAGATTGAGGTTATTTAACATAAAATATTGTTGATAGGACATGGCGTGAACCCTTGGATAACTTGTTCCAAAACTCACTACAAGTTCTTTCCCTTGGATCAACCCAACCAAATCTTTCCTTGGAGATGGTATGTTCCTTGAAGGTGGAATAGGTCCTCAACCCCTAGATAACCTGTACCTAGAAACCTTGGAATCAATTGATGGATGGAATCAATTTCCTAGGAACAAATCTAGGAAATCAAGAACAACAAACACACAAATTCGAATTTGTGTAATTTGCAAGTAATTACGAAACTAGAGAGCAATTCTCTCAAGCTTGTAATGTCAAGAACCAAATTTTCATTTCATCCAATCTGCCTCAAGAATGGCCGACGGCCACTATAAAGATACAAGCTAGGTTCACAAATTAGGGTTGCTCAAGCTAGGGTTTCTTTAGGGCCAAATGGGCTACATAGCTCTTTGGGCTACATGACTCAAATTACCATATAATTAAGACTAAGCCCAATGTTCCTAAGGGGTTCTAAGAAAAATAATAGTCAAGCCAAACCCATTATGGTTACAACTTGGAATTTGGCTCCAAAATCTAATTAACAAGATCTAATTACACTTAGTAAATTCATAAATACGGTTCTATCAATCGTGTTCTAGCCCTTGTCATCATGCTTCGAGTTCAAAGTCTCTTCAATGCTAGTTGGATTCATATCGGAGACAGAAAAAGAGTGATAATACACATAGTAAAATTTTTTAGTGACATATATATTTTGATAATTAATGCGAAGTTTGCATAACATATGCCATTAAAGAACAATTATTTCAATTACTTAATATCTTTCTATCACAAGGATACTAACTCATTAATTTTGAGAATTTATTAATAATTTTTATTGTAAATATCATTATTTGGAAAAAAAATAAGAGTCACGTGATATAAGTTTTAAAAGTAATTATATTTTTATAGTGATTTACATAACATTTACGTGGCAAAAAAATATGGGGAAATTTACAAATATAACACCTTTAACCATTCACTTTACAAAAATAGTACATTCCTTTTTTTGCTTTATGTTATAACACTTCCATTTAAAAAAAGACTACAACGCCCATTTCTTCTCTTATAGAACAGAGACATATAAGTATGTACAAAGTCAAAGTTGAAAGTCTTGGAAATCTAAGCTTGTAAATTTATACGTGTGTTTAGCAAACACAATCACAAGAATTGATCACTTTATATCATATGGTCAACAAAGGGACCCACATATTAAATAAATAATACAAACTAGTAGACTAAATACGTAAATCACATAAAAAGAGTTGAAAATGTACAAAACATCACATAAGTAAAAATATAACAAACACCTTAGGCTCTGATACCAACACACTGGGTGCCACTGATGATGATCTAGTTCTTGGTTTGAGGGCCCAAGAAATAATTAAAATATGAAATATAAAATACCACAATAATGTAAAGTACAATATTTTTGAATCCTTTTGAGGATAAGGGTGTCCCTTTCAAAGAAACTAGGATTTGTTCCTTTCCAACAACGCGATTTCGGCCGACATCCTATTAGGTTACCCATACCTTCACCTATATCAACTGAAAGTTTCATCATAACCCCTGTATTATGATAATTAGGAACTTATCAAAGGATCGATTTTATGTTTTTCCAAAATCAATAGACAAGAATATTTCCTGCGGAATATTACTGCCAGACTTCATCTTGACACCCTGTGACTGGTACGGCCTTAATTTCATAGCCTGAGATGTCCGGGATTTACGTCTAGTACCTTATCTGAACAGTAACTTCTTTGAGAATGAATTAATTGAAGAACATGATTTTGGAAATGAATTTTCGTTTTTTTAAAAAACTGTACAAAAATAGAATCTGTAAAAATTAACTGGGAAAATTCATGTTTAAAGACACAGTAGTGGAGTTTCCCTTTCGGGAACCCCGAAAAGAAAAGTAAAGAAACTAAAAAGAAGAGAAAAGTCTTAAGTCTAAATGATTGAAAATGGAGATTTTTATTGAGAAATCAAAACATGTACATAGCTTTCTCTCGTGTTTCTTTCCTATCTCTATATGCTCTTCTCTATTATCTCTCCCATTTTCTTTTTCCCCCTCCTTTAAATTCTTATAGGAGATTATTCAATTTATAGGTAAGCCCGGACATGAATCCCCGGACGCAAGCCCAAAAATTACTAAATTTGTCAGACTAGGCTTGTAGAATTGTCTGTATCATATTCTTACAATTTTGTCAATACCTATAAGACTAGGACAAGTTTGTCAAAGGCTAACTTTAGCCTTGTCATTGATGTGACATGCCTAACTAAAAATTTCTATGACCAAAGCACTAAGCTTTCTTCAAGACAAATTGTGGTCTTGTGATGTGACAAGTCTTTGGTCAATAATATCTTCTTATCCGAACAAATCTGGTCAGTGGAGACTATTTGCTTTTAGTGTGTAGTCTTTTCAGTCTGAAAGTAAAGATTGCGTCTTTTCTTCTCTTCTGGAGTATTCTAAAGAAACCATATCTTCTGACTGATTGTCTGGTCCTCCATTGCTGATATCTGCGTAACATCTGTCTCTCTTGAATCCTTTTCATTAAAACTCTCTGTAGACGTAATAATGTTTGTCTGAAATAATTTGTCCTTATTAAGTCTTGAAGCCATCTGCAGATAATTTTCTGGTCTTTCATTTTAATCGTCTCTTTCTCTTCCTTGGTAATTAATAGGGCTTCTTACTTCTGGTGTAGCACACTCTAGGTCTTCCGAATTTACATCTGAAGCTTCTGCCCAATTTTTGAGATCCGTAATAACTTGAGATTTTATGTCCATCATTAATTTTTTGATAAATTCTTCATTTGCTTGAAATAATGATGTGCAGGCTTTATGAGCTTGCTTCTTTTTGGCTTTTTAGCAAAGCCTATGCATCCAGGTTCAACTAGCCAGAAAGATATTCTAAACTCTATTAAACAGACAATGGAATTTGGGAGATTTACTTTAAAAGTAATCCCCTCTTCCAATCTTAGTTTCAGAAATCTTGTTCCAATAGACAGACCACAGAAGGTTCTCGTAGACAATTTACATTATGCTTTTACCTTTAGCCATAACAATCCTGGACATCATAGGGCGGCATTAAATGCCCTTTGTGAATACTTTCATCCAAAAACCAGGATTTCGTATTTATGTTGAGTTCAACCTAATACTCGACCTAGTACTAGGTCGGGTTATTTTTTTATTAAAAAAATTATTTATTTTTATTTTTTTAAAAAAAAATTCACTCGATCTAGTACTAGATCAAGTTTGACCTAATACTCGACCTAGTACTAGGTCGAGCTATTTTTTTTTTAATAAAAAAATTCACTTAACCTAGTACTAGCTCAAGTTTTAGGTCGAGCTCGACCTAACTTCCACCCACTCGACTTAAAACTCAACCAAATTTAGTGTTCGACCTAAAATTTGACCTAGAGATCGACCATTTCTTCCTTCAAATTCACAAACCCTTTCATCTAGTGCAAATTTCAACTAATATCTCGCTGATGCGATTTCTTCTTTACGATTGCGGCATTCTTGCTTGAAGATGATAGTCTAATAGGGTGTACAAACAGTGAGGTGTGCAAACAATGGGATGTGAGAACAAAGAATTGATAAAATGGGCTCTGAGAAAAAAAAAAGAAGAAGATGAGTGTCAAAGGTACTATGTCTCTGCGTTCTATAAGAGAAGTGAGGGGCATTGTAGTCTTTTTTGGGATGAACGTGCTATAACAGAAAACAAAAAAATGAAGGTGCTATTTTTGTAAAGTTAATAGTCAAAGGTGCTATATTTGTAAATTTTCCAAAAAATATTGAAAGTAATTGTTGTTGAATAGCTTCGGATATATAATCTTCACCTTATGTTAAGTTTCACTACTATGATTTTTTCATCATTTAATTTTTCATAACAACGGATAGATGATTTAACATTTTACCCTGAGTTTTATATTGAGAAAAAAGGCATTTTTGATTAAATAACACACTAAATATTTCTAAATAAATTCTAAATAAGGCTACGTCCTGGTGTTTAATTATTTTATGACTATTTTTTGAAATAAATAAAAAGAAATTGTTTAATCAAATAAGATCATTTTTGTTATTTTATTAGAAGATATTTTTTCTAATATTTAGAATAATTGCAATTTATATATGCACTGTTATATTGGCTTAATTTTCAATTAAGATAAACCAAACTTATGCATTTCCCAAATCTTAGAGATCAAAAATATCAAATTGGAAATTTGTAAAACTAAAATGCTGAGCTTTTAAATACTGAAAACTAAAAATTCAATTTCAAACTTCGTATGTCTGAGTTGGAAACTTCACAATGTGACAAACATTATTTGCTAGTTTAAACTTAGACAGTTTAAAACTATTGAGTTAACTTCATTTACTTTCTTGAAAGTTTGGCAAAACTAATAAATAAATTCTATTGTTTGATAAAATTATTAAGTTCTTTCTTAACTAATCAATTTCATAACATTTATTTTTTCGAAAGTTGATAAAACCACTAATAGACTTTATTGATCAAAAAAATTATAAAATAAATAACTTTACACCTTGGTACTTTTTTCGTTAATTATTTTACTATAAAAAAAATACCAAGCATTTTTTATATATGATTAAGTAAATAGGTGTATTTTTTTATATATATTTAAGTGTGAGTTTGAGAGTTAAGGAAATTAATAACTAAAATAAAAATTCCAATTGAAGAAACAATTTATAAAATTTTAATAAAATTTTAAAACTTTAAACTCATATAATATATGAAATCAAATATTATCTATTTTTTTACTAATTTTTTATAGTTTAAATCTTTATCACTTCTCAAAAGTTGGGCTATGTTTGGATTGTGATTTATTTGAAAAATTTTGTATTAAAATGTGTGAAAAATTTAGTGGGTATTTGTTAGTAAAAAAATATTTTGGAGGTAAAAATAAGAGAGAATTTTTAAAAAAATTATGTGAAAAAAATTTGAGTGAAAAAATTTAAAATAAAAATATATTTAAATATTTTATTTTTATTTAAGAAAATTTAATTTTTTGTAAACGAAAATGAAATCCCAACATATACGAATGGCGGATTCAATACTATTTTTAAAACGGGGACTACCCTGCTAATACAGTTCTAAGTTCTAACCGTTGGGTGCGTAAAACGGTAACACCCCCGGTAAGGCATAAACCTCCACGTCTGTCCTACGCCACCCTTCAAAAACCCTAGCACATTACCCTCTCCACCACACTAATACTCACGCACCCTTAGACGATCCTTAACGATCTACAAGCAAAATTAGCTTCTGTTGAAGCTCCAAGTAGCCATGGATGAGGTATCCGAGGGCAAAGACTTCTCGTTTCCCTCTCAAGAAGAAAAAATTCTTCAATTCTGGGACGAAATCCGTGCCTTCGAGACGCAATTAGAGCGGACTAAGGGTTTTCCGGAATACATTTTCTATGACGGGCCGCCATTTGCCACTGGTCTCCCTCACTACGGCCACATTCTGGCCGGAACGATTAAAGATATTGTGACCCGGTACCAGTCAATGACTGGTCATCACGTGACACGGAGGTTCGGGTGGGATTGCCACGGGTTACCCGTGGAGCATGAAATTGACGTGAAATTGGGGATTAAGAGTAGGGAAGACGTGCTTAAAATGGGGATTGATAAGTACAATGAGGAGTGTAGGGGGATCGTTTCAAGATACGTGAAAGAGTGGGAAAGTACTGTGGTGAGAGTGGGAAGGTGGATTGATTTTAGGAATGATTATAAGACTATGGATTTGAAGTATATGGAGAGTGTTTGGTGGGTTTTTAGTCAGTTGTATGACAAGAAACTTGTTTACCGAGGCTTCAAGGTTTGTTAAAAATTTATTTTTTTTGAATGCATGGATGAATTTCATATAAGAACGAATGTTGTGTTATAAATTTGATGTGAAAAGGGTTTTTCTTGTATTTAATTTTTTCCCCTTCCCTTGTAATTCAAGTACTTGCTTTTGGGTTTTCCAATTTTATTTACTGTTTATCCTTTATGTCGTCTGCGGATTAAAGTTGGGAGGAAGTTTTCCTCTATTGGCTTGTTGCTTTTGTGATAGAAGGAACTGTAATTTATGGACATATTAGTTTGTAGAACTTCTTCATTTGTTATTTCATATCCTCTCAGTGAATTCTTTGTTTGTTCTATAATCTGTCGAATTTCAGAGAAAGAGGGATGATAACGGATTATGTTGTTTCATTTCTATATTAGTTCGACAAATTCTTTCCCTTAAGACATGCATAGCTAAATTCATGTTGCGTTTGCAGGTTATGCCATACAGTACGGGGTGCAAAACTCCTCTGTCTAACTTTGAAGCAAATTCAAATTATAAGGTTTGAACTCTGATACTCTTTTCCACTTTCATTGTTGAAACTTTTATCTCTCTCTCTCTCTCTCTCTCTCTATATATATATATATATATATATTATATTTTTTATTTTTATTTCAGGGACTTATATTTTACCAGATTAAATGATTAGGTTTCCTTGACTGTTTCACAAGAGTTAATGGTCATAATGATTATCAAATTGAGGGGATGGTTTCTGACGTTTTGTTCTTGTACAAGTTTTATTGACTGTTGTACGAAAGTTAATGGTCATAGTGGTTATGAAAGAGAGGCGGCATAATAACATTGCTTTTCCCCTATTTATAGAACAAATGCTGTTATGTTTCTGAATATGATGTTTTATGAGAATTCATGAACACGCCTAATTTGAGCTTGCGTTTGGCTTTTCAGGATGTACCCGATCCTGAGATAATTTTATCTTTTCCTTTAGTGGATGATGAAGAGGGCGCATCGCTGGTGGCTTGGACAACAACACCATGGACACTACCTAGTAATTTGGCTCTTTGTGTCAACAAGAATTTTTTTTATGTAAAGGTTAGTAGCTGCAATGCATTGCTTATGATCAATAGCTGATTCAGAGAAGTGCTTTGGATGCTATTCCTTGATTCATTCGTTGTTCTTCTTTTCAATACTTTTTCTAAGTTAACTCTTTTGGCTGGCACTTGAGGCTGTAATGTTACTGGTGATTGGGCACAGATTTAGTGAGAATTATTTGTTCTTTAGAGAAATATCATGTAGTGAGATGTCTGGTTTGTATTAATGCCCTCTAAATGAAATTTCTGAGAAGCACCAAATCCAATTCTGTTACTTCCTGCTGAAAAGAAGTTATCAATATGACTATTGGTTTCCTTTGTCATCAAGTGCATTAATCTAGTCAGAGGAGTTTCGGAATTGAATTTTTGCTCCCTTTTATGTCCTTGAATTTTTATGTCGATTGGTTTAGGTTTGTACCATAATGATAATTTTGTATGTGGAAGTAATGTTCCTATTGTTTCTTTGGAATGATTATAAAGTATCCTCTTGTGTACAAAATTTGGATTTCTAAAATTATCCAATCTGCAGTTTTTGTTTCTTAGCCAGTATTTGATATTGAGTTGGAAAAATTACCAGGTCCGCAACAAGTTCAATGGAAAGATTTATGTGGTTGCAGAATCACGTTTGTCAGAGCTTCCTCTTGAAAAGGCAAAGAAGGGAACACCAAATGGAGCGGTTAATGAGTCTGAGAATTCAAATTCTAAGACCAAGTCTGCTAGCAAAGGGAAGGATTTAACTACTTATGAGGTGCTAGAAAAATTCTCTGGAGGTTCTCTTGTGGGAAAAAGGTGTGCCTTGCCTTTCTCATTTTGTGGTTGTGCTTATGTATTTAAATGCCTATATATATGTGTATGTGTGTGTGTTTGCATTTACTAGTTTTGCTTTTGACATTGACTAAATTAGTGTAGTCCTTTTCTCTGGTGATTTTGGAGAATGATAATTTCCTTAATCGTGTGTGTCTGAACATATTCTGCTTTTGTTGCATGTGATGGTTTTGAGCAACCCGAACAAGTCTTTCTTGAGTAGATATGCTGAAATTTGCTTACCTGTGTTTTAAATTCCTATGATTCTAAAGTTAAAGTTAACCTCAAATCTTAGATAACTTAGTGGATTGCAGTTTTTGCAGTTGAAGTTAACATTAAGTGACAAACTCTTCATTGACATGATCTGTGTGGTTCTTAAAGGAAAACATTATGTTTGATTAATGATCCCCTTTGTCCTGTGCAATTTAAAGGTAATAATTCTTTTTGTGCCCTTCAAAATCACCTGATACATGTGGAGGAAATAGTTTCTTTAAGGAACTTAATGCAACTGAAGAAAAGCATATTAACTGGAACTAACCTTTGGAGGAGGAAGATCTATGTGAACTGTTGTTTTATATGACATGAGAATTGCAAAACTTCAAATTCTTGCTGTTACGTTAAAAATCTGTGGGCTATATTTTTAGCTTAATGTGGAGTAGAGTTGACTCTGGCGAAGGATTTCAAGATCTTCTTGAGTGTATGGAGCTATTAAAACAAGGGAAAAATTAGAGTGGTCATAAGACTATGCTCCTTATGCATCTTTTGGGTAATTGGGAGAGAGAGGAATGGCAAAGTTTTTGTAGGAGTTCATATGAATTTAGAGCAGTCAAATGCTGAGTTTTTTATAACTTCATGTTGCTGGACAAATTACTGCCTTTGTTTTTTTAAATTTTTTGCTGATTTTCTAAAAAAGGCATCTCATTCTATAACTTGATTGTTAGAGCCATGTAATTCTCGTTCATCCACTTGGTGCTTCTTTTGTAAAACTATGTCACCAAATTCAAAATAGAAAAGCTCTTATGTCCTGTGCTTGAACGTGTTGAATGAGATTGTACTTCGGTTTCAATGACATCATCTGTCTGCTGTTTTTCTTTAACACATTCCTTCCTTTCTGCCAAACCTCTTCCTTTAACTTTATTGTTTTTAATCAAGTAAGAGTTCTTAACTGGTACATCTTCTGAATATGTCCAACCTTGCTTTGGGAAAACAAAAGAAATTGAAATAAGGGAACATTATAGTTAATAGTAATAGATTTTTTGTTGTTGCTATGTTAAATTTTTTGGAACGCCTTCATTATTACTTTATCTTTTCTTTTGTTGGTGCCTTTTCCTTTTTCATGTTTCTTATTCATAAGCTATTCTAGTAGTTGTGGCCTGGCCTAGACAATAAACTGATATCATTTGGGTGAAAATTTCTAAAATCAAATTTACAAATATATTTTTAATGTAAAAGTTGTTGCAGTTGTACACTTGGGGCAATCTGCTTTGATTTTCTAAGATATATATATCTGGCAATCTTGTTCTCACTGTGGATAAAATAACCTATCCACTTAATTTCCTTTTTAACAAATTTAGCGAGCATATAATTTGCTTGCCTTTATTGTGTTATCATTCATGCATCATTTAATGTGTGTGTGTGTATATATATATATACACATTTTCTTTTTAATGTCTATCAATGATGTAAGAACATATTGGGATTAAGAAATATGCTAAGTAATTAGAATCCATTTCTGAGTAGGATTATTTGTTTTAGTTTCAGATTTGGATTAGTATTTGTTTAGATAGAATTCTGTTTGGTTTTGGTTTTAGAATCTTGTTAGGATTATGACTAAGTAGTTAGTAGACAACCTTTGTAGATATGAGAGGTTCAATAGCTTGATTGGTATGTTTTTTTTTTTTGGTCTTTCTTTCCCTACAACTAGGGCTTTGTTCTATTTCTGTTCAAGTAGTTCTCTGTCCTTGTCTCGTCAATTTTGGCACAGGAGCATCTAGGTTGCATTGGCACACCTAGTTAGAGTTTCTAAACCTAGAATAAATCCGAACCAGCAAGGTTAGATTGATGAATTGTATCAGGCAATTGAACCACTTACACGATAGCTGCAAAACCTGGAATATAACACCCGTGCAAAAGCGCAATGAAGGATATTGGAAGGTGTTGAAAACCTTTTATACCAATCGAAAAGTGGTGAAGATGAGGAATTTGAAGAGGAACAAAAGGTTAACCGTTTCATGATCCCATGAATCCAAGGTTGTCAAGATCGAGATCCTACTTAGGATCGGGAAAGGGTGATAGGATCGTAAATCGGTGGGATTGACACGGATCATAAGATCCTAGGGTGGTGTGAAGTACTAATATAATTATATACTACCTAAACACCAAATTAAAAGAAAAGAGTTCAACTCTAATTTAAAACAATTCAGTCAAGTCATAATCATCATTTTGCATAGGTTCTTCTTCCTCCCCTCCAACAAGTTCATTCTCTTCTTCCTCTTCTCCAACAAGTTCATTCACAAAATCTGGAATGTTCAACTCCAAATCACGATCAACTATAGGTTCAACCAACTCTTCTTCATTTTGAGCATCAAAATCAAAGTTGTCGCCATCATCCATCCAATATCACTTTTATTATTACCCAATTGAACACAAAATCAAAGTTTTCTTACATCTCCATCAATTGGAATGCCATGCTTCCATCCAATATCACTTCTATTTCCAGCAGCATTCTTGTGCATTTTAGTTCCTCTACTAGTGGCTGGAAGAGCCTCAACATTGCTACTACCAATAGCACCACTTGAAGCCATAAGGAAAAAAACAGAAAAACAGAAACAGGGATAGAGCACAAGGACGCGACTTCAAGGGACACAGAGGAAGCAGAAACAGGGACGAGACTTCAAGGGAAGCAGAAAAAGCAGAAACAGGGACGCGACTTCAAGGGAAGCAGAGGAAGCAGAAACAGGGACGCATGCTTCTTCTTCTTCTTATTTTTCTTCGGCTGTGCGAGTCTTCTTCTTCTTCTGGGACGCGATGGAGTGTGCGGCTGTCGAGTTTTCTTCCTTTTTCTGGGACGTGATGGAGTGTGCGACAGTGGAGAATGAGAGTCCCGACTAGGTGTAGGAAAAAATTAGGGTTTCAAAAGGGTATTTTGGGGTTTTAACAAAACTAGATCATCATTTTTTGGAAATGGAAAAATCGTCGCTTCCACCGATTTCACAGGCAAAAGCGTTGATCTTATGCGAGTTGATCATCTCTGCGATCTTGGTAGCGATTTGAATCGCTGGGGAAGAAAAAATCGTAGGATCGTCCGATCCTACGATTTAACACGCGATCTTGACAACAATGCATGAATCCACAAGCCCAACACAGTCAATTTGAAGAGCGCTTGGCTAGGGCCTTAGAGTTAAACACAAGTGTAAACATTGAAATCTCAGTTTTTCATGGCAGGTTAGATGTCGAAGATTTCCTTGATTGGGAATCAAACTTGGAAAACTATTTTGAATGGAAGCTAACGCCAAAAGAGCATAGGTCTTATTTTTAAAGATAAACTTAAAAAGAATAGCCCTCCAATAGTGGAAGAGATTAGAGGAGTAATGTCAAAGACAAGGAAAGTAGAAAATACGCACCTGGGAGGCCATGAGAGCCAAGTTGCGCAAACAATTTCTGGCAGCAGATTATCTAATGACTCCATATGAGAAATTTCATGGTTTATTGAAGAATTTATGAAGAATTTTATAATCTATCCATTCGGGTAGGGTTGAATAAAACTGATGAACAACTTACAGCTAGATATATAGCTGGTCTGAAGGTTGCTATGTGAGACGAGATGAGCATTATGCGTTCCACAAACTTGAAAGATGCATGCCAGCAAGCTTTGTGGGCTGATGAGTGTGTCATTCTTTTTGGATCTCATTGTATTATAAACCAGCATTGTACAATCGCAAATTCTAGTTATAAAAGCAATCAAAAAGTGGGAGCTTTACAGGGAGCAGTCACAAAGACTACTGCTACTAAAAAGTGGAATGTTCAAGGTCATCTTGGTCCTATTCCTACACAAATACTTGGGAAATCAATATCCTTGGTTTGGGGGGTGCTAGTGGTTCTACTTGTTTCTCTTGTGGGGAACCTGGACATAGTTATTCCAATTGTCTTGGAGGGCTAGTTAATTTTGTAGAAGCTTTTAAGGAGCAAGAAGTAGAGGAATAAGAAGAAGGTTATTTGGATGTACCTGCATATGACAACTAGGATAATGATGAACAAGAAATTGATTTGCCACCTACTGAAGGTGAGAGTTCAGTCATTCGTAGAATTATGACAGCACCTAAAGTTGAGGGATCAAAAGATTGGAGGCGGCGCAGCATCTTTCACACTAGAGTCAATTGTGGAGGAAAAGTTTACAATATGATTTTTAATGATGGTAGCAACGCAAATATAGTTTCACAAGAAGTTGTGGAGAAGCTGAAAATTCCAACCAAAAAGCATCCTCAACCCTATTGATTCTTGTTGCTTGGTTCAATTTTCGATGGGTAATGAGAAGGAAGGTAACAAATGCAATGAGGAGGTTTGGTGTGATGTTACGATGGATGTATTTATTATATTGTTGGGTCGTCCTTGGTTGTATGATAGAGATATGACACATCTTACAACTCCAAGAACTTATAGTTTCCACAAAGTTTGAAAGAAGTTTATTCTACATCCAATGCAAGAGGAGAAAAGGGAGATTACAAATAAAAGAGAGTGAACTTAGTAGTGTCAGTTAAACCATTTGAGGACGAACTTGGAGAAACGGGGAAAATCAGCCTTCATACCCGCCAGAAATTTAGGAACTTTTCGCTGAATTTAATGAGCTAGTTAGTGATGATTTGTCGAAGGAATTGCCACCAATGTGCAGCATTCAACATGCCATTGATTTAGTGCTTGGAGCTACATTGCCAAATCAAGTGGCTTATCAAATGCCACCCTTACAGCGAGCTGAAATGCATAGACAAGTAGAGGCATTATTGGATAAGGGGTTGGTAAGAGAAAGTAAGAGTCCATGTGCGATACTGGCACTGCTTACACCAAAGAAGGATGGTTCTTGGAGAATTTGTATGGATAGCCGTGCAATCAACAAAATCACAATGAAGTATTGCTTTCCAATTTTAAGATTTGAAGATATGTTAGCCATGATGGTTGGGGCAGTAGTATTTTCAAAAATTGACTTGAGAAGTGGCTATCATCAAATTAGGCTACATAATGGTGATGAATGGAAAATAGTGTTTTAGACTCTGGATGGGTTGTTTAAACGGCTTGTCATTCCATTTGGTCTTTCTAGTGCACCCAGCACTTTTATGTGAGGATGATTTAGGTATTCAAATGTTTCATTGGATCTTTTGTTGTTTACTTTGATGAAATCTTGATATTTAGTAGTAGCAAAGAGGAACGTATGATGCATCTTCCCATGGTTATGGAGGTTCTTCAACGTGAAGAACCTTATGTGAATCTGAAGAAGCGTTCTTTCTTTTGTGATAGTGTAATATTTTTGGGTTTTGTGATATCCGCTGAAGGATTAAAGCCTGACCCAAGTAAGATTAAAGCCATTGAGGAATGGCCAGGACCCAAGAGTATATCTGAGGTTTGAAGTTTCCATGGTCCGGCATTATTTTATTAGAGATCAGTCGTATCTTGTAGCCTTGGAAATAATATTTTATATTGGATTTTTTATTGCTTTTGCTGTCAAATCGCCGATTGTACCCCTACACACATGGTTACCAGATACCCATGGAGAAGCACATTATAGTACTTGTATGCTTCTGGCCGGAATCTTATTAAAAATGGGAGCGTATGGGTTGGTACGGATCAATATGGAATTCTTGTCTCACGCCCATTCTCTATTTTTGCCGTGTTTAGTGATAGTAGGGACACTACAAATAATTTATGCAGCTTCAACATCTCTTGGCCAATGGAATTTAAAAAAAAGAATAGCCTATTCTTCCGTATCTCATATGGGTTTCATAATTATAGGCATTGGGTCTATAAACGATACAGGACTCAACGGAGCTCTTTTACAAATAATATCGCATGGATTTATTGGTGCTGCACTTTTTTTCTTGGCAGGTACCACTTACAATAGACTACGCATTGTTTACCTTGACCAAATGGGCGGAATAGCTATCCATAGCTATAGTTCTATTATGAGCCCTATCATGGAATGTTCAAGGGGAATACCTTTATTTGGAGCTAAGGTACAGATGAAGCTTTTGCAAAAATCAAAGCAGCTATGACTCAAGTGCCTGTGCTTGCATTTGCAGATTTTGTTGTTGAATGTGATGCATCTCATGTAGGGATTGGTGTAGTTCTTAGTAAAGAAGGGGGACCAATAACTTTCTTTAGTGAGAAACTGTCCGAAGCTAAAAGAAAGTATACGACTTATGATTTGGAGCTGTATGCTTTGGTTAGAGCTATTGACCATTGGTGGTACTACGTTGTGCATGGAGAATTTTTTCTAATTTTAGATCAACAAGCTCTACACTATTTGAATTCACGGAAGAAACTTAACCCCAAGTATGCTAAGTGGATTGCCTATCTCTGAGGTTTTACTTCTTTTATCAAGCATCGACTTAGACAACTTATTAAAGTAGCAGATTCTTCGAGTCAGAGACCATTATTTTTAACTACTTTACAATTTCAGGTTGTTGGGTTTGAAGAGATCAACAATCAATATTCTGTAGATCCTTTCTTCTCTCAAGTGCTGATGGAGTTGCAATCTAATTCATCTACTATAGTCACTTGTTTTGCTGTTCATGGTAGTTACTTGTTTAAAAATAATCAACTTTGCACATCTAAAGAGTCTCTTTGAGAACAAATCATTAGGGAACTACATTGTGGTGGACTTGGTGGACATTTTGGGAGAGACAAGTCTTCGGCACTGGTTTCAAGTCATTATTTTTGGCCAAGGATGTCTAGAGAAGCTAGTAGATTAGTAAAGCATTGCAAGATTTGTTAATTTGCTGAAGGGCAGTCACAAAACACGGGTCTCTATGCTTCTTTACCAGTTGTTTCGAAGCCATGGATTCATTTTAGTGTGGATTTTGAATTGGGACTCCTAAAAACAGCAAGGGGATATGATTTCATCTATGTGGTAGTGGACAGATTCTCGAAGATGGCACATTTCTTGCCATGTTCACGCACTCATGTGGTTGAATTATTCTTTAAAGAGATTATACAACTACATAGAGTTTCTAAGACAATTGTGTCAGATCGTGATGTTACTTAAGTTTATAGGACACTTTTGGCTTACTTTATGGAGGAAAATGGGTACTTAACTAGTCTACCCTAGTACAGCTCATCCTCAAACTGATAGACAAACTGAAGTGGTCAATTGAAGCTTGGGTAATTTGCTTTATAGTGTTATGGGAGCTCATGTAAAAACTTAGGACTTAGTATTGCCACAAGTTGAGTTTGGACATAACAATGCAGTCAATCTCACAACAAAAGAGCTTTTGAGGTTGCCTATCATCACAAGCCACAACATCTACTGGATCTTCCATTACCAGCAGAACCTTGAGTAAATGAAGAAGCTGAGGCATATGCAAATCATGTGAAGAAGATTCATAACGAGGTCTGAAAAGTTATTGAAGCTAGCAATGAACAATACAAGGAAGCTGCCAATGAGCATTGTAGATTCAAAGAATTTACTAAAGGTGATAAAGTGATGGTTTATTTGCAGAAATAGAGGTTTCTGAAGGGAGCTTATCACAAAGTACAGTAAAAAAAAAAGATTAGTTCAAATGCTTATGTAGTGTGGACCTTCTAGATGAAATTCTAATTAGTCCAATTTTTAATGTTTTTGATTTATATGATTTCTATAAGTTTGATCATATAGACAAACAACCTATAGACAAGGATTGGATTGCATCACTGCCTAAGAGAAGGATTTGGTACATGAGGTATGGATGTCAAAGAGACAAAATCTCACTGCAGCTGAAGAAAAGTTGAAGAAAATTGATCTAGTCATTTGTCAACAGTTAGATCAAGTTTTCCTGTTAGGAGCGGAGTTTTCTTTAGCCTGGGAAAATTGATGCAGGAACGTGTTGGGTTTAGGAAATGTACTAAGTAATTAGAATCCATTTTTGATGAGGATTATTTGTTTTTTCTTTCAGATTTGGATTAGTATTTGTTTAGTTAGAATTCTATTTGGTTTTGGTTTTAGAATCTTGTTAGGATTATGATTAGGTAGTTAGTAGACAACCTCTCTATATACGAGAGGTTCAATAGCTTGATTGTTATGTTTTTTTTGAGTAATTCAATTTTCAATATTCTAGAGAATACTTTGTCTTTCTATCCCTACAACTAGGGTTTCGTTCTATTCTTGTTCAAGTAGTTCTTTCTATCCTTGTCCCGTCAATCAATCCTAGGGAAGCCTTAGTTTGTCTCTGAATCTTAGGTAAGGACCTTCTTTGCTTGGCATAGCCACTTCCTTCTGCATGCTGTGCTGGAAGGCTAGATGATTTTTGGCATTTCCATGCAAGTTTACTAATAATTCCAACATATTGAATATGTGTACTATCTTCTCCTGAATGCAATAACTTTTTCTTTACTTAAATTTAACTGTATTGAATCATAGAAACCTGTTGTGTGGAACTATTTATTTATTTTTAACTGGTTGATGTAAACTTAACTTGCAGCAAAGTGTATGTGCTTTATTTATAAATTACCCAAACCTTGATACTTGTCAAATTTGATAACTGTATTTATAAATTTTTGTTGATTTTCTTGGGCAGATATGAACCGCTGTTTGATTACTTTAAGGACTACTCTGAGGTGGCTTTTAAAGTTGTTGCGGATGATTATGTAACGGCTGACAGCGGTACTGGAATTGTTCATTGTGCTCCTGCATTTGGTGAAGATGATTACCGCGTTTGCAAGGAGAATGACATAATCAGTAAGGAGGTGTGTTAGAGCTTTTTATATTCATTGGTTAGGACTTGCTGTCAAGAATTATGCATGTTTATGATATCAAACCTAGTGAAGTAGTTTATTTTATAATCTTTCATTTCTTCATTCATAAAACTTTTTGCAAGTCGTCATGATATTTGCAATTTATTGGTTATTTTCGTATCTGCATCTGTTCCTGCACTGCTTTTAGGCTTGACGCAGTGGACGTGTCAATGAACTAATGATCACTGGATGATTTGAGTTTTTTGAGTAATTTCTTCCTAATTGTTTGGTTGTAGAAATTCATGTAGGATAGTTCTGTCAGTATCAGATGAAAAATGATATTCGTAACTCATTGCAGTTAGTGGTAAACTTAATTCGTTGAATGAGCTATGTTAACACAGTCCATGAGAAATGTAATTTGAAGTTTCCTTATGGTGAGGATGATAGTGTTTAGAACTAAAATTTTCTTGTATTGCTGTATGTGTATTATGTTCCTTGAATAAATCCAATTTCTGAATTGGGAAGTGCTTATAATATGTATTGAAGGTGGAAGTGATCTCATTCTATATGCCAAAATTCCTGTCTGTCTGTTAATTGTTATCATCTTTTGCCTGCCTTTGATACTCTGGTGGTGGTCATTTTTCTCTATGAATCGTGTCGTTTTATAATTTTTTTTTCTATTTATTTAAGTTCATTTCATCTATTTCTTTGCCTTTTTAATTGGGAGTGCTTTTTGTAGGGAGAGAACTTGGTTGTAGCAGTGGATGACGATGGCTGTTTTACTGAAAGGATTACTGATTTCCGTGGCCGTTATGTTAAGGATGCAGATAAGGACATAATTCAGGCAGTGAAGGCAAGAGATAGACCAATACTATTGTTATTTTCCTTGTAATAAGTGTTATTATACATCCAATTCTGCTTTTGATGATTTTTTTTTCTTTTTTTTTTTTTTGTTGGGGGGGTGGGGGTGGAGGAGTGGGGGTGCTGGTGTTAATCTGGCAAGTAGAATTAGTCCATTTGAGAGAGGTGTAGTTTTCGATCTTTTAGTCTGGTGAACAATTGTTTCAATGTTTGATGCTTTTAATGAATTATTCTTCATGGTATTATGCTTTCTACTGTTGGAATGAGAAGGATATGTGCTTTGTGCAGGAGAAAGGTAGGCTTGTCAAAGCTGGAAGTTTTACCCATTCTTATCCTTTTTGTTGGAGATCTGATACTCCCCTTATCTACAGAGCAGTTCCCAATTGGTATGCCCATCTCTCATATGCTCTATCCCCTTTTTCTTCTGTAGGGTAACTTTCAATCTTCTTCAACTACTAGTTTTAAAAAATGGTGGGTTGTGTGCTATTTTAAATTTTTCCTGACCTTTTGGTATGCATGGGGCCTCTAGTGAATTTCTTTTTAAGGAAGTGCTATATTTTTTTGGTTATTTATTGGCTCGTACTTGATTTTAATGTAACAAGGAAAGAATATACTTGAATCTGCTATCTTTTGAGGTTTAAAGGAGGCATTTTTTTAAATGGAATGATGTTTATTAAGTCCTGAGCCCCATAGAAGTTGATAATGTTTTGCTATGTTTTGTGATATTCTTACTGGGGCAAGGCTTAAGAAGTATTAAGATTTAGCCAATGTGTGTTCCCCCACCTCTGTCCTCCCCCCCCACAACCCCCCCCCCCCCCCCCTCCAAGTCCCCCGAACATATAAATGATGTAATCTTCTTTAGAATGGTTTCTGGTCATGTCATGCCCCAGAAGAGTGGTACCTATATGGCGTTGCCTCAATGCAAATAACTTCTCCCGGATACTTGTAATTCGAGAACTAAATATTAAACTGTTGTTGTGGTTTTATCTCCTCTCAGGTCATTTGAATTGTAGATTGTGTTGAAAATGTTTGACCATGAGGTTCTGATGCTGGTATGAATTGACACAGAATTGGTATTACAAGCATTTTATATGTGGTTGCATAGTAATCCTCGAAAGAGCTTTATGGAGGATCTATTGACCCAAAACATAACGTCTTGCATCAATTCCATGTTGTGCTTGTATATCTATGGGCTTCTTAGATTTTTACCATGATTGTATGAATCCTAATTTGTGGAAGTACCACCTATTATGATGGAGTACCCTGAATTTTTGGATGACGCTGATGTGGTTGAACTTCACAAAATTGCTAATACACGAGTCAAAGCATCATTGAGATTGAGATTGAGATTGAGAATCCAATTAATTTGCTAGGAAGGCAAAGAGATGATAATGCAAGTATGACTAAATTACAGCCGATGTTAGCTGATTATTATGCCATACTAACTCTTATGGTTTTTTGGCAATTCACTTTCATCATTATCTTTTATTATGTTTGGATTGGTTGGTGAAAGACAGGGAATACTTGTCTACTGAAGTTAGCTATAATAGTTTATGGAATTTTGTTCTTCTGCAGTCACAATGTTTCTTTTATTTTTCCTTTTCATCTCTCTCTCTCTCTATCTATGGATATATGTATATATGTATTCAATTAGTTGATTTTTAATGTTACCGCTAGGTTTGTTGCAGTGGAGAAGATAAAGGATCAGTTGTTGGAGAACAACCAAGAGACCTACTGGGTTCCAGATTTTGTGAAGGTTTCTCTCTCCCTCCCTCTGTGTGTGTCTTACTCTGATAGTCTCTCTGTCATTCACGCCCAAAAACAAACCATCCTGTTAATCTTCCCTTTTCTTAATCTCTTCTCATTTGGGTTATAGTTCCCTTGGATATTTTTTTATTTTCCCTGGAAGGGGTTTCTTTTTGGGGTGAGGTACACTGTGTGACCAGACACTGAGATTCTCAGTTTTTCTTTATTGTTCTTTTTCACAAGATTTTGGCTTTACCATCTCTGGTCAGTCTTCCTTTAGTACTATCAATTAGGCACTTGTTTGTATTCTGAATACGGTAATTGGTCTTGGGATTGGGTATTAATATCCTGTCATTGCATGTTTGATAATTTTTAGACATGGTATGAGTCTTCCCATTCGAAGAAGTTATACTGTGAACATATGATAAAATAAATCCAAGTGCTTTGATTATGTATCCTGGGGTTAAAAAATAACATGCCTTTCTGTTACTTTTTGGAAGCTGACATTCTTTTCAGGTGTAAGATTTGACTATTTCTAGGGTATACATTTGTTAATTAGTAATGAGAAAACAAATTACTTATGTTTTAAATTGGATAAAAATTCTAAGATAAGTCATCCCAGTAAACTTAATGTGGTGATTACTCATTCTTACTACCACGGTCTACTTCAAATGGTTTCTTTATGATTTAGTTTGCCTATGAGGCTGAAGCTAAGATAGATCTGTAGCAATTTCCTTCTTTTCTACTTGTGTAATTGATCTTTATTACTTCTTGATCGTTAATATTCTAGAATTCATGCCCTCAACTTCCTCATGGGCAGATACATAATTGGTATTCACACTTAAATATTACTGCTCAACTTTTAAAGTCTGTAGATATTGCTGCACCTTTTACATATATAATATGAACCAGTGTATGGCAGTGATTTCTTCATACTTTTGTGGGGCCTTGTTGATGATTATACTTTGTTTTAGTTTTGATTCTTTGAGCTTGTTATTGTGATAACATAGGCCTTACATATTTTTCAGCACATTAATTCAGAGGAGTATTGTTTGCAGGGGACAAAGTTTTATCATACGAACCATAAAAAATTACTGATTTTTGGACAAACATGTTGTGATTATGATACATAAATGCCAATTCAGTCCTTGTAATCACTATTTGACCATGTAGGTGATGAGCTTTCCTTTTTATCATTGACTGCATTGTATACCATACAAAAGATTAGTTTTGGTTGAGTTTGAAAATTGTCTCATGAAATTATTTCTCATTTTCTTTCACGCTGTTAGAAATTGTTGTTGAATGTTTATTGTAAATTGTTTGTCAAAGAGAATCCAAGACTCAAATTGGTATTCAACCTCAATTCAGCGCCATTTCCATTCTCCTCCACCCTTCCTTTCCTCCTCCATTCTTTTATGGTCATGCCCAGTCTGTTAACTTTTCCACATTAATGCATTTGGCTACTACTGGCGATGCAATTTTATGGTGGACCTAAGGGTTGTGGTTTGATGGCCATGCACAAAATATTGATGCATGTGATATATATTGTAGATGGAACTATTATGTCTGACAAAAGATCAACGTTTCCTTCTCTTTGGAATTTGATAGGACATTGCTTTTCTTTTTTAGCTGGTATTTACAGATGGCTTTTTTCCCCTTAATATTAGGAAAAGCGCTTTCACAATTGGTTGGAAAATGCTAGAGATTGGGCCATCAGTCGAAGTAGATTTTGGGGTACTCCACTTCCTATCTGGATGAGTGAAGATGGTGAAGATATTGAGGTCATGGATTCCATTGACAAACTGGAGAGGCTTTCTGGTGTTAAGGTTTGTTCATTCTAGTTTTGTTATGTGCATGCATACATGCATGTCCGCTTTTTTATGCTGCTTTGTGTAGGGCTTC
Organism: Gynochthodes officinalis; assembly: GCA_020080225.1. Classification (NCBI taxonomy): domain Eukaryota; kingdom Viridiplantae; phylum Streptophyta; class Magnoliopsida; order Gentianales; family Rubiaceae; genus Gynochthodes; species Gynochthodes officinalis. Next base: position 2,603,420 of record JAIQDA010000012.1, read on the forward strand.
TATTCTGCACTGAAAGTAGCCTACTACATGTCTAATAATTTATAATTCATTAGAGTGATCTGGCAGATTTTTAAAGAGAGATATTTTAGCATAAATCTTTTTTAAAAAAGATATCAGCATGTTGTTTTATTTTCTTGTGCTCTGCTTACAGAATTTTATTCTTTGAAATATACAATTATCCATGTGACCACTCTTTTCCCCTCATCGCTTGCCCAATATACAGGTGACTGATTTACATCGTCACAAGATTGATCATATCACAATTCCATCTCCTCGTGGTTCAAAGTTTGGTGTTCTTCGCCGTGTGGAGGATGTAAGACCAGTGTCCCTTGCTCAACTATTGCATTTAAATATGATGCTTAATGCTACATAATATGAATATGTGTGTGGGCAACAAATGATACAACTAAATATAATCACCTGGTCAGAAGATGACATTTGTTTCTGTTGATGTTCAATCTCATATATGGGCTCAAATTCAATAAGCATAAACTCATATAATTGCTTAGGCCCAATTGCTAAAAGCCCATCATGGATCCATTACCAATATCTGAATGGCAAGTTTAGTTTTCTTTATTGATACATCTGCTATTTGGACAACTTTTTGACTTTGAATATTCCTTTTATTATGAATTGCAAAATTCTCACATACGTTTGCTTAGCATTGGGTGGTCATCACTAGCTGTGCTTGCCTTCTTTTCCTTTTACCAGGTGTTTGATTGCTGGTTTGAAAGTGGATCCATGCCTTATGCATACATTCATTACCCGTTTGAGAATGTTGAACTCTTCGAAAATAATTTTCCTGGGCATTTTGTGGCCGAGGGGTTGGACCAGACTCGTGGATGGTGAGTTGATTTCTTCTGTAATGATGGGGAATTGAAAGAATATTATTTATTTCCTTGGTTATGATTGTGCTGCTAGTTATTCATATCTGTATTGATGGTTTTGAGAGCTGTTTTTTTCAGTTTACTCTCTCTCTCTCACTCTCTCACCCCTTCTCTCTGTGTATGTGTGCATATAGATATATATTATTTATGATGAGTTGAGGCCATTTTCGTATAATCAAATGATCAAATTAAGAAAGTGGTGTACATTGATGTCCTTGGTTATGATTGTTCTGCTTGTTATGCATCTCTCTCACTCTCTCTCTCTCTCTGGGTGTGGGTGTTTGTGTGTATGGATATGATGAGTTGGGGCCACTTTTGTAAAATAAGATGATCAAAGTAAGAAAGTGGTGTGCAGTGGGGGAATGTTCAGTGTCACGTATTATTTGATACGAGCGAGTGCAATGATTTGTTCAGCCTATGAAGTGATATTTATCCTTCATATTGTTCAATGTATGGGATTAAGGGAGTGGATAATACTGGCCTATAGAAGTAGCGGAACCTTCCAACTGGGGGAAGGAAGTATTTTAATGGAATTAATTTTTGCAAGACATGGTGAATTCAAGTAGTAGATGTTATATGCTTCTTTTTAATATATGTTTTTTAATCTTACAGGTTTTATACTCTCATGGTACTGTCAACTGCGTTATTTGGCAAACCTGCTTTTAAAAATCTCATTTGCAATGGACTTGTTTTGGCTGAAGATGGCAAAAAAATGAGTAAAAGATTAAAGAACTATCCTCCTCCTGGGGAAGTCATTAATGATTATGGGGCTGTAAGTGTTGCAAGATTATTGTTTTTATCTTTCTATTTGTTTATTTGTCTTGTTGTGTTGACTAATGTGTTGGCTCTAGATCTGATCATGGTTCTAGAACCGCTGGTTCCCGGTTTCACTAAGGATGGAACCGGAACCGAACTTTGGAGGTGCCAATTCCGATCTAGTTCCAGAACCGCCAGTTCACGGTTTGGTTTTGGTTTCTATTTGGTTCCGGTTTGATTCTGATTCTAATTACGGTTTCACACTCAATTATAAAAAAATTAATTTAAAGAAAATATAACTTACACTGAATATATATATATATATATATATATATATATATATATATATATATAGATATTATATAAAACTTAAAGTTGTAAATTTTGTTGTAAAAAGAATATAAATTAGACTTAAAAGTTATAAATAAAATATAACTTAGACTTAGAAAACAAATATAACTTGCGCTTACAATTAAAAATTAAAGTGACAAAAGAGTACATTTTACTTATATATTGAAGATTGTAATTTGTTTCTTAAAAAAATATAATTTAAACTTAAAAGCCATAAAAGAAATATAATTTAGATTTAAAAAGAAATAAAACTTGTATTTAAAGTTGAAAATGAAAGTGAGAAAAGAATATAGTTTATTTATATTTATATTTTATTTATATATATTTAATTTTTTAAAAAAAAATTACACAGTTCCGAACCGGAACTGAACCGCCGGTTCCAGTTCCGGTTTTAGAATCTTTATCCAAGGTTCCGGTTCATGAATCCTAACTGCCTGTTCAGTTCTGGTTCAAACCGGAACCTTGGTCCACCTCTAGTTGGCTCCTTTCTAATTTTCAGCTGTTTTGATCATGACCCTTGATGGGGCTTTTGTTAACTATGGAAATATTGTTGAATGCAATTGCATCTGTTTCCCTTTCAGGATGCTTTACGATTGTACATTATAAACTCTCCAGTTGTTCGTGCTGAGCCTCTGCGTTTTAAAAAAGATGGAGTATATGGTGTGGTTAGTATTCTTTGAGAAAAGTTAATTTTTCCTAGTTCAATGTTTGTTCAGGGCAGCTTAAAGGTCTCAGGATCATGAAGTTTTAACCTGTTTGTTCTTCTTTCTGATTGTCTTGGGAGTCTCTTTCCCTCAGTTTCAAGGAGTAACGCCAGAATGTTTTCCCTATTCAGGTTAAAGATGTATTTCTTCCATGGTATAATGCTTATAGATTCCTGGTGCAAAATGCAAAAAGACTGGAGATTGAGGATCTTGATCCATTTGTCCCTATTGATCAAAGAACTCTTCAGAGTTCTTCAAATGTTCTTGATCAGTGGATCAATGTGGCAACTCATCGATTGGTACAGTTTGTCCGACAAGAAATGAATGCTTATAGACTGTACACGGTATGTCTTCCAGTGGGTATAATCTTTCCACTGAGAATTTTATTCTTTTGTGATGATTAGTCGTTAATTCTTCAAAGAAATGCCTAAAGAATTACTAGAAAATTATTTGGCTCCTCTGCAGAAACCAGCTAACGTTTAATTTATGGTATGTGTTAGTTACTATTGGCAGGAATTCTGACATAGTGGTCATTGCTACAATTATTTGTTTTGTAGGATACTATGTTTCCAGTCATATAAATACAGTCATATAAATAAGGCTGTGTTTGGAGTGGTGTTTACCTAGAAAAAGTTAATTTTTTCCTCCAAAACAAATAAAACATCCAAGCACATTTTTATTTCAAAATTTGAAATTCAAATATCCCTCCCAATTTCTCCTTATATAATTTAAATTTTTTTTCCTCCAATACACTTTTTATTTTCTCTCCAAAATACTTTTTCCTACAAAAAATTCCCACAAAAAATTTCACGCATTCCAATGCAAAATTTCTTAAGTAAACCACAATCCAAACATAGCCTAATAGTTTTTAGGAGGGAAGGTTGTTAATTCTGATGAAACTGATACTCCCATTGTATTATTGATTTATTATGGCAACAGCACATTAATTTGTTTGCTGCACTTCTGGGTAACTTAGGTCAGCCTGTGCTTGTGTTTTTCTATGACCATGATGGTGATTTCACATACGCCTTGAGTGTTGATGTATTATTTTGTATTCTATCACTGCCATTCCAGCATTAACGTAAATTTTATGGGGAGGGAAACTAGAAATTTTGTTGTGAGATTCATCTTGTTATGGTTATGGATTGTTTGCATATGCATGTATGTGCCCATAATTGGATCTATTGCTAATTTCTTAAGGATGACGTGTAGTTTGAGCTAGAATGATGCATATGACCTGAAAATTGTGTTTGGTTCAAGGGTGTAGGGGTCAATTGGGCTTTCTGGAAGGGAAAATGTTCCTTCACCTTATGGGCATTCCCCAACACCAAAAATGGTCTAAAAGTATTGCCATTTCCCAAAATCAATGATGGTCTGAAGTGGCTGCTTCTTGTTACCGTATAACTTTTGCCTCTGTAATGATTGACTCCATATAAACTTGTCATTGTTTTGGGATAATTTTACATTGATCCCCTGAGTTTTCCAAAAGTTAATATAGGGGTTAAGTTTACTTTTGAATATCGTCCCCCAATGTTAACTTTTGGAAACCTCAGGGGAGGAATGTGAAATTATCCCCCCTTTTTCGGTTTTGGGTTTTATTTCCTTTTGCTTGGGAGGAATTGGGGGAGGTGTTGAAGGTAGCTTTGTAAGTTAAGTTCTTCTATCTGAATTTGAATATCAATTTGATATTCTGATTTTTTTGCAGCCCCCTAGGGTTAAGGACAAACTAGGGTCAGTTTGGATTGGTTGTTTCATAGAGTATTTAAATAATAGACAATACAAGGGCTGAGTTGCAAATTTTCCTTTAAAATTAGTGATGGAGCTTTTTAGTACTGTTTCACGCATGTTAGACATGTCATATGTACTGGTCCATAAAATCCATAAAAATTTGTTTCACTTGCCCTTTTTAAATCCAAAAAAATGCATGTGGACAATGTGAAAGGTGCTGCATGGAGAAGAGTACAATGTGGTGCTAAAGCTCCCGAAACAATTCAATGACTTTTGGAAAAGAAATTTTACTATTCACTTTGCAGCCTCCCTTATAGTGGTTGCCTTGGGTGAAACAGCACTAAAAGTCTAACTTTGAATCTATTCTCTTTCCTTGAACTAATTTTCATGGAGCATGAGCGTATAATTTACATTCAGTTCATAGCTTTCTTTGAAAGTTCAATGCAAAATATTAAAGTACCGGAGTTTGTTTTATATATTCTCTTGGTTGATTATTCCTACACGCATAGAACCTTTTATGGATTTATTTTCTGGTCTTCATATGTGGGGTACCCCTCTTTTTTAAGGGGACACTCTTTTGGGAATAACATTATTATATTACATATGAAAGATCTACTCTGATTGTGTAGTGTTTTATTCTTTTTATTGTAGGTTGTCCCTGAACTCCTCAGATTTCTAGATAACCTGACAAACATTTATGTTCGGTTCAACCGAAAGAGACTGAAAGGTCGTACAGGTGAAACAGATTGTAGAATCGCTCTGTCAACTCTTTACCTTGTAAGTTGGCATTTATTTTGTCTTATTAATTGGAGTTTGCTAGGTTTGCATTTCATTCTCAAGTTCTCTGCTTTACCTGAATTTTGTCATCATCTTATCCAATCTTGTGGCTTGGCGTTTCTTTTCATTCACCTTTGCTACATTTGACTATGTTGATTATCTGAACCATATTAAACTGTGATTTTAATATTTCCTTCTGATGAAATGTGGAGTATCCAAAGATCAATATACCTGGTTTCTTTTATTGGCGTGCCTGTTAAGTACTTTCAGTTTCTTGGATAAAATGGATAAATGTTACCAACCACAATTTTTTATAATAGTATTTTCGAGTTTTCTTGGATCGTGTCTGGTACATGTGAATGATTCACATCCTGTCAAGTACTGATTACTCTTTCTTGCTGCCAAATGTCAGTTATTTTACAATCTACTTCCTGGCTTTCATAGGTGCTGCTAACTGCATGCAAAGCAATGGCTCCATTTACACCATTCTTCACAGAGGTTCTTTATCAGAACTTGCGAAAAGTTTGCAATGGATCAGAAGAAAGCATTCACTACTGTAGTTTCCCAGGAGTAGAAGAGAGTGTAATAGTGAATTTTGTGTTTGAGATGCGTATTTTTTATTGTTGTCAATCTTGTTAAACCAAGTTCTGCTCATACCGCTAATTGTTTCCATTGTCATGTCAGGGAGGCAAAAGCAGATCAGAAACTTCTGCAGAAGTTGATGGGAAGGTATTGCAGAATCTTTTACTTTAGATGGGCATCTTTAATACTGTGTTCATCCCTCTGTGAACGTTTTATTTCCTTACACCAGGGAGGTGAACGCATTGAAAAAAGTGTGGGTCGGATGATGACTATCATTGACCTTGCACGGAATATCCGTGAACGTCACAATAAACCTCTTAAAACTCCACTCAGGTAGTGCTTCTTGCTCTTCATTTCTCCTACTCACTTTTAATTCTTTAACCCATTTGAACTGCTGCGTATTGACTAGGACCCTGTGTGCTGTAGTATAAGATTATTTCTTTTATTTTCATTTTTGATTGGTGCACTTGTGCTTCATGTAAGTTGTTTATCTCCATCCTCAGGGAGATGGTGATTGTGCATCCTGATGCTGAATTCCTTGATGACATTGCTGGTAAACTGAAAGAGGTTCGTGAAGGCAATAGAATGAATTAAAATATTTCAGAGTTCACCTCAGAGCAGTTTGACCTAAATTACTGTGTTATTTTGACACCTAATTCTTGCATTCAAAAATGGATTTTGGGCATGTTCTTATTTGCTTTAGCTTCCCTGAATCTATGTTGTGCAAGTGATTTTTTCAAAGCCGTTAACAGACCAACGCTGCTTTTGTCTTGGTAGTTTTTTATCTTAATAGTGTAACTCATCATCATCATCATCACCTTGATCCCAAACTAGTTGGGGTTGGAGGTCGATGAACCCAAAAACATAAATCCATAAAATGAAGAAAATAAAATAAAATAAATAGATAAATACGTAGATAGATAGATAAAGAAATAAATAAAAATGCTAAAACTATAAAGGACAGTCGGGACCACTAGAGTTTTGCTCTTCCACCACACTAATAATTTTCCTCCACTCTGTTCTACCACCAACTAGCCGCCAATCTATTTCCAACTCCATTAAATCTTGTTTTACTACTTTTCCCCACGTAAATTTCGGCCGACCTCTCCCTTTCTTCCCATCATGCTCCTTATAACAAACTTCTGTTCTTATCGGAGCATCTATAGGTCGCCAAAGAATATGCCCAAACAATCTCAATTTATGTTCTCTCATCTTTTCTGCCACTGGTGCTACTCCAATTCTTTGTCGAATATCCTTGTTTCTGATCTTATCCATTACTGTCTTACCACACATCCACCATAACATCCTGATTTTTGCTACTCTCAACTTATGCTTATGTTGTCTCTTTGCTGGCCAACATTCGGCTCCATATAGCATCGCCGGTCTTATAGCTGTTCTATAAAATTTCCCTTTTAACCTAATCGGGATTTTGCGGTCACACAAAAACCCTGTTGCACTTCGCCATTTCATCCAACCTGCTCTGATTCTATGGTTTACATCTAACTCATCCTACTTTGAGTGCAAGAATAAGCTCCTTCCAAGCTTGGGAAAAAATTAAGTAGAGAATAGGTATAGAAGATGGACCAAATCACTTTCTACTTGAAAAATGCTGGATTAATTTATTTAACATTTTCAAATTTGATGAATGGTTTAGCAGTACTTCTGTACCTTTCTCCTTGGGATGAATTGGGATGATCTTTACCATTCTAAATTCAAATTCTAATGTTGGCAAAATTAGCTTTAAAGCACATTAGTTTGAGTTGTGAATTTGTACTCTAAATATTTCCTTTGACTGAACTTCATGCAGGGGTGATGAATTGAACCATAAGAACCAAGTCTTAGTTAATTAAGGCTGATGTTTCATACAGTACGTTCTTTTAACAGATAGTTACAAATTTCAACGTGATTAGGTTTAGTTTTGGAGTAGAGCCAAGTCTGATTTTAAACTTTGAAAGATACTTTAACCTCTAAACTGAATTTTTCGTTCTTTTCATATAAATGGCTTTTCAATTGAAGTATCTTTGCCTGGTTACATTTATTTTTGTCATTGTTCTAGTATGTGCTTGAGGAACTCAACATTAAGTCCTTGGTCCCTTGCAATGATACCTTGAAGTATGCTTCGCTGCGTGCAGAACCTGATTTCAGGTAAAATTATCCATCCTTTTTTTTGGTGGGGGGACTGTTCACTGTATTTCTCCTCTACATTTTAGTTTGTGACATTGCGTTTTCTTCCATAGTGTGTTGGGGAAAAGACTAGGCAAATCAATGGGAGCTGTTGCAAAGGAAGTCAAGGCCATGTCAACAGAAGATATATTGGCCTTTGAGAAATCTGGAGAAATTGTTGTTGCTTCATTCTCTCTAAAGCTTAGTGAGATTAAGGTTCATAACTGCAAACTTTGATTTCAGAGTTTTTATTTTATCTTTATTTTTATATTTTAATTTATTTATTTTTAACATTTCCTGTTTCGCCTGGTAGTAAATATTTTCTGGGTGAAGCAATATTTATGATGGTCATCCTGAAATTTAGTCTCCTCCAGGGAATCACTTTTTATGAACAGTGCAAAGCAGTTGCATACTTCAAAAAACCACTTGTACAAGGGATAAAATATGTCAAGGCCCAAAAGTTGGTAGATGGGGTATGGTTGGCTAGTTCAACCCTGAAGAAATGCATAGCGTGTGTTATTCAATTACGTAGGTAGTAATGTTTAATATCCTAGGCAAGTCAATTTGAAGCCACCCAACTTACACCCAGAATTACACACCTACATAACCCAAAACTCTGAGGGGAATTCTTCGAGTGAAGGGATCTGTTGGATAATGAAAACAACTGATCAGAAAATTTTTGCAGTCAGCACAAAATTTTCTTGATTTTGACAATAAAATAGGAGTAGTGATTGTGGAATTGAAGAAAAAGGTTTCTTGATTACTGGATGGTGAAGTTTCTGGCAGAGCTATGTGATTGTTCTACCTCATTAAATGTGAACTGGACTGATGAAAGTTAAAAACCTGTTATGTGTGCTGCAATTTTATCTAAATCTGATGACACTTCCTGGAAAGATTGTGTTGTTGGTTTTTGCCAACCCATTCAAATATAAGTTGCTTGAGTTTTGTGGTTTATGGTTTACTCTTTCAGTCACTCAGTAATGTTTTATTAGGCTATTTAAATGCTTGGCAACTTTCCATAAAATTTTTATTTTTAATCAATTCAAGTATATTGGTGGCTTCGCCTACACCTGATTCATTAGATACGTCATACTAATATGTTTCCAAAGCTTGTTTTGAATCAGTTTGACTTATTAGTAAGTCTTTGACTTGCAGATTACTCGGGATTTCAAACGACCTGATAACATGAATGAGAAGGACATTGATGCGGCAGGAGATGGTAGATCCTTTTTTCATATTTTTTGCCTACTACTTTTTTATATCATGTAGAAGATGTGGGTGCTATATTGCTATCTTCTTTCTACTGTGCTTGCAGGTGATGTTTTGGTGGTCTTGGATCTGCGTCAGGATGAATCATTGTTTGAAGCTGGAGTTGCTCGTGAGGTACTTTGTGCCGTAGTTTTGCTGGCTTATTTTTGTTTGTGTGAGAGACAGGGAGGGGGGAAAGCATGATTACAAGACTTTTCAACATTGATAGACCTCATTGTTCTATATGCCAGATCTTATGTCTGATTATCTTGATTATCTGTGTTGGGTGCATCACTTCTACAGGTTGTTAATAGGATCCAGAAGTTACGGAAGAAAGCTGGGCTTGAACCTACTGACATCGTGGAGGTATTTTTTGAATCGCTGGATGAGGATAAGTCAATTTCCCAACGGATTCTTGAGTCTCAGGTAATTTTTGATACCTTTTATTCCTTTTTTTTTTCCCAAAGATTTTGATAGAAAAAATGATATGCCTTTTGTATTCTTGTATCGAGTGTAAAATTAAGAGGTTAGTAACAGTTTGTTTGCTGGAATTTTCTAGCTTGTCAACTCAAAAAAGGAACTTAAGCATTGCTATGATTTTCTGATCCATATGTGTTTTCCCATTTTATTTATGTAGCATTGGTATTTTATCCAATCTGGTGTTTAGGAATTTCCTTTCTTAGTGCTGCATTCAACTTGGGCCTTATTTAAATGTGTACCATTTTTAAGGTCAATTGTTTAAATGTTTTTTGAGCTTGTCCTTTCTAATATATCCATACTTGATAACAATTCATCGAATATTCTTTGACAGGAAGCAAATATTAGGGATGCTCTTGGCTCTCCTTTGCTACCTTCCGCTTTGATTCCACCACATGCTGTGAGTTGGTTTTTCTTCATGATTGTGTTGTACCATTATTATTACACGTTAATAAAAAAATTTTACTTTATACAAATTTCTCTTCAATACAATAATTTCAAAGTTCATATTTTTTCTAATCTGAAAGTTTGAAATTGAGACGTTTGACATATTTCAGGTCATTCTTGCTGAAGAGAAATTTCATGGAATATCTAATATCTCATTTGCTATTAAATTGGCAAGACCATCTCTGGTGGTTGTTGCAGATTCTATTGTTTCCTTATATGAAGGTAAATCTTTTGAAAGCTTCAATCATGTGAAGGTAGTTTGATGGGTTCTTAGTCTCTTATGAGTTTGTTTTTGCAGGAAATTTGAAGTTTGCAAAAGATTTGCAAACTTATTTGGTAATGAGAGATCATTGGAATTTGAAGTCAGAATTTCAGCTTGGAAAGGGAAAGGTTGGTTTTGTATACTCATGCTCCTGACTTGTGGGTCAACGAGTTAGTGCTGTATGGAATTCTTAATTTTAATCTTATTAGCAATTTTTTTATGAAACTTTGCAGATTACTGTTAGTTGTATTCAAAATCAGCCTCCAGTTGATGTGGTGTTGGGAGACCAAGTCTACTTGACTGTTGGAGATTATTTTTTGGGTACAAGAGCCTCGTGATCATACGAATTCTATATGGATGACTTCTTTTTCTTTTGTTTTTTGGCCTAGTTCCTTCCTTACATTTATGATCTCGCTACTTTCTTCCCCTCTCTGAAATGGATTCTCATTTTCTGGGCATTTTGACCCCTCAGTAGATAACGGGGTCATAGGAGGAAACTGGTGGCTGCCGAAGCAATTTTAGCGGCACCCAGTAATAATTATTGTTTGTATACCCGCAAAAATTTAGCAAAAAGAAGGGGAAAGATTGGAAATTAATTTTTGTAGGGAGATGCCCCTTGATTTTTGATGTTTCGTAACTGCCTTAGTCATATTTGTGTAGACTGTAGACGTTGATATTTTGTTGAAGATTGAAAAACTCGATGCTATAATTTTGTAATAGCTACTGACTGGACTGACCAAGAAATGTAGTAGATCATTGATTTCATTAAACTTGACATTTTATATTATCGGTTGTGGTTCTGTCAATCTGTATCTTATTGGCTTCTGTGCTGTATTTAACGATCCTTAATCTGATGTGTATTTGATGACAATGTGCTTTTTTGGCGGTAAAGAAAATTTGTGTTCTTGAAACGTAAAATGTTTTACAAGCGACCTCTGGTTGGCCTAGTCAGGCAATGTGACACCGTGTGTTGTGCCATGACCAAGAAGGCCTTGATGTTGTATATGAACTTTGAGTTGGAATTTATTTATTTATAAGGATGGTGTCGGCCTGTCAGGATCGGAGCTTCCAAAAGCTAATAAGATCCTAAAGGAACTCAATTCAGCAGACTTTTAAGTAGAGAACCAGGGAGAAATTACAATTTTAGATTAAGTCTGCCAACTGAAGCAATTCAGTAACAGAAAGGAGAGAAGTAATTAAACGTTACACAACTAGGAAACTGTATTCATTGTTATAACTCGGATATTTCAACAAGTGAGATTAATTTAAATTATAATCATGAGCAAGTTTGTAAATACAATCTAAGGGTCGGTTTGGATTAGGTTTTTTCATTTGTAAATAAGTAAATTCTTAAACAAAAAGAATTTACTCAAATATATTTTTATTTTAAAATTTAAAAATCAAAATTTTCTACTCAAATATCTCTCACATAATTTTAAAAAAAAATTCTTTTCATTTTTCTCTCCAAAATACTTTTTCTATCAAAAAATATTCACTAAAATTTTTACACATTTTAATACAATTTTTTTTTAAATACATCACACTCCAAACTTAAGTGAATATAGGAAGTTGGGCTATTGAGAATGAGGGAGAAAAATAATATTAGATTGAGAGAATTGGGGAGCAAGGATTCCAGATTATGCGACAACCAACTTACTTCCTTTCTCCTTCTCAAAGTACAACTTATATACTTGTTTATCACAATAGAATTGGAATGTACAACTTATACATAGTTAATTATTAACTGTTTTAATCTTTTCTCCCCTACTATTTAAGTTTTGGATCATGACAAATATTTCCCTGTTTAAAAACTAGCTTATCCTCATAGCATCTGTACCAACCTCTTTTAGGGCGGGCCGTTTTTGCAAGGCCACGCTACATAAGCAGAAATGCTGATGTGGCGTGGCCGTCTAATATGGTTTCTCTGCAAAACCCGCAGATGAATGGCATTTGTTTTTTTTCGATTTTTGCACATCAAAACAACGTCATTTGTCCGTGCCTTAATTTTTTTTTTCCTTTTCTACCACAGCTGACGTGCCTGTCAGCTGTGGTAGACATGACACGCGCCCGTCTGAAGGCTATTGCAAACCAAATACTGGTATGCAATAGTCATTTCCCTTTTTTTTTAAAAAAAAAAACAAAAATCACCAATTAATAAGAAATATTTTTCTTTATAAATTGACATGCATTTTGCTTACTTTTGTTGCAAAATCTAATATTTTTATTTCTTAAACTCTCGCAAAATTATTCTTAGGCTACTTAAAATTTGATAAATAAAAAATATATAATATTTTAATAATTATTAATTTAAATAAGAAGTATTAAATATATTAAATAAATAGTGAAAAGGTAAATAGATGAGAGAAAAATTGGTGATGTGAATTTTAAAGCCAGGCCATTAGCATGGGCAATTTTTTGATAATGAATGTGTGAATAGTGAAAATCAAGCTTTAAACTGATGTGGCGTGGCCGCTTTAAAAGAGGCTGCTATGAATGCCCTCGAGCCTAAAAAAGTTGAGGAAGTTTTTCTAGGTTAATGAACGTGGGAACTTCTAGAAAGCTCTTCTAGGTCAAATTGTTTCATTTGATCGGCCTCTAGAAATTGGTTGGTGAATTTGGATCTTTCCAAGAAAACTCTTCTAGGTTCATGAAACTGGGATCTTCCCAAAAAAGCTCTTCTAAGTCAAATTGTTTCATTCGGTCAGCCTCCAGAAATTGGTTGGTGGTTCTGATAATAACACATCTCTGGAGGATTTTGGCAGGTTTAAAGATATTTACTACATTACTTCTTGATTCAGGGTTGTCAGCATCTATGAAATGTAATCTATCGAAGCTGTTGGAGTTTTCTTGTTAGAGCTTTCTTTTTCCATAGCCTTCAACAATAATGCCTGATGCTTATCATCCTCATCTGGAATTAATTCCTTCCAAAAATTGTTCCCCCCTTGAATATAGTAGCTCTTACAACCCAACATATACTAGTATTCTGGTCAGGTTGTCGAAGCCCTCAAAATTATTTTAGATCCTTAGACTCGCTACAGTTGATTTGTAGTAGTAATGGACCAGTTCGAATCCCACAGGGAGCTATGTGTTGAAGAATTTCTTAGCAATTTAGATGAAGAAAAAAAGAATTTTAATTACCAAATCTATTAGTAGTTAACAAAGAAAATTTATAAGAGAAATCACTGGAAATATTTAAGGAATTACTTCAATCTTACCAGGCTCCGATCCAAGGTAGTGTAGTTGTACCGAATATATCTAGATCATAGGATTCTTAAAACACTTCTTTATTCAAGCGTTTAACCGAAAATTTTTCAGGATAGCCATGACAAAATTTTGAGTTTTCCTACTCTATTTGTTTGAACCTAACATTCACAACAAACCTTACTAACAAATGATTGGGGGCGACAACGTTCCATATCATTTGATAGTAGCACTAAGAACCTTGAAAACACTTAAAACAAAAACTAACAATTGAGATAGCTGCAATTGAAAATCTTTGTATCATTAATCCTCTTTAAATCATAAATGCATAATTACTGTCACTTTACACACGCAAAAAGATTTAAGTGCTACTTATACAAATTGTTCCAGACAATTACGGATCAAAAACAAATAGATAGCTGTAGAAAGAAGAATGTAAATAAGTTGTCAATTTATTTAACATTCAAAATCCATAAAAAAACATAATGCAAGAAATAATGATTACTGGAATGCAAAAAGATTATTAAACTATAAACAACACCTCACTAAATATATTGGTATTAACACCCCTTGGAATGGAAAGAAAGTAATTTAGCCACTCATGGTAGCAAAACTATTCTAACTTTATTCTAGAATGAAAGAAAAGTACAAAAGAAGGAAAAATTTCTGCAAAAAATGAAGGTTAAAACTTATGTCTTCCAAGTTCACTTGCCCTCCTATTTATAGACTTCTTCTCTAACAACCTCCCTAAAGACTTCCTAAAATCTCTCGAACAAATCCTAAGTCTTTAAACTTTTGATTCTAACTAATTATCTAGCCAACCATCCTATCTAATCCTAACCAATGTCTTCAAATCCATTCTAACTTGAATTACAAAAGTTGAAATCAAAAGACAAATTCAAGTCTTGAAAATTCAGCTATCAGCCTTTTATCTCTGCTCAGGATGTGGTCACGTGTATTCATCTCTTGTGCATCTTCTTGAGTTTCACCTCCAAGACTTCATCCTTTAAGGCGTGATCTCAATTTATCCAAGATAGGCTTTTGTTTTTGCTCAAAAAAATCCTTATCCAAAAATCATCTAAATCTTCATTAAATTCCATCTTTCTACCTTAGTCTATCAATTTCACTCCCTGGTACAAAAACACCTCAAATTAGCCATTTTCATACCAATAAAACCATTAACACCACAGGTTTTTTCCTATTAAATGGTAACAAATTAAAGCCTATCATATTCCTGATTGTCTTGGTAGTAATTTCAACATGTTGATCTTGAGTTACAGCAACTTGAGATGCCCTCATAAATGAATTGAAGGTTCATTGCTTTGACAAATGTTTAATTTCATCTTGGCAATTAAAGCTTGCAACTTTGTTTTCAATACCATATTTTGGTTCTTCCTGATTAAACTCCAAATTATCAACTTTAAAATTTGCAAAGTTCAATTTTTCCATGTCTTGTCCATAGTTTGATCTTTCAGGACACTCAATGCAAGAATTCTGCAGATTTTTTTCAACCACTGTAAGCAGGGGCGAATCCTTTGAAGGCCCAGGGGGCCAAGTGCCCCCCCATGTTGTCAAAATTGACTTGTAGTATTATTTTTCAAGAATGTGAGCGGATCCCTTCAAGGCCCAAGGGGGCAAGTGCACCCCCCCCCCCTCCCAATCTGTCAAATTTTTGACTTATAGTAGTATTTTTCAAGAATGTGAGCTTCCTTCTTTTCTTTTTTCTTCTCTTTTTTGTCATTTCTTTTCCTACTTTTTCTCCTTTTGTCAAGCCCACCTATGCCCAACTCATTTTTCTCTTTTTTGTCATTTCTTTTCCTAATTTTTCTCCTTTTGGCAAGCCCACCTACGCCCAACTCATTTTTTCTCTTTTTTCTCCTTTCTTTCCCTCATTTTTCTCCTCTTTGCAGACACCTTTCCCATTGCTCATTTTTCTCCTTTGTTCTCACCAGAATCACCACTGCTGAACTGCATCCACGGTCATCTCTCCAATCGAGCAATCATCTTTTGATCCTTAGCAGCACTGGAATCAACCTTTTTTGGCTTAAAGGTTTGTTTTTTCTCTTTTTTTCTTTTCTAATTTTTTGCAATTTTTTTTTAAAATTTTTGCTTGTTTTTTTTTTCCTTTTCTAATTTTTTGCAATTTTTTTTTAAAATTTTTGCTTGTTTGTGGGTGTGTTTATGATAATAATTAAGGAATAATTGTTGTTGATTTTTAGTAAATTATTGAGTATGAATCATGAAATTTTCTTGTCTCTTTGTTTTAATTATTTTTAGTAAAAATTATATTGTGAATTTTTAATAGGATGCAAAAGAATTTGGAATTTTATTTTAAGAAGCCTAGTGCATCTAAACGTCCATGATCGGAACCTTCTTCGGATGGTTTTACAAAAGAATTGTCTAATGAAAAGAAAAATGAAAGTGCTCTCTCAGGACCCTCACAGAGTAAGGATGAAACAATAGGATTTGATAATAATATATTTATTACTCATCCGGGTAAAAGGCCTTCTATTTTTAGTGCTATTTAGAGTAGTAAAGAGATTGAAAACTTGCGAAGGGCATACCTAATTAACAGCCCTACTCAACCAATGCTTGACAAATTTCCTCGAAGACTGATTGACAAAAAAATGCAAAGATTTAGTCAACACTGGTATATAGAATTCAGTTGGATCGAGTATAGTGAATCCAAGAATGCAACGTTTTGCTTATATTGTTTTTATTCAGTTGTAAGTACGGTGATAGGGGTTTTGGTCATGATGCATTTGTTAGTGAGGGATTCACAAATTGGAAGAAAAAAGAAAAATTGCGTGAACATGTTGGAAAAGTTGGGAGTATTCATAATATGTGTTATAGTGCTGCTCAAGATTTAATGAACCGTAAGCAACACATTGATATTATAGTTTCTTTTATTTCTGAGCAAGCCAAGATTGATTATCGCATCTGCTTGAATGCATCTATTGAATGTATAAGATTTCTTTTGTGTCAAGGGTTGGCTTTTCAAGTACATGACGAGTCAGATTCCTCCGCAAAACAAGGAAATTTTCTCGAGCTATTGAAATTTCTTTGTAAGTACAATGAAGCTATTAAACAAGTCTCTTTCAATAATGCTCCTAAAAATCATAAGATGATTACACCCTCAATTCAAAAAGACATTGATAATATTGCAACTTATTTGACCACTTGAGCCATTGTTGCAAGTATTGGAGATGATTTCTTTTCATTATTAGTTGATGAAACTCGGGATGTATCAACTATGGAACAAATGGCTATTGCTTTGCGATATGTAGATAAAAAAGGTGCATCATTGAACGTTTTCTTGGAATTGTTAATGTTCCAAACATTGTAGCTACAATATTCTAAGAGGCCATTGAGTTAATGCTTAGCAAACATGGTTTGAGCTTAACAAAAGTTCGTGGTCAAGGTTACGATGGAGCAAGCAACATGCAAGGTGAGTTCAATGGTCTTAAGAGCTTGATTTTGGCAGAAAATAATTGCGCTTTCTATGTTCATTGCTTCACTCATCAACTACAATTAGCTTTAGTTGCTTGTGCAAGAAAAGTTGACTTACTTAACTCCTTCTTTGAACATGTTTCTTTAATATGTAATGCAATTGGAGCTTATTGCAAAAGAAAAGAGTTATTGAGAATCAAACAGCTTGAACAAGTAGTGGAAGGTATTACAAGTGGTGAAATGCAAAGTGGTCGAGGTTTAAATCAAGAAATAACTTTGACAAGACTAGGAGATACGCGTTGGGGCTCTCATTATTGGACCTTGTTGAGTTTAACCACTTTGTTTGGCCCTATTCTTGATGTATTAGGAATTTTAAGGGTAGAGCATCCAATACGGGAAAAGAGATTGGAAGCATTTGGCCTTTACACACTTATGCAAACTTTTGAATTTAAAGTGTTGGGAATTACAAATGATTTGTCACAAGCATTGCAAAGAAAAGATCAAGATCTCCTGAATGCCATAGTTCTAGTGGAGAAATCAAAATTAAGATTACAAGAGTTAAGAGATGAGGGATGGGATACTTTATTTGAAAAGACTTGTGAATTTTGTGCTAAACATAATGTGGATATTCCAAATATGGAAAGCCAACTTAAGGTTCAAGGAAGAGAAAAGCATAGAGTTGGGCGTATGACACATCTTCATCATTTTAAAGTTGAATTTTTTTATGTACTAATAGATAGTCAACTTCAAGAATTGGGGGATCGTTTCGACAATGTTAATGTAAAGTTGCTTTCATCCATGACATGTCTTGACCCGCGTCACTCTTTCTCATCATATGATAATTTTAAACTATGTGAATTTGCAAGATTTTATCCTTTGGAGTTTGATGCCAACAAACTTATTTCTCTTGAAGAACAATTTGAGAATTATATTTATGATGTGAGGTCTAAGTCTAATTTTTCAAACTTGTGAAGTATTAGCAAGCTTGCACAGAAAATGGTTGAAAGTGAAAAATATATGACATACCCTTTAGTTTATTTGTTGATAAAGTTAGCTTTGATTTTGCCAGTAGCAACCGCAACTGTTGAAAAAGCTTTTTTGGCAATGAAGACTACACTTCGTAATTAGATGGGAGATGATTGGATGAACAATTGCATAGTGACTTTCATAGAAAATAATGTATTTGATACAATTGATAATGATGCCATTATGAAATTATTTCAAGACATGAAGTCTCAAAAAATGATTTTGTAATGTATGATTTTACTTTTTTTTTATTACAATGTATGACATTACTTTTATACTTCTTTATATTTATCAAACTTATTACTTAATTTTCTTATAAGTGTGCCCCTGCCTTATAATATTTTTGCATCCGGCCCTAACTATAAGGTTGACTTTTCCGTGTTTTCTTCAAAGTTTGATTTTTTAGAATCAGGACAACCAATGCAAAAATTTTGCAGTAGAGTTTTTTCAAACACTTCAAGTTCCATTCTCTCAATGGAAAAAGAGTTTGAAAAAGAATCTTGGCCTTCATTAAAGTTCAAAATTTTAGAGTCTGAAGATTCCTTATTTCTTTTTAATGAAGTCTGAAATTCTTCTGCTTTTACCTCTTGGATCATTTTATTGACTCCCATCCATTTCGAGATAACAATGAATTTTTCATCCATTCTAGCCATGAAAATCTCCATCTTTTCTTCTTTGGTTTGGAAATATTCCTTTTTCCTTTCAAACTCATGTCTTTTAAGTAATTCTTCAACTTTTAGAGGGGTGATGAGATTTGATCTTTCATCCGGATTTCTTGAATAAAAACCAAAGCGTAGAAATGGAGAGTTGGGAGAGAAAAAATTTCAAGAAAAAAAATGCAAGAAAGGGAAGAACAGAAAAACAAATCCAAAATAGGAAGAAGAACAGATTAAAATTGATATGCAAATAAAAGAATTTGATAAAGGATCTAGAAAGAAGAAAGATTAAGATTGATATAGAAAGAAAAGAAATTAATAAAGGATCAATTGCTCTGATACCAATGATCAGGACCAGAGCTTCCAAAAGCTAATAAGATCCTGTAGGAACTCCATTTAACATACTTAAGCAATTCAGTAACAAAAAAGAAAAAGAGAAAAAGAAGGAGAAAGAGGGAGAAAAAATAGTACCAATTGAGAAAATTGGGGAACGAGGATTACAGATTCTGCAACAATTAATATACTTCCATTCTCCTTCTTGAAGTACAACTTATACATTTGTTTATCATAGCAACATTGGAATTACATTTAACTATTAACTGTTTTAACCGTTTCTCCTTTACTGTTTAAGTCTAAGATCATAACAGATGGTTGCATAACTATTGGGTGTTGCGTATCAGAAAAGTAGTGCCCTTTTCTATGGATGATGCATCTATAAGTAGGGGTGGCAATCATATCGTGTTTTGGGTTCTCGGGTCGTGCTTTGACATAGGTATTACAGGTTTTACACAAATCCAAACACACCCGTTTAATTATTCGGGTCAAAAAATGCAATTTGAACACGACCCGTTTATATTTCAGGTAACACGACACAGGCCACAAAGAATGGTTCGAACATAGAATCTTAGGTAAAGGAGCAAATGTGCTTACCATTAAGTTACAATAAATTTGTTTATAAATAATGAACAAACAATATTATTGTTAATCAGGTTGACCTACGGGTTGAATAGGTCGACCTGAACACAAACTATTTATTTCCCGTGTTATTCGTATCCGATCTGATTTCGATCCGAACCCGTTAAGGGGTGTACATATACATGTTAATTACGTGTTAGGTTTGTGTCGTATTTACGTGTCGTGTCGCAAATTGCTAGTCTTATCTACAAGGGTTCTAGAAGAGCATGTCCCAATCTCAAATTTTCAAGTTTGGTTTGGGAGGTGTGCAGGGAAGAATAAGTTATTAGAGAGGGAAAGTGTAGTTAGTCTAAGGGCCTTCCAGTCATGTTTAGCAGTTAATGAATCAAATCTCACTCTATGTAAAAATTTACGATCATGTTTAAGAGGTTGATGAATCAAATTTCGTCACTTTGTGAAAATTTACTTCCTTTACTCATCCCCTAAATGCCATGTGGTCCAAGAATAAATTAAAGTTAGAGGGATCAACTTGAATCAGTATTAATAATTGGTAATTGCTCTGGCTTTTCCACTGAGTTGGCAAAGATCTATTCCAATGAGCAGCGCCAGCATTTTACATTGTAATTATCTTCATGAAAAATATATGCACATTTGCCCAAAAAAATTCAAGAACTTACGATATCAAAGGTTACATAAATACCCATAGGAAATAGCGTGGAGGAAATTATTAACTACATAAAGCATTATAGGGACAGGAGTTTTGAAATTATTGGCATTCCAAGGAGTCCTAAAGATGTTACATTTTGCTTTTTTGATAGTTCTAATCCTTAATATTTGGGAGTTTGATAGTTTTAGTTTGTCAAATTTTTAAGTCGACAAATTTAATTTTTATAATTTTAATTTATAATAATTTAAAAATAATTAACAGAAAAAGTTATTGAGGAGCATATGTGGCTTGTATTTATATAATATTTTTGCAAGTTTTAATCCCCAAAAGAAGAGTAATGATATTTATTATAATTTTTTATAATGAAAAATAATAGTGACTAATGCGACAATTATCAAAAAAATAAAATCATCTCTTAATATGTTATATGTTTTCAAAAGTGTGATAATTTAATTTTGTTTTTTCATAATCATTAGGTATATCATTACACTTGGGATAATTTCTATTAGTTGGACTGAATTTCTTGCATTTTCTGTTAATTGAAATAAAATGTTCACTATCATAAAATATTCATTTTGTTTTTTAGATTAAATATTGATTTGCGTGCTTAAGATCATTTTGGAATTGAGGTTTAATTCTGATTAGAATCTCACTGTATCATATTCTTGTCGTTGCTCTGCTTGCGGCCATTTGCCCACTACAGCGAAAGTGACAAGTGAATCCTCTTGTCCTGTATAATTTACTAATATTTTATGCAACTGAAATGGATAACGTTATTCCATTCAATTCAAATCTTTGAGGAAAATTCTGTTCTGACTCTCAGTAATGGAAGCTCTCGGTCTTGGCCTGTCACCCCTCGTTGCTCTTAGCAACACACATAGAGAGCGAAGTTTGAAGCTTTTGGGCTCATCCCATTTCTTTAGTTCTTCAAAGATTTCATCTTTTGAACTCAGAACTCAACAAAACGTTAGCTTATCTTCGAACCCTTCTTAACTTTTCACCAAACTGGTGTCCTTTTCCGTTTTGGGCTTTTTGGACCATACAGGACTATCCTAATTATGGTTTTGTTTGCAGTTTCGGAGTGTTATAAGAATGCAAGCGGTTGAAGAAGAGTATGAAGTGAAGCAAGCTAAAGATATGGCTGCTGCAAGAAAAAGATGGGATGCCATGGTATTTTACTATTATTATCTGAAAGGCATTCATTCATTAATACTTTAATGAATGACAACCTTAATGTACTTATTTATTTGTTGAAAGTATTAATTTGATTGGGTTTTCTTGATTTTGATTCTGCTTGTGTGGTTTGTGCTGAATTCTCACGAAAGTACTTGATTTGTGTCAATTGTAGCTGAATTTATGAATTACTGGTCGTGTATCAGAATCATTTGGTTAGTGTGGTAATTTATGCATATTCTTGTGAACAGTTCAGTTGTACTTGGAGGATGATATTGTCGTTACATTGGATTCAGAGTCTTGTCTTTGGTTTAAAAGTTTAGAACGTCGATTTCAGGATAGAAACAGTGGGAGATGAAAAATCCAAATGTGAACTTGATGGTGCAATGACACTAATTGGTTGGCTAGCTATCTGTTCTTGATGATTATGTGGGACACATATAATAAAAAGGTTATAAGACTAATTTATTTTCTGTAAAAGACTACTTATATTCATTAAACAGCATAAAATTTGTCCATGGAGGCATCAAATACACAACCTGGAGCTAGAGATATGGGTTTTGGTTCTGGTTCTGTGTATTCAAGAAACATTGCCTGTTGTAGTATCCCACGACCCACCCAGTTTAGTTTTCATCCCTGAACCAATTGCTTTTTCCTGATGTCATCAAGGATAGGGCAATAAGTGGACAAATCCTTCCCTGAATTGAGGAGGTCTTGAGTTACTGAACCACTTAACTTTTGGGACTAATGTATCTTGACCAGCAATATTCCTGCTGCCATTGGCATGGATGTGAGTTGCCCTCAATGCTTCCTTACCACTGCACCCACTCTTATAGCTCCACACTCCAATGTGTACTAGGGACAGCACCATGAAATAATCAACCTCTGCAGGATTGATTGTGATACATTCTCTTGCTTAGTGTTGTTGTGAAAAGGCTTTTTTGAATCATTAGAGTTGCTTATGTCATTATTTTCTAATGATACATTTTTCCTCAAGTTATGACTCTATGTCATTGAGTCATTTATTCAAGTTTTAAAGGCTGTGTGACCAGTCATGAGTGAATGTCTCTGAGCAATTTAGTCAATTTTCCCCAGAATGTTTTCTTCTTTTTGGATGGAGTCAATAATTTTAGAAATCCAATGAGTATCACATATTGCTTCACCATAACCATTCTGCTCGTCCAAGGTGTTGTAATGCGGTGCATATGTTCAAGTGATTCCCATAACATTTAAGTGATCCCCTTGATCTGGAAATTCCATTACAGGGTAGGAGCCGGAGAAGCTGAGATAGTACTGTAGTTGTTTAATTTATGTAACCACACAACTGTCAGATTTCCATGAATTTATTATGGTCTTTCTGGTCAATTCTTTTACTGGTTTTGCATCTGTTCTAGCAATGTGGGTTTTACAGCAGACCACTGGTATTGCTGATTAGACATGGAATTAGAAAATAACAAAATATGGTCAGGGCACTGTCACAATGTTAACCTGATGTTTTCTATTACTTGGAAAGATGTTAGGTGCTTGAATGACCTATGCTTATCGGAGAAGCCTAGGTTCTTGGTCTATCCTTTGATATTTTCACTTGATGATGTGTATTGTTTAATTGTAACCTATCTGCTAGCCGTGATTTGCATTGATCATTTGTTACAGTAAACATAGGTTGGGGTAGCTTTATACTTGGGTGTTTGGTGAAGTCCTCTTTTTGTTTCTGGGCCTAAAACTGTTGTGTTTGTGGCAATAACTTGTTTCATTATCATAGATTAGGGATGGGAAAGTCAAAATTCTGACACCAAGGGAAGCTGGATATGCAATTCAACTATCAAATACAAATCTTCTTGATGTCCGCCCATCTACAGAGCGTGCAAAGGTAAATGTTTCCTTTAGAAATTCTTGTTTTTCTTCACCTCAAATTTGTTAATAGAGTAGGAAGGGGCCTCCTTTTCGCTTACTTTCCTTACTAGTGAGTCATTACCAACTTTCCAATGCTTATTTTCTCTATCATTGTGGTCATTCCATCAAGATGAGTGCCCAGATTGATGTCATCATGGAAGAATATCATTCAACCTTGTTCCTTGCTTTTAATGTTAATTAGTACTTGGGCCATCTAAAAAACCAGGGCCAAGCCACTCTCGTCGTCCTGATGTGGATAACTAATTGACATGTCTAGTCACATTCTCCTATCATATCTTATACTACTTCTTTGTAGGCATGGGTAAAAGGTTCAACATGGATTCCAATATTTGATGTCGAGAGCAGTTTTGACGCTGGTACACTTTCTAGGAAGATGACAAAATTCATAATGGGTATGCGCTATTCTATCACATTATCTTCATGATGTATTTAGTTAACACCGTTGTACCAGTCTTTTTTGTTGATACAAACGGTTGAGAGTTGCTTTGAGACACAAGAGTTTTAATTAATTCATTTATTTTTTGAGTGAGAAATATATAAAGTTTGTATAACCTGAAATCAAAGTGATGCTATATTAGTCCTTGAAAAATATATCTTGCCCCAATTTTTTCTTGGAAGATGTTCAAGAAATGCCTATATTTGTTGGAACAAATTATCTGCTTTTTACTGTTGTCTATATATCTATTGCTTGTTAACTGCTATTTTGGCTGTGAAATTCGTCCCATCTAGGAGGTTGGTGGAGTGGTGTGCCAGCATTATCATATGACAGGTATGGTGCATATTATTCATTCTTTATATTCAGTATGGAACACCTAAACAACTGGGTACCATGTTCTGTTTATTAATGACTCCATTTTCTCAACAGAAATTTCCTTTCAAAAGTTGAGGAGAAATTTTCAAAAGATACTGATCTTATAGTGGCTTGCCAGAAGGGTTTGAGGTGAATTTATGATTTCCATTCTTGTAAAATTCTATTACAAATTTCAAGTGCTTAATGGTTATGTTTCTCTTTTAAAGTTGACTATGCTGATGCATGTTCAGAATATACTTTTGTTGCTTCGGCATGATAGTTTTCTTGAATGGTCCTAGGTAAGCTGAACCTTTTGTGCCTAAATTTCCGGAAACACCAACCTATATATGGGTGCTGTTTGGTGTCTTCCCTTTTCGCTATCATGAGCTCACATTTCCTTCATTCTAAATCCTTTGCTAGAAATCAGTTCATTATGTCCAGTATAAATATAACTAATACAGGATGAAGTATTACTGTTGCACCCACTTGTTAATGTTCATGCACCCTAGCTTTTGTATTCTGAAATCGAAGAGAAGTTAAAGAATGATTTTGATTTTTAAACCAGAATGACAATGGGTTTCAACTTCGAAGTTCCACTTAATAAAAAGTGTTTTGAAAAGAGTGCACTAAATGAGTGAATCCATAAATAGGGCACAACTTTATGTACTGTAATGGGCATTTCTACAAATTTCTCACAGAATGTACTGTTATTTGTTCACAAAAAGATGTATGTTCTGTGAATAACTCAAATGGCCTTCACATCCATTAAGTTAAACTTATTCATTAATTTGCCGTCCAAGTGCCCCCTCTTCACAGATCTTTTCACAAAATTAAGATTATGTAATTAATAAAATTTAGTTAACTCCAAGTTCACATTTTTCCCTTTTTTGTTTTTGATTTTCTGCAGATAATGAGAAATTATGAAATTCCAGTTTGAGTTGCTTAATTTTCGGAATATGAGTTACAAAGCTATATTGTGAGCCGAGAGCATTTGAAATTTTGGAAAATGAACTTTAATTTTTGGACTTTTGGGTTCACATCTAATCTTTTAGAAAACTGCAAACTTTGGTGAGAAGTTTGTAGTCGTGTAGGATGAATAGATTAATCATTGGGATGGGTGGTTTTGAAGTATGGGAGTTTTGTGTTTGGGCCAGTCAGTCATGGTTAACCAGTCATTCTTCTTTGATGTAAGCTTTGCTATTTTGTCACTGCTGGATGGAATATTGTCAACATAAGTTCATGTTATGCGTTGTGCAAATGACACAGGTTTATTTTTAACACTTTCTGCATCAGACAGATCCCTTGCAGCTTGTGAACTTCTATATAATGCTGGTTACAAGAACTTTTTCTGGGTTCAAGGAGGTCTGGAGGCTGCTGAAGAAGAGGTATTAGACCGTAGGAAAAAAAATTATAGTTCTCATCTCACATTTTTTGTTTTCATGGTTGTTTTCTTGTATTTGCTATTTAAATTATAAAACTGACATCTTGGGTGTGAATACCATGTGGAACAGGATCTTGAAAGAGAAGGTCCTCAGCCATTTAAGTTTGCTGGAATTGGTGGAGTATCAGAGTTCCTAGGGTAACTATTTTGGGTTCTGTGCCTTCCTTTCTGTCCTTTGTAGTTTCAGGGGTGGCCAAATACTATTCTTAGTTCAGACTTGCTAGTTGCTACCACTTCATAAATGCTCTAAGATATCTTGTGAACATTTAATTTGCGAGGTTACTTAACACTATGTTTGGATTCTTACTTTGGCATATTAGGTGAACCTTTCTTCTATAGCAGAATACTGAGATTTACTGATTTGTTTGATTGTTTTGTTTAGCCAATAAAGACAATCAAAACAATGTTGACAGATTAGATAACAATAAAATTATCTAAAATATGATTGACTTTTTATTTTCATAAATATATGGTTAGCTTTCTTTAGTTCCTTTTGTATCAATGTATGTTGATTAGCAAAACCAGAGAAAAAGGGAAAAAGTACTTGTACTTTGCTTGTTATTCCCAAATTACTCACTCACCCTATTCCCTCTCTTTTCCTTTCCCCTGATACAAAACTACATACTATCTCAATGTTCAGAGTCAGCCAACAATCCTTTAGTAGTTTTGCAATATTTTAACTTGGTTGTTGGATAATTATAGCTGCAGTTTTGAGATGTAGAGTTTGTTATCCTATCTAGTAAACTGATTGGGGAATAAGCTGTCAAAGCATATGTTTCATAAAGAGCAAAAGAAGATATTGCCTTCATAAAGAGCAAAAGAAGATGAAAGTTCCTCACATAGTTTCACATTCCTCAAATGGCTCCGCCATTTCACCTTTAATAATTATGGTATATGGTTATTTCCCATGACTCAAGATTGCAATAAAATGCAAGTCATTAATGACTAAAACATGGTTTTTTAAAGCTAAACAAAATAGCATATAGAAGCATGATTGGGCAAGATCAATCATTGTTTATAACTCCATATTAACTGTTTGTTCTCTTAGTCCATTTCCCTAGGACATATACCTTTACCAAGAATCATACTTTAAATTCAATCCATTTTCTCTTTTGCTGTTGTATCTCAGTTGGACTGACCAACAACGAGCTGCAGCTGCCAAGGAAGGTTTGGGTTACCGATTAGTTTTCACTGCCCGTCTGGTAATTATTCCTAGGCCTTGATTTATTTTAACTGTGTTCCTTCTGAAATTCAGTGAGAAATCTATTTTGGTGCAGCTTGGTGTTATACTTGTTGCTGATGCCTTACTTATTGGAGCACAGCAAGTGGGGCGATATATTCAAGATTTAAGGGTTCAGTAATTTTCTGCGGCTAGTGTATTAGGTATTCATGTCAACAGCATCTTGGAAATGATATTTTCCTCTGTTCGCCACATTTAGCTCAAAGGCAATCTTGTCAGAAGCTGTAACGTTTAATTGCCATTGTCGTATACCTTCCTTGGCCATAAGGTTAATAGAGATGTAGTGAGAGCACAAATATTGATGTTTTTGGTGTGATCTCCATTTGAGTGTATTTACCTTTGACAGAATGTATTAGTTAGGCTTCCTGTGTTTGGTTGACAAAATCAGATTGTTTTGTTCTTGCCAAATTTGTGTAATGAGTTATTATTTTGTAAAGCTGCTGCGATTAGGAATTAAAACCAGTACTAGTATTCTGTAGGTTTATTTGGAATTCCACCAGCCATGTCGATTTGTATTTCTCAGGAGTACTCTTTATAGTTGTGGCTTTAACAACTGTTGGTATCAGAGACTGTTCAATTTTGTTTAAGAAGCTATTTTAGACAAAACATTTAAGTTCTTGTTCTTCAAGCTCTAGCTTAAAGATATCTTCTGAAGTCACTACTTAGCTTTACTACAATGTCTGAACAAAGCAGAATAAAATCCTTGTCAGATTGACAATCTACTTTATTTCTAAATAAAACTTCTAAGGACGGTAAAACAAAATAAGCAACAAAGCTGTAGTATTTATTTGCCCACCATGTAGCTGGATGAATCAATGGTTAGGCCATTGATCTGTGCACACCTCATGTTTAATCACAGAAAATCGAAAGCAGAATTACCTTTCTCTTAACGAAGTATGGTCTATCTGGGTTCAATTTAGGCCTCTCGGAAAATGTGGTTTGGCAACAACAATCATGGGAGATATCTTGTGCATTGTGATACCAAAAACTTCTGTCACGTCCAGATCTTTTACTTGGACTCCAGGAGGGTGCTCCCATTCAAAACTGTGAAGAAGTTGAGCTAAAGCAAGCTCAACAGTTGCTGCACTAAAAGTAGGACGGCTTCGTCTACCAGCACCAAATGGTATGAGCTCAAAATCTTATCCCCTGAAATCAATGTGGCTATTCATGAATCTTTCTGGTTCAAATATTTCTGGATTTTCCCATGATTCCGGATCCTTTCCAATTGACCAGGCATTAATGAAAAACCTTGTTTTAGCAGGAATATTATAGCCATCAATGATCACATCCTCCATGGATTCTCTGGGGAGTAATACTGGAGCAGCAGGATGTAGCCGGAATGTTTCCTTTATAGCAGCTTTCATGTAATGTAATTGAGGCAGGTCATTCTCAGATACTGTTTTTCTCTCCCCAACAATACTTCGAACCTCTGCCTGTGCTCTTTTCAACACTCTGGGATTTATCATTAGCTTTGTCATTGCGCAATCCAAGGTGATAAAATTCGTATCTGTACCTGCTGGAAACATGTCCTGCAGAAAAACAATAAGAAAAGCCATCAGTTGAGTGCGGGATTCCTTTCTTTAGTTAGCGAAGTTTGGTAAAACTGCTGAGATTGATGATTTAAGGATCTTCAAACAAGGTTCAGTTGAAGCAGAAAAAGAGTAAGAAGTTTGCTCTAACCAATATGATTGCTTTGATATTATCTGTAGTGAGATGATTTTCAGGGTCTCCTTTTCGCTGTAGTTCAAGTAGAACGTCCACAAGGTCCTTGTGATCTTTCCTGTTCTCAGGATCTTGATGTTTCTTCAAGATCTCATCAAAGAAAAGGTCAAATCGTCTGAAGGTGTCTTTAAGTCTTGATTCCATCCCAGTAAATTTGTGCACAAATTCCAAGGAAGGGAAGAAATCCCCAATGCTAAATCCTCCAAGCAGTGTTTGATACTCTTCAAGCAGCTTTTGGAAGTTATGCCGAACATTGACTCCTTCCTGTGAGAAATCCTTACCGAATACAACACAACAGACAAGATTATTTGCATATAGTGCAAGCATATTGGTTAAATTGGTCGTACCGGGGTATGATTCTGCAATACGATGGACAAGATTAGCAACTTCTTCTTCCCTCACAAAGCTGAATGATCGAACTCTCTTTGCACTTAATAGTTCAAGTATGCAAATTTTTCGAATGTTTCGCCAGTAGGCACCATATGGAGAGAAGGCAACATCAGTGCAATTGTAGAAAAGGTGCTTAGTTGAGAATATCCGAGGCCTGCTTGCTAATGCTAGATCATAAGTTTTCAAAGCTTCCTTTGCTAATCTGGCTGATGAAATCACAACTGTTGG
The DNA here is from genome assembly GCA_020080225.1 of Gynochthodes officinalis. Taxonomy (NCBI): domain Eukaryota; kingdom Viridiplantae; phylum Streptophyta; class Magnoliopsida; order Gentianales; family Rubiaceae; genus Gynochthodes; species Gynochthodes officinalis. The sequence continues at coordinate 2,632,615 of JAIQDA010000012.1, forward strand.
TACCTGACCAAGCTGTAGGAACATGATGGGCCCAAACGTCTTCGCAAGGCTGTGAAGAGATTTTTGAGGCATGCTGACTAGTAGATGAAGGTAACCAATAATTGGAAGTCTTGGAGGGCATGGTGGGAGTTTGAGACTGCTGCCGTACTTCTTCTTCAATATCAAGTTCAGCAATGGCCAGCAATACTGATGCAAAGATTGAGGGGTAGAGAAAGGCTCCCTTTTGCCATTCCAGGAGAGCCATGAAGTTCCTTTTGTGGCTAGTTCAGTTGAGCTTCCGAGGAAGTGATGAGTTCCCTATGGAATAAGGCAATCAAAGCAAGTTTCTTGAAAGGTGTAAGAAAATAAAAAACCAAGAGTTTGTGGAATGATTGCTGTATTATGATATATCTCACTGTACAATGTGTTAGCGTACATTTATAATCTTGAATCCTATACTAAGTAAGGTAAGTAGATAATTACAAATCCCAAAAGGATATACAGAAAATATTCTATGTGATATATTTGGAAAAAACTAATTTATCCTTAATACTCCCCCTCAAGAGATTTGTATAAGTCAAATATTCCAAATTTGGAAAGAAGATGCCAGTGCTGTCCACTGCTTAATGCTTTAGTTAACAGGTCGGCAGGTTGCTCATTGGTGAATATGTGGCGTGTTGCAATGACACCTTGCTGAATCTTTTCTCTTACATAATGACATTCCACCTCAATGTGTTTGGTTTGGTGCGCTCATGAAAAATTGGATTTGCCGCTATTTTCTCTGCAGCTTCATTGTCACAATAAAGTAAAGTAAGTTTTTTTTATATGAAAATCAAAATCTTTGAGAAGTCCCATGATTCACACTATTTTGTTGGTTGTAACCTGTATGGCTCGATATTCTGCCTTGGCCAATGATAGTGAGATAGTGGGCTGCTTTTTTGTATGTCAAGATATTAAAGAATTTCCAAACATGATGCAGAATCCGGTGGTGGATCTCCTTGTCATCGGGCATGTGCTATAATCTGAATCACAGAAAGCTCGTAATTCAAACTTTGAAGATGATGGGAACAGAAGACCAAGGCCTGGGCAACTCTTCAGATATTTTATTACTTTTAAAGTGGCTTCCATGTGAGATTGCTTCTGATTGTGCATGAATTGACTAAGAAGCTGAACTGAAAATGTGATATCTGGCCTAGTGAGATTCAAATAGATGAGTTGGCCAACTAATCTCTGATATACTGAAGGATCTTCAAGAAGCGGATCATTGACTTGCTCATTCGAACCAACGTCATATTCAATGCCTGTGAACTTCTTGTTTTGTTCTATAGGGATAACTGAAGGTTTAGAACCTGCTAATCCAACCTCAGATATCAGCTCCAATGTGTACTTGCGCTGACTTATTAAGATACCATCTGGAGATCTAGCAATCTCAAGGCTAAGGAAGAATTTTGACTGACCAAGATCTTTCATAATGAATATGGCATTGAGGCACCAAGAAAAATATGAAAGAATAGTTGAAATAAAATAAAATGAGACTAGGCAAAAGAATAAATTGAATAGAAACAAAATCTCTATCACATGATAACATGGTGCACTACATGCTACTATGTGAAAGTTGAAAAACACTATAATGAAAATGCACAAAACCATGCCATAGTTGGCCACACTACAACATGCTTTCTTTTAAAACACATTCTCAATGAAGTTCATACAATGCAAACCACTATTTTTTCAATTTTTCTTACCTATGTTACTATTTTTTAGCACATATATTTCAACCCATTCTTTCCAAACTAGAACTAAAATTAATAGAACTCATTAACCCATTTCAAAATCCCTACAATTAGTCCCTTAATCAATCACAAAAGGAAATTCAAAATCTCGATGGGAATGAGCTTGGGTAAGAAAGACTACTTGGAGGGTAATTATCAAACAAATAAAATTACCATAGCAAGAGTTCAACAAATAAAATCGAGCAGCACCAAACAGTGAAGAACCAAAAGCCAAGGATTTATAACAGTATAATAACAGCACAGTAGCCACGAATGGAAACAAAAATTGCAGAAAAACCGATGTACTACAAACAATTTGGATGAGTCCCTAGCACTTCACAGAAGACAATAGAAAAGAAAAGAGATAGATACTACAAGAAGAACAACAAAAATAAAAAGAAAAACAAAAACAAGAAACTGAAGAAAAAAAAATTGAAAATTTGAAACCGAAGGAGAAGGGAAGTCGGCAACAAGAATCAAAATCAGCAGGGCAAAGTGGTGGAGAGCGGCGGCTATGGAGAGAAGTGGCCAGCAAGACTGCAGCGGCGACACGGAAGCTGAACCTGCGATGGCCTTGTACTGCCAAAAAGCTGAAGAAGACTGATGGGTTGAGGGCTGTGACTCGGCGGCTGAACGGCGAAGGTAATGAAGAGGCGGAGTGGCGGCCTTTTTTTTGCTAGGTGGTGGTGTGGCGGACTGAGTTGCTATGGCTGTACTTGGAATTTGCCGTAGAAGAATTGGCTGAAAATTTGAGAAGAAGAGAATAAATTGGACTGTTAAAATAAGAGTAAGAGAGTAGGCTGAAAATGGAAGAAGAAGAGAAGAATTAGATTATTAAAATAAAAGGGAAAAGAATCGGCTGTAATTTTGGAGAAGAAGAGAAGAATTGGATTCTGAAAAGAAAAGAAAATGGGTTGTGAAAGAGAGACGGCTGCAATTGGAAAAGGAAGAGAGGAATTGGGTCGTTAAAACCCTTATTTTAATTTTTTTTCAAATTTTTTTAAAACAATTTTTTAATTTTTTTGAAAAAAAAAGAGAGGATCAATAAAAATAAAGCATGGGCATGCCTAAGGAAAAAGGATTTTCGGATGAACATTGTAAACAAATCCAGAAGACTATAGATGTTAAGGCGTGGGCACGCCTAAAAAGCTCTAGTCTTCTGTTTTTCCTTCATGAAACTATCATTCCTATGCGTGGGCATGCCTAAAAAGCTCTAGTCTTCTGTTTTTTTTTTTTTTTACAAAACTTCATGAATAAAACCTGCATTGTATAAACAATTAAAAATCATTAGTTATATAAAAAAAAGAAAATAAAAAATTTAAAAAATAAATAAATAAAATAAAATAAACAAAATCAAGAAATTCCTTGGGTTGCCTCCCAAAAGCGCAATTGTTTAAAGTCTTTATGCTCGACCATTCTTTCTCTCAAGTTATTAAATTTTTACAAGTTGTTTGGACCACACTTGCATTTTCTTTATTGATTTTGGATGGCTTGACAAGGGGTTCAATTTTAACTTAGGAGCCTGCAAAACGAAAGACAATAATTGCTCATAAGAAATATGAAATAAATCCTTCAAATTTAAAGGATTTGCAGGAATTTTCAAGGCATATTCTTCACTTATATCCTCATCCCCTTCTAACCTTGCACTCAGGCCTGCAGAAAAAACATCATTCTCTTCATCAAAAACATCTTGCACAATAGCATCCACAATGTCAATAGAACACAAGGAATGAGTGTCAACTGGATGTTTCATTGCTTCAAAAATTTTGAACTTGACAATTTGTTCATCAAATTTTATAGAAATTGTGCACTCATCCAAATCTATGTTGGTCTTTGCTGTCATCATAAAAGGTCTCCCCAACAAAAGAGTGGCTGATTCTCCCACATCTTCATTCTTAGTTTTCAAGATATAAAAATCAGCCGGAAAAATCAATTTATTAACTTGTACTAAGACATCTTCCACAACTCCTTCAGGATATGCAGTAGATCTATTAGCAAGTTTAATAATTACCCTTGTTGGCTTCATTGGACCCAAATTTAGAGCACAATATACAAAATACGGCATAACATTAATAGATGCTCCTAAATCTAGCATGGCATGTTTAATCATTTTATTTCCAATTACACAAGGAATTGAAATCATACCCGGATCTACACACTTATCAGGTAATTTTTTTAAAATTACTGCAGATGCATTTTGCCCAACATTGATTGTTTCATCACCTTTTAGCCTTCTTTTATTGGTGCATAATTCCTTCAAAAACTTTGCATACCTGGGGATTTGCTTGATTGCATCTATCAAAGGAATGTTTATTTCTACCTTTTTAAATGTCTCCAAAATTCCTTGCTCATACTCCTCTCTTTTTGACTTTGCTAACCTGCTTGGAAAGGGTGCAACATTAGTATTTGAATCATTAGATAATAAAGGATCAGATCTTACTACTTTTGAGTTTCCTTCTTCATTATCCTTGGTCTCCTCAATAATTTTCTTTGGTGAAGTGGGTGTGGGTTGAAGTTCCTTACCACTTCTCAACATCATTGCATTAACACTTTCCTTTGGATTTACCACTGTCTGAGAAGGTAATCCTTTGAGATCGCTTGCTTTAATTCACTCATTTCTGCGACTAATTGAGACACTTGATTCTCCAAATTAAGAATACTAGCTTGATCTCTGTTGGAATTTCTGCACATTGTGTTGAAATTGTTGCGTGTTAGTAACCAAGGACCTTACAATATCTTCTAAAGGCATACCTGAATTTGATGATGGCATTGGTGGTGGTTGTGCTGGCCTGTTTTGACTTGCAAATGGATATCTTGGCTGCCCACCTGGGTTCCCATAACTAAGATTGGGATGATCCCTCCAACCAGGATTATAATGGTTTGCATAAGGATCATATTTTCTTTGGGGTTGATTGGGATATCCTCCAATTGCATTTGCTTGTTGCGTCATTTCTTCTTGCAAAGTTGGGCACAAATTTGTAGGATGTCCAGGAATCGAGCAAACTCCACACACCTTTGCATTTTGCAATTGTCCTACAACCATTTGTGAACTAGAGTAGTTAGATCGAAATTTGGTCTTGAATACTAGAAGTACTTACCTCATGAATCCTTTTAGTAGTCCCTTCCGATCTTGAACCAAATTGTTGTGAATTCTCTGCCATGTTTGAAATGAAATGAATTGTCTTGCTGCAGTTGGTGTTTTGTTTACCAAGGCTCCTCCGCTAGCTGCATCAACCATGCTGCGATCCATCGGTAATAATCCCTCATAAAAGTATTGGATCAAAAGCTGGTCTGAAATTTGGTGGTGCGGGCAACTTGCACACAATTGGTTAAATCTTTCCCAATATTCATATAATGATTCTCCACCAAGTTGTCTAATACCACATATCTCCTTTCTAATATTTGCAGCTTGTGAGGCCGGAAAAAACTTCTCCAAGAACAACCTTTTCATTTCCTCCCAAGTTGTAATGGATCCTGCAGGAAGATAATAAAGCCAATCTTTCGCCTTATCTCCCAAGGAGAAAGGGAAAGCTCTCAAATTAACTTGTTCCTCCGTCACTCCTTGTAGTTTCAAACTAGAGCAAACCACATGGAATTCCTTGAGATGTTTGTGTGGATCTTCTCCTGCATTTCCACGAAAAATAGGCAACAAATGAATAAGTCCAGATTTTAATTCAAATGCTACATCCAAATTTGGAAATTGTATGCAAAGAGGTTGTTGATTCAAAACTGGAGCAATAAGCTCTCTTAATGTACGATCTCTTGTAGCCATTCTTTCTTCCTCAAGTGGTGTTAAATGAAATTGCAGCCTCCTTCTTGTTTCCTTTCTTAGTCGTGCTTCCTTCTCAATTTCTAAAATGAACACAAGATCACCTTTGTGAGAAGCACGGGCCATGCAATAAAAATCACAATGCTAAAAAAAAATAGCTCCTGCAACGGCGCCAAAATTTTGGTCGGGTTGTCGAAACCCCCAAAATTATTTCAGATCTTCAACTAACTACAATTAACTTGTAGTAGTAGTGGACCAGTTCGAATCCCACGAGGAGCTATATGTGAGGGGGTTTTTGGCACTTGAAATTAAAAGAAAAGAATAAAAGAAAGAAGGTTATTGCCGATTCTAATAGTAATAACTAAAAGAAAATTATTCAAGAAATTACTAGCAATATGTGAAAGAAATAATTCAATCTTACCAAACTCCGATCCAAGGAAGTGTAGTTGTACTGAATATATCTAGATCATAGAATTCTAAAAACACTTTTTCATTCAAGCATTTAACCGAAAATTTCGCAGATAGCCATGACAAAATTTTGATTTTTCCTATTTTATTTGTTTGAACCTAGCATTCACAACAAACCTTACTAACAAATGATCAAAGCGATAGCGTTCCATATTATTTGATAGTAGCACTAAGAACATTGAAAACAGTTAAAACAAAAACCAACAATTGAGATAGCTACAATTGAAAATCTTTGTATCATTAATTCCCTTTAAATCTTAAACGCATGATTACTGTCACTTTACACATGCAAAAAGATTTAAGTGCTACTTGTACTAATTGTTCTGGACAATTACGGATCAAGAACAAATAGATAGCTATAGAAAGAAGAATGCAAATAAGTTGTCAATTTATTTATCATTCAAAATCCATAAAAATAGAATGCAAGAAATAATGATTACTTGAATGCAAAAGATTATGAAACTATGAGCAAAACCTCACTAAATATATTGGCATTAACACCCCTTGGAACGGAATGAAAGTAAATTAGCCACTCATGATGGCAAAGCTATTCTAAATTTATTCTAAAGAGAAAGAGAAGTACAAAAGAAAGGAAAAAATTCTGCAAAGAATTAAAGGAAAGACTTATGTCTTCCAAGTTCTCTAACCCTCCTATTTATAGCCTTCTCTAACAACCTTCCTAATACCTCTCCAACAAATCCTAAGTCTTTAAACTTTAAATTCCTAACCAACCATCCTATCTTATCTAATCCTATCTAATCCTATCAATTGTCTTCAAATCCATTCTAACTTGAATTACAAAAGTTGAAATCAAAAGACAAATTCAAATCTTGAAATTCAAGTTATCAGCTCATCGGTTCTTTATCTCAGCTCAAGACGTGGTCACGTGCATTTTCTTGACTTTCACCTCCAAGACTTCATCCTTTAAGGCGTAGGCAAGCTTAAAACAAAAGAGTCTTCTGTTTTGGCTCAAGAAGTGCTTCTCCAAAAATCTTCTAAATCTCCATTAAATTCCATCTTTTTGCCTTAGTCCATCAACTTTACTTCCTGGGACAAAAACACTTTAAATTAGCCAATTTCATACCAAATAAAGTATTAACATCATAGTTTAGCTCCTATTAAACGGTAACAAATTAAATCCTATCACAACTTTCCACTTGTAGAAATGTTTCACGGCCAGCATACTCATCTTCATGTATAAAAGCTCTCTTGTTTCAAATACATCTTTTACCGCAATGTCCACTACAGTGGACAATCTATCAGAAGAAGTACCACTGTCCGCATGCGATGACCTTCTCGTTGTATGGCATTGTACAACTCCTCGTTCATTTTATCTATCCAAACAAATGTTTTCTTGAACCGGTTCACCATCTTATCATGTGCTCTATCTCCAGGTCGCTCCGCAACTATAATTACATCGTCAACAATTATGAGTTTTTTAACTGGATCATCATCCTCATCACTTGCTCCATGTTCATCGTCTTTACTCCTAAATATGTTCTCATCCAAATGAGTTGAATGAATAACACCGTTGGTCTATATCGGACTATCAGAACTCAATCGCTTTATTGGTTCATTGTTAGCACTATCTTCAACATGTATTGTTTCAATCTCTCGAATGGTAACACATATTGGGATCCTAGCTTCTTCAGACCGTTTCATAATCTCATTCATAAAGTAGGGCACATAGTAATCATTCTTAATAGAGAGTGGAGACTTTTGATAGGTACTTGGATAAGTATTCGATAATCACCGTTTTTAGTTACAGATCTAAGTCCATGATGGAGATGATGAGATTCACTAATTCCGTGTAGCTAGTGTCTTCCTTTAACAAAAGAGGTTCAATTCTCGTGTAATTTATGAATTTTCGCTCATTTGTTACAGGATCAACGATCTATTTTCCCCCATAAAGAACATGTATTGACCAAATATTGGCGTGGGCTATACCTGGAAAAACAAATAAGAACATCAAAAGATTGTAAATAACTCGAAACATGCTCGACACAAATTCGAGACAACCATGAATGATTGACTTTGTGCTCAACCATTGACTCGACACAACTCATATGTTACGGATTGTGCGACGCGATGATATGCTCGAATAAATGTATACAAGCATTGCATATATGCTAGAGAGGTTACGCGTCTAAATGCTTCAAGAATAGGCATCACATGTCAAAACTCATAAATGAATAATGAAATTAACTCATACATAACCCATTTTGGATTGCCCACATACCTGCTCGGCAATCCAACTGAAGTCGCATGTAAATAAACAATAAAATTCACCCAAAAACAATCAAATAAAATTAACGCATAAATAACCTATTAATTTTCCATTAGTCAAGATGCGAAATTCTTGGGAATGTTAAACGCATATCTGGAGAACAATTCTTTCGTTGAAACCTAAATATAAATACTCATACTCGAATAACAATTTGGTATATACAAGCAATAGAGTTGACGTTTATGTTGGTTACCACGTAGTGGCCGAACTGGTCGATCCCAACTTATAGAAACGTGGGTTAGTTTTGTTTATAATTTCATCACTTGCAAGAGCATTTAAGAAAACTGCAGCGCAAAGAAGAAGTTGTAGTTGGCGCTCTTTAACTCAATATATACAAATATGTGGATTTTACTATTTGAGGGATATGATATTTTAATATAAAAAACTAATTCAACGGTAATTCAAGCAAACGTCGAGCGCAGAAAGTATTTTGTCGATACTTAGTCGAGCAGTTATGTCAATCATACATCGATCACACGTGGAACATAATGCAAACACAGACACATACATGCTTGATACTTAGTCGAGCAGTTATGTCAATCATACATCGATCACACGTGGAACATAATGCAAACACAGACACATACATGCTTGAGCCTTTGACGATATTTAATCAAGTATGTATATCGATCAAAAATCGATTTTACGTCGACAGAAAGTATTCTGTCAAACATTACAATTCAAATTTTAATTACAAAAATTTTATTTTATTTTGTAATGCGCGGTAATGTATTAATAAAACATACATTATTGCAAATTTTGATTGCGTAATTTTTTAATTTTCCACATGATCCAACGAGCGTATTGAATAATAAAAATGTTCTTATGATATTGATATAAAATAAAGAATAATACAAATTTATAATACCTTTTATCTATTGTGTTCAACTACGTTAGATTCTTCCTTCACTGTCATATTGAATTTTGCCTTTCAAATTTTCGACTCTTAAGTGATCCCCTGGAAAGGCCATTACAGGGTAAGAGCCGGAGAAGCTGAGATTGTAGTGTAGTTGTTTAATTTATGCAACCACACAACTGTCAGATTTCCATGAATTTATTATGGTCTTTCTAGTCAGTTTATTCATTTGCTGGTTTTGCGTCTGTCCTAGCAATGTGGGTTTTACAGCAGACCACTGGTAGTGCTGATTAGACATGGAATTAGAAAATAACAAAATATCGTTAGGGCACTGTCACATTGTTAACCTGATGTTTTCTGTTGCTTGAAAGATGTTGGGTGCTTGAATGACCTATGCTTGTCGGAGAAGCCTAGGTTCTTGGTCCATCCTTTGATGTTTTCACTTGATGATGTGTATTGTTTAATTGTAACCTATCTGCTAGCCGTGATTTGCATTGATCATTTGTTACAGTAAACATAGGTTGGGTAGCTTTATACTTGGGTGTTTGGTGAAGTCCTCTTTTTGTTTCTGGGCCTAAAACTGTTGTGTTTGTGGCAATAACTTGTTTTATTATCATATATTAGGGATGGGAAAGTAAAAATTCTGACACCAAGGGAAGCTGGATATGCAATTCAACTATCAAATACAAATCTTCTTGATGTCCACCCATCTACGGAGCGTGCAAAGGTAAATGTTTCCTTTAGAAATTCTTGTTTTTCTTCACCTCAAATTTGTTAATAGAGTAGGGAGGGGCCTCCTTTTCGCTTACGTTCCTTACTAGTGAGTCTTTACCAACTTTCCAATGCTTATTTTCTCTATCATTGTGGTCATTCCATCAAGATGAGTGCCCAGATTGATGTCATCATGGAAGAATATCATTCAACCTTGTTCCTTGCTTTTAATGTTAATTAGTACTTTGGCCATCCGAAAAACAGGGGCCAAGCCACTCTCGTTGTCCCAATGTGGATAACTAATTAACATGTCTAGTCGCATTCTCCTATCATATCTCATACTACTGCTTTGCAGGCATGGGTAAAAGGTTCAACATGGATTCCAATATTTGATGTCGAGAGCAGTTTTGATGCTGGTACACTTTCTAGGAAGATGACAAGTTTCACAATGGGTATGCACTATTCTATCACATTATCTTTATGATGTATTCAGTTAGCACTGTAGTAACAGTCTTGTTCATTGATACAAATGGTTGAGAGCTGCCTGGAGACACGAGAGTTTTAATTAATTAATTTATTTTTTGAGTGAGAAATATATAAAGGTTGTTTAACCTGAAATCAAAGTGATGCTATATTAGTCCTTGAAAATATATTTTGCCATCAAATTTTTCTCGGAAGATGTTCAAGAAACGCCTATATTTGTTGTAACAAATTATCTGCTTTTTACTGTTGTCTATATATCTATTGCTTGTTAACTGCTATTTTGGTTGTGAAATTCATCCCATCTAGGAGGTTGGTGGAGTGGTGTGCCGGCATTATCATATGACAAGTATGGTGCATATTATTCGTTCTTTATATTCAGTATGGAACACCTAAACAACTGGTTACCATGTTCTGTTTATTAATGACTCCATTTTCTCAACAGAAATTTCCTATCAAAAGTTGGGAGCAATTTTCAAACGTTACTGATCTTATAGTGGCTTCACTGGCTTGTCAGAAGGGTTTGAGGTGAATTTATGATTTCAATTCTTGTAAAATTCTATTACAAATTTCGAGCGCTTAATGGTTATGTTTCTCTTTTAAAGTTGACTATGCTGATGCATGTTCAGAATATACTTTTGTTGCTTCGGCATGATAGTTTTCTTGAATGGTCCTAGGTAAGCTGATCCTTTTGTGCATAAATTTCCTGAAACACCAACCTATATATGGTTGCTGTTTGGTGTCTTCCCTTTTTACTATCATGAGCTCACATTTACTTCATTCTAAATCCTTTGCTAGAAATCATTTCATTATGTCCAGTATAAAGATAACTAATACAGGATGAAGTATTACTGTTGCACCCACTTGTTAATGTTCATGCACCCTAGCTTTTGTATTCTGAAATCAAAGAGGAGTTAAAGAATGATTTTGATTTTTAAACCAGAATGACATGGGTTTCAACTTCGAAGTTCCACTTAATAAAAAGTGTTTTGAAAAGAGCGCACTAAATGAGTGAATCCATAAATAGGGCACAACTTTATTTAGTGTAATGGGCATTTCTACAAATTTCTCACAGAATGTACTGTTATTTGTTCACAGAAAGATGTATGTTCGGTGAATGAATCAAATGGCCTTCACATCCATTAAGTTAAACTTATTCATTAATTCGCCATCCAAGTGCCCCCTCCTCACAGATCTTTTCACAAAATTAAGATTATGTAATTAATAAAATTTAGTTAACTCCAAGTTCACATTTTTCCCTTTTTTGTTCTTGATTTTGTGCAGATAATGAGAAATTATGAAATTCCAGTTCGAGTTGCTTAATTTTCGGAATATAAGTTACAAATATGAGCCGAGAGCATTTGAAATTTTGGAAAATGAACTTTAATTTTTGGACTTTTGGGTTCACATCTAATCTTTTAGAAAACTGCAAACTTTGGTGAGAAGTTTGTAGTCGTGTAGGATGAATAGATTAATCATTGGGATGGGTGGTTTTGAAGTAGGAGAGTTTTGTGTTTGGGAAGAACTCGATGCCATTGTTGAATATTATGAGTAAAATCTGTGTGAATTATTCAATCTAGCCACTCAGTCATGGTTAACCAGTCATTCTTCTTTGATGTAAGCTTTGCTATTTTGTCACTACTTGATGGAATATTGTCAACATAAGTTCATGTTATGCGTTGTGCAAATGACACAGGTTTATTTTTAACACTTTATGCATCAGACAGATCCCTTGCAGCTTGTGAGCTTCTATATAATGCTGGTTACAAGAACCTTTTCTGGGTTCAAGGAGGTCTGGAGGCTGCTGAAGAAGAGGTATTAGACCTCAGGAAAAAAAAAATTATAGTTCTCTTCTCACATTTTTTGTTTTCATGGTTGTTTTTCTTGTCTCTTGCTATTTAAATTATAAAACTGACATCTTGGGTATGAATACCATGTGGAACAGGATCTTGAAAGAGAAGGTCCTCAGCCATTTAAGTTTGCTGTAATAGGTGGAGTATCAGAGTACCTAAGGTAACTATTTTGGGTTCTGTGCCTTCCTTTCTGTCCTTCTTAGTTTCAGGGGTGGCCAAATACTATTCTTAGTTCAGACTTGCTAGTTGCCACCAATTCACGAATGCTCTAAGATATCTTGTGAACATTTAATTTGCAAGGTTACTTAACACTATGTTTGGATTCTTCCTTTGGCATATTAGGTGAACCTTAATTGTCTGGTAGGATACTGAGATTTACTGATGTATTTGATTGTTTTGTTTAGCCAATAAAGACAATCAAAACAATGTTGACAGATTAGATGACAATAACATTATCTAAATTATGATTGACTTTCTATTTTCATAAATATATGGTTAGCTTTCTTTAGTTCCTTTTGTATCAATGTATGTTGATTAGCAAAACCAGAGAAAAAGGGAAAAAGGGAAAAAGTACTTGTATTTTCCTTGTGTTTCGCAAATTACTCACTCACCCTATTCCCTCTCTTTTCCTTTCCCCTGATCTATCTCAATGTTCAGAGTCAGCCAACAATCCTTTAGTAGTTTTGCAATATTTTAACTTGGTTGTTGGATAATTATTGCTGCAGTTTTGAGATGTAGAGTTTGTTATCCTATCTAGTAAACTGAAAGGGGAATAAGCTGTCAAAGCATATGTTTGAAGGAAGCGCAAGAGTGTAAATTGCCTTCATAAAGAGCAAAAGAAGATGAAAGTTCCTCACATAGTTTCACGTTCCTTAAATGGCTCTGCCATTTCACCGTTAATAATTATGGAATATGGCTATTTCCATGACTCAAGATTGCAATAAAATGCGAGTCATTAATGACTAAAACATGGTTTTTTAAAGCTAAACAAAATAGCATATAGAAGCATAATTGTGCAAGATCAATCATTGTTTATAACTCCATATTAACTGTTTGTTATCTTAGTCTGCATCCCTAAGACATATACCTTTACCAAGAATCATACTTTACATTCAATCCATTCTCTCTGTGCTTTTTATCTCAGTTGGACTGACCAACAACAAGCTGCAGCTGCCAAGGAAGGTTTGGGTTACCGATTAGTTTTCACTGGCTGTCTGGTAGTAATTATTCCTACGCCTTGATTTATTTTAACTGTGTTCCTTCTGAAATTCAGTGAGAAATCTATTTTGGTGCAGCTTGGTGTTATACTTGTTGCTGATGCCTTATTTATTGGAGCACAGCAATTTTCTGCGGCTAGTGTATTAGGTATTCATGTCAACAGTATCTTGGAAATGATATTTTCCTCTGTTTCGCCACGTTTAGCTCAAAGGCAATCTTGTCAGAAGCTCTAAGGTTTAATGGCCATTGTCGTATTCCTTCCTTGGCCATAAGGTTAATATAGATGTAGTGAGAGCACAAATATTGATGTTTTTGGTGTGATCTCCATTGGGTGTATTTACCTTTGACAGAATGTATTAGTTAGGCTTCCTGTGTTTGGTTGACAACATCAGATTGTTTTGTTCTTGCCAAATTTTGTGTAATGAGTTCTTATTTTGTAAAGATGCTGCGATTAGGAATTAAAACCAGTACTAGTATTCTGTAGGTTTATTTGGAATTCCACCAGCCATGTTGATTTGTATTTCTCAGGAGTACTCTCTATAGTTGTGGCATTAACAACTGTTTGTATCAGAGACTGTTCAATTTTGTTTAAGAAGCTATTTTAGACAAAGCATTTAAGTTCTTGTTCTTCAAGCTCTAGCTTCAAGATATCTTCTGAAGTCACTACTAAACTTTATTACAATGTCTGAACAAAGCAGAATAAAATCCTTGTCAGATTGACAGCCTGCTTTATTTCTAAATAAAACTTCTAAGGACAGTAAAACAAAACAACAAAGGTGTAGTATTTATTTGCCCACCATGTAGCTGGATGAATCATTGGTTAGGCCATTGATACGTGCACATCCTGTTTAATCACCGAAAAGTTGTGCTTGGCCTCATGGTTGATCACATAGAATCGAAAGCAGAATTACCGTTCTCTTAAGAAAGTATGGTCTATCTGGGTTCAGTTTAGGCCTCCAGGAAAGTATGGTTTGGCAACAACAATCATGGGAGATATCTTGGGCATTGTGATGCCAAAAACTTCTGTCATGTCCAGATCTTTTGCTTGGACTCCTGGAGGTAGCTCCCATTCAAAACTGAGAAGAAGTTGAGCTAAAGCAAGCTCAACAGTTGCTGCACTAAAAGTAATAGCGGGACAGCTTCGTCTACCAGCACCAAATGGTATGAGCTCAAAATCTTGTCCCTTGAAATCAATGTTGCTATTCATGAATCTTTCTGGTTCAAATATTTCTGGATTTTCCCATGATTCCGGATCCCTTCCAATTGCCCAGGCATTGATGAAAAACCTTGTTTTAGCAGGAATATTATAGCCATCAATGATCACATCCTCCATGGATTCTCTGGGGAGTAATACTGGAGCAGCAGGATGTAGCCGGAATGTTTCCTTTATAACAGCTTTCATGTAATGTAATTGAGGCAGGTCATTCTCAGATACTGTTTTGCTCTCCCCAACAATACTTCTAACCTCTGCCTGTGCTCTTTTCAACACTCTGGGATTTATCATTAGCTCTGTCATTGCCCAATCCAAGGTGATAAAATTCGTATCTGTACCTGCTGCAAACATGTCCTGCAGAAAAACAATAAGAAAAGCCATCAGTTGAATGCGGGATTCCTTTCTTCAGTTAGCGAAGTTTGGTAAAACTGCCGAGATTGATGATTTAAGGATCTTCAAACAAGGTTCAGTTGAAGCAGAAAAAGAGTAAGAAGTTTGCTCTAACCAATATGATTGCTTTGATATTATCTGTAGTGAGATGATTTTCAGGGTCTCCTTTTCGCTGTAGTTCAAGTAGAACGTCCACAAGGTCCTTGTGATCTTTCCTGTTCTCAGGATCTTGATGTTCCTTCAAGATCTCATCGAAGAAAAGGTCAAATCGTCTGAAGGTGTCTTTAAGTCTTGATTCCATCCCAGTAAATTTGTGCACAAATTCCAAGGAAGGGAAGAAATCCCCAATGCTGAATCCTCCAAGCAGTATTTGATACTCTTCAAGCAGCTTTTGGAAGTTATGCCGAACATTGACTCCTTCCTGTGAGAAATCCTTACCGAATGCAACACGACAGATAAGATTATTTGCATACACTGCAAGCATATTGCTTAAATTGGTCGTACCAGGGTATGATTCTGCAATACGATGGACAAGATTAGCAACTTCTTCTTCCCTCACAAAGCTGAAGGATTGAACTCTCTTTGCACTTAGTAGTTCAAGTATGCAAATTTTACGAATGTTTCTCCAGTAGGCACCATATGGCGAGAAGGCAACATCAGTGCAACTGTAGAAAAGGTGCTTAGCTGAGAATATCCGAGGCCTGCTTGCTAATGCAAGATCATAAGTTTTCAAAGCTTCCTTTGCTAATCTGGCTGATGAAATCACAACTGTTGGTACCTGACCAAGCTGTAGGAACATGATGGGGCCGAAGGTCTTCGCAAGGCTGTAAAGAGATTCCTGAGGCATGCTGCCTAGTAGATGAAGGTTACCAATAATTGGAAGTCTTGGAGGGCATGGTGGGAGTTTGAGACCGCTGCCGTACTTCTTCTTCAACACCAAGTTCAGCAAAATGGCCAGCGATACTGATGCAAAGATTAAAGGGTAGAGGAAGGCTCCCTTCTGCCATTCCAGGAGAGCCATTGAAGTTCCCTTTGTGGCTAGTTCAGTTGAGCTTCCGAGGAAGTGATGAGTTCCCCAAGGAATAAGGCAATCAAAGCAAGTTTCTTGAAAGGGTTCGTATGCACTAGGTCCCAATTTTTCCACATGATACTGACGTTAATTAAAAGAAAGAAAATATAGTATACGTTTTATTATTTCTAGTTTGTCCACAAGTTTCACGAAACTCCCAACAATAATTCTTCACACAATAATTGCTTCTAGTGAAATTGACGTTGTAATTTGTCTGATTAGGCATTTATTTTTAGAGTATATATGAATACATGATCACACAATAATTTATTTTTATTGTCTGGTTTCAAAACAAAATTGACTTTTCCATTATTTTTTCCTTTTATCTTTTTGTGGAAGGAAGAATTAAGGCTGGCTCACACTGTGGTCACGGATGGTGGTCACTCATCAAGCAATATTTCCTATTCTTGTGAAATAGAAAACGAAAAAGAGCAAAGGAAAGCAAGTGGTACAGTGCAAAATTAATACTATATCTGTATAATATTGAGTGTAATGGCTGTAGTATCATTTTGTGAAATTATTTATAGTTTAGTAAAAAAAGAAAGGTTAAATTTAGAAGGATAAAAAATTATAATTTTTTTTTTCTATTTTTTAATTGACTTGCCATACTAAATACAGGGGTAATATTTATAATACTCTTTGGGGTCTATAAAAAGAGCCATGTTTATCAAATTTTCTTGTTTCAAATTAATTGTATCTATGAATAATCAACTTATTTTTTGACGAAAATTTATTTTTACTTTTCATGTTGTCCATCACTTATTTTCTTTAATTATTAATATCAAATAAAAAAGGTCCGCCACTAAGAATATAAAAGGAAGACAAAAATGATCTTACCTGCAAATATCATTATACATAACTTGCATGTTTTATTTGGGGTGGGGGGAGAGGGGAAGGAATTTCTTTTAAACCCTATGTGAAAATAAAATAAAAGAAAAAAAATGTAGGTAATTACAATCCAAACCCAATTCTACGTAGCTGGAAGACACATAAGAAAATGATGTGCAACTAAAACGTTTGGGGAAAATAGGCGATTGGTGTGATTTTTCAGCCAAATTTATATCCACTAACCTCTTTTATCTTTTGTTGATAATATTGATAGATTAATGATACTCATAATGACTTCTTATAGTGACTCGTGTGGTAAATATGTAAAAGATAAAATTCACTTATCACCATCCTTAAAAAATATAAAATAATAAGAGATAATTTTATCTTTTTATACTTACTACACTAATCATTATAAAAAGTCATCATAAATATCATTACTCATGTTGATATCATCCTTTGCTAGTTTATTCATAGTGCCCCAACTTCCACCCGATATTTTGGACCATTTTGTCACTATTAATTTTGTTTAGTGTCTTGTTAGGCAAGAAAATTCAGAAAAAAATTGTAATTTCCATGGAAAATTATGAAGTTCAAATATTATTGCCATTCACGGGGAAATGGAGCTCGAATGATGAAATGACCTTTTCTTCGCGCGAAATATTATTAACAGAATCTCTTTTTTTTTTATGATATATTTTTTGTCTTTTATCGATCTTATGCATGCCAACAAATCCATAGAGTTTTTTTGAAGATATAATACTTGCAAATGATCCTGTCTGTTCTTATCTAATTGTAAGGATATTGTTTTGAGATTCACCCTTGAAAATGGATCACACCATTCCAACTTTATCTTATTTATTTTCTTTATTATTTTTTTTGGGAAAGAACACCAATCAGAAAAATGGGACCAATTGTCAAAAAAATGGACCTACGAATCCCAAAAAAAACAAAGGGTGCATTTGGACAATCCTTCCTATTTGCAAATAAGAAAAATCTTAAACAAAAATAAACTATCTAAACACATTTTTATTTCAAAATTTAGGATTCAAATTTTCCCACCCAAATTTCTCTTACATAATTTTAAAAATTTTTTCCTCTTATTTTTTCTCTCCAAAATACTTTTTCTATTAACAAATACTCACCAAAATTTTCACACATTCCAATACAACATTTTCCATTTGCAAATAAAAATTCCTTATCCAAGCGGATCCTTTAAGGAATCTTGGTTGGTGTGATGTACCTCTGAAGAGTGATTCTCAAAGCAATAATTCATTAGAGTTAGAATAAATTGGTAAACTGGGTCAACTGATATCTTTGAAATTTCAAATATTGATATAGGCCTTTTTGTAGTCCATTGTGTTGTAGTGTTAAAAAGTAAATTTTTTTTTTGGGTTTTTTTCTTGATGTGTTCTCACATTTTTCATAAAACTTTCTTATAAAAGTATTTTAATAATATTTTCCATAATATTGGTAAATATTATTCGAATCACTCTTTTTTTTTTAATCGCTATCGGTATTTCGTATAGAGTTTATTATCTCGGTAATAGTATCCCTATCCATGGTAAGTTAAAATTATTTGTGAATCCAAAATTGATATAATCAAAATGTTTTTTCACATTTTTTTTCTAAATATGACTAATTATTAATAGTATATATGTAAGATATAATCTTATTTCTTTCAAATGCTCTAATTGTATATGCATGATCTCTGTTTATAATCATATAGGAGATTTTGGTTATTATTCGGAATTTTGAGGGTTTTTTTTTTCTGAATAACATACAGTTTGGAATTGCAGGATTATTTGAAATAGTTAATAATTGAATTTTGAACAATTGTTTATTTGTTACTTTGTGTGGTATTCTATTATTTGCCAGTGTGATTACTAAATTTGCACAATTTTCCTACCATACCTGAGCAGGGAAGGATACACGTTACACCATGATTTTAAATAAAATAAATTAATAATAAAAAAGCTATATTTTGTACTCTAGATCTTGGGTAAATCCAAAGAAAGTTTCTCTATCGTTCATCCCAAAATATTTCTAGATCCCAATATACCCAATGCCGGACTAATCTAGCTAACATTGAACTTAGTAAAATGATATAGTTAAATAATTGAAAAATGAGATTATTTAGGAATATGTGAATTATATTTAATCACACAAATACCCCTCGATTCCCGCTTGTTAAAACATAAAACCCCATAAGCATATCTTGAGTTGGTACGAATTTATAATCTATATAATTGAATTACTAATATTGAAACTCTGAAAGTCCTTTTTAAGATCCAAGCCAAGCAAAGAATCATTACGGAATGGCCCAGAGAGGCCCACATTTATTTATGCTCTTATGCATACTGTTACAATGATAACAGCAGAATTTTTCTTGTGACTCAACTTCTTCCTCTTTTCTTAGTTTAACCCTGAAAAGCTTGTTCAGATTCTTAAGTGAGAGGAATATTAAGGAAAACACTAAGGCTCTGTTTGGTACCTTGGAATTAGAATTAAATTGCAATTGTAAACATAGAATTTGAGTCTTAGAATTATTGAATTGAAATCCCCAATTCCAATTCTATTGTTTGTTTCAAAAAATTCAAGAATTAGAATTTTATTCTAATTCTATTTCCATCCAATTTCATAAATTGAATTCTTTACTAAACCTTAAAATTCCAAATCCAATGCCACAAAAATTTAGAAAACAATGCAGATGTAAAAATTTAAAAAGCAGTCGTATATTTGGGTTATAACAGCAGGTAACATGCCTAAATGGCCGGCCTCCGCCTCCAGCATCAATTTTCATCGACTCCAAGCTCCGCCCAATCCCCCTTTCCTCCTTCTTCTTCATCTGGTACATATCTTTGGCATTATAATTAATTTTTCAAAATTATAAATTATTATTTTTTCATGTTAAATTTAAATAATATAAATAGTAATTAAATTGTTTTAGAGAATTTATATTAAAATTTTAAGTTTTTGTTTGACTACAATAACAACCAATCTTTTTTCCCATTATGTAGGATTAATAATATGAATTATATATCACCATCGTTTTCTATTAAAATGCATATTTGTATTTAAATTGAGATAATATGTGTTTTTTTAATAATATCTTTCAAAATCTTTTTACACTTCTCTATTCCCTCTTCTGTTTGAATTAGTAATTTTCAATTTTAGTTAATAATTATTTAGTCTCTAAACACGGTATTGGTGCATGTAGAGGTTTTCTATATACATGGCTAAACTCTTTATTCATGTTCTGCTCTTGATTTACTTTTTTTAATTAATTTTTTTTCTTGATTAAGGACTCTTTATAATCATGATTTGCTTGTGTAATTTTTAATCCCATAAAACCCATCACAAGTAAGCGCAAACCGCATTGATCGAGACCACTTCAGACAAACTTTGTAATAAGGTGTTCTTTTATTTCCTTGAGTTTAAATACATATGAAACTAAAACTAGAAATTGGGACATAAGTGCATCTTTTATTTAGTAGTAAAAAAAAAACAGTTTTGTGAAAAAATAGAGTAAGCTTAAAGAAGTTTTTGTTGATTTTCTTATTTTTGCATTTTTATTATCATCATCATTATTATTGTATATTTTTTATTCTTATCATATGATTATCAAATATAGATAGTTGAATTGTTGAAAGAAAGAACACTAGCCCGATTTGACCTGGCCGGACCAAAGAATGATAAATTATTTAAACATAAATCTAAATGTTACGTATTTTTTTTAACTAACAATTTGATCTTTCGTTTATATGATATGCAATGCACAACACAAAAACCAATTAAAAGTAGAACTTGGCACATATATATCAAACTCATTGGAAATGATAAATTAATTAAACATAACTCTAAATGTTGTGTGTGTGTGTGTGTTTTTTTTAACTAGCTATTCCCTTTGTTTGGAAAAAAGAGTCCACTTTAATTTGAATACAACTTTTTATTAATTATTAAATATAATACACTTAATGCACCAACTTACTATTTAATTTTATATTTTTATTCTCACTTTTTAATTTTGAGTATACATAATTATTATTAGTAAGGATATTTTAAAATTTTAATTTGAAAGTGAACTCTTTTTTTGATAATTTTTTTTTTAAAAAAATAAATTCTTTTTTCTTTTTCTGAAATGGAGGGAATATTTGATCTTTTGTTTAAAAAAAAATGTTTTAAAATAATTTTTTTTTAAAATGGAGTATTTGATCTTTTGTTTATATGATATATGTGCACAATACAAAAATTAATTAAAAGTAGAAATTGACACATGTATGTCAAAGTCATTGGGGTCCGTAAGGGCATGATTTATTTAGTCATTTTGAGTGATACCAATTGGAAAAATCGAATATGACAGTGGCCATGTTTTCAAACTACCATCACTTCCAAAACTACAGTGGCCATTTTATTCATATATCAGTCTACAAGCTAGACTAATCTTGTATTTTTTGAACAATCACTATACTTGTACAGTATAATTGAAATCGACTTCAATTATTACTCGAAATTTTCTATTACGCTTATTGTATCTGTTTTACTAATAAAATGATATTATTTTATTAATAAATATTAAATATTAATAAGAAATGTAAAAATTTAGTAGGCTTTAGTGGGATCTGAACTCTTCAATTATCATATAATAGGAGAATAGGAGTTGCAACAGCAAGAAGAGGGATCTTTCAAAAAAATTAAAATAATATTAGAAACTAAACTCATAAAAGAACTTTTAAAAAAGAAACCAAACTCTCATATTGAGAGACAAATAGAAGATTAAATTTTAATAAATAAGAATATAATATTATTAAATGAGAAACAAATACAGGATTAAACTCTAATAAATAGGAATTAAACTTTAATAAATAGAGATATAATATTATTAAATGAGAGACAAATACAAGATTAAACTCTAATAAATAAGAATTAAACTTTAATAAATAGAAATATAATATTACTAAACAAAAAGGAGAGAACTGATAGATTTTCGTGGAGGAGAGAGAAACTCCCTTCAGGGTTCAGGCTATGGTGGGTAAATAATTGTAGGAGTTGTATAAATTTAGTGGGATCTGAACTCTTCAATTATCATATAGTCGGAGTTGCAACAGCAAGAAGAGGGATCTTTCTATGAATTGTTAAACCTGTGCATTCAGTCATGTCCAAATCTGACCCCTTAGAACCAGTAGGCAGATCCCAATCAAACTTCAGCATCAGATTTGCCAAAACAGTTTCATTCGTAGCAATTGCGAAGGAGATCCCTGGACAACCCCTTCGACCAGCCCCAAATGGAATCAACTGAAAATCATGGCCTCTGAAATCTATACAGGAATTCAAGAATCTCTGGGGCATAAACTCTTCCGGTTCATCCCACAATAAGGGGTCCTCCTCCGATCGCAAAGGCATTGGTTATGACCATTGTTCCAGCCTCAATGTCAAATCCCAGTACTTTAGCATCATTGATTGCCTTGCGGGGAACCAATAACGGTACTGGAGGATGTAATCTTAGCGTTTCTTTTATTACTGCTTTCAGGTACTTCATCTTTTCCAAGTCTTGATCAGTGATCTCAAATTTTCCATTGGAGATTGTCCTTACCTCTGTTTGTAGGTCCTTCAATGCTTTGGGATGCCTTAAGAGCTCTGTCATTGCCCATTCTAGGACAGTGTAGGTTGTATCAGTTCCACCAGCAACAATATCCTAGAAGAAAATAAATAAGTTCATGAAGTATTAATCTAAACAGATTCAAATCAACATAAATTTGCCATAAAGAAGACCAGGAAAAAAGGCACATACACATGTTGTTTAAGGTTGATCGATTTAACAAATGACTAAATCCTTTTCATAGAGATGGTTCCGACAAGGAAGATTATACCAAAAACGAGCATTTACCAGGCGGTTACTTACCAGAAGTACAGCTTTGATGCTATCCCTGTCAATAGAATTCCCAGCAACATTATTGTTCTTGTAGATTTCGAGCAACACTTCAGCGAAATCCTGTCCACTTTTGTTTTCCTTCTTGATCTTTCCCTCACCATCCAGATGTTTCTCGAGAACTTTCTCAAGAAATTCATCCACTTTTACAGCAATTTTCTGCACTTGAGACGTCAATCCATTAAAGCGATCAATCCAACCCAGCCACGGCAAGAAAGTTCCAAAGTCAAATCCACCCAAAACACCAAAGAACTCACTCATAAGTTTCCTAAACTTCCTCCCATTTTCTCCTTCACTATACTTTCTCCCGAACGCTGCCCTACAGACAACATCATTAGTCAAAGTCATGAATAATTCACTAAGATTAACCCCGGCTGATGACGAAGAAGTTTGCGACGATTCACGAATTTTTTTAACTAAAAGTTCCGTTTCTTCATCTCTTATATTATGAATGGATTGAACCCTTTTATTACTTAGAAGTTGCAACACGCAAATGCTCTTCAATTGTCTCCAATACTCTCCATAGGGTGCAACTGAGATATCCTTGAAATCATAGAGAAGTTTACGGTTGACTTCAGACTCAGCCCTATCCACAAAATTCAAATCCTGGATTTTCATGATTTCTTGAGCTGCTTCAGCAGATGAAACTACCAGAGTTTTAACACGACCAAGTTGAAGTATCATCATGGGTCCATATTGTTGAGCCAGCTTTTGGAGCGAGCGGTGAGGATATGTACCGAGCAAATGCATGTGTCCAAGAACAGGGAGTTTTCTTGGAGATGGAGGAAGGTTTTTGTTGATGGTGTTAGAAGTAAATTGCCATTTGAGAATGAATAAAATGAGTAACAATGGAAGAAGAGCGTACAAAACTGGATGCAACAAAAAAGAGCTCATTTCTTGCTCAAAACTCTCTGAGGAAATGGATACCATTTTGGTGTTCTGGTCAAAAGTGCAGAAGTCTTAAAGACCTTCACCACTGAAGTTGGTTTGAGTTGACGACTATGGCTTTGTGGCATTATATACACTGAAGTCGTGTGTCTGTTATTGTGCATGTGTCCATAGAACTCCGTTAGATTGGCCGAAAAGATTCCCGTCCTAGATATTTTTAATCAACCCCATTGACGTGTGGGGATAATAATTCCCAGCATAAAACAGGGAGTGGATAGGATAGCACTGTAGCAGCAAAGATATTAGCATTTATTTTGAAAATGTTTCATTGAAGTGCGCAAAACTTTGACTATAAAAATTGATGTATAGAGTAAAAATTTTAGCACATAGTCTATTCATAAAAATACAAGGTTAGGTCACAATCGACTAGGTAAGAAAGGCTGAAAATGGGTACACGATTGTCTGAATTTTAAATTTGTTTAATTTATCCGAAAATACGGAGGGTGTATTATTGCACTCAACCAATTTGCACTCAACCAATCCGTATTATAAATCTTGAGGACAGTGACCGGCAATAATGGTGTTAAAAGTATTTTAAAATGTATTTTTATATTTTTTAATATAATAATTATAAAATAAAAAAATATTTTGAAAAATATTTTAAATCGTTATTTAAACATAGACTTAGTTTTTCGTGCAATTATTATTAAAAAATTTGTTATAATATCAAGAATAATAGGGTATTTCAATTTTTTCCATTAACTATAATGAAATTCATTAAAAGATGCAAACAAAAAAAAAGTTGTCTATACTATAATAGTAATTAAAAAAAAAGGGTAATGTGATTGGAAAAAAATTGATTTTACAAAAGAACAATAACTTGACCAACACAATCTAATGAAAGTTTGAATATATGTTGTTATTATTTAAATCTAAAAAATTTGGGCAATGTTAATTAAAAGATTGCCTGAGTAAATCTTACTTCTTTAGTTCTTTCCTAATTCTCTTCTTGACTCTGCAAAAAGTAACTCAGATATGACTTGCAACTTTCTTGGACATGAAGTTAAGATGCAGATACATTATATGTATATCTAAATGTTCCAAGCAAAGCCAAAAGAAGTAATGTTAGAACATAAGTTACAATTTTCATAATCATAACTAAAGATGATAAAAAACAACCACCATAGAAAATTTTTGTTTTGCTGCATCATGAATTTTATGGTTTTCAACCGAATCTGGCAAATCAATACCAAACTTACAAAAATAGAAGTATAAGCACTAACATATTTGTGGCGAGGTAAAATCTTAAATAAATTTAACGATGGAAAATTTTGAAGACTTATAAAATGAAGGTAAAAGTTAACATTAAAAGAATAATAATTTAATCACACAATCTGTACATACTACTAACAAATTTATGGTGTTATGGTTTTTTTTCTTTTTTCTTTTTTTTTCCTTTTTCAGAACTTGACTATGAAAGTGATGAACGTGAGAAGAAAAAGAACAAAGGTGAATTGAAGTAATAACAATTGTATTAGTTATATTGATAAAGGACTGGAAAATTGAACTTTAAATAAGGATAAGAATCTTAATAGATATTATAAATAATAATAAAAATTAAATAAATTTTATAAATTAATTAATTTTAAAATAAATATTTTAAAAAGGTGTTTTGCTATGCTATCTTGCAATTCCTCTTTAGATCAATTTCATTTTTTAAATATTCTAACTCAATTAATTTCTAACTACAAAATAAATTTTATGAATGTGATTGAGTCGAAGATTCCCTAGTTCACGATATATATATATATATATATATATATATATATATATATATATATATATATATATATATATATATATATATATATGATAGGATGTTTAAGTATATAGTTTTTTTGGTCAATTTTCTTGTATTTTTATGCTTAAACTACTTATTAAATTGCATTTCAAGAGCTTATGTCTCTGATGTCACATTGGATGGGGCAAATCTTTTTGGAACTGCTAATGGAGTCAGGATCAAGACATGGTCGGGTGGATCTGGAAGTGCAAGCAACATTAAGTTCCAAAATGTTGTAATGCAAAATGTGAAGAATCCGATAATCATTGATCAAAACTACTGTGATACAGCTACTACTCCCTGCACCCAAGAGAGAAAATATGAAAAATCTACAATAAATGGCGGCTGCACAAAGCTTGAACAACAAAGAAAAAAAAAGAACTCCAATTGAATTGCTGCAGCCGAAGATAACTTCTGAAGCTTCAAGAACCGACAGCTGCACATGAAAGGAAAGACAGCAGCATGTAAGCAAACAAGAAGCCAGCAAACAAAAGATAAAGAGACAGCCGAGCAACACACAAAGAAAAGAAAAGAAATGAAGCAACTTCGGACAACAAAGAAACAAAGAAGCAAAAGAAAGAAAGGAAACAACCCAGCTGCAAAGGAAAAACAGCCGCACATGATAAAGAGAACTTCCAGCTGAAATCTTTTATTTTTCTGAAGAAAGAATTGCATGAGGACAGCAAGAAAGTCTCTCCAAAATGCAGTCTCACATGGGAAAAAGAAAGGCAAAAGAAGAAAAGAAAGAAAGCTGGGCTGGCCGAAGGAAAACAGCCGAAGGAAAGAAGAAAAAAAGAGATCGGGCAGCAAGAATGACATGTGAAAAGCAAAGCTTGGGCTGCTTTCTTTGCTGTAAAAGATGACAAGCACATGGAAGACAACAACACATGTTTGTGGCTGAACAAAGAAAGAAACAAGAAAAGAAAAAAATCTGGACAAAGCCTTGCCTATAAATAGCGCAGCTTGGAACGGAGGAAGGGCATCCCATTTTCAGCCGAGCAGCATTTCTAGTTTTCTTTAGATTAGATTTAGTTTAGCCAAGCTATTTTTCTTTCTATTTTCCTGCAGTAGTTTAGAGCATCCAGCTTTCTTCATTCTTTTGTTTTGTTTTCTTTTCAGTAGTTTGGTAGGATTTCATCAGCTTCCTTCGGTTTTTTTTTAGAAACTTCAGCAGCATTGTTCACGGTTTTTCTTCAGTACTTGTTGCCATTATTCTCGGTTTTCTTCAGAGAACTTCCAGCTGCATCTTCTCACGTTGAAGCTCACGGGTTCAGCAGCAACTTCAGCAGCCTTCCTCGGTTTTCTGCTGCAAACTTCAGCAGCTTCTTCGGGTTTCTTCTTTCTTTTCTGCAGCAATCTTTTCTTTGTTTTCTTCAGTTTTTTTTATTTTGTTCTTGTTGCTTCATTGGTTTGTGATAAAAACTCAGCTGCCAAGACTTGACTTGGGTGTAAAGCTAGCATAAATTGTTGTTTCCTTTGGAAGCTACGGGCAGAAGCAAAACAAACCATGCAGAAATTTTTTCTCACATATTTTCTACTGTTTTTGTCTTCTTCTTGTTTTCTTTAGTTTATTTTAGTTATCAATTTTAGCTTTCTTTTATTGTTTTAGTTTTTAGTTTTATTTAGCAATTTTAGTAGTTTAAGTTTTGTATTTTGTTATGAAATTTTTGGCTAAGTATTATTTTTAAGTACCAATCATCTACGGCTTTTGTTTGGATTTTATCCTTTATCATGTTTAAATTTTGGTGATACTCTCTTATATTAAACTGGACTAAATTCTTTTTCTAGGGTCTCGATGTAGGCTAACTATGGAGGATTCATATTTTTCTATTCATCTAAATTGACTTAATTTTCTATGGTTGTGGATTTATCTTTGTGCTTAATGCTTCTAATTACTTGATCACTAATTAGATGATTTGTTAATCATAACGAATTGGAAGAGGAGTTATGTGTCAAGTTCATTGAGATAAAAGCCATAAATTGCATGTAGGATAGGAATATACCTACATGGTTTGTGTAGTTGCTATATGAGAATCCATAGAAATTAATGACTTCATAATTGTTGTAATTCACATAGGAATATAGTGAATTAGCAATTAGGAGGATTTTATTAGATCTCGGAGGGACTAGTAAATAAATTAGGGAATCTCGACTATCAACCAAGAAATTAAATTAGAGTATAGAAATAGATGAATATTAAGATGGAATAGTTATGGTGAAATCAAAACCCTAGAGATTTAGCCAATTTGATTCATTACTTTACTTTGCTTTGCTTTGTTTTAAATTTAGTTTTTAATTCAAGTTTTAAATTCAGTTTTAATTTAGTTTATTCATAAAATATCTTTTATCATTCAAATAGAGGTAGAATTAACTAAATTTCAATTGATAAACAATTAGTCCTTGTGGGAACGATAATTTATATTCACTTTATATTACTTGTTAATGATCACGCACTTGCGTGTAAAATCAACCAACAATATATATATATATTACGTGATTTCATTCCCATGTTTAAAGGGAAACATTTATGTGCAAAATAATTATAATAGAAGATATTAATAGAGAAAGAAAATTTTGATAGAGTGTATAATTGCATATTTGTTGGATCAATTCTCTTGTGTTTTAATTGATTAAAAGGCTTGTTTATAAGGATATTAATTCTTTTTGTGATTAATGGTTAGATGAAGCATTTTTCCTAAAGAATGTAGCCTCACAAGACAAGTGGCACAAGAAAGACACAAATGAGGCCACCAAATTCCACAACAAAATGTTGGCCATTAAAGAAAAGAAAAGCCTTGAATTAAGGAAAAGCAAAGCCTTGAATTAAGGAAAAGCAAAGCCTTGAATTAAGGAAGAGAAAAGCCTTGAATTAAGGAAAAACAAAACCTTGAATTAAGGAAAAGCAAAGCCTTGAATTAAGGAAAAGAAAAGCCTTGAATTAAGGAAAAGAAAAGCCATGAATTAAGGAAAGCAAAGCCATGAATTAAGGAAAAGCACAACCAAATGTCTTGAATCCTTGCCTATAAATAGGCAAGGTTTGGAGACAATCAAGGCATCCCATTTTTAGGCTTTCCTAGTTCAATAGAGAGGAAAACAAGGTTTGAAGATGAGAAGGAAGAAGAGGGAATGAATTTTCAGCCACAATTCATCCTTTCATGGAGTGAGCTACGACCGAAGAAGACGAAAGCCGCAAGGATCGACAAAAGAGGCGTCATTTGATTTTCTTTGTATTTTCTTTTAATTATGTTTAGCTAAATTTTTATTTTCCAATCAAGTTTAATTAAGGTTTGATTCAACAATTGTGAGATTCCGTAATTTTATTATTTCTTTTATTCTTGAGTATTTATATATTTTCTATGCTTCATTATATTATTGAATTGAATTGTTAGACAAGAGGCCTATTGTTTGATAGTTGAATTCAATATATAGTCATTTAGAATAATTAATCTTTTGTTGATTGTTCTAATTCAAGTGACAAATAACAACATCGAAAGGTTATCAACGCTTTAGATTGTATGTTATGAAAATATATAATCTAGCTTAAATAAACACGGCGTTTAAGGTTTATCGTTAGTAATTGGGTCTTTTGAATCTTAATGCAATTAATAGACATAACTCATAGGACGGATCCAAGGTTGTGTTTGTTAATTAGAGAAATAACTCATAGGACGGATCCAAGGTTATCGAAAAGTAAGAAAAGATTGGTTGTTAGAAGACGGATCTTCAACAACTATAACCAATTTATTCAAGATAAAAGAACCTATCTTTTGAATCAATGATCAATTTGAGGAATCAATACCGAAATTAATTCTTGATGGGAAGCTTATCCTTATTAGTTTTTCCTCATATTTTTAATTAGTTATTTAATTTGGTTGGTGTTTTAATTAAATCTTGTTTAGTTTCGTAATACAAAACCCCTTTATTATTTTATTTAAGGAATAAATCTACCCAATCTGTGGATTCGACCTCTCACTACTTTCTACGTAACTTAGCCGAGAAGGATTATTTTTGGTGGTTTCACACCCATCAAATTTCATAGTTCTTTTGAATTAAGAAGGTACAATTGGAGATTATGATTCACAAATCTTTTTAATTTCATGGCAAATCGGACAACATAAGAGTATTTTGTAAAATTAGAAACCAAAATCCAATCCAATTTGTACTTTTATGGATTATAATTTGAAATTGAACTCAATTTTGAATTATGATGTGATAAGGATTATAACTTACGTGTATAAGGTGTATTACATCTACCAAGATAATAATTAATTAGTGTAAATAAAATATCTTTAGCAAAGATGTTAAGTAATTTGAATTATAATGTAGTAAGGATTATGACTTACACATATAAAGTGCATTAAATTTACTCACAGTTAATTGGTGTGAATCAAATATTTATTTAATTTAAAAATTTATAAGAGATGGTAAATAATTAGAATTATAATATGACAAGGACTATAATTTACACGTATCAAATGTATTAAATTTACTCACGTAACAGTTAATTAGTGTGAATCAAATATTTATATAAATTAAAATTTTACAAGAGTGGCAAATAAAGATGAACAGGTGATTTGATTATATTAATTAAATTTCATACGTATTAAGAGGAGATTGAATGTAAATTGTTTTCTATATATATAACAGATGATGTGAGTTTGAATAATTAACCATATTTAAAATTGCTCACACCTAAAGGTGTGCATGAATAATATACGGTGGGGTAACAGTTAAAGCCTGTATTCTACCTTATCATCTCACAATTTCTATCCTTATTTTATCCTATGTTATAGGTTAAGTATAAGGTAAACTTATAAAACATATATATTTTTAGATTGGGTAAATTTATGCAAATAAAACTTACTTCTTTCTTCTTTATATAACATGTTACCATTTCGATTTTTGTTTTGTAAAAGAAGGAAGCCAAAAAAATAATAATAATAAAAAGTAAAATGTAGACTATTAACTTCAAACTTTAATAAAGTAAAAACTAAACGTTGATCATATTGTATAAATTAAATAATTATTGAGTAGTATAATTCACAAAATAACCTTTTAATAAAAACAAAAAATAAATATAGTATCTAAATTCAAATGCAAGTACATGAAAATTGTAATAAAATTATTCCAAAACATACTTCCAAATAGCTCAAATTATCAAATTACGTAAATACTTTGTACAAACCATTTAAAAAAAATCATGTTAGAAATATGATATTGACTGATTAATGTCATCAAAAGTTAGCTTCTTTTAAAATAAAGAAACAAATAATAATTGGGATTGTTAGCAAAAATTTGATTACTTAACATATAATGTTTTAACTGAATGAATACTATAGGGGTTAAAGTACCTTATGCAATTATAAGTTTTAAGGGATATACTTTATGCTGTAAGAGTTTATACTTGTATCCTATTCTATAAGTCATCGGTTATAAATTTGTATCTTTATGCTACCCTATAAAATGTTGTACCCTACTTATCCTACTCTATTACACATAATTAGGGTTGGGTACAAATTCTTTTTTTTTTTTCAAAAAACCGTTGTGTATTAACTTTTAATAAAAAAAGTTAATGATTACATAAAAGGTCTACTAAAGGACTGGTGATAACACGGCTAAACTAAACGTAGAAGGTTTCGGTTAAGGCAAAACTTTGATCAAACGGGACCGGCATTACCCCAAGAAAAGGGGACTGGTACCTCCTAACTAACCTAACTAAAATAAACAAAATTTCTAACTTGTCGGCCTCTACGTGACAGCTGCTCGTGTCCAAGCGCGATCTTACGCTGTGCTGTATTGCGTTTGACCTTCCACCCAAGCTAGCTCACAAAACTCAGCCGTAGTGAGACGTGGCCTAGATTATTTGGAGCACCACTGGCTTCGAAGTCCAAGGGGCCCAGGATGGGTCGCAAGAAATCCTCCCAAACGAGGGACACAACCCCAACGCCTTAGGGACTGACTCTCTAAGAAAGCGGGAACTCCACCGAAAAAAAAAACCCAATAGTGTGAGAATTGCACCGTGAACGCACCTTCAATCGCCCCTTTGTACTGTTGGTCACTTGGTTTTTCTGCAACAGGGCAGACCATTTAGATGAGTATTATTACTCAATTAATATTAGAGTTAATTGTAAAGTACTACTTTCAATTTTGTTTTGATAGTAAAATATCTCTTAAATTTTAAAGGGTGAATACCACAGTTCGTCTTTCAACTTAGTACATTAGTTCGATTTGATCTCTCATATTTAAAAAGTTACAATTTGGTCTCTTAATTTAGAATTTTAATTTTAATTGGTCATTCTAATAAATCAAACCAAACAAGATTTAATGCATTTAGTCACAGGACTTATATATTTAGGGCAAAAGGCAATGGAAGAAACCAAAATAAAAGAGTAAATTAAAAACAACTACTTCAAACTTTTACTTTTTATAAAAATGTTCTTTAAAAGATTATTTCACATTTTATCAAGTCCAAATTTGTAAATTTTAGAGTGCACATCAATTTTTATTAGTCATAAAATATATATTATGAATAGATAAAATTACCTTTTTGATAGAACTTAGATTGTACATATTTATTGTTCATATTTTCCCCAATATTAGATTAATTATAGAGTGAAATTGATTGATTTAGATATACTTTTTGTTTTAGATATGGAAAGTGGAGGATTGGAGAAAAAGGGGGGGTAAAAGGTTGAGTTTTATGAAAAGTGCACAAAAACTTCATTCTGCTAAGCATAGGCACGCTTAGTAGACTAAAGCTCAACCGTAAGACTTTTTGTGCAAAGAGTGGTTACACCTTATCACTGGAGAGCTAGACAAGTTGATTTTTAAAAGAAATTTGTTGAGAGTTGGTTATCAAGATAAAGACAGTTTTGTTGCATAATCAAGAAGATTAGGTTGTTAATATAATTAGAAATTTGTTTTACATGGATTATACTATCCTTTAGTTATGAATTCAAAGTTAAAAATTTTGTTATCCCATCCCTATTATCTAGACCTTATCACTTTAAGTGCCTACCTTATTTAAGGATTCTTCTATTTGTCTTTCCACAATAACAAGAGTAGAAAGTAGAGTTAGGCTAGGCAGAAAATAAAATAATGTTAGTATGTTGTCCACCATGAGTGGCTAAACAATTTCTTTTTGAATCAAGGAATAAATTGATTCACTTGCTATCATTGTGCTGTCTTGAGTTTAATTCTTCATCCTTGGTTCTAATTTGAATACTTGTTGATTCATATTTTTCATTTCTATGGATGAATTTTGTTGGTTAATTTGACAATTTGATTTAACATTCTTTATTCTATTACTATTATGAGTTCAAGAATTGTCATGAATGAATGTACCAAGTAGCAGCTAGATCGATTATGTTGTGCATAATTGATCTAGAGGAATCAACGAGACAATGTAGTGTAATTGCAGCTATCTCAATTATGCAATTTTGGTTTAACTATTTTCATCATTTTAATGCTATCATTAATTTAATATGGAACGCTATTATATGCAATTAATTAATGATAAGTTTTTATTTAGGTGCTGAGCTCAGTCAATTATTTTAGAAAAAATAGAAAATTTATTACGGCTATCCTAATAAGTATTTGAGTTAAATATATGAATTTGCATGATAATTATTTGTGACCTACAATTAGTGATGCAATTGAATGAAATCAACCATTGGATCGGAAACTCGGTAAACTTGGTATTTTCCTCTACTTTTCTCTTTAGTTATGTGATCTAATTATTTGTTATAATTAGTTAGAGTTTATTTTAGTTCAACCTCCCCAATTTTATTTTAATTTTAATTGTTTCAAAATTTAGAACTGCACTTTCAGTTCTTTTGGGATTCGAGTTGGTCTGTTATCACTACAATTTAATCTTATAATCACTAGAAGATCAGTGATTAATTTTGCAAGTTTCAATAAACCTGTCAAAATTTGGGTGGGGTTGCCGGGAACTATTTAGTTCTTAATTTTGAATCTTAGTTTTACTAATAGTTTTTTTTTTCACTTGTGCGTGTCAGAATGGCGAACTAGAATATAATCTTGAGATTGAAAAGTTTGCACGCCAATTAAGAAAGGAAACTAAGCAAAGGAGAGGTGGTTCATTTCAAGGGTGAACATTGAAGAAGATACAATAGATATTGAGATAACTGAATTTCAAAAAGAAATAGAGATGAGAGATAGAACCTTTAAGGAGTTGGCTGCTCCTATTTTAAACCAACAACCTCTTTGCATCTAATTTCCTACTTTAGAAGTTGGTTTTGAACTAAAATCTAGGTTAATTCACTTATGGCCAACTTTTCATGATTTTGCGATAAGAGTATAAGTTTATGATAAGAGGAATGATATTTATAATGATTTCTTATAGTGAAAAATAATAATGAATGATATGACAAGAATAAAAAGACAAAATCATCATTTAATATGTGATATATTTTAATCAGTGTGATAACTTAATTTTGATTTTTCATAATTATTATAAAAAATCATTATGTATATTATTACTCTGATCATTTCTATTAGTTGGATTGAATTTCATGCATTTTCCGTTAATTGAACTAAAATGTGCACTATCAACATTAAAAAGCTAAAATGTTAGAACTATTGATTTGCATGCTTAATATCATTTTGGAATTGAGGTTTAGTTCGATTAGAATCTCATCATTACTTTATTTTCTTGTAGTTGCATTCTTTGCGACCATTTGCCCACTATAGCGAAAGTGACAAATGAATCCTCTTGTCCAGGTCTAATTTACTAATATTCCAATATTCGATGCAACTGAAATGGATAACGTTATTCCATTCAATTCAAATCTTTTGAGGAAAATTCTGTTCTGACTCTCAATAATGGAAGCTCGGTCTTGGCCTGTCACCTCTCGTTGCTCTTAGCAACACACGTAAAGAGCGAAGTTTGAAGCTTTAGTTCTTCTAAGATTTCATCTTTTGAACTCAGAACTCAACAAAACGTTAGTTTATCTTCGAACCCTTCTTAACTTTTCACCAAACGGGTGTCTTTTTTCATTTTGGTTTTTTTGGTCCATACGGGACTATCCTAATTATGGTTTTGTTTGCGGTTTGAGTGTTATAAGAATGCAAGTGGTTGAAGAAGAGTATGAAGTGAAGCAAGCTAAAGATATGGTCACAAGTAAGAAAAAGATGGGATGCTATGGTATTTTACTATTATTATCTGAAAGGCATTCATTCATTAACACTTTAATGAATGACAACCTTAATGTACTTATGTATTTGTTGAAAGTATTAATTTGATTGGGTTTTCTTGATTTTGATTGTGCTTGTGTGGTTTTGGGCTGAATTTCTCACGAAAGTACTTGATTTGTGTTAATTGTAGCCGAATTTATGAATTCTTTGGTCGTGTATCGTAATCATTTGGTTAGTGTGGTGATTTATGCATATTCTGTGAATAGTTCATTGTACTTGGAGGATGATATTGTGGTTACATTGGATTGAGTCTTGTCTTTGGTTTAAAAGTTTATGATGTCGATTTCATGATAGAAAGCATGAGATGAAAAATCCAAATGTGAACTTGATGGTGCAATGACACTAATTGGTTAGCTAGCTATCTGTTCTTGATGATTATGTGGGACACATATAATAAAAAGGTTATAAGACTAATTTATTTTCTGTAAAAGACTACTTATATCATTAAACAAAGATAAAATTTGTCCATGGAGGCATCAAATACACAATCCGAGCTGGAGGTATGGGTTTTGGTTCTGGTTTTGTGTATTCAAGGAACCTTGCCTGTTGTAGTATCCCTTGACCCAGTTTCGTTTTCATCCCTAAACCAATTGCTTTTTCCTGATATCATCTAGGATAGGGCCATGAGTGGACAAATCCTTACCTGAATTGAGGAGGTCTTGAGTTACTGAACCACTTAACTTTTGGGACTGATGTATCTTGAACAACAATATTCCTGCTGCCATTGGCATTGATGTGAGTTGCCCTCAATGCTTCCTTACCACTGCACCCACTCTTATAGCTCCACACTCTAATGTGTACTAGGGACAGCACCATGAAATAATCAACCTCTACGGGATCGATTGTGATACATTCTCTTGCTTAGTGTTCTTATAGTGTTGTGAAAGGCTTTTTTGAATCATTAGAGTTGCTTATGTCATTATTTTCTAATGATACATTTTTCCTCAAGTTATGACTCTATGCGAGCCGACATGAAATAGAGCTAACTTTTATGAGATGAACCATACTGATTTTTCATTGGAGCGTACCATTCTTAGTGACACGCTGCTTTGGCGCCCAAGTGTAGCAAAAAATGAGCAAGGGCCCTTGCACCAAGATAGGCGAATGCGTGGGGTAAGGAAACTAGCCTTGGGCCATCATTCCCAGAGTGATGTACCACATTGGTGCCCAGGTGTGGTGAAAAGTGAGTGAGGGTCCTCACACTTTTATGGGCAAGTGTGGGGGGCACGTAAGGCCCAGGGGGTAAATATTCAATTGGGGAGTTGGAACATAGGAATCTTAACAGGTAAGTTGAGAGAGTTAGCAGATACTTTTGCTAGAAGGAGAGTGAATATTGCTTGCTTGCTTGCAAGAGACTAAATGGGTTGGAGAAAAGGCGAAGGAAGTGGAAGGTATAGGATTCAAGTTGTGGTATACAGGCACAAAAAAAAGTGTAAATGGAGTTGGAATTTTGATCGATAAAGATTATAGAGATAAAGTGGTAGAGGTTAAAAGATCAGGAGATAGAATTATTTTAGTTAAGCAAGTAGTGGGGGAGTTGATTTTGAATATCCTTAGAGTGTATGCCTCTTAATTTGGATTGCAAGTATCCGATAAGAACAAATTTTGGGAAGATCTGGAGGAGCTTCTAAGAGGGATACCACGCAAGAAGAAGGCATTCATAGTAGGGGATTTAAATGGACATGTCGGTCAACATAGTGGAGGATTTGATAGAGTTCATGGAGGTTTTGGTTATGGGACTAGAAATGAGGCTGGTGAGGATATCTCGAGTGTTGCTCTAGCCTATGATTTAATGTTGGCCAACACCTTTTTTAGGAAAAGAGAGTCACATCTGATCACTTTTCGCAGTGGACAAAATTGTAGCCAGATAGATTGGTTTTTTGCTAGAAGAGAGGATAGGGCCTCATATGTAGATTGCAAAGTCTACCTCGGAGAATGCATAGCTACGCAACATAAGTTGGTGGTCTTGGAGGTTTGGTATAACAAAGTACGCAAAATGCAGAGAGGTGCTCAAAATCTCAGAATAAGATGATGGACGCTAAAAGAGGAAAAACAAATAGTTTTCAAGGAAAGAATACTTCAGGAAGGACTGTGGCTACTGGAGGATGAAGTAAATATGGTATGGAACGAGATGGCTAATTGCATCAAGAGAGTTGTAAGAAGGGTCTTAAGAAAAAGTAAAGGGAACGAACATCACACAAAGGAAACTTGGTAGTGGAATGAAGCGGTGCGGGAGGCAATTAAACATAAGAAGGAGTGTTTCAGTCGTTTGCATAAATGTCCTAGTGAAGAGAATCTGCAAAAGTTTAGATTGGGGAGAAAAAATGCCAAGAAAGCCGTGCAAGAGGCTAGAGGCAAGGTTTTTTCCGAGATGTACAAAAAACTTGGGAGCAAAGAAGGAGAAAAAAGTATCTATAGGCTTGCAAGGATAAAGGACAAGAAAAGTAAAGACTTGACACAGGTTAGATGTATCAAGGATGAAAATCAAAAACTTTTAGTAAGGGATGCAGGCGTCGAGGAAAGGTGGATGAGCTATTTTAGCAAGCTTTTTAATGGAGAGAGTGATAGAAGTGAGATAGATCTAGAGAATGTTTTTGATGATTCAAACAGAAGGTTTGTGTGCAGAAATAGAGGGCATTAAGTTAAGGAGGCATTAAAGAAGATGAACACTGGTAAAACCTTAGGACCTGATAGTATCCGAGTGAAGTGTGGAGATGCCTAGGGGATGTGGCAATATGCTGGTTTACTAACCTTTTTAACAAGATTCTCCAAACTAATAAGATGCCTGATGGATGGAGGGAGAGTATGCTTGTGCCTATCTACAAGAATAAGGGGGAAATCCAGAATTGTTCCAACTATAGGGGCATAAACTTATGAGCCATACTATGAAGTTGTGGGAGAGAGTTATTGAGCATCGTTTGAGAAGAGAGGCCAAGGTTTCTATAAATCAATTTGGATACCACAATTTTGGGAAGATCTGGAGGAGCTTCTAAGAGGATACGCAAGAAGAGGCATTCATAGTGGGGATTTAAATGGACATATCGGTCAACATAGTGGAGGATTTGATAGAGTTCATGGAGGTTTTGGTTATGGGACTAGAAATGAGGCTGGTGAGGATATCTCGAGTGTTGCTCTAGCGTATGATTTAATGTTGGCCAACACTTTTTTTAGGAAAAGAGAGTCACATCTGATCACTTTTCGCAGTGGACAAAATTGTAGCCAGATAGATTGGTTTTTTGCTAGAAGAGAGGATAGGGCCTCATATGTAGATTGCAAAGTCTACCTCGGAGAATGCATAGCTACGCAACATAAGTTGGTGGTCTTGGAGGTTCGGTATAACAAAGTACGCAAAATGCAGAGAGGTGCTCAAAATCTCAGAATAAGATGATGGACGCTAAAGGAGGAAAAACAAATAGTTTTCAAGGAAAGAATACTTCAGGAAGGACTGTGGCTACTGGAGGATGAAGTAAATATGGTATGGAACGAGATGGCTAATTGCATCAAGAGAGTTGTAAGAAGGGTCTTAGGGGAAAGTAAAGAGAACGAACATCACACAAAGGAAACTTGGTGGTGGAATGAAGCGGTCACGGAAGGCAATTAAACATAAGAAGGAGTGTTTGATCGTTTGCATAAATGTCCTAGTGAAGAATCTGCAAAGTTTAGATTGGTGAAAAATGCCAAGAAAAGTCGTGAAAGGCTGGAGGCAAGTTTTTAGGAGATGTACAAAAACTTGGGAGCAAAGAAGGAGAAAAAGTATCTATAGGCTTGCAAGGATAAAGGACAAAGTAAAGACTTGACACAAAGTTAGATGTATCAAGGATGAAAATCGAAACTTTTAGTAAGGGATGCGGGCGTGTCGAAAGGTGGATGAGCTATTTTAGCAAGCTTTTAATGGAGAGTGATAGAAGTGAGATAGATCTAGAGAATGTTTTTGATGATTCAAACAGAAGGTTTGTGTGCAAAAATAGGGCATTAAGTTAAGGAGGCATTAAAGAAGATGAACACTGGTAAAACCTTAGGACAGATAGTATCGAGTGAAGTGTGGAAATACCTAGGGATGTGGCAATATCTTTGGTTTACTAACCTTTTAACAAGATTCTCCAAACTAATAAGATGCCTCATGGATGGAGGAGAGTATGCTTGTGCCTATCTACAAGAATAAGGGAAATCCACTGTTGTTCTAACTATAGGGGCATAAACTTATGAGCCATACTATGAAGTTGTGGGAGAGAGTTATTGAGTATCGTTTGAGAAGAGAGACCAAGGTCTCTATAAATCAATTTGGATTTATGCGGGAAGATCTACCATAAAAGCTATTTTCTTGATATTTGATGGAGATATCGAGAAAAGAAGAAGAGTCTACATATGGTATTTGTTGATCTTGAGAGGCATATGATAGGGTTCCAAGAAAGGTTCTATGGCGGTCTTGAGAAAAAAGTATCTTTAAAGTATGTAGAGGCAATCAAGAATATGCATGATAGGGTTCCAAGAAAGGTTCTATGGTGGGTTTTTGAGAAGAAAAAAGTATCTTTAAAGTATGTAGAGGCAATCAAGGATATGTATGATGGTGTGACCATATGCGTGAAGGCTTGTAGTGGAAGATCAAGGTATTTTCCAATTACAATGGGTTTATACTAAGGATCTACTTTGAGTCCTTATCTTTTTGCCCTAGTTATGGAAGAATTAACAAAGAATATACATGATGAGGTGTTGTGGTGTATGCTATTTGCAGATGATATTGTGCTTATTGATGAGACCAGGGCGGGGGTAAAAGCTAGACTAGAAGTATGGAGAAGCATGTTGGAGTCAAAAGGATTTAAGTTAAGTCGAAGTAAGACCGAATACATGAAGTGTGAGTTTGACAAGGCAAGATGAGGAGACGAAGAGGCCATGAATATGCTCGGACAGGAGGTACCCAAGAAAGATGCTTTTATATATTTGGGATCAATATTGAAAAAAGGGGGAGAGATTGATGAAGATGTAAGCTATAGAATCAGCAGGTTGGATGAAATGGTGTAGTGTATTAGGGTTTTTGTGTGACAACAAAATCCCATTTAGACTAAAAGGAAAATTTTATAAAACAACAATAAGACCGGCAATGCTATACGAAGCTGAATGTTGGCCAACACAAAGGCAACATGAGCATAAGATGGGAATGCTTAAATGAGGATGTTAAGGTGGATGTATGGTCATACAAGGATGGATAAAATAAGAAATGAGGATATTTGACGAAAAGTTGGAATAGCACTGGTGGCCGAAAAGATGAGAGAACAATGATAGGATGGATAAAATAAGAAATGAGGATATTTGACGAAAAGTTGGAATAGCACTGGTGGCCGAAAAGATGAGAGAACAATGATTGAGATGGTTTGGGCATATTTTTTGAAGACCTCTAGATGCTCCGGTAAGAATGGAAGTGTGTTATAAAGAGAATGACAGGAAGAAAGGGAGAGGTCAACTGTAGCTTACGTGAGGGAAAGTAATAAAACAAGACTTAGGGGAGTGGAAAATAGATTGGCGTAAAGTTTGCCTTAGGACAGAGTGGAGGAAAGCTATTGGAAGAGCAAAATTCCTATGTTCCTGACTGCCCTTTCTAGTCCTAGCTCTTTTCCCTTTATTCTGTTATATCTCTTTTAGGGTGCGTTTGGATAGCACTTTTCTATTTGCAAATAAGTAAATTCTCAAATAAAAACAAACTATTCAAACACATTTTTATTTTAAAATTTAAAATTCAAATTTTCTCACTCAAATCCCTTTCACATAATTTTAAAAATTATTTTTCCCTCCAAAATACTTTTTCTAATAATAAATACCCACCAAAATTTTCACACATTCCAATACAACTTTTTTCATTTGAAAAATAGAAATGCCTTGTCCAAACGCACCCTAGTGATTTATCTATTTCGTCTTGTTATATCCCTTTATCTATTTCGTCTTGTTATATTTCGTTTTATTTTGTTATTGCCCCTTTATTTTGGGCTCATCGACCGCCAACTCCAACTAGTTTGGGATAAAGGTGATGTTGATGTATGACTCTATGTCATTGAGTCATTTATTCAAGTTTGAAAGGCTGTGTGACCAGTCATGAGTGAATGTCTCTGAGTAATTTAGTCAATTTTTCCCAGAATGTTTTCTTCTTTTTGGATGGAGTCAATAATGTTAGAAATCCAATGAGTATCACATATTGCTTCACCATAACCATTCTGCTCTTGTCAAGGTGTTGTAATGCGGTGCATATGTTCAAGTGATTCCCATGAGATTTAAGTGATCCTTGATCTGGAAAGGCCATTACAGGGTAAGAGCTGGAGAAGCTGAGATGATACTGTAGTTGTTTAATTTATGTAACCACACAACTGTCAGATTTCCATGAATTTATTATGGTCTTTCTGGTCACTTTATTCATTTGCTGGTTTTGCATCTGTTCTAGCAATGTGGGGTTTACAGCAAACAACTGGTATTGCTGATTAGACATGGAATTAGAAAATAACAAAATATGGTTAGGCACTGTCACAATGTTAACCTGATGTTTTCTGTTACTTGGAAAGAGTTAGGTGCTTGAATGACCTATGCTTGTCGAAGAAGCCTAGGTTCTTGGTCCATCCTTTGATGTTTTCACTTGATGATGTGTATTGTTTAATTGTAACCTATCTTCTAGCCGTGATTTGCATTGATCATTTATTACAATAAACATAGGTTGGGGTAGTTTTATACCTGGGTGTTTGGTGAAGTCCTCTTTTTGTTTCTGGGCCTAAAACTGTTGTGTTTGGGGCAATAACTTGTTTTATTATCTTAGATTAGGCATGGGAAAGTCAAAATTCTGACACCAAGGGAAGCTGGATATGCAATTCAACTATCAAATACAAATCTTCTTGATGTCTGCCCATCTACGGAGCATGCAAAGGTAAATGTTTCCTTTGGAAATTCATGTTTTCTTCATCTCAAATTTGTTAATAGAGTAGGAGGGCCTCCTTTTCGCTTACGTTCCTTACTAGTGAGTCTTTACCAGCTTTCCAATGCTTATTTTCTCTATCATTGTGGTTATTCCATCAAGATGAGTGCTCAGATTGATGTCATCATGGAATAATATCATTCAACCTTGTTCCTTGCTTTTAATGTTAATTAGTACTTGGGCCATCTAAAAAACAGGGGCCAAGCCACTCTCGATGTCCCACTGTGGATAACTAATTAACATGTCTAGTCACATTCTCCTATCATATCTCATACTACTGCTTTGCAGGCATGGGTAAAGGGTTCAACATGGATTCCAATATTTGATGTCGAGAGCAGTTTTGACGCTGGTACACTTTCTAGGAAGATGACAAATTTCATAATGGGTATGCACTATTCTATCACATTATCTTCATGATGCATTCAGTTAGCACCGTAGTAACAGTCTTTTTCATTGATACAAATGTTTGAGAGCTGCTTTGAGACACGAGAGTTTTAACTAATTAATTTATTTTTTGAGTGAAATATATAAAGTTTGTATAACCTGAAATCAAAGTGATGCTATATTAGTCCTTGAAAAATTTATTTTGCCATCAATTTTATCCTGGAAGATGTTCAAGAAATGCCTATATTTGTTGTAGCAAATTATCTGCTTTTTACTGCTGTCTATATATCTATTGCTTGTTAACTGCTATTTTGGTTGTGAAATTCATCCCATCTAGGAGGTTGGTGGAGTGGTGTGCTGGCATTATCATATGACAAGTATAGTGCATATTATTCATTCTTTATATTCAGCATGGAACACCTAAACAACTGGTTACCATGTTCTGTTTATTAATGACTCCATTTTCTCAACAGAAATTTCCTATCAAAAGTTGAGGAGCAATTTTCAAACGATACTGATCTTATAGTGGCTTGCCAGAAGGGTTTGAGGTGAATTTATGATTTCAATTCTTGTAAACTTCTATTACAAATTTCAAGTGCTTAATGGTTGTGTTTCTCTTT
Source organism: Gynochthodes officinalis (assembly GCA_020080225.1). Classification (NCBI taxonomy): domain Eukaryota; kingdom Viridiplantae; phylum Streptophyta; class Magnoliopsida; order Gentianales; family Rubiaceae; genus Gynochthodes; species Gynochthodes officinalis. The sequence continues at coordinate 2,675,334 of JAIQDA010000012.1, forward strand.
TAAAGTTGACTATGCTGATGCATGTTCAGAATATACTTTTGTTGCTTCGGCATGATAGTTTTCTTGAATGGTCCTAGGTAAGCTGAACCTTTTGTGCCTAAATTTCCAGAAACACCAAGCTATATATGGGTGCTGTTTGGTGTCTTCCCTTTTTGCTATCATGAGCTCACATTTACTTCATTCTAAATCCTTTGCTAGAAATCAGTTCATTATGTCCAGTATAAAGATAACTAATACAGGACGAAGTATTACTGTTGCACCCACTTGATAATGTTCATGCACCCTAGCTTTTGTATTCTGAAATCAAAGAGGAGCTAAAGAATGATTTTGATTTCTAAACCAGAATGACAATGGGTTTCAACATCGAAGTTCCACTTAATAAAAATTGTTTTGGAAAGAGTGCACTAAATGAGTATATCCATAAATAGGGCACAGCTTTATTTAGTGTTGTGGGCATTTCTACAAATTTCTCACAGAATGTACTGTTATTTGTTCACAAAAAGATGTATGTTCTGTGAATAAATCAAATGGCCTTCACATCCATTAAGTTAAACTTATTCATTAATTCGCCATCCAAGTGCCCCCTCCTCACGGTTCTTTTCACAAAATTAAGATTATGTAATTAATAAAATTTAGTTAACCCCAAGTTCACATTTTTCCCTTTTTTGTTTTTGATTTTGATTTTGTGCAGATAATGAGAAATTATGAAATTCCAGTTCGAGTAGCTTAATTTTCGGAATATGAGTTACAAAGCTATTTTGTGAGCCGAGAGCATTTGAAATTTTGGAAAATGAACTTTAATTTTTGGACTTTTGGCTTCACATCTAATCTTTTAGAAAACTGTAAACTTTGGTGAGAAGTTTGTAGTCGTGTAGGATGAATAGATTAATCATTGGGATGGGTGGTTTTGAAGTAGGGGAGTTTTGTGTTTGGGAAGAACTCGATGCCATTGTTGAATATTATGAGTAAAATCTGTGTGAATTATTCAATCTAGCCTGTCAGACATGGTTAACCAGTCATTCTTCTTTGATGTAAGCTTTGCTATTTTTTCACTGCTTGATGGAATATTGTCAACATAAGTTCATGTTATGCGTTGTGCAAATGACACAGGTTTATTTTTAACACTTTATGCATCAGACAGATCCCTTGCGGCTTGTGAGCTTCTATATAATGCTGGTTACAAGAACTTTTTCTGGGTTCAAGGAGGTCTGGAGGCTGCTGAAGAAGAGGTATTAGACCGTAGGAAAAAAAAAAATTATAGTTCTCATCTTACAATTTTGTTTTCATGGTTGTTTTTCTTGTTACTTGCTATTTAAATTATAAAACTGACATCTTGGGTATGAATACCATGTGGAACAGGATTTTGAAAGAGAAGGTCCTCAGCCATTTAAGTTTGCTGGAATCGGTTTAGTATCAGAGTTCCTAGGGTAACTATTTTAGGTTCTGTGCCTTCCTTTCTGTCCTTCTTAGTTTCAGGGGTGGCCAAATACTATTCTTAGTTTCAGGGGTGGCCAAATACTATTCTTAGTTCAGACTTGCTAGTTGTTGCCACTTCACGAATGCTCTAAGATATCTTGTGAACATCTAATTTGCAAGGTTACTTAACACTATGTTTGGATTCTTCCTTTGGCATATTAGGTGAACCTTACTTCTATGGTAGGATACTGAGATTTACTGATTTGTTTGATTGTTTTGTTTAGCCAATAAAGACAATCAAAATAATGTTGACAGAATAGATAACAATAACATTATCTAAAATATGATTGACTTTCTTTTTTCATAAATATATGGTTAGCTTTCTTTAGTTCCTTTTGTATCAATGCATGTTGGTTAGCAAAACCAGAGAAAAAGGGGAAAAGTACTTGTACTTTCCTTGTGTTTCCCAAATTGCTCACTCACCCTATTCCCTCTTTTTTCCTTTCCCCTGATCTATCTCAATGTTCAGAGTCAGCCAACAATCCTTTAGTAGTTTTGCAATATTTTAACTTGGTTGTTGGATAATTATAGCTGCAGTTGTGAGATGTAGAGTTTGTTATTCTATCTAGTAAACTGATTGGGGAATAACCTGTCAAAGCATATGTTTGAAGGACGCGCAAGAGTGTAAATTGCCTTCATAAAGAGCAAAAGAAGATGAAAGTTCCTCGCATAGTTTCATGTTCCTCAAATGGCTCCGCCATTTCACCTTTAATAATTATGGAATATGGCTATTTCCCATGACTCAAGATTGCAATAAAATGCGAGTCATTAATGACTAAAACATGGTTTTTTAAAGCTAAACAAAATAGCATATAGAAGCATGATTGTGCAGGATCAATCATTGTTTATAACTCCATATTAACTGTTTGTTCTCTTAGCCGTATCCCTAGGACATATACCTTTACCAAGAATCATACTTTACATTCAATTCATTTTCTCGTTGCTGTTTTATCTCAGTTGGACTGACCAACAACGACCTGCAGCTGCCAAGGAAGGTTTGGGTTCCCGATTAGTTTTCACTGCCCGTCTGGTAGTAATTATTCCTACACCTTGATTTATTTTAACTGTGCTCCTGAAATTCAGTGAGAAATCTATTTTGGCGCAGCTTGGTGTTATACTTGTTGCTGATGCCTTATTTATTGGAGCACAGCAAGTGGGGCGATATATTCAAGATTTAAGGGTTCAGTAATTTTCTGCGGCTAGTGTATTAGGTATTCATGTCAACAGTATCTTGGAAATGATATTTTCCTCTGTTTCGCCACGTTTAGCTCAAAGGCAATCTTGTCAGAAGCTCTAAGGTCTAATGGCCATTGTCGTATACCTTCCTTGGCCATAAGGTTAATATAGATGTAGTGAGAGCACAAATATTGATGTTTTTGGCGTGATCTCCATTGAGCGTTTTTACCTTTGACAGAATGTTTTAGTAAGGCTTCCTGTGTTTGGTTGACGAGATCAGATTGTTTTATTCTTGCCAAATTTGTGTAATGAGTTCTTACTTTGCAAAGCTGCTGCGATTAGGAATTAAAATCAGTACTAGTATTCTGTAGGTTTATTTGGAATTCCACCAGCCATGTCGATTTGTGTTTCTCAGGACTACTCTCTATAGTTGTGGCTTTAACAACTGTTTGTATCAGACTGTTCAATTTTGTTTAAGAAGCTATTTTAGACAAAGCATTTAAGTTCTTGTTCTTCAAGCTCAAGCTTCAAGATATCTTCTGAAGTCATTACTTAGCTTTACTACAATGTCTGAACAAAGCAGAATAAAATCCTTGTCAGATTGACAATCTGCTTTATTTCTAAATAAAACTTCTAAGGACAGTAAAACAAAATAAGCAACAAAGCTGTAGTATTTATTTGCCAACCATGTAGCTGGATGAATCATTGGTTAAGCCATTGATACGTGCACACCTCCCCTTGTTTAATCACAGAAAAGTTGTGCTTGGCCTCATGGTTGATCACATAAAATCGAAAGCAGAATTACCGTTCTCTTAAGAAAGTATGGTCTATCTGGATTCAGTTTAGGCCTCCAGGAAAGTATGGTTTGGCAACAACAATCATGGGAGATATCTTGTGCATTGTGATGCCAAAAACTTCTGTCATGTCCAGATCTTTTACTTGGACTCCTGGAGGTAGCTCCCATTCAAAACTGTGAAGAAGTTGAGCTAAAGCAAGCTCAACAGTTGTTGCACTAAAAGTAATAGCGGGACAGCTTCGTCTACCAGCACCAAATGGTATGAGCTCAAAATCTTGTCCCTTGAAATCAATGTGGCTATTCATGAATTTTTCTGGTTCAAATATATCTGGATTTTCCCATGATTCCGGATCCCTTCCAATTGCCCAGGCATTGATGAAAAACCTTGTTTTAGCAGGAATATTATAGCCATCAATGATCACATCCTCCATGGATTCTCTGGGGACCAATACTGGAGCAGGAGGATGTAGCCGGAATGTTTCTTTTATAACAGCTTTCATGTAATGTAATTGAGGCAGGTCATTCTCAGATATTGCTTTCTCTCCCCAACAATACTTCTAACCTCTGCCTGTGCTCTTTTCAACACTCTGGGATTTATCATTAGCTCTGTCATTGCCCAATCCAAGGTGATAAAATTCGTATCTGTACCTGCTGCAAACATGTCCTGCAGAAAAATATTAAGAAAAGCCATCAGTTGAATGCGGGATTCCTTTCTTCAGTTAGCGAAGTTTGGTAAAACTGCCGAGATTGATGATTTAAGGATCTTCAAACAAGGGTAAGTTGAAGCAGAAAAAGAATAAAAAGTTTGCTCTAACCAGTATGATTGCTTTGATGTTATCTGTAGTGAGATGATTTTCTGGGTCTCCTTTTCGCTGTAGTTCAAGTAGAACGTCCACAAGGTCCTTGTGATCTTTCCTGTTCTCAGGGTCTTGATGTTCCTTAAGAATCTCATCGAAGAAAATGTCAAATCGTCTGAAGGTGTCTTTAAGTCTTGATTCCATCCCAGTAAATTTGTGCACAAATTCCAAGGAAGGGAAGAAATCCCCAATGCTGAATCCTCCAAGCAGTATTTGATACTCTTCAAGCAGCTTTTGGAAGTTATGCCGAACATTGTCTCCTCCCTGTGAGAAATCCTTACCGAATGCAACACGACAGACAAGATTATTTGCATATAGTGCAAGCGTATTGGTTAAATTGGTCGTGCCAGGGTAGGATTCTGCAATACGATGAACAAGATTAGCAACTTCTTCTTCCCTCACAAAGCTGAAGGATTGAACTCTCTTTGCACTTAGTAGTTCAAGTATGCAAATTTTACGAATGTTTTGCCAGTAGGCACCATATGGAGAGAAGACAACATCAGTGCAATTGTAGAAAAGGTGCTTAGCTGAGAATATCTGAGGCCTGCTTGCTAATGCAAGATCATAAGTTTTCAAAGCTTCCTTTGCTAATCTGGCTGATGAAATCACCACTGTTGGTACCTGACCAACCTGTAGCAACATGATGGGGCCAAACTTCTTCGCAAGGCTGTGAAGAGATTTTTGCGGCATGCTGCCTAGTAGATGAAGGTTACCAATAATTGGAAGTCTTGGAGGGCATGGTGGGAGTTTGAGACCGCTGCCGTACTTCTTCTTCAATATCAAGTTCAGCAAAATGGCCAGCGATACTGATCCAAAGATTGAGGGGTAGAGAAAGGCCTCCTTTTGCCATTCCAGGAGAGCCATGAAGTTCCTTTTGTGGCTAGTTCAGTTGTGCTTCCCTGGATGTGGTGAGGTCCCTATGTATTAAGGGAATCAAAGCAAGTTTCTTGGAAAGGGTTCGTATGCACTAGGTCCCAATTTTTCCACATGATACTGACGTTAATTAAAAGAAAGAAAATACAGTATACGTTTTTCTATTTCTAGTTTGTCATTCCACAAGTTTCACGTAACTCCCAACGAAGAATTTTTCACACAAGAATTGCTTCTAGTGAAATTGACGTTGTAATTTGTCTGATTAGGCATTTATTTTTAGAGTATGAATACATGATCAGAATATGAAAAGAAAAATGGTCTGGTTTCAAAACAAAATTGACTTTTCCATTATTTTTTCCTTTTATCTTTTTGTGGAAGGACGAATTAAGGCTGGCTCACACTGTGGTCACGCATGGTGGTCACTCATCAAGCAATATTTCCTATTCTTGTGAAATAGAAAAAGAAAAAGAGCAAAGGAAAGCAAGTGGTACAGTGCAAAATTAATACTATATCTGTATAATATTGAGTGTAATGGCTGTAGGATCATTTTGTGAAATTATTTATAGTTGAGTAAAAAGAAAGGTTAAATTTAGAAGGATAAAAATTATAATTTTTTTCCTGTTTTTTAATTGACTTGCCACACTAAATACAGGGTAATATTTATAATACTCTTTGGGATCTATAAAAAGAGCCATGTTTATCAAATTTTCTTGTTTCAAATTAATTGTATCTATGAATAATCAACTTATTTTTTAACGAAAATTTATTTTTACTTTTCATGTTGTCCATTACTTATTTTCTTTAATTATTAATATCAAATAAAAAAGGTCCGCCACTAAGAAGATAAAAGGAAGACAAAAATGATCTTACCTTCAAATATCATTATACATAAATTGCATGTTTTCCCAAAAACAGCAAAAAATGTGAGATTTAGGGGGGGAGGAATTTCTTTTAAACCCTATGTGAAAATAAAATAAAAGAAAACATAAAAGATGTAGGTAATTACAATTCAAGCCCAATTCTATGTAGCTGGAAGACAAATAAGAAAATGATGTCCCACTAAAAAGTTTGGGGAAAATAGGCGATTGGTGTGATTTTTCAACCATATTTATATCCACTAACCTCTTTATCTTTTGCATCTTTTGTTGATAATAATCCCTTGCTAGTTTGTTCATAGTGTCCCTACTTCCACCCGATATTTTGGACCATTTTGTCACTATTAATTTTGTTTAGTGTCTTGTTAGCCAAGAAAATTCAGAAAAAATTGTAATCTCTATTGGAAAATTATGAAGTTCAAACATTATTGCCATTCACGTGGAAATGGAGCTCGAATGATGAAATGTCCTTTTCTTCACACCAAATTCTTAAAAAAAATCTTCCTATTTTATTAACAAAATCTCTTCTTTCTTCTTTCTTTTTTATGATATATATATATATATATTGATCGATCTTACGCATGCCAACAAATCCATAGAGTTTTTTTATGAAGATATAATACCTCCTGCAAATGATCCTGTCTGTTATTATATAATTGTATTTTGAGATTCACCCTTGAAAATGGACCACACCATCCCAACTTTATCTTATTTATTTTCTTTATTTTTTTGGGAAAGAACACCAATCAGAAAAATTGGACCAATTGTCGTAAAAATGGACCTACGAACCACAAAAAGAAACAATGGAATCTTGGTTGCGTGGTGTGATCTACTTCTGAAGAATGATTCTCAAAGCAATATCTTTACATTTATAAGTATAAAGACAATATCAATTGCACGTGAATAAAATCAAGTTGATAATATTTTAAATTTAATTTCTATTATTTTATGGGTTGATCCATAATCATGAAGGCCATTTTTATCACTATGTACACATCGGTTATTCTACTATGATGAAGGGCACATTCAATTCTTATTTAGTTGTCCTATTACTTCTTTATTCTTCTCTTTACCGCAAAATAACTTGCTAGACTCACAAAGTGAGTTCAGGGTTTTAAACACTTTTATGCGACATCTTGTTTGTCAAAAAATTTCAATAGTGAATTATAACCTTTCTTTGTACTGTAAAACAACTCATAAATCGTTAGTTATATGGGCTAAATAAGTCAGATAGGACCCAAAAAAAAATGTCATTTCAACCTGAACTATCTATATGCCTTGTTCGAAAGCAATCATCACGATTTTCTATAGTCAATATCACGAGTTTTCCAAGTATACTTCTCTAATTCTTGCTTAATCAAAGTTAGCACCATATAATTTAATTGAGATATTGTAAAATAAATTAAACCTCACTTAATGTCTTTTCAAATCATAGATAAAGCAACTTGATAAGACAAATTTGCCGACCAAAGTAGTTTGACCTTTCTACCAGTGTTAAATTTTCTGTAATCAGCTTGTAAGAAAAAAAAAAAAAAAAAATTAGACAGAGGACTTGAGGTTATGAAGAGAAAAGCGGATTATAGGAATCTGTGACTTGAACTTTTGATTAGTTTATGTAATTATATATGTGCCATATTGGCATTGGAATTCACAAGTAAATGTGTTTTCGTTTCAATCGTCGCATAAGCCCTATGCAGAGGATAGGTTGGTTCGCTTGAAGAAAAAAATTTCTATGATCAAATCCACATCATGTTTTATATGAATCGGTTACATAAAATCTAGTGTAATAAATGAAGTAAATATAGTTTATCTATTTTATTTATTTAAGATTTATTAGGATTTAATAGTATGAAAATCCATTCATCGCCTACCCATCAATATGATCTAGGGTCGCTTGCAATAATAGCACCTTCGAACATAAGTTTGCAAATATAACACCCGTATAAAATTGTTTATAAAACTAGCAGTCAACGTATTTTGACCAAATAAAAACCTAAAAATAGCCCTCTATTTACAAATATAGCACTTGTAAAAAACTAATGCTTGACCTTTTAGGTTATACTTGACCTTGTGCTTGAAGCCATGTGTCGGATGGGATCCACATTATATAATTTTCTCCGTAATCTTTATGAGACCCGTTTAGATACATCTGGAGTTCGTTTTGGACAATTTTAGTGTTGTTGGATTAAGTTTTTCATTATCTACATTTTGATATGTGATTTGCATATTTTATGACATCATTATACTTGTAAAAAATTAAATTGAATAATAATTTTATACTTGGAGTTAAAGTCAGCTTGACCTTGTGTTCACCTTTTAGGTCAAGTTTGACCTAGTGCTCGACCTTAAGGTCTAGCACAAGTCAAGCTTGACTTTGTGCTCTCACCAAGGTCTAGCATAAGTTCAAGTTTGACTTTGTGCGGACCTTTTGCGGTTCGACCTAGTATTTGACCTTTAACGCTCGATCTAAAAGAGTATTTTTAAACGTGATGTTTCTCATCTTTGTAAATAGAAAGTTATTTGGGTCTTTTCACTTGGTTAAATTACGTTGATCTTCTAGTTTTCCAAAAAAATTATACCATTGCTAGTTTCGCAAAATCCGTATAAAAGGTGCTTTTTGCCATTAACCCTATGATCTAATAATATTATGAGAGTGAAATGAAGGTCCAAAAACTAACAGATGTTAGACTATATTAATAACAAGTAAACCATTTAAGTAGTTCCCAATATTTTGGGACTAAATACCAATCATAAAGGTTGAGACAACCCAAAAACCCTTGATCATATCGTGATCAACTTGCATAAACCTACTTGGCTATTGAGTAGTTATTTGGAAGAACGGAACTCTTTGCAATTCTAGAAAAAGAAGTCGGTAAATATATATATATATATATATATATATATATTTATATATATGTGTATATATATATAGATATATATGTATATGATATGTGCGGATCTATGGAACATATAGATTTTATTTAGATTTGTCCGGTTCTTTTGATTACTACTCGAGTCAGAAGATGAAAAATTATCATGTTTGACTCCTTTGGGGGGAATAAGTAGATAATAATTCACCTATCCTAATAACAAAAAGATTTGACTTGTATTAAGGGCTAAATTAGCCAAGTGTATGGATCATAATTATTACGGAAAGTTTGCATGACCCAACATTCTTTTGTATATTCTTTCAGTAGTAATTCTAGATACTATTATATGTAATGTAGGTTTAGTAGTTTTCGAACCATGAATGATTAGTGAACTGGCAGATCTATTTGCCACTCCTTTGGAAATATTACCAAAATGGTATTTCTTTCTTGTATTTCAAAGATTTTGTACAATATGCAATAAATTGTTGGGGATTGTTTTAATGGTTTTAGTACCTATGGGATTATTAATAGTACATTTTTTTTGGAAAATATTAATAAATTTCAAAATCGATTTTGTGGGCAGAACTACAATTGTTTTTTGATGGGTACTACCTTTGCCCTTTGGTTAGGTATTGGTACATCATTACTTATTGAAAAATCCTTAACTTTAAGACTTTTAAAATTTAATTATGAATTAGCATGATCTGTGTATCTAGGAAAAGTTGCGTCAAAATACTACATCGAATCTTTCTGAAACAAAACCTTGAATTAGATTTTCACTATCTAAATGGACTTGAAATATGTCATTGAGAGGTGATTACGTGATTAAAGCTTCATGAATCCATTTTAATTCTTTCAGCATGAGATAAAACCCCCTTGAAGTATCAACTAGTAGATGAGGAATAACATTGGACAACTTGTCTCTTTTTTTTTTTTTTTAAATTACTAATATTAAGTTTCAGATCCAATTTGTATATTAAATTTGCATATTATTATATTATAAGGATTACCATATATAACACAAAATTTCTTTGCTGATTCCTTCAAGCCAAGCCCTTCTGTCTATCATTATACCTTGAGAAGTAGAAATAATTACAAATCTCATCCCACATAAAATTTGAGAAATTCGTTAGAGTTAGAATAAATTCATAAATTGAGTCAACTGATACCTTTTAAATTTTAAATTTTAAATATTTCTATAGAGTCTTTTTGTGTTGTAGTGTTAATTTTTTTTGGTTGTTTTCTCGACTTGTTCTCACGTTTTTCATAAAACTTTGTTATAAAAGTATTTTAACAATATTTTCCATGATATTGGTAAATATTATTCAAATCACTCTTTTTTTAAAATCACTTTCAGTATTTCATATAGAGTTTATTATCTTGGCAATAGTATCCCTATCCATGGTAAGCTAAAATTATTAGTGAATCCAAATTTGATATAAACAATATGTTTTTTCACTTTTTTTTTTCTAAATATGACTAATTATTAATAGTATACACATAAGATACAATCTTATTTCTTTCAAATGCTCCAATGATGCATGATATCGATTTATAATCATATAGGGGATTTTGGTTATTATTTAGAATTTTGGAGGTTTTTTTTCGAGATAATGTACAGTTTGGAATTTCGATTATTTGAAATGGTCAATAACTGGATTTTGAATAATTGGTTATTGGTCTGTGGGCATGAATATCTATGAAGAAACTTTCAACCACATTGATATATGGGTCCAAATCTGGAATATCCCCACCCATTGGTTGTCTAAAGAAAGCGGGCTTGAAAATTGGAAAACTATTTCCGAATACTTGGGACGTGGATATTCCAAATCGGGAAGCAAGCGGGGTAGATGTTTAAAACTATACGTTTCAATTGATTTGGATCAACCGTTGTTGCGAGGAACTCAAGTTAAACTCCATGAACAACATTGTTGGGTTGTTTTCCGATATGAACAATTACTCAACTTTTGTTCATATTGTAGGCACATTGGCCATCTAGAAAATATCCGTGGATCCGAAAGAGGGTAAACTCCACAAGCTGAATGAGAGTCAATTTGGGGAATGGTTGAAGGCGGATTCGGTCAAAGAGAGTACAAGCCGAATGCCCATTTAGCCTCCGGATCTAGAAGTCAAGCGGCCAAACAATATGTGACAGTGGGTGCAAACACCGCCCTTGAGTGAGGGCCTTCCTTGTTGTCCCAAAGGGTCCCTCAAAGTCTGTGGTCCATGAGCAAGGATTTAGATCATTCTCCGCACTTGGCGGGGAAGGTGAAATCGGAGTAACAAAGAAATTAATCAGTTCAACCATGGAAGAAATTAAAGAGAGACCAGCCATATTAGAGGCTATTCCTACAACCATTTTGAACTCGAGACAAATAAAAATGAAAGAGCAATAATGGATCCGGATGGAGTAGGCGGGAAAATGTGAGTGAGCAAAGGAAGAGTTAACTCGGATGATAATCCGACCATCCTTTGAAGAAGACTTCTCATCCCTAGAAAAATCTAATTAATGTTCCAATGAATTTGGGAATGTATCCAATCTTCCTCAAGATGCTATCAACATTTTGGAGCCATATGTAGAAGAAATGGTGGCCAAAGCTCAGGGGATTAGTGCGAGAAAATGGCATCATGAGTAATTACCCGATCTCCGCAAAAATAGATTTTCAAACCATGATCTGTTGCATCTTCTACGGGGAACAAAAGAAAAGGAAAATACAAGAAATTTCTCTTTGTATCTGAAGGGAGAAGGAACATGAAGGAGGCCATAAAAGGAGGAACCAAGGTATCATCATTCGAGATTTACAGTGGAGGAAGCCCCAAATGGCCACACAAATCAATGAAAATGTGTATGCTGGAATTGTAGAGGTCTAGGAGGGCCTCTACTATTTCTCAACTTAAGGAAACTTTTCGTTTCCACCTCCCGGATATGGTATTTATTAGCGAGACTAAACAAAAGGCGCTTTATCAAAGCGTTTTGTCGACAATTGCGTCTTCAAACCGGTGGAACTATGTTGATCCTCGGGGAACAAGGGGTGGTCTTTTGCTATTTTGGAGTGAAAAGATGGTAGTAAATCAAGTGTTCTCAACAGATTTTTGTTTTGAGGTTCAAGTAAATAAAAAGGGAGAGCAAGAAGCGCTTTGGGTTATTTTTGTTTATGCTAGTACGGATAACACAATCCCATGTCAAGAATGGAACTACCTCCAACGGGCCAAAAGCAAATGGGGGCACAAATGGTTTATGGGTGGGGATTTCAATGATCTAGTGGATAATTCCGAGAAGAGAGGTGGTCATCCTCGTTCGGAGACCAGTTTTCAGCTTTTTAGGGATTTTATCAAAGTCATGGGTATGGTAGATCTGGGCTTTAATGGGAGACCTTTCACCTGGGCCAATAATAGGGAGCAAGAGGGGTTCGTTGAAGAACGACTTGACCGTTTCTTGATTCAATGATTGGATACTCCAACATCCTATGGCGGAAGTTAAACACTGAAAAGCGATATCCGATCACTCTCATCATATTAGTCACTTGCCCAGACAAACCCGAGAGGCATAGGTTTATTTTGACAAAGATGGATAACGCAGGAGGAGCGAAGCGATAATAGAGCAAGCTTGGAACAGACACAACAGGCGGCCGTTGTTTCAACTTACTTGCAAAATCAAGCGATGTAGAGTAGACTTCTTTGAAGTCGACCATTCTCGCTTTCTAATGCAAAGATGTAAGATAAAGGAGATTAAAGCGCCAAATGGAAGGGCTCGATAGCGGTAACAGATTGGAACCTTTGGAAAATGTGAAACAGAGTTACACAAAGCTTATAGTGAGGAGGAGAAATATTGGCATCAAAAGCACGCTTTCAATGGCTCAAAGAAGGAGATAAGAACACAAAGTTTTTCATGCTTCTACGATTGCATAGAAGAGTGAATACAATTTCTAAGTGGTAAAGGACAATGGATGTATATGCACCAATCGGAGGAAATCAAAAGGAAGTTTCGATTTTACTCTTCTCTCTTTACTTCTTCTTCGCCAACCACCGACCCATCTTTTTCCTAGGAATTCCATCTACGATTACAAGAGTCATGAATCAAAGACTAATCAAGCCGATGGAGGATGCGGAGATCCAAGCCTTATTTGGTATGCATCCTAACAAAACACCGGACGGATGGTATGACTCCACTCTTTTTCAAAATTATTGGCATATAATTCATAAAGATATAATCTTTCTTTGTGAAAAGTTTTTTCATCCATTCTAGAATGCTGAAGAGTGTAAACCATTCACTTATTACCCTTATCCCAAAAATAATGAGCCCAAACCATATAGCTCAATACCGGCCGATTAGCTTATGCAATGTGGTTTATAAAATTATATCTAAGATTCTGGCCGAAAGATTAAAATCCTGTCTCAATGTATGCATTCACGAAAGCCAAGCCGCTTTTGTCCCTGGTAGACAAATCACGGACAATGTTGTTATTGCTCACGAATGCATACACCACATTAAGAGCCTTAACAAATCAAGAAAAGGGTGCATGGCCTTGAAATTAGACATGGCAAAGGCTTTTGATCGTGTTGAATGGGGTTTTTTATCTCAAGTTATGATTAGAATGGGGTTTGATACTAAATTCGTAGACTGGGTCATAACGTGTATTAGTACCTCTTCCTTTTCTTTTAACATTAATGGAGAGGTTAGTGGATATGTGCAGCCCACAAGAGGTATTAGACAAGGAGACCCATATCCCCTACTTATTCATAATCATCTCGGAAGTTTTTCATATTTGATCGGAAAAAGTGCAAATGAAGGTCTCTGAGGATGCGGATATGTCGTAAAGGACCTCACATCACTCACCTTTTTTTGCGGATGACTCACTCCTTTTAATGAAGCGGCAGTGGAACAAGCTCGGACATCCGCGAGATCATTCTGATTATTGTGAAGCTTCAGGACGAGAAAGTGAACCTAGATAAATCTTCAATCATTTTTAGCGAGTACATACGGACCAAGTTAAAGCAAACATTGTTCTAGTGTTAAATGGGATCAAGGAGCAAAGGGCGCTCGATACTTAGGTTTACCCCTAGGTATCGGCAAATCCAAGAAAGAAGTCTTTGCATACGTCATTGAAGCGGCCAGAAGAAGAATAGGTAATTGGAGAACTCAATTCCTGAGTCAGGCAGGTAAGGAAATCCTCATCAAATCAGTTCTAAATTCCCTACCCATCTATGTAATGTCATGCTTTAAACTTCCAATTGGGATTTGCAAAGTCTTGAGTAGTGAGACTGCACACTTTTGGTGGGGATTTAATGCATCTAATGGTCACAAAATCCACTGGAGAGCCTGGTCTAAATTAACCCAGCCGAAAGAATTGGGAGGACTTGGTTTCCTGGATATCCAAGTTTTCAATGATTCCTTACTAGCCAAGCAATTATGGAGGCTGATCCAGTTTCCAAACCTGCTGCTGAGCCGTGTAATGAAAGCTCGATATTATCCCCAAGACAATTTAATGACTGCAAACATTCAGCAAAATGTTTCTTGGCTATGGAAATGTTGGATGGGAGCTAGATATATTTTAGACATGGGGATACGATATCAAGTGGGTGATGGGAAATCCATTAAAATTTGGGAGTCCCCATGGTTGGCAAATAGACACAACTTTAAGCCGCTTCCCAAAGGACCAACTCAAGAGTCATTTGGTTGGTGCAACCAACTTATGGTTGATGAGAGGGCACAATGGAACCATACTCTCTTTGGATCAACTTTTCCCGGCTGAGGATGCAGAGGCAATATCTAAAATTCCCTTAACAAAGGAGGCGGGTCCTGATAAGCTAATATGGCACCAAGATAGGAAAGGGAAGTTTACTGTACATTCCGCCTACAAAGTAGCTATGGAACAGCAACGAGCCCATGCATGTATCAATCTGACTACTAGTAGTAATAATTTGTCAACATCTAAGAATATGTGGAATAGAATATGGAATCTGAGTTAAAGGTAAGCTAAAACACTTTGTATGGCATTTGTCAAGGTATTTTGCCAACCAAGCTAGAGTTAAACAAGAAGAAAATTCGATTAGACACCATTTGTGATATTTGCGGTGCAAGAGGAATCCTTGGAGCATGTTCTGTTTACATGTGAGAGGGCGGTGATGGTGTGGAAACATTCTCCGGTTTTCTGGGATGGTCTACGATCTCAACAATCCTGCTTTAGGCATTGGTGGGAAGCATTAAGTGCAATGGGAAAGAAATCCATTTGCAATGACAGGATCAACCTCTCTGTATACATCCTTTGGATGTTATGGAAAACAAGGAATCTCTGGCTCTTTGAAAAGATAACTAAATCAGCCAAGGAAGTGGTAGATTTGGCCCTTTTGGAATGGCAAGAATACCAAGATATTCTTAAAGATTTCCCCCTTCCGTCCTAAGATATTAGCTTTCTCTTATTAATGAATTTATTGGAGCAGATGTTTTATTTCATAAAATTTTCAATGTCTCCTTTCACTCTCTTTGTAGGTTGCACTATTTACAAGACTCAAGATTCATCTAGCATTCCCTTCAAAGTAGGAGACAAAGTGGCTTGCAGGAGGATCAATTTTAGAAGAGGAGCCAGAGAAGTAAGACAGCGGTGGGACGGTTTAACACCTTGATCTCTGTGATAAAAAGAATTTGGTGGGCGAAACTTACGTCATGCGCATGATCACCCACACCGCCGCGGCGGTCATCATCTACTTTAGTCATCTGCTTTGAAGTTTCATTTTTTAGGTCCTTATTTCTTAGCTCAGTATCCAAAAGGAGGCTTTAGGGTGTTTCTGTTTTTTTTGCAGATTTTGATCATTCACTCTAAGTGGTCACACGAAAGAGTAGCATGGAAATGGTCATGTTAGCCACTCACCCACTAGGTTGGGCCCTACAGAATATTATAAACTCCAGTTGGTCTCTTCATTCTATCGTTGGTAAAGGAGAACCGAAGTGGGACTCTGCTCATGCTTGGTTAGAACCACATCAAATGAAGTAACATTCCACGGCATAGAGCTAGGAGACACAAAACCCGAAGTGATCGCGCTAATTGAAGAGCAAAGGCAACAAAGGTAAGTCAAGGTTTGTACGTACTTTACAACATTTCAAGTGTTTATATCTTTGTATTATGGGTGAAGGTTTCAAGTTGTGGTTTATGATGAGCATATGAAGCTATTTTGTGGTTGCCGTTGGAAAGTTCATTTGAAATCCATTGAAAATTTATTGAATGAATTTTTTTGGCTTTGACCGAATGTACCAATTGATTGAATCAAAGGTTTGTCCAAGGCCTATAACCTGTTTGTTAAATTGCCTCAAAGGAATCTTAGGTGATAAAATGCTAAAAAGGTCTTCATGAACTGAGATGATGAATTGGAGATGGCTAGCTGGTTTTGGACAAGCGGCTAGTGGATGGCTAATTCGATTTTTTTTTTTTTTTGGGTGCTAGGCTATCACACTCTGGAGGGTAGTTTCTCTGTATTCTTGTGCAGAAAATGCCAAGTCGGAAAAAAAGGAAAAAATCAACAAACAACCAAAAAAAAAAAAAAAAAAAAAAAACAAAAACAAAAACAAAAAAAAGGGGGAAAAAAAAAGAAAAAAAGAAGAAGAGAAACAAAGGAAAAAGAAAAAAAAAGAAGAAGAGAAACAAAGGAAAAAAAAAAAAAGAGTGGGCGAAGAAAAAACAAAAACAAAGTGAAGGGTAAAAATAGATAGAAGGAAAAAGAGTATCTTGTAGGGCAAGCACAAAAGCTAAGTAAATTCTCTGCTTTTAGAAATGCTCTGTACTATCATTGACTTAATGCTTTGGTTGTCTGTAATCTTCTCCATCTTTAGATTTGCAATCTCTCGATATTGTTTAGTGGCCACGCTCTATGCATCTGTAATAATCACTAGGAGTACTCCCAATTTTGTTCCTCAAAATTTGGTGCCAAGTTATGTGCTGGTACAGTTAGTTAAGCACTGGTACAGTTAGTGAAGCAAGTATATATATATAAAAAAAAAAAAAAAAGAAGAAGAAAAAAGAAGCAAGAAAAAAGCAAAAAAGAAAAAAGAAAAAAGAAAAAAAAAAGGCATGATTATTGAGAAAAAAAAGGGAGAAAAAAAAAAAGAAGGAAAAAAAAAAGAAAGAAAGAAAAAATGGTATGATTATTGTGTCTTAAGGAAGATTTGTATTTTAGATCTTTCTTACGGTTTTTCTTAACATCCCTCTAATTCCTAACATCTTCTTCTAACATCTTCTTCACATCCTAATTATCACATCCTTTCCTTTCTTTCATCTTCTAACATGTTTCTCTCAACGATTTACTTGCTCGGTCAAATGTTACCATGTCTCGGAAGAATGGAGCCACTTTATATTTCCTCTTTATGTTTCTTTCTCTAGTTGTAGGTATTGCTCTTTATGGCAGAATTTCCCTTCTTCACAACATTTCCTCTCTAAGGCTTGCCGTTTGAAGAACTATAAATGTCGGATGAAGCTTTGGGCTTCTACACTGCAGACATAAGACAATGAGCAGGACATAAGGCAGCATTTCCTGAAGAAGATTGTTTAGCATGAAGTTTTGGCATTGATATTTTGGTTTTCTACACTGCTAGAATTTCGTAGAAGCTGCTATGTAAATAATATAAACAAGGTATCCCAAGATTGCAATTGATGTCCCAAGATATAATGGTCAAGCTTAGTCATTTAGTTGAAGTTAGCTTTTACCATTATATCCCTCAATATCAATCTTTTGGCAATCTTTTTTGTAATGATTAATAGCCTCTAGTCTTAGACTAGTTTTTACTGATGTAACAAATGATATAGTGGTCAAAACCACTACCCCATTCTCCTCCTTGGCAACTAACTAAGACCAAGGAGATCTTGTTGCCTTCATAGGCAACTCAATTTGTAGGTTATTTGTTACTTTGTGTGCTATTCTGATGCCAAAACGATATAAAACAAGACCACACAAGAACAATATCTGTTCACTCAAATTCCATTATCAAATGTCAAAAAATCTGCTCCCAAAACCCTAAAAATGAGTTTATATACGATGTTAACCCTAATAACAATTAAAACGCAAAATTACAAAAATACCATTGAAATTTAAAAAAATTGAAAAAACTGTCAAAAAACAGGCCCGAAAACCCATCTAAATGATATCGAATTGCTAAAATCCATCGTTGGTCATTGTCAACAGCATGAGTTGCGTTCAGAACGTCATTGCGCTATGACCGACCGGAATTGAGTCCATTCCAAGATTATTGACTTTGAATCCGCTGGTCCTCATACGTGCATTATCCTCCTCCATTAGAGAAAGATTCGCTCTCGAATCTGCTTCGCCTTCATTGTCGTCAATCTCTTTAGGGTCTTTTTCTTTATTTCAAGGTCGCACCCTAATCTAATGATATCCATTCCTCAAGTCTATTTTCGAAAAGATAGTCACCCTATGCAACTGATCAATTAAATCATCAAATCTCGGGATAGGAAAATGATACTTTATCATGATTTTGTTGACAGCTCTACTATCTGTGCACATTCTCCACGATCCATCTTTTTTAGGGACTAACAAAGCTAGCATGACACAAGGGCTCATGCTCTCTCAGACTGCCCCCTTTTCCAGCAACTCTTGCACTTGCCTCTGCATCTCCTCATGTTGCTTAGGACTCATCCTATAAGTTGCCTTATTAGGAATAACAGCTTCGAGAACGAGATTTATACAATGCTGGATGCCCCTTATGGGTGATAATCCCGGTGGTAGCTCATCCGATACGACATCAGCAAATTCCTCAAATAATGACAGAACTTAAGAGGGAATCTCATAACTATCAGGATTCTGCTCCTCCACTACCACAACAAAAAGCTCAGGCTCATTCATGACCTCCTCTTGAGACTCTGATTTAGTCAGTAGATTATTATTTTTTTCTTTTCTCAAATCTGAAGGACCTAGAGTAATGGTCTGACCATCTTTCTTGAAAGTGTAAGTATTTCTGAAACCATCATGCTAAGTTTTCCTATCGAACTGCCAAGACCTTCCCAACAGAATATGACAAGCATCCATTGGAACAACGTCGCTCGACACTTCATCAATATATTTCTTCTTAATCGAAAACTGCAATAAACATCTTTTGCTCACTTTTACCTCATTTCCCTTCTTAAGCCATGACAGCTTATATGGTTGAGAATGTTTGATAGTTTTCATCCCCAACTTTTCTACCATAGTAGTAGATATCACATTCTCACAACTCCCACCATCATTTATCATACTACACACTTTTCCCCCACTAGTGCACCTAGTATGAAAAATATTATTTTTTAGCCATAATTCATCCACCTCTACAACAATATTTAAGGTTCTACGTACAACTAAGGACTTACTAGAATCGGTATGTATAATATCCGACTGGTTCGGATCCTCATCCTCTCACTCTTCATCACATTCGCCATTCGCTGGATCCTCAACAAACGTTGAGTTATCGACTAAGGTCACAATCTGCCAATTGGGACAATTAGTTGCAAATGCCCTGATCCTAACACTTAAATCATCATTTAATTGCAATTCCTCCTATTATTTCTAGTACTACTATGTTCCCTTTTGATGTAAACTTTGAATTCTCGCCTTAACTACGCTAGTTGGGTAAAAAACTTTCGGCTTTTCCTCGGGATTCTTTACCCGACTATTTGGAACTATTGCCATTCCTTTTACACTACCTTTTCACCTTTAGAGCTAGTCTGCACACATCCTCATATGTGAAATACTGTTGTAATTGGACGACAGCAGAAATTTCGTAATGCAGCCTTGCTAGATATGGAGCAATCGTTTACTCGTCCTCTTCAGCCACATCACATCGCATCCGCGATCGATCAAATTCTTCAGATATTTCTCAACCACAAGTCTTGCTATTTAATATTATGATACTTTATAAACGCCTCTTGCCGATAATGTGTAGGCAAAAATTTTTTTCGTATCAATGTTTTCATTTTGTCCCAACATTCTACCTTTGATTTCCCATCCCTAGCATGCTGTTTTTTTCACATGTTTTCACCAAATCAAAGCATGTTTCTATAGCCTAATAGCCACTAATTTCACATTTTGTCCCTCAGTCAGATCTTTAAGATAAAAAATCCACTCTACTGTATGTAATCAATCAATAAACTCATCATGGTGAGTTTTACCGTGAAATTCAGGAATCTTGATCTACATCTCGAAATTCTAAGAAGAATGCTGATTTCCAGGTCGTACTCCTCGATTCCGTCCCTGGTTCAAAACCCATAAAGGGTTGTCATCCTATACTTCAACTTTGGATGAGTTAGCTGATCCCGCTCTTACTTCATGTTCAGGTTGTGTGTCTAGCCCCTCTCCTGCAAGACACCGCTGCAAATCCTGAACTTGTCTCCTTAGCTCTTCATTTTCTATTTCTAGAAGGTCTCTCAGACGTGGCTACTCTTCTTCATTAGGAACATCTCCACACCTCGCCAAAGAAGACGACTCATACGATCGCCTCAATTCCGTGAAGCCATTGATTTCAAGCAACTTGTGCTTTTGATACCAATATGATCTTGAAACGATGAAAATAAGACTACACATGAATAATCAAAAAGCGATAAACGAGAAACAATCTCTTTTGGCTCAAATTCGATTATCAAATCGATATAATTATCAAATGTCAAAAAGGCTGCTCCCAAAACCCTAAGAATAAGTTTATATAGGGTGTTAACCCTAATGACAATTAAAACGCAAAATTACCAAAATACCATTAAAATTAAAAATACCGAAAAACTATCGAAAAACAAAAATGCCCCGAAAACCCATCTAAATGATCTCGAATCATTGAAATCCATCGTCGATCACCGCCAACAATGGGAGTTGTGCTCGAATGTCATTTCGCTATGATCGATTGGAATTGAGTCCATTCCGAGATCATTGACTTTGAGTCCGCCACTGACTCTCACATACCGTAACAATGATAGCATCGGAATTTTCTTGTGGCTCAACTTTTCCTCTTTTCATAGTTTTAACCTGAAAAGCTTGTTGATTCTTAAGTGAGGGAATATTAAGGAAAACACTAATGAAGTAGTAAAATGTTTAGAATCCTTTATGTTTGGAATTGATTATTGTGGTACACGCAAGTTTGAAAATTAGTTGAACTACGTTAAGTCTCCATTTTATTCATGTTTTGTTTTTGATTTACTTTTTTTAATTAAATTTTTATATTTGAAGATTATCAATAGTTATACATGCGCCGTTTCTCTTAATAGATTCTTATTTCCTTGAGTTTAGGCACATATGAAACTAAAACTAGAAATTGTTACATAAGTGCATCTTTTATTTAGTTGTAAAAAAAATCAGTTTTGTACGAAAAAGTAGAGTAAGCTTAAAGAAGTTTTTGTTGATTTTCTTATTTTTGCATTTTTACTATCATCATCATTGTTATTATATTTTTTCTCTTATCATATGATTATCAAATAAAGATAGTTGAAAGAAAGAACACTAATCCGATCTAACCGGGCCGGACCAAAGAATGATAACTTATTTAAACATAAATCTAAATGTTATGTTTTTTTTTTTAACTAACAATTTGATCTTTTGTTTATATGATATGCGATGCACAATACAAAAACTAATTAAAAGTTGAACTTGGCACATATATATCAAAGTCATTGGAAATGATCAATTAATTAGACATTAATCTAAATGTTTTGTGTTTTTTTTTAAGTAACTACTCTCTCTGTCCCAAAAAGAGTTTACTTTAATTTAAATATAATTTTTATTAATTATTAAATACAATACACTTCATAT
The DNA here is from genome assembly GCA_020080225.1 of Gynochthodes officinalis. Lineage (NCBI taxonomy): Eukaryota > Viridiplantae > Streptophyta > Magnoliopsida > Gentianales > Rubiaceae > Gynochthodes > Gynochthodes officinalis. Next base: position 2,697,028 of record JAIQDA010000012.1, read on the forward strand.
ACCAACTTACTATATAATTTTACATTTTTATTCTCATTTTTAAGCTGTGAGTATACATAATTATTATTAGTAAATATATTTTAAAATTTTGGTTTGAAAGTAAACTTTTTTTTGAACACTATTTTTTTAAAAATAAAAACTCTTTTTTTTTAAATGAGGGAGTATTTGATCATTTGTTTATATGATATGTGTGCACAATACAAAAACTAATTAAAAGTAGAAATTGAATATATATATCAAAGTCATTGGGGCCAGAACCATTAGGCGGATCCGAGTTTATTCCTGGGTGAGTTGGAAAAAACATAGAGAAAGGGTGGGTGGGGAATAAACTGCACCCCCACCCCCAAAAACACCCTTTCCCTTTTTTTTCAACTCACCCAGGAATAAACTCGGCGGATCCCAATCAAACTTCAGCATCAGATTTGCCAAAACAGTTTCATTCGTAGCAATTGCGAAGGATATCACTGGACAACCCTTCGACCAGCTCCAAACGGAATCAACTGAAAATCCTGGCCTCTGAAATCTATACAGGAATTCAAGAATCTCTCGGGCATAAACTCTTCTGGTTCATCCCACAATAAAGGGTCCCTCCCGATCGCAAAGGCATTGGTTATGACCATTGTTCCAGCCTCAATGTCAAATCCCAGTACTTTAGCATCATTGATTGCCTTTCGGGAACCAATAACGGTATTGGAGGATGTAATCTTAACGTTTCTTTTATTACTGCGTTCAGGTACTTCATCATTTCCAAGTCTTGATCAGTGATCTCAAATTTTCCATTGGCGATTGTCCTTACCTCTGTTTGTAGGTCCTTCAATGCTTTGGGGTGCCTTAAGAGCTCTGTCATTGCCCATTCTAGGACAGTGTAGGTTGTATCAGTTCCACCAGCAAAAATATCCTAGAAGAAAATAAATAAGTTCATGAAGTTTAATCTAAACAGATTCAAATCAACATAAATTTGCCATATAGAAGACCAGGAAAAACGCACATACACATGTTTAAGGTTGATCGACTTAACAAATGACTAAATCCTTTTCATAGAGATGGATCCGACAAGGAAGATTATAACAAAAGGAGCATGTACCAAGCGGTTACTTACCAGAAGTAGAGCTTTGATGCTATCCCTGTCGATAGAATTCCCAGCAACATTACTGTTCGTGTAGATTTCGAGCAACACTTCAGCGAAATCCTGTCCACTTTTGTTTTCCTTGTTGACCTTCCCCTCACCATCCAAATGTTCCTCGAGAACTTTCTCAAGAAACTCATCCAGTTTTACAGCAATTTTCTCAAGAAAGAAAGTTCCAAAGTCAAATCCACCCAAAACACCAACGAACTCACTCATAAGTTTCCTAAACTTCCTCCCATTTTCTCCTTCACTATACTTTCTCCCGAACGCTGCCCTACAGACAACATCATTAGTCAAAGTCATGAATAATTCACTAAGATTAACCCCAGCTGATGACGAAGAAGTTTGCGACGATTCACGAATTTTTTTAACTAAAAGTTCCGTTTCTTCATCTCTTATATTATGAATGGATTGACCCTTTTATTACTTAGAAGTTGCATCACGCAAATGCTTTTCAATTGTCTCCAATACTCTCCATAGGGTGCAACTGAGATATCCTTGAAATCATAGAGAAGTTTACGGTTGACTTCAGACTCAGGCCTATCCACAAAATTCAAATCCTGGATTTTCATAATTTCTCGAGCTGCTTCAGCTGATTAAACTACCAGAGTTTTAACACGACCAAGTTGAAGTATCATCATCGGCCATATTGTTGAGCCAGCTTTTGGAGCGAGCGGTGAGGATATGTACCGAGCAAATGCACGTGTCCAAGAACAGGGAGTTTTCTTGGAGATGGAGGAAGGTTATTGTTGATGGTGTTACAAGTAAATTGCCAGTTGAGAATGAATAAAATGAGTAACAATGGAAGAAGAGTGTACAAAACTGGATGCAACAAAAAAGAGCTCATTTCTTGCTCAAAACTCTCTGAGGAAATGGATACCATTTTGGTGTTCTGGTCAAAAGTGCTAAAGTCTTAGGCTATGTTTGGGTAAGATTTTCATTTACACAAAGTTGGTTTTTCTCAAACAAAATAAAATATTCAAACAAATTTTTATTTCAAAATTTAAAATTCAAAATTTTTACTAAAATTCTTCTCACATAATTTTAAAAAAATTTCTCTCATTTTTTTCTCCAAAATATTTTTTCTACAAAAATATCTATCAAAATTTTCACACATTTCGATACAATTTTTCTCAAATAAAAACAATTCAAATGAAGCCTTAGAGACCTTCACCACTGAAGTTGGTTTGAGTTGACGTCCATGGCTTTGTGGCATTATATACAGTGAAGTCGTGTGTTGCCCCGGGACTGATTCACTTGATAACGCACTAGTGTCATGTGTGAAATAAAGGATCGAACTCTAATTATTATTGTTGGTGTGAAATTTAGAGCAGCTTTACTTAGTTTTGAAGAATTAGTTCTATGTTTAATTTGGTGGATCACATAGTAATGATTCTTGAGATCTTACATGGTGTTATTGAGCAAAGAAACACGTAGTAGGTTACATAATAAAGAACATACCTCCAAGTGAAAAAAAATAAAAATCGTGTGTCTGTTATTGTTGCATGTAGTCACGCCACGGTTCGGTTTAGAATCAAACCGAATCGAATCAACGGTCAAAACGGCGCTTCGAAACGGATTCTGGTTTAGAATCGAATCAAACCGGTTTAGTGGTTTCGGTTCATGATTTTTGGAAGCAGAGCCGCGGTTTGAATGCCAAGCAAATATGCAAAATTTTGTCCATAATGAGGTTTGAACCTATGACCTCCTTCAACTTGCATCTCAGTCTTAACCATTTGGACTAAATTTTGTCCATAATGAGATTTGAACCTATGACCTCCTTCAACTTGCATATCAGTCTTAACCATTTGGACTAACCTTCTGGTGTGTTTAGTGTTTATTAATGATGCTACTTATACTATGTCTGGTTTTTATTATCCTACTACTCATTTATTTATGCAAGAATGTATTAATATTTCGTTGATTTTAGAAGAAACTAAAAAAGACATTTTATTAGAAAATACTATTAAATCAATGGAATTAAAATGGCTAAACTATTATAGAGATATTCCATCTATTTATTTAGTTGCTTGTGTTTTTGATCCACGTTGTAAAATTGATGGTTTATATGATTGCTTGCAAGCTTATTATGAATATTTAGGATTAAATGATAATGTCGATATTACAAAAATAATATCTTGTACTAGAGCCTTAGTAGTAAATGTATATGAAGAATTTTGTAAGACTTATAATGGCACTCTCCCATCCTTTCAATCTAATAGTAGACAAAATGAGAATTTAGCATTTAGGCATTAAAATGAATAAAGGATTAGAGATTATCATGCATAGGCATAAAAAATATAAGGCGGGATTAGGAAGTAACTCTGAAATAGATAATTATCTAATAACACATTTTGAGTTTGATGATAGTGTAGAATTCAAAATACTAGATTGGTGGAAGGGGCATTCGAGCCAATACCCAATTCTTTCTATGATTGCAAAAAATGTTTTAGCAACTCCATGTTCTACTGTTTTGAACCGTATTAAAACCGGAACCGTCCTAATCCGGTTTAGGCAAGCCCCGTAACCGTCTTTTAAAAGTTCGGTTTCGGTTCTTTATTTTTAAATCGGCCGTCGGTTCTCGAACGGTGGCCAGGACTAGGTGCATGTGTCAAATCAGGAAATTTCATGTGTTCACGTGATTCGTTGTTGTTAATCAATCAGAAGTCCGTTCGATGGGCCGAAAAGATTACCGGCCTAGATATTTTTAATCAACCCCATTGACGTGTGTGGACAATAATTGCCAGCACAAAACAGAGAGTGGATAGGATAGCACTGTAGCAGTAAAGATATTAGCATTTATTGTGAAAATGTTTCATTGAAGTGCGCAAAACTTTGACTATAAAAACTGAGTAAAAATTTTAGTACAGAGTCTATTCATAAAAATACAAGGTTAGGTCACAATCGACTAGGTAAGAAAGGCTGAAAATGGGTACACGATTGTCTGAATTTTAAATTTGTTTAATTTATCCGAAAATACGGAGGATGTATTATTGCACTCAACCAATCCGTATTACAAATCTTGAGGATAGTGACCGGCAATAATGGTGTTAAAAGTATTTTAAAATGTATTTATATATTTTTGATATAATACTTATAAATAAAAATATATTAAAAATAAAAAAATATTTTGAAAATCATTTTAAATCGTTATTTAAACACATACTTAGTTTTTTGAGCAATTATTATTAAAAAATTTGTTATAATATCAAGAATAAGGGTATTTCAATTTTTTCCATTAATTATAAAGAAATTCATTAAAAGATGCAAAAACTATTGACTATACTATAATAATAAAAACGGGTAATGTGAGTGGAAAAAATTATTTTACAAAGGACAATAACTTGACCAACACAATCTAATGAAAGTTTGAATATATGTTGTTATTATTTAAATCTAAAAAGTTGGGCAATGTGATGAACTTCTGCAACTAAATGGGCTCAAGAAGATGTCGATAGGAGGATTTGAATTCATAACCTTACGTGCTCATGCCACATCAATCTGGCTTATCCCAAGCAGCAATTCTTGCCTCTTGGCTCAGCAAAAAGTAACTCAGATATGACTTGCAACTTTTTGGCAATTCTTGCCTCTTGGCTCAGCAAAAAGTAACTCAGATATGACTTGCAACTTTTTGGACATAAAGTAAAGGTGCAGATACATTATATGTATTTCTAAATGTTCCCAGCAAAGCCAAAAGAAGTAATTTTAGAACATAAGTTACAATTTTCATAATCATAACTAAAGATGATAAAAAAATAACCACCTTAGAAAATTTTTGTTTTGCTGCATCATGAATTTTATGGTTTTCAACAGAATCTAGCAAATCAATACTGGTACCAAACTTACAAAAATAGGAGTATAAGCACTAACATATTTGTGAGGTAAAATCTTAAATAAATTTAACGATGGAAAATTTTAAAGACTTATAAAATGAAGGTAAAAGTTGACATTAAAAGAATAATAATTTAATAACACAGTCTGTACATACTACTAAAAATTTATGGTGTTATGGTTTTTTTTCTCTTTTTTTTTCCTTTTTCAGAACTTGACTATGAAAGTGATGAACGTGAGAAGAAAAAGAACAAAGGTGAATTGAAGTAATAACAATTGTATTAGTTATATTGATAAAGGACTGGAAAATTGAACTTTAAATAAGGATAAGAATCTTAATAGATATTATAAATAATAATAAAAATTAAATAAAATTTATAAATTAATTACTTTTAAAATAAATTATTTTAAAAGGCGTTTTGCTATGCTATCTTGCAATTCCTCTTTAGATCAATTTCATTTTTAAATATTCTAACTCAATTAATTTCTAACTCAGTTATTATAATAGAAGATATTAATTAATAGGAAAGAAAATTTTATAGTTCTTTTGAATTAAGAAGGTACAATTGGATATTTTGATTCACAAATCTTTTAATTTCGTGGCAAATCGGACTACATTAGAGTATTTTTAAAATTAGAATCGAAATCCAATCCAATTTGTACTTTTAAGAATTATAATATTTAATTGAACTCAATTTTGAACTATAATGTGATAAGGATTATAACTTATGTGTATAAGGTGTATTACATTTACTAAGATAATAATTAATTAGTGTAGATAAAATATTTTCTTAAATTAAAAGTTTAGCGAGATTCGATAAATCATATTCTCTTAGCGAAATGGTAAGTAATTTGAATTATAATGTAATAAGGATTATAGCTTAGACATATAAAGTGTATTAAATTTACTCACAGTTAATAGGTGTGAATCAAATATTTATTTAAATTAAAAATTTATGAGAGATAGTAAATAATTAAAATTATAATATGATAAGGATTATAATTTAGATGTATCAAGTGTATTAAATTTACTCACGTAATAGCTAATTAGTGTGAATCAAATATTTATATAAATTAAAATTTTACAAGAGATGGTAAATAAAGATGAGCAGGTGATTTGATTATATTAATTAAATTTCATACTTATTAAGAGGAGTTTGAATGTAAATTGTTTTCTATATATATAATGATGATGTGATTTTGAATAATTAACCACATTTAAAATTGCTCACACCTAAAGGTGTGCATGAATAAGATAGGATGGGGTAATAGTTAAAGCCTGTATTCTACCTTATCATCTCACAATTTCTACCCTTATGTTATCCTATGTTATAGGTTTTGTATAAGGTAAACTTTTAGGTGGTGTTTGCTACAAGGAAATTGGTGGAGGGGAATGGAAATTATTAGAAGAAATCAAGAAATATGAATGTTTGGTGTATGGGTTTGGAATGGATGCCACAGAACAAAACCACGGAGACAACTTTTCTTCAAACCCGGGAGAGAGGGCCAAGTTTTGTGGGAAAGGTTTTGGCCAAACGACGAACGACGTCGTTTAACCAAAAGATTTTTTTGGTTAAAGGGATTTAAAACAACCGTTTTGAGCGATTGCCGTTTGAAAAAAATTCTGCGGTGAAAAGCGTCTGTGAGGCCACGTGTCTAGTGGTCGAAACCCACCCTGGGTTTGCAACCACAATTTCACCTATTTTTTTTTTTAAAAACAAATTTCACTAATTTGTAGAAAATATTTTTCTCTACAAATTGATATACACTTGAACTATTTTGGAACAAGATACAATTTTTAAATATAATGTAATGTAAAATAATAATATCTTTATTATAATATCAATATTAAATTTTAATATAAAATTTATTAATAAAATTTTAATATTAATATTAAATTTTAATTTTAATATAAAATCTATTCCATTCCATTACAAAATAATACCAAACAACATAATTACTATCATTTTATGCCATTCCAAACATTTCCTTCTATCAAATCTATTCCATTACTAAACCCATTCTTTATATCAAACGCCCCTTATAGGTTTGGTATAGGGTATATGGTTAGGCTATCTAATTTTTATAGACATTATAAGGTAAACTTATAAAACATATATATATTTTAGATTGGGTAAATTTATGTAAATAAAACTTATTTCTTTCTTCTTTATATAACATGTTACCATTTCGATTTTTGTTTTGTAAATAGAAGTAAGCCAAAAAAAAAAAGAGAGTAAAATGTAAACTATTAACTTCAAACTTTAATAAAGTAAAAACTAAACGTTGATCATATTGTATAAATTAAATAATTATTGAGTAGTATAATTAACAAAATAACCTTTTAATAAAAACAAAAATAAATATAGTGTCTAAATTTAAATGCAAGTACATGAAAATTGTAATAAAATTATTCCAAAATATTTTTCCAAATAGATCAAATTATCAAATTACGAAATACTTTGTACAAACCATTGAAAAAATCATGTTAGAAATATGATATTGGTGATTAATGTCATCAAAAGTTAGCTTCTTTTAAAATAACGAAACAAATAATAATTGGGATTGCTAGCAAAAATTTGATTACTTAACGTATAATGTTTTAACTAAATGAATACTATAGGTTTGGTGTAATGGGATTTCTAGGAGGTCTTGGCCCTGAATATGAAACTGTCAGGTCTCAAATTCTTGGAGGAGAGACTGTTGCATCTCTTAAAGATACGTTTGCTCGGGTTCTTCGGGTATCTCATGAGTCTTCTCAGCCTTCTACATCTGTGGTCGATAATTCAGCTTTTGTATCACGTACTCAAATTGGTAGTGGAATTAGGAGTGATGGAGGATCTCATGGAGGATATAATGGCCGTGGTGGTCGAGGTGGAGGCCGAGGCACAGGAATAGAGAAAGGCCAAGGCCAGCCGCATATGTCTGGACAACCTCAACCGTTCTTGATCGACTCGGGGTAGTCCGAACTTGTCATTCTTGTAGCAAACCGATCGTATTCGAAGTTTTGGTACAAGTTACATGGAAACCAAGGCAAGAATAACAATTTGCGAATCAGATTCGATAGTGATTCTTTTCCATAGTCTTCTGAGGGCAAGTTAGTGGTTATGTCTAAAGGGGGGTTTCCTCATTATAATCAGTCTCAGATTTCACAGCCTTCTTCTTCCACTGCTACTTTAGTATAGTCAGGTAATGCCACTGCGTGTGTTTCCGCTGCTTCTCGTCCCTGGATCATTGATTCGGGAGCTTCTGACCATATGTCAGGTCTTTCAGGTATATTTTCCTCTCTTACTCCATCTTCATTCCAGCTACATTAGCCAATGGTTTCTACACTGTTAGGGAGTTGGTACAGTTCATCTAACTCCTTCATTGCCTTTGTCCTTGGTGCTTGATCTTCCACGATTTCCTTTTAATATCATGTCTGTTAGTAAATTAACTAAACTCTTAAAGTGTTCAGTAACATTCGATCCCGATTCTTATATATTCCGGGATCCGCTACGAAGAGGACGATTGGTAAAGGGCGTGAGGAAGGGATCAGATGCGTTTGAAGACTCTACTTCCTTTGCACTGCTCGTGTTACTTTACGTCGGATCCATTGTCGTCTCGGTTATCCTTCTCTACATAGTCTTCAGAGATTGGATTCGAGTTTTAAATCTCTTTCTAGTTTAGAGTGTGAGTCTTGCCAACTTGGCAAGTTACATTGTGTTAGTTATTCTCCTCGAATCGTTAAACGAACAGAGTCTCCTTTTTTGTTGGTTCATTCGGATGTTTGGGGTCCATGTCTTGTGACTTCCAATTTAGGTTTTAGGTATTTTGTCACGCTTGTTGATGAATATTCGGAGTTACTTGGTTATATTTAATGAAAGATTGTTTAGAGTTATTTTCTATATTTCGTGCATTTATCTCGAAATTTTTACTCAATTTAGTGTGCATGTTAAAGTTTTGCGTTCGACAATGCGAAGGAGTACTTTTCTGCACCTTTTACGAGTTTATGATACAAAGATGGTATGATTCATGAATCTTCCTATCTGATACACCACAGTAGAACAGTAGAATGGTGTAACTAAAAGAAGAAACAGACATTTATTGGAAGTTACTAGATCTATGTTATTTGAGATGAAGGTCTCTAAAACCTTTTGGTTTGATCTTGTCTTAGCGCATGTTATCTTATTAATTGTATGCCTTTTACATTTTGCGGTGGCATTCCATTTTCTACTCATTTCCAAATCAATCACTATTTGCTTTACCACCTCGCGTTTTGGTTGTTTCTGTTTTATTGGTAATCATCGACCCAATGTATCAAAACTTGATCCAAGGTCTATCAAATGTATGTTTTTAGGTTACCAGTACTAAAAAGGATATCGTTGCTATTCTCCTTTATTGAAGAAATACTCAGAATCTTTAGATGTCTCATTTTTGAAACTACTTCTTGTCATGATGTTCTAATTACTATGTCCGAGTTAGATGAGGACTTAAATGTGACCACTATTAGGATGACTGTTCCATTGTTTCACCATCTATACGAGAATCAAGTCCTCTGACAAGGTTGTTAAACTCGAGTTTTTACGTAAAATCGGTAAAGGTCCACAAAATCGGATCGTAAATCGGATCGTAAAATCGTAAGAGTTTACAAATTATGAAAAATAATATAATAAATATATTATATATAATATATGTTTAATTTATAAATTACAACTGTTCAAACTTATAAAAATACACAAATTTCAAAAAAATATTATCAATCACACATAAAAATTAATAATAATCATAATTCATTAACAACCATGCATAACAAATCATAAGTCCTTAATCATGAAGTTTAAACTCATGGCAATGAAGAGGATCGATGAAAGGTAGAGTGAGGAGGAAGTTGATGATGCTTTTGGTAGGGGATGAGAGCAGAAAATACTGAGAAAGCGAGGGCCTTGAAGGAAGGAAGGAAGGAAGGAAAGAGGAAGAAGGAGAATGAGAAGAGACTTGGTAGGTCAGAGATAGAAAGTTGCGGTGTGGATTGGGGAGCGGCGAGGCAGAGAGAAATTGAAGAAGACGGGAAAAAGCCCTAAGTTAAATAGAATTCAAAAGTTCAGTCAAAACACTGTTTGTTTTGCGTTTTTGTAGAAACAGATCGTTGGCCGATTTTATGATTCTAAGTGTCAAAATCGCGAGTTTACCCGATTTTTCCTATTTTAGTTTTTACCTATAAACTGAATTGGACACTGGATTTTGGATCGTAAAATCGTAAAAATGTACTAGTAAAATCGAGAGTTTACCCGATTTTACCTATTTTAGTTTTTACCTATAAACTGAATCGGACACTTGGTTTTGGATCGTAAAATCGTAAAAACGTACTAGTAAAATCGAGAGTTTAACAACATTGCTCTGAGTTTATACTCGGCGTCCTCGGTTTCCACTACCCCTTTCCTTGTCACACTAATAGGGCTTAAATTATATATTTTTCTTATTAATATTTCTTTAATATTAATTTGAATTTTATGAAAAATTATTTGGTTTTAATATACTTTTTGTTTTAGGTATGAAAAATGTTGAATTGGAGAAAAAGGTGATAAAAGGCAACAATTGAAGACAAAAAGAAAAATCCAAAAGCTGCAAGGAAAGCAAAAGGAAATTAGTTCAGAATAGGAAACAAAAGAAGGCAAAGAGAGAACCAAATTCTGCACAAAGTCAAAGTTCAATTGGGAAAAGGAAATTGGGAAGTTGTGAGAAAGAAAAGAAACAAACAAAAGCGAAAAAAGAGAAACAAGAAAAATTGATTCGGGAAAAGGAAGAAAAAATAACAAGAAGTTAAATTGAGTGAAGACAAAGAGGAAGCAAAGAAGTGCATTTGGAATTTGGAAATTTGGAAAGGAGGAAGTCCGCCATTTTCCTTCTTGCAATACAAGTTTCCTTTTTCTTAATTCACAAACAGGAAAAGGACATCAAGAAATCTATAAATACCAAGGCAGCCTTGATTGTAAACACCGTCCTACACATTCTTTTCTTTTCCTGAAGCAACTGCCATGTTATTGCTCTCAATTCCCATTCTTCTTCTTTTCTTTTTGTCTTTCTTTTAGCCTAGTTTCAGTTTACCCAAATACCTAAACAATTCCAGCAATCATGTATACCACCATGAGTGGCTAACTTTTCTTTTCTAATTCAAGGGAAAGATTGATTTCAATTGCAGTTACTGTGAGGTTTTGTTCTTAATTTTATTTTCTTGCTTTTATTCAAATACTTGTTAATTCTTGATTTAATTTTATGAATAATTGATGATTAATTAATCGACAATTTAGTTGTTCATTATTTATTCTAATGCTATCCATGAGTTGATGATCCGTAATTGTCATGAATAAATGGACCAAGTAGCAACTAATTTAAAATTGTTTATGTTTGTAAATATGCATGCTTAGCTTAGGGAATTAATGAGACAAGATCAATTCAACTGCAGCTATTTTGGTGTTTTAATTTTGGTTTAACTGTTTTTATAGTTCTTAATGCTATCATTAAATTGATATGGAGCTATCGTACCAGTCAATTAATGGTAAGTTTTGATTTAGAGTCTTTGGGTTAGTCAATTATTTTAGGAAAAATGGAAATTTATTATGGCTATCCTAATAAATTTCAAGTTAAATATTTGATTTTGCAAGAATTATTATTTTTTGTGACCTGTGATCAGTGATGCAATTGAATGATATCGACCCTTGGATTAGAAACTCGGCTAATTGGTAACTCTAGTTATTTTCTATTTTTTTCTTGTTTTAAATATTTATTTTTATTAATTTCCAGAATTTCCGTAATTTAGTTAATATTCAAAAAATCCCCTTGTTTATTTGTTTACAATTTATTGTTCAAGGCTTGGAACTATACTTAGGTTCCCTTGGGACTCGACGATCTCTACTGCTGCAAAATTTAATTTGTAATTACTTAAAGACTAGTAATTAATTTTGTAGGCTTGACAATCCTGCTAAATTTTGGCGCGTTCTTGTGAACCAATTAGTTCTTTGTTTTGAACATCTAGTGCTACTAATATTTTTCTTTCTTATATGACTCGTGCTTAGGAAGGCAAATTAGAATACAATCACGAAATTGAGAAGGCGCTTTCGCCAACTAAGAAAAGAGGCTAAGCAAAGAAAAGAGGGTTCATCTTCTGAGGTATACATTGAAAGCGGAATCTACGAATTGGAGATTGCGAATTTGCAACAATGGGAGATAGAGCGTTAAAGGAGTTGGCAGCTCCTACTTTAAATCATCAACCTCTTTGCATTCAATTTCCTACTTTAGATGTTGGTTTTGAATTAAAATCTGGTTTAATCCACTTATTGCCTATTTTTAGTGGTCTTGTTGGTGAAGATCCACAAGCATATAAAGGAGTTCCATGTTGTGTGTTCTAGTATGAGACCACAAGGAGTGTCGGAAGAGCAAATCAAGTTGAGAGCCTTTCCTTTTCCTTAGGAGATAAGGCGAAGGATTGGTTATACTACCTTCATACGGTTCAATCACCTCATGGGACGAGATGAAAAGATTATTTTTAGAAAAGTTTTCTTTGCATCTCGGGCTGCAAATATTAGGAAAGAAATATGTGGGATACGACAACATAGTGGGAAACTCTCTATGAGTATTGGGAAAGATTCAAACAATTGTGTGCTAGTTGTCCCCACCATCAAATTCCCGAGCAACTCCTCATCCAATACTTCTCTAAGGGTTATTACCAATGGATAGGAGCATGGTAGATGCAGCCGGTGGAGGAGCATTGGTGAACAAAACACCAAGTGAGGCTCGGCAATTGATATCTAATATGGCAGAAAATTCTCAACAATTCGAACTCGAGTTGAAGGGAATTTTAAGAGGGTCAATGAGGTAGACACTTTTGATCTTAAAAATCAAATTGTTGATCTAACTACTATGGTTCGTCAATTGGCTACGAGGCACATACAAAGCGCTAAGTGCATGGAATATGCTCGATTCTGGTCATCCTACGGACATGTGTCCTACATCGCAAGAAGACTCATATCAACAAATTAATGTCGTATAAGGGTTTCTGAGTCGGCCTCAACGGAGATATGATCCCTACTCTAATACTTACAACCACCACGGATGTGGAGGACCATCCGAATTTCAATTATGGGAACCAAGGAGCACAACAGATTTCCACCACAACCCTACAATAAGCTACCTTCACCAGCTCCATCTTCAAACTCGGGTATGCATTTAGAAGATATTGTTAAATCACTTGCTACTAATATGCAACAAATGCAACAGAGAACGAGCTTTGGGAACCAAATTACCCAGCGGCTACATCGATTAGCAAGTTGGAAGCACAAAATACGGAAGGTTACCTTCACGGTAGGTGGTTAATCAAAGGAAAATGCAAGTGCCATTGTATTATGAAGTGGGAAAGAGATTGATACAAGACTGATCTATCGGAAAAACCAGAGAATGCAGAGGAGCATGAAAATAAAGAGAAGAAGAATGCACACTTGAACCGCAATCAAAGGTAATTCTTTCTTCTAATTCTAAGCCAACATTTCCTAATGCGATTATTCCTTTTCCTAGCGGGTTGGCAAAGTCAAGACAGGAGGATTATGAGAAGGAAATTCTAGACACCTTTAGAAAGGTAAAAGTGAACATACCTTTGTTGGATGCCATCAAACAAATTCCAAAATATGCCAAATTTTTGAAGGAGTTGTGCACCAACAAAAGGAAGCTTAAGAAATGAAAAGATTAAGGTAGGGAAGAATGTTTCAGCTATGCTCACTCATAAAACTCTACCTGAAAAATGCAAGGACCCAGGTATGTTCACAATTCCATGTGTTATTGGAGATAAGAAAATTGAGCGTGCTATGCTTGATTTAGGAGCTTCTATAAATGTCATGCCCTACTCAATTTTCAAAACTTTAAATTTGGGTCCTTTGAAAGAGACTAGGATAGTGATTCAACTTGCTGACCGGTCTAATGCCTACCCTGAAGGGGTTATTGAGGATGTTCTGGTGCAGGTCAATGAGCTAATTTTTCCAGTAGATTTTTACATCCTAAAAACGGAGGAGGACTCAAACACAATTTCCGCCCCAATTTTGCTAGGGAGACCCTTCATGAAGACAGCTAAAACAAAGATAGATGTAGATGAGGCGTTCTCTGTAGAGTTTGATGGGGAGATTGTTAAATTTAATATTTTGATGCTATGAGATATCCTCACGAGGCTCATTCAATTTGCTCTATTGATCTGTTGATTCTATTGCACAGAAACTTTTGATGAAGAAAACACTAAGAAGGAAGAAAAATTGAGTGAGGAAGAGGATTTGAATTATGCGATGATATTGACTATACCAAGGACACACAGAAAGGTCAACACTTTTTAATATTGAATTTTCTTTATCTCAAGAAAAGTGTTACCTTACATTTTGCAGCCCCAAAACTTGAATTAAAGTAATTACCGATCATCTTAAATATGTATATTTGGGGACAATGAGACCCTTCGGTCATAGTTTCAAAGCAGTTAACAAAGGACCGGGAAGAGAGGTTAGTGGCAGTTTTAAGGAACAATAAATTGGCGATTGGTTGGCAGTTGGCTGACATTAGAGGAATAAGTCCAGCAATCTGTATGCATCGCATTCTACTTGAAGAAGATGCTAAGCGATGAGGAAGCTCAAAGGAAGTTGAATCCAATGAAGGAAGTGGTTATAAAGGAAGTCCTTAAGCTACTTCTTTGAAGGAATTATTTACCCAATCTCGACGATAAGTGGGTAAGTCCGGTTCATGTGGTGCCAAAGAAAGCGGGATTATAGTGGTAAGAAATCAAAATAATGAATTAGTGCTTATGAGGATTCAAAATGGGTGGCGAATGGTTATTGATTTCAAAGCTGAATTTAGCAACTAGAAAAGACCATTTTCCCTGCCTTCATAGACCAAATGTTAGAAAGATTGGTGGAAAAGTTTTCTTTTCTTTCTTGATGAATTTTCAGGTTATTAGCAGATTACTATAGCTAAAGATGACTAAGAGAAAACTACTTTCACTTGCCCTTTTGGGACATTTGCATATAGAAGGATGCCTTTTGGTCTTTGCAACGCTCCAGGTACATTTCAAAGACGCATGCTAAGTATTTTTTCTGATTTCTTAGAAAATTGCATAGAGGTGTTCATGGATGATTTTACTGTTTATGGAGATTCATTTGATAATTGCTTAGACCATTTGACAAAAATTCTGAAAAGGTGCATAGAAACCAATTTGGTTTTAAATTATGAAAAATGTCATTTTATGGTAAATGACGGCATTGTTTTAGGACATGTAATTTCCTCTAGAGGTATAGAAGTGGACAAAGCTAAAATAGATCTTATTGTGAGCTTACCTTACCCTACAAATGTTAGGGAAGTACGTGCTTTTCTTGGCCATGCGAGTTTTACTGCAGATTTATTCAAGATTTTTCAAAATTGCATTGCCCTTGTCCAATTTGCTCCGGAAGGATGTAGTTTTGAATTTGGTGATGATTGTAAAAAGGCGTTTGATAAACTCAAGAGTTTGTTGGCAATGACACTTATCCTTAAACCACCGTTGGAACTTGCCTTTTGAACTCATGTGTGACGCAAGCAACTACGCGGTGGGAGCTGTCCTTGGCCAACGAGTTGATAAAAAGAGCCACGTCATTTATTATGCCTCAAGGACATTGAATGCGGCCCAATGCAATTACACTACTACTGAGAAGGAGCTTTTGGCAATTGTTTTTGCTTTAGATAAATTTAGATCATATCTACTTGGATCTAAAGTAATTATTTATTCGACCATGCGACTTTGAAGTACCTACTTGCCAAGAAGGAATCAAAGCCTCGCCTCATTAGATGGATTTTCTTGCTCCAAGAATTTGACCTTGAGATAAGAGATCGCAAAGGAGCGAAAATTTGGTGGTGACCATTTGAGCGAGTTAGTTCGGGAGGAAGAATCATTGCCCATTTTGAAAATTTTCTGATGAACATCTCTTTCAACTCGAAGGTATGGTTCCTTGGTATCTGATATTGTTAATTATTTGGTTGCCAAAGTCCTACCAAGTGGTTTAAATACATTGTCAAGGGCAAAAATAAAAGCTGAGGCAAAATATTATGTTTGGGATGAACCATATCTTTGAAAATTTTTCTCTGATCAAGTCATTAGGAGATGTGTCCCTGGCAATGAGCATCACTCTGTTCTTTCTTTTGCCATAATCTTGCTTGTGGAGGTCATTTTGGACCAAAAAGAAGCGCTAGGAAGGTATTGGATTGTGGCCTTTATTGGACAACCTGTTTAGGGATGCTTACTTATTTAGTAAAAATTGTGATCGATACCAAAGAACAGTACGTTGTCCTATAGGAATGAGATGCCCCAAACACCTATTTTGGTTTGTGAAATATTTGACGTTTGGGGAATCGATTTCATGGGACCTTTTCCTTCATCTTGTGGAAATTTATACATTCTTTTAGCAGTTGATTAGGTTTCTAAATGGGTAGAGGCAAAGGCCACTAAAGCGATGATTCTAAGGCGGTTGCGAGTTTTATAAAACTAACATTTTTAGCGATTTGGGATACCTTGGGCAATCATCGGTGATCAAGGAAGCCATTTTGCAATAAGACAATTGAGGCCTTGTTAAAGAAATATGGAGTACATCACCGGTAGCAACGGCATATCATCCTCAAACAAATGGCCAGCGGAAATCTCCAATCGTGAGGTAAAAGCCATTTTGGAAAAATCACAACCAGGGGAAAGATTGGAGCCTATGCTTAGATGATGCATTATGGGCTTATCGGATGCATACAAAACTCCGATTGGGATGTCTTCATATCGGTTGGTTTTTGGTAAAGCTTGTCATCTTCGGTCGAGATTGAACATAAGGCTTATTGGATTCGTCAAACCAATATGGATTTGAATGACGCTGGAAACTCTAGGAAATTGCATTGCAAGAGTTGGAAGAATTGAGATTGGATGCCTATGAAAATTCAAGGATGTATAAGGAGAAGACCAAATTGTTTCATGACAATGTTCTCATGAGAAACAATTTGATGTGGGTCAAAAGGTTTTGTTATAAAATTCTAGATTGAAGCTCATGCCCAGTAAGTTACGTTCTCGATGGCTTGGCCCATTTTTGTTACTAAAGTTTTCCCCTATGGTGCGGTTGAGATTCAAAGTTTGGAAAGCAGGAAGATCTTCAAGGTAAATGGGCATAGACTCAAGATATTTCATGGCGAGGTTAATGTTTCAACTTTGATTGACATTACGTTAACCTCACCCATTTACCTAGATTTTTAATGTGAAGAAGAGGCGTCGAGCATAACGACGTTAAACAATTGCGCTACTTGGGAGGCAACCCAAAGAATTTCTTTTTTTCTTTTCCTTTCTATTCTTGCTTTTATTATTATTATTATTATTATTTTCTTTATCCTTAGCGTCATCCTTGACTTTTTAGAATCTAAGCTTTAGGAATTTGATGGAGAAGATGCACGGCTTGTTGTCTACTTCATTTTCACCTTCCTCCATGCCCAACCTCACCATAGCCCATTGCTTGTGCCATGATTCGGGAAGTTTCTTATTCCATTACCTTTATTTTTATTTTCCGATTTATGCACAAGTTTTTATACATTGGGGACAATGTATAATTTAGGTGTGGGGAGTGCTTTTGTGTTTTGTGGTTATTTGATTTGAATTATTTTGATAAAACAATTTTTGCACAATTATGCTTGACAATTTGAATGTTTTCCTGAAATTCCTAACTCTTTTGATACTTGTTTGAATAACTCTTGGTTAGCATACATTAGTAGTTGAGTTGGAAAGCATGAAAAGGGCAAGTATGATTAGCCTTTGTTTTGAAATTTTAAAGCATCTCGTTGATTTTAATGATTGAATTGAATGAGAAAGTGCAATATTTGATACATTGAACCCATATTGTGAGTATTTGAGCCTAAGAGCATTTCCTTTTCTTGCTCACATAATTCTTTGTGGAGTGTTGTCGAATATGGTATGTTTATTCTAGAACTTGCTTTGTTATGCATGTCGAGATCACATTGTGGATTCATGCTTTGAAATGATAAGGGCATTTAGGATTAGCCATTTTAAACTTTCTAAAAAGCCATCCTATTATATATACCCCTAATTAGCCAATTTTGAGCCTTAACCTTTTTTTTGTTATAACACCACATCATTAGCCATAAACCGTTGTTTTGTTTTTACCAGTGTTGAACCCTTGTCAAGAATATGTGAGAATGAATTGTATGATATTTTCTTTTGATTCCAAGGAAAAGAACCACCGAAAAAAAAAGAGGAAGTGGGAAAAGCGAAAAAAAGAAAAAAGAAAGAGAAAAAAAAGAATGATGAAAAGTGTGAAAAAAAAAAGAAGAAAAAGTGGAAAGTGAAAAGTATTCCCTACAAAGACTGGACAAAGTAAATGTTCTTCATTGTGTACAAAATAGTCCAATTATATGATAAAGTTGCAAAAGGAAATACATGTTATATGAAATAAGGAAGTGGTTCTAATGCTGCTATTGTTGCGACTTTTGAGTCATGCAAGGAAGTTCTTACATATCTTGATGTCTAGCCTAAATTTTCCTTTCTTTTACATACCTTTACCTAAGCCCGTTACAACTCTTATAAAGACCCTTTGATTGTTGTATGGATTTATATTTATAAGTGGTGGAGATGTGATATATAAGCAAGCCTATGGTAATGACATGCTATGTTTGATTTGAGTGCTATATTGAACCCCTAAACATTTTGAGTGCTTAGAGTGCAATCTGAGAAGTTATCAAATTTTGTTGCATTTGATTTCAGTAAAATTGTTGAGATTAATGAGATGTGCATGTTTTGTTGAGGAAATTAGGCTATGATTATTTGTTCGTTGGATTGTCATTCCAATCTTGATTTCTAACGTGTGATGATTTTGAGTTATTTGTGGATGGGTTGAAAAATGGAAAGGAATGGAGGAGATGTTGATTTAATGTATGCTTGAGGACAAGCATGATTTAGGTGTGGGGGATTTGATAGGGCTTAAATTATATATTTTTCTTATTAATATTTCTTTAATATTAATTTGAATTTTATGAAAAATTATTTGGTTTTAATATACTTTTTGTTGTAGGTATGAAAAATGGTGAATTGGAGAAAAATGTGATAAAAGGCAACAATTGAAGACAAAAAGAAAAATCCAAAAGTCTGCAAGAAGAAAGGAAAGCAAAAAGGAAATTAGTTCAGGAATAGGAAACAAAAGAAGGCAAAGAAGAGAACCAAATGTTCCACAAGTCAAAGTTCAATTGGGAAAAGGAAATTGGAAAGCCGGTTGTGAGAAAGAAAAGGAAACAAACAAAACTAAAAAAAGAGAAACAAGAAAATTTGATTCGGGAAAAGGAAGAAAAACAAGAAGTTAAATTGAGTGAAGACAAAGAGAGGAAAGCAGAAGTGCATTTGGAATTTGGAAATTTGGAAAGGAGGAAGTCAGCCATTTTCCTTCTTGCAATACAAGTTTCCTTTTTCTTAATTCACAAGCAGAAAAGGACATCAAGAAATCTATAAATACCAAAGGCGACCTTGATTGTAAACATCATCCTACAATTCTTTTCTTTTCACAGCAACCAGCCGTGTTATTGCTCTCAATTCCCATTCTTCTTCTTTTCTTTTGTCTTTCTTTTAGCTTAGTTTCAATTTACCAAAATTTCTAAACAATTCTAGCAATCATGTATACCACCATGAGTGGCTAAATTTTCTTTTTAATTCAAGGGAAAGATTGATTTCAATTGCAATCCTTTGTGAGGTTTTGTTCTTAATTTTATTTTCTTGCTTTTATTCAAATACTTGTTAATTCTTGATTTAATTTTATGAATAATTGATGATTAATTAATCGACAATTTAGTTGTTCATTATTTATTCTAATGCTATCCATGAGTTCGTTGATCCGTAATTGTCATGAATAAATGGACCAAGTAGCAACTAATTTAAAATTGTTTATGTTTGTAAATATGCATGCTTAGCTTAGGGAATTAATGAGACAAGATCAATTCACTATCAGCTATTTTGGTGTTTTAATTTTGGTTTAACTGCTTTTATAGTTCTTAATGCTATCATTAAATTGATATGGAACGCTATCGCACTACCAATTAATGGTAAGTTTTGATTTAGAGTCTTTGGGTTCGGTCAATTATTTTAGGAAAAATGGAAATTTATTATGGCTATCCTAATAAATTTCAAGTTAAATATTTGATTTTGCAAGAATTATTATTTTTGTGACCTGTGATCGGTGATGCAATTGAATGATATCGGCTAATTGGATTAGAAACTTCGGCTAATTGGTAACTCTAGTTATTTTCTATTTTTCTTGTTTTACATATTTATTTTTATTAATTTCAATTTCCGTAATTTAGTTAATATTCAAAAAAATCCCCTTGTTTATTTGTTTACAATTTATTGTTCAAGGTTTGGAACTATACTTAGGTTCTCTTGGGACTCGACACAGTGCTACTCAAGCTAATTTAATTTGTAATTACTTAAAGACCAGAATTAATTTTGTGAGCTTCGACAATCCTGCCAAATTTTGTCTCAAGATCCATCATTCATTGATCACGCAAGATCTTGAGACAAAATTCATTGCAAAACTAATCGATCACGTCCTCTTCCATTCCGCATCCATCATTCATTGATCCTCCTCATGTATTTGATCTTGATGTTCCTATAGCTCTTCGCAAAGGTACACGTACTTGTACTCAACATTCTATTGGCAATGTTATTTCATACTCTTCTGTTTCTCCTTCTTGTCGGTCATTTTTATCCACGTTGACCAATATCCTATTCCCAAGTCTCAGATTCGAGGCATTGCAAAGTCCTGGTGGAAGAAGACAATGGACGAAGAATTAAAAGCTTTACAAGATAATCAAACTTGGGATTTGGTATCTTTTCCTTCGTGCAAAATTGCTATTGGTTGTAGGTGGCTATATCTTTGGAAACCCGACGATACTCTTGCTCGCTTAAAAGCGTGACTTGTTGTGAAAAGGGTATGCTCGGGTTTATGGGGTTGACTATTTGGATACTTTCTCTCCTGTTGCCAAACTTACTGCTCGTATTTTGATCTCTTTTGCTACCACCCATAATTGGCCCTTATTTTAGCTTGATGTTAAGAATGGATTCTTGCATGGTACTCTACATGAAGAAGTTTATATGGAGTAACCTCTAGGGTTTGTTGCTCAAGGAGTCCGAGGTATGGTTTGCAAACTAAAACGATCTTTGTATGTGTTGAAGCAATCTCCACGAGCATGTTTGGAAGGTTTTAGTGCTCTTTCTTTTGGACTGTCTAGATGTGGCAGATTACTCTTTCTTTTATAGGCAGGTCAAGGAGAGGCAAATTATTCTTGATTGTGTATGTGGATGATATTATCATCACGGAGATGAATTAGTTGGTATAGTTGAATTAAAGATCTATCTTCAAAAAGCAGTTTGGACTAAGGACCTAGGAAAATTGAAGTATTTCTTAGGAATTGAGGTGGTACCTACAGAGAGGTATTGTTCTGTCACGAAATATGTCTTGGATTTACTCAACGAGACAGTATCTTTGGGATCGAAACCTCTTGATTCACCCATGGAACAGGAGTTAAATTGGTTGAGGAGGAGAACTATTCAATAATCCCGAGAGATACAGAAGATTGGTTGGTAAACCGAATTATCTCACGATTACTCGACCGGACATTGCCTTTCCAGCTTAGTGTGGTAAGCCAATTTACATCTCCTCGCATTTCTCAGGATACGATAATTAGAATTTTAAGGTACTTGAAAAGACTCAGGAAAAGAATTGTTTACCAAAATCATGGTTATAAGCGAGTTGAAGGATTTTTGACGCTGATTGGCGTGGTCTCTAGATGATAGGAGATCCACTATTGGCTATTGTACATTGGTCGGAGGAAATTTGGTGTCGTGGAAGAGTAAGAAACAAAGTGTTGTTGCTCGCTCTAGTCTTTGAGTCGAATATAGAGCCATGGCACAAGTTACATGTGAATTAGTGTGGATTTAATAGCCGTTGGATGAGTTAGGCTTGAAATCTTGATTCCTATGTCTTTATGGTGTGATAACAAGGCAGTAGTGCATATAGCTTCCAACCTCGTGTTTCATGAGAGAACAAAACATATTGAGGTTGATTGTCATTTTATTCGCGAGAAGTTGCAAAGTGGAATCATTCTTCCCGATTACATTAGAACTGGTGAACAACTTGCAAACATTTTTACTAAACCTTTGAGTAATGGGAGGATAGCTTATATTTGTAACAAGTTGGGTATGATTAATATCTATGCTCCAACTTGAGGGGAGTGTTAGAAGTATTATGGGTAAAGGAGTCTTTTAGGTTTATTAGGGTTTCATTGTATATATACTATATTTTTCTTGAATAATATGTGAAGTCTTTTTCCTCTAACAATTTTCTAATGATACATTTTCCTCAAGTTATCACTCGTGTGGTGACGTGAAACAGAGCTAACTTTTATGAGATGAAACCTCCGATTTTCTTTGGAGCGTACCATTCTTAGCGATGTCTTGCATTGGCGCCCAATGTAGCGAAAAATGGGCAAGGGCCCTTGCACCAAGATAGCGGTCTGGGGGTAAGAAACTAGCCTTGGGCCATCATTCCTAGAGTGATGCACCACATTGGTGCCAGTGTGGTGAAAAGTGAGAGAGTCCTCACACTTTTATGGGCGAATGTGAGGGGCAAGTAAGGCCCAAGGGTAAAGATTCAATTGGAGAGTTGGAACATAGGAATCTTAATGGGAAAGTTGAGAGAGTTAGCGGATATTTTTGCTAGAAGGAGAGTGAATATTGCTTGCTTACAAGAGACTAAATGGGTTGGAGAAAAGCGAAAGAAGTGGAAGGTACAGGATTCAAGGTGTGGTACAGGCACAAAAAAAGTGTAAATAGAGTTGGAATTTTGATCGATAAAGATTATAGAGATAAAGTGGTAGAGGTTAAAAGATCGGAGATAGAATTATTTTAATTGAGCTAGTAGTGGGGAGTTGATTATGAATATCCTTAGTGTGTATGCCCTTAAGTAGGATTGCAAGTATCCATAAGAACAAATTTTGGGAAGATGCGGAGGAGCTTCTAAGAGGGATACCACGCGAGGAGAAGGTATTCATAGTAGGGGATTTAAATGGACATGTCACCAACATAGTGGAGGTTTTGATACGATTCATGGAGGTTTGATACGATTCATGGAGGTTTTGATACAGTTCATGGAGGTTTTGGTTATGGGACTAAAAATGAGTTTGGTGAGGATATCTCGAGTGTTGCTCTAGCCTATGATTTAATGTTGGCCAAGACTTTTTAGGAAAAGAGTCACATCTAATCACTTTTAGCAGATAAAATTGTAGCCGAGATAGACCGGTTTTACTAGAAGAGAGGATAGGGCCTCATATGTAGATTGCAAAGTCTACCTCGGAGAATGCATAGCTACACAACATAAGTTGGTGGTCTTGAAGGTTCGATATAACAAAGTACGCAAAATGCAGAGGTGCTCAAAATCTCATAATAAGATGGTGGACACTAGAGGAAAAACAAATAGTTTTCAAGGAAAGAATACTTGAGAAGGTGTGGCTACTAGAGGGTGAAGTAAATATGGTATGGAGCAGAGATGGCTAATTGTATCCAGAGAGTTGCAAGAAGGGTCTTAGGGAAAGTAAAGGGAATGAACATCACAAAGGAAAGTTGGTGGTGGAATGAAGCGGTCTGGGAGGCAATTAAACATAAAAGGAGTGTTTGGTCGTTTGCATAAATGTCCTAGTGACGAGAATGCAAAAGTTTAGATTGGAGAGAAAAATGCCAAGAAAGCCGTGCAAGAGGTTGGAGGCAAGGTTTTTTCCGAGATGTACAAAAACTTGGGAGCAAAGAAGGAGAAAAGGTATCTATAGGCTTGCAAGGATAAGGGACAAGAAAAGTAAAGACTTGACACGGGTTAGATGCATCAAGGACTAAAATCGAAACTTTTAGTAAGGGATGCGACGTCGAGGAAAGGTGGATGAGCTATTTTAGCAAGCTTTTTAATGGAGAGAGTGATAAAAGTGAGATAGATCCGAGGATGTTTTCGATGATTCAAGCAGAGGTTTGTGTGCAAAAATAGAGCATGAAGTTAAGGAGGCATTAAGAAGATGAACACTGTAAAACCTTAGGACCCGATGGTATCCCGAGTGAAATGTGGAGATGCCTAGGGATGTGGTAATATGTTGGTTGACTAACCTTTTTAACAAGATTCTCCAAACTAATAAAATGCACGATGGATGGAGGGAGTATACTTGTGCCTATCTACAAGAATAAGGGGATATCTAGAATTGTTCCAACTATAGGGGCATAAACTTATGAGCCATACTATGAAGTTGTGGCCCTTGTGGGAGAGAGTTATTGAGCATCATTTGAGAAGAGAGACCAAGGTCTTTGTAAATCAATTTGGATTTATGTCAGAAAATCTACCATAGAAGCTATTTTCTTGATACGATATGATAGAGAGATATCGAGAAAGAATAAGAGTCTATATATGGTATTTGTTGATCTTGAGAAGGCATATGATAGGATTCCAAGAAAGGTTCTATGGTGAGTTCTTGAGAAGAAAAAGTATCTTTAAAGTATGTAGAGGCAATCAAGGTTATGTATGATGGTGTGACCACATGGGTGAAGGCTTGTAATAGAAGATCAAGGTATTTTCCAATTACAATGGGCTTACACTAAGGATCTGCTTGAGTCCTTATCTTTTGCCCTAGTTATAGACGATTAACAAAGAATATACAAGATAAAATGCTGTGGTGTATGCTATTTGCAAATGATATTGTGTTTATTGATGAGACCGTGGTAGGGTAGAAGCTAGACTAGAAGTATGGAGAAGCATGTTGGAGTCAAAGGATTTAAGTTAAGTCAGTAAGACCAAGATACATGAAGTGTGACTTTGACAAAGAAGATGAGAGACGCAGAGGCCATGAATATGCTCGCACGAGGTACCCAAGAAAGATGCTTTTAGATATTTGGGATCAATATTGAAAAAGGGGAGAGATTGATGAAAATGTAAGCCATAGAATCGTAACAAGTTGGATGAAATGGTGTAGTGCATTAGGGTTTTTTGTGTGACAAAATCCCATTTAGACTAATAGGAAAATTTTATAAAACAACAATAAGACCGCAATGCTATACGAAGCTGAATGTTGGCCAACACAAAGGCAACATGAGCATAAGATGGGAGTAACGGAAATGAGGATGTTAAGGTGGATGTATGGTCATACAAGGATGGATAAAATAAGAAATGAGGATATTTGACGAAAAGTTGGAATAGCACTGGTGGCCGAAAAAATGAGAGAACAATGATTGGGATGGTTTGGGCATATTCTTTGAAGACCTCTAGATGTTTGGTAAGAAACGGAAGTGTGTTATAAAGAGAATAGCGAGAAGAAAGGAGAGGTCGACCATAGCTTATGTCGGAAAAAGTAATAAAACAAGATTTAGGGGAGTGGAAAATAGGTTGGCGTAAAGTTTGCCTTAGGACAGAGTGGAGGAAAGCTATTGGAAGAGCAAAATTCCTATGTTCCTGACTGCCCTTTCTAGTCCTAGCTCTTTTCCCTTTATTCTGTTATATCTCTTTTAGTGATTTATCTATTTCGTCTTGTTATATCCCTTTATCTATTTCGTCTTGTTATGTTTCATTTTATTTTGTTATTGCCCCTTTATTTTGGGTTCATCGACCACAACCCCAATTAGTTTTGGATAAAGGTGATGTTGACGTATGACTTTATGTCATTGAGTCATTTATTCAAGTTTGAAAGGCTGTGTGACACAGTCATGAGTGAATGTCTCTGAGTAATTTAGTCAATATTTCCCAGAATGTTTTCTTCTTTTTGGACGGAGTCAATAATTTTAGAAATCCAATGAGTATCACATATTGCTTCACCATAACCATTTTGCTCTTGTCCAAGGTGTTGTAATGCGATGCATATGTTCAAGTGATTCCCATAAGATTTAAGTGATCCCTTGATCTGGAAAGGCCATTACAGGGTAAGAGCTGGAGAAGCTGAGATGGTACTGTAGTTGTTTAATTTTTGTCACCACATAACTGTCAGATTTCCATGAATTTATTATGGTCTTTCTGGTCAGTTTATTCATTTGCTGGTTTTGCATCTGTTCTAGCAATGTGGGTTTTACAGCAAACAACTGGTATTGCTGATTAGACATGGAATTAGAAAATAACAAAATATGGTTAGGGCACTGTCACAATATTAACCTGATGTTTTCTGTTACTTGGAAAGAGTTAGGTGCTTGAATGACCTATGCTTGTTGAAGAAGCCTAGGTTCTTGGTCCATCCTTTGATGTTTTCACTTGATGATGTGTATTGTTTAATTGTAACCCATCTTCTAGCCGTGATTTGCATTGATCATTTGTTACAATAAACATAGGTTGGGGTAGCTTTATACTTGGGTGTTTGGTGACGTCCTCTTTTTGTTTCTGGGCCTAAAACTGTTGTGTTTGTGGCAATAACTTGTTTTCTTATCTTAGATTAGGCATGGGAAAGTCTAAATTCTGACACCAAGGGAAGCTGGATATGCAATTCAACTATCAAATACAAATCTTCTTGATGTCCGCCCATCTACGGAGCATGCAAAGGTAAATGTTTCTTTTGGAAATTCTTGTTTTTCTTCACCTAAAAGAGTAGGAGGGCATCCTAAAAGAAGCTTTAGGTGAAGTTAAATAGTTGGGGTAGCTTTACACTCTTTTTTTTCAACTTAAAATGGGAAAAACTCTTAATAGAGTAGGAGGGCATCCTTTTCGCTTACGTTCCTTACTAGTGAGTCTTTACCAGCTTTCCAATGCTTATTTTCTCTATCATTGTGGTTATTCCTTCAAGATGAGTGCTCAGATCGATGTCATCATGGAATAATATCATTCAACCTTGTTCCTTGCTTTTAATGTTAATTAGTACTTGGGCCATCTAAAAACAGGGGCCAAGCCACTCTCGATGTCCCACTGTGGGTAACTAATTAACACGTCTAGTCACATTCTCCTATCATATCTCATACTACTGCTT
Organism: Gynochthodes officinalis; assembly: GCA_020080225.1. Classification (NCBI taxonomy): domain Eukaryota; kingdom Viridiplantae; phylum Streptophyta; class Magnoliopsida; order Gentianales; family Rubiaceae; genus Gynochthodes; species Gynochthodes officinalis. The sequence continues at coordinate 2,724,017 of JAIQDA010000012.1, forward strand.
TGCAGGCATGGGTAAAGGGTTCAACATGGATTCCAATATTTGATGTCGAGAGCAGTTTTGACGCTGGTACACTTTCTAGGAAGATGACAAATTTCATAATGGGTATGCACTATTCTATCACATTATCTTCATGATGCATTCAGTTAGCACCGTAGTAACAGTCTTTTTCATTGATACAAATGTTTGAGAGCTGCTTTGAGACACGAGAGTTTTAACTAATTAATTTATTTTTTGAGTGAGAAATATATAAAGTTTGTATAACCTGAAATCAAAGTGATGCTATATTAGTCCTTGAAAAATATATTTTGCCATCAATTTTTTCTTGGAAGATGTTCAAGAAATGCCTATATTTGTTGTAGCAAATTATCTGCTTTTTACTGCTGTCTATATATCTATTGCTTGTTAACTGCTATTTTGGTTGTGAAATTCATCCCATCTAGGAGGTTGGTGGAGTGGTGTGCTGGCATTATTATATGACAAGTATGGTGCATATTATTCATTCTTTATATTCAGTATGGAACACCTAAACAACTGGTTACCATGTTCTGTTTATTAATGACTCCATTTTCTCAACAGAAATTTCCTATCAAAAGTTGAGGAGAAATTTTCAAACGATACTGGTCTTATAGTGGCTTGACAGCAGGGTTTGTGGTGAAGTTATGATTTTAATTCTTGTAAACTTCTATTACAAATTTCAAGTGCTTAATGGTTGAGTTTCTCTTTTAGAGTTGACTATGCTGCAGCTTGTTCAGCATATACTTTTGTTGCTTTGGCATGATAGTTTTCTTGAATGGTCCTAGGTAAGCTGAACCTTTGTGCCTAACTTTCCAGAAACACCAAGCTATATATGGGTGCTGTTTGGTGTCTTCCCTTTTGCTATCATGAGCTCACATTTACTTCATTCTAAATCCTTTGCTAGAAATCAGTTCATTATGTCCAGTATAAAGATAACTAATACAGGATGAAGTATTAATGTTGCACCCCACTTGTTAATGTTCATGCACCTAGCTTTTGTATTCTGAAATCAAAGAGGAGCTAAAGAATGATTTTGATTTCTAAACCAGAATGACAATGGGTTTCAACTTCGAAGTTCCACTTAATAAAAGTGTTTTGGAAAGAGTGCACTAAATGAGTGAATCCATAAATAGGGCACAGCTTTATTTAGTGTAATGGACCTTTCTACAAATTTCTCACAGAATGTACTGTTATTTGTTCACAAAAAGATGTATGTTCTGTGAATAAATCAAATGGCCTTCACATCCATGAAGTTAAACTTATTCATTAATTAGCCATCCAAGTGCCTCCTCCTCACAGTTCTTTTCACAAAATTAAGATTATGTAATTAATAAAATTTAGTTAACTCCAAGTTCACATTTTTCCCTTTTTTTTTTTTTGATTTTGTGCATATGATGAGAAATTATGAAATTCCAGTTCGAGTTGCTTAATTTTCGGAATATGAGTTACAAAGCTATTTTGTGAGCTGAGAGCATTTGAAATTTTGGAAAATGAACTTTAATTTTTGGACTTTTGGGTTCACATCTAATCTTTTAGAAAACTGTAAACTTTGGTGAGAAGTTTGTAGTCGTGTAGGATGAATAGATTAATCATTGGGATGGGTGGTTTTGAAGTAGGGGAGTTTTGTGTTTGGGAAGAACTCGATGCCATTGTTGAATATTATGAGTAAAATCTGTGTAAATTATTCAATCTAGCCTGTCAGTCATGGTTAACCAGTCGTAGTTCTTTGATGTAAGCTTTGCTATTTTGTCACTGCTTGATGGATTATTGTCAACATAAGTTCATGTAATGCGTTGTGCAAATGACACACAGGTTTATTTTTAACACTTTATGCATCAGACAGATCCCTTGCAGCTTATGAGCTTCTATATAATGCTGGTTACAAGAACCTTTCTGGGTTCAAGGAGGTCTGGAGGCTGCTGAAGAAGAGGTATTAGACCGTAGGAAAAAAATTATAGTTCTCATCTTACAATTTTGTTTTCATGGTTGTTTTTCTTGTAACTTGCTATTTAAATTATAAAACTGACATCTTGGGTATGAATACCATGTGGAACAGGATCTTGAAAGAGAAGGTCCTCAGCCATTTAAGTTTGCTGGAATTGGAGTATCAGAATTCCTAGGGTAACTATTTTGGGTTCTGTGCCTTCCTTTCTGTCCTTCTTAGTTTCAGGGATGGCCAAATGCTATTCTTAGTTCAGACTTGCTAGTTGCTACCACTTCACCGAATGCTCAAAGATATCTTGTGAACATTTAATTTGCAAGGTTACCTGACACTATGTTTGGATTCTTCCTTTGGCATATTAGGTGAACCTTACTTCTATGGTAGGATACTGAGATTTACTGATTTGTTTGATTGTTTTGTTTACCCAATAAAGACAATCAAAATAATGTTGACAGATTAGATAACAATAACATTATCTAAAATATGATTGACTTTCTTTTTCATAAATATATGGGGAAAACAAGACCCAGGGGGTAAGGATTCGATTAGGGAGTTGGAACAAAGGAACTTTAACAGGTAAGTTGAGAGAGTTAGCAGATACTTTTGCTCGAAAGAAAATCAATATTGCTTGTCTGCAAGAGACTAAATAGGTTGGAGAAAAGGCTAAGGAAGTTGAAGGTACCGGATTCAAGTTGTGGTACACAGGCACAAAGAAGAGTGTCAATGGAGTCGGGATTATGATAGATAAATGTTACAAAGATAAAGTGGTAGATGTTAAAAGGTCGGGAGATAAAATTATTTTGGTTAAGCTAGTAGTGGGAGAGCTGATTTTGAATATCCTTAGTGTGTATGCACCTCAAGTTAGATTGCGAGTTACAAATGAGGATAAATTTTGGGAAGATTTGGAGGAGATTCTAAGAGGGATACCACGTGAGGAGAAAGTATTTGTAGGAGGGGACTTAAATGGACATGTTGGGCAACATAGTGAAGGTTTTGATAGAGTTAATGGAGGTTTTGGTTACGGGACTAGAAATGAGGCGGGTGAGAATATTTTGAATGTAGCTCTAGCCTATGACTTAATGGTGACAAATACCGCAAATTGACTTCTTTTTTTCGCTAGAAGGAGGATAGGACCTCATATGTAGATTGTAGTGTATACTCAAGAATACGTAACTACGCAACATAAGTTGGTGGTTATAGAGGTTCGGTATAAAAAGTATGCAAAATGCAAAGTTGTTCGTAACCCAAGAATAAGATGGTGGAAACTAAAAGAGGAAAAACAAATAGCTTTGAAGGAAAGATTCTGCAAAGAAGGACCGTGGCTCTTCAAGGGTGATGTAAATGTGATGTGGAATGAGATGGTGATTGCATTTAGAGAGTGGCAATGAGCACCTTAGGGAAAGTAAAGGGAACAGACAACAAACAAAGGAAATTTGGTGGTGGAATGAAGAGGTACAGGAGGCAATTAAACATAAGAAAGAGTCTTTCTGTGCATTTATATAAATGTCATAGTGATGAGAATCTGCAAAAGTTTAGTGATATGAATCCAACAAGCATTGAAGAGACTCAACCCAAGCATGATGACGAGGGCTAGAACAAAGAAAATAAAGGAAGCCTTGAATGGACTCATCCAAACGGCCCAAAAGGATGGGGAGAAGACCAAGATTGACAAGGCCATGTTTATTAATGTACTAAATGTAATTGGGTCTTGTTAATGGGTTTGGCTTTACTACTATTTTCCTTAGAACTACTTAGGATCATTGGGTTTAGTTTTAATTATATGGTAAATTGAGTCATGTAGCCCATTTGGCCCTAAAAGAAACCCTAGCTTGTGCAACCCTAATTTGTAAACCCTAGCTTGTATCCATATAGTGGCCGTCGGCCATCTTGAAGGGCAGATTTTGATGAATGAAAATTTGGTTCTTGACATTACAAGCTTGAGAGAATTGCTCTCTAGTTTCTGTAATTACTTGCAAATTACACAAATTCGGAATTTGTGTGTTTGTTGTTCTTGATTTCCTAGATTTGTTCCCTAGGAAATTCGGATTCCATCCATCCATTGATTCCAAGGTTTCTAGGTACAGGTTATCTAGGGGTTGAGGAGTTATTCCACCTTCAAGGAACATACCATCTCAAGGAAAGATTTGATTGGGTTGATCCAAGGGAAGAACTTGTGTAGTGAGTTTTGGAACAAGTTATCCAAGGGTTCACGCCGATTTTAGTATCGAGCGATCTTGGTTCCCAAGTTCATATCTTTTCTTTTACCGAACAAAAAAATCATCATTATTGGTATGTTCTTTATCTCCTCAATCTTCTTGTTGTTTTGAATATCATCATCATTGGTATGTTCTTGTATTGATGAAGCAAATTCGTTCTTGTATTGATGTGTTGGTTTCGCTTGCTTCCATCTTAGACAAATCCGCACCTTTGCTTATCCAATTGTTGTTTATGCCTTGTGAAATTCCTCTTATTCATGTGTTGGTTTGGCTTTTGTTTTGATAAATCCATGTCTTTGCTCTCTTGATAAATCCATACCTTTACGCCTTACCTCTGTTATTTCCATATATTGTTGCCGCTATGCCTTGAAGTTGAAAAAAAAAAAGAGAGATAACAAAAAGAAAAAGAAAAGAGAAGAAGAAAATTGCTGGAATTTTTTGGGACTTGAGTAGAAAACTTGAGGCGGACAGTAGGTGGTCTTAGCGTTATTTTTGACCCCAAAGTCCCAAACGGACGCCTTCGGCCGTCTACTTGTAGATCTCTCTGAGAGCTTCGATTTGAGTACTTACGGAGCAAAATCCGACATCGGAGTAGAAAGTTATGACCTTTTGAAGTTACCATGCCAAAAATCCTTTTCTGATTTCGTAAAAAACAGATTTACATTTTCCGATTGTTACATTTTACGATTGTACTTTGGATTGTTTGCAGTTTGTGATTAGCCTTATACTTATCCATATACATCCTTTCCACCACATTTTGAACCGAAACATTCTTGACCAATTTCAGAATTTGGAAGATTTGAAACCGACCACTAATGCAAGCTACTTTGTCCAAATTTCCTTTCTTCAAGTGTCTTGAATTGTGATCCGAAAATTCTGAAATTATTGTGATCCAAAAATTCTGAAATTTTGTGTGTTTCACTGATTTTTCGTGTAGATTCTGATTTTGCAATCAGTTTGTTCGAATTCCTTACCAAAAAAAATTCGAATTCTTGTGTTTTGGTACTGTTTTCATTGTATTCCTTAGATTCATTCTAATCTCATTGTCCACTTACATTACCTTGTTGTAAATTCCTTTGTGTAATATTGAGTTGTGGTCCGAAAATTCTGAAATTTTGTGTGTCTCACTGATTTTTCGTGTACATTCTGTTTTTGCATTCAGTTTGTACAAATTCCTTACCAAAAAAATTGAATTCTTGTATTTTTGGTACTGTTTTCATTCACTTTGGTACTGCTTTCATTGGTTCCTTAGAATTCATTCTAATCTCATTGTCCAACTGCATCAACTTGTTGTAAATTCCTTTGTGTAACATTGTTTGAGTAAGAATAGAAACGGAAGAGCAAATTGAGTGGTGTGAATCCGTCCCTTCACTTATACAAACCCGAGAGTACTCAAACACTTGGTGAGTGAATTTGGGGAATTGGGAAGGGAAGTGAGGACTTATAAACTGTTTTATTTTCTTTGCTAACCTTCTGACTATAATGGAGAGGCAACCGCCACCACCACCGGGTTCTAAGGAATCCTATGAGGAGGTGTTAGCAAAATTTTACACTTTGGTTTCTGAGATTGCGGGAGGATATCAAGGAGCTCAAAGTTGAGAGAGCCGAATCCTCTCGATCTACAAAGACCACATATGGCCATGATAATGATGATGAAGCCTTTGAGGCATTTCAGTGAAGTCAATACTGCACTCTAGAATTGATTCCAATTTAGGATGTATTAAAATGAAAATTCCTCAATTCTTTGGTAAGCAAGATCCTGAAGCTTTCTTTGAATGATCCGATAAGATTGAAAGTATTTTTACAAAGGCACAACTATTCGGAGGAAAAGAAGGTCAAGCTATTAGTGGTTGAATTTGCGGATATGCCCGAATCGGTGGACTAAAATTCAAGCGAAAGGAGGCGAGATGAAGAAGGGCCTGCTCAGACTTGGGATGAATTAAAGAAGCTCATGAAAAAGCGATTTGTTCCACACCAATACTACAGGAGATGTTCAACAAATTGCAAAAGATCACCCAAGGAAATAGGAGTGGAGGATTATTACTAAGAGTTGGAGACTACGATGCTTCGAGTCAACATTCAAGAAGACAAAGGAAGCTACCATGGCTCGATTTCTAGGAGGACTAAGGAGAGATATTGCCCACATTGTTGAGATGCAGTATGAAGATCTCAATGAGATGTATCACAAGGCAATGAAAGTGAGAGGCAACTTAAGGAGAGAGTACAGAACCTTTTCAACCCCACAAACTTCAAATTCAAACACTTTGAAGTCTACATGGCCTAATAAGGATTTAAGCACCGACTTCCAAAAGGCCGCAACTCCTAGTACCTCAAAACTTCTCCAACCGTGGTTCCAAACAATCAAAAATCAAGTGAAATGAGAAAACCAGCAGGAGGTTACATGCTTCAAGTGCCAAGGTAAAGGACATTATGCACGAGAGTGTCCTAATGCTCGAATTATGGTTGTCGAGATGATGGAATGATCGAAAGTGAGAGTGAACATGAAAGTGACCATGATGATATGCCGTAGCTTGTAGAAAATGGGGAATCTGATGAAGATGTTTTTGGCCCTGATGAAGGACCATCTTTGGTGACTATGCGATCTTTAAATGTTCAGATTAAAGACGAGAACAATGTTCAAGGCGAGAATATCTTCCACGCTAAATGCACCATCAATGAGGAGGTATGTATACTTGTTATTGATAAATGGTAGTTGTACTAACATTGCTTCGACTTTGCTTGTAGATAAACTAAAATTGCCCACACTTCGCATCCACATCCATACACGTTGCAATGGTTCAATGAGAGTGAGAAGTGAAAGTCACAAAACAAGTCTTGGTAAATTTTTCACCAACAAATACAAAGATGAAGTTTTGTGTGATGTGGCTCCTATGCAAGTGGTCACCTATTGCTTGGTAGACCTTGGCAATTTGACAGGATGCTTCCCACAAATGGACGAAGCAATAGGTACACTTTCTTTGTTAATGGTAGAAAAACTACTTTATCGCTTTGTCGCTACTCAAGTTTATGAATCTCAATTACATTTAAAGGGCGAATTTGGGCAAATGATGAAATTGAATTCGCACTACCCGTGAGAAAAGAAGGAAAATTTGAAAATTCTAAGCCTAAGCAATATGAGTTAAATGAAGTAGAACACATTAAGAGGAAGAGAGTGACTCAAGTAAATAAGAAACAACCAAATTTTTATGCAAATGTCCGACATGTTGATAATTGTCCGCATACTAATCGTGTTTTGTTTCTTCCTATTTGTTGTGAATCTAATGTTCTACTTAGTGTCGACTTACCATCCAACCTACCGTTGAGATTTCTAACATATTGCGTGAATTCCGAGATGTAATTCTGACGAGTTACCACCTGATTGCCGCCCAAAAGAGGAATTGAACATCAAATTGATTTCATCGCACAAACATACCAAATAGACCAAAGATATCGGTCCTACTCAAGAGACCAAAGAGCACTTAATTTAGATGGCAAGCGCAAAGTGACTTTGTCCAAAAGTTACATGAGCAGTTGGTGAATATTGAGAAAAGGAATGAATCCAATGCTCAAATGCAAACAAGAGCCGAAAGAAAGTCACTTTTGAACCGGAGATTGGGTGAGGGTTCATATGCGCAAGGAAAGGTTTCGACAGAGATTGACAAAATTGCATCCACGTGGAGATGGACCTTTCCAAGTTGTCGCGAAAATCAATGACAATGCTTACAAGATTGACCTTCCGTAAGTACAATGTAAGTACTACCTTCAATGTTGCCGAGTTGTCTCCTTTGAAATTGCAGATTATGATCATTTGGATTCGAGGACTAATCCTCTCGAAGAAGGGGGACCGATATGAATCCAACAAGCATTGAAGAGACTCAACCCGAAGCATGATGACAAGGGCTAGAACAAAGAAAATAAAGGAAGCCTTGAATGGACTCATCCAAAGTGCCATAAAGGATGGGGAGAAGACCAAGATTGACAAGGCCATGTTTATTAATGTACTAAGTGTAATTGGGTCTTGTTAATGGGTTTGGCTTTACTACTATTTTCCTTAGAACTACTTAGGATCACTGGGTTTAGTTTTAATTATATGGTAAATTGAGTCATGTAGCCCAAAGAGTCATGTAGCCCATTTGGCCCTAAAAGAAACTCCTAGCTTGTGCAACCCTAATTTGTAAACCCTAGCTTGTATCCATATAGTGGCCGTCGACCATCTTGAAGGGCAGATTTTGATGAATGAAAATTTGGTTCTTGACATTACAAGCTTGAGAGAATTGCTCTCTAGTTTCAGATTACTTGCAAATTACACAAATTCGAATTTGTGTGTTTGTTGTTCTTGATTTCCTAGATTTGTTCCTAGGAAATTGGATTCCATCCATCCATTGATTCCAAGGTTTTTAGGTACAGTTATCTAGGGGTTGAGGAGCTATTCCACCTTCAAGGAACATACCATCTCCAAGGAAAGATTTCATTGGGTTGATCCAAGGAAGAACTTGTGTAGTGAGTTTTGGAACAAGTTATCCAGGGTTCACGCCATTTAGACTAGCGAGAACAAATGCTAAGAAAGTCAAAGGGTAGAGGTAAGGTCTTTCAGAGATGTACACACAATTGGGGACCAAGGAAGGAGAAAAAGGTATTTATAGGCTTGCAAAGATAAGAGACAGGAAAAGTAAAGACTTGACGCAGGTTAGATGCATAAAAGATGAAAACCAGAAACTTTAGTTAAGAGAAGCAGACGTTGAGAAAAGGTGGATAAGCTATTTTAGCAAACTATTTAATGAGGGAAGCGATGGAAGTGGGATAGAGTTGGAGGATATTTATGATGACTCAAACAGAAGGTTTGTGCATAGAATTAGAGAGCATGAAGTTAAGGAGGCATTAAAGAGGATGAAGATGGGTAGAGCATTGAGGCTAGATGGGATCCCTATTGAAGTGTGGCGATGCTTAGGGGATGTAGCAATACGTTGGTTGACTAACCTTTTTAATAGGATTTTCCAAATAAATAAGATGCCTGAGGGATGGAGGGAGAGTATGCTTGTGCCTATTTATAAGAATAAGAGGGATATTAAGATTTGTGCTAACTATAGGGGCATTAAGCTTATGAGACATACAATGAAACTGTGGGAGAGAGTTATTGAGCATCGTTTGAGAATAGAGACTAAGGTCTCAGTAAATCAATTTGGATTTATGCCAAGATCTACCATGGAGGCTATTTTCTTGATACAACAATCGATGGAGAGATATCGAGAAAAGAAGAAAGATCTATATATGGTATTTGTTAATCTTGAGAAGGCGTATGATAGGGTCCCTAGAAAGGTTCTATGGTGGGTACTTGAGAAGAAGAAAGTCCCCTCAAAGTATGTAGAAATTATCAAGGATATGTATGATGGTGTTACTACGTGCGTGAAAGCTTGTAATGGAAGATCAAACTATTTTCCAATCACAGTGAAACACACCAAGGATGCTCTGAGTTCTTACCTTTTGCCTTAGTTATGGATGAGTTGACAAAGGATATCCAAGATGAGGTGCTATGGTGTATGTTATTCGTAGATGATATTATGCTTATTGATGAGACCAAGGCGGGGGTAGAAGCTAAATTAGAAATATGGAGAAATACGTTAGAGTCAAAAGGATTGACGTTAAGTCGAAATAAAACTGAATATATGGAGTGCGAATTCAACACGGCAAGTCGTGAGGACAAAGATTCCGTGAGTATGCTCGGACAGGAGGTACCTAAGAAAAATGTTTACAGATATTTGGGATCAGTATTGCAAAAAGGGGGAGAGATTGATGAAGATGTAAACCATAGAATTAGAGCAGGTTGGATGAAATGGAGAAGTACAATAGGGTTTTTGTGTGACCGCAAAATCCCGATTAGGTTAAAAGGAAAAGTTTATAGAAACGACTATAAGACCGGCAATGCTATATGGAGTGAATGTTGGCGACAAAGAAACAACATGAGCATAAGTTGGAAGTAATAAAAATGAGGATGTTATGGTGGATGAGTGATAAGACAATAATGGATAAGATGAGAAATGAGGATATTCGACGAAGAGTTAGAGTAGCACCGTAGTAGAAAAGATGAGAAAACATAGATTGAGATGGGCATATTCTTCGCGACCTATAGATGCATCGTAAAGTTACATGGGAAAAGTAGTAAAACAAGATTTAATGAAGTTGGAAATAGATTGGCGGCTAGTTTGTAGTAGAACAGAGTAGAGAAAAACTATTAGTGTGGTAGAAGAGCAAAACTCTAGTGGTCCCGACTGCCCTTTATAGTTTTAATATTTTATTTATTTATTTATCTATTTATTTTATTATATTTTTTTTATTTTATAGATTTATGTCTTTGGATTCATCGACCGCCGACCCCAACTAGTTTGGGATAAAGGTGATGATGATGATGATGATATGGGTAGCTTTCTTTAGTTCCTTTTGTATCAATGTACGTTGGTTAGCAAAACCAGAGAAAAAGGAAAAAGTACTTGTACTTTCCTTGTGTTTCCCAAATTACTCACTCACCCTATTCCCTCTCTTTTCCTTTCCCTTGATCTATCTCAATGTTCAGAGTCAGCCAACAATCCTTTAGTAGTTTTGCAATATTTTAACTTGGTTGTTGGATAATTATCGCTGCAGTTGTGAGATGTAGAGTTTGTTATCCTATCTAGTAAACTGATTGGGGAATAAGCTGTCAAAGCATATGTTTGGAGGAAGCGCAGGAGTGTAAATTGCCTTCATAAAGAGCAAAAGAAGATGAAAGTTCCTCACATAGTTTCATGTTCCTCAAATGGCTCCGCCATTTCACCTTTAATAATTATGGAATATGGCTATTTCCCATGACTCAAGATTGCAATAAAATGCGAGTCATTAATGACTAAAACATGGTTTTTTAAAGCTAAACAAAATAGCATATAGAAGCATGATTGTGCAGGATCAATCATTGTTTATAACTCCATATTAACTGTTTGTTCTCTTAGCCGTTTCCCTAGGACATATTCCTTTACCAAGAATCATACTTTACATTCAATTCATTTTCTCGTTGCTGTTTTATCTCAGTTGGTCTGACCAACAACGTCCTGCAGCTGCCAAGGAAGGTTTGGGTTACCTATTAGTTTTCACTGCCCGTCTGGTAGTAATTATTCCTACACCTTGATTTATTTTAACTGTGCTCCTTCTGAAATTCAGTGAGAAATCTATTTTGGTGCCGCTTGGTGTTATACTTGTTGCTGATGCCTTATTTATTGGAGCACAGCAAGTGGGGCGATATATTCTGTAATTTTCTGCGGCTAGTGTATTAGGTATTCAAGTCAACAGCATCATGGAAATGATATTTTCCTCTGTTTCGCCATGTTTAGCTCAAAGGCAATCTTGTCAGAAGCTCTAAGGTTTAATGGCCATTGTCGTATACCTTCCTTGGCCATAAGGTTAATATAGATGTAGTGAGAGCACAAATATTGATGTTTTTGGTGTTATCTCCATTGAGCGTATTTACCTTTGACAGAATGTTTTAGTAAGGCTTCCTGTGTTTGGTTGACGACATCAGATTGTTTTGTTCTTGCCAAATTTTGTGTAATGAGTTCTTATTTTGTAAAGCTGCTGCGATTAGGAATTAAAACCAGTACTAGTATTCTGTAGGTTTATTTGGAATTCCACCAGCCATGTCGATTTGTGTTTCTCAGGACTATTCTCTATAGTTGTGGCTTTAACAACTGTTTGTATCATACTGTTCAATTTTGTTTAAGAAGCTATTTTAGACAAAGCATTTAAGTTCTTGTTCTTCAAGCTCTAGCTTCAAGATATTTTCTGAAGTCATTACTTAGCTTTACTACAATGTCTGAACAAAGCAGAATAAAATCCTTGTCAGATTGACAATCTGCTTTATTTCTAAATAAAACTTCTAAGGACAGTAAAACAAAATAAGCAACAAAGCTGTAGTATTTATTTGCCAACCATGTAGCTGGATGAATCATTGGTTAAGCCATTGATACGTGCACACCTCCTCATGTTTAATCACATAAAAGTTGTGGTTGGCCTCATGGTTGATCACATAAAATCGAAAGCAGAATTACCGTTCTCTTAAGAAAGTATGGTCTATCTGGATTCAGTTTAGGCCCCCAGGAAAGTATGGTTTGGCAACAACAATCATGGGAGATATCTTGTGCATTGTGATGCCAAAAACTTGTGTCATGTCCAGATCTTTTACTTGGACTCCTGGAGGGAGCTCCCATTCAAAACTGTGAAGAAGTTGAGCTAAAGCAAGCTCAACAGTTGTTGCACTAAAAGTAATAGCGGGACAGCTTCGTCTACCAGAACCAAATGGTATGAGCTCAAAATCTTGTCCCTTGAAATCAATGTGGCTATTCATGAATTTTCTGGTTCAAATATATCTGGATTTTCCCATGATTCCGGATCCCTTCCAATTGCCCAGGCATTGATGAAAAACCTTGTTTTAGCAGGAATATTATAGCCATCAATGATCACATCCTCCATGGATTCTCTGGGGACCAATACTGGAGCAGGAGGATGTAGCCGGAATGTTTCTTTTATAACAGCTTTCATGTAATGTAATTGAGGCAGGTCATTCTCAGATACTGTTTTTCTCTCCCCAACAATACTTCTAACCTCTGCCTGTGCTCTTTTCAACACTCTGGGATTTATCATTAGCTCTGTCATTGCCCAATCCAAGGTGATAAAATTCGTATCTGTACTGCTCCAAACATGTCCTGCTAAAAAATATTAAGAAAAGCCATCAGTTGAATGCGGGATTCCTTTCTTCAGTTAGCGAAGTTTGGTAAAACTGCCGAGATTGATGATTTAAGGATCTTCAAACAAGGGTAAGTTGAAGCAGAAAAAGAATAAGAAGTTTGCTCTAACCAGTATGATTGCTTTGATGTTATCTGTAGTGAGATGATTTTCTGGGTCTCCTTTTCGCTGTAATTCAAGTAGAACGTCCACAAGGTCCTTGTGATTTTTCCTGTTCTCAGGTTCTTGATGTTCCTTCAGGATCTCATCGAAGAAAAGGTCAAATCGTCTGAAGGTGTCTTTAAGTCTTGATTCCATCCCAGTAAATTTGTGCACAAATTCCAAGGAAGGAAGAAATCCCCAATGCTGAATCCTCCAAGCAGTATTTGATACTCTTCAAGCAGCTTTTGGAAGTTATGCCGAACATTGTCTCCTCCCTGTGAGAAATCCTTACCGAATGCAACACGACAGACAAGATTATTTGCATATAGTGCAAGCACATTGGTTAAATTGGTCGTGCCTGGGTAGGATTCTGCAATACGATGAACAAGATTAGCAATTTCTTCTTCCCTCACAAAATTCGGGAGATCCACACTACCGAAAAATCATGGCAACTATAACATTGATGCCCTCACTGCACTATCAGCCCAGGTTGCTACACTGTCAAAGCAACTTAGTACACTCAATGCAAATGCCATCCATATTCCTCCAAAAGCTTGTGATATTTGTGGTGGACCTCATCCTAGTGTTGATTGTCAAGTGGGAAATCCTTTCGCTCAATCTCGGATGGAACAGCTCGGTTGTAGGGAATTCTAATAGACAATATAATCCCTACTCCAACACATATAATCCGGGATGGAGAAACCATCCTAACTTTTCTTGGAGAAACAATCACTGTTGATAACACCCAAGGATTTCACCTCCACCAATTCAACCCCATGCACAAAAGATGTCTTTAGAAGATGCTCTTGCTCAATTGAGCATGACCACCTCACGATTCATGACTAAGATCAAGCCACATTGCAAAATCGGTCGAGATCCATCCAAATTTGGAAGTTCAAGTGGGACAACTTGCCGTGCATTAAATTCTAGACCACAAGGGTATTTGCCTAGTAATACGGAAATCAACCCTAAGGAACAAGTGAAAGGCAATTACACTAAGAAGTGGCAAAGAATTACCGAACTCGTGACACAGAAAGCTGAACAAGAAACAATGGAAGTGCAGTTTGAAAAATGAGAACAAAGCAAGAAGTTCTAACCCAAGTCGAAGTTGTTTCGGATAATCCACCTCCTTATGTGCCACCTATGCCATATCCTCGCGATTTCAAAGCAAAAGCTAGATAAGCAATTTTCTAAATTTCTTGATGTTTTTAAGAAATTACATATTAATATTTCTTTTGCTGATGCTTTGGAACAGATGCCTAGCTATGTGAAGTTCATGAAGGAAATCCTCTCCAACAAAAGAAAGCTAGAAGAGCAATACAAGCCAGTCATCCAACCACAAAGCAGGCTTAATCCACATTTAGAAGTGATAGAGAATGCAATGGTGGCTTAAAAATCAATAAAAATCATGCAGATATGGTCCAAGCAATTGGTAAAAATTTGAGCGATAGAAGACGTCGAGCATAACGACGTTAACCAATTGCGCTAATTGGGAGGCAACCCAAGTTCTTTTACCTTTCTTATTTTAGTTTGTGTGATTTTTATTTTTATTTATTTTATTCTTATTTTTGTTTTTAGAGAAGAAGAAGAAAGAGAACATTCACACAATTTTGCTGCACCAGTTAGAAGATAAATCTGGTTCAAGGCCTTCCCAATGGATTTTTGTGCTGAAATTTTACAGGAAGAAGAAGAATTCTCCAGCTTCCTATCCACAAAATTTCAAAATTTTTGGAGCTGTTTTGGTACCTAAAAGAAATTCCTCTTCGAAGCTATTCCAAACAGGGCAGTATTCCAAACAGGGCAGTATTTAAATGCGGGATTCCTTTCTTCAGTTAGCGAAGTTTGGTAAAACTGCCGAGATTGATGATTTAAGGATCTTCAAACAAGGGTAAGTTGAAGCAGAAAAAGAATAAGAAGTTTGCTCTAACCAGTATGATTGCTTTGATGTTATCTGTAGTGAGATGATTTTCTGGGTCTCCTTTTCGCTGTAATTCAAGTAGAACGTCCACAAGGTCCTTGTGATTTTTCCTGTTCTCAGGTTCTTGATGTTCCTTCAGGATCTCATCGAAGAAAAGGTCAAATCGTCTGAAGGTGTCTTTAAGTCTTGATTCCATCCCAGTAAATTTGTGCACAAATTCCAAGGAAGGGAAGAAATCCCCAATGCTGAATCCTCCAAGCAGTATTTGATACTCTTCAAGCAGCTTTTGGAAGTTATGCCGAACATTGTCTCCTCCCTGTGAGAAATCCTTACCGAATGCAACACGACAGACAAGATTATTTGCATATAGTGCAAGCACATTGGTTAAATTGGTCGTGCCTGGGTAGGATTCTGCAATACGATGAACAAGATTAGCAATTTCTTCTTCCCTCACAAAATTGAAGGATTGAACTCTCTTTGCACTTAGTAGTTCAAGTATGCAAATTTTACGAATGTTTCACCAGTAGGCACGATATGGAGAGAAGACAACATCAGTGCAATTGTAGAAAAGGTGCTTAGCTGAGAATATCTGAGGCCTGCTTGCTAGTGCAAGATCATAAGTTTCCAAAGCTTCCTTTGCTAATCTGGCTGATGAAATCACAACTGTTGGTACCTGACCAAGCTGTAGGAACATGATGGGGCCAAACTTCTTCGCAAGGCTGTGAAGAGATTCTTGAGGCATGCTGCCTAGTAGATGAAGGTTACCAATAATTGGAAGTCTTGGAGGGCATGGTGGGAGTTTGAGATTGCTGCCGTACTTCTTCAATATCAAGTTCAGCAAAATGGCCAGCGATACTGATGCAAAGATTAAGGGGTAGAGGAAGGCTCCCTTCTGCCATTCCACGAGAGCCATTGAAGTTCACTTTGTGGCTAGTTCAGTTGAGCTTCCGAGGAAGTGATGAGTTCCCCATGGAATAAGGCAATCAAAGCAAGTTTCTTGAAAGGGTACTTATGCACTAAGTTTCCCAATTTTTCCACATGATACTGATGTTAGTTACAAGAAAGAAAATATAGTATATGTTTTTCTATCTCAAGTTTGTCATTCCACAAGTTTCACGAAACTCCCAACGAATAATTCTTCACACAAGAATTCCTTGTAGTGCAATTGACGTTGTAATTTGTCTAATTAGGCATTTATTTTTAGAGTATGAATACATTCTCAGAATATGAAAAAAAAAAATTTGTCTGGTTTCAAAACTAAAATTGACTTTTCCATTCTTTTTTCCTTTTATCTTTTTGTGGAAGGAAGAATTAAGGATGGCTCACACTATGGTCACCCATGGTGGTCACTTATCAAGCAATATTTCATATTCTTGTGAAATAGAAAACAAGAAAGAGCAAAGGAAGCAAGTGGTACAGTGCAAAATTAATACTATATCTGTATAATATTGAGTGTAATGGCTGTAATATCATTTTGTGAAATTATTTCTAGTTTAGTAAAAAAAACGAAGGGTTAAATTTAGAAAGATGAAAAAATATGTTTTTTTCTTTTTTTAATTGGCTTGCCATACTAAATACAAGGGTAATATTTACGATACTCTTTGGGATCTATAAAAAGAGCCATGTTTATCAATTTTTCTTGTTTCAAATTAATTGTATCTATTAATAATCAACTTATTTTTTAAAGATTTTTTTTTTTTACTTTTCATGTTGTCCATCACTTATTTTCTTTAATTACTAATATCAAATAAAAGAAGGTCCGCCACTACTAAGAATATAAAAGGAAAACAAAAATTATCTTACCTACAAATATCATTATACATCAATTGCATGTTTTCCAAAAAACAGCAAAAATTGTGAGATGGGGGTGGGGAGGAATTTCTTCTAATGCCTATGTGAAAAAAAAATGTAGGCAATTACAATTAAAATCCAATTCTACGTATCTGGAAAACACATAAGAAAATGATGTACAACTGAAGAGTTTGGGGAAAATAGGCGATTGGTGTGATTTTTCAGCCAAATTTATATCCACTAACCTCTTTATCTTTTGCATTTTTGTTGATAATGTTGATACCATCACTTGCTAGTTTATTCATAGTGTCCAAACTTCCACCTGATATTTTGGACCATTTTGTCACTATTCATTTTGTTTAGTGTCTTGTTATCCAAGAAAATTCAGCAAAAATTGTAATTTCTATTGGAAAATTATGAAGTTCAAACATTATTGCCATTCACGTGGAAATGGAGCTGGAATGATGAAATGTCCTTTTCTTCGCACGAAATTCTGAAAAAAATCTTCCTATTTTATTAACAAATTTTTTTCTTTAACTCCACATATGCAAACTCCGCTTATGCATGTTTACATAGCCTGTTCAAGTTAGAATAAAGTGAGGAGGGTGGCGTCAAACGTTACGGTGACTACCAAAAATAGCTATCTTTTATGAGATGAACCCAAAGGATATTTCGTTGGAACGCATTTTCTTAGCGGCGCGTTGCATCGACGTCCGGATGTAGCGAAAAATGAGCAAAGGTCCTTGCACCAAGTAGCGGGTGCAAGAGGTAAAAAGCTAGTTTGGGGCCATCATTCTCGGAGTGATGATTGGCATCGGTGCTTGAGTGTGGTGAAAAATAAGCAAGGGTCCTCACACTTTTATGGGCGAGTGTGGGGGGAAAACAAGGCCCAGGGGGTAAGGGTTCAACTAGGAGTTGGAATATAGCAACTTTAATGGGTAAGTTGAGAGAGTTAGCAGATACTTTAGCTTGAAGAAAAATCAATTTTGCTACCTGCAAGAGACTAAGTGGGTTGGAGAAAAGGCAAAGGAAGTTGAACGTAACGGATTCAAATTGTGGTACACATGCACAAAAAAGAGTGTGAATGGAGTTGGGAGTATGATAGATAAATGTTATAGAGATAAAGTGGTAGATGTTAAAAGGTCGTGAGATAAAATTATTTTGGTTAAGCTAGTAGTGAGAGAGCTGATTTTGAATATCCTTAGTGTGTATGTCTCTCAAGTTAGATTATGAGTTACAAATAAGGATAAATTTTGGGAAGACTGGAAGAGATTCTAAGGGGAATACCCTTGAAGAGAAGGTATTTATGGGAGGATTTAAATGGACATGTTGAGCAACATAGTGAAGGTTTTGATAGAGTTCGTGGAGGTTTTGGTTATGGAACTAGAAATAAGTGGTGAGAATATTTTGAATGTGGCTCTAGTCTATGACTTAATAGTGAGAAATACCTACTTTAGGAAAGAGAGTCACATCAAATCACTTTTCGTAGTGGCCCAAATTGTAGCCAAATTGACTTTTTTCTTACTAGAAGGGATGATAAGACCTCATATGTAGATTCCAGTGTCTACCCCGGAGAATGCGTAACTACGCAAAATAACTTGGTGGTCCTAGAGGTTCGGTATACCAAAGTACACAAAATGTAGCAAGTTGTTCAGAACCCAAGAATAAGATGGTGGAAACTAAAAGGGGAAAAACAAATGGCTTTGAAGGAAAGATTACTGCAGGAAGGACCGTGATGTTAATGTGATGTGGAATGAGATGACTGATTGCATTTAGAGAGTGGAAAAGAGAACCTTAGGGAAAGTAAAGAGAACGGACAACAAACAAAAGAAACTTAGTGGTGGAATGTAGAGTGCAGGAAGCAATTAAACATATGGACTGTTCCAGGCATATATATAAATGTCATACTGAAGAGAATCTGCAAAAATTTAGATCAAGAGAACAAATGCTAAGAAAGCTATGCAAGAGGCTAAATGCAAGGTTATTTAGAGATGTATAAACAAGCTGGGGAGTAAGGAAGGAGAAAAAGGTATCTATAGAGTTGCAAAGATAAGGGACATGAAAAGTAAAGACTTGACAGGTTAAATGCATAAAAGATGAAAACCAAAAACTTTTGGTAAGAGAAGCGACGTCGAGAAAAGGTGGTGAGTTATTTTAGCAAACTATTTAATGAGGGAAGTGGGATAGAGTTGGAGGATGTTTATGTTGACTCAAAGCGAAGGTTTGTACGTAGAATTAGAGAGCATGAAATTAATGAGGCATTGAAGAAAATAAAGATAGGAGTGTTCAATTGGATCAGTGGATCGGATCAGCCGCTGATCCGATCCTAAATCGGATCAATAACGGATCGGATCGGATCAACGGATTGATCCGATCCGATTCGTTTTGATCCAAATAAAAAAATATTATTTTTTTGAAAATAGTTAATATTAATTATAAAATATAAATTAGTATTTTTTTATTATTTAAATAATTCTTTCATTAAAATTAGTCAATTTGTGATAAAATAAGTTAAAATAATTACATGAAAATATACAAATTAATTTACATAAAAAATACAAAAACTCAAATATTTAAATAAAATTTATTTCTTATCTTTATATAAAAATATATAATTTTTTAATATGAAACTTTAAATCTAAATTAAATCACTTAACATTATATATGTAAATGAAAGTAATTGTAAAACCAAAAAAAAGTAAAAAGATAAATTTGAATAAAAATCCGAACCAATCGGAACTTGATCCGATTCGAAAATTTCAGATCAGAGCGGAGCAGTTTGGGTTGGATTTTTAGTTTTGAACAGTCCTAGATGAAGACGGGTAGAGCGTTGGGGTCAGATGGGATACCTAGTGAAGTGTAGAGATACTTATGGGATGTAGCAATACGTTGGTTGGTGATCTTTTAATAGGATTTTCCAAACAAATAAGATGCTTAAAGGATGGAGGGAGAGTATGCTTGTGCCTATCTATAAGAATAAGGGGGATATCCAGAATTGTGCCAACTATAGAGGCATTAAACTTATGAACCATACAATGAAACCGTGGGAGAGAGTTATTGAGTATCGTTTGAGAATAGAGACTAAGGTCTCGATAAATCAATTTGGATTTATCTTTGAGAAGATCTACCATGGAGGCTATTTTCTTGATACGACAGCTGATGGAAAGATATTGAGAAACGAAGAAGAATCTACATATGGTATTTGTTGATCTTGAGAAGGCGTATGATAGGGTCCCAAGAAAAGTTCTATGGTGGGTACTTGAGAAAAAGAAAGTCCCCTCAAAGTATGTAGAGGTTATCAAAGATATGTATGATGGTGTTACTACGTGTGTGAAGGCTTGTAATGAAAGATCAAACTATTTTCCAATCACGGTAGGCTTACACTAAGGATCTGCTCCAGTCTTACCTTTTGCCCTAGTTATGAATGAGTTGACAAAGGATATCTAATATGAGGTGCTATGGTGTATGTTATTCGTAGATGATATTGTGCTTATTGATGAGACCAAGACTAGGATAGAAGCTAAATTAGAAATATGGAGATGCACGTTAAAGTCAAAAGGATTGACGTTAAGTCAAAATAGGACTAAATACACGAGGTGCAAATTTGACATGGCAAGACATGAGGGAAGATTCCGTGTTTATGCTCGGATAGGAAGTACCCAAGAAAAATGCTTTTAGATATTTGGGATCAATATAGCAAAAGGGGAAAGATTGATGACGATATAAACCATAGAATTAGATTAGGTTGGATGAAATGGCGAAATGCAACAGGTTTTGTATAACTACAAAATCCCGATTAGGTTAAAAGGGAAATTTTATAGAAACGATTATAAGACCGCGATGTTATATAGAATCGAATGTTGGCGACAAAGAGACAACATGAGTATAAGTTGGGAGTAGCAGAAATGAGGATGTTACGGTGGATGCGTGGTAAGACAATGATGGATAAGATAAAAAAATGAAGATATTTGACTAAGAATTGGAGTAGCACCGATGTCAGAAAAGATGAGAGAACATAGATTGAGATGATTTGGACATAGTCTTTGGCGACCTATAGATGTGCCGGTAAAAATAGCAGTTTGTTATAAAGAGCATGACGGGAAAAAAGGGAGAGGTTGGCCGAAATTTACGTGGGGAAAAGTAGTAAAACAAGATTTAGTGGAGTGAAAAATAGATTGGCAGATGGTTTGTAGTAGAACAGAGTGGAGAAAAACTATTAGTGTGGTGGAAGAGCAAAACTCTAATTAATGGTCCCGACTGCCCTTTATAATTTTAGCATTTTTATTTATTTCTTTACCTATTTATCTATTTATTTTATTATATTTTTTTTATTTTATGAATTTATGTCATTGGGTTCATCGATCACGATCCCAACTAGTTTGGGATAAAGGTCTTCTTGATGATGATATATTTTTGTCTTTGATCGATCTTACGCATGCCAACAAATCCATAGAGTTTTTGAAGATATAATACGCCCCGCAAATGATCCCTGTTATTATATAATCGTGTTTTGAGATTCACCCTTGAAAATGGATCACACCATCCCAATTTTATCTTATTTATTTTCTTTATTTTTTTGGGGGAAAGAACACCAATCAGAAAAATAGGACCAATTGTCAAAAAATGGACCTACAAACCACCCCCCCCCCCCCTCTCACAACCAAAAAAAAAAAAACAATGGAATCTTGGTTGTGGTGATCTACTTCTGAAGAATGATTCTCAAAGCAATATCTTTACATTTATAAGTATATAGCCAGCATCAATTGCACGTGAATAAAATGAAGTTGATAATATTTAAAATTTAATTTCTATTATTTTATGGGTTGATCCATAATCATGAAAGCCATTTTTATCATTGTGTATAAATCGGTTATTCTACTATGATGAAGTACACTTTCAATTCTTATTTATTTGTCCAATTACTTCTTTATTCTTCTCTTTACCGCAAAATGAGTTCAGGATTTTAAACACTTTTTATGCGACATCTTGTTTGTCAAAAAAATTTTCAATAATGAATTATAAACTTTATTTATACTGTCAAGCAACTCATAAATCGTTTGTTATATGGGCTAAATAAGTTAGATAGGATAAAAAAAAATGTCATATCAACCTGAATTATCTATATGCCTTGTTCTAAAGCAATCATCAGGATTTTGTAAAGTCAATATCCCGAGTTTTCCAAGTATATTCTCCATTCATGCATAACCAAAGTTAGCACCATATAATTTAATTGAGATATCGTAGAATAAATTAAACCTCTCTTAATGTCTTTTCAAATCACAGATAAAGCAACTTGATAAGACAAATTTGTCTGAACAAAGTAGTTTGACCTTTCTACCAGTATTTAATTTTCTGTAATCAGCTTGTAAGAAAAGAAAAATTAGACAGAAGACTTGAGGTTAGAAAGAGAAAATCTGTGACTTAAATTCTTGATTAGTTTATATAACTATATACCTACCATATTGGCATTGAAATTCACAAGTAAATGTATTTTCATTTCAACTGCCGCATAAGTCCTATAAAGAGGACAGGCCGGTTTGCTTGAAGAAAAAAATTTATATGATCAAGTCCACATCATGTTTTATATGAATCGGTTTCATAAAATCCAGTATAATAAACGAAATAAATAGTGTTTATTTATTTTATTTATTTAAGATTTATTAAGATTTAACAGTAAGAAAATTTATTCATTTTCTACACATTAATATGATTTATAATATAATCGGAGTGAAACAAAAGGTCCAAAGACTAACAGAGGTTAAACTATATTAATAACAAGTTAACCAATTATGTAGTCCCAATATTTTGAGACTAAATACCAATCATAAAGGTTGAGACCAATGTTGTTAAAATCGAGACTTAACTCGCATGTTTTTATAATTTCTGCCAAAATCAGTGTCCGATTCAAATCACGCTTAAAATCGAAAATTGGCAAAATCGAAGCAAAGTCGATTTAACTCGTAAACTCGGTAGGAATGTGCGTTGTTTCGATTCCACAAAAACGCAGGTTTTTTGTGTGTTTTGACTCAGCTTCACTTTTCCCTTTCAGCTCCTCGGTCAATGGCTTTTTTCAGTGCTCTCCCTCTCTACGCAGGTCTCCCTCTTAGCCGCAACTCTCTCTCTGCGCTGCAGTCTCTCCTTCTTCTCCAACACAATAATTCTTTGCTCCTGCTACTTCTTTTCCGCTCCATCTGATCATCGGAGAGGTAAATGGCGATGGCGAGGGCAACTTCTGGCATTCCACAGAAACACTTCTGGCATCGCATATCCTGAGAGATATTATGCCGCGGTGGCCTATGCTGGGTTTGATGGATCTTCCACTTCTTCTATTAGCTCCAAGCCTCCAAGTTTTCTAACGACATCGCTTTGCTGCTCTACGCCCTCTACCAACACGTATTACGAAAACCACCTCCATATATATATATATATGTATGTATGTATATATATATGTATGTATGTATATTTTTTATGAATTATGCATTTTTAGCTGATTGGATGCGGCTGATCTGGGCTCACACTTTCTCAATTATTTGAATTCTGGGTTTTTTGCTATTGAATTTGTGCTCAACTTTCATGCTTGTGGAAATGTTGCGCTGAAAAAGACTAAATTTGATTATAAGTGATTAGATCTGGCTATTCGTTTTTTTCCTTTGTCTATGGTTTATGTCATTGGGTTGTTTCCCAAATTTAACAGACATTAGAATGTGTAAATTATTCACATCTCAATGGAGAGTTTTTATTCATTTATTTATTGTTTAACTTGGGTGCCGTGGTTGGAGAAATCGTTGGTGCTGTGTGGTTGAGCTGGAGAACTGCTATGGTTGGGTAGCTTGGGCTTAGTATTGGGCGTTGTGATTTGTGCACATCAAGTGTTTGTCAAAGAACTTCAATGGGAAATGAGGATATCTTGAAGTGAATGCAGTGCTTCGGCTCAGCACCTCATAGTCCATGAGGTGCCCGTGAAATTATTGGAATCCGTATGTGTGACTTGAATGATTGTGTGATAATTTAGAAATTAACTTTTATTATGCATGGTTGTTAATGAATTATGATTGTTATTAATTTCTAAGAGTGATTGATACTATTCTCTATTTGAAATTTGTGTACTTTTATAAGTTTGAATAGGTTTATAATTTATAAATTTAACATATATTATATTATTTTCATAATTTATAGGATTTTACAATTTTACGATCCGATTTTGTGGCCTTCTTGATTTTACGTAAAAACTCGAGTTTAACAACCTTGGTTGAGACAACCAAAAGCACTTGATCATATTGTGATCAACTTGCATAAACCTACTTGGCTATTGAGTAGTTATTTATAAGAATGGAACTCTTTGCAATTCCAGAACAAGAAGTCAGTAAACTTTTAAAATTTTGCTTACGGAATAATATATATATATAGAATAATTTATATATATATATGTGTGTGTGTGTGTGTGCGGATCTATGGAACATATAGATTTTATTTAAATTTGTTCGGTTCTTTTGATTGCTACTCAGTCGGATAATGAAAAATTATCATGTTTGACTCCTTTGGGGAATAAGTTGATAATAATTCACCTATTCTAATAACAAAAAGATTTGACTTGAATGATCTTGTATTAAGGGCTAAATTGGCTAAGTGTATGGATCATAATTATTACAGACAGTTTGCATGACCCAACATTCTTTTGTATATTCTTCTAGTAGTAATTCTAGATACTATTGCATGTAATGTATGCTTAGTGGTTTTCGAACCATCAATGATTAGTGAGCAGGCAAATTCATTTGCAACTCCTTTGGAAATATTACCATAATGGTATTTCTTTCTTGTATTTCAAATATTTAAATGCAGTATGCAATAAATTGTTGGGGTTCTTTTAATGGTTTTAGTATTTATGGGATTATTAATAGTACATTTTCTAGAAAATATTAATAAATTTGAAATCGATTTTGGGGGCCAGTAATGACAACTGTTTTACTGCCTTTGGTTAGGCATTGGTACAACATTACTTATTGAAAAGTCCTTAACTTTAGAACTTTTTAAATTTAGTTGTGAATTAGTACGGTGTGTGTATCTAGGAAAAGTCACATCAAAATATTACATCGAATCTTTCCTGAAACAAAGCCTTGAATCAGATTTTCACTATCTAAATGGACCTGAAATATGTCATTGAGAGGCGATTCGGTGATTAAACCTTCATGAATCCATTTTGATTCTTTAAGTATAGACAAAACCCCTTTGAAGTATCAACTAATGGATGAGAAATAATATTGGACAACTTATCTCTTTTATTTTTTTAAAAAATTACAAATATTAAGTTTCAAATCTAATTTGTATATTAAATTAGCATGTTAGTGTATTAAAAGGATTACCATATATAAATCAAAATTTCTTTTCCAATTCCTACGAGCCAAGCCCTCTTGTCTATCATTAGATCTTGAGAAGTAAACATAATTACAAATCACATCCCACTAAAAATTTGAGGAATTCATTAGAGTTAGAATTAATTCATTAACTGGGTCAATTGATATCTTTTAAATTTCAAATATTTCTACAGGGCCTTTTGTAGTCCTTTTGTGTTGTAGTGTTAAAAACAAAAAAATTTTGGTTGTTTTCTTGATGTGTTCTCACATTTTTGTAAAACTTTCTTATAAAAGTATTTTAACAATATTTTCCATAATATTGGTAAATATTATTTGAATCACTTTTTGTTTTAATTGCTATTGGCATTTCGTATAGAGTTTATTATTTTGGCAATAGTATCCGTACTCATGGTAAGTTAAAATTATTAATGAATTCAAATTTGGTATAATCAATATGTTTTTTTCACATTTTTTTTAAATATGACTAATCATTAATAGTAAATACATAAGATATAATCTTATTTCTTTCAAATGCTCCAATTATGCATGATCTCGATTTATAATCATATAGGGGATTTTGGTCATTATTTGAAATTTTGGGGTTCTTTTTTTCTAGATAACGTACAATTTGGAATTTCAGAATTATTTAAAATAATTAATAACTGAATTTTGAATAATTATTTATTTGTTACTTTGTGTACTATTCTATTATTTTCCCGTGCCATTACTAAATCTGCATAATTTCCCCATCATGTATCATTACTGGATGCCACGGAGAGGCCCACCTTTATTTCTGATCTTATGCATACTGTTACAATGATAACAGCAGAATTTTTCTTGTGACTCAACTTCTTCCTCTTTTCATAGTTTAACCCTGAAAAGTTTGTTCAGATGCTTAAGTGAGAGGGAATATTAAGTAATACACTAATGAAGTAGTAAAATGTTTAGAAACCTTTATGTTTGGAATTGATTATTGTGGTAAACGTAAGTTTGAAAATTAGTTGAACTACGTTAAGTCTCCATTTTATTCATGTTTGTTGCTTAATTTACTTTCTTTAATTAAATTTTTATATTTTAAGATTATCAATAGTTATACATGCACCGTTTCTCTTCAGAGATTCTTATTTCCTTGAGTTTAGGTACATATGAAACTAAAACTAGAAATTGGTGCATAAGTGCATCTTTATTTAGTTGTAAAAAAAAAAAAATCAGTTTTGTATGAAAAAATAGAGTAAGCTTAAAGAAGTTTTGTTGATTTTCTTATTTTTGCATTTTTATTATCATCATCATTATTATTATATTTTTTTCCTCTTACCATATGATTATCAAATATAAATAGTTGAAAGAAAGAACGATAATCCGATCGACTGTCGGACCAAAGACTGATAAATTATTTAAACATAAATCCAAATGTTATGTATTTTTTAACTAACAATTTGATCTTTTGTTTGTATGATATGTGATGCACAATACAAAACTAATTAAAAGTAGAACTTGGCACATATATATCAAAGTCGTTGAAAATGATAAATTAATTAAACATAAATCTAAATGTTTTTTTTTAACTACCTATTCATTACATCCCAAAAAAGAGTATACTTTAATTTAAATATAATTTTTATTAATTATTGATACAATACACTTAATGCACTAATTTAACGTATAATTTTATATATTTTTTTACTTTTAATTGTGAATATACATAATTATTATTAGTAAAGATATTTAAAAATTTTGGTTTGAAAGTTAACTTTTTTATTAAAAAAATTTAAAAGTAAATTTTTTTGCAATGAAGGAGTATTTGATTTTTTTATATGATATGTGTGCAAAAAACAAAAACTAATTAAAAGTAGAAATTGACAGATATATATCAAAGTCATTGGGCCCGTACGTGCATGATTTATTTAGTTGTTACTTTGAGTGAAACCACTTGGGAAATTCAAATATAGCGGTGGGCAAGTTCTCAAGCTACTATCACTTCAAAACTTTGAGGGTTAATTATCAACCACACATTTTATTCATATATCAGTCTATAAGCTAGACTAATCTTGTATTTTGTGAACAATCACTATAATTGTACAGTATAATTGAAATTGACTTCAACTAGGACTTGAGATTTTCTATTACACTTATTGCATCTGTTCTATCTACTGATAAAATGATATTATTTTATTAATAAATATTAAATATTAAAAAGAAATGTATAAATTTAGTGGGATCTGAACTCTTCAATTATCACGTAGTAGGAGTTGCAACAGCAAGAAGAGGGATCTTTCTATGAATTGTTAAGCCTGTGCATTCAGTCATGTCCAAATCTGAGCCCTTAGAACCATTAGGCAGATCCCAATCAAACTTCAGCATCAGATTTGCCAAAACAGTTTCATTCGTTCAAAACAGTTTCATTCGTAGCAATTGCGAAGGAGATCCCTGGACAACCCCTTCGACCAGCACCAAATGGAATCAACTGAAAATCCTGGCCTCTGAAATCTATACAGGAATTCAAGAATCTCTCGGGCATAAACTCTTCTGGTTCATCCCACAATAAAGGGTCCCTCCCGATCGCAAAGGCATTGGTTATGACCATTGTTCCAGCCTCAATGTCAAATCCCAGTACTTTAGCATCATTGATTGCCTTGCGGGGAGCCAATAACGGTATTGGAGGATGTAATCTTAGCGTTTCTTTTATTACTGCTTTCAGGTATTTCATCTTTTCCAAGTCTTGATCAGTGATCTCAAATTTTCCATTGACGATTGTCCTCACCTCTGTTTGTAGGTCCTTCAATGCTTTGGGGTGCCTTAAGAGCTCTGTCGTTGCCCATTCTAGGACAGTGTAGGTTGTATCAGTTCCACCAGCAAAAATATCCTAGAAGAAAATAAATAAGTTTATGAAGTATTTGTTGGGGGAAAAACGATATCACAAGTTGTGATCCTGCAAGGACTCTAACCACAATAAAAATATATAAAAAATTGGCAACAACAACACGTTAAAACCTCCTCAATGTGAAAGATAAAAATAGACGTCAGCGTCACGAAATATTTTTAAATACAAAAGTTCAGTCTCTTTTCACGAATTGATGAATTAGGAAATATTTCATTGTACAAAATAGCATCTAGCAGGCCAATCTTCATAAATTTTAGGCCTAATATACAGAAATAGCCTGACCTTTGACTTTTGTAACAATTATAGCCCGACCTTTCAATTTTAACAATATCGTACCTGACCTTTTCAATTTGTAACAATTATAGCCTTAGTTAGTCCGCGTTAGAACTTCCGTTAAATTGCTGACATGGCTGCCACGTCAACGACACGTCATAACCCAGTCAGCGCCAAGTCATCAAAAAAAATTCAAATTTTTTTTGGCTCTTCTCGTTCTCTCAAAGCAGAAAAATGGACAAAAAATGGAGAAATTAGGCACAAAATATTGACAAATAATCTTCATTTCAGAATAAGTTCTTCAACATCCTACTTCCAAAATCTCGATTTGCGGTCCAAGGGATAGAGGCCACGTGGGAAAAGCAGGCATTAGTTGATACTTGGTAATCGTTTGTGGGTCTGGATTTTGGTCAACTGGGTTGAGAGGTACTGTTTGTTTTCTGCAATGTGGGTTGTCGGTTTTTGCTAGTACTCTAAATTTTGTGATGTCCATGACTGTGGCTTTGTTGTGTTCTTCTTTGTTGTGTGCTGCTGCCTGGTACATTTGGTGATGGGTTTTTGCTAGTACTCTAAATTTTGTGATGTCGATCGTGGCTTTGTTGTGTTCTTCTTTGTTGTGTTCTGCACTGCCTGGTACATTTGGTGATGGGTTTTTACTAGTACTCTAAATTTTGTGATGTCCATGACTGTGGCTTTGTTGCGTTCTTTTTGTTGTGTTCTGCACTGGTACATTTGGTGATCTTTGGTGTATTTGGTGTTTCGTGTTGATCTTTGTCTTGACATGCTAATTGTTGGATGGGAAGGACAAGTTAGGCGGCCATGTTACAGGGTATAGGATTCGTGTGAATGTGTTAGAGGCTAACAAATTGTTTGATAAAATGCTTCAACCAAAAAAAAAGAAGAGAAAATCCGAGCGCTTTTTGAGAGAACGAGAAGAGCCAAAAAAATTTGAATTTTTTTGATGACTTAGCGCTAATCGGGCTATGGCGTGTCGTTGGCGTGGCGACCATGTCGACAATTTAACGGAAGTTCTAACGGACTAAGCGAAATTATAATTGTTACAAATTGAAAGGTCAGTCTTGTATTGTTAAAATTGAAAGGTCGGGCTATAATTATTACAAGAGTCAAAGGTCGCTATTTTACGTATATTAGGCCTAAATTTTATTGTAAATGTGAAATACTTATACAATACAAATACTACAAAAAAAGGAGAGAGAAAAAAGATGCAGGGGTTGTTTGGTCATAAATGATTGGGCTTTGATTACCAAGGAGATGGGAAGAAGCATTTTTATTGTATTAAAGAGAGAAAGAGATTCGAATGAAAGTGCTCCCTAGTATAGGGAATCACGCCCTTTTTTTCTAGTGGACCTATTTTGGAGTCCACCCAAACTTACAAAATCTAATTCCAACTCAACAAATAAGTGCCACAATTCCAGAAATAAAGGAATCAACAATATAGTGAAGAATAAGCTATATCACAGCAAATTTAAGAAGAAGATGGTGAAATCTCACCTAAATTATAGTAATCTCAAATTGACTCAAAAATCAATTCTTGAAAATTCTAAATAGAAAACTGACCGTATAGATTGAAGAACAATGAATCACAATCCTATTGTTAAAATTTCAGCTCAATTGGACCACGGATCAACCTCCGATCGTCACTTTGATCAAGACTGGACGGAAAAGAAAATTTCTCTTTTATCTCCCTGAAATTAAACGGACGGCTGCCGTTTTTTTCTTCACCTCCACGCATAATACTGCCTTCCAGAATATAATATGCAAACAAAGCCCTAATGGGCTGGGTTCAAGGAAAACCAACATGGGCTGGACATAATGGCCCAAAGGCCTAACAGTAGTAATCTAAACAGATTCAAATCAACATAAATTTGCCAGAAAGAAGACCAGGAAAAAATACACGTTTAAGGTCGATCGATTTAACAAATGACTAAATCCTTTTCATAGAGATGGATCCGAAAAGGAAGATTATACTAAAAACGAGCATGTATCAAGCGGTTACTTACCAGAAGTAGAGCTTTGATGCTATCAATGTCAATAAATTCCCAGCAACATTATTGTTCGTGTAGATTTCGAGCAACACTTCAGCGAAATCCTGTCCACTTTTTTCCTTCTTGACCTTCCCGTCACCATCCAAATGTTCCTCGAGAACTTTCTCAAGAAACTCATCCAGTTTTACAGCAATTTTCTGCACTTGAGACGTCAATCCATTAAAGCGATCAATCCAACCCAGCCACGGCAAGAAAGTTCCAAAGTCAAATCCACCCAAAACACCAACGAACTCACTCATAAGTTTCCTAAACTTCCTCCCATTTTCTCCTTCACTATACTTTCTCCCGAACGCTGCCCTGCAGACAACATCATTAGGTCAAAGTCATGAATAATTCACTAAGATTAACCTCAGCTGATGACGAAGAAGTTTGCGATGATTCACGAATTTTTTAACTAAAAGTTCCGTTTCTTCATCTCTTATATTATGAATGGATTGAACCTTTTATTACTTAGAAGTTGCATCACGCAAATGCTCTTCAATTGTCTCCAATACTCTCCATAGGGTGCACCTGCGATATCCTTGAAATCATAGAGAAGTTTACGGCTGACTTCAGACTCAGGCCTATCCACAAAATTCAAATCCTGGATTTTCATAATTTCTTGAGCTGCTTCAGCTGATGAAACTACCAGAGTTTTAACACGACCAAGTTGAAGTATCATCATCGGTCCATATTGTTGAGCCAGCTTTTGGAGCGAGCGGTGAGGATATGTACCTAGCAAATGCATGTGTCCAAGAACAGGGAGTTTTCTTGGAGATGGAGGAAGGTTTTTGTTGATGGTGTTAGAAGTAAATTGCCATTTGAGAATGAATAAAATGAGTAACAATGGAAGAAGAGTGTATAAAACTGGGAGACACAAAAAGAGCTCATTTCTTGCTCAAAACTCTCTTAGGAAATGGATACCATTTTGGTATTCTGGTCAAAAGTGCTAGTCTAAAAGATCTTCACCACCGAAGTTGTGTGTCTGTTATTGGTGCATGTGTCAAATCTGGGGAAATTCCACGTGATTGGTTGTTGTTAATCAATCAGAATTCTGTTCGATTGGCCGAAAAGATTACGGGCCTAGATAATTTTAATCAAACCCTTTGACGTGTGTGGATAATACTTCCAGCATAAAACAGAGAGGATAGCACTGTAGCAGTAAAAATATTAGCATTTATTTTGAAAATATATATATATATATATATATATATTTTAAAACTTAAAACGATAGTTGTATTGATATATCCAAAAGAACCAACATAAACAATATTACCAAATTGTAATGATCAACTAAGCATTTTAAACGAGTCTTAGACAAAGAGTAAGTTGGGGCTAGCAGTTTACTCAAACACATAAAATCTAAGAATACTTTCTATATAGTAGATAGTATAACAATTCGAATCATAAAATGGTTATTCTATCAATTATATATTGTATTTTTAAAAAAACCTTCTTATCATGAATTGGCTATCTCACGTTCTTTAGCCTCTTGAAATTCCCTCCACTTAGTAATTGCCAATTACGCATCCACTCTCCTTTCTCCATTCCTTTTGAAAATATAGAGATTCCTAGATTTCCAAATCATCCATGAGAAATACGACCAATTACATTTTCTCCTGCCAGTTACACCCCTTTATCCCTATGCACATTTGAAACTACCAATCCACGAAAGGAATTGTATTGCGATTCAGCTCTTCCCAGTATTGAAAAATTTTTCACACTAACTTCACACGTCTACAATAAAGTAAAACATGTGATGAATTTCAAAATGTTCCCACACATTTTGCACATAGGGTCCTCATCCATGTCTCTCTTAATAAATTGGTCCTTGGAAGGTAAGATGCCATTCCAACATCTCCAAATAAAGTGCTTGATTTTCCCTTTAATTCCCAGTCTTCATGTTTTTCTCCAAAGGCGTCTCAGTACACCCCTTGAATTGTTGCTTTCTGCTTTGTTTGGATTCTTCATCTTGTCCTTTAGTATCTCTTGGTAGGCTGATTTGACCGTAAAGCTTCAATTCTGATTTGGTTGCCAAATAAGCTTATCTCTGCCCCCTCCTTGATCTATTGGGATAGAACAAATTAACTCAGCTTCAAATGCATTAAACACTTCCCCAATCAATTGCCTATTCCATCCTGATCTCTCTTGATTCATGAGTTGACTTACCCACATAACCTGATTCAAGTGAGATGGTTCTTGTACCATTTCCCTTCCTTTAATACCTGGAATCCAAGGGTGATATCAGATTCTTATAGAATTACCATCTCCCACTTGAAATCTTGCCCCATGAAGTAGGACATACTAGGCATTGAGCCAGCTCTTCCGCAACTAGGATGAATTACTTTTTTTAGGAGCTTTCAGTAACCCCTCTTTCGAAAAATACTTAGCCTTCATCACCTTACTCACTAGTAGGTTGGGTTGTATAACTAGTCTCTACAATTGCTTAGCTATCAAAGTGTCATTAAAAAGTTGGATATTCTTAAAGCTAAGCCCTCCCTCCTCCTTGGGAATAGCTAGATCTTTCCATACTTTCCAATGAATTTTTGGCTTTCCCTCCACATTATCTCCTCACCAAAATGCCGCTGTGTTTCTAACCAGGTTTTGACAGATGGTGCTAGGGAGTTCGAAACAACTCATGACATATGTTGGAAGGGCATCTATCACAACTTTAATTAGAACATTTTTTCCTTCCCAGCTAAGAAATTGATTCTTCCACCCTTTGATGCTTCTGCGATGTCTTCACAACATAGCCAAACACCTCATTTTAGATCTTCCTATATGCATAGGGAGACCTAAGTATTTTGCATTCTTCTTTTCCTTGACCCTATTAAGAACTTGGCAAATGGCATCTTTATGCTCCTTGGGCATGTTGCGGCTGAAGAAAATTGAGGACTTTTTCAGGTTGACCAATTGTCCCGACATTTTGCAATACTCATCCAGTAGGACCTTAATCATTTTAGTTTGCTCTACATTTCCTTCACAAAACAAGATAGAGTCATCCATAAATAACAGGTGAGTGATTAATGGTTCATTCCTACACACTCTCAAACCCCTATATGTCCCTTGCACACTTGCTTGTTTAATTATATTCGAAAGAGTTTTGAAATGATTAAGAACAAGTAAGGCGAAATAGGGTCTCTCTGTCTAATGCCCCATGTGGGTTCTATAAAGCCACATTGTTCCCCATTAAAATTAAATGAATAGGTAAAGGAAATAATGCACTGCTAATCCATTCTATAAAAATATAAGAAAAACCCATCTTTCTAAGGACTGAGCACAAGAACTCCCATTTTACTGTATCATAAGCTTTAGCCATATCAAGTTTTAGTGCTATATACCCTTTATCCCCTTTTGTCTTTGAATATAGTGTGTGGATACATTCATGAGCCACAACCACATTATCTAAGATATGTCTTCCTGGAATAAAAGTTGCTTGGCTTTGGCTGATGCAAAACGAAAGACATGGTTTTAATCTATCAGCCAATACTTTAGCTATTATTTTATATACAATGTTACACAAACTAATAGGCCTATATTCTTTAATAGAATTTGGGTTCTTAACCTTCCGGATAAGAGTGATTAAGGTGTGGTTCATTTGCTTGAGCATTTTCTTGAAAGAAGAGAAGTTTTTAACAGCATTGCAAATATCCACATTAACTATATTCCAATAAGACTGAAAGAAAAGAGGAGACATACCATCAGGGCTAGGTGCTTTATTGGGACACATTTGAAAAAGAACATGCTTGATTTCCTCATCCTCTATTGGCATTGTCAGTCTTTGATTCATGGTTTGGGTAATGGATAACAAGATACCTTGAAGGCCCTTCTGCAGGATAGACGGACTTGACGTGATGAACAACTCTTTGTAAAAACCAAGGATTTCTTCCTTAACCTCTTCTTGACTGCCACATCTCTTACCATCTTCTTTAATCAGTCTCTCAATTGTGTTCGCTTCCTTTGACTTCAGTACTTGCATGGAAAAACTTTGTATTATTGTCACCTTATTGCTAGTATGCTGGTTTAATTCACTCTTCCATAATCTCCACTCTTTCCAATTTCTGCCCCTACTTGATGTTGCATTAATTCCATTATTCTTTTGATCTTCACAATTTGCTTAGCCGAATTAAATTCTATTCTCTGACTCCATTGTAAAAGAGCCATTCGACATTGTTTAATCCATGAACAAATTTGATACGATGGAGTGCCCAATTGAGGTCTATCCCAAGTTTCCTTAATGATCATCTTAGCCTTCTCATTTTTCGCCCATCTTTGGTCAAAATAGAACCTCCTCCTCTTTGTTGCCATTTGGGATTCGTATTCATAAGTAACATTGAGTGGTCCGAGGTTTAACACTTACTATGGGATACTTTTAATCTTGGATTATCCACTATCTATTTAGGCGCCTCAAAGAACCTATCCAATCTTTCTTCTCGCAAATCCTTCCTTCTCTCTATTATTGACCCAAGTAAATTTCCTCCCCACGAATCCTGTGTCTCCTACTTTCATATTCCTAATAAAACTCCTAAAAGCCACAAAACTACCCTCTAGTCTAACTCTACCTCCCATTTTTTTCTCTTTTCTAACTAAGTCATTAAAGTCTCCTCCCATAAACTATCTATCTTCCCAAATATTTTTTGCCTCTCTAAATACCTCCATTGCCCTTTCCTAATGCTCATATCGGTACTAGCATATATGAAAATTGCCCAAAAATTACTATTCTCCCCAATTAGTCTACATTCTAATTGAAAAGAGAAGCTAGTGGAAATAACTGGACAATCGAGATTTCTTCTAACCAATGCACCAACAATTCTCCTCGCACCCTAATCGGTTCCACCATTCTCCATCTATCATGAAATCGCATGACTAGCCCTATTGTAAATAACATGGGCTAGAGTTGAAATGAAGGTAAATTGATATTCAATTAGTTTTACTTCAAATATTTAAATATTTAAATGCATGTCTAATATAAACTAATATGTTTTGTAGTTGTGGGCTTGGGAGAGGATCCCTATTGTTAGGCCTAACGTTGTAATTCGAAAGATGATTTTTGTATTTCCTATGGTGCGAGGTTCACACGTCATTATTGCTAAAGTTGCTCTTTTCGATGCTAATACGAATATTATGATTGCAAGTGGAGCGGACACTTTGATGTGTCCAGAGCGCCATGCACGCTTTACGATATCGAAATCAATTGACCACCTTCGATTCGACCGGTACCACCGCTACTTTGACCAACACACGCGGTGTGATTTTACACCGATCTTTTTGCTTTGATTCTTCACCATCGATAGTTTCGTTTACATCGTTGTAGTTCATATGGTTACCTTACTCAATGAACATTCGCAAGTGCTACTACCCTATTGCAAGGTGATCAAGATATTTGGCGATCAGTAGTATATCCGATATGTTGGAGCATCATTGAACCACATGTGCCGAATCATACCTTACGACAATTTGGGATGTCCCACCGTCTCTATGCCACTATTATTGGATCGCTACACTCATATTCATAACACGATTCATCAAAAGAGGACAGAATCGGATTGGGTGACCACACATCGAGCATATGTGGACATGTGGGACAATCGACGCATTCGTTCAAGAAACGATGTTGTGGAGGACATATCTATTCCAACTCATGATCACATATCATGGGACGTAACGTGTCTGATCATCTACATTTCGACCCATCTCGCGTTGATTGACTCGGAGTTTTCTAACCTCTAATTGCAAGTCGTGTAATTGTAATATAATTACGAGTATCGTCCCACAGGGAGGTGAACAACTACCAGTTAAGCAATATATACCCTATTATCTAGATTAACATTAAAAGGAAGGTAGATGTAATAATAACAAGAATTAACGCAAAAGCAAGATTAAAAAGTTCAACTAAGAGATTTCAGATAAACAAACTTTAGGACTTGGGATTTCACCAACCATTAACTATAAATTCCATTTATATAATTATTTTGTGATAAATCCTCACAACTATTCACCTAATTAAATATTATCTCCTCTCAGAGTATAATATTTCTATTCAAATAATAATTATGGGACTACTTTCGTGACTCCAAAATTACTATGAATGCATGATGAACAAAAGAATACTATGCTGCAGAAATTGAGAATCTACTCTCGTGATTCACAATTAAAGTCTGAAAAATTTACGAACTAATATTGATGTCACCGTCGCCTCTTCACTAATACCTTAAACATGCAAATGGTGATCAAGCATTTACAAGAAATAATACTAAATAAATCGGATGTTGGAAAATACCACAATTATATAAATGAAAAATAAGTAACGATGGCTACATCCTACCTAAAGAAAAGAGTTTTACCACTAAACATGGCTTGCATGAAAATAAAACTAAGTAAAACTATTCTATTCTATTGTTATCTATGGTGGTCTACTGGGGTTTGTTGTGTTCCGTCGCCTCCTCTCTAAAGCTAGTCTTCTTCCATTTGTAGTTGTTGTCGTCCATGAAGACTAGAAGTCCAAGTTGTGTAGAAGTCATTTGTCTCAACCGAAGAATCGATTTGCGTAATCCTTCGTTCCTCGTAATTCGCCAATTCTCAATGCTATGGCATGAAAAGTTACATGCCATGGCACGCACATACCAGTCCTTCTTTTGTTTAAGAAAACGTGGCCTTCCTTCTCACGCATGCAATCTTTTCAATCTTATCTTTCTTTAAGCACTTTTCCTACAAGATAACAATTTACATTAGATAAGGCTAAATTCTCCCATAATTAGATAAGATAATAGAGATATCTTATCCTAAAAGTTATCATTATATTCACTTATCATTGATGCAATCTGGGAGGGCTTTCATGGCAATCGGTTCTACATCGAGTTTTTAGTATGAGTCCTTTCGTTAATTGTAAGTTGTGGATGTTACTTTCAGAGTGTAACGAATATATTTTTTTGGTAGATGAATGTAGTATCCCGGGCATACCATATGTCATTGGACAGTATGTCACACTGTGAACTGTTGGATGCACCTCAATTGGCTGCGATATGAAATTACCTTTCTGAGTCAATCCGTACAGTGCGAGAGTCTTATAGATTGGAGATTAACCCACTACGGATCGAGGATCGAGATATGCATGAGCTATGGATCCTTGGGTCGTTGCTAGAGAGCATAGGCCCTATCGGGCCCGTAGACAAGGTGGTAGAGGGTTTCAATCAATGTTATTAAAATCGCGATTTTATCAGACGCTTTTACGATTTTACGAGCAAAATCAAGAGTCCGATTTAACTCGTGTGTAAAATAGAAAGATGACAAAATGCGCATAAAATCGCGTTTTTAAGACGTAAAAACGCTACAACGTACGTTTCTCGCGATTGTACAAAAATGGGAAATCTTCAAGTTTTGTCTCATGCAGAGCTACTCTACCGCCACGAGCTACACCTTCCCGAGTGGGACTCTCTGGCGTCATTCCTCCCAACACCATTTCCAACCTTACCGACCTTCAAACGCTTAGTCTGCGGTACAATTCACTTACTAGTCCTCTTCCTTCCGACCTCTCCAAGTCGTCTAATCTTCTAATCTTTATCTTGAGATAATCCTTTCAATGGGACAATCCCCGATTTTTGTTCTCTCTTATTAATCTTGTGAGGTTAGATCTCACGAGAATAACTTTTCCGGCCTATTTCAACTTCTTTTAATAATTTGACTCGTTTGGGGACTCTTTACTTGCAAAGTAACCACTTTTCAGCCAATTCCTGATTTGAATATACCTGGTTTGGTTCAATTCAATGTTTCCAATAATCAGTTAACTGGTCCTATTCCAAAAGGGATTGCAGTCAAGCACCCCAAGGATGCATTTGAGGGGAATCAGCTTTGTGGACAGCCATTGAATGATCTTTGTGATAATTGTGGCAGAATATTTCTTTTCTCATGATTTCTTTTGATTGCAGCTTTTCATTCTGCTGGGTGTCTGTATGTTTGTTTTTTGTTGTTTCTGGTTTGAATGCCAAATACAGTAGCAGAATGAATGTAGACGCGGCCTAGAAATTTTCTGAATGCAAAATTTTCTAATCGGTTCAAATGCTTAGTGTTTTTCCTCTGTTTGTCTTAGTGTTTCGATTAGGGAATTTGTGATGATGTTGGTGAATTGGTTGTCTTCATGCCTTGCTTTTGTTATTATAATGAATAGAAATCATCAAATGCATTTTAACATCAAAATGGCTCTATTTGCTTAGCTTTGCAATTTAACCCTTGAGTTTCTCCCAACAGGAAGGTTCTATAGGAATTATCAAGTGCATTATAACATCAGAATGGCTCTATAATTGCTTGGCTTTGTAGTTAACTGCTGAAATGCATCACTAAAGTTCTCAAAATATTTTTGGTGATAGTGGGCTCTGTTGTTCATTGCCTCAAATTATCTTATGCTTAGACCAACATAATTAACTTAAGCGGCTTGCCCAGTGAACTATCTTTCTTGGGCTTTCTTTGATATATAATGCATTTTAGATCAGCCAGTTACTTTAATACTCTTGGCTGATTAGTGCAGTGGCTGTATTACATACATGCTGTTACTTAACACGAATAAAAATGGGGGGAAGAAATTGAAATATCAAGTGAAAACTTGAAGTGAAGGAATTATACTGTCCCTTATGATCATAGTTGTTTCTCATGTATATTTATATATATTATATATTATATATAATATATTTATTATATTATTTTTTATAATTTGTAAACTCTTACGATTTTACGATCCGATTTTGTGGATCCTCTACCGATTTTACGTAAAAATGCGTTTTTAATAACCTTGGTTTCAATTACATCAAGGTGACATACGACCCTTTAGGTGGTTTCACGGTTGGGAGCATCTCACCGATTACATCTACGCCTAAAACACAACCTTACTTTCCATCATCGTGGGTTGTTGGCACGATCGTGCAAAATGTGACTCCAACTTCTGGATTCAACCATTGCCCTAATGGTTTTAGCTATCCGTCTACCCATTGTTGTTGATGATAGTTCAAGGTTGTCATCAAATTGGAAACCAGCATCCCACTTAACTACAAATGAAAGAGTGTTAAAAGAATTCATTTCCTCATGTAGAATATTATTATAGTCTCTAATCTCCTTCTCTAAATATATGCCAACGACGAATTCCTATCCCATTTCTATTGTGAAGAAAGTGTTGCTTTGGCTTTTCAAGAGATTGATAAAGCATAAAACAAACACAGTTCATGATTCATAGTTTAGTGTAAAAGTTAACGTGTAATTGAAACTTATAAATTATTTATACGAAAAATTTAGAATTTAGCTAATGACATAAAATATCTAACATAAAAATTTGATAATCCCTTTTATGTGGAACATTAAATTCATGCACATTAATCAAATATGTCCCACAAATTCATGCACATTCATCATCATGTGCCTGCACATGATTAGAGATTATTTATGGAATTGTTATCCCTATTCGAGGACACGATTTAATTAGAAACATTTCATTGCTAGATTTTTTTAAAAAAGGAAATTTTAAGGAATTATTGTTGAATTTATGGCACTCAACATATAATTATCACTTTATTTATATTATTCTTATCTCTTAAGCTATTATTATAAAAATTAACTCGTATTGTTGGTAAATACTATAAAAAAACCCAAATGTTAGCTTTTA
Organism: Gynochthodes officinalis; assembly: GCA_020080225.1. NCBI lineage: Eukaryota > Viridiplantae > Streptophyta > Magnoliopsida > Gentianales > Rubiaceae > Gynochthodes > Gynochthodes officinalis. The sequence continues at coordinate 2,763,999 of JAIQDA010000012.1, forward strand.
TTATAATAAATATAAAAATTTGCCAAATTGTATTATTCATATTAATAACTTTTCATATGAGGATAATAATATAATTATAATTAGTTATATTATAATTATAATAATATATTTTCATTATAATAAAAATTTATAAAAATTGCCAAATGCGCACAAATATGTTGGGCGCATTTGCATCACATTTCTGGAACATCTCCATAAACCACTCCCCCCTCCTTAAAATGGGAAAACACTCTGAACTCTTGGAGAAATTTTCCATACATGCAGGAAGCAAATGAACTCATTAAATATATGGAATATGAGCACAAGGAGGAGTTCACGGCTTACATATACTACTCTTTACTATCGTTCAGATTCTTGCCACAACTCTCTAAAAGCTTTATTTCCTACCAATAAAATTTCTTTTATTTTATTAAAAAAATAAAAAAATGGAATATAATTTGTAATTAAATATTTTAACATTATATTTAGTGCTAATTTTGGCTAATAAAACTACAACTTTGCCAATAAATTACTTTGATTACATGTGATATTTTTCTTGAAGATTCTAGAATACTCATGAAGAAAGACTAAGAAGATAAATTTTTATAATTAAAATAGAATGATAATATATATTGAAAAATTTCAGTAAAGTCTCTTCATGAATGATATGATGTTTATGTGGCAAGAGCTATTAAACAATAATTTGTTCATTTAAAATCATTTTGCTATGTAAATAGCATTTGCTAGTGTGAAAATTCACATTGTCGATATTATTACTCATTAAAATAATTCGAGGATGTATGCACTGAGTGCATATTTGTTTAATCCGTCAATGGAAGTGGTGGTAGCTAACCATCTCAACATTTAGCTTATAATATTGAAAATTTTTTAGCCGAGACCGAATTCAAATACGCGTCTAAAGTAACAAGGAGTCTCCTAGTTTATGCTTATCTCCAAGCATATGATATTCCCTAGGAATTATTGTCTTAATTTTATTATTTCAGAACAGCTGTTATACATTGAAATAATGATGCTGCTTCTTGACCATTTGGCTGCAACATTTTGGAAAAGATAAAACAAGGAAATCAAGCCAATAAAACAATAATGCCAGGAAATCATACTCCAAACAATATCAAGTTTTAAGAGTAAATAATATCAATTTTCCGAAATGCCACGAGATTTTGAGTGAAGGTGGAGGATGAGGAGCAAAGTGAAGACACTTGACTTAAAAATATTCAAGAACATGGAGCTGCAACAGCAAGAAGAGCTTTTTCTGCGGATTGCAACTCCAGGGCATTCAGTCATGTCTAACTCTTCCCTTTAGCTCCGTTGGGTAATTGCCAATCAAACTTGTGTACAAGATTTGCTAGTACAAGCTCATTACTTGCCATAGCAAAAGCAATTCCAGGGCAACCCCTCCTACCAGCACCAAATGGAATCAACTGGAAATCATGCCCTTTGTAATCCACAAGTGAATTAAGAAATCTCTCAGGCTGAAATTTCTCAGGTTCTTCCCAATACTTAGTGTCTCTGCCGATTGCCCAAGCATTGATGATTACCATTGTTCCAGCTGCTATGTCGTATCCCATTACTTCAACATCTTGTCTTGCTACTCTTGGAACTAGCAATGGAATGGGAGGATGTAAACGAAGAGATTCCTTTATCACTGCTTTCAAATAATCCATCTTTTCTAAGTCATCCTCAGTTATTTCTTGTTTGCCGCCAAGAACCCCTAACTTCATCCTGCAACTTCTTCATTACACTGGGATTTCTTAGGAACTCTGCCGTTGTCCATTCTGCCACTACTGCCGATGTGTCAGTTCCAGCAGAGAATACATCCTGCAACAAAGAAAAATCATCCTCTTCGTTCACTACTCTAGAAGGATTTACTTTTTGTCCTTGCTTGAAATATTCATAGACAGAATTAGAAATTTTATGGTTGAAACAACAGTGACAAAAAGCAAAATTGAAACATCAAGTTTAGAAAAGGACAATTCTCTGGCGGTGCTCTGTCTAGATCTAGAATTACGATGTTGATTTTTGAAAAATGAAAATTTTAATAAAATTCAAAACAATGTCTCAATTCATGATGAAAATCAGCATTGATAAAATAATTATATATACAGCAGGAAAATGATGCCTTACCAATATTATAGCTTTGATGCTGTCTCTCTCCATGGATACGCCTGTTACCTTGTCCTTATAGACCCTAAGCAAAATATCAAGGAAATCTTCTTTACTTTCACCATCAAATGACTCACCATTTAGACTGGAATTAACCCCTGCACCGTCCAACCGTTCTTGAACCACGCTCTCCAAGAACTCATCGATTTCTTCAGCAACGCGATCAACTCTAGCATCGAATCCATTAACTCTATTAATCCATCCCAGCCATGGAACAAATTCAGCAATGCTGGTGCCACTATTTAATAGTTGCAAGAATTCTATCAAAAGGAGCTTAAATTTCTTCCCGCTTTCCCCTTCGCCATACTTCCTCCCGAATGCTGATCTACAGACAATATCATTTGTTAAAGAAACAAACATTTCGCTCAAATCTACTGGCTTTGAAGACAAAGAAGACTCTTGAATTTTCTCCATCATAAGGGAAGTTTCCTCTTTCGTTATATGCCGATATGCCTGGACCTTTTTGTTGCTCAGAAGCTGAAGAACAGATATGCTTTTCAGTTGCCTCAATATTCCCCGTATGGAGCCACTGATATATCCTTCATGTTGTACAGAAGGCGATGGGCAGTGCTGGAGTAAGGCTTATCAGAGCAAATAAGAAAATGAATTTACATGATTTGGCTAGCAGAAACAGCTGAGGAAACTATGACTGTTCGGAACCTTCCAAATCTAACAAGCATCATGGGACCGTATTTCTTAGCTAAAGATTGAAGGGGATGGTGAGGTAACGAGTTCAGTTGATGCAGATTGCCTAAGATTGGAAGCCCTCGTGGTGATGGTGGTAGATTTTTCTTGAAGAAGGCCTGGAAAACCATTTGGAAAGGAAACAAAGAATAATCAAGGAAAAGAGTGAAACAATAATTGGATGCAACAAAAATGCATCTATTTTTAGCTCCGACACAAAACCTAGTAAACTAGCCATGGTTCTTGTCCTGGAATTTGTTTTAGTATAGGAATGGTATTTTTAGCCAAAAGCAAAGAAAAAAAGTAGTACCATGTATGTGTCTTTCTGTTTGTTACTGTCTAAAGCCTCACTAAATCGTCATATTTATAGGGATAGGTTTACACAATAACGACAACGGAATGCAAATAAATACATATTAATTAAAGTATTTAAAAATGTTTTCAGGCCGTCAATAAATCCAGACACCTAATATTGAAGCAACAACTAAATAAAATTATTGAATTTATCATAGATTCGCTAATAGCCAAATGCAGAGAGGATTAACTTATGCAAAAATTTCCCAGATCCTACAATACAAATTGAATTGATGTGAAATTGAGACATTTTTTTTTTCCTTTGGTTGAACTAGGGGATTGAAAGGGCTTCTGGTAAAATTCAAATGTTTGATTTGTTGAGTAATGATACAAACAGTAAATTTTATTAATGTTGTTTTTATGACAAAAGCTATTAAAAGAAATTTATTTTGAACTTTCACTACTCTTTTATCATAGTCAGTTTTAGTATCTATTCGTCTTGTGTCGTGATTATTATGCAGTTATTAAGAGAATTTACTAAAAATGTTTATGGTGCATGTTCTTAGTTTTATTGGTTTTTAAGTAGAACTGTTAATTACTACTTGACAAAGTTCTTATTCTCATGTTAATTAATACTTCCATTTTGTTTTTTTAACACACTGAACACAGATATATAAACATTATAGTACTAAATAGCATTGCCTCTCGACTTGGAATGGCGGATAACAGGGCTTATTGATTGCTGCTATTTTTTAAAATTTTGAGAAGAGCAGGTGAGCAAACGTTTACGCGTTGAATGATTCTTCGTAGACCAGTTCTTTTGAGCATTGAAGAAATATTTCTACCTAAACCTAAAAATTTATCATTGAAATGGAGAATCTTAACAAGAAACATTGAATGTTGTCCACATTGCGTCTTGGCCCCTCAAATACCAGAGTCAAATTTATCAAGACAATGTTGGGCCATTGTCATTCAATGCATTACGCTTTGCACATATTGTCTGCGCTGCCAAATTTTGTTTCTATTTCCCGAGCTCACTGGTTCTTCGTGACCACGACACTTTTGTTCCGGTTCTGTAGAAAAGTTTGACGGATTGCTCGTCCAGTTGCTTATAAACATGAATGATTTCAGTGAATGAAGGGTACCCAAACAAAAGACCAAAAAATCATTCACAGTGAAGATTGATTTAAAATCCGCGAGTTATTACTAAAAGTGCTAATAATTCAAGGGTGAGGTTTAAACCCCACGAGTTTTAATAAGTAAAAAGCTCCAATAATTCAGGGAGTTTACTGGTTAGAAAGTTTTTGATTCTATCATTATAAACTTGTATATTTCTTTACATATTCGTGAATTTTGCTCCCCCTCGGCTATGGGCGTAAGTCATATTCACCGAGTGAATTCTTTTGTTTATTATTCTATTTACTAGTTTTTAAACCCCATACGAGGTGTGGGGTGTGTTCAATAATAATTTAAAATTTGATAAATATTAATTTTTAATAAAAATTTTGTTTGATTTTGAAATATGTAATTTTATATTTTTAATTTAATTTATTATATTTATGAGCTATAAAGTTTTTTTTTAGTTAATTACTACTACTTTATATGATTATATTGTTAGTTAAATATCATGTTCTCCTATTTCTTTTTAAAAATTCTATTAAGGGCATATAAAAATTTGTTTAGTATGTGTAACTTTAAATAGAGTGTGAATTTAATTTAATAAGTAGCAATAATTGAAGGTAATAGTTATAAAATATTTAAATGTAGAGTACAATTTTTTTCTATGGATAAATATGCCAATTATTTTAATCATAGTGTCCATAATTTACTTAGATAATTATTCATTATAGTAATTTTAAATAATGTTTTGAATTAGTATTGATATTTGTTTAGTCAAAATATTTGAAATAATAAATGGGTACAAAGTTGAATTATGTTAAATATTTATTTCTTTAATTTTTCAATATGTACTACTAAGTAAAATTTTTCAATATGAAAATAAATCATTTAACATGTATAAAAGAAACATGTAAGTGTAGGTGAGTTACAAAATTTTTATAGTAATAAAAATTGAAAAATCCCATATATGATAACATTTTTGATTAATTTTAGATTACAACTAATTCTAGTTAAAAGTAAAATTTAATTTATAATAAAGAAAGACATTTAAAATGAATTAATATACTAAAAGTATACAAAAATAGTTTCAAAGTTTCACAAAATTACACTTATACCAAAGTGAAACCTACAACTTGGAGAAAATCTATTGACAAAAGGTAATCACTACTCTCCCTTTTATATATATATAGATTCTCCTTTCTTTCATAATAGGGGTAGCAAAATTAAACTCCACCTAATAAATCAATCCAACCCACCAAATATTTTAATCTAACGGGTTGGGTCACTTGGATCATAGGTAGTGAGATTGATTGGGTCATATAATGATGGGTAAATAGCATCATTTGTCCCTCAACTTGATATGTTAGTTTGTTTTAGTCCCTCATATTAAAAAAGTTTGAATTTAGTCATTCAACTTGCAAATTCAGTTCTAATTAGTCTTTTTAATATAATCAAGCCAAACAAGACTTAATGTACTTAGTCACTGACTTGCACAATTTATAAATATTTTATTTAAATTATATTTCTAATTATTTAAATCACTTCCAATTTTAACATTTTTAATTTAGATAGTTAAAAAGTTATTTTATCTATTCATAATATACTTTTGATATCTAATAAAAATTGAAGTTTGTTGTGAAAATTATAAAATTGGAAGTGATAAAATAAAAATAAAAATTTTGGGGATATTTTGCAAAGTAGTAAAAATTTAAATTGGTTATTTGTAATTTACTATTTTTATTTTTGTTCCTTTCACTACCCTTTATCCTAAATATATGTAAGTCATGTGATTGGATGTATTAAGTCCCATTTTGCTTGATTTCATCACAAGGATCAACTACAATTGAAATTGCAAGAGACTAATTAAAACTTTTTGAATATGAGGGACCAAATTGAACTAAGGTTCCACGTTTAGGGACTAATTATATTATTTACCTAAGGTTGAGCTAGGTTGGGTAAGGGTCACCCGTTTGATTAAGTGTTTTTTTAATTTTTTTAAAATGCTTTGGAAGTTATCTAATAAATAAAAGTGACATAATTTTCTGTTAATTTCTAAAAAGGATTATTTTTTTTTTGCCTTTTAGACACAACTTTACTTTTTTAGATAATTTTTTTAAAACCTGTGCTTAATTAAATATATAATTTTAAAAGCCTAAATATGAAATTAAATGATAATGGTTTTGAATATCAATAAAAAAATCTAAGAAGTTTCAAATAAATAATTACACAATTTAAAATTTTTATTGTAAATTTTTAATTTTTAATTTCTTTCCTTTTTTTCATGAACCTGAATGTTAATTATGTTAAATAATATTGAAATTCTCAAAAAATAAAAAAAAATATTTACATAAATTTTCTATTTTTTGATAACTTTTTGAATATTCTAACTTTCAATTTTCCAGCTTCAAAATTTTGAATTTTGATGGCCAATAAATCTTTATTTTCATATGGAAGATTTGTTTTCAAAAAGAAAAATAATAATAATAATTACACTATTTAAAATTTTTATTGAATTTTAATTTTTCCCTTTTTTGTTGAACCTAAATGTTATGTTAAATAATATTGAAATTCTCAAAAAAATAAATAAAAATCTTTTCATAAAATTTTTATCTTTTGATAACTTTTTAATATTCTAACTTTCAATTTTCCATCTTCAAAATTTTTGAATTTTGATGGCCAAGAAATCTTTATTTTCATAAAGAAGGTTTGTTTTAAAATTAGATATTTGGTTATATTTAAAGGTATAAAATTATTTACAAAATTAAAATTTTGTTTGAAAAGTAAAATATCTTTACCCTTATTAAAAATTAAATAAAATTATGCTCTCTTTATTAATTTGATAATTTCCATCACTCTTTTTAAAAATTTCCCCTTTTTTTAATTTTTAAAGCAATTGGGCAAATACGTGATGCATTGTTATTGCAAATAGCAACCTAAAATTAAGTGCTCGTGATGCATTGAATATAAATCTTGTTACATTTAAAAAGTGTTTGAAACTCATTTTCATATATTTTCTTGAATCTACTAATGGTTTTCATAATGATTGCCTTATTAGTTCTAATGACTTAGACAATGTTTATAAAACTTAGTTGAAAAATGAAAGTGTTATGGCTATTAGGAAATTGATACATATTAATAGAGAAATTAAATAAGATTAGTTTATTTTTGGTTTTGGTGAAAAACATAAGAATATTCTTTTTATAAATATTAAATAAAAATTAGTTAAGATTAGTTTTTAAAAAATTATTCAAAAAATGGAAAATGTAAGTTTAGTTTCCTTAATTTAATAGAAAAGGTAAAAAAATAAAATTATTGAATTGACCCTTTGGGTTTTTTTTTTTTTCCATAAAGATTCATTATATTGACTTTGTAAAACAAAGCAACTGATACATAAATGGTTTTGTAGAGTTTGAACCCTCTTTGGCTCAAAGTTTGGCCAAAGCTTAGTAACTTGCTTCATCTACTTCTCTATCCCAAAAGTTCATACTAAGAAAACAAAGTGGCTATACTAACCTTTTAGCTAAATATGACCCTTTGGGTTGATTCAACCTAAATATGACTCATAACTAAATGGGTTGGGTTGGATCATAACTCGTTAAATTGCAACCCATTAATGACTAAATTCATGGGTGACCTAACCCACCCATCTGCAAATCTCTATTTTTCTTCATTAGTATATTTTGGGCTATTAGATATATTTCGAGTTCATTTCCCTAACCATGAAAAATAACTAGTGATTGAATTCATCTGTTTCTTATTTAAATTGTGATTAAATATAGTTCAAAACACATCACTCAATTTTAATAGTTTATATTTTATATACCTCAGGTGAAATTGAATATTTATTTTCATTGGACGTAGATATGAATTGAGACTTGACAAAATCTTTGTCCCTAATTCAAAAGTTGGTTTTGGAAAAAGAATTAACAATCTTTTTGAGTAGGATTAAAGGTTTAATTAGAAGTTGAAGGAAATAATTTGAAAATAAGAATTTCCTATTCAAAACTAATTCATAATGAGGAGAATATTCAAATATTCTATTAGTTAGTTTTGAGTTTTGGAAAATGGACAGAGATATTATTTACACCAATCTTAAGCGTGAGATAAAGTAGGTTGAATTTGAGCGTCAATAACGACAGAAAACTGAATCCAAACCAAATGCTAGTAATTGAAATTGAACTGAACATCATAGCAAAGGAGAGAAAATGAATTGAGCATTGATTTGGTTAAAATTTTTATTAAATCAAACTCGACTCATTAACAGGTCATGTTTGGAAAATGAAGTTCAAACCTAAACCTTCGACACCATATATTATGAAACTTGAATATGCAATTCTAAAGTAATGAATGAAGTGATTCAAAGATTTTATTAGTTGCTTGTCAAAAAAAAAAAAAGATTTTATTAGTAGTTTTGTGAGTTTTGAGAAATTAATGTCGAACATTATTTTAAAACAAATATTAAAATAGGCTCAATCGTGTTGATTAAATTGAAAATTGGTACTTACTCCTTCCAAAAAGAAAAAAAAGTTTACTTTTAATTTGGCCCAACTTGTTTTTAAGTTATAAACTAAAAGCGTATTTAATGTACAAATTAAATATATAATTTTTTACTTTTATCTTTATTTTTTAATTTGAATTATGCATTGTGATCATTGGTAAGAATAATGTAAGAATTTCACACAAAATGGACTGTGTTTCTGAGACACAAAAAGTTTATACAACTAAACTCTATATTTAGAATAAAAGCAGTAGTAATATTTAGTATATGAGTAGGTGTACAATGCAAGACCACCCGAAAGTACAAGGAAAGCACGAACAAAATGGGAAAAATGGTGCACCTTTTAGACCCAGTCAAACATTAGTGCTAATTATGAAGTTATCACATAGGATTATATGCTTAAATTTTTTTTTTTTTTTGCGTAAAACGACAACTTTGTAGTCGCCGAAATCCGAAATAAAATAAGGATGTCATTTTCCAAAAATGTCACCCGTGCGCTGGTTTTGTTTTTGTCCGATCATCCCGTTGTGGCTGTCTTTCCGTCGCTCTTCAATTGATTCAGCCCACATGGCCTTGCCGTGATAAATCTGGGAGTTAATTTATATTAGATTGATAGAATTTGTCATTGATCGATTTTTTTAAAGAATCAAATCTTCATTGGAATGGTCTGTGAAGTCGAAGGAAAATTCTCAGAAAAACACTGCCAAGATTCTCAGAATTTGACCTAGGACCTCCTCCTCAAGTTAGTTGACCTTCTCAATCGGACAAACCAAATGTCCAAATTTTTTCATTTAAGTTTCTCTGGCCCTTTGCTATTCGGGACTAAAACTCCCGAAGTGAAAAATGTCAAAATAGAAATAAGGTTTAATATTATTAGAAATACTTCAAAAATATTATATTTGTAAAATAGAAACATAGGCAAACTCCTCTGGACATGAAAAATATACCGGATTGTATGATTCCAATTTAAATTTTCACATATTTTTCCCTTTTTATATAATATTTTAGGTATACATGTATTAATTGCGACTTTTCTTTACTATATATATCTGAATGCATTCAAAAACTGTTACCAATTTCAATCTGAGATTTTTATTTCTTTTACGATTGTATTCCAATTGTCTTATTCTGTGTCACTCGGCATTGTTCATCCGGCTTGATAATTCGCATTTGTTTTATTACCGGACAAGAAAGTAGGTTCCTTCGTTTGTCCATGAATGATACTTTTAATTAATTTCCCCACAAAAGGCTAAGCGGTTGTAGTTTATTTATTTTGCTTTTACCTTGATTAATGAATTTGTCTTAATTAAATATGGGGGGAGCAAACGGGGGAAGATGAATCAGAAGAAAATATAATAAAACCAGAGAGTTTTGTTGAATAATTGCTGTGTATTGATATATATTATGTACAATGAATTAGCGTACATTTATAATCTTGAATCCTATACTAACTAAGGTGAGTAGATAATTACAAATCACAAAAGAATATACAGAAAATATTTTATGTGATATATTTGAAAAAAACTAATTTATCTTTAACACTCCGCCTCAAACTGGAGATTTGTATAAGTCAAATACTCCAAGCTTGGAATGAAGATGCCAGTGCTGTCCATTGCTTAATGCTTTAGTTAACAGGTCGGCTGGTTGCTCCTTGGTGGATATGTGGCGTGTTGCAATGATACCTTGTTGGATATTTTCTCTTACATAATAACATTCTACTTCAATGTGTTTAGTGCGCTCATGAAAATCTGATTTGCCGCTATTTTCTCTCTGCATCTTCATTGTCACAATAAAGTAAAAGGTTTCTTTACATGAAAACCAAAATCTTTGAGAAGTCCCATGATCCACACTATTTCACTAGTTGTAACTGCATGGCTCGATATTCGCTTAGGCGATGATAATGAGACATTTTAGCTTTATACGCCAAGATATTAAAGAATCTCCAAGCATGATGCAAAATCCGATGGTGGATCTCCTTGTCATTGGGCATGTATTATAATCCTGAATCACAAAAGGCTCGTAATTCAAACTTTGAAGATAAAGGGAATAGAAGACCAAGGCACAGGCAACTCTTCGTATATTTTATTACTTTTAAAGTGGCTTCCATGTGAGATTGTTTGATTGTGCATGAATTGACTGAGAAGTTGAACGAAAACGTAATATCGGCACGATAAGATTCAAATAGATGAGTCGACCAACTAACCTCGATATCTTGAAGGATCTTCAAGAAGCGTCGTTGACTTGCTCATTCGAACCAAAGATCATATTCATTGCTTGTGAACTTCTTATTCATTCCATAGGGATAACTAAAAGTTTAGAACTCGCTAATCCAACCTCAAATATCGGGCTTCAATGTGTACTTGCGACTTATTGAGATACCATTTGGAGAGTGAGCAATCTCAAGGCCAAGGAAAATTTTGATGTACCAAGATCTTTTATAAAAATGTAGCATTGAGATATTGTTTAGGATCGGTGATACCGGTTGATCAATTGCACATACGTATGTCATCAACATAGATAAGTAATGCAACAAAAAAGTACCTGAATTTTGGTGAATAATGAATAGTCATGGCGAGACTGATGAAAGCCATGCTGGAGAGAGCACTAGTGAATTTGGCGTTTCATTGATTTAGATTCTTGCTTCAACCTATATAAGGATTTCCATGATCGACATACCAAATGCTCCCCCTAAGTGCAAAATCCAAGGGGTAGGTCCATATACATCTCTTCTGAAAGATCAACATGGAGAAAAGCATTTTGAACATCCATCTGAAAGAGAGGCCAATCATGGACAGCAGCAATGGTGAGAAGAAGACGAACAGTGACATGATTAGCAGTGGGAGAAAATGTATCTTGATAATCGATGCCTTCTCGCAGATTAAAACATTTAGCCACTAGGCAGGCTTTGTATCGCTCAAGAGTGCCATCGGCATAATACTTGACCTTGTAAACCCATTTGCACCCGATTGGACGACAACCAGGAGGTAATGGAATCACATCCCAAGTATGATTGGTGATAACTCTATTTTATATAGAGTTTTCTTATTAATTTTGGTTAGAAATTGGCTTGTGTTTTACTTTGTTTTTACATATTTTGGCCAAATTATCCTTTGATTTTATGAGTTCTAAGTTTTCCAATATTTCTAGAACTTTTTGAGTTTAATCTTGAGAACAAAGGACTAACCAATTATTTTTATCAAAGCTTGACCAAATTACTTCAACAACAAGACAAAGAAGATTTTCTTTTGTTGGCTGCAACAAAGAAAAATGAAGCAACCGACAGCACACAAGGAGAGGAAAACTGAAATTTTGGCCAAATTATCCTTTGGAAACCTACTCATCTTCCGGAGTTCATAACTCTTGATTCAGACGTCCAAATGAGATGATTCAAGATGATATGGAAAGCTAAGAAAGAGAGCAAAAACTTTCATGAAGAAAGTTTTCTCAAATTCTGGAAGAAAAAGGACCACAACTGGACAGAAACTTGAAGATTTTTTCTGAAAGTTTCTTTAGCTACGGGTTCAGACATTCAGCAGGCTGCTTCACGGTTTTTGTAGCACAATTTGATAGCAACATTCAAGAAGAAGAAGCCTTCTTACTTAGCCAAAGGAAAAATAGAATGAATAAACAAATCGGACAACAAAGAAGCAAAAGAAAAAGAAACAGCCGAGCAACACAATTTAGAAAAGAAAACAGTCGGCTTGAACAAAAATCAGTTACCATTCATTCTTTACAAAGGAGGCCAACTGCAAAGAAATAAAAGAAAGGACAGAATCCAGCACACAAAGGAATGCTTAGTAACAAAAGGCTGCTACACTTCGGACAATAAAGAAGGAAATAAAAGAAGGAAGAAGCCAGCTTTTGAGTGAAGAAACTGAGCACATGAGAGCATAACCAACCCAGCTGCATCTTTTATTTTTCTAAAGAAAGAGTGCATGAGGACAGCAAGAAAGTCTCTCCAAAATGCAGTCTCACATGGGCAAAAACAAAGCTCAGAAAAATCGGGCAGCAACATAGAGAGAAACAAGCAAACAGCCGAGCATGCACACGAAGAAAGAAAAAGAAAAGAGAATCAAGTCACATGAATTGCCAACTACAAAAGCAAAGCTTGGGCTGTTTTATTTGCTGGAAAAGAAACCAAGCACATGGCAGCAACAACACCTTCGGCAGAGCAAAGAAAGAAGAGCAAATCCTTGCTTATAAATAAGAAAGCTTACAACGGAGGAAGACATTCCATTTCAGCTGATCCCATTTTCAGCCGAGCAGCATTTCTAGTTTTCTTTAGATTAGATTTAGTTTAGCCAAGCTATTTTTCTTTCTATTTTCCTGCAGTAGTTTAGAGCATCCAGCTTTCTTCATTCTTTTGTTTTGTTTTCTTTTCAGTAGTTTGGTAGGATTTCATCAGCTTCCTTCGGTTTTTCTTTTCAAACTTCAGCAGCATTGTTCACGGTTTTTCTTCAGTACTTGTTGCCATTATTCTCGGTTTTCTTCAGAGAACTTCCAGCTGCATCTTCTCACGTTGAAGCTCACGGGTTCAGCAGCAACTTCAGCAGCCTTCTTCGGGTTTTCGGATGCAAACTTCAGCAGCTCTTCGGTTTCTTCTTTCTTTCTGCAGAATTTTTTTGTTTTGTTTTCTTCAGTTTTGTTTTACTTTGTTCTTGTTGCTTCATTGATATGTGATGGAAACTCAGCTGCCAAGACTTGACTTGGGTGTAAAGCTAGCTTAAATTGTTGTTTCCTTTTGAAGTTTGGTAGCAGCAAAAACAAAGCATGCACATGCAGAATTTTGTTTTTCCTCACATATTTTCTACTGTTTTTGTCTTTTTCTTGGTTTCTTTAGTTTATTTTAGTTATCAATTTTAGCTTTCTTTTATTGTTTTAATTTTTAGTTTTATTTAACAATTTTAGTAATTTAAGTTTTGTATTTTGTTATGAAATTTTTGGCTAAGTATTATTTTTAAGTACCAATCATCTACGGCTTTTGTTTGGACTTTATTTTTTATTTTTATTTTCAATCATGTTTAAATTTTTGGTGATAGTCTTTTATATTAATATGAACTAAATTCTTTTTCTAGGGTTTTGATGTAGCCTAACTATGAAGTCTTAATATTTTTCTATTAATATAATTTGATTTAATTTTCTATGGTTGAGTATTTATCTTTGTGCTTAATGCTTCTAATTACTTGATCACTAATTAGATGATTTGTTAATCATAAGTATTTGGAAGAGGAGTTATGTGTCAAGTTCATTGAGATAAATGCCATAAATTGCATGTAGGATAGGAATATACCTACATGGTTTGTGTAGTTGCTATATGAGAATCCATAGAAATTAATGACTTCATAATTGTTGTAATTCACATAGGAATATAGTGAATTAGCAATTAGGAAGATTTTTATTAGATCTCGGGAGGGACTAGTAAATAAATTAGGGAATCTCGACTATCAACCAGGAAATTAAATTAGATTATAGAAATAGATTAATATTAGGATGGATTAGTTATGGTGAAATCGAAAACCCTAGATCTTTCGTCAACTTAATCTATTAACTTGCTTTGTTTAGTTTTTAATTTTAGTTTTAATTAAGTTTTAAAATTACTTTTAATTTAACTTATCCATAAAATATTTTTTCTTCAAATAAAGTTAGAACTATTTTAATTTGGTATTTAATAATTCATTAGTCTGTAGGAGCGATAAATTATATTCACTCTATATTACTTGTTAACGATCACGTGCACTTGCGTGTAAAATTCGTAACAAGTTTTTTGACTATGCATTTGAGGACTAATTTGATTTTATTAATATCGATACCAAGTAGTTCTACCTTTAATTTGAACTTTTATTTACTTTTGTTCTTTTATCTTGTTAGATATTATTCTGGTGCATGAGAAGGTTTGGAAGTGATAATCTCCTCCCATTGGATCAGAGATAGAAAAGACTTGTCGTTTGAATAGAAAGGAAAAGAGAGGAACTTCTCGCACAATCTCATAACACTATGGTGAACATGAAGAGAACGCTATCCTGGCCGCTAATGCCAACACTAGAGCATTACGTGACTATGCTTTGCCTCTTGCCACATATGATCTCCACGATGTCATACCTCCAATTGCGGCAAATAATTTTGAATTGAAGTCGCATAATCCGGATGGTTCAAGCTAATCAGTTCCAGGTTGGCACATGAGATCCTAATGCTCACTTAATCAATTTTCTTGAGATCATGCTACATTGAAAATGAATGGTGTCTCTGATGATGCCATTAGGTAGGCTTTTCCCATTCTCACCGAGGATAGGGCCAAGAGTTGGTTGCTTTCTTTGCCGGAGGAGCAATCACCACGTGGGACATATGTAGGCGAAATTTTTGACGAAATATTTTCCACCCACCAAAAGCGCAAAGATGAGGAATGAGATCACCACATTCACTCAAAATGAGATGGAATCACTTTACGAAGC
Organism: Gynochthodes officinalis; assembly: GCA_020080225.1. Taxonomy (NCBI): domain Eukaryota; kingdom Viridiplantae; phylum Streptophyta; class Magnoliopsida; order Gentianales; family Rubiaceae; genus Gynochthodes; species Gynochthodes officinalis. The sequence continues at coordinate 2,779,206 of JAIQDA010000012.1, forward strand.
ATGGGAGAGGTACAAGATTTATTGCGAGCATGCCCTCATCATGGTATCCCAGTTGGTTACGATTGCAGACTTTTTATAACGGGTTGACTCGATCAACCAAGATACTTGTAGATCTTTGCGTGGAGGTTCACTAATGGGGAAGACATATGAGGCGGCTTATGCATTGTTGGATGAGATGGCATCTACGGACTACCAATGGTCTTCAATGAGATCCACTCTACCAAAAATCATGGCAACTATAAGGTTGATGCCCTCACCGCACTATCAACCCGGTTCTTTACCTCGTCAAAGCAACTTAGTTCAATCACGCAAATGCCATCCATATTCCTCCGTGCTTGTGATTTTTGTGGTGGACCTCATTCTAGTGGTGATTGTCAAGTGGGAAATCCTTTTGGCCCATCGCAGAGGAACAAGCTCGGTTGTAGAATTCAAGCAGACGGTATAATCCATACTCCAACACTTACAATCGTGGATGGAGAGATCATTCCAACTTTTCTTGGAGAAACAATCAGCCTGCTGATAGACCCTATGGATTTCAGCCTCCACAGCCAATTCAACCGCCAGCACAAAAGGTGTCTTTAGAAGATGCTCTTGCTCAATTGAGCTTGAACACATCTCAGTTCATGACTAAGACTGAAGCCACATTGGAAAATCACAAGATCCATTCAAATTTGGAGGTTCAGATGGGACAACTTGCTAGTTCATTAAATTCTAGACCACAAGGGTCTTTGCCTAGTAACACGGAAATCAACCCTAAGGAACATGTGAAGGCAATTAAACTGAGAAGTGGCAAAGAGTTGCCTGAACCGGAACCACTGAAAGCGAACAAGCGAAAGCAGGAAACTAAAATCGGAGAACAAATTGAAGAAGTCGTGAAACCCACATCAAAGTTGTTTCAGATAATCCACCCTTATGTGCCACCGATGCCATATCCTCGGCGATTCCGAAGCAAAGCTAGAGAAGCAATTTTCTAAATTTCTTGATATTTTTAAGAAATTGCATATTAATATTCCTTTTGCTGATGCTTTGGAACAGATGCCTAGCTATGTGAAGTTCATGAACGAGATCCTCTCCAACAAAAGAAAGCTAGAAGAATATGAGAATTGCACTTCAAGAGTGCAGTGCCATCCTGAGAAAAAGCTTCCCTAAGCTTAGGATCCAGGGAGTTTTACTATTCCTTGCACTATAGGAAATTCTAATTTTAATAAGGCCTTGTGTGATCTTGGTGCAGTATTAATCTTATGCCTCTCTGTTTTGAAACTTGGCTTAGGAGAAGCCAAACCCACTCTGATCACATGGCAATTGGCAGATAGATCATTCAAATACCCATGAGGTGTTATAGAGGATGTGCTTGTCAAGGTGGACAAATTTATCTTCCCGGCTGATTTCATTGTGCTTGACATGGAAGAAGACGAAGAAATTCCTATTATTCTTGGTAGACCCTTCTTAGCTCTGGGAAGAACCCTAATTGACGTGCAAAAGGGCAACTAACCATGAGGGTTCAAGATGAGCAAGTCACTTTCAATGTCTTTAAAGCATTGAAATTTCCGAGTGAGATAGACAATTGTATGAAGGTGGATACAATTGATGATTGCACTAAAGAAAAGTTTCGCAAGCCATCCAAAAGATCCCATGGAAGCATGTCCGATGGGGATAGAAAATTGAAAATCCAAAGGTAGATATATGCTCCAAACAATTAGAGACCTTGCTTTGCATTCATCAAAAGGCCATTTGAAGACCTTGGAAAAGGTGGGGCGAATCAATACCTTCGATTGAGAAGCCACCACGCTTAGACCTCAAGCCACTTTGCCTAAGCATCAAGTATGCATTCCTAGGTGAGTCCTCTACTCTTCTGTTTTTATTTACGCATATCTGAATGAAGAGCAAGAGGATAAATTGCTAAGAGTGTTGAGGAACATAAATCGGCATTAGGATGGACTATAGACATAAAGGGGATTAGCCCTTCAATTTGCATGCATAAAATTTTGATGGAAGAGAACTATAGGCCATCTAGATCACCAACGTAGATTAAACCCTAACATGAAAGAAGTGGTGAGAGTGAGATATTAAAACTTTTGGATGCAGGATTATTTATCCTATTTCGAGATAGTGTATGGGTCAGTCTGTTCAAGTAGTACCTAAGAAAGGAGGGTTTCGTAGTTGAGAATGAAAAAATGAATTGATCCCTACTAGGACTGCAACTCTTGGATGGAGAGTATGCATTGATTATAGGAAGTTGAATGCACCACTAGGAAAGACCACTTTCCTTTGCCTTTTATTGATCAAATGCTTGATAGATTAGTGGTTACTTTTATTATTGTTTTTAGATGGTTATTCAGATATAACCAAATTTCAATAGCCCAGAGGACCAAGAAAAGACCACCTTTACATGCCCCTATGGTACATTTGCATATAGAAGAATGCCATTTGGTTTGTGTAATGCACTGCTACTTTTCAAAGATGTATGATGGCAATTTTTCGACATGGTGGAGCGTTTCATTGAAATATTTATGGATGATTTTTACGTGTTTGGTTCTTCTTTTGATTCATGCTTATCTAACCTTAAACTTGTGCTTAAACGATGTGAAGACACTAATCTAGTCTTGAATTGGGAAAAATGTCATTTTATGGTTCAAGAAGGAATTGTGTTGGGTCATAGAGTGTCTGCAAAGGGATTGAGGTTGATAGAGCTAAAATTGAAATCATTGAAAAATTACCACCACCTACTATCACAAAGGGGTAAGAAGTTTTCTAGGGCATCTTTGGATTTTATAGAAGGTTCATAAAAGATTTTTCTAAAATTACAAAACCTTTGTGTAATCTTCTTGAAAAAGATGTTCCTTTTAAGTTTCTTCGATTGTTTACGAGCTTTTGACTTGTTAAAAATTCATTAGTATCGGCTCCCATTATTGTTGCTCCATCTTGGGATTTACCTTTTGAGTTGATGTGTGATGCAAGTGACTATGCGGTTAGTGCGATTTTGGGTCGTGAAAAGGTAAGATCTTTCATGCTATATACTATGCTAGTAAAACTCTTAATGATGCACAATTGAATTATGCTACCACCGAAAAGAGTTATTAGCGATAGTATTTGCTTTTGATAAATTCGAGATCATACTTAATTGGCTCCAAAGTTATTGTTTATCTTGATCATTACGCCATTAAGTATTTGCTAGTTAAAAAGATGCAAAGCCTAGGTTGATCGGATGGGTCTTGTTGTTACAAGAATTTGATTTGGAAATCGAGAGATAAGAAGGGTAGTGAAAATGTAGTTCGATCACCTATCTCGTTTAGAACCTCAAGCCAAGATTGATGAACCACAACCGTGATAAATGAGATCTTCCCGATGAGCAATTGTTCAATATTGCTACGTAAGTTTCCTTGGTTTGCCGATTTTGCAAATTATTTGGTCACTAATGTGCTTCCTAGATTTATCTAGCCAATGTAAAAGAAATTCTTATCGATGTGAAGCATTATTCGGGATGAGCCTTTTTGTATAAATTATGTCCGACCAAATACGGAGGTGTGTTCGAAGAGGAAATACAAAGCATTTTGCAGCATTGCCACTCTTACGAATATGGTGGTCATTTGGAGGCAATAGAACCAGCTAAAATTCTTCAATGTGGCTTTTATTGGCCAACAATATTCAAGGATGCACAATCTTATGTAGCTGCATGTGATCGATGCAGAGAATAGGAATATTTCAAGGAGACATGAGATGCCTCTCACCAATATTCTAGAGGTTGAACTATTTGATGTGTGGGGTATTGACTTCATGGGACCATTTCCTCCTTCATACAATAACCTCTATATTCTTGTGGCTGTGGATTATGTGTCCAAATGGGGTGAAGAATGCCTTGCCTACCAATGATGCAAAAGTGGTAGTAAATTTTTTGAGGAAAAATATTTTCACTCGTTTTGGGACTCCTAGAGCAATCATTAATGATGAGGGAACTCACTTTTGTAATAAATTGTTAGCTGCTCTTTTGGCTAAGTATGGGGTAAAACATAAAATTGCCACTGCCTATCATCCCCAAACCAGTGGCCAAGTGGAGATATCCAATAGGGAGTTGAAACGGATTTTGGAGAAGACAGTGAGTTCTAATAGGAAAGATTGGTCTCGGAAGCTTGATGATGCTTTGTGGGCATATAGAACAGCTTTTAAAACACCTATTGGTATGTCTCCGTATCGATTGGTGTATGGTAAAGCCTGTCACTTACCTGTGGAGTTGGAACACCGTGCTTATTGGGCCATCAAGCATCTTAACTTTGACTTGGCAGCCTCAGGTGAAAAAAGGTTACTCCAATTAAATGAGATGGATGAATTCCGTCAAGGGCGTATGAGAATGCTAAGATGTATAAGGAGAAAACAAAGGCTTGGCATGACAAGCACATTTTGCATCGAGAATTTCATCCGGGCCAGAAGGTACTCCTATACAACTCAAGGTTGAAATTATTCCCTGGGAAACTTCGATCGAGGTGGTCTGGACCCTTTACAGTTGTGCAAGTGTTCCCCTATGGCGCTGTTGAAATTCAAGGCGAAGATAGAAGGTTCAAAGTAAATGGTCAGAGACTCAAGGCTTATATCGAAGGTGGAGTAGACTTTCAAAAGTGCATTATCACCCTAGTGGATGCAAATTGAGGCAGAGAAAGTCCTATGAAGACTATAAAGCAAGCGCTACTTGGGAGGCAACCCAAGTTCTTTTACCTTTATTGCTTTTATTTTTTCTTCTTATTATTATTATTCTTATTTATTTATTTTTTTTTTCTTATAAAAAAAAATAAAATTTACTATTTGAAATTCTGTTTCACCTTTTTGCTGCACCAGTCTGAAGAAAAATCCGGTTCAAGGCCTTTCCGTTGGATTTTTGTGCTAAAATTTTACAGCAAGGTAGAATATTCAACCAGGTTCATGTCCACAAAATTTCAGAATTTTTGGAGCTGTTTTGGTACCTGAACGAAATTCATCTTCAACATTGTTCAAAAGCAGGCAGTTTCCTCACTTTTCGTTTTCTTATGTACTCTTTAGTTGCTATACTTGATCTTGCTTCTTGTTGCATTGAGGACAATGCTAAATTTTAAGTTGGGGTGGGATACTTGAAATTTTGTGCTGGATTTTGTCAAAATTTTTGAAAAATTTCAATTTTATTGGGTTAAAAGAAAAGTCCTTCCAAGTTTTCAATTTTATTGATATCTTCTTTGAAATTTCTAATTCTTTTGATACTCATTTAGAATAATTTTGAGTTATATGCATTAGAGATTTGGGTTGGAATGTATGAATGAGGCAAGTATGATTAGTCTTTGTCTTTAAAATTTTTAACGCATCTTGTTGATTTTGATGATTGAATTGAATGAGAATGTGCAATATTTGATATAATGAACCCATTGTGAGTATTTGAGCCTATGAGCATTTTATTTTCATTGCTCACATATTTCTTTGTTGAGTGTTGTCAAATATGGTATGTTCATTCTAGAACTTGCTTTGTTATGCATATTGAGATCACATTATGAATTCATGCTTTGAGATGATAAGGGCATTTAGGATTAGCCGTTTAAACTTTCTAAAAAGCCATCCCATTATATATACCCCTAGTCAACCAATTTTGCGCCTTAACCTTTCTTTGTTATAAACACCACATCATTAGCCCCAAACCATTGTTTTTGTTTATCAAGTTAAACCCTATGTCAAGAGTATGTGGGAATTAATTGCATGATAAAATGTCTAATGATTCAAAAAAAAAAAAAAAAAAAAAAAAAAAAAAGAAAGAAAAAAAAAAAAAAAAAAAAAAAAAAAGAAGTGAAAAATATTCCCGACAAAAATTGGACAAAGTAGATGTTCTACAAAGTGGATGTTCTTCATTGTGTACAAGATGGTCCAACTTCAAGGGAATGCATGCTATTTGGAATAAGAAGTGGTTCTAATGTGCTATTTTTATGCTTTTGAGTTATGCAAGAAAGTTCCTTCATACCTTGATATGCTTAACCTAAATTTTCCTTTCTTTCTACCTACCCTTACCTAAGCCCCGTTACAACCCTTATAAAGACCCTTTGATTATTGCATGGATTCATATTTATTAGTGGTGGAGATGTGATATATAAGCAAGCCTATGGTAATGACATGCTATGTTTGATTTGAGTGTTGAATAAAAATCCTAAACACTTTGAGTGATTAGAGTGCAACCTATGAGAGGTTATCAAATTTTGTGCATTTGATTTCACAAAATTGTTGGAATTAATGAGATGTGTATTTTGTTTAGAAAATTGGGCTAAGAATACTTGTTCTTTGGATTATTATTCCAATCGGATCTCTAATGTGTAATGACTTTGAATGGGTTGGAAAGGATATGGAAAGAAAAGAAATATGTTCTTCTAGTGCAAGCTTGAGGACAAGCTTTGAGCTAAGTTGGGGTAATTTGATAACTCTATTTTATATAGAGTTTTCTTATTAATTTTGGTTAGAAATTGGCTTGTGTTTTACTTTGTTTTTACATATTTTGGCCAAATTATCCTTTGATTTTATGAGTTCTAAGTTTTCCAATATTTCTAGAACTTTTGAGTTTAATCTTGAGAACAAAGGACTAACCAATTATTTTTATCAAAGCTTGACCAAATTACTTCAACAACAAGACAAAGAAGATTTTCTTTTGTTGGCTGCAACAAAGAAAAATGAAGCAACCGAAGCACACAAGGAGAGGAAAACGAAATTTTGGCCAAATTATCCTTTGAAACCTACTCATCTTCCGGAGTTCATAACTCTTGATTCAGACGTCCAAATGAGATGATTCAAGATGATATGGAAAGCTAAGAAAGAGAGCAAAACTTTCATGAAGAAAGTTTTCTCAAATTCTGGAAGAAAAAGGACCACAACTGGACAGAAACTTGAAGATTTTTCGAAAGTTTCTTTAGCTACGAGTTGAGACATTCAAAATTCGCTTCACGGTTTGTAGCACAATTTGATAGCAACATTCAAGAAGAAGAAGCCTTCTTACTTAGCCAAAGGAAAAATAGAATGAATAAACAAATCGGACAACAAAGAAGCAAAAGAAAAGAAACATGAGCAACACAATTTAGAAAAGAAACGATCGGCTTGAACAAAAATCGATTACCATTCATTCTTTACAAAGGAGGCCAACTGCAAAGAAATAAAAGAAAGGACAGAATCCAGCACACAAAAGGAATGCTTAGTAACAAAAGGCTGCTACACTTGGACAATAAAGAAGGAAATAAAAGAAGGAAGAAGCCACTTTTGAGTGAAGAACTGAGCACATGAGAGCATAACCAACCAGTGCATCTTTTATTTTCTAAAGAAAGAGTGCATGAGGACAGCAAGAAAGTCTCTCCAAAATGCAGTCTCACATGGGCAAAAACAAAGCTCGAGAAAAATCGGGCGACAACATGGAGAGAAACAAGCAAGCAGTAGAGCATGCACACGAAGAAAGAAAAAGAAAAGAGAATCAAGTCACATGAATTGCCAACTACAAAAGCAAAGCTTGGGCTGTTTTATTTCTTTGAAAAGAAACCAAGCACATGGCAGCAACAACACCTTCGGAGCAAAGAAAGAAGAGCAAATCCTTGCTTATAAATAAGAAAGCTTACAACGGAGGAAGACATTCCATTTGGTGATCCCATTTTCAGTGAAGCGGCATTTCTAGTTTTCTTTAGATTAGATTTAGTTTAGCCAAGCTATTTTTCTTTCTATTTTCCTGCAGTAGTTTAGAGCATCCAAATTTCTTCATTCTTTTGTTTTGTTTTCTTTTCAGAGTTTGGTAGGATTTCATTAGCTTCCCGGTTTTTCTTTTCGTAAACTTGCGGCATTGTTCACGGTTTTTCTTCATTACTTGTTGCCATTATTCTCGGTTTTCTTGAGAACTTCTGCATCTTCTCACGTTGAAGCTCACGGGTTCAAAGAACCAAAGCAGCCTTCCGGGTTTTGGATGCAAACTTCAAAGACTCTTCGGTTTCTTCTTTCTTTTCTGCGAATTTTTTTGTTTTGTTTTCTTCATTTTGTTTTACTTTGTTCTTGTTGCTTCATTGATATGTGATGGAAACTCACTGCCAAGACTTGACTTGGGTGTAAAGCTAGCTTAAATTGTTGTTTCCTTTTGAAGTTTTGGGTAGAAGCAAAAACAAAGCATGCACATGCAATTTGTTTTTCCTCACATATTTTCTAATGCTTTTGTCTTTTTCTTGGTTTCTTTAGTTTATTTTAGTTATCAATTATAGCTTTCTTTTATTGTTTTAATTTTTAGTTTTATTTAACAATTTTAGTAATTTAAGTTTTGTATTTTGTTATGAAATTTTTGGCTAAGTATAATTTTTAACTACCGATCGTCTACGGCTTTTGTTTGGACTTTATTTTTATTTTTATTTTCAATCATGTTTAAATTTTTGGTGATAGTCTTTATATTAATATGAACTAAATTCTTTTCTAGGGTTTTGATGTAGCCTAACTATGAAGTCTTAATATTTTCTATTAATATAATTTGATTTAATTTTCTATGGTTGAGTATTTATCTTTGTGCTTAATGCTTCTAATTACTTGATCACTAATTAGATGATTTGTTAATCATAACGAATTGGAAGAGGAGTTATGTGTCAAGTTCATTGAGATAAATGCCATAAATTGCATGTAGGATAGGAATATACCTACATGGTTTGTGTAGTTGCTATATGAGAATCCATAGAAATTAATGACTTCATAATTGTTGTAATTCACATAGGAATATAGTGAATTAGCAATTAGGAAGATTTTATTAGATCTCGGGAGGACTAGTAAATAAATTAGGGAATCTCGACTATCAACCAGAAATTAAATTAGATTATAGAAATAGATTAATATTAGGATGGATTAGTTATGGTGAAATCGAAAACCTAGATCTTTCGTCAACTTAATCTATTAACTTGCTTTGTTTAGTTTTTAATTTTAGTTTTAATTAAGTTTTAAAATTACTTTTAATTTAACTTATCCATAAAATATTTTTCTTCAAATAAAGTTAGAACTATTTTAATTGGTATTTAATAATTCATTAGTCTCTGTGGGAACGATAAATTATATTCACTCTATATTACTTGTTAACGATCACGTGCACTTGCGTGTAAAATTCGTAACAATTGGCTTGAAAGGCAAGAAGTTCATTTTCCATGGCAGTAACCCAATGGGAATTAGTGAGAGTGTCCTGAAAGGTAGTGGGTTCCTGGATGGTAGATGTGGAAGCAATAACGTGCTTGTAGAGAGGGTGACAATTATCCATGGAAAGGTAATTTGAGATGGGATAGAGGAGGAGCAAGAGGCTAAAGGGTAAGGTAGGGCGAAGATAATTAGAACTCCAGATCGGAGAACGAGAAGGACGGCCGGAACGGCGGAGAGATATAGCTAAGTTTGGATCTTGTATATCTGAATGTGTAGAGGATGAGGGTTCAACATCTGGAGAGGAAATAGGATCAGTCGAGAATGCAGTGATTGACTTATCGAGAAGTCGGTGTGTCATGAGAGATGAGGAGTGAGAGTCTCGTCGAACCATACAACTAGAGGTGTCGGATCGGACAACTACGAGTACAACATCAAGAGAAGAAGAAAAGGAAATATATTTTCTTGAAAGAGCACATCCGACTAACAAAGAATTTTCTGAAGTGGGGTAACATAGGCGATAACCCTTCTAATTAGGAAGGTAACCCATGAAAATGCAAGGAGTACGTGGATTGAATTTATCACGTGCACCTAAGGTGGTGAAATAACAACGACATCCAAAACACGAAGATGGTCAAGGATGGGTGGTTTCTAAATAGGAGTTCAAAAGGGTGAGACCATGAATGGATGATGAAAGCAACTAGTTAATGATGTAGGTTGCGATGAGGATGCAACACCCCAGTGAGGAGGATGTGGGCCTAAAACATCAAAGCTCGTGCAACATCTAATAAGTGATGATGTTTGCGTTCAACAACTCCATTTTGTTAAAGAGTAAACGCATGAGCTCTTATGAAAAATGCCTTGACTAGCAAGGAATAAGCGACACTCGGTTGAAAAAATTCAGTCCCATTGTCGGAGCGGATGTAGCGGACAAGAGCCAAATGGATGAACACCATAGATATAAAATGCCGAATTTTGGAAAAAACTTGAGATTTTGAGTGTAAAAAAGGTCTATGTGGCACGGGAAAAATCGCGACAATGGTGAGAAAATAGCATGAACCATCATGATTGGTAGTCCGATGAGGACCCCAAACGTCCATATGGACTAATTCAAACATGAAGGTGGTTGCATTAGTCCGTAGAAAAAGCATGGCGAGTTTGTTTGGCCAAATGACAAATTTGACATGTAAAAATGGAGGACACAAAATTGATTGACTATGGGCATTATAAGATTTTAAAGAAGAATGACCAAGATGATTTATGCCAAATATCATAAGCGATATTATTGCAAAAACCGAATTACAACTAGAAAAGGTTTTGGAATACATGAAGCATTCTTTAAGGAATCTAAATAACCTTGAAAAACTAAGGTGCGTGTGAACAAGCGTTTTCATTTGCAAATTGAAAAAGTTGTATTGGAATGTGTGAAAATTTTGGTGGGTATTTTTGATAGAAAAGTGTTTTGGAGGAAGGAAAATTTTTAAAATTATGTGAGAGGAATTTGAGTGGGAAAATTTGAATTCTAAATTTTAAGATAAAAATTTGTTTGGATAGATTGTTCGTTGAGAATATTCTTATTTGTAAATGAAAACAATCTGTCACACGCAAATTCTAAATAAAATGAGCCGGAATGGAAGAACATAAAAGTATAATCTCCGATCATCCTGCGAGTCCGATCGAGTCAGTTGTGCAGTCCTGAAAGACACAAAAGTCATCGAACAAAATTGGCACACAATGACTATCTCAAGTGAGTTTATGATGAGATAACAAATTATGTTTAAAGTGTGGAGCATACAGGACATGTGAGGTGCAAATTAAGATAGTCGGTAATAACCAATATGTGCTCTGAGGACTAGTGGATTGGTCAAGCAAAGTAATGGAAATGGGTGTTTCTGAGGAAAAAATGAATCTAAAATAGGCAAATTGCACGTGATATGGTCACTGCACTGAATTGATAACCCAAACGGATGAAATGGAATTAGAAGGTAAAGTAATACGAGAAGTTGGCGCTTGAATCAAGTCCTCATCTAATTCGGAAGGGTGACAAGTTTCGTTGTTGATCCGCTGTGAGGTGAAGTCTAGATGAGCCGCCATAAATATTACTGTGGCTAGAGTCAGATCCCAAGATACCTACAACGGAATAAGGATATGGATTAGTACCAAAAGGAGTAGAAAGAGGCCCAAATCCAGCAGAGGATGCGGCCCATTAATTGCCGTTATGGGCTAGAGGCCCAAACGAGATTGTTTTTCTTTGGGCCACCTCACCGCTTGGGCTTCCAATTCAAAGGATAGCCCACAAGAAGGAAGTAGGCCTCACGAACATGGCCCGACTTCTTGCAATGGGTGCAAAATGGGCGTGGGCCATTAGGCCCATTGATAGTGGATCTGAATTAGGCTCGCCAGCCAAGGAATTGGACAAATGAGTCTACCCAAGATTGGTTTGTGAATTGGTGGTGCCTAAAATTGGTTTGTGAATGAGTTGGCCCAAACGAATTGTTAGCTGCGATGAGACCAATTCTCCTTGTCATCTAGAAAGCGTCACCTCTATGCAACAAAAGCAACGCCATTGCTATTTTGCAGTTGACCGCCATCGATGGAGGTGCTGGTGGAGATCCTGTTTAGCGAGTTCATGGAGCTTCTTAAGGGACAAGAAATCATCCCGAGCAAGAACATTGGTTTGCAAGGTGCGAAAATCTTCCAATAGAGCAAGAAAAACTTCATTGTGCGTCGGTGTTCATGAGCACAGATCCGTCATTAACTTGACATTGACAATGGCCACAAGTGCAGCGAATGGGTGGTTGGTGAATGTCCAAATCATCCAAAGGTCTTGTAGAGAGATAGAAAGAAGTAAGTTGGGAACTTGAGGCATCGGGCGAGCTTGGATTCTCCAATGGCTTGTTTAATGGAGAAGATTTAAGACCTAGAGACACACGGTATCCTTCATGGTATTCCAAATGGCGACAACGATAGGAAACCGAAACCATAGATTTAAGGGCGGATCTGAATGGGTTAACCAAGTTTTGCGCGACTTGACATTGATCCAATTTCTCAGCGGCATCACTGAAAGGTCTCGAGAGCACCGTAAGAAAAACAAGTTTGTTTCGCCAAGAAAACAGCTTGCACTTGATTACTTCAAACGCCAATTTCTTCACGTGAGCTTGGTAGAGACGATCTTGCCGATCGAAGGTCGTGGTGGAAAGATGGTAAGTCGCATGGGGTAGATGGAGTATGTGATGGTGCCGAAATCGAGTCTTTGGTTTCACCATGGTTGTGGCGGCGATAGGTGGTTCTAAAAATTTCAGTTGGTTGGGGTAGTTCGAATTTTGCAATTGACTGAGGTTAGGGTTTGGTGATGATGAAGGCGAGAATAGGAATTTCACCAAGAAATATAAAAGAAAGAAAAAAAAAGTAGGAAACTCTAACTGATGGTTTTAAAATTGAAGCGAAACAATGTTAGATCGTTTGTTACGATACCATGTAAGAAAATATAATAAAACCAGAGTTTTGTTGAATAATTGCTATGTATTGACATATATTCGTACAATGAATTAACATATGTATTGACTGAAATTTGGATCGATCGGATCGATCCGATTAGCAAGTTAGTTTTGAATAGCCTAAATATAGTCTATGAATAACCATCTATAACATAGATTATATGTGAAACTTTGATGACCTAGTCACCAATTTTGATTACTCTTAGTTGTAACTCAATCACTATACCTAGCGGATAACATGTTCTTATGTATATTAATCTAAATTTTTAATAAACTAAAACGTCAAGCGAAACCTAAGACTTTGCCGTCAGACGCGCTTTGTTAATTAGCATGTACGGTTGCAACAAATACAGAGGAATTTTTGTGAGCAATGATACCGTTGACCTCGGACATGTCCAAATCCTCGTGTTTGGTACCAAAGAGCAATGCAAAGTCAAATTCGTGCACAAGTGTTGCTAATGCAAGCTCATTAGTAGCCATGGAAAAGCGATACCCGCATCCCCTTCAGGCTCCAAATGGAATCAATTCAAAGTTAAAACCTCGAAAATCGATCTTAGAATTCAGAATCTCTCAGTGAAACTCCTCAGATTCTCCCACAATTTTGGATCTCTTTGGATTGCCCAAGAATTCACAATCACTTGCGTGCTGCTTGGTATGTCATACCCATCACTTTTCTGGTCGAGTTGATTCTCGAGGAACCAAAGAAAGGAACAGAGCGTGAAGTCTTAAAGCTTCCTTTATCACTACTTTTAGATAGTGCATTTTGTCTAGATCCTCCTCTTTGATTTTGGATTTTCACGGCTGTTTTTCTCACTTCAATCTGCAGCTTTTCCAAGATTTTGGTGCTTCAAAAGTTACGCCATCGTCCACTCCATTCTTTGTGAGTGTTGTATCAGTTCCACCGAAACATGTCCTAATTCGTGAAAGAAAAATATGTTCAGATTATGAATTCTAAAAATCTAACATGAGCACCGCAGAACAACCTAAATCCTGAACGCCTAATCAGGCTTTAATCTCTCCCAACCAAGTTGAGCATTATTTTAATTAGTTGACTTATTAGACCACTTTAGAGACTTTCATTTCTTTTCGCTAAAAGACTTTCATCAGATCTCATGAATTTTTGTCTTCTCAATCAACCGATCAATACATATGCAAGGTTATTGATGCGTTTGTTTGTTCAATAAAAAATTAAACAAGTAGAACGTTAGTGTTTTGTTTTCTTGTTAAGATCGGGTACAATGCATTGTTTGTTCATTACTTTTGGATTAAATAACATTATATTAACTTGATTAATTTTACAACTACACCATAGTGAAGTAATCCAATTTTATAACATCAAAGTATAATATATATTTGGCGGAGAACGACAAATTTAGTGTGTGTGTATATATACATCTCCTACAATGCTTTGTAAGTCCAAGAAAAAATTCCGCTAAAATTTAGTAGAAAATTGGATTTATATACTTTAGTACAACACTTAAAATGCCATCTTGATAGAGTGTATAATTGCATATTTATTGGATCAATTCTCTTGTGTTTTAATTGATTAAAATGCTTGTTTATAAGGATATTAATTATTTTTGTGATTAATGGTTAGATGAAGCATTTTTCCTAAAGAATGTAGCCTCACAAGACAAGTGGCACAAGAAAGACACAATTGAGGCCACCAAATTCCACAACAAAATGTTGGCCATTAAGGAAAAGCAAAGCCTTGAATTAAGGAAAAGCAAAGCCCTGAATTAAGGAAAAGAAAAGCCTTGAATTAAGGAAAAGCAAAGCCTTGAATTAAGGAAAAGAAAAGCCTTGAATTAAGGAAAGCAAAGCCTTGAATTAAGGAAAGAAAAGCCTTGAATTAAGGAAAGCAAAGCCTTGATTTAAGAAAGCACAACAAATGTCTTGAATCCTTGCTCATAAATAGGCAGGCTTGGAGACAATCAAGGCATCCCATTTTAGGCTTTCTAGTTCAATAGAGAGAAAACAAGGTTTGGAATTCTCAAGTCACAATTCATCCTTTCATGGAGGAGCTACGGCCGAAGAGGCAGAGGCCGCGGGATCGACAAAACTGGCAGACATTTGCTTTCCTTTGTATTTTCTTTTAATTATGTTTAGCTAAATTTTTTTTTCCAATCAAGTTTAATTAAGGTTTGTTTTCAACAATTGTGTGGTTCTTCTAATTTTTTTGTTTTTTTTATTCTTGAGTATTTATATATTTTCTATGCTTCATTATATTATTGAATTGAATTGTTAGACAAGAGGCCTATTGTTTAATAGTTGAATTCAATATATAGTCATTTAGAATAATTAATCTTTTGTCGATTGTTCTAATTCAAGTGACAAATAACAACATCGAAAGGTAATCAACGCCTTAGATTGTATGTTATGAAAATATATAATCTAATTTAAATAAACACGGCGTTTCGGGTTTCTTGGTTAGTAATTGTCTTTTGAATTTTAATGCAATTAATAGACATAACTCATAGGACGGATCGAAGGTTATCGAAAAGTAAGAAAGATTGGTTGTTAGACGGATCTTCAACAACTATAACCAATTTATTCAAGATAAAGAACCTATCTTTTGAATCAATGATCAATTTGAGAAATCAATACGAATTAATTCTTGATTGAAACTTCTCATTAATTTTTCCTCATATTTTAATTAGTTATTTATTCGGTTGGTGTTTTAATCACTTGTTTAGTTTCATAATACAAAACCCCTTTATTATTTTATTTAAGGAATAAATTTAACATCTGTGATTCTTCTTTCTTTTCTACAGACTTAGCCAGAAGGATTATTTTGGTGCAAAATTTGATGGGTGTCGAAACCACCAAAAATAATCCTTCTCTGGCTAAGTTCAGAGTAGTGAGAGGTCGAATCCACAGAGATTGGTTAAATTTATTCCTTAAATAAAATAATAAAGGGGGGTTTTTGTATTATGAAACTAAACAAGAATTGATTAAAAACACCAACCAAATTAAATAACTAATTAAAAATATGAGGAAAATTAATAAGGAGAAGTTTCCAATCAAGAATTAATTTCGGTATTGATTTCTCAAATTGATCATTGATTCAAAAGATAGGTTCTTTTATCTTGAATAAATTGGTTATAGTTGTTGAAGATCCGCCCTCTAACAACCAATCTTTTCTTACTTTTTCGATAACCTTCTGATCCGGCCCTATGAGTTATTTCTCTAATTAACAAACACAACCTTCGATCCGTCCTATGAGTTATGTCTATTAATTGCATTAAAATTCAAAAAGACCCAATTACTAACCAAGAAACCCTAAACGCCGTGTTTATTTAAATTAGATTATATATTTTCATAACATACAATCTAAGGCGTTGATTACCTTCGATGTTGTTATTTGTCACTTGAATTAGAACAATCAACAAAAGATTAATTATTCTAATGATTATATATTGAATTCAACTATTAAACAATAGGCCTCTTGTCTAACAATTCAATTCAATAATATAATGAAGCATAGAAAATATATAAATACTCAAGAATAAAAGAAACAATAAAATTACCTAACTCACAATTGTTGGAATCAAACCTTAATTAAACTTGATTGGAAAATAAAAATTTAGCTAAACATAATTAAAAGAAAATACAAAGAAAATCAAATGATCGCCCTTTTGTCGATCCCGCGCTCTCGCCTTCTTCGCCGTAGCTCACCCATGAAAGGATGAATTGTGACTTGAGAATTCCAAACCTTGTTTTCCTCTCTATTGAACTAGGAAAGCCTAAAAATGGGATGCCTTGATTGTCTCTAAGCCTTGCCTATTTATAGGCAAGGATTCAAGACATTTGGTTGTGCTTTTCCTTAAATCAAGGCTTTGCTTTCCTTAATTCAAGGCTTTGCTTTCCTTAATTCAAGGCTTTTCTTTTCCTTAATTCAAGGCTTTGCTTTTCCTTAATTCAAGGCTTTTCTTTTCCTTAATTCAAGGCTTTGCTTTTCCTTAATTCAAGGCTTTGCTTTTCCTTCATGGCCAACATTTTGTTGTGAAATTTGGTGGCCTCAATTGTGTCTTTCTTGTGCCACTTGTCTTGTGAGGTTACAATCTTTAGGAAAAATCCTTCAACTAACCATTAATCACAAAAATAATTAATATCCTTATAAACAAGCATTTTAACCAATTAAAACACAAGAGAATTGATCCAATAAATATGCAATTATACACTCTATCAAATTCCCACACTTAAATCAAAGCTTGTCCTCAAGCTTGCATTAGATCAACATCTTCCTCTCTATTCCATACCCCTTTTCAACCCATCCACAAATAACTCAAAGTCATTACACATTGAAGATCTAAATTGGAATAACAAATCAAAGAATAAGTATTCATAGCCTGATTTTTCAAAACAAAACATATGCATCTCATCAACCTAACAATTTCATCAAATCAAATGCAACAAAATTTGATAACCTCTCATAGTTTGCACTCTAATCACTCAAAGTGTTTAGGGTTCATTCAACACTCAAATCAAATATAGCATGTCATTACCATAAGCTTGCTTATATATCACATCTCCACCACTAATAATATAAATCCATGCAGAAATCAAAGGGTCTTGAAAATGGTTGTAATGGGGCTTAGGTACAGTAGGTAAAAAGAAAGAAAAATATAGGCTACAGATATCAAGATATATAGGAATTTCCTTGCATGACTCAAAAGTAACAAATAGCATAGTAGAACCACTTTCTTTATTCCACATAACATGCATTCCTTTTTCTTTTTTTTTTTACAACTTCACCATACAATTGGACCAATTCGTACACAATGAATTTACTTTGTCCAATACTTGTAGGGAATACTTTTCACTTCTTCTCTTTTTTTCTTTTTTTTTCCTCAGTGGTTCTTTCCTTCGGAATCAACAGAAATTTTATCATGCAATTCATTCCCACATACTCTTGATCAATGGTTCAACGATGGTAAACAAAGATAAGGATTTAAGGCTAAACAATGTGGTGTTATAACAAAGAAAGGCTAAGGCTCAAAATTGGGTGACTAGGGGTATATGTAATATAAGGTTAAGTTTTTTTTTTTTTTAGAAAGTTTAAAATTGGTAATCCTAAATGCCCTTATCATTTTTCAACATGAATTCACAATGTGATCTCAACATGCATAACAAAGCAAGTTCTAGAATGATTATACCATATTTGTCAATCTCAACAAAGAAATATGTGAGCATGAAAAATAAAATGCTCTTAGGCTCAAATACTCACAATGGTTTCAATGTATTAAATATTGCACATTCTCATTCAATTCAATCATTAAAATTAACGAGATGCTTTAAAAATTTCCAAACAAAGGCTAATCATACTCATCTCATTCATACATTCCAATCCAAATCACTAATGCATATAACTCAAAATTATTCAAATGAGCATCAAAAGAGTGACAAATTTCAAAGAAGATATCGTAATGTCAAACCTACTTGGAAGGACTTTCTTCATTTTATATATATATATATATATATATATATATATATATATATATATTACATGAAAAATTTAGAAATAATCAATGAAGCACAAGACACCCCCCCACACCTAAATCATACGTTGTCCTCAATGTATGGAAAATATACGACGTGGACAAGAAAGAAAATAAAATAAAGACAAGAGAACAAGACACTTCCTGAACCGGTGAGACAACTGAGCTGTGGTGAAGGTGAGGACATCCTTTATGAGTGAAGAGAGCATGAAGGATCGGGACGATGTTATGGCCATGGCTGAGCATTGGTTGGTAGAAGAAAATGAAAATGAAAATAAAAAGGAAAAACCAAAATAGAATTTCAAATCTTTTTTTTTTTTACACAAAGCAGAAAACATAATAAGATAACTAATTAAATTAAACTTAAATGACAAGAAAATAAATAAAAATAAATAAAAATTTTGGGTTGCCTCCCAAAAGCGCCTTCATTTAACGTCTTTGGCTAGACGTTTCCACTTCTCTTTAAGTTATTAAATTTTCACTAATTGTTTGGACCACACTTGCATTTTCTCACAAGCTACCATTACCTTCTCATTCACTTCTAATTGTGCATTCAATTCAACTTGACTAGAAGGTAAAAATGTTGTATCAGAAACAGGCAATACAGAAACAGGAACATCATACTTTCGATTTAAGTCTCTCTAGTTCAAAAACAAATTCTCGCAATTCATTTTCAATCACAAGTTCTGGATAGGCAGCTTGAACTTCACTATTGGTCTAGCTATGAGCAATTGCAACTTTAAGCTTATCCTGATGAGAAAAATCAAAAGTATTCTGAGCTAGAGTGACAATAACATCAAAGGCATAAACACGACATACATCATTAGGAAATTTCATGGCAACATAAATATTGAATTTAATTATTTCACCATCAAATTCCATTGTTAATGTACCATCATGCATATCAATCTTTGTTCTAGATGTTTTCGTGAAAGGTCTCCTAATAAAATTATACTTGAATTAGGTGAATAATCATCCTCCATGTCAAGTATATAAAAATCAAGAAAAACTAATCCATTTACTGCACTAAAACATCTTCCAATACTCCTCAGATATGCATTAGATCGATCAACTAATTGAATGATTATGCCGATCTTTTAATGGTCCAAAGATTCAAAGATTTATAAATAGATAAAGGCATAACATTAATTGATGCACCCAAATCACACATAGCTTTTCCAACATTTTTATTACCTATCTTACAAGGAATGAGGAACATACCTGATCCTTGCATTTGAAGGTAACTTTTGTAGTATCATTTGAAACATTCTCCCCACACTTATTTTCTCATTACCATTCAACTTCTTTTGTTTGTGCATAAATCTTTAAGAAATTTTGCATAACGAGGAATTTGATTTATAGCATCAAGCAAGGGAATATTTACCTTAACTTTCTTAAATGTCTCAAGAATTCCTTTTCTTCTTCAATTTTCTTAGATTGAGACAATCGTGTAGGAAATGGGGAGGTGTTACCTTTGGACTTCTGATGGTGGAGGCGTGCAACTTTTTCTTTTTCCTTTTTAGATCTATCTCACGAGGAATAGGTTCTTCCAATACCTTTCCACTTCTCAAGGTAATTGCACTCACATTTTCATTTGGATTTACCACTTTGTTTGCGGGCAATTTTCCTTGGTTCTCAAACTTGCTAAGTGAAGATGCAAGTGACTAACTTGGTTCTCCGTTTCAATGCTCGACTGGTTTCTGTTGAAATTGAATAGAACTATTAGCAAGAGATTCAACTAATTGCTCAAGAGATTTACCTTGTTTAGGAGGTTCTTTGAAATTGTTGACTTATCACCTGGGTTGGTACTGTGGTTGGGAATTATCTTGTCTAGGCCCATAGCTGAAATTTGGATGATCCTCCACCCTTGATTGTATGTATTAGAATAGGGATCATATTTCCTTGTGGTGCCCCTACGAATCCACCAACCGCATTGGCTTGCCTACTTGAATCCTCTTGAAGTGTCGTGCACATATTAGTAGTATGATCCGCTTGGGTACATATCCCACAAGCCTTCACCGTTGAATGCCCCTGCAACCAATTTCGACAAGAGTAGTGAGATTATTTAATCGTTGGTCAATAGAAAACACATTTACCTCATTCACTCTTCTTGGTGGATCATCTCGTCGCACACCAAATCATGTATTGGCAGCCATAATTGAAATCAAGGTCCTAGCCTCGCTGGGGTTTTATGCACTAAAGCACCTCCACTAGCAAGATCAACCATGTTCCTATCCATGTTGGATAGCCCTTCATAGAAATATTGAATTAACACCGGTCAGAATCGATGTTCGGCAATCGAACACAACTGCTTGAACCTCTCCCGACTCATGGAGAGTTTCTCCATTATATTGTCGGATTCCACAAATGTCTTTCCCATGGTAGCACTCGGGATGCAGGAAAAATTTCGAGGAATTGTCTTTTCATCTCATTCCACGTGGTCACCGAGCGGAAGGTAGGTAGTACAACCAATCCTTCGCTTTATCACTAATGAAAACGAAAGGCTCGCAAACTTTACTTGCTCCTCACCACATTTTGTGGCTTCATTGTCGAACACACCAAGTGAAATTCTTTTAAATGCTTGTGTGGATCCTCACCGCAAGACCGTGAAATTTCTGAGTAAATGAATTAAACGATTTTTAATTCAAAAGCCACTTCAAGAGCTGGGTAATCAATACA
The DNA here is from genome assembly GCA_020080225.1 of Gynochthodes officinalis. Taxonomy (NCBI): domain Eukaryota; kingdom Viridiplantae; phylum Streptophyta; class Magnoliopsida; order Gentianales; family Rubiaceae; genus Gynochthodes; species Gynochthodes officinalis. Next base: position 2,800,009 of record JAIQDA010000012.1, read on the forward strand.
TAATGGTTGTTGGTTCAAATTTGGCATGGCCAATTCTTTTAGTGTTCGTTCTGCCATTGTTTCTTCTTCAAATTCAAACAAGTTATCTAAACCAAAATCAGTAAGTGAAGAAGAAGAAGATACTCCCTGAGAATGTTGCTTGGTTTCTTTCCTTAATCTCCGAGCAGTCCTCTCGATTTCTGAATCGTAAACGAGCTCGCCTGTACGGTTAGATCGTGGCATAAACCAAACAATAGAGGGAAGAAAAGTTAGGAAAGAAAAATAAATAAAAGAAAAATAAATAAAAGAAAAATAAAAGAAACAAATTTAAGAACCAATCCCCGGCAACGGCGCCAAAATTTGATGGGAGTCGAAACCACCAAAAATAATCCTCCTCTCACTACTTTCTACAGAACTTAGCGAGAAGGATTATTTTTGGTGGTTTCACACATCTCATCTTTTATAATTCCAAATTAACTGATAATATATATCACAAAATAAAATAACATAAAAGATATATGGGGATGAATCAACAATTTTGATCTTTTGATCCATATTATTCCTTCATTAAAGTGTACTAGGATTTGGAATAAGTTACTTTAAAATGGAACTACGAAAAGAAGTATTGAGAGGTGACAATCTTTTCCGGATAAGGGGAAAAAGTAAAAAAATAACTATTTTTAAAGGACTATATCAGATAATCAACTAATATAACACCACTGAAACTGACAATATTTTTATGTAAACCATCAAATGTAATGTTGGTAATTTTCCATCAAAAATAGAGAGCAAAATAGAGGAGAAAGATGGAAAGAATCGTACCAAAATGAGAGCTTTCACTGAATCACGCTCAATTGGAAAGCCAGTCAGATTTTCCCTTTGAGTTTCAAGCAAAATATCCACAAAATCTGGTTCAGTTCTCGTACTGGTATCATCTTGAATTGTAGGCTTATTCTCATGCTCTTGAAGTACGCTTTCTATGAATCCATCAATCTCTTTAACTGTTTTCTCAACTTTGGCATCCAAACCATTGAAACAATTAATCCATGCTAGCCAAGGAATATAGAATTCAACATCAAATATCCCCAATAATTGTATAAATTCCACAAGATCTTTCTTGGCCTTCTTTCCATTTTCCCCATCCCCATATTTTGTACCCAAGGCCACCCTACAAACGATATCATTTGTAAGAGTGACAAACATATCACTCAAATTTATCAACGCAGATGAAGAGGAAAACAATTTTTGCCTAATCTTTTCGATCATTAACGTTGTCTCTTCTTCCCTTAAACGTTGAAATGAGTGAACCCTTTGATTACTTAGAAGCTGAAGCACACATATGCTCCTCATTTGCCTCCAATACTCGCCATATGAGGAAAATGCCACATCCTTAGAATTATAAAATAGCTTATGGGCTATACCTGATTTTGGCCTGTCTGAGAAAACTATGTCATGGGTTTTCATGATCTGGGAAGCGGCATTGGCCGAAGAGACCACAAGCACCGGTTTGCTGCCAAAATGAAGCAGCATAAGCGGACCATATTTCTGGGATAGTGATTGGAGTGAACGGTGGGGAAGTGAGCCGAGTTGGTGAAGATTTCCAATTATTGGGAGCTTTCTTGGAGAAGGTAGGTGGTTGTTTTGGAGTTTTGATGAAGAATAGAGCCATTTGATCAAGAAAACAAAGGAAAGTAGAGAGAACAGTGAAGATCCCAAAATGAACACCATTTTCTACTGTGAAGAAGAACTAAGGAGAAGGTGTCAGGTGTTGCATGTTCCTGTTTTGTGGTTTCCTATTTATAGACCATATTTTATTGTCTGATCTAGCTTGTACTGCAACAAAGTATTAATAAAATCTAGGAATGAATATTAGAAAGTTTTCAATACGAAGCTGAAAATGGACAGGCAATTAGGACTGATTGTGAGTTAAGGAGGATCAATATATTCTGGAGATGTTTAGGATGGCCAAAAGGTCCGAGGAATATGTCTGAAATGCTAAAATAACAATGAATACAATCAAATATATAGATCTTTGAGATGGCCAAAAGTTCAAAGGAGTAAATCTCTGAAATTCCAAAATAGCGACGAATACAAGACAAGTATTTAAACTGATTTGTCTTGTCATCCCGGATCCTACCAAGATGGCAATGCTCAAGTAATTGCAAATGTCAGTGGTATCATCACACTTATTGTTTATGATAAGTTTATTACAATAATAACCTATAAGTTATCAAATAAGACTTCCTAATTCTTATATTCAATTGAGGCACTTAAAGAGGCATAAAGAAGGATAGTAGGATGTAGAGTATTTCTTAAACTCTCCCATTCTGTGTTTGCCAACAAAATATTAATCACAGCAGTTGTATCAATGAGACTGCACAATCTGAATCAATGAAAAGGAAAGTCTTTAGTCAGGTAAATTACCTCGAATCGAGGGAATTTTCTTTTCTTTTCTTTTCTTTTTCACTGTTTTTGTTATTGATTTGGTGTTCTAATTAAATGACTGCAATAATCATATATAATATCTTTTCCAATTCAGCCCTCTTTCCCAGGAATTAAATACTACATCCATTATTTGCATTCACCATGGATCAGTCAAACATTTTTTCCATATTGATACATCTTATAAATTGCAAAACCCAACTTTGATCAACCATTCAATAGAGTGATATTGATAAATTTCTTCCTTCTCTATTTTTCTTCTTCAAATTAAATTATAAATCTTTCATACAAATTGATAGGAAGAAAATTGCCATTCATCAATATGCATGGCAAAAATTTTCCATTCAGATGCTACCTACCTGTTGACATTTACAAAGGGTTCAATTTTTGGTTTGCACCAACCACCCAAACACACCACCCGCACCCCAAAAAAACAAAAACCTCAAAGCTCTTCATTAGTTACTGTCAAGTCAAAGAGTTCAATTCGATGGACAATTGATTCTATAGTTTGGTTACATTGGAAAGAAAACGATGGCTACCTACCTATCGACATTTTACAAAGGGTTCAATTTTTGGTTTGCACCAACCAACACCACCCCAAAAAAAGCCTCAAAATCTTCATTAGTTACTGTGTCAAAGAGTTCAATTCGATGGACAATTGATTCGCTAGTTTGGTTACTGGAAAGAAAATGATGATTGAACTGTTAGGGTTTAAAGTCAAGCAATAGTATATGCGATTGCTTGAAGTATTACACCCTAGGTATCTAATTGGAATAACTAACATGATCTCCAACTAGCATATAAATAGAGATACACTAGGGTTAAAACTAATTAATGGGCTCGCCCATACAGCCCACTACAAAGGTGCATTACCTATTGGGTTTATATTAGAACATGCACTTGGGTTATATTAAATACCCAACAACTACAATTTGTTTTACAACATGAGGAACTTCTAGTCACTTGATCAACTCTTCTTTCATGTATATATTGCATGACAGAATCAAATGCAACATAGTAATTTAGAGTTTTCATTTCTCATTTTTATATCTGAGTTCGATTTTCATTATTTTCTATTCAAGAAAGAACAACAACAAATTGGCAACCTTATTTTAAGTGCGAACGAAAACGGCAACATTGGCTTAAATTAAGTCGAGGAGGACAGCGTTCTATATCCTCCTTTTTTGCACTTATCTATCTTTTTACAATTATATAAACAGGCGATTAGTGTACTGTTCTATGCAGTTCTTTTGTTAAACTTACTAATTTTAGGAACTTTGCATCTTCTATGTTTTTTGAGTTTTTTTCTCTTTTTTTTATCAAATTCTTACTTTAATATTATTTTATTCAAAATCTTACAAGCATAATCATTTGAGTAATGATACTTTTAAAAAATCATAGTAATTGATATGACAAAAATAAAAAGACAAAATTATTTATCACACACTTTGAAAATTAAAAGTAAGAAATGATTTTCTCTTTTTATTTTTAATTATTATATCAGTCAATTATTACTACGACTTTTGAAAATATATATTTATTAAGAGTATCATACTTGTAAACTTTAGCAAAGTTGTTAGCAAATCAATGTGAATTATTGAGTCAAAGATGAATTCATTTTTCCAACGATCCATTTGGCAATAACAAAGAAAATACGACAGAGTTTTAAATAGTTGATAGCATTTAAGTAATTCTTTCCAATTTAGAAAAAAGTTCTTAAAGGCGACTCAAATAAATTGATCTTGAAATTAACGTCTCCTCGAGAAAATTGATTTACAGACTCATTACAACATCCTAACAAATTCTCTCAGTTTTTTTTTTCTCCAAAAAACATTAGTTATATTAACTTTTCCAAAAAGTTAACAACTGCATCAATGGTCCTACAACTTAAACTCTCCTTAACTCTTTTGATCAGCTAAGGTTAAGCTATGTGCTTTATCCTTCTTCTCCTAATAAGCCTCTATCAACAAAAACTAGATCTTAATTACATCCAAAAAATCTGTACAGTCTAGAGTGATTATTGTAACTTCTTTACTCTTGAAATGGTTACCTTAGCCACTCAAAAACCTGTTTTGATTCCACCTCATTATGCTATGTAACCACTAAACAAGTATAACCATGTTCCTAGCTACATAGCTCTCTCACTCTACCTGCTTTCTGAGATTCTATCCACTCTTTCATGGCCAAATCCACTACTGTCTTTTTCACCATTTTTCACAGCATTCACAAAATATAAACAGTAAGTTGGGTTCGTTCCTACCATAGATACTCCCTATTACTACTACAAATTTTCTGCCACCAGTACTCTTCAAATTTAATACATATACATTGATATTTTTAAAAAAAATTGTGGTCAACATAGTAAAAGTCGTAGTACAAGAAAAAACTGGCCGACAACTTGATGACTGACGGATTAATTCTTTCGGCAAATGGAATATTTCGTGCATCTTCCCATCTTCCATGAAGAAATTTCATAATTGTTTTAGTTTCATTTTTTAATTGAATTTTTGTTCTTTGCTGCTTTCCAAATAAATCCCATCTGCCTTTCACCTTTTGTACCAGGATTTTTTTAATTTGGTTTGCTGTCTTGACGTTTCGGACGGAAGGAATTTCTTCAACAAATATATATATGTTGGATTAGCAGACTCACTTCTTCCTATATTTTGTATTGTTTTTAGTGTTTGTAAGTTTGCCCAGATTTATTAATTTATTGCTTTTGTAGACGGTAATAAATAAATAATGTGTAATTAAAAGGAAGTCATCTCGAAGATTCCGTCACGTTATCATTAGTTGAATACTACATTCTTTTTTTTTCTTTTTCTTTTCTTTTTTTTTGGTTTTTGCGAAGGGAAATTCCAAAACGGACAAAGACAAAGGGAAGGGAGAAGTTTGGTAGTTGAATTACTCAAGGTTTTTTATGTTTAGAGTGTGTATGAATTACATTCAAAATGTATTTTTATATTTTTTTAAATAATAGTTGTAAGATAAAAGTTATATTAAACAATGTAAAAATGCATTTTGATAATACAATTCATACACATCTTAATTAGCTATGTTGGACTTCGAAACCAATGCCAATACTTCAGGTATTTCAAACAGAAATTTTTTTACAAAAGTATAAGTTTTTGATGTGGGAAACAGAGTTGAATCTTCTTAAATATAACAATACCGTTCGAAAAATGAGCAAGGTGCGAAGCAATCTAATGTGCGCAAAAAACTTGAAAAAACATTAAATTTTGATCAGGAAATAAATTTTGGACTTATAAATCGTTTCGAATATATCTATGATGTGCACAATTAATCATTCTTGATACAAAACTTATTCAACAGGCCAAGTAATACATACGTAAAATAAGTTAGAAATTAGTTTTTAAGTTCCTGATATTTTATCCACTAATTTTTTTTGTAATATCTTATATTTTAAAGTTGACACATTTAGTTCTTGATTCTTCAATTCTTTTTTATAGATTTGATACATTTAATGGAAGAAAAAAAATTACTTTTTAGTCGCTTTTGTTATCTTTAATTTATAAATAAAAAAATTATTTAGTTGACCTTTGATGAAGCCATAATCCGCTGCTGTCAACGATCCGATCTTGCTGTTACAATCCGAAAGCTTCTAAACCAATAAGAATGGTGATTCCTAAAAAACAAATCCCGGAGGAGTTCTCCGGGAAAGATTCTCCGATGCTAAAGTCGAACTTACGCCAAGTATAGTATTTTTCTTAATCGGTTTTTCTTATCCATACCTAGTGGTCTTCTACGATTTTTATCCTCTTCTTACCATTAATCATGGGGTTCTCTAACGGTTCCAGTTGGTGGATCGCGGATGTTTCTCCTCTTGGAGCGTCGTTGTTATCTTCCCGTGATTACAAGCTCGATTGCGTGTTTATAGATAAACACGATTACGCTATTATCTCGTGATCTTTAAAACCCATGATTTTATTATGGAAGTGGAATTTTGCGATAAAGTAAGAGTCATTCACCATCGTAAAGATCTCGGCCTCTAACTTACAAGTCCGAATTGAGCGCCTTCTTGAAGATCCGAATTGCGATCGTCTAAATCGTTTCGGCACTCACAAGTCGAATCGCATTGAATGCACAGTCCCGAATCAGATCGGATGCACAGTCCCGAATCGTATTGGCTCTCGTGAGATCGTCAGTGAACTCATGTCCATCAACCTTGATTAAGCTATTACGTCGGTAAATCAATTATCTCGATGTTTATTTCCGTTAAATGTACTAAATCTATTAAAATTGGAAGATTAAAAATTAAATGTGTCAATTTTTTAAAACATAAGGAAATAAAAAGGGTGATGGGTGAAACATAATGAACCAAAATATGTCATTTTTCGGAGATTTATATGATTGTGTGGTTTGTCTTTTCAGGAGTAGAAATGGTTATCCTTAACCGTTGTTGTCCATTTAATTTTTTCAATGCTGCTTAAGTAATGATCTTGTAGTGATGAGAGTATATATAATTACTTTGCTACAGTTTTTAAATATTATTTGTGCTTGAAGATAGCCCTCACTCAATGCTCATATTCTTAAAAGCTATCATTTGTTTAGAAAACAATTATACGATCAATGAACAGCTTCAACTTAGGATCACATGGCAGCTTGCAATTGAAGAAGATAAGAAACCAAAATAAATAAATAAATAAAAATTAAAAAAAATGAAAAAGAGAACAAAAGAGATCTAGACTGAAAATTTTGAGAATATGATTTATCAGAATGATCCTGATAAATCACTTATCACGCATCCAATAATATAATAACACATAAGAGATTTTTTAACAATTAGTTATACTCAGTACTCCTAACCGTATGGAATCCTCGGTCAAAATTTTTTTACCAAAGCTGAACCAAGCTGCAGCCGTGCAAAGCTGTTCTTCACAAAAATAAAATCCGTTCTTGACAAAAGCCACCCAATATCAAAAGGGTCAAAATTGCAGCAGAACAAGCAAATCAATTTGTCAAGCAAAGCCGTACTTCACAAGACCAAAGCCGAACGCAACACAAAGAAACCAATCAGCAAATAATTAGCTACTGTTAGAGGCAAGGTTTTTTTTTTCCAATTTTTTGTTTTTTGTTCTTCTCCTCTGGGTACTTCATATGATTCCGTTGGAAGAAACTTTTGTTGATTCTTTTATTCTTTTAAAAATTAGTAACCCTCAACTCTTTGTACATGATTTTGAATTCACATTTCTCATTAACAGTTTGTTCTAGCATATAGCTGTAGTGTTGCACCATCTGTACTGAATGGTAGAATACAAGCAGTTTTCACTTAAGCAAGTGTCCAAAGTCGTGCTTCACAAGAGCAAAGCCGATTTGATTGAGAAGTGCAGTGTCTAAGAAAGTTTTACTTTGAGAAATCTACTAGATCAAGCTGGATTTGGTTTCAAGAGTTGTTTGTGTTGAGAGTACTTCATAAAATCAAAAGAATTTGTGTGTGAAGATTTTCTCTATATTTCATTCTTTGGTCTCTGGGACTCGTTTCTCATTTCGATCGGCATAAGACTTAAAAACAAATGGATAATGAAGAAAAACTTTTTTTTTTTGGGTAGCATCAAGAAAACAATGTGTTCTAAATTGTTTTAATTTTGGACTTTAAGCTCATTTAACATGATTGGAAAATTTTACCGCAGGTTTATTGATTTTGAGAAGAAAAGTATAGGTATTGAAACTCGGCGTTAGGATCTCTTCAACTTGTATCCGGAGACAATGTAGGTTGTTTGAATCTATTTAACTTTGGAGTCTAGTATACCATTCAGCCATAGAAAGCAAAGTAATTGAAGTAATTTCTTGAAAGCTTATGTCATTAAATGAGAATGATAGAGTATTTGTTTTCCATGAATGGGAGGATATGAATCTTATTTGTTAACAGAAAGAATCTCATTTCTGTAATAACAATCATTGATGATTTTTGGTATCTACATTGTCCATAGTTCAAGTTTGCCATCAACTGATCGAGTCAATTATATATTCTTGTAGTAGCAGAAATTAGATAATATATTGAGAATGAATTGAGGAATCTTTTCACTGGCAAACAACTTACAAGATCAGATTTCATTTGACAATTCTAACAGCGACTTTTTGCTTGTTGCTTCACAAATTGATTTGTTTTTCTTTCAGCTACAGAGTTTACAAAAACTAGTCTGTTGCCTCAATTCAATTTCCCTTCTTTCTCACACTTATGGTTCCTTCATTGTCTAGTAACTTTTAGTCAAAGAAATTATAGTTACATATGCAATAACTATTTCTGGCATTTGAATCTGAGGTGACCATTATGATTTTTTATGAACATTTCAAGTTTTACTTAGACTGATATTTTAAAATACTTGCTGACATTTCCTTGGTACATAGATGAAATTATGTAATAAGTACCCTTCTTGCTCCTGATTGCAACTACCAGGACAAAAAAAATTAAAGTGAGACAGGGCTACAAGGTGGTGTGAAAAGTGCTATTTCTTTTGCTTTGAACCGGCGACTAAGTCTTGATGATCTGACCAAACCAATTGACGAGGAAAGTATAAAGATCATAATGGATGATTTTTCCTAATGCCCTTCAAGAAGTTGTTCCTACATTTGGAGCTTCAACTAATGACCTTCAATGGTTTGGTGTAGAATTTTTATGGAGTTTTGGGTTTTGACTTTGTTCGTTTCTTGGCTGTAACATTTTAGATGCTTTGGTGTAGAATTGAATCAGCTTTGGATGAAAAACAGAAATGGAGTTCACTTTTCTTGACATTCTCGAATTCTACATAATATTTTAGCGGCTCCAATGTAATCAATGCGCTTTGTGGTTTTGACTTTGTTCGTTTGTTGGTTGTAACATTTTAGACGCTCGTGTAGAATTTTATGGAGCTTTGGGGAAAAACAAAAGCAATTCTTGGTTTAGTGCTAAAAATTTTAGCTTAAATTTCTTTTTTAGAAAGCGGGATATATGACTCACTCATCATAGATGATGATAACTCTTTCACTACATAAACCATTCAGATACTACTAATATTACATCACCATCATGAGGAGGGCTTAATGCTTTGTACAATCTAGCAACCACTTGACACCAAGATTTTCAACTGATCATATCCATTAATTGGCCCCCAAAATATCACACTCCACTAGAATGTGTGATTCCGCTTATTCACTCAACCAAGAAACTTCACAAATTTAAGTATTTCCTCATACTAATATTAACAAAATAAACCATCCATTTCAATAACTCATTAGCAAACTCAAACACAGATCTTGAATCATAGTACATCAAGAAAGCTCATGAATCAAATTTGTAATTCCAATACCATTGAATAAAACAAGCATGAAGTACATATAATCTTTAACAAGAGATCTCTTTTGGCCTTCTCTGTCAGTAATAAATTCAATCCTCCTGCTCATTGGTATCCACAATCCATATGACAGATATCCCTTGGCCTTCACGAAAAGTAAAAGTACCTCCCAGTCAAGAACCGTATCTCTAAGTTTAGTTCCACATGTCATATTAGAACAACATTTGGATGTCTCCTTCATACCAATAGTCTCCACCTCAAAGTCTCTCAGATACCTAAGCACATATAAGATTGCATTTATGGATACCTTAGCTAAATGTAAAGGTAAGCTTCACAAAAAAAAAGAAAAAAGTTGCTGAAAGTGTGCGTATCATGTGCCTAATAGAGAGAGGGAGAGGGAGAGAGAGAGAGAGAGTTAAAGTTTATGAATATGTAAAATATAAAAAAGACATCCAACTTACAGCAATAGTTCTTTTAATGCCCTGGAAATTTCTGAATTGCACAAGGTAAAGGCTATAATAATACTACATGAAAACTAATTTGTACGGCTGTAATGTTATACAAGTAATTCTAAATTAGGAAACCAGAATATGTTATCAAAGGAATGACGCGTACGCAAAGTCATTAATTCGAAGTCTCATTCACTTCACAAAGGCCACAAGATGACCATTCAACACCACTTCCACTGTTTTTTTAAGGGGTTGGGGAAGAAGGACCAACAACTGGAGTTTTGCATTGAAAATTTAGGCTCAAGGCTCTCAGCAATCATTTTAACAGTAAATTAAAAAAAAAACCAAGTAGTAAAGAATAAAGCAAGGAATGAGCATATATAATCCATATATAATCCAGACCCACATCATCTAGTCGAATCTTTTGTACATAAATGTGGCAACCTGCTAGCAAAACACCCTTTTCATAAAAAAGATAAAAAAAAAAAAAAACCAGAATCTAGGCATAGCAGTTGGTTTACAATGTAGGCACAAAAGATTGCTAAAATTCTGCAACGTCAACATTCAGACTAGAAATATCACATTCCAAAGTGAAGAATGTAAAAAAAAAACTATAATACACAACATGATTGAAATGAAAGTCCTATAAACAAATGCCAAAAGAAGTTTAAAAAATGTCAAAGCAAGCAACCAAGTATAATGACAAATTTTGAACAACTTTTACATCATCCAAAATTAAGTAAACTTACGGGACTAACTACTCTATCCATCTCAAAGATATTATTGCCAACTCCATGAGTCCAACCTTCAAATATGGTCTTCATTTATATTAAGTTCAGATGAGGGTTCCACATGGGCGATCTTCTAGCTCCATCATCGCTAAAAACAAAATAATAAATAAATAACACACTTTAAGATTTGCTAACTCCATCATCACTTATAAAATATAATAGATATAAATAGAAAAAAAAAGTTACCACTTTTGCTTTTGGGAAGAACAACTAGTTCGAATGTTCAATTATGTCCAAGTTTTGACCCAATCCACACTTTCTCTCCTTTTTGTTTGGATCTCCTTGGGATGCTTATGCCTTAATGATTTAGGAAGTCCTCTTGATGTTACACAAAGAGGATCTTGTAGATTAAAAGTGGTAAGAGACTCAACTTGATTATCATCCACTTGCAAAACACTATTAAACAAAAGCCTTCATTAGTAACTTTCTTAACACCATCAACTTGCATCTCTAGGTTATCATCCATTACACCAAACTCATCGTGGACATTTCTTATAGCATTTTTAATAAGATCAAATTTATCTTTTGAGTTTTCTAACTCAACGAGTTCTAAAATTCCATGATCGATTATGTCTCAATATTATTGATGGACATGAGTTCACTCGATAGCACTGGACTGTGCATCTAATGCGATTTAAGACCGTGAATTCGATACAATTCGGGACCTATGCATCTAATGCAGTTCAGGACCTGTGAGTTCAATACAATTCAGGACCTGTGCATCTAATACAGTTCATGACCTGTGAGTCCCGAACAGATTCTGACAGTTGCGACTCTGGACCTTCAGAAAGGTATCTAAGACTCGAAATATTTACAGTGGTAAACGACTCTTACTTTACTGCAGAATTCCATTTCCATAATAAGTTCACAATAATAACAGAATCGTGTTTATCCATAAACACGTAAACAAAATCCACAATCACAGGAAGATAGCAACAACGCTCCAAAAGGAGAAACATCCGCAATTTATCAATTGGGAAATCGTTACAGAATCCCACGATTAGCAGTAAGAAGGAAATAAAGCCGCAGAGATCACCGTGCATGGATAAGCAAAGACTGGTTAAGAAAAATATTACACTCTAAGAGAAGTGCTGACTTAAGCATCAGAGTGTCTTCCCCGGAGAACTCCTCCGGATACATTTTGCGGGAATCACCACATTTCTCGATTTGAAGCTTTCAAGTTGTGACATCAAGATCGGATCGTTGTGATGGCGGATTACGACTTCATCAATTATCAAAGAAGATTCGCTCTTCTAAATCACAACTTGACATATTCTCAAAAATATGCCTTTTAGCTTCAATTGTCCATCTCTTTGAAATACAATGCCGGATAACAATTAACTAGAGATTTTTAACTAACAAAGTAAGGATATGCCTACACAAAATTCTACAAAATTCAAACATATGGCAATTGCAAGTACTTTTGCCTTACGAAGAATAAAGCACAACAAGTGTACATTGGATTTTCTTTCTCGCTTTGTATCACCATATGTGTTTTCTTTCCTCCTTCCACACAAAACTTGGTTGCTTTATACTTTTGGCTTGAAAAAGCTCTTCTTGAAATTTCAAATAATATTTTCTAGTATAAATGGGCTGCATCCACTTCAATCTAATAGCATGTTTTAATTGGCTTGAGTTTCTTGTCTTCACATCTTTCCTTTCTTTTAAATATCTTGAATTCAATGCCTTCTCGTATTGAAAGACAAAATCACTAACTAGAGTACTTGAGCGAACAAAACCCTTAAAGAATTTGTTCATGCTTTCACTTCTTTGTGTTGTAGACATACTTGCACAAAATGTATTTTGTACACATGCGGAATCCATTTTCACTACGCTTGTTCAAATCTTCTAGCCAAGAATTATCTTCCTACTCATATTTATGTATGAGCTTTTGCCATTCTAATTCTCATTCTTCAATCAAAGTTGTATTATATATGCAATGATGTAACTCAGACTTGAACGAAAGATATTTATTGAAAACATGAGCCAAGTGTTCTAGAAATTTTTGTAAAATATGCCACATACACAAATGATGAGTTGTTTCAAGCAATACTTGTGTAATAGCTTTACTCATAGATTTATCATCATCCGTTATAATAGTTTTTCGAGCAATTCCACCCATTGCCTCATTCCAAGTTCTAAGCAACCAAATATAAGATTCAATAGTCTCATTAACAAGTAATGCACAACCAAACATCATTGACTGAAAATGGTGATTAACCCCAGTAAAAGGAACAAAAGGCATGCCATAACAATTAATTAGATATGTAGCATCAAAGGTCACTGCATCCCCAAAATATTAATAAGCCAATCTTGACCTTGTATCGGCCCAAAAACAATTTTGCATGCAATTATTTTCATCAAATTGGATAGCATAGTAAATCCAGGATTTTTACTTTGACATTCTTTAAAATAATTATACATCCTTTGTGCATCCCCTTCTTTGAGCAATTGTCTTATTTTATTGTGCAAGTAAGTTTGAATATTAGATGATGTACAACCAATATTATTTTCACCTCCACATTCTTGACCTAAAACATCCATGACTTTTCTTGTAGGTATACCAGCTTCATTAAGTGTATCAACAAGGCTTCTTTGAGCTAATGTAAATTTTTTATTTCCCTGAAGCAAATGTGCACTCCTAGGAGTACAAAGCTCATGATTATGCTTGTCATCAAACTTACTAATGACCCACTTTTCATTTTCTTTTCTTAAACTTATCATAGCTTTGCATCCTATTCTAGTTATCGCATGCTCCACATTAACTTCATTTTTTTTCTTTGTACAAATTTTCTCTACAAAATCCTTCATTTGAACAAACATATTCTACACCAATTAAGGATTTATCCTTATGTGAAAGTCGAGTATGATTTTTTCTTATGCTAAAGCCAGTTCACATTGCATATGCCTTATAACATACATAAGCATCTTCTAAATCATCAAAAATCATACATTCACAAACATCAGAAGAAGTACCACGTATACCCAAATTTTTCTCGCTATATTTCGAAACACTCTTGCACTAATATGTCATCAACTTTTGCTAAATCATCCAATTTTCCACTCAAAGCTTCAAGGAAATTGTTTAAAGTTATGATTATCTCCTCATCAAAACAATTGCCATTTTTAGAATTCATCCTATCAATAAAAAATAGTTTATGACTAATTAATCAAGAATTAAAAAAAGAAAACTAAACTGCATCACTAAATGCATAATTCACTACTTCCCAACAAGTACATATTTAATGTAAATTAGATAATCTGAGTCAGATCCCTAAAATTGCTCAAAGAAATAGAGATGGAGAATTCACTGTGGGAAGTGGTTGCATAGAAGATAGAGAAGAAGATCGTTACCTGTGAAATTGCTCAAAGCCTCCATCTTTAAATTGCTTAGGCAAGTTTCTGTTTTCTGAAATTGCTCAAAAAATAGAGATGCACCAAGTTCTTGCAACGCAGATGAACTCTCCTCGCAAAGCCCCATTGGTTTCTTTGGGTTGCATTTGGCTTTGCTCTTGCGAAGCATGGCTTTGCTTGATAAATTGATTTGCTTGTTCTACTGCAATTTTGATCCTTTTGATATTGGGTGGCTTTTGTCAAGAACGAATTTTGTTTTTGTGAACAACGGCTTTGCACGGCTGCGGCTTGGTTCAGCTTTGGTAAAAAAATTTTGACCGAGGATTCCCACTTGGTTAGAAGTACTAAGTATAAGCTAATTGCTAAAAAATCTCTTGTGTCATTATATGATTGGATGCTTGATAAGTGATTTAACAGGATTATCCTGATAAATAATATTCTCGAAAAATTTTGGTTACAAAAGTATGAAACAATAGCGAGACATGACAATGTACAATATTTGATAGGATTTAATTTGTTACCATTTAATAAGAGCAAACCTATGATGTTAATGCTTTTATTGGTATTAAAAGGCTAATTTGAGGTATTTTTGTATCGGGAGTGAAATTGATTGACAAAGGCGAAAAGATGGAATTTAATGAAAATTTACACGATTTTTGGAAAGGATTTTTGGAACAAAAATAGAAGACTACAACAGAAGACTAACTGAAGACTAAATAGACGTAAACTAATCCAAAAATGAAGGGGAAAACCAGAAGACTTTAACTCCTTAGGTGTGCCCACGCCTTAATATCTATAATCTTCTCTGGATTTTATTCATCATGTTCATCCGAAGACCTCTTTTCCTTAGGCATGCTCACGCCTTATCTTATTTAGTCTTCTGTTTTGTCTTTCATGATTGTTCATATATAATAAATAAAAAAAGGGGCAAATTTCCAAAATAAGGGTTTTTACAACCCAATTCTCCTCTTTCTACTCTTTTTCTCCAAATTTCACCAGATCAAGCATAGCCTGCCGCCTCCATCGTCCATCTGCCATGACCACCGTGCTCCACGGCTGCATGTCTCTGTCAATCGGCAACTGCTCCGTTTCTCTGCCAGATCTCTCCACTATTCTGCAACCCAAAACGTAGTGTCTCCGCCCAAGGCAGCCACTCCCCTGCTTAGCAGTCCGTGTCTCTATCTAGACGTCTTCTTATTAGCCAAAGCTGCCAGCTCGCCACTGCCATTTTCTTTCTCAGCTTCTTATAGCTACTGCGTCGATGCTCCCCTTCTAGCCACACCACCGTTCTGTAGCCGCACCAGCTCTGTCATAACTCAACAACTTAGTTCCATGGGCCCATTACGCTGTCATCTTTTCTCCTTCACCGGACTTCCTCCTCATACTAGTCTATTTGTTTTTAGTTTTTTATTCTTATTTTTTTAATTTTCTTTCATCCTGCAAAGAAGGTACTTTCTGAACACCCTTTTGTTCTCCAATTTCCTGATTATCTTCTTATTTGGTATTTTTGCTACACATGCCGAGAAGCTAGCCCTATTGGGTCTAAGTTCAATTTCTATAGAGCTTCGGAATGAGCAAGCATGCCTGATTGTTGCACAACATACTCAAAATTAATAATTGAATTTTTCGTGCATTTCTCTAAATCCTTGGCTATTGTTCTTAATTGTTTGGTGCTGCACTGATTTTATTTGTTGAACTCTTGCAGTGGTGATTTTATTTGTTTGGTCATGACACCACCAAGCAGTCTTTCTTTCCCACACTATCCCCATCGAGATTTAAATTTCCTTTTACAATTGAATAAGGGACTAATTGTAGAGTTTTGAATGGGTTGATGAGTTCTATATTTTAGTTTCTAGTTTGATAAAAATGGATTGAAATATATGTGCTAAACAATAGTGACATAGGTAAGAAGAATTGAAACAATAGTGGTTTGCAATGTATGAACTTCATTGAGAATGTGTTTTAAAAGAAAGCATGTTATAGTGTGGCCAACTATAGCATGGTTTTGTGCATCTTCATTGTAGTGTTTTTTAACTTTCACATAGTAGCATGTAGTGCACCATGCTATCATGTGATAGAGATTTTGTTTCTACTCAATTTTTTCTTTGGCCTAGTCTCATTTTATTTTATTTCAACCACACTTTCATATTTTTCTTGGTGCTTTAGTGTGTTGAACTTCTATTAACTCATTAATCTTTTAGGCCCTTTTCAATTTCTCTTTGGATATGCAAATTATAGTGGTTTATGATCATCTAAATAAAGAAAGTGATTAGGACTATAGAGTGACTTTTTTGGATTACATCGCTTTATCTTTGTGAACTTATTATGTCTATTTCCTAAGTCCTTTCTTATCCTATTTTACGACTACAATTTCTAATTGAGTTTCAAATATTAAGTTGGGAGTGTCATTTGCCTTATTATTGATTGCTTTCTTCTATGATTTGTAGGTACCCATCTTTTGAGAAGTATTTTTATTTTCAATTTATGTTGACACTCAACCACATTAAAGGACATTGTACCCTCCTTCCCAATAGATGTTTTGTCCCTATGTTTGCACTTGGGAAGTTATTCTACCCCTTATCTTTATATTTTCACTACTTCTTGTGAATGTAAACTTATATTCTTTCATACATTGGGGAAAATGTATGATTTAGGTGTTTTTGGGGAGGGGGTGTTGTTGTTCTGTGCTTTTGTGAATTTGAATTATTTTGGTTTTTTTTTTTTGCAAAATCCTCAAAGCATGTATCAAAATTTGAATGTTTTCCTTGAAATTTCTAACTCTTTGATAGTTGTTTAAAATAACTCTTGGTTAACATGCATTAGTGATTGAGTTGGAAAGCATGAAAAGGAGAGTATGATTAGCTTTTGTTTTGAAAATTTTGTTTAAGCATCTCATTGGTTTTGATGATGGAATTGAATAAGAATGTACAATGTTTGAGCTTTTGAACCTATTGTGAGTATTTGAGCCTATGAGTATTTTCTTTTCTTGCTCACACATTTCTTTTTAAGTGTGGAAAATATGATATGGTTATTCTAGAACTTGCTTTGTTACATGTCGAGATCACATTGTGGATTTATGATTTAAAATGATAAGGGCGTTTAGAAGTAGCCAATTTTAACTTTCTAAAAACCATTCCATTATGTATACCCTAGTCAACCAATTTTGAGCCTTAGCTTTTCTTTGTGAGAACACCACATCATTAGCCTTAACCGTTGTTGTTATTTACCATCGTTGAACCCTTTGTCAAGTGTATGTAGGAATGAGTTGCATGATTAAATTTTATTGATCCCAAAGAAAAAAAATGAGAAAAGTGAAAAAGTATTCCCTAAAAGGTTTGGACAAAGTAAATGTACTCCGTTGTTTACAAGATGTCCAACTATATGTTCAAAAAAATAAAAATAATAAAAAGAAGAATAAAAAAAATAAAAAGTGGTTCTTAAAATGTTACTTGTGTTGCTCTTAAATCTTGCAAGGAAGTTCCTACATATCTTGATTTGTGTAACCTAAATTTTCCTTTTGTTTACCCACCTTAACCTAAGCCCCGTTACAACCCTTTTTAAGTCCCTTTGATTTTTGCATGAATTCATATTTATTAGTGGTAAAGATATGATATATAAGCAAGCCTATGGTAATGACATGCTATGTTTGATTTGAGTGCTAAATGAATCCCTAAACACTTCGAGTGAATAGAGTGCAACATGTGAGAGGTTATCAAATGTTGTAGATTTGATTTCTATAAAATTGTTGGGATTAATGAGATGCATATATTTTGTTTAGAAAATCAAAGCTATGAATACTTATCCTTTAATTGAATTGTCATTTCAATCTTGATTTCTAATCTGTGGTGATTTTGGATTATTTGTAAATGGTTTGAAAAAGGGAAGGGAATAAAAAGAAGATATTGATCTATCGTATGCTTGAGGACAAGCATAGTTTAGATATTCTTATCACCAAGAAACACAAAATGTAATTTTATGCTCGATTACAAGTTACAACTAGCCTCTCTTTTCTTTTCTTTTAATTAGCTATTGATATTTTCTTTTATCGATAATCCCATTACATCCCTCGATTTACATCTCACCTAGTTAAAGGGCATCCGCAGTAGGAGGAGTTTTGCCTTCGCAAAGAGAACTTTTCCTAAAAACAAAAGAAATACAAAAGATATTTTTTTATTGACATAACCCTTTCTTTTAGTTTATTTTATTAGCGATTGATATTTTCTTCTATGATTTATGATCCTTGCAATTGCTTATCTATTTATTCAAGATCCGCATCATCGGATGAACCTACTGATACTGTGGAGGTATTTTTCAAATCATTGGACGAGGATAAGTCAATTTCACAATGGATTCTTCAGTCTCAGGTAATTTTGATACAGTTTATTTTTTATTTTGTTTTTAGCTTCTGATAAATAAAAATGATATGCCTATATTTGTATCCTTGTATAAGTGTAAAATTAAGAGGTTGGTAACTATTTGTTTGCTGGCAATTTCTAGCTTATTAACCCAAAAAAACTGAACTTAAGCATTGCTATCATTTTCTTATCCATATGTGTTTTTCCATTTCATTTATGTTGCATTTGTATTTTGTCCAATCTGGTCTTTAGGAATTTCCTTTCTGCGTTGAAGTGGGGCCATATTTAAATGTAATGTGTATAATTTTGTAGGTCAATTGCGTTAGTTTGAGCTTGTCCTTTCTAATAACAATTCATTAAATATTCTTTGACACAAAGCAAATATGAAGATGAGATTGTTCTCTTATACTACCTTCCACCTTAATAGTTTTTGTTCGTGATTGTGTTATACCATAAATCAAAGATTTATAAATAGCATAGTATGTAGTTACTTTTACTTTTCCTATAATTCTCGAAACTTGATTATGGACACATATGATGGAACAATTCCAAGTAAATGTCAATAAATTTTTGTACTTTATACAATTTCTCTTCAGTAAAATAATTTCAAATATATACATACATACATATATATATATATATATATATATATATATATATTTTCATTCTGAATGTTTGAAATAGAATATTCAATATCTCATAGACCATCTCTGTTCCAAATTCTATTGTTCTAAATCTTATGAAAACCATAGTCTGGCAAAGATAGATTGATGTGTTTTTAGTCTGTTATGAGTTTTTTTAAGGAAATTTGAAGTTTGCAAAAGATTTATCAAAAAATCATAGCAACCAAATTGAATAGTCACGCTTAGAAAATGACTCCAAACCAACATTTCCAAGCATTGTTATGGGTTTTAGTCTTTTCCAGGAAATTTTATATGGAATTTTCTAGCTTATTAGATTTTGTGTTGAATCTAATGATCCTTTGTCTAATTTGTTTTGAATTTATATGTGTTTTTGTGGTTATTTTGATGGCAAATGTAAAGATTTAATTTGTCTTTCTGAAACGCGAAAATGTTTTGCAAGCATAATTTGCCTCTTTGAAAACCATTTTGTTTTTCAAGCAACATTTGGTTTAATATGGCACAGTGTGTTGTGCTATGACCAAGAAGTCATGTTGTCATACTTGTACAAGCCCAGTCGGTCGGCCCATTCCCATCGCAAACAGAGCTAGGGCCCATTCTGTATTTGTATAAGAATCTCAACTTTTAAAAATTTAATCAAATCCGTCAAACCCAATTTGATTGGTCAAAATCGGATTCACCTGAGTTGAACAGGGTCTTTAACTATTTTTTAAAATGAAAATTTAACTTTTAAAAATTATAATTTGACCTTATATTTTTATAAAATTTATTTTTAATGCTTTTTATGTGAATATTTTAATTTTTCACCCTAAAGATTGTTTAATTTTTTAAAATTTAATATCTCGAAAAATTATAAAAGAGATTTTTTTTTCAATTTTTAACACATTTTTTTTTATTTAAAACATGTTTTCTACTATTTTTCATCAAAGTATTCAATTACACATTTGGATTTTTATGCAATTTGTACTTAATTTAAATTAAACTACATTAAAAAATTAATAACTTAGTTCTAATATATTTTTATATAAATATTAATATTTTTAAAATTAATTTATATTTATTACATCATAATAACACCATCCGGTTTTACTACCAATCCAACTAATTAACCTTAACCCTTCACTCGACTAGTTCGCACTCCAATTCGATTTTTACAAATACTACCAAGAAAGCCTTAGTGTTCTATCCGAATTTTGTGTTGGAATTTATTTACATAGATGTAAGGTACATTCATCGGTTCGGTTTTGGTTTATTCGGTTCGGTTTATTCATTTGACATTTTGGAACCCCTAACCAAAACCAAACCAAAACCAAATAAAACCGAATAAGAATTGATTCGTTTATTCGGTTTTATTCGGTTTCACAAACCGAATAAGGAATTTGGTTAACCAAATAAACCGAATTTCTTTTTTCTTTTTTGGTTCGAAACATCACAAATAAACTAACTAATTAGGTTTCAAATCAAACCTTCACAAATAATTTTTTAAAATTCGGTTGCAAACATCAAACAAACATTCACAAAGCATTTCAAATTTACAAACTTCCTTAACTCCTTATGAGTTATAGTTCAAGACTCATCATTTGTAATTGTAATATAAAAATCATTTGCATATTGTAATTATTAATTTATTAGTGTTATTACTCAAAACTATTAGCCTATTACTTATTAGCCTATTAGGCATTAGCTAAGTAACTAAGTTACTAAGTTAGTATTTATTAGTTATTACTCAAAAGTCAAAACTAAGATAGTAATCATAGACTCATAGTATTATCTAAGTTAATGCCTAATTAGTAATTTATTCCTTATTTACTTATCACTTATCAGTGTTAACTAAGTTAGTATTAACTTATGTATATTAAGTATTATTCAACACTAAGTTAGTATTAAATAAGTACTAATTAATTTAGTGCTTAGTTAGTTAGTAAACTTAGTACTCATTATTCATTAATCATTATTAGTTATTAACATATTACTATAGCTAACTTAGTATTAACTATTAACTATGTAACATGTTAGTACTTCTTAGTATTATAAGTTTAACTTTGTTAGGAATTAGGTGGAATAATAATTACTTGATCTATAATACCTGATTGTAAGTATTAATTATTGTGATATTTGACTCGATTTAAATACGTATAATTAATTTGCAAATTATAAATAATTTAGAATTTTGAATAAATAACCGTTAGTAAATATTATATACTTATATAGTTATAATTGATTACTCAAAAACTCAACACTCACCATTTAATAGTTAATACTTAGTAATCACTTAGTTAACAACAATAAATTATTAATTATTGACTATTATATTGAATAATTGATGATATTATGAATATATGATATTGATTCTAATTAAATATATAAAACATAATAATCGCTAATCGCATGCTATATAGTTACATGCTAGTACGCTTATATAACCTACATTTACAGTGCCTTATATCTTCTAGATGCTTAACATTTTAACAACTTTGTCAACTTATGCATTATTTTATTTTTCTTTATTTGTAATTTGATATTTCGTATTTGTTTAACTTTTAAATAAATTGATAAATTAAAATTCTTGTATAAACTATACTAGTATATAGTTTAGTATATAATATATAGTAAAATTGTTTAGTATAGTATATAGTTATATACTATATTAATATTACTATATATTCATTATATTGTCCATATCATTATTCATTAATGATAACAATAAATATAGTTCTATACATGATAAATTTTATAAAATAACAATAAATTTTATAATAACAATATAGTATATTAGTGAAAACAATATTAATGATAGTCTATTAATGATAAACATATAATATTAATATATAGTTCTATAAATGATAAATTTTATAATAACAATAAATTAATTATACAAAAAATATATACATAACTACAAAGTTTACAATAGTTTTTATAAACTATAAACCATAACTATTCTATAAAATAACATATACTTATATTTATACTTATATATATATAATATATTTATAAATTTTGAAATTCGGTTTTATTTGGTTTATTTGGTTTATTAGTTTATTATTCGATTTCCTTATTCGGTTTATTCGGTTCGATTTCTTATTAGGTTTATTCGGTCGATTTTCTTATTTTTATTCAGTTTTTTGACACCAAACCAAAGAATAACTTATTCGATTTAGTTAAACTGAATAAACCAATTCATTTTCGATTTAGTTTTTCGGTTTTTCAACTCGGTTTTTTCTTTAACCAAACCATGACCACCCTACATAGATGGTTTTCATGAACCATTGGGTGTTGCATATCGAAAAGCCACACCCTCGGTCATAGAAGAATGAGGGTCTAGAAGGCTAACGAAAATTTCAAGTTTGGTTTGGGAGTATAGGGAAGAATGAGTTATTAGAGAGGGACTCGGTTAGGCGGGAGAAGTGCTTTTCAGTCATGTTTAGAAGGTTAATGAATTAAATATTATGCTATGCAAAAATTTATTATCGATTACAATCAAGCAATCCTAGTAACTTTCACAATTTTGCTATCTGTGAGGATGAAAATGAATTGAGGATGAACACATTGGTAAAGTGGGTTGGGTGACAACAGAATATCGTCTTTGAAGAGTTGTTTTTCATCACCAAAAGCCTTGCAAAGGCCTTTAGTGATGAAAATAATTTCATCACTCGATCGTCAAGAATGCACCGTCACTAAAGGGTTTCATGTGAAGGAAAAAATCGTCACGAACGGGTTTTAATGACAAACGAAAGTGACAAAAATTAATGACCAAACAAAGTCGTCACCAAAAGAAGGGATATGTTGTTACTAAAGACAAAAGTCATCACTAATTTGTGCAAAGTTAGTGATGAAATTAGTAACAACAAATGCTCGTCATTGAAAGTATGCTTGGATAGCGGATAGTGTGACTTTTTTGGTGACGAGAAAAAATTTGTCACTAAAAGATGCCTTGGTCAATACTTTTGTGACAAGCTAGTAACGACAAATTTTTCACCAATTGGAGTTTTTCATTGGTGACGAAAAAAGTTTGCCACCAAAGGTTTGTTGGATATGCAATTTGTGACAAAAGTTTTGGCGCATTTTTCATTGGTGTGAAATTTTTCGTCACCAAAGGTTTGTTGGCAAATGGAATTAGTAACGGGAAAAATTTGTCACTAAATAAGGTTATTAGTGACAAATTTTAACCAAAGTTGTAATATGGTTTGTTTTAGTATCATATCACCAATATCACAGTATTAATTGTCACATCATTTATTCTTATAATACATGCATGATCGAAGTAGAAAAAGTAAAGAATGCAGTTATACTAACCATTGAACATTCAAAAAAATCTGAAGAAGGCACATAAGTTAAACTTATTCAATTGTCGAGACTACATTTTAATTTCCCACGGATAAGAAAATAAAAGTTGAATATCCGAGTTGTACCACGAGAATAAAATATTATCCAAACACGGACACCTCACAAAATAGTAGTGTACACATAATTCCTTCACATTTTAAAAGAAAAAAGAGGAAGAAATGAAAAAGACCTCGACAACACGAATCAACGAGCAATTTGTAATGTTTTCAATCTATGGATGCTTGGCTATGTGGTGATGGATGCATAATCGTGACAAGAAAAGTAAAAAAACTAAATGTTATAAAATTCATCCAATCCATTCACACAAATAACTAACTACAAAAACAACAACACCCCATAATCGAACTCATGACATAATGCAATTATAGAAATGAATGATAATACTCATAATATATTTTCCACCAATCAAAGAAAACTAAAGTGACCACGCAATGTATCACGTGACATAATACAAAACCACAAACCAAGATAATACTAAAACTAACCCTATTAACTAAACATCATTATGTTACATGATATTTATTTCTCAGAGAAATTTAGAAATGTTCTATGCAATGATAATAATGATATGAAACCTATGAGTGTACATGCGAACGTATTAAGGAACATGTTGTTGCAATAACAAAGCTCATCTTTATAAGACAATTACATATATAGAAGAAGCAACACCCCATAATTATATCCCATGGTATAATTCAATTTCACTGAATGACAATGATCATACTACATTCCCACCAACCAAAAAAACAAGTGACCACAAAATGTATCACATAACATAATACAATACGACCAATCAAACATAATCTTCATAAACCAACCCTATTAACTATTCACCAAACTCAAGTATATCCTAATAAATAAAGGACAAATCCACAAATGATTATGTCCCAAAAAAAAAAAAACTAAATTTCATGAATATGCAGAGGTTAATCAAAATCTAAAGTTCATTATCTCAAATCCCCGCCCACAATAGCAAGCTAGTCCCTTCACCGCCCAAGGCAATCTACAAGAATAAAAACAAAAGGACAAAAAAATAATAATTAAGGAAAAGCACAAAGAAAAACCAATTAGGCATTATTAAGAAATGGAAACAAAACTCCTCCATTATATCACGGAGGAAATCCCTTCTCCACCTCTTTCAGAACCAAACCAAAACCAAGGGTTCCTAAAACAATAAGACATATTATAACCATCAACAACCATCCTCCCAAAAACAGCCAACTCATTTAAGAAAATCGAATAGATCAAATAGGCCTTTTTGGTGTGTCCATGTGTTTTTTTTTTTTTTTTTTTTGTCGGGGAGGAGGAAACAGAAGCCAAAAGAGAAGCGGTATACCACCTATCAATTCTCCCCACATCTTCAAGAAGTGGTATACTACCAAAGTCTTAAAGTTTGGGCAACCTACAACAACAAAAAGGAAAAAAACAGAAAACCAAAAGAGAAGCAGACGAAGAATCTTGACCTAATAAATAAAAATATAACAAGTAAAATATATTGATCAGCATCAATAATGGGTTACAAAACTCTTAACTCTTCCTGCATATCATGGAAAGCATTAAACCCCTCACTACATCATAGCAAGGGGACCTAAAACAAAGACGACATAAACAACAATCAACTATAATCATCTTACAATCCACCCATTTATTCAAGAGTGAGGGAAAAAACAATAAAATAGGTAGGGTTAGGAAATAAACTCCTCCACAAGGTCGTGCAATAGAGGTTCATTATTGAACTGAATCATGAATCCAGCACCATTCTCCGGTTCTTCCTATGAGATAAAAGAACATTACCACCAATGATTATACCAAAGAAAAGCTAGAGTTAAAGTAGTATACAGTAAAGAATGTAATAAAGAATATTAAATAGCATTCCCTTTCCAAATAAAAGATTTCCAAACGCAGTTTGCTTCACATGAGTTTTTTTTTTTTACCCTCTCTTGAGCTCTCTTCTTGCCAACATTCAACATGCTTGGGTTGATGTCACACACAAAAATATGAGTTTCCTTCAGTAAATTATTAGGAGAATCTTGCAAGGCTTGGCATTTCATATTATTGATACTATTTAGTATTTTAAAAGCAACATCCCCAATTTACTCATTTCAAACATCAAACCAACCATGATGTAGATGCGATGTAAAGATCATATTTTCATTGTTTCTCTAATCAACTTGACAGTCATTGATTTGTGTTCCGTTTCTTCAAAAACAACAAATGAAGAAGATTCCGAATGACAAGAAAGTGAGTCCTGAAAGGCTGTATTCTGTGTTATGTACTGAACAAAGTACAAGGCATCAAGTTCATTTTTAGAAGTTTTGTGAGCCCTTTGCTTCTTTAACTAGTAACAAATAGAAAATGCATGAGTTAAACTAGTATTAACTTTAGAGTCTTCAAAGCATAAAAAAAGCTCCGTACTTTCAGCCTAGAAGGAATTAAGGCAAGAATCAATTTTGGCAAGGACTTAGCGTCGGCCAAACAGCAAGAAAAACAAATAATTGCTAAACAAAAAATAAAACAAGCAACACAAATTGTAGGATGAACAATATTATGTTTGGACAAGACACATTTTGGACTTAATAAAATCTGAACAAGACACAAAAGAGAGCTTCTGTGAGGACTTGTAATTTAAGTAGAAGAAAACTTGTTGGACAAAGAGGACTTTGGCTGACCAATTGTAATTTAAGCAGTACCAAAATTTCAAAGAAATCCGAAGTTAAGCAAAACTAATTGTTGGAGAAAATTTCTAGAATAACAACAACTACTTTGGCCAAAATTTGTTTGGAACAAGGAATAGACTTCTAGACAAGATGAATTCAGCAAAACCAATGTTGGAGAGCAAGACAAATTGCGGCTGGAGACAAAAGTTAGGCGTCAAAAAAATTAATAATTTTTTCTGCACAAGAACTAGAAGCTTCGGCTAGAAACATGACAATTCAGACAACTGAAAAATTCAATCAAGATGTTTCAGCCAAGAAGATCCAAATTTCAGCCACAAAGTCTAGAATCTTGGCTGCCAAAAAATGTCATAATTCTTGAAGCAATTTTCAAGGATTTTCGGCCAAGAAGAACCAAACTTTAGTAACAATTTCGGCTAAGACTTTCTGCCAAGAGCAGAATTTTTGTTTGTCAAAAATTTCTACCATAAGGAACCAAAATTTAGTCAACAATTTTAGCCAAGTGGAGCCAACTTCTAGTCAAGACAAAAGTGGAGAATTCTTGTTATGATTCAAGACAAAAGGCAGCATGGGTTACTTGGAACAATTCAACAAAATTCCGGAACAAGGATGGAAAACAGTACGTGTTTTTTTTTTTTTTTTGCGCAAGAACGATATACTTTCACCGAATAAAGTAGTGATTACAAATAAGAATTTTAAGACAAGAACATCAATTGATTAGAGTATCAATACTTTGGACAAACAACAAATTTGAACAGCCTAATATGGTTTGGGAAGAAAGTTTGAACAAGACAACAATTTTCTGGACAAAGAACAAGAAGCTTCGGCCAGAAACAAGACTCTTTAGACAACAAAATTTAATATTACGGGCAATATGAGTTGGACCGAAAACAAGCAAGTTGAAAGGAAGAATACCATTTACCCGATACCCATATCCCCCTCCAAAACAAGAATTGGCTTTGCAGGAATAGGGGTGATGGGCTCCGCCATGACTTTCCACCTTTTCTCTGTAGACTAGACCATCACTATCTATGCTCGCACCCCTTTCAAGGTCTCTACTCTCCAATCCAAAAGAGCCCATCTAGCTCTCACCCTCGCCAACCTTGCCCAAAGAAGTGATGTAGTTTTCACTATGTTTGGACACCCATCAGATGTTTGACAAGTTGTGCCAAAGAACCTCATTCCCTCTCTCAACCCCAACATCGTCGTTGTTGATCATACCAGCAGCCACCCCACCCTTACCAAACAAATATATGATTTCACCTTGAAAAGACACTGCCATTCCGTTGATGCCCCGGTATCTAGGGGTGACATCGTCATCATAATTATTCAAAACCCTCACTAAATTTTCCATCACAAAAACAAGATTTGCAGGGAAAAAACAGAGTTCTTTACAAAAGTTTGCAAGATTTCAAGAAGCGGATACTAGATATGATGGAGCGGCCTCCTTGCCCTGACAACGAGCTTGGGCCGTGAGAAGAGCTCCATGGCGGGGCTTCGAGCAGTGAGAGAGTGGCAACAAACGATAGGGCAGTGAGAACAAGGTAGCTGGGGCGATGGATGAAGTTGGCAATAAGAGAGAGGCAGCGAAGATTGGGGTAGTGGGAGGAGGCACTGGAGAGTTAGCCGATGAGGAAATTTAGGAAAGGGCAAAATGGGAGGGGGTGGCTAGCCGGCCGATTGAGAAAGAAGTTTTGGATTTCACAAGCTCCCAAATGTGTTTTGTGTAAAATGACTTGGAAGAGATGGTGTGTAGAGAGTAAAGTTTGGGCAGAAAAAGTTTTGGCGCTCAGGAGTACTGACTCTTAGATGGAAAATTTGTTTTAGTTTTGGTAAAAGTAAAAAACATCACTTTTCCCTCTTAAGCAAATTCATTTTCCCTCATTATGTTTTGTAAACATTCAAAATTTTTATTTAATTTTTAATTATTAAAAAGTCTTTACTCTTTTTAATCAGTAATTAATTTTTCACTTTACAATACTATATTGTTTAATAAAATTTTGATATGAATTTTTTAAAATTTTAAATTTTGAAATGCTAATTATTTATTAAATGGGAAAAGTGATTTTTTTAAAAATAATTTAGAGAAAAAATAATATTTACATTTCTATGTTGAGATTGAAGAAATTATGTATATTAAAAGTATGTGTATATATGCACTAAACTAGTTATACTTTGTAATAATTACTTTTATTATAACTACATAACTACTGTATATATGTATTAATTACTTATACTATAGATTTCAGTCCTAAACTATATATATATATACTCCATTTGTTCCATAAAAAAGAATTCAATTTCTAAACAAGTTTTTGTCCCAAAAAAGAGTCTAGTTTCAAAACTCAAAACTGATTTTTCAACAAAATTTCTAAAATACACTTAAAAAGATAGCATACATGAAAGGTTGTATTGATATACAATATCATCAATGAGAAAATTAGTAATATAAAATGAGTTTTACCTCTATTTAGTTGGCCAAAATAAAAGTTGCACATTGGAAAAACTAAATTCTTTTTTCTTTTTTTTGACCAAGGGAGTATAACTGTATCAGTATTTACAACTTTTGTTACACATCGTACGTCTAATTATATGTGTACATATATTAACCAGTACTTGTGTTATAATATTACATTAATAACTGTAACTAGTTTGAAATTATATATATTTTATTCCTGGTTTTCTTATAAAGAAATATACTTCATAATAAATGTCACAACTTTTGATTACCATTAATCAATAAAGTATTTTAAAACTAACAAACTTATGTGTGCAAATTCATAAATTTCAGGTGTTCTAGTATCATTATTTTAAATTAAGAACCATAATATAAATAAGCTAATGAATCTCAACACAATGAAGAATATATTTAGTTCAATTGTTATTCTTAACCAAAGAAAGCCAACAAGTACCAACCAATAGTGTATTGTAATACTAAAAAGGCTGTGTGATTAAAGTACAATTATACAGACAAATAAAATGTTGGGTGTCCTAGTACAATTATTAAAAATTAAGAGCTATAATATAAGTAAGCTAAGTTTGACATAAGGAACAATATGCTTAGTCCAATCATTATTCTTAGCCAAAGAAATCTAATTATAATTAATTGATAGTGTATCTAAAAAGACTCCATGCTTGAAGTAAAATAATGTAGGCAAATTCATATATATTAAGGTGTCTTAGTATAATTATTAGAAATTAAGAACCATAAATTTAAAAATTAAGTTTGGTCCAATGCATAACCCAGTTATTATCCTTAGCCAAACAAGTCCAATCATTATACAAGTAGTGGCCAATCAATTTAGCCCAAAATACTTTATTTAATCTATCCCAAATTATATAGCCCAATACATATCTTGTTATTAAAATTTATAATATTTTATTTCATTACACACCAAAAAATATTTTATATCTCCATTTTAATAATATTATACACTAAAACTTTATATATAGATATATGAATTAAAAGATTATAACTATTAGGGTGTCCTAGTACAATTTTTAGAAATTAAAAGTGATAATATAAGTAAGCTAAATTTGTGAGAAGAAAAATATCTTGAGTCTAATTATTATTCTTAGCCAAATAATCATAATTAATTGATAGTGTATATAAAAAATACTTTATGCTCAAGTAAAATAATGTAGACAAATTTATATATATATTAGGGTGTCTTAGTGCAATTATTCAAAATTAATAGCCATAAATTTAAAAAGTTAAGTATAAAATTTTCTTCTTCTTGTATTAGTTTCTTGCATTATACTACTTAATAATACATTGTAATACTAATAAAGTGTGTGATTGAAGCACAAGTATCTGGACAAACAAAATGTTAGGGTGTTTAGGTGCAATTATTAGAAATTCAGAGCTATAATACAAGCAAGCTAAGTTTGGTATAAAGGCGAATATGTTTAGTCCAATCATTATTCTTAGTCAAAAAATCCAATTATAAGTAGGGGATAGTGTATCTAAAAAAAATTCTATTTTTGTCAAATAATGTGTGCAAATTCATATATATTAGAGTATCATAGTGCAATTATTAGAAATTAAAAACTATACATTTAAAAAGTTAACTTTGGCCTAATAAATAAGTTACATAACTCAATCATTTTCTTTAACCAAATAAGTCCAATCATTATATAAGTTGTAGCCCAATCAGTTTAGCTCAAAAATTTTATCTACTCTATCCCAAATTAATTGGCTTAACACATATAGTATTCTTAAAATTTATAATATTCAGTTTTATTATACAAGAAATAAATATTTATATCTTCATACTTAATAATATTATACTGAAACTATAAATGTACAAAAATATGAATTAAAAGATTGTAAGAATTCATTTTTATTGTGACTATTTTACTAATTAAATTTTCTTTTAAACAAGAAAGTTCATTTTTATAACACACTAACCAAAAAAAAATCTATTCTTTAACTAATGATATTTCACATATAGCCATATAATTAAGAATTTAATTAAGAATCATATATAAATAGTATAATTTACTAGAAATTAAAAGAGATAATATAAGTAGGCTAAGTTTGGTATAAGGATAAATATGCTTAATCCAATCATTATTCTTAACCAAGGAAATCCAATCATAATTAATTGATGGTGTATCTTAAAAAATAATGTAGGCAAATTCATATACATTAGGGTGCCTTAGTGCAATTACTAAAAAATAAGAGTCATAAATTTAAAATATTAAGTTTGGCCCAATAGATAAATTATATAACCCAATCATGATCCTTAGCCTAACAAGTCAAATAATTTTAATTGTTGTGGCCAATCAGTTTAGGCCAAAATATTTTATTCAATCTATCCCTAATTATATGTCCAAATACATATATTGTTATTACATCTTATAATATTTAATTTCATTATACACCAAAACAAATCTTTTATACTTCAATATTTAATAATATAATACACTAAAACTTTATATATAGAGATATGAATTAAAAGATTATAACTATTAGGTGTCATAGTATAATTATTAGAAATTAAGAGCATCATAGTATAATTATTAGAAATTAATGATATTTCACATATATCCATATACGTAATAATTTTATTGAGAACCACATATACGTATATATAAATAGTACAGCCTACAAAATACATATATATGAAGAATTTGGTGACGATCAAATTTCGTCACTAAAAGGCATCTAAATTGTTAACAACCATAACTTCCTCACTAGTGACCAAACTTTAAAATTTGAGATAACCCCTAAAATGATCTTAGTCCTTGATGAGTGTGAAAAATACTTAGTTTGAACACTCTATTTTACGCATATTAGGATTAGTTAGTTGCATGTTTAATTAGTTTTTAGTTAGTTTAGTTAATAATGTCATTTTATTTTAATTAATCATTTTTTATGTTAAATAGATAATTTTTTTATTAGTTTTTGTTTTGAAGGATGCAATGCGAAGATGATAGGACAAACTTTTGGAGTTTGGATGAGCTTAGGACTCGAGATGAGGAGCAACTGTCTTGCACACCAAAGGCAAAGAAGAATAGAGCAACCAACAAGATAAGAGATTGAGCTAAAGTTAGATAGGTAGGAGTTTATCTTTTATCTTTAGCCTAAATAGAGTTTGTAAAGGTTTAGATGACCTTTCTAGCTAGGTTTGTAGGGGGAACACGAGAAGGAAAGCATAGAAAAAACTATCACAGGCAGCCCACACCCTCTCTCTCTCTCTCTCTCCTTCTCTCTCTCTCTCTTTCTCTCTCTCTGAAGCTAACGTTCTTGTCGTTCTTTAGTTTTAGAAATTTTCTTAGAAAAATTCAAACAGCCATGTGTGCTATCATGAATGGCTAAACTCTATTTTCTGATTCAAGGGAAGGATTGATGGTTAATTTTCTTTATTATTTATAATGTTTGGATTTGTTTTCTTTATTTCTTTATCTTTGTCTTTTATTTTTAATATGAGTGGCTAAATGCTTTTCGGTTCTTATTCGGACCATGTGCTTATTGTGATTAATGTAGGTTGTTAGCTTTGATTTCTTGGTTATTGTTGTGCTTAATGTCATTTTAGGTTTGATCACCCTAAGATTGAATCAACACTATAGAACTTGATTGAGAGATAGGTTCTGCAGATTAGGTAATAACACATTAATAGCTTAATTAGTTGGGTGACAGTTACGTGGTTAATATTGATGAAAAGGTTGTGCATTCAAATTGGAGTTAAAGACATTAGGTTGGTGAGAGCTGTCAAACTTAGCGTTAATTAATTATCAATTAATCATAGGTACTATCTGAGAGAAAGATCTATGGTTCTTAAGATCCTTTCAAGATGGATTAGAATTAATATAGACCTTGTTGGTTAATCAATCTTAATAAATGGTCAAAAGTGAGAATAAGAATCCTAGTTTTTACATTTGATTGAATTCAGTTTTTACTTTGATTAGTAATTTTAGTTCAAAACCTAATTTCGGTGTCTAAACAAACAAACATAGTGAGTATTTCAATAGTCCGTTTTAAAAATTCTTTGTGGGACGATATCTTAATTTACTATTTGACACGACTCTGTGCGCTTGCAGAAAATAGCACATCACTCCTCACTTTTAAAACGGAACAAATGATCCATCACATTTCATGAATGTACCTTTTGGTCCTTCGTCACTATTCTGTTTGTTTTTCCGCGTAATAGTGACGAATAGTGATGGAATAGTGTCGAGAATAGTGAGAATAGTAAATGAATAGTGATAGAATAGTGACTAATAGTGACGGATGACCAAAATGGTACATTCATGAAATATGGAGCATTTGTTCTCGCTTTTAAAAGTGAGGACTAAAGAGATCATTGGCTAATATGTGAGGGACTATTTTGGGGTTATCTCTTAAGATTTTAGTGATGAGAGTGTTCCTCGTCACCAATGTTTAAATCACTAATTATGCCATATTGGCGGAAGCCTTCTTGCAAAATTTTTAGTGACTAAATGGTAACAACTTTTGGTCACTCGTCACTAAATATGGTGAGCTAATAAAAATTAGTGACGACTTGAGTTTTTGTTACTAATGGGGTTATTTGGTGATGGAATTTTTATTCGTCACAATGGTTTCACACCAAAGGGAGGGTTTTTCTTGTATTGAACAAATATAAAATGTAATTTTGGGTTTGATTCCAAGTTACAACCAGCCTCTCTTTTTCTTTTCTTTTAATTAGCTATTGATATTTTCTTTTACTGATAATCCCATTACCAATAAATACAAAAGATAATTTTTTTATTGACACAACCCTCCTTTTGTTTATTTTTATTAGCGATTGATATTTTCTTTTATGGATTTATGATCCTTGCAATTGCTTATCTATTTATTCAAGATCCGCACCATCGGATGAACCTACCGATACTGTGGAGGGATTTTTCAAATCATTGGACGAGGATAAGTCAATTTCACAACGGATTCTTCAGTCTCAGGTAATTTTTGATACAGTTTATTTATTTTTTTAGATTTTGATAAATAAAATGATATGCCTATGTTTGTATTCTTGTATAAGTGAAAAATTAAGAGGTTGGTAACAATTTGTTTGCTGGCATTTTCTAGCTTATTAACCCAAAAAAGATGAACTTAATCATTGCTATGATTTTCTTATCCATATGTGTTTTTCCATTTCAGTTATGTTGCATTAGTAATTTGTCCAATCTGGCCTTTAGGAATTTCCTTTCTTAATGCTACGTTCAACTTGGGCCTATTTAAATTTGTATAATTTTTAGGTCAATTGCTTTAATGTTAGTTTGAGCTTGTCCTTTCTAATAACAATTCATTAAATATTCTTTGACACAAAGCAAATATGAGGATGAGATTGCTCTCTTATACTACCATCCACCTTAAGTTGGTTTTGTTCGTGATTGTGTTATATCATTATTCAAAGATTTATAAATAGCATATTATGTAGTTACTTTTAGTTTTCCTATAATTCTCGAAACTTGATTATAGACACATATGATGAAACGATTTCGAAGTAAATGTCAATAAAATTTTTGTACTTTATACAATTTCTCTTCAGTAAAATAATTTCAAAAAAATTCTTTTTCTTTTCAATCTGAATGTTTGAAATGGAATCTTCAATATACCCTTTGTTCCAAATTCTAACCTTCTTTTTAAAAATTCTAAAAGGCACTCTAACCTGTTTTTCAATCTGAATGTTTGAAATGGAGTCTTCAATATACCCTTTGTTCCAAATTCTATTGTTTCTAAATCTTTTGAAAACCATAGTCTGGCAAAGGTCGATTGATGTCTTTTAGTCTATTATGAGTTTGTTTTTGAAGGAAATTTGAAGTTTGCAAAGGATTTATCAAAAATCATAGCAACCAAATTGAATAGTCACGCTTAGAAAATGACTTTTTTTTTTTTTCAAACGATAGAAATTCCATTGATTTTGGAAAATAAGACTGTACAATTTTATTGCCAATGAAGGCAATATAATCTCCTTGGTCTTACATTAATGCCAAGGAGGAGAATGGGGTAGTGGTCAAAAACCACTATCTCACTTGTTACAATACTAACAATTAGTCTGAGACTAGAGTCTATGAAAACACGTCCTAAAACGATTACAAAAAGATTGCCAAAAGGATTGATGTTGAGAAATATAGTGTCAATAGCTAACTTCAACTAAATGACTAAGCTTAGCCACTATATGTTGTAACATCAGTTGCAATCTTGGAATACCTGGATTATACTAATTACATAGCAGCATTCTACAAAATTCTAGAAGAGTATAGGACCAAAATAGCAATGCCAAGTCTTCATGCTAGCACTCTTCCAGTCAGCCCAATGAGAAGTGAAAGCCTTTTTTTCCTCAATAAGAAACCACCATGTTGAGAACCAAGCAAAAGAGAAGAGAAAGTAGTTTAGGAGAACCAACAAAAGAGAAAAGAAAGTAGTTTTTCCTCAATTCGCGGTAAGTTTTTCAGTACTCAACTTTCTGGGTAATACCGTTGAGAACCAACAAAGGAGAAGAGAAAGTAGTTTAGGAAATTAAGAACATGGTAAGATAGCAAGGATCAGAAGAGTGATGTTGGAATAAGAGAGGGAGGTAAGAAAAAACCTTAGGAAAAATCTAAGATATCAAGCTTCCTTAAGACAAAATAATCATACCATATACTATTTGATCTTCCATTTTGCTTGTGGATTCTTCTTTTTTTATTTTTTTTCTCTTTTTTTTTTCCCTTTTTTTTTTCCTCTTTTTTTTTTCCTTCTTTTTTTTTTCTTTTCTTTTTCCTTTCTTTCTTTTTCCTTTTTTTTCCTTTTCTTTTTTTTCCTCTTTTTTTTTCCCCCTTGTTTTTTTTTTGTCCTGTTTTTTATATTGATTTTTCCCTTTTTTTTCCTTTCTTGTTTTTTTTTTTTCCTTTTTTTTTCCAAAAGAAAAGATTACATGAGAAGTACATAAAGACTGAAATGTAACAGCAATGGGATTATATCAATGTAAAAGATTACCTGAGATGGGTATGGATGCAGGGAGTTCAAAATTGGGAGAAATCCCAATTGATTGCTTTTGAGCCATAGGGCATAACATCAGCACAATGCCGAGAGACTGCAATTCTTGCTTTTGTGTTTGCCCTCCATGCTTTTCTTTTTTACCTTCTATCTATATTTTTTGTTTTGTTTTTTTGTTTTTGTTTTTTTTTGTTTTTGTTTTTTTTTTTTTTGCTTTTGTTTTTTGTTGTTTTTATTTTTTTCCACTCTCATTTTTCCTCTCTTTTTTTTTCCTTCTCTCTTTTTTTTTTTTTTGTTTTTTGTTGTTGTTTTTTTTTTCCCCAGTCTCATTTTCCTCTCTTTTTTTCCTTCTCTCTTTTTTTTTTGTTTTTGTTTTTGTTGTTATTTTTTTTTCCAATCTCATTTTTCCTCTTTTTTTTTTTTATTTTATACAGTGCCGATAGTCTTTCCTTCAAACCAAACAATCCAAAAACCGGCTAGGCATTTGACTGGCAGCAAACTCTGAAGAATTGATGAATATTCTGAAACCCACATAGCTTCATGCGTGCCACTTGCCCGTCTGTTCCGTGAGATTACTTTGGAGTTAAATGCTCAAATCTGATTTTGACTTAGATACAAAGCCGCCAATTTTGGAACAACGCATTGTTTATTAAGCATGGCCCTGGCTAGAAATATGTGCTTTTATGGATGTTGCTGGAGATTTCCTCATACAATTATCCCATATTGCAATACTCCCTTCCACGGCGCACGAAGCAAAACACATTCCCATATTGCAATACTCCCTTCCACGGCGCACGAAGCAAACACATCTGGCTCCGTAGGACTCCACTGCAAATCTTCAACACTGAAATGAGCCTTCCGTCATCCTCACTTTCATCACTTTCATCACAACTATTGTCATCAATATCCAAGACATCATCATTTATTTTGTTTGGAACCAATTGCCTTCTCTTGCTAGGCTGTGACTCTGAAATCGGGTTGCTAAATTCAATCAGTGTCTTCTTCTGATGGGTTGTCCATAGAACCTGAATGCCCTGAACGATCTCTCCCCCGCATAAAGTGCTACTGAAACTGCCAAGTGCGTCCATGTCTGCCAATGTTAAGAGTTCCTTAGCCATGCTTTTTTTTTTTTTCCTAAACTTTCTCTGCGGCCTCTATCTTCCAGTCCAAACAATCAAAATTCAATCTAGCCTTCCAATGTCCTTCATAGTTCAGCTTGTTAGTCCTTGGAGTCCTTAGCCTGGTATATTTTCACCTAAAATTCCTTTGGAACAATTTAACAAACAGATTATGTGCCCTCCGTGGACACTTTATGATTCCAACATTTAGTACATTCGTTCTAGCCAAAATTTGAAAGTTCAACAATTTATAAAGCACTTCAGAGAAAACTTCCGATCAGTAACCACAAAAAAACCACAAATGTTCATCAGACATTTCCAACACATCATATCACAATTCGGAAATCCGCCCTCCATTAGACAGTAGGTGAAAGCCTTTAAAAGGTGCTAAATACTTAGTTTCCTTGACATACCTTATTGCAGCATTTGATCAACCGATATCAGGGACCCACTGAGTTTTGTGTCTTCTAAACCTATCCATTGGATTGATTCTCCATTTATTGTGGTTCTAGCTAACCAGAGCTCGGTCCTCATTAACCAAATATAGAGAAGAGAGGGTCAAAAATAGCTTTTATAATACTTAGTAGGTCCCAAAACTTACCCAAAAGAGAAAATGAGTTGCTCACCTGAGACTATTTTCCTTCTGCCTTTACATATTATACCATATTAGAGAAAAAGAACAAAAATAATATACATCGAGCAGCAAAAGAAAGGACCCTTGTGGAAACCAAGCTGGAAATAATTGAAATTAAAAAATACAGTTCCAAAACTTAGGAATTTATTAGACTGACCACATGGACCCGAGAAAAAAGCAGAGTTTAGCACCTGTAGGAGGAAGGAATGCTTCATTATTGCGAGAGTAGAGGCTTCACCCTTTAACTTTAGTCTTCAAGAGAAGAGAAGATGAGAGGGGCCAGGCTTGCCAGTTGACTCACAAGGCGATCCAAATCTTCTGTCTACATGACCGCAAATTGGTGTGTGGATGACCGCCACATGGTTTTGCATTCCTTATCCTCTGCTTTTGTTGCTCCTCCTTCACAATTTCCTAATATACTGGGAATTCTTGATAATATAAAATTTTGTGGACTATAGAAACCTACACCAAAAGTAAACATGCAATAAGATTAAAAAGAGACTGGAAAAAATTGAGAGAACAAAGACTGCTTTGTATTAAAACATGATAGAGAAATAGCTTATATTTTAAGAAAGAAGAGCGAACTCTTTGAAAGTATCTTGGTATTCTTGCCATTCAAACAAGGTGAGTCTACCACTTCCTTGGCTGATTTAGTTATCTTTTCAAAGAGCCAGAGATTCCTTGTTTTCCATAACATCCAAAGGATGTAAACGGAAAGGTTGATCCTGTCAATACTAATTGAGTTTTTTCCCATTGAGCTTAATGCTTCCCACCAATGTCGAAAACAGGATTGCTGCAAACGTAAACCATCCCAGGAAACTGGAGAGTGTCTCCACACCATCACCGCTCTCTCACAAGTAAACAGGACATGTTCTAAGGTTTCTTCTTGCATTCCACACATGTCACAAATGGTGTCCAACAGAATTTTCTTTTTGCTCAACTCTAACTTGGTAGGCAAAATTCCTTGACAACAGCGCCATAAGAAGTGTTTTAGCTTACCTTTGACATGCAGGTTCCATATTTTATTCCACATACTCCTAGCTGTTATCAACTTATTACTACTAGTAGCTGTATTGATACAAGCATGGGCTATTTGCTGCTCCTTAGCTACTTTATAGGCGGAATGTACTGTAAAATTTCCTTTCCCTTCATGATGCCAAATGAGCTTATCAGGACCCGCCTCTTTTTTTAAAGGGATTTTGGATATTTCCTCTGCATCAACGGGATGGAAAATCTGATCCAATAGAGTTTGATCCCAGTTTGCTCCTTCATCGACCATAAGTTGACTGCACCAATCCAGTGACTCCTGAGATGGATCTTTTGGGAGTGGCTTGAAATCGAGTCTGTGTGCCACCCATGGAGACTCCCAAATTTTAATGGATTTCCCATCTCCCACTTGATATCTTATCCCCATTTCTAAGATATATTTTGCTCCCGTCCAACATTTCCACAACCAAGAAGCATTTTGCTGAACCTTTGCATTCATTACATTGTCTTGGGGATAATATCGAGCTTTCATTACACGGCTAAGAAGTAAACCTGGGAACTGGATTAGTCTCCATAATTGCTTAGCTAATAATGAATCATTGAATACTTGGATATCCAGGAAACCAAGACCTCCCAAGTCTTTCGGTTGAGTTAATTTGGACCAGGCTCTCCAGTGAATTTTGTGACCATTGTTTTCATTAAAGCCCCACCAAAAGTGTGCTGTCTCACTACTCAAGAGTTTGCAAATCCCAGTTGGAAGTTTAAAGCATGACATTACATAGATAGGTAAAGAGTTTAGGACTGATTTGATGAGGATTTCCTTACCTGCCTGACTCAAGAAATGAGTTCTCCAGTTACCTATTCTTTTTCTGACCGCTTCAATAACATATGCAAAGACTTCTTTCTTGGATTTGCCGATACCTAGGGGTAAACCTAAGTATCGAGCACTCCTTCTCTCTTTAATCCCCTTTAACACCGCACAATGTCCTGCTTTAATTTGGTCCGTATGTGCTCGAAAAGGACCGAAGATTTATCTAGATTCACTTTTTGTCCCGAAGCTTCGCAGCAGTCAGAATGATCTTGTGGATATCTTTGGGCTTGCTCTACTGTCGCTTCATTAAAAGGAGTGAATCATCCGCAAAAAGATGAGTGAGGAGTGGTCCTTTACGGCAAATTTGCATTCCCTTATAGAGACCTTCATTTGCATTTTCTTATCGATATGAAAAACTTGGAGATGATTATGAATAAATAAGGATAAGGGATCTCCTTGTCTAATACCTCTTGTGGGCTGCACATATCCACTAACCTCACCGTTAATGTTAAAAGAAAAGGAAGAGGTACTTATACACATTATAACCCAGTTTATGAATTTTGTTGCAAAACCCATTTTGAACATAACTTGAGATAAAAAACCCCACTCGAGTCGGTCAAAAGCCTTAGCCATATCTAATTTCAAGGCCATACAATCTTTTCTTGATTTGTTAAGGCTCTTGATGTGGTGTATACATTCATGAGCTATAACCACATTGTCGTGATTTGTCTACAGGACAAAAGCGGCTTGGCTTTCATGGATGCAAACATTGAGACAGTGGTTTTAATCTTTCTAGAATCTTAGAGATTATTTTATAAACCACATTGCATAAACTAATAGGCCTGTATTGCGCTATATGGGTTGGGTTCTTTATCTTTGGGATAAGGGTAATAAG
Organism: Gynochthodes officinalis; assembly: GCA_020080225.1. Lineage (NCBI taxonomy): Eukaryota > Viridiplantae > Streptophyta > Magnoliopsida > Gentianales > Rubiaceae > Gynochthodes > Gynochthodes officinalis. The sequence continues at coordinate 2,840,218 of JAIQDA010000012.1, forward strand.
TGTATGGTTTACACTCTTCAGCATTTTAGAGTGGATAAAGAAACTTTTCACAGCAAAAATTATATCTTTGTGGATTACTCCAAGAGTTTTGAAAAAGAGTGAGTCATACCATCCGTCGTATGCGTTTTGTTTGGATGCATACGAAATAAAGCCTGTTGGATCTCAGCATCCTCCACTGGCCTGGTTAGCCTTTGGTTCATTATTCTTGTAATCGTAGTTGGGATTCCTAGCAAAAAAGATGAGTCAGTTGTTGGAGATGAAGTATTAAAAAGGGAAGAATAAAAATCAGAAACTTCCTGTTTGATTTCCTCGGGATTGGTGCATATTCTTCCATTGTCCTTCACCAGTCTAGAAATCGTATTTGCTCTTCTTCTTTGTACTGTAGAAGCATGAAAGTACTTTGTGTTCTTATCTCCTTCTTTTAGCCACCGAAACCTTGCTTTTTGATGCCAATACTTCTCCTCCTCACTATAAGCTTTGTGTAAATCCTTTTTCAACTTATTCCAAAGTGTCCAGCTGACACCCTACTTGGTGAGCCCTTCCATTTGAGCTTTGATCTCCTTGATCTTTTTGCTGCATTAGAAGACGCAGATGGTGACTTCAAAGAAATCCACTCTACATTGTTTGATTTTGCTAGTCGGTTGGAACATCAGTGCCCTGTTGAAACCTTTTCCACGAATGCTCTATTACTTTCTTTGTTCCCTCTTGCTTTATCCATCTCTTGTCGAAGATAAACCTATGCTTCCTTCGGGGCTTGTCTGGGTTAGTGACTAGTAACAATAGCGAATGGTCTGAAGATTGTTTTTCCAGATGTTGGACTTCCGCCATCGGGTGCTGGAGTAACCATTCATCTGAACCGAAGAACCGGTCCAGTCTTTCTTCAACGTAACCCTCCTGTTCCCTATTATTGGCCCAAGTGAAAGGTCTCCCAGTAAAACCTAGGTCTACCATGCCCATGGTTTTGATAAAGTCCCTAAAAAGCTGAAAACTGGTTTCCGAACGGACTTGACCACCTCTCTTCTCGGAATTATCAACTAGATCATTGAAATCCCCTCCCATAAACCATTTGTGCCCCCATTTGCTTTTGGCCTGTTGAAGATAGTCCCATTGCTGATTACGGATTTTTATATCCGTACTAGCATAAACAAAAATAACCCAAAACAGCTCTTGATCTCCCTTCTTATTTATTTGTACTTCAAAACAAAAATCTGTACATAACACTTGATTTACTACCATGTCTTCATTCCAAAATAGCAGAAGGCCGCCCCTTGTTCCCCGCGGTTCAACATAGTTCCATCGGTTTTGAAGACGAAGATGCCTACAAAACGTTTTGATAAAGGGCGCCTTTTGTTTAGTCTCACTAATAAATACCATATTCGAGAGGTGGAACCGAATGGTTTCTTGCCGAGAAATAGTAAAGGGCCCTCCTAAACCTCTACAATTCCAGCACAAATTTTCATTGATTTGCCAGGGCCATTTAGGGTCGCTTCCTCCACCGCAAATCTCGAATGATGATGCCTTGTTCCTTCTTTTATGGTCCGCCCCGATCCTCTCCCTTGGATACAACATTATTTTCCTGTGCTTTTCCTTTTCTTTTGTCCCCGCAATCACCGTGGTTGTATCCCAGTTTGACATCCTTTTTTTGGCGCTGGGTAACAATTTTATGGTGCCATTTTCTTGTATTTAATCCCCGGTGCTTTGGGCACCATTTCTTCTACATTGGCCCCAGTTGTTGGGAGAATCTTGAGGGGATTGGAGACTTCTCCCACTTCAATGAGACGTTTACAAGGTTTTGCTCTAGGCGAGTATTCTTCCTCTAGACACGGGGTGATCATCTTCCGAGTGTGTCATTCTCTAGCTCAAACTCTTTTCCCCGCCCGACACAATCCAAGTCCATTATTTCTTGGCCTTTTTTTGCCTCCGGTTCACTCGCTTGTTGGGATAACTCTATTATGGTCGCCGCACTTCATTGTTTTCCATCGTTGAAATTGGTTAGATTCTCGAGGTACCCTTCGGATACACCATTGCCTTGTGCGGAGAATGTTCTATATCCTTGCTCGTGGAACTTGTACGTGGATAGACTCACGAGGATGAGGAACGTCATCATTCGGAGGCTGGTTTGCACTCCCATGTTTGGTCGATTGAGTTTTCGCCCGGAGGCTACTTGGTCATTCGGCTTGTACTCTCTTGATTGACTCCGCTTCAACCATTCTCCGAATTGGCTCTCTTGCACTTAAGGTGTTTACAATCCTCTTTACGGATCCCACAGTTATTTTCCAGATGGCCAATGTGACCACAATAAGAACAAAAATTGAGTAATTGTTCATATCGGAAAATAACCCAACAATGTTGCTCATTAAGTTTAATTTGAGTACCACGCAATAACGGTTGATCCAAATCGATTGTAACATACTGTTTTAAGCATCTTCCTCGCTTTCGCATTTGGGATTTCCACATCCCAAGTTTTCGAACAATTTTCCTATTTTCCAGCCCGTTTCTTTAGACAACCAGTGGGTGGGGATATTCCAAATTTGAACCCATATATCAATGTGGTTGAAAACTTCTTCGTATATATTCATTCCCACAGACCAATCTTTTAAAACTAAGTATTGTTGATCAAAGGACCAGAGTTTACCTTTTAAGACCTTCTCCTTGTCGGCTTGGCTATAGAAAACAAATTGGAAAAGGTTGGGTCCATGCTCAATAACTGAAAAAGAGCTCGAGGTCGGCCATATTCTTGATAGAGTGAGTTTCAATCCCGTAAAATTAACCCTTTTTTCCCCATGAATTTTCCCGGCTAAGCTTCGTCCACACAGTTCCTTACTCACTTTGACATCTTGTTCTTGAAGTTCCACCCCTACTTGTTCATTTGTTGACATTTGACATTTCCGAAAGTGAGCTACTAAGTCGTCCGCCATTCTACTTTTTAGCCTACATCGCGCAACTTGGAACTGCACTAATGTAGGGCGCTTTGGGTCGCAACTTGCTACTCGAAGCTCCAACTTGTCGCCTACGAAGAGTTTGACTCTTCTCTCACAATCAACTAAAATATTGTGTTGTTACTAGGCTAGGACTCTGTTGAGTTTCTAAGTTCCTAAAAATTGAAAAACAAAAACAGAGAGGTTTTGGGTTTCATCAAACAAACCAATAAAGACTGTAATGTCACTAGGAGAGAGGTTAACAAAAGGAGACACCGCCCAAACCAAACCAGAGAAAACTTTGATGGCATTGGGAGAGACCTAGGATTAAACTTCACACTCGATCGAGACCAAGAGTCTCTGAAGGAGAAAGGCACTCTCTCACGGGGAGAGAGACAATCGAGTTAGTATTCTAAAAATTCTAATTAGAAATGGAGTCTTCAATATACCCTTTGTTCCAAATTCTATTGTTTCTAACTTGTTTTTCAATCTGAAAGGCACTCTAACCTGTTTTTCAATCAATGTTTGAAATGGAGTCTTCATTACAAAGGGTATATTGAAGACTAAAAACAGGTTAGAAAATGACTTCAAACCAACATTTCCAAGCATTGTTAGGGGTTTTTGTCTTTCCAGGAAATTTTATATAGCATTTTCTAGCTTATTAGATTTTGTGTTGAATTTAATGATACTTTGTCTAATTTGTTTTGAATTTATATGTGCTTTTGTGGTTATTTTGATTGCAAATGTAAAGATTTGTTTTGTCTTTCTAAAACATAAAATTTTTTATAAGTATAATTTGCATTTGTGAAAAACATTTTGTTTTCCAAGCAACATTTGGTTCAATGTGGCACTGGTTGTTGTACCATGATCAAGAAGTCATCTTGTCAAACTCGTACAGGTCCAGTTGGTCGGCATAGTCCGATCATGAATAGAGCTAGGGCCCATTCTAGATTTGTATAAGAATCCAAACTTTTAAAAATTTGACCGATTCCAAAAGAGCAAAATCGAGGTTGACCTGAATTTAATCATGTCTTTGACTATTTTTAAAATGAAATTTTAATTTTAAAAATTATAATTTGACCTTATACTTTTATAAATCTTATTTTTAATTTTTAATGTGAATATTTTAAATTTTCACCCTTAAAGATTTTTTAATTTTTAAAATTTAATATCTCAAAAATTATAAAAGAGGTTTTTACAAATTTTAACACAATTTTTACTTAAAACATGTTTTCTACTATTTTTCATGAAAGTATTCAATTAGACATTTGGATTTTTATGTAATTTATACTTAATTTAAATTTAATTACATTAGAAAAAATAAATAATTTATTTCTAATATATTTGTATACTAATATTAATATTTTATAATTAGTTCATATTTATTACATTATAATAACATCAACCAGTTTTTACTATCAAGCCAACCTATTAATCTTAACCCCTTTGCTTGACCAATTGCATCTAATCCGATTTTCACAACACTAACTAGCAAGAAAGCCTTAATATTCTATCTGAATTTTGTGTTGGAATTTATTTACATAGATGGTTTTCATGAACCATGGGGTGTTGTATATCAGAAAAGCCGCACCCTCAGTCATGGACAAGAATGAGGGGTCTACAAGGGTTCTTGGAGAGCATGGCCTAACCTGAAAATTTCAAGTTTGGTTTGGGAGTATGGGGAAGAATGAGTTATTAGAGAGGGACTCGGTTAGGCGGGGAGAAGTGCTAATTTTCAGTCATGTTTAGAAGGTTAATGAATTAAATATTATGCTATGTAAAAATTTATTATCGATTCGAATCAAGCAATGCTAGACTTCCTAATAACTTTCACAATTTTGCTATCTGTGATTTTGTAGGAAAGTTATGCATGGACAGATTAGAAAATTGTAGAATTCAAGATAAGGAAGGCTGCGGCTTTTATATTCAAAGATCTTGTATTGCCTAAATTGATTTTTAAACTTTTGAACATTAATTTTTTGGAATTCCTTATGGACCCATATGTATTTTATGAGTCACAATAAGTTAGGATTTCAATTATAGATATGTAGATGCGATGTGAGGCTGGCGTAAGTGTTATTTTGTACTTTTAATTTTTAAGATTCTAACGTTGTATTGTATCACGTCACATTAGTTAATAATTTTTGCATAGTACTTATAAAATTTCTTTTTTTCTAGGGTATTTTTTCTGTGTATGTTTTTTTTTTTGGTGTAAAATTTGGAACAAATATGTGATTGACATAGACATTTTCTGCTTTTTTTTTTCTTTGGGTGTAAATTTGGGTATAAGATACGTTTGATTGAAAGCAATTTGTAGGAGAAAAGAAGGTAAACGGTTTATTTGATTGGATTGGTAAGGAAGAATAATATAGTGTTCTAGTAATTAGAAAATATAATTAATATTTTAATGCCCTTTATAATAGATCGTTAAAAGTTACATTCTGTTTAATATTTTTTTTTCTGCTTAGCTAAATTTTTTTTCTCAATTTATAGAAATAGATACTTCCTCTGTTATCAGAAATGCTGGAGTAGCACAGCTGGTAAAACAAAATGAATTTGTTGGAGGTTCGAACCCTCTCTCGAACATAATTTTGTCCGTTCTCCATTTTTTTGCCCTGCTTTTTTATAATCTGCAAAATTTTGTCCATTTTGTCCATTCTCCATTTTTTCGCCCAGCTTCTTCATAACTAACATTCTTTTACCGAATCGAATATAAAAGGACAAAATGATTAGTCCAAATTATTGTATAGAAATAATATTATTGGATTGATTTAAGTTAATATTACACCCTTCCTCCCAAAAAAATTCAATTTAAAAAAATTTGTCCTCTAAAAAAGAGTTCATTTTTGAGGTAAAATTCTTGTATCACCTTTGTTAATAATAACAATATATAATCCAAATTAAAAAGTTAGAATAAAAATGTGAAATTACACATTTAATAAATATATATATTCTAAATTAAAAAGTAAGGATAAAAATGTGAAATTATACATTAATAGTATTGCACTTTGTAGATTTAATTGCAAAAATAGTCTCTCTCATATAAGGTTGTAATCTTTTTGTCTTTCACTTTCTACAATATTCTTTTTAATCCCTAACAATTGATCTCATAGCTGGTTTTCTCCTTTTACCGGCTGTGAAGTTGGTTTCTCAGTTAGAAATCCATTTTGTTTTTTTAAGAACTCAATATTTTAAAGAAGAGCAAAAGGGAAACACGGTCTATCAGAAGGCAACATGAATATTCCTAAATCATCAAGCCCTAATTATTTTACCCAATTATTCCCCCAATTTTGTTTCATCCTCTTTCCAAACTGAACTCTAACCGACTTCAGAAATTCATATCCACTGGAACACATTGGGAATGGTGATGGATCATTGGCAAATTTAGCCGAGGATGTCAAGGTTGAAAAGAATGAAGAAGAGTTTCGAACCTGTTGTGAGGACGAAAATGAATTGAGGGAGAGGGAGAGGGAAGAGTTGGTAAAGCTAGGTTGTGAGGTCAATGACTTTGATGAATGTTATGTGAAAATGTACTTCAAGCGTGTATTAGTGGCTGGCCCTAAAAGTCTGATTTTGGATTTTCTAATTTGGATTTTCTGGAATTGGGGTGGTTATAGAGAGGTCAGTCAATGTTTCTCCTATTCAAGTGCAGAAAAGCTTGATTTTTATGTTGAAGAATCTATCTCAAATTATTTGGCTTTGATGGATGGCTTAGTTGAAGCTAAACAAAATAAGATTATGAAGGTATTTGCCTTCACATATTCCCAAATATTCTATGAACAGTTGTGAAGTTTTTCTTGAAATATCTCTTATTTATATGAATCTTGCTTTCCTTTTTTCCTTTTAAGTCCTATCTCTTGAAATCTTCCATGTTCATTTATTTTTGCCAAAAATTGCTGGATGATAAATGCTTCTAGTTCCACTGGGATCGGAAACATGAAGTTCAAGTCATTGTGAAATAAAGCTGGCTCTCATCTAAAGATATTCTTCACTTTGATATAAAATTCGAGATATTCTTCACTTCGATATAAAATCCGAGAGAATAAGTTGAGTTCTGTTTCCAATCAGCTTGGTTTTCAGTTCAAGAGAAATGTCAACTAACCGTTCTTTTTCTCCTTTTGGTTACTTTTGGTGTTGAATCTCAAGTCATTGATTGTCGTATCACCCTCTATAGGAGCATTTCACGGTTGATGCATATGAATATCTGAAGTTGATTAGCTAGGGTTTGGTTTGGGAAGAGAATGAAACAAAATCGAAGGGAAAAAAAATAGGAAAAGTAATTAGGGATTAATGATTTAGAAATATTCGGGTAAATGTGGACACATTCAGTAGACTAAAACTCAACCAGAAGACTTTGTTGTGTAAAGTGTGGTCACGCCTTATCAGTTGAAAAGCTGGACGAGTTTGGTTTTCAAAAAGGGAATTGTTGAGAGTTGGTTATCAGGATGAAAATAGTTTTTGCTGCAAAATCAAGAATATTAGGTTGTTAGTATAATTAAAAATTTGTTTTAATTATGCTATCATTACTTTAGTTATGAATTCGAAATTAAAGATTTTGTTATCCCATCCCTATTATCTAGACCTTACATAAAATCATTATTGAAGTTTGTAGCACATTATCCTATAGCTGATTATCCCATAAACAACTAATTCAAATCCAAATTTTTGGGTCTGTTGATGAAGATCATATATGTTAGTCATGCATCATTTTGTTAAACTCATCAGATAATTAAATTTAATATCATCATCATTTATTTGAACGGTGTGGAATACTTTTGTAATTATATTTTAAATTTCTTGCATACTTCTTAGTGTTCTCATTATTCACGTGAGAAAGGGCTATCTGACTTTATTAGTAACACTCAAAATAGGGTAAATGACTCAAATAGTCCCTCATGTTAAGGTTAAGTCACGATTTGCTCTTTAAAGTTTAAAAAGTTGCAATTGAATCTTTCAAATCTATAATTGGAGCAATTTCATCCTAACTTGGTAACACAGTAATTCTGGTAGGGACAATTTCGCCCTATTTATTTTTTCATTTATTTTTTGTATTTTATTTACTGTTTTGTGTCTCATTTGCATCTGCCTTGTATCTTTTTTTAAGATGAAATTTTTAGGACTAAAATTTGCAAGATATTAGGATTAAATTATTTTATTTTTTTTTATTTTTTTGTATTTTATTTATTGCTTTGTGTCGCCTTTGCATTTGTCTTATATTTTTTTTTAGGACGAAATTTTGTAAAATATTAGGACTAAATTTTGCAAAATATTAGGACTAAATTTTATAAGATATTAGGACTATTTTTTTTTGGTATTTTATTTATTACTTTGTGTTGTCTTTGCATCTCTTGTATTTTTTTAAGATAAGAGTTTGCAAGATATTAGGACTGTATTTTGTAAGATATTAGAACTAAATTATTTTATTTTTTCATTTTTTTTGTATTTTATTTGTTGTCTTGTGCCTGCATTTTTCTTGGTTTTTTTGTCGTTTTGCTCATTAAATCCGTTAAATATAACGGAAGTTATTTTCAGAATGCTTGGTAGTTTTGACAAACTACAGTGCGATTGGTAATAAACATAAACCATAGAGAGGTATTAGTAATTAACTCAAAAAGAAACAAAATTAGATAAATTCGATTTGTAACTGGGAATGGAAAGCGTTTCAAATTTATAGTTTTAAATATCGTCCTAAAAATTTCATTCTAAAAAATACGGCAGATGATGCAAAGGAGACCCAAAAAAGCAAATAAAATTTTAAAAAATGAAAAAATATAATAGGACGAAATTACCCCTGTCAAAATCGTTGTATCACCAAGTTAGAACAAAATTGCGCCAATTATAGACTTGAGAGACTCAATTGTAACTTTTTCAACTTTAGGGATCAAATCGTGACTTAACCTTAATTTGAGGAACTATTGGAGTCATTTACCCCTCAAAATGCTTTGATTCAAGGGAGATATATTGCTGACAAAGTAATGTTGATGTACGATATTGTGAGATGGTATCACATAAGTGGGGGCAAAAGAAAAACTCTGATATAGATTGACATAATGAAGGTATTTGACACATTGGATTCGAAGTTTTTGTTTTCCACAATAGAACTATTAGGATTTCCCATCCAATTTGTCAATTGGACTAAGCTTTCTGTAATTACAACAAGATTTTCCCTTAAATGGTTTGATGGTAAGATACTTTGGAAGTGAAAGGGGATTGAGGCAAGGGGACCAACCTTATCTCTTTTTGTTGGCAATGGTGGTGTTTACTAGGCTGTTTAAAAAGAGAATTAAAGAGCAGGGGTTTGATTTTCACACTAGACGTAAAGAGCTATAGTTATCCCGTTCGGGTTTTACATCAAGTACAAATCTTTTTTTGTGATAAATATTGCCCTAAAAGAGTTTTAAAAGCTCTCAGGATTAAAGCCTAAACTTAAAAAATGTGAAGTTTTCATCTGTGGACCGGAGATGGAACAGCAGTAGCAGCTTTGTATATTATTTAAATCCCTTTGGGAGCTTGCAAGTAACCTACGGGGGCTTACCATGGATCACCGTAAGGATGAAGTTGACGGACTATACTCCTACATCCACCAAGATGAAAGAAAAAAGTTTCAAGGTCGGGCAGGGAAAAAGCATTGCCATTGATGAAGGAGATATCCACCACCGGATGTAATGTCCGTAGCCCTTAAGCTCTATTGGCAGTGCGCATTTGATACAATTGTGGGCTCTACATTATGACGAAAGCTCCTTCCCGAGACTATTGAGAAGGTTGGCACTTGCAACTACAGTCTGCAAACTTTGGGCATCAAGGAATTATGCTGTTTTTATGCAGACTTTGGTTGATTCTAAGAGATTTTAGTAATGTTTACAGTACGATTGGGTAAGCGGTGAACTCTTGGAGAAATTTTCCATACATGAGGAAGCAAATGAACTCATTATAATATGGAATATTACCACAAGGAGTTCACGGCTTACATATAAAACAAATTACTATTGTTCAGATTCTTGCCTCAACTCTCTAAAAGCTTTATTTCCTAAAAATAAAATTTCTTTTATTTTGTTAAGAAAAATAAAAATAAATAAATGGAATATAATTTGTAATTAAATATTTTAACATTATATTTAGTGTTAATTTTGGTTAATAAAATTACAACTTCTCCAATAAATTACTTTGATTACACTATCTTTCATGGTATAGACGCTACATGTTGGGAGCAAAAATAATAAATCCCACAATTACACAACAATTTGCTCCAAATTGATTAACAAATCTGGACAAAAGCGTAGCCGCGAACAATCCAAGAGGAAAAATTGATTTGGCCGTGGATGCCTTTGGTCAGGAAGCAAACAAACAAAAATTGATTCTGGAGTCAAACCTTAAAGTCAAGCACGTGCATGGGCTTGAAAACCTTCGCCCAAGTCTTTCCCAAAACAAACAAATAGCCGTGGTCCCCACACAAGCAAATAAAAGCTTGTCAACCGAAAAAGAAATGGGCAGCAAAGTTGTTAACGAAACTTGATCAAAGATTTTTTCAAAACAAGCCGTGCGGCGTTAAAACAGGTGGCCGACTTTTTCTTTGTATTTCTCTAATTCTCTCTATTTTTTTTCTGTAATTTAAAATAATAACATGTCCTATTTATAGGACTTAACTAAACCCTATACCTATTAAATTTGGTAACTACTAAACCAAAACCCAATACAAATTACAAACCCAATAGGATACTAAAATACTTAGTTTAATTCTACTACATTGCCTCCCTTAAACTAAGTTTTCGTAACTTATCATGCCTAGCATTTTCTTCAACTTCACAAACGAATCCATCCTCAACGCTTTCGTGAAAATATCAGCTACTTGCTCTTCGGTGTTGCAATAATCGATCACAATTTCCTTTCGTTGAACCAAATCACGAATGAAATGAAATTTGATGTCGATATGTTTGCTTCGACCATGAAACACTGGATTCTTCGTCATCTTTATTGCTGACGTACTATCGCACAAGATAGTAGGTGCTCCACCTTGCTTATGTTGAAGAAAATCTAACATCCTTCTAAGCCACAATGCTTGAGTAGCAACGCTAGGCGTGCAATGTATTCTACCTCATTGTAGATAACGCGATAACTGGTTGCTTCTTTGAACTCCACGAAAATATACCAGATCCAATAAAGAAAGCATAACCAGAAGTACTCTTTCTCTCAATAGTGTCACCAGTCCAATCACTATCAGTGAATCCAAGAAGATCAACAGGATCACTTTTTGCATCAAAGATTCCTTCACCTTGAGTACCTTTAATGTACTTCAAAATTCTCTTAGCTGCTTGCAAGTGAGACTGACGTGGATTTTCCATAAATCTACTGATTAAGCCGACACTGAAATTGATATCAGGTCTTGTAGCTGTCAAGTGTCTCAAACTCCCTACCAAACTTTTAAAATAAGTAGGATCCACACAAGTGCCAGTCCCATCTTTGATCAAACGCAACCGTTCTTCAGCTGGAGTCAAGATTGGTTTTGCACCGTCCATCTTGAACTTCTTCAAAATAACTCCAGCATATTTCGTATCGCAAATAAAAATGCCTTGATTAGTCTGCGAAACCTCAATTCCAAGGAAGTATGACATAAGACCTATGTCGTCATCTCGAATCGTCGAATCATAGCTTCCGAATTTCTGCAATCATCTTGGGATTATTCTCAGTAAATATTAGATCATCCACATATAAGCATACGATAACAACCGCACCATGAGAAGATGTCTTCACATATGAAACATGATCAAAAGGACAGTGTTGAAAACCACTGTCAAGGAAGAAAGAATCAATACGGGTGTACCACGCTCTTGGAGCTTGCTTCAAGCCGTAAAGGACTCTTTTTAAACGGTACACCTTATTTTCTTGACCTTTCTTCACAAATCCTGCAGGTTGTTCAACGTACACTTCTTCCTCAAGTATACCATTCAAAAACGCAGACTTTACATCCATTTGATGTACTTTCCAACCATTTTGAGCAGCTAAGGAAATAATTAAGCGAACAGTATCAAGCCGAGCAACAGGCGCAAATACCTCAAAATAATCGATGCCAGGTTTTTGTTTATAACCTTTAGCAACCAACCGCGCCTTGAATCTGTCTATTTCTCCATCGGGCTTGTACTTCGTCTTGTAAACCCATTTGACACCAATGGGTTTCTTGCCACTTGGAAGATTTGTGAGCTCCCAAGTATTATTCTTTTCAATGGCATGAATTTCATTAGCCATTGCTTTCTTCCAGTGATCCTCACGAACAGCATCTTCAAAATTAACTGGGTCACAATCTGCAAAGAGAGCAAAATTAACAACATCTTCGTCAGATAAATTTTGAAAGTGACCCTCAACAACATAATCCTGCAAATGAGCTGGTAGACATCTTTGTCTTTGCCGACCGACTACACAGGAATGAATTGAGTAGGAACTTCCTGCTGTTCGGGTACTTCGGGCTGATTAATCTCATCATCATTGTCATCAAAGTATGAAGATTGTGGAGGATGACTACCCGCCACATCTGACCATTTTTCTGACCAATCCCAGACACCTTTCTCATCAAAATTCACATCTACTAAAGGTGATCTTCTTTGTCACAGGGTTGTATAACTTGTACCCTTTAATCTCAGAACTGTAACCAATAAAAATACATTTCTCCGCCTTATCATCAAGTTTCTTTCTGAGAGCATCTGGAACATGTGCATATGCCAAACAACCAAATACTCTAATATGAGAGATATTTGGCTTTTTACTGCACCAAACCTCATAAGGGGTCTTCCCATCATTACATCTAGTAGGACACCTATTTAATAAATAGATACTACATGAAACCGCTCGCCCGTAAACCCTTGGGCATATGTTTGGCAACCATCATTGATCGCACCATGTCCATCATTCGTTCTTTCTTTCTGCAACACCATTCTATTGAGGAGTGTACCTTGTTGTCATCGATGCTTAATCCCATCTTTGTGCCAAAAATCATCACGCATCGTATACTCTGTGCCTCTATCAATTCTCGAGTTTTGATGGAGTAACCACTTTGCTTCTCAACATACACTTTAAAACTTTTAAAAGTGTCACAAGCATCGACTTATTTTTCGTAAAATAAACCTGTCTCTTTCTATTGAAATCATCAATGAAAGTAATAAAATACTTATTACCTCCATTAGAAGAAACATTCATCGTACATAAATCAAAGTGAATGAGTGTAATGGTTCTTTTGCCCTCCAAGCCTCGCTTTAGGAAACGGGTCTCGATGCTTCTTGCCCAAAATACAAGACTCACATCGCTATGGTGAAAGTTGATGGAAGGCAGCCCAAAAACAATGTTATTTTTAGACAAAAACTGCAATCCACGAAAGTGAAAGTGCCCAAATCTCATGTGCCACAACCAAGTGTCATCAACCTCAATCGAGTTAAAGCAAGGTGAATCACCACAATTCAAAATAATCAGAAATAATCTGCTATTGGTCATATTCACCTTTGCAATCAAACCCAATCTATCATCAGTGATGGTGCAGACACGTTTTCGAAAACGCAAATCATAATTCTTCTCTTGAAGTTGACCCAAACTCAAGAGATTTTGATGCAAAGCAGGCACATAAAACACATCAGCAACAGCACTTTTTGCACCATTCTTCAAGGTAATAGGAATATCTCCTTTACCACATACAGGCATTTCATGATTATTACCAAAACGAACAGTGGATTTAAATGACTCATCTAAATTTTTAAATAATTCTTTCTTTCCAGTCATGTGGTTACTACATCCAGAGTCAACATACCACATGTTATTTTTAGACTCCCCAGCCACACCAGCAGAAAATAAGATTGTCCCATGCTTTTCACTAGAATCTTCAGCAACATTAGCACTGATATCCTTATTTTCTGATTTATTAGACCAACAATTCTTTTGGATATGGCCTACTTTACCACAATTAAAACATTTAGGCCTTTTTTGCTGATTATTGTTGGAATTATAAAAATTGCCTCTTTGTTGGGAGGAATTGTTACCTCTACTGCGACCACGAGAGTTACCTCTTTCACGTCCACGACCTTTGAAATTCTGGCCACGACCACCAGAAGCAGCACTATTTGATGAATCTTCACTGCTTTTCTCCTTAGCAGTCTGAATTTTCACAGCTTGCAACGCCTTCTCCACAGGCTCTTTTTCATGGAATTCATCCAATTTGCCATTAATTCGTTGTTCATGCAGCAGCAATGACCCTTGCAACTCATTAACTGACAAGGTTAACATCTCTTTTGTCTCTTGCATCACGGCAACGACATGGTCAAACTTTAACGGCAAAGTATTCAAGACCTTTTCTACAATGAGTTGAGCAGTAAGATCATACCCATTCAACTACATCTCGTTCTTTATATCATTCAAACAAGAAAAATAAGACTCAATAGTCTCATTCTTTTCCATGCTGCATAGCTCAAACTTTCTTTTTAACGTCAACAAGTTATTCTGTTGAACTTTGTCAACGCCACGATACGTTTTGGCCAAAATATCCCACGTCTGTTTTGCGGTTTTAGCGGTGGATATTTTTCCAAATACAGAAACATCAATTGCCTAGTGTATTTGAGACAACGCCAAACTGTCGTTTTGTTTCACGCCTCTACTAGCATCCTTTGCTAAATTTTCTTGAATATAGACTAACAAATCAAACGCGTTGAGATCGTTTCCATCTGATCCTCCAAAAATTGTAATTTTGTTTACCCTTTAATTTAGTGCGAACAATTAATATTAGATTTGTCATAACTTTCAAACACCAACCAAAGCTCGATACCAAATGTTGGGATCAAAAATAATAAATCCACAATTACACAACAATTTGCTCCAAATTGATTAACAAATCTGGACAAAAGCGTAGCCGCGAACAATCCAAGAGGAAAAATTGATTTGGCCGTGGATGCCTTTGGTCAGGAAGCAAACAAACAAAAATTGATTCTGGAGTCAAACCTTAAAGTCAAGCACGTGCACGGGCTTGAAAACCTTCGGCCAAAGACTTTCAAAAACAAACAAATAGCCGTGGTCCCCACACAAGCAAATAAAAGCTTGTCAACCGAAAAAGAAATGGGCAGCAAAGTTGTTAACGAAACTTGATCAAAGATTTTTTCAAAACAAGCCGTGCGGCGTTAAAACAGGAGGCCGACTTTTTCTTTATTTCTCTAATTCTCTCTGTTTTTCTCTATAATTTAAAATTATAAATAACATGTCCTCTTTATAGGACTCAACTAAACTCTATACTTATTAGATTTGGTAGAACTACTAAATCAAACCAATATAATTAATAATTCTAAATCTAATAGAATTATTAAATTATAAATTATAAACCTTATAAGATACTAGAATACTTAATTTAATTCTACTACACTACATGTGATATTTATTTTTCTTGAAGATTCTACAATAATGATGAAGAAAGATTAAGAAGGTAAATTTTTAAAATTAAAATAGAATGATAATATATATTAAAAATTTCAATAAAATCTCTTGGTGAATGATATGATGTTTATGTGACAAGAGCTATTAAACAATAATTCATTTAGTCGTGTGTAATGAAACTATTATAATAACTAAAGGTGGAAAAACTATAGTTGCTTAACCATTCCAACCAATCTAATCATCATATGGGCTTTTTCGACACTATATGTAAAACTTTATTCAAGTTCTTACTTCTTAGTCTAAATATCCATGTTAAGGCTATTTCTTTCTTTCCTTGACGCGATATTTTATCCTGGGACATGACTGCTACGTTGTTCAATTCACAACCACAAATTGTTCCATCATCTCTGCTGTCGGATAGTGGACAACTTTTGCCTTCTTGGCCCACACCAATAATGCAATTCCGATTAACATTCTTATCCTGACCGGCATTTTTCTTTCCAGGGTCTCATCATTCTCCCACCCACGAAAATGCTCAAGAAAGAACGGAGGCATTTTTCTTTCCTGGTCTCATCATTCTTGCACCCACGAAAATGCTAAAGAAAGAACCGAGCAACTCTGTTTGCACTTTTCAACAGTAGGGGCAAGATTAAAATTTTAAAAGTACATCAATTTAAAATCAAAAGATTTTGGCACATAACAAAGATAAGCAATTAGGTGGTATGTCATGAAAATGCTAAGCAATTCAATTATCAAGTGCTGCAACGATGAAAATGAAATGGGCTGTCTTGGCTTTGATCTTTGAATGGTGCCTTCTTGTTATTAAAACTTATCATCTTCATCGCCTTGTCGTCATGGCTTTGCAATTATTGGAAGCAAGAGTTCACCTTCCCCTAATGTGCATAAATTTATGTATAGAAACTATCACTCCTTCCGTCTTGAAAAAGAATTTAGTACAAATTTTTTAAATTATAAAATATAACAAATTTAATATAATATTATATTTTAATTTTAATTTTTAATTTAATTATACATTATAATTATTAGTAAGAATAATACAATAATTTCATATCAAGAGTGAACTCTTTTTAACGAATTTTTTTAAATTATACTTTTTATTAAGACGGAGATGGTACAATATAATAAAAATGTAGATAACATTATTTTTATGACCACAAATTGAGTGTTAGATCATTTTGCTATGTAAATATCATTTGCTATTGTGAAAATTCATATTGTGGATATTAATTATTACTCATTAAATAATACGAGGATATTTGCACTGAGTGTATATTTGTTTAATCGGTCAATGGAAGAGGTGGTAGGTAACCATCACAACATTTAGCTTATAGTATTGAAAAAATTTAGCCGAGACTGAATTCAAATACTCGTCTAAAGTGGCAAGGAGACTCCTAGTTTATGCTTATCTCCAAGCATATGATATTCCTTAGGAATTATTGTCTTAATTTTATTATTTCAGAACAGCTGTTATATATTGAAATAATGATGCTGCTTGTTGACCATTTGGCTGCAACATTTCTGGAAAAGATAAAACAAGGAAATCAAGCCAATAAAACAAAAATGCCAGGAAATCATACTTCAAACAATATCAATTTTTAAGAGTACACAATATCAATTTTCCGAAATGCCAACAATGAGATTTTGAGTGAAGGTGGAGGATGAGGAGCAAAGTGAAGACACTTGACTTCAAAAATATTCAAGAAAATGGAGCTGCAACGGCAAGAAGAGCATTTTTTCTGTGGATTGCAACTCCAGGGCATTCAGTCATGTCTAACTCTTCCCCTTTAGCTCCCTTGGGTAGTTGCCAATCAAACTTGTTTACAAGATTTGCTAGTACAAGCTCATTACTTGCCATAGCAAAAGCAATTCCAGGGCAACCCCTCCTACCAGCACCAAATGGAATCAACTGGAAATCATGCCCTTTGTAATCCACAAGTGAATTAAGAAATCTCTCAGGCTGAAATTTCTCAGGTTCATCCCAATACTTAGTGTCTCTGCCGATTGCCCAAGCATTGATGATTACCATTGTTCCAGCTGCTATGTCGTATCCCATTACTTCAACATCTTGTCTTGCTACTCTTGGAACTAGCAATGGAATGGGAGGATGTAAACGAAGAGATTCCTTTATCACTGCTTTCAAATAATCCATCTTTTCTAAGTCATCCTCAGTTATGTCTTGTTTGCCGCCAAGAACCCCCCTAACCTCATCCTGCAACTTCTTCATTACACTGGGATTTCTTAGGAGCTCTGCCGTTGTCCATTCTGCCACTACTGCCGATGTGTCAGTTCCAGCAGAGAATACATCCTGCAACAAAGAAAAATCATCCTCTTCGTTCACTACTCTAGAAGGATTTACTTTTTGTCCTTGCTTGAAATATTCATAGACAGAATTCGAAATTTTATGGTTGAAACAACAGTGACAAAAAGCAAAATTGAAACATCAAGTTTAGAAAAGGACAATTCTCTGGCGGTGCTCTGTCTAGATCTAGAATTACGATGTTGATTTTTGAAAAGTGAAAATTTTAATATAATTCAAAACAATGACTCAATTCATGATGAAAATCAGCATTGATAAAATAATTATATATACAGCAGGAAAATGATGCCTTACCAATATTATAGCTTTGATGCTGTCTCTCTCCATGGATACGCCTGTTACCTTGTCCTTATAGACCCTAAGCAAAATATCAAGGAAATCTTCTTTACTTTCACCATCAAATGACTCACCATTTAGACTGGAATTAACCCCTGCACCGTCCAACCGTTCTTGAACCACGCTCTCCAAGAACTCATCGATTTCTTCAGCAACGCGATCAACTCTAGCATCGAATCCATTAACTCTATTAATCCATCCCAGCCATGGAACAAATTCAGCAATGCTGGTGCCACTATTTAATAGTTGCAAGAATTCTATCAAAAGGAGCTTAAATTTCTTCCCGCTTTCCCCTTCGCCATACTTCCTCCCGAATGCTGATCTACAGACAATATCATTTGTTAAAGAAACAAACATTTCGCTCAAATCTACTGGCTTTGAAGACAAAGAAGACTGTTGAATTTTCTCCATCATAAGGGAAGTTTCCTCTTTCCTTATATGCCGAAATGCCTGGACCTTTTTGTTGCTCAGAAGCTGAAGAACAGATATGCTTTTCAGTTGCCTCCAATATTCCCCGTATGGAGCCACTGATATATCCTTCATGTTGTACAAAAGTCGATCGGCAGTGCTGGAGTAAGGCCTATCAGAGAAAATAAGATCATGAATTTTCATGATTTGGCTAGCTGCATCAGCTGATGAAACTATGACTGTTGGGAAACTTCCAAATCTAAGAAGCATCATGGGACCGTATTTCTTAGCTAAAGATTGAAGGGGATGGTGAGGTAACGAGTCCAGTTGATGCAGATTGCCTAAGATTGGAAGCCCTCTTGGTGATGGTGGTAGATTTTTTCTTGAAGAAGGCCTGGAGAACCATTTGGAAAGGAACCAAAGAATAATCAAGGGAAAAAGTGAGACAATAATTGGATGCAACAAAAGTTTATCTATTTTTAGCTCCGACACAAAACCTAGTAAACTAGCCATGGTTCTTGTCCTGGAATTTGTTATAGTATAGGAATGGTATTTTTAGCCAAAAGCAAAGAAAAAGTAGTACTATGTAGTCTGTTTGTTACTGTCTAAAGCCTCACTAAATCGTCATATTTATAGGGATAGGTTTACCCAATAACGACAACGGAATGCAAATAAATACATATTAATTAAAGTATTTAAAAATGTTTTCACGCGGTCAATAAATTCAGATACCTAATATTGAAGCAACAACTAATAAAATTATTGAATTTATCACAGATTCGCTAATAGCCAAATGCAGAGCGGAATAACTTATGCAAAAATTTCCCAGATCCTACAATACAAATTGAATTGATATGAAATTGAGACATTTTTTTACCTTTGGTTGAACTAGGGATTGAAGGGCTGCTGGTAAAATTCAAATGTTTGATTTGTTGAGTAATGATACACACAGTAAATTTGATTAATGTTGTTTTTATGACAAAAGCTATTAAAAGAAATTATTTTGAACTTTCACTACTCTTCTATCATAGTCAGTTTTAGTGTCTATTCGTCTTCTGTCTTGTGAATAATATGTTAGTTATTAAGAGAATTTATTAAAAATGTTTATGGTGAATGTTCTTAGTTTTATTGGTTTTAAGTAGAACTATTAAGTACTCCTTGACAAAGTAACACAGGTATATAAACATTATAGTACTAAATAGCATTGAATGGCGGATAACAGGGCTTATTGATTGCTCCTATTTTTAAAATTTTAAGAAGAGCAGGTGAACAAACATTTACGTTGAATGTTTGTCATGATTTCACTTGTTGTCAAACATGGAAAGTATGGGATTTCCATGAGGGAGTAATCCATATGGAAAGTATGAGATTTCCATGCAGGGTTTATATGACCTTGTTCTTCTACCTCATGCAACTTTTTGTGGTGAGTCGTGACAAATGACATCGAGCCAACCGCTACCCTCCTGCTATGATTGGTTGATGACGCCGCTGTCGAACTAGATGGTGACGTCGATTGCAATGTTCGCCGACTGGATGCTCATTGTGACTAGATTGGTGACGGATCAGATTAATGTCGCCCGATCATTGACGGTGACCAGATACTAAATTGGTGGCGACGCTTACCGCCAGACTAGAGAAAAGAATCTAGTGCAAAGTCACCTAGTGCACAACCATCTAGCAAAGCGTGCAAAGCCAATAATCCGCACGCAAGTGGCATGCGTGAGATGCGAAGCATGGTGGATTGTCATGATTTCACTTGGTTCCCACATGGAAAGTATGGGATTTCCATGAGGGAGTGAATTTCACATGGAAAGTATGAGATTTCCATGAGAGGTTTATATGACTTGGGTTCTTCCACCTCACAAACTAGCTTTTGTGGTGAGTTCTCTCAAGGTCGAACGCTTCTTCGTAGACCAGTTCTTTTGAGCGTTGAAGAAATATTTCTACCTAAACCTAAAAATTAGTCATTGAAATGGATAATCTTAACAAGAAACATTGAATGTTGCCCATATTGCGTCTTGGCTCTCAAATACGTATCAAGACAATGTTGGGCCATTGTCATAATTCAATGCATTACGCTTTGCAAGTATTGTCTGCGCTGCCAAATTTTGTTTCTATTTTCCGAGTTCACTGGATTCTTCGTGACCATGACACTTTTGTTCCAGTTCTGTAGAAAAGTTTGACGGATTGCTCGTCCGGTTGCTTATAAACATGAATGATTTCAGTGAATGAAGGGTACCCAAACAAAAGACCAAAAATCATTCATAGTGAAGTAAGGTTTAAACTCCGCGAGTTTTATTAGTAAAAGTTCTAATAATTCAAGGAGTGAGGATTTAAACCTCACGAGTTTTAATAAGTACAAAAATCTAATAATTTAGAGAGTTTACTGAGTGAATTCTTTTATTTATTATTCTATTTACTAGTTTTTATACCTATACGAGGTGTGGGGTGTGCTTAATAATAATTTAAAATTTGATAAATATTAATTCTTTAAATAAAAATTTTGTTTGATTTTTGAAATATGTAATTTTATATTTTTAATTTATTTTATTATATTTATAAACTATAAATTTCTTTTTAGTTAATTACTACTACGTTATATAATCATATTAATAGTTAAAATATCATATTTTCCTATTTCTTTTAAAATTCTATCAAGGGTATATAAAAATTTGTTAGTATGTGTAACTTTAAATATAGTATGAATTTAATTTAATAAGTAGCAAT
The DNA here is from genome assembly GCA_020080225.1 of Gynochthodes officinalis. Lineage (NCBI taxonomy): Eukaryota > Viridiplantae > Streptophyta > Magnoliopsida > Gentianales > Rubiaceae > Gynochthodes > Gynochthodes officinalis. Next base: position 2,861,338 of record JAIQDA010000012.1, read on the forward strand.
AATTAAAGGTAATAGTTATAAAATATTTAAATAAGGATATGTAAATGCAGAGTATGATTTTTTTTCGATAAATATGCCAATTATTTGAAATCATAGTGTTCATAATTTACTTAAATAATTGTTCATTATAATAATTTTAATTTTGAAGTAGCATTGATTTTTTAGTCAAAATATTTAAAATAATAAATGGGGATCAAGTTGAAGTATTTTAAATATTTATTTCTTTAATTTTTCAATAGATACTACTAAGTCAATTTTTTCAATGTGAAAATAACATTTAAGAACATATATAAAAGAAACATGTAAGTGTAGGTGAGTTACAAACTTTTATAGTAATAAAAATTGAAAAATCCCATGTAAGATAAAAATTTTGATTAATTTTAGTTTGCAACTAATTGTAGTTAAAAGTAAAATTTAAATTGATAATAAAAAATACAATAAGAAAAACTTTTAAAGTGAATTAATATACTAAAAGTATACAAAAATAGTTTCAAGTTTCACAAAATTACACTTATACCAAAGTGAAACCTACAACCTGGAGGAAATCTATTAACAAAAGGTAATCACCACCCTCCTTTATATATACTCTTTTCTTTCTTTGTAGGGTGGCAAAATTAGACTCAACTTAATAAATCAACCCAACCACCCAATATTTTAACCTAACGAGTTGGGTCACTTGGATCATAGGTAATGAGATTAATTGGGTCATATAATGATGGGTAAATATGATGCCAAACGATAGAAAAACAAGGCTACACTAGAAAATTCAGAAACGATAAGAGAAACAATCTCTATCGCTCAAAATCGTGGATTATCAAAATCGTGTAATATTATCTCATTATCAAAAGTCTACCTCCAAAAATCTAAAAACAAGTTTATATAGGTGTTAACCCTAATGACAATTAAAACGTAGTTACCAAAATACTCGAAAATAAAATAAAATAAAATAATCCTACAAAAATAGAAAATGACTAAAAATAGAAAGGCTGTCCTAGGTGCATCATTCTCCCTACTAGAGAAAGATTTGTTCTCGACCGCTTCGCCACATTGGCCAATCTCAACAAAGGACCAAAGTTGACGAAGATGGTGGCAAACTTTTCACAAAAAGCCGCCTTAGTCACCAAGAGAAAAGTTCATCACCACGAAATTTCCAGACCTAACATGCAACAACTTTTGACGCCATCTCAAGTACTCGCTACTTGGAAGATGACCTCGCTCCAATTCTCACAAAGAATCCAAAGTTTTCTCGCATGCATACCAATGATCTTTCGTAGTATATACTCCAAAACTTGCCATAAAAAGTTGCAAACACGCTCAAAGAAGATTCCCACAACTATCTCAATAGTGCCCACAAAATGAAGCATCACTCACAAACAATGTCCTCCCATGTAAGCCATTTGAGACTTAACTCATTGCAGGGCTATTGAACTTGGAAACTATCCAATGATATCCATGCCAGTAACTCATGTTATCTTGATTCACAATTCCAGATGCCAGTAGAATATCTCCCTCATATTCAACCAAGTGAATAGAATCAATTAGATAGCAAAATCTCATGTCGTCATAAATTTTGGAAGTTTTCTCCAAGAAATCAAAATTCCTCAAAATTCTATCCTCAAAAACAAAAGAAACTATTGCTTCACCGCAATAAGCCATACTTTTCACCATTTTCAAAGGGTCTTCGTAAATCACATGAATTGTCCAAACCCAATTCTTACTCGCCAATGTGAAGAAAAACTTCCTCTATTTCCTCCGCTTTGAAGTAATGGTAGCATAAAAATCCTTGGTCTATGTTTCTTCACTTTAAGTCTTTGTTTGAGGCCTTTATTCAAATCAATGCCAAGGCTCCTTCTTGTCTTACAATGTTGATTTTGTGATTGCTTAGAATCGAGTAAAATTAAAATCTTCCATCCCAAATTCACTTTGTGAGTTAGGAACATAGCTAGCATCGAATCGCACATAGTTCTCGAGGTCGCATGCAATTAGATTTTCCCAATTTGTTCACCTTCCCAACACCACCACAATCATTAGCAAATCCACTTCAGGCCGCCATCCCACAACTCACCTCGCCATCATGGCCAGCAAACCCAACTCAACTCGAGAATTACCCAAAAGTTTGTAGTTTTAGTGTCTGAAGAACTAATCAAACTCCCTTGAATAACTATCCCAATGCTTTCTTCCTCAAAATTGATGATTCTTGTGCACTATCACTACCCGATTTAGTTTGTGACTCTGCAACATCAGAAAAAGAATCACCAGGGGCATCACTAGACAAGGATCTGAATAGTTTGAGAGATGCATCATTGTCAAAACTAATATCCCCTGAATCAGACTCATCTAAAAAAGTATCAACTTTTTCATCCCGTAGGATTTGTCATGAAATTCAACATCATCATCTTCAAATCACTACCATCACTGTCCCCACCATCATAGTTCTGTCATTCTCCATGGTCAGCGGGAGATTTACCACCAGAGAAATAAATTTTTTCTGGGACAGCCCAATTGACAGCTATTGGTCTTTTACCAAAATATTTGCCATTGAACACCTTAATAACTTTCTCTACATTTTGATGTCAATTTAGGAAAAGAAAATCCCTTGATACCCCTATATACTCTCGATCGTCGTGTCTCATTGCCTAATATTATGATACTCTATAAATGCCTTTTGCCTATAATGCAAGCAAAAATTTATTTCAGTAATAGCTTTTTCATTTTATCCCAACTTTCTATCTTCAATTTCCCATCCCTAGCATTGTTTTTTCACATATTCCCACCAAATCAAGCATGTTTTTTAGCCTAATAGCTACTAATTTCACCTTTTGCCTCTCAATCGTAACTTTACGATTAAAGATCCGCTCTACTATATGTAACCAATCAATAAACTCTTCAAGGTGAGTCTTATCATGAAATTCAGAATCTCAATCTTTATCTCAAATTTTGAGAAGAATGTCGATTTCGTGTCGTACTCTCGATTCCGCTCGGTTCGTAACTCCAAAAAGGTTGTCACCTCTACTGAATTTGATGAGTCAAGATCCCGCTCCTACTTAGGGTTCTGATTATGTGTTTAGCCTCGCATCGCAAGACGCCACTACGCATCTTGAACTCCGTCTCCTAAGCTCTTCATTTTCCACGCCTCGCAGTCTCTCAAACGCGATCGCTCCTCTTCGTCAAGAACATCTCCACGCTCGGCCAAGAAGACGACTTCTACGATCGCTCGATTTCGTAGCCATTGATTTCAAGCAACTTGGTGCTTTGATACCTAATGATGCCAAACTATAGAAAAACAAGGATACATAAGAAAATTCATAAATGACAAGAAAACAATCTCTATTGTTCAAAATCGCTGACACAAAATTGGTGTAATATTATTTCAATATCAAAAGTCTACCTCCAAAAACCTAAAAACAAGTTTATATAGGGTGTTAACCCTAATGACAATTAAAATGTAAATGACCAAAATACTAGTAAAATAAAATAAAATAAAATAAAAAACTGCCTAAAAAAACAGAAAATGACTAAAAGTAGAAAAGGCCCTCCTAGGTGCATCAAAATGGCTCATCTGCTCATCTACTTGATATGTTAGTTCGATTTAGTCCCTCATATTAAAAAAGTTTGAATATAGTCCTTTAACTTGCAAATTCGGTTCTAAATGGTCCTTTTAATATAACCAAGCCAGTCAAGGCTTAAAGTACGTAGTCATTGACTTGCACAATTTATAAATATTTTATTTAAATTATATTTCTAATCATTTAAACCACTTCAAATTTTGACATTTTTAATTTAGATAGTTAAAAAGTAATTTCATCTATTCATAATATACTTTGATAACTAATAAAAATTTATGTATGTTATGAAAATTATAAAATTGGAAGTGATAAAATACAAAATAAAACTTTTGGGAATATTTTACAAAGGAGGAAAAAATTTAAATTAGTTATTTGTAATTTACTATTTTTATTTTGGTTCCTTTCGCCGCTCTTTATCTTAAATATATGTAAGTCATGTGATTAGATATATTAAGTCCCGTTTGGCTTGATTTCATCACAAGGACCAACTACAATTGAAATTGCAAGGGACTCAATTAAAACTTTTTGAATATGAGGGACCACATTGAACTAAGGTCCCAAGTTGAGGGACTAATTATATTATTTATCCAGGGTTGGGTTAAGTGGTTTTTTTTTTTTTAAAAAAAGATTTTCTAAGATTCTTTGGAAGTTATCTAATAAATAAAAGTGACATAATTTTCTCTTAATTTCTAAAGAAAGAAAAATAATTTTGCCTTTTAGACACAACTTTACTTTTTTAGATGAAATGTTTTAAACCTATGCTTAGTTTAATATATAATTTTAGAAGTCTAAATATGAAATTAAATGATAATAGTTTCTTAATATCAATATAAAAAAAATAAAAATTTTTAAATAAATAATTACACAGTTTAAAAATTTTTATTGAAACTTTTAATTTTAATTTTTCCTTTTTTGTTGTACTTGAATGTTATGTTGAATAATATTGAAATTCTCAAATTTTTTTAAAAAAATCTTTACATAAATTTTCTATATTTTGATAACTTTTTAAATATTTTAACTTTCAATTTTCCATCTTAAAAGTTTGAATTTTGATGGCAAATAAATTTTTATTTTCGTATGGAAGATTTATTTTTAAAATTAGATATTTGGCTATATTTAAAGATGTAGAAAAAATTTATTTAAAAATAAATTTCTGTTTGGAAAATAAAATATCTTTACCCTTATCAAAGTGTGGTGGCTATTAAGAAACTGACACATATTAATAGAGAAATTAAATAATATTAGTTTATCTTTTGGTTTTGGAGAAAAACATAAGAATAGTCTTTTTATAAATATTAAATAAAAAATTAGATAAGATTAGTTTGAAAAAAGTATTCAAAAAGATGGAAAATGTAAGTTTAGATTTCATAATTAAATAGAAAAAGTAAAAAAATAATTATTGATTGGGTTTAACTTAACCCAAATATGACTTATAACTAAATAGGTTGGGTTAGATCATAATTTGTTAAATTGCAACCCATTAATAATTAAATTCATGGGTGATCCAAACCACCCATCTGCCACCTCTCCTTCTTCATTATTATATTTTTGGGCTATTAGATATATTTCCGAGTTCATTTCCCTAATTGTGAAAAATAACTAGTGATTGAATTCATCTATTTCTTATTTAAATTGCGATTAAACATAGTTCAAAACACATCACTCAATTTTAATAGGTTATATTTTATATACCTCAGGTGAAATTGAATATTTATTTTCATTGGACATAGATATGAATTTAGACTTGACAAAAATATTTGTCCCTAATTCAAAAGTTGGTTTTGGAAAAAGAATTAACAATCTTTTTTGAGTAGGATTAAAGGGTTTAATTAGAAGTTGAAGGAAATAATTTGAAAACTAAGAATTTCCTATTCAAAACTAATTCAATATGAGTAGAATATATCAAATATTCTATTAGTTAGATTATGAGTTTTGGAAAATGGACATAGATATTATTTACACCAATCTTAAACGTAAGATAAAGTAGGTTGAATTTGAGGGTCAATGACGACAGAAAACTGAATCCAAACCAAATGCTACTAATTGAAATGGAGGAGAGCTGAGGAGGTTTATATGCTTAAATAAATTAATTTTTCGTGAAACGACCGCCGAAATCCGAAATAAAATAAGGATGTCATTTTCCCAAAAATGTCACCCGTGCGCTGTTTTTGTTTTTGTCCTATCATCCCGTTGTGGCTGCATCATTCCGTCGCTCTCAATTGTTTCAGCCTACATGACCCTGCCGGGATAAATCTGGGAGTTAATTTATATTAGAATGATAGAATTTGTCATTGATCGATTTTTTTAACAGTCAAATCAACACTTATTTAAGATGAATTTAATCCTTTAACTTGTAAATTCGGTTTTAATTAGTCCTTTTAATATAATCAAGCCAAACAAGACTTAATGTACTTAGTCATTGTCTTGCACAAATTATAAATATTTTATTTAAATTATATTTCTAATTATTTAAACCACTTCAAATTTTGACATTTTAAATTTAGATAGTTAACAAGTAATTTCATCTATTCATAATATACTTTAGATAACTAATAAAAATTTATGTATGTTATGAAAATTATAAAATTGGAAGTGATAAAACACAAAATAAAACTTTTGGAAATATTTTACAAAGGAGGAAAAATTTTAAATTAGTTATTTGTAATTTACTATTTTTATTTTGGTTCCTTTCGCCGCTCTTTATCTTAACTATATGTAAGTCATGTGATTAGATATATTAAGTCCCGTTTGGCTTGATTTCATCACAAGGACCAACTACAATTGAAATTGCAAGGGACCCACTAAGAGGCCAGATAAATATGTTTAGGAATGGAATGGATTTGTGGAATGGAAAGGTTTGGAATAGAATGGAATGATAATAATTATGTTGTTTTGGTATTATTTTCAGAATGGAATGGAATAGATTTTATATTAAAATTATAATAAAAATAAGATTTTACATTATACGATATTTAACAAATTATATATTGTTCAAAAATAGTCAAGTCAGACAATTTGTAGAAAAATATTTTCTATAAATTAGTAAATTTGTTTTTAAAAAATTAAAAAAAGTAAAATGGGGGTTAGAAACCATGGGGTTCAGAACCTCAGATAAGTGGCGCTCCCATTGCGCGCCACATTAAAGTGGACCACATGCAAAGACAAAACCCACCTCATGGGTTTTGAGAAAAGGAGGGGGAGGGTGGGTTTTGCCTAAAGCTTTCTGGGTTTTGATAAACCAAAACCTCAAAACAAACACTCAATTTCAACCTATACCATTCCATTCCTCCCAAGTTGAGGACTAATTATATTATTTATCCAGGTTGGGTTAAGTGGTTTTTTTTAAAAACTTTTTTTTCGTTGTACTTGAATGTTATGTTGAATAATATTGAAATTCTCAATTTTTTTTTAAAAAAATCTTTACATAAATTTTCTATCTTTTGATAACTTTTTAAATATTTTAACTTTCAATTTTCCATCTTAAAAAAGTTTGAATTTTGATGGCAATAAATTTTTATACCCAACTTCTATGGCACACACAACTAGTTACAGTTATGGACTCATAGGGTTAAAGTATAACAATTTACATTATAGATACTCTTATGATCTCAAGTCTGAGGATCACTTACACTTGCCACGTAGAGATTAAACCATTGGCACTTAAATAGTTAACCTCATGGAATCTCTAAGCGAATCAATCCAATGAATTATTCTCCAACAATTCATTCATATATCACCATATATGCTAATTTATCCATATTAACAATGTCCTTAATTTTGTTAATACTATGATTAGGGATATTTAAGAATAATAAGTATTATTCTAAGGACTTTACCATCAATAGATAAATATATATAATCCAAGATGATAAAACTCCAAATATCTTTATTGCATAAAATATCAAAGTACATACATAACAAATCTCTTACTAAAACCAATTATTCATGTATTTTAAATCGAATAAAGACACATGACAATCATGTTTCTTTTGAGATAAAGGCTTAGTCAATGGATCCGCTTATATTTTCATCTCAGGAATCTTTTCTATCTTTACTTTATTTCTACCAATGATTTCTCTAATCAAATGATAGCCTTCTAAGTATATGTTTGGACCGTTGATGAGACCTAGGTTCCTTGGCTTGAACAATAGCCCTATTATTACCACAATACAAAGGTATTGGGTTGGCTAATCAAGGAACCACTTCAAGTTCATAAATGAACTTTTGATCCAAATGATTTCTTTAGCCTTTTGAAGCAAAGAATATATTCTGTCACATAGAATCTGCAGAGTTTCTTGTTTGGAACTTTTCCAACTTACAAAGACCACCATTGAGGGTAAAAATGTACCCAGTTGAGACTTGCTATCATCTTTATCGATTGAAAGCTAGCATCGGTGAACCCACGTACTTGAAGCTCTGTCTCCATATATCAAGAATAAATCCTAGTTCTTCTAAAATATTTAAGGATATTCTTAAAATTTTCCAAAGGACTATCACCGGATTAGCCTAATATCCGCTCGTAACACTTAGAGCACGAGAGACATTTGGTCTTGTACATAACATAGCATTCATAATTGATCTTACAAGAGAAACATAAGGAACATTTTGCATACTATGTTTTTCAACATCAGTTTCTGGACACATATCTTTAGAAAGGTAAATCCCATGAGACATGGGAACATAACCTCTCTTAGATTGATCCATGCTAAACCTTTTTAGCATTTTATCTATGTATGTTGACTGTGAAAGACCAAGCAACTTATTGGATCTATCACGATAGATCTTTATTCCCAAAATATAAGTTGCTTCACCCAAATCTTTCATTGAGAAGTTTTTGGACAACCATACCTTAACTGATTGTAGAGAAGGTATGTCGTTTCCCACCAATAATATGTCATCCACATATAATATCAGGAAAACTACAAAGACTTACTAATCCTTTTGTGTACACAAGGTTCATCTTCGTTTTTGATAAAACCAGACTTTTTGATTGTATCATTAAAACGAATATTCCAACTCCTTCAAACTTGCTTAAGTCCATAAATAGACTTTTGTAGCTTACATACTCTATTAGAGTCTTTGGATACAAAGCCCTCAGTTGTATCATATACACCTCTTCTTGCAAATGACCGTTAAGAAAAGTCTGCCTCAACATCCATTTGCGATTTCATAATCATAATATGTAGCTATAGCAAATAAAATTCTAATGGATTTCAGATAGCAATCGTGAAAAGTTCATCATAGTCAATACCATGTTTTTGTGTGTAACCTTTGCAACCAATGAGCTTTATAAGTAGTCACATTACCATCTATGTTGGTTTTCCTTTGAAAACCCACTTGCACCCTATGGGTTTTATCCCTTCAGTGGATTGACTAAGGTCCATATCTTATTGTCATACATGGAATCCATTTTAGATTTCATGGCTTGAAGCCACTTCTCGAGTCCTTATCGATAAGGTTTCCTTGTAAGTAGTAGGTTCATCATTATCAATGATAAACACATCATCATACCCATCGGGTGCATGACGTGTCCTAATTGACCTCATGACTTGTGTATCTTGAGCTTCGATTTCTACCACATCATTATGAGGTTCAAGCTCTTGTTCTATGTTCCTATCTTTGCTAATTTGTGTTTCTAGAACTTCTTCAAGTTCTATATTGCTCCTCTCTTGCCTTTCTAGAATAAACTCTTTTCTAGAAATATGGCATGTTTTGAAACAAACACCTTTTGTTCAATGGAGTTATAAAATTGATACCTAAAAGTTTCTTTTGGATATCCCACAAAATAGCATTTTTCAGATTTTGGATCGAGCTTGTCCGATTCTACCTTTTAACAAATGCCGGACATCCCCAAATTCTTAAATGTTTAATATTTGGCCTTTTCCCATACCATATCTCATATGGGGTAGTATCAATACTTTAGATGGAACATGATTTAATAGGTAAGAGGTAATATTTAGGCATATCCCCAAAACGATTTAGGAGAGTTGCATGACTTATCATGGATCGAACCATATCTAATAGAGATAATATCAAACCACCCCTTCAAGGTTTCATTAAATATCAAATCGGACCTTGTGGTTTGAAAATATCAATAACCTCAGAATGAAAAAAAATATCAACCACCCCTTTGATCGCTAGTTAATAGAAATAAATTGAAAAAAAAACAAAAAAATCTTTCGATATAAAAGACGAAAAAGTATATAATTTAAAATTCTAAAATAAAATTTTATATAAAAAAAAACAAAATTTAAAGTTAAAAATTTAATAAAATTATTTACACTATAAAATAAATTTTTTTAAACTAAAAAATAAAATTTAAAGATGAAAATTTAATAAAAGTTAAAGACAAAAATGACAAAAACATTACTGTAGTTTAATTTTTAAAATTTTTTTAAAAGACAAAATTTAAAGATAAAAATTTAATAAAATTTTGTTAAAAATTTTAATGTAAAAAAAATTATTATATAGGTATCTTATTTTTTAACTTCAAATTTTTTTGTATAAATACTTTTTTTTATATGAAATTTTTATTTGTCATTTTTATTTTTAAATTTTATTTTTTAGTTTAAAAAAATTTATTATATAATGTAAATAATTTTATTAAATTTTTATCTTTAACTTTTACCTTTTTTGTATTTTTAAAATTTTATTTTAAAATTTTAAACTATATACTTTTTTTGTCTTTTATATTGGAGGACTTTTTTATCTTTTTTTAAATTTATTTCTGTTGATTAGTAGTCAAGGGAATGTTTGATATTTTTTTTCATTATAGGGAATTATTGATATTTCTCAAATTATAAGGTTCAATTTGATATTTAATAAAACCTCAAGGGGTGTTTGATATTATCTCTATCTAATAATGTTCGATTTCTCCTTTCGTATACACCATTCAATTGTGGTGTATATGGAGGAGTCCATTGTGAAAGAATCCCATTCTCTTTTAAATAATTTTGAAATTCTTGGTTTAGATATTTTCCACCTCGATCCGATCAAGTATTTTAATACTCGCCCCAAGTTGTTTTTCTACTTCACATTTATATTCTTTGAACTTTTCAAAGACTTCAAATTTATACTTCAATAAGTATACATGGCCATATCTAGAATGATCATCAAGAATGTTAGGAAGTATGAAAAACCTCCTCTAGCTTGAATTGACATAGGTCCACACACATCGGTATGTATGAGACCTAATAATTCAGTAGCTTTTTCACCTTTTCCAGTAAAAGGTGTTTTAGTCATTTTTCTGAGTAAACAAGATTTGCATGTTTCATATGATTCATAATCAAATGAGCCCAAATAACCATCATTATGCAATTTGGTTATGCGTTTCTCATTTATGTGACCTAGTCTACAATGCCAGAGATAAGAATTTCTAAAATTATCAATTTTGGGTTTCTTTGTATTTATGTTGAAAATTGGATTTTCAAGATCTAATATATAAAGACCATTATTTTGATAACCAGCACCACAAAAAATACCTTCACGAAAAATAGAACATCACTTATTCTTTTGATTTATTTCAAAACCATCATTGTCTAAATAGGAAATTGAAATAATATTCTTCGTGAGTACTGGAACAAAATAACAATCTTTCAAATCAAGAATTAATCCACTGAGCAGAGAGAGACTATATGTTCCTACGCCAAAGCAAAGAACTTTTGCTCCATTGCCCACGCGTAGGTCTACCTCTCCTTTGCCACTTTCTACTTATCTTTAGACCCCGCATATTATTACAAATATGAGAGCGGATCCGTATCTAATACCTAAGAATTTGATTTTGAAGTAGAAAGGTTTATTTCAATCATAAACAAACCTGAAGTAGAAGTTTCAGTAAGCTTCTTCTGCTTCACTGTTTCAAGATAAGCCTTGCAATTTCTCTTCCAATGTCCATTTTGTCCACAAAGGAAAACAAGTGCCCTTTTCTTTCTTGTCCTTTTGGCTTTCTGTGTTGCCTTGGGTCTAGCTTTCTTCTTGATCTTCTTAAAACCAGCTTTACGCTTTTTTTATTGGACCCCTAAATTAGCAATACATTAGCTTTCTTTCTTCATGGTATCCTTAGCTTCCTAAAGCAAGTTCAATAACTCGTGCAAAGTAGAGGTCTCAACTTTGTTCATGTTAAAGTTCATCACCAATTGAGAAAAGTGGGAGGAAGGGATTGTAGTATCAAGTCAACACTTAATTCATGATACATTATAAATCCCGCTTACCCATCTTTTAACGAGACCAATCATCTTCAGTACATGAGTTGAAACTGAAGATCCTTCTACCAACCTGCTATGAAAGAGTTCATTCGTAGTATCATATCGCTCACTTCTAGCCCTTTTATCATATAATGCTTTCAAATGTTAAAGCATTGTAAAGCCAGTCATGTCCTCATGCTGCTTTTGCAACTCGGGACTCATTGAAGCGAGCATGATACAACATGCATTTTCGTAATCATCTAAATGCTTTTGATATGCATTTCTTACTACTTGATCAACATCAAAGAAGCTCATCAGAATGTGACCATCAAGGACATAGAGCAACTTCTCATTTCTAAGAACAATTCTTAGGTTTTGAACCCACCCAAATAGTTTGGGCGAAGTTTATTGTCAAACAAAATACTACGCAAGTTCATGTTGTTATTCATTTTCTACAACAAGAAAATAAAGATAGAATAAGAATTTAAATTTATGCAATTTACAAAACCAAAATACACAAATATATGGACTTAATAATATCTTGGTTTTGCTCCCACTATTTTATCCAAATCAATATCCCTCAAATTGATTCGAGAATTTTCTCAAAATTCTTAGTAGGCTAGAATCCCATCTCAATTATCTTTTAATCTTGAGTTAGCTCAACAAATCAAAAATAATTTTAACGAGTAGATATTAATTACCAATTGCAACTTATTTGCAACTTATTTGCAACTTATTTGATACACATATCACATGTCTCCTAACCCTTGCCTCAAAGACTTTTGACTTTGAGTTAGCTCAACAAATCAAAATCTTTGTTAAACCATACCCATTATTCAGAGGTCTTATCTCATAATTTGAAACACATTTTTGGTAAGGTAACCTTGAGTTAGCTCAACAAGTTACCCTAACAAAAAACTGTTTTAAACTATAATAATGGAAGGCATTTAAATTAATTTAATATCTAATTGAGAGATTAAATTATGGTCTCATCATCTACATATATCATATGTAATAAAGATTTAAACATACAATATGCAATTAAATAATCTAATCATTTAATCAAATATTAAATCACATATGACATAACAATTGAATAATCACATTAAACAATTATAAACAAATTTCAGTCATAAATCTTGTATGCATTACATTTCTAATCATATTAGAAATATTATTGAATTAATTGAGAAGTTTTATGGGTTAACATAAAAGTTTTCAAATCTTGGGCCATAATAAATAAATAACAGAAATTAAAAGGACCTTAACATAAATAAACTCTTTATAATGAAAAATGTCCCAAATTTATTTATTTATTTATTTAGTATTAGTCCAATTGGGTTTGATCCATATGGTATTAATGGACTCAAAGTCTACGCTACAGTCGCCGAAAGCTTAAACCTTAGCCCAACTCCTAACTTGGAGCCCGCCATACCATCTTGTCCAACTTTGGTAAATCCCTTGCATGTCTATGTCATCGGGCCAATGCCCCAAAAATTAAAAGCGACCAAGGAACCAAAGGAGCCCAACGAATTCATCAATTCGTCCAAATCAAAACAAGTCCAAAACGTGGACCTATCCAACACAATGGCCCAATGGCCCAATGATGTCATCCGATGACATCATACTAGGCTGACTCCATGATGATGTCGAATGATGTCATCATCCTTTTCACTTTGTGCGATGTTTTAAAACTTCTTACTGCTTTCTCAAAATAATAATAATAATAAAACCTTTTTTAAAAAACTTTCTAGGACAAGTAGTGGCTATACATATTTTTCAAGCAAAATTTGACAAGAATTTCAGCAAAAAATTTTCAAATAAAATTTTCAACTTGTTCCGTAAGTGAAAAACAATTTTTCACTCAACAAAATAAATTTTCTCAATCATTCAACATAACACACACATATATAAACATAAACAATTTATATTTACATAGATTTATATTTATATGCAAATTAAATCCTATGCTCTAATACCACTGTTAAGAAATCATGTATACCATAAACAATTTATAGGCAGCGGAATTAAAACATGATTTTCACCAGGATCAATTTCAATATACGTATAAAATAAAAAACCTGTTTTGATGACTGAAGATTGTGTCGTCGAAGGAAGTTTTATCAACTCTGACCGCATGCATGTCCGCCTCTAAGGTATCCACATGAACTAGTTCTTAGAATCCTCCTAGGATTGATTGACACCAAGCCAATATGCTAGTTCCTTCAATTAGCGTACAATCCTGCAAAATTTTAGAGTTCAAGAGAACTCTAACAAAACAAAAGAAGAATTTTTTTTTCTTGTCTTGCAGTAAACTTTTGTATGTCAAAAATTCTATACGTACGCTCTATTTGGAACTTGGTATTTGTCTCCTATTAAAAGGTAAGTTCTACCTATTCATGAGACCTAACAGATCGATCAAACATTCTATCGTGATAGAATTCTTTTAATAAATTAAAACTAATTTTAATTCTATTAAGATAAAACAATTTTATCTTATCACAACTTATCTTATAGAAGATCTTTTAGGTTAATTATTTTACAAATTAACCCCCCATAATTATCACATAATTATTTAATCATTTTAACCCAAGAACAAATTCTTTATGTGTGTGACCATTTAGGTTCTTAATCACTTGGCAATAAATAACAAATTATAATCTTAGATTTAATTGGCTTTAGAACAAAACCAACAAAATCTTCAGTGGAATGGTCTCTAAAGTCTAAGCAAAATTCTCAGAAAAACACTGCCAAGACACAATTGACATAGGACCCTCCTCAAGTTAGTTGACCTTCTCAATTGGACAAACCAAATGTCCATTTTTTTTTTCATTTTGAACACGTGTTTTTCCCAGCCTAACATCTCATACTAGGTCAATTAATTGTTTTTTTCCCCTTTTTTTATAATTTTTTTTTCAGGTATACATGTATTACTATGTGTAGAGTAACTTTTTTTAGAAATTATTTCTCAAATTTGTGACTTTTCTTTACTATATATATATATATCTCAATGCATTCAAAAAACTGTTACCAATTTCAATCTAAGATTTTTTATTTTTTTTGTACGATTTTATTCCAATTGTCTTATCTTGTGTCACGCGATTGTTCATCCGGCTTAATAATTCGCATTTGTTTTCTTCTCGGACAAAAAAGTAGGTTACTTCGTTTGTCCATGAATGATACTTTTAATTTCTCCACATAAGGCTAAGCGGTTGTAGCTTATTTATTTTGTTTATAGATTGATTAATGAATTTGTCTTAATTAAATATGGGGGGAGCAAACGGGTAAAGATGAATGGGTAGTGTAGCATCTGGGTCCTCCGTTGGAGAGGTTTTGGGGTTCCTAGTATGGGCAGAAGAGCTAAGCTAGATCATGGACGTCATATCGAATTCAAAGCTAGTGGTGTTTCAGGATGCTCGGCCAAAGCCTCACGAGGCTTTTTGTATTCTAACTTGGAAGGACAGGCAAATACGATGACATGTAGCGTAAGTCTGCGCAGGACATAAGTTAGCCACCAAAGGCTGCAGTGTAAATCTACCTAGTCCGTTGTTTGCTTATTCCTAAGGGTGCTGCTCAAGTAGAGGCTATCAATTTAGGGATTTTGTTGCTCTTAGCTAATTTAGCTAGGAGGTGCATCCCACTTTATCGGCGTGCCATATTTTAACTAAGGGGTGTTGCTAGCAAATACCACTATTTTTGGTTGTGAATCTTCCAAATCATTCTCGCAGGAGATACGGACCCATTTTTTCTCGATCCTTCGAGAAAAGATTCATCCTCTTCATAAAAATAGGAGGTAGAACCAATAAAGATTTCTTTTTCGATTCATCCGTAGAGTTGAATACCTCATTCAAGAATTGTTTTTGATCCAATCAGGGAATCAATAGAAAAGGCAAATCCCTTATGATACACCGCATCTCTGCTATTGATAGAGTGAATAGATCTGCTATTTCTTGAAATCTCTTTTGATTCAAAATCATGGTGTAACGTGTATCCTCCCTTGTTCGGGCGTGGAATATATGAAATAAATCAAAAATGAATTTTTGTTCAAGAATGAAATCTTATTGGAATTGTCCATATCGTTCATCATTCTAACCATATCACAACCCTAAGATACTTTAATCGCGATCATCAAGTTAGGTTCGCTGTGTTAGGACTAGGTCTTAAATGATCCTCTCTTATACTGTATTAACTTTGTAATTTCCACAGTTAATACAATTAATTACTTTTTGGTTAAAAAAAGAATCTATATTTATTCCAATTCTGTAACTTTTCTTTTCATAAGATGGGATAAGAATATAAAATTTAAACTTGGTAGCTTATAAATGAGGGCAGCAATGGAGCCAGTAAAAGGGAGTAGTTAGGTAGCTGATCCCATTGATCCCATTGGTAGCTTATAATGTATTTTAAATTTTAATTTAAAAAATTCATTAGAGAAAATTACTAATATTTAAATATACAAATATATCAAGTTACTCATTTATAATATCCAACTTAAATAGAATTCATAGCGTTATCTAAAAATATATACATACTTTAAACGATTATAAATCATATATATATTACTTGGTAATTTAAATTTTAGTAGGACTAAATTACTAAACACCAAAAAATTAGTTATGTTTGTATTATATTATTGAGCCACAGAGTGATGATATTTTGCATTTTTTGGACTTATCAATTGGTCCTCAAAAAATATTTAATTGAAGAGATTAGAATAAATTGGGATACCAAATATAGTAAGAATTTAATTCAAAATCATTAAGATTTGAATTAAAACGTGATGAGATAAGGATTAAAATTTGAATTAAAATGTTAAGAGATAAGATAATTTGAACTATAATCTGATTTTGTTTAATCACTAATTTGGCTACTATATTAAGTTATGTGGCATAATTTAGAATAATAATATAATCTAACATGTGGCTTTATTAGCTTCACTAAAATTATATACGTAAAAACAACGTTGAATATATATATATATATATATATATATATATATATATAAGATTGAATAGGTTTAAAATAAATTTTTCCATAAAATAGAATGAAGATACATCTTTTGAAACTTGTGCATGGTAAGTAAGTAATCGATATTTACTACTCACTGGTCCCAAAAACAGAGTCTAGTTTAAAAATTTTCTTTGTGCCCAAGAAAAGAGTCCACTTTCGAGGTGAAATTTTTGTATTACCCTTATACTAATGACAATAATGTATAACGCATAAGTTAAAAAGTAAAGATAAAACGTAAAATTATATATTTAATTATGCATTCACTATGTTGTATCTTAAATTTTTAAAAATTGTACCAAATCAAAAGTGCTCTTTTTTGGGTATGGTGAGAGTAAATACTCTACTCCTGCTCGTGTCTAAATATATATTATTCTCAATAAAGTGAACTGGGGAGCAATACTTTTTGGATTATATGCTTGACCCGTCACAAGATTTTAGAGGGATGAAGTATAATTATTGCAAGAACTACAAGATTGAAATTATTAATATTTAATGAGAATATGTCAACATTTGAAATCAGATTTTGGCTTTGCTTGGTTAATTATTCATGGGTGATTAATCACAAGTTAAAAGTTTCATATTGTAGTAGAATTCATCGAAATTACATCCAAAGTCTGACATTTTTGAGTTTGGCTCTCCTATTCTAAAGTAAATATATTTTTTAGGTACTATACTTTTGCAAAGTCTCAACTTTGTTCACTATACTTTTTTATTATTATTATTATTAAAAAGAGTAATAATTGAGATAGTGACAAATTATAGTGACTTTTGTATAGTGGTGACGTGGCAACTATGAAAGATAAAATTATCACTCATTATTTTTGTTTTGTAATGAGGATGGAGGAATGATTTTGTCTTTTCATGATTGCTACGTCGATTCTTATATACAAAGTCACTATGATTTGTCATTATCTGTATCATTACTCTATTAAAAAAGGTTACTGAACTTTTGAAAGTGCTTCACAATTAGTCATTTCGTCTAATACATTCGTTAAGTGTTGATGGATATCCATTTTTGTTAGACAACAAAGTCATTTCATATTAAAAAGAATTATTTATTTTCTTTCCTTCTTTTTCTCTTTCCTTTTCTCTTCTTCTCTCTCACTTTTCTTTTCTTTCTCTTAGCTCTCCCTTTTCTTTCCTTTTCCTTTTCTTTCCTTTTCTTTTCTTCCTCTTATTTTCTTTCCTTCTTAACTCCCACAGAACATAGATAATAATTATAAGAGGAATCAAAGATGCTTCATCTTAATCTTCATATGCAAGAAAAAAAGCACTTGAACTAGAATATTTGAAAATAGTGAGAGAAGCACAAATATGTTTATATGAGAAATTGCTTGGAATGGAAGAGGAATTCACTTCATCAATGAAAGCTTGATGAAAACATCAAACAAAAACAAGACATTTATTACTTCCAACTCCATGGGAGGCTCAAACTCGGGAACTACTGGTCTGCTACTGTTGTTTTTTAGCCACCATTTCCTCTTACTAGAATCGGAGTATCAAACTTGAAGAGACACCATTTGCAGGTTTGCTAAATCTAATCCCATTGCCCTCAAAGAGATAAGTCTAATCTCTAAATTCATCACGACCAAGTTCATAAATTTCTCCGCTGAATCAAAGGACCAAGTTGATAATCTATTATCTTGTTCAAAATCAAAGGAGAAGCCTTTGCCTTTTTTTTTCTTTTTTCTTTTTTCAGGTTGTTCTTTCAAAAAAGAATCCAATCTTTTTTGGGGAAGTTCTTGAATTTCAATGGATCCCAAATTCCCAACACACTCCATCACTTACAATCCCAATTGTATCCACTTTTACGTCTCCCTTTGAGAATTCGCCAAGGGAGAAAGATTCAACCGGAAAGCCTCTGAGTTTGTGGCCTGGGATGTACCATTGACTAGTGGCAAATGCTTTGTGGGAAACAAATAGCTTCAATTATGGTTGAATATACCACTCACCCGCTTGACCTCCTCAAGATCTGAATGCAACTTTAATATAGTCTATGAATAACCTTCTATAACATAGATTATATGTGCAACTTTGATGACCTTAGTCACCAATTTCAGATTACTCTTAGTTGTAACTCAATCACTATGCCCTAGCGAATAACTTGTTCTAATGTACATGAATCTAAATTTTTAATAAACTAAAACGTAAAGCGAAACCCAAGGCTATGCCATCGGCACGACATTTTTAATCCAAAGGAAACAAAAGGATTTTGTGGAATGGCTTTGTTCATTAGTATGTACGGTTACAATAGCGCGCAGAGGAATTTTTTTGTGAACAGCGATACCGTTGACTTCAGACATGTCCAAATCCCCAGGTTTGGTACCATCAGGCAATGCAAAGTCAAATTTGTGCATAAGTTTTGCTAATGCAAGCTCATTAGTAGCCATACAGAGCCATTCATGATCACAAATGCATCAACTCTCATCGATATGGATTCAATGTGGAAGTGTGGCAAACTGATAACACCTCATATAGAGTCAAACTTTATGTGTTATCCATTTTGTCGATTCTATTCTC
Source organism: Gynochthodes officinalis (assembly GCA_020080225.1). Lineage (NCBI taxonomy): Eukaryota > Viridiplantae > Streptophyta > Magnoliopsida > Gentianales > Rubiaceae > Gynochthodes > Gynochthodes officinalis. Next base: position 2,880,617 of record JAIQDA010000012.1, read on the forward strand.
TTTCCTTCAGTGTCACAAAACCTTTATGTGCCACTAGAAAATAACTCTATAGTTCCAATGAACTTCCATATGTCTTATCTTTATTGTTAACAAAACTTTATGTGTACAAGACATATATCCTAGACTAATAATGTATGCCCTTTTAGTCTCAGACTAAAGTTTACACAAGTCCTTGAGACTTTCACTTTATATACATGTATTTAGCATATAACCAGAAAATTGATCAAACTTTATTGAATTCAAATGCTAATACACATATCAAAAGATGTCACTGCATGTAACAAAATACAGATGACAACTTTATGAGTATATACAACATGCAACTCCCACTAAACTATAGCATCCCATGATGCAACTAAGCCCATTCTTTCGACATGTCTTTCTAACACACATGGGCAAAGTCATTTTGTTAATGCGTTTGCAACTATATCATCTGTATGGTATGCTCTACTGTTATGTCACTATTCTGTACTATTTCTTTAATAATCAAGTATTTGATCTCCATATGTTTAGACCCCTTGAGAACCTTATGAGTATTAATGAATAATACTACTGAATTATTGTCACAATACTATTGTATGGGTCTATCCACAAAATCAAATACAACTAACTCTTTTATGAGATTACGGAGCTAAGCAACTTGAGTAATAACTGTAAAGCATGCTATCTACTCCGCTTGGATACTGGAAGACGAAATTGTTTTTTTATTTCTCACTTTTCAAGACACTGCAACACTTGCTAATTTACAGATATAACCGAATGTCGATTTTCTGTCATCCTTACAGCTAGCAAAGTCTGTATCTGTATACCCTACTAGCTCAAGGTCCTGAATATATCTATATGTCAGTATATAGTCTTTTGTCCTCTTTAAGTACCTTAAAACCTTCTTGGCAGCTAGCCAATGATCATGTCCTGGGTTTGCCTGATATCTGCCTAGAAGACCAGTTGCCAAAAGCAACGTCTGATCTAGTACATACTTGAGCATACATAATGCTCCCAAGTGTACTAGCATAAGGTACGTCTTTCATATTGGTTTTCTCAACATCTGTATGAGGGCATTGGGACTTATTCAGTTTATCACCCTTGACGATAGGAACAATTCCCGGCTTGCATTCCTGCATACTGAATTGTTCCAGAATACGGTTTATGTAAACCCTTTGAGATAAACCTAACAAACAAAGGAGAACAATCCTATGGATCTCTATGCCTAGGACAAATGACGCCTCATCAAGGTCTTTCATACCAAAACTATATGAAAATATTTGCTTTAACTCATACAAAAAGCTGAGAACATTACTAATAAGCAAAATATTATTAACATATAACATGAGAATAATGAAATTCCTCCCACGACCTTGCTATATACATCTTGACCTACCTTATTTTCAACAAAACCAGATGATATTACAATTCTATGAAACTTTAAGTACCATTATCTAAAAGCTGCTTAAATCCATGAATAGACTTTTTAAATCTATACACAAGCTCTCTAGTATCATTAGTGCAAAACCTTGGGTTGAACTATATAGACCTCCTCATCAAGGTCTCCATTTAGAAAAGTTGTTTTAGCATCCATTTGGTGTAGCTCCAAATCTGGATGAGCTACTAATACCATGATAACTCTAAAAGAATCTTTAGAATAGACCAAAAAAATAGTATTCATTCTCTCGGAGTGAATCCCTTGGCTACCAATTTGGTTTTAAACTTTTCTATCTTTCCTTTGGAGTCCTTTTTGGTCTTATATACCCATTTGCAGCTAATGAGCTTGCAACCCTTAGGTAATTCAACGAGCTTCCAGGCCTTTGGTAACTCAACAAGCTTCCAGCATCTTTATTTTTCATAAATTGTATGCATCCTTCATGGTATCCATCTACGCACTTGACTAAGGATAAGAAACAGCCTCTATAAACGTCATTGCATCTATCACGCAGCCAATTTCATAATCATGCTCTCCAAGATAGACCATATAATCTGGTGGAATAGTAGACTGCCTCTTTCTGGTGGACCTCCTGAGTGGAGCTAACACAGCCTCATTATGTTCCTGATAAGATTGAGGAGTATCATCAGCACGAGCATAATAACATTATCCTCAACTCCCACTGAATTAGGGCATGATATGGAAGGCTCCATAATGATCTGTACAGGTAGAGAATGTGACGTAATGGTCTCCACCACACTATCATCCTTAATGGTCTGAGAACAAGCATTCTTTTCGGCCACATCTAGTTCCAAAAACTTAGCTGTTTGTGATTCTACAATTCTTGTTCCTCCATTTGGGTTATAAAACTTGTATCGCTTTGAATGTTCTCGATAAGATACAAAATAACACCTAGTTTTTTCTCTGGATTCTAACTCACTTAATGTTGGATTATACAACCTTATCTTTGCGGAATACTTCAAATCCTAAGTTGGTTTAAATTAGATTCATGTCCATTCCATAACACAAAAAGTGCTAATGAAACAACTTTGGTAGAAATTCTATTCAAAATATAGAGAGCCATTTTCAAGGCTTTTCTATTAAAACTCAGCAAATTACTCCTATTTACCATACTTTTCATCATGTCCATAAGGGTGCAATTTCATCTTTCGGCCACACCATTTTGTTCAGGACTGCCAGGCATGCTGAATTGGGCAATATAATCCTAAAATCCTCTAGGTATTAGGCAAATGGCCCTTTAAGGCATCCAAAGATCACCATGCCTATCATAATATTCACCACCCTTATCGGACTGACGGCTTTGATAACTTTTCCCAACTATTTCTTGACTTCATTTCAAAATATCTTGAATTTCTCAAGACACTCAGAGTTAACCTTAATCAAGTACAGATATCTATATTGAGAGTAGTCTTCAATAAAAGTGATGAAACAAAAATTTCTTCAAAAAGTGGTTTTCTATGGACTACTGATGTCAGTATGCTTGATCTCAAAGAGATCAAAACTTTTGACCGTTGTCTTCTTCTTAATTTTAGTCATCTTACCCCTACAGATCACACAATCCTCTAAGTTACCTTCAATAGTAAGTAGGATGTCAATCTTTATCAACCTTTCTACTCTTTCCTTATAGATGTGGCTTAGTCTCTTATACCACAATGTGTAGGACTGTTCCTCGGATAGAGGTATTTTGGAAACAACTTTTTCAGCTGTACAAGTGACGTATTTATAATTAGAAGACAAACACAATCTATACAATCCATAAGACATAATGTAACTACCAACTTTATTTCATAATGTAACAAAGAAACCATATTGTCCTTTATTTCAAAAAGAGAGCCACATTAGTTTAAACTTGAAAAAAGAAATTAAATTCTTTCTAAAGGAATGTGCATAGAAAGTGTCTTAATATTAGATTATAGTCAAATTCTAATATTAAGATGACATCTTCCATGAACTCTATGTCAACTTTTCGTTGTTTGTTACTATCAGACTTGATTCATCATAATTTGGCTTCTTTCAATTTCTAAACCCCTATATGGTGAACGCAACATAATACGTTGCACCACTATCTAACCACCATGAACTAGATAGGAGTTTAGATAGATTGGATTTACAAACCAAAGCCAAACAATCATATCTTTAACCTCTTGCTTGGCTAACCAAGCCTTATATTGTCACAGTTTTTTTTTATGTAACATGTCTTTTGTAGAAGAAGTAACAATCAAGTTTCTTACCCCTGAGTGCTATCATGGTCTTATGAGTATCTTTATGGGCAAAAGTTTTGGATTTCTTATCCCTCTTACCACAAGCATTTTGAAACATACATGGCCTGATGTCCCTTTTCATCTCTCAATTTCCCTTCCTCTGCCACCACCCTAGTTATTAGATTACTAATGAACCAAGTCTCATTCAAGAATTGTAATCTGTCTTTATAATTACGAACTTAGGTGAAAAGGGTATTGAATGCCTGATGAACAATCTCATTAGTAGGAATAATGATTTTAAGTGCCTTAAGTTTACATTGTAATTCTACCATCTTTAAGACATAATTCTTAATTTCACTAGTACCGTCATACTTGATGTTGAAAAGTGTTTGAAAAAATGAACCCCTATCTCAGTATTGGATGACACTTGACACATGTCTTATAGGTGCTCTATCATTCGCTTAGCAGTACAATTAACTGTTAAGGTACCCTTAAGATAATCCCGTATGGATCGATGTATGGACAGTCAAGAAATTCAATTGCTCTTTCCCAAGCAGTAAATTTCTCATTTCAAAGATTGATACTTTATGCGATGAGATCTGCAAAGTTGTCCTTATAAAGAGTATCGACATGTCCGCTAGAACCATTCTAAACATTATATCATCATTCTATTTCTTAAAAAGAAATAAGTGAGAATCTTAACAGAAAATGTGACTTATAATAAATATATGTAAGAATAGTGCAAATTAGTATAAACAGTATAAGTACACTCTATAGAAAGTCACACGTATCATCATACAATCACCTTTGAGTAGAATGCATGACATATAATTGTCAACTTTCTATATGAACAACGGCCATGAAAATTTATTCTAACCTTCGTGAATTCACCACCTTTGGGTGTATGAACCACTAAAATCAGTTATTTCTCAAGCACATGTTCTACATGTATCCCTTCACTAACTAATACCCAATCACCCGCTTTGGGAGTATGACTAGATATTAGAAAGGGAGACATCCCCAACAGTATAAGACCGATATTTCATAAAACCAAATGAGTGTTCCACTTTGGCGGTCACTGCCCAATTGAATTTATGAAACTCTCTCATACCAAGGATATTAAACTTAATTTCTTACATAAAACTTTATATGCAATTTTAAACTATATAAATGACAAGGCTAACACGTCATTTAATTGCATTTAATCATGTTCTACACAACATAAACTAAATATTTGTGTATTAACACGGTTGACATAATTGAAAATTTCAAAATACAATTGAAAATATTTAAATTTTATACTCAAAGCATAAAATTATATTCAATCCAGATTTTCACAAGTATAATAGCATCAAAAAATATGCAAACCATATGTAAATGTAGATCATGAAAAAATGAATCCAATGATATCAAAATCATCCAAAACAGACTCCAGATGAGTCTGAAAATAACCCGTAAAGGATTCGGGAAAAATTTGCTTTATGTGAGACCGTGGCTGATGCAGGCACTGCGCGCGCAACTTGATGCTCATGCAAATGCACGCGCGCTGCAGATGTTGATGATGACGTCATCGATGACGTCAGCCTTCTTGATGCAGCTCCTAACACGCGCATCTGTAGCGAGTTTTTTTTTTTAATAAATTTTCTTGAGAAAACCCGCAGCTATGGATTGGAAACAGAAGGCACACAAATTCAAATACCAAAGGAATTTTGTAGCCATTTAAAGCACAAAATTTCAAACCATTAGGTCAAATAAAAGTATAAAATATATTCTAATCATAATCTATGTTTATACTCTGATACCTCATGTTAACACATAAATAGTATAAACCCAAGATCAAACATATACATGATTAGAATATAAAGACAAAAATAAAGAATCATGTACCAGACTTTCAATCCATAACTGTACATGGAAGTAAAACAGATCCTAGCTAAATTCTTCACCTCTTTGACCTCCTGTATGAATTGCCTTTGATGAGTGTGCCTCTTTCTCTTCTTAACCTTATGAGTATAAAGTGTTTTTAAAACTTGGAGTTAGAGGAGGGAACCTAGCTAATATTTATAGTTAAACCCTATCCCCCTCATCACGGGTTAGGCTAACTGCAACCTACACCAGCCAGCCCCATATTAGACTAATTAAAAGCCTTTATATCTAACTTTATTAAACCAAGCCCAAAACAAAATTAATTAATATAAACCCACATATAGAAAAACCTTACATATATTGCATGACAGAATCACATGCAACATAGTAATTTAGAGTTTTCATTTCTCGTTTTTATATCTGAGTTCGATTTTCATTATTTTCTATTCAAGAAAGTACAACAATAAATTGGCAACCTTATTTTACGTGCAAACTAAAACGGCAACATTGGCTTAAATTAAGTGGAGGGGGACAGCGTTTTATATCCTCCTTTTTTGCACTTATATATCTTTTTACAATTATATAAACAGCGATTAGTGTGTTCTATGCAATTATTTTGTTAAACTTACTAATTTTAGGAACTTCACATCTTCTCTGTTTTTGAGTTTTTGTCTTTTTTATTTTATCAAATTCTTACTTTAATATTATTTTATTCAAAATCTTACAGCCTAATCATTTGAGTAGTGATCCTTTAAAAATCATAATAATTGATATGAGAAGAATAAAAGGCAAAATTATTTATCACACTCTTTAAAAATTAAAAAAGAAATGACTTTCTCTTTTTATTTTTAATTATTATATCGATCAATTATATATTACTATGACTTTTGACTATATATATTTATTAAGAGTATCATTACTTGTAAACTTTAGCAAAATAATTAGCAAATCAATGTGAATTATTGAATCAAAGATGAATTCATTTTTCCAACGATCCATTTGGCAATAACGAAGAAAAGTACGAGAGTTTTAAATAGTTGATAGCATTTAAGTAATTCTTTCCAATTTATAAAATGTTCTTAAAGACTACTCAAATAAATTGACCTTGAAATTACCATGTCCACGAGAAAATTGATTTAGAGACTCAACAACATCCCGAATCATAGGCTATAATAGGGTCTCCTTTGAAGTGTACGTTCCTCTCTCCTTTGGAGTGTAGGTTCCTCTCTCCAAGAGAATAGGAGTAAAGTGCCTTTTGGAGGCAACGGTTTAGCCTAATAGCCATTATCAAATAATTAATCTAACAAGTGAAATTAATATGCACCAATGACTTACTTAATAGTTAGCAATTAATCATTAGTTTGTTTGCACAAGGATTACATGGATGATTAGTTTTAACTATGGTCTTCCTCAAAGTTTCGCACATCATTAAGAAACTTCTTTTCCCAGTGTCTGATTTCTTCTTCTAGTTGTTAAATCCATGGAAAAATCCTTGTTTCCTAACATCCTAAGAGATCCACTCCCGGCAGTTTGACTTCTTACAAGATCCATATAGACACCATTAGTTTTCTCTTCCTAATCTAACCTTTCATTCAAACCATGTTCATGGCAACTCAACTAAGGCCCTAGTTTTTACCCACCTAACTTTTATCCTTGTTGTTTTCTAATTTTTCCAGGTAGTAGTCACCTTGTGGGTTTGGCAAGCTAAGGATGGACGATGGGAACCCTCTAGATCGACACTAGCGGTGTTTGATCTGCTATAAAGGCAGTGTTCACTATAGAGGAAGAAGTTGGGGTGGTGATTCACAAGAAGATGTCAAAAGCAGATGAAGAGTGTTCAAGGAGCCTAATCAGTAGAACTTTTAGAGAAAGGAAGATGAATTTCATAGGCCTCAAGAACACTTTGGAAGGAGTTTTGCTAGCTAGAGATCCCTTCAAGGTGTGGGAGCTAAGGCCAAATACATATCAGTTTGTGTTTAGCAACAACGAGGACAAATTGAGGGTACTTCAAGGTAAAGGTTAGATGTTTGATCAACAATATGTCATTCTTAGAGACTTGACGGACAATCTGCGGCTTAAAGAAGAAAATTTTAACAAGGTTGAGCTGTGGATTCAAGTGTGGAACCTACCGACTCAGTGGATGACTACAGAAATGGGTTTCAAGTCAAGTAGATTTTTCAAAGGTTCTTGATGTTATCATCCCAAAAACTAGAAGTAGTCTGGAAAGTGCTTGAAGGTACTTGCTTTAGTTGACTTGTGCAAGCCTTTGATGAGAGGCACATGGCTAAAATCAAGGATAATGAGTGTTGCATCTCATTCAAATATGAAAATTTAGCACCTTTCTGTTATTAATATGGCAAGGTTGGGTATTTGGAGAGGTTATGCTCATTTCAGAGGCAGATACTAAAAGATGAATTGAAAGAGGGCCAATTTGGTTCTTGATAAGTGAATTTAAAAGATAACTTTTAGGATAAGATATCTCTATTATCTTATCTAATTATGGGAGAATTTGGCCTTATCTAACTTGAATTGCTATTTTGTAGGAGAAAGATTGCTTGGAGAAAGATAAGACCGAAGATTGCTTGTATAAGAAGAAAAGCCACGATTTTATTAAAGGAAAGAAGATATTGGGATATTGTTGCCATGGCATGTAGATTTTGATGCCATAGCATAGGGGAAGTTCTGAAGTTACGGAAAGAAAAGAGGATCGAATACTAATGCCATAGCATGTAAATTTACATGCCACAAAGATTGAAGTCGGCGGAACTACGGAATTGGAGAGATTTATGCAAACTGATTACCAGTTGAGACAAATGACTTCTACACAACTTGGACTTCTAGTCTTCATGGATGACAACAACTACAAAAAGAGATAGACGAGAATAGAACAATAGCATAGCATAGAGATAACTTTACTTAGTTTTAATTTTCATGCAAGCCATGTTTAGTGGTGAAACTCTTTTCTTTAGGACTGGGATGTAGCCATCGTTGCTTATTTTCATTTATATAATTGTGGTTTTTCCAATATCCGATTTATTTGGTGTTATTTCTTGTAAATGCTTGATCACCATTTGCATGTTTAAGGTATTGGTGAAGAAGCGACGGTGACATCAATATTAGTTCGTAAATTCTTCAGACTTTAATTGTGTGTCACGATAGTAGATTCTCAATTTCTGCAGCATAGTATTCTTTTGTTCATCATGCATTCATAGTAATTTTGGAGTCACGAAAGTAGTCCCATGATTATTATTTGAATAGGAATATTATACTGAGAGGAGATAATGTTTGATTATGTGAATAGTTGTGAGGAATTAGCACAAAATAATTATATGAATGGAGTTTATAGTAATGGTTGGTGAAATCCCAAGTCCTAAAGCTTGTTTATCTAAAATCTTTTAATTGAACTTTTAATCTTGCTTTTACTTGATTTTTATTATTACATCCACTCTTCTTTATATGGTTAATCTAGATAATAGGGTAGATATTGCTTAACTGGTAGTTGTTCATCCCCCTGTGGGACGATACTCGTAATTATACTATAATTACATGACTTGAAACTAGTGGTTAAAAATACACGAGTCAAATTTTGGCGCCGTTGCCGGGGAGGCGTATTCAATATCAAATTAGCAATATTTTTCTATTAATTTAGATTGTATTTATTTCGTTGTTAGCTAATTATTTTTGTGTTTTATGCCCAGGAGAACACGAGACTTAGTACCATATAATCCTGAAATAGAAAAGACTTGCAGAGCTTTAGCTAAAGAAAGCAAACAAAGGAAGGAAGCTCTCAAGATGGCAGAAGAAAATCCAGTTCCTGCAAGAGTTTTGTTACGAGATTTTGCTATGCCTACACCTGAAGGAGCACGTGCAAGTATTTCAAGACCTGTGGTAAACGCTAACAATTTTGAGTTAAAACCTGCACTTATTCATATGGTTCAGCAAATTCAGTTTGGAGGAGAATTGTTTGAAGATCCAAATATTCATCTGTCTAATTTTTTAGAAATCTGTGATACTATAAAAATGAATGGGGTAACCGATGATGCCATTAGACTAAGGTTGTTTTCTTTTTCATTAAAAGATAAAGCTAAAGCATGGCTCACTTCTTTTCCATCTGGTACTTTTACCACTTGGGCAGGTTTATCTCAAGCCTTTTTGAACAAATATTTTCCTCCTGGTAAAACTGCTAAGCTCCGTAATGATATTGCTAGCTTTACACAGTTAGATAATGAGTCATTATATGAGGCATGGGAAAGATATAAAGAACTGCAAAGAATGTGTCCTCATCATGGTCTTCCTGGGTGGCTAGTGCTACAAACCTTTTATAATGGTTTGAATCAAGCTATTAAGACTTCTGTAGATGCAGCCGCAGGTGGTACTTTAATGGGTAAATCACTAGAGGAAGCCTATAATTTACTGGAGGAAATGTCTTCAAATAATTTTTAGTGGTCTAATGAGAGAAATCAACAAAGAAAAGTTGCTGGAAAGTATGGAGTAGATAAAGTAGATTTGCTGAGTGCTAAAATTGATTCTTTAACAAATATGTTTGAAAAACTAAGTAGTGCGAATGTTATCTCCAACTCTATTTTATGCTGTGAAAACTGTGGAGGATCTCACACCATTGCCGAGTGTTTACAGGTAGAGAATGCACATTTTGCTCAGAATTTCAATAGGCCACAGCAGCACAATCCATACTCCAACACTTATAATCCAGGTTGGAGGAATCACCCGAATTTTTCATGGGCAAACCAGAATAATGCCGGAAGCAGTAATGCAAGACAATTCAACCCAGCAGGATTTCAGCCAAGGCCACATCAAGCTGAGGTAAAACCATCATGGGAAGTAGCCATTGAAAACCTGACCGGTGCCACTTCGGATAGATTTGAAAAACTGGAAGCAAAACTGGATCAAGTGGTGGCAGTAAACAAAAATCTGGAATTTCAGATTGGGCAGATAGCTAATTCTATAAGTGCTAGAGACAAAGGAAAGCTGCCTAGCATGCCGGAAATAAATCCCAAGGAGCAATGCAAAGCGAGAACTGCTTGTGGGAAACAGATTAGGTGAAGTGAACAAAAAGAAACAAGAAGAGGACCTTGTGACCCCCGAAAAAGATGAAAAAGACATGCAAGAAGGACCTGAGATTGGAAGAGAACCCTTGAAGGAAGCTCCTACGGTAGTAAAGGAACCTGAACCTTATGTTCCGCCAATACCATTTCCTCAAAGATTGAAGAAGTTTAGAGATGACAAACAATTCCAGAAATTTGTTCAAGTGTTTAAGCAACTACACATCAACATACCTTTTGCTGATGCTCTTGCTCAAATCCCTGCATATCCTAAATTCTTGAGGAAATCATGTCCAACAAAAGGAAGTGGAAGATTTTGAGACAATCCAGTTGGATCGAGGAAACAAGTGCTCTAATTCAAAATAAATTGCCTCAAAAGCTCAAGGATCCAGGGAGTTTTTCTATTCCTTGTACCATTGGTGAAATAAATTTCTCTAAAGGATTATGTGATTTAGGAGCTAGTGTTTCTTTAATACCTTTATCTGTTTCAAAAAAATTAGGATTGAAGGAGTTGCAACCAACTAATGTTACTTTACAATTGGCTGACAGGTCTGTAACACATCCAGTGGGAATTTTGGAAAACGTTCTTGTCAAGGTAAATAAATTTTTTATTCCCACAGATTTTGTAGTGTTAGATATAGATGAAGATGTTGAGATTCCAATCATTTTGGGAAGACCCTTTTTAGCCACAGCTGGTGCAGTTATTGATGTGAAGCATGGTAAATTAACTTTTAGTGTTGGTGATGAGCAGGTAGAATTCAATGTCTTTAAATCTTGCAAATATCCTTCTTTTACTGACCATGTTTACTGTGTGGATGTTTTTACTAAACCTACTGATGAGTTTGTTAGAATTGACAAATCAAAGGATCCTTTGGAGGAGTGCTTGGTTAGTGCAGGAACTACACAGGATGAGGATGAAGAAATTTCGAAAATGGCAAGTGCATTGGAAGGGGTCGATTTCAGTCCCCAACAACGAGTTGGGATAATAAGGAGATGTGTACCCCAAGAGGATGTCTCGAATATACTAAACCACCGCCATTCTTTGGAATATGGAGGACAATCCGTACCAAATGGAGTTGCATACTCCTTGTTCAATTACAAACAAACCGATTAATGAAAAGTCGAGCTAAAGACTATAAACAAGCACTTTGTTGTTTTATTTCTTTGTTGCTTTATTTCCTTCTTATTTTGATTTCTAGTTTAAGTCAATAAAGTTTTCCTTGTATTTTTACATGTTTCTAGACTAGACCTTTGGACAAAAGAAGAGTCAACCGTAGATGAGGACAATTTTCTCTTCAATGCTATGGCATGCAAATTTGAGTGCCATGGCATTACACACTTCTTGGCGAAGAAGGCTTGACAGAAAGTTTTAACATTGCGGCGCTTATTTCAGCCGTGGCGGTTTATAAATTTCTTTCCAATGCCATGGCATGTAAATTTCAATGCCATGGCATGGATTTCACAAAGGAAAGGCGTTGGGCGAGAAAGTTTACACCACCGTGGCACTTGTTTATTGTGCAGCGGTTATAAGAGAAAAAGAAACAAAAATTTGCTCCACCACTTATTGGTTACGTAGGTTGCCACCATTACTGCTTTCCGCATAAGGACAACAACATGAGTGCTGAATCTACTTGACTCAACAAAGGAAGTCCTCATTTTATCTATTTGTTCTTGACAGATTTCTTATTTTTGAAACATTGGGGACAATGTTTATTTGATTAAGTACTTTTGTGTTTGCCTTGCTTTTGCTCTTGCTTTTGCTTTCAACTTTTGTTTTCAAAAGTTTGCTTTTGTTTTCAAGTTTTCTTTGCTTCAAGTTGGTATTCGTTTTGTTTAATTACTTTTGTTTAATCACTTTGTGTTAGTTTTGATAACGGCCGCTATCCTTCAAAAGCCGCGGCTTGTTCTTGTAAAGCTTTGGTCAAGTTTTCTTCAAAATCTTTGGCTACCAATTTTGTTTACACGCCAATATACGGTTTTGTCCGTTGTCTTGTTTTGTTTCTTGGCGAAATCAACTTAACTTAAAGCCTTTTGGCTTGATTTGCGTGGCCACCTACCAATTTGTTCCTTTGTTTGGTTTGACCGTGGATGCTTCCAATTTGTTTGTGTTAGTTTTTGATTTAGAAATTTTGTGTTAGTTTTGATTTAAAAAAAAGTTGAAAAAACAGAAAAATGAAAAAGCAGTAAAAGGTACTTTATGCTGAAATTAGTTGTTATGATCTATGATGAGAATGGTTTCCACCTCAAACTCATGGGAATATAGAATGCTACAAGAATGAGTAACTCAATCTTTAGTTGTGACTTCTACTTTGTTTAGCATGACTGGAATTTCTTTGAGCACAACTATGATTAGTCCTTTGTTTTATGTGCAAAGTCTGTATAAACTAAAGGTCTTTATCCTTTTGAATGCAATAATTTGACTTGATTTGGAGATGAAGGTCATAGGCAGTTCTTTGGCCGTTTGAACCTTTCAAGCTAACCTGATTTTGTATATTATCCATTGAACCTGATTTGAGCCTAAATGATAGAATGGAAAGAACCGCCATTCAATATTATTTCTTTCATAACCTCATTTACTACCTTTTAGCCTTATACATGTTAAAATTTCATCCTTCTAAAATCCCTTAAAAAGAGTTTAAATGCACTTTGGGATATATGATACAAGGGAAAGAGGGAGACATGGAGTCCAATGTGAGGTACAAGTTAAAAATGGGTAGAAGAGGAGATAGGTTGTGGGCTTAAAAGATAAAGTTTCTTGATGCATAGGGTTGAAGGAGAGTTCTTATTCTGTTATGAATAATGTTCTGTTTATTGTTGATTTATTTGGTAAAAAAAAAAAAAAAAAAAGAAAAAAGAAGAAGAAGAAAAGAACAGAACAGAAAAAAGAAAGAGAAAGAGAAAGAGAAAAGAAAAAGAAGAGAATTTATTCTGTTGTTCAGCCTCAATGAATGCTTGTTGGTGTACATTGTCAAAAGAGGCTAGAATACAATAAGTTGGGGGTTGTGATGGAAGGTGCTACAATTTAAAAAAAAAAAAGTATCTGTCCAATGTGCTTACAAGAATTAAACTCTTTTCTTTGATTTTATATCTTTTCCCCTTCTTTGATAGCCAATCCTGAGCCTAACGTTACAAGCTAAAAGTCCTACCTGATCCAAATTGAGTTGGTTGTTGTATTAAAGGATGTGGATATTTGTTTTATGCAACCGGCTTTAACTGGAATAATGGGATGTGATCCATAGCACACACACACTCGTGATGTTAAGCGAGGTTTAAGTTGCTCTTTTGATTGGTCTTACTCATGATTGTGGTGTTTTAACTTTCCTGTGAGTTTGGTTGGAATTTCGAGATTTAATATAACAATCGATTTCAGCTATTTAATTTACATTTGCTTGAGGACAAGCAAGTGTTCAAGTTGGGGTATTTTGATAAGTGAATTTAAAAGATAACTTTTAGGATAAGATATCTCTATTATCTTATCTAATTATGGGAGAATTTGGCCTTATCTAACTTGAATTGCTATTTTGTAGGAGAAAGATTGCTTGGAGAAAGATAAGACCGAAGATTGCTTGTATAAGAAGAAAAGCCACGATTTTATTAAAGGAAAGAAGATATTGGGATATTGTTGCCATGGCATGTAGATTTTGATGCCATAGCATAGGGGAAGTTGCTTGAGATTCTGGAAAGAAAAGAGATTTGGAATACTAATGCCATAGCATGTAAATTTACATGCCACAAAGATTGAAGAAGTGAGAACTACGGAATTGGAGAGATTTATGCAAATCGATTACCCAGTTGAGACAAATGACTTCTACACAACTTGGACTTCTAGTCTTCATGGATGACAACAACTACAAAAAGAGATAGGCAATGAGAATAGAACAATAGCATAGCATAGAGATAACTTTACTTAGTTTTAATTTTCATGCAAGCCATGTTTAGTGGTGAAACTCTTTCTTTAGGACCGGGATGTAGCCATCGTTGCTTATTTTCATTTATATAATTGTGGTATTTTCCAATATCTGATTTATTTGGTGTTATTTCTTGTAAATGCTTGATCACCATTTGCATGTTTAAGGTATTGGTGAAGAGGCGACAGCTGACATCAATATTAGTTCGTAAATTCTTCAGACTTTAATTGTGAATCACGATAGTAGATTCTCAATTTCTGCAGCATAGTATTCTTTTGTTCATCATGCATTCATAGTAATTTTGGAGTCACGAAAGTAGTCCCATGATTATTATTTGAATAGGAATATTATACTCTGAGAGGAGATAATGTTTGATTATGTGAATAGTTGTGAGGAATTAGCACAAAATAATTATATGAATGGAATTTATAGTAATGGTTGGTGAAATCCCAAGTCCTAAAGCTTGTTTATCTAAAATTTTTTAATTGAACTTTTTAATCTTGCTTTTACTTGATTTTTATTATTACATCCACTCTTTTTTTTATATGGTTAATCTAGATAATAGGGTAGATATTGCTTAACTGGTAGTTGTTCATCTCCCTGTGGGACGATACTCGTAATTATACTATAATTACATGACTTGAAACAAGTGGTTAAAAATACACGAGTCGATTCTTGGTTAAGGAATGCAGAGTAAATCGAACTCAAGGAAGAGAGAACACAAAGATCTAAATTTCAAAGTAGAAATTAACATACGAGAGATTCGGACAAGAGACTAGATTGGGTCACAATTCCAAGCACTAAAATGCAAGCTAAAACCAAGCAACCAAACTTGAAATTCAATAGTTAGTAGAGGCCACTTTTGAAAAAAAAAAAAAAAGAAACGTCGGTAAGGCTCAGAA
This sequence comes from Gynochthodes officinalis, assembly GCA_020080225.1. Lineage (NCBI taxonomy): Eukaryota > Viridiplantae > Streptophyta > Magnoliopsida > Gentianales > Rubiaceae > Gynochthodes > Gynochthodes officinalis. The sequence goes on from JAIQDA010000012.1 coordinate 2,895,992, forward strand.
CATATGCAAACTTGGCACAGTAGTGATGAATAAGAAATGGAGAATAGGGATTTGAGGGAGAAGAAAGGTGGCCTAACAAAAATGTAGTAGCTGGAGAGGAGAATACCTTGAATGTGAGTGCAGACAAAAAACAAAAAAAAATGAAAAGAGGCTTAGATGCATGAAGAAAAATCAATGGCAGCAAGCGGTCATGGTTTGTAGCATGAGGAGATGGAATTAGAAAGCCAAAATGAGAGAGAGAGGAAGTCGGCGATCGAATGTAGATTTCAAATTGATTAATGTACTAGTTAGAAGTGAGATATCATTCCAGAAAGAAAGGAGGATGATTACAAAGATGATAAAGCTGTCCTCAACCAAGAAGGCAAAAAGAGTGTACAAGGCAGAAAATGGATACAAATTGGGAAACGAGTTGGAAGAAGGGCTGAAAGTGAAGAAGAGAAATCTCTAAGCTACAAGGGCCTTGGCACTCCAAGATAAAAGCTACGATTCAGAGGAAGGGAGAGATATGTGCAACAAAGGCTAAGAAGTGAAGGTCAACAAATAGGAAACTCATCAAAGGTGGTGGTGACCAACCTAGAGTGGAAACAAAATGAAAGATGAAGGTTTGTGTGTAGAATTGTAGAGGTTTAGAAGGACCCTCTACAGTTTCCCAATTGAAGAAGGTTATTCGGTCCCACCTTCCCGAATTGATATTTCTATCTAAAACCAAAAAAAAAAGAAAAAAATTAAAAAATAGGAAGTTTGTAGCTACGGTGTGTAGAAGAATGAGATACCAAGAAAGATAGAGAATAGTAAGTCGAAGGGCACAAATGGAGGACTGTTAGTCTGTTGGAATGATAATATAGGTATCAATAAAATAATATACACTAGTTTGTGACTACAAATGGAATGTGAGCTAAAATGGGAGAATAGGTTTTTTGGGCTATTTTCTTGTAGGCTAGTCTGAGATAAAAGATAAAAAAAGAACAATGGAAGTACTTGGAGCAACAAAGACTGGATTGGGGAGACATGTGGTTTTTGGGAAGAGATTTTAATGATATCTTAAGTCCATAAGAGAAGAAAGGGGGGAAGAAAAGAGCAGAGGCCAGTTGCCAGCCTTTTAAATAATTTGTTAGCAAAATGGAGATGGGAGAAGTCAACTTTGTGGGAAGGAGTTTCAACTTTCACATGGGCTAACAATAGAGAAGGAGAAAGTTTTGTGAAAGAAATGCTAGATAGATTTTTTGGATCCCCTAATTGGTTACTCAGCTTTCCAAGAGCAAAAGCCTATCATGTGGAGAGACAATCATCAGACCACTCACTACTCCTAATGGACACTGAAAAAAAAAGAGCAGAGAGCTAAGAAAAGATTCATCTTTGACTAGTGGAAGCTACATGGGTAAAGGAGCAAAAGAGAACCCCAATGTATCAACTATGTGCTAAAATTGGAAAAAGTAGAACAGTGCTATTAAAATGAAGTCAGAACAATATACATAATTTAGCCAAACAAATAGCAATGATCAAATCACAAATGGAGCTTCTAGCTAGTCATGAAAGCAATAAGAATTGGCAAGAATGGGGAAAACTAAAAAAAGCGCTCCATGGTGCTTATAGAGATGAGGAAACATATTGGAAACAAAAAATAAAGAATCCAATGGTTTCAAGAAGGGAAAAAAACAAAAAGTTCTTCCATGCCTCGACGATCAATATATAAGAGGAGGCAAAACACTATTGAAAGCTTGGTGAGGGAAAATGGAAGTCCATGTGAAAACATTCAAGAAGTGATTCCTAATGTTCTATGACAAATTCTTCTTTACCTCTAGCTTTGATTCTATAGCATGAAGATTTGGAAGGTATCCCATTGTATGCATCAGAAGCAATGAACCATAGGTTAACGAAACTGTGGAAGAATTTGAAATCAAAAGTGCTCTTTCCAAAATGAATCCCAACAAGGCCTGGGCACGATGGTATGACTCTATTTCTTTCCAATCTTATTGGAATGTGATTAGTGTAGATCTGTAATGCTATTAAATTTTTTTGAGTGAAGAAAATGTTTAAACAAATGAACCATCCATTAATCATATTGGTCCCAAAAATTAAAAATCCTACATCATGGGCCATTATAGATCCATTTGTTTGTGCAATGTAGTGTATAAGGTCATTTCTAAAATCTTGTGAAAAGATGAAAATTTGCCTTCACAAACGTATTAGCCCATTCCAGTTGCATATATTCCGGAGACAAATCTTAGATAATGTGGTGGTGGTGCATGAGTGTAATCATACACTAAATGCTAGGCATAAAGGAAACAAGGGTGGATGTCTATCAAACTTGATATGGCTAAACTTTATGATAGGGTAGAGTGGAGTTTTTGTGTGAGGTCCTCGGAAAATGAGGTTCTCTAGCACCTTTATAGGTTGGATTTGGCAATGCATTAGTTCCTCAACTTTATCTATTAATATCAATGGGGAAAATGTGAGTATATCTAACTTACAAGGGAATTAGGCGGGGATCTATTATCACTCTATCTTTTCTTAGTCGTGTTTGAGACATTCTTAAATATGATTAAGGAAGCAAGTTTGAGAGGAATATAGGGGCATGAGGTTAGTAAAAGGGTTATCAAATTACACATCTATTGTTTACAAATGACTCACTACTCTTTTGTGAAGCGGATATGGAGCAAACAAGCGGGATCAAGACTCTCTTATCCAACTACAAGCTACTCTAGCTACTAGAAAACTGAAAAAATCTTCAATATTCTTCAACAAGAACATTCCAAAAAGAAAAAGAAGGCATTTGTAAGATTCTGTATTGTATCAAGGAGAATGAGAAGGCAAGATATCTCATACTCCCTATGATAATAGATAGATCAAAGAAAGAGGTGTTCAACTACATGAGGAGAGTCCAACAGAGAGTTTTAGGGTGGAAAAATAGGTTTTGTAGTCTTGCCAGAAAAGAAGTGCTTATTAAACTGGTAATTGATGCCCATTTAAGTGATGGCATGGTTTAAATTTCCGAAAGGAGGATGCCAAAACATTATCAAAAAATACTACAAGCTTCGTGAGGAGACAAAGAGATGGGTGATCCAAGATACATTGGAAGGCTTGGAAGGATTTGATACGGCAGAAAGAAAAAGGGCTTGGGATTCAAAAATATACAACTGTTTAATGATGCACTCATAGCAAAACAACTTTGGAGGCTTATTACACAGCCGAATCTCCTCATGAGCAAGGTAATGAAAGTCAAGTATTTCTTAGATGGCGGTCTCTTGCAAGTCCCGATTAAAACAATGCATCATGGTTGTAGAAGTATTGGATGGGAGCTAGATATTTTCTTAAAAGAGGGTTCATTTTCCGAGTGAGGGATTAGAAATCAATCAGAATATGGGAGAGCCCTTGGATTCTAGAAAGACCACATTTCAGGCCAACAACTATTCCTATCCAGAGAGAGAATGGCACATGAGTGAGTGAACTTTTGAACGAAAGGGTGATAGTGAAATGAAAAACTAGTTAGCTAGTGAAGATTTCCAGTAACATTTAGATATTTATTGACCACGACCTTAGGGAAAATGATTGGATAGTATTTTCACTAATAACATCTACTTTATTTCAAGTTCTCATTTTTACCAAATATGTCTTAGAAAGAATATATTCTTAGTAGTTTAAATTTACATGTAATGTATAATTTTTTTAAAAATAAGTTATGTATAAAGATTTCTCATTGTCATTTCTAAACCATTTTCCTTAACACACACACACACACACACATATATATATATATTAATCTATGTGTACAAAAAAATTAATACGAAAATTAGAAATTTAAAAAACCAGTTTTCTTCCCACTAAATGATGACATAAAAATTAATAAAAAATAACACATTCCTACCAATAATGAGCAAATGAAAAAAGTTCCCTGACATTATACTTTTAAAAAAAAACAAAAAATTGGATTTCATTACATAATTTTTCATTAAATCAATTTTACATTAATAATTTTACAATGGGACAATACACTAATTAGTACTGTGCCTTGCACAGTGATTTCCCCAAGTTAATATCAAAAGCTTCACTACCTAAGCAAAATTTCCCTTCATAGATTCCAATTAATATAAGATGGAATGTTCTTTCATTCCATCAATCAATTATTAATATCATATATTAATGTCATCAATATAGAGATTTAATTAATAATTTAGATATTTGATTAATAAAGGTTAATTAGTCATTAATGTTGTTAGTTCTATTAATTTGATTAACTCTTTTACCTTTCGTTTGTTGGACTAATTAACTCTTTTACCTTGAATAGTCATTTACTATAGCCTATAAATTTATTTTACGATTACAAACATATATAGTCAACAAAATATATATTTTCTCTAATTCTTTTTTGAAATAATTTGGAATCTTCTTGGATTCCATCAATCAATTGTTAATATCTTATATTAATGTCATCAATATAGAGATTTGATTAATAATTACTCACTTTGTCTAAAAAAAGAGTCCACTTTCAAAACATTTCTTTGTCTCCCTAAAAAAATCCACTTTTAGAATGAAATTTCTATAATAGTTTACAAATAATGATTATTTGTGGTTATAATTAAAAAGTAAGGATAAAAATGTAAAATTGTGCATTTAATTATACATTAAATGTATTATAACCTAATAACTAGAAAAAAATTGTATTAATTCAACCAAAGAGGGCTCTTTTTTGGGGATGAAGTAGTATTACTATAGGGTGTTACTTATTTGGGGTTTGAGGGTGAAATTGACAAGCAATGAGAAAAATTGATTATTAATTTTTTTTGACCTATCAAGAAGAAGATCTCCATTTAAATAAAATTTAGGGTATATATCATCATTCATCATTTAATTTGAGACGTAAATTCTATTTTGTCCCTTACATTTAAAAAGCTATAATTTAGTCACTTAACTTGTAGATTTATTCCTCATTAGTTTTTCTAATAAAATTAAGTTAAACAATATTTAATGCATTCAATCAGCGTGCATAATTTATAAATATTTTATGTCAATACATTTTAATTATTTAACTTACCGCCAATTTTGACATTTTACAATTTAGATAGTTAAAAGGTAATTTTATCTATTCATTATATATTTATTTGACAACTAATAAAAAGTAATATGCAATGTTGTGTTTATCTTTGGGGAAAGTTTTAGGGGTGGGAAATGGTATTTTTGATTTCTAAAGTTTAAGAACCGACAATATATGTCTCCAATATTTTAACCTCAAACATTTACTCTCCAAACTTACAAAAATGATGCACTATTAGGAGAACTAATGGAATTGAAAATGTATGACATGAGCATCAATTGTTCCTTGAAATGTTGCATAGAAAATATATGGTCAAATTTTATTCCACTTAGTTGACATAGGGCATCATGATAATTGAAATAGAATTTTGTTTACGTCCCAAAACAACTTCCAGTTTGTTGACTAAGGTTTCTGATAAAGGTGAAATTCGCAACCCGGTCGACATCCAATTTAATTGTCACGATCTAAGATTCTTTGACTGTTGTTGTTAACAATCCAATCCTCTTGTCACGACCCGAGAGCTTCTAAATGGATAACAATGGTGGTTTCTGCAAAACAGATCCCGGAGTGGTTCTCCGGGGTAAACGCTCCGACAATCAAGTTAGTTTTGTTATCGGAGTATAGTATATTTTTAATGATCAAAGAATGGATCCCATACCTCGTCGTTTTCCCATGTATAAATAACCTCCTTCCTGATAAAGAAAGATGGATTATTATCCATATTTTCCTCCCTGATAAAAGGGATTAGTTATTTCCTTTATCCTCTTATCCTTATCATCTTGCTTGATAAGGGGGATTAGTTATTATCCTTATCCTCTTGCTTGATAAGGGAGATTAGTTATTATCCTTATTCTTCCCTGTAGCACGAAGGTCTTGGCCATTGACTCTCAAGTCCTAACTTGCCTTACAGTCCGGGACTTTGTTGCTTCACAGTCCCGATCTGTCGCTTCACATGTCCGGAACTTAGCGGGTTTAGCAAACCTAACCCATACACATCGGTTTCCAAATCTCTTGAGAGCATGTTTGTTTATATGTTGGAATTATAATTGGTTTACTATTATATTTTTATATATTTATAGTATTTAATTCGATTTTCATAAGAATTTTTAATAATTTTAACACATTATTCAACATCTGAAATGGGCAGAAATTACAAAGCAATTGTACAAAATTCAAACAAATAGTACATATTTGGGATAATTTAATTAAGGGCATATTAGAAAAAGTTTATTATTAAGAGCATTAAAATGTATTTGCTTTATTTTTAATTGTTAGAAGCTCAATCTATCCTTCATTCTAATCAAACACGTGATTCGTCTTCTATTAATCGATTATTCTTGTAATCATAAGATATCATATCTAATTTGTTTTTAGCCCTTCTAGAGTCTAAACACTTGGTCTTTTCCCATTTCACAATTTCCTCCCCTGCCGGGGGCAGGGCAGGTGTAGGAAGAAAACCTCCCCGGTTCTAAACTGGGCAGGGGGCAGGTCGAGGTTCTCCGCCCGTTTACCCTCTTCTTTTCTTAAAATATATTAACATATATATCAGATTTAAATTTTAATAAATATATTATTTTTGTATATTAATAAATATATTACTTATATAATTATATATAATGTGTTATTAACATTCATTAGAATTTTAATTTATTATTAATAGTTTTTAAATTATTAATACATTATGTTTATATTAAAATTATATTACTTAAATTTTTAAATATCATATTTTAATATTAGTTATTATCTACTATTAGTTTATTATTATTTTCTATTAGTTATAAATTATTATATATTGACTCTCATCTTTTCATTATAACATATTATTAGTATCACTAATTTATTGTTAAATATTTACATTTATAAATTAGTGTTACTTTGATATGTGTTTGTATATATATATATATATATATAGTATCTTATTATGAATGTGATGCATTGTAAAGTTTTGAAAAAATAATAATTATGAATTATTATGTTAATTTAAACTATATTTGACTTTTGTATATTATAATGTTTTATAACTTTTTGTTATATTTTATTTGTATGTTTGGATGAACTCCATAATTTGTTAGTTGTTACATTAGAATTATGTTCATTTTCCTTAGATTTTGAATTGATTTTAATTATTATTTGTAATTAAAAATATTAAAAATTTAATTTATATATATTTTATTTAAAACAGAGACCCGTTGGATATCTGCGAGAAAACGAGACTGGGCGGATGAAGAGAGGGGTGGGGTGGGGTGGTCGGTGGGGCTTCCCTCACGCCAAAGTTGCCTTGTTGTCATGCCTGGCCATGATTCACTTAGTTGAATCAATAGTAAAAATCAATTATTTTAGTATTATGTGATAAATATAAATACTAGAATGATTTTTTAGTGTAGTTAAACATAAATTTAATATAACTTGCATGAATTTTTAAGTGTACGATTGAATCATTTTGTGAAAATTAGTATAAAAATATTTTAACTAAGAATGTGTTAAAATTATAAACTTCTCTTGTATAAATTTTTGAAATATTTAATTTTAATAAATTAAAACTTTATAAGTAAAAATGGGTTTTATAAAATTGAGATAATATTAAACACCCCCTCAAGGTTTTATTAAATATCAAATCGGATCTTGTGGTTTGAAAAATATCAATAACCTCCCTCTGTAATGAAAAAAATCAACCACCCCCTTTGCTAGTTAATCAGTAAATAAATTGAAAAAAAAGATGAAAAAGCCCGATATAAAAGAAAAAAATATATAGTTTAAAATTGTAAAATAAAATTTTTAAAAATACAAAAAGGCAAAATTTAAAGACAAAAATTTAGTAAAATTATTTACACTATAAAATAAATTTTTAAATTAAAAATAAAATTTAAAGATGAAAATTTAATAAAAGTTAAAGACAAAAATGGCACATATTTTATTTTTATTTATTTATTTTTATGTTAGTAGTCGATGGGGGTGTTTGATATTTTTTTATTACGGGGGTTATTGATATTTTTCAAACCATGAGTTCGATTTGATATTTAATAAAACTTGAGTATTTGATATTATCTCTATAAAATTTAAGATCAAACTATAATTTTTAAAATTAAAGTTATTTTTAAAGAAAACCAACGACCTGGTCAAACTTGGATCAACTAATCGTTCAAACTAAAATTTGACAAGATTTTTACGTCACTTTTTATGCAAAAAATAGACCGGTCCCATGGTTAATTCCTGGGCAGACGACCAGGTCGGATCCGATTTTAATAACATTGATTTTCAGTACTACTTGAAAGGAAAACCACTCGCAATATTAACCAGGATGAGGACGCCAGTGATAATCTTATTACAAGAAACACAAAATGTAATTTTGTGTTTTATTACAACCAGCCTCTCTTTTCCTTTTCTTTTAATTAGCTATTTATATTTTCTTTACTGATAATCCCATTACCGAGAAATACAAAAGATCATTTTTTTATTGACACAACCCTTCCTTTTGTTTATTTTTATTAGCAATTGATATTTTCTTTTATGGATTTATGATCCTTGCAATTGCTTATCTATTTATTCAAGATCCGCATCACCGGATGAACCTACCGATACTGTGGAGGTATTTTTCAAATCGTTGAACGAGGATAAGTCGATTTCACAACGGCTTCTTGAGTCTCAGGTAATTTTTTATACAGTTTATTTTTCATTTTAATTTTAGATTTTGATAAAAAAATGATATGCTTATGTTTGTATTCTTGTATAAGTATAAAATAAAGAGGTTGGTCACAATTTGTTTGCTGGCATTTTCTACCTTATTAACCCAAAAAAAAAATTTTGAACTTAACCATGGCTGTGATTTTCTTATCCATATACTATGTTAATTTTTCCATTTCATTTATGTTGCATTAGTATTTTTCCAATCTGGTCTTCAGGAATTTCCTTTCTTAATGCTACGTTTTTTCTAAAAAAAGTAGGTATATTAACTTGTTAAAGTTAATGATTACAAAGGTGTTCACTGAAATGAACTCTTCTTAGCACTAAATTTGGCTAAGACTACTTGACTACATGTCAATCTCTTTAATACTACTCTTCAACTAACTACATCCCACAAAAATAACATAGCCTTCAACAAGTTGTACCACTAACCATATAAAACAAACCAAAAGAGGGTTAGCCGTACCACTTGTTTACTTACTATGTTCCATCCTATATGTACAAAATTAACAATCATTATTCCTATATTTACTCAACCCGATTGGCATTTTGATATTCCATCCATGAATCAATGGCTAATGCTACAACCATCCTCTCCTCCATCCACTCTCTCTCAAAAATCCAAAGGTTCCTACTCTTCCATATCATCCAAAGAAGATAAACCGTAAGTTGTGCTCGATCTTCCCAATGTTCTTCTTGTGTTATGGAACCAATGTCTTGCCACCACTGGATGAACTTAATTCCAAAGTGTTGTGAGTGATGCCATGATACCGGAGCCAACTTCCAAATTTTCTGCGCTCTAGTACAAGTCAACATAAGATGTTCCATACTCTCTTCCCCATCTCCACACATTGGGCAAATGGATTCCATAGGTATTCTTCTTTGTTGCAACTTAACATTACTAGGCATAATATCATAACAACATCGCCAAACAAAATGCCTCAATTTTCTCTTCATCTTCAATGTCCAAGTTTGCTTCCACAAATTCTGCATTTTGCTATGGTTGTTGCTGCTCTCTGGTCGTTCTTCCTACTCCGAACTGAACTTTGCCAACTGGGTATATGCAGATTTAACAGTGTATTTTGCATCGTTACTGAATTGCCAAATCGATTGGTCTCTACTGCCTAGAGCTTTCAATGGAAATTGCAAAATAGCATGTTCATCTTGCTTTGAAAAGAGTCGGGAAATTAGGAAGGTATTCCAAGCTGTACCATCTGCGGTCAACAGCTCACTTACCTATTACACTAGCTATTGATTTGGTTGACTACACAGCGAAAATTCTGTCTGCCAGGTAACCAAGGCGACTCCCAAATCCGAATAGTCTTCCCGTCCCCCACCTGATATCTTGTTCCCATTGAAATAACATATCTTGCTCCCATCCATCCCTTCCATAGCCAAGACGCTTTACCTTTTATCTCCATACTCAACAATCCCATACGAGGAAAGTATTTGGCTTTCAAAATTTTACTCATCAACAACTCCGGTTGTGTAAGACCTCTCCAAAGTTGTTAGGCTAATAGAGCATCATTAACCTTCTAAATATCTTGAAATCCCATTCCCCCCTCACTCTTGGCTTTCGTCAATTCTTTCCACGCCTTCAAATGGATTTTCTGCTTGCCCTCTTTTTGCGCACCCCACCAAAAATTAGTTAAAAGTCTGCTAATTTCTTTACATATTCCTATCGACAGCTTAAAGCAACCCATTACATAAGTGGGGAGTGCATTAACCACCGCTTTGATCAACACTTCTTTCCGGCCATACTCAAGAACCTATTCTTCCAATTTTGCACTCTTCTGCACATTTTCAATTACAAAGTTGAAAACCTCTTTTGGATCTCCCAATTCTCATCGGCAATCCCAGATACTTGGCCTTGTATTGTTCTTTCACTCCTTCTAGCAGTTGACAAATTTGGGTCTTGTGCTCCTTCTTTACATTATGACTGAAGAAAACAGATGATTTCTCCATATTGATGAGCTGTCCTAAACTGTTGCTATAGGTAGTGAGGATGTCCTGCAACTTTTGTGCTTGTGTTGAATTAGCCTCACAAAATAGCAAAGAGTCATCGGCAAAAAACAAATGGGTGATTATTGGTCCCTTCCTACTGGCTGTCATACCCTTGTAATCCCCCCTCACACTTGCTTGCTTAATAAGATTAGATAAAGCTTCTGATAGAATAAAGAACAAGTAAGGCGAAATTGGGTCACCTGTCTAATGCCTCTTGAAGGATGAAAAACCACAAGACTCCCCATTAATATTAACTGACATGGAAGTAGTACTAATACACTGCATAATCCGACCAATAAACTTCATCTCAAAACCCATCTCCTTCATCAACGACTCTAAAATTGCCACTCAACCCTATCATATGCTTTAGCCATATCAATTTTCATTGCCATAAATCCTTTCTTTCTGATCTCATTGAATTTAATGTATGAATACCTACATGGGCCATGAACACATTATCAAGAATTTGTCGCCCAGTATGAAGGTGATTGATGCGGACTAATGCATTTATGAAGGCAAAGTTTGAGTTGTTCGGCTAGAATTTTGGAGATAATCTTATAAACCACATTACATAAACTAATAGGCCTATATTGAGAGACAAAAGTAGGCAATTGAACCTTAGGAATTAATGTAATCAATGTATGGTTTATTTTCCCCAACATTTACTATGAGTGAAAAAGTCATTGTGACATTGCAAATGTCAACTCTAACCATATGCCAATACTTTTGAAAAAATAGAGTCATACCATTAGGTCCAGGTGATTTGGTTAGGTGCATCTAAAAAGAGCTTTTTGATTTGGCTTCCTCCACCGGCCTTATCAACCGCTTGTTCATATCAGTGGTGATCGATCTAGGCATGCCTTCTAGAATGTACCTATCATTTGATGGATTGTTTGATGTGTAGAGCTTCTTATAGTAATCCAAAATTTCCTTCATGAACCTCTTGCGTAGACTCACATATTCTTCCATTACTTGCTTGTAGTCTCTCAATGGCATTCCCCTTTCTCCTTTGGATAGTTGTTGCATGAAAATACTTTGAGTTTTTATCCCCTTCTTTCAACCACAAATTTCTGGATTTTTGTTGCCAAAATTGTTCTTCCTCCTTATATGCCTGCTGTAATTGTGAACTTAATTCTCCCCAACTTCTCCAGTCTCTGTTGCCTCCCTCATTACTCAACACATCCATTTGTTCTTTAATCCTCTTGATTCTCTTGGCTGAGTTGTTGTCATTGGTAGCATTCCAAATCTGAAAATCTACTTGACATTGTGCAAACACAGAAGTAACTATGTATTGCTCATTTCCCCATTGTGGTTTGTTCCAAGCTTCACTAACTTTTTCCTCCATCCCCTCTTTTTTAATCCATCTTTTGTCAAAAATAAACCTTTTCCTTCCTTTGTGTTGATGAGGAACCGAGATTAACATAAGCATATGATGGTCCGAAGATTGTTTAGTGCAATGTAGGACTTTGGCTTGGTGAAAATGTAGTCGCCATGTTGCAACCCAAAAATCTATCCAACCTTTTCTCAACGAAACCCTCTCCCACATGGTTATTACACCAAGTAAATGGATAACCGACATAGCCTAAATCTACCATTTCCATTCTCCTTATAAAGTTCTGAATGGCAAACAACTCATTTCGATCTAATCTTACACCCTCTTTTCTCCCAAGGATATGAAATGTCATTAAAATCCTCCCAAGATCCACCACTCCATTTTTTCTCTCATTTTCTAGATATTGCCATTGATGCTCTCTAATCCTCAAACCTATAGAAGCAAAAACAAAAATAATCCAACATTTTAAAGGATCACCATTTTTTTGACATTGTATTTGCACACAAAAATTGTTGCTAATCAAGCGATTTACCACAACATTTTCAGCCCAACAAAGTAAAATACCTCCTTTGGTTCCTTCGATTCTACATAGCTCCATCTTTAATCAAAAAACATCCTCCTACACACATTCTCGACACATTTTTTTTGTTGCTTAGTTTCTAATAAACACACTACCTCCGGGTGATGGGAGTTTATAGTCTCCCTCAGTTGGGAAATTGTCGAGAGTTCACCCAACCCTCGACAATTCCACGCACATACTTTCATAAGGTAGCTTGGGACCCCATTGGGCTAGTCCCTTTCACCCCTGAACATTGGCCCAACTACTATGTCACTCTCTCTGCTTTTCTTCTGCAAATTTCCCATGTCCTCCTGTGACCACTCATCCACATCACCCAACTGCCAGCTTCTTTTTTCTCCAATTTGGATAGATTCCAAATTTAGTATGTGTTGCTCAGTTTCAGCCGACTTTAGCCTTCTGCCCATCCTTTTCCATTTGCTAGGATTTTTGCTCTTCAATTTATCTTCCCCACCTAGGATACTCAAAGGTAATTTCCTATTCCTAACCCCCACTTGTTGCTTGACGGAAGAATCAGGAAGGATAGGAATATTGATAAGCTCCATTTCTATCTGAAAATCCAGATTCTGCCCGACATGATCATCCACCTCTTCCCGCATGTTCTGCCTTACACCCATGTCAACTCCTACACTCACTGAATCACCACTAAATCCTTTCATATTCTCCCTCTGAATGACAAGAGTCTTTGGGTCCTGAATATTTAATTTTCCTGCTTCGAACCCACATCATATTTATTACATCATAATAACGTCATCTAGTTTTTACTACCAATCCAACGATTAACCTTAACCCTTCGTTGGATCGATTCGCACTCAATCCGATTTTTACAACACTAGCAAGAAAGCCTTGATATTCTATCTGAATTTTGTGTTGGAATTTATTTATAGATGGTTTTCATGAACCATGGGGTGTTGCATATCAGAAAAGCCGCACCCTCAGTCATGGACGAGAATGAGGGGTCTACAAGGGTTCTTGGAGAGCGTGGCCTAACCTGAAAATTTCAAGTTTGGTTTGGGAGTGTAGGGAAGAATGAGTTATTAGAGAGCGACTCAGTTAGGCGGGAGAAGTGCTTTTCAGTCATGTTTAGAAGGTTAATGAATTAAATATTATGCTATGTAAAATTTATTATCGATTCGAATCAAGCAATCCTAGTAACTTTCACAATTTTGCTATCTGTGATTTTGTAGGAAAGTTATGCATGGACAGATTAGAAGATTGTAGAATTCATGATAAGGAAGTCTTCGGCATTTATATTGAAAGATCTTGTACTGCCTAAATTGTTTTTTAAACTTTTGAACCTTAATTTTGTTTGGAATTCTTTATGGAGCCATCGGTATTTTGTGAGTCACAATAAGTTAGGATTTCAATTACAGATATGTTGATGCGATGTGAAGCTGGCGTAAATGTTTTTTTGTACTTCTAATTTTTAAGATTCTAACGTTTTTCTAGAGTATTTTACATAATACTTATAAAATTTCTGTTTTTCTAGAGTATTTTTTCTGCTTATGTTTTTTTTTTTTTTTGGGTGGAAAATTTGGAACAAAGATATGATTGACTGAGGCATTTTCTGATTTTTTTTAAAAAAATTTTTTTGTGGCTTTTGTTTTATTTTTATTTTTTGGGGTAAATTTGGGCAGAAGATACGTTTGATTGACAACAATTTGTAGGAGAATAGAAGGTAAACGGTTTATTTGATTGGATTGGTAAGGAAGAATAATATGGTGTTCTAGTAATTAGAAAATATAATTAATGTCTTAATGCCCTTTATAATAGATCGTTAAAAGTTACATTTTGTGTAATAATTTTTTTTCTTCATAGTTAAAGTTCTTTCTTAATTTATAGAAAGAGATACTTCTCATATTATCAGAAATGCTGGAGTAGCATAGCTGGTAAACAAAATGAATTTGTTATAACGGAGGTTCGAATCCTCCTCCAGAAAATTTTGTTTTTCATGGCTTCTTCATAACTACCATTCCACCGGATCAGATCTTTCATTTTTCGCCCAGCTTCTTCATAACTACCATTCTTCCACCGGATCGAATCTTTTTCATAATATGCAGAATGGACAAAATTTTGCAGATTATGAAAAAGCTGGGTTGTGAGGTCAATGATTTTGATGAACATTCTGTGAAAATGTACTTCAAGGGTGTGTTAGTAGCTGGCCCTAAAGAGTCTGATTTTGGATTTTCTGATTTGGATTTTCTGGAATTGGGGTGATTATAGAGAGGTCAGCCAATGCTTCTCCTATTCAAGTGCAGGAAAAGCTTGGTTTTATGTTGAAGAATCTGTCATAAATTATTTGGCTTTGATGGATGGCTTAGTTGAAGCTAAACAAAATAATATTATGAAGGTATTTGCCTTCACAGATCCCCAAATTTTATATGAACAGTTGTGAAGTTCTTCTTAAAATATCTCTTATTTATATGAATCTTGCTTTCCTTTTTTCCCGTTTAAACCCTGTCTCTTGAAATCTTCCATGTTCATTGATTTTTGCCAAAAAAAATGCTGGATGATAGATGCTACTAGTTCCACTGGGATCGGTAACATGAAATTCGAGTCATCCTAAAATAAAGCTGGCTCTCATCTAAAGATATTCTTCACTTTGATATAAAATCCGAGAGAATAACTTGAGTTCTGATTCCAATCGGCTTGGTTTTCAGTTCAAGAGAAATGTCAACTAACCGTGTGATACATATAGGATCTTCACTTTGATAAAAATCCAAGAGAATAACTTGAGTGCTGTTTCCAATCAGCTTGGTTTTCAGTTCAAGAGAAATGTCAACTAACCGAGTTATATATAGGATCTCGAATCTTTATATTCCAATATTTACATTTGCAATTAGAATTATGATCTCGACAATATGCAGGCCCTCTACATTCTGACTTTGACTTTGACCTCGGCATGCCATATATCTGAATCTTGACAATTGACATGTTTTCTTGCCGGTTCAGCCTTTAGGTTTGGGGATAAAGTACATCGAACTTACGATGCGTGTATGGGATCTCAAATTACACCAACGAAGTGAGAACTCGGTGAATCCATACTTATTCACAAGTAGCTAACAGTATGCGATAATCATGGAGAAATGTAACAATGTCCTATAAGCCATTACAACTGTAACCAACGTGATTAGCCATTACAATCAGATCCCACAAATTTTGTAAATAAGGTATATAAGCGGAGCAAGATGCCGTGTAAAATCAGAAGACTTTTATTAAAAGAAGGAATCTGACTTAAGCATCAGAAAATTTATTCCGAAAACCATTTTGAAATTTGTTTTGCAGGTAAGTATGTCAATCAAGGAGACAAAGAGTTCCTGGTCGAATTTGTCCAATTGGGTTGCGGATAAAGCCTTCATCACTGTTCTTTTTCACCTTTTGGTTACTTTCGGTGTTGAATCTCAAGTCCTTGATTGTCGTATCCCCCTCTATAGGAGCATTTCACGGTTGATGCATATGAATATTTGATGTTGATTAGGGTTTGGTTTGGGAAGAGAATGAAACAAAATTAGAGGAAAAAATAGGGAAAGTAATTAGGGATTAATGATTTAAGAATATTTTGCTTGCCTTGTGTTAGATTGTGTTTCTTTTACGCCTTTTTTTAAAAAATTGATTTCTTAAAATTGATTTCTTAACAAAATTGATTTCTAATAAAACCAGTTTTGTAGTAGGTAAAAATCTGAAAGTAGCTACGAAACAATTATGAGGATTAAAATGAAAATTTTAGAAAGCGAAAGACAAAAGATTCTGACCTTAGATGTGATAGACTATTGTTGCGATTAAATCTACTTTGTAACATAAAAATGTTGTACCAAAACTAAAGTGAACTCTTTTTGGGATTGAATATTATATGACTATTTTTATTTGGCTAATCATTGAATAAAATCAATCGAAATAGGAATCTTTTCTTCCCTTTCACATTTTTATTATATTCTATTATTGTTCATATTAATATATTGAATAATGTGATAGAAGTGGAATATATTGATTAACGCTTTCTTTCTAAAAAAAGGGAGCAAAATAAAGAATGCTTATACAATTTTCTTTACTCCTTTTTCTCAACTTTTTATACATTTCTTTTACTCCTTCTCCTTATGTCTTTTTTTAGAGTTTTCACAAAATAAACAAAATGAATAGATACAAAGGATAGATCTCTAATGTGAGCTCATTTTCTTATCAATTTAAGTATTCCAATCCAAAATTTTACATCCTAAACCAATATGTAAATGAACAAAAAAAAAAGAGGAAAAAAAATTAAGAATATACTTAACTAATTAACTAATTTCCAAGACAAAATAAGTATAATTGCACTTTGCTTTGAACATAATTTAATTGTAAATGGCGTCTGATGTATATTGGATTTTGGCTGAAATCCAATAGCTCTTACCATGTATACTAAGCCTTGGTTTATGGCCTAATAGTGTGGGAACTCAAACCGGGCCCAATAATGTGGGATCTCAGACTACACCAAAACTATACCAACCATATGGGATATCGAACCACACAAACAATGTGGGAACTCAACAGCTCAAGCCTATCCATAAGTGGCTAATAGAATGCAATATTTGAAGAGAACTATTACAACGTGTTCCACGGATCTCAGAAGTAAGGTATACATATTTAGTTGAGCCGCCAGGTAAGAGGGAAAAACCCTAATTTTTCTAGTAATTCTGCTCAATGTTGTGAAAATCGCGATTTTACTCAAATGCGTTTCTGAGCAAAAATATAAAGTCGATTCAACTCGTGTTTAAAATTGAAAAATGGTAAAATCGAGGTAAAATTGTATTTTGACACGTAAAATGTTAAACTCGTCAGTCCCAAACAATATCACTAAAATGTGGAAATAGAAGTGTGTTTTGGCAAAAAACTTAGGTTTTGAAGACTTTCATTGTCGTTTCATAGTGGTTGCCTCTGCATTTTGTCTCGAGGACTCATTCTTTCACTTTTGTAGCGATTTGTCATCCATAAGCATGCGACCCAAAGCCTCGGCATCACTAACGTTTATGGCTCTTAATCTCGAGGCATAGAGGAGAATCGTCTGCGGCGGCTAAATCGTCCTCGCTATCACCTTACGCGATCTTTGCTTGGGTTACGCTTTCGCTTTCCAATGCTCACGTTACAGCGACCAACTATAGCGGTCGTCATGCCACAGGTTACGCCCAGCGCTTGCGTGCCGGTGACGGCGCCATCGTTTCTGATCCACTAGAGGTGAAGGAGAGGATCAACCTAGCAAGCATGGTAGCAATTGCTGCTGGTATGCTACTAAAGCTCGTATCTTTGCTTGCCATAGCGCCATAGTTTGATAAATGGTGATTTGTGATTTGATTGTTGGATCATTTGTGGAGTATTTACGATTACGTGTTGGATGATTGTGCTTATCTTGATTGTAGTAATTGTGTTGATCTTTGAAATTATGGGCATCGATGGATTACGATTGTGGTGATTACACAATTAGCGCCTAAAATGAAAATAAGGTGTTTGATAAAATGGTGACCATAATAAGGTCTTTTGACATGCACAGGTTCAAGATATGCGAAATGAAGTGCAAGAACTAAGACACATAATTACTTCTTTTATTGTCATTTTGTATTTCTAGTTCTTCAATTATAAATTTTTTCCCTAGAAAATGTTCCGTATTTAAAACACAATGAGGCAGAGGACAAGTGGCTAACATAATATGTTTTACGTAAAACATCTATTTCACCTAAAGATAGAATCTTATGGAATTTGTAATGCAGATTTGCGTAGTTGTACTTCATTTCTTTGCTAATAACTAAAAGTCAGAACCTTTAGGTCTAACACTTTGGATGATTGTGCTTCAAGTGGACAATAAAACTTTGATTAGGATTCTAGCTGGTCTCTAAATGCATTAGTTCAAATAAAATGACAGCATTGGTATACAATATATAACCTTGCTTTGTTTTGGACTTGAAGTTTGTGTATTGAATAGATTTTACCATAGGTCTTGGCGTTTGTAAATTGGAACAATCTTCTTGTTTTCTTATTGAGTAGAGACCTTCTTTACGAGTTGGTTAGTGCGACAAACATACTCAAAGCGATTTTGGAAGTCAAGTTATTTCTTTCGAGCGTGTTCAGCCCTTAGCAGATCATGTTCCACATAGGTTACTTGTTGAATCACTGCTTTCATCTTCTTTCTTACTAGAGATTTTAGCATGTCATATATATATATATACACATATTCACTTGGAAAAGGAGAGCAGTAGAATATGCATGCCTTTTCACAGTTTTATAATTTTATAAGTTTTGAATATCATGTGTACTTTTTATAAATTTGAACAGTTTTATAATTTATAAATTTAACATATATTATATATAATACATTTATTATATTACTTTTCATAATTTGAAAAATCTTATGATTTTCTGATCGATTTTGTGGACTCTCACCAATTTTACATAAAAACTTGAGTTTAACAACATTGATTATGTTATTCGCCATGAAATTTCGAAAAATCACTCTCTTATTTAAGCATTGGAGTTTCTACCCGAGAACCACTATGGGACTTGTTTTGCAAGTGTTAGTGATTGTAACTCTGCGAATTGTGTTTATCAGTTGAGTAATAGATTCGCCTTCATCAATCGACACGTTTGTGGAAATAATTTCTTGAATTTCTTTCTTGAAAGGTATATCCGTATACTTATTTTTGATATTGAAAATGGTAGATACTCGTTCTCGTGATCGTAAGCAAGCGTGACACTAGTCGGAGAAAGGAAAGTCCTAACCATTCTAAGCGCTGTCGGAGGCAATCCTTGTTTGGAGGACCTACCATAGAGATCTAAGCGACCTTACGGCCACAAATGTGATCACCACGGCTTCAAATCGTGATGACTAGCAAATGTCTTGTGACATGATGATGATAAGCCTTTGTTGAAGAGTTACGAAAAGTAGGGCATAATAAAGACCCACAAAAGATCAAAGCGAGGATGATCACTGGTTATGCACGCCAAAGAAAGATGATGATTAGAAAGAGCACTCTGCTTTTCATGCGGTGATAACTACCAAGATAGCGATTTTAGAGCTAGAGCTCGAGAGGAGCGAAGAGACCTCATATCAATGAACTTCCTCAAATTAATAAAAGAGCCACGGATGACATCCAAAACTGTTAGGGTTCGATGATGAAGAAAATGCACCATCTCCTTCATGCCTCATATAATTCAATATCCTCGCTGTAGGATTTAAACTTGATGGAATTTCAACCTATGCGGGAACTCGGATCCCTTAGATTTCTTGTCACAGTTCAAATATGTTATGAAGTTTAAAATGCTCCCATGGAAGTAGCGTGTAAGGCATTTCCTGTTACCTTAAGCCAAGCCAGTGTGAATATGGCCTCTCAGAGATAGCTTCTCTTTTTCAACCGATTGATGCAACTCTTCCATATTAACTTCTTCAAGAGGAAGAAGTTTCACAAAACTGCTACTAATTTGATGAACCTCAAACAAGGGAATGATGAATCCCTATTTGCTTCTTCAAGAGGAAGAAGTTTCACAAAACTGCTACTAATTTGATGAACCTCAAACAAGGGAATGATGAATCCCTGAACTCGTACATAGAGAGGTTTAACGATGAAAACCTGCAAGTAGTAGATAGAACATATTAGTTGATAATCTCGGTCTTTATCAATGGTCTAAACCCCAGACAGGTTTACACAAAATTAACTCGGGACACACTCACTGAGGCTCAAGTTTCTGACGGATGATAGAGTTACACAAAAAGCGAGAGGCGAGAAAGAAATGAGAAAGCGAGAAGAATGAAAGAGAACACCGGGGAGGATACTAAAGGAAAAGATGGTTAGAAGAGTGCTTTCAATAGATTGAATTACTATTGAGGTCGTTTGAAATCTAGAATTTAGGATAAAAATCTCACTCTACTCACTAAAAGTCAGATCAAAATCCTATCCATACACAGGGATTTCTTCATGGCGACCTCAACACTTGTGGTGTGCCTTTCACAATGATCATAGGCATGACACTAAAGATAGTAAGGATTTGAACATGGAAATTGAGGATTGTATTCAAAATGGGATGTTGGGACGAGAATATTCGGGAGGTGGCACTGCTTTGATGGGGCCCATCCTCGGTCGAAGAAAATCGGGAGGTGGCTACCACTCAAGTGGATGAGGTGAGAGACAAAGCCAAGGAAGATTAGGTGCTTTGCAAATCGAATGAATTATAAGTTGAGATGGGATCCTCACGAACCAACAATATCAACGATATCAAAGCAACCCATCGCATGTCGTAAACACCTCAACATTCGCCTCATAACAACCGTAACGTCACAGGCATCGTCCATACAACATGAAGAGGTTCCCATCTCAAAAGCTAGCCCACAAGCATTTTAAACCATCCCAGGTCATTATTTTTTTGAGGATGCATCCTAAATATTAGCTAACACAATGATGCTTTGGTAATTAAAACCATAATTGCTAACAAAGAAGTGCATAAAGTGTATCTAGATGATGGTAGTGCTGTGGATGTCTTGTACATTAAGTGTTTCCGCAAGTTAGGAATTGATTTTGGTGTTTTGAAACCCTCAAGTATACCATTTGTGACATTTGCTTATGAGGTGGTACATCATGTGGGAATAATCACATTAGCTATGACAGTGGGGAATTATAGGTCGAGATGGGATCCCTTCATTAACAAACAATATACGCAATATCAAGGCAATTCACCACAAGTAACCACCTTAGCATCTTAACTTCACAATAATCGCAATATTCTGAGGCGTCATCCATATCATATTTGGGGATATCTAGAAGAACAATCCCAATTTGCCATAAAGACCAAGGCGAGGAAGATCTCACCTTAGGAGCCAACACATGGCGTTTTAAACCATCAGAGATCATTACTTTTTACGAAGATACAATCCCGAATATTAGCCCACACAATGATGTTTTGGTGATTAAAGCCATAATTGCCAACAAAAGTGTATATGGTGTATGTAGATGATAGTATACAGTTGATGTTTTGTACATTGACTATTTTTGCAAGTTGGGAATTGATTTGGCTTTGAGACCCTTAAGTATGCCGTTTGTGACATTTTCTTACGAGGTGGTACATCTGTGGGAATAATCATGTTAAGCATTTGTGTGATGGGGATTATCTACGAGATAGAACAATAATAATGATTTTTATATTGTAGCCATATTCTCCTTTCAATGCCATCATTGGGAGGTTTTGGATGAATAAGGCTAAAGCCATATGGTTCCCCTATAATTTAGTCATGAATGAAGTTCTCAGCGGATCATGGGGTGGCATTTATGCGGAGCAACCAATCGTTGTATGAAAATGCATCGTATTGCATTAAAAGGTAAATGAAATTTTGTGGTGAAGAGGGTTCGTGCCATCCAAACACCAAGTGAGCTAGAACCAACCTTAGAGGCTGCATCTCAGTGCACATCTAATGAGCAAAGAGGAGAACCCACAATCTCTGGAAATCTCGAGGTTACACATCGGGAACACAAAAATATCTAGGAAATCCCAAGGTCGCATATTGGGAAACCCAAGACCTTTGTCCTCGAGCAGCGAATGAAGCACTAGAGATCATGGATAAGCTACAAGAGGTCGTGATTGATGACAACCACTAGAAACGAGGACAATTAAAGTCGAAGTGTCTCTACAGCCGAAGTGTCTCTACTGGCGAAGTGAAGGATAAAATCATCATCCTCTTGCGGCAATACAAGGAAGTTTTAGCCTAAAGTCTAGAGAAAATGCCTTAGGATCTAAATCTTTTACGGTAACACAAAGTCAAACATTGATCCAAGAATAAAGCACATTCAACAAAAGAAAGGACATTGACCATAAGAGAAATAAAAACTATCAATAAAAGGTGGAAAAGTTGTTGCAATCGACATAATCAAAGAAGTATTTTATTCGACATGGTTGTCAATCCATTGTTAGTAAAGAAACTCAACAATAGTTGACAAATGTATATTGACTACAAGACTCAACAAGTATTACTTCAAGGATTGCTATCATTTACTGGTGATTGATCAGAATGTCAAGACTATATTGGGATATGAGGTCCTTATGTTTCTTGACGCTTACAAGGGCTACCATCAAATCTTGATACATGAAGAAGATGCCAAGAAGATAGCTTTTATCACCAAGATAAGGATCTTTTACTACAAAAGATGCCATTTGAGTTGAAAAATGTTTGAGCAACATATCGGTGGTTGGTGGGCGAGTCTTTTCCAAGCAGTTAGGGAACACGAGAGATCTTGATCGACTTGAAGAGACCTTATCAACCACTGGTGAAGATAGGTATATGTTTGAACCCTAAAGTATACTTTTAGGGTATGATCAAATAAATTCTTAGGATATATGGTCTCTAAATGGGAAATTGAAGCTAACCGAGAAAGTGAGGGTTCTTTGTCGAGATGGCACCTCCACGAATAGTAAAGAAGAAACGCATTGATAGGACTCTAGCAACCTTAAATAGATTTCTCTCTTGATCGTGATTAGTGTCTTTCATTTTCTAAGTGCTACGAGAAGCTAAAAATTTCATGTGGACCGAAAGCTGCAAAAAAGCTTTTGAGGAACTAAAGACACCCTTGTCAAGTTTACTGGCATTGTGATGTGAAACTAAGGAAGTTCTCTCATTATACGTAACTGTTTCAGATAATGCTATTAGTGCAGTACTAATCCGAGATGAGAATCGCGTGCAAAACCCATATATTATGTCAGTCGTGACTTGCAAAGGGCCAAGACATGGTATCTCCTTGTAGAAAAGTTTATCCTAGCTTTAGTTCTTGCTACTAGGAGGTTACAACCTCATTTTCAAACTCATTCCATATGCGTCTTAACTAATCAGCTCATCAAGCAAATACTGTGTGAACCCAAAGTTTTAGGGCGATTGGCAAAATGGGGTGTAAAACTCAAGAAACATAATATATAATATCAACCTCGGCGACTATCAAGGCGTAAGCCTTAGATGACTTTATATTTGAGATGCCCATCAAAGAAGCGTCAGTGTCGACCACCCTCTTCCTTGAACCTAAGCGATAAAGATGACAACTCAAAAGCATGGACTTTATATGTTGTGAAGCTTCAATGAAGAGGATATGGAGTGAGTTATCACTTCAAAGCCTTGAAGGTGTAGAGATCACCTACATATTGCGATTTGACTTCAAGGTTACTAATAATGAGGCCAAATATGAAGCCTTGATCACGGGGGCTCAAATTGGCAGGGAGGATGAAAGCCCGTGATGTACTAGTATCTGATGATTCTCACGTAGTGGTGAACTAAATTCGAGGTGTCTATCAAGCTAAAGAATCTCAAATGAAGCGATACCTCGACAACGTATGGTAACTCAACCGTCATTTTCATAACTTTGATATCAAGTAAATCCTAAAGTTTAAGAATAAAAGTGCTGATGTGTTGAGTAAGTTGGCACCTTTCGTATTTTCTTATCTGAACAAAAAGGATTTGGTCGAAGTGCTCCCTTGTCAAAACATGGAAGAGAAGGCCACTATTGTTATTAAAGAAGGGGAAGATAGTTGGATGACTCCTATATGGTGATACTTGCATAATGGAGAATTACCGGAGGACAAGAATGAAGCACGAAATGTGAAGCTAAAGGTGCCTTGGTATGTCTTGCAAGATGGCATGCTTTACAAATGTTCTCACCTCCAATCCTTGCTAAAATGTGTGGAACCTTAACAAGCTGACTATATACTAAAGGAAGTGCATTTCGTATCCTGTGGGGGTTATGTGGAACCTCGCATACTAACCAAAAAAATTATTAGATGGGTATACTACTGGCTTCCCATGTTCCGATATGCCCACGACTTTGTGCAAAGATGCCAAAAGTGTCAGATCCACACCCCAATAGTCAAGTGACCTCAGATGAAGTTGATTAACATTGAGCTAGTGACCGCTTCATGTAGTGGGGTATTGACATTTTGGACCTTTTCTGATGTGCTGGGCGCTTAAAGTTCTTTATAGTGGCAATTGACTACTTAACAAAATGGGAAAAAGTAGAAACTTTGGCCAAAATCATGCGAAGGAATGTTTTGAATTTTTTGTAGAATAAAATCATTTGCAGATTAGGCATCTTTCATGTCATTGTCTCAAATAATGGGAAGCAGTTTGTGAACGATCCATTTCGATCCTAGTGCGAATAACTCATGATCAGCGAATTTCACCTCAATTGCACACCCCCAAACCATTGGTCAAGTTGAGTTCACAAATTGCACATCGCTGTAAGAACTCAAAACCCAGTTAGACAAAGAAAAAGGAGATTGGGTGGAACACCTTCCAAATGTCCTTTAGGCCAATCGGACCACTCCTCAGATAGCCACAGAGGAAACTCCATACAGCCTAGTGTATGGATCCAAGGCAGTCATTCCAGCTGAAATTGGGATCCTAAGTTCTAGGCTCATGGCCTTCAATGTAGTAGCCAACCACAAGGAGATGCGATTGAATCTGAATATATTAAAAGAGCGCCAAGATTTGACCTCAATTAAAGAAGTACAATACAAGCAAACCATGGTAAAGTACTACAATGAGCGGGTTAAAGTCAATAAATTTAAGTTAGGGGATCTCGTCATTCACAAAAACAAGGCTAGCAAGGCTTAAAAATTTGGCAAGTTGGAAGCCAATTAGAAGGGTCCCTATAGAGTTATTGATGCATCTAAAGCTGGAAGTTACCACCTAGCAACTATGGAAGGGGAGTTATTACCACGAGTGTGGCATGTTTGTAATTTAAAATACTTTTATGTTTAAATCTTGATGATTCAATAAAGTGCCCTTATTTTTATATTTATTTTGAATGTTAATCATTCATAAATCAAGTGAAGGACACAAGTCACCTCGGACCAGTTCAAGATGGCCAAGCTATTTTGCCTTACTATAAATCAAGGAAGTCACGTATAATCTCAATTGACTAAATTAAGTTGCGTATTCTCAAACATCCTAAGTGACAAGATTATGAACATCCTACAAGGTGAAGTTAAAATATCATTACATAAAAACTAGGATCCTAAACAACCTAAGGGATGGGGAATCCTCATTAAAATTTATTACTTAACAATAAATGTGGTACAGGAATAGTTTTACAATTTTCATTTTTGCTTCGTGTATCTAACCCTATCTTGTAGGTACATATCTAACATAGTTTCCTTCCTCTTATACCAGTTTCTCCCCTTTTGACCATGTTGAGCTAGTAGCTCCAGTTCTGCAATCATCATTTCAATTAAATCCCTATCTCCAGGAGTTGGTTTCAGACCCTCATTCGCCAGACAAGCTTCCTCTTCTCAACCTTTAGCCTCCAAGTTTTGTACTAGGATTGCAACTCGTAGATTTGCTTCTTGTATGGATCAAGCAACTCTTGGTTAGGGCTATTCATCAATTCGGTTTTCAATTTATTTAATTTAACATTTTGAATACTCTACCCGAAAATTGAACCGAAAACCGCATTTAAACTGAGCAAACCAATGAATTTCTCATTCGGTTTTTGATTGATTCGATTTGAGCAAGATGAAACCAAATAAGGAATTACATTTGAATTTGGTTTAAGTCAAACGAATTCCTTATTAGGTTTTTATTCAATTTTTGCATTATTTTTTTTTTCTTTATTTGCTATTTGATACTTCATATTTTTTTAACTTTTAAATAAATTGACTTTTATAGTTTTGAATTATAGATATAATTTATACATTAACAAATACATTATACATTGTCCAATTTTTTTAGTATATATTGTCTATTATCTATACACATTTGATAAATTCTATAATAAAAATAAATTAATTATACAAAAATATATATACATAATTTTACATATTATACATAACTACAAAGTCTACAATGGTTTTATAAACTATAAACCATAACTATAAAATAACATATATTTATATTAAATATTTTTATATTCATACATATATATAATATATTTATAAATTATAAAAATTCAGTTTATTCGGTTCGGTTTCATTATTCGGTTCAATTTTCACTCGGTTCGGTTTGGTTTGAAGAACCCCAAACCATAAACCAAATCGAAAATTGTCTAATTAATTCGGTTTGATTTTTAACCGAACCGAATAAACCGAAATCAATGTCGATTTGGTTTATTCGGTTTTTCGATTTGGTTTTTTCAGTCTGTTTATTCGGGTAAACCAAATAATGACCAGCCTTACTTTTGGAGACTTCAGATCTCCCCTCATTTCCCCTCTAACTCTTGAGCAAAGGTATGTATCACTTCTTCTCATCCTTTAATTTCGAAGTCCATTAAAGAGACTTTAGAAGAGAGTTTCGTGAGCCACTTCTTATATGCTTCATTTTGTGACTCAGCAGACCTCTTCTGGTTGATGAGGTCCCACATCACTCCCTACTGTCTTATCTTGTCTTTCTTTTTTTTTTTTTCAAAAGATAGACTTTATATAAGACTTTGTTGAAAACAAAGTGAAGATACAACATTGGTTCCCTGTACTTTGAACCCTCTTTGGCACTCAAAGTTGGCCAAAGCTCATACTAGTGTCTAGAATATTCGGAAAATCTAGGAGTGCTTGACTAGTGGGTTTAAACTAACCTCCCTAGTTGAGAGAGGTTACTCAATCCACTCTATTTTCTGTTTGTATTCTTCCTCTTCCTATTGTAACCAGCGACCGATATCCTTGATCCTAGTTCGTATTTCCTACCTATGTGTTGACTTTATTGTATTCTAGCCATTCTTCCATTGCAACGTCGACCACCATCTTTTCCATCATCCATTCTCCGTTAAAAATCCATAACCCCCTTGATTTCCATAGCATCCACAACAAGTACACGGTGAGTTGGCTTCTTTCACGCCTAGATAATTCGTATTCTGTTTCTTAGCTTTTGCCACCATCTTTCAAAGCTCAATTTCTTCTCCTACATCATGCCATTGTACCGTGCAAGTCGCCAAATTGTTTTTGCTCTGACGGTTAAAAATACATGTTCTAAGCTTTCTTGGCCTCACACATTTGACATCTTGTGTCTATCAACATATTCATCCTTTGCAACGCTTTCTTTGTGGGCAATATGTCATGACAACAGCGCCAACTGAAGTGTCTTAGTTTGGCTTTTCTGTTTAGTTTCGGCTAAAGTTCCACATTGCCTTCCTCAAGCTATCAATGGAGCTAGAGGCCCATATTTCTGTCTTGGTTCTTTGTCCTTGTTGAAGATGCCGATATGCATTTGGCCGTATAGCTTCCCGATGAAGCTGATACGCCATATGAGTTGATCTTGGCTTCTGTTGGACCAATCTTTAAGTTCATTATTGCATTTGCTTCTTGCTCCTCAAACAACCGAAATTAAATCCTTGTTCCATCCTTGGCCGTCCCTCTTCATTAGTTCATTCACCCACATTACTTGGCTCTTGTTTGGGTTGTTTTCCTTTGGCTTGAAACCTTTGTTGTCAGGAATCCATGGAGAATCCCATATCCATGTCGATTTGCCATCTCCTACCTTGTACCTCATTCCTTGTTCTAGTACATAACGTACCCCATCCATCCTTTCCACATCCACGAATTGTTTCCCTTGGTTCCTCCTTCATCAAGCCTCCCTTTGGAAAATATTTTGCCTTGAGAACTTTACTCATGGCGGTTGAGGTTGAGTTATGACCCTCCAAAGCTGCTTTGCCATTAATGTGTCATTGAAGCGTTGTATATCAAGGCAAGCGAGCCTCCATTGCATTTCGATTACGTGAGATGTCTCAATTCCTCGATGAACTTTTTCTTTTCTTACATTGTTACCCCACCGATTGTCTTTGTAATGCTACTAATTTTTGCATCTGCCAAAGGAAGCTTAAAACAACCCATAATATAAATTGGCAAAGCATTAAAACAGTTTTATTAAAACTTCTTTACTTGCTTGGCTAAGAAAACGAGTTTTCCAACTATGGATTCTTTGTGTCACTCTTTCCACCACATAGTTGAAGACTTCTCTCTTTGATCTCCCAATATGCATCGGTAGTCCCAAATATTTGGCTTTGTGTTGTTCTTTCACTCCCTTAAGAGCATTACAAATTCTGGATTTGACATTTGCTGGTACATTTCTACTATAAAATACAGCCGACTTATCCATATTAATCTTTTGTCCCGAGTGTTGGCTATATCTGTCAAGAAGATCTTTTACTTTGTGTTCCTGTTCCAAATTAGCTTCACAGAAGATTAAAGAATCATCGGCAAAGAATAAGTGTGTGATCATTGGTCCATTTTTACTCACTCTCATGCCATTATATTCCCCCCTTAAAGTTGCTTGTTTAATCATGTTGGAGAGGGCCTCTGAGACAATTAAGAAAAGGTATGAGGATATCGGATCTCCTTGTCTCACCCTCTTGAGGTTGTAAAATAACCACATTTCTCTCCATTTATGTTTCAGACATAGAAATTGTACTCACACATTGCATTATCCATTTTATAAACATGCTTGCAAACCCATTCTTCTCATTACTTTTTTAAAAATCCCATTCCACCCTATCATATGCTTTAACCATGTCAATTTTAAAGCCATATAGCCTTTCCTACCTCTCCTCATTGAATGGAGTGCATGAAAACATTCATGTGCAACAACAACATTATCATATATTTGTCGATTAGGAACAAAAGCGATTAGTTATGGCTTATGCATTTAGGTAGACATTCCTTGAGTCTTTCGGCCAGATTTTTATATGAGTTTATATACCACATTGCAAAGGCTAATCGGCCTATATTGGGATATAGAAGTCGGGTGTTGCACTTTTGGAACTAGAGTAATGAGTGTGTGATTTAGTTGTCTAAGCATTCTACCTCTTTTAAAAAATCCTTAAGCTGCTATGCAAATATCTGTCCTACCACATTCAGTATTTTGAAAGAAAAGAGATGTCATACCATCGGCCCAGGATTTGTTTGGATTCATGTGGAATAAGCGGCTTTGATCTCTTCATCCTCACGGTTTGACTAAATTCTGGTTCATGGTGTGTTATGGTGATTGGTATTCCTTCTAATGCTTCTTGCCCTCTCTGAGTGTGGTTGGATGTAAATAGCTTCTCAAAATAATCGTAATCTCCTCTGAATTTCTTGTTTTTTCGGCACTACTCCTTGCTCATTCACTAATCTGTATATTCCATTGGCTTGTCTTCTTTGTATAGTGCTTGCATGGAAGAATTTTGTATTCTTATCCCCTTCCTTGAGCCATTGAACTCTTGACTTTTGCTGCCAATACTTTTCTTCCTCTTTATATGCTTCATTCAATTCCCTTTTCATCCTCTCCCACATCATCCAATCCCTTGAACCTCCTTTTGTACTCATTTGTTCCATCCTATATTTAATTTGCTGGATTTGCTTTGCTGAATTCTGGTTCTGATGCTGACTCCATTGCTTTATATCTCTTTGGCATTGGTTGATTCGTGCGCATACTTGGTGCATTGCCGTTCCTTGTTGTGGAAGATGCCAACTACCTTCTATCATTTGTAACATCCCCTCCTTTTGAGTCCACCTTTTGTCAAATATGAACCTTTTTTTAACTGGCTGGAGATGTGGTTCAGTGTCCATCACTAATAGCATGTGATCAGAAGTTTGCTTTTCCTTGTGGTAAACCTTGGCATTTGGAAACTGTAGTCGCCACTGTGGAGATGAAAAGAAGCGATCTATTCTTTCTTCTACATACCCCTCTCCTTCCCTATTATTTGCCCAAGTGTATTTATATCCAACACTGCCCATGTCAGTCATTTCCATTGCTCTAATGAAAGCATTAAAAGCTGAGCAACTGGTCACTGATCTCCTCCTTCCTCCCTTCTTTTCTCGGATCCATTATGTCATTAAATCCCCTCTATAAACCACCAATCTCCCAACTCTTTTTGCATTTTCCAGAAAATTCCATTGCTCTTTTCTTTTGCAACTTGTGCTTGCATATACAAAGGCCCACCACTTCATTGTTTCTCCCTCTTGTTGACACTCGGTGAATTGAAAAGGAATTGGATATGCATCTTAACACTTTAATTGTTGGAGCCCAGCAAGCTAACAACCCTCCACTTTTTCATACGAATCTATAACCTCCCATCATTGTGAAATTTGACCTCTTGCATCCGTATTTACAAAAAAATTTACGCTTGGTTTACGCAATAAATAAAAGATGCAGGTGATGGAAGTGCAGACTCCCTCAGCTGGGAAATTGTAGAGGGTCCACCCAAACCTCTACAATTCCACACACATACTCATTGCTCTTTGGGAGACCATTTGTGGTGGTCTCCCCACCTCTGAATTTTAGAACTTCCTAGTTAAATCTGCTTTCTTGTGTCGTTGAAGTGTAATAACCTCCCTTCTGCTGTTTCTTGTTGATCCTCTCTGTGTCTCTTATCCCTATTACGAGAATTTCTATGAGTTTCAATTCTCCTTATCCTTTTCTGATCTGAATTCCTTTACGCGTTTCAGTTGCTCCTTGATTATGGATTTTACGCCCATATCATGACATTTTTTCTTTTGGATACCAGCCATCCTTGTGGATTCATTGCCGGTGTGATGCTATCAATAGGGACATTTACTAGTGTATTTTCTCCCATGTTGCGTCTTGATTCAAGGTCCTCTTCCATTTCCACTATTTGGTATCGGTTTGCTCCATGAAATCTTGAAGTGTGTTGTGAGTTTTTGTTTCCTTCTCCTCTCCTGCCTCGGATACTCCATGGATCAGTTTGCCTTTACTATTTGGCTCATTAAGTCGTGTACTCGAAATTTTTTGTTTGGCTCCATTCTCTCTTCTCTTGTTTACTGTAGTCACAACTTCCGTTCCTACTGGTAGTGGTTGATCATTCTCTCTTTCTTCTCTATTTGGCCCGATTTTGTGTTACTATCGGTCTCAAGTCTTTTTCTAACGCTCTTTTTGTCTTTGTTCAATCTTTCCTTTCCTAAAGCCTTGACTTTAATCCAATTCCCATATTGTCCTTCTGCATTGTCCATTTCAAATCAACTTGTCTTATCTTTGCAGTTTTTCTCAAAATGGCTTACCATTCCACAATAGTAGCAGAATCCTTGCTAGCGCTCATCTTGGAAGCGACCAGTGAGATTTTCCTCTAGCCGAACCTTGGTGCCTCTCATCGGGGTTTTGTTAGGTCCATGGTGACTAGTAGCTTCAAATGTCTTCCTTTTTCACTTCCATTTTACGGAATGAGGATGTCATGGATCTTTAGAAAGAGGTTGCGATTCTAGTTCTTTCTTGCCATTACACCGATGGAGGAATGTTCCATACTTGTACCCATATTTCTACTTCTTTGGAAAATAGCATCGTGGATGGTAATATCTTCATGCCACTCCTCGAATTAGTCTTGTTGTTCAAAAGTCCAGCACTTCCCTTTTAGTACCTTTTCTCTATCTTCTGGGTTGTGAATACAAGCGGAAAAAATTAGATCCTATTTCCCGCACCTTGAGCGGATTTGAGATCGGCCATATTGCTTTCATTGTATTTTTAGCCCCAAGAAATTAACTTTCTTCTCTCCATAAATCTTGCCAATCGGACTTCGTTGTCCTTCTTCTTTGCCTCCGATAATGTCTCTATGCTGTCGGATCTACCCCTCTTCTTCATCCTTGATAGATTGAAATTTTGTTTGACCAGTTCCTCAAGTTCTGCTCTCTCTGTCTCTGTTTGTTTATGTTCCATTCTTTTCCGTCGTTGATCTTGCAGTCTTGATGTTGCTTTGTGATTCTAGATGTTGCGAGCTTCCTTGGTTAGGAGTAATTATGCAGGTTTTAGAAGGTGTTTAGTGTAGGATATTACCGTTGTTTGCAGACTCAACTTAGAAGCAGTACTTCCTTTTTGAAAAACTCACTTCTCTCTCCTTGAGAGAAACTTTCACTTTCTCTCGGAGAGAAAACCTCCGCTCTATATTTTAGGTGTACAAGGTGTACAAGGTGTACAAGGTGCACAACTCCATCTCTAAACTAATTGTTTTGTTGCCTAGTGTACCTATTGCGTCTCAAGTTTGTCTAGCGTGGCCACGAAAACTCTCACTTTCTCATCTATAATGTTAGAATTAGATCTCAAAGAGCGAAAATAATCGACATGGTAGGAATAAAATAAAATCAGATTTTCATTAATGTGAAAGCTGTTTTTACAAAGAAAAAAAATTAAAAAAAAAAAAACAACAAAAAGCCTAAAACTAGCCTCTCTGTGCTCTTCTACTGCATAAGATGAAGTCTCAGCTTCAGGCCCTTATCCGCCTATCTCCCCACCTTTAGGAGTGCAGAGATTCTTGTCTTCATCAACCTGGCACTCTTGCAACTCTTCTAACATCATCAGGAATCCCGAGATGCCAGGTGATTCAGAAATGAGAAAGATCCATGAAATCCATCTTATACTAATTTGTATTGTGTCTTGCGGCAGTGATTTACCCTTAGTTAATATAAAAAGCTTCACTACCCAAATCAAAAATTTCCCTCCACATATTACAATTAATATAAGATGGAATGTTCTTTGATTCCATCAATCAATTATTAATATCATATATTAATGCCATCAATATAGAATTTAATTAATAATTTAGATATTTGATTAATATAAGTTAATTAGTAAATAATGTCGTTAGTTCTTTTAATTTGATTAACTCTTTTACCTTGTATAGTCATTTATTGTAGCCTATAAATTTATTTTACAATTACAAATAGAATATATATTTTCTCTAATTCTCTAACTTTTTTTTTTAATAATATGGACTGTTCTTAGATTCCATCAATCAATTATTAATATATTATATTAATATCATCAATAGATAGATTTGATTAATGATTATTCACTTTGTCTCAAAAAAGAGAATCCACTTTCAAAACATATATTTGTCTCCAAAAAAGGAGTCCACTTTTAGAATGATGTTTCTATAATACTTTTACAAATAATGATTATGTATGGTTATAATTTAAAAATAAGAATAAAAATATAAAATTGTGCATTTAATTACACATTAAAATATTTTATAACCTAATAACTAGAAAAAATTGTATTAATTCAACCAAAGAGGACTCTTTTTTGGGGATGAAGGACTACAACTTTAGGGTGTAAATCATTTGAGGTTTGGGGGTTAAATTGACAAGCACTGAGGAAAAATTGATTATTAATTTTTTTGATCTATCAAAAGAAAGATATCCATTTAAATAAAATTTAGGGTATATGTCGCCATTCACCCTTTAACTTGGGATGTTAGTGTGATTTTATCTCTCATGTTTAAAAAGTTTCAATCTAGTCACTTAACTTGCAAATTTATTTCTAATTAGTTCTAATAGATTAAGCCAAATAAGATTTAATGCATTCAATCACGGACTTGCACAATTTGTAAATATTTTATTTTAATTATATTTCTAATTATTTAATTTACCTCCACTTTTAACATTTAGTAATTTAGATAATTAAAAGGTAATTTTATCTATTCATAATATATTTTTTGACAACTAATAAAAAAATAATATGCAATGTTGTGTTTATATTTTGGGGAAACTTTTAGCGGTGGGAATTGGTATTTTTGATTTCTAAAGTTTAAGAACCGTGCAAGTCCCCAATATTTTAACCTCGAAACATTGAGGAGAATTAATGGAATTGAAAAGGTATGACATGAGCATCAAATTTATTCCACTTAGTTGACTGGAGCATCATGCAAATTGAAACAGAATTTTGTTGAGGTTCTAAATCCTGAACAACTCCCAATTAGTTGACTAAGGTTTCCAAATCTCCTGAGAGTGTACTTGATTTTATGTTGGAATTATAATTGGTTTACTATTATATTTTTATATATTTATAATATTTAATTTGATTTTCATAAGAATTTTTAATAATTTCAACGCATTATTCAACATCTCCAACGGTTAGAAATTACCAAGAAAATGTACAAAATTCAAAAAAGTTCTTACAAAAACATTATCTGATTCTTATTTGAAACAAAATAGTAGATATTAGGGACAATTTTAATTAAGAGCATATTAAAAAATCAAAGTTAATAAAAGGGTATCATTTAAAACGATTTATTATTGAGAGCATTAAAATATATTTAGTTTATTTTTAATTATTAAAAGCTCGGTCTATCCTTCATTCTAATCAAACACGTGATTTCTCGTCTTTTAATCGATTATTCTTGTAATCATAAGATATCAAATCTAATTTGTTTTTAACCCTTCTAAGTCTAAAGACCTAGTCTAAAGCGCAAATCAGCAAAATCAATGAGTTATGTGTCAATTGGTCGTATCGATAGTAAAAAATCAATACCGTCATTATGATATAATAAATATAAATTAATTATAAAAATATTAAAACTAATATATACATATATTAGAGATAAATTATTTAGTTCTTTTTAGTATAGTTAAACTTAAATTTAATATGAAGTGCATGAAATTTTAAGTGTATGATTGAATGATTTTATGAAAATAGTATAAAGAATATTTTAGGAAAGAATGTGCTAAAAATTGTAAAACTTCTCTTGTATAAATATTTGAAATATTTAATTTTAATGAATTAAAAAATTTATAAATAAAAAATTTAAAATATTCACATAAAAAGTAATAAAAATGAGTTTTATTAAATTTGGAGTCAAACTATAATTTTTCAAAATTAAAGTTATTTTCTTAAAAAGAAAACTAATGAAATGGTCACATTTGGGTCAACTACAGTTTTAATTGATCAAACTCAGGTTTATCCGGATTTTTTACCTCCATTTTTTATGCAAGAAAGGACCGATCCCATGGTTAGTTCCTAGTCAAACCATCATGTCTAGTCCGATTTTAACAACATTATTATTAACCATGATGAGGACGCTATAGATAATCTTATTACCAAGAAACACAAAATGTAATTTAGTATTGATTGTATCTGAATTTTGTGTTGGAATCTATTTACAGAGATGGTTTTCATGAACCATTGGTTGTTGCATTTCAGAAAAGCAGCACCCTCAGCCATGGATGAGGATGAGAGGTCTACCAGGGTTCTTGGAAAGCGTGATCCAACTGAAAATTTCAAGTTTGGTTTGGGAGTATGGAGAAGAATGAATTATTAGACAGGGACTCGTTGAGGCGAGGGATAAGTGCTTTCCTGTCATGTTTAGGAAGTTAATGAATCAAACTTCATCCTATGTAGAAATTTATTATCGATTGGAATAAACTAATCCTAGTAATTTTTGTTGGGTATTTAATATAACCCAAGTATATATTCTAATATAAGCCTAATAGGTAATGCATCTTTGTAGTGGTCCTGTATGGGCAAAAGCGCATTAACTGGTTTTAACCCTAGTATATCCCTATTTATATGCTAGCTGGAGGCAGCATGTTAGGTATTCCAAATTAGATACCTAGGGTGTAATGCTTTAAACAATCGCATATACTATTACTTGATTTTAAACCCTAACAACTTTCACAATTTTGATATTTGTTATTGTGTGTGATTTTGTATGAAAGTTATGTATTGACACATTAGAAGATTGTGGAATTCGTGATACGGAAGCTTTTATATTGAAAGATCTTGCGTTGCCTAAATTGATTTTTAAACTTTTGAACATTAATTTTGTTTGGAATTCTTTAGGAAGCCATCCGTATTTCGGAGGGATTTAAAAATAATGCAGATAATGAGTCACAATAAATTTGGATTTCAAATATAGATATGTAGATGCGATATGAGGCTGGGGTAAATATTATTTTATACTTCTAATTTTATAGATTCTAGCGTTGTATCATATCACAATAGTTAATGACTTTTGAATAATACTTATAAAATTTTTGTTTTTCTAGGCTATTTTTTATGTGTACGTTACTTTTTTGGTGTAAATTTTGGAAATTGATTGGGGCATATTTTTTTTAATTTTTTGGGGGTAAATTTGGGTAAAAGAGACGTTTGATTGAAACCAGTTTGTAGAAGGAAAGAAGGTAAATGGTTAATTTCCTTGGATTAGTATTTTATATCCTCTATAATCATTATTATCACTATTATATAAATGGAAAAAGTTTGTTAGTTAATTTCAACACAAGACTTGTAAGAAAATTAATTGCTATAAAAATTAATAATATAAGAGTTCTATTAAACCTTGGATAGTAATATTAGAGTTCTATTAAACTTCTGTCTAATTTAAATTCATATATAAATATATTTATCATTATTATCTTTACTTAAAATAAATAGTTACCTATTAACATATTAATTTTTACTCTAAATTCTAAAATTAATCAGTAATTTGATTGGTATATGTTAATCAATGTTTGGTTTGATAAAAGAATCCTAATAGTACTATAATTTTTGATAAATTTGTTTATTTTTTTAATATTTAAAAGATAATATACTTGTGTTTTACTTATTTTTTTGGACTAAAATTTTGAGATTGTTTCCATCTGGTCTTGTGAATATTTTAAATAGACTTGAATTTTTTTTATCTCCTTTCTTTTAGAAAGTAAATTGAAGATAATTGATTTAAGTTTAGACTAAAAAATTAATTTTTAATATAGTTTTCATTCCTTCTATTTTTATTTCTGTAATTTCAATATTTCTCTCTTTTTCCGTATTTTTGCTCCTCCCACTTCAGTTGTGTAAGTTTTTTTTTTAACTTGTTGGTGGAAATTAAGATAATTATCAAAACTTATTGCAATAATAAAAAATAATAATATTACAGTTTCAATAAAAACTTTAATTAATATCTTTTAGAGTAGTAGTTGTATATTATATTAAATCAAAATTTAAATTTTTAAAAGGATGAAACTTTTTATTTTAGAGATTTAATTTTTTTCTTTATCTATATATAACATTTTCAAATTAAAAAAAATTATGTTTATTATATACTAGTTTTTTATGACCCACACGAGACGTGGGTGCTGTTGTGTATATAAAATGTAATGTATTGTTTTCTTATTTAAATTTATATATATAAAAAAAAATTAAATTACTTAAATAATAAGTTTCATCCTTTTGAAAAATTAAATCCCAATTTAATATAATTTATGATACATTATTAAATATACAACTACTATAAAAATATTAGTTAAAGTTGGGTTTTTTTTTTGTTGATCTTTTAATACGTTGTGGTGTTACGAATTTTGAGTAAAATGGTTTTATATGAAATAATAAAAAATAATTATATATATTGTATATAATAATATGTTATTGTAATAATATCTTTCAGAATATTGACTTATTTTGTGAAAAGATGTGTGGATTTTACATTAAATTTTGGGGTCCTTTTTGTTTGTGAAAATTGTGAATAAAATTTGGATTAAGTTACATAGTCGATCCAATTGAGCATAAATAAATAAAAACTTACACAATTGAAATAGGAATAAGAAAACAAAAATGTAAAAGTGAAAACTACATTGAAGTTGTAGAAATCAAAATAGAAGGAATGAATAACTAAATTTAAAAATTATTAACTTTTTAGTCTAAATTTAAATCAACTGTATTCAATTTTTATAAAAATATAAAAAAGATAAAAAAAAAATTGGAGTCTATTCAAAATATTCACAAGAATAAATGGAAGCTACAAGCAAAGCACAATTATAGTTTATTTTAAATATTAACAAACATAAAAAAAATTTATCAAAAATTATAGTACAGTGTAAGGATTCATTTCTCAAACTAAAAGTTGATTTTATTATCTAAACCTATTAAAAATTTTTGCACAATTAATGTTCCTAACAATCAAATTTATTGATTAATTTTAGAACTTAGAGTAAAATTTGCTAAGATAATTAATATTTCCCTTTCACTAAAACAAGTTGGAAAGCCTGTATGCTTAATTTATGCAAATTTGGTGTTTTGTCATTTCTAATACATCAGTCAAGTAGGTTCGGACACATTAAGTATATAGCCTATACAGGCATCATAAATTTTATTCAATGTGAAAATTGAATATATCCATTTTGAATGTCATAAAATGTATGCTAACTATTACGTTAAAAATTAGAAAATTAAAGATTTTTAAATAAATAGAATCCTAATAAAATTTTTAAAAATATAACACTATTAAAAGAAATAATTGTTGAAAGTACCTAACAATTTCTTATTGCCACATTTGTTTTCTATAGTTGCTGCTAATCAAATTTCTTTTTGTCATTAATAAAGATTTTGGGTGATAGTTCGAGAAAAAAAAAAGGAATCTTAATAGATAAAAAACGTATGCACTAAAAGTCATGCTTATAATGTGAATCTTTTATTATGTAAAGTTTTTTGTTTTCAAACTTTTTAAATTGTGTACTTTTTTGGTTATATAAGTATTGAAAATAAGAAATTAAAATTAAAAGTGAAATTGTAAAAATATATAAATTAAAATAAAAATTAATTCTTAAAAGCTAAGTCAATTTAATTATTGGAATATGTTAAAATATATATAACATGAAAAATCACATTAAATTTGATAATACCTAAAACAAAATTTGATAAAGTAATTAATATTTTATGACAATAAAGTGTGAGAATCATAATAAGATCCTAAATTAATAGTAATTACTCATTAAATTTCTCCGTTTAGTTAAGTAAACACAAAAAAAAAGATAGTTACATTGCAGTTAAATTCTAATATTTGAAACTGAATCATTCAATTTACTAAGATGACACAATTTAGAAAATCAAATTGTGATGTGAGAAAATTTTATTCTTCTAAGATAAACGTATCATTCAAAATTAAATTAAATTTTTACTAAGACAAGATATAAAACTCTATTAGAACTCTAATATTATAATCACTCATCTAATTTAGTTTTAATGAATTTTAAGGTTTCTCAAGAGTTATAAAATTATTGAACTATTGAAAAACAATTCAAGTAAATTACTCAAAGAACAATTAAAATTAATTTAATCATTATAATTAGGTTAAACTGATTGACAAAATTTTCCCTTTTATATAAGTCACCAAAAATTAGTTTCTCGTTAAAAGTTACATTCTGTGTAGTACTTTTGTTTCATACTTAGTTAAAGTTTTAAATACGTTTAAAGAAAACTTCTTGTAATAAGGACACAAAAGCTCTTCAAACTTCTTGTAATAAGGACACAAAAGCTGGAGTAGCACAGCTGATAAACTAACACAATTGTTTAAACGGGGTTCGAATCCTCCCTCCAGCAAATTTTTGTATAAGTATTTCAATCCAAAATTCTGTATCCTAAACCAATCTGTAAATGAACCACAAAAAATGAAAAAAAATTAAGAATATACTCAATTAATTAACTAATTTCCAAGAAAACAGGTATAATTGCAGTTTATTTGAGCATAATTTAATTGTAAGTGGCATTCAAGCATAATATGTTTTGAATAAACCAAAACCTATTAATAGGGGTATCTCAGTTAATATCACATGGATTGTAATAATTTTAGATAATATTTCCTTATTAATTTTCTTACCAAGAAAAAATCAATAGAGCAATCTTATGTCATTTCTCTTCATTTCATCCCCTCTCTATGCTTTTAACTTCTCTTTGGGTAAATGTCACTTTCCACCTTTGTAATTTTACTAATTGTCCTTTTACTCTCTTATAATTTAAAAAACCTCACTCACACCCTTAAATTTTAAATTAAAGTCGAAAGTTAATAGAAAATTACAATTGTAATGATGTGGAGAATATTGTGACTATATTTAGAATTATTTAAAAATAAAAAAAGTAAGAATAATAAATAAATTGAAACACATAAATTAATGTGGTTTGATTCAACAAATCAACC
Organism: Gynochthodes officinalis; assembly: GCA_020080225.1. Lineage (NCBI taxonomy): Eukaryota > Viridiplantae > Streptophyta > Magnoliopsida > Gentianales > Rubiaceae > Gynochthodes > Gynochthodes officinalis. The sequence goes on from JAIQDA010000012.1 coordinate 2,936,242, forward strand.
ATATATCCATGGTGAAAATAACAATGATATTATTAACAATTCTAAAAATTATAAGGATTTTTTGTATGTCTCAATACTAAACTTTTATAAACACATTACCTTTCACTAATTTTGTACTACATCTCTCACACTAAAATTCCTCTTTAACACCCCTAAAACTCTCTTTGAAATCTCCACCTAATAAGAAAAGACTTCTACTACATTTATATATAGGGTACCAAGCAAAGATCTAATCCAAATCAATTTAGATCATTGATACAAAATTGAAGGTAAATTTTCTAATAGAATTAGGTAAACACTAAATTACAAAACTAGAGAAGCTTTTCCAATCCTATTTCAATTTGGAAACAAGACATAATCAATAAATCTTCACTTTGTCTTATTTCCCATCATAACATCTTCATACCACTGAAGAGTTCTTACCTCAAACTTCACACCTTGACTAAATCCAAGTAATGTTTGAACTTAATTAATGGAATTGACTAAGTTATCATGTTTGTCAAATTATTTGCAATCACAACCTTCTCTATAGAGATTAATATTTGAGACAAAAATTCTTGAATAATTTAACATCTGACATTCAATGTGTTTAGTTCTTTCATGATACATTTAGTTTTTCATCAAGTTTATGGTACCATGACTATTACAATAGATAGCTATTTGCTTTAACTTCGTACCCAATTTGCCTATTAAACCATTCAACTAACTAGCTTCCTTCACAGCATCTACTAAAACCATGTACGCTGCCTCAATTATAGACAAGGTAACAATCAATTGTAATGTAACTTTCTAATTGATAGTAAAGTGTGAAACCAAAACTTGTTAGAAATTTTTTTTGTCCAAGTCTCTTGTATATCCGAATTTATATAACCAACAAGTTCATCATGATCATGATTATGATCTTGTTCATATAATAAGTCAACATTTGCAATTCTTTTGAAATACCTTAAGATCTATTTCACAATTTCCTAATGAGTTTTTCGCAAGACAATGTTGAATCTACTCATAATACTTACTACATGTTAAATATTTAGTCTAGTGCATATCCTGACATATATGAGAGTACCAATTACACAAGTGTATGAAATACAAAACATATGCTTCACCTCTTTTTCAATACTAGGTGAGAAACTAATTGAAATTTTGAAATATCTAGTAAAATTGTACTTATAGTCTTGGAGTTGCATTATGAACCGCTAAAAGTTTTCTAAATACAACAATTTTGCAATATATATAACTTCTCTACACATTGATCCTTAGTGATTTTCAAACTCACTTAACTGAGATTTTAAAATATTGATTTCCAATATATCTTTGGAAGTAATCAACATATCATCAAACGGACTATTCTAAAGTTACATTGTGAATTTCTTTGGTGGTTTTGATCTCAACTTTTTGCTTCTTAATGTTTTTGTCTTTAGTCATATGGAGTCTTTGTCTTCTTCTTTGTTAACAAAGTAAACTCATTAGGTAACATTTTCTTCTTTGAAAAAATTGCATGATTTGTTAGCAGTACACCATAAGGTCCAGAACTAATAATCCTTACTCCATTTGCATATCTAGAAATATGTATTTTCTGACATTGACTCAACCTTACCATATTTAACATGACTATATGAAGGAAAATAGCGTACTTTCAACTCAGAGTAATTTAAAGGAGAATTTGACCATCTTTCTTTGAGTGTAATAATCAATTGTTATGAATAGAAACTAATTTATTAAGTAAAAAGCTATGTTTGTATATCCAAGCCAAAATTCTTTCGTCAATCTAACATTAGTAAGTATGCATCTTACTATTTTCAAAATGATTCAATTCATCTAATACAGGAGTATCCAGCCTTTCAGAAGCCATGACAATCACGGCCCAAGGAGGATTACATGCAGTCCAAGCCACCCTTGATATTAATGCTTTATGTTTTCATTCTTTTAATTTACGCACAGGTTTTGGTAATAACTATAAGCCCAAATTGTTATGTTATTTGGGCTGGTCCTCATCTTTTACTACAGCTATACTTAGTTATCTTGAGTAAGTTATTAGGGCTTGTTTAGATTGAGGAGAATAATGGAGTGAATAGTCCTTTGGTTTCTCTTTTAGTTGTTGTTCTTGTTTCAAGATTGTCTTGACATCGTTGTCCTTCAATTAAATTCTCATAGTTTCATCCTTTTAAATTCCTTGCATTGATTTTAATTTCCAGCATTATTACGTACTCCATTGATTATTTTATTTGTGATTCATAGGCAACACTAGTTTCAATTAAGGAATTTCGTTCGTTGTTCACGTATTTCCTTTTCTATTTTTAGTTAGCAATAGCGCTTGATTTTATCTTTGTTCTTCGTGTTCTTATTGCATTCTTGTCTTCTTGATTAGATTAGTTTAGCAATTTAGTGCAGAATTTTAAGCAGAAAAAGCGACCATTCATTTTCTTCTTGGAGCAGGTTCTTGTTTTTCTTTCTTTTCTTCAATAAAACAGCTGCCAAACCTTATCATTTTTTTTTTTACTAAAATATGTCCTTTTCAATTACAACTCAAATACCACAATAGAATCTGACAAGCCTTTTCCAACCCATTCCTGCCTTGGCTGAACTCCACTTCATTGTTACTTGCCTCACCAATACTCATCTTATCACTTGAACAAAGCTCACTCGAATCCGTGACGTATCATCATCTATTTTGCAACTCTATTTTGTTATGGTGTGTTTGTGATTGTGCAGTGCCTCACAATCTTTTCATCCTTGCCAAAGTCATTAAATTCATTTTTATATAGTTCTATACCACTGTTAGGGAGGTTTTAAATATGGGGAGCCCAACTAGAGTAGCCTAATAAGCAGTAAGAACCCACATGAGCCCAAAAGCTTAAGCTAGTGGGTCATGGTTCCTTGCCAGTTATTAAATGCTCTAATTATTCTTAATTTTCCAATATGGGACACTATCCATGAACACAACAAACCTCCCCCTTTATGGATACACTACCACATTAAAGCCCACTCCCCTCACAAGCCCAATTCCTACTCCAGTAAGCCTATCTCTTCACCATGGACTCATTTAATGCTCGTGCAAGTAGTAAAGGTGTCAAACTTACTTGTCCATGAGTTACCCACTAAAGCTTGGTCTAACCAAAAGAGAAATCACTTGCTTCCTCAAGTAGGCCAACATTTTGGCTCTGATCCCACTTGTTGGGGAGGTTTTAAACATTGGAAGCCCAACTAGAGTAGCTCAATAAGCAATAAGAACCCACTTGAGCTTAAAAGTTTAAGCTGTGCAAAACTAATTGAAGGCTCCGGAAGAGCAATTATAATTTTGCCTGGAGAAACAAAATTTTGCATTGATGATGCATTATATTCATCAAAGTCTCAAAGGAATTTGTTGAGTTTTAAAAATATCCGCCAAAATGGATATCATATTGAGACTACAAATGAAGGTAATAATCAATACTTGTATATTACAAGTATTTTTTCTAAGAAAGTTGTGTTGGAAAAATTACCTTCTTATTCCTCTAGGTTGTACTACACATATATTGCTACGGTTGAAATATATGCAACGGTAAATCAAAAGTTTACTAATTATGATAATTTTATCGTTTGGCATGACTGGTTGGGTCATCCCGGTCCCATAATAATACGAAAAATAATAAGGAATTCGTGTGGTCATCATTTGAAGAGCCAGAAGATTCTTCAATCCCATGAATTCTTATGTGCTGCTTGTTCTCATGGCAAGTTAATTATAAGGCCATCACCAATGAAAATTAAAACCAAATCTCGTATTTTTGGAGCATACATGGAGATATATATGGGCTATTCGGCCACCTTGCGAACCATTTCGATATTTTATGGTTTTAATTGATGCATTAACGAGATGGTCATATGTATGTTTATTATCAACTCACAACCTGGCATTTGCGAGATTGTTGGGAGAATTAATTCGGTTCCACGCTCATTTTCCTAATTATCCCGTTAAGACAATACGTCTTGGCAATACTAGTGAATTTACTTCACAAGCTTTTAATGATTATTGTATGTCAGTTGGGATAAGTATTGAACATCCTATAGCTTATGTTCATACACAAAATGGTATAAGCGAATCGTTTACAAAGCACTTGCAATTAATTGCTCGGCCATTGCTTATCTTCAACCGCAGGGACATGCTATTTTGCATGCAGCATTGATTCACATAAGGCCAAGGAATTATCATGAAGTCTCCCCATTACAATTGGTTCATGGTCAGGAACCAAATATTTCCCATTTAAGAATTTTTGGAAGTACAATTTATGTTCTTATTGTTCCACCACAATGCACTAAGATGGGACTTCAAAGGAGGTTGGGTATATATGTTGGGTATGAATCTCCATCAATAATTAAATATCTTGAGCCAATGAATGGAGATTTATTTACATTTCCTATTGTTTTCCCAACATTAAGGAGGCAAAATAAGCGGACAATAAAATTAGTTGGAATGAATTATCATTATCTCATTTTGATCATCGTACAAAACAACATGAACTAGAAGTTCAAATGGTAATTCATTTGCAAAATTTAGCAAATCAATTGTCATACATTTCTTGATCTAAAGAGAGTTACTAAATCTTACGTCCCAGCTGTAAATGCTCCGATTAGAATTGATGCCAAGGCCTTTGTTGCACATATCTTGGCAGCTCCAAGATAAAGCTCTGATTCAGAGGAAGGGAGAGATATGTGCAACAAGGTTTTTCACAAAGATTTGGTATTGATTATGATGAGACGTATTCTCCTGTGGTGGATACAACTACTTTTCGATATTTGCTTAGTTTGGCATCATGTGAAAAAGTTGAAATGCACCTCATGGATGTCATTACTGTCTATTTATATGGCTCACTTGATAACGACATCTATATGAAAATCCCTGAAGGATTTAAATTGCCTAAAGGACATGAACATAGTTCTCAAGATCTTTACTTGATTAAACTATGTAGATCTTTTTATGGTTTGAAACAAGCTGGACGTATGTGGTATAATCGCCTCAGTGAATATTGTTGAAATAAGGCTATAAAAATGATCTGGTATGTCCATGCGTTTTTATAAAGAGATCTAATTCAGGATTTGTCATTATTGCTATTTATGTTGATAATTTAAATCTTATTGGGACTCCTGAAGAGCTCCAAAAAGATGCTGATTGTTTAAAGAAAGAATTTGAAATGAAAGATCTTGGAAAGACAAAATTTTGTCTTGGTTTGCAAATTGAACATTTGAAAAATGGTATATTTCTACATCAGTCAGTTTATATAGTTAAAGTGCTTAAAAGATTTTATATGGATAAAGCACACCCCTTGAGCACACTTATGGTTGTAAGGTCACTTGATGTGCATAAAAATCCTTTCCAATCTTGTAAATGTGATGAAGAACTACTTGGTCCAGAAGTACCATATCTTAGTGCTATTGGAGCATTAATGTATCTTACTAGTTATACACGACCAGATATTATTTACTGTAAATCTACTAGCAATATATAGTTCTTCACCTTCACGAAGGCATTGGAATGGTGTTAAACATATATTTCGTTACCTTCAAGGTACAATTGATAAAGGTCTTTATTATCCTAAAGCACTCAAGTCTGATCTTATAGGTTATGCGGATCTTTGGATATCTATCGATCCTATAATGTCGGTCCTAAGCGAGTTATGTTTTCACATGGGTTGATCTTGCCATTTCTTAGCGTTCTATGAAGCAAACTATAACTGCCACTTCTTCTAATCATGCTGAAATATTTGCCATCCATGAAGCAAGTTGGGAATGTTTTTGGTTAAGATCTATGACTCACCATATTCGAGAGTCATGTGGTTTGCATTTGGACAATGAAGCTCCTACTATTTTATTTGAAGATAATGCTACATGTATTGCAATTGAATGAGGATATATCAAAGGTAATGAGAACAAAACACATCTCTCCAAAGTTCTTCTTCACATGATCTCCAAAAGAATTGTGAGATTAACGTTCAATGATTCGTTCAAATGATAATCAGCGATTTATTTACAAAGTCACTATCGACTTCAACATTGGAAAAGCTAGTTCACGAGATTGGGTTGCGTCGACTAAAAGATATCAATGATGTGCTCAAGAGGGAGCAATCATACATTGTACTCTTTTCCCTTAGTCAAGGTTTTTTCCCATGGGTTTCTCGACAAGGTTTTTAACGAGGCGATGTCATATTTTAAATGTACTCTTTTTCCTTTACTAGGTTTTTATCACTAGATTTTTCTTAGTAAGGTTTTAATGAGGCATTTTTCTCGAAGACAGACATCCAAAAGGGAGTGTTATGAATCATGCAAATTGTGGATGTCCATCTATACAACTCTCCACTTGCCCATGATTTATTAGAATGTAGTGAAGAGTTATGACTTTTAGGTTCTTGTAACTTGTGACCTTTAGGTTCTTGTAACCTACAAGACCATGATGTGGGAAGACGAAACTTTTAGGTTCTTGTAACCTACAAGATCATGATGAACCCTAAACCTATATAAATAGAGGTTTAGTGGAAGTATGAAGGAGAAGGAAAAAGATAGAAAATTTCACTACACTTGTGTTCTTCACATTTCTTCTTTTGTCTTACTTTCATATTATTATTCTATTTACTAGTATACTACATTTTAGAATTGTAGTAGTAATACTGCTTTGTAATATTTTCAGAACACTAAAATTATTATTACTCATTAATTATCCAATAGTTTTTAATAATTACCTATTTAATTTTTTTCATGGGAAGCCATGAGCATTTCAATTCCCACTCAATAAAGTTATAATTGTACATGTTGGGAATTTTATTGGTGCCACTTAGGTATGGCAATGGTACCTGCCACCCAGATATACCTGTCTTGTTCAACCCCCGTGAAGAGTAGGTGAAGCAAATGGCAGGGCAAGTGGCTAGGAAATTTTCTTTTTCCCTAGGCCTAGACGGAACGAGTGGTGGGGCGAGATTCCCTTGTCTCGCCACCCGTCCTATTTATCTATTTACTTTTATTATATATATATATATATATATAATATATATTTGAATTTAATAAATATATTATTTATGTGTATTAATAACATAATATATTATTTATATGATTATATATATTATGTTATTAATATTAATTAAAATATTAATTTATTATAATATTCCTTAATTATTAGATTATATTTATATTAATAAATTTTTTAATCATTAATTACAATATTAATTACTACTTATTATTAGTTTACTGTTATTTATCTATTAATTATAATTTTTTTTTAACATACACATCAGTGCAGCTTATTGCCACTTACATCAGATTGTTGTTGTTATTGTTGTTGGTTTTCTTTTGGCTATTTGTTCCTGAAACTAGGGTGTCAAAGTTGCATAATTGTGGAAGCAGCAAAGCAATTAGAAGAAGAAATCAAGCACAATTCTCGAGAGATAAGTGATTTTAGCTTTCGAGCCAACAAGGTCCATCATGATTTATGGATTATAGATTTTATGTTTTGAATTTAGATATCATATTGAATAATTTTATCTTATCGATTCTGACCTTTGATTGGATTGATGATTTTGGAAAAAATGCATGAAGCGATGAGAATATGTAATTCTGAAATAGATCTTTGATGGCATAATTTTTGAAGCGGGTGGAAGATAATGAAAGTACAAAATCAAACCAACGATATCTTTGCTAAACCAACGATAAAGCGCTCAACCTCCGTACCATTATGAAAAGAAAGACCTACCTTAATACATTCCGCTATCAATCCAAGCATGCTTATGTTAATTACAAGAATAAGGGCGCATATTCAAGCTGTTTGGCTAATACACCAAAATTACTTCTAACATTCCAAGCGGTAGTCTAAGAGAGTGAAGGAGCATGTGTCGAAACTACATTTTGATGCATCAGATCCCGGAAGCTAACAAGATGGCTAGTGTTGGGTTGTTTCTTAATGGGAAAGTTGAGATTTGGTATGAAAGTACCAAGATGGCGAAAATCTCAAATTTCTTGGGGTGAATTTGTGAGAAAGTTTTCAAGGCAGTTAGTGATAGAGGATTTAAGGATGTGATGGAGGTTTAACAAGTTGAACTTGGATAAGTGGTGGATTAACAACAAAATTTTGAGGAAATGATATCGTTAATATTGTTGCTAGAACCCTCATTTGAAAGAATCTTATTTCATTTCAAATTTTATTAATGTAGTCTAAAAAGAAATTATGCCTATGCTGAGATTGATGAAAGATACATTTTAGCTTTGCATATTGTGTTCAGGTAGAGCATTATATAGAGTTTTTGCCAAAGAAAAGAAAAGAAGTAATGATAAATTGGTTGGTTGGATTGCATTTCATTTTTAGACAAATTATCTCCATAGTTATTAAGCTTTTCTAATAACATATTTTTAACTACTTAATTTTTACTTCGATTAATAAATTATTCAACTTTTAAAATTGTTCACTTGTGGCTATTCCATCAATTTTGACTGTTTACATTGATATAATTGACTAGTGCATGACTAACAAATGTATGTAATTAGAGGTATTTTTGTCTATATAATTCTCCTACTCTTTCACAGTTATCAACCACTCCTACTCTTACCACACTTTTTGCTACCATTTCCCATGCTCGCTCACTAGCTCATTTAAAATATATTTATACCCAAATTTTCTGTCAATATTTTCACCATTCAAACTCTCTTGTTTCTATTTCCCCCTAATTCTGTCCCCTTCCCATTCGATAGCCTCTTCTATGTTCTCTCCGTCTTCTCAACTATCTAAAAACTAGGACCTCACCTCTATAATAAGCTCAATTTTTAGCTCTTCTGCTCTAAATACTTAGAAATGACCATATTAGTTTTTGAATTGATTACCAATAAGAGATTGGTTATCGACAAGTTTATTTTTTTCTCCGTTGTTGAAGGCTGCGGCCAAGCATTAGCTTTGTTTAGAAGGAAAACTATCCACAGATTAGTTTTGAAATTTGGTTCTGATTCAAATCTTTTTGTCCAAACTATTTTAAAGGGAATATGTGCTTCCTATAAGCCAATTTAAGAGAGAATGGATGGAAGACACTATGAATAATAATACATTTAATTATGGACACATATTAAATGTGTGGCATGTAAAAATGATTGAAAAAGTTCAGTATGTAAAATATATGATTGAAAAAGTTTAATAACTATTGTAATAATTTTCCTTTCATATTTTACGTTTTAGAAATAGAAAAAAGTTGAACAGAAATAGTATTGATAATATAAAAATATAAAATGAACATCTGGCCATACAAAGCTAAGCCCAACACCGCTCTAGTGAACGAGAGTGAACGATCTCACACTACTAATCATTCCACATAGGGGGTAACTGGGTTTTAACAATGCATTTTGGCCCTAGAGTATTAATTGATATATCTAACCCAATCATGACACACCACAAATAGCTTAAGACATTTCGAATGACCACCAACTCTACCATGGGGATATATTCATTGGGTCATAAGTTGTGGGCTAAATGCATTTGTGAGAATTCATGTATATAATACTTTAGCCAGGAATTAGTTTTTCTTGGATATCAAAACCATCGAAAACATTCTCAATTGATAACCTTTGGCGTGCAGGAACCAAAGAGTTTAGGGTATTAAGAGTATGAAAAGTTAGGGGTGTAAGGTAACAAAGTAGGAAAGAATAGGAAGTTTTAATATCAACATAAACAAAATGCGGCAATAAATAAGTTCAATTTTCTTGGTTAAAAAAGGTAGAATTAATCATAGATTAATCCTATCATTTCACGGAGAAGTTACTCTTAAATTCTATTAACTGCAAACATTTAACAAATAGATTCCAATCATTAAATGGTATAAAATTTGTTGTCGTCAATTTAAGAAAACACTACATCAATTTGAAAACGTCCTATATCTCTAAGTCATAAAATACATTTACCTTCCATAAAGTATATTTAAATTATTGAAAGATGTTCATAGCTACAAGAGTGTGACAACAGAAGGGGATGATGGTCTGATGAACCATAGATGTATACTTAAAGGCAAATAGAATTTGTTCAAATTTACTGAAAATTTTGTTATAATATGATCAATATTATTTTTATTTATCAAAGTTCAACGTTTTATGGGATTGATTATTGATATGGTTATAATTACTTTTATTGCATTATTAATTGTTTGGTATATAGTTTAAGAGAAGATAAAGTTGTCATTTTGGAAAAGAAAAATGACATACAAATTATGAGGGAAAAAAAGAATAATTGAATTTTCCATAGTAAATGTTCATTTGTTTTTGAAAATTTGTGAGAGGACATGTTTTAAGCCCCCTCTATCTTGTATTTTATATCGAAAGAAATTAATAATAGAGTAACCAATCCTACTAGGCGCAAATACGTTGTTACCAACAAAAAATACTCGTAGTTGATTAATCATCTAAAGATCTAAATGAATTATTTATGTGGATATTATTAGGTACTTAACAATTGTGCGTATTGTAATCAATTTCATCAATATTAATTGACATTGGTAAATTTGCTGCTAGGGTAACAATCTTGTAATTATACAATGCATGGGTAAAAATAAATTGTGAAATGAAGTCAATCTTTGTATTGGTTTAACTATATTTATGGATTAATTTTCTTTATATTTATATATTTAATCATGATATTAATTGTCAATGACATGCATATTTCTTGATTAATTTTGTTCTGAAGTTTTTAAATCTAAAGGGGTCAAACTAATGTTTTAAGATTTTGATGGTTCAAATTACGAATTTGCTAAAAAGTTTTGCTTAATAGAAAAAAAATGAAAAGCCGTTCGACGCTGACAAAAGGCAGCGATGAGCACGTAATGACGGATGACGCAACTGTATTGATGTGATACCCGACGTCAGCAGTACAATTATTCGATATCCTTTTCAGAGAGTTCCAAAGTGTCACTAATAAAAGATACCCCCTAAGATTTGGATCTATTACGAATTGCTTTCTATGATTCGGCAAAAATATCAATTCCCTCTATGGCTATATTTTATTGTTTTAACAGGCAAGATGGCAAAAGCTCCCCATGTAATTTCAACAAATAAAATTCAAAAAAATGAACTTTTTTAAAAACATTGTCCTAATAGTTTATAAAATTTTGTCCTAATATCTTGCATAATTAATACATTATTATAGGTACATTTTATATTTTTTTATTAATTTAATTTATGTATTATCATTATTAGGTAAAAATATAATAAGTAAATTATAAGTAAATTATATTTTTATAATAACATATTAAAAATAAATTAGAAATAAGTAAATTTTTATAATAATACACTTTTTTAGATAATATAAAAAATTTTGTTTTAAAATTTAATCTTAATTTTGTCAAAAAAAAAAAAGCAAATGCAAAGGTTAGAGGAATAAGGATAATTTTGTCCATAATTTTTAATGTTTTATAAAGTTATAATTGAATTAGTTAAAATGGACTTATATGTTAAAAAACCTAAATCTTAGGGGTATTGATAGTTTTGTCAAACCACAAGAAGCGATTAGTAATAAATCCAAACCTCGAGGATTTTAGTAATTTATCCTAAAAAGTATTGGTAATTTGGTTATTAAACTTTTTGTTTTATTTATTTTGTATATTCAATTAACAAGAACTTTAATCTTTGTTAACTTATATTAAAAAAGAAAAAACTCTAACACAATTTTGGAATGATTTCTATATTTTAATTTAATTAAAATATGATATCATTTATTATTTTACATCTTAATTTATAGGTGATTTGAATTTGGAAAGGGTTTCAAATACTCCATATAGTTAGTTTTTTCTTATTTGATTATAAATCAAATTGAGAATGTCATTGGATTTGTTTTAGTAGTTCAAATCATAATTTGAAAATTATAAATTTGAAGAAAATACTAAATTTTATTTTGATAGGAACTTAATAGCTTGTTAATTTTTGAGATTTAGTAAATTTTGAATGTGATTTAATATTTAGTAAGACATATATGTGTGTATGAGCACACATATAGACATATATACGTGTGTAGAGACTAGCGGTTGGGACAGACGTACACAAAGCAAACGAAGGGGATGCACCATATATCATAATAGCATATCAATTCATTGATTAAGAGGGTAGCTGGCAGCTACCCTCTTAATCAATGTATTGATATGAATTGATAGCTAGCTTTCAAGTTTGACTAGAAATACTCGAACGCATGGTGGGACGTGGACTGTGTATATTGTCGGGGAAAAGAGATTAAGATTAACAAAACATTAGATTCATACGGTTCACAAAGCATAATTTCAAAGGGAAAGATTTAGCTAGCCATTACAAAGATAAACGTAAGCAAACTAAATATTAGAACCATGAGATTCAAGACTTAAAAAGATTAGAGGAGTGCTTAAAAATGGATCTCTAATGGGTAACCTTTAATTTTTTTTATCTTCCTTAACTTTCAAAACTTGAATCTTTTTCATCAAACTAGCTTTTTCTTCTTCTTATTCTCCGCCTCTTTTTTCCCCCTTAAAGCCCTATCTAATATCTAAAGATGGTCTAAGAAATATGTAAAAGATAGTTCAAAATATCCTAAGAAATTCTATATAAAAAGTCAAAAGAAAATAAGCTGGTCAAAGAAGAAACAGTTAAGAAACCAAATCTTCATCCATTTGTTGATATGAAAATTGCTAATTGCACGCTTGATTTTGGCCTTTTAATGATCATCAAGATGTATGAATTCAGAGAAACTGTTTTCATAATACTTGTAAATCTATCTTTAAACTTTTTATAGGTTCAAAAATGGTCTAATCTAAAATTGTATAATTCAATATATAACTTTCACAATATGAGCTATCTATCAGTATTGGTTTGCACCAACTTACTTGTAAGATAAATTTGAGCCATAAAATGACTAAATTGGACAAAGGGTTAAACATAAAAGTTATCGATATTTTCTTGACATTCTATTTTAAATCATTCAAAATGAAATTTTGTTAACTGAAATATTGCTCTGCATGTTAATAAAGTCTTGTTATCAGCGTTTTCCCTTTTCATTGCGCTCACTTTTTTTTTCACCCTTATTTGGCCATTTTCTTTTAGATTTTCTTAGAAAACGGAAGGAAAATAAAAAGACAAACGTGCATGAAATTAATTTCACTTATATATATATATATATATATATATATATATATATATATAGAAGAAGTATTATGAAGTGGTGATATTCTTAGAAAACGGAAGGAAAATAAAAAGACAAACGTGCATGAAATTAATTTCACTTTGCTTTAAACTTTGCAAATGCCTTCCAGTTCACAAACTGAGCCGAGGGAGAATCATTAAGAAAATACAAAGGAGGTAATGGAAACTGTTCAGAAATTTCTACGAATGCCGTTTTACTATATGTGGTTGCGGTTTGTTTAGGTTGCGTGTATAGGAAGGAATCACGACCAAATATTCTCCGGAACATCAGTTAGAAATAGGCTGCAGATTGGACCTGTTTGGACAAGGTATTTGTGTTTGCAAATAAGTACAAATTATATTAGAATGTGTGAAAATTTTGATGGGTATTTTTTTTAATAAAAAAAACGTTTTTTGAAAGGAAAAATGAGAGTAGGGATATAAACGAACTAGTACGTTCGGCGAACAGTTCGTGAACAAGATCAATTACGTTCGTTTATGTTCGTTTGTTAAGTTAAACAAATAATAAACGAACACATTTTAGTGTCCGTTTAATAAACGAAAACAAACGAACACGAACAAGTATCGTTCGTTTATTTATGTTAAGTGAACAAGTTCGTTTAGTGTTAAACAAGTTCGGTTAACGTTCGTTTAAAGCTCGTTTATTGTTCGTTATATTAAAATAATAATAATAATATATATAATAATAATGTTTGTTGATCATTCATAAACAAATTTGTTGTCGTGTAGTGGTAAGTAGCCATAAAGTTAAATTCTCAATAATGCTATTTTGTTTTTTCAATTTGCAAATATGTTTGTTTATTTGTTGTGACGTGTTAGTTAAGTGTTCGTTACTCGTTAGTGGCGTGTTCGATAAGTGTTAAGTACTGTTTGTGAATCTTAATAAGCGAGCATAAGCGAACGAACATATATTTCACAAACATAAGCGAATATAAGCGAGCATGAGCGATCAAAAATAAGCGAGCGATGTAAGCAAACGAGGCGTTCGTTTATGTTGGACCGTTCTGACCCTAAATGAGAGGGAAAAATTTTAAAATTATGTGCGAAGAATTTGGGTGGGAAAATTTAAATTTTAAATTTTAAATTTTAAAATAAAAATGTGTTTGAATAATTTTTTTTAAAAAAAAATTTTTATTTATAAATATAAACTTTCTGTCCAACCGAATCACACAGCGCGGGTCCCATACTCCACTCATAAAGCTTTTGAGAGCACTTACCATTGTCTATACTTGGATCGTGGTTTACATTCAAAATTTTGATAGTTTTTTTTTTTTAGAGAAAAAATATTTTAAAGAGAAAATAAAATTTATATTTGGGAAAATTTTTATTTAAATTATGTGAAGGGAATTTTGAAAAAAAATTAAATTTTTAAATAAATATATATTTAAATATTTTATTTATTTTATAATAAATAATTTTTATTTAAAATATAATTCAAATATAACCTTACTTTAGCACCCAAACTACTTATTTTTTAGCTGCCTTATTAATTGTTTGACATATAGTTTAAGAGGAGGTGTTGCACTCTGTTAGAAGAAAAATGACATACAAAAAATGAGGAGAAAAATAATACATAGACTTTTATTATAGTACTAGATTATGAAAGTTTATTTAATAATAGACCCAAGGGTTGACGGCATTTTCTTTTTGCAAATTTTAATATCGTTTCCAAGATTTATCTTAAATGTTAATTGAATGTCACTAATTTTGAATACTATTATCACCAACCGAACTCAACATCCGTCAATGTAAACTAACAAAATTGTTAAACAAACGAAAAATTCAGCACAATTATTTATATATAATCAAAAAGGGATTAAAAAAAATAGAAGTTTCTTTGCTATGATAACTTATTTTGGCCTAATGAATTTTTAGCTAGATTTTAGTGTAATTTTTTTATTATTTTACAATTCAAATCTAAAGATATTTAGAAAATAAGATTTTTCAAATTTAAAAATGATGAAATAGTAAATGGCAAAAAAATATTAATTTTATTATTTAGTTTTCAAAAATTCTAAAAGTACGTATTGATATAATATTCTTATTACTTTTTCATTTTATTGGTTTATGATATAAAATAAAATTATAAAATTATTCCTCATGAAATGAAAAGAAAAAGAAAAAATAACATAAAATAAAGATATAGAAATTATTAAATTTTATTTAATAAAAATTTAAAACTTTAAAGGTCATTTCGTAATTAATACAAACCTCATAGTGCATGTTATTTTTCTAAATTAGTTTTCTTGTCTTTTCACATATTATGCTAGTTGACTTTAATGATCGTTAAATCAAAATGGGTATTAGCAGTTTTTCTAAATTTTAAAATTCAATTAATAATTTTTACAAATTATAAAAATAATAAATGTAATTCACTCTTCTTTTTCTAATCACAAGGTCAACGGTCAACCAATCTCAATAACAGGAAAAAAACCCTCACCAAGAACAGGTTTTCTCTACGTCCCACATAGTCTAAAATTTTTATTTTTTTCCTTTTTTTTCTTTCTTTAATCCCCATCCCAGATAAAGGCCAAAACAAGGCAAAGTTTGGACCAGTCGGCACCCCAGGAAAAGGCCTTTCCCTGGGATGGAGATTAAAATTTTTTTAAAAAAATTAATTCTAGGCACCAATCGGCAGAACTGACTGGGACTTGGGCTTGGGCCCAGTCGGCACTTGAAGAAAAAGCTTAAATCCGACTAGGAAAAGGCCAAAATGACCCTAAAATCCCAGGAAAAGGCCTGGCAGAACTGATTGGGACTTGGGGTTGGGCCCAGTTGAAAGTCAGTGAGACTCCTGGCGGAACGCCGAAGGGAAGGGAACAAGACCAACATATCCTATATAACTCTTGGTGATTCATGTTAAGAAAATTAAGAAAATATTAGCTCTCAGAGACCATATCCTACATTAGCTCTCAGAGACCAGCTTTTCCTTACTCAAATTAAGAAAATTTTCGTTACCTAACGACCAAATGTGGGAAAATTTTGTTAACCTTGTGATGAACTTTTTACACAATTTCATCACCCTCGCCAAGGAGAAGCTCAATTTTTTTTGGATGTTCAACAGTCCACAAAACTCACCACCACCCCTGCCTATTATTAGACCTGAGGAGGAGTACTATGCACAAAACGCTACTACTGCTGTAGGTCGATCCCATCCAACGAATAATGCTGATTCTCACATGATGTGGATGCAGTGGTCATTACTTGGCATTTGTGTTACAGTTATTGCTACGACTGTGCAAGCTCTCCAAACTTTTAGGCTGCTTCATTCTATGAGTTTCCATTGGGTCTGCATGGCTCTGGTATTCTCCTTGACCGCTGTGATGGTGTCCATACACATTCCTGGAGATTACAAGCTGGCCTCACATCTGGTGGTTCGCATTGGGATTTTCTCTGTTTTCACGGCATTGGTGGTGGCACTTGTGATCAATCTTCCACTTCCATTTAAGGTGACACCCATTGCAGTTTACTTGATTGGAATTCTCATTATCATCTTTGCCAAGCTTTGTAAGCCAAGCCTTAAACTCATGTCTCTTTGTCCTCACTACTTCAGCTGCCACACATAATAAACAAGGACAATTTGGCTTGTTATTGTTTTCAGTTTGTTTTAGTCTTGTTGTTCCAAGCTTAGATTACCAATTAAAGAAGCAGGGGAAGAGAAGCAGCGTCTACTCTGCTTCATCTGCCACTGGTATATGTCAAGTTTATTGGATTCTGTTTCGTACTACCAAAGTTTATGCTATGTAATACTTAATACTTATTATAAAGAAGCAGAGCAATTAAAGACATTCCTGCCTGAGAGGTGCTATGTTTTATGGCTTGTACTTTTCGTTAACTCAGAAAATAGTACTAAACCTTGTATACGAATAATTAGATTTTCCCAGTTATGCAACTTGTGATTGACGGCATCACATTCCACGTAGTAGAGGAGAATATAAGGTATGGCAAGTTTGTGTTAATTTTGAATGTGCAGCACACCCTCTCATGTGGCTCACCTAAACTAATTTTCCCTCAGCATATCTGGGAGGCAATGCTATTTTCAATGTTGTTTCTCATTTGAATGGAGGCCATACACGGGTGGTGATTTGAACTCAATCAGTATATTTTCTCATGTGGGCGCTGTACAAAGCTTCTCCCTTTGTGGCGTCCTATTTAGAAAAGGTTTCTAAGATCATAGTGAGAATGCTGTTATTTTCTTCAACCAGCCCAATTCACCATCAGGAGTCCCCATGAATATATGGCCAGGCCAATAAAAGGGTAAAAGACATCAAAATTGAAGCAACCATTTAATACAATGTAAACAGTACTAATCAAAATTTAATATTTTCGGATAAAATTTACAGCTTATACTAAATAGCAAATGGTGAGCCATTAATACTATCCTAATTTTGTCCATTACAGCTTTGGTTCACTAAAGCATAAATGATCCTCGGTAAAAAAACGTATGCATCCATTCATTATATGATTGAATCTTAAGATATGTTTATATTCAGTTCATTTATTGAATGAACATATTGTTTACAATTATAGATAGAATTAAATCAGATTTCCTTTAAGTTTATGAAATATGGATCTCCCTCCCAAAAAAAAAAAAATTCCGGAATAAAGAAAAGAAAAGAAAAGAAAAGAAAAGGAAAAAGAAAGTAAAGAGTACATTTGTACTAACTTTTGTCATGAGATTATTTAGATAAAATATCAAACTCTTTAATGGTTCGTTTTTTAAACTTAATAGCTCGGTTTTGTCAAGCCGGCGACTTCAATTTCCCATTTGAATTCTGGTAACTGTAGCCCCCAGGGCCTTGGATCAATGGCAAGCATGGAGGCTTCATTTCCTCAACACGAGGGATCGAATCATGATGAGCATTGTCACCAAGTTCACGATACCTGGTATCGGTAGCTTGGGGCAAAGTCTTGATGGCGCAGGAGGATTAGTTACGCCTAGTCAACTTGTGGTGTGTCTTTCGATGATCACTGTAGAGTTTGTAGGCACAATGGCTCGTATGTGAAGGAGTTTGGTGAGGATTATGTACCATGTGTGGCTCATATGTAACGAAAGAGTTTGGTGAGAATTATATGCAATATGAGGAATAGTGAATGTGGGGATCATCTGTCGAAAAAAAAAAAAATCTAGTAACTGTAACATCATCAAAATGTGGGAAGACCTCAGCCTTATGTTCAACTTCTTGCTAAATATCGTCAGGCTAGCCAGGGAGAACCTCAATCTTAGGTTGCCTGGCAGGTTTAAAGTTATCACCAATTAAAATGAAATAATGAACACAAATCTTTTAACCCTTAAGAAAGAGTGTATTTTCATATAATTTTTTAATTAATTGGTATAACATATTTAATGCATGTTATGTATATAATTTACGTTTTTATCTTTATTTTTAAGTTTTAACCATATATAATTGTTAGTGATAAAAATATTATAAAATTTTCATTTTAAAGTTTACTTTTTAAAAAAATAAGAACAAAGTTTTTAAACTGAATTTTTTTTTTCATTTTTCAGACTAAGTGAGTAGCAATATAAACAAGTTCCGTGATAGATTATTACTCCATCCATCCCACATTTTTTACCGTCTTTAGGAAAACGTGCAATTTATATGTAGTAATACAAGTACGAAAGAGAATTTTTACTTTCTTTTATATCTTTAGTGATAAACTGTTTTTTATTTGATATTAATAATTGTAGAAAGTAAGTGGTGGGCACATAAAGGGTAAAATAAATTTTCATTAAAAAAAGTAAATTGATTATTCTAAAATGACAATTAATTTGGAATAAGGAAAAATAACAAACGTGACACTTTCTATGAACGAGGGAGTACTAATCTACAAAAGCGATTAACTACTACTATTCTAACTCCCCAAAAACGATGATGGGTCATGTACTATTGATGTAATTAAAAATTAAATTAATGTCTTAGTCAACTTTCAAAACTTTTTCGACAAAATTAAGAATTGGTGTACAAAAAAATTATATGAAGCATGCACAGAATGAAAAAAATATAGACATATATTAATCACAGGGTGGCCATCTCGTCAAAATAAATGACCAAAATAGACAAAATAATTATAAGTGGCCAATTTTAAAAGTTGAATAGTTTATTAGTCAAAATGAAAAATTTAGTAACTAAAAGTACCTAATTGAAAAAGTGTAATGGCCATTGTACTAATTTTCCCTTCATTTTTTACACTTTAGAAATAAAAATTGTTAAAAAAAAGTTGCATAGAAATAGTTTTGTAATATAAAAATGCAAAATGAAATATTTGGCCATACAAGGCTAAGCCCAGCAACCCAGCACCATTCTTTTTTTTTTTTTTTAGACAATCCTGTTATATAAGAACTAGACTTCTTCCCATGCATTAGCACAGGAGTGTGTTATTACTTAAAAAAAATATAATATATAGTAATTTAAAAAATAGAGTTGTAATAAAAAAATTATTTTATTTTAAATTAAAAAATAAAAATAATGATTAAATTTTTATAGAGAAGTTTAAAAAATGATGTTTATTGAAAATTAAGGTTTTACTTAAATAATATATTAAAAATTTGAATGGAGGAGAAAGTCAAATTTCAAATTTTATTAAAAATTTTAAATGATAACACATAAAAAAAATGTGAAATTCAAATTTGTGAAAAGTACCAAAAATTCTAAAAGTTTAATATAGTTGCTTACTTGCAAATAAAAAAAGAATTATAACTGATTATATATCAAATAAAGACGTCTAATATAGTTAATTTTTTAATATATTTTATGAAAAAATGTTTTAGTGTGAAAAAGTATTTTATAATTCATAAAAATATGTATCAAAAAACAATTAGGAGTTAATTAAGATGATTTTCATCTACTCAACTTATAATATACAACAAATTACCCTTTTAGCATACCTCTAAAAGATTTGGATGCTACTATACCTAGTAGTATTTTTAATTAGTACTAACTAACATATTAAACAAATTAAATTCAATTATAATGATAGAAATGTAAATGGTCATAAATATTATTAATAATTTATATAGGAAATTAGTTGAAAATACCAAAAATAATAATTACAAAAAGTTTCATGGTAAATCAAACTTATTGTAATTTTTTGTTTCAATTTGAAATTAATAATCACAACAAATTTCAAAATTTAATGAATTTCTTAAAAGTAAAGATTGAAGCCCCTTGTCTGTCTTGGTTTGATAAAAGAATTTTTTCCAACTATAAAAATATAAAGGAAATATTCGACCTATAAATTAAA
Source organism: Gynochthodes officinalis (assembly GCA_020080225.1). Lineage (NCBI taxonomy): Eukaryota > Viridiplantae > Streptophyta > Magnoliopsida > Gentianales > Rubiaceae > Gynochthodes > Gynochthodes officinalis. Next base: position 2,956,636 of record JAIQDA010000012.1, read on the forward strand.
ATTGTATAAGTAGAGAAAAAAAAATAGAAAAATTATGAAATTCAATATCATTAAAAAAAAAAGTTCTTCACCCAATTTATGATCTCCGAAGTTTTCCATATTTTATTCATAAACCAAGAAATATGTTGAGAGGAATGAACTTGATTCATATATCAAATGACTCAAATAACAGAGTTACCTAGATTAAATTTTATAAAAGACAGTAAATAAAGATATATATATGTGTCTTGATTATAATAATCAAATTTGTAATAAAGATGTATATGTGTCTCGATTATAATAATCAAATTTATATACGTATCAAAAAAGGGTTGTGATAAAATTGATAAAATTATAATTTATACTTAAACTCAAATAAAGTGATAAAGATAACAATTTGTATTTGGATATAATTTGAAAGTGAATGAAATGTATCAAATTACCCAAGTAAGAGTTCTACTTAAATTAAATTCATTTATCAAATTACTCAAATAACAGTTTTATCTAAATTAAATTTTATAAAAGACAATAAATAAAGATATATGTATTTCTTGATTGTAATAATCAAATTTGTATATGTGTCAAAAAAACGTTGAGAGAATATTAGTTTTATTATACAATATTAGATTGTGTATAAGTGCTTACAAGAGATGAGAAATGTCGAAAATATTCGAACCTCTTTTCTTCTAACTCCAAAAATTGTTAAGTTGCCACTGGACTTGGCAGACTTGCCCAGTACCATTATAGTGAATGAGAGTGAACAATATCACTCTACTATTCATTCCAAAATTATTAATAATGCATTTTGGGCCTAAATTACTAATTGATATATGACCCACTATGGATAGCTTAAGACATTTCGAATGACCAACAACACTATGCGACTGGATTCCTAGTTCGTGCACTAGAGTTATATATTATTCATGAGTTAATATCAAACACCCTTCGATGTTTTATTAAATAACAAATCAGATTTTGAGATTTACAAAGTAACAAATACTCCCTTCACTGAGAAGAAAAATAACATTAACCCCCCTGCTTATAGGTCAATTTCTAATAAATTACTTAGGCCTTGACTAAAAGAAAAATAACATTAACTCCTTTGCTTATAGGTCAATTTCTGATAAATTACTTAGTCGACTATTAGTCAAGGAAAATATTTGTTATTTTTCAAACTTTAAGGTCCAATTTGTTATTTAATAAAATCTCGAAGGGGTGTTTGATATTAACTCTATATTCATTCGGTGATAAGCTGTAGGACCAAATAATGCATCTTGTGAGAATTCATGTACTAATAAAATGAAGTGGACTTAAAGAATACTTTAACTAGGAATTATTTCTTTCTTGGATATCGAAACCGTTAATAACGTCCTCCATTGATTACGTTTGGTGTGGCCGGACCAAAGAAGTTTAGGGTATTAACGGAAGGGGAAAGTTAGCAGTCTAAGGTAACAAAGTAGGAAATAATCCCAAGTTCTAACATCAACATAGACAAAATGCAGCAATTCTTAAGTTCAATTTCCTTGGTTCAAAAAGGTAGAATTAATTACAAATTAATCTTATTTTTTCACAGAAAAGTACTTGTTATTTCCATTAACTGCAAACATTTAAAAAATAATGCTGATTCTCACATGATGTGGAAGCAATGGTCATTAATTGGAGTTTGTGTTGCAGTAATTGCTACAACTCTGCAAGCTCCCCAAACTTCTGGGCTGCCTCAGTCTCTGAGTTTCCAATGGGTCTGCATGGCTCTGGTATTCTCCATGACCACTGTGATAGTGTCTGTATACATCTTTGGGCATTACAATCCGGCATCCCTTCTCATGGTTCATGTTGGGATTTTCTTTTCCTTTACAGCATTGGTGGTGGCACTTGTAATCAATCTTCAACTTCCATTTAAGATGATATCTATTCTAGTTTACTTGATTGGAATTCTCATCATCTTCTTTGCCAACCTTTGTAAGCCTAAGCCTTAAGGCTCATGCATTCTTGTCCCCTCTGCTTCAGCTACCACATACAATATTCAGGACAATTTGGTTTGTTGTTTTTTTCAGTTTGTTTTAGTTTTTGCTATTCCAAACTTACGAATCAGGGCAATACAAGCAGAGTCTACTCTGCTTCATATATCATTGGTATATGTCAAGTTTGTTTGATTTGTTATGTGCTTCCAAAGTTCATGTTATGTAATCCTTAATATAAAGAAGAAGCGGAGCAATAAAAAACATTCCTGTCCAAGAGGTGCTGCGATTCATGGCTTGTACTTTTGGTTAACTTGGAAAGTAGTACTATATCTTATATGCGAATACTTAGATTTTTGCAGTTATGAAGCCTGCGACCGTATCATATCCCACATAACAGCGGAGAATTAGACGAATGGCAAGTTTGTGTTAATTTTTCGAAAGTGCATCACACACTACTCATGTGGCCAGTATGTTTCTTGATGTGGGCGCTGTATAAAAAGCTTCGCCCTCTCTGGTGAAAAACTTTTAAGATCATAGTCAGACTGCTGCTATTTTCTTCCAACCAACCCAATTCAGAATCAGGAGTTTCCCCAACAAATATATGGTCGAAAAAAACAGGGTCAAAAATATCAAAATGGAAGCAACCATTTAATACAATATAAACAGTACTAATCAAAATTTAATATATTCTATAAAGTCTATAGCTTCTACTAAACAGCAAATGCAGAGCTATTAATACTATCCTAATTTTGTCCATTCATAGCTTTGGTTCACTAAAGCGTAAATGATACTTTGTGAAATTTTTTTTGTATCCATTCATTATATGATTGAATTCTAAGGTACGTTTATATTTAGTTGATTTATTAAATGAACATAATGTTTACAATTATAGATAGAGTTAAATGAGATTTGTTTCAATTTTTATAAAATATGGATCTCTAAATGTTTCTTAACATTTGTTGCAAGAAAGTTGTCTTGATCTCCCTCTCCCACAAAACCCAAAAAAATAATAAAATAAAATAAAAAATAATTTTCTCTATCTCAAATCTAACGATCAATGCATGAGCTTCCCATTGAGTCCCTCTCCTCGGTCCTTAGAAACAAAATGTAAGGCAGATACTACCAATTCATCACGGAAGAGTCAAGAGTGGTTCACTAAATTGAGATTATTAATTAATACTAATCTAATAGATTTAAAAAATACTAATAAAATAAAAAGAGATGTTTTTTAGTATATTTTTTCTTGTTCCACTACTACTGCAGTCTTTACGAAATCGATCATTTATTTTTTATTTTATATTAAATTAAAATTCTATTTTTATTATATATATTATATAAAAATAATATTATCCTTTTCTTCCATATGTGTTAGTTAAGAAAATTTATTTATATAAACATCGTCAGCAATCAGCACAGACTCCGAAAGCTTAGACATCCATCCATATTTTTTAATCTCAAAATAACTTTTTCCCTCCAACCTATTTCCAAGAAGTAGTCAAGAAATGGATGAGCCGTTCGAGCACAAGAAAACTTTTCACCTTTACTGCCAGCTTCAGAAGTTTTATCTTTTTTTTTCTTAGTTTATTTTTTAAAAATGTATATATATATATATATATATATATATATATATATATATATATATATATATATTTTGCCACAGAAAAGAAACGGAGTAATGAAAAATAGGTTGGTTTCATTGTGTTTTATTTTTAGACAGATTTTCTTAGTAGTTATTAAACTTTCTACTAATATACTTTTAACCGCTGAATTTTTACTTCGAATAAATTATCCAACTTTTAAATTTCTTGCAGTCATCCCATTCATTTTGACATTTTGCATTGATAAAATGAGTAACAACACATTTCCATAGTCAAGAGGATTTTTATCTATAGAACTTCTTACTCTTCCACCCAGTGTTGTTAAATCTGGAGGATTTTAGCAAAGCACCTAAATTTCCAACAAGTAGCCTTTCTCAAGAAATGGATGAGCCGTTTGATCACAATAAAATTTTACTTTTACTGCCAACCTTCCTATGTTTTCTCTCTTTGTTTTTGGCTCCTATTTTATTTTTTTTAAATTATTGAATTGCCAAATAATAAGAAATTGTTTCATTTAAAAGTAATCAAAATAAACAAAATATAATAAAAACTAATTGAATCGTATTGACTAAATCAAAATATATTAAATATATATTTCTGTACTAACAAGATGAATATTGTTGGGCTGTTCCCTTTGATCAGAAAGTTGATATTTGGTATGAAAGTGTGCCAAGATGTCGAAAAGAAATTTTGAAATTAATTCATAATGATTGTCGTTTTCAAAAAGAAATTTTGAAGGTACAGGACTACTTAAAATGTCATGAGTAGACCAAAATCCCGCCCGGGGGGAATCTGTTTGTTTGTTATCTTTTCTCCTCTTAAATTTTTTAGAGTTAATTACATCTAATTATATTCGACAGTATTTAATAATCAATTACTAAAACATAGGTAGAAATTAACTTATTGATGGTCTAAAGTGAATATCCGTCACTTGATCTAAATTGAACTATTGATGACCTCTTCAATCTAAAAGTAAGTTTACGAAACAAATCTCAAAATTTTTCTCAAGGTAAATATTTCACCACCGATCCAAAACAAGCTAGCGATGACTGTTCAATCCAAACTTAAATCAAATGTAAACTTGCAAAACAGATTTCGGCATAGGTAAGCTTGCGAAGCAGGATATCGACAATTTTTCAAGGTAATTATTTACGATAGTTAAGTTAGATTTTAGGGTTATGAGATAGTAGAAATTTAATGTTAAAATTAGGATTTTCCCATTTTTATCTAGTGCAATCATGACGTATTTATACATGAACTTTGAAATTATTAGAACGTGTTTTGGAAGAAGTTTGAGATTAATTATACTAATTATTCACATAATCCATCATGGACTAAATCCTATGGATCTAACTTCATAAGTTGAGATCCAGTACTCATCATCATTCAATTGCATATACCTAAGGCTGTGCAACTGGTTGGTTGAGCAGGTCAACCGGCCAGGACTAGTTCTAACCGGTCGATTGATTAAAAACCGATTAGGTTTATATTGGTTAATTGGCGATTCACGGTTTTAAATTTATTTTACGGTTTAAGCGATTAATCGGTATTGTTCATATACGATTAATCGGTTAAATAGGTTGACGATTAACGGTTTAGCAGGTTAACATTAAATAAATCATTTAATGAGTCAATTTTTTCTTTTCAAATATCTAATTTATAATCTAATACAATTGAGAGTTTAAAATTTATCTAATATGAATATACTAACACAAATTAAGAGTTTAAAATTTATCTAATGAATGTACAAGTTATACTAATATCGACTAATACTATCATGAACAACAAATATTAATATGAATATAAAACTAATATTAATATCAATTATAATAATATACAACTAATAGTCTAATACTCTAATACTAACATCATATTAGATTATCTAATATGAATATACAATTAATGTGAATGTACAACTAATACTAATATCAACCAATACTACCATGAATAACTAATATACAATTAATAAGATTATACAACTAATAGTCTAATATTAACATCATATTAGATTATTTAAAATGAATGTACAATTAAAACAAAAAATATTAGATTGCTAATACTTAATAGGTATATAGTATTGGGAGTTTAAAATTTATTAGTTAATGTGTTTCATAAAATACAATGTAATCACTTATACTTATAGCATTATTTAATACTAACACATAATGTAATGTTATGTACTTACTTTTTTAGTTACTTGTATATAATATTAAAATTTAAAAACATTACAAATGCAAATTGTACAACATGATTTACATTTAACTCCTATACTAACTTGTTCAAGTTATAGTTTTATACAACTATACTTAATTACTTATACTGAAATATATAACAATATTTTTCTAAAAATAAAAAGCTATTAGGAATATCAATTTAACTATTAGAATATATAAATCAAATATAATGGAATAATTGAATACATGGAATTGTGTAAAATGAATCAATTATCACTATATGATAAATTGTGAGAAAATATAGTATTGTTATTCTGATTACACATTGAAATATTTTAAACACATGAATATTACTTAAAATCTTTTAAACATATAAATTAGTTAAAATCTTTTAAACATATAAAAATTACATAAAATCTATTAAAGATATTATAATTACTTAAAATCTGTTAAACATATGAAAATCTTTTAAACTGATAAAAATATTTTAAACGTATTATAATGTATGTTTCATATTAAAACGCATAAAAATCACTTAAAATTAAAAAAGGATAATTTAATTTTGTGGTTGCAAAATAATATTAATTTTTTTTATAATTGTGACTATCGAACTAGTTACCAGTCTCAGAGGCCTAACAAAGAAAATACCAAAATAAAATAATAAAAATACAATATTTTTGGTATCGCTTTTAAGGATCGAGTGTCCCTTCGAGAAAGAAACTTCGGTTGCTTCCTTTCCAACAATGGTACTCGGGCCGGACATCCTATTAGGTTATCCATACATTCACCGATATCATCTTGAAAGTTTCATCATAACCCCTGTATAATGATAAGTAGGAACTTATCAAAGGATCTTTTTGTTCTTCCAAAATCTATACACGAGAATATTTCTCGCAGAATATTACTGCCAGACTTCACATTGACACCCTGTGACTGACACGGCCTTAATTCCACAGCCAGAGATGTCCGGGATTTACGTCTAGTACCTCATCTGAATAGTAACTTCTTTGAGAATGAAGTAATTGAAGAACATGATTTTGGAAAACGAATTTTCATTTTTTTTAAAAATCAAAAATTGTACAAAAATAAAAATATGTACAAAAACTAACTGGGAAAATTCATGTTTAAAGACACAGTAGTGAAGTTTCCCTTTCGAGAACCCTGAAAAGAAAAGTAAAGAAAAGAAAAGAAAAGAGAGGAAAAAGAGAAGTCTCGAGACTAAATGATTTTTTAACATGAAATACTTATAAAGTATATATTAAACATTCAACTCTTTTTCTTTCTTGTATTGTTCTCTCCTATTGTCGTGTGTTCCTCTATGGGATCTCAAGCCTTTTATAGGCGAGTCCGGACATGAATCCTCGGACTTAAGACAAAAATTACAAAATTGTCAGACTATGCTTGTGTAAAGTTACAAAATTTTCTACGTCCTAGAGTTGCAAATTTGTCAAATCCTATAAGGCTAATTCTAGTCTTGTCAGTGATGTGACAAGTCTAAAGTTCCAAAATCTTTTGCCTCTACGACTAGAATTACCAAGATGTCAAACTTTCTTAAAGACAAATTTTTATCTTGTCAAAGAGTGATGTGACAATTCTTGGTCAATAATGTCTTCTTATCCAAATAAATCGTAAGTGGAAATGTTTTGCTTTTAGTGTAGTCTTCTCGATCTTAAAGTAAATATTAGTCTTTTCTTCTTTTAGGTATTCTAAAGAAACCATATCTTACGACTAATTATGCAGTCATCCATTCTTGATATCGCATAACATCACATCTCTCTTGGATTCTTTTCATTAAAACTTTACGTAGACATAATAATGATTCTCTAAAATAATTTGTCCTTATCAAATCTTGGAGCCATATGCAGATAATTTTCTAATCTTTCATTTCAATCGTCTCCTTCTCATCCTTGATAATTAATAGGGCTTCCTACTTACAGTGTAATACAATGCTGGTCTTCAAATTTACATCCGAGGCTTTTGCCCAATTCTTGATATCTGTAATCACTTGAGACTTTATATCCATCATTAATTTTCTAATAAATTCTTCATTTGCTTGAAATAATGGTTTAGTGCCTTACGATCTTGTTTCACCTTGGCTTTTTAGCAAAACCACGATTGTCAACGAATTTGATGTCTATTCAGTGCAGTTTGAACTTTGTGAAAGTGTAGTTATTTTTTCCTCAACTATACATGGTTCTTTTCTTATACTAATAGGAGATTTAAGTGCAGATAAGGTTTTCAAAGTCTTTATCTAATCATTTAATCTAAGATTTTCTGTTACAAGGCATTTTATTCGGTCTTTACGGATTTTGTGGTGTCGATGAGGTTTCACAATGATCACAAAAGAACTTTTCTGGTTGGTCTAAAGGTTACGAAATGGAAGTAGTTACGTATAATTTCTAATACTGAATGCATGAAAAAGTTTATTCCCAATAATCCTCGGGCAAAAGAAAAGGCTTCTGAAATGTCATTAAAACCTTTATAATGAGGATTACGAAAATTATGAATTACTTTCAAAACTGATCCCCAAGTAGGATATACTCCTGGCTGTTTACTTGCAATGACAACATAAAAATGAAATCTTGGTTTTTGGTTATGAAAATATTCACAAATGGCGTTTAATGCAGCTCTATGATGTCGAGGATTGTTATAATTAAAAGTAAAAGCATAATGTAAATTGTTCACGAGAACCTTTTGTAGTCCGTCTATTGGAACAAGATTTGAAACTAAGATTGGAAGAGGGGATTACTTTTAATATAAACCTCCCAACTTCCATTATGCATTTAATAGAGCTTAGAATTAGAACATCTTTTGACTAGTTGAACACGAATGCAAGGCTCTTTCCTTGGTCTTTTTCTTCCATATGCAAACAATAAAAATGATTAAAAATCTAGATAATTGATGCGCTAGATAATTATCCTTTCCAGATATGTGTTTTAATTCTACCTTATAATTATGATTATCTATGAAATTTCTAAATTCTAACTATCTTTTTATTTGTACCTTAGTTTCTTTTTTCGGTATAAATTTAACAATTGCTTTATAGTCTGTTCTTAAAGTAAGGTCTTCTAAGATCATAATTTCAAATGCTTTCATACCCATAATTCTTGCATTAATTTCATAATCTAAACTTGTTAAATTCTTATTCTGAAATTTTGAGTACTATATCTACAAATCATTTTTGTATCCTTATTATTATATTTACTAGGTTTTTCTTTAATACCACTCCCGTCCTTTTTCACATCCATCAACTTCAATGAGTCTATAGTTTGTTTCTAATGGTAAAGAAAGTGAGGGTAAATTTTTAAGCTTCTTTTAATCTTCTAATTCTCTTTTATCTTCTTCATTAAAATACCTATTCCACTTTTTGAAGTTTTATTATATAACCGTTCTAAGAATTTTCCTAAATCTTTCACAAATGGTCGAGCATAGTTTGCTAATCCTAAAAATCTCTAAAGTTTTTAAGTCTTCTTACGGAAAATTTATTATTTTATACATTATATGTAGTTGTAATTTTTAATACCATTACCTATTTCTAAGCCTAAAATTTTATATATTGTTTTATAATTCCATATTTTTCTTGCTTATTATTATTCCATGTTTAACAAATTGTGAAAATACTACTTGTAGATGAGCTATATGTTGTTTAAAATTCTTACTAAATACAAGGATATCATCTATATATACTAATATAAATTCTCTGTATTTGAGAAATATTTCATCAATTCTTTTCTGAAAAACTGAAGGAGCATTCTTTAATCCAAAGGGCATGACTATCCATTCATAATGTCCTAGGGGTGTAGTAAATGCTGTCCATTCTATAGATTTTGTTGACATTTTATTTGATAAAATCTAATTTACAATCAAACTTACTAAATATTTTACTGTCTTGAATATGTTCTATCAAAAATTCTTTATCTGGAATTATATAAGCATCAAAGTGTGTATTATCATTTAACCTTTTATACTTAATTACCATTCTACTTTTTCTTCTTACTATTTCACTGTGTTTTCTTAATATAAATGCTCTTTTGATCAATGTCTTGAGTCTGACTTCCAAATTAATCCTCCTTTCAAGAGTTCTTCTATATGCGTTTTAAAGTCTTTTTCATCTACCATTGTATGTTTATTATTAGCTGTTACTATTCTTAATTCTAAATCTGTAATTTTAACTTACATTCTAGTTTATCTTTATACCAAAATTTTAAAGGGTTTTCTCCTATTATTTCTAATTTTCTAATCTACTTATGGTGTCATCTATTTATGAATTTATCAATTCATTATATAAAATTTCAGGATTTATCATATCTGAATAATCTAAATCTTCTAAATTTATAACGCACATATTTTCCTCATCTATTTCTATTTCATGTATTTTTCCAAAATTTTCACCTATTATTTTATTTATCTTACATTGTCACAGTATCTCACATTCACAATGTTCTAATTCTTTTCCTTAATCCTATTTTTCTTTGTTACTATTTTTGCTAATTCTTTGTAACTAATCTTTTCTTGTTGCTTTTGTATGCTAGGTCCACCAGCAGTGACAACTCAATGTTGTAGTTATATAAGATGGTTTAGGGGATATTCTAATAGGTGCGATGAAGAATTTCTAAATATAGTTAAAATATTCTTTGTAAGAAAAATACCACCATTATCATGTAACAAGAATTTTAAGCCTAAAAGTAAATCAACTTCAATTTGTAAAGGTCTTACTAAAACTTACGATATATTATAAGGTTAAAGCGATCCACATTGTGTAAAAATACTTATTTACGATTTAACTAATTGTTTAGTATAAATAAAAGTTTTCTTTCTACTCACATTCCTCTAATTAATCTATCTTTAGGAATATTTGTAATGTCTTCTTGTTTAAGGATGTTTTGATTTATTATATTACTTGTACAATGATGGGTGTCGAAACCACCAAAAATAATCCTTCTCTGGTTAAGTTCTGTAGATAGCAGTGAGAGGTCGAATCCATAGAGATTGGTTAGATTTATTCCTTAAACAAAATAAAATAACAAGGGAGTTTTGTATTATAAAACTAAGCAAGAATTACTTAAAACAACTAAACAAATTAAATAACCAACTAAAAATATGAGGAAAAATTAATATGAAGAAGCTTCAATCAAATTAATTTTGGTATTGATTCCTTGAATTGATCATTGATTCAAAATATAGGTTCTTTTATCTTGAATAAATTGGTTATAGTTGTTGAAGATCAGTCATCTAACAACCAATCTTTTCTTACTTTTACGATAACCTTGGATGTGTCGCATGGGTTATTTCTCTAATTAACAAACACAACATTCGGATCTGCCCTGAGTTATGTCTATTAATTGCATTAAGATTGAAAAGACCGATTACTAACGATGGCGGAAAGCAGTGTTTATTTAATTTAGATTATATTTTTCATGTCATACAATCTAAGGCGTTGATTACCTTTCGACGTTGTTATTTGTCACTTGAATTAGAACAATAACCAAAGATTAATTATTACAAATGACTATCTATTAGATTATTTATTAAGCAATGATAGGCAACATCTAACAATTGATCAATAATATAATGAAGCACAGAAAATATATAAATACTCAAGAATAAAAGAAATAATAAAATTACTAAAATCTCACAATTGTTGGAATCAAACCTCAATTAATCTTGATTGGAAAATAAAAATTTAGCTAGACATGATATAAGAAAATACAAGAAAAATCAAAGGAGCGCTGCTGTTGTCCATCCCGTGCGGCCGTTTCTCCTCTGCCCACGTTGCGGCCGTTTCTTCTTTAGCCAAGCATGAATTGCGGCTCTGTCACTTACGTTTTTCTTGCGGCTGAAAGGATGAATATATATATAACGGTGCGGCCGTCTTTTCTTTCTTCAGAAATCCCTAAGAACGTGGGCCACTTTTTATTCAATTGTGTTTGTTTTGGCTTGTTCTTGCTGCCCGCTGCCCGTTTTCTTCCAGCAATCCATAGGAAAATCAAATGCGTGGGCCGCTCAATTTTGTTTCCTTTTGACCGTGCAGATTTAACCTCCAGGAAAGCATGAATTTGTGCTGGGCTATTTTATTTTCCTTTGCTTTCCAATTATCGTCCGGCTTTCTTCTTTATTTCCTAATTTGCTTTGTCTTGTTTCCTCTTTTTCTTTGCTCTTGTGCGGCTGCAGTCTTTAGGAAAAATAAATAATAAAAATTGGCTCCAATCTTAAGTATAAAGAAAATAATATAAAATTCTAAGATTTAAGACATTTGTAGCATAAAAATTCCAACTATCTAAATACTCTCTTTATTTATTCAATTTTTTCCTAAAAATGCTTCACCCTAACTATTAATCATAAAAATAATTAATATACTTAATAACAAGCTTTTTAATCAACTAAAATACAAGGGAATTAATCCAATAAATATGTAATTATACACTCTATCATACAGCTTTGTGTCTATAAAAGCGATTATAAATATGACATTATTATTTTTACGTAATAATTCTACAAACTATTTTGATATTTTTAAATTAGCTAATTGATCACATATGAATTTTAATGGTGATTCTCTCATTCTTAAAAACTCTACAACTTCTACTAAATTTTACTTTCCTCATATGAAGTACTTTCTACTATTTGTTTTTACCTATAACATTTCTAACTTATCTATTCATTCTTTAACTATAATATTTTCTCTTTGTAACAAAATAATTTATTGTTTACATATATCAACTTCCTTGGCTAATATATCTAATTTTATTATTTGAGTCTCTTTTAATTCTATATACAGTTTACGATGTATCTCATTACAATTTTTTTAAACATAAAGCTACACTTTTGTATCCTACAAAGATTACATTGATATCTATGATGAAAGGATAGATAATTTTTACATTGGTTGCATGGTTTATTATCAACACCTTTTCTAAATATCAATTATGTTGACATTCATTATTAATCATGTTTACCATATTAATTATTTGTTCTATAAAGCATTTTCTAATTCATCACCTAAGTCTTGTTCTATTGCCACATCTATGCTTACTATGCTATAAATACTTTGAGTCATCCATATATTCATCTACCTCTATTAAGTCTTACATGTATGTACATAATTTGTGCTCTAGCGATTAATAAATTACATCTTTTAGGGCATCTTGTAGCAAAATGTCTTAAGCTTGTTCACAAGCATAACAACAACTTATTGCTATAGGTTCTATTTTTATTAAACTTTCTAACATGTTTTTTTACGAATCTAAGAAAGGTTTTCTTCTTTTTGACCTTTTATCATATACCTTTTGTTCTTATTAAATCTATTTTTGTAAGTCTTTTACATTCTACCATATTGTTGAGAATACATAAATAGTTTTACAATAACTAGTTTCTCCTTTTAATTGTTTACTTACTTGTATATTACTACACTTTTCTTTTAATATTTTTATTACAAATAAAACCCTATATGTTATAGTATCCATTATTTACGGATTATATTGTCCAATTTATGCTTCTTCCATCTTTCTACAATTTCCGTTCCTAAGGTTCACAGTAATCTTAATAATATCCTATCACATAATTGCTTATTATAAGTGTTTCTGATATAGTAGTATAATAAACATAGTCTACCAAATATTGTTTTATAAAACCAATTTGTTATACTTAATCTTTCTTAGTATTATGCTGGCTTGTAATTCTTGCTATCTGCATTAGGGTCGACTCCAAGAATTATAAACTTCTACCTTATTTACAAAATTATAAGGGTTTGGTCTACATTTGCCATTGTTGTAAAATCTTACAGAAAATTTTCTTTGTATACTTCCCACATAGCTTTACTTTACTGTCAAATATGTTTCTAAAAGGCCATCATTTGTTCTCTGTATGATTAAATTCTCCTTTCTTATATTCAATTACTACGATCTTTACAAAAATCAATGATGCGATTCCAAGCTTTGAGGATCATGAGCTATTAAATTTAACACTTTACCTTTTGGTAACTTAATTTGTTGTTGGATAGAAATCTTAATCCTTTTGTTTTATAAGAATATTCTGGTTTTTCAAAGTTAAAATTTGTATAAGGTTTTCTAGGTATGTTTCCATAATATTGAGGTACTATTCGTATCAGTGAAATTTGTCTTAGTACTATATGGGATTGGCATTTTTGATTCATAAACTTTGTATTTAATTCACTAGTTATCATAGGTATTTGTCTAATTCTTCTAAATATTCTAACTCAAACTCTACCACTAATTTTGTTTTTGACTATATTGATCATCATTATTTACTTGTTCATATTGTTCTTTTAAAGTAGTTTTCTAAAGAATCATCTATTTCTTCTTCTTATCTATCTTTTCATTTCAACTATCAGTCTAATTCTTATATTTCATACGTATCATAATATAATTCTTCTAAATAATCTAAATTTCCTTAGCTAAGTAATTTTTCTTTGTATTCTTCTATGTTTTTATTAAGATTAGGTGCTTTATCTTTTCTAACCATAATTTATTTTCTATATCTATATTAATTTCATTATTATATTCTTCACATTCTTCTTCTATTATGTCCTTTAAATCTATTTCTTCTAGTATTATTTCTTCTATTGTATGAACTAAATTTGTTTCTATTCTAATTGATTCTGAATCACTATCGTCTTCTAATTCCTGAGTTGTTGTATTATAATTTCCAAATCTAACTTTAACTTCATTTCCTGAATTATATATATAACTATCTGTAGAGTCATTCTTTGTATTATTCTCTTTTCTTTGTTTTACTTAAATTCCATTCTAATTCGATAATTATTAGGACTAAATGCTGTAGTAGCTAATCATTTTATTCCATTACTTGCCATACTTGTGTCTATTATCCCTTTTATATTTAATTTATAAATAGTAGACATGTTTTGCATTACTTTTCTAATAATCCTATACATATGCCTAAATTTTTTCATGTAAAGTGATCAAATCCTTTAACTTGAATTCCAAATTTAATATCTTGAATAAAATCTTTTCTCGGTTAAAATCATGTGCAGTATTTGTATATACTAAGGCAATATTTTTATTTAATATCTACCTGTAATAGATATTATTGCTTTATTCATATTATTACCCCATCTATTATCATATAAATAAACTAGGACTTTGGTTCCTAATCCTTTACGATTAATCCCTCTTGTACATTCCTACTGACTATTAATCATATGAATATATTTTCTATTTTTATGGTTTAAATTTTCTTAGTTTCACTATTGATTAAATTTAAACTAACTATGATTATTATAACTTGAGGAAATAGGTTCTTATTGAATAATGACTATATAAACTAGTTGTTCTAGAAAATCTTCCCGTGTGCTATATAATATTCTAGGATCTAATAATTGAAGTGCATTTGTTCTTAAATTATCTATATTTTGATTTATATCTATTATTTCATCTAGAAACTAAATATTCTTCATTCATATTTCTTCCTAAGTAATCTATCTAATGGGTGTTTTTGCTCACTTGGACCTATCTTGAAGTTAGAGTTTATTATTTCACGAAAATGATAGTCTCTGCATTTATGAAAATTTCCTAAATTCTGGATATATTTGAAAAATATTATTTAGTTTCTTATCTTAGGTTCTATGGGTTTTATCTTACTAAATTTATACATTAAATCTTCTATATTAATACCACTAGCTAAGGTTTATTATTTAATTCCTTTATCTGTTTATTTGAATTTTCTATTTGTTTTAAAGTTTTTTCTTGAACTACTTTTATTTCCACTAATATTTCTATTATTAAATTTCTTTAGAGCTACCTATGTATATACTGGAAAAGCTTTCAAATTCTTTGAGTATTATTATAACCAAACTCTACTTCTGCTCAATATGTGGAGATTTTTAATTTTGCTTTTGATAATTTTGGTCTAAGGTGTTACATTTGGTTTTATTATAAGAATTAATTTCTATTAATAATTTTTATTACTAAAAATCTTTGTTCTAGCTATTATAATGTTCTTCTAACCTATTTGTTTGTATTAACACTTTATACAAGATTTCTAAATCTAATTATAGGTATTTGTTTTATTTTATTAAAACTCTTAATTATATCGTTAATGAGTGGTTAAATATCCAAGGTTTTATCTAATTATTTTAATATATTTGTTTTTTTAGAAAAGATTCTCTGATAATATTACAAATTCTATTACTTTCTAATTTCTATCTAAATTTCTTATAAATTTGTTAATGGAGCGATAATTGAATTTAAATGATTATAGAACTATATAAAAGTATGTTTAAAATCTTTGAAAAAATTACAAAGTATTTTATTTTAACCTAAAGTGAAAGTATCTCTATTTTAGATTTAATTTCTAGATTTAAATATAATTTCACCAAATCTCGTTTAATGTATATAGCATGTAAATCTGATCCATGAAATAAATAACCTTATTATTTCAAAAAATTGTAAGGATCAACCGTTAAAATTTCTAAGTAAGATTCTAAGCCAAAAATATAACTCACGGATTCGTAAATATACGGATTATTATAAAATAAAATATAAAAAATTTGTCTAAGATTCATATTATCAATAAAATAATAGGACAAATTAAGTAATATAAGTGATTATATAAATGTTTAAGTCTATATTACTGGAGTAATAGATTGACAAAATCGGCATAGTCGTCAAATGTCTGACTAAATTAAATAAGTAAATATTTATCTAATCGAATACAAAAGTCTTCAAATTCCCAATTTAAAAGATTCATAAATTTTACCTTTTTGTAGTCAAAATTTTTCTTAAGAACTTTTGCCTGTAGAGAATTGCTGTACAAATCCTCACGGTACTACTCATTTTCGCGTATGACCTCAAACAATGAATTTTCGCGGAAAGAAAATGAACCTTTAGCAAAAAATCCCTTTGAGTCATTCCGAAAATGACATTTAATTATACTGACCAACAATACGCAAACATTCGCCTCGTGTCAAAATTCAAAATCTAAGTTCGCGTATCGGAGTTTAACACAATAAGTCTTCACTATACTTAAAGTTAAAGACCGACACAAATGTACAGGCACATAAAACAGGTTAGGTTAGATAATTTGAAACAATAAAAGTAGGTTGAAAATTTAAAACATAACAAAGTCTTAGAATGATACCAACACACTGGTGTGATGAGACCCACTCAGACCAATCTATCTAGTTAATTGGCCTATGGGCCCAGAAAATAAAATACTAAAATAAAATAATAAAATAATAATATTTTTGGTATCCTTTTACAGATTACATGTCTCTTCTGCAGTTAAAACTACATTCGCCCCTTCCACAATCTGCATCTCGCCTTAGTTAACTTATTAGGTTACCATTGCTTATGCTTACAACTGTAGTTTCTTCTCGGAAGTGGACACCTTTGATCTTCTTAAAAGGATACCAAAATATTGTATTTCTTTATTTTATTTTATTTTACTGAGTCCCAGACTGCAATCGATCTGTGAGGGTACCCCACTCACATACAGATAAGGTATCGTGAGCCTCAAGACTTTATTTGTGTTTTGAAATTTTTAATTTACTGGTAGTTTTCCGTATCTAGCCTAATAGTTTTGTAGTATGTATTTAATATGTCATCCTTTTCGATCAGATATATAAGTGAAGAAGTTTGTGTGTAAACTCATGCATACTAACTTCAAGATTCTTAAATTTCACTTTTTGTGAATATTTGTGTTCGTCAATGGTCTTGTTAAACAATCACGTGGAATGACTTGGGCAAGACTTTTGTTAAAGGTTCATTTTCTTTCACTGGAAATTCATTGTTTGAGGCTTCTGCGTGATGTAAGAGTACCAAGTAAGATTTACAACAATTTCAAGGCAAAAGTTACGAAGAAAAATGCATTTACAAAGGTAAAATTTATGCAATCTTAATTGGGAATTTAAGGCTTTTGTATTTGATTGATAGTTATTTGCATTTAATTTAGTCAGATATTTGACGTCAGTTGCATTTTGCAATCTACTACTGTAACATAGACTTAAAACATTTATATAATCGCTTCATTAATTCTCCTATTATTTTTATTGGATAACATGTAACCTGCATAAATTTTACATTCATTTTGTGAATAACCGTATATTTACAAGACTGCAGTTTCATATTTTGGCTTATAATCTTTACTTAGAAAGAAATTTTAACTGAGTTGATCTCAATTTTCAAATGCACAAGATTATTTATTTCGACTCGATTTACATACATACGATTAAACATAGATTTAAAAGAATTGGTATTTAACGAATTAATTAAGAAATTAGATAGAAATTTAAAAGTAATAATAGAATTTGTATATTATTGCAATCTTTTCAGAAAAAGAATATATTAAAAATTAGATAAAACCTGAGATGAACAAACTACCTGTAATAACGTATATAATTAAGAGTTTTAATAAAATAAAACAAATAATTTTATGTAATTCAGATTTAGAAATCTTTTTTAGATAAAGTGTAAATACAAAAATAAATAGGTTCAGAAGAACATTATAATAACTTAGAACAAGATTTTTAGTAATAGAAAATTATTAGTAGAAATTAA